>OY728127.1:33112466-38112466 GCA_963277665.1 Viscum album | reverse complement strand
AAATAAAGTTGAAAGAATCGATAACAGACATTACCTCTTCTTTGAAGCGCCTCTTTGAGATCTCCTTTTAGGGCACTAAAATTGGTCTTTGAGGAAGAACAGAACCTCTAGAATGTTTCTAGGGAATTTGATAAAGAATTTTTTCAGGGGTTGGCCGAGCTTGAAGGCTCAAAGTGGTGTGAGGAAGAGGGGGAGGAGGTGCCCTTTTATAAGGGTGGAGAGTGGCTCCTTTGTAAAAACTAAAAATATTATTTTATTATAAAGTCATGTTCGGTTTTAAATAGCTCCAAATTGATTTATTTCGATGCTAAGATGGTGATGGGTCGAAATCCTCTCATCCAATAGAATTTAGACAAGATTAGGTTCCTATTGTAACCTTATCATTTAGATTTGACATTAATTTAAATAATTTTACTTTTACCGTGTCTTCTTGTGTTCTTATACTATAAAGTTAATAAACTTACTATAACAAGAAAGACGAACCCCAAGTTGTTTATTATTAATATATATAGCCTTATCTAAGTTATTTTGCCGAAAATTGGATTTTTAGGAATAAAATAACAATTAATAATATAATATTTGTTTTAAAAACTATTTTATGTCAATTTTGACACTATTTAGTAATTGATTTTTGTGAAACTCAAAACAGAATGATTAGTTCGAAAAAAGTTAATTAAATCAATAATGACATGTCACATAACCTTGAAAACTATTTTAATTCATAAAAAGTCTCAAATTACATTTATTTGGGTATTTATAATATCAATTATGTCAATATTTCATTAATAAGATAATTACTGCATCATCATTGTGTCATAAATAAATTAAATTATATAATGCCTAAAAATTACAAATAAATTACCATTATGAATGAAATCTTTTTAGATTTATAATGAATATTTATAGTCAAATTTTTCTTATGTATAAACCTATATTAAAAATTATTTAGTTATTAAACTTTGATTTTAACTATATTAACCCTTCTTTAAAAAAATTAATAATAAATATCCAAATCTAATCCATGTGGGACTAAATGGTCATATTTTATTTCTAAGGTTGTTTTTGGTCGAATTACACTTATCGAATAGAATTATGACATGTGTTTGGGTAATAATAGTAACATTTTTACCCTTAATTACCCTATTTACTTTTAACCGTGCTAAAAAAAAGTAAAAGTTACTATTCACCAAATATTATTTTCATCTCATTGAACCACATTTTAATTACTGACATCAACCGTGTCTCTTGGATTTTTGAAGATCCATTCACAGAAGCGGTAAAATTATGTTTTATGAAAAAATCATTTTTTTAACTACCACTTAGTGGTTTCACTATTCATCAAAAAATGAAAGTTTCCAGAAAGATACAAAACATTAGGCCTAAGATATATTTGATATTATGAACTCAAAAATGATGTCTAGTTTACCAAATTCTAAACATATCAGTTTCATTAATTAATTTAAAAATTAATTTCCGTCGTCAAAACAAATAGCGTGTTTTTAAGAGATAATAACTATCAAAAGATTGACACTTGTTTATGTCTGGTTTAAATGTGAAATTAAATCCAATGACCAACATTGTATTAAATTGTAAAAATATATTCTAAATATACTTTAAAACCACTCAAATTAATAATTTATCACTATTAATTATTTCGATTAAAAAGTTTGTTTTTAAGTAAAATTTAGTAATTTTCACTATTCATCAGAAAATGAAAGTTGTCCGAAAAGTACCTAAATTTCACCCTAAGCTAATTTCAATATTCCGAATCCAAAAATGATGTCCATTTTGAAAAATAAAATTTGAAAAATTTCAAAAAGTGGTTATTACTATTCATAATGGCTAGTTTTAATAATATTTTAATAGTATATTGTTGTTTCGTGAAACTCGTTATTGCGTACTACACATGCTATTGAGGAAGGTCGCGATTGTGTGTAATGCAAGGCAAGTCAAGGATGCATGTTGTGCAAGCTCCTTTTGGTGTAGCATATAACAGAAGACATTAATGAAATTAAAAAGAATATTTTTCATAAAATCTCGGGGTGTTACAATTACATTAATTATTTGAATTAGTTTATTAGAGAAAATGATGTTTTTAAACATAGAAAATAATTTTAAAAAAAAAATATCTTTTATTATAAATTTGTTTTATTTATATAAAATAATTGTAAAAAATAATTGAGAAAATCTTATTAATATTCATATTACTAATTTTAACATCTAAGTTATAATTTTATTATTTAATTAATTAAAACAATAAAAATATACATTTTGTAGAAACTCAGTGTTGTGTGTATCATATGCCAACTCATTATTTTGTGCATCATATGTCATGTCGGTGTTACCTGCAGTGAAATCCAATTTGGTATTTTTTGTAGTGCAAGAAAGGTTTTTATTGTGTGTGATATAAATTTTTCACTTACTGTTTTAATATATATAAATATAAATATAAATAAATAAATATATAAACTATTTCTAGTGTTATGTGAAATGAAAAATATTGAAAATTTGAATAAATTCTCAAAAAAAATAATTATCAAAATATCGGGGTGTTACAAAACCCGTGGAAATGATTGTGATTTTGTTTATTTGATCATATATAGTCAAAATCAAATATTTATAAATTAACACAAAATTCCCCTCTCTTTTGATACAAATTCCCCGCACCTATCATTCCTCATAACTCAAAATGCATTGAGAATGAATTTCAACTCCATATTCCTCTATAAATCCTTCCCATGGTGTTCCTAATATCGTATGAATCTACTCACAATCTTTTATAAGTTCCCTCTCTAGGTAAGGGTTTCCCTTACTCCTCCTTTTTCTTAAATTTCTCTATTTCATTAGGCCTAATGATTTTTAATGTAATATGTTTTAATGTGTTATACACATAACTTTATTATATTTATTAATCCCAAGTAATGATAGACCATATTTCAATCCCATCAAACACTTCCATGAGCAATTATATATGCCTATTATGCTGTAAATATTATCTCAAGATTTTTAATTCCAAATTTTTTTATTTTGAATAACCATCCCCAATTCCACTGATGGGTATTCACCTAGATATATTTAACATTTATTTATTTGGGACATCCATTTGGTTAACCAAAACTCCTTAATAATAGGATTTAAATTTATTAAAGACATTCTTATGTTGTATTATATATGTGTAACATAAATGAATTTACAAGATATGAATTTTATGTGTGGGAAGATAATTAAATATACTTATAATGCATTGGGTAATTCTTTTATCTCATAATATACCATTCATGGTGCATAGGAAGTTACCATAAGACCAAAATGTCATGATGAATTTGTGGCTAGCCTTGACTTATGTTTAGGATATCAAGTTTTATGTTGCCTTCAAATTCCCATGATAACATGATATTATCAACTTATACCATGATTTCATATTCATGATTATGATTCTCACCCTTATATATCACCATTTATGATTATAGACTCACATGTACCACTTTAACTTATGTCATACATTGATTATTCCCTTGCTGGGATTTATATCTCTACATTTTCTTATGTGTATACCTAGGATTTCTTGCACTATTTTAGAATATCAATATAATATAAAGAAGTCATTTAGAGTTTTAAATAAATTCATTATATTCTAATTTCATGTTCTTTGTAAATGTATCTAATTACCCATATTCATTTCGATTATCAATATTTTAGGTCTTTATTAAGTGTATATTTATATAACATATCATTATATAAATTGTATAAAATATATGGTTTTTCATAGTTGATATCAAGTCACGGTCAATTTACTTTGGGGATTTTGATTAGAAAACATTAGTGAAATCTGTTGTGATAAGAATAAACATATAAAACAACCCAAAATTTTGGTAAATTATCGAGTACTTGGTTTTCCATGAAAATGAATCCCTGTCTAGATACTAGAAATTATGTGTGGTTATGGAAAGTTGTACCTAGGGAAAATAGCCCTGAAAAGGGAATATTGAATATTAACATGATCATCGTCGACTTCATTACAATGAGTCCTAAGATTAAACAGTGTTCCACACTTCCGTGTGATATGATTTGTTTAATTATATAATTTTTGAAAACCATTATAGAGTGAACAAAAATTCCCATGAAATATATTTTTACAATATATACCACGAATAATAAATATTTAAAACTAGAAATTAATAAGTTAAAGAATACATGTGATATATGGGTTATCACTTAAATTTTCAAAGATTCTATTTATATATTTAATAGTCTGAAATTCGTCATCCCAAATTAAATTTAAATTTATACCATGGTTGGATATATGAGGATTCTATTCACCAATTTATGTGATGGGAAATGTGATGATTGCCGAAAAGAGATTCCCAAACTAATAAGAAAAGGTGTTAGAAACATCATGATAATGATTTATCGACTAACTAGAGATTTTAATATAAAAAATATTAGAACATCCATATCCCCCTAAGAAAGTGAATGTTGTGATTAAGTTATTTATGTGACAAATTCCATTAAAATTTAGTGGTTCTAATGATTTCATAATTATAGAATATTGGATCAACTCTAATTAGATGATATTTTGTGTTCTTCATTACTCTTGGTAAGATAATTTCATGTTATTTGTTTATCACATTGAGTGAGAATCTGATAAATGGTAGATATTGATCATGAATATTAATCTCAAGGATGAAAGCAATGTGATTCAGTGGAACAAATTCATGAGAATATTTTTCAATAAAAATTTTCCTCGCACTCTCAGACATAAAATTGGAATGTATTTCCTTTTCCTTAAGAAAAAGGATAATTAATCCCTTTTAGAATATGAGGTGAACATGTGAGATGTGAATGATAATCCTATTTATTTTTCATAAAGCCCAAAATTAAGTATTATCACTTATATTGTGTGATAAAGGTGAATCTATAATAATATTTGGAAATTGGGTATTTTGATAACTATGAACATGTTGTATGATGTGTCCAAAAATTAGAAATGGAGATGGGTGAATCTCAATGGTCTTAGGGTTATAAAGATGTAATGTAGAGAGTAATTTTAGTGGAGTAATAGAGAATGTTCATGAGGGTATGAAGTTATAAAATAATTCTTTTAAAAAGTGTGGGAATAATAATCATAGAAATTTTCTAATGGGGACAATGAGATTCTTTATGTGTGGCACGGAATGGAACATAGCTATAAAATTTCAGTGGAAGAATCCCATAAACATGATGGAATAAAGGAATGCTCCAATCAACCCTAAACATTTTTCCAATGTTTTAACTGTATGGAATAAGGATTCAATGAAATCCAATTCACTAAGAAAAGTTTCAGTGATGATAACTGATGAAAACTACCTCTATGGCCCAGAGAGAAAGTTTTATCTTACACAAATACAACTACTAAGGTGGATCCCAACAACCAAGTGGTGATTTGTATAATGGTTATTAATTTAAGGATTATTTACATACTATTTGATTATATTTATGTGAATTTAATCATATAATACATGTTTACAAGAACTATTAAAAAAAGACCACAAAACATGGAAGTTGATTATTAATTTATGAAGGAAAATGGGTCAATTTTGTCATCCTAGTCATAAAAATTATCCCCTATCAATATTTATGTGTATAATTTCCTAGATATCCTTTTGATACAAAATTTAGTGTAATTAAATGATATCATGGACATGGATTAGCATTCCTGGTATGAATCCAACATAAATTTCTGAGAGAAGTTAATCACACTCATCATCATGAATCACCCTCCAATTCTATAAAAGTTCAATTAGGATGACGAGCCATCATTGGAATCATTATCTATATAATAGATATTACTATATTGTGAGTAATTGTATCAATATAAAATGATTATTACTAGGTAAAAGAACTTATTTTATGAAATTACCTTTAAAAGTGAATATGTAGAATTTTTTCCCAATGAATTGGTTTCCCTTTCTATAAATCAATATGTTTATCTCTCAATCAAACATATACTTAGATCTTTGTGAACATTCGAGAATCTATATAAAATGGAAAATAATTAAATGAATGGTCAAAATAAAAACTATTTAAGAATATATATTAATGGTTTATATTCCCAAGTGATTAATTGTAAAACCCCATGCTTCCACAATACATTTACCTTTTAATAATGCAATAGCTTGCATTGTACGCAACTTGGAGTTTTAACACACCATGACCAATAAAACTATCAATTATGAATAGTAATACCCATTTTTTGAAATTTTATAAATTTTATTTTTCAAAATGAACTTAATTTTTGGATTTGGAATAACAAAATAAATAGGGTGAATTTATGGTATTTTACTGAAAACATTCAATTTTTGATTATTAGTTAAAAACACTGCATTATTGTTTAAAACTGACATTTTATTTAAATAACTAAATATTTTATTTAAATTTATTTTAGATGAAAATAGATACATAATAACTATATATTTTCAATTTAATTCATCGGAGTCATTTTATAAAAATATTAGATATATAAAGTTTTATTGAACCTTTTACCGTCTTTTACCGACCTTCCAGGCGCATTTGTAAATTTGTATAAAACATAATTTTACCATTTCTGTGAGTTTAATTTTAAAAATCCAAGACACACGGTTGAAATCAGTAAGTAAAATTTGGTTCAATAAGATGAAAATAATTTTTGGTGAAAATTAACTTTTTTCTTTAATTTACCACGGTTAAAAGTAAATAGGGTAATTTAAGGTAAAAATGATATTATAATTACCCTAACCCATGTCATAATTCTATCGTATAAGCGTTTTTTCGACCAAAATAAACCATAGGAATAAAATATGTTCCTTTTGGTCCACTTGAATATGATTAGGACCTATATTATTATTCTATTTCTAGAAGATTTAATAGTGTTAAATTCAATGTTTAATAATTAAACAATTTTTAATATAAGGTTATATATAACATAAAATTAACAAAAAATATTACATAGAAAGCTAAAAATAATCCATAAATAATTTTATTTTATTTATAATTTTTATAAATTAAATAATTAAATTTAATTATGACCCAATGATGATGCAATAATTACCTTATTAATGAAATATTAAAATAATTATTGTTATAAATATACAAATAAATGTAAATTGAGACTTTGATTAATTATACTAATTTTATAGATTAATATGACATATTAGGGTTGATTCATTGAATTTTTTTTATGTAATCAGGCTGTTATGAATTCCACAAAAATCAATTACTAAATAGTGTCAAAATTGATATAAATGAGTTTTTAAAACAAATACTATAATTGATATAATAGACCGAAAAATATAAGGTTCATCCAATGGAATTATATAAGGTTTTATATATCAATAATATACCACATGGTGTTCTCTTGTCTTTTAATAGTAATTTTACTAACCATTTATTATAATTATACAAGAATGCATGGGAAAAGATAAACTATTTAACTAAGAGTTAAATCTAAAAGATAAGGTTAATATATTGACCAAAACCTATCTAAACCCAATTGGTTGAGAGGTTTTCGTCGCATACCCACATTATCCTGGAAATAAATCTCTTTGAAGCCATTATAACCTGGTTATTATTGTATAATAAAAAAATATTTCATGCTTTTCTTAAAGTGACCCTCACCTCTCTTATAAAAGGGTACTTCACATTCTCTCAAAATCACACCTCCAAAGCCAATTGTCTCATCCAAACCCTGTGAAAATATACTACCAACTACCTTCACTTCGACCTAGTGTAATTAATTTGATCATAAATCCAACTTGAGGAGCACTTTTGATCAACTCAAAAGGAAACACCTGAAGAAGAGGTAACAATTTCACCACTTTTTTTCAAAGTTCATTTCTTCTTCTACTTCCTATATCTTTTTTGTTTCCATTCCAAAATAAAAACTTCAGTAAATTATGAATACATTGTTGTTAATATAAATATGGTACAACCAAATTCATTATTCTATCCATCCAATGAATGACATGTCACCATAGATGCGTACGTACGATTAACCGTCTCCACGTCGTGGTGTAGTTTGTTATTCCAACACTTCATTATTTGGATGGGTATAATAATGAATATAACTGATTTAAATAATAGATATTACATGTTAATTATTCTTTATATATGATATAAAATCCAATTACATACGATTTCACCATAAATATAATGATATTGTCACTCGTGCGTACGTACGGATTACCGTCTCCACAAACGTGAGGAGATTCATTCTCATTTATATGTATTCAATGATAATTTTCATTTTATGATTAAAAATAATGTTTAATAACTTAATAAAATTTTGGATATGAGTCAAATTCATCCTATCTATAACAAACATGGCTTACGTAACCAAGCATATAAAGGAAATCGAATCAGTTAACACCCAAAATGTTGATACTACTGAAGTATTATTAACAAAAAAATATTAAGAAGATCATATATGATATCATATTTATGTATGTGGTTATTGTATTATTTAATAATAGCTATTTAACTATTATAATTGAGGTTAATGTACCCTTGTAAAAGGAAAAGTATAAGGTAAGGGTTAATTCTACAATCTCTTTACTTATCCAAGGTTGTTAATATGTAAGTATCTACTGAGTCCTCTTTATCATCCACATCCGTGTTTCACAAAAAATGTATTTCAAAACATTTTTACTATTTCCTGGACTATTTGTTAAATTCATTTATACCCTTGATTTAATTTTTATAAGATTTCAATAAAGTAATCATTCCATAGTTTTCCAAACAAGGTCCTTTACGACCATTTCGAAAAAATTATAGAAATAATGTTTTTTAAAATATATGGAGACTGTGTATATTTACCGTTATTATAACACATTTGAAACTTCCCTTAAAAGATTATAAGAATATTTTCAAAATAAATGTTTTATTTTATTATTATTTGAAATTAAAATAATTTCAAAATAGAAAGATGTATTTCTTTCAAATAGTTTTCATTTCATCTATGTCAACACTCTTTGATGGAATTTAAACTTGTTTGAAGTCGATTTATTATGATACAAATCCACCATATTGTATAGATTTATGGTTATGATATTATGTTTTATGAATTTTATACATTCTTATGATACCGTGATGTTAAAATATTCTACGATGATTAGATATTTATGATTATGATTTTCAACTTTCTATGTCATCATGTTATGTATCTTAAATCACATAGACTACATTACCTTATTCTATGATTTGATTATTTCCTTATGAGGATTTATATCTCACTCATTTCATATATACCACCCTAGGATATCCCATTCTGTTTTACAATATCAGTGGAATATAATATGTTGTTATAGAGTTTTAAATAAGGTATTTGTATCAATGTTTCAATTTATTGGGACATGTATTTAATTACCAAAATAAAATAGTACTATTAATCTTTGGGGATGGTATTAAGGGTATTTTTGGGTAATAAATCATGAAATAATGTGTATAAAAGACATTTAATTTCATCGTAGAAGGCTATTAAAAGTTTGAATCTCATAAATATCAAATAATATCATCCTCAAATGTTAGTAATAAGGATTAGGTTCTTTTTAAAGTAACTAATACGAATAAAAATGTAAACAATATTTTGTATGTATTTAAAACATGAAAATTAAAAATTAATGAATTTCTAATAAATTATGTATTGAAGAAAAAAATGTCTATAATTTGATACTATAATAAGTCTTATAGGAAGGATAATAGAAATAAAAATATGTTAGGATTCAAAAAATATTGGTTTAAAAAATATTCAATTTTTACTGTCAAAAATTCCTTGTAAAACAATACATTATCTTGGAAAACATAGAAGTTTCAAAGGAAAATTTTATTTTAATAGAGATATCTACTATTATGAAGGATTTGGGAATATAATAAAGATGTTAATGTTTAATAATAAACATTAAAATGGATCAATGTGTTATTGGAAGAACATTTTAAGGGGGTTTATCACATCCAAGAAATATATGATCAAAAAAAAGTTGAGAAATCATATTTTTAGATTGAGAAAAAATAACAACTTCTTGAAACCCTCAATTAGATGTATGATTAGCTTAGAAACCTTGAATATGTTTTCATTTTTATGATAACAAAACACCAATGTTTTGATGAAAAAAAATCATTAGTTTACGGAATAAAAGGGAAAATATAAATCTCTTATCATTGAAACAACACTGAATGCTAAAATGGAAAATAAACATAGGTATTTGATAGTGGGTGTTCATCACATATTATTATAGATTTTAATTTCTTTATGAATTTTAAATATTAAGAATAAGTAACTTTTACTTTTTCAGGTTATGAGTCTATAAGAATCAAAGGATTTAGATCTACTATAATTTGATAATAATAATTGAAATCCAAGAGAGATTTATTTTTTGACAGAGTAAAACATAGTGTGTTGAGTTCATCATAGCTTGTGATAAAGTAAAGGAATTTATCTTCAAAACATATGGTTTTATTATTTTAATTAATGAATATATGGAAACTATGAAAAGATTATAGTGAACCAAGGGAAACATATTCCACGTTGGAGATACATAGATTTCATATTATCTAAGTTTGATGGAAGAATATAAATTATGGCATATAAAGATTAGACATATGTTCCATACAAACATGATCATGTAGACATATAAATTAGGGTTAATAATGTTCTTAATATGATATGAAGTAGATATTGGTGTTGTTAAATTTTAAATAATGGGAAATTATCAAATTCTTCTCATAAGAAGGTTGATATACATACATCTCATCACTTATAGATTATCCATTCTGACATATCTGGACCTATTAGAAAGAATTTTAAAATTTGATATAATTACTCTATTTTATTTAAAAATTATTTCACTCATATTACGTGTATTATGTTTTTAGAATACTAATTATAGGCTCTTTGGTTGTTCAAATGTTTCAAGAGAATTCCTAAAAAGTTTTTGTGGATTTTCTATAAAGAATATTTTAATTGATAAGGGTATTGAATAAAAATGGTATGTTTGAATGTTATCTTGGGAAATATGGTATTAATTATGGCCATATTAAACTATAATCTTCAAAAGAAATGTGTGAATGAAATAAATAATAAAATTTTAGTCAACAGGGATCGAACCAAGTTGATTAAACATGATACTTCTCAGCTATTTTGGAGACATGATATTAGGGAAGTAGTCTATTATCAAAATCACTACTTTTATAGACTAAATTTATATATGTCCCCATATGATATCTATTATAATAATATATCCTATTTTAAGAACTAAAGGTTATTTCCTATCCCCTATGTTATCAAATTCAATGTTTAAAATTTTATGAAGTTTGACAAAAAAGGTGTTTATGGTATTTGTTGTTTGGTACCATCCAAATGGTAGGGGTATGCATACTTTAATAATAAAACTGTAATAATTTTATATGATTTTAATGTAAAAGTGATGGAAAATTTAAAAAAGAAATATTTAATTGTTATGTGGACATGTAATAGGATGTGAATCTAAAGTTATTCCAATTAGCCATAATATCAATGTCTCTAAAAAAAGTTATGGTTAGAAATGGTAGAAAATGAAGATGTTGATTCATCAATATCAATTAATGATGGAAAATAATATTTATCACTAAAAAGGGTAATAAATAAAGTGGTGATTAAAAATATCAATGGGGATCAAAATAATAGGTTCAAACCTAGTGAACATTCAGAACATTTAAATATAATTCATTATTTTAATAGGTTTATCAAATAGATATAAAAAAGAATTAGAGGATATAGAGTGCATTTATTCTGTGAATATGGAAGTGAATATGATTGAGAAAAAAATTTCAGGGGACATGGTAAAAAAAACCTATAGATGAAAATATAATTGGAAGCATATGGGTTGCCTAGAACATTTTTAATGAAAATAGTGAAGTAGTAAGAACTAAGAAGATTAGAATCTAAAGAGTATACTCATAAGTTGAAGGAATTAATTTTGTTCTGACCTTTTAAAATTTTTAACACATGAAACCATCTGAATATTTTTTATTATTACCAAAAAAATTAAATATAATATTTCCCTAATGGATGTAAATTATTCATTTCTTATTGAAATGGTGGAATAAGAACTATATTTTAAGAATCAAAGTGGTTTCTTACATGGAATACAAGAGAAATATATGTGTATTTTGAAAAAAAATTATATGGGTTAAAGAAATCCCCAAGTTCTTATTATTACATATTAGATTCTTTTTTAATAAATTTTAACTTCAATAAGAGAAGAGTGGAAAAAACCACTATATAAGAAAAATAAATTGGATTCTCACATTACGACTATTTATGTTGATGATATCATATTTTTTGTGTATACTAGAGAAGACTGTAATGATTTTTCAAAATATATTAATATATTCTATGAAATTTATATTTTGGGATAAATAAGGTACATTATTTTCATGCCAATATCTGAAGAGAAAGATTATATTTTTCTACCATTTGAAAAATTTTCAATGGAACTATATAAAAAATTCAACATGGATGATTAAAACCTATTTAGGAACCTATCTCATCGGGAATTTTTTTATTTAATAATCTATGAATTATGTTGATCCTAATGAAATTAGGAATTTGATTAGAAAACTATTATATTTATCATACTCTAGACCAAACATGGTTTATGTTTTCATCCATTGTTCCATATTTCAAAGTGTAAATAAAATTTCATTTTTTTCTTAGAAAATGAATTCTCACATACATTTATGGGATCATATAATATGGTATAATGTAGGAAGAAAGGGGTATTTGAATATTTTTGGCTATACATATTCGTATAGGGAATGTAATGTTGATAATAGGTGATCCACATCTTCTGGAGTCGTCATTTTTTAGAAGGATGTATGAGTTGGCATTCAATAAATATCAGCACTAAAAAATATGTGTATGAGGATACCACTCATATAAAGACCTCTGATTTTCATTAATATAAATTATATAGCTTTATTTAGAATACATTAAGAAATATACAAACATATTCCCACATATCATACTAGTATAGTACCTTTAGAAATATGGAAACATAAAAACTTTTACATAAATGAGCTACAACATCTCCCACTAGGTTCTTCTTGACTAGAAACGTTCTTAGACCCATACAACATAATACATATCTTCATAACCTAGGTTAGGAAAACATAAAAATGGGTGAGATATGATGATCAATAAGGGTAAACATGAGAGATACATAATCATAATCATTATCATAAGGGTATAAGAACATGATCATGAAAGTAGCATATCGTACCCTGCATATCAAAGATCACAAATACAAATCATAGAACAAAATGATTAGGATTTCATAAGAGATTAAAATTATGGAAATAAAAACATACTCCCTAAATGAATAACATAACAATGAAACAATGGATTTTGAAAGAAATATAATAATATATAATGATTTTTGTAGTAGTCAAGGCATTGATGTCGATGTCATCTTAGTGGGAAATGTTTTTTAGTAAACTAGGTTCACTCCCTATTCTAGCCATGTTTTACTTAACCATGTCCAGTACTCATTCCACCTATGTAATACTAATACGAGTTCCCTTCTCATTCCTGCGATGTCTATATAATGAGATATAAATCTTTACCCTTTCAATTTTAGGGAGATATAGGTCCCACCTATCTCATAATTAAATCATACCTAAATGTCCCACAAGATCATAAATAATCATATCATAACCCATGAAATGAAATATTTATTATAAATACATAATCATATCGTAAACATTGTAATAATACAGATTTCTTAATCTTTTCATCAGAAAAATAACCAGTTAAAATAAGTGGGTTTCAAAAGAATATAACCTTTAAAAGTAAAACTGGTTTCATAAACATCATGACATCAAAGAATAATCCATTTAGGGAAATAATATAAATGGAAACATTAGATAATTTTCCACATAAAGGCATGAGAAATCCCAATGGATGTTATCTTAGATGGGAAATAATATTTAAAGTTCTTTTAAAAACATTCCTTGATTGAAATATCCTTTCTATTTTAAAAATTTATTTTTAAAACATAAAACATTTTTGGAAAACATTTTATTTGAAAATAGATTTGAAAACATATAAAGAAATATTTAAAACCCCTAAAATAATTATTTCCCTTGAAATTAATTTTTATCAACCATTTGAAATCTTTTTTGAAATTATTTTTTAAAACATTTTTTTTTAATGAAACAGATATCTGACTAAATAGAGAAATGTGAGAATATTTTCATAAAAACAATTAATAACTATATTATATAAAAAATAGTGATAAAATGGTACTAAATATATTATATATCTTGAATAACCAGATTATAATCAAATTAATTAGTGTTCTTGAGATATAGATCATATGATTTCAATAAAGGAAGAACACTCATAAAAAATCTTGG
The DNA here is from genome assembly GCA_963277665.1 of Viscum album. Classification (NCBI taxonomy): domain Eukaryota; kingdom Viridiplantae; phylum Streptophyta; class Magnoliopsida; order Santalales; family Viscaceae; genus Viscum; species Viscum album. The sequence continues at coordinate 38,098,060 of OY728127.1, read as the reverse complement.
TAAACATTGAGATTGTTTCAATACACTCATGCCACATAGTAACATGGGATAATACTCTCCATGTAAGAAATTAATAATACATGAAGATTTAAAAATCATTAAATTATTTATATTAATGATATAACATTCTTAATGTAAGTATATACACCTCAAAAATAATGTAGGTGCATAATAAAACATGTGTCTCAAATAATGAAAATTGAAACAAAATTGTCTTAAAGATTTGGTAGCTTTTGAAACAATAACCCCTTGATATAGATATAAAATAATGGATATTTAAATAACTATAAATTTAATCATAATATTAATTTAATACATATATGGGTAGTATATACACCACCCAAAAGGAATAGGTGGTGAATAAAGCATTTAACTCTTTGAAATAAAAAGTGAGATGAAATCCCCTTACCTTGTGTCGTGCCTCTCTTCGTACTCAAACAATATTACTGTATAAAACAATTATGTTTCTTATTAATCCTATATAATAAAATATTATTATATCAAATATCATACGTGGTTTTATTATGAATATATATTAACCTCTTTATAAGAACTCTATGTTACGTTTTCACTTCGAGTAATATCTTCTTTTTTCGCTTGTGTCTTAATTTGTTTTAACTTCGGACCTTATACTTATGTCATGATTTATAGAATGTAAACCGTGATATAAATATCATTTTTAATCATAATGTTTTATATTAATATATATAATATAGAAGTTTTAAATGGAATAAACTATTCATAGGGATGGTAGGTCATACATACATGTGAACATTGATTTTGTTTTTTTGTTGTATTGAAGGAAAGATAGTAAATGGTGTATATATAAATATATGTATATATAAAATTATTCTAGTATCATTATAATATCATATATATAATATATATTCATTAAAAATATCCTTAATCCATTCCATGTTGTGTGTGAATGAATCACATCGCTTTGAGGGTCCTGTAGTCCACACTTCCTCAAACGAAATTATCATATTTACCCAAAATTGAAAGTATAGAAATATGTTTCGAAAAAAAAAGTAAATAATACTAATGAAATTATAAATATCACATATATTATATATAAACAATGTTTCCATAATAATTTCCACAATTATAGGTCGTAAAGGTAGAACAAACAATCATCGTTTTGTGGGGTGGTAGTTCACCATACACATAAACAGTATGTTCATTACCCATTAGATAGAATTGTATGTAAGTGTAGGTAGAAAACACAGATCAAATAAAATATTATATTGAGTATACTGGTGTTTTTATACAATAATGGGACAAGTATATTTTAGGTGGTGGAAAACTAAAATAATATAAAGGAACTTGAGGAAGAATGTTACCTCTTATTTATATAACTCATTTTGGGTTGCACCAAAGGGAATCCTAGGATTGATTTGTACCAAAGGGAGCATTCAAGGATGAATTTATAGATGTTGAGGAGAAATTTTTATAATTATTGGTAGATAAAAATTAGCTTGAGATGTGTGAGGATGTGAGATGAGAGGATGACTTTTGTTTAGTGGAGGAGGAGTGACACTTGTAAATTTTGGGAAAAGAAATTTCACACACATATTTCCAATGTAAATAAGATCAAATAATAGAAAAAATTAGTTCAAATGGAGTATAAGGTCTCAATATGTCAATAAAATGTTTCTAATACAATTATATCAGTCATTTGGTACCTTAAGACTAGTGTTTAGTCCCTTATTAAACATGATTTTACCTTAATCATTGTAATTAATTTAAATTACATTAAATAATACTTTTGAAAAAAAAAATTTTGACATTATTAGAAATTAGAAATTATTATTATTCAAAATATGGAATCCATTTTTCCAAATTACAATCACGTAATTAGAATAAATTACTATAAATTTAATCCCATGGTTGGGTAGACAATGCATGTTTTTAATATAAAACCATTCAATATATAACTATGTTTTTATATTCAATTTAAAATTAAAATTGATTAAAATGACCCAAATTAGGTTTATTGATAAAAACATGATCTAATTAAACATTGAAACCAAATTAAAATATTATTTAATATTATTAATTAATTAGATTAAATTTCAATTTTAAATTAAAATACATTATTTTTCATTATTCATGTTTCTAAGAAATATCCATTTAATTCACCATAACATAATTTAAACATTATAAATTTAAAAATGTAATTTATTTTATCAAGTATATTTCAAAATGTGACTACAATTATTATTATTTTCATATAAGGACTTTAAAAGTTATTTATTAGAGAAAAAATTATTTTTGAACATATAAATACATTACAAATAATTATATCATTAATTATCGATATGTTTTATTTATATAAAACCATTATAAAAAAATATTTGCAAATTATTCATTATAATTCATATTAATAGGTTTAATGGATAGGTAATAATTATCTACTTTAAATCGTTATAATAATACAATGATATTTTGTAGAAACTCGGTGTTAGGTGTAATGTTCGCCATGTCTGTGTTGCATGTATCATACTCGTAGTAGATTATCCATGTACCATATTATAAGTTAGTTTCTTGTGAATGGAATTTTTCACTTAGTTCATTGAATGTCATAAATCAAAATTAATTTATTCTAGAAAAAAGGCTCCCTAAGTATTCTGGGTGTTACATTCTACACCCCCTTAAAATAAATTTCGCTATCAAAATTAATTAGAAGGGATAGAAAAAATAATGGTAAATCTATTTCATCATATCCTAAAATTCCCAGGTAGATTCCTCTAACTTTTTATTTCTCTATAAAACATTAACCATGTGAGTTGTCTTATTTTGTATAACTTTATTTGTAAGATATCTAATTTCAACTGTTTGTTCCTCAAAAAAAATTTCTTACAACAGGGGTATGACCTCTAAGATCAGTACATGTGGGGGGTCTAGTATGTACTTAGTCGCCGACCCCCCGAAGCCCCAGCTCGCCTTCACGCTGCTGCTACTGATCCGTGCCACTGCTCGATGCTTCTCTGCGCCCCTCAGCGCACCTCGTAGGGTAGAGACACTATTTTTTTAGATAAGTACAAAGTGAGTTTTAGTATAATATCTAGGAGATGTATTCTGATAATATCCCCAATCCAGATATAAAACATTGTTCAAAGGATTTTGTTATTGCATTTAGATTTATTCGTGAATGAAAATTTCATTGGATTCCACTGTATATTTGTGTAATTAATGGAGTAATTCAGATATGGTAGATATTTTTCTAGGGTGAGAATGAGGATAATACCATATTATGGGATAAATGGTTGAAGTAGGTTTATAATGACGTCCCCTCTTTGAAAAATATGGTGTCAATATGGAAAGAGTTTATCTATTCAAAAAAAATTTCATATCATGTCAGAGCTCAGATTTGGATTTAATAACCTTCTTCATTTTTCTCATGATGTTCTTATATATGAAAAGGATATAATATGAGATTTTTTGGAGACATTGGCTTCATATTTTTCAATCCCGATCACTTTATTTACACAATCAATGTATATAGATGTTCTTGTGAAGGTAAATGTGATATTGAATATGTGTGTGTCAACTAAATAATATTTATAGGGGATTAAATAGAACTTCCAATGGATTCTATTTGTATATGGAGGCACTTGTGTATCTAGGAAGTCAAGGATCTAATCAACAGGCAGTCAGTATCATCCTTCTTCTTCTTATTACTTTGAAGTAATAAATTATCAAACTTCTATGAGTATATCCATTCTAGTGTTGTTTTATATTCATGATTATGGTAATTGATAGAACTAATTCTTGAACATTTTTTAGATAAAGTTTGGTTTAGGTGATTAGTTCCCTGAACAACCTCAATATATGTTGATTATCATGCCATATCCCCCCATGGAAATTGATCAAACCCTAATAGATCATGACTCCCCACGTAGTCGGTCTTATACTCACTTTCCGAGTAAGAAATATAAACTCGATGCTCCAATTATCTATATCCCCTTTTTCGACAATAATTATTCCATCCTATAAAATCACCGTTTTTTACCATGAGTTACCTTTGTTAATATTTTTTCTTTATATTTTTAAAACAACTGTGTTTTATATTTCATTTTTTGAATTTATTAATATATTGTTGTTTTTATGTTATCATATAATTTTACATCTTATTTTTTAAGTATAAAATTTTAAATTACTTCAAAAATGATATTAGGAGTTTTTTCATAACCCAATGATTAATAATAATTCTATAGAGACATAAAATTTCCATTCACTGAATTTAGGAATACGAAGGGGAATTTTTTTAACATGAGAACTGAAGGAATGAAATGTATATTTTTAATGATCTAAAAGTGAATTTTGAGTAAACCATTATATTTAGAATGTTTGGTTTACCTTTAAGTAACTGTTTGGTAAGAATAAAAGTTGTTTATAGAAGTTGAGATAGTTTTTATTCATGGTATGGCTTTCATGTTTAGTTAAACTGCATTCCATGGTCATGGATATTTAGAAAATAACTAATGCACAATTTATAAATGGTCATGAAACAAAACCATTCATTTTAAATATTATTTACAGATAAATTTTTTGTAGTTTTTGAACACATAAATAACCCTGTAAATACACTATAAACATGAATTCATTTTATGACAGTACCAATGGATCCAAATTGTTATTAGTTTTGATTAATCTTTTCAATAAACCCGTTGGAATCTATGTGCAAATTTCCTATCAAGGATCTTACTTTTGAGGCGTCGAGAAGTTTTCTATCATTACCTAGGTGGTATATTTATATGAACATAATGAGATGGTTCTCTTCCACAATTTGATGGGGATAACTAGTACACATCTTTTTTTAACATCTCTCAATACTTATAGATATTCTCTCCAGATGCTGGTCAAATAGGATATATGAAATTTTTTATTTTTCTAATCATGGTGATGGGAAAAATATTTACATGAATCATCTATGAAGATTGTACCAAACATGTAATTGAAACAAAATTAAAGGGAAATTGAAAAGGTATATTTAATAGGTTCTCCCACTTTCTATAAGACTTGGATTCATCTACCCTAGCCATGATTTTTTTCACCTGATGATTCCTGGGATGTTCTATATCTTGGTTCCCCATGTATTTTCTAAAGTAGTGAGTCAATTTTATGGTAAGAGTTTGTTTCCATTTCATATTCCTAACTTCTATTCAATTATTATACGATTTATCAACCCATTAGCTTAGTGATATCATTGTCATTACATCATCATTTTTTCCATCTGTTTTGGTGTAGCACTACATACAATAAACTAACGGGATGGGATCCTTATTCTCCCCTTACTTTAAGGATATTTTTAATTTGAATGCTTTGGTTTTCTAGTGGGTGGGTTCATAATTTACTATATGTATTTATACAGGAATAAATTATTTAACACATTTACATATTTTTCAAACTAGTATATATGAATCTATTTCTCTATTTAGTAATAGTTATGTGTTTTAATTTTTTTAAGTATTGTGTAGGAACATTTTGATGTACATGGATAAAAGATAGATCAAATTACTGAGGAACATACCTTAGTATGTTAAGAGTTTGGGGGAGTTTTCAGATTTTGAAATTCCCAATAGATCTGTTGAAGGGAGAATAAGATTTCCATGTCCTAAATATAAATTTAGAAGATGGTTGAAGAGAGATGAAGTTTATGAAAATTTAATATTGAAGCAATTCCCTGGTCAAAATTTGTGTTGGATTTGGCATAGAGAATCGAATGTTACAGAACGGTTGATCACTGATGTCAATCTATAGAATGAGCTTCGAAATTCTTCTAAAATGGAAAATGAAATAAAAAACCATATAAATGGTGCATTCGACACTGCAAGACACCACCATCAACATCCAAACATATTATAACAACCAGATTATGGTGCTAAAAATAGCAACAAGACAAGTGATGTTTTTCAAACTATAAGGCCAACAGATCAATATTATAAAATAAATATGGATCCTCCTCTTAATTATGTGGAGATTAATGTAAGAGAAAATATTACTAAGGAAAATATGTTTCAGGATTTAGTTGAAGATGGAAATAAAGAGTTTTATAGTGGATGATTGAAATATTCAAAACATTATTTTCTATTGAAGTTGTACCATTTACAATTTCTATGTGGAATTAAAAATAAGGCAATTTCAAAGTTATTGGAATTGTTGTGTGATGCACTTCTTGAAGTAAATATCCCTCGGTATTTTTATGATATTAAAAAAGTTGTTAGTTGGCTTGGTCTGAATTATACAAAAATACACGACTGTCCCAGTGATTGTATGCTTTATTGGTGGGGGGATCCAAGTAGACATGATTGCAAAAAATGTTTTTCTACTAGATGGTATTCAATGGGTGATGTTGGAATTTTGAATCAACATACTTCCACGATAAAGAATAAAAAAACACACATGTAACGATTTTTCATTACATTACATAATGCCTCGATTGCAAAGATTATTCATGTCATCAAAAACCACTGAACACCTGAAGTGGAATTTTATAGATAATAACAATGATGGGTTAATGTGAAATCCATGAGATTCAAAGTCATGGAAGAAATTTGATTCATTACATCCATATTTTCTAAATAAACCTATGAATGTCCGATTGGGATTGGTTGTCTATGGATTTAACACATTTTGGACATTGAGTACCAGTTATAGCGTTTGGATAGTTTTTTTAATCCCTTACAGTATTCCTCTATGTATTTGTAAGTAACAAGCATATTTAATCATTTCGATGATTATTCCTGTAAAAAAAATGCCTGTAAATGATATTGATATATACTTTTATCCTTTACCTGAAGAATTATTGGAGTTATGGAGCAACAGTGTTGAGACATTCGATGCTTATTCTAAAACAATGTTCAATATGTATTCTTCTTTAATGTGGACCATTAGAAAATTCCATAGGATTGGGAATTTTTATTGTTGGAAAACATACACAAGTTTGGATTGTCCTATTTGTAACATTGATTTTGAGCCCAATTGGATACCTCATAGTAAAAAATGATTCTTCTTGTTCCATCGAAGAAGTCTCGATGCATCTTATATATTTCAGCTAAACAGATCAAAATATAACAGTTTCATTGGTCGAAGACCACCTACAAAGTTTCTAACAAGTTCTAAAATATTGAAAAAACTTGGAAATTTTGAAACAAAATTTGGTAAGGTACATCATTTGAATGATAGAAGGAAACGGGTTCAATGTGCATTTTCAAGTGAAATCTGAATGCAACAATGGAAGAAAAAATATATATTCTACAAACTTCCATATTGAGAATTTAATTTTTTTGGGATATTCATTATGTGATTCATATAGATAAGAATGATTGTGATAATTTGATATTCACATTTCTTAATGATCATGGAATGTAGAAGGATCATCTCAATGTTCAGAAAGATTTACAAGTAATGAACATAAAACGTGATCTCTTTCTAGATGAGAATGAAAAGTATGCTCTGGCAATTTTTGAAATGAAAAATAGGGATAAATATACATTCCATCAAATTTTAATGCATGTAAAAGAATCTTATGGGTATTCAAGTAACATCTCGAGGTGTTTTGACTTAAAAAAATCATATGTTACATGGACTTTAATGTCACGATTCACATATTTTGTTACAGTAGTTACTACCACTGGAATTGTGTACATTATTACCAGAAACATTTACTGCAGTTGTACTCAAATTCTGTACATTTTTCAGAAAACTATGTGATAAATCTCTACATCCATTTGAGATTTACAACCTTCAAGAGATGTTTTTATTGACACTTTGTGCAATATAGATGACCATTACTTCGTCTTTTTTTACTTTCATGATGCATTTAATTGTGCATTTGGATGAGGAAGCTAAATTAGGTGGCCCCATTCATTATCAACAGATGTATCGAATTGAGAGGTACTTTATTTATATGTTTTTTAATTACCTAAACAATTTTTGAACTTAATTAAATTCATAATTATTTTTTATTATTTTATTTCATAGATATCTTGAGAATTTTAAATCATACATGAGAAATAATGATTAACTAGTAGGCTCTATTGTTGAAGTATTTTTGGAAGGGGAGTGTCTTATTTTTTGTTCTAGATACATTGAAAATAATGATATAGTATTTAATAGAGTTGGACGTATTATGGACACATCGAATCAATCTTAAATACATTGGAAATATAAAATATTTCCTGCTATTGGCCGATCAGTTGGGAGGAACTCAAATGTTACCCTGACAGAAATGGAATAATTACAAGCACATAAATATGTGTTGCTGAATAGTGAAATTTTAGATCCATTTATTAAAGAGTTGAGGTATAAACAATGAGATTAATTATAGTCTAAACACTAAATGTAAAAGTTATATTGAAAGCTGTTAATAAAGATCTTGTGGAATGGTTTGCATGACGTGTATATTCCTAAATATTGCAATAAATAAGAATATTAGGTTGAAAAATATATTTTGTAATTCTAAATAAGTATATTTTTTATTTAGATCATGAATATTGATACTCGAGTAGAGTTTCCTTAATATTTGATGTTTCTTTCTCTTGGTCCTCTAAAACAAGTAAGAAAGTTTGATGCTTACAATGTGAATGACTTTAGATTTCATATAGTCGATCGAGAAGATGGTTTGAAAACATATAATAGAGGTATATTTACATTTGATGAAGTGGGATACTATGTAAATCTGACCAATATTATTGAATTAAACTACCACATGCATTTTTCAGTTCTTTTATTCAAATGAAATTCGGTTGATAGTACCAGAGGTATTAAAAGTGATTTCTTGCAATACACTTCTGTGATCTTCTCTCACTTGAGGGAAGATGGTGATCGTGAATGGCATGATCAATATATCTTATCATCGCAAGAAAAATGGTATATTATGTGAATGATTTTGTGAATGAAGGGAGGAGTGTAGTTTCTCACATAAAACAAAACTATTTCTATGATATGGGTGATGAAGTTGAAGATTTCAACTTTGATATTGAATCACATCAACAACAAGAAGCAGAATTATTTTTCCATCATGATATTGAAAATATTAGTCTTGCAAGGATGAATGAAGTGGATTATGTAATGGAGTAGGAAACTGACAATATTGATGGATAAAATTATTGTATGTAAAGTTATGCATTCATTTAGCAACCACTTATATCAGTTGTGAAATCATTCCTTATCGTTATTATGTATATTTTCTTAGTAATTACTATGCATCTATTATAATTTTTAAATTTTTTCAGCATTATTTTTTTGAAATATAAGTTCTAAAAGTAATTTTTTTATTAAATGACTGGAATTCCAAGGATGAAGCGATATACTGTTTCATCGACCACTACGTCAGATGAGGATCCATTGGTCTTCCTGACTACAACATCTGATCCACCATCTGCTTTCCCCAAGAACCATATCTCACACCCTCTATGAGTTTCCCCTCAACAGCTCAGTCATCGCCTCCCGCTTCAGGATCCTCCAAAGTGGGGGAGTGGTGCGCCACATCTAGTTCTTCACGATTATACTAGAGGGTGACTGTTCTATGTAAAATTTTTAATATGAATAAATTTATTGCATTTTTTATACTAAATCATTTTTCATTAATTATGGAAACAATGTAATTTTGGAGAAAAATATAAATATTTCCTATGTATGTAATCTGTCCAGAGATAATATAGTTTTCCCATTTGATTTATATGGGGTCCTTACAAATGACGTCGTAGGATTACTTGGCTAGATTTTAGGCCAGATGGCCGCAGATCCCAGTTCCCTTTCTATTTCATATTATGATTGGAGGCATATGCCTACATGTTTGAAAAATGAGTTTTTTGATTCCAAAATATAGGTAATTTTAATACATTATGGTGTAATTGAATGTCACGTAACATATACTTTCAAAATTAATTACTGTGTACAAATGTTTTTCCACATTATAGTAGCTGATGTGATATCATGAAAGTAGACATTGAAAAATCATGGACAAAATGGAATGAATTTAAAGGTAGATTTTTGGGCTATGTGAATGATACTTCGTTAACCACCCAATAGATGTATGACAATCTATCTGATGGGGTACCCAAAGAGCAATGGAACGTTTTTATTGACATGCATCCTGATGATAAGTAGATTGTATTTAAATATATATTACTATATTAATATAATATTACATTTATACATGTATATAAAGTGAAGATTACATTAAATAAAATACTATTAAATTTCATTTTATTAAATTTTGGGTCTTTTAAGAAAGAACTCACCAAACCAGACTAAGAAATTCATCCCTCACACTGTGGGGTCAAAGAGTTTTTATAGAAGATGATTTTCTCTGGTAATCTTTTCATTATTTTAAATATTTATAAGGAAATAATTTTTTTTAATATATTAAATTGTTGATTTGTGTTTTCTTAATGCAGTCATAGAGTTTAGGGCACGAAGCATCCCGAACAGAAGTGTAGTTGAATGTTCACAAAAAAATTGATGCATGTTCTTTTAACGAGCCTACCAATGAAGTTGGGGTATGAAATCATTTTACATTATAATAAATTATTATCAATTATTACTATGTTAATATATATTTCTTCTAATGTGACTACTATTTGATTTTAAGGTAAAAATTTAAGAACTGTGGGATGCTAATCTTACGAAGTCCAACTCAGTCTTCCAGGATGACCCAGTTGAAGAAGTCATTGGGAAGGATCATCATGGTAGAGTGTGCAAGATGGGTTTTGGACCAGTACCATGTGAGGTATTTGGCAAGCCCCTAGGGATTTTAGCTTCATCTAATCATGTTTGTTGTCAGTCCATAACTTGATATACTTGTAGAGATATTGTTTCTCTAGGAAACATAGTTCAAGACTAGGGGGTTCTGATATCCACTTTGCAAAAAGCATTGATTTATTTATATCAAATGATGACCGGATCTACCCCCGGTGGTATTGCATCGACTGGTGCTGAGCAGGTAAATCTGAAAAATTAAAAATCATTTAGTTTTTAAACTTTTATTGGTGTTAAGTTTAAATATAAATATACAATAGTATTTAATTTTAAATATAAGGTTATGATAGGTTGTAGCAGGAAGTAGAGATGGAGGTGGAGAGGGTAAAAATCAGTGTTCTTCATCGGACTGTGGTTAGTTGTATTTTTGATATTTTGGAAAAATATGGTAACAGTCAGTTTGTATATGTATCATGTGTGGAACATAGTTGCCATCAAACATTTTCATGACCTACCAATTTCCTGATTTTTCAGGTTTCCTTTTATGCATTTTATTGATTTCTAATATTTCCTTTTATGTCTTGATTTCTTAAGTGTGGTATGCACCATATATGTCGATTTATTATTTTCATGAATCACTTATTATTATACATTTTTCAAAAAAAATTAGTTTTGTTACCCAAAGATGAATGATCAACCTTCTTATTGATTTTCTTGGAATTATCCAGTTTTGTAACTCCCTTCAACTTGTTTTTAGTAGACAGCCCTTCGTTCTTCAAATTTTATAGTATTTTCTTCTCATATTTTATAGTTGGGATGTGATCACTCCCACTATTGCATTCTTATTATTCAGAATTGTTTTGTTAAAAATTTACAAATATTTTTTGAAAACATTAGTGTCTTGATCCTGTTAAGGTAGAGGGAATGTCCACTTCATTAATAGTTGAATTTACAAATATATGTTGAACACTTGAGTGTCTTACAATACCAGAATTTGTATCACCCCAAAAGATGTGTCTGGTGGATAAAATCTATAAGAAAATCCTGAAGAATATCCTATACAGTTTGGATCATCCTTCCTAACTGCTCATTTATCTAAGGATAAAAGGTTATACACAACTTCAACTATCAACTCCTAGAATTATATTATAATTAGATAAACTATGTGGAAAAATAGGCCAAACTTGGGTGAACATCCTACTTTAAATATCAACTCTAAAACTCAGTGATAATTTTTGGACAAGTCAATCAATGGGAAATAATGTCTTCAATGTCTATTACTATAGAGGGCCACCAGAACATCCACTTTTCATTATTATAAATCATGGTCGGCCCTTGGTGAACATCCCACTTCAATGCGTTATAGGATATCATAAACTCATCCCTCTTGAAATATGTGACCATTATCATGATACGTACTATAAAAACTCTATGTATATCAAAATTAAATCATAAAATAGTTTTACATTCTTCCAACCTATCACACATCATGATACATTCCAGAAAAATATTCTAACTTGTCTTAACTTATTTAAACAATGTAGACATTATCAATAAGAATACCCACATTTCTTCCCCTAAACACTCAACTACACCCTCAAACTAGTCTTATAGTGAAGATAAGATCTTCTATTCCACTAATGAAATCTATTCTCCCATATCCTACATTTTCTATCCATATGAATTTACCGCTAAATTTACAATTCTACTGGAATACAATTTATATATGTCAAACATATACAAGTAATCTATGAAATTCATCAGATAAAGAGTATGTCCATGCAGTGAGAAAATATTATATGTACTATAGGTGCCAAAGTACCCAACAAATCTCTCTCCAAATAGGTTCTGTCATGATCATCTCAATGCATGGACCACAACTGCGAACTAAAATACAGTATTAGTGTATTTCATCTTGTGGGATAAAAGCTGATGAAACCCTAGTGACTAATTAATCACAATACATCATAACATATCCTAAACCAGAACCAGATGCATCACATTTCACTACATGTCTAATGTTGGGCTCAGAAATTCATAGGATCAGAACAGACACCAACCACTTCTTCAATACTATGGAAAATTCCTCACACTGGTATGTACAGTCAAACATGAATCCATTCTTGGTAATTATCTTCATTGAAAATTCTAATTGAGAGATATCCAAAATAAATCTCCATATTTTCCAATACAATCTAATAAAACATAAACTATAGATTAAATTCCTCGATTATGACTGATACACAAATACAACAACATACTCCTGATCAACTCATATCCTGAATTGTGAAACCACTATATCCAAAAGTGACACATCATGTATTTAGAATTAATTTTATGTACCCAAATCATACTAAACATATTATTCAAGTATCTATTATGTAATTATTATGAAAATGTTGGTATCCTGGTATTATTTTTTATGTGGGATGTATGTGCATGTTAAATTATAATGGTTTTTTTCCGGGCACTGGTATTGGGGATACATAATCAGATGATTTTTTTGTAAATATGGAATTAGAAGGGGTTTTAACCACTGTGAAATAAATGTATTATATTTAGCAGTAGTTTTAATAGCCACTAAAATTTTGGAATTTTTCTATTTCCAACAGTTAAAACCACTATTATGAAAATAATTTTGCGGCGGTCATAACCACTAATACACAGTTTTCATATTCCTTTATTATTTAGAATCGGTTATCTAGGTTTTAGCGGTGGACTTCTAGAACAAAATGATTTATTTTTTTAGAATCAGCTTTAACAGCCACTAAAATAATCATTTTCTCAGAAAATGCCGCTGCTAAATGCATCCACTATGACGGTTACCATAAACTACCGCTAAATCGAGGAAACCGCCGCGTATTGTATGTCGACGCACAATTTAGCGGTAGTTTTTTGAAACCACCACCATATCCAAAAAAAACTGCCGTACAACAGTTATTTTTCCATAGTGTTTAATGATCAGTATACATTTCACACTTTTCTCCTTAGAGATAATACAACCATAAATTTAATGAAAATTTTAACACTAAAAATTCTAAATCCTGAGTTGGGTAATTTTTTCACATGAATCATCAATTTATAGGAGGCATAAGAGATAACTATATTATTTTACATAAAAACACATCCCAATAACTTCTTGGATGCATCTCTATCGATGAAAAACACTTCTCTAGTATAGGGTAATGTATGAACTGGTGAACTAACTAACATTACATTTAGTTCTTTGAATTTTTCCTCCCATTCATCAATCTATAGGAACTTGAAACCCTTTTGAGTTAACGTGGTTAGAGGTTTAGACAGTCGTGAGAAATTCTCCACAAATTTTTGATAATATCAAGCTAAACCAAGAGGTCTACGAATCTCATTCACCATGAATGGTCTAGCCCAGCATTCAAAAACCTCTTTCTTTGATGGATATACTACTATACCATCTATTGAGATTATGTGAACCAAAAATGAATCTTTTTTTGGATACAATTTAAACGTCTTAAATTTTTCATTTAGATTCTCCTTCTTAGGGGTCTTCAATATAATTTTCAAGTGGGTATCATTCTCCTCATTTCACTTTTAATAGATAAGAATATCATCTATAAATACTACCACAAACTGATCGACGTAATGTATAAAGACTCTATTAATTAAATCAATGAAGATATAAGGGGAATTAGTAAGACCAAAAGGAGTCACTATATATTCATAGTTTCCATACCTTTCATGGAATTCTTTATTGGGTATATCCTACATCTTGACCCTTAATTAAGGATATATAGAATAAAGTTCTATCTTGGAAAAGTATAGAGCTCTGCAAAGTTGATCAAACAAGTCATTAATATGGGGAAGAGGATAATTTTTATTAATTGTGATCTTTTTCAACTACTGAAAATCAATACAGAGTCACGTTGATATATCTTTATTTCTCCCGAAAATAATCGGTGCACCCCAAAGGTGACACATTTGGAAAAATGAATCCCTTGTCAATGTTTTCTTGGATTTTATTCTTAAATTCTTGGAAATCAATTGGGGTAATTATATAAGGAGTATTTAATTTTTATGTTGAACTAGGTATGATTTCTATTGAGAACTAAACTTTATGTTCTGGGGGAAGGTTATGAAACTCTTCCGAAAAGACATCCAAAAATTCTCAAACAATAGGCATATCATTGATGTTTATTTTATCCCCAACCATTTTAGATCAATAAACCTTTTTAATGAGAATTAAGACTCGTGAAATGGATGTTATCTCCACTAAAATATCATCCTTAGTGTCACATTTATGGATATTCATTGAAGGGTTCAAAATATCAGACATAACTTCCCTTCCTCGACAACTGATGTTGAATTTCTGCAGAGAAATCCAATCCATTCATAAGTTGACATCAAATTCAAACAAAGGAATAATGAAAATATTTATAGGTAGCACAATCCCATAAAATTCATCCATATAAGAATCATATACTTGGGATGAAATCATCGTACCATTAGGGTTATTCAAAACTAATTGCACACCTAATTATTTTGGTGGAATCATAACATGCGTACATAATTATTTAGACATTAAAGATTGGGTAGATCAAGAATCAAGTATGACCATAGATGTTATAGAGTGGATGGTTTGAGTACCTTTCATTACGTTGTTATCCCAACCCTCATCAGAAATAGATATTTCATGATATTTTCCATTGTCCCTCGACATAAGAGGTTGATGATGTCAATTATCATCACAAGCCCTTAGGTTTGGGAACTAGTTATCCAAATTACCATTCTCCTTACACTTGTAGAATTGAAGTGAGGGAGGTTAATTATTTATATATTTATTTCTATTAGAATTTTTATCTAACTTATTCCCATCATTTCAATAATAAATTGTTATGTGATGTTCATTTCTGTACATAAATCATTACTAGAGCCCTTACAATAAATTTCTCCATGATTCTTCCCACATTTAGAGAATAATTGAAAAATCATCTTATTTTCTCCATGGTTTTTAGAGTTTCCTTTGAACTCCATCTTTGTTTTCATTTCTAAAACATGAGTTTGATCCGTGACTCTGACCTCCATTTCAACCATGATTTCCCAATGCAGAATATTTGTGTAGTTAATAATGTCTTCTATGGACAATGCTCTTATGAGTCTTAGATTTAATCAACTAAATAACCTATCAAATGTACCATTACATTGGATGATATTTCATAAATCATACCAAAAAAATATTGTGAAATTATACTCATAGGTACCAACAGATTCCTCATCCATTTTCTTCAACTCAAGGAACTCTTTCTCCATCTTGGTGTGAAGAATCCACGGAAAGAACATATTGAAAAATAAATTTTTGATCTAGTCCCTATCCATGGATTCAATATCATCATTCTAACTCATGTTGTTGATTATATTTCACCAATATTATTATTTTTCTAATTAGTAAATAGTGAGAATGAATTTCTCATTCTCTATACACTAGAGAAAGGAGAATATTGTTTTTAGTACTGATCCATTTTTTAGCAACAAGTGGATCAGAAGACCCCTTGAATTATGGTGGATGTTTACTAATGGAATACTCCGTAGAATGTAGTTCCCTCCATTTCTCAATTTGAATATCACAATGATTCATAGCTTGATAAAAAAATTTTGTTCATAAAAAAAAGTTATTTCATTCTATCTCTTATAGAATCCAGTTTCGTAGAAGCATAATCGTTGCATTTTCCATCAAAAACACCATTAACATGGTTCTATAGGGTTTTATCCCTTAACTAAAACAAAAAACATAGTGTAAGAAAAGTTATCATATCGAGGAACCAAATAATCATCAAAAGTATCTTATAGTATGTCTAACTTATGACAACTACTTTAATATATGACACCTTAGGTTTATCCAAAGTTTTTTTAACCAAATTTTATTTAAATCTTTCATGATTGATCATGAAATGTTTTTAAATTCCTAATATATCCCCTGAGAGTTCCAAACTAGGTGTATAGAATGGCCCACTATCATGTACCAGATTACCCCAAGTCAGTCTCGAAACATTTTATCTGAGTTGTTACACCTAAGGACATGTATGAATGTTTGACATCAAATCATACTATCCAGATAGGGATATATTTTTAGGTAACCACACACCCTATCCTTTACCAAAATTCATGTACAATTTCCTATAATTTTCTTTATCCTTAGACTTATCACTAGAAATGTCCTTTGGGTTATCAGTATGGTTTTCTCCTCTGATCTCCCAAAGGATTACTAAATATCTTCTCTATTTACAAAAACAGTGACCCTCTCTTATCATAAATAAAAAGTACCTAGTGTTTATAGAATACATAAAATAATATACAACCAGATTCCCAAAAACCATACTCCTATAGTTCCTATGGAAACATGGAAATTTAAACACTAGAACATAAATGAACTACATAATCTCACACTAGGTTTTTCTTGACTAGAACCCCTATTTGACACACAAATATAATAAATATCATTATACCCTGGTAGAAGGAAACATAAAAATGGGAGAGATAAAATGCTTATTAAGGGTAAAAAATGGAGATACACAAGTATAATCATGAGCATAGAGGTATGAGAGCCAGATCATGAAAGTACAAGATTATATTCTTCATATAAAATATCATAAACATGAATCATGTAATAAATATTATTATTTTATAAGACAACAATCATATGGAAAATAATAACATAATCCATGAAATCATAACATATTAATTAAAAAAGGTATTCTAGAAGACACATAATAATATATAATTATTTCTATAGTAGTTAATACAATGTTGTTGAGGTCATATTTTTGGAAAAATTCCTTTACTGAACTGGGTTCACTCCCCATTCCATTGATGTATTACTGAACCAAGCAAACTCTCCATTCCATCCCTGTAATATGGAACTATGTTCACTCTTCATTCTATCCATGTATGTCTCATGAGATATAAATCATTACACAATACGTTGGAGGGACATATAGGTCATACCCATATCATAATGAAATCATACATACATGTTCCACAAGATCATAAATAATCATATAATAATCCTTAAAGTTAAATTGGTATTATAAACATGTAATCATATAATAACCTTCGGAAAAAGTTAGTCTTGACATTCATTCCGTCATAAACTTAACTCGTGAAAAGAAGTGGGTTTCAAAAGTATATAACCCATGATAGATAAATGAGTTTTATAAAAATCACCCCACCATAACATAATCCATTAAGATAAACAATATAAATATTAACTTTTAATAATTTCCCCAGAAATTTGTGAGTAACTCCAATGTTTGTTACCATAGATGGTAAATAATTTTGATGTATCTTTTAAAAGCATTTATTGAGGAAAATATCCTTTCTATAATGAAAATTTATTTTTATAATGTAAAACATTCTCAAAAATATTTTTCTTTGAAAATATGTTTGAAAAATTATATATAACTATTTTGAAATAATAAAACATTTTTAAAATCATATTTGAAAACATCCTTTTTAAATAAAGTAGATTTTCGATCGAAGAGAGAAATTTGGTCCGATTTTGATAAAAACATTTTCATAAATATCGTAATTAAAAAATATTTGAAAATTCTAATAAAGAATTAAGATATCATGAATTAAAAGTGTATAAGAAAATTCATGAGTGTAATTTAGTGATGGATCATAAAATTTCAATAAATGATGAATAATCCTAAACAATCTCAATAATTGATGAGATTATTTCAAGATACTATTACCACATAGTTACTTGGGATCACACTCTCCATGTATGAAAATTATATTACATTAGTATTAAAATATCCTTAAATGAAATATATTTTTGATATAACATATCAAATAGATTTATGTACACTTTCAAAAATAACATTGAAGCATAATAAAACATGTGTCTCAATTATAGAAAATATAGACTAATTTTTCTTATAGATTTTGTAGCTTTTGAAACATTACTCCCATGAAATAAATAAAATAATATGGATATGAAAATGACCATAATTAATAGTATTATAATCATTTAATACATCCATTGTAAGTGGATATACCACACAAAATTAATGGGTTCTAAATAAAGTATGTATCTCATGAAATTAAAAATTTAGATGAAATCACCTAACCTAGTGTCTTGAATCTCTTCATACTCTTACAAGATTCCTATATAATAATTTTAATTTTATTATAAATATTTTAAAGAATCCTATTATTATATCTAACACTATACATGGTTTTATTATGACCTTATATTACACTCATGTTAATAATTCTATGTTATAGTGTCACTTCGGGTAATATCCGATTTGTTTCTCGTATGTGTCTTAATTTGTTATATATTTCATCCTTAAATTTATCATTATTTCATGATTGTAAAAAATGATTTCAATATGTTTTATATCTATTATATGTGTGTTATAATGATCTATATAATATAGTATTACGAAATGAAATAAAACGTTCATCGAGATGGTAGACCGTGCGAACGCGTGAACATTGTTTCCATTTTATTGTTGTATTGAAATAAAAAGTGAGTAAATGGAATATATGTATATATATATAATTATTACAGTATAATTATTATATCATATATATCATATAATTTCACTAAACACATCCTCAATACTTTCCACGTACTATGTGGAGGAATCACTTTACTTTGAGGGGAGGTAGTCCACACTTCCTCAAACAAAATTCTCTTATTTACATAAAATGGAGGGTAAAAATATATGTTTTGTAAAATAATTTCATAGAAATAGATAATTTATAAATATAATATATATTATATGTAAACTGTGTTTCTATCATAATTCCCTCCATGATAGGCGGTAATGGAAGAATGAACAAACATCATTTTGTGAGGTGGTAGTTCATTGTACACATAAATTTTATGTCTATTACCCATTAGATGGAAGTGTGTGTACTTGTAGGTCATATCCTTGAAGTAAAAAACATTTTATATTGAGGATAATATTTTTTTTATATAATAATAAGATTGGATAATTTTAGGGGTTATATAATTGAAATATTATAAAAGCACTCGATGAAAAATGATACCTCTTATTTAGGTAAATCCTTTTGTTTTGCACCAA
Source organism: Viscum album (assembly GCA_963277665.1). NCBI lineage: Eukaryota > Viridiplantae > Streptophyta > Magnoliopsida > Santalales > Viscaceae > Viscum > Viscum album. The sequence continues at coordinate 38,078,279 of OY728127.1, read as the reverse complement.
CTTCTTTCCATAGATTTATATCTACCAAAGGGAATGATTATATGAATAGGGGTGGTATATTTATGATCTATTTGGTTATATCTTGGTTAATCCATAGTTTCTTGAGAGGTTTTAGGAAGTGGGAGGGGGAATCCTTTTATAGTTGAGGAGAAGTGACACTCTTGGAAATTTTGGGAACATGAATTACACCCACATTTTTTCCATGTAAAGTGGATCCAATAATATAAAAAAATCTTTAAATGGATTATATGGTCTATATATGGTTAAAACATTGATCACAGATAGGATACTAGGATGATTGGTTCCTTAATATTAACATTTTGTCCCTAATTATGATTAATTTAACCTTAATCTTTGTAATTAATTATAATTATGTTTACTAATATTTTTGGTAAAAACCTAAGTTGATGTTATAAGACATTATAATATATTATAATTAAAAATAATGAATCCATTTTTCCAAATTAAAATTACATAAGTGGTAGAAATTAATTTAAATTTAATCTCGTAGTTGAGTCAATAATGCTGGTTTTCAAAGTAAATGCATTCAAAGGTTTTCTAGGTATTTATATTCCATTTCAATGTGAAATTGATTCCAATTACCCACATTGAGTTGATTGATAAAAATATTCACTAATTATACTTTTATACAAAATTAATATATAATTATTGATTATTAATAAATTAAATTAAAATGTAGTTTTCCATTAAAATTCATTATTTTTCATTATTAAACCAAAAATGAAGTTTCTCAGAAAAATCTCATAAATACACCCTAAGATAATTTCTACATTATAAATTCATAAATAGAGAATATTTTATAAAATTTAATTTATAACTTTGTATAAAATTATTAATATTTTTCTTCATATAATGATAATGTTTTTTATATAAAATCATTATAAAAAATATTTGAAAAGTTGTTATTATTATTCATATTAATATGTTTAAGGACTAGGTTATAATTATCTCTTTTAAAAAATTCTGACAATAAAATGATATTTCCTAGAAATTCAATGTTTCCTGTAACGTACGCCATGTCGTTGTTTCATGTAACATATACCCAGTTGATGTTTGATGTAATGTACACTAATTCAGTGTCACATGAGATTTTTTTTTGACTTTTTTCATTAAAATACTTAAGTGAAAATAAATTTAGTTGAGAAACAAATGTCTATTAAAACTCATATTGTTACAACCCGTGTTACCATTGAATTGATGTGTCTGATGAAATAATTGGATAATTTGTGGGTTGATGTGAACCTAACACTTTTATTGGGGTTTGATAATCAATGTAATATTAATCATACAATGAAGTCATTTGATCATTAAACATCAAAGAATATAGATATTAAATATCACTTCATCAAGGAGCTTGATGAATGAAAGGAACTACAACCAAAGATTGAAACTATAGAAAAATTGGTGGATAATATTTTCACTAAACAATTACTAAAGGATAGTACTCAAAATATGAGGTTGATTATGAGTGTTTATAATCATCCTCTTCAAGTCTATGGTATTATATTTCATCCACTCTCTCATATTTTCTATTTATATTTTTATAAATGTGGGAGAAATATGATAACATAAATATTCATTGAAATGTAAATTGCCTAACTAGAGATATATTATAATTATGTAGGGTTTCTAAAAGGATATGTTGTGATGTCATCATGATTGATCTTTATAAACTTATTTATAGTTTGTTAAACTGGGAACATGAATATTTTCTTACATGTTTACCTGAGTTTTGGTTGTGAATATGTGAGGATGAAGGATGTTTGGAAAGATTATTGATAACGACATTATGTAAAACATTGTATTATTATTCTATAATTCTGTTTTCCAACACTAATCTAGATTACATAGTCTTAGAATTGATGTACGGTGATCCATATATTTATTTTTAGAGATTTAGTGAATTTTTTTCCTTAGTTGATAATAAAGTGCAATGGGGGACATAATTAAGATTATGTTGTTTCAATTCATTTAAAATTGGTGCAGGAGTTGGGGAACATGATGTGGAAGTGTTTATGGTGTAGTCTCGTATTTTCAACAAATAAATCAATATTTTTTTTAATGGTGTTTTTTATTTCATATGATTGACGTAATTTACTACAAAGGAAACTATAGAAAGTGTTAATGGATATTATAGCATTATCATATACAAGAAAGGAGATATTTGGGAAGTGTCTTTCAGTACACCAACAAAAAAATCATTGATTTTTTGTAGGATAATAATAAATGAAATGAGATTATTTGGAATGAGAATACATCAAGTGATATTTTTGAGTAATGTTGTAGTGACTTCATACATTTTCAATTCACTATCAGTGTACTAATCGCATGAAGAACTAGTATTGACTGTTTGGTGTGATATGTCACGGTTGATTTACAGATTGTGTGAAGAAGATGAATTATCATGAGATTCACATGGTTGGTGACTCTACAGTGATAAAAATATTATATGAAGAAATTTTGACTTACCCCATAAAGCATAGTTTATCTAATTCATGGTATTTCAAGTGGACACCCATGGTAGGATAAGTGATGGGGGATCATATGCTAGGTTTATCGATTCCATGATCAACAAAATAAAAGACTATGAAATGGAACATAAAAGTATATGATGGAAATCGATCATCTATAAAAAAACCCACAAGTACCTTTCATCTATATGATCCTAAACATTTTTCAGAGACCCTCTGTGAGGGTGGACCTTCCATGTGAACATATAATCCTTGATTTCACCATAAATGAATGTAATGTTCAATAAATTAATAAATTTTGGTTACATATTTTTTGATGCATGATTTTCTACTCATTATATCCATACACATCAAGATATTTTTTCATTATGATACCTTCTCTCAAAAAATTTGAAATTTGGGAAAGTTGAACATAGATCAGTAAAAGTTTTGACTCATGAAATAATGATTCCATAAGAAATGTCATGCATGAAATTTTTATTAATTTCATTTGGTGTATGATGAAATTATATTGAAGTAAATGGGATATGATACTGATGATATTTTTGAGGAATATTTCCAATATTGAAGACTACATGATCGTATATGAGGTGTTTTTAATTGTAAGAATGATTTTATGGGATTTAATATGGATGAACTATAGTTTTTGTTTTTGTTTTTTTATTTAAAACATATTGATTCCCCATAATTTCTAAAATAGGGGAATAATGGGTAGTTGTGTGGTGGGTTACCAAACCCCACCAACCATCTAGAGGAGGGAGTATATTGGGTGAGGCTTGCTTCTAGGAGGAAGTGTCTTCCCTTGGGGTTTCTAATCACCATTAGAACAAGTCCTCCCACGATTTAAGTGTTATATTTATTATGTTTTATCTCCCCATTATTCAAGAAATATATTATGAGGTTTATCACCATATAATAGTGAGGGAGTATATGTACCCACTTTTACCCCTGGGTTTATCCTTTTATTTTCCCATGGTTTTTAACACCTTTCATTTTGGGGGTTTTCGTATTATATATAGTGTCATTTATATACAAAATTGCTCACATTATTTTATTATAAAACTATTTCTTTAAAACTGGTCCATTTATTTTTAGTCCCAACAAGTTGTATCAAATCAAGTTTATTCCTTTATGATGTTGACTATTTTGGTTATTAATAATTTCTATAAATTTTATTATTCTCAATCATTATAACTCTAGTTGAGATGTCGCATCATAATAAAAATTATCAATTTTATTAAATATAGGTTTGTGAAATAGTGGGGATAATGGATTGGTGGTGTGTTAAGATTGTGTAATAATTTTAGATCAATACATTTAATATTAATAATTTTCCATTTTAGAAAATAAATATGCAAGAAGTGTTATGGAAGGATAATTGTGTACTCAAAATTAGAGAAACCCCAGTAGATGTGATGATAGAGAATGGATTGATTGGTAAATAGAATAATGATATAAACTAAAATGTGGTAAGTACATATGGAGGTAGAGGATTTCTTGTCATTGTAATGGTGATAACTAATGTAACAAGAAAAAATATCAATGATCCATAGATAAATGACTCAGGAGGAACATGGAACATGACCTCTTTATGGGAATGGTTTGACCAGTATGAAACAATCATGGTAGTAATTTTTTACATAGGGAATGATGAAACCCATAATATCCTTGATGTTCTTAGCATAAAAAAAATATTAATAATAATAGTATGTTTGGCTTATAAGGAGTACACCATGTGATAGGATTGAGAATGAAAATTTTGTATTCAAGACAATGTGATGACATCAGATGTACGAATTTCACTATGAATAGAGTGATGATAATTGTGAATAGTGTACTTATAGTGATGAAGGAAGATAAGATATCAAAGAACCTATATGTACATATGGGTGAAACAAAATAGCAGACATAAATAGTGGTTTCATCAACTTTTTCTTTTGAAGAACTAACAATGTCATAGAAATAAAATATTTGTCACATGTATGAAAGAAATACAGATAATTCATGCTTTTTAGAAGTTACTTACTAGGACTACAAAGGTATCCCTACCATTTTCTGAGTATTTTTTTATAAATATAAATTGGTTAATGGTCATGACATCTTTAGAAAAAAGCTAAAAAATATTATAGATGATCCATTCTGACATTTATAAAGCATCGTCTATATACTTAGGTGGAGTTTGATGTGTCGTATATGTCATTGATGATTATTCTGAAAGATGTTCATTTTTCCCAATCAATAAGAACGAATATGTTTTTATAGTTTTAAAAACATTAAAAGAGAGGAAGGAACTTGAATATGGAAAGAAGATCTACTGTTTAAAGGAAAAAATTGATAAGAATATAAAATTTATGAGTTTGGAACTTTATGTTAATTAGAATTCATTAAGATATAGTTCACAGAGGAATACAATCCTCAGTAGAATGGGGATGAAGAGAGGATGAAAAAATGACATTAGAAATAAAAATGGAAATTTTTTAGAGTATAGTAATTTACAAAACATTCTTGGTGGGAGTAGGGAATACTGCTTATTATGTGATTAACTGATATCTTCCAAAAGTTATTGATATAAAGATATTGATGGTAATGTGGGATAAAAAACATCCTAAATATTCTTCATCACATACATTTTTTAAATCTTTTATTTTCACTATTCAATGATTAAGAAAGATCGACGTTGGGTGTTAGATATAGAAAATGCATCTTTTTATTGTTTGTTTATGGTGTGATTGGGTATCTTTTATGGGACCCCATTCCCATAAATTTGTTATAAATAGAGTCTTCATTTTTTAGAAGACATGGTGAAAATGATAATTGATGGAATCAAGGAGAAATAAATTAATGAATCTTTAATAATATAAGTAATAGAAAATTACATGGAACAACTAGTTTCCTCTAATGAATTACTAGAGAAAGATGATCAAGTACTAGTTGAGTTTGGACCACAATGGTCAACATGGGGGAAAAAGATAACCTGAATGGAACTCATGCTATTTCACTGATATCAATATTCTTTATTTCTTATATAGGTATGAAGGAGATCCATATTATTTTCTAGAGGTGTCTCATAGTCCAAATGTAATCTCATGGATAGCAGTGATGCAAGAATAACATGAATCCCTATGTATGAAAAAGACTTGGGATATTTATTTATTTCCTCATGAAATAAAGGATGATGGAAACACATGGGTATTGAAGATCAAGGGGGTGGAATAAAAAGGCAGAAAGATATCATGTAAGACTGGTGGTCAGAATATGTTCTCTGAATTAAGGTACTGATTCGAATGAAATCTTTTATATTATTTATAGATGTATTTCTATTAGATAGTTCTAGTGATCCATGCCACATATAGTCTACATACAGATTAGATGGATTTGAATACTTCTTTTCTCCATGATGATCTTGACTAAGAGATCTACATGCTCCAACTTGAATGGTGTTCAAAGAAAGGAAATATGAAAATGGTTTTAGGTTGAAAATATATATGTATATTCTTAATAAGACACTGAGGAGTTGGTACAAGATATTGGATTCCAATACCTTGAACCTTATATATATTACACTTCATTAATATCTGTGTTCATATTTAAGGGGTTAATTTTGAAATTAATACAGAATTCTTATGTTCTATGTGGGTAATATTTTGGTTGTAGGCTCTAAAAATGATCAGATCCAATAGAAAATGGGACATATGGCTATGGAAACTGATATGATTTACTTGGTACCAGGAACAATATTATTTGGATGTATATTTATTGATAATTAATAATGTGAATTTTGGGTTATCATAGAATAATTACATGCCAGAATTAGTTAAACACTTCAATATGAAAAAATGTAATCCAATCTCTACCATATTTCCTATTTATTTCAAGGTATGTTCTATGATGATTCCTATTAGTAAATTAGAGAGGATGGAGATGTCTTTAATACTATATACATCTGTATTGGGGTGTCTGATATTAAATATGGCTTGTACAAGATTAGAAATTACACATGAGGTGGGAGATGTGATTCGGTACAAGGTGAATCTAGGATATGATCTTTAGAACACAGTGAAGGGGATATTTAGATACATCAATGAGACGTCAAATATTGTATTATGTTATAGAGGATTATATTTTACTATCATATAATATGTTGATTCAAACATTTCAAGAGCTTCTGACTTTCTGAAATCTACTACTTATTTTTTGTTTACTCTTACTGGATGAGCTCTGATCTAAATTTCAATGTTACAGTTAGAAATGGTTTTATCCTGAATTGAGGAAAATTATAGGTAATATACAAATTACTTGAAAGAGTTGATTTGGATGATAAGGTTAGTTTAGGATATTAGGTACATATAAGAGAATATTACATTATTATTTTATGATAGTTAAAGTGACTTCCATAATATAAGGAATCCATTTTATCATTCTCGGATGAAACTTATTGGTTTATAATATCATTTTTTCTGAGATTTTATAGAGTAAGTGTGGATATGAAAAAATTTATACTATATAAATATAGTATATTTCGTAATGAAATTTACGGTCTCTGATAAGTTCTGATGGTGTAGATTTGATAATAGCTTTTCAAATTCAAGTGCAACATGATTTTGTAGATAAAAAGGATAAGTGAAGATATTATTTGTTCTTGATCAATCTCCACATGGGAGAGGTGTTGGTAGTTTTTTATTTAATGGATTTTCCACATATTCATATATTAACTAGAGGTAGGTGAGGTTGGTTATGTATAGATTGGATAAAACCCACCAATCATCCAGTTGAGGTAGGACCATGGGTGAGGCTTTACAATAAAAGGTAGTTACTTTCCCTAGATTATTCATCACCTTTAGTTCATCTCCACCCATCATTTATGTGTGGTATTTTTGAATTTTATTTCTATATTAATGGAGATTGATATTAAGTGGTTTATCTCCTTATAATAATTAGAGAGTATATGCTCACACTTTTACCCATAGTGATATACTTCTATTTTCCCATGGTTTTTACCACATTAAATTTAAGGATTTTCCATGTTATATTTGTTGTCATTTATTTCCATATTTTTTCATATTATTTTATCTCAAAATTATTGTCTCACTAGTGGATAAATAAATTTCAGTCGCAATAGTTTTAATAGAGGATGAAGAGTCTATAATATTTATTCAGGATTACATGTAGTTAAAATCAGTTTTGGTAGAAGGTTTTTATAAAAAAATTATGAACACAATACCATAGAATTATTGATATTTGAATTCAGAATTATTTCCATGGTTTCATAAATATTTGAATAATGAAGAATGGTAATATATAACTAACCCTATATGTTTTATATTTTTAAATTGTTATATATCATGACATATATAGTGTGGGTATTAGAGAAATTTTTTCAAGGATGAAGATAAAATAGTGTAAGATAAACGTCTAAGTTGTTCTTTATAACTACTATGAAATAAATCAAATAAAAAAATAACTTACCTTTAGAAGCAGATGAATTAAGACACCAATAAGTATATATATTAAGTGTCAAAGTCAATTGGTAATTGTTTATTATATTTTTTTTTTCATATTTTGTATTATTAGATCAACTATGTAAGGGAAACATGCACTATCAATCAAATACAGTTTAATTTAAGTGAAGGAAATACCATTCAATTTGTAAAAAACAAAGGATTATAGTGGACTATGTAATATAAAATTATTCCCAAATAATTATAAGGACAAGATACTCTTACTGAGTAGAAAAACATGAAAATTATTGTGTTCTTGATTGTATTAATGTGTGTAGTGATTCAGAAGAGTAATTTATATTTAACTGGATGTGAAGGGTTTTTTTAAGGTAAATCTTTTAAAGTATTTGACTACAAATTCCCCCCTCTCTCAGTGGTAACACATACACTCAGTTTTAATTGTACAAGGAGGTTTTATGGATTATGATAGGGACACATATCTAACATACCCAATACATGAGCCTTATAATCCCTAAAATTCAGGATCTAAGGTTTATACCTCTAATCTAGAAATCTGACGGAGTATTTATAGACATATAGTTTGTGTAACCAGTAAGCTCATAGTAATGTTTGGATCATGGGAGACTTGAATATACCTAAAACTCTAGTATTCCATGGAATATCAGTTTATATGGTCATATAAATTTCCATTTCCTATAGGATTTTTATGTAAATTCAACTCCACCCTTGTGTGCTGCTTGAACATACACACTCGAACAACTAGAGTTTCATGAAAATACTAACATTTTTTAAAAAATTATTATATTGATTATTATTCCTATTTGATCAATTTTTTGACATCAATAATTGGCCTACTTACTCATCCAATTCCCACCAAATTATACTAGACTCAATATATAAGGACCATTCCATGACATCTCTACTCAAGGAACCTTTGACACTCATTAACAATCCATAAGACCATATATCACATGACCCATACCTAAGTCCCATCTCAAATCTCCAATATATGATCTTTTAAGAAAAAAAATTGAAGGAGATCCTCTATGACAAATCACATCTATTTATAGAATAATTATCCCACTTGTAAAACATTCCATGATTACAATCCATCCTCAATAATTTATTTCCGAGGGGTGTGAGACATACAGACCACAACACCTAGAGATTGGATAATATATTTTTCTTAAAATAAAATTTGTATATATAGTGTGTTCCACACGTGAATATCTTATCTAAATTGATAAAATACATGTTGAATGATTATTATTAAGAGAATTTAAGAATATTAAATAATCTAGTACATAAAAATACTATAATCAAGTAGAAATTCATACCAAAAAGGATTAAGAACAGTTAATGTTTTAAAAATGATTTTTTTATAAATAAGTTTTTATTATTAAATTGTATTATTAATTAAAATAATAATTTATAAATATTATAATTTTAATTTTTACAATTATTCCATCTTATGAATTTATATGTTAAAATTAGTTTAGGATGAATTTATAACATTATTCTAAAATAATATTTTTTGCTTGAATAGTGAAAAACACCATAACTATTATAACATTAATATAAAATAAGTTTGAGCTGGAAATTCTTCAAAAAAATTTATATAAAAAATATTTATGTTATAAGATAAATTTGAAATTTTAAAAAAATATTTATTTTAACATGCCCATGTTTTATATTTTAGAACTTAATTTTCATTTTTCTCTAAATTTATTTTCAATAAATTATAAATTTAATATTTTAAAATTAATTTTCAACTATTTTTGAAATTGAATTTAATAAAATATATTTCAAATTTTATATTCTAAGCTCCAAATGATTTAATAAGAACCATTTTATTTTTTGTCCTAAAAAGGCATTACCTATGTAACAATAAGTAACCAAAATTAAAGCTAAAATTGTAAAAAGGGCTAAAAGGGGGTAAATGGACAAGTTAAAAACATGTTTTTAATAGATTATTTGATCTTATTATCAACCAAATAATACATAAAAATATTTTATTTTATATTTTGGAGTTTGATTGACATGTGAGACATGTTCTCCCTTTATATTAAGGCGAAATATTTACAAAAGTCCCATTTTCACAACTTATAAAAGGGGCCTCTCACCACCCCTTAAAGACCAATCCCTAATTTTGTGTTCCTCATAATAATATTTCATCATTAAATCCATTATAATTCTAATTCACTTATATATGATTCTTGACCACTGTTTTGTTTCGAATTCATCACTTTCATTGGAATCCTCCAATGGAAGATCAAGGTTCTCAATGTAAGTACTAAATTTTCTCTAACTTGGTTTCTTTTATATCTTTCCCTTTCAAATAAATTTTTCCCAATGATATATATGTTCAATTTAGTTTTATAATAAAATTAATTTTTTTTTATTTTCAGAATAACTATTAAAAACATTTCCCCATTTCCCTTATGGAAAATCAAAAAGTACATCTGTGTATATGTGCGGATAACCTCCTCCACGATGCAATATGTTTCATTTTCCTAGACCACCATAAAAATTGTTTTAATGGGGAATTTCATAAATAAACATTCTAATTTTTATATGTGCTATATTTTAAAATAATAAAACATATTAAACAATTCTCATGTTCTATGGAAAATTAAATCATCATCCACAAAAACATGCGGACTACAACCTCCATGGAATGGTGTACTCTATTTATCATCACCCCTATTAGTGGATGGAAATTATTAAAGGCATAGTTAAAAAATATGATTCTTATAATATTATTAAGATTTTAGTAATACAGATTCGATGGCCTAATAATAATTTTTTAAATAAAACATGCATGTAAATTCAACCATCTCAAATGATTGTACTATGAAGAAAAAATTTTTATCTATAAAATGTAATGGAATTGTATCCATTACAACTTATTCTATTTCTATTCAATTATAATTTATCAATTTAAGAAAACCTATAATAATTAATTATGCTCTACAATAATGATATTACAACTAAATCATTACATAATCATCTATTAAGTATTGTGTGATAATGTTTTGTATGGTCAAAACAGAAAATAGAATAATGATATTAAATAATTTCAATGATTTAAACACATTATATTTTATGATATATTTCTCATTAGATAAATTTAATTTCTTCATTATATTTATATACACACAACCATGATTCTATATGAATTATAATGAAGTATATAGTTTCCTCCTAGCTATTGAATTTGCGAGTATGAATAAGACTAGTTTAGTTATAAAAACATTATATTTTACACACATATAAAATTAATTCATTGGATACTAATTTATTATAAATGAAAATAAAAAAAATCTAAACACCAATGATATTTTTTCTCAAATAATAGTTTTTATAATTGTAATTATTTTTATCTTAATAAATTAAATAGAAAACTGTTTGTGAATTATTTTTATGTGTAGAATATATTATATAATAAATAATTTTTTATAAAATTAATCTCAAATATTTTCTACGAATGAGATAAAAATATATATATTTTTTATGTTTAAAAATGTATTTTTCTAAAAAAGGTTTCTTTCCCATTTTTCACATTTATTTAAAAATTATTTTCAAACAATTTCTTAATAAAATATTTAAAAATGGATTCCAAATTATTAATCATGAGGATAAAATTTCATAAGTAGGACTATTATATTTTTTATCAATATAAATAGTAATCAAAGTAAATATTTTCCAACCTGATAATAGTAAAACAGGTTAAACATAGCTAAAAATTTGGGATCATGCTTTAAAATTCCTCTAATAATTTCATTTATTCTATTTTATGGATTTATTTTGACTATATGAATCAATGTATCGAATATATGGACACTTGGTTCAATTTTCCATTAATTATGAACTTTATATTAACTTAAAAAAAACATATTCCAAATGTCACTCTCTTAACTTTAATACATATATATTTTTACATAAGGATAAATAGAGGTTCATTTTAGTTATAAATTATCATTTTAAAGGTAAATTAATATTTTTGCAATAGTAATTTTTTTCAATTTTTAGTGATTGAATAATTACCTTAAATTCTTATGCAACACAGATATAGTATTTATTCAAATAATAGAAAAAATAATAAATTTAAGAATATTAAAATTGCTACATTTTGGGTGATTTTTTTGTTAAAAAATTTTTATGATTAATAAAACACATAATACAATTGTTAAGAAAATTTATTCTCACAAAATTTCTTTCAGATTGTTTTCAAAGTCAAATTTTCTTAATAGCTCTAAAAATGAAATTGATAATATTTTATGATGGAAATATTTTGCTAAATTATTTATAAATCATTAAAATAATGAAATGGTACAAGTATGATGTTAGAGGATCATAACTATCATCCACTAGACATTTAGAAGTTTATTTTTACCATACAAGTTAAATTAAAAAAGTTAATATTAAAAAAGACATTTCTATGGTTAAGATTAGATGTAGTTAATCATGGGGTTAAACCAAAATATAATAATCAAAATGACACTAAAACCTATATAAAATTCATTTTTTGGTGATATTTATACATTATAATATTTTTATTTTAATATATTAGCATTTTAAATAATGTTTTTTGAGAATTACACGATTATATTTTAGTCGTTTTTGTAATTCCATGTGTTTCCTTTCCCTCTCTTATAAAAGGACCATCCTTAACTATTTTAATTAAATAAACATTATCTATATATATCATCAAATAAATGATATAATATAATCAAATATTAATTATATATGTCTTATATATTTTTTTCTATCCAAAATACCATCCCTTATAGACTTATAGTGCAAGCCAAAAGGGGTTTCTGAATGAAGTGGTATAACTCTTAGTAGATTGTTTTTAATTTTATTTCTTCTTATACGTTATATAAATCTATAGAGTACATTTAAAATAATGATTATATTATCAAAAATATACTTAGTTGTTATTTGGATTATTCTAAACCTTCTTCCACCATGTTTCTATCCTATGGAAAACATAAACAGCCCCCGTGTGTACATATGACTTACCGTCTTCAGATAGCGATGTAATTTGTTTTTCATCACCATATTTCATGGATGATTATAATGATGTTTTTAGATTTTATTATTATATTTATGGAATAATTATTCTTCTGTTAATATAATATATTATTTACCATCTTAACATTCCATCTGTTTGAAAATAGTAACGTCGCTTGTCCTTATGTGTGGACTACCACCCCCATGAAGAGATGTAATTCATTTTTCATGATATTATTACATGGATGGAAAATGTAAAGATTTAATGAATATATATGATATAATAATATTTCAATAATTTAAATTAATATTTTCCTTTATTTCATTACATCCATCAAAAAATGGAGACAACATTTAGGTGTGCGTACGACATATCGTCTCCAAGAATGGTGTACTTAATTTTTCTATCTCTACCTCATATGGGTGAATCCCTATATATATATATATATATATACTGAATAGATTTTATATTTGTATAATTATTAAAAAAAATATGACGTAATTATGATAAAATTACAAGGATCGACAAGGTCAAACTGAAACATGCATGAAAAATAAAACAGTTATCCACTAGAATTGATGTTTTAATAAACAAATTGCAAATATATATGAAAAAATATGTCATAATAACATTATAAAAGGATAAATATATAACATTATTGTTCTTTAATAAATTTATTATAATTATATATTTATTATATCAAGGTTAGAACATGTATGTATTAATAATAAACTTGAGTTAATAGTTTTATGCTTCAATCTCATTATTTATCAGTATTGTTTATAATTAAGTTTTTAATGATTAAATTTCAGGACCTAACTCCCAGTAATATCAATACCTTTCTTATCATAGGTTTATTCCTATATAATAAATTAATTCCTTTAATTTTCCTCTTTTTATGTACTCCAGAAACAAAAAAGAAAAATTTTAAAGAATAATTAACATTATTTCTATTTTCAGTTGGAAACCCTTTATCTTCCATGTCTATGATTTCATTAAAATATATTCAATTTTTTTTTTCAATTATCATATTATGGTTTAAATTCATTTTTACCCAATATTGGATTTCAATCAAAAAATTTCAATGTAATCTCCATATTATTTTATAAAATACTTCCTTTTTGACTTTTTGAAAAAATGTGAATGGAATGTTTTATTTCATCTTATATATCCTAAATAGAATTTATTGTATTCATGAATACATAATGATTTGATGTTTCATTTACAAGTTTCCATGGTTATTTTCAAGTAAATTTTTTTCTATAAAATTTTGGTAATATATAGATTTTAAATAAGTTATTTCAAAATGAAATTGGTATTTTCCTCATGAAATATTCCATAAATATTTTAAAGAATTTATTTTCTTATGATAACATCCTTGGATGTTACTTATAAATTAATAGTGATATGATCTAATGATACCATCCTTATTATTTCTCTACATGGTTTTTTATGGTGATGAAATTTTTATGAACCCTATTTAATTCACACAGGGTGTGATATAATGATATAATTAATATTTTATGATCTCATAGAACACATATTTATGGATTTTTTTATGTTAAGGTTGGACCTATAATTATATATCCCTCTAATTCACTGGGTAAATATTTATATATCATAAGATAATTATGGGAAAAAATTCTATGTGCATGTTCTTTTATGAGAACATGTCGATGTTCTTGGTCTAGTATGAGAAATAAGTCTATTTTCTTGATCTTCTATTAGAAATTGGTAACAGTGTCTCATCTATAATGGGAAATAAGTGATTATTCCTAATCCATTTTTATTAGATTGTACCAGAAGTTAATCTTGAAATATGAATTGCTTTCCATTTCTATGATGGTTTCACACTTTTATGGAATGAATATATGCTACAAGATATATTTATAATGGTTTCTTGCACATATGATTCATTTATTTTGAAATGATAATCTTTTATGACATGAAACATGATTATAATCAATTATAGAATGGTTATAAACATTACAAGTCATTTTTATGATATTATACTTTTATTCTCAACTAATTCATTCATTTGATCACCAATTTACAATTCTTGTGCTTACATAGACTTGGAATCTTTTCTCACCTATTCTACGGTTTCTTTTCACAGGGTTATGAATTACGGCCTATGTAGGGTATTTCTATAAATAGTACTATGTGGGAAGATATTTATGGGAGATTATGAGTTATTTTATAAAATAAGAAGACTGTTTTTATAGTTTCAAAAGACTCTAAATATTAATGGTCCTTATAAATTTGTTTTTGAAATGTATTTAATATTCATATACAAGGGGGTAATATTTAAATAAAAAAATACAGGTCGATAAAGTTAACATCATATGCCAGTTTTAGTCGATCATTAGATATAAATAAATAATTATCTAAATCCATGGGGATAAGTCTAAGTTTATGATAATGTGCTATAGTATCGGTAATGATCATGGATAACCTAGGTTAAGCCTAATGATCCATATGTTAAGAAGAAGGTTTCGTGATTTAGATATCCACTGAATGATATTTCATTGTTATTTGATAGCACATTCTAATTGTTATATTTTGATTATTAAACATATCTTTTCTATTTTAGTCAATAGTGAGATCAAGAAGACATCAAGATAATAGTAAATGTGATGAAAAATTAAATGATTTTCTATATGCAAATCCAAATTATATGGGATATAAAATTCAAAATATTTTCTCTATGCTCACACAACTGTCTCATGCTATGAATCATGTTAATATTCTCAATGATCAAAGGGTGTAACAACTATAATTAATAATTTCATGATGAAACATCCACCTAATTTTTATAGATATTCTAAACTACTAGTGTCTGAGTAATGGATTATATCCATTGAGAAAATATTTTCTATTCTCCAGTGCTCAAAACATGAAATTATTTCCTAGTTGTTAATCCCTTTGAATGAGAAATAGAACAACATTAGAATATTATTAAGAAAATGAGAAAAGAGTACTAAATTTACATCATGTAATGATATGAGTTTACTATGTTTTTTAGTAAGCATTTCCTTTGTATTCTATGTAAACATTTTCAGAAATATTTTCTCTAGGTTATTAAAAATAATGATAAATCCATTAGTACCTATGGGAAAAATTTTAAAATACATTCAAGGTACGCTTTTGGTTTAATCATTACCACAAAATAAAAATTTGATCTATACTATGGTGCCTAAAAACCAAGTCTATGAAAGGTATTATATATAAGAGACATTAGTAGATATAAAAAAATCGCTCAATGTGAACTCAAGGCTGAAATGGAAATTGGATATTTTCATCATTATCTTGTTTTTGAAATGAAATGGAAGATCGGGTCTCATTAAAACTTGAATAAATAACAATGTGGAAAGAAATTTCATCAATATACATTCCATAAATATGTGAAGAAACCATAAGTGAATCACATAAATATAGTTGGGTGTGAATTAACGTTATAATGATGGGTCAAAAATCATGTTAATTTTGAAAGGAGATGAATATGCTAGCTAATATAATGGCTGAAAATAAGTATCCAATTAATGAAAAACCCATGATATAATGATTATAATGTAAAGATAATTTGATTCATTCCAAAAAATGAATGAACTTTATTATTTATGATGATTATTGGGAACAAAAACTTCTTAGGCCCAATAGAAATGGGAAATCACATGTGATCATGACTACCGAAGTGGGTAATGTTAATAATGTGGTGAAAGGTACACTTATCATCCACTCAATAAATATTTTTATCATGTTTTATTATAGATTGACCCACTCAATTATATATAATTAATTTGAAGATGGTATAAAATTACAAGTTTATTGAATATATTTTCTGTTACATTTGAAAACTCTTAATGGTATGAGAGTCGCATATGAAGTCCATAGATCTTATCCGATTGAAATTTGAGGGGAAATACTTTTGTAAATTATGGGATAATCCATTTTTGTTTAATTTGATGTTATTTAAGGAATGAGATATATTTATATATATGGATACCATATCACATATTGAGTAATTGAAGTCATATTTCAAGGTCAAAATGAACCTATGATCATTTATTGGTGTGAGGATGAATATTAATATCCAATGAAAATTAATTTCATCTTATAGGTCTTCATTACTATCTATGAAGGGTATTTATATTATATGGTAGGGGTGGAACTTAACATTGAAGATAAACATATTATAGAGGAATTGTTTATGCATTTTTATAACAGTTTCACAATCTTCCTCGAAATCATGAGGATGAGTTTTTTATAGAACTCATACCTGGGGGTAAACTTATTTCGAGGACTCCTTATAGAATGGCCCCAATTGAGTTACAAGAAGTGAAGAAGAAAATACAAGTGAATATTTATATGTGATTCCCATGCCAATTGTATCTCCATGGGACTCACATTTTCTTTTATATAAGAAGAATGTTGGTTAAATGAATCATTACAAGGATTAGCCGGAAATTAACAAGATCGCAATTAATAAAATGTATCCTCTACCTCATATTCATGATTTTTTTATCTATTAAGAGAAGATAAATACTTTTCTAAGATTTACCTCCATTATTTATATCATCAAATGGTATTTAATATTGTGTATATACCCAAGACAACCTTTATATGAGGTATGGGCATTCTGAATTTGAAGTGACCCCATTTGGACTTACTAATTCCCATATTGTCCTCACGAATTTAATGAATTTAGTACTTAGAGATTACCTTGATTAGTTTTTAGTATTCTTTATAGATGATATTATTATGTATTTAATGATAAATAAAGATCATGAAGAACATTTTATAATTGTGATGAAGACCCTAAGGATGGATAAGTTGTAAAAAAATTGACCAACTATAAATTTTGGAAATCGAGTGATTCGTTATTGGGTCATATAATATCATGTGAGATTATTTCAGTGGATCCTCCAAATATGGAAGTTATTAATAAATTTTCAATAACATCGATGGTTACTGAGATTCATAGGTATCTTTGTATGGATAAATATTATCGATTCATTAGGAGATATTTCTCAATACTATATAATATACTCCCTAAGTTGACTTAGAAGGTGGTCATGTTTTTAAAGATATGTGAATGTGAATGGAATTTCAAGGAACATAAGAGAATATTTTTTTAGTTCACCTATAATCACATTACCTTGAATTATAGAATGGTTTGTGATCTATAGTGATAAATCAATAAAGTTATTGGGATTTATCATCCTGTATAGTGATATTGTGATAGCATATGCATCACGCTAATTAGAAATACATGACTAAAATTAGTCGACTCATGATTTAGATTTGGAATTAGTAATATTTAAATTGATGATATATAGGCATTATATTTATAGTGAAATTTGTGACATATTTTTTTATAAAAAATGTTTGTGTTATATATTCACATAGAAAGAGTTGAATATGAAATAGAGAAGATGGTTGGAGTTGATTAATTATTACTACTCCCCAATACAATACAACCCTAGGAAAGAACAAAAATGTGGTAGATGATCTAAGTTAAAAGGGTTATAAAAGATTATCTACGATGAGAATTTAATGGGATCCAATAATTATTAATTTTCAAAACACTGGACATGAAATTTTAATGAAAGTAGGATGATCCTAGATATCTCTAATTAATGATAATCCGTCTATCCTTCTGTGGATTAAAGAGGCCTAGAAATAATATTTATAATCATATAAGATATTAAATATTGTTCCTATGTTCAAATATGATATTTAAGGAATTATAAGGTTTTTGATTGGATTATGTGTCCTATAAAAACAATAATTGAATAAAAAAATTTAGATGAAGCTAATAGTTTGTCATTCTAGATACATCTTGGAAGTACAAAGATGTATAGAGATCTGAATAAATATATCTGGTGAAAAAAAATAAAATGGGGCATTACATTTTATATATCATTATTCCTAGAATACATGTATAATATATCTATATTTATTATTCAATATTTTTGAACATATATATAGAAATATGGGGCTTGTGGTGAGGGTTCAATGTTAGATTTTCAATTTTTAAGGTGATTGTTAATGATTAAGATTATGATGAATAAATTCTACGAAATGACTCTAAATAATCTCCTGAACATTCTTCCCTTATGGAAATTTATGTACATTACATTTTTTCCTCTCATTTTCCTCCCGTTAATTACTCGTGATATGTAAAGAAATATTTGTTTGGAATAAATGAGTTTATTTATTTTTTAGTCAAAAATACTTTTTCTTACATGTCTGTGTTTTTTATAAATTATTTCCATAAATTTATTAATATTATCCCATTATTTCTTATATAATTTCTTCCAATTTTTTAATTTCTATAATGATGATTCAAAATAGAACTTTTTTTTCATTTTCTAAACACTATGCTTTTTTAATGTACACAAAGGGTGATTGGAATATTTCCTTTTAACTAATATAGCTTGAATGGAATTTACCTCCACCAAAACCACTAAATTATTTTAATCTTCCTTTACATGTTTCCATGGTTTTGTTTAAGATAAATTTTTTTCCAAACTATTTCAAAGTTTTATTGATTTTAAATAAGTTATTTCAAAATGAAAAGGGTATTTTCTTCATGAAAAATTCCAGAAAATTTTCAATGAAAATTTTCACTTATTCTAATATCCTTGGATGTAAGATTTTATTTTTCATGGATATAATCCCATGATACAATCATAATAATTTATTTGGATGGTTTTTTATTATGATGATGAATTTTTTATGAAACCTATTTTCATTTCATGGTTTTGATATGATGATATAATGATTGTTCTATTATCTTGTGGCACACATAAGTATGGGATTCATTGTGTAATGGGTTGGATGGGAATTATATATCCCATAAATGATTTGGGTAATGTTTTATATCTCATGAGATAAATAGGAGAAACATGTTTATGTTCTTTATCTAATATGTGAAACAAGTTGATGTGTTTGATCAATTATGGAAAATAAATCGATGTACTGGATCAACTATGAGAAAAAAATGGGAGTTCTTGATCTACAAATGGAAATAGGTGATGATTCTTGATCCAATATAATTTTATAGTATCAATAGTGAACCTTGATATATGAAATTGATCCTATACTAATGATAGTTACATATTTTTATGATATGAAATTACGGTTCATGATTTATTTATGAAGATTTCTTACTCTTATGATGTGACATACTAACCCAGAATCCACAAATGGGTGCCCTGAGTCTGTGGTCCCCATGGCCTCAATCATGAATCCATGTATGCCAAATGCAACAAACTGGAAGTGAGAGACCATAGTGTGTATGTTTGGAGACTACGACCTCGCATCAAGCTAGAGCATAGTGGATATCCAATAATAGGTAAATAGTAGAATCATGATAATAAAGGATTAGTAGTGAAAATTAGAATAAAAATCCAATCTATGTATAATAATTAAAAGAGAGAAATTAAATCACATGAATTTGATAATTTCTTTTCATATCTATGTTAAACTCGAAAAAAACTATTCACGGAATCAAAAAATATATGTTATAAAAATAGTCAAAAATATTCCAAAAACTATCTAAGAATACTGACCACTGGATAGGTCATCTACAACCAAGATCAATCTAATGAAAACTAGCAAGATCAATGTCCAAAGATAGACACATACCCATGTAAACACATGTATACATATAATCTGATCGGATACCATCATTGGCCTAGCCAAAGAAATAGATAAATCTCAAAAATCCAACACCAATGTCATCTATACAATTCCACTCCATCAATATGTAATGAAAATTATGCATGTATATATATGTATAAATTTAAAAGAAATGATGTGATGATAAATTATTCATACTTCCACCTTATCTAGTAATGTCTCTAAATATATAATCGTTTAACAAATTCATTTATGTTCAGTTTATAAAGATAAGTCATAAGTGGTGTAAACAAAATAGGAAATATATCCTAATAATTGTAATAAATAATCCACGATATAGAAATGGAATCTTATAGTTATGATTATAATGAAGTAGGATCCATGGTAATAACCAGGGAATCTTTTGCCTTAGGGGTCGACCCAACTCAGTAATAACATGTAGTCTAGAAAAGGGGTTTGAGTGTAATCCAAGGGGAAATTCCCATGGAATTACACTATAAATAGTTCTAACTGAGTATAAGTGTCTAAACCATGGTAAAATTGAAAATTCATGACCGGGTCCAATGGGATGAATCCATGGATCTTCATGCATGAAGACGTTATGGTGGATCTAATAATTATATCCAACTTATCTGAATTATCCGAGAAATATATCTGGTGAATCGTCTGTACAACATCAAGTAATTCACATATAATGAAAAATAAAAAGTTACAAGGTGGGTATCTCCCTTGGAAACTGGATCAGTGAATCAAAATGAAATCCTCTAATTGCTCATGGAATTACCTTAGGAATCCAAGACTGGATCATGTCAAACTGCTCATATAATGATAAAAAGGTCCATTTTCAATAGGGACCTTACACATAATTCAATAAACATTTCAGGCCATGTAATACTCATGAATTTAAATTATTTCATTGGTTTATTCACTTTCCTTCCAATAATGATACAATGTATATTAATAACATGAGACCATTTAATACTTTGATTCCATATTTTATTATTAGGTTCATTCCTTTACCTTTCAATAACATGACAAGGAAGGCTAAGGACATAAAACCATATTCAATTAAATTACAAAATACTATTCTAAGTGATATCTTAATATACTTTCCATTAATCATTAAAACAGGTTAATTAGTTAATTTCAATGCCTAAATTATATGGTTATGTGATAATATAAAGGTTCTAACCACTAATAATTCATTCAATTGATTAAAACACTTACCTTTATCAAGGACAAGTTTATCTCAACCGAATGGAAGCATCAGTAAACTAATTATCGTTTAGAAAAAGGAATAAAATATATCAAAACCTACTTGGGTGGATGTGGCTTAGGTCCCAACCTACAATGATGTGATGATCATATATAAAAATGGTCCAAGAATAAAATTCTAATTACTATAAGAAAGTAATATGAATTTTATGTGAAATACATAGTGAAACTGGAATGTTCACAATGAAAACATTTTATAAAATTGAAAGAATTGATGGATGATTCATAGACCACCAACCTCAATACTATAACACTATCCTCATCCAGTATGAGCCTTTATTTTGGACTAGATAAGAATAAATTTGAATAAAAGATCAATGACCTTAAAATAGTGTATATGATCATGTATAAAACTATTTTCCTTAATAGAAAGAAAAATTGTGAACTGGTCATAAGTATTGAAGATCTTACCTAATAGAATCCAATGAGATAAAAGGTGTTTCTATTGGTCACCATATTATGAAGAAATATAAGAATATATCTTGAAGGGTGATCTAGAGCTCCATTTGGAATAAAGGGAGGCCTTTTGTTCTGTAAAGGAGAAAACAAGAGACGGGTGTGTTAAATATAATTTTAAGGGAAAGTAGTAAATTCAACAACTAAATAATAGGGTCACATGGTTTCATCACATGGTTTTCCAAACTATGAACCAATTTTGTGCCACACACAACCTAAGGTGGGACACCATATGGTTTCATTTGCATGGTTTGACTAACTATACGATAACCATATTGAACACCTCTACTAAAAGTTTCAAAACTACTTAAATGGGTGTGAAAATTTGGGCACACAGTTATGTAAAATCATGGACCCTTTTTACCCCTATAAAACACCTCACATGGTTAGGGTAATCAATGTAGACATGTTTACATGGTTTAAACTAACCATGCGACCAAGTTATTTTCTCCACCATCCAATGTTCCAAGCTCCGAACAAGTCTCATACACCCCCAAAAACATTCTTATCATCATTACAAATCCATATTATGTTAAAAATAAAGGATTATACCAAAATTTAATGAATTCATACATAATAGAAAAACAACGTTCATGCAATCAACCTCGATGAATGAAATTTTCCTTGAGTTCACCTTCCAAGTGCAGTAAAACATTTCTTGAGAGTAACTCCAGCCACAGATCATATATGTCAGCCTCCGTATCCCAAGTCTATTCGTGTACATAGTTGTGTTTCCATAACACATGTACTAAAGGGAAATGACATAATTGGAGAGATTTCATGTTCTATTTAATTATTCAAATTGGATACTCCTCAAAATAAGCATTAAAATTTAACTCATCCTCATCGGGATCAAAAGTTTGAGACTGGTTGGAATGATAATGGAGAAGTTGAAAAACATAGATGATGTTGTGAATGGAAAAATACCTATGAGGTAGCAACAAATAATAGTCTATCGGACCAAAACTCTCCAGAATATTGATTATCTCAACATTTCGGGGATACATATTCTCTTTCCTCTATATCCACCTATTCCCACCCCAGGTTGATACCCATATAAAAATTGGATCTCAATCCTTGAACTCTAGAGGTCATCGACTACGATCAACATATGAATTTTGACTATATTGGGTTGCAGAAATACACTTCCTGATCGACTGAACCTACTATAAAGTCTCTTGCATGAGATGATGACATAGTATCACTAACCCTCGAGCCTCTAACCAGTATTGGGGTGAAATGTACAACCAACCATATAAGGACTTATAAGGATCCATCTAAATTATCTCCTAGAATATATTGTTATAGGAGAATTAGATGAGATTGATATTATTTTCCCTTGAACCATGAAAACCATGGACATATTGTCGGATCATTTCCTCTAACACATATACCATCAATTCCAATCAGAAATTGGTCTGAGGTTGAATGGTTGTTCTCAGAAGAACGTATGTACCCATATCTCTGTGTAACCCCTACCAGAACCTTGATGTTAAATTGGAATCTATATATGAAATGATATACAGGGGATCCATTTTATCCATATGATTTCATTGACATATACACATCCCATCTCATCAACTATGAAATTCTACCTGATAGGATGGATGTAGGATACATTCTTCAGTCGATCCGTGACTACCAAAACTATATTTCTATATCGAGGAGACCATAGTATGCTGACTACTATATATATAGAAAAACATCATGCTTACATTATATTACTGTAAATGATTATCAAAAGCTAGTAGGTCCTTGGTTCTCCCCATTCACCTAATAAAATGTGGAACAGAAAGTAACAATGTTTTATATCTAATATTTCATCCCAAGCCACCAATACCTATGTCACATAACTCAATAGATATTAGATATTCCTTGATGAACATCCCACTAAAAATAATGCGACTCCCTCATGAGATACTCTATCATGTATATAAGAACCCAGAAATACCTATGAATAAATTGGATTTCATATCCATTAATAGGCCAACATGTTGGTTCATGAAATTATATCCCTTCAGACAGATCCTTAAGGATCAAAAAACTTCCTACACTTTACCATATCAAGGAGTGAAAAGGAAACTTCTAAAGTATTTAGATAATATTATTGGTGACAATATGATGTAGTGGATACTAGTTTAAAACTATTACATATTTAAATATTCTGTAATCCATGATTAACTAGAGGATTACATCATCCTTTGAGTTGAAAAGAATGGGTGACCCTAATAAGAAGTGATAGGTCAGATAAAACCATTGGACTCTAAGTCCCCCAACTATCTCTTTAGCTCCTATAGATTAGAAACTAATATCATGTAATGTTTAATGGACACATTATCATCTCCTAGAACAAGAATGATCATAATATCTGCCTCTATCTCACAAGGTATACCAAAAAAATTGGTCAAAACAACCTTGAAATGATCCCCCGGTAGAGGAAAATAAATTTTAGGAAATCATTTATCACCATTAAAAGTACTAGAAACCTGGGTAGTCAATTCGTATAGACCATTGTTTTTGGGTCCATCTCTACTAGCCTAGACATCCCACTCACTGTTGTGAATATAACTCCTACCTTTTGGTGATGTAAATGAAACCTTGCAGTGGTAAAAGTCCATATAGGCATGATATAGAACTTGGAAATCCATTCCAAGAATGACATCAAAACCTATAATCTCATGTATAAAGAAGTCTAATAATAATGGATAATTTTCTACCTCAAGGAGGAAGTCCATGAATGGGTGTATGGCCTCTCACTAAACACCCAAAGGCGTGTCTAGGGTTATCACACCACATAAATAATGAATTTACAACATAATACTTTCCATTATTGATAAATATATAATGGAATGAGAAGAAACCATATCAAATAAATTAGATGAAATAGTAGAGGGCACTAGAATAGTACCTCGTACTATAGATCATCTTTCACTCTAATCCTCGAGTATCAGTTGTAATTCATTAAACTAGCCTGATCAACGACCTTGTGCTACTACTATAATACCCTATGATTTTCTTCTCTACTGATGCTAATAATTAGATTTTTTGTTATTATGGTCATAAACTCCTCCTCAACCTATCCTTCCATCTTTACTACAACTCCTAGCCTAATAATGAATAAATGAAAATTTTCCTAAAGGTTTAGATATTAAGGACAATCATCCAATTTAATCTGGTGAAATGGTCTATTAAAATATCTGAGTATTTCCAATACAACTACAATCATGACACTCAAGAGGATATCTATCACATTGGGGATTAATATGCCCTTTTCATCCACACAGATGGCATATAATGGAGCTACCAGTGTGAATACTTTGGTTTCCACTACTTTAATGAGAAACATTGAGTATATGCTGATTACTACCGGAAGAACTATTAGACTGCCCCGATAGAAGAGCACTATTCACGGTACTATTGGCTTCTCTAATGTAACAGTTAGTGATAATATTCTCAATTAAAATCTCATAAAATGTAGGTAGGTGAAACTCATTCACTAGTAAGGGGATGGAATACTCAATCCCATCATCAAAATAATGTGCTCGTGATAGCTCATCCCCAGTTACAAGTGGTGAAAAGCACTTCAACATAGTAAACCATATATAATATTCTATAAAAACATAACACCCTTCTCAAGGTGCATGAAATACCTATATTAGTTAGTTCTTGTCTTCTAAAAGAAAAAATAATCATAGATTTTAGTCAATAAGCCATCCCAGATCATGCCCTAATAATGTTCAGCTTGAGTAATCACATCCCACCATCATCTAGAAAAATCACAAAGAATATATGTGGAAGGCGTGAACCTCATATTTGGAGGAATCTCCAATTAATAAAAGATATAAATAGTGGAATCAATCTATGAAAAAATGTCCTATTGATCACCATCCCCGGAGAAGGTGGGATGATTCTACTTCTATAACTCATGAGTTAGATCATACATAGTAGGTGTATTTTATAGGGTACCCTACGATGGCTAAACTTCGTAAATTACTTATTCTAATTCATGAGGGAACATACACCTCATAGATTGAAACTTTTACTCTCTAAATCGCAACCAAGGATCATCTCATGTGACCAGAGGTACCCAGTTGACATTAGTAGAAACTAGTTATTTATGATTCCACCATCAACCGATATAGGAAAAAACTCTTTAGACTGGTTTTGAAATATTAAATAACTAGTACTCATACCCTATGGAATATTTTAGTAGCAAAGTAATATATACATACATATATAATTTCCATGTATCACTCAACAATCATGGGAATCATATGAAATGTAAGTAGTGAAATGCACCTATATGTCATTGAATATGCATGACAGGTGAGTACTAGTTTCTTATAATGATTTATCTAATAATGATCCTTTCCTAATTATACCTTCGTAAAATATACACAATCCATATAAAAATACCACAAATCATGTTCATCACCCAATCTTGAATGTATATCAACTATAACAAGAAGAATATAAAACAAAATTTTCACATTCTAAGGAAACTTGGTATTTAACCTGAATGTTGGTTAGCTACAACCAAGAATGGATTATAAAAAAGTTCCAAAACATTCCTAATATCGTATCTATATTTCCCAAAAATTAACAAAAAAATATAATATAAATCTCTAATACCACCTTGTGACCTCGTGAAATGGATTCCACTATACAGGTGCGCCGAGTGGTCGGCCACATGGCCTCAAGAACGTATCCTGATGGGATAGAGGCTTCCAATTAGATGCAAGGTCCAAGGATTTGGTCATGGGGATAATATGACTTCATGTCAGAGTGGACCACATTAGATATCTAACAATAGGTGAACAGATAAAGAATGATGATTAAGGATAAAAAAAGAAATAAGAATAAACATCCAATATGAGTATAATAAAAAATATATAAACAAATTGATATATAAATTTATAATTTCATTTCATGTCTATAAAAACTAGAAAATTGGTATAAATTTTATCATGAAATAGATGTTATATAATGTGTCAAAAAAACCAAATACTATCCATGAAACTAGAGCATAGGCCTAGTCCACTACTACCAAGATACATCCCATGAAAACAATCAAGTCATGTGTCTAAATCTGGATGCATCCCTATATCAAATCCATCATACATATAATCATCCCAAGTACCATTGAAGGACTATATAGCATGTGATATATATCTCAATAAGCCACCACCAACAGCTTCTATTCAGAAATATTATTTTAATATAAACTGAACTTTGTGAAAGTATATATAAATATATATGTATATATATAAATAAATAAATTATATAATGATAACCAATCCCAACATCAGCCTCGGATGATCATCTCTTGGAATATATAATCATTTAATTAATTCATTTAAGTTTATTTAATATCAATAAGTCATTTGAGGTGTAAAAATAAATCCACAATATATCATAATGGTAGTAATAAAGGATCCATGGTAAAAACCATAAATCCTATAGTGATGATAATAATGAAGGAGGATCCAAGGTAATAAACAGGGAATCCTTGACCTCAGGGGTTGATCTAACTCTATCATTACATGCAGTCTAGAAAAGGGTTCTTAGTTTAATCCAAGGGGAAACACCCAAGGAATTATGCTGTAAATAGTTCAAACTGAGTCCAATGATCTCATCCAAGTTAAAAAGGGAAAAGCATGAATCGACCCAATTAGGTGCATCCATGGAGCCTCATGTCGAAATAAATCAATTTGGATCTAAGGATTTTATCCAAGGAAACATAATAATACAGAAAATATGTCAGGTGAATCATCGGTACTATGTTGAGGCATTCATATACTTAGACAGAGACCATGTTACACAATGCGTATCTCACATGGAAACTAGCATAGTGAATTATAATGACATCCAATTATTTCTCAATTAGTTCCCTTAGGAATAAAATCTAACTCAGTTTTGACCACTCTTATACTGATAAAAAATTCCATATACACTAGTCAAATTATACATAATTCATAAATCATTCTATTCCATGTATCGCTCAATCCTTATAATTATTCCAATAGTTCATTACATTGACTTTTATTAATGTGAAAATGTATAACACAGAAATGCAACCATTTATTACTTTGATTAACTATTTTATTGTGAGGTTAATTTATTTACAATTCAGAAACATGATAATTCAAGCTACGGACACGAAACCATATGCAATTAAATTATAAAAAATAAGAAATAGTGATATTTATAATATATGTTGAATTTATCATTAAAAATACTCATTAATTAATTGAAAGACTTACCATAAAAGGGTAAAGTGATATCATACATTTTCATACAATTAAATATTCATTCATTAGATTAAAACACTTACATTTATTAAGACTAAGTCTAGATCATCGCAATAGGGGTGTAGGTAAACCCATTATGGGTTAAAAGAAATAAAAGATGTCACATATTACATGGAGCATATGATGTTGAGGTTCCAGCCTCTAATGATGTGATGATCATATATAAAAGTGTATTACAATAAAATTCTAACAACTATATAGAAGTCATATGAATTTAATTTTTAATTCTTGCTGAGACCCGTGTGTGGACAATGAAAGATGTTTACAAAATGGATAGACATGAGGGATGAGTTATAAACCACCTACCTCAAGCCTATAGAACTATCATGATCCAGTTTCATCCTTTAGTTCAATCTGGATTGGAAGAAATATGAATAATGGATCAATGCCCTGAAAACAGGGTAGATGAACCAATAGAAAAATAGCATCCTCAAGAGGAAGAAAAATGATAGCTGAGTCTAAGGACTGAAGATCTTACCTGAAGGAATCCAATGAGATGAATATGGATTTAATCAAACATTAAGTGATGAAGAAATCGAAGAACCTAGCATGAAGTGAGTTTGAGTTATCCGATGTGAAGAAAGGGAGGCCTCAACTCTACTAGATTATAAAAATTAGAGGGGAGTTTAATTGAATTTTACATGAAAAATGGTAAATTATCCCACAAATCACATGGTCGCATTTTTTGGCTTCATGGTTGGCCAAATTGTGCACTAAACATGTGCATCACACATATTAAAAAGGGAACCTACATGGTTTCATCTTAATGGTTTGACTGAAAATGTGAGAACTATGCTGAAAACCTCTATTAAATGTTTCAGATCTAGCCACATTGGCGTGAAACTCTTGGAACACGGTTAGGGAAAACTATGGTCCCTCTTTTCCACTTTGAAATGGACAACACTTTTAGGTGAAACCGTGTAGACTTGGTCACACATTTACTACTAACCATGCATCCCTATTATTTTCCCCACCAGCTGGGGTTCCAATCTTCGATGAATACCTTGACACCCTGGAATCCTTTTTACCTCATTATGAATCCATTTTATGTCTATTATAAATAATTAAACTGAAATTTAAATGATACATACCTCATAGAAAAAATGGGTTCTTATATATGAATAACATGTTTTAAAATAATATATTTTTTTACCATTAATCATTTTTATGATCCATGATATATTTGGTATGAACATATAATGTTATGTTTTTGATCTCATATCCTTAATTTTCTCTTAGTATGTCATATGATCATAAATTGATACATCCCATGTTTACCCTTACTAAGCATCGGAAATCACCCTTTAATCGGGTTCCAATCCCTAGTTTTTCAATAAATGTTTATGTATGGTATATATATGAATAATATTAAGTGGGAGGATTTTTATATTAGATGTTGAAGATCGTACAATGAATAAGAAGCATATGTATCTAGTATCCAAGGTCATTAAACCGCTATAGTCCTCATCCATGTATTTCAATAACATTTTAGATATTCAAATAAAAGTATTTTATTTTTATCTATAAAAAAGTTCTAGTGTATATAATAGATGAGTATGAGAACATAATTACTGATATTAAATGACATAAATTAGTAAATAATAATTATTTTTTAGTTCTATAATGGCAAATTAATATTAAACTGTAACACCCTGAGATTTTATGAATTATTATTTTTTAATAATTTAAATTTATTTGATATTTTTTATTATATGTAACAAAAATTTGATATTATATTACCAAAAACACCTTGTTAATCTTTATTTACATGAAATATTTGGTTACCTTGTGTTATACCCGACAGAGAGTTCTAATAAAACCATGATATATTTTTAGTATAGTTATTTAAAAATGATCATTATTACCTATCCATTAAACATAGTGTTATGAATAGTAATAAATACTAATTAAATATTTATAATAATGGTTCTATATAATGGAATCACATTGATAAAAAAACTACATAATTTTTTTAAGGTCATTATAAGATTCATAAATACTATTTTCGAAAAAATTCTATTAAATTCACTTTGAAAACATTAATCAAATTTATTATAAATAATTTTAAATAATTAAATTTTTAAAATAAAATTAATTCTTTATATAATAATTCCAAAATTATCTTATGTTTATTTTTGGGATTTTTATAAAAATCATTTTTTATGAAAACTGAAAAATACTAATTTTTAATTAAAAAATGCCTTTTCATTTAATTTTTTGATGAAGTTAAATTATATTTTACATTGATTTTAAAGATAAATTAGTTCAATTATAAATAAATTAACATAATTTATTTAATTTTAATCAATTTAATGATGAATATTGATATAAAAAATGTGTATACTTCTGATTATTTTCTTTTTTAAAAATATAGATTCTCATCGTGTCTGTGATAATAATTTAATATTAAAAATTTACACTTATTTGAATGGAATTCATAATAAATAATTCAATATTTAAAATACGTATATATTTTACCTAATAAGTTCAACTTAATTTTTTGAAAAGATTAATAGAAAAAATTGTAATAATTATTTATAACTGTTAAGGTAAAAATGGGATAGTTGATGGTTAAACTTGAAAAATAAGGGTTACATAATACACCAAAATTATCCCAAAAACCATTGTATGGTCATATTTAAACATTATAAATTATAGGATCTATAATTCTTCATTTTTTGATCATTGTGACATGCAAACAATGTGGGTTTAATTCTTCCGTTCAAAAAATTACAAGTATACCACTCACCAAACTTATAAAACTCCACCCCTTGTCCTCCACTATTCCAACATTCAAACCATTTTTGTTCTATCAATACCAACCTAAATAACATAAAAAATGCATTTATATCATCATAAAATCCTAATTTGTTATATAAATACAATATATGATGGATTTAGGTGCAAACCAGAGGGGAATACCCAAAGAAGAGGTAATGTTCATCAAGGATCATTTTTAGTTTTATTTCATCCTCTGAATCCTAAAATTCCTATTATAAAATTATGATATGATATAATATTTATATTTAATATACTATGTTTTTCTTTATGTTAATTTAGGGATCTAAATTCATCTCTACTTCCATCAAATGGGTTATGAAGTCGTCATTCGTGTATATGGCGGACTACCACCTCACACTTTGAGGATAATCATTTTTCCATTTCCACCTCTCACAATTGGAAATAATGACATATATATTTAATATATATTATATTTATGATATTATTATACTTTTTTATTTATTATATCACACATACCTTCAAGAGATAATTTTTTTGGGAATACGATAATGCTTCTTGTGTGTATGGTGGACTACCGCCTCACGAAGTGATGTGAGTCGATCATGTTTTACATGGAAGGTAAAAAATAATGGTTTTAGTGAAAATATTTGATAAATGTGGCATAAGATTATAATTTAACACTAATATCTTTTTTACATTTCTTTCTTCCAATCCTACATGAAAATAGAAAAAATGTTTCATTCATACGTACGACCATTCATCTCCATGAAAAGTGTATTTCATTTTCTTTTACAAAATTTTATAAAATTATTTAAATAAATATATAATGAATATATATGATATTTATATCATGGTTGAAATTCTATGTATTATGAAATCAAGAATAATGTAATAGGAAAAAAATAATAAATCAAAACTTTCACTAAAAACAAATTAGTCATTGCATAAAGCGTTAATTTAACATTGAATTGATAAAAAATGGGAAATAAATAGTAAACATTAAATAATATATGATTTTATATATATATTTTTGTATTTAATACCTTTATTATAATCATATATTCATTTTATATATTTTTTTTACATGTATTAACTAATTTAAGATTTCAGGTGAGGGATATTTATCTTACTTTTATTTTTTGCAGAGACACATGTCATATTCACAGTGTTTCTTATATTTAGTGTATATAATACCCATGAATGTATTTTATGATATTTATAGTTTATATTTTTTGTATTTAATAATAAATTTTATAATATATCTTACATGTGGTTTATGATTAAAAATTTTCCAAATCAGTAAGGGATTTTTGCCTTAATGTTTCTTCTTTGAGACATTTTCTTTCTCAGGAACCTATCATATTTTATGAGATGTATATATATTCCTTCAAATATAATATTATGAGTTTATTTATCATCATTATATTTCACGTTTCATGTAATTTTATTTCTTCATGTGTCTTATTATTTAATGTTACCAATGTCATAATAACTTTATGTTACGAAATTATCATATATCGGGTTTGTTTATGACTATATTTATGATGATAAAATATAATAATACTTCTCTAAAAAACTCAGGAATTTTATTTTCCCTAGGTCATTAATGATATTAATATTATCATTTTCTAATCATAGGTACATAAAATTATTGAGAAAATGTTTTTATGAAGATTCCACTTTCTCCCTCTCTTCAGTCTGAAATCAATTTTCTTACAAAAACATATTTTCAACAAATGTATACAAATTTATTTTTTTTTTATCCTATGATTTTTATAATTCATTTTTACCCATGTTTGACTTTTATAAATAGAATATTTTTAAATTAATATTTACATCATTTTCTAATCAATTCACATTTGAATTTTACTAGAAATATTTATGGAATAATTGTTTTAACATCTAAAAAATGTACAAAAATTACATTCATGATGTAAATTGTTTTATTTGAAGAATAATTTACAATTTTTCCAGATAATTTTAAAATATAAGTTTTTTCAAAAAAAAATTATGTTTTGAAAATTATTTTTCAAATTGACAATTATATTTTCATTAAAAAAACTTTTAAGCGATTTTTACGTATTACTTTATAAAATCTCATGAATATTTTCAGAGAAATGGATTTTGAAAAATATTTTATGTTTTATAAGTTATTTTCAATGAAATTTTATATTTCTAAATATTTTTTTAAAATTAACTTTCAAAAT
The DNA here is from genome assembly GCA_963277665.1 of Viscum album. Taxonomy (NCBI): domain Eukaryota; kingdom Viridiplantae; phylum Streptophyta; class Magnoliopsida; order Santalales; family Viscaceae; genus Viscum; species Viscum album. The sequence goes on along the minus strand of OY728127.1, from coordinate 38,044,673 downwards.
AATTTTCCATCTAATATGACATTTTTTGATGTTACAGAATCCTTAATAGGGATATGAACCAAGTATACCATTTTTAGTCTTTCACTAAATGGTTTATCATAATAAAATGTTTATGAAACACATTTATCTTCGACAGATTATACCATGATAGAATTATTGTTAAACATGCTTATTTTTTTACAAGTTAGGCTATGATGAAATATTGAAATGATTATGAAACCTATTTGTCTTCCACAGGTTATTATATGATGAAATTTTTACAAAACCTATTTCATTTCATGGTTTTTGATATGTTGAATGTTTTATAATCGTATGGAACACATAGGTATGAGTTTTATTATGTGAGGGTAGTACCTCTATCTCCCTCCAAGGAATTGGGAAATAATTAATTTTGTATGATCTCATAGGGTACATGAGATATTATACCAATACTTAAAGGGGTACATGCGTGGTCATATCAAGCCTAATAGAGGGTACTTGGGTGGCCATACAAATTCCAAAGAAAGTAAATGGGAGTTTATCCCAAGCCTAACTTGTTTTGAATGTTTTCGTGGGTATCCTTAATATAATTTGTTTATTCTTATGGGTATGCCACAAATCTATGTATCATGAAAATGTTATTTTCTTATGAATCGTGTTCATTGATTTCCATATGATACCGGTCTTATTAACTACCAATAAATATTCAATGACCCAATGTTATGATAATTAATATGTTGGGTATACTTTTCAAATTATATGATCATGTTATCGTACCCTTAATTTCATGTTATGCTAACGTATCACCCTTTTTACCCATGCTGGCCATCTGAAATCACTATTTCTTATGTCTCATTTTCCTAAGATGTGATGAAATTTATTACGTATGATATGTATAAGAAGGGTTCTACTTGTGAATATCATAGTGGGAGATAAAATAGTTTACCAATAAACTCCGTGTTTGTGTTAACAAATTTCAAAATCCACTAAATTATTATGATCCTTAGGGATGTGCCTATTTAATGTTAACAATATTAAGAAAAATGATATAATATCTATGTATTATTTTCTTGGGATGCTATGGTTCATATAAAATAAAATATTTAGTTAACCACTCGAAACAAGAATGATAAAACGTTAGTGATATTCCTAGGGTTGTTTTTTAGGATATGTTTATAGATTTATCTATAGATAATTCTACACATGATTCAATGTTTTAGAAAATTTCCTTGAATTTTGGTAAAGTATAGAGTGAGTTGTTTCTAAGAAATTATATCCTTGTCTAGATACTATAAGTGGATGTGGCTCTAGAAAAAGGGTACCTAGGGGAAATGACTTTGAATAGGGCTCATTGAGCTCGACTGGATTGTCAACTGGTGTAGCACAACAAGGCTTTCTCTATGACTAGTTTGACACAAATTTCATATTTTATTTTGAAAATACCATATTCATTTCAAATAATCATGATGGATTTAAATATATGGTGACAAATAATTACATAGGATAAACCTAAGGTGTTATAGATTAAAAGGAATTTGTCATTATTTAGACACCCTATAAGTTATTTTTAATGATAATTTGGTTTTCAAATATGATTAGTGTTTCTCAAACTTTGTTTTCTTATTTAAGTAAATGGATGGATCTAGAAGGAATCATTTTAACATTTAATTTGATAGAAAATTTAGTGACTATGGGAAACCAAATTGGAAGATGACTCGAGTGATATATATTGTGATTATTACTAGTTACCTATTTTGATATATGAATAATAGTGTGAACTTAGGTGAAATTCACAACACATCAAATAAAAGTAAAATGAAATTTTATGAATGTTCATGTGTTAATGAACATATAGGGAATATGATTTTTCTTTCTACATGTTAAGAAGTTTGGAATAAGTAACTTGAGGAATATCTCTAATAGGGGGAAAGATGTAACTTATTAATAAAAGATGGTTATTGAGTGAATATTTTTCTAATATTTCAATATATATTGTGTGTGGAACATGGGAATTATAAAAGTCAATTCTTGGGAAAAAATTAGCTTCTAGACATAGGAAAGACCTATTAAATTCCAATCATTGATGTAGAATATTGGAGTATTGATGTATTTGGATTCCAGAATTATGTTGTAGAAGTATTTTACCAATGTTATTTTGTTTATAATAATTATTAAACATCATAGGATTTAATTATTATTTTATCATATATGTATCCATGTATGATTATCTATAATGTTATGGATTCAATCGCGGGATTATGATTTTGAGGGTCATTATATGTTCATAGACTTAGAAGACCATTTTTATATTTAATGTTCTATGAGATTATAAATATTAAGGATATTTTGAGAGATGTTTATATAAATACAAATTTTTTTTGTGGAGGACATATCCAAGATATCAGTTTGTACAAGGTATATACACTATTGAAATTTAGTGATGTAATTTTTTTAATACTAATTCACCTATTGTATTTATGGATTTGTTGAATAAAGACTTCAGATATTACCAAGATCAGTATGTGATAGTCTTTATAAATGATATTATTATTAATTCAAATAGAATGTAATAAAATGAATACCACTTAATAATTTTACTATAGACCCTAAGGAAAGAGAAAATTTCACAAACCAACCTAGGTAGATGGGGAACTGGTCTCCTGAGCCAGTCCGCGACATGGACCAAAGGGCGTTCCTAGTCCCCATAGGCTAGAAACTAGTATTGGGCATCAAAATAAAGCTATTGGGATTTATTTTTCCCAAAAAAGATAAATAAATAAATAATAATAATCCAAACAATAAAACTAACTCTATTAGTAGAAAAATATTTAAACTAAACCGCTGAATATACCTCCATGTGACCGTCTAGGTCACCACCCAACTGAGAAGCACGTTCTCTCTGAGAGATATCTAGTGCTAAAGGAATAGGAAAAAGAAATGAAACTGACAACTGAAAAGATAGGATATGTGTTTCCATCGATATTCTAATTAGGGTTGAAAAATATAACCACTGAATCCAAGTATTCCCTTCCAAAAAAACCATAAATAAAATTACAAAATACAAATATAAAATTAGGTTCTTTTTCATATTTTAAAATAAGAAACATGATTCTACCATTAGAAAATAAAATACACCATATCATTTCCAAAACCATTTTTCCTTTTATTAACAAAACCTATGACAAGAGATACCAAGGCTATGCTAAAAAGAAATAGATAAGAGTATGATTTGGAAAATAAGTATAGTTGAGAGTAGACAAAAAAATGTGAGTAATTAAGTAACCATGGGTGGTCCTAAACATCTCTAGAAGACCCTTGGACGTACTCGGTTTAGATCCTTCTTCTGGGGTATGGTGAATATCTTATGTCTATAACCAACTGGTCACCCTCAGGACAAAAGAAACTAGAGGCACTCCCCATTATGCTTCTATATCTTCCAGTGTGTACCAACCTGTCTAATATAGGCTAATATTAAATCATCACTCGATAAAATAAATGGTTCCCAGGAACCCATGGTGGTTATAATAATAATAATTTGTAAGTTGGAGGACCTCAAATGTGTGACTCGCCCTACCATGCCATCGCCGTACTTTCCTACCCTAAACAAAGATGCTTCATTTGCATTCACTATTAAAGGGATACCCTTGATAAAAATTCCCTATATACATATTAAATTATTTTACACTAAAAAAAGATCCAAATGGGCCATTAAAACATCTAAACATTTAAAAAATTCCTCAAAACAATAAGGTTTCCAAGCGGGCACATAGTTTGTTAATAAAAACCTCTCTAAGAGTCAACACAAATATTACCCTAAAGCTGGAAGTTCCAAATGGGCCTTTATCTTGACATTTTCAAAAGCATTACCTAAAATACAGCATAAATACCACTATTACAATTTCAATTCCATATTAGTCTACATTTTTAGACTTTCCAATACATTTTCCAAAACACTTCTGATCATTTCTAAATCCATGAGGAACATTCAACCAATTAAATGAAAGAATGAAAATTTCCAAATGGATCTTTTAATTCACACATTAAAATTAATTTTTCAAAAGATACATCAATATTTATTTCTAAACAAAGTGAAATCCCACTTTCACTAAACATTTACCAAACAATCCCTTGCGTCATCAAAACAAGCACCAAAACTAAAATAGAAAATCAAAAGTTAGTCAAAGATGCCAAACATGGTTTATTATAATTTACAAAAACAAACATCGGCTAAAAATACCAATATACCATATTTTTAAACACAACATCTTAAAACCATCATTTCAAAATCGAATAAGGGAACTAATATTGTTTAAAAGTCAAGTAACCATTTCAGAAACCACAATTTATAGAAGAAAACTATTTAAAGTTTCATATTCATGTTAGGGCACATCTATGTGTGCACCATGGTTGTGCCAACATCCAATGGAAAACATTTACCAACCACAAAAGAGATCAAATCCATTTCTAAAAATCACCATTTACTTTTTACCAAACCAGACAACACCACCAAATTACCAAATTGAAAAAAAACATTTATGAAACAAGGGAGTCTTCCCAAAACAAGTTTTAGGCCACAGTATAAAAATTACCAAGTTCATATATAAATTCAAAACCATATATTCACTATTTTGATTAAATAAATCTAAAGGAAACATCCCAAAAATAATTCAAATTTACTTTAGAATATCACTTCACAATTTTTTTTCAAACCAAGTTCATAAACAGATATGCATAATTGAATAACCACACCCAAGAACAATTTTATGATATTCTACAAATTTCAAAATACTGCAATAGGATAGAAAATGGTACTATAGGGGTGTAAATCATGTTTATAAATATATTAATAATACTCAATTATCATGTGGGTGCATACACATAATCATAAATAGAAATTCACTTTGAATGCTATTTTTAACTGATTAAACTACAATGAAAACTCAAAAAAAAATTAACCTTATAGGTTATAAAGGAGTGAATAAAATCTAAAAATTAATTAAAAACACTCAATAATTAAATAGATTAAATCATAATGGAAAATCACTGATTATCCTACCTTAGACAAGTGCAAAAGTTAAGAAACTCTAACAGAAGGTAGAAAAATACTACAAGAACTAACCACTCAACCTAAAAAATTATAAAAATGCACGGAATGAAACCCGGGCATTAGGGTTTAATTGAATGAAATAAAGACACCAAAAATGAGATGGGAAAATGAAAAAAACCAGAGAAGGGGGGTTTGCGCTGGGATGGATCTTGCCGGGAAGGGGTTCAGTCAGAGAATGTGGTCGGATCGGGGGAAGGTTGTGCTATGGTAGGAGGCCAGAGATGGGCCACCATGGGTTGGAACAGGGGGAGGATTGGGGGGTTTAGACTGTCCGGAGGAGGCTGTCTTGGAGAAGGGGATTCAACGGGAGGTAAGTCGTTTGGACGGAGGGATTTCCGGAGTGCTGATACTGTCTCACAGTGTCACCGTTAGGAGGTATCTCTAGAATAATCTTCTACTTCAAATGGGGGGGGGGGGGGGCTGCGCGCTCGGACAATAGGAGGAGCGGGGGGGGGGGGGGGGTGAATCCCCTTGGGTTTTCCATTGTTTTCATTTAAATAAATTAATAATAATAATGTTATATCAATCATAATAATAATGTAATGATAATATTACTAATAAATTATTTTATTCATTTAGTTATAAAATATTAAAAATAATAACAACTATTTAATAATTTTATTATTAATAAAAATGTTAACAACAATACTCTTATTAACAAATTTAATAATAATAATTATTAATATTATATCATCTTTGCAATAATAATATAATTATTATGGTTTATAAATTAACCATATTATATTTAGATAAAATTTTATTAATTTTAAATGTTGTACTACTACTCGGGTTGCTTGAAATCAAGCACACAGTTTAGCAAACTGCGGTCGAACCATGCCACCTTGTACTGACCACTTACAGGTTTAAGTTATCTGATTATCGTGAAATTTTATGACTTGTGTGAAATTTGTGTTTTAACCTGATCGGGGTGTGACAGAAAATATATGAAAAAATTAAAAAATGTTAATTTTGGTTGCCAAAGGTTTCATTTTGGGTCATATAATCTCAATAGGGGTTATATCGATAGATCCATCAATGATATAGGCTATTGAATATTTTTCCCAGACCAGCTACTATGAATAAGTTCCATTGTTTTATTGGTTTAGTGGGATACTATAGATAGTTTATAGATAATATCTCATGTATATCTAATCATATGACCATGTTTATTGGGAAGGGATCTAAGTACTTATAGACATTTGAATGTGAGGAATATTTAATGGAATTAAAGTAAAGGTTAGTTAGTGCATCTGTTCTTACATTACAATGTAGTAGAGATGAGTTTTTATTATATAATGATGCATTAAATAAGGTATTAGGATATTTTCTACTGAATAATATAATGGTTATATCTTATGCCTCATGAAAATTGGCGATTCATGATAAAAATTACCCAAATATATATTTGGAGTTATCTGTGGTAATTTTTTCATTAAATATTTGGAGGAATTGTCTTTATGGAATTTTTTTTTATATATATACTAATAAAAAATGTTTAAGGTATATATTCACATAAAAAGAGTTGAATATAAACCAAATAATATGATTAGTAATGATTAAACATTATGACATCTTAATATATTACCAACTTGGGAAATAAAACAAGTTGGGTATGATCTGAATTGAAAGGATCATGGAAGCTTATTCATGATGAGGATTAAAAAGGATCCAATAATTCTGGATTTGAAAATGATGGATCTGGAAATCATCAATAAAGTGGAAAATAATATATTTTTCAATTAAATGTGCATCCATCTACCTAAGTGATGATTTAATAGGTGAAGAAGGAAGATGTGGAGCTTCAAAATAAGGTTGGAAATTTTTATGAGTTTAACCATAGTCATGATGGAATGATATGGTTTTGAAATTGTGTATGTGATCCTATTATACCAAGTTTGAGGAATGAGTTATTAGGTAATGTTAATAGGTCTTCTTTATCTCTTCATACATGAGGTATTAAGTTGAATAGAGATTTGAAATAGCATTTATTTTGGGATGGAATGGATATATATGTAACAATGTTTGTATCTCGGTTATTGGTATCTCAACAAGTTATGTGTGAATGAAAAAATTCTAATGGGATGTTATATCCGTTAACCATACCAAAACAGAAATGGAATATAACACCATGGATTTCATCATTGGAATCCCCAAAACTTCTAAAGAGAATAATGATATATGGTTTGTAGTTGATTTATTTAAAAATTCATCACACTTCATTGCTATTAGATAAGAATTATCTTTATATCATCATTCTAGTATATACATTAATAAATTGGTTTGGTTTCATGGAGAACAACATTCTATAAATTATGATCAGGATCTTTGGTTTACCTAAATGTTTTGGTGAATTCTCTATCAAAGTCTTGTTAAAGAGTTGATCTTCTACCTTGTGTATCATACTCAAATAGATAGTCAATCTGAAATAGCAATTCAAACCATATAGGATATGTTGAGATCATATTATTTGGATTTCAAATGTGTTTGGGATCAACACCTTCCTCTAGTTGAGTTTTCTTATAGTAATAGCTTTAACATAAGAGTTTAGATGTCTCCTTAGGAAGTCGTCTAGGGAAAAAACTAGAGATTCAATGTGATAGAATGAAGTGGGATAAAGAAATATATTTTTACCTAAGATAGCTAATGAAATGGTAGATATGGTTAGATCCATTTAGAAACAAATCATGGTAGCTGAAATTTAGAAAAAATCTGTGCTGATGATCATCACTATGATATAGAATTTGTAGTTGGTGATTAGGTATTTCTAATAATTTTCTATGGAATAAGATTATTATATTTAAAAATAATGTGAAACTGATTCCTATGTATATCGGTCCATTTAAAAATATTTATTTCATCCGAACCATAGCTCATCACAGGGTAATTCCACCAAACCTCTCTCATGTCCCATATGTGTTTCATGTATCTCTCAAGATAATGTATATACCGGATCATTAAAATTTACTACACATATAGGTTATACCACTAAAGAAATATCTTTCTTATGAGGAAAAATTAGTGTAGATTATGGATTTTAGATAGAATATTATACTAAAAAAGACCACTCATCTGGTCAATATTTTTTGGGAAAACTGCCATATTGAATAACCTATGTGGGAAAGTGAGTATATTATAAGGTATATTTTTTGAATGAGAGTGTTGAATTTCAGTGGTGAAATTCATTTTAATGGGGATAGTATTTAACGCCTCAAGTTTATATGAATTATTATTTTTCAATAAATTAAATTGATTTTATATCTTATATTACACTAAACAACATGTTAATCATTTACTACATAATCTTGCGTTTTAATCTATATTGGGTTTGCTTGTGTTATTATGGACATTGAGTTTTAAGAAACCCAATATATATTAATAATATTTTCATGTAAACATGAATTTTATAACAAATAAATGAAAAATAATGATATGATGAATAATAAATAATTTTAAAATAATAGTTATAATTTTTTATATAAATAATAAATTTTGATAAAAAATGTCTTAATTTTCAGCAAAGTCATTATATGTATTGAAAATAATATTTTCTAAAAAATTCATTTTATTTATTTATATAAACACTAAAAATATTATCTTTTCACACTTTTAGAAAACTAATTAGATAAAATAAACTTAATTTTTGAAATCATTGTGTAAATATTATCTTAGGCTGAATTATTGGGATTTTTATAAAAAGTTTCATTTTTTGGTGAATAGTAAAAAATATTAAATTTTAATTGAAAAATGAATTTTCATTTTATGAATTAATAAATTAAAATTATATATTAAAGAGGTTTTAAATAAAAATTAATTCAATTTTAAAACCATTTTTCCAATTTATGTCATTTTAGTCATTTTTTTTAATTTTCATTATGAAAACATTGTAAACTTTTGAACATTTTCTCATTAAAAACATGTGTTCTCATTATGTCTACATGATTAATTTTAAATTAAAATTTTCCAATTACGTGAAATTTATTTTAAATATTCATTCCATATTTGGAATCATCATTATTTTATTATCTAATAATGTCAACTGGATTTTTGACCAAAATGAATAATTAAAATTGTAGAAAATATTTACCACGATTAAGGTAAAAATGGGATTAATATGGGGTTAAACGAAAATGTTAGGGGTCAAAAAAACCAAAAACTTTTAAAAACCCCATTTTATGTCCATTTTCAACCTTTTACCATATATTATTGAGAATATATCATTATTGGAGCCTTGTGACAAGAAAAAATCATGGTTGAAATTATTTCTTTCGAAACAAATTGAGTGTGTCACTCCCCTCACCTATATAATGTCACCCATCCTCCTCCCCTATTCACACATTCAACCCATTTTTAGACAAGAACAAACATAAAGACTTAATAAATTCCATCATATAATCTTATAATAATTATTTTGGACAAAATCATACTTATGAACACTTTTGGTTATAACCTAAGGATTATACCTGAAGTAAAGGTAACGCTCGTCCAAATGGGTTTTTGTTTTATTTCTTACTCAAAATACTTTAATTCTTATTATAACATATTTATATAGAAACCTATGTATATTTCATATAATTAGATGCTTTTATGTTATGTTTATTATCTACCTATGTCTCTACTTCCATAAAATGGGTTACGAAGTCATTATCTGTGTGTACGACGAACTACCACCACGCGAGTCGATGTCATTCGTTTTTCCATTACTACCTCTAACAGTTGGATATAATGAGGGATTTATTATTCATATATGATATTTTAGATATTATTATACTTATTTAATTATTATATTTCACATACCTCCATTCTTCTATTTTTTGGGGGATTTTGATGATGTCTCTTGTGTTTGTGGTGGACTATCACCTTGTCAAGTAATGTGATTTGTTCACAATTTAAATGAAAGGTAATAAGTATGGTTTTAATGAAAATATTATATATATATATATGTCGAATAAAAATTATTGTGGAATTATAATATATCATTTAATTTTATTTCTTTCAATCCGACCAGAAAATGAAAGGAACGTTCATGTGTACGTACCCCCAAGCATCTCCATGAATTGGGTATTTCATTTTCTGTCACTGTATTTTATGGATTACTATAATTATAGATATAATGAATATATATGATATTTATATCACGTTTAAAACTCAAGATATTATGAATCCATGATCAAATTAAAAGGATAAAAAATAACAAAGCAAAAGTAACATGAAAACAAAGCACTTATTACCTGAAACATGTCTTTAACATGAGATTGTTAATAAACAAGTAATAAATGTTTATAATTAAATATGATATGATATGATATAATTATATATATATATTCCTTTAATATATGTATAATAAACTTATATTTATTATACATTAGTTTTTAATATGTACAAAGGAAGTCAAGACTTATGATATGGGATTTATCGTCTTACCTTTTTTTAAGATGCATGACATATTCAACAGGTGATTATTTTATATGGTGTATATAAAATCAATGAATTTATATTATTATTATTATTATTAAAATTATTTTTATTTAAATTCCAATTTTTGTATCTCTATTTCATCGGGTTTAGAGTTTAAATGTTACCAAATTAGTAAGGGTTTTTATCTCAATTTTCCATCATTGAGAAACATGTCTTGGTATACACCTATATTCTTTTATGAAGTTTATATACGTCCCCTTGGACATATAATATCATGAATTTATTTATCCTTATATTATTTATATTTAATTTAATTTTTTTCCATTATTTTCCTTATGATTCAATGTTTCCGAAGTCTTCAAGATTTTATGTTACAATCCCATGATTTATCGGGATTCTTTATGATTATGTTTCTGATGATAAAAATATTATTATCTATATCTCAATAAAACAATGAATTTTATTTTCATATATCAATTAGAGATATTAATATTACCATTATTGTTCTCTTTTTTACTTAAAATGGTTGAGAATTTTTTTAGGAAAATATGACTTTATCTATATCTTCGGTCACAAATATGTTTTCTTCCAAAAACCATGTTTTCAAACAATCTTTTATAAAATATTTTACTATTATCCAATGATTTTTGAAGTATTTTTTTACCCATATTTTATATTTTTACAAAAAAAATAAAATAAATATTCCCGTCATTTTCTGAATAATGCAGGTTTTAATTTTTCCAGAAATATGAATAGGATATTTTAATAAAATGTAAAACCTAAACAACATCCTGTAATCATGGCCATGATTTTCATTGAAGCTTCAAATATATTTTTTCAAGTTTTTTTTCTAATAAAATATTTTAAAAAATAATTATGATTTAAGAAAAGGTACAATAAGAATAATCTTTTTCTCAAGAAATGTTTTAAATTATTTTTAAAGAATCCATTTTAAGATTTCATAGATTTTTGAATAAATGTATTTTAGAAAAAAAATTTCTAGAAATTATTTTTTAAGACAAGTTATTTTCCTTAAGAAAATTTTTAAATGATATCTCAAAATAACTTCCCATAAATGATGGAATCTATTAATGTTACCTACAGTAAAATGGTGATATAATTCAATGGTACCATTATAATTGTTTCTATGAATGGTTTATTATGAAAATAGGTTGGTGAAACTCATTCATATTCCATGGGTTTTACCATGATTGAATTATTATAAGAACAAATTATTTTTCACAGGTTGTGCTATGATGAAATGGTGAAATAATTATTATTCCTGTCTCTCTTTTATAGTTTCATATATGATGAAATGTTTATGAAAACTGTTTCATTTAATGGGTTATAATATGATGATTTTTTTGTGATCATATGTTACAGATATGAATGGTTTTTATTATCTTATAGGTGGAACCTATATATCATTCCAATGCATTGGGTAATGATTAATGTTTTACAATCTCAAAGGGTACTTTTGAGGTTATCCCAATCCTAAAAGAGAGTACATGGGAGACCATATCAATCCCAAAAACGATACATGGGAAGTCATTCCAATACCGAAGGAGGTACACATGTGGGTATCCCATGCCTAATATGTTGTGATTTTCTTGGTGGGTTTCCTTCACAAAATATTTTATATACATATGTTAATACCACAAGCCTATGTATTATTCCAATTTTACACTCTGATGAATCATTTTCTATGATTTACTTATGATTCATGTCATATTAACTTCCGAATATTTGTTCCATGAATTGAAATTATGATATTTGATATAAAGGGTATGGTTTTCAAATGATATTATCTTGTTATCATACACTTATGTTCATTTTATGCTAAGGTATCTCAATTTTTTACCCTTACATGGCATTTGAGACCATCATTTCTTGTTATTTCTATTCCCCATGATATAAATAAAGTTGTTACTTATGATATTTTAAAAAATGGTACAAGTTTTGAAGATCATACTGGGAGATGAGTTAGTTTACCTATGGACCTATTGATTGTGTTTCCATGATTCTAAGGGAACTAAACTAATATGGTACTCATGTGTGTGTTTGTTTAATTTAAGGAAAATCATAAAAATGATTTAATATCTATGTATGGTAATCCTAGGTCATTGTATAAACTCTTCAATTAAGGTATTCATTCATATTTTTTAAAAAAATTGAACAAAAAATAGCCATCATTGATTTCTTCTTTATTGATCATAAACATTACACACCTATAATGAAATTATAATATTAAAAATAAATATAAATAATCAATAATAATGCTTTTATGATCTCGGAATGATGATCTATGGGAGACTAATGAATAACAACACCATTGTTACTAAAATAATTCAAAATATTCAATATTACCAACACCTAATATTGAATATAGAAAATAACTAACTAATAAACAAATAGAAAATACTTGTGCTGAATTTTATAAAAAAATTATTGTTAGGAGTAAGATTCTGAAATATCTTATTAGGATATAAATTTCTTAGTATATAAGATTCAATTGATTTTGTGGAAGTAATGAAATAAGCTACGGGGTTCTTTATCTCAAAATTAATTTCATGAAACAAATTTAATATTGTGGACCATGATATCATTGATGTGGTGGGACTACATCTTAATGGAATTATTTTACCAAATTCATGTTAGTAATGGGGATTCAAAATTCATATCTTTTTCTTTCATTAAATGGTTATTGATTTAATGAATTCCAAGGTTGTAGGGGTTTTTCAGGTCTCAATCATAATCCTTAAAACATGTCAGGTTTTGTGCACCATGATTCCATTTATGCAGTGTTTATTTGATTTAAATCCCATGAAATTTTTTAATATGTAATTCATCAGATATAAAAACCCAAATTTAGTTTCTTTGTTCCTTACTCTTTAAATTTAAGGTGTTTCTAAAAATTAAAGGGATCTCGATAACTCAAAAGTTGTTTATTTGAGTTATAATACCACTTCTTTCAATTGTTTCTTCTATTCTTGGTCTCTTCAACCCTAATATTTTAATTCATGTTACCCTCTCTTCCACTCTAGAGATAATTCATTTTTAAATTCAAATATTTTACCTTGATAAAAATATTTCTGAAAATATTATATCATTATCAAGAATAATTCACATCACTATTAACAATTAGTTCACCTTCATGTACATATTTTCCCCCTTCCCATTAATTTTATACAATATATTTGTAAATATAACATTGTGTTATCTCATGTGACCTTTATTTTTTCATTATTAACTATTCAAATTTATTTTTCATTCACCATTTTTATAATTTGTGTTATAAAAAAAAGTATTATAATACATTCAATAGGTTTTCCCTCCACGTTCAATTTTTTAATATCAATATCTAAATTATAGATAAAAACCATTATATACTTTTTATGGATACATTTTTTAATAAACTTATTAAAATTTTATGTTTTAAAAAAATTACCTTTTTGAAAATTACTTTTGAGTGTGACCTATAACTTAACATTTTATGAGTATGGTGAAAATGTTTCCTAAAAAATATTTTAGGTTTTCTATCACTATATGAAAATAATTCATTATAAAGAATCTATCCCAAAATTTTATATAGTTTTATGAAGGATTTTAAATATTTAATATTATAAATAGAAAAGTATATTTTTTTTATTTTTATAAAGATTAAATGTTTTATATTTAAAGGAATTCTTGATTATAAAAGTGATTTCAAAAAAAAAATGTAAAGAAAGATTATGTGTTTTTGAAAGAATATTTTTTGAAAAAATGTTTCTTCTAAAAACCCATTTTGGTTTTAATGGATAATAATTAAACAAATTAATTATCTTAATGAATTTAATTTTTGGGAAAATATTTTGACGAGTTTTCAAATCTTTTAAAAAATCGGTATTTCCTCTCAATTATCATGTAATTTATCCAATGATCATAAAACGTAATCTGACATCTAGGTCCACATACATGGGAATTATTTATATTACAGAGAGGACATTTTTTTATTAAATTTCCCATATTACGTCCCTAGATGGCCTATAAAACATCCTTGCAATATTTTTTCATAAAACTCAACTGTTTTCCATAGGTTAATTAAGTTATGTTTTTAGTATAAATGTTTTTATGAAATTATGGAACACATATGTATAATTTTTCATTAATTTAAAGTTTAGGAAATATATATCCCTCCAATTAATTGATTAAGGTTTAATATCACATGAGATAATTAATTATTATGTGAACATGAAGCAATAATCTTTGTTCACAAGTTCTTTGAGTGAAATTTATGAGAGAATATTTGTTCACAATATTATCGTGTCAACATGATGTATGAATATTTTTTCAGAATATTTTTTTAAACATGACGTAGGAATAGTTTTTTCATGTTTTTTTCAAGAACATGATGTAGGAATATTTGTTAATTATTTGTTTCATGAACATGGTGTGGGTATTTTGGCTTGAAAGATTTTTTTTCTTAAGTTTTTACCATAATTCCTTATCATATAATGTTTCAATTATATGCCATATTTTATATATGATTATGGTTTTTCCCTTATTATTATTCATTATTGTCTCACACTCTATTAATACTGAATATGTTGGTTAATTTAGGATTACATTTCTTTATACAATGATGTTTGAGAAACTGTTATCGTTCCTTGTTATTTTTAATAAGGTCTTTCTCCCCTTATCATGTTTTCTTATATTCTTATCATCGATCCCTTGATGAAATATTGATGAGATTCCCCATTACTAAGTATTTGAGGTCACCCCTTCTTATATTTTGATTCCCTATTTCATATAGATGATTTTAACCAATTTGTAATCTAGAATAAATTTTGGTGTTGTTTGATTATAGAGAAATGATCTTGTGTATCATAAAATAAGTTAATAATGTATTTAATCCTCAAAGATAAAAAACATAAATTGTTAGTATTGTGAAGTTCTTAAGAGATATAATTCATATATTATTTTGAAATATTTTAAAATAAATATATATTTTGAATGGTTCTATATAGTTGGTAAAACTATAAGTTTTAGTTTTTTAGGAGTATTTTTTGTTATTTATTAGGATCGATATTAGAAATGTCTTATGAAAACCCTATGTACGGTTCTAAATATAAGAATAATTACAGGAATGTTGGAACATTTCTAGTGTATTGATTTCCTAGAAAATCCATACATTTCTAGATATTGGAATGTGGATTGTATTGTTCCAAATATGCACCTATGTTTAATCTCCTTGAAAATACAGGTTTAGAAGAAACTCAATCATCACTCAGTGCCTGATTAGTGAGTCTAAGAATTAAAAACTATTTACAAACTCAAGGAAGATATACTTTGGTTTATCATATACTCTTTTTGAACCATTATAAAGTATTTAATCATATCTTTATGGTTTGAATAGAGAACCTTCCTGAAAAATGAACATTTACAATATAGGTTAAACTATAGTAGAGATAGGTCAATTCAATTATATCATTGTCGAATTGAAAAAAACATTGGTTCAAAAAGACACGTCATTAGAGAATAAATATTTTGTTTTATTTTTCATATTCAGACTATCATTTACTTTTCATTATTTTTTGGAAGTAGGATAAAAAAATGAATCTACGAAAGGTATGTTCCGAGAAACACACATAACCTTCTATGAAAGCATATTTCAAAAACATTTTTGATATAATGGAAAAATATCAAAACATCCCCATTATCTAGAATATGATGAGTATCCAAATTTATAAAATTAGGAGGTTTATATCCAAGAATGAAAATATATCATTATTTTTTAATGGATACCTTATGTTCTTTCATTAGAAAGTGATAATCAAAATTACAAGGATGAAAATTATTTATTGGGGATATTGTAACACTATAATATTTCAAAATATATGTTCCTTTAAATAAACATTGTACTAAAATGTTTTTTTATATAGAACACTAAAATAAAATTATCTGAGGCATATCTGATGGAAATTATTAAAGAAATTAAAAATAATAAAATCTCTAGTAAATAAATAATAATAATCTATTAGAAATGAATACAAAATATGATTAAGAACACATACTGTATTAAAAATACATTAATCAGTAAAATATATTTTTCTTTGTATATTGTATATTCATTTAAACCCAAAATTTATAAATTATATTATATTTAGTTTTTTAAAAAAAATAAATTAATTTTTTAATTTAGAATATCAAAATAATCATATAGTTAATTTTTGATATTTTTCTAAAATAATTGATTTTTATATGAATAGTGAAACAATCATCACTTTTATGATATTAATATTAAATAGGTATGACTTAGAAATTTATGAAACCATTTAATAGAATAAAATATATATTTTTTAGATATATTATTAATTTAAAAATATTTATTTTACTTTAATACCATATGTCTTATATTTTAAAAATTAACTTACACAATTCTCAAAACATGTATTTCATACACAATACATTTATTACTTCAATAAATAATTGTTTATTACTTTTAGAAACAGAATATAATAAAATTGATTAAACATTTTTATTTTTAATTTACATATTTTTTTATTAATTACCATTTTTATCATAAATAATGAATTACTTTGTAAAATACTAGTTACCACGGTAAAAGAAAAAAAGAAAAAAAATATTCAAATAAAGGGGAAAAGTTCTTAACATGTTAACATAATTATAATAAAGGATTGGTTGAGATATTTATTAAAAAAACTTATCCCCACTCCAATTTTTCTATTTTGGATCCTTATTTACGTATAGAAATTATTCCCTATAAGTATTAAGAATAAATAATTACCAAAAATGTCATTCTCGCCTCCCCTTGTAGTACACATCAAAATTTTAGTTTCCTAGTGAAATTATTACATAATTCCTTCCAATATAATACAATTCTAATTCCTTAATCTTTTCATCATATGTTTTTCCATAATTCCTCGCTCTTTAATGAATCCTAAAAGGTAATCTCAATTTTCTCAACATAAGTAATAACTTTTCCCTTTCCTTGTTTCGTATCTATCATTCCCTTTCAAATCTATTTTTTGTAATATTATATAAATAATTAAGTATTTATTATATACTTAATGTTTTTATTTTGAAACCCCAATGATGTGACCATCTCAATTAAATGACCTAAAGAAAAAATTTCATTACATATATTCTCATTCCCTTTGATGTTTACTATATTTGAGAGTTAAGAAAAAAACATAAACCAACAAAACCCATATATATTTTAAATAAAGAAAATTGTTTCTTCTATATAATAAAATAATTAATCTATTAAAATTACATAAACATATCCCACTAATTTTCAACATAATATACACTTTTAAACATTTCACACAATACTTATCTCTAAACCCAAGGTAAATTGAATCATATGAAAGAGGTGATCTCAAAAACATATCAAGGGTAAACATAAGTGATAATAATAAAATATTAAAAGTGGGTATAAGATTTGAATATGAGTATTATAATGATATAATAAGAAATTCATAACCCTAAAAAAGATAAAAAATCATGATTCATTAAAAATTAATCAAACATTAGTATAGGGAACATTACATTCATGATCCACAACATCAGCCCCCAGGATTATGAAATACTAAAAACATACACCTGAATACTTACCTCAAGAGATATAGAACATTAACCAATATATTATATAATGATATAGGATCTCACCATTATCATATATACATATGTCTTCCGCATAAAATAAATCATCAACATATCATAAAGAACTCATTGAAATAACATGGGATTAATATTCTTTTGTAGTGGAATCTCACTTGAAAAACATTCATAATTGCGTTAAAAATAATTAAATGGTGTGCCTATTGAAAATGAATGGGAATCCATAGATATTCAGTTAAATTATAATTAAACAACCTATAATAAATATAATATACCATATAATATGTAAACCACACATGTAAAGGGTATACAGTTAAGTCGGTAATTTCCCCAATAAATCGATTTATAGTATCTACATACACATTATTTAATAAAATAAATTTAAAATTTTGTATTGAAAAAATAAAATAAATTAGAATAAATTTTATTTATATTAATAGTTGATGGTTATGAATGACCAAGGTAGTAATAGATCACTCCTAGGGTAGAAATGAATCTTAAACAATACATCAACAGAAAGAGGGTGGATCGTAACATTTATATTATAAATAATTAATATGAGACATTTTTTAAAACATAGGTAAATAAATAATGTATATATCAAGAATACTTATGTGAATAGTATAATTTTACTTTAAAAATATTAGTGAAAATTATCCATTTCCACCAAAGGCATTTTAAATAAAACTTGTTAAATAAAGGGAAAAATTAATCTAATTTAAAAATATTTGATTGATGGGAAATAATTATCAAAAAAATGGGACATCCATTCTTGTGAAATTTTATTAAAAGTAAGTTACTTTTAATTTTTAATAATGAATGTATAATTGAAAAAGTAATCCGTTTATTTTCAAAAGTTATTTATAAATAGGGTGAAGGAAAACTCTTTAAATGATAAAAACATTACAATTAATGAAATATAAAATGATGGAATCTTATAGTAAAAGAAGTAATGTTTTTATAGAGAAAAGATACAGAGGAATAAAATAAATATAACCATGATATATAAAACAATTTAATATTTTAAAACACTATTATATAAATACTACAACATAAATTGAGAAATTAAATTTCCATCTGAAAATTATTGATTTTTAGTAAGAGGGGGACATGAATTAATCCATATTTGAGTTCCCAAAAAAGAGATGAAAAAACTGGTGGGATGAAAAATATAGTCACCTATGGGAAAGATCCCTTGTAAAGAAGGGTATTTATTCATACCAGGGTCAAAATTTTATTTGATAAGTTATTTTATCATAAAAGATGATAATTATGAAATTAAGTAACTTCCCCTGAGTAAAGAAAAATTACAATTGGAAATAATAAATTCATGGATAAAATGGTCATAGATGATCATAACTATATATTGAATTTATAAGTCATTTTTGAAATAATTAGAGTCACGAAATATTTTATGGCTTGAGAAACATTTAAATTAAAACCCATTGAATGATAAATATCATGAAATATAACTTTAAATACATTTAAAATACTAATTCATGATATAACTTAATAAATATTAATGATAAATACAATATAAAATTTAATAGGTTTATAAGAAGAAGCATGTCCCACAAAATAAGAATAGAGACTGAGAGACCCCATTGAACAAACATAATACACGAGGAAAGAATAGTTTCATAATGGGAATTTATGGGAGAATTATAAAACCACAAAAACAATAATTATATAATATACAAATTATTCATTAGTTATAATAAATCTAATGTGTAACGAAATAGTTTTATATGAAATTTTGTAACTCAATGGAAGAAAATTTTGTTACCACGTACTATTACAATGGTACTCATTGATTATTCACATATTACATAAATACATAATAATCTAATTTAGTTTATTATATACCTTATTAGGAAACATTTTATTCTATATTTAAATTACGAATGACCATTTAGTATGATATGCTAGGTTTTTGTTGTAGAGTTTTTTATTATTGTGGTTATTTGAGGTGGTTCGATCAATTTCTATGTAACACTTTTAAAATGTTGACCATGGTTAATGGTGTTGTAGAATAACATCATAATATATATTTTTAGGGGTTTATTTTCTATAATTTTATTTTAGTATAAAATTTTTATAGTTATATGTGTTATTGAAAATGTACACAGATGAGGAATGGTACACTGATATGTTTTTTTAGGTGGTTGTGTACACTATTAAAATTTATTGTTAATTTCAAATATAAAATGTACAATATTATATTTTTATAATATTAATAGTTTAATAAAAAAAATAACCATGAATAAATTTTTAATGACATACATGTTATGTGGAGATGGAAAATAAATCACACAGGTACGTGGAGGTGGTGGTATGGATAAATCCACAATCAGTATCCTTTTATTTTTATAAGTGGATGGGAATAAATAAAAAAGGGTTTAACCACTATTATAATAGAAATTATTTATTTTCATTATACTTAGTTAGTTATTTTATTATGGTTAGTGTACTTTGGAAAGAGAAATATTAAAAATAAAGGGATGAGGATTAAGTAATACTCACTTTGGGGATTTTAAAATTATCATGAATGTATCATTGTAAATGAACGTATTATGATTTATTATGTTAACCAATGGTTTCTGGAATTTAAAGTAAAATAAATGAAAAAGTTGATATAATTTAAAATAAATTTAAATTTTATTCATAACTCTTAGTGGGTGGAAGTGGTTCCCTTCTGTAAGTGACGAAAATGGCACTTTTAGGGACACCAAATACTTTTCAATAATGATATGACATGGGTAAAGTATAAAAGGCTAAAAAAGTGATAAATAATAGAGGTTAGGGAATTATAATGCTAATAAATCATACACCACCCATTTTGAATGGTTTTTAACTTTTTTAAACCCATTTACAATATTATTTTTACATTTTAGAATTTTGATTTTTTAATTTGTAACTTAAATTCTTCTTAGTTGTTTATATTTCATTAAAAATATAATTTATCCATTTCAACCAAATATTTATTATATTAACAAAAAAATATTCCAATTAAATTTATAAATAATTGGTAATTACCTTATAAATTAAAATATTTAATATATAAGAAAACTATATTGTATAAAAATGTTGCTTTCACCATTAAGGGTTTTTAATATTATATAACATTGATTAAAAATTAAATTAGTGATAAAATATTTTTATTGATTTGTAATAATGACATCATATTCATTATATAAAATATAACATTTTCATTTATTTGATAAAAATTGCACAACGCTAATTAGATAATTCTTCGAAAATAACCATTACACCATTATCATGGTAATTAACATGAATATTAATAATCATAATTTTATGAATAGAATAAAATATATAATTTTACATAATATGAAAATGTTGATATGAAATATGAAATTATATTTTTTCTCATTTTTTCATCAAGTGATGATAAAAAATTAATGTAAGGAAATAAAAATAATTTTAATAATAAAATATTTCTTGTGTTTCTAAAATGTTAACCTTGGGTTTTATAAATTCAATATAGTTTCTTCAAATGATTTATTTTAGTTTATATGTATAATAATGTCTTTAATTGCATTGAATTCATTATGGTATTATGATAATGTCATAAATGTGGCAAAATCATGAAAATCATTATTTTTTTGTAATTCTTCTGAAAGTTAATTTTTTTACATAATTCTAAAAAAATCTCCTATGTATGATTGAAATCATAAATCCAAAAAATAAAGTTAGTTTATTCAAATAAAAAAAAAATAAATTCTAAATTTATTATTTAAATATAAATAAATCATATTAATAGAATGTACTTTTATTAAAAAAAAGAATTTTTAAACATCATTTGTATTAAATATTATTTCATATAAATTTATAAATAATTGAATGTTGAAATATTAGTTTATAAATCTAAATATTACCTATTATAAAAAAATTACAAATGGGATAAATATAATTTATTATGGTAAAATATAATATCTTTTTTAAGATTATTCATCGATTGGTATCCTTTTAAAAATCATAACAAATGAAAAATATACATATTTATTTATTTTATTTTATTGTGATCATTTATCCACAAATTATTATATTCATCGTGTAATTTTAATATGTCATGGTTTCTATTAGGTTTTTTTTCATTAGTTCAGTTTTGTGTTTGACATAAGGAATCGAAGAAGGTATTAATTTAAGGAATCCAATATCTTTTATCCTTACATTATACCTCCCCACTAAATAAAGTGAATCCTTAAAATTTTAATTTATACTAACTGATGAATGTAGGGGAGGGTATTCTTAACATATCTATCATTCAAGATATAACTTCTAATATTAAATTAACCATACACTATTAGGTTATATTTAGTTTATTATTATTTCACAAAAAATAATAATCCATCTAAAAATAAAGTACCCAGGTAAATATATACACTATTCATATATTCTCAATAATATTCCTTTTCCAGAACCATTTAAGTCTGCAAAACATTATACTGCAATGAAATCCTATATTACTCTAAAAATATCTCTTTTCATTAAGAATTATGTGTATTAACCACTAGATCAAAAATTAATTCTATAGACAATATATATCATATTCCCAAAAAATGAGATTATAATCACTAAAAATATCATGACTCAATTTTTCATTAAATCAATAATCATTTCCAAGGATTTCAATACAATATCATTCACTTTTTTAAAAATCAATAAACTTTTTATTATATCATCCTCAACTATATGTTAAACCTATGAGTTTCACATACCTCAATGATTTTTTCTCCATTAGTTATCCGTTAAAAAATAACCTTTTCATGAAATCAATTTTGAAGATTATTAGTACATTTTGATACATGTTCCTAAAATATTAAAGAAAAAATACTGATGTCAAATATTTATGTTTTTCACATTATAATCCTAAATTTTTATAATATACTATAATATCATCAATAAATATCACGCACTAATAAAAATAACTATGAGTATCATGATTTAATTTGTTTTAAGATTTCAACATTATTTCCATAGTTAAGACTAGGAAATACAATTTTTCCATCATAAATTTAGATAATTTTCATTCTACCTATGAATCACATTTTATAATCCATGGTTATATAGGGTCATATTTCTCTTTTGTTCTCTAATCTAATTAGTTAACAGGATAGTAAAATCTATTATAATGGTTCATTAAAGAAAATAGGTAATGACTATAGCATATCCTGTGGGAGTGTCTATCTAGGTGTTCATTATTAGGGAAACAAATCATACACCAAAGTGGAAATTTATTTTATATAGAACCATCCCCTTTTAGATTGATTTCTCGTAAGTGCGTCTATTCCACAACTGCATCCACCTTCTTATATGCAGACTGGGATGTAATTTCTTGCAGAACCACACAATCTCAACATTACCTAAAATTTGTGATGTTATCTTATACAAAGATATATCACATATACTTATAGATATGTTTTTAAATAATGTTATCATTTCTCATATCTGAAATATTCAATGATACCTCAATTAAAAAAAAGGTTATCTATACCATTGAAATTACAATAATCCTTAACTTATCAACTATTAAATTATCTTCAACTAACATTCAAACCACTAGAGTAATCTAAACCCTACTTTGATATCATCTATGAAGCCCCATATACATTACTATCTCAATTACATATTAAAATGAAAATATTTCATTACATACATTCCCATTATAGTTAAGGCATATTGTTTTAGAGAGTTGGTAAAAAAATTAACCAATAAAACCCATGTATTTTTCAACTAATTTTCATTTTTCCACCTTATATGAAACTAATTATTCCATAACCTGTATAAATCATCTCCCACTAATTATCCACATAATATAATTTTCTATAAATTTCATACTATTTATATTCTTATAGCATAAGGAAATTGAAATATATGAAATAAGTGAACTAAATCCCTCAGTATGAGTAAACATAATCAACAAAAATGAAATGTCGTAAGTGATAATAATATAAGAATATGGGTATATAAGGATATATAATAAAATTATAACTAAAAAATAAATGATTCAATATTCTCAATTCATGAAGCATAGATAAAACTTTAGTAAAGGGAATATTACATTCATGATCCACACCATCAGTGACCACTCATTTTATTAACTAAAAATATTCTCATTAATACTTATTTCATGAGATATAGAACCTTATACAATTAATTAGAGGTTGGTATTAACCCTCCCCCCCCACTCCCTTATTCATCCATATATATATGTGCCACAAGATTTAAATAATCATCCTATCATAAAAACCCCACAGAAATAAAATGGGATTTGTATCCCTTTCAAATGGAATAACATATATAGAAAAATCATAATTCTTTAAATAATCATTACAAGATATAAAAAAGGAAAATAAATAGTTATCCAAAGATATTTAGTAACTTTTAGGTAAATACACTTTATTCATGATAATAATAAATATTTTCTGTGTATCATATATATATATATAAGGTATATGGTTATTTCAATAATTTCCACCAATAAATTAATGTATTGAATATAGGTAAAATCCCTTAAAAAAGAAATTAACAATTGGGTATTCAAAAAAGAATGGAACTGTAAGAAACATTATTCATATTTCCAATGGATATTTGTTATAGATCACTGCTTTGATAGAACGGAACATTAAATTAGTCATCTAGTGAGAGAAAATAATGTCTCTTATCCCAATGCACTCACACATGGCCAAAATGGGTTGGCTTTGAGACCTCAAGTGCACCTCATCATACACTAGAGGCTACTGACTAGAAGTGGCGGTATGATATGTATTGTTGGGAGACTATACCCCCTAGTATAGAGTATAATATAGTTGAAAAAATAGGTTCTAATAATCATCAATGTAATGAATAATAGTGAAAACCCTATATCATACAACTGGAAAGTTAAGGGGAATTAATTAAAAAATAATAGTAAACCATATAATGATAGCATGATATGTATCTAATTTCATATTGAAAATAATACAAATAAAGAATCAGCTAAAACAATACAATCTCAAAACACCCTGGTCCCAAACTCCATGTAGGACCTATTTCCAAACTCCTTCCCATCCATCAAGAAAAAAACCAGTAATAAGGTCCACTAACCTTTTAGAAACATGTATCCCTGAAATCCACTCATGCACTAAATGATGGCTCGAATAGGGTGTGAGTAAAATTCTCTTGGTCAACACCACTACGTCAAAATGAAACCACTCAAATAATAATTTTAAACAATAATGTGAAAACATGATTATTAATTAATCAATTAATTTTCAAAATACTTTGGAACAATTCCTGAATGCCTCTAAGCATTTAACACGATCATTCCAAACATAACCAGAAACTGTGGAAAAATAAAACAACTAGAAATATCCCATTGTATAATCATTTTATCCTTCAATAAAAGCCTTATATATAATCATTTCATCATATATCTCTAGTCTAAGCCTACTATATATGAATTTAAGCATTTATCACTGGGCCAAGACCACTATACATGCCTTCTGGCATGTATCACTAAGCTAAGCCCACTATGAAATCATTTCAACATGTATCATTGGGCCATGCCTACTATATAATCATTTCACCCTCTGCTAAAATCCCAATATATACTCATTTTATCATGTATTACTCCAAATGTCACAATATCATAGATATCACAATATCACATCAAAATCCTAATGGTTATTTATGAAAATTACCATTTTTCTTTCAATTACACTTTAATTTTATATCAATTTATCCATAACCATATCAGTTTCCCGTAATCTATTTTCAGAGTAATTTTATATCAATTAATAACCTATTATCTCCTTCCATGTTAAACACACATTAAAAAAATTAAAAAATTTACTACTAGGCAATGTGTTCTCTCAACCCATGGGTAGCCAGATGCAAGGTTGTAAATTCAATGGAATCTAAAGGGATACAAGGAATAATCCAATTTTTAATTTATCATATTCATCATTCAATTGATTAAATTGCTTTTCATGGTATATAAATCACATTTTTTATAGACTCAATAATTAAACAGACCATAGGGTTATCTTGAGACCCCCTACCTTTTTCCAGTGATTAATAAATGCTTCCAATTAGAATCTCTAATAAGAATGGAGTTTAGGAAGATCCCAATAAGGAACTTAGATCACACCAAGTAAAGATAAAATACAACAAAATGTGGTCAAGTTTTCTACACCACAACAATGAAGAAAAATGGAAGGATATAAGGAAACCAAAAGAACAACTCACTAGGGATCGTATGTGCAATTCTGAGGTCTAATCTGAAAGGGGAGAATCAATAATTGTCGTGAAATCATTATAGGTTTTAGAGGGAATATCTAAATCAAATGAAGAATGAAAATCATATGTACTACCCCAAATAAAATCATCAGTCTTGGGAAGTACATGGTGTGTAAACCTTACACATTGTGTATTTATCTATTTTCGTGTTATGTCAAATAAATAATCTCATTCTGATAATATTTATCCCAATCAATAATTTTATGACATGTATTACGTACAAGATTTGTAACTAGTTCATCTAATGGACTAGTTCATTACAAGTTTCTTACAATAGTTACAATATGTGTAGCAAATACAAAGTTTGTAATTGTCCGGCCTAAATTTTTTAGTATGTGTTCTATAAAATATCTGGAACAACCTATGTAGGCTTCCAAACCTATAAGAAACTTTATTATGGACATTTAATAAGTTTATACCTACACTATATTAATTAAAATAAACATGAATCCTTGAACTAGGTCATTTTCCGCAACAAAGCCTCTCTATCGCCAAATAAGACTCATTTATCAAGTTTTGACGGCAAAGGAAGCCCCAATGAAAGAAGTTTAATGAAAAACTCAAAGAAGGATATACTTTAAGAAATATAGGATCTTAAAACCTCCCCTATATAAAACAAATTTCCTCTGAGTTATTCTAAGAATCACTATGGGGTATCAATGAAATATTCTGGTCACTATGATTGCATTATAGACTCCCTATCTCATAACTCCTCTTGAACATGTACATACTGCCAGTAAATTCAAACTAGAGGTATAGTCACCCCCAAAAGATACTTATCACTATATTACACAGTCCATATAGGATGCTCCTCAAATAATGCATCAACACAAATCCTAATTTCTTTATTGTGTAACATATGAGAAGGGTCAAGATAATATCTCTGAACCTATGACACATGAATCAATGTTTTCATGGAAATGTAGTATTTCAGAAGGGATATTTTGTACACCACTGAATTCACCCTATCTAATCTATCAAATGACCGAAAAAACCTGGGTAAAATCTTTACCTATTTCAATATATAGAGGTTCCCCAACCTAGGTGATACCTAAAGGAAAACATGATGACCAACCTCAAACCCCATAGGTCATCTCTAATGGTCAGAAAAAAATATCCACATCTTCTTCATGGTCACCGACCACATCTTGGTTATCTAAACATTCTCAAACTTCTCTTATATGAGAACTGGCATAATACACACTAATTATCCTACCTCAAAACAATTAAGAGGATAATAACATGATCTTCCATACAATGTCTTTAAAGGTTCCATCTTGATCGATTCCTATAAGCTTTTATTATAATAAAACTCAATGAGTTCCATATTATTCTCCCATGAACCACCAAAATCCAAAATTAGTGCTCATAACATATCCTCAAAAATCTAAATATTCTACCCAGATTGACAATCTTTTTGATGATGCTAGGTTCTTCTAAAAAACATTTGATCTCAGAACCTTTTGAAGACCCTTCTAGAACTGTGACATGAAACAGGGATCTATATCTGAAATTATACTCCCCAGAACACAATTAACATACACTATTTCACATATGTATATACTAACCAGATCATTATCATTGATGGTTTCTATAATATTGATGAAGTGGGCTACATTTTTCAGCTAATCTGTGATCACCCATACTACATCGTTATAACCGGTTTTCTTGGGTAATCCTTACACAAAATCCACAGTGACATCATCCAATTTTCACTCAAGAATGGGAAAATAATCTAACATCCTAGCTATCCTTTGGTTCTTGGAATTAACCTAATGATTGATAAAACATCTTTTTACAAACCCACTACCTTCTTCTTCATTCTGGACCACCATTACTTTCTATCGATATCACAATATATCTGTGTCCAACCCAGATGTACCACCCTTCTAGTAAGATGAAATTATATCATCATCTCATCATGTAAGCCTATGGAAACCTAAAATTAGATATGGAAATGTAGATAATTATTGCTGCCATGATACCAATGAGATGGTGTATACCCACTAGATAACTTCTCTACCCTGATCTGGTCCAAAAATAGGGGTATACCAAATTTCAAAATCATAGATACACTCCCCCTGGGATTTCTAAACATATAGTAACATGTTTGAAAAGAGTTATATCATACTCCAATATTTTCATGAAACAAGAAATTCATCTTCCAGTATCTTTGATCTCAAGGTGTCATTGAAGATGTTTCCCAAACCTAGTGTATAAGGAAACCCTATGTCAAAATAGTAAAGATACTGGGCCAAATTCATCTGATGAAGGTTCTAGTTCCACTATGAAATGATATACTTGAGTATCTTAAGGTCCACACACACCACAAACCTCTCACCCATAATATAATGTCTCTATAATCTCTGGGCATGTATAACCATAGCTAACTCTAGATCACCTCTTGGGTAATTTCTCTCATATGGTCTCAACTATCTGGATCCATAAGAAACTAATTGATCCTCTTATATTAGAACTACTCTGATCCCATCTATGGATTCAACCTATTACATGGTATATTCTTTACCTATCATAGTTAAACTGAGGATAGTTTCTATGGTCAGCCATCACTTCAGCTCCAAAAAATATCTGCTACAAGAAAAAGACTAAATAAATCACCGCTTTATTGGTTTTCCCTACCATTAGTAATTCCATATGGGATAAATCTTGGATGAAGCATCGATAATAACTTCTTAAACCAATGAATTACTAAAACAAAAAGATATTATTGGGCCTCTCCCATGATTTCAGAGCTATAATATTCTCTAGGTTCACTAATTCTTCTCCCTCTCAGATCACATGACCCATGAAGTGTAATTTGTTTATCGAGAAACTATATTTTTTTATCTTATAGAAAATCGTATGTGCACCTAACGTACTCAAAAAAATGTCATAATGATTGGAATGATCATGTACAAACTCAGATTACACCAATATGTTGTTGATAAAACCCACCACAAACCAATCCACAAAAGGATGAAATTTCTTATCCATCAAGTCCCTGAATATCACTATTGTGTTTGTAAAACCAAACAACATCACTAAGAACTCATTAAATATATAACTACTCTAAAAAGAGTCTAAGTTATGTCTCATGGTGTCACCCTCAACTGGTTGTTTCCAAATCTTAAATTAATCTCAGAGAATATATTAGAAACACCAAACTAGTTGAAGAGATCATCAATGAATGGAATGGGATAACGATTCATGAATTTCATCTGGTTCAATCTTTGATAATCCAAAAATATGTTCCAGGTACCACCAACCTTATTAGTGAAAATAACCAGATAACCCATGGGAACATACATGGCTATATGAAATTTTTAGCTTCTAGATCATCCAATATAATTTTTAACTCCCAATGCTCTCCTAGTTCCATTTTGTAAGGTGGGATAGAAACTGAATATGCTCACCAAACCAACCTGATCAAGAAATCAATATCTCTCTCAGGAAGTAATCCATATAATTCATAAAGAAAAACATATTGAAATGTTTATAGTACAACATTAAAAGAATCATACTATATTCCACCATCATCCAGAAGAAGGCTTTCTTTCTATGTTGTGAGACAATTCAATCTGTATAGAATTGATCCAACATGACTATCCTGATGATCCCACTCACCCTAGAGAGAATAACTACCTCCTTTTGAAGATATATATGTAATTTTCCTCTTATAATAGTCAATATGAGCATGGAATAAGATTAACCAATTCAAACCATGAATAAATTTGAAACCTTCTATTTTCAACACAAATGATTCCCATAATAAATGTTAACCACCAATCTCTTGATAACTTGATTTTAAATGTTTGATATTCTATAACTAAATTCCCAACAGCATGTTGAGGGTCTAAAAACCCTCTAATATTTCCAAAACTAAAAAAATCCATTTACAAGAGAGTTATAATAAAAATGGAATGTGATGCTCAAGTACGAAAAAATGAAAGAAATGGTAGAAGATATTAGAATCATACATCTGATGGTCGAAGGTCATGCATGTACAATAGATAGAGTAGTCAGTATTGTGTGTAGCTGACTAGACCCTCTTCCTTGGGCACCAATCGAACTCCCGTGAGCTATTCCATTTCCCTAGTACTACAACTGTTGTACTAGGGTATCATATCCCCAACCTGAACCTCAATATCTTCTGTAACTTTATCTACCTATTTACTAGGGATTAGTTGAGTCCTTCCCACACACTTGTATCTATCCAAATCTCATTCCACTTCTCTAATATAAAAAGTTACTACAAAACATGTAAATATTTCCTATTTCGTCATATGCATGGATCACTAAAGAGGGGTATCGATACTAAGGAATATTGTATACCAACAGTCCACACTGATATCTATGAAATAGAACACTTTCATAAGATATTTTTCCACTACCCTAGAAACTCTAAAAAATGTTTCCTTAGAGATAACTATCATAGAGGTGTTCTTTCCACTGAAAGAAGAGATCTCAGTTATCCCTTCTAAAATAGTCTGGTCACTATTTTGGGCCTCTTTCTGTTTTCATTCCATGATGAATTTCTGGTCCATTAAATTTGAAGAGATACTTGGATGACGAGCTTTTTTCCTTTGAACTGATATCATAGCAAAGCCCAACCTAAAAATGTCTCATCCGAGAGACCTCATAATCTATTAAAGATGGCACAAATCACTATAGGTCAATGAATTTTTTTTGTGTTGTCTATCATTATCATGATATCATGTGTCAAATGCATGAACTCGCAAACCATCTAATAACTCAATGATACTGGAAATAATTGGATGAATAAGTTTTCTCCAATTCATTTCATGAAAACTACTCCTACTTCCCAACCTACCCTAGAATGTCCCCCCAATGATGGGCAGGTCCACAGTGAAAATATGAATCCATATTCATCCGTCTATATGTCTGTGTCTTAAGATGATTAAAAATCAACTATACTAAATTAATCTAGAACTTAGATCCCTGGGGGACACTCAGTGGATTTAAGTGAATTTTTTTTATGAAACTCACTCATTATCTGATACATCAATTTCACATTGTGAAAATTCTTCCCTTCCATGGATAGTATAACCCTTAAGAAGTTGGCATGAAGCTGAACATCCATGTAATCCTCAAGACCTATAGGAAGCCCCAACTCATCTATGTTTGGAGCATTCTTATTTCTACTGTCCTACCACTCAAATCAAATATGATGAGAAGGCATTTTATCTACAATATAACACACTTTTTATAAGACTAGATAACAAAAATAGTAAACCTCAAAATGTGACAACAACAGACAACCACTTCTCATGGTCTTTCAAAACATGACATACAACTATTTTAGCACGAAATAATAGTTTACATCATATCATTTATCATATATAACAGATATCTCATTTCACTGTTCGTATAGGAAAGTATATAAAATGTGAAATAAATATATCCTTGTCATGAACAGTGCTTGTTAATATATAACCTTATGTGCCTATCATGAGGCTTGCATACTCCTCGCACACAATACTAGGGAATGAGTGTAAATCTCAAGAAGTAATAAAATCACACAACACGTGAATCACTTAGGGTGAAATAACATCAAATGTAACAACAGAACATCATGAACAATAATCCCATTCATGTACACTCAGATGTTCCCCCATACATGGGTTAGTGACTCCCATGAACAAGCTCATTACCAAATTCTGAAACATCCTCATCTCATTTTTACATTTATCAAATAGTAATTCAATATATAATAATAACAAACCTCCCTTTCATAATAATTTTTAATATCACCCATCTCGGCACTCTCTCACATGGCCAAAATGTGTTGGTTTTGAGCCCTCAAGAGTGCCTCCTCAAACGCTAGGGACAACTGAATAGCATTGGGGGTATGAAATGCATAGTGGGGAGACAATAACCCTAGTATAAAGTCCAATATTATTGAAAGACCCCAGTCTCCAACTACATGTCAGACCCATATCCAAATTATATCCCATATAAAAGGAAACAAATTCAATAACAAGGTTCTTTACCCTTTCTCCAAACAAGCATCCATGTCATCTTCTCAGGCACCAAACTTCGTCCCATATAGAGTGTGAGTAAAACAAGTTAGTTTGACACCTTTATTTATGAATAAAACATGTATTATTTTATGTGTAAACAATAATTTGATAAATAGGTATATTAATTAATTAGTTGATATAATACATTAATCAACCTTCCTTGAAACTATGTCAAAATATATCTGAATATGTAGCACAATTATTCCAACCATAACCATAAACCAAGGAATAGTACAACAACTGAAAAAATCCCTCTATATAAGTATTCCATACTCCTAGAAAATCTTTATATATAATCATTTTATCATGTATCACTTGGAAGGCCCACAATATAATAATTTCAGCTTTTATTGTTAGGTCAATCCCTCTCAAAATTCATTTTATCTTATATCACAGAGCTTAGAACACTATATAAGTATTTCATCATGTATAACTATGCGAATAACACAATATAAGATATTTAATCTCTGAAAAATATCTATATATAATAATTTCAGCATGTATTACTAAAAAATTCATAACTTATTAGATATCACAATAACACATCATAATCCAAATTGGTTAATATTGAAAATTACCACTTTTCTTTCAATTACACTCTCATTTGTATATTAATTTATCTACAACCATATAAATAACCCTTAATATATATATAGTGTGATTCTATGGCATGAAACTACCTTCAATCTCATTTCATGCTAAATACACTTTAAACCATTAGCCAATATATTATTAGGAAAAGGGTTCGATTAGCCCATGGGTTTCCATAACCCATGTCCCAACCTCAATGGAATCCATAATGGGTATAAGGAATAATAAAATAATTGATTTATAAACATTCATAATTTAATTAATTAACTCAAACCTCATTTTGGTACAATCACAGTATTGAATATACTCAATAATTAAACTGACCATAGGGTTGGGTGTAGACCTCCAACATTTTCCTGGTGATTAAGCAACACTTCCAACCAGAATCAAAAATAATAATGGGGGATATCAAAATAAAATCAAGGAAACTAGATCACCCCAGGTCAAGATAAAACCATAACACAGACATACTCAATATATTTAGACTACAAGGACAGAGAGGAATGGGATATGTGAGGTAAACATAAAAAAACTACTCACTACAAATTGGATGTGTAATCATGATATTCGGAAAAAAGGGGAGACTCTGAAATCACATGGAAATCATCCTATGTTTAAGAGGGAAAGGCTTAACTAATTGAAAAAAATAAATTTATACATTATTCCCCTCTAAAATCCACAAGTCTTAAGAATTACATGGAATGTAACCCTTACACGTTGAGTATTTCCCTATTTTGGAGTTATGCTAAAAAATGTGCCACCTCAAGTTAATATTTATAATTATCCATATTGTCTTTATGTGAACTACGTACCAACCATTTAACTACTTCTCATTAGGAACCTATTCAAGATATATTCCTGGTGATAGTTATGTGTCTTGTAACATATAAATGGTCTGTAATTGTTCAACATATAGTTTTAATCCCCAATAGTATAAAAGAGCATGAACCATCTCTAAATCGTTGCAAACTTATGTCAAACCTTAATAATCCCATTTAATATGAATATAGGTGGACTAAATTAGTTAAAATAACATAAATCCCTGAAATATAGGTGATTTTCCCCCAATAAAGGTTCTCCTTCTCCAAATAAGACTTAACCATTAGGGTTTAAAAAAGGAAAACCCGATGAAATACGTTTAATGAAAAACTGAAAGAGGGACATACCTAAAAATATAGAACCATAAAAATAATTTTTATGGTATTAGTTATATTATATAAATTTTTAATTTCAAATTTATAAAAACATAGTTAAATAACAAATGGGTATGTTTTGGATAGATTTAGAAGAATAATATTATTTATCTTCTTAAGATCATGGTAAAACCGGCCCTTTTACATGAAACCCCTTCTAAATAAAACTCATAGAATAATGGGAAAACATATCCTACAATTTAAAACCATGAAAGATAGAAATAACCTTCAAAATGATGGGAAATACACTACGGTGATACATTTTAGAACAAAATTCCCTTTCTAGTTTTTATAAAGAAGTTATAAGTGAATATGTCAGAAATTTATTTAGAAAAGTCATTTCAAAATGATTGAAAATATATATTTTGATATATATTAAAAAATTATAGTTAATGAAATATTAAATAATTTAGTCTTGATAAAAAATAAATATGTATATAGAAAACATGGAGTGTCAGATAAATACATATCAATTATATGTAAAACCTTTTAATATTTTAAAACACCTTTATTTAAAACATGCATCTAAAATAGGGAAATAAAAGTTACAGTTAAAAAAATGTAATGAATATTAATAGGATAACAAGAATTAATCATTATTTGAGTTCTCAAAAATAGAATAAGACATTTTTTGGAAGGAAATATATATATGTAAGGATGGAAATGATTCATTGGAATGAATTATAGTTATTCAAACCAATGTCAAAACTTTATTTGAGAAGAAATTTCAACAAAAAAGATGGTAGTGATAAAAGAAAGTAACATAACCTAAGTAAATATAAATACTAAACAAAAAATAGATGGAAAAAATGGTCTTATTAGATCATAAAAATGAATTTTATTTGTGGGTCAGGGATAAATAATTTTAGTTAGGAAATGCATTGTGACTCATGTATCATTTAATTGAAAACCATTGAATGAGAAATATCATGAAATTAAACATAAAATATCATTAATAAACAATTATTTATGATATAAAATAAAATATTTGAGGTATATACACCATATAAATGTAAATTTGTGAATAAAAAGAATCATGTCCCATGAAATTGGAATTGAGAACAAGAAACCCCTATTGGGTATCATAATCATTGAGGTAAGAATCATTTCATAATAATGATATAAGTAAGAATTGTAGAACCCCCAAAAAAATATGGAAATATAATAAAAAGTATTTATTAGTAATAATAAGTAAAACATGGACTAATAGAGTTTAATAAGAAACCTTTTAAAGCAATGGAATAAACTTAAGTAAGAAAAAAAACCTTAACTTATTCCCGATTTTAACTAAGCATGTTCATTACTTCCTAAATAATATTATTATATTTATTAGAAACCTAATTAGTAAATTTTTTAATATTTTTTCAATTAATAATAACCATTTAGTATTATATTGAATTTATTTATTATATAGTTATTTCGTATATTGGTTATTTGAGGTGGTACAGTCAATTTCTATGTAACACTTTTGGTAATGACCATGGTTAATAGTGTTATATAAAAACTTCCAAATCTCTATAATTTTATGAGTTTTTATCGTTTTTTCTTAAATTTAAATAATTTTTATATAGTGAGATATATATATATATATGTGTGTGTATATATAATAACTTAAATATGAAAGGTACTTTGATATGTTCATTTTTTGTTATTAAGTTTATTTTTCCCATTTATTGTTAATATAACTAATAAAATGTCAAAAAGCACCATTAAATAATATTAATAGTGTTTTAAAAATCATTATTGTACCTTACATAAATTCTAAATTGCATTCGTGTTATGTAGTGATTATATAAAAGCACTCTGTTACATATAGAGTGTAGTATGCACAATCTCATGATTAGTGTTCTGTTATTCTTTAAGTGGATGATAAGGAATAGATAAGTGTTTTTCTATTAATAAAATATCACATAAGTAGACTAATTTCACTAAGATCATTATACTAATATTGATGAGGTATTTTAGAAGAATAATATTAAAAAGAAAAGAATGAGGATAATGTAATTATGACATTGGGAAATTAAAAATTATATTGAAAATTTTCATATAAATGAATATGTCTGGAATGTTTTGGTAACTAGGGTATTTAGGTCGTTTAAGGGAATTGTTAGAGTGGAAAATTGGTTTGGGTTTGAAGGAAATTTAGAAGGGTATGTGTAACATAGATATGGTAAAAATCATCCCCTTTTAAAGTGAAGAAAAAGGAAATTTTATTGACACTAATTATTTTTCAACAATAGTATGACACTATTTAAGGATCAAAGGCACCAAAACTGAGAAATAAATGATTCTTTTAGAGAGAAAATATTTTATAGGAAAATAATTTTTCCACTATTAAGTGTTCTTAATCTTATGTAAAATTAATTACTCATTAAGTAAGTGGTAAAATATTCTTATAAATATACAAAGATAATATCAGAATCATTATATAAAATATTTCAATTTAATTTTTTAGATAAAAATTTTACAATATTAATGAATTAATTTCTTGAATTTTACCCTTTCAGCATTTTCATGATCATTAAAATTAATCTAAATAACCATAATTTTATGTATATATTTAAATTCACCTTATTACATAACCTGAATATTTTTATCGAAAATATTGAATCTACTTTCTAGATTTAGATTCTATATCTGATCAAAAAAATGTTAATATAAGAGAATAAAAAAACTTTTAGATAGTAATATTACATAAGTTTCCCGAACATAAAAAATTGGTATTGAAGATTCTATATAGTGTGTTAAAATTATTTACTCTACATTATATCTTTGTGTGTGTTTGTACACAATGATTCAATGAATTTTATCTCATTATTTAATTATGATATTCTCATAAAAGTTATGTTAGAAAAAGTAGTATATTTACTATTCACCTAATAATAAATTATTTTAGAAAATTCACAAAAACTTTTCCTAATCCAATATTGAGAGGATTAGTCCAAAAAATGAATTTTTGAAAATTAAAATACTAAAATTTATAAATTTATATTATAATTGGAAATAAAATATATGAATAAAAATTAATTTTTAAAATGGTTTTTTAATCATTATGAGTACTTAATATTATTTCATATAAATTTATAAATAATCTAATGTTGACATATTAGTTTATAAAACTAAATATTACCTATTATAATAATGTTTTTATTGTGATAAATTCAATTTATTAAACTAAAATAAAATTTATTTTTTGAAAATGGATCTTCAAAAATATCCCTTATAAAATATTAATGTATAAAAAATAATAATATTCAATAGTTTTAATTTATTTTTATGTTCATATATAATAAATATTATATTATTCATCTAATTTTAATATGTCTCTTTTAATTTTAGTCAGTGTTCTGTTAGTTAAGAGTTGTGTGTGACAGAAGATTTCAGAGATAGTAGTAATGTAAACGATTGAATATCTCGCATTTTTATAGTAATATTGTAGGAGAAACCATTAACCACCTTTCCCTATTTCACTTAAGGAAAATGAAAATTTTATTCAGGGGTATGTGTTGACTACGACCACTATGATGCAACATGTTTCATTTTATTTCACTTACATGAAAGGATGGTTTAAATGATGAATTTATTACATTAAAATTATATTTATATAATGTTTTAGATTATTGAATGATAACCCATATTATAAATTTCTCATGTACTATGGAAAATGAAATTACTATCCATGTGTACATGTAGACTGGCATCTTCATGAAGTGGTTTATTTTTCATCACCTCCTTTCATGGAAAGACTTGATAAATGTTTTAATGTGTAAAAATGATGTTGTGAAATTATTAGAATTTTGATAAGAAAATTTGGACAATAAATAATATGAGTAATAATTAATCATTGTAAATCCATCCTTCTAAAATAAGCATACAAAGAGGAAGAAATAATTTATTCATACAATGTAATAGATTCATATCAATTTAATCATTTTCTACATATCTTCAATTCAAATATTTCATTTTAGTAAAACCTAAAAAAATATCAATATGCCTCTGTAATGATGATAAGACATCTAAATCACTTCCTATTCATCTATTAATTATGGTTTGTTTATATTTACGTCCATCAGACCACCCACTTGAATAATGGTACAAAATAATGTAATGTATTAATATAATAACTTAATTCATGATAATATATGATATAAATAAATAAATTATGATTTCATTTGGTTTTCTCAGGGGTAAAATTAATATTAAACCAATTAACTAAGATACCAATGAATATTCATTAAAAACCAATAAAACATGAAAATTATCGATTTAATATTTAATGATCGTAATAAAAACACCCATACAATGAAATTATAAAATTATAAATTATTATAAAAAATAAATTCCAATACCTTTTATGATTTATTAATTATTAATAATGTATGAATAATGAATAAAATCACCACAATTTTGAACCATATTCAAGACGATCTAGATCGCTCATATCAAATATTGAAAATAAAAATAACTATATAATAAAAATATAGAGAATAATTATAATTTTTTTATGAAATGTTATATATTTTTATAATGTTGTGAAATAGTAGATTAAGAATGTTATTTTTTTTATAGGATGTAAAATTGATTTGGATGATGTTAGAAATTATGGAAATGGGTTCTTTTTCACAAATTTAATTTCATTACACATATTTCATATTCATGTACCATGATATTTATAATGTTTTTTGACTAATTCATAAGGAATTTAATTTACCATAATCATTTTATTAATAGGGATTTGAAATCCATATCATCGTCTTTCTTTATATTTACTTTGATTTAAAGGATACTATGGTCTTAAGTGTTTTATTGGTCTCAGTACAAACTCATGATAAATGTTATGTTTTATGCACCATGTTTCCCTTTAGATGGTGTTATTTTTAATTAAATCCAATTAATGTATCTTTAATTGTAATTCATGGAATATAAAAAATTCAAATTGATATCCTTCCTTCATTCATATTTCAATTTCATGTTTTACTAAAACTGCAAGGGAGCTTGATAACTCAAATTTTCATTCATTATGGTATAATTTCTCTTCTTAAACATCTTTTTTTTCTTTGATTCATCCATATGAATAATTTATTTCATGATATTTAATAATCCTATATGAAATTAATTCATTTTAAATTTATATATTTTATCTTGATAAAAATCTTTCCCAAAAACAATATCATTGTTAAGAACAATTCTTATCCTCTTTAAGGATAGTTTCTTCTTCATGTCCATATTTTCTCATTCCCTCAAATTATCTCTATTATATATGAAAACTAATTTTTTGATATCTCATGTGACCTTAATTATTCCATTATCCTTTTTTCAAAAGTATATTATATTATTCCTTTTTACAATTTCGGTTTTCAAAAAATATATTTTAAAATAGTCAAAAGGATTTCCTTCAATGTTTTTTATTTTCTATTACAATCCAAATTTCCTAAAAAATATATATATACTTTTAAAGTATATATTATTAAATATACTTATAAAATTAAAATTTTTTAAATGTTTTATATTAAATTTTTTTTAAATGACATTTGAATTTGATCTGTAACTTTATCTTGAATGTGTACGGTAAAAAATTCTAAAAAGTATTTCAAAAATTCCTTTTATTGAATGAGATTTCTTATATATGAAGATTAAGTCCCATGATTTTTAGTTATTTCCCAAATTATTTTTAATCTTGATGATTTTTTAAATTTATAAAATTTTTCCTAAAGTTTTTAATTAGTAAAACATTGTTTTTAATGGAAATACTATTTTTAAAAGGTATTTTAATGGCATGTGTTTGAATAAAAAATTCTATAGTGTTTTTAAAGAATATTTCATTTATAAATTGTTTCGTCAAAAACTATATTTTAATATTAATGGATAGTAATTTAATGTATTTATCAAGACCAAGGTATTTCAATTTAAATAAAAAATTTTAATGAGTTTTCAATCCTTTAAAAATATAGGTATTTCATCTCATATTTAAAGGGATTTTTCATATGATTATAAAAATTTCTCCATCCTCTATGTCAGCATCCATTGAAATTCCTTATATTACATTGGAAATATTTTTTTATTACACCATCCATCATATTTATATTTTTGGTTTGTGGAATGTATTAGGAATGTTGTTTCATGAAACTTGTGTCTTTTACATGGGTTTATTATGTGATGTTTGAAGTATAAATGTCTTCATGTTCTGATGGAACACAGATGTATGTATTTTCCTTATGTGAAGTTTAGTATTCTATATATAACTATAATGTGTAGTTTATGGTTTTATATCCCATGATATGAGGTAATTATGTGTGGACATGATGTGGAAATCATTGTTCACAGATTTTTTGTGTGAATGTGATACAAGAATATTTGTTCAAACTTTTTTGGCGTGAATATAAGGTGGGAAGATTTGACCACAGTTTTTTTGTATTTATGTGTTATATGATACATTATTCAAAAGTTGCTTCATAGAATGGGATATGTGAATCATTGTTAAAAAAATATCAGAACATGATGTGGGTAGATTGGCTTAGAATATTTTTTTTGCATATGATATTTCAATAATTATTTACCATGAAATCTTTCAATATCAAAACATATTTAATATATTACTATTATTATTACCTTTGTTTCATACTTTTTTCCTCACATTGTTTTAACATAGAATATGATTTTCATATAAGATCACATGACATTATATCATGACATGTGAAAAACTATTATTGTTCCCTATTCTTTTTAACAATATGTTTTTTACCCTAATAATTTTTATCATATATTTATGATATATCCCTTGATGAAATTATGATTATTTTTTCCTTTTTAGTATTTATGTTTAACCATTTCTTATATATCCATTCCCCAAGTTATTAATATGGGAATAACATATTAGGAATCTATATGGGAATCTAGTATGGTACTATGATTGTGAAACATTCCAAAATTTCATAAAATAAGTCTCACATATTTCTAGTCCTAAAAAAACTAAGCTTTATATTCTTTGTATTGTGAAGTTATTATCAGATGTAATGTTTACCTTATGGTAATGTTGTAAAACATATTTTTTTTGTTTGGGATTATAAACAAACATCTCACCCATCTTCCCAAACACAAAACCTATATTTACTTCCCAACTAAGCCTAATACACCCACCATAGTTATTGAAATCTCATTAAAATCCAAGGAAATACCCATGAACACTTGTGAAATCAACCCACTTGTCACCAATTAGTGACATATTCATTGGGTTATCTTAAAATATCAAACATAAAAAATGAAATATTTCTCAAACTATAAGTTGATAAATGCCACCTCATCCAAGATAGTATACTATTATCTTAGTAAACAAGTTTCTATCTACATTGACCACATCCAAATTATTAATCATAACAATTTATGTTTATTTATATAATTTAAACTGAATTGGAAAACCAAAAAAAGTCATTGAGGGGAATCCCTTCACGGAAACCTCAGGCTATGACATGTCATCTATTTTTAAGATACTTCTAGACTCCTTATAAAAAATACTCATTAGACAATGTATAGTAGGGATAAAATGTTGTGAAAAAAATTAGAGACAACCG
This sequence comes from Viscum album, assembly GCA_963277665.1. Classification (NCBI taxonomy): domain Eukaryota; kingdom Viridiplantae; phylum Streptophyta; class Magnoliopsida; order Santalales; family Viscaceae; genus Viscum; species Viscum album. The sequence goes on along the minus strand of OY728127.1, from coordinate 38,002,855 downwards.
TGAAAAATCATTGGGTATTATACATCAACTAAGATTGAACAAAAAACTTGTAATAATTATCTCATGAAATCAATTATCCATCAAACACAAATTTTCCATCAATCAAGAATATTTGACCATACAAATTTATAATAGTCCCTCAAACCCAAACATAACACAATACTGAATCAGTGGAAATAAATTGCATGAAGAAAAAGGTATTGGATGGAATATTTTTCCTTAAATCATCCTGGAACTCCCAAGAAACACCCCATATAAAAGGGGATTAAATAGGGAAGGAGAGGAGGAGAGTCGGCCAAAATGGACCTCTCCCAATATCACCTTTCCTCTAAATCTGGTGGTAGGTAATCTTGAAATAATTGGTTTACCCCTTATTAAAAAATAATGAAAAGGGGTTACGTCATGGTGTGACAATAAGCATCATAGTGTGATACACCATCCTGGTTATAGATAATGATGTGGCCCAATGAGCCATGGAACAACACCATAATCATGATCATCCCTTAGGATATAACACCTCTAGTAATACAATGGAACACATCTCATTGGTAGAACTAAAAATATATTTCCCAATATTTATTAATGTGGCCTCCTACCATCAAATTATATCATTTTTTCTTTATAATATGATTCATCTTCTAGACTAATCTTTACATAAAGAGAATATGGAGCACGACATGACCCTCCATCCTCATGAATCATTGAAATGGAATACATGAAGGATACTTGGTGATATATAATTTAATAACTAGGGAATGAATACCTTATCCATAGAATTATGCTCATACATATGTATGTTTTCTTTATTAAAAATTTGATATGAAAGTATTTTCACCATGGCATGATGCCCAAGGCAACATAATTATTATTATTTTTAACTTTTTCATAAACAAACCCATAAATATCACCTAAATATTATCCTTTAAATGACACCCACTACTCAAATAATAAACTTATTCTTTCAGAAAAATGGTGAGAACATTGGTTATGGTTTGATCTGCCAATCAACAACAATCTATGACATGACAATTAATTTTCATGTTGTGATAGGCCTCTTGAACAAAATTCCACAATGACACCCTATATCTGCTCCAATATTTATTTGATTATCCAGGACACCACCCAAGACTATGTTCACATTCTGAAACATCTCCTAGATATCTTTCATCCTTAAAAATATCAGTTCTAAGAATATCCAATACTCTATGACCAAAATTCAAATTTCCTCGAAATTTTACAACCCATAATGACAAGGGTCATTAAAAACTCTCCGATATATTGGTTATCATCCCTAATAATCACCTAGAACAACTCCAAACATGTAATTCATTGATAGATATATAATTCTCTCCTTGATTTGGATTCCAAACTCAATTGGGTAGACCAAAACTACGCATGATCTGAACCTAGATACGTCATTTTTTTGTTGAAAATCCAAATTTGTATCACTGAAACTGTCCTGATGCGACTGAATAGGGTCGGCATGGCTGGTGGAAAGCTTATTTTGAAACCCCAATCCAAAATCCAATAGGCTAGGGTCTAGAAACAATATACATGAAATAATTAACTAAAATGGGAGGTCGTAGCCTATTATACCTATAGACATGAACCCAATCATATCCATTAAAAAGTGACTATTAATAGTATAATACTATAACATCTAGATTATAACTATGAATGAAATAAGTTGTACTAAAAATTTTTTATGTATGACAATATAAAAATAATTCATAAATGGGAAAAATACGCACCCAACTAGAAATGATGTTCCCACTTAAAAAATAACTAGAAAAAGTGGAAAAAGGGAGAGACTGGCTCCTGATCTTCATGTTTGACCACTGAATTTGTTCAATGAACCCATATAATTATTTTATCCCCAAAGTAACCATTTATATTCTTATAATATGTATAAGAGATATTACTCATTCCATTTGTAGAAATAGGGGTTTCCCACCCAACCTATATAGAGAATAAACGATACCTACACCCTGGTGTGATAAGGGTGTTTCTAATCCGATTGTGTCTTTGATAAACAGGATGGATCATTACCATTAGCAACGAATCACTAGATGAAAAATCATAATCATCACACCTGGTGTCGTATCTCGAATTCCAAAATGAGGCCTCCATCATGTTCTATAAAATAATGGATCGTGATGGTCTATTCAAGGGAAAAAACTAATTCATAAAAGGGAGATATGCAAGGTGGAAGATCCTATGGAAGATACAGGGTGTGTATATAGGTTTTCCTAATGGTGACCTCATCTTGACACCTAGTTTTCTCCTCTCATGTACATGGCCTAACTAGACATGTGGGACTAGATGGAACATTCTTATAGTACAAGATATGTCTTGGTCATCTGGTGAATTCCCATGTCCTCCCAGCCCATTCCCATGTATTCTGACCCTTTCCCATGTACACTATCCATATCTAGGAATCCTGGTCATATTCGAGTATTTGGTCATGCTTGTATTCTTTAGAAAACCACAAGTTTTAGGATGTGTATGTGCCCATGTACCCCTGAATTACCCCCCAAGATTCCATCCTTGAGTCACCGGGAATGTATGGTCTATAATCAATATGTGATATTAATATTCACCTAAATCATTATCTATTAGAACTAGGGGACTACACGACGTGTGTTCCACTGGGAAACTAGGCGTGTAGTTAGGAATTATATTGAAACCAAGTTTCTTTAGAAAATTTCTAGATCCTCCATCTCTGCCACTATTGAAATCTATTTGAATGAATAAATTTTCTGAAATTTATGGAAACAACAATGGTCATCTATTCTCAACCTCAGATTACTCGAAATTGGACATCAAGAATGCATCTGAAAAGAAACCAGTGATATGTATGTCATTAATACACCCTCCATGAATCTAGGGGATCGATAGAGCTCAATCTTGACCAAGAAATATTGATTCAGGACCCCATAGGCCATCAAATAAGAAAATGTAGGGTGGGGGGAATAAAAATAAAGAGTTGAATCCATCGTTAGCCAATACAATCTTGGACAATGATTATATAACTGTGGAAACCAATGGGGAAATCATATATTTAGATAATATAAATAGGTTCAAAAATGTAATTTTTGTCTGATATCATGTCACAAATGAAAATGACTATAAAATGAAAGCAAAAAATAAAATACATGATTATCAAAAGAAATAGGGTGGAAATATTTCATATAATGATACCTACCAATATTATGGATCAATCATTGGTGAAGAACATATCTTATAGAGATGTAAAATAAAATCCACTTTGTTTTCTGTCTATCTCACAATCCTCTTTGATCATTTTCATTGATCCATATTCTTGGTCTTCTAATTCAAATGATGAATAACACCTCCCCCACTCAAATACTCTTAGGTTTATGTGGCTAAACCTAGTGATTTTCCATTATAGAGTATTTATTTAGAAGTTTTATATATTCAATGGTTAAATAAATATATTAATTTAACCAATTGATTTACTTAAAACATGTCCCAATAGATTTCCCCAAATTAATGTCTGATGCTAGACATTTTTATGATGCACCTAGGGTAAACCACACCTACCAAAATCATTTGTGGACTCAGATTCTTTATTTCAAGTATCAATCAATAGGAAAACCATTTATTTAAAAATTATGAACATGTGTGATTTATTATATTTTAATAATTTTAATATATTTTTGTTTTAGACTCAAGACACTCAAATAGAGTGTCGAATCTGAATAAAAATACATAGAAATATTTATAAATATTCAAAAGAATAAATCCAAAAAACTGGATTTATTTCTTCTCCCCATCCTTTGAGGTTTTCCACTCTGAAAAGAACATGTCATATATTTATGTGGGGGTATTGTCACCACATATGGATCTTATGATTTCAGGATATCTCATTCATGCTATACTTTTTCCGAACCAATAATTACAAATTATCTTTCCATCTGTACGAGATCATATTAAATCGATTCCTGATCCCCATTGGGTACTCCACAAAAGTGAATCCATCCTTGATGTCCAACTCACCCTAATAAATTATGTGTATCAAGATGTGAACATATCTCCTAATTTGTGTCACATGGAAGATTTCATGTGTGTGGTCCCACTTTGGGGGAAAGTACAAGTGGTACGAAACAGCACCAATACTCTACATGGTCAAAAACCATCCGATGAACCTCCACGATAGCATACTTTCTCATCGTGATCTCTAAAAGCCTCATCATGGGGATACACTTAAAAAAACTTGGGATCTATAATAGAACTAAAAATACCTAATATATTTTATCTATGTAAGATTGTTTCTTATTTAGGTTGTCCACATAAGCTTATATATCACCTGTACTTTTTCCATTTTCGCATGCACTATCTCTAGCCCAATAAGGGATGTCTCACTAATATCATTCCAATATAAGGGTGACCTATAGGGTATCCCATAAAGGGAATTAAAATTTTTTATACTAAATATATATTGATTGATGTTATTATAAGAAAACACTAACAATATAATATGATCCTCCCAACTCTGGAAAAATATGACATGAAATATCTTAATAAATCCTCAAACACCCAAAAATTCCACTCAGTCAATCTATCAGTCTGGGTGTAAAATGTAGTAATCATCCTAAAAATAGTCCTAAAGGCATATTAATAACCCATCCAAATATATTATTTCAATTGATCATCCTATTCTGATATGATTTTCATGGTTACCCCATGATGTTGGATGATATCCCACACATAAAACCACACCTAACTCTCAATCAAGCACTTATCCCTAATTGAGTGAAAAAATGGAAACTTGGCGAGTCATTCAATAATAACATAGATAGAATCATTTCCTCTCACTATCCAGGTAATACCCATCAAAAAATATATATATATTCCATCCCACATAACCTCAATGATATCAATAGGTTATGTCAGAATTGCCAAAACCCGATGCTCATCCTTTACCTGCTAACACATCAACCAACAAGAAACATAATTAGTGATTCTCTACCACAATCGAAACCACCAAAACTATTACTAAAGATCCTTATACATATTTTCCACACAATTATATACAACCAAGGTTGTATTTTGAATCTCTCTCATTACCTCCTCTTACAACATGACCATTACTACTTTCCATACAAGGAAAAGTATGATGTTCACCCTGCATTATAATACATGTCTAGTATATCTCCTGATGATATTTGGTCGTATAGAACCACACAGTTGTTGTATCCCAACAGATCCTCTCTCACAAGCTTAATAATTTTTGGAGTCACCACCATCTACTGAGGAAAAGTCTTACCCCTGTCCTCTTCAAGGTCATCTACAATGAAACGAACTTCTTAGATGCCTTATTTACTAAGGGAGAATGTGAATTCTTTCTAAGGGAATCTATGAGAAGGTTTTACTTCTCATAATTACATACTATCAGTAAGTCATATTACTACAGGATCTCTAAAAAATTCCTTATTCTTATGTTAATATCTCTCTATGTAATGTATTACCTTTGAATATGATGGTTTTGAATAAACAATAAAATGATTTCCTAAAAGATCGTGCCTCTAAATATTCAGAGTGAAGGATAATGATCAAAAATATAGTTCTTTAGTTTCAGAGATCGTCTCATGGGTTCTCAACTATCTCTACTCATTTGTAATAACTACTTGAATCAATATCAAACTTCAACTGAGCCTAGCTTTAGGGTCATTGCAAACCACTATGTACTCAACACCAACCTCTAGTAGCCTTAAAAGAGGAGCACCAGTCATCCTCATCTTAAAATATTTAAGGGATCCCTAATACCTCTTGGCATAGATAAATAGATTCCATTTCTTTATTATTGTGTTCAAATTGACTTCTATCATAGAAAAGAGTACTAGGAACCTCATATAGTATCCCACCAAGAAAATAAAGCTTCACAACTCTAACACGCTCATGGGTCACTCCTAAGAAAGCACTGTATCAATCTTCTACGGATCTATAGTTAAACCGTGATCATAGATAACATGCCCCAAAAACACAACATGACTAATCTAGAACTGTAAAAATGATATATTACCATAAATTTGGTCCCCCCAGTAAGCCTAGGACCAAACTCAGATGCTCTACATAATGCTCTTTTGATATACAGTAAACAATACTTTCATTTATAAATATTACAAAAAATCACTCAATTTATGGACATAATATACTATTCAAAATATCCATTAATATAGTGGGGGAATTTATCACATTGAAAGGAATCACTAGGAACTAAAAGTGTCTATAGGAAAGTAGGAATGTATTATTTAGAATATCAGCCTCATGAACCCTCAAATCATGGTAGTGAGATCGAAGATCAATCATTGAGAACCAAATCACACCTTTAAACTATTTTAAATATTCACACATCACTGATAAGGAATATATTTTGTGTATCATTATCTAATTTAGGTGGGGGTAATACACAAAAAAATAGTCAACCTCCTTCCCTCCTTTTTCACTAAAAGATATGGAACTACCTAATGGGATACATTGGATCTAATAAAAATATTATTTATAAGGTCCTCCAATTGTACCCTCAACTCTATATGTTGAGTAGTCACCATCTGATATTCCACAGATGATATTATAATTTTTCTAGTGTGAAATTTGATGTATAAGTCGAACTCCCACCTTAGAGTAAGTCCCAGAACATCCTCAAGGTAGACATCCATATAATCCTCTAATACCACTGATATCTAGATGAATAATGATTTTACCGTACCTAGGTATAAAAATTACAACTTATGGGTGATGGGTTTCATCTTCCTTCTCATAGATACCAATCACTTAGTTATGAGATATCTCTCTCCCACAAAAGATAATCTAATCTTATATATCTGAAAGAACATAACTCGCCTATGACCGAAAACAATCTAATCTTGAACCTTCGACAACCTATCTATGCTCTAGATGAATCTATCGGGATTCATCATGAAACCCAAGATGTCTTTTTAGAACCTATCTCCACTAAATTTCAACTCATAATATGAAGAATATGTGATATAGAAGAATATCTCTTAGTAGGAACCTCTAACCATATTTTTTGGGAAAAAGTATAAACTGGAAGATCCATATATCACCCAAGGGATATGGATATGAATGAATGAATAAATAAAGTGTCTGAAAGTACTGAATAAGAAGTAGAAAATAAACATAAATTGCCTCAAATCATCTCGTGTACAGCCTGTCCATAGCCCCCTAAAGCATGCAACTTCCCACAACCTCAACCTCCAGATCCCAAAGCCTAGCACATTCATCTTGTTGGTCATGGTGGGAGAATCTCAATGGTATTGAATCCACTATAAGATAATTATAAACCTGATTACAACTAGAAATAGGGGTAAGATAATAGATCCAAACTTCAGATCTTCAAGTCCATTAACCAAACGTGGTCAATGCACCTGTGAACTGCTATGAATCATTGTAGTCACTACAGATATCCAAAATGTTAGAATAAGAAAAAAACATGATAGAAAATACAACAGAGGGTTGAGGAAAGACATATCTATTATGATTTTTATATAACTAGAAGATGAGAAATACAATGGTGTAACATATGTCAGATCAACCCATAGCCTGAGGGAATCCAAAAACCCATGAATATGCACATAAAAAAATATAGGAGAGAAAATGGAGAACTCTATTTCATTATCCCAGTTACAAATTATATTCCTTCCTACAACATCAAATGTCCATAGTTAATTCCCATAATCACACACAACCCCACGAGAATCCACACGAAGGACCTTCGCCATGCCACTATGCTCCATAGAAGAGGGGGACAATCTATAATGGTGGACTTCCACCCCATGAGATCTTGAACATGGTGGGTTCCACCTCTTAGATAGAGGACACATGCCCAATATAGAAATTGGGGTTTCTAACTCTATTTGTGTAAAGAGCGTGGGGGACCCACAAACTTGTGCAAAAAAGGTGGTTTTTAGTTCCAAAGTATCTCTAATAAATCGGTTTAATCACTACCATAGTCCAATAATTTCTCGATGAGGAATCATTCCCATCCCAAAAAAATCGAATTTATAATTCCAAAATGAAGGCCTCCAATTCATTTTATATGAAAAAGTACTAAGAATAGGATATTAATGGGATAAAATAGGAGTTCATAAGATGGTGATACACATTTTTGAAGCTCCTACGGAAGGTACATGACATATACCTATGGTCATACAGTGTGTGGCCTTACATAGACACCAAGTTGTTTCTTCACCTACACATGACATGGATGACATTGTGGAATTAAAAGGTGTGTATAGGTGGTAAAATATGTGTTTTAGTAGTAAAGGTCCTTCCCATGTCCTCCCTACCTATGCTAGTGTATCCCTACCTATGCCCATGTACACTGGTCGTGTGTTGGTACCCTTCCCCTATCTAAGTATATAGTTTTTACTATAACCTCTATTTGTGCCCATGTACTAGGCCATATATGTTCCCATACACTCACGAAGTTCACATCGATCCACAATAATCCAGTCACATGGATTGCATTGTCTATACATTGTATTTTATACTTATCTTCACCAAAAAAACATTGTATCCATAGTTAGGGGACAACATGGTGTGATTTCCTCCTGGATACATGGTGTATAGTCAGGAATCGTACATAAAATTGAGCTTCTCCTTGTAGATTTTAAATCCTCCATCTTTGCTTAATGTTTTATCTGTTTGACAGCCTGAATCCTTCCAAATTGAATAAAACATCATCATTGATCAATCCATAGCCTCCAATGGTTGGAAATAATAAATTTAATTCCCAAAGTGGAAATCTGACACATTTCATCCATTTCACTATATCTTAAATCCATGAATAAATCACCTAAATAATGAATAATTGCTTGACTCACATTAAACAATTGATTTTTACATATTTCATGCATATTACATGAATCTGGGGGTACGATCATTCACAAACATTCCCTAGAAATTCCAAAGTATTGCCTCATAGGCTAATGGAGAATAATGCTAAGAACTATGAGGGGTAATCACACTAATAAGGTGAATCCATTGTTGGACAATTAAATCTTGAAAAATTATTATATTAATGTAGAAACCAATTTTTAATTCCTATAGTTTGGTTTTATAATTAGGTTCAAGTATTTCATTTAGTTTTGGCTTCTTTTGAGTCATTAAAATCACCGAAAAAACAAATTCATTTAATAAAATCCATTATTATTAAATAAAATACGTTTTAAATACATAAAATAAAAATACCTACATCGATTGTGGATAGATAATTTATGAAGAACTTGTTTTATAGTGAATGAGAAGAGGATATGTTTCATTCTTCATATATCTCTTGATTTTACTTGATCGTTTTCATTTATCCATGTTCCTAATTTTCCAATGCCAATGATGAATGCCTCCAATTCCTTAAAAATCCTCCCATAGTTATATAGAAAATCTTATATATTTTCCATATATGATTATTAATAAGCAGGTTTTTGGATTTTAGTGATATAAATAAATAATTAATTTATTTATTTATTTTCATAACATACTCGCCAATGGCTTCCCTCAACTAAACATATGATGTTGACCAACTTTATGTAGTGGCTAGGGTAAACCCCATGTTTTGAAATCAACTATTGTCTTGGATTTCCCATATGAGGTCTCTATGAATTGGAATTCCATTTATTTAAAAATTATTCATTCCCTTGATTAAATATATTTTAGTAATTTTATTATATTAATTTCGATCTCCCAAGACACCCAAACACAAAACCTACTCTCATTAAAAATATAGTGTTATATATAAAAAATTTCCAAGTAATAAATCCAAAAAAACAGATTCATTATAAAAAAATCATTTATATGGGATATGATACACTAGATTTAGAAACCCCATAATAGTATCCAATTCCACTAAAAACACAAATATTTAATCTGTCAGACTTTAATAAAAAAATCACAATTCAACTGATTAATGCAACATCACATCCCTCGATAATGATTCCTTGATTGATAGAGGCCTTATGAGACTATCAAACCTCCCATACTAGTTTCCTAATAAAAACTCAATTTATTTTAATAGTTATATATACAACCAAAAAATTATCTCCATTCTCTACCTGAAAGAAGTAATGAAGCCCAAATTCATCTTACTATTATATCACACCAAACTTCATCTCAAGACTAAGACTGAAATATGGAATCAATATAACCATGCATCCGAATCCCAAATTTAAAATTCAATAACAAACCATATAAAATAAATTTTACCTACTGAAAATAATTTCATTGCAACTTAAAAAAACTGACATCAGGTTTTGAAACATCCACAACCCTTCAAACATGAGGTTCATACACCCTTGAGAAAAAATGTGATCTGCATTATTGAAGAATATGTATCATTTCTCTGTTAAATAAAACACCCAATATTTAAGACCTATATCTAATAAATTAACAAACTCAATGTAAAATTTTGACTACCCCACCCATACCTATGTTACAACATGAAATATCAATCTCTATATGTTTTTGTCTCACCTAGAACATTATCCTTAATGTTCAACATATTAACCTGTAAGGAGGGTCACACCCTCTAAAAAATAATGGTGTGTTCCATACAATATGGATTCCCTTATACTGATCCTTGAGCACAATGATAAAAAAATCAAATCATTACATATGTGTTTATATTCCCTATACACAATCTTCCCCAATATACCCCAACTGTTATATTTTACCAAAATCCTCCTAATTCACATAGCTTGTCTTATATCCACTGATTAATAAGTTGTAATCATCAAAAACCATCTCATAACTATACACATGATTCATATGGAACCATTAAAACTCCAAAATGACACGTATATATCCCTTTATAGTAATTGAAAACCCAAATTAGTATTGTGTAAAAGTGGCAAGAACCTCTCTGCATACATCGTGAAATTTCCACAAAAATTGTTGATAATCCTCAATATCCACTAGTGTAACTGGGGTTTTCTTATTAGTTATTTGGGTTTTTGACATCGGTTACCTCAGTATTTTTGTAATTCCCCAACCCCAGTTACCCAGAGTTGGTGCATTATTACCGAAAATTTGAATGATCACAAGGGGTCAAATCCCAAAAGACCAATCAGTTTAGTAGCCTTATAAGTACAAGATACATTCATAAGTTTCACATTACATCATGAAATAAAAAAATCAACAAAATTTTGTCTCCATTTGAACACACTTACATCCTTAGTCTATCCTTATAGGGCAACCATAAAATTCTTCTTCCATAATGAAAAAAATAAAACATAGAAAGGGGTGAGCTTAGATGTTCTGTAAGGATAAAAATATAAGGGAAACTTTTACAAAAAAGAATAAACATTTAAGAAAATGTATAAGACTAAAAAAGATTTTTAAACATAAACTTCAGAACAATATTAAAAATATAAAATCAAATAAATCCAGTTACTTATTCAAATGAATATTCTACTAGTTGAATAATCACATGCAATATCAATAGCCACTTTCATAATGAGGGAATGTATAATGCCAGACTTAATAGCCACCTAGTCAAGGCCTTGTGCCAAGACTAGAAATATTATTTGGTAAATTCCTTATTCCAAGACACTTGTTTGTATCATGAAATCTACCAATGCATCAAGGAGATATAGGAGGCTCCACCCTTCACATACTAAGTCCAATGCATTGCTCGTACGAAAAGTTTTAAACATAACATAAACATTCTTATTAGAACTAGCATACAAAATGTCAATAATCTATCCAAAAACCATGAATGGAGTAAAGATAACACATCCACAGTCAAAGTTATCACAAAAACATCAATACAATATTAAATATTTGTATCATAATAAATCATCCTAAAAAAAGTTTAAAATCCAACAAAGGATGTTGACATAGATGAAATGAAAACTATTTGAAATAAATACCTCTTTCTATTTTGTAGTCATTTAAAAGTCACATAATTTTAAAAGAAAACATTTATTTTTAAAATTTTCTTATAATATTTTATGGGAAACTTCGACGATGATATAATAGTGGAAAATAGGCACACCCATCATATAAGTTAAAAAAGGCATTCTTACCTTAATTTTGTCGAAACGGTCATAAAGTACCTTGTTAGGAAAACGACATAAATATTTTTTTCAAACCCTTTTATAAAAAGTAAAAAAATGGTATAAATTACTTTAACCCATAGTCTAGTAAATAGTAAAAATGTTTTGAAATACATTTTTAAGAAACATGGATGAGGATGATAAATATGTCCTAGTAGATACTTAAGGAAAAATAACCTCAGATAATAAAGAGATTGTGGAATTAACCCTTACCATGTACTTTTCCTAAGTCGATGGTATGTTAAACTCATCTATAATAGTTAAAACAGTGTTATAAAATTACACAAGAACTATATACCAAAATATTATATCATATATGATGCTATAATATTTCTTGTTAAAAATATTTAAGTAGTATCTTCATTTCGGGTGTTAACTGATTCATTTTCCTTTATACGATTGGTTACGTAATCCATGTTTATTATGGATAGAATGTATTTGATTCATATACAAAATGATATTGTGTTCATAAAAATTATTTTTAAACATAAAATGAAAATTATTCTTGAATGATTACGATGGGGAATGAATCTCATCGCGTTCGTGGAGACTGTAATCTGTACGTACGCGCGAGAGATAATATCATTATATTGATGGTGAAATCGTAATTAATTGGATGGTATATAATATATACAGAATAATTATCATGTTATATTTATTATTTACATCAGTTATACTCATTATTATACCCATCCAAATAATGAAGTGTTTGAATAAAAAACTACACCCGGACGTGGAGACGGTAAGCCGTACGTACGCACGTATGGTGACTTTGTCATTGATATGATGGATAGAATAATAAATATGGTTGTACCATTTTTATAATAAAATCAAAGTATATATAAGATATTGGTGTTATTATTTTATAATGGAATAAACAAAGAAAGAGGAAGTGGAATAAGAAAAGAACATGAAAGAGGTGATGAAATATTTACCTCTTCTTTAGGTTCTTCATTTTGATTTGATCAAAAGGGATCCATATGTTGGATTTATGACCAAGGGAACTCCTCTAAAATGATGGGAGGAAAGTTGGGAGGATATTTAGGTAGGTTATATCCAAGACAAATGGCTTTGGAGGTGTGAAATTAAAATAAGGGAAAGTTCCCTTTTGTAAGAGAGGTGAGGGTCACTTTAGAAAATGCATGAAATATTATTTTATTATAAAAAAAGATTTCAGTTTCAAATGTCTCCAAAATGATTTATTTCGAGGATAAGGTGAGTATGGGTCGAAAAAATCTAAAACAATAGGTTTTAGATTGGTTTATCTAACCAAATTAACCTTATCTTTTAGATTTAACTCTTAGTTAAATTGTTTGACATTTACCGTGTCTCTTTGTAATTTTGTATTATATGGTTAATAAACTTATTATAACAGAACAACCGAACCACAAGTGGTTAATTATTAATATATATAACCTTACGTAAGCCCTTTGGTCGATCCTTAGTTTTTTTGGGAATATTATATCAATTAATAATATAGAAGTTGTTTTAAAAACTCAATTTTGACAATTTTGACACTATTTGCTATTTGGTTTTTTGTGTAAATCATAAAAGAATGATTCCTTTGAATTTTTTTTCTTCAATCAACCCTAAAATGTCATATTAATCTATAAAATTAGTGTAATTCATATATTGCCCCAAATAACATTTATATGGATATTTATAAAATCAATTATTTTAATCTTTCATTAATAGGGTAATTACTGCATCATCATTGTGTCATAAATAAATTAAATTATTTTATCAATAAAAATTATAAATAAAATACAATTATGTAGAAAATATTATTATATTTCTAATTAATATTTATAGTCTAATTTATACTTTTTTAACCCTACATTAAAAATGATTTAGTTATTAAACATTGAATTCAATTTTAACTCTTCTTTAAATAAAATAATAATAAATGTCCTAATATAATCCAAGAGAAACAAAGGGTATCATATTTTATCCCTAAGGTTGTTTCTGGTCTATTTACACTTATCCAGTAGAATTAGGACAAGTTTTAGGGTAATTTTAATATTATTTTTACCCTTAATTGGCATATTTACTTTTAACCGTGGTAAATAAAAGTCAAAAGTTTCTATTATCCAAAAATTATTTTCAACTTGTTGAACCAAATTTTAGTTACTCATATCAACCATTTCTCTCTTATTTTTGAAATTCAACTCATAGAAGTGGTAAAATTATGTTTTATGAAAATTGGTAAATGCACATAGAAGGTGGGTATAAGACAGTAAATAGTTCAATACAATTTTATATATCTAAACTTATTATAAAATGAATCCAATGAATTGCAATGAACATATATAGGTATTGTATATCTATTTTGACATAAAATAAATTAAAATAATATAACTAATTATTTAAATAAAAATTTGGTTTTAAACAATAATGCAGAGTTTTCAATATTCATCAATAATTGAAAGTTCTTGGAAAAATACAAAAAAAATCACCCTAAGCTAATTTTGATATTCGGAATCCCAAAATGAAGTCCATTATAAAAATTAAAATTTATAAAATTTCAAAAATTGGGTATTAATATTAATAACTGCTAGTTTCATTGGTTTTGGTGTGTTAATACTCCAAGTTGTGTACAATGCAAGATAATGCATTATTCAAAGGGAAACGTAACGTGGAAGCTTGAGGTGTTACATTCTCCCCTCCTAAAAACAATTTCATCCTCAAAATTTCTAGAATATTATTTTATGAAAGATTTGGGTGGTTCTTCATCATAAGTTCCTCGGGTTCCCACGTTGCATCTTCCATCTTATGGTTTCTCCATAGATCTTTTACTAGACGAGTCATTTGGTTTTCTAAGAACTTGTTCCCTTGTATCAAGAATTTTAACAGGCTCATTACAATAAGGCATATCAGGTTCCAGTTCTATTTTTTTCATAGATGAGTACATGCGTTGGGTCCGACATGTATTTTCTCGACAGTGATATGTGGAACACATCATTAACTATGGAGAGACTTGGAGGAATTTCCAAACGATAAGCTAAAACTCTATTTTTTTCTAGAATTTCGATAGGTCTGATGTACCTGGGACTCAATTTACCCTTCTTAACAAAACGTATAACACACTTACATGGTGATACCTTCAAGAAAACATGGTCTTCTACTAGAAATTAAAAATCCATCCTTTGGTTATCGGCATAGGTATTTTGACTATTTTGGGATTCTTTGATATGGGTTTGGATAATCTTCACTTTTTCCATTGTTTCCACAACAAGTTCTAGGACTACGAGTTTTCTTTCACCAACATCGTCCCAACAAGTTGGTTTGTGACATCTCTTTCTATATAACTCTTCATATGGTGCCATCTAAATACATGAATTGATGCTATTGTTATAGGAAAATTCTACCAATGTTAAATATTGATCCCACATACCTTGAAAGTCAAGTGAGAAAGATCTCAACATGTCTTATAAGGTTTTAATAGTCCATTCTAACTTTCCCTTGATTTGAGTGTGGTAGGAAGTTCTCAAACAAATTTAATATCTAGGGCCTTCTGAAGAGTTTCCTAGAATCCTGATGTAAAATGGGGATCATGATCATAAATAATTAATAGGGGTACACCATGGAGTCTTACAACTACATTAATATATAGTTTTTCCAGATGTTCAAGGGTTAACTCTTCCCTTATAGTAAGAAAATGTTCTGACTTGGTAAGATGATCAACAATGACCCATATTGCATCATTCCTTCTAGGTGTCTTTGGTAGCACCATGACACTGTTCATCGTAATATTATCCCATTTCCACTAATGTATGGGAAGAGGTTTCATGACTCCTCCATACTATTTCCTTCTAGCATTCACTTGTTGACAAACCATATATCTTGACATAAAATCTCCAATATCACTCTTCATGTTGTCCCACCAAAAATGTTCCTTAAAATATTTATACATCTTAGTGCTCCCAGGGTTTGTAGAGAAATTGGAGCTATGAGAATTACCCAAAAATTCCATTTTTAGATCAGGTATATTGGGAATACAAAGTCTCTTCCCAAATTTCAAAATTACATCTTCATATACTAAGTCACTCAATATACCATCATTCACAGCTTTAATCTTCTTTTAAAACTATTCATCATCAGTCTATGAACTTTTTAGCCTTTCTAGTAAAGATTATTTGAAAACCATTTGAAAAAGTATTGATGTTTCACCTTCATGGTCATTCCCATATCTATCTTTACTAGATCCATGATAACAGGATCCCTTTCGACATTCATCTTATTGAAAACTCCATGATCCTTTCTTCTCAAAGCATCTTCCACCTTATTTTCCTTCCCTGGGTGGTATTAAATAGTTCTATCATAATCCATGAGTAGTTCATGCCATCTTATTTTCCTCATGTTGAGTTCTTTCTGTGAGAAAATATATTTCAAACTATTATGATCAGTATAAATCTCACATTTTTCACCATAGAGATAGTGTCTCCATAATTTCAGAGCAAAGATTATAATTTCTATCTCCAGATCATGAGTGGGATAGTTTTTCTCTTGAATTTTTAGCTTCCATGATTCATTGGCCATAAATCTATCATTCCACATAAGGACACAACCAAGTCCTTTCTTTGAAGCATCTCCATAAATAACAAACCCATCATTTCGTGATGGTAGAGTCATAATAGGATAATTAACTAATATTATATTAAGTTCTTCAAAACATTCTCCACACTCTTTCGTCCAAACAAATTTAACCCCTTTACGAGTGATATTGCTTAATGGGTTAGCCAATGTAGAAAAATTCTGGACAAAATGCCGATAAAAACTACTAACCCAATAAAACTACATACCTCAATTATACACTTCGGTGATGGCCATTCATGGATTGCCTTGGTCTTTTAAGGATCAATAAAGATTCCATCCTTAGTGACAATATGGCCATGAAAAGAAATCTCTTGAATCCAAAATTCATACTTGCTAAATTTCCCATATAATTCATTTGTTCCAAGAGTCCTTTGGATAATTCACAACTGATTTTCATAATCTTCGTATCTTTTTTAGTATACTAAAATATAATCAATAAATACCATGAAAAAGTCATCAAGATATTTCTTGAAAACTCTATTCATTAGATCCATGAATACAGAGGGTGCATTAGTCAATCCAAAAGACATTACTGTAAACTCATAATTCCCATACCTGGTTCGAAATGCTGTTTTTGGAATGTCTTCCTTCTTCACACACAACTGATGATATCCATATCGAAGAGGAATATTTGAAAAATACTGAGCTCCTTGATGTTGGTCGAATAAATAATCAATGTGAGGTAGGGGATACTTGTTCTTTATTGTTATAGAATTGATCTCCCTTTAGTCAATGCACAACCTCATATATACGTCTTTTTTTTAACAAAAAGCACAGGGGATCCCCTTAGAGAAACAGTAGGGTGAATAAATCCCTTGTTACTCAATTCCTCTAGTTGTTTCTTTAGTTCCACTAATTCCATAGTGGCCATTCTATAAGGGGTCTTCGATATGGGCCTTGAACTTGGAATTAAATCAATGGAAAACACAATTTCTCATTCTGGAGGATGTCCAAGTATTCCTCAGGAAACACATCAACATATTCTTGCACAATAGGTACATCCTTTATTCGAGCATTCATTTCCTCACCCATAATTATATCATTCTCTTCCTCCCCAATAATTGAATTTATTTGATCTACTGTGGGTGGATCTAGATAAGAATCAGGTAGTGACATTTCTTCTCTACAGATAAGGTACTCCTTATCATCATCCATAGTTGTAACCTCCTTCTTCTTACAAATTTTTTTTTCATCATGGTCCAAAATGAAATCCATTCTAAGAATGATATCAAATTGATTCATGGGTATGAAAATGAGATCAGCAGATAAAGATCATTTATATGTCTAAATGGGAACTGATTCACAAAACTTAGTTGTAATGATACTTCCCTTAGGATTTTTGACTGACAACTCCCTTGTTAAGTAAAATTGAAAATATTTCATTTTCATAGAAACTGGGATGATATGAAACAACACGATGATCCAGAATCAACTAAATCATTGGCTAAACTTGAGGAAACCATTTAATTACCTGCCACCATGTCTTTTGGAGCTTCAACCTCAGCAGTAGTGATCGCATAAGCTTGGGCTTACTCCCTTGGCCTTCTCTGAGGTAAGTTCCCTTCATACTTAGGACATTCATTTTCATAATTCCACTTTTCTCTACAATTGTAGCATTCAAAATTGACAGCCTCTTTCTTCCCCTTTAAAGCACGATCTTGGTGGCCTTTTTCACCACACTAGTAACAAACTCTCATTCCCTTTAGGAATTTACCTGGTTGTTTCTTCCCACATTTACCATAGGATGCATATTCAACTTTTCCCTTATTCCCCTTATTTCCATTCCATAGTGTTCAACAGATCTCTTTTTCCCTTGCTTTGCTTTAAAGTCGTAAGACTTAGAGAATTCCTTTTATGTCTTGATAGCCCATGAGATAATATCTTCATTTGATAATAAGGATTGTGAGACTAATGCTCACCAGATAAATATTTTTAACCCATAAAATAATTTATTAATCTTACTCCTTGGGTTACGTATATAATCTACAACATTCCTTGATAACCTTGTAATGTTAGCATCATATTTTGCGACATTATCATCCTCATTTCATCTCAGACTCAAAATTTTCCTTTCCATATCCACTCGGTGGTCATGAGGAAAGTATTTTTCTAAGAAAATCTCTTTAAACATCCTCCATTCCATATTTGATAATTCCTCGCCTGCCTTTGTGTTTTGAATCAATGACCTCCATTTATCTCCATCACTCATGAGGTGATAAACTTCCATGAAAACCTTTTCCCTTTCTCTACCCCCCAAATCGTGAAATATTCTCTCTAAGAATCATATACATTCCTCGGCTACAAATGGATTTGTAATACCATTGAATTTTGGTGGTTGTTTCCTCATTAATGGGTCTAACATTGATCCTCTATGTTCTGTATCAGTGTTCTCCATACGGGTGAGGTTATTATTCATAATCTGAGTGAGTTATCCCAGTATAGTGATAAGATGATTAGCACCAGAGAGAAATCCCTACATGGATTATGTGCATTGATATAGTTTCCATTCCTTCCACTAGGCACCATTTCTAAACAATGTCATACGGTAGATTAGTTTATGATTTTCAATACAAAATTCCAAACTTGTAGAACACATAACATAAATTGAACAGCTTATGGATATAATTAATAATCATAAAAAAAAATTCTTAGAGGAAGTGTATACTCATAAATCTTTCATAATTTTTTGTAAAGGAAATGAAATTTATGCTATGCATATCCCCTGGGAGTGTCGTAACCAAGAGTGAAGCACGACCCGTTGTCGTGCACCAGTTCCCATTCGAGTCTAGCTCAAAGCGGTGTTTTCAGGTTTTACCCCTAGGTACATATGTTCCAGAGTCTCCTCTACCTTCTCGTATCTAGATAAGGATTTATTTCGTGGAAAATGCACAAAATATCTATATTACCAAAATTCTAGGATGTTCTAATATACCAATCCTCACATTCTATCTTAGTGTAATGTTCTCTAATCAGATTTTTTCTAAATCTAGTTTCTAAATTTTGTATTAAAATTCCACTGATAGCAACAATAACGCCCCGACCTCAGTTACTCAGAGTTGGTGCATTATTTCATAACGTTTTCATGATCACAAGGGGTCAACTCTCGAAATACTGATCTGGTTAGTAGCCTTGAAAGTACTAGCTACATTCATAAGTTTTACATTACATCATGAAATAAAAATATCAACAACATTTTGTCCTCTTTTGAACACACTTATATACTTATCTTATCCCTACAGGTCAACCATAAAATACTCCTTCACATACTAGGAAAAGATAAACATTGAAAGGGTTGAGATCAGATGCTCAGTAAAGATAAAAATATAGCGGAAATGTTTATAAATAAGCATAAACATTTAAGGAAATGTATAAGACTAAAACAAAAGAATTTTAAACGTAAACTATAACATAATATGGAATATAAAAAATCAAATACTTCCATTTATATATTTACATGGATATTGTACTAGTTTAATAATCACATGAAATATCAATAGCCACTTTCATAATGATGTGATACATAATGCCAGACTACATAACCACATATTCAAGGCATTGTGCCAAGACAACAAATAAGATATTCTCAATGACTTGTGCCAAGACGCTAGATTGTCTCTTGAGACCTACCGACACATCGAGGAGCTATAGAGGGCTCCACCCATCACTTACTATGTCCAATGCATTCCTTATATGAAATGGTTTAAACATAACATAAACATTCGTATTAAAAGTAGCATACGAAATTTCAATACATTATCCATAAACCATGAATGGCGTAAAAATAACACATCCATAGTAAAAAATATCACAAATCATTCAATAAAATATGGAAGATTTTTATCATAATAAATCAACTTCATACATGTTTAAAATCCATCAAATGATGTTGACGTAGATGAAATGAAAACTATTTGAAATAAACACCTCTTTCTATTTTGAAATCATTTTAAAATAACTTAAATATAAAAGAAAACATTTGTTTTTAAAATATTCTTATAAGCTTGAATGGGAAGCTATGACAATGACATAACTGTAGAAAATAGAGACACCAATTGTATAAGTTAAAAAAAGACTTTCTTACCTTAATTTTTTTCAAAAAGGTCATAAAGTACCTTGTTTGGAAAAAGACAGAAATATTCTTTTGAAACAATTTTATAAAAATTAAAACAAGTGTATAATTGAATTTAACCTATATTCTAGTAAATAGTAAAAAAAATTTGAAATGCATTTTTAAGAAACATGGATGTGGATGATAAATAGGTCCCAGTAGATACTTACGTAAAAACAACCTCGGATAATAAATAGATTGTAAAATTAACCCTTAACATGTAATTTTCCTTAGTCGATGGTATGTTAACCTATTTTATATTAGTTAAAACACTGTTATTAAATTATACAAGAACTATATACTTAAATATGATATCATATATTATCCTCTAATATTTCTCGGTTAATAATATTTCAGTAGTATCATCATTTCGGGTTTTAACTGATTTGTTTTCATTTATATGATTTGTTACGTAGGCCATGTTTATTATGGATAGTATGTATATTATTCATATATATAATTATATTATGTTCATAAACATTATTTTTAATCATAAAATGAAAATTATTCTTTAATAATTACGATGGCGAATGAATCTCATCGCGTTCATGGAGACAATAATCCATACGTATGCATGAGTGAAAGTATTATTATATTGATGGTTAAATCGTATGTAATTGGATGGTATATAATATATAAAGAATCATTAACATGATATATTAATTATTTACATCATTTATACACATTATTATACCCATCCAAATAATGAAGTGTTTGAATAGAAAACTACACCACGATGTGGAGACTGTAAACTGTACGTACACACGTATGGTGACTTTTTCATTCATATGATGGATAAAATAATTAATATCATTGTAAATTTTTAATAATAACATCATATTATATAGTAAATACTGGAGTTATTATTTTAGAATGGAAACAACAAAGAAAGAGGAAGTGGAAGAAGAAAAAAACTTGAAAGAGGTGATGAAATATTTACCTCTTCTTCGGGTTCTTCCTTTTGATTTGATCAATAGGGATCCTTAGGTTGCCTTTCTGACCAAAGGAATGCCTCTAGGATGAAGGGAGGAAAGTTGGGAGAATATTTGGTCAAGGGTTGGCCGAGAAAAATGTCTTTGGAGAGGTGAAATTAAGATAATGTGAAGTACACTTTTATAAAAGAGGTGAGGTCACTTTATAAAAAACATGATATATTATTTTATAATAAAATCATTTTCGGTTTCTAATGGCTCCAAAATAATTTATTTCTAGTATAAGGTTGTTATGGGTCCAAAACCTTTAATCTAATAGGTTTTAGAGAGGTTTAGGTCAACATATTAACTTTATATTTTAGATTTAACTCTTAGTTAAATAGTTTGACATTTACCATGTCTCTTTGTATTTTTATATTATATGGTTAATAAACATACTATAACAAGCATAGAGTGCCTCATCTGGTTCATTATTAATATATATAACTTTATCTATGTCCATTGTCCGAACAATAGTTTTTTAGGAATATTATATCAATTTATAATATAATATTTGTTTTAAAAACTCAATTATATCAATTTTAACTCTATTTAGTATTTCATTTTTGTGAAAATCATAACAGCATGATTACATAGAAAATAAATTATTTAATAAACCCAAAAATTTCATATTAACCTAAAAAAATAGTTTAATACATCATAATTCTAAAATTACATTTATTTGGTTATTTATATTATCAATTATTTTAATCTTTCATTAATAGGGTAATTACTACATCATCATTGTGTCATAAATAAATTAAATTATTTAATGTCTAAAAATAATAAATAAAATAAAATTATGTATAAAATATTTTTAAATTTCTATTTAATATTTATAGTAAAATTTATATTGTGTTTAACCCTATATTAAACATAGATTTGTTATTAAACTTTGAATTTAGCTCTCTTAACTCTTCTTTAAATAAAATAATAATAAATGTCTGAATCAAATCAAAGTGGACCAAATATGATCATATTTTATTCATAAGGTTTTTTTGGTTGAATTAATCTTATCCAATATAATTAGGACATGTGTTAGGGTTATTATAATATCATTTTTACCCTTAATTACCAGATTTACTTTTAACCATTGTAAATAAAAGCCAAAATTTACTATTCACCAAAAAATATTTTCATCTTATTGAACCAAAATTTAATTAATGATATCAACCATGTCTCCTATATTTTTTAAATTCAACTAATAGAAGCTGTAAAATTATGTTTTATGCAAATCTGTAAATGCACCTAGAAGGTGGGTAAAATACGCTAAAAAGTTCAATAAAATTTTATATATCGAAACTTATTATAAAATTAATCCAATGAATTAAATTGTAAATATATAGATATTAGGTATCTATTTTGACCAAAAATAAATTAAAATAAAATAAAAAATTATTTAAATAAAAAGTCAGTTTTAAACAATAACACTGTGTTTTTCACTATTAATCAAAAATTGAATGTTCTTAAAAAAATACAAAAAATTCACCCAAAGATAATTTTGATATTCAGAATCCAAAAATGAAGTCCATTTTTAAAATTAAATTTTATAAAATTTAAAAAAGTGGGTTTTACTATTCATAACGGCTATTTTCCTTGGTCGTGTGTGTTAAAACTCCTTGTTGCATACAATGCAAGCTACTGCATTATTCAAAGGGAAATGTATCGTTGAAGCCTGGGGTGTTACAATTTTATTTTAGGAATAATTGTAAAAAATTTCTTCATCCCAGTTATAACAAACCCAATGTTATAAATTTTAATATATTGGATGTTTTTTTCTCACATCAGTTGTAAGAAAACCAACATGGAAAAAAATTATGATGTTGGTTTTTATAAAATCCTGACTTGATGAATGCATTATCATGTCAGTTTTAAAATAACTAACATTATTAGGTTTCTGAAAAAAAACATCATATAAATGCATATTTAGTGGTGTTTTTCTGTGTAAGTTATATGAAAAAAATATAATAATGTATCTATCACCTCAGATATTAAAAAACCATTGTGATACAATTATTTTTTCAAATCATTAGATTGGTTATAAAATATTTAACATGAAGAAAATTGAAAATTAACTATATAAAATGACCATCCCAACAATATTGCAATAGATATGAAAATACAATCCAAAAATCAATGCATTTTATCTTTACAAATTGAAATTTATACATTACAAATGTATATTAAAAATACAATAAAATGTAATAATAATTTTTAAATATTCAAACCATTATATTTTTAAGTGTCTTATATATTCTCATATATAATATCAAGGGTCATCAAAAATATAAAAATTAAAAACATTTATTTGAAAATGTATTCTGAAAATAATGAAGGAAATATTAAAGTAAATTATTATAAAACAATTTAATATTATGGAATTTTGTAACTATCGCAGTTTTAATTATTTCAATTAAAAATATTAGAACATAGTATCCACATTCCTTTAATTATTATTGAAAATTAATCATCTATTAAATTATAATTTTTCAATTCAAAATATAATTATCAGTACTTGTAGCCTAAATGTAGTAATTACAAATGAGAATTCAACTTTTATTTTACATATCTGATCATTGTGCTCTGCTTTTCTATTTTCACCCTAAATTATATCCATGCCCTACTTAAAAATAATATCTATAATATAAATTTTTATTTCACTAAAATATATATAAGTATTCACATATTGAAACATACATATTTCATAAATTGTTTAAAATTATTTCATAGAACTCCATGGATAGAGAATATCAAGTAAAGTATTTCCTCCATTAAAAACAAACACCAAACATATAATGACCACTAATATACAAAATAATATAATTTCAATGGTTATTCAATTAATAGATATGCCAATTTATAAAATATAACACAAAATTTCATTATTTTGAAATCATTGTTCAATATGAATTGTTCTTCCTATATCACTCATTATCATCGTTATATGTGAAATAAATTTCAGGTACATAAATACATATTTTGATGTCATTTCATACAGTAGACAATATTTATAAATATACCCAGACAAAAAAATTATAATTATTAATTTACATAAATTAAAATAACATAAAGGTATATGATAATCAACTTATATATAAAATAAATACATCATGTTAATAACAAAATCTTCTCTACTTACAAGCTCCATGATATATTTATTTCAAATCATCACTGTAATTACACACACAAAAATTTTAATATCCACTAAAATATCATAAACCTTGAAAAATGTTTTTTAAAATATTGATAATCTATCATGTCCAGAAGAATTTATATCTGAATTCAAAGTAGTCTGTGAAAATTTTTGTATATATAGTTTTTCATTACCATTAATTTATTCCTACAAATAATTGAAATATATATAAATTGTAATATGTTTAACAAAGTTAACACCAATATAAAATAAATGATGAACTCAACACATAACTCAATGGTAGTTTTGAAACTAGTATAGATTTAAAAACTAAAAAATGTCTCATAATTGTTTTAACTAGAGTGAATTCATCTATATGAAATTTTATTCTGGATGATCTATCAATAATATGTTATACAGTGGACATTAACATTTCTATCTCTATTTATAAATTATCAATAATATTCTAATAAAATATGTAATCACATATGGAATAATATGGTGCTTGGGATCCTCAATATTTAACTCATAAAAATATGGGAAGTTGTGGAGGAGGAGGTGTAGGAGTTGTATATGCATGTGGAGGTAGAGGAGTGTGATCAACAGCTTGATACTATCTTTTCATGTTTATAAATAATGACTGTACTAAATCACTAATACTATCCCCTATCTTCTCACCTAAATCTGTAAATTTTTCTTCTAAAGATTATATTTTTCTTTTATAAACATCCTCTATTGATGAAGCTTCACAACCATCAAATCCTTTTCTTATTGATACACCATTAGAGTATCCTCTTATATGACCCAAGTGTTTGGACATTCCCAATATAGTATCTAAATTAGACTTCCTACTGTTATCTATCATGGCCTTATATATGATTTTCACCTTAAGGGATTACTGTATAGATTATTTGAAAAAATTTGTACTAAGTCAAATATATGAAAATTAATTTAACATTAATAAATTAAGTTGCATCTTAAAATCCTCTCAACTATACCTCTCAACTCTTACATAATATATATTATATTTTTTATCATATAGGCCCTCTACCATTTTATTTATAGTTGGGGGAGGAAGATGAACCTCTATAGAGCCTAAAGACTCAACACTAAATTTTTTAAAATTTTATGCAATCATTGGTTCTTACAATAATGTATATCCTACGGGAGAAAAACTATGAGGGTATACATTTTTGGATTAGACCTCCTAATGATATCCTGTTGTTTTCTATAAAATAAAAATAAACATATCATTAATATTATCATTAATATAAAAAACTTCTAAATGTAGACATTTAACTTACAAAATATTCTCTTTGTTGTTTACTTTCAACAAACTTCTTTCATGTATCTTCATTTATAAATTGATATATATCACATGTGTTATTATTTTTTTTAACCCAAAAATAGAATATAATGTGAGGGTTGATTTAAAATCCCCCCAACTTCTAAAATCCAACCAAAATTTTTCTTCCAGACTCCCCTGGTATTAGGTATATCATATGTCATCTGATAAGAAGGTTAAAAACATATATTAGTAAAAATATTTCATGATAAGTAAAATAATAACAACTAAAATTACCAGAAATTTCTCTCCTAGTAGAGGTGGAGTTTATTTTTCAAAACTATTCAAATGAAAAATGAAAAAACTAACAATCAAATTTTTCTATATTGTAATAAAAGTCATAAATTTGATTTGAATTGGGAACCCTAATAATATCAATATTATAAAATTCAGTTGGTATCCCCCAGTCCCGGATATGGGAAACTAATAATTTTTCTAAACATGTGCTTCCATGTTTACCAAACCGTAATGTCTTCTCCCCACTATGGAAGTAGATGGATCTTCCTTAGAAGGAAAATGAGGATCCTCAATATTTTGTACGTTTATGGTCCTCCCAAGAAACTCATGGTGACTCAGATGTTTCATCTGCCATTGTCCTAAAAATAAAAGTAAAAAATGGAAAGTGGATATTGGTTATAATGGGGGGTTTTCTCATGCGTGACATTTTTCTATAAACATCTTCCTGATCCTATAATTTTCAGTATAGGTCATTCATTGAATTGATAGAATCTCATTTGAAAAATTTCATTTTTTAATCCAGAATGGTAATGCTCATTTGATGAGGTGGTTTTTAAATCCCTTGAAGGAAGGAACCATTTAGATGATAACATAAACGATAATGGGTACTTGAAATGGATTTCACTCTCAAAATCCATATGAATCTCCTTCTTGGAGGTGATTAAAGGATTAGATCCTACTAACGGTGGTTTCTTGAATCCAAATTTGATTAAGAAAACATTGGATGGTGTTTTCACTGTTATTTATTACCTTGAATACCTCCATAAAAATCATGTCTTTTTTAATTTTTTTCATGGTCTGCATTTCATACTTAAATAGGGATAAACACTAGTCTCTTGCAAATCATAAATATAGAATATCTCATTTTTTGGGTAATAGAAACTAGAAATTAGTACAAATTGGAAGATTATATGACCATATATTGAGGGATCCCATGAATATTTTAATTTTTATAAAAAATATAAAAACTTGCAACTGAAACCTAGACTAATGTGATTATCAGAATGGTACATCTCCTTCAACCCCTTTGCTAAAATAAATTCCATGACCAAAATTTGGGAAAGAATCCATGGATTAAATTAGGATTTTTGGCATCCAAAGATTCTTAATGACATAGATTCTTGTTTTCGCACTCCTCAAAAAATGTACCAGTTTACCATTAATGGAGGACTAGGACTATATGTTTGAATTTTCATGGAAGATAAATTGGATTCAATGCTATGGGAGGATATCACCTTTACTTCAAATGAAAATAAATCTGATATAAAATTTTAATATGAATACAAAGATCCCTTATATGAGGTGTATACAATAGTAGGAGACTATTTTGCTAATTGTAGGGTGGTGTAGAAATTGGAGAATCTACCTCCTAAAAGGACTACTTGAAAGAAAGTTGATAGATATAGAAAATAGAAGGTTTCATTTATAGAGAAAGATGAACCTGCAAGGAAAATGATTCTACAAAATGGGTTTAAAAACAAAACACCATACCTTCTCCAAATGTTTAATATAGAAATTGTGGGGCATATATTGCAGAAGAGGAGGAGGAGGATAATGAAGATGACATCATTTCTTTGAAAATTGATCATGATATTTTGTATCTTATTAATAGACACCACCCAAAATCCAATATTAAAATCCCAAATCATAAAAGAGGTCCTTCTGTTATTAACATTGATAAAAATTTAGTTTTAGGATTTAATCATGTTTTTGAGAACTCTTCTCAACATATCAATGTCTTGTTGAAAATTGATCCCCTGGGTCATGAATATTCTATTGAAAAAGTAAAAAATGGTACCACAAATGATAATAATATTTACTTGAAAAAATATCAACTACTAAAAAGCACTAATCTAGGATTACATGTAGTCGGTTCAAAGCAATTTGGTTGATTTTAGAATATATAGAATCTTATCTCCCCTTATGAAGGAATCCAAATAGTGAAATAACTAGAATAATTGAGTTGTTTTAGAATTAATGAATTTTTAAAAAAGATATCTATGGTTTTATAAGACAAGGAGGATGAGGGAATTTGAGTTCAACCATTTTGGAATCAGACTACATCCCCAAACATAAGACTCTAGTGGTTGAATCCACCATGGATATCAACCATTGTTCATCCCCAAATATAGATGGATTTAATAATAGATATAATTATACAACAACAATTCCAAGTCCTATTAACGATATTTCCAATATTAGTGAAAAAAATACTATATCAACCAAGAAATAAACCATAAAAAAGAAATTCTGGAAAAAAAAGAAATGAGTTTCCAACCCCAGACACTGGTATAAATGGATATTTTTTTCCTAGAATTATTAGGGGTGGAAACCCCAGAAACTGTTAATTATCTATAAAAATTTCTGGAAATGAAAAAACCCAAACTTTTAGCTATTTATAATCATAAGAAAAAATTCTCATCTAGTTATTCTATTCTTGAAATAATAGGTCACATTTACATGGGATCTAATTCCAATTCTGACATCGAAGAAGCACTATGGGTTTTTTCTCACTCTTCTTTGACCAATCTCTCTATATTTGACTATAATGATCATATTTTCACATGTGAAGCTACATTTTAAATTTTTTATCTACAATTCCTTTATCTATGATGTGAATAGATACCAGGAAATAAGAAGGATTCAGATGAATTTGAAGTATATATGTAGTATAATTCAAGATCTTTTGGATAATTATTAATTTTTTAATAATATTTTATGTTTGGCTGAACAAATGGGTGATGAATACTCTAATATTTCTATACGAGAGTTTATTACATGTATAGATGTTAAAATCATGATTGATATCAATTTATGTGAAGCTAAATATACTGGGTATAATGGATATTATAACATAAATTTTCCAATTAAGATGGATAGTGAATTCTATATTGATAATTCCCTTGACACGTAGGACATGATTTCTAGCCCTACTCTTACTAGTGTTAACTCTAAACACCATATTATTTTAGTCTGCCATTGTTTAATAAATTTCAGACCTATATTTTCTTTAATATTTAATAATGCATATAAATCCCATCTAAATTGTGGAAACCTAATCTAGGAATGTAGGGTTTCCTCCAATTGTGGTAATACTGATTTTTCTTACTCATGAAGCTGAAACTTTTGTGAAATATATTAAAGGGTTGGTGAGAATATAACTCCATCCGCATGGAAAATTAAATACACTCCATTGAAGCTAATAATGATTATATGTAAGGGGAAAAACCTAATTCTGGTTCTCTGTTTGATTTTTAGTGGGAAATTGATCTCCCCAACAAACTAAATCATCTTCACTCCATCATGTATAAAAAAGTGTTTTTTAATGTTAAGTTGGTCAAGGATAGAGATAGAAACAAAAAATTATAAATTTCTCTCCAAAGAGTATGGAAGTATTATAAACCCCTCACCATTCACAATAATGTATAAAATATCATTGATAATGTGCAAAACTTTCCTGATTTTATTTTCTCTTATTTTACCAATATATTCAATGTGCCAGATATTACTAAAGAATTATCCCCTTCTATTATTCCTAATATCTATAGTATTGAAGATAATAGTCACCACACCAATATGCCTATTTATTTTTAGATAAAGTATTTAATTTTCATGTTTAATCCTAATCGTGTCATGGGAACTTATGGTTTACCAAATTCTTTTTTCATAATTATTAGGATATTATTCAATATTTTGTGTGCAAGTTATTTAAATCATTTTTCTCTAATGGATCATTTTCTATTGAAGTTAATTACCAATTCCTTACTTTGATTACAAACGATAAAAATTAATCTTAATTAAACCTTTTTAGACCTATAGATCTTGTTAATACCATCTACAATATCATCACCAATATTCCTTCCAATGGACATGCTCCAGTTGCTAATATGGTTGTCTCTTATAATCTATTTGGTTTTGTGAAGGTTTGACCCATAAAAGTTTATATTTTTTCCTCAAAGTATATAGAACACCTTATAAAATAATTTAAAGGTGGAGTTATTTCTCCTAAACATGATATTTGAAAGGATTTTTACACAATGGATTAGAGTTTCATCAACAATGTTTTCCAAATCTTTTGTTGTAGTGATACTTTTTTAACGAGGTTAAATCCCTCTTTGAATTTGAAAACATATCGGTTATCAATAATGTATATCCTAAGGGATTTTTTAAGTTCTAAAACTGATTTATAAAATTATATCTCGTTTATACTATCCTATCCAACATTATTGATGATTATTTAACTAGGATCATTACTCATCCAGTGGGAAAAAGTAAATTCAAGACCATTTTTCTTCAAGGATCCTTGGTTTCCCTTCACATCTCATCTATAAAGATGACATTATTTAATTCGTACAAGTTGGTGAAAGAAGCATACATAATATGAAGGTGGACATATCATCATATGAAGAGGATTCAAGTTAGTCAATAAATGAGAATAAATCTTCTATATTATTTGGGAAAATCATTCTCATGGAAAGAAAAAACTACATCATGAATGACATGGATACAGAATAAGGGGTATTACCCATCACCAACCTTGGTGACCCATTATTTTTGGGAATACTTAAAATCAATTACTTTTCAAAAAAATGATCTGGTCAATAATCACCACTCTTATTATATTGGGAAGTCCCTCTCTATGGATGGAATAATATTCCTGATAAAATAAAAAAAAATTCAAAAATTTCTTAATCCATTATGGTCTATAAAAGTCATCTTAAATTTCATAAAAGACTTAATATTTTTATTAGTAATTTTTCATGGAGTTATAGAATCCTTGATACAAAATTAGTCACTATTCCATGGGATAAATTTTCTAAACTTCTTGACTATGGAGGTTTCTTAATCAAGAATATCCAACTCTATAAAGATGATTAGAAAATCATATTTACTTAAAACATTATGAATAATTATTCTATATCTTTTAATTTCTTCCAATATAGATTCCTTAATAAAATGTGGATGTAATATTTGACTTATATTGATTCATCTATTTAGTAGACCATGAAGTCACATTTTTCCACATCATTCCCCACTCTATATAGATTGCAACCAAGGAGTCCTCCCTTAATTTTTTGTCAGATAACTATGCAAGTACCCCTCTAATAACCATCATGTATTATCAGAAAATTCCAATTGATTAAAATATTTCTATCAATGGTTTCTTTATGGAACAAAAATTGGACATTCTTAAAAAATGTTACAATCCATGTTGATAATTATTTTTTGTCCTACTGATGATCTTTTGATTTTGAGAACATTCATGAAATTGTATTTTGGATTCGGAATTCATGATTGAGATAATGAGGAACCAACCATGAATTCATATGGATGAAATTATTTGACCATCCATGGATTACACAATCACATTTTACCATTTTTGGAGAATTATTTCTAAATGGATTCGTACTGATGATCGTTTACAATCCTTTTGTATCCACTCTACTCTAAATGTTGTCTTTATAATCAATATAGAGAAGATTATAATAATTTTTCCCTTTGAGGTTCCACTTTTTTCCCTATGGAAAGAATTATATAATTTATTTGAAATTAAGATGTTAGAATCTATTTTTATAGCTTCCAAGCTTCATTACTATTCGGTTTTAGAACATTCACCTTAGATTAAAATCTCGTTTATTTCTTTAGAGGTTGAACTAATCCATATAACCTGATACCCCCATTAACTCTTATATTCATAACCATAAATATTTTAATCTACATGAAGCACTTGTCA
This sequence comes from Viscum album, assembly GCA_963277665.1. Lineage (NCBI taxonomy): Eukaryota > Viridiplantae > Streptophyta > Magnoliopsida > Santalales > Viscaceae > Viscum > Viscum album. The sequence goes on along the minus strand of OY728127.1, from coordinate 37,970,636 downwards.
ACATTATCACTTGTATCAGTGAGTTCACCTTATAGTAACATGGATTGTGCCATAATAAAGTGCATGATTTCAATATACAAAGGGGGATTAAAATACCTAGTAAATAAAAGACACCCATTGAAACATTCAAAGAATTCTTCAAATATCTTCTTTTGGTATGGATTATGATTATTTTTGATGGGGCTATAAATGGTAATACAGGTCCCTAGGTTTGTGGGGTCATTTATCACGATCATAATGAATAGATTCTTGGATTTATTTTGAATGTTTAATATAGTATTATCTCTATATTAAGAGATTCTTATCATCATTAACGTAGTCTCATCTTCTAGAAAAATGCGGTGGAATAGTCAATGGCTTGAATGTGATTCCACCACCATAATATTAAATGATCATAATGGCGTGATACATAAATTGTGACATCTTAGAGAAAAAATGGATTGATTGCTTACTTTTTACATCCAACTCGAATTTAATATTTACTCATATATTCTCTGAGTCTAATTTAGTAATGTATTGGATTTCCATAAAAGAATTTAATTCCAACATTATTTGGTTAGAGAATCTCCATGGAATTATTTCATCTATTTGAAAAAATTTATAACCAATTTCCCTCTTTTAAAATCATGTAATTTTTTCTTTCAATAACATATCCATGTCTTTTGGCCAATGCATCACCATTTCAAATAAAAAAGTATCAAAAAATTAGTACATAAGTAGAAAAAATCCATCTGTTACATATAAAAATAAATAATAAAATAAAAATGTTCAGAAAAGAAGACTATACTAACCATATATTTTCATATTTGATAAATTTTTTAACAAAAATGATAACAACATCATTAAGAGATGAAATTACAAAAATGAATGAAAAAATGTCCATATATTATATAAAAATTTGAATATTTTTTTTGAAATGCTATAAATAAAACAAAAAGAATACTAAACAAAGCACTTTTTATCATATTCATTATATCATATCCAATGTTGTACACCATTATAGAGTAGATTTACTCAAAAATGTTCTGCGAATAGTAAAAATGATCTGTCTCATTAAACTATTTTTTGCACAAAAAATGAATATTATTTTAATATACTCTTTTGTAAAAAAAAATTAATTTTTAAACATTTTAATTAGGAAATTATTTTATCCATTAAAATCCAGAAATAAAAATGTTATTTAATGTTAAACATTATCTAATGAAGGATCAACTAAACAAAAAAATATAATTTAATCAAAAATAATAATTAATTAGTTATAATGTGTTTTAATAAAAAATAAAAAACTAATATATATCAAACATTTTATAAAATTTGATTAGTTTTAATGAAATAAATATGAGTTACCAATAATGTTAAGAAATTAAAAACGTATTTATTTACAAAATTCCTTTATTATAGTCATTCCATATGGAACAAACCATGTCCACAATGTTGTCATGAATATTCTCTACTAATATTTCCATAAAAGTAGAGATGTAACATAAATTAGTATATTCTTCAATTTTTTCATTACCAGTAATATACATTTTCCTATAAAATGATAGAACGATGAATATTTAATAGATCAAATACATAGAAAAAATTTAATGTGTTTCCATGATAAAAGGATCAATTGTGTATTCCCATCTTTTAAGATTAACTAGTTTCATATCGAATTAATTGTGCCTGACACTATTTTTACTGATAACCCATTTTCAGTTAAACACTAGAACATAAAATTTATTACAAACAAATTCCCATATTACTTCAATGAATCCATAATATAAAATTAACAAATATATTTTATTTTTATCATTTCCACTCGAAAAATGAATTTCTTCAATAAAACACCAATAAACTATTATTCTAAACTGTAATTATGATATCTTAATCATTCATATGAAATATATGGGCGTTAATTTCATACATGTAACATGTTATCATATTTATACCTCTATCACATGCAAAACATCTCAATGTTTCTCATACAACTGGTCTAGCATGAACAGTCTCTTCAAATATGGGAAAAAAGTTTTGTTATGATCATTCAAAATCAATATATATTTCTTCATTGGATAACATTGTTTTAACACAATAATATGAAATTATATATACATATATTTAAGCATCATATATGTTATGAAAAATATATAAATTTATCTATATTATCTATTTACATATCAATGATTTTAATTTGATGCCATGGATCCCCTATCCCTCATAATTAACTCATTCATAGAGAGATGTATGCGAACCAATGTGCCCCTTTATAGACCAGTAGCATTCAAAAAACTATGAAACCTACTCATAAATATACTTCTCAATAATGAAGTATTCAAGTCGATATATATAATTAACATAATTCTTCAATATATTTATATATGTTTAAAAACGGCACATACACCATAGATATATAGGACCAAAAAATGTTATTTCTCTCACTAAATTAATGTTTAAATGCACCATGTTATCAAAAAAAGACGGAGTAAATTACACGTCTTTTGACAATATATTGAAACATTATTTTTCTTCAAATTGTTCAATTAATTCAAACCAATAACCTTGTAAAAAATTGAACTAAAAATATAAAACACCTTCATAATAATCATTCAAACACAGATGGAAAATATTCCATGCAATTTAATTGGTAGGAGTTGGTGCATCATGGCATGAAAATCATGAGATATCTTACCTTTGAACGTTAAATAATTTTGTGCCACAATATTTTTCAAATTTTATTAATGACCCTTTTGTAATTGGATTCCTTTAAGACATTGTTAAGAAATATTTTTTTCCCTATTAAAAAATATATGACAAGATGTGGGTAAGTATGTTTATCTTTCATTAGGAGTGGGATCTAACTCAAAACATATTATCATTGTGAGTATGTACAATCCTACATTCTAAATATATATAGTGTTCCATTTAATATCTAGTAATTTTAAAATCAATATTTCAAATATATTATTCTAAAAATTATTGACATAAATGTTAATTTTAACCACTTGATATCTCAAATTTGGAACTTCAATTTTTTTTTACCATTTATTAAAAATATTTCTATCAGTAATTGATTTTTTTTTTCATTCTGAATGGGCCATTAATTTTTTTCAACCTCCCAAAATACCGATCGGTGTAAAATGTTTTTTTTAGAAATAACAAATTCTTCTAAGCCATTGAATGTAATTTTTAATCTTCAATAAGATCATTCTATATAAAAAAAATTAGTGAACCATGTATGTGATGTTTCTCTCATGTTACAATTGTCAATATAAAGTCTATAGATCATAAATTGAAAAATCTTTATGTCCCTTAACACTATATCTAGATAATTTTTCATATGGTAAGAATTTGTTTATGGTGAACATAATAATTGAATGTAGATAAAAATAATCCACATTTAAGAATCACACACTCTAATATGTTCCCTATATTAATGTTTCATATCACCAATTAATCGTGACAATGAAAGTTCAATATCTTTTCTAGGTTATTTTAGTCTCGAAATAATTAAACTCAACATGATATATTTCTTCTTCATTAAAAATTTTGGAGGAAGGTCATAAATTACCAATTAAATTTTTTTGCGAACTATGTTTTCTATAGACTCTTTAATTTGGATTCATTCCATCTAAGCATATTCCATGCATAATATTTCTAAATATGTTTTTTAATGTAGAAAATTTTTGAAATCTTTTTACCACTATGGACAATTAGGTAGATGACATAATTTTCAATCATATATCTTCTCATATATAAACCATATTGACCTTTTTTCAATATTTGAAATTTAAAATAAATTTTTCAAATGAGGAATTATAGGAATATACCAAATTTCCTTATCATGATTCTATATAATTGTTAAATCATACTACGATTTTTATTTCATCTTATACAATGATGTCCCAAATTTAGGACACTCTGAAAGACCATTGTATTCCTTACTATATAGAACACGTTCATTCAGGTTAGAATGTATGTTCTTGTACCCCAAGCCAATTTAAAATAACATTTTCATCCCAATATAATTTGAATTTGTAAGATCATTATCTTGAGGAAGTATTTATTTTAACAACTATATAAAATCTTTAAAAATCTTGTCACTCTATCCAATTTTCAAATTCAAGTAAATCAATATTAACACCATTAATAAAACTGCAAATTTTTTACAACTTGGGTAAAATTGGTTTTTATCACTATCATATTGATTCTTAATTATCGGTTCTACCCAAATTCATCTACTTCAATAAAAAAATCATTTCACTATTTTTATTGGACATATCACCTTGAAATCATTATAATTTGTAGATAAAGGATTCTACCAAGACTATCCATTCTAAATACATGTTTTTTACTTCAAATGAAAACTATAAAAAATAAAATGGTAATTTATTTCTCTTCCTTTTTAGTTCTTTTATTTTAAACATTTCAAGGATGGACAGAAAAATAAGTCTTTTTTAGAACATATCATTTAGAAAATTCCAAAAAATAATCGTCACCTTCCTCAAATTCATCACTTGATTATTGTAAAGTAATCCCACTATGACTCACTATAACCAATAATATAAATAATTATTTGAAAATAAGTTATTATATTCGGAAATTTATTTTAATATTTTCATTGAAAAATAAAAATAAAAAATATCATAAAAAATTTCACAAATAATATAAAAACAGCATATTTAAAAAAATTATAACATTGAACATATTTACCTATCATCCTTGCATTATAAAATAAAAATCTATCATGAACTCATCATGATAAAATAAAAATATTCAACATTTTTAATCTATTATACAATTATAATGCATGTTCTAATAAATATAATAACATACATTATATACACATTAATTATTAAGTTAAAATTATTTTTAACAAAAATTATTTAAATAATAATTTAATCAAACATTAATCTCCAAAAAAATCATATATCAATTAAAAAATAAATAAGATGCATGAATAATGTGAATAAAATAGAAATTTTGAATATATAAATAAATAAATAGTGGTTGTAGAGATCATTCAAGAAAAAAATCCCGAAATAGCTTCCATAAATTAATACATACATAAGTTCATAGAAATATAAAAACATAAACAAGATTCGTAAATATAAATAAAATGGAGGATGAATGAGAATTCCAAAAAAATGAAAAAAATGTAATAGAGAAAAATAGAATGGGTTCATATAATAGATGATGTTAGATTATGTTTTTAATTCAAAATTAATGATATTAGATCTAACAGGATCAAAAAATAAAGGGTTGGGATTCACCGTGTGAGAGAAATGAGATTTTTTTCTCGAGAAATAATAACACGGATATCAGTCCACCCAATATTTAATAAATATTTTAAATCATTTTCATTTTAATTAATCAAAAGCTGATGTTATAAAATAGTGTTTGCATCGTATATTTAATAAAATATGTGATAAATATCCTTTTCAATTTATTTTATTCGATAGCTGATGTTGAAAAAAAATTCCATGTATTTTTCATATTTATTATAAAATAAATAATGTGAAAAATAGTTAATTTCATTAGTAATAAATAACTTAAATGAAAAAACATCATGATAATTAAATATTTTAATAGTAATCCTCCACCAAGTAAAAGTGATCCTCTATAGATCCCACTTCATAGGGTCTTTACCATCATCCATATCGATCTCATCCAATCCCAAACCGGGTACATAATCCCATAATACTCGATTGAACTATCATACTCATTATCTAATGAGTCACATCTCATTGAACCTCCAATCACATGCCCAAAATACTTACAATAATTTTCTTATATGTCTATCCCATCTAGACCAAAAACACCCATTTTGATCCATTTCGATAATTCCCATCAAATCTCTCTCATTATATGGGGAAAATCACAATCCAATAAAGAATGATTATGGACCATAAACCATAAACTCATAATCTACCCATTATAGACTCAACCATATAGGATCACTAATTGGTGACCTATAAAAACAAAAAATAAATCCATTACAGCTAGTCGTCCAACTGCTCTTTCTTTGCAAACCAAATGTTGATACCAAAATCACTCAAAGTATTTTACATCTCAAAATATCTCAACACTTCATATTCCTTTCTCCCCCCTCTCAAATTCATCCATATCATCAGGGAAACACATTCCCATCACAAATCATCTCTCATGAATTCCTCTCTTATAATGAAAAAATCGTTAATGAAATAGATTCCAAAACCTACACAACACGGGGCATAATTCCTACTATGCACTGAGGGAAAATATAGTTGTCATTAGAGAACATCCTTGGATAGGATCCATAATACATGTAATGATAAAAATTACTATGAATAAAAATTTGTTCAAGTTGAGTATAATTCCATTAAATATTATATTGGAAAACATTATATATCTTCATATTGATAAGTTATACAACTGAACCCTCTATCATTAGAAAAATAAATCACCCAAAAGAATAAAAATTTCATGATAATATTTTTTTTCATGTATTATAAGTGTACACATGACTCATTCCACATTATCCTAAAAACCAAAAACCAAAATAAAATGATCAAATTTGGAAATTATGCTTAAATAAACCTCTCAACTATAATAGTGAAAAACTAAAAATATAAATCTTATAACCCTTGTAACCAGACATACCATCAAGAAAGTTTGTTGGATTCACCATCTCAAGGTACATTAGAAGAAATAACACCTTCCAACATCGGACCCCTAGTTAAAAAATTTAAGACAAATCAATAGATTCTCTAACAAAATTATTAAATTTCCAAGATAAAATCACTCTATAGTACCCAACATTGAGTGGAACAAGGCCTCAGGAACACATCCCCGTAATCCAAGTGATTCCATCTAGTCATGAGGTTCTAAATCATATGTTATGTATATAGTTCTCTTGATATCATTATAATAAATAAAAATAAATGACTAATAACATCCAAAATAGGTAATCAGAGTATATATAATAAAAATACACCCATGTTATAATACTAAAATGTTTTTATATAGCCATACATCCCATGTGATCATCCATAAGGATGACCAGATACCGAAATTAAAAACAATATTCAAAACATCAAATATGATCCACTAAAACCTTTATCCCTACCATAATCACATCACCAATCCTTATTGAGATGCTCCAGCTCAATCCACTATGAAACCTATGCTCGGTCCTATATAAAAAACATAAGTTCGGTACATGAACTAGGGTGATCGTACAGTGTGTGAGAAGGATATCTGAAAAGGGGCTCACAAAGTTACCCTAATATACACCATTTTATACATGTGTATGGTTGAGGAAATAATATAAAAGTAGAATAACTATATATAAGTTTGTGGGGGGGTCATATTTTGCTAACTAGACCACCACGACACTTGACATGTCTGTCTTGGTCATCACCAAAAATAAGATGTAACCTCAAGACACAAATTTGACTTAAACCCAAAAATTAGGGGTAAGGTTTAATCAAATGTCCAACCACTAACCTATAGTTAAGGTAGGGGAATTTTTGAACCATAAATTCTTTGTAAAATGCCTTTACCTCAAGCCCTTCCATCAAATTTCAATCCCACAACCACATCCTAGAGTATACCATAAATAATTTTATACACATTGTAATTTTATTTCTTTGTGATCATGTTTCACAATAATCCCCATTATCTTAAGTTAAATAGTAATATTGTATGTGAAACGTCATCATTTTATAGAATATATATAATAATATTGAGGGGAGTAATATAGGCTTGTTTTATATATTTAAAATCATTTTCCATGTTTTTATTAAACAATATAATATTTTTCCTCTAGTATGATGGGTATGATATATTGAATCTTGGTTGAGAAAGATAGAGGATTTTTATATCCATAACAAGATATGTAACATGAAATATTATTATCCATTTAATATGTTGAAGGTGATGAAATAATATTCTTGGATAATTTATATGAAATATGTTGATATATCCTATTCAGTATTTACATTGAAATAAAAAATAAATGAGAAGGTTGATTGTTGATTGACATACATAATGTCTTTTGGTAACTCAATTTCTTGAGTAATTGGATCATATAATTACGATTTTAATATTAGAGAGATATAGTATCTATAGATATGGAGATACCTATGTCAAAAATTATCATTCGTAGTGTCCCTTGGCTAAAATTTTATTTTCCCTAAATGTATATCATGTGGTTGACATCAAGGACATCACACAATATAGAAAAAACCACAAACCGATCCTCATGTTATTTAATTTTATTTTAATTGTTTTTATTTTATTAAATAAATGTATATAGGGGGTTTCGTGTGATGAAAATTTATAATTAAAACAAAATTTGATCGTAATAAAAATTATAATGAAGTTATGAATAATTTATGGCTTTTAATAAGTTTTCCACCATTGCATTTCAACCATAGAAATGAACTGAAATATATTCATAAAAAATTCTCCAAAGTAACCCACCATCACACTCTACACCTCTATCATTCTAATTAATGATATTAGTGTCAAACTTTCATATTATACTAACTCCTTTGATCATGTTTTTACTATTATACACTTTTTGTGTGTGTATAGGTACACTAAACTCATATAACCACATCCCATTTCAATATATTATTTAAATAGGGAGATGTCAATGCACAATCAAGCTCACTGGGATTAAATACTTTGTCCACTACGTACACTAGATGATAATATAAGGGATCATTAAATTCCAATAATATATATATTTAATCATAGTTATGTTTAATGGTAAGGATCCATCACCTACCCCCATCCCTCAATAATTTTAATCCTTATAGTAAACATTAAGAATTAGAAAATAAGTTAAAATATTCATTAAAATAATAAGAAATACAATTGTGATCTCCCTCAGACTATATATAGTGGGCCAACTCTCTATATGAATAGAGGTGATAAACATAGAATGATTTCAAAATGATTTCATAATGAAACAAAATATTAAAAATATTAAATCTTACTCTAATTCATGATATATATTATATATGATAACCTCTATTCTTGAGAGGTATTATATTATTTATAAACCTCTTAAAAACTACCATTGACTGTATGATTTCAATCCATATAATAATTAGTTAATTTTATAACACTGTTAGAAAGTAAAAATTCTCATTTCATATTTTTTTATGGTTAAGGAAGAATTTAATTATGTTCATCTATTCATGTTCTTTCCTAGATAATCCTTTGTGTGCCTTTTTATTATAATACCTTGCCTAATTTGGTTAGATTGTATATATGGAGATCCCATGATGGCCCCTATGTGTTTTATGTGTGTCATGTGGGCATCCTTCTTCATTAATGGCTGTGGTACACTCTCTTTTGTAGGTTATTTCTAAGACTTTTATATAAATCAGCACATGTGAATAAGAGCCTTAGATGTTATATTAAAATTGTTTTTAATGGGTTGTAGATTCTATGTTAAATTTTTTTACTTTACAATATAGGAGAACCCTATTTTTTTACATACAATGTTCTCATTAAACCAGTGAGTTGATTTCTAGGATTGAGCCTTATTATTGGATATTATTCCTTAACTTGATATACTTATGTTATTGATATTTCCTTTCATAACATTTGACCTAACCATCTGTATATATTTTCCATGTCATGGAAATCATGTCATATTGTTGATAGGAAATCATAATCCCTGATATTCCAACCTCTATTAGTCTCCCAAAAAAATTTACCATATCATGTGAATTGATAAGATTACAAGGAATTGTTTATTTTTTTCAAAAAAGTGATAATCATTTTGAGGTTATGATATCCCAATGTTATATGTCGAAATTTATTCACATTAATAGAGTTTCTAGTGACATAGAATATCAAATCACTTATGTAATTAATTTTTCTAATTATTGTAATTGCTATTTTTCAATCATAAAAACTTATTTTTAAAGCAAATAATGATTATTTTTAATAATAGTATCAATATATGATGTGGGTATTGAAATGGAAATATCATATCCAATAATATACTTGTTCCTATATAATTATGCTATAAAAAATGACTTTCCTGGGTCAAAAGATACTCCATACTCATTTTTTTCAACAGATCATTCTTCCCCTCAATCCAATGTCATGTCTTGGCCTCATCAACCAGTTTATCAAAAAATTAAAAAAAAATCATTAATGATTATTATATCAAATAATCTTGAATAAAATAATAAAATCCCCAATTTCGTTATATATTTTTGTTATCAGAACTAATATTTCTAAAATTATTATAAATTAATAATTTCTCCCACTAATAAAATTAACATACATTAATTTTCTTTAAAATTAATCATAAACCATATATTCATTTTTTCCATAATAACTACCCACACACATAACAAAATACTATCCTTGAAAATAATTATTGAATTCGCATTTAAAATGATATCCCAAAAAAAATTATTAATTTATTTAATTTAGAATAATAGGAATCTTCCAAAAAAATATTCTTACACATATCGTACTTATTTAATGTTCTATGTTTTCATGAATTCTCTTTCATCCGAAAAAATTAATTTCACTATCAACTTTCTTTGATGCACAGTCACACATACCGTCTTGCTAGTGTTTTCCATCATTACTCACAACTTGTTTGGATAAATTTACTCTCAAACCTAAACACAAGATTGAATACCCATGGGATTACTAATTATCTTTTTTTTTTTACAATAAGGAATCACAGTACTATGGAAGTCATATGGTCATTTCAATGTACCTCTCTGTTTGAAAGTGTTTAGTTCAATTATAAAAACAATGTTATAATTACGAGTGAAGTATCTTAAGATAATAATTCATGATCTATAGGTATTCCACTCAATGAATATACATCACTCGTTCCCCTAAGATATGATATTTTCTTCCAATACAATCCTTTTTTGATAGAGGTGCACGTATCAATAATAAAATGTTAATGGCATATCCTCTTTTGTCTATATTTTTCATTTCAATTTTATTTAATTTCTTATTCTGTTATTTTTATATGATAAGAAGTGTGAACCATTAATTTTAATTAATTTAGTGAACCCTAAAACCAAATAAATAATTTAGTTTCCAAAATTCATTCTAATAAGTAAATAATCTACCTAGGAATAAAATGACCCCTCCCACTTTTTGTCAAACCTAATCATTCTAGAATACCCAATTAATCTGTTTTTGATGATATATATGGCTTGTAATTTAGAAACCTAATAGGTTATTCGATGATTATCAGGGATTATAACAAGGTTAGATGCAAGGATATGCGAAAAATATAGTGATATATAAAATGGTCCCTTTGAATTGGTTCATCAATCACTTTAGAATATTTTATCAATTTTCTAATATCCTTGAAATAGAAATATTAAATGATCTAGTAATCATATCATGGATAACATTATTTCAAGTAATAGATAAATTTTAGTATATATTAAAATGGGTTAGAAAACTCTCATTATTATAATATTTTTCATTGGATAATGTAAAATAATAATATTTCATGTTTAGTGAAATTTATAAATATTCTCCAAATTTGATTTATAGTCCGAAAATTCATCAATAATCCCATGAGAATTTAGTTTTTAAAATTAAAAAAATCATAAACATTACTTAAGAATGAAATAGATCTTTTCATTACATTAATCTAAATATTTTATTATTTTTATTTTTATAAAACATACTAAAAATTATTAAGATGGAAAACACACAACCTAAAAACAATTTTGTACCCCTCCCCCTCACTTGAATAATACCACCCTTAATAAAGCACAAAAAATTGACATATAGGTTTAAAAATCCAAATGAGATAAAGAAATTAGAAATTGTTATTATCATAAATCATTAAGATTTAATCTAATATCCACTTGGTTTTTTAGTCCTAAAATGAATGTTAACTTATATATTATGAAATTTAATATAATTAATAGAAAAAAAAAGAGATGAAATCGTTTGGGAAGGAATCAGAGATTTACTACCCAATAGGTGTTTTATTATCTTGGTCTATAGAGATATAGTTATAGTGGGTCATCTAAAATATGATGGTGGATGCAGATGATGTGATTTGAACCACCACATTATTTTTTTCCAAATGCTATTAAAATTTATTGTATGTTAAGGTCCAACTGAGCATGATTTAATTTATCCAATGACTATACAATGAATGATAATTTATAAAATTTGATTCGAAGATTATATGTGTCATATTTTCCATTATTTTATGAATATATTAAATCCATTAATTTCTTCTTACCAAAAAATAGGAGGGGATCCACTTCTTTGAAACTTGATCATGTAGCTCAGTACAATCTTCGTCTTCATTATAAGTACATGTTCATATTGGATTATATATTCGTTCTTCAACCTCTTCCATATCACCTTGGACTTTTAAGTTACAATACAATATTAAAATCCTTACTTGGTATGAATAATTTTTTCACAATAACAGATATTAGTATGTAGTTGATGGTCAAAAAAATTAAAAAATGAAATTTGAAAATATATACCCTACAATTTTTTTTGACTAAATATGATCTTAATTATTCATTGCATCTAGAAAGATATCTCTTGGATAGATAGGAAGTGGTAATTCTTCCTCTCACTCCATTATATTTTAATTAACTTCATCTTCAATGTATGTATGGAAGTTTTTCCAACATTATAAGGTCATGAACTATGGGTTTTCATATGGGATCCATTAGAAAACAACCTCTATTATTCCATGAATTTTGTCTTGGATTTTTTAAAATGTATTTCAGCTTTTTAGAAATCATGTTATAATAAATAATGGATCTAAGAAAAGAAATTTAGTCTTGGTAATTTGGATTTTCTTATTCTTGGTACCCATAGTTCTAAAGGAAGTTCTATATCACTAAAAAACAAAAAAAAAGTTATAAATGTTCACATCGATATTATTTTCCATGTGTACTGGTGGGGTTGAAACAAATTAATTAAAATATAAAAATTAAAAGATAATGTAATAAAGAACACTATGTACCATTATAGTGTCCATGGTATGGTCCAAAAAGATCCAAATTACCTATCATTGGGTAACACTCTTTATAATTAATGGAACATGAAGTTGAAATATATTAAATACCTCATGGTCATTACAACATATCTGAACTCGCACTCCCTAATCCAGTGCTGAAATCTATAACTTTAAATTTTTATCTTTCGGGATGATACTTATGACCCAAATTTTCTATCCAAACATTACGACCTGAAAAGAAAAACTTGGATCACTTACATATTTGAGTACCTTTTAGGTTTAGAGTTTCCTAGAATTGGGAAAACACCTACAGAAACAATTCACAAGTCATAAAAATTATATTTCTCCAATTGAAACCAGATTTTATTATTTCAAAATAGTTCATAAACACCATCCTCTTGAAATCCATTATGGGCATTAATTTTCAAGCATCATTATTTAAACCCTGGGAATAATGAAATAATGGAAGGGTGATCTAAAATTATCATTAACATTAAATATAATCATTAATAATTAAATGTCATCAATGAGAATAAGAGTGAATAAATGTACGATGACATAATAAAATTTTGTTAGAGAACCATAAAAGAACACATACCCATCAATACATAGACCATCAAATATGAAGACATAAAAAAGTCAACAGTCGTCAAAATAAATAATAATGAGCCATGTGATATCAATATCAATTATTAGAAACATTATAAACCTATAGAAAGAATATATAAAACATGGTGGTATCTTGGAACACCACCACATATGACCCTTAACAACCCTTACTGTACCCTTAAAAATAGAATAACCAATATGGCCCACTTCTATATCTAGAGTACCCAATGTACCAGATCTCTTTTTAGGTTCAACCATCGTATAACCTACAATTATCTCACCTGAAGATATCTAGTAAAACCTTTGATTTATATATTCCTAGAACCAAATACATATATAATTCCTCAAAACTCATTAAAAGAAACTTTTTTCATTTCAGAACATGATTAACCCATGAAAAAAAAAATATGTTCCACAACAATCTCGTTAAAACAAGATTAACCCATGGAAAAGAAATGGGATCCCAAAAAAATCATTGAAACAAGATTAAACAATATAAAAGAAATTATTTTGAAAACTATCTCTTTAGAACATGATTATCCCATGAAAAATAAATGTTTACCAAAACAATCTCTTTGAAACACGATTAACCCATGGAAAAGAAATGGGTTTCCAAATAATCTCTTTAAAAACATGATTATAACATGAAAAAGACATGGGTTGCAATAAAATATCTTTAAAACGTGATTATCCCACATAAAATAAATGGGTTACATAAACATATCTCTGAAACATGATTAACAGATGGAAAATAAGTTGGTTCCTTAACAATATCTTTAGGACATAATCAACCCATGGAAAAAAAACAGGTTTCTTAGAAATCACTTTGAAACATTGTAATATTGTGGGAAAAAATAGGTTTCCAAATAATCTCTATGAAACATGATTAACCCATGTAAAATACATGGGTTCTATAATAATCTCTTTTAAACATGGATATTTAATAGAAATCAAATATATCCCATACCAATACAATTGAAACATTAGTAACTGATAGAAAAGAAATGGGTTCCATAAAAATATCAATGAAACAAGAATAAACAATGGAAAAAAATGAGTTTCACAAAAATATCATTGAAAATTGATTAACCCATGGAAAGGAAATGGGCTCCATAAAAATCTATCTGAAATAAGATTAACCCATCGAAAAGAAACAGGTCCCTCAACAATATATTTGAAACAATATTAACCCATCCATAAGAGAAAATTGATATTGTCAATAAAAAATATCCCTAGTGTAGGATAAGTAAAAATATTTTTTGTTTATGTTTATTAATGTAAATTCCATTAAAATAAAATTAAACAAATTCATGAGTAATTTTGTCTTTAAACATTCCAAAGTGTCTCATACCACCTTGAAACATTTGAATCACAATCCATATGAATTGAATAATATTAAATAAAAAATCTAATATAATGAGAATATGTATATTAATGATATAACATGTCAATTTATAATTATATACACCTCATAAAAAATAGTATTACAACATAACAAATGTCACAATGAATGAAATTTTTGATAAAAATCCTTTACCACATTGGTAATATTGAAACAATGAACCCCATGAAAGAATAATAATTAAATAAAGCTTATACTATAATGATATATAAGTAGATTCATGATATAAAGTTTCAAATAAGTATTATATACACCTTATAAAAGTAACAAGGTTCATAATAACAAATAAGTCTTAATGGAATGTAAATTGAGATGAAATCCCTTACCTTAAGACTGGTTTGTCATGGTTGTCCTATATCATCATAAATAATAAACTTATGTTAATTATAAAATATAATAATTCACGTTTCAAAGATAATTATTTATTTTTTTCACTTATAAACATGTTATATACAATTACTTAATCAACAGTGTTTAATTCGGGTGTTTTGACCAAATCCAGCTTATGTGACAAAACTGACTTTGATATGTCGAATATGTAAAATGAGGTCATTATTTAAATATCTCTAGAATAATTCATATGAAATAATCATCAAAATTTTACATCAATTTTACATTTAAAATCATACATGAAATATTGTAATGAAAACTGAACCAATGTTATGATCATGGAGATGGTAGGTCATACTGCTCATGAATAACATTCCCATTTTTCAATAATTACTATGGAAATAAGGTGTGTAACAATTTTCATTAAAAAATTAATATTATATAATAAAAACTTTAAAATTTAAATATTTATACTTATATATACCATTATTTTGATGTGATGATGAAAAATGAAGAATCACATCGCTTCAAGGAGGCGGTAGTCCACACGTCCACGAACGACATTTTCACTTTTCCAGTGTGTGAAATGGAAAGAAGAAAATGATATTTTTTAATTGAAGACAGATAATTATATAATTAATTTCATAAAGATTTCTTTTATATAAAATATTTTTATTAAAATCAACTTTAGTAAGTTCCATGTAAATAGTGATCGCATCATATCGTTTTGGGAAGGCGGTAGTCCACATGTCTATAAACGATGTTATCGTATTTTCAATAAAAATGTAAAGCAAGAATTTATGTGTCATATAATAACAAAATAAGTATAAATACATTATAAATATTATATATATAATATATAAATAGTATCTACCTAAATCCAAACCTTATTATATGGTAAAGGAAAAATGAATGACATGGTTTCATTAGGCGGTAATTCACCGTACACATGAACGGTAAGTTTATTACCCATTTGGTGGAAGTGTGTGTAGGTATTAGTAAAAACAGAAAAAATATCAATATATTTAAGATACTTATTATTTTATATAATCATGGAATAATAATAATTTAATGGGTGGAGAAACTAAAAAAACATAAATATTCATTGATGAATGTTACCTCTTTTTGGGTAACTCCATTTGGTTTCCACCAAAGGGATTGCTTGGTTGAATTTATACACAAATTGAGGACTCTAGGGTTATTGGTTGGATATTGGGAAAATATTTTCTCAGGTTTTTTATTAGCCTATGTTTTTTATAGGTGTGAAGAAATGTTGGATGGAGTGCCGTTTTATAGTGGAGGGGAGTGGAATTCTTGTAAATATATGAAGGTAAACAATATTGAGAGGTAAAACTTATATCATCTGCCTCAAACAATGATCAAAATTATAGAAACGATATGATATGGTAGAATAATTTACACCTAATGGGTTTTGGAAAATTTTCTATGACATTTTCCCTTTAATATTAAAGCTTAACGACTAAACAAATTTTATTTTACCATAATAATTGTGATTAATTTTAATTACTATCACTAATATTTTGGGTAAAAAAAATATTTTACCTTATTATAAATTTTAAATTATTATTATTCAAAATATATAATTGATTTTTTTAAAATGTTTTGATATAAGTTGTGGAAAATAATTTAAAATTAAGCCCACATATGGGATGAAAAAGTGAGGTTATAGAGGGAAAATGATCAGCATTTTACTAAATTATTTATTTAAAATCACTATGAAAGTGATTCCAATTACCTAAATTTGATTTAAAAATATAAAATTTATATAACTATACTTTAAAATAAATTAAAATTACTATTTAACACCATAAATTATTCATTAGAAAAATAGTTTTCCTATTAAAATTCATTATCATTCACAATTCATTAAAATATGAATGATCTTAGAAAATTACAAAAAATTAACCCAATATAAATTATTATATTTAAATTTCAAAAATGATGTTTATTTTTTCAAATAAAAATTATAAAACTTCCAAAAATTATATATATAATAGGTGCTCCATTAATGGGCGGTAAAACTGCCCTTAACAAATATACATGTTTTTATGCTTAAAATTGGATTTATTCTTATCTTTAAACTATAAAACTTATTGGATAAATTTAAAAACTCTTTATTAAATATATAAGATATAAATTTAATTATTATATTTGACTAATAGTGATTAATTTAATATATTAAGGTAAAATTTCATGTTGTTCCTAAAAATGGTTTTCATAAAAACACATCATTTGTATTCAATTGAATTTTTTTTAATTTATAATTAATAGTTAACAAATGAATTTATTTTATAAACATGTGTACTCTATAGTTTCATTATTTATTTAATTTCATTTATTTATTCTATTCCAGTGGCCATGTGATTACTATCATATAAATATTAATATTATGTTGTTTTCTAGTAAGACTTAGGATTCTGTCTACCATAAGTCATCAAAGGAACACAATATCACATAAAAACAAATATAAAAATTGTGTTGAATGTGATGCAATAATAACTATGTATTGTTTTTATCAAAATCTATTAAATAATTTAAATTTTTTTTAAAAAATATATTTTATAAAATTTTAGGATTTTACATCCTACTAACCTTAAAATAAATTTATCCCTCAAAATTCATATTGGTTATCATATGATTAACATATTTAGAGTTAATTAATTGAATCCCACTTCATAAAAAGGGTCAATAAAAAATAACCTTCTAAATGGAATGTGGTAATCATAAAAGTCACCAAAATTTATTTATAACTTGTGGTCCACAATGTGAGAACATTAGTGAGAAATTAAAATATGGATTTTAATGGGAAAAATAATTATCATGGACAAATTGAGAGTGGAAGATAACCTAGACAAGAAGAAGTTAATGATGAAAGACCAAAATAAAAATAGGTGTAGAAAAGTTCATAGATCTCATCTGAGAATATGGTAATAAGGTTACATTTTATTTCAAGATCCTCTTCCTAAAGTTAAATAATTAACATAACAAATATTCCAAGAGAAAAATAAATTGAAATATACTTACTAGATGATTATAATTTTATCCTTTATTTAATTTCCTCCAAAATATCATTTTTTCTCCAAATTATTTGTATTTAAGATGAATTTTTAATTCTTGAATCACTAAAGTCTTGTTTTAAGGACCTCATAAACCTAAAAAGGGTAATCAAGCTATTTAACTTATAATTAGACATTAACCAAAACCAAAATGGTTAGACCATAGTTAGATAATTATTAAAATGATTAAACTGTCAAATGATATATTAATCTCCAAAATTATATAGTAAGAGCGAGTGTTTAAATTAAATTTTTCAATAAATAACAATCCTTAATATTATTCAAACATTTTGATGACGAGTTTGAAACCCAATGATTACAATAATATGATATTATATTCTTCCAAGAAATTTCAATTATTATTCCCCAATAAAATCCCATATATTTCCAAAACATTCTTAATATTAACATGTAATAATTTCATACTAACCATCATGTAGTCCAGTGGTAGTCATGATACCCTTATCTTCCATCAGTCATGGATTAAACCTACATCGCCTAGAGAGATGTGTCGAGTTTACACCAATCACAAAGGTTTTCCATTTTTATTTAAACATTCAAAACATAGTTTTCCATAAAAACCCTAACATTGATCCTTGGGGTTAAAAATAACTCATCCTAAAAAAATAACACCAAAAATCACATTAATATATCATTTCATAAAACCTCAAAGAGGTGTATAATAATTTGGGCTTATAATTATAATTAAGAATATATTCCTATGATTGTATCCATAACACTTAATATAAGATCATTTGAAAACATCCTATTCTCCAAATTCATGTAAACTGACTTTTGATACAACTATAAGAGCCTAGAACATGTACTCCCAGATCCTATTGTAAATTCCATAGCTTTACATTCTCGGATTTGATGCCAATAATTGTGACAAAATAAATTCATTTAAACTGTACAACATTAAAATGAAAACCTGGATCAATTACATATTAGAGACCCATTTAGGTTTATATTTTCAAAAAATTAGAAAAAACTCATACATAAAAAATTCAAAAATCATAAAAATAAATTTTTTTCCATTTATCCCAACATTTCTTATTTCTCAATATCTCGTCAATATCATCCTTGTGAAATCCTTTATAAACATAAATCATTCAACATAATTCTTTAAAACCTAGGGAAAATTAATCATAAGTAGGGTAATCTCAAAATCTCAATAAGGACAAACATAATCATTAATAATTAAATGTACTCAATAGGAACGAGAATACATAAGGTAATGAGTACTTAATAAAATGGAATGAGGGAATCCTAAAATAACTCGTACCCATAGATAATTTGACTAATAAATATGAAAATATAGAAAATTTAAGATTCATCAGAATGAATAATCAGTAGCCATGTGATATCGATATCGATAATTAAGAACCATTATTAACATATAGAAAGAATATATAAAACAATGAATTATATTATAACCTCATTACATTGAACCCATACAGAACCCTCACAATGACTTTAAAATAGAATAACCAATAGGGTTGGATTCTATCTCTGAAGTACCCGTGGCATCATAGAGGTATCTGGGTTCACCCATCGTATAAGCTATAATGGTCTCACCTAAGGCTATATGGCTTCACCCATAATTTATAATATCAATGAACTGAATACAATGTCAATTCATAAAAACTCATTGAGACAACCTTTATTCTTTCCATAACATGATTAATCAATGAAAAAGAATTAGGTTCCAGTACAATATCATTAAAATATTATTTATCTATGTAAATGAAATGGGTTCCAAACAAATCTATTTGAAACTTGGTTAACCCCTATAAAAGAAATGGGTCTCAAAATAATCAATTTTAAGACGTGATTATCCCATAGAAAAGAATTTGTTTCCAAATCACTCTCATTAAAACATTATTAACTCAAATAAATGAAATGGGTTTCAAAAAAATCTATTTGAAAACATTACTATCCCATAAAATAAAAATGGATTACAAAAAAATTACATTGAAACAAGATTAACCCATGGAAAATAAACGGGTTAAAAACAATCTCTTTGAAACATGATTAACCCATGTAAAATTAGTGGGTTCCATAATAATCCCTTTAAGACATAATCAACCTATGAAAAAAAACTAATTATCATAACAATTTATTTTAAATGTGTATAACTAGTGTAAAAATATATATATTCAAACAAACTCTTTGAAAAATGATTAACCCCTATAAATGGAATGGGTTTCATAATATTCTCTTTGAAACATGGTTATCCCATGGAAAACAAATGGGTCCCTTAAAAATCTCATTGAAACATGAGTAACCTATGGAAAAGTTATGGGTTCCATAACAATCACATTGAAACACGAGTAACCCATGGAATGTAATTGTATCCCATATAAATCTCATTGAAACTCTTTTAACCCCTTGAAAATAAATGAGTTCCATAAAAATCTCTTTGAAATAAGATTAACATGTTGAAAGGATACTGGTTTCTCACCAATGTATTTGAAAAAATCTTAATCCACACATAAAATAATTAAAATGGTGTAAATAAAAAAAACTCCCTAGTAGAGGACAATTAACAATAATGGTTTTCGATGTTAATGAATGAAAATTCCATAAAACTACAATTAGAAACATTCATGATGAAAATAAACTTTAATCATTCCAAAGTGTCTCATACCACCTTGGAACATTTGAATCAAAATAACCATTAATGGAATAACATTAAATAAAACATATAATATCATTATAATAATTATATTAATGTTATAACATTTAAAATTTGTATTATATAAACCTCATACAATAAAATATTAGTAGAACATAACAAACATCACAATAAAGAAAAATTGTTGAAAAAATCCATTACCACTTTGGTAATATTGAAACCATGAACCTAATAAAATAATAATAATTAAATAAATATTATAATATCAGGATAAATAAGAAGATTCAGGATATAACATGTCAAAGAGGTAGTATATATCCCTTATAATTGTAACTAGGTGCATAGTCACAATTATGCATCAATAGAATTTAAATTGAGACGAAACCCCTTACCTTGAGTCTGATTTGTAATGATTATCCTTTATCTTCACAAAAAATAAACTTGTGTTAATTATATTACTGAAAAAAAACATTTTCCTATTTTATCATTACTTTTATTTCATTTACAATAATATTATATATATAATTACTTAATCAATAATTTTTAAGTAAGATGTTTTACCATATTCATCTTATGTGTCAAAACTGAATTTGATTGGTCAACTATGGTCAATGAGGTCAATGTTTGAATTTATTAAGAATAATAAAATTGAAATGATAATAAAATTTTATATCAATTAGACTTTATAAATCATACATTAAATATGGTTATGAAAAATGAACCAACGTTATGATCATGGAGATTGTAGGTCGTACGTATGCATGAGTAACATACTTGTTTTTTAATTTCCATAATGGAAAGAAGGTATGTAAAATATTTCTTTATTTAATAACCATTATATCATCATTAAAATATAATTTAATTATATATACTTATATATATAAGTCTTTTGATGTTGTGATTAAAAAGGAAGAATCACATCGTATTGAGGAGGTGGTACTCCACACATCCATGAAAGACGTTTTCACTTTTCAGTGTGTGAAATGGGATGAATAAAATAATAAATTATATGTATAGAAAGATAATTATTTCATTAATGTCATTATTATTTTCTTTATATCATATATTTTTATTAGAATCATCATTAATACATTCCATGTTAATGGTGAACTCATCACTATGCTTTGACAAGGTGGTTGACCACATGTACACAAATGATGTTATCGTATTCCCACAAAACAGAAATAATGGAGGTTTGTGTTATATAATAATTATAGAAATATAAATTACAAGGCCCCATCCTTAAACCTTACATAATCTTGAGTTATCACAAGATTACACGTTGAGGATCTTTTCAGGTTTAGAGTTTTAGAGAATTAGATCTTAAAACATGCATTACAACCCACATTTAAACAAAGTGGATAAAATAAAAGATTTTATTCTTTTTTCCCATCAATGGAACATATTTTAAATAAAACATGGATTCTTTCTTGATACATCCTTGACTCTATCATCTTATCATGTACCTTTCTCTTGACCTGTGAAAAACATTTCAAAAACTTGGGATGAGCATAAAAACTCAGTATGGGTTATAAAAAAAACATGGAAGGGAAACATGAGTTCATATATACATAAGAATGAAATCATAATTTACCCATAAATCATAGGCACTTTAACATACCTCATAAAATAATGAATAAATCATAGAAATCATAAGACATAAAGGTAACTTGAGGCATTCATAACATTCTTACATAGGGAGTAACCCTCTTGGTTACGTTTGGAATACCCATCACAGTATATTCCCTAAATCTCTTCGGAGAAACCTTAATGTTTCACTCCTTTGCGTTACCCAATGCAATGGAGAGCTATATCGGGCTCACCCGCCCTTAGTCTATCATGGAACCACCCGTCTTCATAATAATGCCCAAGAACCTCAACATAATCTTATCACATAAACCATGCATAAAGGAAACATAACATTTCCACCATTCAATAACAATATATCAATACAACACATTGATATAAAAAAATTATGAAAACAATTTTCAATACCAAAATAAAAGAAAAGTAAAACATGGTATTTATTTTTCTTTTTAAAAAAAGTATGGCTTGTAGAGGAAGCCGAAACTCAAATAATAGTCACGGCGGCGGAGAAGTCGTTGTCGCCGCATACGTACGACAAAAAAATTACCTTTTGTCGTTTAGTAAATGCTTTGTATAAAAAAGATTCATTTTTAATAAACGTAAAAGTCAAAGGGGTTTATACACCATATAAAAGAAGGTTGTGTATAAAACAAAATATGCCTCAATAAAAGGAGATTGAGACAAAGTCCCATACCTCGGGTCCGACTTGACTCGATCGTTCTTTAATCTCTTGAATAATAAACTTGAGTTAATTTCTACTTGTTTAAGAACCTTTTTTAATTTCATTATTCCTTTTATATCACTTATTACCATGTCATTAACACTATGTAATTATTTAAGTTAATAACGGTCATTTTAACGATCATTGGTACTTGAGTAAAAAATAAACCCTTTATAATTACAAGTTGTTCATGTATCCATTATATCCAGAATTATAATGATGATGTATATATCATATATATCCAGTATATTCATGTATTTATAATATTACATAATCATTTAGAGGTAAGAAATGAAATGCACCGTTCATGGAGACGGTAAGCCGTACGTACGCATGAACGCTACTTTCATTTCTATTTCGTATTTTATAGAATGGAATCATAATGATATAAAGGTATATTATAATTCCAGTATAATATCATATATAATATCATTGTTCCATCCTTTATACGTCCCACATATGGTATTTAATGAATCAAATCACTTTTAGGGGGCGGTAGTCCGCAGTTCCTTAAATGAAGATATCGCGTCTACCCATTATGGAAACCATAAAGGTATACCCAAAATGAAAAATACATAAGCTTAAGGAAACTATAAACATATTATATATCATATATAAATATAGTGGCATCTTAATGGCCACCTTTGAAGGTGTTAAAAGAATTTTGAACAATCATCGTTTCGAGAGGTATAAATTCACCATCCACGGAAATAGTATGTTCATTAACCATTAAATGTAGGTGTGTGTAAGTGTAGCTCGAATCCTTATTATAGAAACATACTAGTATATTTAGGATACTGGGGTTGTTACAAAAGAAAATCATAAAAAGAGTTTAGGGGGTTGGAGAAGCAAAATTAAACCAAAGGACTCAAAAGAAGACATTACCTTAAAATCGGGTAACTCCCTTTGGTTTGAGCTCAAAGGCTTCCTTGGGAAGACTTCTGCCCAAGGTGAGGATTCCAGGAGTAAGATAGGGATGTGTAGAGCCAAAATGGGCAGGGGTTGGCCGAGCCAAAGGCTTTGGGAGTGTGGGTATGGAGGTAGAGGTGGGGACCTTTTATAAGAGGAAAGGAGGGGCACTCTTGGAAAGTAAAGATAAGTTACTTTATTTTAAAATGAGTTTGGGATTAAAAAGGTCCCACATTGATATAATTATAGGATAAGGTGATAGGGTTCGAAATCCACTCATCCAATTGGTTTTGGCCATGTGTAGGTTTTAGATTTTACATTATCTTTCCATTTTATTTAAATCGTTAAATAATGAGGTCATCGCTGCATCATCATGATGTCATAAATAATTTAATTTATTTAATGTCTAAGAATTATAAAAAAACTACTATGAGGTAGGAAATCTTTTTATCTTTCTAATGAATATTTATAGTCAAAAATCTGACTTGTATAACCCCATGTAAAAATTGTTTTAGTAAAACACATCATGTGTGTGTCATTTTTACTTTAACATTTAATAAAAAGTTATTTATGTCATTTCCCAACCAAAGTGGCTCCATGGGGTCCCCAAGTTGACTCATGACTTTTCTTGGTCAGACATGACACAACCAATAAGGGTAGGACATGTGTCAAGCTCATCTAATACTATTAAAACATTATTTTTACCTTAAACTACACTAATTACCACTAATCGCGATTAAAAACTTAATAAGTTACTATTCACCAAAAAATTATTTTTATCTCATTGAACCACATTTTACTTCTTAATGACAACCATGTATGTCGGATTTTTGAAATTCAAAACACAATTATGGAAAAATTTCATTTAAACGGAAAAATCAGTTTTTATAAGTACCACTTAGTGGTTTCACTATTCATCAAAAATTGATGTTTTTCAGAAAATTACCAAAAATTCACCCTAAGCTATATTTGATATTCTGAATTCAAAAATGAAGTCTATTTTACAAAATTCAAAACATATAAGTCACATTAATTAATTTAATAATTAATTCCCGCTTTCAAAGCAAATAGCTTGTTTTTATGAAACAATAAGTATCAAAAGATTGACACCAGTTTAAGTCCAATTTCAAAGTGAAATTGATTCCAATGACCACCATTGGATTGAATTGTAAAAATATATTCTAATTTCACTTCAAAACCAATTCAAAACATAATCTAATCATATAAATAAATTAGATTAAAAAGCAGTTTTGATGTAAAATGCAGTATTTTTCACTATTCATTAAAAAATGAACATTGTCAGAAAAATACCAAAAATTCACACAAAGTAAATTTTGATGTCCCAATCATAAAGAATAAATTTATTTTGACAAAAATAGTTTATAAAATTGTCAAATTATAGATTCAAAAATGGTTTTCCATCAAAAGGCAGTAAAACAATCTTTTAAAAATATTAGTGTATTCCATGCTTAAGATTGGATTTATTTTCATTTTAAGACTCTAAAACACTATCTAATTCATTTATAGACATAGATAAAAATATCTATTATTCATTACTTACTTGGGATGTTACATCCTTCCTCCCTTTTGAAAATTGCGTCCCCGCAATTTATTTACTTATCGAATAAATGGGGGTACTTATCCCTCATTTCATTTTCAGATTCCCATGTTGCCTCTTCCATCATGTGGTTTTTCCCCAAAACCTTTACCTGATGAATCACCTTATTCCGTAACACCTGCTCCATGTGGTCAAGAATCTGGACTGGTTGTTCCTCATAAGATAGGTTCTCTTCCAGCTGAACTACCTCTGGACTCAAAACATGAGATGGATCTGGCATGTACTTCCTTAACATTGAAACGTGAAAAACATTGTGTACCTGAGATAAACTCGGAGGTAAAGCCACCCGGTATGCAACTGATCCAACTCTCTCCAGAATTTCATTTTGTCCAATGAACCTTGGACTCAACTTTCCTTTCTTACCAAATCGCATCACACTTTTCCAAGGATAACCCTTGAGAAAAACATGATCACCTACCTCAAAAGATAGATCCTTCCTCCTGTTATCTGCATAACTCTTCTGCCTACTCTGAGCTGTTCTCATGTGCTTCTGAATCAGCTGAACTTTTTCTGCCATCTCTTCTACCAATTCTGGTCCCATCAACTTCCTTTCACCCACTTCATCCCAGAAAGCTGCAGTTCGACACCGCTTCTCATATAATGCCTGAAATGGTGCCATCTTTATACTGGAATGAAAACTGTTATTATATGAAAATTCAACCAAAGAAAGATGTTGGTCCCAACTTCCCTGATAATCCATAGAACAAGCTCGTAGCATATCCTCCATGTTCTTAATTGTTCGTTCTGACTACCCATCTGATTGAGGATGAAAAGCTGTACTAAAATTTAATTAAGTACCCAACGACTTCTGAAGGCCTTTCCAAAAGTTAGAAGTGAACATGGGACCACGATCAGATACAATGGAGAGAGGAACTCCATGTAACCTGACTATCTCTTTAAGATACAAACGGGAAAGTTGATCTAGGGAAAAAGTATCTCGTATAGAAAGGAAATGAGCAGACTTGGTCAAGCGATCAACAATAACCCAGATTGCATTATTACCTCGAGATGTCTTCGGTAATCCCACAACAAAGTCCATGGATATATTCTCACATTTCCACTCTGGTACCGGGAATAGATGAAGCATCCCTTTAGGTAACTGCCGCTCTGCTTTAACCTGCTGACAAGTCAAACACTTCACAGTAAAATCAGCAATATCTCTTTTCATTCCATCCCACCAGTAATACTCCCGAAGATCTCTATACATCTTAGTACTATCTGGATGAACTGAAAACGGAGAACTATGAGCTTCACATAACAACTCTCTCTTCAACTGTGAATCACAAGGCACACACAATCTCTTCCCAAATCTCAAAGCAAAATCATTATCAATGTTGAATTCAGGAAACTTACCTTTCTGAACCAGCTCTACCTTTTTCTACAACACACTGTCTTGCTTCTGTGCTTGCTTGATTCTATCTGATAGAGATGATCTCACTGATACCTGAAACAAAACAGAAGAACTTCCTGCACAAACAACTTCTATGCCATATTTCATCAAATCCTTAACCAAAGGATCACGTTCCGAATGCAAAATTGCTAATGAAGCATTACTTTTTCGACTCAAAGCATCAGCCACTTTATTTGCTTTTCCCGAATGGTAATGAATTGTACAATCATAATCCTTGATTAATTCTATCCATCTCCTTTGTCTCATGTTCAATTCTTTCTGAGTGAATATATACTTTAAACTTTTGTGATCGGTATATATTTCACACTTTACTCCATACAAATGATGCCTCCAAATTTTTAAAGCAAAAACAACAGCAGCTAATTCAAAATCATGTGTAGGGTAATTTACCTCATGAGTTTTCAACTGTCGTGAAGCATAAGCAATTACCTGATCATTTTGAATTAGGACACAACCAAGTCCTTTCAATGAAGCATCACTGTAGATAACAAACTCACCATTCCTGGAAGGTAGTGCCAAAACTGGAGCATTCACCAATCTTCTTTTCAATTCCTGAAAACAATCATCACATTCTTTTGTCTAGATAAACTTAACACCCTTCTGAGTTAGCTTAGTCATTGGACTAGATAACCGTGAAAAATTTTCCACAACCTTTCGGTAGTAACCTTCCAAACCAAGAAAACTATGGATCTCTGTTACATTTGTGGGTCTTGGCCATTATTCAACAACTTTTTTTTAGCAGGATCAACAGTTATGCCATCTTTTGAAACAATGTGACCCCGGAAAGAAATTTTTTGTAACCAAAACTCACACTTGCTGAATTATCCATATAGTTTCTTTTCTTTTAAGGTTTGCAAGATAACCCTTAAATTACTTTCATGCTCCTCTTTAATTTTAGAAAACACTAAAATATCATCAATGAAAACAACCAACATTTTTCACCTGAGTCAACTGAGCCATAACTGCAACAAACTATTTAGTTCTGATTCTAACCATCTCAGGATACTGATTTGAAAGGTCATTTCCCACTGTATGCCTTCCCAGAAAATCTGTTATGTTTCCTCTACGAAAAACCATTCTTAACACAGAAATATCTTAGGTGAAGCAACATGGTAATCTGTAAATGATATATCATTTCAATAATACCATAAATTAATTCATAATTTAACAATTTTCTAACTCCTAAAGTTTTCTAAACCAACCTCTAATACCAACTATAAGGCCCCAGCCTTAAACCTTACATAATCTTGAGTTATCACAAGATTACACATTGAGGATCTTTTCAGGTTTAGAGTTTTAGAGAATTAGATCTTAAAACATGCATTACAACCCACATTTAAGAAAAAGTGGTTATAATAAAAGATAGTATTCTTTTTTCCCATAAATGGAACATATTGAAAATAAAACATGGATTCTTTCTTGACACATCCTTGACTCTATCATCTTATCATGTACCTTTCCCTTGACCAGTGAAAAACATTTCAAAAACATGGGATGAGCATAAAAACTCAGTATGGGTTATAAAAAAACATGGAAAGGAAACATGAGTTCATATATACATAAGAATGAAATCATACTTTACCCATAAAACATAGGCACCTTAACATACCTCATAAAATCATGAATAAATCATATAAATCATAAGACATAAAGTTAACTTGAGGCATTCATAACATTCTTACGTAGGGAGTAACCCTCTTGGTTATGTTTGGAATACCCATCACAGTATATTCCCTAAATCTCTTCGGAGAAACCTTAACGTTTCACTCCTTCGCGTTACCCAATGCATTAGAGAGCTATATCGGGCTCACCCGCCCTTAGTCTATCACGGAACCACCCATCTTCATAATAATGCCCAAGAACCTCAACATAATCTTATCACATAAAACATGCAAAAAGGAAACATAACATTTCCACCTTTCAATCACAATATATCAATACAACACATTGATATAAAAACATTATGAAAAAAATTTTCAATAACAGAATAAAAGAAAAGTAAAACATGGTATTTATTTTTCTTTTTTTAAAAAAGTATGGCTTGTAGAGGAAGCCGAAACTCAAATAATGGTTACGGCGGCGGAGAAGTCATTGTCGCCGCATACGTACGACAAAAACATTCCCTTTTGTCATTTAGTAAACGCTTTTTATAAAAAATATTCCTTTTGAATAAACGTAAAAGTCAAAGAGGTTTATACACCATATAAAAGAAGGTTTTGTATAAAACAAAATATTCCTCAATGAAAGGAGATTGAGACGAAGTCCCATACCTTGGGTCCGACTTGACTCGATCGTTCTTTAATCTCCTGAATAATAAACTTGAGTTAATTTCTACTTGTTTAAGAACCTTTTTCAATTTAATTATTCCTTTTATATCACTTATTATCCTGTCATGAACACTATGTAATTATTTAAGTTAATAACGGTCATTTTAACGATCATTGGTACTTGAGTCAAAAATAAACCCTTTATAATTACAAGTTGTTCATGTATCCATTATATCCAGAATTATAATCATGATTTATATATCATATATATCTATTATATACATATATTTATAATATTACATAATCATTTAGAGGTAAGAAATGAAATGCACCGTTCATGGAGACAATAAGCCGTACGTATGCATGAACGCTACTTTCATTTCTATTTCGTATTTTATAGAATGGAATCATAATGATATAAAGTTATATTATAATTCCAGTATAATATCATATATAATATCATAGTTCTATCCTTTATACGTCCCACATATGGTATTTAACGAATCAAATCACTTTGAGGGGCGGTAGTCCGCACTTCCTTAAATGAAGATATCGTGTTTACCCATAATGGAAACCATAAAGGTATACCCAAAATGAAAAATACAGAAGCTTAAGGAAAACATAAAAATATTATATATCATATATAAATATATTGACATCTTAATGGCCACCTTTTAATGTGTAAAAATAATTTTGAACAATCATCGTTTCGGGAGGCATAAATTCACCATCCACGGAAACAGTATGTTCGTTAACCATTAGATGTAGGTGTGTGTAAGTGTAGCTAGAATCCTTTTTTTAACAACATCCTAGTATATTTAGGATACTGGAGTTGTTACAAAATAAAATAATAAAAAGATTTTAGGGGGTTGGGGAAGCAAAATTAAACAAAAGGACTCAAAAGAAGACATTACCTTAAAATCGGGTAACTCCCTTTGGTTTGAGCTCAAAGGATTCCTTGGGAAGACTTATGCCCAAGGTGAGGCTTCAATGAGTAATATAGGGATGTGTAGAGCCAAAATGGGCAGGGTTTGGCCGAGCCAAAGGCTTTGGGAGTGTGGGTATGGAGGTAGAGGTGGGGGCCTTTTATAAGAGGAAAGGAGTGGTACTCTTGGAAAGTAAAGATAAGTTACTTTATTTTAAAATGAGTTTCGGATTAAAAAGGTCCCACATTGATATAATTAGAGGATAAGGTGATAAGGGTTCCAAATCCACTCATCCAATTGGTTTTGGACATGTGTAGGTTTTAGATTTTACATTGTCTTTCCATTTTATTTAAATCGTTAAATAATGAGGTCATCGATGCATCATCATGATGTCATAAATAATTTAATTTATTTAATTTATAAGAATTAGAAAACAAATACTATGATGTATTAAATCTTTTTATCTTTGTAATGAATATTTATAGTCAAAAATCTGACTTGTATAACCCCATGTAAAAATTATTTTAGTAAAACACCTCATGTGTGTGTCATTTTTACTTTAACATTTAATAAAAACTTATTTATGTCATTTCCCAACCAAAGTGGCTCCATGGGGTCCCCAAGTTTACCCATGGCTTGTCTTGGTCGGCCATGACACAACCAATAAGGGTAGGACATGTTTCAAGCTCATCTCGTACTATTAAAACATTATTTTTACCTTAAACTACACTAATTACCACTAATCGCAATTAAAAACTTAATAAGTTACTATTCACCAAAAAATTATTTTAATCTCATTGAACCACATTTTACTTCTTAATGACAACCATGTATTTCAGATTTTTTAAATTCAAAACACAATGATGGAAAAAATTCATTTAAATGGAAAAATCAGTTTTTATAAGTACCACTTAGTGGTTTCACTATTGATCAAAAATTGAAGTTTTTTAGAAAATTACCAAAAATTCACCCTAAGCTATATTTGATATTCTGAATCCAAAAATGAAGTCTATTTTAAAATATTCAAAACATATAAGTCACATTAATTAATTTAATAATTAATTCCCGCTGTTAGAGCAAATAGCGTGTTTTTATGAAACAATAAGTATCAAAAGATTGACACCAGTTTAAGTCCAATTTCAAAGTGAAATTGATTCCAATGACCACCATTGGATTTAATGGTAAAAATATATTCTAATTTAAATTCAAAACCAATTAAAAACATAATCTAATCATATAAATAAATTAGATTAAAAAGCAGTTTGATGTAAAATACAGTATTTTTCACTATTCATTAAAAATGAACATTGTCAGAAAAATACCGAAAATTCACACAAAGTAAATTTTGATGTCCCAATCATAAATAATAAGTTTATTTTGACAAAAATAGTTTATAAAATTTTCAAAAGATAGATTTAGAAAAAAAATTCCATCAAAAGGCAGTAAAACAATCTTTTAAAAATATTACTGTATTCCATGCTTAAGATTGGATTTATATTCATTTTAAGACTCTAAAACACTATCTAATTCATTGATATACATAGATAAACATATCTATTATTCATTACTTACTTGGGATGTCAGATAAATACATTATAAATATGATATAAATAATATAATAATGTATTTACCTTATAATTCCCAACTATAATTAGTGGTAATGTAAAACGAATGATATTGTTTTGTGAGGCGGTAATTCATTATACACATGAATGGTTAGTTTGTTACCCATTTGATGGAAGTGTGTGTTGGAGTATGAAGAACCATTAAAATAAAAACATATCAGAATATATAGGATAATTATATTTTTATATAATAATTTAATAATAATTTAATGTTTGGAGAAATAAATAAAACATTAATACATGTTGAAAAATGTTACCACTTTTTCTGGTAACTCCTTTTGGTTTGCACTAAAGGGATTCCATTGTTTGTTTTATGCACAACTTTATATCTATAGGTTTATGTGATGTATATTAAGATATTTTTGTAGCGTTTTAATGCGAAAAAGTTCTTTATTGATGTGAAGAAATGGGGGATGGTGGGTGTACTTTTATAGTGGAGGGGGTGTATCATTCTGGTAAATATAAAAATGTAAACACTATTGAGAATTATCCCTTACATCATGTGCCTAAAATAATGATTAATATTCGTGAAAATATGTGAAATTATCAAAACATTTCTACCCAATGGGTTTGGTAAATGTATTTGGGTCATTTGGACCCTTAATATTAAAGTTTGACCACTCAGTAAACTATATTTTTCCTTAATCATTGTAATAAATTTTAATTTCTTTTACAAGTACTTTTTTTCAAAACAAATATTACCTTACTATATATTATCAATTATTCTTTTTCAAATTTATTAATCCATTTTTTTCAATTCCAACCAATGAAGTGGCATAAATGTTTTTAAAATTAATCTAATGGAAGGGACGACAAAGAGGTCTTTAAAGTGAAAATATTCAACAGTTTGCTACTTTTTTAAAATATAAAATCATTATGATAACGATTAAAACTAAAAAACTTTTATTTAATGATATAAAATTTATCTAATTATACCTTAAAAGAAATTAAAAATATAATTTATCATCATAAATTATTCATACAAATAAGAAGTTTTCAATTAAAATTCAGTGTCATTCACAATTCATCAAAATATGAAAGTTATCAAAAAAATAGAAACAATTCTCCCAAATTAAATATTAATATTAATATTTCAAAAAGTAAATTATATTTTGGAAAATAAAAATTAAAAAAGTTCCCAAATATCATCCCTTAAAAATATACAGTTTTTTAATATTAAAATTGTATATATTCTGATCTTGCCACTATCAAATTTTTTAAATGAATTTAAAATAATTATTAAATATATAAAATATTAATTTCATTCATATCATTCACTAATGGTGTTTAATTTAATTTATTACGATAGAATTTCATTCTGGTTATAAAAATGGTTTTCATAAAAACACATCCTTTATATTCAATTGGACTTTATTTTCATTTCCAATTAATCGGTAACCAATGAATTTATTTTAAAAAAATGTATAAGATATAGTTTCATACATTAGTTAATCTCATTCATTCACTACATTAAACCTTTTCATTGATAACTATCATATCGAATGTTAATATTATATATTTTTTTCTAGTAAGACTCGAATTTGTGTGTAACATAAGTCATTAAAGGATATCGATGTTGCATGCAATAAAAGAGAATCCTGGTGTTGGGTGTGATAAAATATAAAATATGTATTGTGTGTAACTAAATATATTAAATAATTTAAATTTATTTGAGATAATATATTTCATATAATTTTGGGATGTTATGGTCATCATATAATGTGGAATAAAGTAACAAAATTAAAATCATGCTATTTTATTCTATTTTTAGTGTTTTTATTTTATGATATCATTTTAAATAAAGTGTGTGGTGTGATGCTAAAATAAAAGAAAATTATAATATGAATGAAATGAAAAATAAAATGATATCAGTAAAACTTTATGGATTATCCCACGTAGGACACTCATATTTTCATCATTGTTCTCAGTTAAATTTGATCATAATCATATTCTCATCTATGTATCATTTTAGCATTGTCCACCAATAAGGATAATATTTAAGAAATTAGGACTTAAATTTTACATTTCACTAACTCCTTTATTAGTGGGTTAACTGTTTATCACTGTTGTGTTGTTTATAGGTTAACTAATCTCACATAAACATATCCCCTTTCAGGGTGTACAAAATCAAGAGAGAGTAGATTTCACACACCAACTCACTTATTCACTTTTATATACCTTTCCTCAATTTCCTTTTTTATTTTATTTTTTATAACAGTACTATATTTAATAGTGTTAATTGGGAGCCCTTATAATATCCCAAAGGCCTAATTTCACAAAGGCCCAATACATGGGATTTTCCTTTATTACTATATCAGGGATTATACAACTACATCATAGGGCCCTATGAAACATTCTAGTTCCTTAAGCATCACATTTTTAGTGGATTCATATATATTGGAGGTTCATGTTGTTCTGTTGGGTCCTACTCTATGTTTCATCACTCAAGAACCACACCATAGTATTCCTCCTAACATACCCCTACTTAGTGATATATCATATTGATCCTCCTCATTAGTTTATACATGCTAGTACCTGCTTCATGGTCCTCTATTATATATTGTCCTCAGTTCCCTACACCATGGCCACTGGCCTTTCATGGTGGTGTCATCTAGAAATACACCTGAACTGGGTGGTTTTCAAGGTTTGAATCCTAGTAGGTATAGTATTACAAGGGATTTTCTAGAACTTTTTAGGCCCTCAGTAGCACTTTCTTTAGAAATTGACTCCATTACTACTAGATATATTACTTAAAAATATAATCACGGAATGGATCATTGAGTGCTAACAATATATAGATGCAAATTTAGGGATGAGATATTTTGGGCTACTATCAGCTACCCCCGTCACTAAATACATTAAATCCTCATAGTTAGACCCAATAATATGAACAAAAGTCGAAATATTATTATAAAATTATTTACTACATTTATGGTCTCTTTAAAACTAATGATTGTAGTTTATACCTCAATTGGAATAGATTTGAGAAACAAAGGTAGAGATAACACAGATTACATAATTAAGATATAAAATTTTTAAAATGATAAAACCCACAAATGAAGAATCAATCCCATGGGTGGGATACTGTATTCTTGAGGTATCTTTAACTTTTAATATGTGTTTCAAAAACTATAATCAGTTTTATGATTTCTGTTGGAGGAATAGGTTACTTATGATGAATAAACCCATTAGATGTGAATATTCTATTTTCTTCTATGAAAATATCAGGACAATACGGATTTAAGTTCCTAAAATAATATCATTTACCTGATATCCCTCTATATATATGTGGTTTCATACCCTAAATAATATTTTTAGGCAGTGTTTATAGATATCCCTTGATTGTGCCCACAGATTGGTTGCATGCTTTGTTTCCCTCATTTTTCATAAATGAAAATAATTCTTCCTATTTTCATAGGTTATTATTAAGCCATACTTACCGATCATCACTTATTAATGGAATTCCATTAATTATAAGTTGTAATTTTCATTGATGGTTTGGTGCTTTTATGAATAAATTCAAGAAATTATGATAGAGTAGAATTTTTCTAGGAAATATGTAGTTTTTCAATTCCACCAACATGTTTGCTTATTTAAATGAGCATTATCATAGGCTATAATTAATCAAACATGTATATTACTACTATATATATCTAATGTTGTGACATTCTATAATCGCTAATTTATGTTTTCTGATGTCCATAATTTCATATTTTATATAGGAAATAAAAATCCTTTATATTCCCTATTCTTTTAGTCACCAGTGTCGATATTCTCATATCGTATGAAATCAAAGGGTTTCATGTAAAATTCAATCACTTTACTAAATCAATATCACCATGGTCATGTCATAATATCACAATGTCACATGACATAATTCATTTATAGGTTTCCATTTTTTTGTATCATAGAAAATGATATCCCGCACCTAATTAATTTTTCAAGCTACAACCATCGACATTTAATAATCATATAATCCAATTTTTATCATCATCAGTGAATTATTTTAATCATAAGGTCAATTTATAAAATTGGTAGTAATATTTAATTTTTTATAATTTTGATACACTTATTCCCTTAGAATACATCTACCACTGTGTATGCATTCTCAATTTCATAAGATATTCCATGCTCATGCCCATCAATTTCACATTTATTTCCAATAGCTAAATTGATCTTCTCAGCATTATCATCATAAAAAATACCCTATCAATGTTTTTACACTATCATTATATCACTTATTCGTGATTAAAATAATATACATCATAATTTATTTTTTTATAATTAAGTTTAAAATTAAAAAAATTAACGGAATTAAATTATTTTTCCAATGATTAAAATAATAATTGGGTTGCTTCCATTGACATTTTTAATAAAATTATTTTCATTTTTTCCAAAACTAATTAATTAATTAGAAATATTTCTAGAATCATTTTTCTTCTGAGTATCAATGATGTTTTTGTAGATGTACTATTTTATTATATTTATATATTAGGAATTTAGTCATTATTTTCAATGCTGGAAAGGCCCATTGGTTCAAAAGAAGGTTATGTTAATGTGATCAATTTTTTAATAAAGTATATATATTAAACCATTGTATATTTATATTATGTTATTATAAAATATTATTTGAAAAAATATTTTGTTTTTTATAATGTAACATAGGGTTGAACTTGTGTAACGGCCCAATATTTTATTGTATAATTTTTTACCCTTTAAAGTAACATTGTGTTGAAATATTTTTCCACATGCAACACTTAACTAAAATAATACAATACATATTATATAATAAAATTTCAACACGAATAAAACCAATTCTAGATAAAAATGTTAAACAATAATAAATTCATAAAAAATATTATTAATAAAACATAATGTTTGAAAAGGGATTTTTTCAATGGAATGAGCTTTTAATATATTGAATTATTATTTAAAAGGTAAATTTGTAAATTTTAGAATTTTAATTTAGTGAAATGAACGTTACTTTTTAATTAATCGCTAATTTTTTTTCATAAGGATATTTTTTTGAGATTTTTGTAAAAAAATAATTGAATTTTAGATCAATAGTGAAAATATAGATTTTTCTAAAACTGCCAATTTTATGGATTTATCTTAACAAAAGAATGAAATAAAATTTTATGAATCCTATTTTAAAAACAACATTTATATTTAATAAGTAATATAATAAATTTAAAAAATTTATTCTGAATTTACAAAGAACATGTTTATCATTTTTAGAAACTCAAGTAATATTTGACACTAAAAACTTTTTTTATGCACTAACATTAAAAATATATTTTATCATTTTTATAAATTAATCTAAAAAATGGGATTCATATAAATATAAATATTTAAAATGTTATTTAATAGATAATTTTTCATTTTTTTTTAAAAAGGCAACTTGTAATAAAGTTAATGACCATGATAATGGTGATAAGGTTATTTTCAAAGAATTATATTATTAACAGTGTGGAATTTCTATCTACTCAATTAAATTGATATATTGTTAGTAACTATATTTTTAACATAAATATAATTTTATTAACATACATTTAATACATAATCAGTCATGAATACTATTTAAAACACATGAAGGATAGATAATTATTTTTCAACCAAATATTTTTTCTATATAAAAAATATAATTATAATGTTAATTTTTTATTAATTATAATTTTAAATATATGAAATTCTATTTCATAAAACTCAAATTTAATGAGAGTGGTTATTTTATATTTTTAGAAAAATATAAGTTACTTTGCTAAAATCAACTTACCCTAGTAAAAAGGGTAAATGTAAAAAACAATATGAGTAAATAACTTCAAACATGTTGAAAATTTGGTTATAAAATATTTTTTTGAGTATTTTTCAACCAAGGTTCTCCACAATATCCACTATTTAATAATTTTTTATTCATATACCCATTAATAGTGTAGTGAATTCTTGGAAAAGTAAAGAGTATTTACAAAATTTCCCTTTTTTCACTTATAAAAGGGGGTCACTTCCACCCGTTCCATACTCCACTATCCTTAAAGAATATCCTTAGATTATCACTCTCCTAAAAGTAACATTAAATTCATAATTAACTTCATAACTATAATTAGTCTTAACCCATTAAACTCTAAGGATACTTTTAAAATACTGTTCAAGGTCACAATGTGATTATTGCTTAATCCTTAACCTTTTCTTCTTAAACATTATCTTCCAAAACTACCCTATACATAATGATATAATGACCTATGTATCATTTATATTATTATTTGTTATTATATTTATGTAGAAACCCTTATTTATTCCTTCCCATCAACTTAGAAAAACAAAATAATGGTGATCATTAATTTTTACCGACTATTGCTTCCAGAAAGCGATGTTGTCCATTTTCACCATCAACTCCCGTCATTAGATATGAAGATATAATTTATTTAAATATTTTTTCAATAAAAAGTATAATTATTATTATTTAGAAACCAATTATATTCCACATTCACTACTTCTCATTCTTTGGGAAATTAAAATTTTAATCCTGTGTTGTGCGGACTACCCCTCCACGAAGTAACATTTTTTCACCATGATTTTCATTATTTATCCAAACATGTTGAAATATGACAATAAAAATTAATAAAATTTAACTAAAATTATTATTATTCTATTTTAATGATATTATACACTTCTTTATCTACACTCACACATAGAGTTATAGTATGTTCTTTTTTGGGTCTGTTTAACCTCATATATAAATGATGTTATAAAATTCTATCATGGATGACCATGGGAACTAAAATACTAAAATGATTAATTTTTTTAAAAAATGTTAATTTTATGGTTATTTAAATTTTATATTTTTTATTTCAATTATTATTGAAATAAGATCTTCAACTACTAAAATTAAGAAAATAAGTTGACATCAATTCCATTTACAGTGAAACTAAACAAAACACTTTGTAATAAATAAATTCTATATAAAAATAAATGGTCCTGATTTAATTAAATATTGATGGATAATACTTTTATTAAGGTATATAATAAACATAATTTTATTTTTAAGGATGTTATGCGCTTACGCAGAATGAATCGGGACCATAGTAAGGGTTTTCCTATGTCAATTTTCAATCCCTTGAGAAATAAATATTATTATACACAATGTCTTATTTTAAATGGTGTATACAATTACCTTTGAATAATTCATATCATGATACACCAATTATTCATGGTATTTAATCTTTAATTTTAAATCACATCCTTTATGGGGTCTTGATTCGACAAATTTTAATGTCCTAAGGGTTGTGCTAACTCAAATTGT
The DNA here is from genome assembly GCA_963277665.1 of Viscum album. NCBI lineage: Eukaryota > Viridiplantae > Streptophyta > Magnoliopsida > Santalales > Viscaceae > Viscum > Viscum album. The sequence continues at coordinate 37,931,246 of OY728127.1, read as the reverse complement.
TTTCCATTAGGTTGTATTGTTACTAAATAAATTATATTTTTCAAGTTTAATTTTTTCAACCATATGAATCCTTTATAATTTATTTTATGGGGTTATAAAATTCTTCCTTATAGTATTAGTATCAAAAAATTCTTACTTTAAAGATTATGTTATATAAAATAGAATCTTTTTCTCAATTCAAATTTCATAAGATATACTTCTTTTTATACACCAATTGTAATTTATATTGTGTATATAATACCTATTTTTTATATTATTTCATTAATTATCTTTTCCCGGTGTAATTTAATTTTAATTTAAATACCAGTTTCATTCAATGTGTCTCAATTTAAATGTGTCTTTATCCTTAATATATATCCCAACATAAATTATTTATCCTTGAATAATATGTTCTATATTTGGTTATGATATTATAAAACCCCTTTTTATCCTTACATTTCATTTTTTTCAATTGTAGTTTCTCTTTTTCTCTGTGGAATTTAATTAATTAAATTTCTATCATCTTCTTTGATGAAATACCTTCCCCATAATATGTTTGACATTGATAACAATAACTATTATTCATTACAATAGATCATTCCTTTTTATACCCATATTTTTCATCCCTTAAATTTTATCATATATTATAAGGAACTCATATAGGGATTAATTTTTGCGGTACTCATACTTATCATAACAAATTTTCAAAGGAAAATTTCTATTCCCAATTTACAATGTTGGTGTTCAGTATAGGTGTTTTGAATATATTAAAAGTATTTACTTATCATGTATATAATTCTTATATTCTAATATATGTTTTCTATATAAAAACATTATGAATTTTTTTAAGTCTCCATTATTCTATTTTTTAAAAAAATTAATGTTTTTATATGTCTCAAAATTTTTCTTTGTTGCCTATTTTATAATAAATTTTCAAAATAAATAGGTATTTTTTCAACATATAAATTCCTTATAAAAATAAGAAAAAAATTTAATTTTTATAACATTTTCATGATAAAAAATTTCCAATCATTTCAATACTCTATTCCCTTATTTCATGGTTTTAATATTCTATTATTATTTGAGTTAAATTTTAAAACAATTCATGGAAATAGGTTAATTTTCCTCATTAATTTTAAATTAAAATTATATTCTACTTATAAAATTATTCTCCTACTACCCACTGATTCTTTATAAAAATTTTCACAAATGAGAAACATTGAATCTCTATAAGAGAAATGATACATCATTGACATTATCTTTCTTAATAATATTTAGTGTATAACCATAATTTTTCTTCTAATGCATTTACTTTATGAAATCGATGGGTGTTCACTATGATATCATTCATTAATTTATTGGGTAAAATTTTGACAAAATTTTATAACATTTATCTCTACATTGTGAATACCATATCCATAATTATTAATATTAATGGTTATTTACTTATATATTTACTGAATATATTTTTATACCGAATTATATTCCATGGTATTATCATGTTATGATTACTCATGGAATTATAAATGATTTATTTCTATGATTCCATTTCAAAATGAAATGAAACCCATTTTCCTTCCATTTGTTATTTATGTTGTCATGGAAAAAATGATTTCAAGTGATGCATGTATATGTGGAAAAATTATGGTATGGTCCCTATATATTACTCTAATACATTGGTTAGATTTTTATATCTCATGAGATATGTATGAAAATGAAAAAATTTAGTTTCTCACAGGAGTGGGTACAAGGGTCTAATCCATAAATATGATGTTTCTATATGAAAATGTGTGTGCCACATTTCTAACTAACCTGGATTGTCATGACCCATCATATTGGGACCATTTAGTGACTCCCCAATCCCACATCCAATAGTCTAGGGGCTGGTGACTAGAAATGAGTAGGAATATCACTATCATGGGATGCATTTTCTATGCACCAGTTCGCATGCACACTCCTCCAATCCAACAAAATGTTGAAATATAAAAATCAATAAGTAACCAATGCATTCATACAACTATATCCCATAACCAGAGTTTGATATGAAGTAAAGTAAATTAAAATAGGTCTAAATACAATCCCACAAAAAGTGTATGTAACACAATTCCATCTGGTAAAAAAAGGTACTCAGACTACTGTCTGAAATCCACAGGAACACACCTCAGTATGTCCAGTCACACAAAGTATTGCATGGTCCTGGTCTATCTAGGACTCCATCAAATGTTCAATCATTTTCACAAGACATGAAAAGTTTTGGAAAGGACTATACAGGGGTGAGTATAACTATACACTATAAGACACCCCAAAACCACAAATCAAAACAACAAAAAGATTATAATCATCTCTACATAATTATATTTATACAGAATATATTACATTAATATATAGATAAACTCAATCCAAGACACACAGGTTAGAGGTAAGTCACAAAAACTATAAACCATCATTAGAAATTCACCTTGAATATTCCATGAAGCACTCATTAGAGAAAACACACTCTTGATTGTGATACCACCGATGACGTTCGTCCGAGAGGTACTTCTCATCATGAACCATCATGATAAAGATACACTGATAGTACTAATTTAATATTATACCACACATGAGAATCAAAGCCATGTCTATGAGTTAATACCAAATGCTCAATATAAATTAACCTATTATTTAGAGGATCATTACTCAGATAGTGTAGGTCATGTCGATACAAAGAACTCTACCTAGGGCATGATGAATGAATAAAATATCACAGACTAGGCCTATTAGGGGATTCCAACATCTCTATCCAGGATGTCCTATTAAATATATTGTACTCCTAGGAAGAGGAAAATATTCATACCAACCATTATGGAAATAATAAAGTCAACAAATATTAATGAAACTTTTACATGATATAGAATACAATAGGCTCAAACAATGTAGAAAGGTGTACATGGCCTTTAGTAGGGTCGCATGTCATTCCCCATGACCCCAAGTACTGCTCGTGTACAACAATATATGTCTTCCAAACTGTTTTATGAAAAATATGGATGCGGGGCATGTAGAAGTGGTTACACGTCGTGTACATGAATCTAGGGTCCGCCTATGTACTCCGGTCATGTGCTAGTACACGTTTACAACCCATATATCCCTACTTGTATACCAATACATAGGGTATCCCATGTAACTCATCTAGGACCATCCATGTGGGGGAGTATACACCATGTAAGAAATGGGTTTACTCCACCCTGTATCTATGTAATTCTCATTTACATGTCAAGTCATACAACTGGGGACTACATGCCCTATAGTCATTGAATACTCATCGTGTGTATTGGGTTTTCCCAAAAACTACCTTCTTCCTCCAAATCATGCCATCAATCACCGAGATTCCATTCTGGGGATCAGTTCACCTCGAAGAATCATATCCAATTCCCTTTTTCCACCCTAAAACTGAATCAATGGAATTCAGTCCTTCAATTGTCTCTTAGAAATCATAGTTTTTATTCAATATCACTAAAGAACATGGATTCAGAACGCACCATCGTTTGATCCACTATGACACCCACCGTCATACCTCCATCAATTTGTCTAGATGCAGAATCTGCTGTTTCAAATCATTGTTCCATGAATCGAAGGCGCAATGATCAATTATTCACAAAGGGTTCAATTACAGGGAAAAATGAAGAATGTATAATGAAAAATTCCAAAATCAGGGGACAAAAGTTGAATCAAATAAAGATGGATGAACCTCATTGAATTAACGTTTCTATACTGGATTATCACTGTAAGAATGGTAAAATTATCAGTCAAGAGTTCTGCTCACAAAGATTTAATCATCCCAATAACCATCAGAATAATCTCATCCCACAAATATGATTGAACCACAGATCATTCAGTTCATGGATTGGTCTGCATTAATCATAGAAATCATGAAAGGGTAATGAAAATAAAAATAACCCATCCTAAAATGATTCGGATCACTTGTTGAAGAAAAATGTTCATCTAGTCATTTTGGTTGGTGAGATAAATAATGATTGTTGTGCACCGATCCATGATCTAAATTTCATTGTCGCATGCTTAATGGAATAATCCACATCACTCTCTATAATTTATTTATGGAATTATAGGGTTCTTAATCTAACCCAGGATCTTCGATATTGGGATACATTTAAAGATAAAATCATTTGGTGACATTGTCAATAAAAAATTTCTTAATTTATATTATTCATTTAATTGTATATGATTAATTTCCATAATCTACCCATGTTGACCAATGTTTGGTTCCATTGAGGGTAAAACCACTACTCTGAACAAAATGGTGCTGTTGGATTTTTAAATTGGTTACCTATTTATAAATTATTCAACTTTTTTAGGAAAATTGTTCTTATGTACTATTTAATATTTTAATATATTTCATAAATTTATTACGAGCACATTGAGTCTCATAATGGAATTTTGTCTCAGCGCTTGGTATCAAAATCATTTTATATTATATATAAAAATAATACATAGAAAAATCTGTGATATTACATTCTCCCCACCTTGGTGATTTACATCCTTGAAAATCCAAAACAAGGGATACTCAAAAAGACGATGGTACTGAGAATAAATCTAAGAATCCCACTCCCATGTTCTCTCCTAGAGATTCCCAGGCTACCATCGAACACGCACCCAAGGAATTGATCACTCATAAAGGATCCTCTCTTGTAGATCCTCGACCTCCACATGGTACTTTGCAAAATTCACTTCATCCTTGATGTCAAGCTCCCCTCAATCATTAACGTGTGATGAGTCTGGAATATACATCCTCAATTGTGGCACATGGAAGACGGCGTGTACCTGGTATAACTTATGGGGTAGAGATAAGTGATACTAAACCTCACCAACTTTGAATATTTTTGGGAAAGGGTTGGTGAACCTCAGAGAGGGCTTTCCACCCCATCTAAGTCTTGGTAATCCACATCACGGTGAAACCCGTAGGAACATATGGTCTCCTTCCAAGAACTCCAAAGGCCTATTTATCCTATCAGCAAAAGACTTATGATGAATACATGCAGTCTTCATCTAATCCAGAATAATCTACACGTACTCAGTTCTAGCCCGCACAAACTTCGGGCCTCAGTGTACTGACTCTCCTGTGTTAGCCCAGCCAAGTGGTGACATACAACGTTCCCCATAAAAAACCTCATATGGATACATACTAATGGTGGAATGATAGTTATTTTTGTACAAAAACTCTACTAATGGCTGGTGATCCTTTCATATATGGCCAAAATCTTACATGTAAGTTCATTGAATGTCCTCTAGAATATGAATGGTCCGCTCTATTTGGCCATCAATTTGTAGGTGAAACGCTATGCTCAAGCATAATTGGGTTCCAAATGTATCCTGAAACCTCTCCCGCTACATAGAAGTAAATAAATAATCATGATATGAAACGATCATTGATGGAACTCCATGTATTCAAACTATCTTCTACACATTGAGGCGTCCCAAGATCTCTAAGGAACACCACTCTTGGATATCTTGGAAGTGGGACAACATTATGAGTAAGTCATTGATCACCTAGATATAATAATTTCACCAAGATGTATTGTGTTAATCTCATCATGAAATCAATAGATATCTCATCCCACTTCCATGATGGAACCTCAATGGGTTGATCTAAACCCTCTAGAACTTGGTGTTTAGCCTTCATTTGAAAACAAGTAAGGAATTGAGAGAAAACCTCTACAACTCTATTCTTCATCCCTAGACACCAAAAATAACATCAGGGGTCCAAGTACATATTTTCCATGCATGTATGTACTAATAATGGGGACCTATGAAACTTCCTCAGAACATCCTCCCTCAATATCACGGGTACCATCATCTGTCCCCTAAAACAAATGACGTGATCCCCACCTTTCAAATTTCCATCAAGAGAATACCCTATGGGAATCTGAGCATGTAGGGCCTCATAGTTGATATCCCTAAGTTGTACCACCCTTAATTGATGTAGGAGTGGAGGGGTGACAACCATCAACTATAGATAAGCTACTCTATCCCCATCCACAAAGAGAATATGAAATGATTCCAACTTCTTTGATGCCTCATTCAGCAACTAAGAAGTAGATATCCTACTGAGAGAATCCACTACCATATTCCCCTTCCCATATGAGAGGTAATTCTCATAAAGAACCATCATGAGAAAGTTACATTGATATTTTGAAGATAATATGATACAATTGATGAGGATCACATCCAGGACCATGCCGTGATACCAAAAACCCAATCTTTTTTAACCTGCTAAGTAGAGGATCGACACTCAAGTGGTGTTGGTCAAGTTGATACCAAGAACTCCACCTTTAGAATGAGGAATGAATAGAGGATCCCACACAAAGCCTCCTATGGAAATCCAACAACTCTATCTAAGAATTCCTACTGAAGGGATCATAGTCTTTGGAGTAGGAAATGATTTATACCAACCATTAGGGAAACAATAAAAGGAAAGAACCCAAATGAAACTTGTCTAGGATTCTGAGGACAAGAGTCTCAAAACATGTAGAAAGGTATACATAGTGTGTAGTTGGGTCACACACCATGACCCATGACCTCAAGTACTTCCCTGGTATAAAGGCCTATGTATTTCAAAACTATGTCCTGAAAAAGTTGGATACATGGTGTGTTGAAGAGGTTACATGCCATGTCCTTACATCCAGGGTAAACTCGTGTACTCTATTCGTGTTTCAGTACATGGCACCAACCCGTGTATCCCTTCCCATGTACCAGTGCATGGGTTTTCCCATGAGGCTAATCCAAGGAAAGGCATTTGGGGGAGTAAAAATCATATAAGAAACCCATGTACTCCCCCTCATGTCCTTTTACTTTCCATGTACACATTCATTCATTCAATTGGGGACTAAATGTCGTGTTGTGATGGAATTCTTGTTGTGTGTATCAAGTTTTCCAAAAACACTTCTTCATCTTCCTTATTGTGATGTCGATCACCTAGATTCCGTTCTGATGGTTTGTTCATCTCAAAAATCCAGATCCAAGGCCATTTTTTAACCCTCACACTGAATCCATGGGATTTGGGCCTTCAATTGGCTCAGAAAATTCAATCATAGTAATTCATCATTACATATAAGTAATCTAGATTAATCACCCACCATCATTCGATATACTATTATACCCACCATCATACTTCCATTGAGTTTTCTCGATGCTGGATCTATGGTTTCAGATCGTCACGATAAGAATTGACGGTTTAATGATTGATGGTTCACAATGGGTTCAAATATGGGGAAGAACGTAGAATACATAATGAAGACTGCCAGATTTGGGGGAGAAAACCACAATAAAATCGTGAGGGAAAAACCATGATTGATTTTCATGTCGATCATGGTTTTTCACCATTATAATGGTAAATGAATTAATCACTAGTTCTAATAAAAAATATTTAATCATACAGATAAACTCGTAGAGTAATCCCATCCTGCAATTATGATCGAACCACAGATCAATCTATTCGTGGATTTGTCCACATTCATCATAGGAATCATGAATGGGAAAAAAATGAAATAAATGAATCCTAAAAGGATTTGGATCACTCACTAATGAATAATAGTCACCGCGTCATCTTAATTGGAGATATATTTCAATATTTGTGTGCATCATTCGTCGATCAGAATTTTTTCATCGCCTACTTGAGAGAATTCTTCCTATATCTCTCTCTAATTTCTTTAGAGGATTCCAAGGTTATGAGGCTCACCTTGGATCTATGAAATAAGGATAAATTTAATGATAAAATCACTACCTCACTACATCATCAAATTAATATAAATTTTCTTAATTTTTCTTCTTCATATAAGTGTCTTTGAAAACATTCCACAACTGGCCCCTACTGACAAATGTTAGGTCGCACCAAGGTTAAAACTGCCATTTTGAACTTAATGTTGCCCTTATATTTCTGATCCAAGCACCCATTTATATGTTAATCATATTTTTCATGAAAAATGTGTGTTTGTGTGTGTGTGTTTGTGAGCTATTTAATATTTTAATATATTTCCAACATTTATTCTGGGTACATCGAGCTTCGGAATTGCACATTGTCTTATCACTTGGTCTCGAAATCAATTCATATAATATTTGAAATTAATGTATAGAAAAATTCGAGACATTACACTAATGTTATACACTCAAGTATCATATTTATTTTCTATTATTTCCTCACACTTTTGTTTCATGATTTTCACTGTATTCCATGATTTATGGTCTAGGTTTTTTGGGGTATATCTTTTTTTATACTGATTATACCCAAATTCTTGTCTTATGTTCACTTGTGATCTTACACATTGTGTCACATATGCTTACCCTTAATGATCATTTTATCTCACCCCATTCTTATGTTTCAATATCCTCAGGTTATGAACATTAGTGTAACCAATGATAACTCATAAATGGTGTTTAATATGGTTTCATTATGGAGGAATGCTTGCATGTTTTATAAAATAATTTACCTAGGTAACATTTCTTGAAAGACACCATACAAATAGGTTCTTGTAATTTTCATAGATTATTGAGGTAAGTAACACTAATATGAAATTTTTGAAATTTTATATTGTATCTTATCACATAATATAATTGTTGCTTTATTAAAGTATGTGTTTTTAGGACCAGAACTAGGAGTGTGGGGTGTCTTAGTTTGTTTTAGAGGGAGAATTAGTTAATTTTTACTAATAATTTTGTTATTTTTTATTATTATAAGAAAACATTAGAAAATCCATTAGGTTAATTCTATAATATAATTCTATGAGTGGGATAACACCCTAAAATTTTGGTGATATTTTATGTAACATGTATTTCTAGTACTGGCATCCATTTCTATATTTTACAAGTTGATGTAGGATATTGAATAGATGTACCTAGGGTTAAAAACCTCAAAAATAATAATAGGGTATTAAATTGATTGTAAACTATTTCATGAAAAAAATATTTAACTACATATCTCGTTTGACACTCCCAAGAGATATTCTATTGTTACTCCACTTTCTCTCCAATAAACCATTATAAAGGATTGAAATATGATGTTAAATCATTAGCTTTGAGAACGTAATAGTGAAATGCATATGGATAACTAGGTATTGAACAAATAGAGGCATGTGTTGAACATATAGTATCATGTGTTAAAAAATAGTTTCATAGGCGAATACATCTTTAGATTCATGGTTTCTTATTAATATTTTGGATATTATCATAACCCTTTTTGTGTTTCAGTATTTTTTTTGAAACAAGATCACAAAAATAAAGCTGAGAAATGAATGTAACTATAAGTCATTATCTCTAATAACTGAATAAGGGAGAATAATTAATTGGTCAAGATCTATATAATATTCCAATTATGGTGGAAAAGTCAGTTTCCATGACTGCCCTACGGTAGTGATTTTGATATCTTAATAGAAATTACATATTTATACTCTTAGCTATTATCATTATTGACTGATATTTATGGAAGATATTCAAGTATATTCTAAAATTTATGAATATTGTATGAATAATCTAAGAATAATTCTTTATTCATTATACATTAAATATTTGGAATCATATATTAAAAGATATTAATAATGTTTAAAATTTATTTTCTAATAAGTTCAAATTTTGGGTACAATTATTGAAGTACACATGATTTAGGTATTGATAACTATTAGGATTAATATATAATTTATGTGTAGGTAACAAATAGTTTCTTAGTTATGGGAAAATTTAGTTAGATAGTATTTATAGACATGGAATTTATTATTTATATAATGAAAAAGTGATCGATGATAATTTTGGTAAATTTTATATCTTTTTTGTGTTATGATATTTATTAGTCAATGTGTGAATTTATAAACTAGTGGTTAATAAATTTTAAGATTATGTTTAGATTTAATTTTTAGCGGAATAAATGACATCGTTATGATTTAATGTCTTTGAGATTCAAATGGTTCTAGAATGTAAGATTAGGGTATAGACATACTTGAGTATATACTTGCATGATAAATAAATTTTGTTCGAGGAAACATAGGTAAATTGATATATAATATATAATACATAAATATATTAGTTTATATTTTCTATTAAAATATCACTAGGTTAAATTGTGTCCACTACATGAAACACTATGCATAAATAAACTGTGATATACTATTATTTAAATTGACTATTATAACTTCATGTTTCAGATAACGTGTATGAATAAGATAAAAACATTATAAATTATATGTAAGAGAATATTGGGTTAATAAAAATAATAAATTCAGTCAATAAATGTCACATTCAAATAATTTTTTTGGTTGATGAATAAAAATAAATTCAATTTATTTTTTAAAATTTCATTTCATCGAAAAAATAGTTTCATAGTGTTTAATATTTGGATAATTAGACTTAATGTCATATACTTTTGTAAAAAAATTTATAAAAAAATTTTATTTTTTAAATTAGTGTTTTCTAAGAGGAATATAATTAATTTTTTATGTTTTCCAAAAAATATTGACTTTTGAGTGAATATTGAAAAATTCTTATTTTTTCAAAACTATCATTTATTTTCATTAAATAAATTAATTTCAAATTCCTAATTTATTTTAGATTTCATTTTAATATAACATAATATCCCTTTATTAAAAATAATATACTTATCTCTATATGAATCATCCCAATATTTAATTTTTTATAAGTTCATTTTTTTGCTTAAAACGAATTTTTCTAGAAATTGTTTTCGATACATTTCTCATGCATATATTAAAATAAAATTAATCCAATTCAAGTAATTGAATTATGAAAATTTATTTCTTATTTATAATAATGAGGGTCAATTTTTTTTAAATAGTTTAATTTAATTTTTATTCATAATAAATTGTAAGCATGGTTATAATTAATCATTCTAGTAATGGGTAAAACTAGATCATATTACTTAAAACAATGGGATAAGGTCCCCATTTCAACACATTACATACCTTTTTTTTAATTTTATAAGATTAATTCTACCAAAACAATCATAAATTTGAAAATATATAATTTTCCCCATTACTTTTGATCATGAACATTATAATATTTTACGTTATAAAAAATTAAAAAATTTCATTTTATTTATTTTAATATGTTAAATATTTCTTCCTAGGTATAAAAAGAGTATAAAAATAGTTATAAATTGTTAAATTTATTATTAAAAAATTATTTTTATTATCTTAATTTGTTTTCTTGTTTTATAGATTGTATAACTTTTTTAACCGATTATGCAACGCCAATGCTGCGCTTATGTAAGCAATTGAAAAATCTAATAAATGATTTTAAAATAATTAACAATATTACATTCTGGATAAATTATTTTTAACAAAAAATTAGTAAAATGATTCTAATTCATATGTTATTTTTAAAGAGTTTTTATACAAATTATATTTTTATCTTGATTCCTTTAAAGTCGAGATATGGGAATTGCCCCAAAAATAACCATCAATAGTATTTAATATTTAAAAATTATTTTAAAAAATAATAAAATTATAAAAATACTATATTGACTCAATTGGATGATAAATTATTGAAAATAACATTCATGGTTGATTTATATTCCACTTATATTTTTTATAATTACTTTCATTACTATTAAAGTGATAAATATTTGTTAAAATAGTTAAGAATAAACATGGTTAACGAAGGGTTTAAACAAAATGATAATGATTAAAATGAAACCTAAAACTATATAAAACATATATTATGATTATATATCGTCCTAATACAATATACATGTCACGACCCGTCCTCGGGGCCCGTGTCGTGACTACCCCAAGCCCGCCTTCCATAGGCCATGGGCTGGCGACTAGCACCAAGGCGTAAATCCTGGTAAAAGGGAAGGCATTGTCTTTCTAAATTAAACCACAAAAACCACAGAGAAAGCAGGAAGAAGTAAACACTAAGTAGAAACTGGTACAACAGTAAGTGCGGAAAAGTAAGTGGGCCAGTATACAAACTCAAACTAAAAGTAAAGTACAACTGGAAAGGGAAAACAACAACTGAAAAGTAAAGCCGCAACGTCGAGTTGTCCACTGGAAATCCCACCTAAAGGGTGGGTACAGATATCCTCTACTACTCCTCGGGTCCAGCCGACCGCTCTGAGTGCGTCCCGCCCAGTGGTCCACCTCCAGGTACCGTCCTGCTCCGCAAGCCTCAACCACGATTAGCGTTGTCCGTCGTCTGCAACCAACACAACGTAGTGCGGGCATAGCCCGTGCATGGGTGATTATAATCTACTCAGTAGGGACCCCGAGACCCACGAAGGTCTCCCAGTATCCACAAAGGATAATCCACAAAGAATGATACAATCACGAAGTAACATCTGAAACTGCTTAGGTATATTCCCATACATATACCTAAGTCATCAATTCACGTTCTGCTCCAACATCCGAGCCCCAGTACAACCCAGTCCACACAAGAAAGAAAAACGTAAATCCAGATAGGAAAGAAAATGTAAATCCACACAGGATAACACAACACAATCCACAAAGGAAAGAAAAACAGGATTCACCTCACACAGGTATACTTCTTCGAATGACGATAGAGATGATCAGATATAGCCACTGATTCATCTAAGTCGTCGGACCCACAAAGGATCGATAGGTACTAACCCCCGCAATGACCCACAAAGGATCTTACCCACAAAGGATCGATAGGTAACTAACCCCCGCAATGACCCACAAAGGATCTGACCCAAAAAGGATCGATAGATAACTAACCCCCACAAAGACCCACACAGGATCGGACCCACACAGGATCTGTAGGCGCTGGCCCACACATGACCACTGAGCGCTGACCCACACAGGATCAGACCCACATAGGATCGGTAGGACTGATCCACAAAGGATCTCTGAGTTTTGTAGTTGTCACCGTCGAATCCACTGAGGATCTTTGCACAGCCGTCGTCGTCGCAGTCGCAGCCAGCACTAGGGTTCCCGCACATAGCAAGCTCGTTCGGGAGTGTCCGCTCCAAGAGCCGAGAGGATGATACATCAACTGACGCATAGTCCAGAGTTGATGTATCCAAAAGTTCCGTATCGTCAATAGGAACTCAACGTCGCAGACGGTGCGTCAATCGGACGCCCGGTCTGAGAGTTATTGGCTTTTTCGTCACAGGGGCCCTGTTGATTTTTAAGGCAAAACCTACCCGACCGTACTCCACCTACGTCCAAACCTTGGGAGGAGTAAGCCAAAAGATCCGTCTCATTTACAGGAATCCATCAAAGTCGATGGCACGTCAATCGGAAGTCCGGAGCTCAAGTTATGAGCGTTTCCGCTCCGAGGGCCCGGTTGGTTTCGTGTACGAACCAACCCGGCCGAACTCAAGGTATTCCTAAACCTTGAGTGTAATATACCGAAACGACCGCCTCCATCCAAGGATTGAATCGCCACTAACGGTGCGTCGATCGGATGCTCGTACCCCAAGATATGGGCAAAAGACTGAAAAGGGTCCGAAAACGAGGCGTCTGGGCCCAGACCGACCCGGCCCAACCCCCCCTGGGTCGGCCCGAACCGGGTCGTCCCGACCCGGTCTGGGTCCGACCTGAATGACGTTGCCCTGCCCGGCCTGGGCACGACCTGGCTCGGCCGGCGCGGGCGCGACCCGACCGCCAGGCAGGTCGGCTCGGCGGTTACGGCCGAGCCATGGGCAGGGGGCGCGCTGCCCCTGCTTGAAGAAGACGTGGCCCCGCGTGGGGCGGCCCATGCCAGCGGACGTGGTAGCCGGCCGCGTCCCGTCCCTCGCCAGAAACGCGCGGTCGCGGGTCTGTCGGCCGCCGCCTTCCGCTGCCGGCGCAGCTGTGCCGGCGTGGCGTGCCGGCGGTTTGCTCTGCGGACCACCGGAAGAGTTCCAGTGGTCGGAAATTCACGTCGTCTTCACCAAAGGTCCTCCCGGGGTCCGTCCTTCACTGCGAGGACCCCGCGTCGCCCGTGCAGCCTGCTTTGTCGACGTCCGCTGTTTCTTATACCAATAACGAAAGGGGTTGGTGGGTTCGGACTTGTTCGTTGGTCCGCACCCACCGCGTTAGCGGTTTTAAAAGTCTCACAACAATTTTAATCATATGCTGCGGGTATAAATCACAAAGATTTAAAGAATCAAAACCCCTACCTCGTCGTAGTCGTCGAATGAGAGTTCTTCGCGGAATTGATCATCGCGGGATAAAAGGATCGTCGCATCGCGGAAGGTGCGTCGCGTCGTCGCGTCGATGATCTCTGAGGGTTAAAGAAAACGCACAGATTTAATTTCACGAATTAAATCCATGTTGAGGATAAAATCCACAAAGGAAAAATTAAAAGATCTGTAATCCCCTACCTCAAACGGTGTTGTTCGAAGGTTGCCGAGGGGAAGGGTTTTCGCAGAAGAACGTCGCGGGAGGAGAATCATCGGCGTCGTGGTACATGGAGTCGCGTCATCGATCTCCGAGGGTTTGGCGTTCTTCGTCGCCTTTCGTCGAAGGCCGGCGTTCTTCGCGTTCTTCGCATTCTTCGCGTTCTTCGCGTTCTTCACGTTCTTCGCAAAGGAGGATGAAGATCTCAAGCATTGGAGTCTTCTCCAAATCCTCTAAACGAGCAATCCTCAAGAAATACATGTGTTGGTCTTATTTTATTAACATGACAACAATTTGAAAAACAAGTTAAGAAACGAACCATTAATTTAGTGAATTAATGGTAACGTCTTAACTGTCCAATTAATAGGGCCGTTAAGAGTTTTAGAAAATGCACCAGTTGACTTTCATTAAAGAGGAGTTTTCGCGGGTGTGTTACTTAGAAGAAATGAAACTGTGGGGCTCGTGCGGGCACCACCTCACAAATATCCTACCAAGAGGGTAGGATATTTTGGGTTCCACCCTATCCGCTTTAACTCAGCTTAAGTAGCTTTAAGTGGCTTTAAGTGAAATAAAATAAAGTTGTCACACCACTTTATTTTATTTTATTCACTTAACCCCAAAAATTAAAAACCACACCCGATCAAACGTAACTTTTGAAGAGGTGTTTCTAATAAAATATCGGCGTTGCGATTCCATCGGTGACCTCGGAATTCGATTTCGAGCACCAGTTCAAAAGTTAGAAAAACCTGCTCATTCGTTCACTGAACGTACCCGAGCCAAACGTCAGAAAATGATTCCGGGCACACCGGGCCTCGGAATCAGGTGCCGTCAGAAACTGCATTCTTGTAAAATTCCAAAGAAAATTAAGAAAAAATTTACTTGAAATTTACGGGTCTTTACATCACTCCCACCTTAAGGCTTTACGTCCCCGTAAAGATACATCATAAACGAGGGAAACAAATGTGGGTACTGAGAACGCATCTGAGCCTCCCGCTCCCATGTGCTCTCCTAGAGGTTCCCGTGCTGCCATATGATGTGTACTAGAGGAATCGATTATCCACATAGGAACGGATCCTGTCGATCCTCAATCTCCACCATGACCTCCGCAAAAGTCGCCCCATCATCAACGTCCAGCTCCCCATGGTCAAAGATATGTGTCGGGTCGTGCATGTATCTCCTTAGCTGAGATATGTGGAAGACGTCGTGCACCCGGTGCAACTGAGGTGGTAGAGCCAGGCGATAAGCCACCTCTCCGATCCTGCTGAGGACCTGGAATGGTCCGATGAAGCGTGGAGACAACTTGACGCCTCAGCCAAATCTTTTTAATCCACGTCAAGGTGAGACACCCAAGAAGACGTGGTCGCCATCCTCGAACTCTAGTGGCCTCCGCCTCCTCTTAGCATAAGACTTCTGCCAGCTCTGAGCTGTCCTCATTCACTCCTGGATGACCTGGACCTTCTCTGTCGTGGCCCGGACCATCTCTGGTCCCACAAGTGCTGACTCCCCAGGGTCTGTTCAGCACAAAGCAGATCTGAAAGGTCTGTCGTACAACGCCTCGTATGGTGTCATCCCGATGGTGGAGTGGTAGCAGTTGTTGTACGCAAACTCCACCAAGGGTAGGTGGTCCTCCCAGCTGCGACCAAAGTCAAGGACACATGTGCGGAGCATGTCTTTGAGAGTCTGAACGGTTCTCTCCGTCTGACCATCTGTCTGAGGGTGAAAGGCAGTGCTCAGACGTAGCTGTGTCCCGAACGCCTCCTATAACCCCTTCCAAAGCCCAGAAGTAAAGCGAGCATCTCGATCAGAGACGATAGATGATGGCACACCATGAAGCCGTACAATCTCCTGAACGTAGAGACGTCCCAAGCTCTCCACTGAGCCCTGCTCTCTTATGGGTAGGAAGTGAACCGACTTGGTGAGTCAGTCGAGAATCACCCAAATGGAGTCGTGACCTCTGGAAGTGTGTGGAAGTCCAGCCACGAAGTCTATATATATCCCGTTCCACTTCCACTCCGGGACCTCAAAGGTCTATACCAAGCCTGGTGGTACCTGATGCTCTACCTTTACCTGCTGGCAGGTGAGGCATCGTGAAACGAACTCTGCCACATCCTTCTTCATGCCCGGCCACCAGTGCTGTTGTATGAGGTCCTGGTACATCTTCGCCACTCTGGGATGTACCGCCAAGGGAGAAGTGTGAAACTCTCTCAGCACCTCCTCCCGTAATGCAACTGGTACCAAGGTATGTCCTCTGAAAAGATTGTCGTGCTCTGCTCCAAAGGAGAAACCATCAGGTGTCTGTCATGAGGATATATGTGCACGCCGTGTCTCACAGTCTGCGTACCCACACTGTTCCTCTCTGACCCACTGCAGTAGTGGAGGGGTGACTATGAGAGAATGAAGGAAATCTTCTCCATCTCTATCCATGAAGGATATCTGCAAAGCGGCTAGCTGCTCCGTCTCCTCCTCAAGCAGCCGAAAACCCGTCCTCCTACTAAGAGCATCGGCTACTACGTTCCCCTTCCCAGGATTATAGACTATCTCAAAGTCATAGTCCTGGAGGAACTCGAGCCATCGCCACTGTCTTAGGTTCAGGTACTTCTGAGAGAATATGCACCTGAGACTCTGATGGTCAGAAAAGACTATAAAGTGCTCGCCCATCAGATAGTGTTGCCATGTCATCAGAGCGAAGACCACTACTACTAACTCCAGGTCATGGGTAGCATAGTTCTTCTCATGCGGCCTCAACTGACGTGATCCATAGGCGATCACCGCCCGCTCCTGCATCAGGACACATCCGAGTCTGGTCCCTGACGCATCGTAGTATACTATGTACCCTACTCCCTCCTCAGGAAACCTCAAGATAGGGGCACTGGTCAATCTCTGTCTCAGCTCCTGGAAGCTCTGCTAACATCTATCTGACCACACAAAGGGTTTCCCCTTCCTCCTTAACGTTCTTCAAAGCTGCAAAGATTTCTCCTTTTCCAAAAAGGGAAATCTGGTATCATCCCCTGGATGAACCACGTTCCTTTCCTAATATAGTCAATCCCGTCATGATTAGTTAATTCATGGCATGGATGATTTCGTAAGGCCTCGACGCTGTTACCAAGAGATCCAACCGTTACTATCACCTCCAAGGGTTGAGTCACACTGTCGGCATCAGTGTGTGGTCACTGGGTCTCCTCCAGTAAGAATCTCGCAAGTGAGGGTCAAGTCAACTGTTTTTAACTGGAACCTCTTAGTAATAACAAACAAAATACAAGAAAGAAAACATCACCAATGCAAGTGTCTTTTTTTACTTCAACTCAAAGTACAAGGACACAAGGAAACACAAACCACGAAGCTAGAGGCATTATGGGAAAAGGCCACTCTGCCTGGAGCTAGTCCCGCACTAGTCCACCCGCTTCCGAAGCTCCATGATCGTAAGCTTTAGCTGCATGAAGCTGTGGTCTCCCCTGAGTTCGGGGTGGACTTCCTGGTGGTGGTGGTGGTAGAGCCTCAAAGCATCGTCCACCACCTGCTGCTCAGCTAACTCCTCTGCCTCGTCTGCCTGCTCCTTGCGGACCACCATGGTCGAACCTCTGCCTCTACCTAGTTGGTTCCTCAACCGTCTGCTACTCCTCTGCATGGCGGGTCGGGCAGTCACGAGCCATGTGGCCCTGCCCGCCGCATGAGTAGCATTGCCTGCCTCTCGAAAGAATGGCTCTGCGTTGTGTGCCCCGCACTACTGAGCCAGTGTCCTGAGGTCGTCTGCCTGAGGGTCTGGTCTGCCTGGACCCATGAGTCATTCGTCGACTGCCTGCTGCAGAAGACTCTGCTACCTGCCGCCCTGCGGTAGGTCTCGCTGCTGAAGAAGGCTCAGCAAGGAAGCTCTCGATCAAAAGGGCTCGCTCCAGTACTCCTGCCTGAGTCAGAATGCTGAGGGAGATCAGTGATTCCCTGATCTCATGTCTCAATCCCTGCTCAAAGGTCTGGGCCCGGAATAATGGGTCCTGTACCATGTCTTTTGAGTAGCGCGAGAGATCGGTAAATCTTGTCGAGTACTGGGCGACTGTCAAGCTGCCCTGCCGCAGCTGAAGAAGCTCCTGGATGCACACCACACTGAGAGTGGTTGGGACGAACTCCGAGTGGAAGAGGCTCTAAATGTCCATCCAGAGGAGATATGCCTCATCGTGCACCTGGAGCATCATGCTCCACCATCGGCCTGCTGCCGCATGTAGTAGGCTCGCTGCGAGGATCACCATGAGGTCTACTGGTGTCCTCACTAACCGGAAAACTCATACAACTACCTCCAGCTAGTCCTCGGCTGCCTGGGGGTCCGTCTCCCAGCGGAACCTGGGCGGTCGCTGGCACTGGAACTCATGCAGTTCACTAAGGTGACATGCATCGTCAGCGGTTGGGGTTGGAAGCATTGGTGGCTCGGCGGGTAATGGTATCGCTGGTGCCTTCGCTGTCAAAGGGCCCTGCACCGAGGCCTCGTCGCTCGGTGGGATGTCATCACGCTCAACTATCGGAACCCTAGCTGGCTGCTGTTGTGGGGCTATCATGAAAACAAAACAGGTGCGCCACGGTCAGAACAGTATACCTGGTGAGCTGATACAAAGTAATCTCAAAGAAAACTTCAAACACACATGCAATCAATGTTTTCGTGCATTAAGTCAGAAATCAGATGTCAGGGTCCTGGTGTACGGATACGTCGTCTGCCGCACCAACACTGGACTCCCGGGACTGATAACCACACCCAATACGCTTAACACTATTTATTCACATAGAGAAAGATCAGAGTCTGCGGTAGAACCGAACTCCTCTGATACCAATTTGTCACGACCCGTCCTCGGGGCCCGTGTCATGACTACCCCAAGCCCGCCTTCCATAGGCCAGGGGCTGGCGACTAGCACCAAGGTGTAAATCCCGATAAAAGGGAAGGCATTGCCTTTGTAAAGTAAACCACAAACACCACAGAGCAAGCAGGGAGAAGTAAACACTAAGTAGAAACCGGTAGAACATTAAGTGCGGAAAAGTAAGTGGGCCAGTATACAAACGCAAACTGAAAGTAAAGTACAACTGTAAAGTGAAAACAACAACTGAAAAGTAAAGCCGCAACGTCGAGCTGTCCACTGGAAATCCCACCTGAAGGTTGAGTACAGATAGCCTCCACTGCTCCTCGGGTCCAGCCGACCGCTCCGAGTGCATCCCGCCCAGTGGTCCACCTCCAGGTACCGTCCTTCTCCACAAGCCTCAACCACGATCAGCGTTGTCCGTCATCTGAAACCAACACAACGTAGTGCGGGCATAGCCCGTGGAGGGGTGAGTATAAGTTACTCAGTAGGGACCCCGAGACCCCTGAAGGTCTCCCAGTATCCACAAAGGATAATCCACAAAGGAAAGATACAATCACGAAGTAACATTTGACACTGCTTAGGTATATGCCCATACATATACCTAAGTCATCATTTCACGTTCGGCTCCAACATCCGAGCCCCAGTACAACCCAGTCCACACAGGAAAGAAAAACGTAAATCCAGATAGGAAAGCAAACATAAATCCACACAGGATATCACAACACAATCCACAAAGTAAAGAAAAACAAGATTGAGCTCACACATGTATACTTCTTCGAATGACGACATAGATGATCAGATATAGCCACTGATTCATCTAAGTCATGGGACCCACAAAGGATCGATAGGTACTAACCCCCACAAAGACCCACAAAGGATCTGACCCACAAAGAATCGATAGGTAACTAACCCCCGCAATGACCCACAAAGGATCTGACCCACACAGGATCGATAGGTAACTAACCCCCGCAAAGACCCACACAAGATCGGACCCACACAACATCTGTTGGCGCTGGCCCACACAGGGCCACTGAGCGCTGACCCACACAAGATCAAACCCACATAGGATCGGTAGCACAGATCCACAAAGGATCGCTGAGTGCTGTAGTCATCGTCGTCAAATCCACTAAGGATCTTTGCACAGTCGTTGTCGTTGCAGTCGCAGCCAGCACTAGGGTTCCCGCACACAACAAGCTCGTTCGGGAGGGTCCACTCCACGAGCCGAGAGGCTGATACATCAAATCACACATAGTCCAGATTTGATGTATCCAAAAGTTCCGTATCGTCAACAGGAACTCAACGTCGCAGACGGCGCGTCAATCGGACGCCCGGTCTGAGATTTATTGGCTTTTTCGTCCCAGGGGCCCGGTTGGTTTTTAAGGAAAAACCAACACGACCATACTCCACCTACATCCAAACCTCAGGCGGAGTAAGCCATAAGATCCGTCTCACTTAGAGGAATCCATCAAAGTCGATGGTACGTCAATCGGACGTCCGTAGCTCATGTTATGAGCATTTCTGCTCTGAGGGCCCGGTTGGTTTCGTGTACGAACCAACCCGGCTGAAACCAAAGTATTCCGAAACCTTGAGTGTAATATACCGAAACGACCATCTCGATCCAAGGATCTCATCGCTGCTAACGGTGCGTCGATCGGAGGCTCGTAGCCCAATATATGGGAAAAAGACCGAAAAGGTTCCGAAAATGGGGGGTCTGGGCCCCGCCCGACCCGGCCCAACCCCCCCTGGGTCAGCCCGAACCGGGTCCGACCTGGCCTGGGTGGCCCAGCCCGGCCTGGGCGCGACCCGGCCTAGCCGCCAGGCAGGTCGTCTCGGCTGTTACGGTCGAGCCGCGGGCGGGGGGCGCGCTGCCCCCGCGTGAAGAAGTCACGGTCCCGCGTGGGGCCGCCCTTGCTAGCGGATGCGGCAGCCGTCCGCGTCCCATCCCTCGCCGGACCCGCGCGGTCACAGTTCTGTCGACCGCCGCCACGGCGGTTCTCCTCGGCGGCGCACCGGGCGCTGCCGCCTTCCGCCGCCGTGCCGGCGTGGCTCGCCTGCGGCTTACTCCACGGACCACCGGAAGAGTTCCGGTGGTCGGAAATTCACGCCGTCTTCGCCAATGGTCCTCCTGGGGTCCGTCCTTCACTGCGAGGACCCTGCATCGCCCGTGCGGCCTTCTTTGTCGACATCCGCCATTTCGCATACCAAGAACGAAAGGGGGCGGTGGGTTCAGACTTGTTCGTTGGTCCGCACCCACCGCGTTAGCGGTTTTAAAAGTCTCACAACAATTTTAATCATATGTTGTGGGTATAAATCACAAAGATTTAAAGAATCAAAACCCCTACCTCGTCATAGTCGTCGAACGAGAGTTCTTCGCGGAATTGATCATCGCGGGAGAAGAGGATCGTCGCGTCGCGGAAGGGGCGTCGCGTCGTCGCGGTACACGGCGTCGCGTCGACGATCTCCGAGGGTTAAAGAAAATGCATAGATTTAAATTCACGAATTAAATCCATGTTGAGGATAAAATCCACAAAGGAAAAATTAAAATATATGTAATCCCCTACCTCAAATGGTGTTGTTCGAAGGTTGTCGCGGGGAAGGATTGTCACAGAAGAACGTCGCGGGAGGAGAATCGTCGGTGTCGCGGTAAACGGCGTCGCGTCGTCGATCTCCGAGGTTTTGGCGTTCATCGTTGCCTTTTGTCGAAGTCTGGCGTTCTTCGCGTTCTTCGCGAAGGAGGATGAAGATCTCAAGCCTTGGAGTCTTCTCCAAATCCTCTCAACGAGCAATCCTCAAGAAAGACATGCGTTGGTCTTGTTTTATTAACATGCCAACAATTTGAAAAACAAGTTAAGAAACGAACCATTAATTCGGTGAATTAATTGTAACGTCTTAACTATCCAATTAATAGGGGCATTAAGAGTTTTAGAAAACGCACCAGTTGACTTTCATTAAAGAGGAGTTTTCATGGGTGTGTTACTTAGAGGAAAAGAAATGGTGGGGCTCGTGCGGGCCCCACCTCACGAATATCCTACCAAGAGGGTAGGATATTTTAGGTTCCACCCTATCTGCTTCAACTCAGCTTAATTAGCTTTAAGTGGCTTTAATTGAAATAAAATAAAGTTGTCGCACCACTTTATTTTATTTTCTTCACTTAACCCCAAAAATTAAAAACCACACCAGAGCAAACGTAACTCCGGAAGTGGCGTTTCTAAGAAAATACTGGCATTGTGATTCTATCGGTTCCCTCATAATTAGATTCCGAGCACCGGTTCAAAAGTTAGAAAAAACTGCTTGTTCGTTCACTGAACATACCCGAGCCAAACTTCAGAAAATGATTCCGGGCACACCGGGCCTCGGAATCAGCTGCTGTTAGAAACAACATTCTTTTAAAATTCCAAAGAAAATTAAGAAAAAAATTTCCTTGAAATTTACAGGTCTTTAAAATACATATGTTTTTATCCAATTTACATGATTTAGATACATACTATATGTTAATATTCTATGTAATTACATGTTTTCCACCAACCTCACTTATAAAAGGAAATCGTCACTTCACTCTGATTCATAAACATTGAGATAATTTTATCAAACAACCCCTAAAAAATAATTTCACATATTCCTTCCCCATATCATGGAGTTTATTTTATTTCACCAAGACCATCTGATTAATTCTTAAAGCGTAAGACAAATGGGGATTATGAAGATTAGGTATAACACTTAACAATGTTCATTAATTTTAATTCATAATATACCTCTTTAAATTATGTCTTAACCATGATTAAATATTAAAATAAATTTATTTATTATAATTAAATTTTATTATATTTATTTAACAACCCATATTCATCTACTTTTATATCCAATGGGAAATGAAATCATTGTTTGTGTGTACGTGTGGACTACCACCTCCAGGAAGCGATGTGTTTTATTTTTCATAAACACCTCACAAAGTTGGTTATAATGATTGAGTTAATGAAAATATATTATATTCATGAAATAATTATTATTCTTAAAATATATGATATTACATACCATCATACCTTTTCATTCATTGGATAATGATAACGTCGTATGTGAGAACGTGTGGAACAACAGCTCAATAAAGCAATGATATTAACTTTTCTTGTACATCATTAATTAATAATTATATATTTGTATTTAATTTATAATAATTAAAATTATATCATGATTAATATTACTTAAATGATAAAATCCTGACCAATTAACAAGTTATGGAACTATTCGACCAAAACTGTTATGAAAAAAAACTAAATAGTTAACACCCAAGATGATGGTATTAATAAATAATTTTTAATAAAAAAGTAATATAATGTTATAAGTGGATCATATATGGTATTATAAATGTGAATTTTTTCCATTTTAGATTTATAATAAATATTAATTTATTATACATTACTTTAAGATTGTGTACAATGAAATATGGATATGAGTTATGGGTAATTTCATCAAATTTTAACTTCAATGAAACATGTTTTACATTATTCACCAAATTTTTTACATTGGGTATTTAAAAACATTTTTACATGCTATATCATGAATAAATATTTATTCATGGTATTAAAATTTTCTTATTCATCTTCTCTCTTTTATGGAGTATTGAATCAAAAGGTTCTAATTTCATAATGATTTATTTGACAGTATCATTTCAAATCAAGATTATCATTGCATAAATTTTTGATTGATAGGATTTTATAATATATTCTCCTTAAATACCATAAATTTTAATATATTTTTGTTATTTATGGGGTTTATATGTTTTAATATAATTTTTCCTCTAATAGGAACTTTAAATGATCAATAAAATGTTCTAAAGAAAATTTGACCTTATATCCTCTTTAGTTGATGAACTATTCCATTCATGTTCGTGTTCATGAAAATTGTTAAAAAATATTAATTTATATAATAAAATTATTATTTAATTTCATTTTCAATCCTAATTGACATTATTTGTATTGCTTTAAAAGTAATATTCTTTTCATTTTCCAAACCTTGTAATTTTGAAATTTTTACTAAATGTGTGAAAGGAATATTTGTTTTTAACGAATACTTAATAAATAGTCTTCCATTCCCCCTAGACCATAATTATATATTATGATTAATTTATAAGTGTCTATTATTATTTTAAAATAAAATATTTTTTTTAATATTTTGAGAATTTTATTTAATTTTTTATTATAATAAAAGGGTATAATTTTCTTAATGGAATGAAATGAATTTTGAAAGAGAATTATAACCTCATTCCTAAAAAAATAAACAAGGAAGTAATTTTTAATTTTTTCCTATTTTTTATTATATTTATGAAATTCTTGGTTTTACTAAAAAACCATCAATTTTGATAAATTGATGGTCTTTGTTTACCATTTAATAATCTATCATTTTATGGTCATTCACATTATCCTAATCACATTCTCTTGGGAAATAATCACTCCTTGAAATGTTGTAGTGTTTTTGGGTTGATTTGGATTATTGAAAAAGTAGGTTTTAAAAATCTAAAGGCATTTAATTTCTAAAGGTGATTCGTCATGGTTGTTGTTATAAAAAATTTTGAGATGAAAGGAAGTCTGTGAAGGCTATTAAAGCTAACTAAATGTTGTAAAAATCGGAAAATTATTAATCTTGACAAAGGATATCTAAGCTTTGTAGATGTAATTAGCTTTGAGAAAGATATATAATCTTTGTGTGAGGTATGAAATTGATGAATGGTATGTTTTTTCTGAAAGGGAGTGACCTTTGAAAAAGGCTGTGAGATTCATGAAATGTTTGTTCTTAGTGAAAGGAAGTGAGCTTGAAAAAGGGAAGTGAGCTTAATGAAACGTGTGTGATTCAAGAAAGTTATTAGGATCATGAAGGATAAGTGATATTTTCGAATAAAATGATATTTAGGAAAGAAGTGAACTTTAAAAAATATAAGGGATTTCCCAGTAATTATTTGGTAAAGGGGTATTCATCATGTGGATAAAGGTGGAACATAATGATCCACCAAATGAGCTGTATAACATATTAATTCAACTGATAGAAATAATATTAAATTAAAGGAGTGAGGTTTACAATTAAATTGAGGGAGAAGTACACTCTTACATTTCTATTTTTAGTAAACCTATAGGGAATGTGAGTCTGCACTAAATTTTTTAACGAAGTAAGCCTGTAGCAGAATTGATCTAGCATGAATCTTCTATTGGAAGTATGCCTTAGTGGATTTGGTATATAAGAACATTGTCATTGTATACTCATTGTATGTATCTTAGTGAGGGTGAACCAATTAAAAATATGTGTGTCCTTGTGTTTACACTCCTTCATTAATTTTAATGTGTCATCATCTAATAAATAAAGAAATAATACCATCATCATAAAAACTTATTGAAAAATAAAGTGACCCTTAAAACAAAGTGGTCATGATCAACTGGGGCATAAAAAATGTTGAAAAATAATCTTTATACATGGATTCACTACCTCCCCCCATATTAGGGTATCTAATAACCTTTTGATCCTAAAAAATTAGTATTATGGAAAGGTATCTTTTATATTATTTATTTTATACGGATTGGTTGAGTTGATTGTTGAAATTAATGATTTGGTCTCCTCTTATCTTGTTGTTTCATGAAAAAATGGATAACTTCAAAGATGAATAATAAGTCTTGTGAAATTATTCAATGTGCAAGTGTATATTGAAATAGTTTGATTCAGTTGAAGGAAACTAACAATTAACTAAATAAATGTTTGGATGAATCTCACATAGAAATTATTTACTTATTTAATGATATTGCACGAATAAATGAAGTACCTGATATTCCAAATGATATGGGAACTACTGATGATGAATAACTTAATATAATCCTAAAAGAATAAGTTCTCCATGAAAAATTGAATTGGATAAAAATTTGGAAGAATAAAATATGTCTAAATATATTTGGATCCAAGTATGGTAAATTGAAGTCAAAAACCAAACTGATTAAATAATATATTTTTGAAGTAGTCATAGATCACATGGATAATAATGATTCCCAAGATAAATAAAAATAAAAAATAAAATATGATGACAATGTAAAAATATAAAATCAAAAGAAATTATAAATTAAGATGACATAAATGATAATATTTCTACACTACAGTTAGAACTACTACTTGAGAATCAAAGGGTACCAATAGAGAATGTGTAAAAACTCTCACTTTACAAACAAATACATTACATAACTTTTGTAGAATAATTAATCATTATCCAAAAATATTCCAAATACTGTAGTTGGTATTGTGCGTTTGGAAACATGGAAACATAAACACTTGTATATATGTGATCTATATTATCTCCCACTTGGTTCTTTGTAACAAGAACCCTTCTTATACACATCAAATATAGTACATATCATCATAACCAGGGGAAGGAAACATAAAAAGGGGTGACATCAAATGATCACTAAGGGTAAAAAAGGGAGACATGTAAGCATAAACATGGGCATAAGGGTATGAGAACATGATCCTGAAAATAGAATATCATACTTTGTATATCAAATATCATATACATGAATTGTGTAATAAATCATGGTAGTTCATAACACATGAATAAAAAGTAAGTAAAGGAAATAAGGCATCAAAGCATAACATAGGATTAAGACAAGGAATGGCGGAAACAAATAAGCCATTACTGATTTCCATAGTAGAGAAGGAATAAATTCAAATACCATATTAGTCGATAAAGACCATTAATAAACCAAATGATCCCTCATTCTATCCTGGTATTACTAAACTAATTAAACCCATGTTATATCCATGTATTATGTATCCAAGTAAACCCTCGTTCCAACCCTGTATTACTGAACTAAGTAACCCCTCATTCCAGCCTTGTGTTATTGAACTGAGTAAACCCTCTTTCCAGCCCTGTATTACTGAACTGATTAAACCATCAATCCATTCCTGTATTACTAAACTGAGTAAACCCTCATTCCAACCTTATCTATCAGATGATATATAAATCATTACCCAATGCATTGGAGGGAGATATCGGTCCCACCTATTACATAATGAAATCATAAATACATGTTCCAAAAGATTATAAATAAAAATACCATAACCCATGAAATGAAATGGGTTTCATAAACGTGTAAAAATATCATAACCTGTAGAAATATATGGTTTTCATAATCATGTCATCAAAAACATAACATGTCTAAAGAAGAGTGTTTCAAAAGCATAAAACCCATGAAATTGAAATGGGTTTCATAAATATATTACCTATAAAGGAGAAATGGGTTTCATAAATAAGATGTAATTAATAATAACTCATTCATAGAAAGGATATGAATGGATCATTTTGAAAATTTCTTTGAATGGAATGAGTAATATCAATAGATTGCATCTTAGATGGAAAATAATTTTGAAATATACTCTATACTAATTTCTTAAGGAAAATATATTTTCTTGTTTGAAAAGGTATTTTTAAGACAAATAACCATTTGAAATCATTTTCATAGAAAATACCTTGAATACGTATAATTAATACTTGAAATAATTTTGAAAACCTATTTCCTTGAGAACATTTAAAATAAGCTTCAAAATGTTAACATTCATGAGATAACCATTCTGCTCGATCATAACCATTCAAAAAAATGTTTTAAATCCATAGAAATACATAAACTAACTAAATCCATATATAAATCATCATTATTAATTCTGAAATCTAAATACATAAATACTATGATTACCTCATACTTAATCCATTAATAATAATACCTCTTTCCTTCCACATTTCTTCTGTAGTCTCTTCATCATCATCAAAGCAACTGTTACTCACACCACCTTGTATAATCAATTCAGGAACATTCCTCTTGGGACATTGAGTTTCATAATGACCATTTTCTACACACTTAAGACACATAACCATTGATGAGGACATAGGGAGGCCAAAATTCCCATCCATTTCTTTAATTTAACACTTCATTTTTCTCTTGTAGTCGCTTTATTTGGGTCCTTATTTTCTATATTCAAAACTACATCTTGTTCCTATAGGACATTAACATAGGTGAAATATTTCCTCATTCATGACATAAAAGAATCCAAATAATGATTCCTCTATGATCTTCATTACCTGAAATCTCAGCATAATCCTTTTTTAACTTCCATTGTGAGTCTGAGAGTTGGTTAAGGTAAGCATTGTTAATCATGTTCAATGAAAAATTATTAGGCATGATCATGAAATATTTCACTCCAGTGATCATCCCACATAACTTCCCATCATAAAATATTTCATCACATTAATCATTAATCTAGTTCTTTTTGGTTCCCTCCATTGACAAAAACTAGAAGCATAGTGTGAGAATTACTTATCATTGTATAAAACCACATAGTCATGAAAAAAATGACTTATGGGATGTATAAATATTGACACCTTCCATAATCTATGACACATTGGGTTTACGCTAGGTTATTAATAGATAACTTATATCTAAATTCTTCAGGATGGTTCATGAATATTTTCTTAATTCCAAAAGCATATCCCCCAGGAGTGTCAAACTAGGTGTGCATCAAAGCCCGTAGTCATGTACCAGATAACCCCAAGTCATGCTCGGAATAACTTTTCAGATTTCTTACCCTTAGGAACATTTATTCTAGAGAAATATCCACTTGTAATATCCAGAAAGAGATGTATTTCCTAGAAACGACTCAATGCACCCTTTACCAAAATTACGAGACCTTTTCCTAAACGTTAAATCAACCTTATACTTATCCTTACAGACATAACTAGAAATATCCTTAAAAATATACCTAGGTATGTCACTAAAGTTTTCCTATCCTAGTTTCTAAAGTTAAAATATACCTTTACTCCGATACCAACTATAGAGACCCTCTCTTTACAAACATATACATTACATAACTTTTACAGAATACTTAAACATTATACAAAAATACTCTAAAAGACTGTAGATGGAACAGTGCCTTTGGAAACATGGAAACATAAACACTTGTACATAAGTGAGGTACATTATCTCCCACTAGGTTCATCATGACTATCACCCTTCTTAGTCTCATCAAACATAAAACATATCTTAATAACATGGGGAAAGAAACATAAAATGGGGTTAGTTAAAATGATTAGAAAGGTTTAAAAAGGGATACATATAAGCATAAAAATTATCAATAGGGTATGTGAAGACGATAATGAAAATCAGATATAATACCCAATATGTCAAAGATCATATAAATGAATCATGGAATAACTATTTGAAGTTTATAATACATGAATCAAAAGGTAGTAAAGGAAGTTAGCCCTGAAATCATAACATAGAAGTAAGACATGGAATTGTGGAAAACACAAGCATATACTGATTTCCATAGTATCCAAGGCATAAATTCAAAGTCTATCATAGTGTAAAAAGTCATTTACTGAACCGGGTGGACCCCTTTTTCATCCCAGTATTATTGAACTCATTAAACCCTCATTCCAGGCATGTATTACAGAACCGAGTAAACCCTCGTTCTAGCCATGTATTACTGAATTGAGTAAACCCTTATTCCAGCCATGTATTACTGAACTGATTAAACCCTCATTATAGACCTCTATTTCTGAACCAATTAACCCATCATTGTATCCCTATATTACTAAACAGAGTAAACCCTGATTCCATTCTGGTATATCTCATGAGATATAAATCCTTACCTAATCCATTAGAGGGAAATATAGGTCTCACCAATCACATAATGAAATCATACATACATGTTCCACAAGATCATAAATAAACATATCATAACCCATTAAATTAAATGGGTATCATAAAAATGTAAACATATAATAATTTGTGGAAAAAGACATGTTTCATTATCTTTTTATCATAAACATAAAATTTGAAAAAGAAGCAGGTTTCAAAATCATATAACCTATGAAAGAGAAATGGGTTTCAAAAACATATTAACAATGAAAGAGAAATGGATTTCATAAATACCATAGAATTAATCATAACTCATTCTTATAAATGCTATGAATAGAACCTTTATACCATTTCCTAAATATTTTTGAGTAACATCAATAGATGTTCTCTTCTGTGGAAAATAATTTTGAAATATACTCTGAAAAAATTTCATGAAGAAAATTTACTTTCTTGATTGAAAAAGTGTTTTTAATAAATAAAACCATTTTAAAATCAATTTCATATAATATACCTTGAAAACTTATACGAAATACATGAAATCATTTTGAAAACCATTTTTCGTGATATCATTTAAAATATGAGTCAACACATTGTAAAACCCTTTTTCTTTGAAAACACTGCAAAACTTTTAAAGAATGATTGAAAATGTATTGAAACCCATTTCATTAAAAAAATAGAAAACTTATAATGAAATCATGAAAATTTTTTGAAAATCATTTTTCTTCAAAACTTAAAAAGAATCATTAAAACGTTTTGAAAATCATTTTTTTTTGAAAGCAGTTGGAAATGTTTTAAATAAAAATTAAACATTTTGAAAAAAAGAAACCATTAAACCATTTTGATAAAACTTTTACTTGAAAATTACTTTTAAAAAACACTTTCATAAATATTATCCATTTTTACAATGAAAATGGATCTTTCATGAAATGACGGTGGGTAAATCTATACATGTCGCATGAGGTCAAAAGAAACATTCCTTTTTCTTGGTAAAAAGGATAGGAATGAATCTTGTTCGGAAATAGACAAGAAGATTCAATTGAATAGATTTATAAAATAAAAAATGGATAAAAATTCATTTTAGATATTATAGGGTAATGGTATAATATTCTTGGAAACTCTTTTTTGAAAGGAAAGATTTCCAACCAAAGAAAGGGTAAAGTCGGGCTTTCCTAAAAACACTTTCTTAACTATCATAGATACCAAAAAGTAGAAAATGGTACCAATACAAGATTATAACATGAAATAAAATATGATAAGGAATATCATTAATTCAATTGAGAGATGGATAATAACATTTGATTAAAGGAATCATAAACATAAGCAAATGCAATGATATTGGATCAATAAACTATTATAACATGGTATCTTGGCATCATGCTCTATGTAAGGAAAGGTAATTAAATAAATTATATTATATCATGAAAATATTGAGATTCGTGATATTTAATATAAAATGGAAGTATATGTACCCTAAAGAAAGAGTTTAGGTGTATAAAAAAACATGAGTCATATAGAAGGAAAATTGAGACAAAATCATTTTTACCAATTTGGTATCTTTTGAAACAAAAACTCATTGAAAGTGGGATCATAAAATAGGAATATGAATACCCTTAAATTTAATTACAAGATAAATAGAATAAAATAATGGTCATTAAATACACCACACAAAAAGAGAGAGTGGCGAACATAACTTGTATCTCACAGAAATTAATGGTGAGATGAAAATTCTCTTACCTTATGTCATGACACTCTCCATGTAACACCCAAAGTTTTTCTAAAAATAAATAGAAATGAATGGAACTTTGTTTTATGTAGATATTTTTAAGTAGCCTTTTAAACATAGCTTTTCTACTTCTATGTTCTGAATTTCAAGAAACAGTCATTTACAATTGTGTTCAGAATGTTATTTGAGGTCTATTGGAACCAAATTGTTTTTTGATGAATAGTAACATACCCTTATGAATAGTAATATGAGTAGTGATATGACCCTAATTAATATTAAATTTTATTATTAATTTATTTTCTTAAGGATTTAGGATAACATCATCTACGTTAATTTTTCATTGTGATAATGAAGTAGTTGTAGAATTAGAACTGTTAATTTTTGAATTAAGTATGCTTTTATTTAAAAATTAAATTAATAATATTTAGATAATTATTTTTGAAAAATTTATTTTATTTTTTAATTCTACACATCAATAAATGGTTAGGGTAAATTTTTGGGATTTTTCTGAAATTCAAGAATTTTTTATGAATAGTAAAATACGATAAAATACGATAAATGCTAAATACTTGAATTATTGCATCATTGGTGATGCAAGGATGATGTAATCCCACTTGGTTAGAACTAAAATTACATTTTTACTATTTGGGGACTCATTAATTAAGGTTATTCATAGTATTGAGCAAAAATATTATAATAATGATTAAAATAATTAAAAATACCCCATCTCCTCCACTATAAATGACCACCCTCACTCCCCTATTCCTCCCACACCTCTCTAGCCTTGAGAATTGTCTAATTTCTATCAAATGATCTACCCAATATTCTTCCCCACGTACTAGAGCTTATGGTCTCACCAAAAGACCAAAACCAAATCCCTTAAGGAGGATCACAAGGAGAAGAGATCAAGAGGTAAACACCCTCTTTTATTTTCATTCGTTTCTTTCATTTTACGGTATTCTCTTCATTTCCCTTTGGCTAATGATGGTATATTTCATTAAATATCCCCCTTTACTGACCATATTATGTATGAATTATGAGATATCCCCTTCCTCTAATAAAACTCCTTTTTATGATATTTTAAGAGATGTCGTTAGGCTGCCGAATTTTCGTGAGAAATTTATCAAGTTTTCATTTACTTTAAGATTCCTTTATTTTCATCTTCTTTCCTCACATCCTATTAACCTAGTGGAATGAAATCTCCAGAATCATGTAAATTATAGATTCTTTCATGTTCATGGAAAATTCATCATCATTATTTTTTCTCCTCCCCCACTTATTTAAGGAATTAAATTATTGTCTGTGATATATCGAATTACCGACATCATGGACGATGTGATTTCAATTTGCATTAATTCCATCAATTCTGGTCATCAAACCATTTTTATGTTTGAAACATGTTATAATATATCTTTTATGACTCACCCATGGTTCTTTAATTCTTATTTACTCATGGTTTTAATTTATAAGACAAAACGAGGTTGTTATTATCAAAGAACCACTAAAATGATCTAAACGAACATCATTAATGTTCTAACTTATGAATCATAATCATGTAAGAATTAAAAATTATTAATTGAATAATTTATGTTTCTTTATATATTTAAATACTACCCAATTCCAATTCTATAGTTTCACTTCCAATCTAAATGAATTTCCACCATGAACCAATCATAGAAATCATGTAAAGAATTCACCCAAAAACAGTGCAAGGGGAAAAATACTAACAATTAAGGGTGAAATGATGTTATTAAATGACCATATAATATGTTATAAACATGAAAATGAGTATTTAAAATATTATAACACTCTTCTAACCATTATAATAGAGGTTTAAACATGATGGAAGTTAGACAAACCCGGGGTAAGGGAATTCTTAACCCGATTTCCATTATTTGGGTTAAACTTCTACTTCATTATTTCTGTGCTATTTAAATTGTTTGTGTGATGGGTTGTATTTATATTATGTTCTATTATGTGTATTTACAGTATATATACATACTCCATCAACTCTATTAACTATCTCTTCAGTTTTATGATATTTATAAGGGGATTTTCTTTAAAAATACCCTTTTTATATTTGGTTTTATGAAATTCCAAAGCAATGTTTTTATGGAATTATTCATGTTGTATGATTATGTTTTGGTTCTTGGGAATTATTTATTATGAATTCTGGGACCTATATATCCCTCCAATGCATTGGGTATGTGTATGTTGGAGGTCGGTCGTATGGTTACTCCAAGGGTAACTACGATGGTTACACAAAGTAAGGTAGTCATGAGAGTTACAAATTATAAGGTAGCCCAGAATGGTTACAAGATTTTGTAAGTAATTCCCCAAGATAACATTATGATTATATATATATTCTCATGTTTTGTTTGGATCTTGTGTGAATCTCATGTTTCACAAAATAAATATATATGGGTAACAAGAATGTCTTTTGAAAATGATTTCACATGTTACGAGTATTCTTGGAATAATGTGATCTTTCCTTCATTTCCACCCCTTACTAAGATTTTGTGATCATTCCATGTTTTTAAATGATTTTTCATAGGTTAATGGATGTTTAATACAAGGAATTAATCAATGTTAAATTTTGATGAATTGTTAGAGTCTTTTTTTAGGTTTTAATGTTTTATATTTTCAAAAAAATGGAAACTGTTTTTATGGTATCCACTCTGTAATAATGTGTAATGTCATGAATGTATTATCCTAATTCTCTAAATCTATAAACTTGAAATTATCTTCAATGTAAAAGGAAGTGTTTTCTTGACTAAATTCATGATTATGTATTTAATAAGGTCGGGTCCTTATAGTTGGTATCGGAGGATTGTTTACATAACTTTAGGGGTTTGGGTGATGTTAATAGAATACCATAAATTATTTTCACTCTATGTTTAATTTGTTATAGCATTTAAAGATTAACATGTTGCTTTATCTAAGACATATTTGTTCAGAATGGTTTTCTGTATAAGGAATAGGGGTGTTGTAGAGGATAGGCACTGACAGAATGACATCCTTCCAGAACTACAACCCGGAATGGTAGGGATTGGAACTGAGCAGTTTGTGACAGTAATGGCTCAGCTAACGCAGGAAATAAAAGGTGGTGGTATCAATTGAAGAGAACCAATAGAGGTACCACAATGGAACATGATAGTAGTTAAAATTTTATGATATGGCGCCCTCCTACATTCAATGGATCTTTTGACCCAGTAGCAGCTGAAGGATGGATCAAAGCCCTTGAAAAGATATTCAATGTTATGGGATGTTCAGATAATAAAACGTTAAGTCTTTCCATTTATCGTTTTGAAGGGGAAGCTGATCAGTGGTGGTCAATGGTAAAGAATATCAGGGGTATAGAGGATTTTGATTTTCTTAGAGTGGGATGCATTTGAAATTATTTTCATTGAAAAATATTTTCCTAAGGTGGTGCGACTTAGAATGGAGGAGAAATTACATGAATTGAAACAGATGGAGGAAGACTCAGTTGTTGTGTATGAAGCGAACATCACCCGACTGGAAATCTATGCTCCTAATCTTATTCTGGATCTTGATAGAAAGATCAACTGCTTTTACTCAGGATTGAAGCCAAGGTATCGAAGGGCGTTGGCCTATTGTGAATTCAAAAGTTATGAGAAACTTGTCCAATGTGCTGAGAGGGTAGAGATGGAGTTTTTGGATGATCATGAGCATTTTGGAAACAAAGAGAAGAAGAGGTCCAGTTGGCAATAAATGGGTAAGAATCAACCAAATAAATGGTCTAGTAAGAAAATCCAATTTCCAGTTTGTGAAAAGTGTGGAAAGAAACACCCTGGGGAATGTCTTAGCAAAATTGGGAAGTGTTTTAAATGTGGTAAGTATGGAAATATGGCCCGATATTACAATGAAAATGATCCTAATAATAATCATGATAAGAAAACTGTAAAGTGTTGTAACTGTGGTGAGATGGGTCACTATGCAAATTCATGCCCAAAGACAGATCTGAATGATGTAAAGAAGCCAGAGAATAAGTAGAAATGTGTTGTGAGATCCTTTGTGACTACATAAACATTTGTTGGTCCATCCAAAGAAGTTGTATCAGGTAATTTGTTTGTTCACTCAAATTTTTCTAATGTTTTGTTTGATATGAGGTCTACACATTCCTTTATCTCTGAGAAATTTTCTGGTAAATTGGAAATATCTTCTCAATAAATGAGACCCGAACTTGTTGTTAAAACACCAGGTGAAAATGTTATAGCAAAGTGGAATTATAAGAATCCTTCTATTGTGGTATGTGGAAAGACATTACCTGAAAACCTTGTTGTTTTACCCTTAGTCGAGTTTGATGTTATTATGAGGATGGACTTCCTTTCCGATTATTATGCTAAGATTGACTGTAGAACTAAAGAAGATTTTTTTCAGAAAGAGTTTTTGTTACTATACAAGAATGAACCCAAACAATTGAAAACATATTAGGAAGCTGAGAAACTATTGAAAGATGGAAATGAAAGTTATCTTGCTCATATTGTTGAAAATAAGGGAAATATTCAAATTAATGATGTGTCAGTGTTAAATGAATACCTTGATGTTTTTTCTGATGAGTTACCCAGTGTCATACCTGATCGAGAATTCGAATTCACAATTTACTTAGTTCATGATGATAATCCAATTTCAAAACCCCCATATTGTATAGCAGCAACATAACTTCTTGAATTGAAAAATCAGTTGTAGGATTTTCTTGACAAAGGCTTCATTCATCCTAGCACTTCACCATGGTGAGCCCCTATTTTTTTGTTAAAAATAAAGATGGTTCCATGAGACTTTTCATTGATTATAGCGCTTTGAAAAACATCACTGTTAAAAAGAAGTATCATTTGCCTCATATTGATGACTTGTTTGATCAGCTCCAGAGAGCTCAGTACTTTTCCAAGATTGACCTGAGATCTGGATACCTTCATCTAAAGGTGAAAAATGATGACATCCCGAAAATAGCCTTTCGTACTAGATATGGGCATTATGAATTTGTTGCTATGCCGTTTGGATTAACTAATGCACCTACTGTATTCATGAATATTATGAATAGATTATTTCATGAGTTCTTGGATAATTTTGTGGTTGTATTTATTGGTGACATTATGGTATTTTTGAAAAATAAATAGGAGCATGAAAAACATATAAGGGTTGTTTTTCATACTTTAAAAGAAAATAAAATATATGGAAAATTCACCAAGTGTGATTTTTAGTTGAAAAAGATTTCATTTCTTGGGAACATTATAAATAAATATGGAATAATAGTGGATCCTTCCAAAACTAAATTCATTGATGAATGTCCAAGACCCAACAATGTTACAGAGATTCGTAGTTTTTTGGGCTTATCAAGTTATTACCGATGGTTTGTTAATAACTTTACACGGTTATCTATCCCGATAACTACGTTAACATAGAAAGGGGTTAAATTAGTTTGGACAGAAGAATGTGCTATTTGTTTTCAGGAACTAAATAAGAGATTAGTGAATGCTCTAGTTTTGGCCTTACCTTCCCTAAATGGTGAGTTTGTCATCTATATTGATGCTTCTTTGAAGGGACATGGTTGTGTTTTGATGCCGAATGATCAGGTAATTTCCTATTCATTGATGAAGAATGATCAGGTAATTTCATATGCTTCAAGACTACTTAAACCTAATGCGCTAAACTATACCACACATGATTTGGAATTGGAAGTTGTGGTTTTTGCTTTGAAAATTTGGAGGCATCATCTATACGGAACCAAATGCCAAATATATACTGACCATAAAATTCTAAAGTATATATTCACTCATAAGGAATTAAACATGAGGCAGAGAAGATGGCTAGAACTGATAAAGGATTATGACTTCATGATCAATTACCATCATGGAAAAGAAAACAAAGTCGTGGATCCCTTATGTCAGAAATATCATGAATCATTAACCATGTTACATTTGGAACATGATCCCTTGATTAATGATTCGAGGAATTTTGGCTTAGAAGTTGTTGGTGTAGGGAATACCTCTGATTTGTTTCAGGTTTCAGTGCAGTCTTCGTTGTTAAACAGAATTAAGCAAGAATAGAAGGAAGACCGTGAGCTATAGAAAAAAGGTAGAAATGGTTAAAATGGGTAAGTTTCTAGAATTAATCTTGATAAAGATTGTGTTTTAATATTTGGAAGAAGGTTTTTTGTGCCTAGTGATTCTCAGTTGAAGAAAGATTTGTTGTGCGAAGCTCATAGTTCTCCTTTTTCTGTTCATCCTGGAAGTACTAAGATGTACAGAGACCTTCAGGAGCATTATTGGTGGGATGGAATGAAAAGAGATATTGCTTATTTTACCATGAAATGTTTGAAGTGTCAACAAGTTAAAGCAAAGCGGAATTTACCGAAGGGAATGCTTCATCCTTTTCCAGTGCAAGAGTGGAAATGGGAGAATGTATCCATGGACATTGTGGTGGGACCACCAAATAATTCTTGAGGTAATAATGAGAATTGGGTTATTATTGATCGGCTAACAAATTCTGAAAATTTTCTATCCATTCGAGATGCAATGTATTTGGATCATCTTTCTCTATTGTACTTCAAAGAGATTGTCAGGTTACATGGAGTTCCTCTTTCCATTGTATCTAACCGAGATCCCAGGTTCACTTCTAACTTTTGTAAGGGACTTCGGAAGTTGTTGGGAACAGAGTAAAATTTTAGAATAGCTTTTCATCCTCAATCTTATGGGTAGTCAGAACGAACGATTCAAACATTGGAGGATTTTCATAGAGATTGTTCAATGGACTATCAGGGAAGTTGGGATCATCATTTTTCTTTAGTTGATTTTTCTTATAATAACAGTTTCATTCTAGTATTCAGATGGAACCTTTTGAGGCCTTGTATAATAAGGGATGTTGGACTCCAGCGTTTTTGGGATGAAGTCAGTAAAATAAAGTTGATGGCACCAAAATTTGTTGAATAAGTGGCTGAGAAAGTGGGTATGATCCATCAGCACATGGGGAAAGCTCAGAGCAGGCAGAAAAGTTATGTAGATAACATATGGAAAGACTTCTCTTTCGAGTTAGGTGACCATGTTTTCCTTAAAGTAACTCCTTGGAAAAGTTTGATGTGTTTCAGTAGGAAAGGAAAGCTAAGACCATGGTTCATTAGTACTTTTGAAATGATAGAGAAAGTTGGAATAGTTTCATACCATGTAGCTTTTCCTCCGAGTTAGTTTCGGGTACACAATGTTTTTCATGTTTCGATGCTGAGAAAGTGTGTGCTGGATTCATCACATGTCTTGATCCCAAAAGCAGTTCAACTGGAAGAGAACCTTTCTTATGAAGAGAAACCAGTTCAGATTTTTGATAAATGGGAATAGGTATTGCAGAATAAGGTAATCCACCAGGTAATGGTTTTGTGAAGAAACCACATGGTTGAAGAAGCAACATGGGAGTCTGAAAATGATATGAGTGAAAAGTACCCTTAGTTGTTTAATAAGTAAATAAAATTGCGATGATGAAATTTCAAGAAGGTGTAGATAATGTAACACCCAAATTTTTTCTAAAAATAAATAGAAATTCATGGAACTTTGTTTTAAGTAGATATTTCTAATTAGCCTTTAACACATAACTTTTCTACTTCTATGTTCTAAATTTCAAGAAACTGTCATCTACAATTGTGTTCAGTATTTTATTTGGAGTCTATTGGAACCAACTTATTTTTTTGGTGAGTAGTAACATAACCTTATGAATAGTAATATTAATGGTGATATGACCCTTATAAATAGTAAATTTTATTATTATTTTCTTTTATCAAGGCTTTAAGATAATAGCATCTGTGTTAGTTTTTCATTTTGATAAAGAAGTAGTTGTAGAATTAGAACTATTAATTTTTGAATTAAGTATGCTTTTATTTAAAAATTAAATTAATAATTTTTAGAAAATAATTTTTAAAAAATGGACTTCATTTTTGAATTCTACACATCGAAAGATGTTTAGGGTAAATTTTTGGGATTTTTATGAAATCCAAGAATTTTTTTGAATAGTAAAATACGATAAAATACGATAAATGATAAATAATTGATTTGATGCATCATAGGTGATGCAATGATGATGTAACCCCACTTGGTTCGAACTCACATTCCATTTTTACTATTTCTGGTCACATGAATTAGGGTTATTCATTGTCTTGAGGAAAAATATTATAATAGTGATTAAAATAATGAAAAATACCCCCTCTCCTCCACTATAAATACCACCTTCACTCCCCTCTTCCTCCCACAACTCTCAAGACTTTATCATTGTATAATTTCTTCCATATTCCCTCCCCAATATTCTTCCCCACGTCCTAGAACTTCTGGTCTCATCAAAAGAACAAAACCAAATCCCTTTAGGAGGATCTCAAGGAGAAGCGATCCAGAGGTAAACATCCTCTTTTATTTTCATTCTTTTCTTTCATTTTATGTTATTCTCTTCCTTTCCCATTGGAATATGATTGGATATTTAATTAAATATCCCCCCTTACTACCAATATTATGTGTGAATGATGAGATATCCCCTTCTTCTCATCAAACTATTTTTTATGAAATTTTAAGAGACGTCGTTAAGCTGCCGAATTTTCGTGAGAAATTTATCAAGTTTTCTTTTATTTTAAGATTCCTTTATTTTATTCTTCTTTCCTCACCTCCCCTTAACCAAGAGGCATGAAAGATCCAAAATCATGTATATTATAGATTCTATCATGTTAATTGAAAATTCATCATCATTGTTTTTTCTCCTCCCCAACTTATTTAGGGAATTAAAATATTGTCCGTGTTGTGTCGAATTATAGACATCGTGGACGATGTGATTTCAATTTTCATTAATTCCTTAAATTATGGTCATAAAACCATTTTTATGATTGAACCAGGTTTTAATATATGTGTTATGACTCACCCATGGTTGTGTAATTCTTTTGTACTCATGGTTTTAATTTATAAGACAAAATGAGGTTGTTATTATCAAAGAACCACTAAAATGATCTAAATGAACATCATTAATTTTCTAACTTATGAATCATCCTCATGTAATAATTAAAAATGATAAATGGAATAATTTATGTTAATTTATATATTTAAATACTACTCCATTCCAATTCTGGAGTTTCACTTCCAATCGACAAGAATGTCCACCATGAACCAATCATAGAAATCATATAAAGAATTCACCCCAAAACAGTTAAAGGGGAAACATACTAACAATTAAGGGTGAAATGGTGTTATGAAATGAACATATAAGAAGTTATAAACATGAAAATGTTTCTGTAAAATATTAATAACCCCCATTTAACCATTATACATGAGGTCTGAACAATATGTAAGAAAGACAAACCCGGGGTAAGGGAATTCTTAACCCGATTTCCATTCATTGGGTTAAAATTCTACTTCATTATTTATGTGCTATTTAAATTGTTTGTGTGATGGTTTCTATTTATATTATGTTTTATTATGTTTATTTACAGTAAATATACATACTCCATCCACTCTATTAATACTCTCTTCAATTGTATGATATTTATAAGGGGATTTTCTTTAAAAATCATCTTTTTAAATTCTGTTTTACGAAATTCCAAAGCAATGTTTTTATGGAATTATTCATGTTGTATGATTTTTTTGGTTCATGGGAATTATTTATGATGAAGTGTGGGACCTATATCTCCCTCCAATTCATTGGGTATGTTTATGTTGGAGGTCATTTGTATGGTTACTCTAATTGTAACTGCGATGGTTACACAAAGTAAGGTAGCCGTGAGGGTTACAAATTATAAGGTAGCCTAGAATGGTTACAAGATTATGTAAGTAATGACACAAGATACCTTTATGATTATATTTATTT
Organism: Viscum album; assembly: GCA_963277665.1. Lineage (NCBI taxonomy): Eukaryota > Viridiplantae > Streptophyta > Magnoliopsida > Santalales > Viscaceae > Viscum > Viscum album. The sequence goes on along the minus strand of OY728127.1, from coordinate 37,889,869 downwards.
TATCATGTTTTGTGTGGAGCTTGTGTAAATCTCATGTTACACAGAGTAAGTATATATGGGTGACAAGAATGTCTTTTGAAAATGCTTTCACATGTTACGAGTATTCATGGACTAATGTGATCTTTCCATCTTTTCCATCCCTTACTTAGATATTGTGCTCATACCAAGTTTTTAAATGAATTTTAACAGGTTAATGGATGCTTAATAAAAGGAATTAATCCATGTTAAATGTTGACGAATTTTCAAGGGGTCTTGTTTTATGTTTTAATGTTTTATATTTTGAAAAAAATGGAAAGCGTTTTTATGGTATCCACTCTGTAATAATGTGTTATTTCATGAATCTATTGTCCTAATTCTCTAAATCTCTAAACATGAAAAGATCTTAAATGTAAAAGGAAGTTTTTTCTTAACTAAATTCAATATTATGTATGTAATAAGGTTGAGTCCTTATACTCCATACCCATACAATATTCTTGTATAATAAATATAAGTTCATTGTACATATTTAAAATAATAAAATTCGTATATCTATTACCATATTTTTTTTATTATAACCTTATAGTACCCACATGTTAACGATCCCATATTATAGTTTCACTTCAGATAATATTCTCTTTGTTCTTCATATGTGTCTTAATTTGTTATATCCTTGGTCCCTATAATTATCCAATGATTCCTGAATATATATCATGATATAAATATTATGTATATCAATTTTATTTAAAATATAAAAATTTATGTGATATATAAATATGAAAAGGAATACATTGTTCAAAGATATTGTAAGTTTTACGTACACATGAACGTTTTTTGATTTTTATTATTGTATTGAAAGAAAGTGTGTAAATGACTTATGTATGTATATGTATGTATGAATATATATATATATATATATTATTACTCCAGTAGAATTAATATGTCAAATATATCATTAAATTTAATTAAATCCATCCTTAATACATTCCATGTGGTGTGTGAATGAATCACATCGCTTTGAGGGGGTGGTAGTCCACACTCCCTCAAATGAGATTTTCGTATTAACCCCAAATGGGTGGTAAAAATATGTGTGTTGAAAAAGAATAAATAAGATAAAATACATAATAAATTTAATATATTACATATATAAATAGATTTTCCATATTAATGGACACCATGATTGGTGGTAAAGGAGAAATAAACAATCATATTTTCTTAAGTCAGTAGTTCACCGTACACAGAAATTGTATGTCCAACACCTATTAGATGTAGGTGTGTGTTAGTGTTGGTTAGAAACTTTGTATAAAACATCATATTATATGTATGATACTATGTTTTTCACATAAAAATGGAATAAATTATTTTGGGTGGTGGAGAAGGAAAATAAATGAAAGAACATTGAGAGACGATGTTACCTATTAAACGGGTAACTCCTTTTGGTTTGTGACTAAAGGCTTCCTTGAGAGGGTTTCTACCAAAAAATAGGAATCAAGGTTGAAGGGAGAAATTTTTTGGGTCAATTTAGATAGCTCTTGGACGAAATTAAGATGCTTTAGAGGTGTTAGTAATAGGTAGAGGTGGTGGCCTTTTATAGGGAAGAAAAAGGACTCACTTGGAATTTTATGAAACAAATTTTGTGTGCACATGTTATTACCAAATAAAAGTATTACCAAACCAACCAATCTCAATAATGGATGGTTATGGCAGAAATATATTCACAAAATCGGTGTTTTACATGTTTTTGGTCCATTTTAGCCCATAATATTAAGGTTTAGTCCCTAATTAATCTTAATTTGGCATAAACCATTGTGATTAATTTTAATCACTACTACTAGTCATTTTTGTCAAAAATTAAAATGGTCCTATTATAATTTAAGATTAGACTAAATAAAATGGTGGAATATGTATTTTTTGATATTACAATCATAAAGGTGGCATAATTATGATTAGTGCTCATCCTGCAGACTAGGAGAAATAACAGGGTTATAAAGTATGAAAAAATATCAAAAGTCTAATAACATTTTTTATTCAGTTACAAAGTGAAGTTTATACTAATGAATTTAATTTAATTATTAGCTCTAATATTCATCTAATGTGAAAATATTTATAATATCATCTATAATTAATAATTAATTAGTCAAGAAGGAATTTTTTAACTAAAAAGCAATATTTTCATTCTTCATCAAAAAAGGAAGTTTCTTAGAAAAATCTCAAAACTTCACCAAAAGATAATTTTGATGTTCTGAATTCAATAATGAATTTTATTTTTTCAAATTCAATTTATATATGCGTAAAAAATTGCATTTATTATTAGAATCAGTTCATTTGATTGAATGATGTGTTTAACCATAAAAGGGAATTTACAAAAAATCATAACTATTATTATCAATATGTTTTATTTTAATAAAAAATTTATAAACAATATTTTAAATGCAGTTGTTAATATTCATATTACTATGTTTAAACACTAGTTTATTATTATATTATTTAATTAATTAAAAAAATAAAAATAGTTTCTTCGTGTAAACTCAATGTTACATGTTCCTACACCAACTCAGTGTTGTGCGCATCGTATGCTATGTCAATGTTGCAGGTATTGAAATACAAGTTGGTATTGTGTGTAGCATAAGACAAGTTGGTATTGTGTGTTAAATTAAGTTTTGAATTAGTGTTTTAATATATATATATATATATATAACCATTTCCAATGTCCTGTGAAATGAAAAATATTGAAATGTTAAATTAATTAGAAATTAAATAATTCTCAAAGTCTTGGGGAGTTGCGTTCAACCCCCTTAAAATGAGTTTTTTCCTCTAAATTCATAGGGTTTATGAATGGTTTATTACTCAATAGTTTCATCCATAAAATCCCAAATCATAAAAATGGATAAAAAAACATCCCTTAAAATGTAAATTTGGAAACATAAAGATTACCCAACGTAACATATAATTGGGTTTCCCCATAAGAGAACATTGGTTGGGAGTGAAGATTGGACATAGAGGAAAAGTGTAAAATTTTATAGGGTGTGATTGAGGTCATCAATCACAAACAATTGAATGATCAAATTAAAGTTTAGGGGTTCAATGTCATAAATATATGTTGATTTAAAGGGCCATCAGCTTAGATAAAATTAAGGTACTAGAACAATAATTTTATTGATCACTTTCAAAATGTTGAGTAATTATTGATAAATTTATTTAAAAATAATTTCATTATTGTGTACTACTTGGAAATTTTTTTAATAAATACATTACATCATTGAATGAATGTCCAAAAATTAACTTTTATGATTAATGTATTAAATATGATTTTAACATATCTTATAGACCATAAAAGAATAAAAAGAATATCGATTTTTCACCAAAAAACAACATGAATTAATCTATAAATAGTACCACTAATAGTTCATCATAAATATTTATTCCTTACAAATATATATACATTAACTTGGAAATCGTGTATGCAAGTGGTAGGCATGAAACCCTTATCATCCTCCAGTCATGGGTTCAAGACCTGTATATTTTCTGAACATGATTGGTTGTCGCCCGACATACCTGATGTCCTTTTTTAAAACCACACTTATATTATATATAAAATAGACATCCTTTAAATAATGTTAATCACTGATTATCCTTTATACTAATTCTTTCAACACAAACTCAGTGCCCAAATACTCCCTCTAGATCTTAAATTAAACATTTCATGAACATTTGACCTTATAACCCTTCTCAAAGTTGAAAATCCAAAACATTTGAAAGAGAGTCACAAAATTAGATAAACATTGATTCCCCTATATAACATGAAGTATCTTTTGATTTACACATTCCAAGCAGTTGAATAACCACATCATGTATTCTCTTGAAACATGGTAACAACTTGAATTACCATAAATCCTTTTTGAAAACATGTATTCTTACTCATTACAAAGTATATTGGATTAACTCTTTAATTCTATAAATGTTGTCAACATTATTAGTGGTAGAATAAATAACCTATAAAAAATTCCTTACTTAATTATAAGGTAATTAGTACTGTCTGATTTACTTGTTCATATCACATATATCTTTATCTATACCACATTATCTTAACATAAAGAACATTTTATGGGTTACCTTCCCTTAGTAAAAATATTAACTTTCATGAGAAAACTTTTCTAGTCTGTTGTGACCATTCAACATATTATTGTAAATCCATAGAAAAACATAAACTGAACAATCCATACATAATTCTCCAATATTAATTCTAGAATCCAAATACATAAATACTTTGATTACCTCATCCTTAATCCATCAACAATAATACCAATTTCCTTTTACATTTCATTTATAGTCTCTTCATCATCATAAATCTGACCATTACTCGCACCACCTTGTTGATTCTCTTTAGGAACCTTCCTCTTGTGACATTGAGTTGCATAATGACTATTTTATCTACACATAAAACACTTAACCTTTTATGGGGATATAGAGAGGCTAAAATTACCATCCATTTCATTTACTGAACTCTTTATTTTTCCTTTGTAGTCACTTTCTTTGTGTCCTTATTTTCAATAGTCAAAACGCCTTCTCAATCCTCTAAGAAATTCACTTAGGTGATTCTATCCACATTCTTGACACAAAAGAATCTGAAACTTCTTTACCCCATGGTCTCCATTACCCAAACTCTCAATGAACTCCTTATTTATATTCCTTGGTGAGTCTAAGAGTTGGTTAAGGTAAAAAAATTTAATCATATTCCATGAAAAATTATTAGGATTGATCGCAAAATATTTCAATCTAGTGATCATCCCACTTGACTTATCATTAGAAAAACTTCCATTACATTAAACATTAATCATGTTCCTTACAGTTCCCCCCACTGACATAGTAGAAAACCCCATATTCAAGAATAGAATGACATAGAGGATGTCTAAATCATGACACCTTCCATAATCTATGACACCTTGGGTTTATCCTAGGTTATTCAAAGCTAACATGAATCTAGATTATTCATGCTTGTTAATGAAGAATTTGTGAATTTAAAAAAAGCATATCACAGGGGAGTGTCAGACTATGTGTGCGGGATGGACTGATGTCGTGTTCTAGATTACCCATAGTCAAAACCAAGACATCTTGTCAGAGCTATAACCCATAGGTATAACTGTTCAAAAGAGACATCCACTTTTAGTATCTAGAAAAGGATCTATTTCTTGGAAACCACTCACGCTATCCTTTACCAAAATTCTTCGAAATTTTCCTAAACATTAACTCACCCTTATACTTATCATTAGAGACATCCCTAGACATATCCTTATAAATATACCTATGGATCTCAATAAGGTTTTCTCATCCTAGTTTCAAAAGGTTAGCTATACCTTTTCCTTGATACCAACTATATTAACCCTCGCTTTACGAACATATAAATTACATAACTTTTGTCGAATACAAAAACATTATACAAAAGGATTCCCAAAGACCATAATTGGTATAGTTAATTTGGATGCATAGAAACCTAAAAAATAGTAGATAACTGAGCCACATTATCTCCCACTAGGTTCTTTGTGACTAGCACCCTTATTGGATACATCAAACACAATACACATCTTCATAACCTATGGAAGGAATCATAAAAAGTGAATAGATGAAATTCTCAGTAAGAGTATACAAAGGATACATGTAATCATAAACATGAGAATCAGTGAATGAAAACATGATCATGAAAATAGAAGATCATACCCTCCATATAAATTATCATGTACATGAATCATGGAATATAGATTTCCAGTTAATAAGACAAGAATAAAAAATAAGTAAAGGAAATAATCCATGAAAGCATAAAATAGGAGTAAGACATGGAATTTTGGAAACAAATAAGTATATATTAATTTCTATAGTATCCAACAAATCAATTCCAAGATCATCGTAGTGGATAAAGTCTTTTACTGAACATGGTGAACCCCCATTCAAGCTGTATATTGCTGAACCGAGTAAACCATCATTCCAGCCTTGTAATACTGAATTGAGTGAACCCTCATTCCATCCTTGTATTACTAAACTAAGTAATACCTCATTCCAGCCATGTATTATTGAACTGAGTAAACCCTCATTCCAGACCTATATTATTAACCTGTGTAAACCCTCGTTCTAGCCCTGCATTATTGAACCGAGTAAACCCTTGTTCTATCTCTGTCTATCTCATGAGATATAAATCTTTACATAATGCATTGGAGGGAGATATAGGTCTCACCCATCACATAATGTAACCATATATACATCTTCCACAAGATCATAAATAAACATATCATATCCCATGAAATAGAATGGGTATCATAAAAATGTAAACATACAATAACCAGTGGAAAGATAAGGTTTCATAAATATTCCATCATAAACATAACCTGTGAAAGAGAAACAGGTTTTACAAACATATTACTCATAATGGAGAAATGGTTTTCACAAAGACCATGAAATTAATCAAAACTCATTCATATAAAGGGTATGAATGCAACCATTATATGATTGCCTAAAAAGGCCTGAGTAACATCAATACATATCATCTTAGATGGAAAATAATTTTGAAATATACTCTTAAAACATTTCCTGAGGAGAATATCCATTCTTGTTTGAAAAGGGATTTTTAATACATAAAACAATATGAAAATTATATTCTTATAAATTACCTTGAAAACATAAAAAGGATACATGAAATAATTTTGGAATCCTATTTCCTTAAAAACATTTAAAATAATCTTAAAAAAAATTTAAAACCATTTTTCATTGAAAAAACGTTAAAATTTTTAATGAAATCTTGAAAATGTTTTCAATAAAAAAATTTAGAAATACTTTTAAAACATAAAAATAAATCTTTAAAACATTCTAAATATAATTTTTCTTGAAAAAATATAATGAATCTTGAAAATATTTTGAAACTCAATTTTCTTGAAATCACTTTGAAAACCTGTAAATAAGACTTTAAAAATAGTAAAAACCTTTTCACTTGAAAATATTTCAAATAATTTTGAAACCATTTTGAAAAATAATTACTTATATATTACTTTTTAATAAAATTTTCATAAATATTAACATTTTTAACAATAAAAAGGGAGGTTTGAGGAAATTTTGATGGGTAAATCCATACATGATGTATGAGGTTGAAAGAAAACTTCTATTTTCATGGTAAAAAGGATAGAAAAGTGCACTTTATGAAAAGAGAAAATATGATTCCCTATATGATATTGGAAAGATAAAAATTTATAGAACTGTCTTTTAGATATTATAGGGGAATGGTATAATATTAATGGAAACTCTTTTTAGAAAAAATAGATTTCCGACCAAAGAGAGAGTAAAGTGGGGCTTTCCTAAGAACACTTTCTTAACTATCATAGGTTTCATTGAATATAACACGGTGCCAATTCATGAGTATATAATTAAATAACCAAGGGTATGGAATATCATGAATATTAATGAGATATAGATAATAATATTTCATTAATGTAAGCATAAACATAAATAATCTCAAAAAGCAATCAGATTGCCTCAATAAACTCTTATAGATTGGTATCTTAGGGTCAGGTTATCCATGTAATGAAAAATAGTTACATGAAGCATATAAAATCATTAAAAGACTGAGATTAATGATTTGGAAAGTAAAATAAAAATATATGCACCTAGAAAAAATATTTTAGGTGCATAAAAACATGAGTCCCAAATAAGTCAAATTGAGAAAAAAATCATTTTTTTTCCAATTTGGTAACTTTTGAAGCATAAACCCCATGAAAGAATGATCATAAAATTTGAATGATAATACCCATAAATTTAAGTAAAATATTCATAGAATACAATATTAGGATGTACATACTCTATAATAAAGGAATGAGTGGTGAACATAGGTTGCATCTCAATGAAATTTGTAGTGAGATGAAAATCCCACCACCTTATGTCTTGAAACTCTCCATACTCGTACAAGATTACTGTATAATAAATATAATTTTGTTATAAATCTTTTATATAATAATATTATTATATATAATAAAATATATTGTTTGATTATAACCTTATATTATGTTCTTGTTAATGATCCTATATTAAAGTTTCGCTTCAGGTAATGTTCTCTTTGTTATTCACATATGTCTTAATTTGTTATATCATCGGTCCTTATAATTAAATCATGATTACTAAATTTATATAATGATATGAATATCATTTATATCCATTAAATTCATATTACAATGATCTATATAATATATGAGTACTAAATGTAATACATCATTCATTGAGACGGTAAGTCGTACGTACGCATGAATGATTTTTCCGTTTTTATTTTCGTATTGAAAAAAGTATGTAAATGACATATGTATATATAGGTATGTATGTATATATATATCGTTATTACATTATAATTAGTATATCATATATATCATATTATTTTATTAAACCCATCCTTAATATGTTCCATTTGGTGTGTGAACGAATCACATCACTTTGAGGGGGTGGTAGTCCACACTTCCTCAAACAAGATTGTCGTATTAACACCAAATGGAAGGTAATAATATGTGTGTTAAAAAAAGAATAAAAAGGATTAAATAAATAATAAATACATTATATTAACTATATATGTATATATAGATTTTCCATCCTAATTTCCAGCATGATTGGTGGTAAAGGATAAATGAACAATCATAATTTCATGAGGCAGTAGTTCACCGTACGCAGAAACAGTATGTTCAACAACCATTAGATGGAGGTGTGTGTAATTTAAGGTCATAAATGTTTCATAAAAACATCCTAGTATATGGAGGATACTTATTTAGTCACACCGTAATGGAATAAAGATAGTTTAGGTGGTGCAGAATAAAAATAAAGGAAATGATCTTAATTGAAGATGTTACTTCTTAATCGGGTAACTCCTTTTTGTTTGTTACAAAAGGTTCTCTTGAGAGAGTTTCATACTAAATACAGGCTTAAAGGTAGAAGGTGTGAATTTTTGGAGTCAGTTTGGGCACTTATTGGTCTAACTTATGAGGTTTGAAAGGTGTGAGGAATGGGTATATGTAGTGGTCTTTTATTTGGAAGGAAAAGGACTCACATAAAATTATTAGAAACAAATTAGGTGTGCACATGTTATTACCTAAAAAAGAATTAAAACCCCAAAAAAACTCAATAATGGATGGTTTATACCCTAACTATGGATATAAAATGTGGTTAGAAAACGTTTATAGGTCATTAGGGACCTTAGGTATATGGTCTAGTCCCTAATTAACCTTAATTTGGCCTTAACCACTGTGATTAATTTTAATCACTTTTAATAATCATTTTGGAAAAAAATTAACATGGCCTTATTATACTCTAAATATTATATTGAATAAAATTTTCGATGTTTTATATTTGAAATTCTCATAATATAATCTATAAAATTAAGATTATTGCTAATCCTACAGACGGGATGAAATAATGGGGTTTTAATATAGGAAAATGTTCAAAATTTGATTTTATTTTTTTATTCAGTTTCAAATTGAAGTTAAAAATAATAATTTTAATTTCATCAGTAGATGTAATATTCATATAATTCAACCTTAAATCATATTTATAATATCATTTAACATAAATAATTAATTAGACAAAAAGGCTATTTTTAACGAAAATGCAGTATTTTTCACTATTCATCAAAAATGAAGTTTCTCATAAAAATACCCAAAATTCACCTTAATCCAATTTTGATGTTCTGAATTAAAAAATGAATTTTAATTTAATAAATTCAATTTCAAAATGTGAATAAAATTAAATTCACTAATAGAAGCTGTTCATTTGAGAAAATGATATTTTAAAACATAAAAATGACTTTACCAAAAGTCATATCTTTTATTATCAATAAGATTTATTTATATAATAAAATTATAAAAAATATTTTAAAAGTAGTTATAAATATAAATATTTATAAATTTAAATGAGTGGTAATAATTATATTATTTAAATTATTAAAATAATAAAAAAAAGATGTTTTGTAGAAACTCAGTGTTGTGGGTATCGTATGAAAACTCAATGTTGCGTACATCATACCCCAAGTCCATGAACCATGTAGTGAAATCCATGTTGGTATCACATATAGAGTAAGAAAAATTGGTATTGTATGGGAATGTAATGTTCGATGTAGTATTTTAATATATAAACATATATATATAAAGAACTATTTCCAGTTTCATGTGAAATGAAAAATATAGAAAAGTAAAATTAATTTGAAAAATAATAATTCTCAAAATCTCTGGGTGTTACGGAATGGGTTCTTTAATTATTATGTTTCCTATATGAATTTTAAAATAAAGTTGAAAATTTGAATGGTGGAAAAGATCTCTGAGACATTGAATGATGTGATGACTAGTAGAAAGACTCTCACGAGAGAACTTAATGCTCAACTAAAATCCAGGGATTAGATATTTAAACAATTAGGAGAAGAGATAGAATAATTAAAGAAAGAAGTGGAGGAATATAATGCTAAAGGAAATTCCAAATTGAAGGATTTTTTTCATTTATTTTTTGACTATCCATCATATGGTAATAGTGAAATAACAAGAAAATATTCTATTTTGGAGGGAAAACATGATGTGGTTGTCTCATTCCAATGTCTGGGCGGTTTAGGAAAATTTGGTGTAGGGTCTGATGAATCACCTCCAATGAATGAGAGGAAAAGTTTCATGAATAGTTACAAAAGTAGGTAAAATCTTGTAGGTGTGTAAAGAGACCTCAAAATAAATATACAATAAGTGATGAAAATATGGGCTATTTCTGTGGGATGCATGTCCATACATAGAGTTTTTATTTTTAGGATCTTTAATATATTAAAATTTCTGAAGATAGAAATATTAAAAAATATGATAATAATCATAAGCTTCTGGAGAAATCTAAAATAAAATTATCTCATCTGGAATTATCCATGAAATGATACTATTTTGGAAAATTGGCACATGTCATCACTATGTGTCAAGAATCCTAGGGGATCAACGTTAGAAGAAGATGCCGAGAATTATCAACATCTCAATCATTAAATAATGATATGAGGCGTGTTTTTAACATGATATGTTTTATATGTGATAATCATGGGACTTTAGAATGATATTAATATAGGATGAAAATAGGGAAGGTAAAAGAACCTGAAATGGGATCACCAACTCTGGTAATATCTAACAAATAACAAGTATTGAATGAAAACTAGATAAGATGAAGAATATGTTTGAAGTATCAAAGTAGACATAAATGCCTCAATGAAAAATTTACCAATATCATCATCTCTTGCACTCATAGAATCTCTCTTTGATGGAATATGAATGAACATGGATGTAAAAGGAAAGAGTAGCTCAAGTTGTAAGTAAGAAGAATGTATATTTAGTAAAAGACTCACTCCCATCACTTTAGAGTGAATTGACTCACATAACTAAAAAAGAAAATTTAACAAAGATTCCACAACAAATTTATGTGTCCTACCACAAGGAAAGAAGTGAAAGAAAGAGAAAGAGACCTCCAATGGAGCAAGAATCAAGGGAAACAATCTTTGGAAATAGTCCTTGATAATGAAAAAATCATTAAAAATGATTTGTAAGTGTTTTGGGAAAAAAATCCAGTGGTCACAAACCCAATATTGTGAAAAAGAATAATCTTACAGAAACTGCATATTATAAGCATACTGAACATGTTGGTAAATATTGAATAGTTATATGGACATAATGGATAATTTTGTATTTTCAATTAGAACAAGCATAAAAATAGTACATTTCTTTTCAAGAAAATATCAATTATTAGGTCCATCATTATCAAAAACAATCCTCCACTTGAATATTTTAGAGGAAACCCTCTACGAACATGTTAATTTTTTCTAATATATCCTAAAAGGTGTGAAGGACTAAGGGGAGATACAATCTATTGGGTTTGAGTGTGCTGAAATGGAATGGGTGTATAAAGTTGAATAGAGATTAATTCAACAAGAATAATCTAGACTCTTAAAATTCAGATTTCTATCAAATTCCACAAATGGTGTTACACAACAACTCTATTTTTCTAATCAATATCTGAAATTTGTGTGCTGTGGAAAATAGAGATTGTAGGATGATGATTCTAAAATGAAACTTAAAATATGTCATATCAGTACTTGAATGATTCAGAAGTTCTATGTCACATTTAATATTAAACCATTTGAATCATTCCTTGGTTTTAGTGTTATTTATTCACTAAGAGAAGGCTTATTGGGGGAGAATCAACAACATTCATGAAATTATTGATTATCCATTTTGTTCTAATAATATGGTATCAAATTTCTATATTCAGGATACCAAGAAGCTATGAGAGAATATTAATTGTGTTTCAAATAGTGGTCTCCCAATTCTAAAGAGTAAATCAACATATGAACTCAACTCAAAATTAGTATTAATTATTAATTTCAATCGAGTGATGGAGATTTTCTATGAGGCTATTTTGAGACCAACCAATAAAAATTTCATCGAGAACAAATGGGCATTCCAATGAAATATAAATGAAGATGTTATAATGATTTGAAATAAACAATGTATTGTGTGAAAAAGGTCCTCTAGGAATAAGGGTATTAATTTTGATGAAACATTTCCACCTATTATGACGCTAGATATAACCTGATTATTCTTTTTTAAAGTTGTGTAGAAAATGTTCAATGTTTTTCAGATGGAGTCAAGTATGAATTTTTGAATAGTGTTATTGTATAAAAATTTATACTGAGAATGAAATGGATTTCTCATTCATGTAGAAGAGAACATAGTTTTTTTGGTATTAAAGGCACTATATGGGATGAACCAATCACTGAGAGCCTGGTATTCACAGATCAATTAGTTTTTTAAGAAGCTTGTTTTTAAGTGTAGTGAAGTTGATTACAAACTATATGTCAACAATGATAGTAATAAAAGGATGATGTGATTGGTATATATATATGACCTAATATTTTGTGGATCAGATGAATCATGGTAAAAATAGTCTCTAAAATTCCTAAAAAATGAGTTTGAAATGTCAATAATTAGTGAACTGGCCTTTTTCATCATTTTACAGGTAACACATGGTATAAATGGAACATTTAATTCCCAATACAAATATTCCAATGAGGTAATGAGAATATTTTTAATTTATAATTCCAAGGAGATGATGACTCTGGAGGATAGACAGATAAAACAATCAAGAGATGATGAAGCCAAATATCTTAGTGTCACAGAATACAAGCAGATCACTGGAAGTCGGTTGTACATAACAATGTTATAACCTAACATTGTTTTTTTTCACATGGCAATAAAAACAATATTAATGTAATCCTAAGGAAACCAACTTTCATGAAGTAATAAAAAATAAATCAGTATATCATGGTAATGGTGGATTCTAGTTATTGTACCATAAAAAATATTAGTAAGAGTTATTAGGCTATATAGATGCATATTGGGATGGTTCAGCATATGATATAAAATAAATATTAGGTGGAGCATTATATCTTAAAATATTGTGTGTCTATTTGATTATAAAGAGACAAGATTTCATTTCATTGAGCATCATTGAAGATGAATATTTTATGGTCACTCAATATTTCATGCACTCATTGTGGATGGAGCAACAACTTAAGGATATAAAAGTTGAAGGGAACTTTATGATTAGAATCCATTATGATAATTCAAGTGAAATAACTCTTAGAAAAAATCCATCCTAACACTCAAAAAAAATCACATTGAAAGAAAGTATGATTTTATCAAGGAGAAGGTAGATAAAGGGTTTTTGATGTTGGATTATGTTCTTACTAAACTACAGGTTGCATAAATTTTGACAAAGGCCTTACCCAAAGAGGGGATTGAGTGGCATCGACTAAAACGTGGAGTTCAGTGGAATCCAAAAACTTGAACGAGTGTTGATACGGGACCCCCTCTACTTGAAGCATGATTTCCTTTTCATGAATGTGTTATTTTTTATCCTTTACACTCTAGGAGACCACAAATGGGTGACCTTTTCATTCATTGATAATGTATGAGAAGTTATGACTACAAAAGGGGGAGAAATGTCTTAATTAAGATAGGGGGAACTACGATATAGGCGGAGTTTTAAATTTGGTTATGTTAAACATGATTAATGAATAGGGATATATCATGAAAGATGTGGTTCATGATGAAAGTATTTTATTGGTTCGAGAACGTAGTGATTCATTGATGCACTTTTTATTCTAATTTTTTTCTCACACTATGAAAAGATCACATGGTCTTAGAGTGTCTGTTGAGTGAATCTTTTATCACTATCTCGATCATAAGAAGTGAATTTTGAAATAATATGGACGAAAATTTCAAGAGGTATCAAATGTTAAAGAGTTTCTAACAAACCCTACAGGGGATATTGATAGAAATAATCCATCAATGAAACATTGCAGTTCATTTGGGTTTATTTTGTTTTCTTGATAAACAAGGTTTCCATGGTCATTAGTGGAGTTCCAAATACATTTGTGGAAAGGTATGTTGATAAATATCTAATATAAGGGAATAGATTCTCTTGAGATACTACAGAATGTTGTGTATAAAAGTTGGCATTTTTTCCTGTGTTTTCCAAATTTTTGGGGTCCAAAATTTAGAGTATGGATCAATCATCGTTAAAATTAGATTTCCAGGAGTTCCCCATTAAAATATTTAAAAGGAATGTGTTTCCCAATGTTTTTATTTTTAGTGAAGGTATATGGATTTTTAAAGGAAAAAAGTGTCGTGAATGATGAGTTTTGTGAAGGTGTGGGCCAATGTGAGCACAAGATAGATAGACAATAAATCTCCACAACTATGATAGGATTTGAAAATTGTAAAATTTACCTATGGGCCTCAAAAAATTATGTTACTTCACAAAAATGATTGGGGTCCTTTGAGAAATGTTTATGGCATGCTTGGAAGCTTTTGTAATGGGAGTCAACACCTACAAATTGGTATCTACCACTTATTTGAGTATATTAAGACATAATTAAAATCCAAAGGTTGTGAATTCCTGAAGGTGATTCTCAAAGGCTATTCTTGGGGAAAAATTCACAGTGAAATAAAATTTTTAGAGTTATGTAAGATAACTGAAATTTATAAGCATCATGAATGTATTTATCTTCACAAGGCGTATCTACACTTCATGAAAGTAATGATCTTCATAAAGGATATTAGTTCTTAGTGAAATCTATGAGCATCATGAAAGGTGTGTGCTTAGTAAAAGGAAGTAATCTTTATGAAAGAAAATTATCTTCAAAAAATGAAGTAGGCTTAACGAAATAAGTGAGAACGACTAAAGGTTTGTGCTTTGTGAAATTTGTGGTAATTTTGAAGGGTAAGTGATCTCTGAAAAGAAACTAAGATTTGAAAAGCAATGATAATCATGAACCAGAAGGGATCACACAATAATTCAATGGTAAAGGTATATTCATTAGGATGGTGAATGGTGAATTTAATGAGGGACTAAAAGATATGAAAAACAAAATCATTAAATTGATCAAAATAAGATGCTTTTAAAGGAGCAGTGATAAAACATCAGTTGAGAGAGTAGTGATCTATTACATTATTATTGGTTTTAAATCAAAAGGAGTAGGGAGTCCTCTTTTAAATATTTATGGTAGTGAGCATGGGCATAGAAGTGATTTATCCAAAAAACATGTATTGGTAGTTATCTTTAGAGGGTTTAGTAGATGGGTATATTCCTATTGTATTCTCCTTGGATGCATCTCAAAGAGGGTGAACCAAGTAAAAATTCATATTCCCTTATTATTTCACACGTTCTTTGATTTCAATGCATTATCAGTAGATAAAGAATTAATGAATAATATTATCATAAAAACCTATGATCAAATAATGTGACTGTTTTAATAAACAGGTCAACATCCAGTGAAGAAATAATAAAGATTCAAAATAATACCCATAACCATATTCACCCTCCCCCATCTTAGGGTATCTATGCCCCTTTTGATCTTAACACATTCCCTATCACACTCCACCATTTAATTGTACATTATTTTCTCCTCCTTTTCCATATATAAATTTTCATGGATTTAAACAACATAATTTTCACTACTTTAATGTTGCCTCATTTGTATTCAATATCTATATATAGTATTAGTTGAAAAGAGTTTATTAATTATGTTATTTCAATTACTAGGGAATAATGTTTTATTATTGATTCAATATAGATAAATATTGATTATTAATTAATTTTGAGAAACAGTTATATTAATCATTCAATACATGAAGAAGGGAATGTATGTGAAGGGTACAACGTTTTTACTAGTAGCTTTTCGA
Source organism: Viscum album (assembly GCA_963277665.1). Classification (NCBI taxonomy): domain Eukaryota; kingdom Viridiplantae; phylum Streptophyta; class Magnoliopsida; order Santalales; family Viscaceae; genus Viscum; species Viscum album. The sequence continues at coordinate 37,873,625 of OY728127.1, read as the reverse complement.
TGCATCGATAGGTCTCATATGACAAAACATGTGGCCACATTAGTTGGATAATTAGTTTATACATACCCATTCAGTGAAAGTGTATTTTCTAAGGACTTGATGGTAAGATTCATGATATCTTCTTCATGACCTTGATTGTAAGATTATTAATATATGGATTTATTCATTTCCATTATTAATGAATCATTTTTAATTGTCCATGTGATCTTTATGTTGATATTATACCTGGATGTACTTAAAACTATTGTTGTGTATTGAATTTCTAGTGTTTTCATAATAAAAACTTCCATATTAATTTTGTTTTATTTACTCTTGATATATTTAATTCTATATAACCCTTGTTGATAATATGATCACACCCTTAATTTTTTCCTTTCCCATAGATATTAATAATGAATATTTGAATGATTTTAAAGGATGCAAGAAAGTTATTCCTGTATTCTTTTTAACTTCCAATATAAGTTGGAAGATATTTAAATATCTACTTTTATAAGAACACTAAAATTTTCAATCATGGGTGGTGTGATCCATTTTATTTTTTACCAATGTTATATGTAATCACTAACTCTATGTTATTGGAGTTGGGGTTTATACATATATAATCAAAGAAATTTAATAAGACCTTTGGGAATAATATTTTTGAATAACATAGATAACATGAGAATTGTAATCCTTAATAACATTTAATAAGTTTTACCTTTATAATTTTTTTATTCCATGGATCAATATTATTAATTATATTGAGAAAACTAAATGTGTACTAATATTTAGAGATGGTGGCTAGAGGAAGGAATGGAATCAACACTTCTTTTCAATGTAAGGATTGCCCTATTAACCATACCAATATAATGGGTGTTTAAGATAAGTAGATCATGGATATATTAAGGAAACTAACTCAATTTATGATTAATATCCATACTCGTATAGAGTAACCAAATAGAAGAGAGGTTTTATTGAAGGATATTATTATTATTCCATACCAACAATCTTTAGTTATGATAAAAATTATAAACCTAACTGAATTTCATACAAATAAGAGATAGGTTGGGTTTCATGAATTTTTTCTACTAAATAACATGGAAGAAAAGAAGATTCATCATCTTAAATGTCAAAAATTTGGGAAGAGGAATGTGGGTAAATTATTAAATTGAAAAATAATTTTTTACTGGTGTGGATAAAAAGTCCATCATGTTCATAGTTTTAAATACAATAAATAATATATTAATGTTTAGTTATTTAAATATAAGCAGATGAGAAAGTATGAAAACCAATTCCCCAATTATCAAGGATTTCCTGAATGAATTTTTTTTACTTATTGATGATATATTGAAATACTCTAAGGATTATAAAGAGAATAATAGTTACTTGAGAATCATTCATAAGGTTCTTATATATGAAATTTGGTAAGTATGAATGTTGATTTCAGGATATTAATTTTAATAGATATATTTTCTCTCTGGATTTGATATTTCTTGATCTTTTTATGAAAAAAACTATTCAAAGAATTTTCCTCATGGATGAAGGTAACTTTATGGGTTTGAATTCAGTTTAAATATGGTCTTTTTGGAGAAAATATGATTATGATGTAGTAGTATGGTATTTTAGTATGAGGATTAAAGAAAACATCCAAAAAACTACAATAAATTTTACCTTTATCAATGGACCTATACCAATGACTTAAAAAAACTATTGGTATAGGGTCCCTATAATAATAGTTTAGGAAGACTACTAGTATAAGTTCCAAATATATTAAGGGTTTGGGAGAACCATCTGTAAAGTTATCCTTTATAAATAATATAAAAAAAATTTGGTATATGTCCCAATATTTAGTTTACTTATACCAATGGTTCTCCATAAACGTTTTTATATGTTTATACAAATAGTTCTGAAGAACCATTGGTACAGTTAACAAAATTTTCTATGAATTATTTTGTAAAATAAAATTAAATACTAAAAAAATTAAATTTATTATAAATATATATATATCTAATAATGTTTATAATACTGATAACAATTTAGTGTTAAATTCGTTGAAGTATAAGAAGTGAGTGTTGGTATCAAAACTTGCTAGATATTTTTATATTACATATTCCAATGGTTTTTTCAAAAATGTGGTATATAAATTTCACTCATATTACCTATAATAATAGTTTCATAATTATTGGTATATACCACCTATAAAAATGGTTTTCTCAAAACCATTGACATGGGTCTATGATGATGCTAAAACAGCCAGTGACTCTTTAATCCATTAGTATATACTATACCAATGGTTTGAGAGCCTATACCAATATTTATAACCCACTTATATCACATATTTTATAGTATTTAAGGATTTTTAAAATAATATTTAGTTGTATGGAAAATATAAAAATGTGTATTTTAAAAACATAATTTGAATTGTATAAATCTCCCAGAAAAATGAATTTTATAAAAATTTGATATTTCGAGGCATATTTATTGTAGAATGTATGACAAATTATTTTATTATTTGATATTATAAAGAAATCCTTGTGGAATTTTACTTCAATTTTTGTAGTTTATCTGGGAAAAAATAAATTATGGTATATAAATATTTGAGTAATAAATGTTATCTTGTGATTACAAAGTACTTGATTTTGGAAGAATAAGGGATCAAAAGCTTCCCATTTTGGGTTCAAATTTATTCAATAATATTTTATTAATTTTAAATTGATAATTGTTTACATTTATGATTTTTAAGACTATTTTTTTGGAATTTTATTCATATTTATTCTTATTTTATCTTGGGATAACCATTTCACTTTTAGAGAGGAGAAATAACTTTTAATTATTTTATGCATCCTTTAGTCAATTGAAATTCTATTTTAGTGCTTTAGGCACGAAAAATTAATCCTTATCCTAATGATTTTAATTAAAGGATGAAATCCTGCATATGGAATGTCAATAAATCATATAAGTAAATTTTAGTGTATTTTATATCCTAGTGGTAAAAGAATTTCTCAAACTCAAGAAAACTATAGATAAATCTAAAGAGACTTATATGGAAAGGAATACTTATCTACCAAGTTACATTTTTAGAAACTAATTTTCAAGTATTCATCTTATATTGGTATATGAATTATAATTTTCCTATTTGTAACCTAGAAAAAAAATTATTATAAAATCTATATCTGATTTTATTATTATGTCATGATATATTCAGTCTAGAAAAGAAGAATTAAAATTCCAAAGATGAAAATTTTGTAAAGAGGGTAGAATATAATACCATGATATTTTAGTATATATTTTTTTAAGTAACAATATGATTGATATCATACACCACATGCAACCCCAAGCTTAAATAAACAATGAAATAATATTATTTAAATATTACTATTATAACTTATTCATTATGTTGGAGGGTATTAGTAAGAATAACAACATTAGTATGTACATGTAATAATTTTTTACTTAATAAAAATAATTAATTAAATCATGAAATTTAAAATTCATCCAATTTTTTTGTTAGGAAATTCATAAGAAGAAATTCATTTTCTTCTTTAAAATTACTTTTCTTCTAAAATTGGGTTTTAATCCATTTATATGTGGGAAATTATAATAAATTTCTACTAATTTTAGTGATTTTATTTCACACAATGGATATAATTTTTTAAATCATCAGTTCATAATAGGGTTAGGATGAATATTTGAGATTTTTCCGAAAAGATTATTTTTTGATTGTATAGTGAAAAAGTTGTTTTTTTAACTATAATTTCATTTAATTAATTAAATTATTTTAACAGTAACATGGTATTATTTATATTTTATGTAAAATTATATCATATTTATTAAATACAATATGATTTATTACATAAGAATCATCATTATTTTTTTGTATAAGTTCACTATTATGATTAAAAGGGATTTTTATCAAAACTCTTGTCAATGTGTTTCGCATAATTAAATTAAAATAATTTATGAAAATTATTGTAGTTGAATAATTAAAAATGGATTTAATATTTATAATTATGGGGTTAAAATTTAGTAAATATTTAGATTATAATTTTTTCCATAATGAATTGTAACCATGGTAAATGTTTATCATCACGATAATGAGTAAAACATGTTCATTAAGAAAAAACAATGGGATAATGTCTAAAATTAAACCCATACTATTGCATTATTTAATTTTTTTAGATTAATTCTACTATAAATATTTTAAAATGTCTACTATAGAATTTTGGTTTCACTTTCCATTGATTATGGCCTCTATATTATTTAATGTTAAGAAAAATTACAAAATGTCACTCTCATTCTCTCTTTTAATATCTCTAATACCTTTCTACAGGGATAAAAATAATATATAAATGGTTATAAATGGATATATTAAATATCAATAATTTTTTTTGATATTAATGTATTTTTGAATTTATGATATATTAAAATTTCATTGAATGTTTATGCAACTCCGACAAAATGCATGTGAAAGTAGTAGAAAAAACAAATACATGATTATAAAAACATTAAAAGTAATATATTTTTGGTGAGTTGTTGTTACCCAAGTATTAAATGTATAATTTATTTTTGAATTTTTTATATTCTAATTCCATTGGTATATTAATGACATTAATGTAATGATATATGAATAGCTTCAAAAATTGCCTCAAATGGTATTTAATGTTAAAAAATCATTATTACATCATTATATTATTATACTGACCCACTTTTATGGGATATTATAAATATTTTAATTAGTTTTTAATTTATTTTCAACTTTTAATTTTTAAAATTAATTTCATCACCCTTAAATAGTGAAACTTTTTTTACAATGGTTAAGGTTAAAAATAGTTAATGAGGGGTTTGAACCAAAATAAAAAGTTTAAAATGAAAACTAAACTTGTATAAAAGGGCACCTCCTCTCCAATTGTTTTTCACATAAAATTTGAGATAATTATCTATAAACATACCTACAAAATAACCTTCTAATATTAGTTCCTCCAATCATATATATTATTTTATTTCCATAATATCATCCTAATAATGATTAATATTTAGGACAATGGAGGATTATAAAGACCATGTATAACTCTTAACCTTGTTCTTTTAATTTATTTCTAATTCTAACTCCTTAAATTTAGTCCTAACCATGATGATATTATAATATAATTATCTTAACTATAGTTATATTCAATTATTTTTATTTCAGAACCCTTATTCTTCTACTTTTCTATCCTATGAGAAATGAAAAACATCGCTCATGTGTATATGTGAAATACCACGTCAATAAAGTAATGTGTTTTGTTTTTCATAACTATCTCACAAGGATGGTAATTATGACAGATTTAATAAATATATATGATATTAATGAAATAATTATAATTAGTAAAAGGTAATTTATTATATTTCTTCTTAAACTTCAATCCATTGTAAAATGATAATGTCATTTGTGTGTATGTGTGGACCACCACCTCCAGGAAGTGATGTTATTCGTTTGTCAAGTCTGACTTTCTTGAAGGATTATAAATTATAACAATTTTATAAAAATATAAATTATATCTAGATTAGTATTATATATCAAATTAAACCATGAACAACAAGTAAGGCCTGAAACTAATGAACCAAAACAAGTATAAATAATAGAAAAGTTAGCACCCAGGATAATGATATTAATAACGAATTATTAATAAATGGGTGAAATAATGTCATGAGTGAATCATATATGGTACAATAACTATTAATGTAGTCATTTTATTGAATTATAATTAATATAAATTTATTATATATGATTTTAATAGTTCATATGAAGCAAGTTGGACATGTGGTAAGGGTAATTTCACCTCATTTTCACTTCAATTAGATATGTTTTACATCATACACCCAATTTTTTCCATTGTGTATATACTAACCCTTTTACATGTTGTATCAGAGTAATTATTTAGTCATTGTATTAAAAGTTTTTTTATTAATTTTTTCTCTTTTAATGGACTTTTATTAAAAAGTTACAGATGTATTTGGGATTTATTTCACAGTCTCAGTTGTAATTGAGATAGTCTATGTTTAAATTTTTATTGAATAAATTTTATGATTTATTCTCCTTAAACCCAGAAGATTATCATATATTCTATTTAATTATTATTCTTCCATGTTTTTTGAACAATTCTTCCACTCTTTGTTTCTTAAAATTATTATGAATTTTTTTATAAAAATTAAACCTTATTTCTTTTTTGATAGATGAACTTTTTCTTTCATATCCATGTCATTTTATATATTTTCAAGAATTTCCTTTTCTATTACAAAATTTTAATTTAAATTAATTTTCATCCATGTTTTTATTTCTATTAATTTTTTTCAAATTTATTCTTCGTATTTATTTTTTTAAATGAGGTAATTTTGGAAAAAATTTCAAAATGTGTAAAAAGAATATTTGTTTTTAACATTAATCGAATGGAAATATTTTTCCACCCCACAACAATTACTAATTATTAATATTTCATTACAAGTTTCAATGTTTATTTTCAAATAAAATATTTTTCTCAATATAATTTTAATTTTTATATAAAATTTTAAAAAAATAAAAATCTTTTACTTTCGTATTGAAATGAAAATAATTTTTAATGTTACTTATAAATTTTTTCTTACACAAAGTTATAAGGAGGTTATTTATAATTTTTTTCTTATATTTTATATTCTATTTAAGAAAATATTAGTTTTACTAAAAATACTTCATTTCTAATTAATTAATGGTCTTATTTCATCCTTTACTAATCTATGGTTTTGGGGACACTAAATTTGTTATTATAAAATTATATATCAATCATCATCTTTTCATTTTAAATTATTCTATCCTCTATTTTCATATTTTAAGTATCATGGATTTATAAAAAATGATATCCACCACATTGATATTTTATCAAACATATATTTTTTGATATATTTTATCAGTTAATGGAATTTTACTAAAAAATATATTTAATTTACTCAGGAAATATTCTACATTCTTCTTTAAATAATTATAGTTGTTGATTTAAAAGGAATTTTGAGAATGTATTCTATTAATAATTCAATATAATAGGAATTCCTAATATGGTTAAGTGAGGATTGGGGCCTAATTGTAGATAGCTCCTTGATACATCCAAAATCTCATCATAGAAAACTGTTTTCCACATTAGTTAGGTAATTTGTGTATATATACCCCGTCAATGAATTTATCATGGCCAAGGCCTTGATTGTAAAATTAATGATATCATTGTCGAGGACTTCATGATAGGATCATGGATGTGTGGATTCATTAATTTATATTATTAAATATTTACTTTTCATTATCAAAGTTATTTCCATACTGATATTATAACACAACAATAATTAATGGTATGTTCTTATTAAATAATTTCAACTCATTAGACAGCATAAAATGCACATAACACAGAGTCTCTATGAAACAAAAACTTTTCTATAACCTAGAAATTAATCTTAATTTTTTCCCTTCTATGATTTGAATTTTGTAAAATGGACATACACATATGCGATCAGTATGACATTAGAGTCTGATAGGATCAACATAATTTTTGGTGAATAGTAACATACCTTTAGGAATAGTAACCTACCCTAAGGAATAGTAATATGGCCTTTATGAATAGTACATTAGACAAATGAATAGTAGACCCTCCCATGAGAGTATAAATAAAATGTAGGCACCTTATAAATGAAGGTGAATATTTTTAAATAAATGTTGGCATTTTTATGAGTACAAAATATTTAATAATTGTTTTATAAATAATAAAAATATTTAAAATATAAATCAATTTAATAAAATTTATTTATAAAAAAAATTTCCTATTATTCTAAGATAATTTTAGGAGACCCTAGTTAATTTTTCAATGGGTCATAAAATCATTTATAATATTAAAATTGGTATTTTTTGAGTAAATGATAATTTAAATTAAAAATTAAATTTCTCATGTTCATAAAATTATTATCATAAAATGGAGTTCATTTTTTGATTATATAGATCGAAAAATGTTCTCGTATAATTTTTTGGATTTTTCGGAAATACTTGAATTTTTTGTGAATAGTAAAATACGGTAATTATGGTATAAATACATTATGAGATAAATACACTATTAATTTTATAATGGCTAATGTAAGAAACCATTAGTTAAAAATCACATTCACTCATTACTATTCTTGGTCACGAGAATCAGTATTATTTCCTGGCTTGAGAAAGATAATAAAATAATGAATAAAATATTCCGAAATCACTCCTCTCCACCACTATATAAACCACCCTCACCCATTCTTCCTCTCACACCTCCCAAGCCCTACCCCCGCGCCCTAGACCTTTGGTCTCACCAAAAGGCTAAAATCAATGGCCTTAAAGAGTTTATGATGGAGGATTACTCAAGAGGTAAACCTCTATTCCTTTTCCTTTCAACATCTTTTACAAGTTCCATTATTTTGTTTCTCTCTCCTAACCTCCCCTCATCAAATTTTTTTTATAATTCCATTAAATTAAATGTACTGTAATTTTATTATTCTAATGGAATATTTCATCATTCTATCTCTTTCTCCCTCCTCTTGAACTAAAAATAAAAACACGGTCTGAGATGTGTTAATTTATCAATTTCAAGGACGACTATTTCTTAATTTCAATTATCTTCTTAAATTCTGTTCATGAACCCATTTTTATGGTTTTAATAGACCATAATATATGTTTTATATAATATTTAATGTTCTTCAATCATTTTTTACACATGGTATTTAATTATAAAAAAATGAGCTCTTGGTGATCGAAAAACCATCAAAATAATCCAAACTTTTATCATTAAAATTTTATATAATGATTCATCCAGACCCAAAATAACAAAAGTATTTTTAAGATCATTTATCCTTTTATATGATCATTAATAAAAGATAACTTTAATTCTGGTTTTAAATTTAAATTTTACAACAACTTCCAAACTCTTATACAAGATAAATGATCATGAAAACTAAGAAATTGTGCACTCCCAAATGATGTAATTGAATCTCATTACCCATCCAAAAGGACATAAATGAACATAATGAAGATATAATAAATCAATTACATGTAGATATGGTTTTTTACTTCTTCATTAAGGAATTTGGTTTTATTATTTGGTACATTAAGATCAACAGTAGAATATATTTGTGCTTAAAGTAAGGGGTTTCTCTTCTTACTTTTTTTTCATTAGATTTATATTGTTCCCCAATTATATCATTTTTTTGGTGTATGTGTAATGAAATTTGATATATAATATCATTATTCTCTTTATATTCATAGAATTAAATTATTTATTTCATGATTACTAATTTTTGGTTATACGATTTGATTAATTATAATGTGGTAAGGAACTTTGTATCAATTCCCATTTCATTGAGATTTTCTTGGTATTGTAAACCCAATCATTCTTATGTATATTATCTATATTCCCTTTGACATAATATTTCATTTGAAATTGAAATTATATTATATATCAATATTTTTTTTCATTGATATGACTGTTTTCTTATTCATATACCGTTTTACATACAGTGGCTATTTTGGATGCTATGATGAATATGTATCCTCTACACAATATGGATATTGAAAAGGCATATTTTTCTTGTATTAAATCCTTGTATATAGAATTATTTAGACTCAAAATTATTGTTAGTTCCCACTACATCCCCTCAATACATCGAAAAATCTCATGAGACAAAAATGTTGGTGAAAAACCCTACGAGTTTGTTTCCAAAACCGAATTAGATGGGTATCTACCCATAGAATTAAACCATCTTGATGGTATTATGGTTTATGTTACATATAAATGTCATCTAAATAATATTCATTATCTTTATTTGTTGTACAGTTATTACTTTCCATTTAGTTATCACTATGAAAAAATCAATGCAAGCATTATCATTCTCTGTTTATTGATGGTGTATGTCTTTCATTTATTTGACATGCCATATTCATTATGTAAAATTAATTATGAATCACTTATTATTGATTTGCGTTTCAACTATATTTAACTATTACTAATCATTTTAGCTCACCGCTTTCATTTGATTTCCTTCCATAGGTTATGAAAAGGGGATCATTTATTGAGATTTCGTGGATGCATTTTATTAGATTTTGTTATGTATTATGTTTTGTAGTATTTTCACAATTTAATATGTGTTCCATGTATGTATCTAGTTTCTCAATGACTACTAAACTGATTAGTCCTTCGGGATTTGATTCCTTGTAATCATGCCAATTTAATAAAATAATTCACTGACTCTAGGCTATATGGGTCGGGAAATTACAGTAGGTATTAGAGTATGTTTAGAAGAATCCTTATGAGATGGATATAGAAAATAGAGCTTATAGAGTATAACCCTAAGATAGAATTTGATGATTAGAATATACTAACAACCTATAATTTTTATAAGGTAGAGACTATGTGGGTCCTCCAAGAAAATACATCTCCATTTGGATACTACAAGTAGACGTGGTTCAGGAACAGATGTACCTAGGAGTAACAACTCTAACAATGAGTTTCGGACTTGACCCGGTGTATCCTGGTACATGAAAATGATCCTTACTATGCAACTAGTTTGACACTCCTGGGGGATATTCTTAGGATAATTCTAATTTTCTTTACAAACTATTATGAAATATTTAAATGTAAATAGAAACCATATTAAAGATTATGATATTAGCAATGAATAAATTTTCAAATAATGTTATGTTTTTGTTAGTTAGAAATTATGAGTTATGACCTAATTTAGTGTATTACAATATTTAGTGATGGTGCCTAATGGATGAAAGGGAATCAATACCCACATAAAATGTTAGGATTAACCCACTGAGAAATTCAACCAAGTCAGTGTTGGAGAAAATCATTTCATGAACATATTTGGAAAACTTGCTCAGGCTGTGAAGAATAATCATGCGACACATGTGTGGGATCATTTAATACAATAGAATCCACTTCCTTTTAGTGGGACTATTAATCCTGTGATAGCTTAAGAGTGGATGAAGTCCCTTGAAAATATATTTTTGCCATTGAGATCCAACAAAAATGAAAAGGTAGTACTAGAAGTATATTGCCTCAATGGTGATGTTGATCAATGGTGGTCCTTGATCCAGAATACCATAGAGGAAGAAGAAATATAAGATAAGTAATAGAGAAATTTTAAGGGAATATTATTCAAAAAAAATCCCTTGTTAACAGAAAACATAAATGAAGAGAAAAAATATTAGCCTAATGTAAAGGTAAGAAGAGTGAATTATAGAGTATGAAGCTAATTTCACAAGACTAGCTAGGTATTCCACATATTATATATGTCACTCGGAAGAAAAGATTGATCATTTCATTAAAGGTCTTAATCCAACTCTCTGAAGGGAACTGTCTTATCAAACATTTTCATTACATTATGCAATTGTGTTAAGTTGCATAAAAATAGAGAAGTAATTTTCTAGATAAAATTTTTTCAAGGGAAACTGAGAGAAGACGTTTTTTTCTAAAAACCATGGAATTGGTGAAGCACCAAAGAAGAATAATAGAATGAATTAAATCCCATTATTCATGAAATTAGAAAAGAATCATCCTAGGAAAAGTTTGAAAGTCCTATGAGTTTTCTATATGTAGGGAGAATAGTTTAATCAATCTAATGAATGAAATGGGAAGAAAAAATTCATTGACATTCAATGTTACAATTTTAGAGAGATTCGACACTACGAAAATGAGTGTCCTAAGTGCCAAGGAAACATTCCTCAGAAGAAACCACATGAGAAAGGGAAATATTATGAGATCACAACTGTGGAGGTTGAAGTTCCTAATAATGTGGTGTTAGGTACATTAACTATTTCCTTAAAAATATCCAATGATTTATTTGATTCTATATCATCACATTACTTTATATATTCTTAGTTTTAAATGAAAAACTGATATTTCCAATTTGATTTAATGATTGAGCTTTAATTCAAAGCTCTTAGTGGAAGTATCATTGCAATAACGATGTGTTAGGTAGTTCTCATTATGGAATATAAATGTGCCTTATCTACTGATTTTATCATCATAAACATGAATAAAATTTATATAATCCTCTGTATGGATTGGATTTCAAATCATGATTTAAAAATATATTTTAAGAAGAAATAAGTTACTATTTTTGAGGATGATGTAGAATCCATTATCTTTATAGGAGAGACCTCGCTATCTGATTCTTATCTAGATCCACCCCCAATAGCTCTAATAAATGAAATTATTGGAGAGGATGATAACTCGATATCTAGGAGTGAAGAAATAAATCTTTAAAGTGAGGATGTACCTATTCGGAAAGAATATGTTGATCCTTTTTTCATGTATTTAACTAGACATCCTCTAGAGCAGAAAGTTTGGTTAAATATTGATTTAATTCCTAGTTCAAGACTAATATCAAAGACTCCTTATAGAATGGCCACTGTGGAATCGGTAGAACTGATGAAACAACCAGAGGAATTGAGTGAAAAAGGATTTATCTTCCCTAGTGTTTCTCCATGGGGAGTGCATGTACTCTTTTTCAAGAAGAATGATGGATCTATGAGGATATGCATTGAATATAGGGAGATCAATGCTATTACGATAAAGAACAAGTTTCCTATTCCTCTTATTAATGATATATTTGATCAACTTCATAGAGATAAATATTTTTCATAGATTGAACTTTGATATGCATATCATCAACTATGTGGGAGGAAAGAAGATTTTCCAAAAACATAATTTTGAACTAAGTATAGGTATTACGAGTTTACAGTGATGACTTTTGGAATGATTGATACATCCTATGTTTTCATGGATCTAATGAATATATATTTCTAGTAATATATTGATGAATTTGTTGTGGTATTTATTGATGATATCCTAGTACACTTTAAAATCTATTAAGATCATGATAATCACTTGAGAATCATTATGAAAACTCTTAAGAGATAAAAATATTGGATGTTTGGGAAGTGTTAATTTTGGTTTCAATCATTTTCTTTTCATATCCATATTGTTTCTATGGATAGAGTCTTAATGCATCCTTCAAAGACAAAGGAAATCGAAGAATGGCCCACTCTAATGAACATAACCAAGGTACATAGTTTTATTAACTTAGCAGGATACTATCGGTGTTTCTTTCATAATTTTTCCCAAATGGATTTCCCTCTTAAAAAGCTCACATGTAAAGTGGTTAAGTTTGTTTGGAAAACATAATGTACATATTATTTGAATAATCGAAAACAATACTGGTCAATGCTCCAATTTTGACTCTTCTAATTGAAAATGATGGATTTTTGAAATACATTGATGCATAATAGAATAGAATGGGATATGTCCTTATGTAAACTGATAAAGTTATTACTTACGCATCAAGTCAGTTGAAGACTCATGAGAAGAATTATCCAACTCGTGATCTTGACTTTGAAGCCATAATATTTACTCTAAAAATATGGAGAAACTATTTCTATGGTGATAAATGTTTGGTATATACAAATCACAAGAGTTTGAAAAACATTTTTGCATAGAAAAAACTCAATATGAGGAAAAATAGATGGCTCAAGTTACTCAAAGATTATGATTGTCCAATACATTAGCACCTAGGAAAGGAAAATAAGGTGGCAGATGCATTAAGCAGGAAATGTCATGGAATTATGACCCAAATGAGGATTGAGAGGGATTATATATTCATAGATCTGGTATATATGGATATGATAATTGTTAACAAAGGGGAAATATATTTCCTTTTTCAAATGATTTATAAACCATAATTACTAGAGATGATAAAAATCTCTCAATATGATGATGAGAATCTACAAAAGAAAATTAAAGTTTCTAAGGATGGAAGATTGGAAGACATCATGAATAATGATGGAGTTCTGATATTTGGAAAGAGGTTATGTGTTCCATCAGTCGTTGAGCTAAAAAGGGAACTATTATTTGATGTTCATAGATCAAATTTATCTATTCACCTTGGTGTACCAAGATGAATAGAGGTCTAAAGGAACATTTTTTGTGGGATAACATGAAGTGATAAATTGCTTACTATGTGATAAGGTATCTAGTTTTTCAATAAGTGTAGGACATGATACATCATCCAAGAGTGTTCTTTCAACCTCTAACTATTCATATGAGTAAGTCGGATGACATTATGGTGGAATTGTATACAAGACAACTAAGGACACCTAGATAGAATGATGAAATATGGGTAATTGTTGATCTTCCTACAAAATTGGCACATTTCCTTTCAATAAGAGTGGATTTACCGCATGAGTGTCATACATGACTTTATATTAATGATGTCGTAAGACATAATGGTGCACCTTTATCGATTTTTTCCAATTGAGATCCTTGATTTACCTCAAAAAACTGGAAGAGTATCTAGAATGATTTGGATACTAGCTTTATATGAGTTCTACTTATCACCAAAAAACTGACAAACGGTCAGAAAAGAATATTCAAATGTTGGATGATATGTTGAGAACAAGATCACATGACTTTCATGGTATGTGGGATCAATATATACCTTTGGGGGAATTTTCTTATAATAGTTTCCATTCAAGAATTAAAATTCCACTATATGAAGCATTATATGGAAAGAGATGTCAAAATATAACTTGTTGTAATGATTTTGGTTAATGGAAACATATAGGACTAGAACTTATTGAAGAGAAAATGTCAATGGTAAAGTAGAATTAGGCCTATATTAAAGAATCCCAAAGTAGGAAAAAGATTTATACTGACAATTAGAGAAAGGATTTGGAATTCCAAGTGGGAGATTATGTCTTTCTGAAAGTATCTCCATGGAAGGGTGTCTTAAGGTTCGGTAATAAAGGGAAACTGAGCCCCAGGTACATCGGACCATTTGAAATTCTTGAATAAATTTGGGCTATAGCTTACCATTTAGGAATTCCACAAAGTGTCTCCAATGTTTATAATGTGTTCCACATGTTGTTGTTAAAGAAATAATTTCTAGACCCAACGCATGTACTCACCTATGAACAAATAAAGCGGTAACCGAATTTTACATACTATGAAGATCCTATCGAGATTCTTGACTCAAGGGAGAAGGTATTGAGAAATCATATAACTTTACTGGTAAAGGTTCTCTAGGGAAACCATAAAATGGAAGAATCAATGTGGGAACTATAGGATGTTATGAATAAGAACCACCCATAACTTTTTAGAAAGCATTATACATGAAAAAATTAGAGGATGAAATTTCTGAACGGGGGAAGAATATAATACCCCAATATTTAATGGTATGACCATATTAAATAATTTCAACTCATTAGATAGCTCAAAATGTGCATAAAACCGAGTCTCTATGCAACAAACACTTTACTATAACCAATCCTTTAATCTTAATTTTTCCACATCTGTGATTAGAATTTTGAAAAATTGAGATACACTATTATGGTCAGTATGATATTTAGAGTCTAATAGGATCAACAAAAAAAATTTGAATAGTAACCAAACCTTGTGAATAGTAACCTAACTTTATTAATAGTAATATGACCCTTATGAACAGTAAATTAGCCAAATGAATAGTAACCTCAACCTTGAGTGTATAAATAGAATTTTGGCACCTTATAAATGAAGGTGAATATTTTTAATTAAGTGTTGGAATTTTGGTGAGTAATAAATATTTAATTAAAATTTTATAATTAATAAAATGTTTTCAAAGATAATTCATTTTCATAAAATATTTTCGTGACTCAGTATTTTTTTTTCCTATGATTCAAAGATAATTTTACGTGAACCAAGTTTATTTTTCAAAGTGTCATAAATTCGTTTATAATATTAAAATTGGTATTTTTTTGAGTAAATGATGATTTTAATTAAAAATTATATTTCTCATATTTAGAAAATTATTTTCATAAAGTGGAGTTAATTTTTGGATTCTATACATTGAAGTATGGTTCGAGTGAATCTTTTTTATTTTTCTAAAACACATGAATTTTTTTGAATAATAAAATATGGTAATTATGGTATAAATAGATTATGAGATAAATATACTATTACATACATCATGGATGATGTAAGAAACTATTATTTTGAAATCTCATGAAATTATTACTTTTCAGGGTCAAAAAATCAATATTATTTCTTGTCTTGAGAAAAATAATAAAATAATGAATAAAATATTGAGGAATCACTCCTCTCCTCCACTATATTAACCACCCCTCTTCCCTTCACACCTCTCAAAATTTGAGCCTTGCCTATGTTCTGCAAAATAATGTTCCCAATCCCTCACCCCACATCAAAGAACTATTAGTCTCACAAAAAGTCCAAAAACAATGTCCTTAAAGAGTTTCTCAAGGAGGGGTACTGAAGAGGTAAACCTCTCTTCTTTTTTCCTTCCAACTCCTTTTATAAGTTCCATTATTTTGTTTTTCTCCCCTCACCTCCCCCCATCCAAATTCTGTGATAATTATAGTACCTTACATGTAATATAATTTTATTATTCTAATGGAATATTTCATCATCGTCTCTCTTTCCCCCTCCTCTTATATTAAAAATGAAAACACCGTCTGAGATGTGTTAATTTATCACATTTAAGGATAACATGTATTCAATTACTATTACCATCTTTAATTATAGTCATGAAATAATTTTTATGGTTTCACAAGAACATAATATATTTAATATATCATATTTAATTTTCTGGAATCATTTTTTACACATGTTATTTAGTTACCAAATAAAATGAGATCGTGGTGAATGAAAAACCATCAAAATAAGCCAAGCATTTATCATTAAAATTTTATTTAATGACTCATACTATCCCAAAGAAACCAAATTATTTATATTATAATATAAACATATTGATGATATTTAACAAATAATAACTTCAATTTTTATTTTCAATTTCCATTCTACATGAACTTCCATACCCTTATACAAGAAAAACCATCATGACAACTAAGAAAATGTCGACACCCGAATGATGAAATTAAATATCTTAACCCATACAAATGGCCATAAATGAACTTAATGAATATATAATAAATCAATTAAATTTATATAAGGTTCATTAATTTCTAATTAATTTATATAATTTTATTATTCTAGACATTAATTTCAAGTGGAAAATACATTCAGGTTTAAGGTAAGGGGTTTCTCACATCACTTTTATTTCCTTGATATTTACAATGTTCGCCACATATTTCTTCTATGTGGTGTATATGTAATAAAATTTTATTTATAATATCTTGATTATATTTATATTTATGGAATTCAATGATTCATTTTAATATGATTAAATTTTAGTTACTTGATTCGATTCATTACTTTGTGGTAAGGGACTTTGTGTCAACATCAATTTTAATGAGATTTACATTGTATTGTGCACCTAATCATTATGATGTGGTGTATAAATTTCCCCTATGAAATCAATTTTCATTTTATATTTTAATTATATTATATATCTATATAATTTTTAAATGTATATGACTATTGTATAAGATGTATATCATTTTATATATGGTGGTTATTTTGAATGATATGATGAATTTGTATCCTCTACTAAATATGGATATTGAAAAGGCATATTTTTCTAATATTAAACCCTTGTATAAAGAGTGATTTGGATTAATAGTGATGGGTGAGGTCTTCTGCAGCCCCTTGATTAATTGAAAGGTCTCATGAGACAAAATAGTTGGCAACAAACCCTTCATGTTTGTTTCAAAAACTGAATCATATGGGTATTTGGCCACAGACTTAAACCATATTGATGGTATTATGGTTCATGTTCCATATACAATATGTGCAAATAATAAGAATTATCTTAATTCATTATACACTTATTAAATTCCATGAGTTTTTCACTATGAAAAAATCTCTGGATACAATATCATTTTCATTATATTGATGGTGTTGGTTTTTAATTTTTTCACCATTTTATATTGATTATGTCGATTTGACTATGATTATCTTATTATTGATTCTTATTTCCGCTATATGTAACCCTTACTGAGCATTTGAGCTCACCCCTTTCATCTTTTTTCCTTCCACAGGTTATGAAGAAGTGATCATTTATTTAGTTTTCATAGATGTAGTTTTCTAGCTTATGTTATGTATTATGTTTTGTTTCCATATACCAATGTAAATGGGGTCCATGTATGTATCTAATTTTTCAAATACTACTAAACTAATTGGTCCTTTAGGATTTTATTCCTTTTAATGATTCCAATGCAATTAAATAATTTATCTGTCCCATGATATATGGGTTAGGGCGTTACAGATATTATCCATAGATGTACTTTGAACTCAAATTATTGGATGGATGGCTTGTTTTTTGATTATTCACTCTTCCATACTGATTTTATATTATTTATTATTGATATATTTCATTTTACAAAACCCTTACTCTGAATCCTAGTTTAGCCTTTATTTTCTTTCCTTTCGTTGGGATATTAATACGGAATCATTTAATGATTTTCAATCATACAAGAATGTTTTTTATGCTTTTTTAATTTCTAGTTTAATATGGAATGATGTATATTTATATTTTACAAGATAGATAAACATATGTATCATGGGTGGTGTGATCCCTTGTATCTTTTACCAATGTAATAAGTAACCACTAACTCTAGTTTACTGGATTCATGGAATAGAGTAAGATAGGTGTTATAATATAAGATACATAATGAATGATAAATATGTTAATAACACCCCCACCTAAATTAATTAGTAATTTATAATTAAAATTTTGAGGATTAAATTTATTTAAGGGTGTATAATGCCCAAAGAAATATTTTATTGTGTTTTTTTTCTTTTAAATAAACAATGTATTGATATATTGTTCCACACAAATCATAGAAATAAAACAATTTAAGTAATATTATGAAATAAAATAATAAAAATAATAAAAAATATACTAAATTAAAAGATTTTAATCAACTATAAATTGATAAAAAAATTATTAAAAAGTATTAATGTTTTAAAATGGAATTTTTTCAATCAAAGTAATTTTTCATATATTATTTATTTTCATTTAAAAGAAAAAAATTTAAACATTATAAATTTAATTATGTAAAAATAACTTCATTTATGAATAAATAATTTTAGAACAAACTTAGGTTGAATTTGTTATATTTTTCTTAAAAAATTAATTTGTATGTGCATAGTGAAAATACCGATTATGCTAAAAACTATCACTTTAATGAATTTATATTATAACTTAAGTTAATTAAATGTTTATGAATTATTTTTATATAATACATATATATTAAATAAGTTATCCATGTCATTTAGAAATACCATATTTAATTTATAAAACACATGTTTAACAGTTTGGGGACTCGTGTAATATTTCAAACATGGAATTGTTTTGATGCACTTACATTAAAATTTAGATTTTATCATTTTTAAATATTAAATAAAAAATGATTTAATTTTTTAGATTAAAATTTATATATTAATTTTTAAATAAAATTTCATTTTTTCGCATATAGATGAGATTACTTTAATGTGAATGGCCATGATAATGGTGAATTGGTTATTTTAAATGAATTATTTCCTTAATGTTATGTAATTTTTATATAATAAATTAAATTGATCAACTTTGAATAAAATATTATAATTTAACTTTGATGAAAATATATAATTATATTAACATTCATTTACTTTTTAATCACTACTTAAAAATATTGAGAACATATAATGTTTAAAACATCATTTTTTAACAAAATAATAGTTTTTCTATATATTAAATGTTTCAATTGTAAATTTAATTTTATCTTATTTATAATTTAAATTAGATTAAATTTAGGATAAATTTAGCTTCATCACACCCAAATTTTTTAATACGGGTACTTTTATATGTTTATATAAACATTTGTTACTTGGGAAAAATAAGGTTACCTCGATAAAAACAAAAAAAATGGTAAAAGTAAAATTATAAGAATAAATTACTTCTAAAATCATTAAAACATGTGTTGAAACACTTGGTTGGGGATTTATTGACCAAATATTATCAAAAAATTCTTTATTTCTATTTTTTGAGTCATTGGACTTTGAACAGTGTATTTGTATCATTGAAATGTAATGTGTATTCACAAAATTTCTTTTTTTATTCACTTGCAAAAGGCTTAACTTACACCCTTTCACTGCACTAATTTCCTTCAAAATATCCTTAAAACCCTACCCCATTTTTCTGTGCATTAATTACATGTAGAAACTTAAATCTCCTGGTCATAATAAGTAATCTTAACCCTTTAAACTCCGAGAAGTTTTAAAAAAGAATGTTCAAGGTCCCAATGTGAGTATTAATTATTCCTTAACCTTTTATTCATAATCTCTATATTCCAAAACTAGGATAACCATGGTAAAATAATGAAATTTTTATAATTATTATACTGAATTGTTCTTATATTAATGGATCAAATCTTATTTATTCTATCTCATTCACTTGCAAAAATAAATGAATGTTGATCATGTATTTGTACGGACTAGCACCTTCGCAAAGAGACATCTTATGTTATTCACCACCACCTCTATTCATTGGATATAAGGGTATAATTTATGAATAATGATAAAATATATATTATAATTTTTTATGAGAAAAAATATAATCCACCATTATTCCCTCTCGTAAACTGGGAAATAAAAACGTTAATCATGCATTGTGTGGCCTTTCTCCTCCACGAAGTAACATTTTTATTTTTCATCTTGATTTTAAATATTTTTCAGAAAAAAATAAAATTATTTTAACTAACTTAAAAAATATCATTACTATTCTTTTATAGTTATATAATACCCTTCTCTAACCGTACTCACTCATCAAGTTATAACATGTTCATATTTAGTTCAGTTTAACCACAAAAATGAATGATGCTATAAAACTCTCTCATGGATTACTATGGGAACTTAAATACTAATGTTATAAAATTTTAATAATATAATAATAATTTTATTATATTTTTATAATGTTTATATGATACATTTAACTTAGTATTAAAATATCATTTTTACTACTAAATTTACCAAATTAAGCAACTATTGATTTAATTTTTAGGAAAACAAAAGAAAAATAATAATAAATAAATAGGATATGATAATTAACGGTTCTTAGTGAATGAAATATATATTTTTAAGGATACTATAAATGTATCCAAAAAACATAATTTTAGTATCCAGGAATTTAGGCACTTGAGAAGAACAAATCCACACCAATGTATGGGTTCCTTGTCATAATTTTCAATCTCTTGAGACATACATCTCATTATACATCATATTTTATTTTTAATAGGGTTTATACTTAAAATTTAATATTTTGTATCATTATTTTCTAATTATTCTTTTTATTGAATTTTCCATTTAAAATTACATCCTTCAATAGGTTTCGATTCAAAGGTTTTTAATGTTTTAAGTGTTTTTTATAACAGAAAATACATTCTGTTGAGTTGAAAACATTATTATTGAAATACATTATTGTTGAAACCAAAGATTTTATTTGTTGTAAATGGAGTATGGTTTGTGTTTCTTATCAATCCTCATATGGAAGATCACGAAGTTTACAAGAAAAGGGATCTTAATGTTTAAGTTGACAAAATTATTGATGGTGGTGTCATTCCCCACTGTTTTCCATTTTTTGTGACGAAAATTTGGAGCATGTATTATATTGTGAAAAGTTGATCTCCATGAAGGCCTAATTAAAATATGTAAAACCCATGACGTTTACAAATATGGGATTTGCGAATTAATTTTTGCGAAGGATCAAAAAAATCATTACGTGATAATGAAGAGCATCATGAATGATGATGAATTGGAGCATCGCGAATGGTGACAATGATCTTCACAATAATGAGAATTGGAGCATCATGAAGGGATATTGATTGATGGAAATCTCTATGGTTATTAATAACATCATGAATAGAAAATAACCATTTAACATCACAGCCAGAGGAGCACCACAGATATGTTTTTGAAATATCTAAAAAATCCGCTAAGAGGAGGTGGAGCATAACAAACGGACGAGCCTATAAATATGAGGCTACCACCACTTAATTCTTACAAAACATTTCTTGGAAAATATATAAATTCTCTAATTTCACAATGTTAATGGAGCTTTGAGAATCTAGATTTCTTTACAAACTTGAGCATCACAAAAATACTATAATTCTTGACAAATTCCAATGCTCTTGATTAAAGGGTGCTTTGTGATGATGGGTTATTTCATGTTGACTTAGTGAGATTCACGGAGGAGTTTGTTCTGCGAAGTATGAGGTGCTTTCTGAAGGTAGTTTAGTCCACAAATGCAGGGTGCTTTGCAAAGGTTGTGAGCATCATGAAGGATCTTCACGAAAGGTAGTTTTGAACATCAGTTTTTTAGTGAACAATGCTTCCAGAGTTCATCAATTCTGGTCTATTGTGCAAGAAAAGTCTTTTTCTAGATAAAAAATAATAATTTAATATTAATTTATTAAAAAAACTCAATGTGGATAAACCGAGTCATACTTTTCTTAAGGATGTGATCTATGGGGATTCTATAGAAGTGTTCTGTGGGACGTAGTTATCTATCCATAAAATATTTTAAAGGAAGTGTTCCTGGCACATAGTGACAGTTTATAAACATGTGTACTCCAAAACTAGTGAATATTATTGTCTTTTTTTCTGATCGACACACTATTAGTGCATGCTTGTATGGGATTATAATAAATGTTTAATAGTTTTCAACTAACATGGGAACAAGATCATTATCTTTTGATGAAAATATTAACACTCTGATTCACCCCTCCTCTCCTAGGGTTTTTTGTAGTCCTTCAATTATTACAACTTTTATTTATTTAGTCTAATAAATAATTTTTATTTTATTTCCTCATAATTTTCTAGAATTTTATAATTCATAATTATAAAAACATTATCAAATGATTCTTATCTCAATGATTATATTATTTAAAAAATTATCTTTCTCTCAATTCTTATTTCTTGATATATACTTCTTATTATGAACAAATTTAGTTTCATATGATGTATATACTACTTATTTGTTATATTATATAATTAATTATCTTTTTTAATGTCATATAGAGTCCAATTTCAAGATATTGTTTATCCAATCTATTTCGGGTTAAATGATATTTTAATCATAAATACTTTCCTTACTCTCATTCTTTCTCTTTGAGTTATATGTTCTGTACATGGTTATGATATTATAAGCCAATTTTTACACTTACATTACATTTTCACGACATCAATTTTTATTTTTCTAAATTTAAGTTACTTTATTTAATCAGTATAATCTTATTTTATGAAATACCCTCCCAAATAATTGTTTGATATTGGTAATAATAACTCTCAGTCTTTCTTATGAATCATTCTCCTACATGCCCATATTTTCCTTTATGCTAATGTTTTCCTCCCTTTTGGGAACTAAAATATTTATTATTTCATGTGATTCTCTTACTTCTCATCACCACTTTTCAAATAGAAATTTAATTTCCCTATTTATGAGGTGGGTTTTCAGTATAGGTGTTTTCAAAATATTAAAAGTTTTTACATATCATTAATAAATTTTATATATTATAATCCAAATTTTCTATATAAAAAATTTATGTATTTATCATTTCTCAATTATTTGTAATTTTGTAAAAATTAATTTTTTAATATATCTCAAAAGCATTCAGTCAGACCATTTTGAAAATGAATTTTCAAAATAAACTGGTACATTTTCTACATTGACTATCCTTATAAAAATAAGAAATGAAAGTAATTTTTAAACTGTTTTCACCAGAATTAATTTCCCATCATTTTGAAATTTATTTTCTATGATTTATAGTTTTATAAAATAAATTAATTTCCCATCATCCTTTTAGTTTTATTTAAAAAATGGATTTTATTGAAAATAGGTCATTCCAATCATTATTTACAAAGTAAAACTCTACTATTATTCTTTACTTATTCTCTAAATACCCATTGATTATTGACATATGTTTTCACAAATAACCCACCTTAAATCTATATAAGGGAAATGATCCATCACTACCTTTGTATTTACTAATCATCTTTGGTGTCATACTATAATGTTTCATTCAATTTATGTCCTCAACTAATACACTATTTTTTATTCCTTTAATTAAATAATGTTCACCAATATTTCATTCATCGATTTATTATGAAAAATGTTGACTAAACTATAGAACCATTTTCTAAATCGTGTAAATATAATATTCTACATTATCTTGATTAAATTTTATTTTTCTAAATAGTTATTGAATGTATTTGGATACCCATTTATATTCCTTGGTTTTACCATGTTAGGATTATTGATAGAATGTTTAATTAATTTAATATTATTTTTATAAGGATATGAAACTCATTTTATTTCAATGAATTATTTATGATATGATGAATGATTTATTAATGATTGATTTCAAATGGAACAGGTATGTTTGGATGAATGATATGTGTGGTCCAAAATCACCCTCTTGTGCATTGGTTAAATTATTACATCTAAAAAGACACGTATACATGTGAAACATTTAGTATTTTTTCAAGTGTGAATACATGTGTGTGACTCACGATGGTGAATTTTCCATATGATAATGTTTGTTCCACATTTATAAAGTTTTATAAAGTTACAATCTAATGGATATTTTATATTGATTAATCATTTTGCCCTCTTTTTATTCATTACTTTGGCCTTATACTATGACTTATTTTCTTTGATTTATTGGGTATGTCATTCTTTTGTGTAGAGACCCAAAGCTTGAAGTACATAGACATTAAATTTATTTTGCGGAATACATAATACATGACAAACACAGATTCCCAATGACCGTATTAGTTTAGTGTCTTTGGAAACTCGGAACAAAATATTATAATCCTTGTAAAATAACTTCAACATCACCCATAAAGACTTCCCCTTTTGTTTTCTTACCTAAAACCTTTCTTTATAACCAAGGGATAAGAAAACATAAAAAGGGGAGCTCAAATTCTCAGTAAGGGTAAGCATGGTGAAAATAAAACAAATCATATACATTTAAACTTAAATACATGAACATAATGTTTAAACATCAAAATCTTGAGTGGTGAAATAAATCCGGGCAGTATGTAAGGAATAGATCATAATTGAATATCAATAATGATAAAATATCATAGGAATAAAACATGTAGTTGTGGAAAACCATTAAGAACATGATATGATTTCTATAGTAGCCAAGGCATTGCTGCCAAGACCATCTTAGATGACAAAGTCCCTTACTGAATTGAGTTCACTCCTCATTCCAGTCACGTATCACTGAACTGGATTAACTTGCTGTTACAACCATGTGTATCTCATGATATATAAATCTTTACCCAATGCATTGGAGTGAGATATAGGTCCCACCGATCTTAAAATGAAATCATTCTTATGTGTGACACAACATAAACATAAATCATTCATCATAGCCCAAAGAATAAAATGAGTTTCATTAACATCATCCCATCATAACATAATCCATATAAAACAAATGGATATCATTTCATCATAATAAAAGTGAAACCATGTAAATAATAGAGATATTATACTTGAAACATACACATATGAAATAATTTCATCTTAGATGGAAAATGGTTTTGATAAAACACTTGAAATGAATTCTTGAGGAAAATATCCTTTCTTCTTCAAAATCATTTTATTTTCACAAAATGCCATGAAATTTTAAAAGAAAATGATTTTATTTAAAATAATCATGAAATCTTGTAGAGTAAGCTTCATTAGAATTAGGCATTATGAAACAGTAAAAATCCATTTATGCTGTATAAATTAAAAAAACATTCTCCTTGTACTTTTGTCGGAAAAGTCAAAAAGTTCCTCGTATGGTAAATAAAAGAAAGATTCCTTCCATAACACAATGTAAAAGTCAAATAGGGGTAAAAATGACTTTAAACATACATGGAATAATATTAAACACTTTATGAAAAATATTTTTATGGACATGGATGAAAAATATAACCCCAATAAATACTTACGTATAAGAAATCCCAGATAAAAATGAGATTGCAAAATTTTCCCTTACCTTTTATAATCAGTGGAATCATATGTGTCATAAATTAAATAAAATTATATTCATATATAAATATAATATCCTTAATAATAAAAATATTAAAACATTCATGGGAATCATAAACATCATACAAAATAAATAGATGGTGATTAAGGCATATGTCTCACAGAAATAAAAGTGAGACGAAATAATCCCTTACCTTTTGTCTGATATGCTTCATATGTATCTGAAGATCCTGTATATTTATTGAAATAATGTCATTGAATTATTAAATAATCATATTAATTGTTATTATATCATATATGGTTCACATAGGACTTTAAATTACCCGTTCTTTTGTAAATTCAATATTAAAGCAGCGTTTTGGGTAAATTCGATTCATTTATCGTACGTGTTTCGACTTGTTGTTCTTGATATTATTACTTTTATCCTGATTTACTTAATTACAGAATTTAAAACATGATTTATATATAATATATATTCATCATATAAATATACATGATATATTGATAAATGGAATGAATTACACCGTTCATGGAGACGGTAGGTCGTACGTACGAATGCATGTTGTTTTCATTTCCTTATTTAATTGAATGGAATTAAGTAAATGAAACATATATGTACATAAATCCAGTATCATTATTATGTAATATATTTCATTATTATTTACTATATATACTTTATAATCATACTTTAATGGTTAATCATGGAAAATGAATCTCATCACGTTCGGGGAGACTGTAGTTCGTACAAATGCGCGAGCGATGATATCGTTCCCATAATTATTGAATATAATTATAGTGGATGATATAAAATCAAAAAATCAGTATGATGTTATAATAACCATATGTATTTATTCTTTACACCATTATACCCATCCAATTAAGGTGGTGGTGGGAAAAATGATTACACCACGGAGTGGAGACGGTATTCCGTACGTACGCACGGGCGGTGATTTCATTTTTCGTAGGATGGATAGAAGGTTAAATGGGGTTTTTTCATATTTATAATATCATATAAGTGTATTAGTGATACTTATTGTATTACTTTACAACAAAAAAACTAAATAAGAGGAAGTTCAAGAAGAAAGATACTTGAATGAATTGGTAGAAGAGATTACCTCTTCTTTGACGCACCTCCTTTAAGATTCCTCTTAAGGAACTATAGTTGGTTTTTTGAGAAGACCAGAACCTCCATAATGTTTCTAGGGAAGTGGAGAAGAGAAATGGGCAGTGTATGGCTGATCTTTAAGGCTCAAAGTGTTGTGAAATGGGGAGGGAGGAGGTGTCCTTTTATAAGGGAAGACATGACACTTTTGGAAACCTCAAAATTATTAATTTATAATAAACTCAAACCCCTATTAAAAACTTCCAAAGTGACAAAAATTAGGATATGAGGTAATATAGGGTTATAATATCATCAACCAATCAAATTTATAAATGTTGGTAAATTATTTTAAACCTTATCAATTTGATTTATCCTTATTTAATTTATTTAATCTTATTTGTGGTAATAATATTCTAAATTTTGAATTGTTATAAATAATTACTAATGTGTTGTGAATTATCCAAAATTTGGTACTATATGAAATTTTAGAGATTATAAATTTCAATTTATAATTTTTAAATATTTATGTGATTTTTAAACAATTTAATAATATTTTAGTTTTATAAAATAATAATTTAGTTAATTTTGACACTATTCAATTATTTGAATTTAAATAAAATCCACACAGAGGATATATTCAAAACAAAATGTTTAATAGATTCATAACATGTAATATTCATCTATAAAATTTATGTAGAACATTAATTAATTCACAAAAGTTTATATTAATACTTATAAAACCATGTATTTGATATTTCTCGTAATAAAACAATTACTACATCATTTTTGTATAATCATTTAATATACTTATTAGTTGCATAAAAATTAAAAATAAAATCATATGATGAAGATAAATATAACATATTTCATAATAATATTTTTACTCAAATTTATCTTCTTAAAATCACAAAATTTAAATTGTTATATTTATTAAATTATGAAGGTGACATCTTTGACATCATTTAAAATAATATAATATAAATGTCCTAATCTGTATTATAGGGCCCTAAATGGTCCAAAAATCGACCCTTGGATGCTTAGAACGTATATATACTCGAACAATAATTTTTTGTCAAGTTTATGGTCCTTTTGATAGGTATTATTATTTTAATAAAAACTATATTACTGATTTATCACTAAATATATAATTTCTACATCATTAATGTATAAGCTATTAAGGTAACTAAATATTTATTAAAAATTTCAAAAAAATTACCATGATAAATAAAAACCTTTTATATTTCAATTTAGTATTTATAATATATATTATATTCTGTATAACCTTATATAAAAAATAATCTAATTATTAAAGTTTGAGTGAGACATATTTCACTTTCTTTAAAATAAAAAAATTAAAGGTCTTAATCACATCCAAGTGGGTTCCAATGGATTCCATTTTGACCCAAATATAATTTAATGAAAACTATAATCATCCAATTATATTAATACATGTGTTAGGGTAATTTTATAATATTATATTTACCCATAATTACCCTATTTACCTTTAATTATGGTAAATAATATTTACCACAATTACTATACATAATGCCTAAAAATAAAAAGTAGATTATTAACATAATTTGGACCTACTGATTCCAAATATGAAATCCATATTTCAATAATAAAAACACAAAAGTTCCAGTATTTAATTTAAAATTAATCCCGCTATTGAGAAAACAGGTTTTAAAAGATAAAACGTTGCAAAAGATTGAAATGCTTTTACTTTTGAATTCAGTGTAAAATTAATGCTAATGACTTACATTATATTAAATGGTAAAAATATATTATATTTATACTTTAAAACCATTCAATATTATAATTTAACCGTATAAATTATCTCGATGAAAAAAGTTGTTTTTAATTAAAATTTAGCGTATTTGTACTATTCATCAAAAAAAAGAATCTTATCAGAAAAATATCAAAAATTTATCCAAAGTAAATTTTTTTATCCTGGTTCAAAATAAGAATTTTAATTTGTCAAATTGAACTTATAAACATGTCAAAAACTAAATTTAATGTTGGTGCGCAATCAAAAGGCAGCTAAACTGCATTTTTTTAAAAATACTTATTTTACCTGAAAAATTATTTTATTCTCATACCATGTTCTACAAGATGTGTAAAATGAATTATAATGCCATAAAATTAAAAATTTAGTTACTAATATTCATAATGGATTGTTCATAATAATATTATCATAATATATCGTTGTTTAGTGAAACTTAGTATTGCGTACAACACACGCTATTGAGGAAGGTTGCTCTTGCAGGAAAGACACGCCAAGAATAGTGTTTGTGTATAATATAAGCTAATACGGTGTTGCGTATATCACAAAATAATTTTTTTATAGCATTCAACACAAGAAATCAATGAAATTAAAAGAATATTTTTCATAAAATCTTGGGGTGTTACATTATTTATCCTTATTATACACATATGCCCGTTTTATGATCACTTTTGATCTTTTTTATTTCTTATATTTACCTATACTGTGCATTTGAGCACACCCCCTCTCATATGTTTCCATTTCCAAAGGTTATAATGATGATTATGACCTATGAGAAGTCAAAATGGAAGTCTAATATGGTTCCATTATGGTAAAATTTTCACAAGATTTATAAATTATATTGTCTATATAATAGTTCCTCAATAAAACTAAATCAAATGGTTCTCCATGTTGTGTGGTATTTTTGTAATGTATAATACCAATATGAAATTTCTGCATGTTTTTCTTAGATCAACTCACATAGTATAAAGTTTAATTGGATAATTTATGTGTCTTTAGTATGGACCTAGGATTGTTGGTATAGGAACCTCAACATGTGTATAAGTCAATGATTATTTTGGGAAAGTGGGATGTTAATGGATTTTTTCACTAAAGTCCATAACACTTATAATTTTTTAGGCTCGATACTAGCCACATGGTTCTTACAACATATATATCATAATAAGTATGATTATATCCATATAAGGATTGGTATACAAGATATAACACATTTTATTGTCAATTAATCCATCATAATTAAATCATATTTTAGATTAAATCATGTAATGTTGAGTTACATGTATTTTATGAGATATTTTAGTTTAATTCATTTCATTTATCTTTGGTCAATTGTAATAAATTCTGTGAAATAAATTTCTTAATTTGATAGTTTTAGAAGTGTTTGGATTGATGAAATGTGTCATCAATTAAAAATTATGAAATATTTAATACTTTGCTGGAATGTGAAGGAATTTTATTTACATATAAACAGACTCTAAAAACATTGATATGAATAGATATCATAAGATAAAAAGATCCATATAAGACATTGTTTTTTATTCCAGTCGTTACATTAAACCTAATGTTCTAGAAGATTGTGAGTAGGAGAGATATACTATATAGAAGAATTCTATGTGATACGTACAGCCAAAAGAATACATTTATTAATGTGATTTAATTGGATTCAACTGAGAGATTTTCATGCTTCTCAGGTAATAAGGATTTACTTATTCAATAAATAATATTAAATATATATCTCTGATATTTTAAAGGTATGTTCATCATATATTTTTAAATATTTTTTTAACCTTCTTTTGTAAATATTTTACATATTGGTTTTTGGGGTTGGTTCTACTACCTATGTATAATTACTAACCATAGATTAATTTAACATAATCAATACCATCTCTTTAGTTCATAATCTACTTAAATATTTTTTATTTATTTAAATATTTTATAGGAATATTATTTAACACTATAATTATACATTGAACCTTTAACATTATCATTATAGTGTTTTATAAAAATATCTAGTATTAAGTAAATTTAAGGATTCCATTTACTCATCCGCAGATTAAATCATTTTTTTAAACCTTTAAATCTATATATACACTAATTTTTTAGATTTAATTTAATGGATACCATTAAATAATCAAAAGTAATATATTTTTAATTACTCCTTGTTGAACCTAATTAAAGGCATGGTTAATCTCTTAATATAACCCTTTATTAATTAATAATTAGAGGTTCCATACAAATCTTTAAAAGTTATGATTTAGAAACCATATATCAAGGTTGTGATAATATTGAATCTTATGAAGTAGTTGATTCTACCGTAACATGTTCAACCAACTCATAATTACTCTTATATTTTTTTTAATTATTCTTTATAGGTATAAAATATTAATTAATATATTTATATATATTTATTTTATATACATTGAATTCTCCAATTGATCTATCCATAACATAAACACATAAACACAATACGGATTACTGGTAAATCATTATTTAACTGGCATGGATTTATGTTTATAGATTTTAATGTGTCAATAAATATCATAGAAAAATAATCTATAGTAGTTACAACTTCTTTATTTTAAATTACACTTTTATTCAAGAGATTTAATGTTTATTACTACTAATGGGAACATAGAAATTAGGGTAGGTAGATATTCCTCTAAGTGGTTCTTGATCATAGGTTATCATGTCCAGGTGGATGGAAGCATGGGTGGGTTTCCCTATGATGCCTTGTAATTTTGGACCCAATTTTAGTGGGGGTGATGTTTTTTTATCTCATGTAATGTGTATCGGGTGTAGGTAATATATATGGTCTATGTGTGGTGTTGGTAGCTAATTTAGTTCATAAGCATATTGCACAACAGATAGAGACACATAATGGGTGTTGGGGGTGTGTGTGTGTGGCATAGAAGGCAATATAATTGGTATATAGAATGGTTATAGTAACCAGATTTGTTTTCAAGTGAGCACATATGATTCAACTGGAGCTGGTCTGCTTCCCTCCTTGGTAATAGGAAAATGTATTCAACCAAGAAAAAACAATATAATTGAAAAAAATAGATAACAATAGCCTATAAAGCCAATACAAAAAACCATTTAGGTAATACATAATAAAAAAATATACATATAACTATTTCCAAAAAAATATTATATTCATTATTTCTTCAAATATATTTAAACTAGGGTTTAACTTAAAACCATGGGAATAGTTTTTTTGACTTTTATTTTAAGTATTTAATTAAATTATAATTTTTCAGCTTAAATGGATGTAAAAGAAATGAATTTAAGATATATTTTTTATATATAGTAAAAAAGTTGATATAGATAATTTGGTTGTTTTTAATGTCTATAATGACTAATGGGAGTATTATTATGGATGTGAGGTGTCATTGAGTGTTGTTGGAAAGTAAAAAAATGAATTGGAGGTTTTGGATACAAGAATATTTAAATGCATATTTTCGAAAACAATGAAGCATGGGAAGATCAATTGTTATTTGTATTCATTGGTGGTACACTTTTATCTAATAAATAAAAACCCCTATAGGTCTTTCTTGGTGGTTTAGAATTCAAATATCTCCCTTAAACTATTTTCATCTTATTTTTTCTACCCTAGTTTATGAAATTTCCCCCACACCTCTATTTTATTTATACATATGAGAGATCAAACCTAATATAATCAGTATCTTTATCTGAGGTAATATCATCACCTATACTTATTATTTTTCTTCCATGCTCTTATTCATGATATATATGGATTATATTTTTGGATTTCCTCTCAGTTTTTCTTGAATCGGATAAAATAACATCTCATTCAATGTAATTATAATTAAAATGGTTGCCGGATACATTGACAAGGTAAATGAATTTAATTTATGGTTGGTTTAGATTATTTATAAATCATGGAGAGTGGTTTATTATTCTAATCTATTTTAGGTTCTTTTTCAGAAATTAGTATTATGAAAATTAGGTAGTTGAATTTGGGTCTATTTGTATTAAGATTATAGTTATCAGAATATATGTGGATATATTTATTGAAACATATTGTATTAGGTTTTATTTCCCCATTTTTGTTTCTTGATTAATATTATATGAACGGTTATTCCTACTATGATTAATATTATATTTCATAAATATTATTATTATTTTAGAAAATCTAAGTCATGGATATATTGGTTATTTTCTTATTATGTGAATCATAACATATGGCGAAGAATCAGGGAAGTTTAAAATACACTTAAAGATTTTATAACATATGTCAAATATTTTGATCATGTTATGATCTACATGTTTTCAGTTATTATATCAATTTATAAGTTATTTTAGAGATATTTTAAAATTCAGGATCCATTAGAATTTATAAATATCAGTTTTGATTATTAAAATGGTATATTTGTTTGGAAATTGTATTATTATATGTTTGGAATTGATATTTGGATTAAATGATTTATTTTAGAAGAAATTTTATTTTTTTATGATTCGAATTCAGCTTTCTCTTCAACATGTAAGACAATACTATTTAAAAAATATAGCATTTTTATTTGATTAACCCTTTTTATAAATGTATATTTTCATTATAAACAGGATTTTTTCCTCATTATTTTTAAATTAAAATATATTCCAAAGTGACGTTCATGGGTTTTAATTGATTATTATTTGGGATGTTTTTGTAGATATTAAATAGGTGTTTTGGATAGTTTGGTTACATAGATGGGTTTTATATTTTTTTTCTATTATGGGGTTTCTTACCAAGAAATTGTGAGGTTTGGATAAATGAAATTAGTTAGAGATATGTGGGTTTTTTTCATATAGTATATAGGTTTTTAAGGTATCAAATTGGGAATCTCTAATTCACCTCCATTGTTTTTTATAACATTGATTAGGAATTGGTATATTGTGGTATGAAATGGTTGTGTTATTTTAGACTAGTTTAGTGGTTAGAATTAACCCTTATTAAATTATTTTAGGTGTTATAAGGTTATAGGAAAAATTTTAGGGGATAATGAAAAAATTAGATCATCAAAATTGAATTTCTTTAGTAATTGAAAGTTTATAGTGTATATTCATAGTTAATATTAACAATTTTTCAAACTATATTGTGTGAAAAACTATGGATCATGATATTTGTATCCTTTCTACACAATTATTAAATTATAGAGATAAATCATCCACCCTAGTTAGATAATATTATTTTTTTTTTGATTTAAACCCTATTATAGATTGGTTTTAATAGTTCACATAATCTTCAAATGATAAATAAAAAATTTTCATTAACATTAATTCATATATGAACCTATATATAATATGTTATCATTATATTACAATGATAGGTTGGTAAAACCTCATGTAGGTGAGCAGTTGGGATTCATAGGTTTCATTTGTGAAAATAAATATGTGAGTTATCCATGAGTATTGAGAAAAAAAAAGATTAGGAGCTTGGGTTAATGATGGGATTATGTATAGTATATTTTTTTGTACATATCATGACTTTGGGATGAAAATTCAATTTATCATTTTTTCTCTTGTGGATAGTGGATCCTATTTTTATTGCAATGAATTGTTGATGAGTCCCACTTAGCGAGGGGTGAAATATTCTTAGTAGATGTTAATATATTTGGTCATACTGTTTTTAAACAGGGTTTATATCTAGGGGGTTTTACCAGTTAGGTCTATATAAGTGGGATTCAATTTATAATTCAAGTGGATATATATGGATCACTAACATCCCATGGTAGTCATCCCTTACATATTATTTGATAACATGTTAAGAGGAGTAGATTTCCCCCAGGTTAGCACAAGAATAGAGTATGATTCTTGATTGATGATTTATTCTATGGATTTTATTATATAAATTATCATTATTATCCCCTAACTTATGTTTTACTCCCAATTTTATTTTCCATATTATTTTATTCAATTTTTTCATGGTTTTATTTTGATGGATGTTCCCTATTTTATTTCCCATTGTTATTATTTCTAGTGATGCAATAATTTATCTTGTAATTTAGGATGAAACCATTGTGTTTATTACTTTGAATAATATAATGGGGAATCTATAGTGAATCCCATACCATTTTTTGGAGCGTTATGTTCTCATGAATAGTTTTTTAAATTTCTATTGGAATTTCAGAGTCTATGTTTGATTGGGATGACCTAATGGTATATATGGAAAGTGTGTTTCTATTTATTCCTAATTTTAAATGTGTTTTGGGTTTTCCATCACCATTTTATTTGGGATGGGTTGATCATATCCCACAAAAATTTTATTTGCATCTATTTTTATCACTTTAATTGAGGGGATCAAGACACGATGGGGGAATTCAACTAGGTTGGTGGATACACCACTACTCATGAACTTGGTATAATTTTTTGAGTTCCTAGGATAATACTTCTTGTTGACGTATGAATTTATACATTATATATCCTTGTTAAATCTTATTAATAGTGATTAGTACTTTCATGGAATCTATGGTATCATTAAGTGTTGTTTTTATTTTTACCATAAAACATATGCATTTTATTTTAATAATATAGTTTACATTTCATCATTGTTTGTTTATTTACATTGGGTTTTTTTAGATCATGTCGGTCATTTATTACATGAATATTATATATATATATATATATATTATTTTTTGTATTTTAATTTTGCTTTTATTTCCCCCTATGAGAAAATAAATATTTTTTTAATGTGACACTTAGAATAACAAGGGAAAGAATATATGTGACTGAAATAATAACATATAGAACGTAATTTTTATAAGGTATTTTTTATATAAATTTATATTTTAAAAATAAGACATTAATTATTTCATAGAATAGTTATGTTGAAATATTATAGGCATGGTGTGAACAACCAACCCAAATACCCTCTCAAACTGATACCCATCCTAATTTGCAACATAACCGTAGGGAATTCTCTATCCCTGCAGGATAGCAATAAGCACCAAGCCATTAAACAACAAGTAGATATAAATATTTCACCCAACCAGAAGCAACAACATGGAACATATACAAAAAATATACAATAGAGGAAAAGATAAATATATTCCATGACTAAAAACAAATAGTGTAAACCAAATAATCTAATAGTAGAACAAATATCCAAGTACAATTCCAACCACAAGGTACTACCACAGTAGAAAAAAACTACTCCATGTGACATCATTGGTGGGCTCCCACATCTCACCCTCATCCACTCAACTCTGCTGATAGAAAACATCATTGCCTCATTGTGTAACCTTGCATTTCCTTTCATCAAAAGACATTACCAAGTCTGTGTACTGCTGAAGAGATACACAGGGTGTGAGCTAACTGGATTACTAGGGTCTCAGTCCGTTTTACCTTATCATGTCTCTAACACTAGTCCAAGAATGCTCAAATTTAATGAAAACAAGTCATGATAATATTTTAACATTTTTTATATCAAAAGAAAGGAAAAAAATAGATTTCCCCTTTTTTACACATTTCAAAATAAAGAAGGAAAAAAAAATAAAAAAGAGTTTAATATCCATAAATCTTAGATAACATAACAATTAAAAAAAAGACAAATCATGCATCATTTTTTAAGTTAAATACATGATAGGACACAAAATAGTACAACCAAATGAATAATCCCACTTATTCTAGCAATTACATAACTAACATCACATTAGGGATCACACTAGGTCAGTACAAGCAATACACTCTTACTTAATATAGAAAATTGTGTACGCATCAATCCACTAGATATATTAATCAAATATAATGAGAATAATAATACCCGTATAAGTGAACCTCCTAAAAAGTCTAACATGTCCCAAAAAATGGGCTAAAGGAGTTGAGGATATCCCCATGATAAACCCCCTAATATTGGATGAGACCTATTACTAGACATTCCACTTAGTACCCAAGTTTCCCATGTGATTTATTTTGTAAATAAATTCACTACACCATTTCATCATTTCATGCTTTGAAATCCAGTTCACAAACCCATTTCAAAATTCTTTTATAAAACCCCAAGCTTCCATGGTACATTACCCTTTGAATAATGTAGTATCTTGCGTTGTACACAACTTCGAGTTTTAACACACCACGACAAATGAAACTAGCCGTTATGAATAGTAATACCCGCTTTTTAAAATTTCATAAATTTTAATTCTCAAAATGGGCTTCATTTTTGAATTCAGAATATCGAAATTAGCTTAGGGTGAATTTTAGATATTTTTCTGAAAACATTCAATTTTTTATGAATAGTGAAAAAAACTACGTTATTGGTTAAAAATGACTTTTTATTTAAATAATTACTCATTTTATTTAAATTTATTTTAGGTCAAAATAGATACATAATACCTATATAAGTTAAAAATAATTCATTGGAGTCATTTTATAATAAGTTTAGATATATAAACATTTTATTGAACTTTTTGCCATATTTTACCCACCACTTATAAGCATTTGCAAATTTTCATAAAATGTAATTTTACAGCTTCTGTGAGATGAATTTCAAAAATCCAAGAGAAAAGTTTAATATCAATAAGTAAAATTTGGTTCAATATGATGAAAATAATTTTGGGTGAATAGTAACTTTTGACATTTATTTACCACGGTTAAAAGCAAATAGGGCAATTAAAGGTACAAATGATTTCATAATTACAATAACACATGTAATAATTCTATTCGATAAGTATAATTCGACCAAAAAACCCCTAGAAATAAAATATTATCCTCTTTGGTCCACTTGGATTAGATTAAGACATTTATTATTATTCTAATAAAAAGAATATTTAAAAGAGTTAAATTCAAATTTAGTAACCAAATCATTTTTAATAAAGTGGTAAATATAATATAAATTCTAATATAAATATTCATTAGAAATATAAAAATATTTCCTACATAATGGTATTTTATTTATAATTATTAGATATTAAATAATATATTTTATTTATGACACAATGATGATGTAGTAATTTCTTTATTAATGAAATATTAGAATAATTGATATTATAAATATCTAAATAATTGTAAATTGAGACTTATGATGAATTACACTAATTTTATAGGTCTATCTGACATGTTAGTATTTATTAAATAAATTTTATTCGATGTTATAAAGGTCTTATTTCTTTAAAAAATTCAAATACAAAATAGTGTCAAAATTGACATAATTTAGTTTTTAAAACAAATACTATATTATTAATTGATATAATATTCCTAAAAACCTATGGATCATCTAAAGGAATTAGATAAGGTTATATATATTAATAATTAACCACTTTGGGTTCTCTTGTCTTGTCATTGTAAGGTTATTAACCATATAATATAAAAATACAAAGAGACATGGTAAATGTCAAACTATTTAACTTAGAGTAAAATCTAAAATATAAGGTTAATATGGTGAACTAAACCTATCTAAAACCTATTGGTTGAGATTTTTTAGACCCATCCCTACCTTATCCTCGAAATAAATTATTTTTGAGCCTTTAGAAACCGAAAATTAGTTTATTATAAAATAATATTTCAAGCTTTTCAAAAAGTGACCCTCACCTCTCTTATAAAAGGGTACTTCCCCTTAACTTAATTTCACACCTCCAAAGCCATTTGGCTCGCCAAAACCCTACCCCAATATCCTTCCAACATTACTCCCTTCATTTTAGAGGCCTTACTTTGGTCATAAATCCAACTTAAGGATCCCTTTTGATCAAATCAAAAGGAAGAACCTGAAGAAGAGGTAAATATTTCATCACCTCATTCAAGTTCTTTTCATCTTCCACTTCCTATTTCTTTGTTGTTTCCATTCTAAAATAATAAATCCAGTATTTTCTATATACTGTGATTTTATTATAAAAATGGTAAAACCATATTCATTATTCTATCCATCATATGAATGAAAAAGTCACATTATGTGTGTACGTACGGCTTGGCATCTCCATGTCATGGGGTAGTTTGTTATTCAAACACATCATTATTTGGATGTGTATAATAATGAGTATACCTGATGTAAATAATTAATATAACATGTTAATGATTATTTATATTAGATATACCATCCAATTACATACGATTTCACCAATAATGTAATTATATTGTCGCTTGTGTGTACGTACAGATTACCGTCACCATGAACGCGATGAGATTCATTTCCCATCGTAATCATTCAACAAAAATTTTCATTTTATGATTAAAAATAAGGTTTATAAACATAATAAAATTATGTAAATGAATCAAATACATCCTATCCAAAAAAAATGGATTACATAACCAATAATATAAAGTAAAACAAATCAGTTAACACATGAAATGGTGATACTACTGAAATAGTATTAACAAAGAAATATTAAAGGATCATATATGATATCATATTTATGTATATAATTCTTTTATAATTTAATAACATTGTTTTAACTATTATAAAAGTGGTTATCATACCATCGACTAAGGAAATGTAAATGGTAAGGGTTGATTTCACTATCTCTTTATTATCCAAGGTTGTTTTTACCTAAGTATCTACTTGGACCTCTTTATCATCCATATATGTTCTTTATAAAAATATTTTCAAAGGGAATATTTTAAGGTTTATGGAAGGGACTCTTTAAATAGATGATCATTTTAAATGGTTTAAATATTTATTCTTCAAAATCGTTCTCATTAATGTCCATGTTTTCAAAATGGTTTTTAAGGATTTATTTATATGGACATTAATGTTTTTAGAATGTTAATTCCTTTCAAAAGTTTCAATGTGGTATGGGAAACTTTTATTCAAAAATGTATTTAAATTTCTTCCTTTCTAAATTGTGTGACTTTTAAATATTTTTATGAAAAATGGATATTTCTCTAAAAGAGTTTTACAGATCATTTTAATCTATGTCAACACCCCTTGATGGATTTCAAACATGTTTGATGTTGATTTATTATGACACAAATATTCCATATTATATTGAAGGTTTTGTGATA
This sequence comes from Viscum album, assembly GCA_963277665.1. Lineage (NCBI taxonomy): Eukaryota > Viridiplantae > Streptophyta > Magnoliopsida > Santalales > Viscaceae > Viscum > Viscum album. The sequence continues at coordinate 37,833,843 of OY728127.1, read as the reverse complement.
TGTTTTACTATGGATGTGTTATTTTTATACCATTCATGGTTTATGGATATATTATTGACATTTCATAAGCTAGTTTTAATACGAATGTTTATTTTATGTTTAAACCTTTTCATATAAGGAATGCATTGGACTTCGTAAGTGATGGGTGGATACCACTATAGATCCTAGATGCATCAGTAGGTCTCATGAGACAAAATAGTGTCTTGGCATGAGTCCTTGACCAAATATTATTTTTAGTGTTGGCACAAGGCCTTGACTATGTGGTTATGAAGTCTGGAATTATGCATTCCATCCTTATGAAAGTGGTTATTGATATTTCATGTGATTATTCGACTTGTAATATGTCCATGTGAATAAGTAAATGGAATTATTTGATATTATCCTTTCCATATTATGATGAAGTTTATGTTTTAAAGGATATTGTTTTAGTCTTATACATTTCCTTAAATGTTTATGCTTATTTATGAATGTTTCCTCTATATAGTAATCCTTATTGAGCATCTGAGCTCACCCCATTCTATGTTTTATTTTTCTGAGGATGTGAAGAAGTATTTTATGGTTGACCTACAGGGATAGGATAAGGATATGAGTGTGTTAAAAAGAGGAAAAAATGTTGTTGATTTTTTTATTTCATTATGTAATGTAAAACTTATGAATGTACCTAGTACTTCCAAAGCTACTAAACTGGTCGGTCTTTTAAGATTTAACCACTTGTGATCATTCCAATGTTATGTAATAATCCACTAACTTTGGTTAACTGGTGTCAGGGTGTTATAGTTGATATCATAGGAAGTTTAGTACAAACCTTGGAAACAATATTTAGATAAATTCTGATCAGAGAACATAACCCTAGTATTGACTTTGAGGATTAGTATAGAAGAACTTCCTATAATTTTGGTAATATAAAGATTTTGTGTATTTTCCAAGAAATATATACATGTCTGGATATGAGTAGGTAGAGGTGGCTCTGTCGTGGATGTACCTAGGGGTAAAACCTGAAAACACTGCTTTGAGCTAGACCCAAATGGGAGCTAGTGCATGACAATGGACCATGCTACAATCTTGGTTATGACACTCTCGATGGATATTCTTAGGATAATTATCATTTTAATTACAAGACATTATGAAGGGTTTATGAGTATATACTTACTCAAAGAAAACATTTTTATGATTATGGATTATATCCATAAACTGTTCAATTTATGTTAGCTGTTTTACAAGTTTGGAATTATGTAATGAGATTCATAAACTAATCTAGTGTATGCCATTGTTTAGAAATGGCCCTATTAGAAGGAATGGAAATTTTATCAGTGAATATAATCCATGTAGGGATTTCACTCTTACTCCAGATAATTATAGTGGAGCTGGTGAAACAACTATTGTTGATAATCTTATCACCATACTGGGATAACTCACTCAGGTTATTAATAATAACCTTACCCATATGGAACACCCAGATCCAAAATGCTAAGGATCAATGATATACCAATTCATGCAGAAACAACCACCAACAATCATTGGGAGTACAAATCAATTAGTAGCATTGAAATGGATAAATTCCTTAGAGAAAAAATTTTATGCTTTGGGGAGTAGCGAAAGGGAAAAGGTTGTAATGGTAGTTTATCGCCTCACAAGAGCTAAAAATCAATGTTGATCATTAATAAAACACACAAAAGAAGATGAAGAAGTAACAAACATGGAATGGAGGTAGTTTAAAGAGATTTTCTTATAAAAATAATTTCCTCGTGACCATCAAGCGAATATGAAAAGAGAATTTCTGAGTCTAGGGAAAAAGGAGAATGAGAATGTCGCAAAGTTTGAGGATAACTTTACAAGGTTAGCAAGGCATGCATCAGATTATATATGTAACCCATGGAGTAAGATTTATTGATTATTTGATGGGATAAAACCATTTCTCTGTCGAACATTAATCTCACAATCCTTCTCAACATATGAAGATATACTCTCATGCGCTATCAAGAGAGAAAAGTAATTCTATAAGTCTGGTGACTTTAAAGAAAAGAAAGAGAAAAAGAGATATGTGGAACAGTATAGAAATAGAAATAAAGTGATGAAGGGAAAAGTTGAATATCCATCTTGTGGTAAATGTGGGAAGAAATAGCCTGTTACTTTCCTGAAGGGAATGGGAGACTATTACAAGTGAGGTGAAAAAGGCCACCATTCTCGTGATTACAAGGGAAAGAAAGAGGCTGTCAATGATGAATTTTACAATTGTAGAGAAAAGGATCATTATGAAATTTAATGTACTTAGCGCCAAGGGTACTTACCTTAGAAAGGCCAAGGGATCAAGGCCAAGATTATGCGATCACTACTGCTGGTGTTGAAGCTCCGAAGGACATGGTGGGAGGTAATTTAATAGTTTCCTCAAGTTTAGAAAATGATTTATTTGATTCTAGATAATTGGTTTATTTCATATCTTCCCAGTTTTCTATGAAAATTAGATATTTTCAATTTGGAATAATAAGGGAGATTTCAGTCAAAACACCTAAGGGAATTATCATCACAACAAGGTTTAGTTATTCAGTTCCCATTAGGGAATATAAGTGTTCTTTATCTGTGGATCTCCTCATCATACCCATGATTGAGTTTGATATAATCCTAGAAATGGATTGGCTTTCGAATCAGGATGTGAAAATTTATTGCAAGAATAAGGAGGTTACAATTTTGGATGATGATCTGGAGTACCTTATCTTTAGAGTAGAAATATTACCACCAGATTCTTATCTAGATCTGCCCCATGTAGCTATACTAAATTCAATTATTGGGGAAGAAAAGAATGAAATAACTATGGTTGAGGAAAATAATGTTCGAATAGAGGATGTACCTATTGTGCAAAAATATGTTTATGTGTTTCTATAGGATTTACCTAGATATCCTCCAGAACGAGAAATTGAGTTTTCTATAGATTTAATTCCTAGTTCAAGGCCCATATCGAAGACCCCTTATAGAATGGCCACTGTGGAATTAGTGGAACTAAAAAAACAACTGGAGTAATTTATTAACAATTCATTCATTCTCCCTAGTGTTTCTCCATGGGGAGCCCCTATCCTTTTAAAAAAACAAAGACGAATCTATGATGTTGTGCATTGAATATAGGGAGATCAATTCTATAACAACAAAGAACAAGTATCCCCTACCTTGCATTGATGATTTATTTGATCAACTTCATGGAGATCAATATTTTTCAAATATTGACCTTCGATTTGGTTATCACCAGTTGTGTGTGAAGAAGGAAGACATTCCGAAAACCACATTTTAAACCAGGTACATGCATTAAAAGTTTATAGTATTGCCTTTTGGACAGACTAATGCACCTTCTGTTTTCATGGATCTAGTGACCAGAGTTTTCAAGGAACATCTGGATGAATTTGTAGTGGTATTTATTGATGATATCTTTGTATACCTAAAAATCTATGAAGATCATGAAAATCATTTGCGCATTATCCTAAGGACTCTTAGAAGAAATGAATTATATGGGAAGTTTAGCAAATGTGAATTATGGATTCAGGAGATTTCTTTTCTTGGCCATATTGTCTCTAAGGATAGACTCTCTATTAATCCTTCTAAGACAAAGGCAATCCAAGAATGGCCAGCACCAACGAGTATAACTGAGGAATGTTGTTTAATTGATTTAGAAGGTTATTATAGGCGTTTTGTCAAGAATATACCCCAATTGGCTAACCCATTAACCAAGCTCACGCCTAAAGGGGTTAAATTTGTTTGGAAAAAAGTGTGTGAAGAATGTTTTGAAGAACTAAAGAGAATCTTAGTCAATGCTCCTATCTTGACTCTACCATCAAGGAACGATGGGTTTGTTATTTATAGTGATGCTTCAAAGAAAGGGCTTGGTTGTGTCCTTATTCAAAATAATAGAGTTATTACATATGCATCACAAAAAATAAAAATTCAGGAGAAAAACTATCCCACTCATGATCATGAGTTAGCAGCTGTAATATTTGCTATAAAAATATGGAGACACTATCCATATAGTGAAAATGCGATATTTATACTTATCACAAGAGTTTTATGTATATTTTCTCATCGAAAGAACTCAATATGAGGCAAAGACGATATCTTGAACTATTCAAGGACTATGATTTCACTATACACTACCACCCGGGGAAGGAAAATAAGGTGGCATATGCTTTGAGAGGAAAGTATCATGGAGTTTTGAACAAGATGAGAGTTGAAATGGATCCTATTTTCATGGATCTAGTAAATATGGATATGGGAATAACCATGGAAGGTGAAACATCAATAATTTTTCAAATGGTTGCCAAACCATCTTTACTAGAAAGGATAAAAGTTCTCAGACTGATGATGACGTGTTTCAAAAGATGATTAAAGCTTTGAATGATGGGAGATTGAGTGACTTCGTATATGAAGATGGAATTTTGAAGTTTGGGAAGAGACTTTGTGTTCTTAATATACATGATCTAAAAAAGGAATTGTTGTATGATACTCATAGATACAATTTCTCTATACACCCTAGGAGCACCAAGATTTATAGAGATTTAAAGGTACAGTTTTAGTGGGACAACATGAGGAGGGAGATTTCTGATTTTGTGTCAAGATGTATAGTTTGTCAACAAGTTAATGCTGGAAGGAAACAGCTTGGAGGAGTCGCGCAACATCTTCCCATACCTGAGTGGAAATGGGATAATATTACAATGGATTTTGTCATGGTGCTACCAAATAATATTAGAATGAATGTTGAAATATGGGTCATTGTTGATCATCTTACCAAGTATGCACATTTTCTTGTTATAAAAGAAGATTTACCACTTGAATATCTGGAAAGACTATATATTAATGATGTTTTAAGACTCCATGGTGTACCTCTATCGATTGTTTCTGATCAAGATCCACTTTTTACATCAAGATTTCTGAAAAGTCTTTAGAAGGCCCTGGATACTAAACTTCATTTGAACACTACCTACCATCATCAAACCGATGGACAATCATAATAGACTATTAAAACCTTATAAATCATGTTGAGATCTAGCTCACTTGACTATCATGGTATGTGGGAACAATATTTAAATCCGGTAGAATTTTCTTATAACAATAGCTTCCATTCAAGTATTCAGATGGCACCATATGAAACATTATATGGAAAGAGATGTCGCACACCAACTTGTTGGGATGATGTTGGTGAAAGAAAATTGGTAGGCACAAATTGTGGAAACAATGGAAAAGGTGAAGGTTATCTAAACCCACATTAAAGCATCTCAAATTAAGAAATAGAGCGATGCTGATAACCGAAGGAAGGGTTTGGAATTTCAAGTAGGAGACCATGTTTTCTTCAAGGTATCTCTATAGAAGGGTGTTATAAGTTTCAATAATAAAGGAAAATTGAGTACAAGGTACATCAGACATTTTGAAATTCTAGAACAAATTAGAGTTGTAACTTATCATTTTGAAATTCCTCCATGTCTCTCCAAAGTTCATGATGTCTTCCACATATCATTATTGAGAAAAAACATGCCTGACCCAATGCATGTAATCACCTATGAGGAAATTGAACTGGAACATGATTTGTGTTATTGTGATGATCCAATAAAAATTCTTCATACTAGGGAACAAGTGCTGAGAAACCGGATGACTCATCTAGTAAAAGTTATATGGATAAACCACAAGATGGAAGAGGAAACGTGGGAACCCGAGAAACTTATGATGAAGAACCACCCAAATCTTTTTTATACAATAATATTCTATAAATTTATAGGATTAAATTATTTTAAGGAGGATAGAATGTAACACCCCAATCTTCCATGGTATGTTTCCCTTTGAATAATGCAATAACTTGCGTTGTACACAACTTGGTGTCTTAACACAACACGACCAATTAAACTAGCTATTAGGAGTAGTTTTACCCAATTTTTAAAATTTTATGAATTTTAATTTTCAAAATGGACTTTATTTTTGAATAGGGATATCGAAGTTATCTTATGATGACTTTTTTGTATTTTTCTAAAAACTTTTAATTTTTGATGAAAAGTGAAAAACACTGCGTTTTTTGTTAAAACCCACTTTTTATTTAAATAATTATTTATTATATCCAAATTTAATTTAGGTAAAAATAGATACATAATACCTATATATTTTCAATGTAATTCATTGGAGTCATTTTATAATATCTTTAGATATATAAAAATTTTAATGAACTTTTTATCGTCTTTTAACCACCTCCTAGAAGCATTTGCAAATTTTCATAAAAGTTAATTTTACCACTTTTGTGAGTTGAATTTCAAAAATCGAAGATACATGGTTAATATCAATAAGTAAATAGTTTTTCAATAAGATGAAAATAATTTTTGGTGAATAGTAACTTTTGACTTGTATTTACCACGGTTAAAAGTAAATAGGGTAATTAAGGGTACAAATGATATCATAATTACCCTAACACATGTTCTAATTCTGTTGGATAGGTATAATTCGACCAAAAAAACCTTAAGAATAAAATATGATCCTATTTGGTCCACATGAATTAGATTAGAACATTTATTATTATTTTATTTATAGAAGACTTAAAAGAGTTTTTTTCAATGTTTAATAACAAAACCATTTTTAATATAGGGATACACACAATATAAATTCAACTATAAATATTCAATAGAAAGTTGAAAATATTTCCTACATAATGGTATTTTATTTATAATTTTTATACATTAAATAATTTAATTTATTAATGACATAATGATGGTGCAGTAATTACCTTATTAAAGAAATATTAAAATAATTAATATTATTAATAACCAAATAAATTTATATTGGGAATTTGGGTAAATTCGACTAATTTTCAAGGTTAATATGGAATGTTAGGATTGGTTAAATAAATTTTATTCGAAGTGATAATGTTTTTATGGCTTCCAAAAAAAATCAAATACTAAATTGTGTCAAAATTAACATAATTGAGTTTTTAAAACAAATACTATATTATTAATTGATATAATATTCCTAAAAATATAAGGTTCGAAAAAAAAGACATAGATAAGGTTATATATATTAATAATGAACCACTTGGGTTTCACATGGCTTGTTATAGTAAGTTTATTAAAAATAAAATATAAAAATTCAAAGAGACATGGTAAATGTCAAACTATTTAACTAAGAGTTAAATCTAAATGATAAGGTTAATATAGTCAGATAAACCTATTTAAAACCAACTGGTTGAGAGTTTTTCAAACTATCCCCACCTTAGCCTCTAAATAAATTATTTTGGATCCATTATAAACTGAAAATTAATTTATTATAAAATAATATTTCAAGCTTTTCCGAAAGTGACTCTCACCTCTCTTATAAAAGGGTTCTTCCCCTTATCTTAATTTCACACCTTCAAATCCATTTGGCATGGAACATACCTGCCCACATATCCTCCCAAATTTCATTCCTTCATCTTTTATGTTATACTTTCATAATAAATCCATCCTATGGATACCTTTTTATCAAATCAAAAGGAAGAACTCGAAGAAGAGGGAAATATTTCATCACCTCTTTGAAGTTCTTTTCTTCTTCCACTTAATATTTCTTTGTTGTTTCCATTCTAAAATAATAAATCCAGTATATTATATAAACTTTTATGTTATTATAAAAATTATACAACCATATTCATTATTCTATACATCATATTGATGAAAAATTCACCATAAGTGTATACGTACGGCTTACCATCTCCACGTCATGGTGTAGTTTGTTATTCAAAAACTTCATTATTTGTATGGGTATAATAATGAGTATAACTGAGGTAAATAATAAATATAATATATTAATTATTTTTTATAAAAGATATACCATCAAATTACATATGATTTCACCATCAGTATAATGATATTGTTGCTCGTGCGTACGTACGAATTACCATCTCCACGAACGCGTTGAGATTCATTTCTAATCGTAATCATTCAAGAAAAATTTTCATTTTATGATTAAAAATAATTTTTGAACATAATATCATTCTGTATATGATTCAAATACATCCTATCCATAATATACATGGCTTACGTAACCAAGCATATAAAGTAAAATGAATCATTTAATACTCGAAATGATGATACTACTGAAATATTTTTAACAAAGCAATATTAGAGGATAAAATATGATATCATATTTTAGTATATATTTATTGTATAATTTAATAACAATGTTTTTACTATTATACAAAAGGCTACCATACTGTCGAATAAGAAAAAGTACAAGGTAGTGGTTAATTTCACAATCTCTTTATTATACGAGGTTGTTTTTATGTAATATCTACTATGTCCTCTTTATCATCCACATTTGTGTTTCACAAAAATATTTTCAAAAGGAATATTTTAAGGTTTTATAGAAGGGGATCTTTAACTAGATCATAATTTTAAATGGGTTAAATATTTATTCTTCTAAATCATTCTCATTAATGTCCATGTTTTAAAAAATTCTTTTTAAGGATTTATTTATATGAACATGAATGTTTTTAGAATGTTAATTCCTTTGAAAAGTTTTAAAGTGCTATAGTAAAATTTGATTAAAAAATGGATTTAAATGTCTTCCTTTCAAAATTTTATGACTTTTAAATTTTTTTCATGAAAAAGGGATATTTCCCTCAAAGAGTTTTACAAATCACTTTCATCTATGTCAACACCCCTTGATGGATTTTAAACATGTTTGAAGTTAATTATTATAATACAAATATTCCATATCGTATTGAAGGTTTTCTGATATGTCTGACTGTGGATGTGTTATTTTTATACCATTCATGGTTTATGGATAAAGTATTGACATTTCTTATGCTGGTTTTAATACAAATGTGTGTGTTATGTTTAAACCTTTTCATATGAGGAACGCATTGGACTTAGTATGTGATGGTTGAAGCCCGTTATAACTTCTAGATGCATCGGTAGGCCTTATTAGACAAACTAGTGTCTTGGAACAATGCCTTGACAAAATATTATATGTTGCCTTGGAACAAGGCCTTGATTATGTATTTATGATGTATGGTATTATGAATTTCATCATTATGAAAGTGGATATTGATATTGCATGTGATTATTCAACTAGTAGAATATCAATGTGAATAAGTGAATGGAATTATTTGATTTTATCTTTATCATATTATGATGAATTTTACGTTTAAAAGGTTATTGTTTTAGTCTTATAAATTTCCTTAAATTTTTATTCTTATTTATGAATGTTTCTGCTACATTGTTATCCTTACTTAGCATCTGAGCTCACCAATTTCTATGTTTTAGTTTTTCTAGGATGTGAAGAAGTATTTTATAAAGGACTTATGGGGATAGGCTAAGGATATAAGTGTGTTAAAAAGGAGAAAAAATTCTGTTGATGTTTTTATTTCATGATGTAATGTAAAACATATGAATATACTAGTAATTCCAAGGCTACTAAACTGATCGGTCCTTCAGTATTTGGCCCCTTGTTATCATTCCAATGTTATGTAATAATGCACCAACTCTAGGTAACTGGTGTTGGTGCGTAACATCTTTGAAAACACTTTTCCATTGACCAAAAATAGGGGGAAATCATGTTTTATAAAAAAACCCAATTCCACACACACAAACCAAATCAATAATATCATGAAATTTCATTGAATAATAAAATTTATCAAAAATATGATCAATGCAATTTTACATACCATGCTATAGATGAAACCACCAACCTCAAAACTCGGGTCACAGACATCCGTAAAGGGACCCACCATAAGAATGGATTAAAAAATGACAAAAGAGGCTCAAGAACCAATCTAAAAATATTATGATTGATTCAAATCAGAAAAAAAAATGGAGGAGGAGAGGAGTCAACATGAACCCCGTGAATTCACAACCACCGCACCAAAACTAGTGGAAGAACGACCTTCAGAATAAGATCACTCAATAGATCTAGAATAAAACAAGAATAAACTTCCCCATAGGTCAAAAGATCTAATAAAACAAAGAATCATTACTACCAGGATTGAATAAATGAATAATTATAAAGTCTCACACACCCAAAGAGACAAAAACCAACTATAACGATCATCAATAACTAAACAAATCAATCTAGAATGTACGGAACTACCAAAATCACCATATAATCCTTCTAGGTCGATATCCAAAGGAGATATAGAATAATGATATAAAATTTCACTCGTATGGATCCAAAAAATTTAACATCATGACATTATTCAACATCTAGTCACTTTACGTGTTTTATAATCCTTAGAGATCAGATAAACTAAAAAAACTCATCAAATTAATATTAAAACCTGAATTTTTAACAATACAAGGCAATAAATCCATAAAAAAATGTGTACCAATCTCATGTTCTGAACCAAATTCATGAAATCATTCTTATAGAACTTACACAATTTTTAATCTTGTTACAATGTGCGTATTTCTCCTACAGACTGAAAAAACTGCATATTCTTACATTAAAACCCAAAACACCTCAGGAATACTCTAAACTCGGGGAAACCACTACAAAACCATTAACATATTTATACCCATATTCCATTAATTCAAAAAACCATACATCCTTGAACATTATGTCATTTTTTATAAAATTCACCTCTTCCTCGGGAGTCCCAAGACACACCCATATTACTATGAATACAAAAAAGAAGTGGAAAATACATAAAAGCTAGTAAAAGGATGTTAAAAAATCCCTACCAAAAGATATTTTTTCCCTGAGAAGTCATGTGGAAGAATGAAGTCCAATAAAGAGGTGAGGACACTGCTCCCTCATTAATAACTCATGCTGCCAATTATCATGAGAATATAATCTGACCGCATAACACTCTAACCAATGGAATTAACTAAACATGAATGATTTTAACTTGAGATTCAATAATCTCAACTAGATGCTCAAAAACAGAAAGATATTGCTCAAACATAGTCTCTTCCAAACATAGAACATGAGAGATATTAGGATGTTATTTCTTGAGCTATGATATGTGGAAAACATTACAAATTTCATTCATCTTAACTCAAAATTCCATTAGATAAATAAATTTCCCAAGCCGCTCAGTGACCTCAAATGGTCCCAAATATCTCATATCTATGTTTTCCTATTTTTGAAGTTGATGGTGAACCAACTGATGGGAAATGTTCAAGAAAACCCAGTCACCCACGGAAAACTTCAAAGGGTGAAGCCATTGATTTGAAAAATATTTTTACAGATTATATGTTGTAACTAGTTTCTTACATATATTCTAATTCCTTATAGACGTCTTCCAAACCAAACATGTTCCCGCCACAAAATCTTCTCCCACCACTACATAACAAATAGGTGATCATCATGGGAATCCATAAAATTCCTCAAAAGTATTCATTCTGATAAAAAAACATAGCTATTATTATATGAAAACTCATTCATCCCAAGATGGATATCCCAAGGTCGACCAAAAATCCAAGACAAAGGCATGAAGAATATACTCCAAAACCAAAATACCCTACTTCATCTGACCATATATATAAGGAAAATAATTCATACTCAATCTATCTTAAGTCCCCTTAACCTCTTGGATACTTCTCTCTAGAATATCTATATAAACATATGATCACCATAAAAAACATCAAAATAATATCCCCATGTAACCTCACAATTTACTACATATACAGCTTACCTAGATATTCAACTTCTGTTGTGTATTTCATTAGAATAAAATGATGTAACTTTGTAAACCAATCATTCACCACCCAAATAGAATTTCTCCCCTATGGAGTCCATGATAATATAACAACAAAATCCATGGATACCTCATCCCATTTCTAGACCAGCACTCAATGAGGCTGAAGAAATCCGGAAGGTTTCATGTTCTCTTCCTCCATATTTTGGAAAGTATATTAATGTGTTGCATAGTTAGAAATTTCAGGATGCATACCCATCCACCAGTACCTTCATCTAATATCACCTTTCATATTTTTAGTTCTTGATAGAATGGACCAAGAAAAACCATGAAAATAAAAATTAAATGAGCTCCTAAATGATGTTGGGATGAAAAACTGATCCCCTAAGCTGATAATACTATCTAAAAAAAGATACCAACATGAAACGGTCTCCCTATCATATAGGGTTTCTCAAATTCTTCTAAACATGACATCACACTGATGAATATATATAATAGACTCAAGGAGATTAGATTATAATTGAACACCAGTAAAAACCATACCTAAAAGACCCTCATTAAAATCTAGATTCAACTGATAAAAAAACCTCATCAGTTTCCACTCTTCCTTTGAACCCTAAAAAACATGACAATGAACTTTCCTACTAAGAGTGTATGCAATGACGTCCCCCCCCCCTCCCAGGGATTAGGTGATATTAAATTCAAATGTATGAAGGTATTCCACCCACTACCTATAATGACCCAAACTTTATTAATGATATTTATTTATTAAAATATGTGTTATATAATATTATCTATATAAAAATGAAGTGAGTATATTTTGAAATTTGACCATCAAGTTTCCACTATTATATGATAATTGGTCAATTATGACTATTGGTCAATTTGAAATTTAGAAACTATGCTATAAATAATAATTTTAACATTATAATTATGGTTTATAAGTAGAAATTCGAAAGGAAAATTAATGAAGAAAGAAGAGTCGATGGAATCATCCAGTAGATTCATGTCGTACAAAACCTATTTGTTAGAACATGGGAGGGAGGTATATTTCTTGGGATTATCTCCTGACCAAGTCCAAACTGAGCTTTAATAAGTGATTCATGAATGAAATAACTTATGGGCGAAGTTCAAGTTAGTGGAAATTACCACTCAAGCGACGTTGGTCAAGAGACCCCATGAATCTATCACCATCACACACCTTAATATTAGGTATTATTTAGGTGTTATAAGGGGTTATGTTTCAATTCCTCATTTAAAAAATTTATAATACCTTTTTATAAATAAAATTTCATTTCCATCAATTCTGTTTTTAGTTTTCATTTCCTTAAAAATATGATGAATTTGATATATTGATTTTTCATATTGAAATTTTACTTTTATGAAAGGATATAATTATTATAATAAAATAATGTATTATTATTAATTTTCAATTTAATTAAATAGTGTGATTGAAAAAATATTTTTTAAATTTAAATGATAAAATAATTTTATTCTTTTCAACTATCATAAATACAACTATGCATTTTACTATACATTTTCTATCCGCAATTATTTTTAAAAAATAAGGGTTTTTATATTTAAAAGTAAAATTTATTATAATTAGAGAATTATTATGATAAAATAAACATCATTTTTAAAACCATAATTTCTAAATTAGTTTAGGGTGAATTTATGATAATTTTCTAAAATACATTTGTTTTTCGTGAATAGTAAAAATGAAATTTGGGTGTTTCGATACGTTTAATGACGTCATAATGATTTATTATCTAATATAAAATGTTATTACACTGTTTTTTGATTAAAATAACATAATAGGTTTAGCATTTTTTCAATTACAGGAGAAAATACCATGGGTAATTCCATGGATTTGAATTTACCACTACCTAGGTGTCCGAGGAAATTAATAAACAAATACTCCCCTTTTTCTATAAATACAAACCAATTTATACATTATATTTGATTACCAATTCATCCTTAAAAAATCTCTAATAGTTTTACCTCAAAATGAGTACTCGTAAGGTTTCATCAAGCCCCCAAGGTCCCAATCTTCATGTTTTAGGAGTAACTTATCAAGGTATGGGAAATCTCAACTTCTCTTTTCCTTTCAAGTTCCCTTCTTATGTGGTATGTATTTCAAATTTAAAACTATGTTATTATTTCCATTTTCTTAAATCCCTTTAATGTATTAATATTCTTTTATTAATGGTATACCCTTTATAACTCTATTTTTAATTTTTTTTCTCAATACATTTTTCCTACCTATTATGTTGTCAAATGTTCTTCTCAAAATTTCACTCTTTTTTTCAAGAAATTATCTTAATTTATTTTTTGAATTCCCAAAAAACTTTATTTTCTAGGTTTAATCACCTAGGTATCCAAATGATCTATTTTATTCATTTATTAACAAACATGAAACCCTAATTCCTTTTTCATTGGTTAATATTTACATAACGATTTTGTACTCTAAAAACATCATGATTTTGTTATGAAAAACATTTCTTTTATTCTCCACAAGTTAATTCTGAAATTTTTTATTATGATCTATATGGATCGAATTAATCAATACATATTAATGGTGTTCCCTGATAGCACTCCAATGAACTGTGTAAGGAATTTAATCTCTATAGATGATATGTTTTATGATACCATGGTGAATAACCATGGTAGTTTTTATGACACCTCAATGATAAACTATGGTGACATGCGTAAGAATATATAAATTAAATATCTTATAAAAATTTCCAATTCATGATTCATTTTGTTATTTTTATTATTTAATACATATTTCTCATTCCTTTATTTATTTTCTCATGTTCTTATTGATATTACTCAGGATCACAAATAAATTGTTTCCCTTGTTTTCCCTTACTTTTCCTTATGCTCACCCTTTCCTTTGATGTATGTCCCCATGTTATGAGATGAAATAAATGTAATTTTGATGAACCTGAAGATTCATGTGAATTTGAATAGAATAATGTTTTATGTTTTCATGTATTATGTGCCTTTTTCTAATAAACTAAACATTAAAAGATCCTCTATCATTACTATGTCATGAAATGTTATGTAATAAAAATGTGGGATTCCATAGTTGGTATAAAATAATGGTTTATTATTTGTGGATGTTTATATTTGAAAATTTTATGAAGAACTATATGGAAAAGATAAAATTAAGAAATATGTCCTGGTGTTTTGGTGAAATATTAAGTAAGTGGTTTCCAAGAAAAGAAATCCCTTTCAGGATACGAACAAGAGGATGTGGTTCTGGAACATATGTACCTAGGGTAAACAACTCCGACATTTTGTGTCATGCCAAACTCAGCATAACTTGGTACATGACCATGGCACATAATTCACACCTAGTTTCGCTAGTAGTAAATTTTTTTATCTCGTCGTATTTTTCACATTTGTTATTTATAACTGATGTGCAAAGTGTTATATATTGATTTATCATGTTGATTATTCTATTATCGATGTGATAAATGAAGTATCCCACTATATCACATACATTATTCTATAACTGATTGGATAAATAACATTTTTACAGTGGTTATAGAATAACCGATGTTATAAAGAAAATATCATTGATTTATAACATCAATTATTCTATAACTGATCTAGTAAATAAATTTATCACATTAGTTATAAAATAAAAAACCATGATAAATATAATAAAAATTTACTTAACATGTTAGTTATGTAATAACTGATGATATTAATCGTTTAAAATTTAATTAATTCCCATTTTGAGTCATTGCGGTGTTTTTCAATCGGGAAACAGAGGACATGATTCTCTCTTTTTCAGAAACCCTAAAATCATTTCATTGATCCCATGTCATCGAACCTCATTTTCTAAATTCATTCATTATATTTTTCATCCTTGAATTTATCTGGTAAACTTTAAAATCTCATGTAAGCCTCCCATACCTCTTTTTAGGTCGTTAAATTTCACAGATGCCCTAACTCTCTATTTTTTTATTCAGTTTTCTAAAATATATGTTTACCATATTGTTTAATCTTCTCATGTTATCGCATTGAATATGTATCTAGAACAAGTAATTGTATCAATAAAATATAATCATTTTCTCCTATGAACAGAAATAATGATCTATTTTACTTCTGAATGTCCATGAACATTCCCTGATAATTGTTTCATAGATGAATAATGATGGATTTTATTTGTTTTACAATAAAATTTATCATTAACACATGATTTTAAGTTTTAATTTCAATCATTAAATTCTTTTTTTACAATTTCATTTTGTCATACATTCTCATATTACAATCTCTAGTTTCATAGTAATTTCATTCAATTTGATGGGTTTTTTTTATATTAATTTATACATACACCTAATATACTTAAATTTTCTATATTATCAGGTTTCATTTACAACATAGTGTATTATATAATATAGTGATTTTATAGGAAATATTAATATATAATTTACAAAAAGTATCATATACCTATGTTGATATATTTAGATTATAGAATATGACAAAATTAATCATTTTAAATCTGTGTTTCATTGAGTATGGTTCCTCTCCCCATAAAATTCACAGCCCTGATTTGTGCAATGATAAATTATAAAAGATGATTTCATTAAGGTAACCATTTGACATTATTTTTATACCATATTTTGTAGAAGTATGGTAAAGTATATTTTGAAATAAAATATGAGTGAATTATTATATGGCTTCAAGGGTTTTATTCCTATTTATTGGTTTATCCATGAGTTACATTGACACCATGAATTTTTGATGGGTTAATAATTCATCACACTATTTGATGGTGATTTATTTTTATATAGTGGTTTTCTATATTATTTATTAAAAACAATATCATTTAAATGTGAGTGATTTATTATATAGATTAGTTAAGTTAGGTAAATATCATTAAATATATGAGAATTGACATATATTTTCATTCCCCACTCCAATTTCATCTTCATTCCATATGGTTCCCTAACAGAATCCACTGTCACGTAAACAACTTACAACCTCGAGAAATGTCCACACCTAATATCCCAATGAGTCTATATATTAGATGCCACAATTTAGTCTAACAATATTTTCTTTTTTAAATTATTTCCATGCATATATTTTTATGATTTATCATTTATATTTAAACATATCTTCTATTATTGTATATAATTAATAATTATAATTTTCAAATACTCATATATTTGTTTTATATTTCAAAATTGTGTTACTTTCAAACTGTGGCATGTTTTATATGAATATAAATTTTAATTATCTAACTATATTTTCTTTCTTAAATTATTTCCTTGAATATATTTTTATGATTTTCCATTAATATTTAATCTTATATTCCATTATTGTATATAATTAATAATTCTAATTTCTAAATACGCATATATTTGTTTTATAATTAAAAATTGTTTTACATTCAAATTATGGAATATTTCATATAAATAAAAAACTGTATTATCTGACTGTTTTTTCTTTCTAAAATTATTTCTATGCATATATTTTTTCATTTTTCATTTATTTATAATCTTATCTTCCATTATTGTTTATAAAATATAATTATATTTTTCAAATATGCATATATTTGTTTTATATTTCAAATTTGTGTTACTATAAAATAAATCGAATATTTTTTATAAATATAAAAATAGATTTTCTTAACAAGAAATATATTTTTTAAAATTTTTCAAATTAATAATGAGTCTAAGTTGGATTCTGGAACATTGAATTAGTGATGAATATGAGGAAGGTGTTTATGCTTTTTGGAAATTTCCTACAAATGTTCAAAATAGTGACATGTATTTTTATCCATGCTTGAAATGTTTAAATATGAAGAAGTTGAATTATAGCACATCGAATTATTTTTGTTTAATTTACTATGTTGACAATTTCATAACGTATATATTTATTTATTTTATTGAAATAATATTACGTTAAATCTAATATGCTAAATAAAAAAAATATTTTATAATATTATATTAAAAAATATTCTTTTTTTGTAAAGAAATAATTTATTAACTTGAAACTTTTTAAATATTCCTACTATAATTTGGGATTTTTTCATTCATTTACATGAAATTTCTTATATGATTACTATTTTTATCATATTAGTTAACTATAAAAAATATAAATAATAATGTGTTCAGGTTTATTTTACTCTTTTGTTTCAAAATTTTTTATTTTTTATTTACATTAGTATTAAAATAATGTAATTTGTATATTTGTGTGCTAATTGTTTATTGCTTTCATTTGAAGGATAATAGAGATTAATTAGTTGATCAAACACATACTTTGAGAGATTATTTTACTCATACCTCTAGGGAGGAACATGATCATGATTCTCTTGATGATTCCCAGACTTCTTTACAAGATTCATATACTCCCATATAGCCAAAGAAGAGTTCGAGGGTTGGTAAACGTTGCATCACATGTTTGCCAAAATTATTATTTTCTAGTATCTCGGACTATAGTATAGTGGTAGAATATGATGATAATTATATTCCAATAGGTCATAATGAAAATAAATTCAAGAGTTTTGTATCAGTTCATGGTAAAAGAAAATTTAGAATTTTGATTAACGATTAGAGAAGTGTTAAAAAAGTCACTCTATATCAATTGAGAGATGCAATTTTTGTAATCTCATTTGTTATTGTTTTAATAATATTGAAATTTGTATTGTAATATATGTTTTTCCACTTCTTATTAGATGAAATATCATATACCTGACATTGGGATAGTCAAGAACAAATGTTTATCATTAAATTCAAGGAGATGGAGGAATTTCAAATCAACCCTCGCATTTAATTTCATTTTTGGGAATAGGGAACATACAAATCCAAGTGATATATATCCTTTTATAGATAAAGACACATAAAAGGAATTGGTTTAAAGTAAAAGAAAAGAATCATTTTTGGTATGTACAATGTAAAATTTTATCAGTTTTCTTATATTAATGATATTATTAATGATTTCTTATTCTTAATTTACAGCGATGGATGATATCTCATTAATAAATCCAATATAGAAACATATACCCTCATACTTTATCTTGGGGGGGTATACTTTATTAGAAGAACAAATTATGGCTATAAAATTTCAAAAACTACGAGCTAAGTCTTCAAACTCTGTAGAGGTTTCCCCTACATCCCCTGGATAGACATGATAAATGGAAGAGGGCTCGAATGAGAAAAAATAGAAATATCTTATGAAAGAAATGAGGGTTGTAGATGAGAGGATTGAAAGATGTTTATTTTTTAATTTATTTATTAAAGTTAATTCAATTCATTATATATTTTGAATCACTACATACTTTTCCAAATAATTCAAATAGGATTCTCTTGAGTAGTAGATAACAAAGGGGGTATTTATAGCTGGGGGGAGGAAGGAAATTTTATCTCTATACTTGGGAAAAAATAAACAACTGGGTTGTGTATGAGGATACGAAATGGGTGTATCAATGAGGAAAGTGTTACTAAGTTCTTAAACTTTTGAAATGGAGGATTTTTATAAAAAATAGAATCTTAAACTTCTCAAGTTCATAATATTTATGTGGTGATAGAAGATAATATTAGAGATTTGGTACAATCCATGTTTGTAGATGTGAAAAGAAAATTTGAGACTATAACTCCCACTCCACCACCTCTTCTAGACTCTCCCACTCCACCACCTCCACCTACAGACCCCACTTTTTATCCTACCCCTACACCCCCTCCACTACACCTTCCCAGTTACTGTGAGTTATATATTGATGATCTGCAGTATCATATTTTTGAATATGAGACTATATTTTTGTATTGGAGATACCTTTAATCATTAGAAATTTGAGATAGAGAATCATAGGGTAATTTTACATGATATTATAGATATATTAGCTAGAGTACAGATACCTAAAAATGCGGTGAGTATAGTTGGACAAAGTATTGACCACTTTTTAGTTTGTCCATCTAGACTTTTGTGACATATCACCAGAGAGTTATGTGTACAATTTATCTTTTATTTCATTTTTATATTAAATTTGTTTTAACATTTTATAGTTAATATATTTATCTATTTATTTATAGAAATACTTTAAAGGTAAAGAAATAATGTTTATCCAACAACAAATACAAAGAGTTATGACTTCATATACAGATTATAGTAGTCTTGATAGATTGTCAATATATTGAACAATTTTTAAGGTGCATATGTGATTCCAATGGATACACATGCTTTTGGGAATAAAATTAATTTGGGGATTTTCAAAAATTATATCATGGAGCTAGTAACTTGAGATATGTTGGGCATGATCACGATTAAATTTTTTTCCTTATACATATTAACAAAAATCATTCCCTACATTTAATTTTATGAAAATTTATACTTATGTTTGTTTTATATTATGTATCTTTATATAATGTGTAAGGATAGTGAAAATATAGATTTTTATGGATTTAAGGACCCATATTTCATTTCACATGTAGTGAGGATAATGAATAAAGTGGAAAGAATATATTATATTGCTAAAAGATTTTGAAATAATGTAATTATTTTGTGCCGGATGTTTACATATCTTCAAGAGTAAGAAATATTTATCTCAAAAAGTGTTAAATATTTTTTAACATAATAAACACTAACATAAAATTTTATTTCATATTAGTGGCCATTGGACGTTATGAGTTTTTTTCAATGGAGAAGACACTTTACTGGTTATTCTCTATCCATAGAGAAGATCAACAAAATTTTAAGAATGTATTAGAGCTATAAGTTTGAATTTCATAATACTTATTTATATTATAAAAAAATTAAATTTATATCATTATTTATATTTTCTAACATTGGGTGGAATTTATTTCAATACTATACAAATAAAAAGATCACTAAGATCAAATATGTAAAAGTAAATGTGAAATTTCATTTATAATAAGTATATTTTGGACATATTATATAAAAATTTTATTTTGAATTAAAAAAAATCATTTAAAAATAATTTTTATAAATAATAAGGAATCAAATAATACAAATATTTTGGGTTAAGATTTATATAAGAAAATAATTAGAATTGGAATAGTTATGATGTTCAACTAGTTTATATTTATTTATAAACTAATATTTAATATTTCAATTGTTTTGGTCATTATAAGTGTTAAATAATTTCATATTAATTTTTATATTTTTTATGAATCTATCCCTTATAGTGCACAAGAGCTCACACACTTACTACTAGAATAGGAAAATCACATTACAAGTTTAGTTGGATTTTAGTTTTCTTAGTGAATATTGTACCTTTGAATTATTTAATTGTAAATACGTATTTTCTAGTTGTTCTAGTTGGAATTTTGTTTTTTTAGTTAATATTTTATTTTTGACTATTATAATTTTGAATTTATATTTTCCTCTTGTTTCTGTTTGTTTGTTTGTTTGTTTGGTCAGTTTGGTAGATAAAGTTTTAAATGGTGTATTTTAAAAAATTGTGTCGGTTATAAAATAATCGATGTTAAAAACCTATTTTTCTAGTTTAGCATGTCCGTTATTTAATAACCGACATGGAAAATTGTTTTATACATCATTTATTTGATAAATGATGTATAAATCCTTCATCTAAAATATTTTCACATAAATTATATAGAAACAGATATGGAATAGGTTTTTTTTACCTCAATTATTTAATCATTGATGTAAAAAATGCTTCATGGAGAAGCTTTTCCATGTCATTTATATATGAACCAATGTGGTATATGATTTTTTATGTCAGTTATTAAATAAATAATGAAGAAAAACATGTTAAAGACATATTTACAATATATTCTTTATTAATAGTGGCTAATGATATATGTAAAAATAAAAAAACAACATTAATAATAATTTCTATACTGGTGTTTGACAATCTCAAGGGATATTTTCTTTAATCACAAAATTATTATGAACCACTGCGAAGGATTTATAGAGAATGTAATTATTTTTATAGAGTAACATAATTAATCATGATGTTTTAAGGCATGAAATTCATTTCTAATTATAAGATTATTATATTAAGCATATTTAACACCAAGGTTTTCTTCATTTAGAAAATTTAGGGAAATAGGAGAAACCATGTAAATGTTGAGTCAAATGGATCAAGAATTGATGTCCTTTTGATGGAAGAGAGAATAGAAAAAATCATGAGATTGTTGAATAAACTAACTCAAGTTATAAACAATAACTCAAATCAATCCAAGATAACATATTCACATTAAAGGGAACAAATTTCCATTGAGTAATTTATGCATCAATGACTAACTTCTTTTAGTGGATCTACCGGCCCATTGATTTCTGAATAGTGGATAAGCTCTATTGAAAAAGCTATTTTCTATACTTAATTGTTTTGAATAAGAGAAGGTCACCTTGGCTATGTACCACTTACAGGGATAGGATGATCAGTTGTGGAAACTAGTTAAAAACAAGAATCCAAGTGTGGATAATTAAGTTATGGAGTGGGAAGAGTTCATGGGAACTTTTTTCAAAAAAAACACTTCCCCCTTCAATGAAAATTAAAATGGGGAAGGAATTACCATAGTAGAATTGGAAGGAAAATTAATATGTTAAAATCTATGATATTAACATCAAAATAGATTCATGTTACACCTATATCCTTGTCACAGATCCTAACGGTAAGTTTGATAAAATCTTCACTGGACAAAGACCACATCTATAGAAGAATATAGTTAACTTAGACTATGAAAAGTATGAGGATGTCATAAGGGATTTCTATGATAGTTAAACCAGATTTTGGAGAGACACAATGGTCCCATATATCGAATGGAAAGATGAGATATTTTGAGATAGACTTGGGGAGGATATTTGATTGCAGAAGAAGAGGAAAGAAATAGAAACTTCCCATGTGAAAAAAATGTGGTAAGAAGAATTCGAGGAATCACTTTATCAAAAATGATAAATTTTACAAGTGTGGAAGGGATGGCCATATCTCTGAAAACTATCATCATGAGTTGAGGCCTCAACTTCTCAACACTAATGACAAAGGCACGATGGTCCAAGACTAACCTAAAGTCCAATTCTTCATGTGTGGATTACTTGGGAACTTTTCCAATCGTATTCCAAATCCGAGGAGAGTGGATAAGAATCACTATCATCCTCAGCACAGGACAAGAGAGAAAATTCATTATTTTCATATCATAGTAGCTAAAGTTAAAGACACAAATGATGTAGTGGCAGGTAATCTAATATTTCTCTCAATTATAGTAAGTAAATTATTTGATTCTGGTTCTAATAATTCCTTTATTTCCTCCATGTTTGAAAATAATATAGAATCAATCCATGAACTTATATATGTATAACAATTATTAAATACTCTTTGAGTGATTATCCATGCATCAAAAGTATATGGAAAATCTAGTATAAATTTTTTTTATTACAATATCATCACAAATCAAGTAGTCATTCCCATGCTAGAATTCAATATTATACTATAGATGGAATGGATCTAAAATTATAATACTAATATAAACTATAGAATTAATGAAATATTATTAGACTTGAATGGAAAACCTACAGTTGTTTTCAAAGGAGAGATATCTCAACCGGATCTTTGTCTAGAATCACCTCTTTAGGATTTTTTGTAGAAATGATCAGTAAATATGAAGAAGGAAATGAATATATATAAATAAATAATACCCCCTTCATTCAGGAATACATTGATATATTTCCTAACGAGTTACATGGACCTCCCCCAGATAGAGAGGTAGAGTTCTCCATTGATCTCTTGCCTAGTTCCAAACCAATTTCAATGACCTCATATATAATGGAAAATATGGAGCTAGAGGAATTAAAGAAAAAACTACTATATATTTTAGATAATGTTTTTATCTGACCACGTGTGTCTCCTTGGGGAGCACATGTTCTCTTTGTGAATCAGAATATGGATGGATCAATGTGTCAATGAATTTATTATAGTGATCTTAATGGGATAACAATGAAGAATAAGTACCCTCTTCCAATGATTGAGGATTTATTTGACCAACATCATGGATCTCAATTATTCTCTAAGATCTTCGATCTCGTTATCATAAATGGAGGGTAAATAGAGAAGATATTCCAATGACCACATTCCGATCAAGATATAGTCATTATGAGTTCTTTTATGACATTCAGCTTGAATAATGATCCTACTATTTTTATAGATAGGATGAATAGAGTCTGTAAGTACTACCTTGATATCATTGTTGTAGATTTTTTTATAGCGTTATGAAATATTCCAAAATTCATGAGGATTGTGATGATGATATAAGGGTGATATTTCAAACTTTGAGGAAGGAGATGTTATTTATAAAGTTTAGAAAATGTTAATTTTGGTTATAATAAGTTTCATTATTGGGTAATATTATAACCAATTAAGGAATATCAGTAGAGCCTTCTAGGACCAAGGTTGTGGAGGACTGTCCTTATCCCACAACAATAACTAAGATTCATAGTTTCCTTTTTAAGCAGGATATTATTGGCATTTTGGGAAAAAAATTCACAACATTCTAATCCACTGACCAATTTAACTCGAAAAGGGTACAAGTTCTTATAGACTAATAAGTGTGAAGAAAATTTCCTTGAGATAAAGAAGAGATCAGTTACTATACCCATGTTAAATATACCATCAATTGTTGAAGGATTTTTTATTTCTAGTGATGCAACTATGAAAGGTAATGGGTGAATCCCTGGGAAAAATGATAAGTTGATCACTTATAAATCACAAAAGTTAAAGCCTCGTGTGTAGAAATACCCTAATCATAAGTAAGAGAAGGTTGAATTTTTTTTGCTCTAAATATATTGAGTCACTATATTTTTGGGGATAAATGTGATACACACATAGACCATAAAATATTGATGTAAATTTTCACACAAAAGGAATTGAACATGAGTCAGTGGATGTGGCATCCCGCCTTTTTAATACATAACTTTTTATTACATTTTACAAACAGAATATATTTAAAGTCTAGTGTCTTGGAAATCAGGAACATAATACATGAAAACAATAAAAAATATTCTTCTAAGCCACTTTTAAGGCTTTATAAAAGGTTCATCCTATGTACATTTACTACATATCATATCCTGGAGGTAGACATCAATGGAAAGGTTGAGAATAAGGCCCAGTAACGGTAAAAAAGGGAATCAATGTACTTGTGATATCAATTAGAACTTGAATAAAAACATAAAGACATGAGAAATAAAAGAATAGGCATATCATAATAAAAATAAATTGAAACATAACTTGAATATGTGGATACAAAATTTCATTTAGACATTCATGAACATATAACCAAGGTCCATCCCCAAGGTGTCATAAAAATTACCGAGGTTATTGACCAAGGTATCGTGAAACTTGTCATCTCTAGAGATTAAATCTTTACCCAATTCATTGGAGCACTATCTGGGCGCACCCTTAATAATTATTTACTTACATGTGATCCACATAGATCATATTCAAACATTTCATAAATAACCAATATAGAATAAAATAAATGGGTTTCATTTCAAAATCGTGGTGTTTTAAAAGCTCTTAAAAATAAGATCATTATATCATTTATAACCCATGGAAAGGGAGTGAGGGTTATATGTATTTCCATTCCAAAATAAAATATATCATATTTTTATATTTATGAACACCCATAAAAACGAAATTGTTTTGGGTATTCACATAAATAAACAAGGGAATTTCTTGAGAGAAAGAGATTCAAATTTTGAGGTGAAATTTCTGCAGCATAACGGCTATATAACATGGTTTTAGAAAACATTGGAAAGAGAGGGTACAAGAGTAACCCACTCTTAAATAACTTATAATACAGTATAAATATATAACAACATGGAGATAAGAACAAGGTATGAAAATTTTAATGACATACCTCATGAAACAAAAGAGAAGACGCGATTCCTTTTTACGAGAAATTCGGTAGCCTAACGGCGTCACATAAAAATTTAGAAAAACAAATTAATGAGAGAAGGAAGGGTATCTCATCATTTGGAAATAAAATTGAAAGTAATAAGAACATATAATAACATACCCTCAACATAAAGAGATGTAAAATATAAGACACAACATAAAGGAAGTCATGATTTAAAAGAGGAGGGTGAAAGAATCCCATACCTTGAAGAGTAATTTCAAAAGCTTGAAGGTCGGGACCTTTGGAGGCTTTAGAGAACCTTGAGAGGACTCCTTAGGAGTTAAGGAGACCATAACTTCATTGAAGAGTATTTTTAAATGAAAATAATGAGGTAAAGTCGTGGTATTTAAAGGAGAAGTGAGGGGACAAGTCATTAATTGCCAAGGGACACCTCATCGGTGGTATTGGAAAAACCATGGGCTTGCCCCTGGTATTTTCCCATGGTATTGGCCACATGAGACACGTCATACCTTATCATACTATTCATAATTCTAATAGAATGATTAAATAATTATTACATCCTTAATGATGTCATTAAACACCCGAAACTAAAAACTGTATTTTCACTATTCACAGAAAATTCATTTTTTTCAGAAAAATCCCCAAAAATCACCATAACTTAATATCGATGCACTTAATTAAAAAATGAACTCCATATTATAAAAATAATTTTCTAAATATTTTTAATTTTATTTTTAATTAAAAAACACTATTCACCTGGAAAAACAAATACTTGACTAATAATTTCTGAAACAGTTATTTACCTATTTTATTGAATCACATTACTTAATCAAGGTGCCTAAATTATATTAATATGTTCTTTAAGTGATATTACTAATACATTTGGTCACATTACTAATCCTAAGCGTAAAATCACTATTCATAATTTATTATCCACAAAAAAATTTAGTTGATCTTATTAAATTCTAAATTTCTTACTGAACACATTTCGAGAAAACCATTTTTTGAAAATCATTACACATCATTAATTATTTAATGTTTACATAATTATTTTAAAATATCCAATTTTTCCCAAATCCATCAATATACATCCTATATTTATTCAAATATCTGGAAAAAAACACAAGCCACACCATAGGAAGAAATCACAATTTTATTTATCTCAAAAGATTGCACATAGTAGCTACGGTCTCATTACATAGCCCCTTATAACCCCAGCATAGGACCTAAGTGTAAGGTATTCTAAGGTGAGAGAATCTGAGGGTGGCTCGGCTAACATTGCCTAGGTAGTGATTTCTATAAGCTTTAACTTTTCCTGAAGGTGATTCCACCCCAGCATCACATGATGAAGTTCGGTTTGGGTTTGGACTAGAGCAAAGACCAAAGGTGAAACCTCCTTCCCGAGTTCCATCAGATGTGCTTCGAACGGCCCAAGTCTACTAGAGGAGGCCATCAAATCTTCACTTTGTATTAATTATCCAAGATCACTTGTATTTATAAACAATAATTTTGACACTAAGAGGTTAGTTCCCAACGATCATATTGACGAACGGTCATATAACAGTCGAAACCAAATGGTCTCATTTTAATTATACTCATTTTACTAAATGAAATACTTTTATTGAGTATAAAATAAAATACCACACAAAAATATGGAAACAAAATTTATTCAAAATTTCAAGTGGTTACATTCTCCCCCCCTTATGAAATTTTGTCCCAAAAATTTTTAACTCGTACCCTCAAAGGAGAAAAGGTGTGGGTACTTCAGCCTCATAGACTCCTCTGGTTCCCACGTGGCTTCTTCACATTTGTGGTTTCTCCACAACACCTTAACATGGTGGGTATTCTTGTTGCGTACAACCTTGTCTCTACGATCCAATATCTCCACTGGTTGTTCCTCATAAGAGAGGTCATGTTCCAGTTGTACCACCCATGGGTTTAGTACATGTGAAGGGTCAGGTATGTACTTCCTCAAGAGAGATACGAGGAAGACATCATGAACTTGTGCTTGATTTGGAGGAAGTGCAAGCCGATAGGCCACTGCCCCCACCCTATCAAGGATTTCATAGGGGCCAATGTATATAGGTATGAGATTCCCTTTCTTCCCAAACCTCGTGAATCTCTTCCAAGGTGAAATTCGAAGAAAGACCTTGTCACTAACATCAAACTCCAAGTCCCTTCGACGGTTGTCGGCATAACTCTTTTTCCGAATCTAAGCAGTCTTAATGTGTTGCGGGATGGCAAGGACTTTTTCTATCATATCTTATACAAGATCAGACCCAAGAAGCATTATCTCACTAGCTTCATCCCAACAATTAGGAGTTCTACATCGCTTCCCATATAGAGCTTAATAGGGTGCCATTTGAATGCTCGAGTGGAAGCTATTGTCGTAAGTGAACTCAACTAAAGGGATATGTTGATCCCACCCACCTTTAAATTCCATTGAGCAAGTTCTTAGCCTTTCCTCGAGTGTTTGAATAGTCCTTTCAGATTTTCCATCAGTTTGGGGGTGATAGGTCATACTAAAATTCAATTCAGTGCTAATATCTTGCTGAAAACTTCTCTAGAATTTTGATGTGAACCTTGGATCATGATCAGATACGAAAAAAAGTGGAACTCCATGCATTTTTACCACTTCCTTCACGTAAATTCTGGAAAGTTGATCAAGAGATAAATCTTCTCGGATAGAGATAAAATGGGCAGTCTTGGTGATATGGTGCACAATAACCCATATCGCGTTGTTTCCTTTGGGAGTTCTCGGAAGACCAGTGACAAAGTCCATATTGATATTATCCCACTTCCATGCTGGTGTGGGTAGTGGTTGCAATACCTCTTTAAGAATTTGTCGCTCCGCCTTCACTTGTTGACATACTAGGCACCTTGAAGTGTAGTTAGCAATCTCCCTTTTCATGTTATCGCACCAATAATGATCACAAAGGTCCCTATACATTTTTGTGCTTCCAGTATGTATAGAGAAAGTAGATCTATGAGCTTCATCCATCAGATCCTTCTTTATGTCTGGAACAGATGGAACACATAGTCTTGAACGAAATCTCAGTATACCTTCTTGATCAATATTGAACTCAGAAATCTTTCCATCCTTTACAGCCTCAAACTTCTCTTGTAACAAATGATCTTCTTTCTGATCCTTCTTGATCTTCTCTAGTAATGAAGGTTGATAAATCATTTGGGTTAGGGTTGATGACGTCCATTTCCTTATAATTCCCATGTCCAGCTTTACTAGGTCATTGATCAAAGGATCTTTTTGAATCCTCATCATGGAAAGAACAACTAGGTCTTTCCTACTTAATGCATCAACAACTTTGTTTTCTCTTCCAGGGTGATAATTAATTTAACAATCATAGTATTTAAGAAGTTCCACCCATCTCTTTTGTCTCAGGCTCAATTCCTTTTGTGTGAAAATATACTTCAAACATTGATGGTATGTGTATATATCACATTTATCCCCATAAAGATAGTTCCACCATATCTTCAGATAAAAATGACTACGACCATCTCCAAATCATGTGTAGGATAATTATTCTCATGAGTCCTCAACTATCGAGATGCATAAGCAATGACCATGTCATTTTGCATGAGGACGCACCCAAGCTCTTTTATAGATGCATCACTAAAAATATTGAATCCTTATCTACTTGAGGGCAGAGTTAACACAGGTGCAGTAACAAATCTCTTCTTAAGCTCTTGGAAACATTCCTCACACATCTTTTTCCAGATGAACTTGACCCCTTTTCGAGTTAACTTGGTTAATGGATTATAATGTTGTGAAATGTTTTTCAAAAACCTCCTATAATATCCCGCTAATCCAAGAAAACTACGAATCTCAGTTATCGTTGTAGGTTGAGGCCACTCCTCTATAACTTTTGTCTTTGTAGGTTCAATTGTGATTCCTTCATTGGTCACAATGTTCCCGAAGAAAGCGACTTATTGAAACCAGAAATCACATTTACTGAACTTTCCAAAAAGCCTCTCCTTCCACAGAGTTTTCAAAATAACCCTTATATGATATTTATGCTCATCGCGACTTTTGGAATATTTCAAAATATCATCAATAAAAAATACCACAATTTTATCAAGGTAGTATTTAAAGACTTTATTCATCAAATCCATAAAAATAGCTGGTGCATTAGTCAGTCTGATGGTCATAACAACAAACTCATAATACCCATATCTTGATTGGAAGGCATTTTTTGGAATATCTTCTTTATTCACCCGCAATTGATGATAATCAGATCGAAGATCAATCTTAGAGAAGAATTGAGCCCCACAAAGTTTCTAAAATAAGTCACCAATTCTTGTAAGAGGGTATTTGTTCTTCACTGTGATCCCATTCCGTTCTCTATAATCAATGCATAGCCCCATCTATCTATCTTTCTTCTTTACAAAGAGAATGGGTTCTCCCCAAAGAGACACACATGGTCAGATAAACCACTTCTCCAAAAGATCTTGGAGTTATTTCTTTAATTCCTCCAGCTCCACATTTTAAATCCTATATGGGGTCTTTGATATCGGATGAGATCTTGGTAGAATTTAGACGGAGAACTCTACCTCTCTTTTTGGGGGAGGTCCAGGAAACTCCTCCAGAAATACATCAATGTATTCCTAGACGATGGGGATGTTTTCTATTATCAAACTCTCATCTCCTTCTTCTTCTTCACCGATCAACTCCACAAAGAATGATATAGGGGGTTATTTTAGACAAATATGAGGTTGAGATATCTCTCCTTTGAAGATAACTATAGGTTTTCCATTCAAGAGTACTGATATTTCCTTGCTTCTTCAATTGATCTTATCATTATACTTTGAGATCCAGACCATCCCTATAATAATGTTGAATTCCAGCATGGGAATGACTACAAGATTTATGATATGATTGTTCTCACAAAATTAAATACTAGAGTTTCTAAACACTAATGATGCAGGGATAGTCCCACCAGGAGTCTTGACTGACAACTCTACTATTAGAAATTTGGGGGATGATTCTAAATTCCATGTAAACATGGAGGAAATAAAGGAATGCATAGAACCAGAATCAAACAAAGTACTTTCTAGCTTTGAGAGGACAACAAGAGTGGCTGCTACGACTTCATTCGGAGCATCAACTTCAGTTGTTGAGATAGAAAAAGCACATCCTTGATCCCTTAGCTTTTGTTGAGGCTAATGGTGGTTCCCCTCCACTACCCTCAGATTTGGATAGTGATTGGAAAAGTGCCCACATTTTCTACACTTGAAGCACTGGACAACAGGTAGGGCCTGCACCATCTTCCCCTTGTCTTTTGTGTTTGGAAGTTGGGGTTTTACCTCACCATGACAATTCCTCAAAATGTGGCCATCTCTTCTACACTTGTAGCACTTCCCACTCCCGAGCAGGCAGTTCCTCGAATGGTTTTTCCCACATTTATTACATGTGGGAAGTTGCACTTGCTTTCCTCCTCTTCCCTGATCAAAAGTCCTCCCTAATCTGGTTTCCATTTATCTATTCTTATTGTTTGATTTATAAGACCACTGCATCTCCCCAAACTCTATCTCGACTTTAATCGCACTCCACACAATCTCCTCATAGCTATCTTTTTCTCGGTTGCCTATATTCTTCTACAGATGAGGTCTCAGTCCACCGAAGAATCTATCAACCTTACTGTTTATATCCATGATAAATAAAGAGTTATATCGTGAAAGCCTTGTGAATTTCATCTCGTAGCTTCCCACAGATTCATTCTACCTCTGTTTTAGCTTCAGAAACTCCTTCTCCATTCTTGTTCTCATGGAACGAGGGAAATACTTACTAAAAAAGATCCATCTGAACTCTTCCCACTCAATAGCATTAACTTCCACTCTTTTCCTTATGTTTTTTATCATTTCCCACCACTGATCAGCTTCTCCCTTTATGCGATAGACTACCAGGGTGTCCTTATCTAGCTCTAAACAATGTAGCACAGAATATATCTTCTCTATATAGCTGATCTATTGCTTAGCAATCAATGGGTCAGTCGATCCACTGAAGGTTGTTGGTCATTGGTGCATAAAAGACTCAATAGAATGTTGTTCCCTTCGTGGTGAGATCAGCCTATAATCTTGATTCAAGTTATTACTCATAACTTGAGTTAGTTGGTTCATCATTCGCATGAATGTTTCCATTCTGGCTTCCATTGAAGGGTCATCAGCACATGGTGCATTGCAGTCACCATTTGCATCGTTCCTCCTATTTCCCGCAATTTTGAAAAATAATAAAATCTTAATGAGAAAGTTGTTTCATTTATAAATCTTTTAACTATAAAGGATTTTACGTCTTAAAACTTCATTCTTAAAAAATTATATTTATCTATAATTCTTTCATAATGATTCATAAAAAGCTTGCGATTAACCAAACATATCTCCCGAGTGTGTCATCACCAAGAGTGTAGTAAGGCCCATTTTCATGCACCAGTTCCCATTCAAGTCTATATGAAAGTGGTGTTTTCGGGTTTTACCTCTCTGTACATCTGTATCAGAGCCCCCTCTACTGTCTTATATCCAGACAGGGGTGTATTTGTTTGATAAACCACTTACTCAATACCCACCAAAATACCCGGAATTTTTCTTTATATTAAAACTTTTTTATAGGGTTCTTCCTAAAGTTTTCATAGCCTAATTTCCATAAATAACTAAATTACCTTTTGATACCAACTGTGGCATCCCGCCTTTTTAATACATAACTTTTCATTACATTTTACAAACAGGGGATCTTTAAAGTCTAGTGTCTTGGAAATCAGGAACATAATACATGAAAAAATCATAAAATATTCTTATAAAAAACTTGTAAGGATTAATAAAAGGTTAAACCTATGTACATTTACTGAATCTCATATCCATGAGATATAAATCAAAGGAAAGGGTGAGCAAAAGGCCCAGTAAGGTTAAACAATGGAATCGATGTACTTGTGATATCAATAAGAACTTAAATAATAATATAAAGACATGAGGAATGAAATAATAGGAATATCATAATGAAAATAACTTGAAACATAAATTGAATATGTGGGTAAATCATTTAATTTAGACATTCATGAACATATAACCAAGGTCCATCCCGAAGGTGTCATAAAAATTACCTAGGATATTCACCAAGGTATCGTGAAAATTGTCATCTCTAGAGATTAAATCTTTACCCACTGCATTGAAGCGCTATTAGGGTGCACACAAAATATGTTTTTAATTAAATTTGAGCCACATATTTCATATTCAAACATTTCATAAAAAACCCATATAGAATAAAATAAACGGGTTTCATTTCAAAATTGTGACGTTTTAAAAGCTCTTAAAAATAAGACCATTATATCATTTATAACCCATGGAAAGGGAGTGAGGGTTATATTTATGTCCATTATAGAATCAAATATATCATATTTATATATTTATGAACACCCATAAAAAAGAAATAGGTCTGGGTATTCACATAAATAAACAAGGGAATTTCTTGAGCGAAAGAGATAGAATTTTTGAGGCGAAATTTCGGCAGTATAACGGCTATATAACATGGTTTTAGAAAACATTGGAAAGAGAGTGTTCAAGAGAAACCCACTCATAAATAACTTATAATACAGTATAAATATAGAAAAACATGGAGATAAGAACATGGTATGAAAAATTTGAATGACATACCACATAAAAAAAGAGAAGACGCGATTCCTTTTTTCGAGGAAATCTGCAGCCTAACGGCGTCACTTAAAAATTCAGAAAAACAAAATGATGACAGAAGAAAGGGTCTCTCATCATTTGGAAATAAAATGGAATGTAATAAGAACATATAACAACATAACCTCAATATAAATAGATGGAAAATATAATACACAACATAAAGGAAATCATGACTTAAAAGAGGAGGGTGAAAGAATCCCTTACCATGAAGAGTAACTTTGAAAGCATGATGGTCGGGACCTTGGGGGGATTGAGGGAACCTTGGGTGGAATAATTTTGATGTAATAAGACCATAACAAAGTTGATGAGGATTTTGAAATGAAAATATTGAGGGAAGGTCTTGGTATTTATAGAGGATGTGAGGGGACAAGTCATTAATGGCAGAGGGACACCTCATTGGTGGTATTGGAAAACCCGTGGGCTTGCCCATGGTTTTTTCCCATGGTATTGGCCACTTGGGACACATCATACCTTATCATAAAATTCATAAGACGACCAGAATTATTAAATAATTATTACATCCTTAATGATGTCATTAAACACCCGAAACTAAAAACTGCATTTTCACTATTCACCGAAAATTCATTTCTTTCAGAAAAATCCCCAAAGATCACCTTAACCAAATATCGATGCTCTGAATTCAAAAATGAACTCCATTTTATAAAAATAATTTTCTAAACATTTTTAATTTAATTTTTAATTATAAAACACTATTCACCCGAAAAAACTAATACATGAATAATAATTTCTAAAATAGTTATTTACCTATTTTATTAAATCACATTACTTAATCAAGGTGCCTAAATTATATTAATTCATTCTTTAAGTGATTAAACTAATCCATTTGGTCACATTACTAATCCTAAGCGTAAAATCACTATTCTTAATTTGCTATTCACAAAAAAAAATTAAGTTGATCATATTAGATTCTAGATTTTTTTCTGAACACATTTACATAAGACCATTTTTTTGAAAATCATTACACCACAATAATTATTTATGTTTTACATAAATATTTTAAAATATCCTCTTTTTATAAAATCCATCAATATACAGCCTATATTTATTCGAATATCTGAAAAAAAACAAGCCTCACCATTTGAAGAAATCACAATTTTATTTATCTCAAAAAATTACACATAGTAGCTATGGTCTCGTTACATATCCCCTTATAACCCCACCATAGGACCTAAGTGTAAGGTGTGCTATGGTGAGAGAATATGAGGGTGGATTAGCCAACATTGCCCGAGTAGTGATTTCTATAAGCTTGAACTTTTCCCGAAGGCGATTCTGCTCCAGCTTCACACGATGATGCTCGGCTTGGGTTTGGTCTAGATAAAATCCCAAAGGTGCTACCTTCTTCCTGAGTTCTGTCAGATGGGCTTCAAATGGCCCGAGTCTGCTCTAGGAGGCCATCAAATCTTCTCTCTGTATTAATTACCCAAGATCACTTGTATTAATAAACAATAATCGCAACACTAAGAGGTTAGTTCCCAACAGTCATATTGACCAACAATCATATAACAGTCGAAACAAAATGGTCACATTTTAATTATTCTCATTTTATTAAATGAAATAATTTTGTTGAGTATAAAATAAAATAACACACAAAAATTTGGAAACAAAATTTATTCAAAATTTCGGGTCGTTATAGTGGATATGGTTGGAAATTTTTAATGTTTGTAATTTTTCTATTCATTATCATCTTGGAAGATCAAAAAATTTCATTAACACACTAAGTAGGAATGAACCTGTTGTTCTAGAAATGATGTGGATTCAAGGAGATCCTTTGATCAAATACCTTGTAAAACTATACATGGGAACCATAAGATAAGGGAAATCATTAACACTATCACAAATTACTTATCGACCATAATTACTAGAGAAGATCAAGGAATCTCACAGATAATATCCTTTATTAAAAATTAATATAGAGGCTGTGAAGAATGGGATATTTCTTGAGTTCATTATTGATCAAGAAGGTGTACTAAAATTTTGTACAGGGGAATGTGTTCTATCTATATCAAAAATAAAGAAGGAGTTGATGGATTAAGCTCATAACTATACATAATCTATACACCTTTGAAGAAAAAAAATGTATAGGTACCTTCATGATCATTATTTGTGGGATAAAATGAAAAGGGAGATTGTTGACTACACTACATGGTTCCTTGTGTGTCAATAATTGAAGGCAGGGAGACATCTTCCTAAATGGGTATTACAACCACTGCCCATACCAGCATGGTAGTGGGACAATATCACTATGAAATGTTTCACTGGTCTCACAGAAACATCCAATGGAAACAATGTAATATGGGTTATAGTACATCGTCTCCCCAAGAATGCCAATTTTATATCAATCCAAGAAGATTTCTCTATTGACCAACTTGACATGATTTTTTTAAAGGAAGTAGTAAGGATGCATGGAGTGCCACTTTCTATAATTTCTAATCACGATTGAAGGTTCACATAAAAATTATGTATAAGTCTTCAACATACTTCAAATACTGCATCGAATTTAAGTACAACCTATCACCCTCAAACTAGTTGTCAATCTGAAAGGATTTTTTAAACATGTGATAACCTGTTGAGAGCATTCTCAATGGAATTTAAAGGTGGATGGGATCAACATATCCCATTAGTTGAGTTCTCATACAATAACATCTTCAATTTTAGTATTCAAATTTAACCTTATGAATCTCTATATGGGAATTGATATTGAAATCCTACTAGTTGGGATGAATATGGTGAGAGAAATCATCTTATCCCAGATATTATGAAAGTTATATTAGAAAAGGATCATGTCTTCTAACAATACACAAAGGATTTTTAATATCGGTAGAAGAGCTATGCTAACAATCATCAAAGGTACTAAGAGTTTGATTATGGTGATGAATTATTCCTTTAAATTTTCCCCTAGAACAGATTCATATGATTTGGGAAGAAAGGTAAGCTCATCCACATGTACATTGGCCCCTATGAAATCCTTGATTCCAAATAAACAGTGTCCTGTCGTCTTGATCATCTTCCAAATATATATCATGTTCTTGATTTATTACATGTATCTCTCTTGAAGAAGTACATACCTGATCATTCACGTGTAATAAATCCTAAGGTGGTACAACCGGAACAAGACCTCTCTTATGAGGAGTATCATGTGGATATCATGGACCTTATAGGAAATGTTCGACTCAATGAGAATACCCACCTAATCAATGTTCTATAGAAAAACCATAAATATAAAGAAGCCACATGGGAACCAGAGGATGCAATGAGGTAGAAATACCGTCACCTTTTCTCAACCAATGTAATGAAATAAAATTTGGGGGGTGAAATTTCTTAAGGGGGAATAATGTAATGACCCAAACTTTTTTATTTATATTTATTTTCTAAATTTTTTTCTTATGTAAATTATCTCACTAATAAGGAAGTGATAATATTTTGAAATGTGACCATCAGGTTTCCACCATTATATGCCCATTTTTCAATTATGACCATTGGTAAATCTGACCATTGGAAACTATACTATAAATAATAAATCTAACATTATAATTATTTTATATTAGTAGAAATGAAAAAGTAAAATTAATGAAGAAAGAACAGTCGATGGACTCTTCTAGTAGATTCATATCATACGAAGCCCATTTTTTAGAAAATGGGAAGGAGTTAGTATCTTTGGGATTCTCTCTTGACCAATCCCTTTCCAAGCTTTAACAAGTGAGGCCTGAACAAAAATGTTTAGGAGAGAAGTTCAATTTAGTGGAAATTACCACTCAGGCGATGTTAGCCAAGCTTCCCCATGAATCTATCACCATCGCACTCCTTACCATTACATTTTATGTAGTTGATTTAAGTGGTTATATGTCAAGGCCATAGTTACTTAATTTAAAATCTCATTGTGTAAATAAAATTGTTGTTCCATCAATTCCGTTTTGATTTTAGCTTTCTATAAATGTATAAATTTTTTGATAAATTGATTTTTTTGAAAAAAAAATTCAGTTTTTAAGAAAGATATAATTATATTAATATACTAATTTATTATCTATAATTTTTATTTTAATTAAATATTATTACTAAAAATATCTTATTTATATTTAAATGATAAAATACTTTTATTTTTTTCAAGTGTTAGAAATTTTACTATGCATTTTAATATGCATTTTCTATACACTATTATGGCAATTTCCCTTATGATTGTTCTTTGTTGCGGCTCAAAGAAAGATGATATTTTGAAGATGATATCATCAGCCACTATGAGATGTTTGCAGCTTGTGCTATTAAGTGTGTAATCATAGATGGAAAAGCAGGTAAGATTCTATCCAAGGGTGATAAACCCTACTGTTCAAGCGGAGTGGAATATATTCCCGGTTGGGAAACGGTGGATCGCCACTCGGTGAGGTGGCACTGGGGAGCGCCCGGATGTCCATTGAGGACCATGAAACAAAGGAGATGTCGGACTGCCTCAAGGTGGCGACACAATGTTGGACCTGACGCCTTGACGCTGCAGGTGTAGGAGAATTCCGGTGATGGCGATGATGGGGCTCGAAGGTGGTTGATGGATGTGTGGCGTCACACCCAGGGCGGCGTCATGCAAACAACGTTGCGATGGTTGTCGGGGCCTGTAGATCTTGCGTGCAGGTGATGTATGAAGACGGACCGGTGGGGAGCTTCTCTTGTCTTGTGAGGTGGAGCAGATCCCGATGAAAAATTTTGGAAGTGGGACCCTGGTGGCCGACCGGTGTGATGCTGCGAGAACAGCCTGATGGCGCTTGTCAGCGTCAAGGTCTGGTCGTCAATGAATGGAGTCCGCTACGGCGGCATGGTTTTCGTGCTTCTGGCTATTCAGCGGCATTCCTTACCTATCCGGTGGAAGGAGGGTGATGACGGTGCAGGCCGGGGACCACCGATTGGGAGGGTGTTATACAGCCTAGATGCGTTAAGGTCAAGTGTGGCCTTGGGAGGTGGGAAACCTCGGGTTGTGCGTAAGACTCTGGGGTTCGGTCTTCTTGTTCCATGTGCAGGACAGGTTGTCAGATTCTCTGTGATGGAGTGTGATAAAGGGCCGAATAGGTTGTTTGCCTACAAACTTTTTTTGGGTAGGTCTCCGGATTGGTTTTGTTTTATGTGGGTCGTTTTTTTTCATTTTCAGCATTTCCTGTGGGTGTAAGAACATTATTTGTTTTGAGTGGTGAGTTTTTCACTTGTATTTTGGTGAAATTTTATGTGTCACTTTATGTTTACTTGTACTTTTATTTTAATAAGTAATTTTTTAGGTCCGAGCTTGTTCGGTACCTGAATTTTCCTGGTAAGTATTTTTATATATAAAAATTAATTTCTCATACATAGAGAATTATTATGATAATATAAATATCATTTTTGAAATCAACATGCTAAAATTATGTTAGGGTGAATTAAGGATAATTTTCTAAAGTACTTTTGTTTTTCATGAATAGTAAAAATACATTTTGAGTTTTTGCATATGATTAATTAAATAATAATGATGTATTATGTAATATAAAATTTGGGTCAACTATTTTGGATTAATATAAGAAAATATGTGTCCCAAGTGGACAATACCATTGGAAATACCACAGGAAATCCCATGGATTTGAATTTACCACTACGTAGATGTCTACGGAAATTAATAAACAAATCCTCCCCTTATGATATAAATACACTCCAATTTTTTAATTAGGTTTCATTATAAATTAAAACTCCATAAATATGTATTATTTTTACCTCCCAAGGAGTTCTCCCATGTTTTCATCAATCTCTCAAGGTCCTAATAATCACGTTTTAGGAGTTACTCTTCATGGTGAGGGAAATATAAACTTCTCTTTTACTTTCAAGTTCCCTTTTTATGTGATATGTCATTAAAATTTCCATAATATATTCTTATGTCCATTTTATTTTATCCTTTTTTGGTATTAAGATTCTTTTATGAATGGTATACCCTTTCCCCCTCGCTTTTTAATTTTTTTCTCAAGTCATGTTTTGTACCTGTTGTGCTTCAAAATTTTATTCTAAAAATTCATCTCTTTTTATCAAGAAATTATCTTTTATTATTTTGTAAATACCCAAAACATTTTATTTTCCAATTTTATTCAACTAGGTTTCAAATCTTCATATTTTATATTTGTATTAACATACATGAAACACATCATCCTTTTTTATGGGTTAAAATTGACAAAATGATCTTCTATTTAAGCAGATTTTCTTAAAAACACCCTGATTTTTTTATG
Source organism: Viscum album (assembly GCA_963277665.1). NCBI lineage: Eukaryota > Viridiplantae > Streptophyta > Magnoliopsida > Santalales > Viscaceae > Viscum > Viscum album. Next base: position 37,794,433 of record OY728127.1, on the reverse strand, counting down.
AAACTCGTTTCTTTTTTGTCCATAGGATATTTATGAAATGTTTTGTTATGATATATGTGGATAAAAAAATTAAAATATATGAATGGTTCCCCCTTATAGTGCTCTAATAAAATAGGAAAAGAATTTAATCTCTATAGAAGACATGTTTTATGATACCTTGGTGAATAAATTTTGTAAATTTTATGACACCTCAGTGATGAACCATGGTGATATCCTTATGAATGTTGAAAATAAATTTAGTAGACACATTTCAGATTTATTATTAATTTTATTATTTTTGTTATATTCCTATTTCTCATGCCTTTTTATATTTCCTCATGTTCTTTTTTATATTCCTCGAGATCGCAAGTAAACTTTTTTCCTTTGTTTTCCCCCACTGGTCCTTATTGTCACCCTTTCATTTGATGTATGTCCCCAGGCTATTATATACAATAAATTTACTTATTATTAATCTTGAATAATCCTTTCAATTTGAATAGAATAATTTTTATGTTTTCATGTACTATGTACCTTTTTTTAAGAAACTAAACAATAAAATATCCTCTGTTTGTACTATGTAATGAAAAGTTATTTAATGAAAATGTAGGATTATATAGTATATATAAAAGGATTTTTTATATAGTATTTGAAATTATGATTTTAAATATTTAATAATAACCATAGTGACAATCTCAAATATAGAAAAACATCATGTTATTTCAGAAAAATATCACATCAGTGGTTTTCGAGCAATGAAATTGATGTGTGGATACGAAAAAGTAGGCACGGTTCTGGAACAGATGTACCTAGGGGTAACAACTATGATAAGGTTCATCGGTCCTAACTTTGTGTAAAATTTAACATGAAAACGGACCTTACTATTAACCAATTTTGACACTCCTGGGGGATATTTTTTGGTTAATCACAAGCTTTTTATGAACCATTATGAAGGATGTATATAAAATGTATTTGTTGTTAAATAATAACATATTTAAGAATGATGATTTAATAAATGAAATTCATTTTTCATTATAAGTTTATTATTTGAAACAATTTTCTTTCTAAGGTTTTATTCTTTTTGAAAAAGGAGTGAAATAGGATAAACTATATAAATGGAGAATGAAATGGATCAAGTGTTGATGGACTTCTGATTGATTTTGGAATAGAAATATTCAATAAAATGATGAATCAACTAACTTGAGTAATGATAAATAACTTCAATCAATTAAAGATAACATATTCACCTCGAAGGGAACAAAATTTTGTTGAGTCCTTTATGCCTAAACAACCACCCTCTTTCAGTTCATATATTGTCCCATTGATTGATGAATAGTGGATAAGCTTAATAAAAAAGATCTTTTTTGTACTCCATTGTTAAAAATAATAGAAATTCACCCTGTATGTGTACCTCTTAGAGTGAGAAGATGGTATGTGGTGTATAGTGGTTATAAACACTAATCTAAGAGTGGAGATTGAAGATATAGAGTGTGAAGAGTTTAAGGGGAATTTTTTTCAAAAAAATATTTCCCTTGTTCAATGTGAACAAGAATGGAGAAGGAATTACTTGAGCTAAAAAAGAAGTAAAATGAATTTATGGGAATCTATGAGATGAAATTCACAAGAGTTTCATGTTATTCATCTATCTTTTTCATAAATCCTAATGGGATGGTTGAAATATTCTTTAGTAGACTAAAACCCCATCTATAGGAGAATCTAGCCAACTGAGACTATGAAAACAATGAGTAGATCATAAGGAGTACTATGAAAGTTGAACTAGAGTATGAATAAATGAAGTGATCCCATAGGTCAAATGAAATGAAGAGATATTTTTATTCAAACTTGGTGAAGACCATTGATCAAGGAAGAGGATTAAGAAAGTGCAACTTCCCACATCCAACAAATTTGGGAATAAGAATTCAGGGAAATGCTTTCTTAGGAGAGAGAAATGTTAGAAGTGTGGACGAGAAGGAAAAATTGATCAAAACTCTCAAATTGAGGTAAATACACAACGTCTCAACCCTAAAAATAAAGGTAAGATGGTGTAGGAGTATCTTGATGTTCAATTCTTCAAGTGTGGAATTCTTGGGCACTTTGACAATAACTCTCCAAATCTAAAGATAGTGGAGGGGAATCACCATAAACCTCAGTCTAGGACAAGGAAAAATGTTTATTCATTTGTTATCTTGACAGAATAAGTTAATGCTCCAAAATATTTGGTGCTAGGTACTCTCGTTGTTCTCTCAAATATACCATGTAATTTGTTTGATTCTGGTTCTACACATTCCTTTAATACCTCAATGTTTTCAATGAATATATGATCAATCTCTAAACATATAGAAGTATAAAAAATCATTCAATACTCCTAGAGGAATTATCCAAGAATCAAAAATTTATAGAAACTTTAGTATTCACTTTTAAAAGCATCACCTCATCACAAATCTAGTAGTCATTCACATGCTATAATTCAACATTATACTAGGGACAGACTGGATCTCAATGTATAATACTAAGATAAACTACAGGATTAAGGAAATATCAGTAGTCATGAATGGACAACCTATAGTTGTTTTCAAAGGAGAGACATCTCGACCTGATCTTTGTCTAGAACCACCTTTTGTAGCCTTATTTATGTAATTTATCAATGAAGATAAAGAAGGAAATTGAAGTATAAAAATAGATAATGTATCCATCATTCAGGAATACATTCATGTATTTCTTGAAGAGTTACCTATACCTCCCACAGAAAGAGAAGTAGATTTATCCATTGATTTCTTTCCTGGTTCCATGAAAATTTCAATCACCCCATATAGAATATAAAATTTAGAGCTATTGTAATTAAAGAAACAACTCAAAAAACTTTTGGGGAAGGCTTTTATATGACCAAGTGTGTATCCTTGGGGAGAAACTATTCCATTGATAAAGAAGAAGGATGGATCAATGTGGTTATGAATTGATTATAGATAACCTAATGGGATCACAATGATAAACAAGTACCCTCTTCCAAGTATTGATGATTTATTTGACCATCTTTGTGGAGATCAATTCTTCTCCAAGATTTATCTTGGATCTAGTTATCATTAATTATGGATAAAGAAAAAATATATTCCAAAGACTGACTTTTGATAAAGATATGGGAATTATGATTTTTCTATTATTACCTTTCTTTCGACTAATTCTCTTTCTATTTTTATGGATTTGGTGGATAGAGTCTTTAAGGACAGCCTTAATAACTTTGTTCTAGTTTTTATTGATGATATATATTTTGATATATTCCAAAATTCGTGAGAAACATGAGGATAATATAAGGGTTATATTGAAAACTATGAGGAAGGAGAGGTTATATGGAAAGTTAAACAAATGAGAATTTTTGTCAGAATAAGTTGAATTATTGGGGAACATTTTAACCAATGAACGAATCTCAACTGACACTTCCAAGACCGTAGTTTTGGTGGAGTTGCCTCATCCTACAATAATAATTGAGATTCATAGTTTTCTTGGATTATAGGGTTATTATAAAAGACTTGGGAAAAAATTCACAACATTCTAATACATTAACCATGTTAACTTGAAAATGGTTAATGTTCTTCATGAAAAAATATTTTGAAGAAATTTTCTTAGACCTAAAAAGTTATTGGTTATTGAACCCATGTTAGATCTACCCTCTATCAGAGAAGGAAAATGATAAGGTGATTTCTTATGAATCTTCCCAGTTGAAGCCTCAGGAGGAGAAATATCCTATTCATGACCTGGAGCTAACTATAGTTTTTTTGATTGAAGAAATGGAGGCAATAACTTTATGGGTAGAAATGTGATATATACACAGACCATACAAGATTGATGTATATTTTCACGCAAAATGAATTGAACAAGAGATAGATAAGATGGTTGTAACTTCTTAAAGAGTATGATTGTTCAAATAACTTTCATCCTGAAAGAGAAAATAAAGTCACTAATGCATTAAGAAGTAAAGACCCAATTCTACTAACAATGATTAGGATTCAGAGAGATCCTTTGATCAAATAACTTTTAAAACTGGATATGGGAATCTTAAGGTAAGGGACATCATCAAACATATTCCAAATGATTTATCAACCATCATTACTACATAATATCATGAAATTATCAAAGATAATATTCTTTGTTACAAAAGAAGTTAGAGTCTGTGAAGAATGGTAAGCTTCTTAAGATCAATATTAACTAATAAGGTGTACTAAAATTTTGTACAAGACTAAATGTTCCATATATTCAAAAAAAATAATGATATAATGGATGATTCTCATAGATCTACTTATCCTATATATCCTAGAAGGATGAAAATGTTTAGGTACCTTCATGATAATTATTAGTGGGATAACATGAAAATGGAGATTTTTGAATACAATACTAGGTGCCAAGTGTTTCATGAAATGAAAGAAGAGTGACAACATCCTAAAGGGGTATTAAATCCACTTCCTATACCATAATTAAAGTGGGACAATATCACTATGTAATTTATCATTGTTCTCCTGAAAACATCTAAATAAAACAAGGTGACATTGGTTATACTGAACCATCTTACCAACACTGCCCATTTATCTTTATTTAGGAATATTTCTCTCTTGGCCAAATCACAATGATATATATAAAGGAACTTCTAAGGCTTCATGGAATTCCACTTTCTATTTTTTATGATCATGATCTATGGTTCACATCAAAATTATAGACAATTCTTCTACATGTTCAGAATACAAAATTGAATTTCGGTACGGCCTGTCACCCTCAAACTGGTGGTCAATCATAATGGACTATTCAAAAACTTGAAGACATGTTGAGAATGTTCAATGGAGTTTAATGGTGTATGAGATCAACATCTCTTATTAGTTTATTTCTCATACAACATCCACTTTCTATTAGTATTCAAATGGCACCATATGAAGATATTTAAGGAAATAGATATAGAACTCCTACTTGTAGGGATGAAGCTAGTGAGATAAAGCTTCTTGGGTCTGATCTTATGTAAGAGATGACAGAAAGGTTTTATGCCAGACAACAAAACAAAAAGCCTTCTCAAACACGGTGGAGGTGATATTCTATAAACCATCAAAGGGACTTTGAATTTCACCTTGGAGAAGATTCACGCAATTTGGGGAGAAAGGAAAGATCAGCTCCAGGTATATTAGTCCCTATGAAATCTGTGACCACATAGGAGCAATGGCCTATTGGATTTCACTTCCTCTGAATCTAACTAAAGTTTATGATGTATTCCATGTATCTCTCTTGATGAAGTACATACATAATACTCCACATTTACTGAATCCTGATGGGGGTACAACTGGAACATGACCTATCTTTTGAGGAGTAGCCTATGGATATCTTAGAACATAGGGACAAGGTTCTACACAACAAGACTACCCACCTCATCAAGGTTTTTTTGAGAAACCATATATATGAAGAATCCATGTGGTAACTAGATGAAACAATGAGGAAAAAATACCTTCACCTTTTCTCAACCAAGGTACTAAGATGAACTTTTAGTGATATAATTTATGAAGGGTGGAAGAATTTAATGACTAATTTTTTGAATGATATTTTTTTGCTGCAAATGTGGGTTATATAATATTATCTCTTTAATAATGAAGTGACTATACTTTGAAATGTGACCATATTGTTTCCACTTTTATATAAACATTTTTCAATTATAATTTTTTTTTTCAATTTTACAATTGGAAGGTATACTCTAAATAATAATTTTAAGATAATAATTATTGTTTATATATAGAAATTACAAAAGAAAATTAATGCAGAAAGAATATTTGATTGCCTCATCCAGTAGAGATATTTCATAGAAAGACCATTTTTCTGCTCATGGGAGGGAGGTATAATCCTTGGGATTCTCTCTTGACCAATTCCATATTGAGCTTTGATAATTGAGGCTTTAATGAAATCATTTATGGGATAATTTTAGGTTAGTGAAAATTACCTCTTAGAATATGTTGGGCAAGCTGCCTAGGAATCTATAACCACCCCAAAACATAACATTAGGTCATATATTGGTGTTGTAAGGGGTTATTTTTCAATCCCTTTGTTAATTATTGTATAATCACTTTTTATAAAAAAAAAGTTGATCCATCAATTCTGGTTTGAGTTTATTTTTCATTAAAAATATGATGAATATGATAAATTGGTTTTTCAGATATAAATTGTACTTTTTTAAAAAAAATACTTATTATAATAAACAATGGTATTATTAATAATTTTTATTTTAATTAAATAGTGTGATTAAATCTCTATTATATAAATTTTTTTGATAAAATAATTTTATTTTTTTCAAGTGTTAGAAATTTCACTATTCATTTTTCTATGCATTTTCTATCCCCTGTTATTTTAAATAAAAAAATTTATTTTAAAGATAAATTTATGATACATGGATATTTATTATTATAGAATAAACCTAATATTTGAAATTATAATTTTTTAGTTAGGCTAGGGTAAATTTATGAAAATTTTCAAAAATGCTTGATTTTTAAATGAATAGTAAAACAATAGTTTGAATGTTTCTGTATGTGTAATGACATCATAATGATATATTATGTAATATAAAATTTTTGAAGACTATTGTGGATTAAAATAACATAATAGGTGTCCCAATTGGCCAATAAAATGGAAAAATACAATGGGAAAGCCCATGAATTTCAATTTACCACTACTTTGGTGCCTAATGAAATTAATAAACTAATATTCCACTTTTTCTAGTAATACCCACTCATTTATACATTAGATTACATTCCCAACTCATCATTAAAAACTATATGGTAGTTTTACCTCCCAAGGAGGCCTCATAAGGTTTCCTCAGGCCTCTAATGTCCCAATCGTCATGTTTTTGGAGTTACTCTTCAAGGTAAGGGAAACCTCAACATCTCTTTTCCTTTTAAGTTCCCATTTTATGTGGTATGTCTTTAAAATTTACACAGTATGATATTATATCCATTTTATTTTACCCCATTCTGGTATTAATATTATTTTATGAATGTGAGACCCTTTCCCGTATCTTTTTAATGTTTTCTCAAACCATGTTTCATACCCATTATGCCGCCAAATTTTGTTTTCAAAATTTCTCTCTTTTTCAAGAAATTATCTTATTTTATTTTTTGAATACCCAAATATATTTCTTTATTAGGTTTATTCACATAGGTATAAAAATTTACTATTTTATTTTGGGATTAACATACACGGTACCTTCCTTCCTTTTTCGTGGGTTAATAATGACATAAAGATCTTCTATTTAAGCACTTTTTCTTAAAAACATCATGATTTTATTATGAATCCTATTTCTTTTATACTCCACATGTTATTTATGAAATTTTTTATTTTTCTCTATGTGGATCAAATTAATTATTATATATGAAGGGTGAACCTTGATTTCACTCTGGTGCATTGGGTGATGAATTTAATCTCTAGAGATGATATGTTTTATGAATCCTTGGTGAATAAACTTGGAAATTTCTATGACACCTCAGAGATAAACCTTGGGGATATGATTATTAATTTCAAAAGTAAATTTTATAGACATATATAATAGTTATTATTAATGTTATTATTATTATAATATTCCTCTTTCTCATTCCCCTATGTATTTCCTCATGTTCTAATTAATATTCCTCGAGATCATAAGTAAACTGTGTCCCTTGTTTTTCCTTACTAAGCCTTATGCTCACCCTTTACATTGATGTATGTCCCAAATATATGAGATGAAATAAATATACTAAGGATGAACCTTAAAGAATCATTTCAAGTGGAATAGAATAATGTTTTATGTTTCCATGTATTATGTACCTTTCTTCCAATAAATTGAACATTAAAAGATCCTCTATTTTAAATATATAATGAAGAGTAATGTAATAAAAATTTTGGTACCATAATTACTATGTATAATATTTAAGTCTTTATAAGAAAATATATAGCTCAAACTCTTATTTTCATAATATATAGTAAATATTTCCCCCAAAACGTTAATTTCACCAACAAATAAAACATGCATAACTTTAAAAATCTCTATATCATGAGTGGGGTAATAATTATCATGTGGTCGAAGATAGTGAGAAAAGTAAGCCATCACATGATCATCAATATGAGAAAACCCCCAAAAAAATGAAAGCATAATCTAAGAAATCCATATATCCTTCACCGGGATCAGGTAAAATAAAAATAGAAGCAGATTTCATAATCCTTTTCAGCTCGTGGAATGATGTTTGAGACTTTTCATCCCATGTGAATTTCACCCATTTCTAGGTAAGACCTATCAAATGTGATTCCCAATTTTAGAAATTCATGAAAAACTATTGATTTTATCCATCAAGACCATGGAATATTAAATTATTAAAGACATCTTGTGGCTCCTCTACTGATAAAAAAACCTTTTCCTTCTCAGGATAAAATGATAATCTATGATTAGAAATCACATGTACTGATAATTTCACTTCTTTAATATAGTGGTTACATTTAAAAATATTTCCACAAAAATTGTGACTTCTCATGATTTCCAAAAACAAACTCATATGGTGCTCATTATCAAACTTTTATCTTGAATAAACAAAATTTTCATCTAAAAACACTACCATAAATATTTCAAGATACTGATAGAATATAACATTCAAAAGATCAATAGAAACTAAAGGATCTTTTTTTAAAACAAATTACATCCCATGATATTCATAATTTTTATACCATATCCTAAAAACCATCTTCAGTATATCACACTCCCAAACTCTGAGATGATGATAACCTAACTTAAGATCAATCTTATGAAGCCATGTCTTCCCCTTTAACTGATAAAAAAATCATCCATGTGAGGAAATTAATACTTTTTCTAAATTTTTACCCAGTTTAACTTATGATCGTCCACATACAATCTGGGTGAACTATCTACATTCTTGGAAAAGATTACTGGGGAAACCCATGAAAAAACACTAGTGTGAACAAAATACATTTTTACCAGATTATATAACTAAATATTGAGCTCTCTCATCTTTGTTAGTTCCATAAGATAACAAGGTGTAGATATTGTTTGTGTCTTCAGAACCATGTCAATCATAGACTCTACCTCCCTATATAGAATAACCCCATATAAATATTATGGGAAATCATTAGTAATATCCTAAAAATGGTTGGAAGATCAAAAATAAAAGAAATTTCATCAAGATTAACTATAAAAGAAGGCAATAAGATTTTGAACTCTGGGAAGAAAGGACCTCTATGGAAAGGCCTTGGATATCGCTCTCCCTAAAACACCCTTGAACTCCCATAAGCCATAATAAATGAGACACATTGATGATAACAATCAACCTCATCATGATAAGAAATAAGAAAATCCATACTAATGATGTCATCAAACAAATCCAAATCTAGAATAAGAATACCAAAAACCAATTTACCATTATCTATCTATGGCTCACAAAAAGGAAACTAAACCCCCTATTCATTCTTATTCCAAATAGGTGTCTGTAGCTCCCAAAAAAGGACAGTAGTACCATTTTAAGGTTTCGAATATATATTAAATGTAAATAAATAAATGTGTGGGAAGCACTAGTATCAAATAATGAAATCATTAATAAGAATACAATAAATATGGTATCTATCATAGTCATTGGACCCTCATCTACCTATAATAGAAACTCATCTACTACATGAAGTCACTTCACTCTTGAGGCCTATAGATGTATCCCTATAGTCATTGAAGAATCTAAATGTGTCACAGTGTCATTTGGAGCAGATGATCCATGACCATACCGAGGAGTAGTCATAAACTGAAAAAAAAAATTATATGGATGGCCATAACATTCCCAAATATTACACATCTTTGCAGGTGAAAGACCATAATCCCATGTCTGTTCGACCATTCCATGCTAGTAGAATGTTAGAGGCACAACACTAGCTACAACTGGAGGTTCTGAAGAAGATTACTATGGAGAACCACCTTCATCACTCCTGTGGTGATCCTACCACATTCTTTATTTCCCTGGCACACCACTAAAACTTTTACTTGGTGGATGATAAGTGGATGAACTTCCAACCTTGTCAAAAAATTTCATCTCTTTTATTATATCCATTTTTTCTTTCTCCGCATAGGTTGAATTCTTATTTATAAATACCTATGATTTAATATCTGGTCATAAACCATGTTAGTACTTTTGAACTTTCAAGTAGTCATTCATTACGACGTATATTACTAAATGAACCAGCTCAAAAAACTGATTGGTGTATGCCAATACTGAAAACTCTCCCTATTATAAAGAGAGGAACTCTAGATACTTTTCAATCATTGACAACTTCGGACAAAATAGCTCCAAGAAGTGTGTCTTGAAACCCATCCAATCCAAGACCACGTGCATATCTCCCTATGCAATAGAATCCCACCAATGCATGCTTGGGCCCTCAAGTATGAATTTTTCTCACTTCACATTGATATTTCCAGGTGTATTCAAAAAATTTAATGATATAATCAATCATTTAATAAAATTAATCCACCTTCTGAGGTTCATTTATACCTTTATATAATTCTGGCTTCTCATGAAAGTTCTCTTTTAGTCGATATATTTCTCCTATAGCTCTTGGTTATACCTCAACAACTTTGTTCTGATCTTGTTTCATATTCTTTTGAATAGCATGGACTACTCGCACAATAGCCTCAATAAATTTCTGAATAATTAAATTATTTCCTTCAGGGAAATTAATTGTAACTTCTAGAGGAACTCCTAAAACACATATCACAGGCATAATGTTGCATAAAGAAATGGAATAAACAATCAGACAATATAATAAAATAATTTTATACTAGAAAACTAAGAAGAAAAAAACTAAGATCGAGAATAAGAACTCAACACATGAAAAACACATCCCAATATCCCATGAAAACATGTGTCTCATCATAGAATGTCATAACCATGAACACACTAAAATATACATCTCATGTCCATAAAAGCCTATATATAGTCTACCAAATGTCCTAATAAAATGAATCTTATGGAAACTCCCCCCTTCGATAGAAAAATGTGACGATCCTAACTGAATACCCTCTCAAACTAGTAAGCAACCCGATATTACACATATTTGAAGGGTGTTCTCGATCCGCGTGGGTTGGAGAATAGCACCCGGGAATGAAACAACAATAATAAGGAAATACTTCACCCATCCTAAGGTAAAAACAACGAATATATACACAAAACAGACAACAAAAGAAAAGATAAATATATTCCATAACTAAAAACAAAGAGGAGAAACCAAACAACCCATGTTTAGAACAAATATGCAATTACAATTCCAACCAGAAGGGAATACCCAAATAAGAAAAACAATAATTCAATGTGATAGCCTAGGAAAACTCCCATCATCTCAGCACCATCCACTCAACTCAGTAGATAGAAAAACTCACCGCTTCACTTTGTCACCTTTCCTTTCCCTGCATCGAAATACATAACCAGTTATATGCATCGTTGAAGAGGTATACAGAGTGTGAGATGATAGGCTCAATAGAGTCTCACTCATATGTTCTATATAAATTCTATGTACAATAATCTAATCATGCACAAATTTATTGAAAAAAATGCATGATAATATTTGAGTAGTTTTTATATCAAGAGCTTTGAAAATAGGTTAATTTCCCCATTTTTTCACATCTCAAACAAAAGTAATTATATCATTTTCAAATAATTTCATTTCCATATATTTTAATAGATATATCAACTCAAGAAAAAAAAATCACACATAATTTCTCATATCAAATTAATGGTATTACACAAAACAATACATCTATAAGTATAATCCCCAATCAGACAAGAAGAATCATATGTAACATCAAGTTAGGGATCACACTAGGTTAGGATTACTAGGACAATCATACCTAAAATAGAAAATCATGTACACATCAATCCACTAACCATATGAATTGAGTCTAGTGAGTAGAGGAACAACTCAGTAAGTGAACCTCCCAACATGTCAAACAATTCCCTAAAACCACACGACTATGGAGCAGTTAAAATCCTCATGAGAAAACCCCTTGAGTCAATTCATCAAACCAGGTTATCATTACATGATTTGAAAACCATTTCACAAGACCATTTTAGAATTATTTTAAAACCCTTTTTCCATTTTCCAAAAGTAGGGGAAAACCGACTTTTATAAAAATCCAATTATACACACAAAAAGAAATCAATCATATAATTCCACTTCATTTAGTAAAAAATTATCAAAAATAAGAGCAATGAAGTTCACCAAAACAAACTAGAGATGGAATCACCTACCACTAATTTCGGGTTGCACATGATTGCAATGGAACCCACCATAATAAAGAATACAGCAACGACAACATAGGCCCTAGTACCAATCTAAACATCTTAGAATTGATTCAATTCAACAAAAAGGGTTTACATAAGATAAGAATCAATATTCAACTCAACAAATCACACATTTCTCGTAATAACCAATGAAAGAACAAACCCCCAAAAAATTTCACACAATATATCTTGAGGAAAACAAGATGAAACATCCCTACATGTCAACGGATCTGATAATTTAGAAAAATGGAGCTACCTCTATCAAATAAATGAAGAATCTGAAAGGATAACTGACCCAGTGAGATTGAAACCAACCATAGCAGTGATCAATCACAGAAAGTATAAATCCATACTCCAAGAGACTTCCAAAATTTTCATATAATCCTTCTATATCGATAGCCAAAGGATCTTTGGATAAAAGAAATAAAATTCAAATTGTAAAATATTGTAAAAGACAACACTAAAACATTTAGAAGGTGTTTAATTCCTCCACATGTTATATAATCCTCAAGGAAAAAATATATTAAAAACCCCATATTCATTTTACTAAAAATAGATATTTTAACATTACATGACATGAAATCCATACATAGAATGTACTCAAGTCACATTGTGTACCAGATTCGTATCATCTACCCTATATAACTTACATGTCAGGTACTCTTAATACATGGCGTGTATTTCTCCTGCAAACTGTAAAATTTATATATTATTATATGAAAAAAAACACCTTTTCTATACTCTAAACATGGGGATAAACCCCCCAAATCCATAAACACATTTACACCCGAACACTATTAATTCAAAAAACAAAACATTGTTGGAAATTTGGTCAATTATCCCAGAAAATGTTCTTCATCCTCAAGAGTCCTAAGACACACAAATATTAATAGAACAAAATAAGTAATAGGAAAAAACCTAAAATTTAGTAAGGGGGTGTTACATATAGTCTCTTGATGAGTAAGATAAGGATATCCCAACTTTTAGAAATCTTCTATAGAAAGTTATGTTCTTACAAAATTGTATCAGAATAAGATTTAGATATTGGAAATTTATATAAATATTGATAAAAATTGGTTTTTAGAACTTTTATTGTATTTTTTCCATGTAAGACCATCATAATTACAATATAAAACAGTGTTATAAAAGGATTCTTATTATTAAGGGAAGGAAAATTACATGTGTAAGATATTGATAATAGATTCCCCAATGGGGGGTAGACAAGAATATGGTTTTGAATAGTATGGATTATTTAGGAGCATGTTTTTAAACTAATCATGAATAATTATAGTGAGACATTAAGGGTAATTAATTTCAATTAATTTTATATAAATAAAATTTGACTAGAGAAATGGATATATGGTTTTGAAATTTTTAAAAATTATAAATATTTTAATAGTTGACATTCCTTAAATTTCTTAATAATGTTAATAATTTAGGAAATAGTTAAGGGGTGTAGTATTTTTTGTTGTATCATTCTATAAAAAATCAATGTTTTAGAGGTTTGGGTATTCCTAATCTTTTACTCTGTGGGTTTTGAGTTATTATTGTTGACACTTTACGACTTACCATGACTTAGGTGTCCCTTAATGACCCTTGGGTGCCCTAGGTTGTTCTACTTATTTAATATCAAATAAATATATTCAAAATTTTGAATTTATGTGTTTCTTGATCAAGAAATGAGTAGAAGAGGATTTGGTGTTCTTAGAAAGTATATTTAGCTATTGTTTTGATGTAGGGTATTTTTTGAAAAATAAATTATCATGTGAAATACCATACATGATTTTTTCCTTACAATTCCTTCATTATATCTTTCATTTATTTATTTATTGGTTAATTCTCAATAATTTATCATTATAAATATCTCATGGTATAACATCTAGAACCCTCACTCCTTGATCTTGTGTTGAAATCCATAACATTACATTCCTTGATTTGATGCCGATAATTATGGCCGAGATTTTTCATCTAAACTTTAAAAAATTAAAAGGAAACCTTTTATCACTTACATATTACTGGACCTTTTAGGTTCATATTTTTAATGAATTTAGAAAAAATACTTTATAAACAAGTCACAAGTGTAACAACCCAAACTTTCATTAACGAAAATTCCTCTTAATCTAATTAAATAACTTATTATGGTTATATTAAATGTGTAATTCATTGGTTTTATGTTTCTGAATTTTAAGAAACTATTAAGAATTGTGACTGTTTCAAATATAGTCATTGAACAGTGATCTCATGATTAGTATAAATATAGGGATTTAACAAATCCAATTTACTCAGACAAAGGAAGCGGTGGCGTCTCCAAGTAGACTTTCACTGTACAAATCCCATTTATCATAGCTCGAAAAGGATGTGGCATCATTGGGATTTTCTCTTGACCAAGCCCAATCTAGGTTTGAACACGTTAAGCTTGAGTGGAACCGACTATGGGAGAAGTGGAAGTTAATAGTGATTACCACCCGAGTGATGTTATCCGAGCCACCCTAAGAGTTTGCCACCATCGCACATCGTACCCTTCGGTCTTATGTGGGTGTTATATGGGGTTATGTAACAATACCTTAGCACTATGACTATGTAAATTATTCTTGTATAGAGAATATACTTTCTTTTTATTGTTACTTTGTAAATTCATTTTAGAACACAAATAGTATTTTTAGTAAATATTCAACTAAAAATCTATTTTGATAAATTCATGTATTTTTTAATATAATAATATTTTAATAAAATATTATTATTATTATTTAATTAATTTTTATTAAATATAATTTATCATATAATTATATAAATGCAATTGTAATTTTATTAAGGTTTGGAGGGTGTTTTTGTCAAAACCTGTGAATTTTTTATAAATGTAAGTTTTTATTTTAACATTAAAATTTAACATTTTTAGAAAATTATTTTGATAAAATGAATAATATTTTTTTAATCAGGACATCGAAATTATCCAATGGTTAATTTTTCATAATTTTCGGAGACAATCGAATTTTTGGGTAAAAATTAAATACCGTTTAAATATATAATGTGATTTATGACATCATAATGACCCAATAGTGAAGTAATAAATTACTATAAACATTATGTTCGGCCAATATATTTTTTACTACAAAAATAATGTGATTTTGGGGTTATTTGATTTAATTTACAATTCTTTAGTGGACACTTCAAGGTTTATAAAACATTTTGTCCTTTTAAATTGTTTTCATTGAGAGTGTGACTCACCTCCACATAAGTAACCCTATTATTTTAAGAAGTTAGGCCATTGGCCTTATAAAATATTATTTTTCACTCCCCTTTGGAAATACTCAATGGCATAAACCATGGTATGGTTTGTGGTTTTGATTAGTTTAATGTGAGGTGTCCCAAACCTAAATAATAAATAATTCCCTCCCCTTCCCTATATAAACCCACCCAAGATCCCACTTCCTCTTCACTCAATGCCTTTCGAGTTCGACCAACCCCTGACCTACTCTCTCTGGAATCCACCCAAGGTCCCTAAGCTCCCAAGAAGCCCCTCTCAAGCATCCCCCAAGCTTTTGGGATCGCACTTCCAAGTAAAGGATTTCTTCCTTTCTCATTTTGACCTTTTTTTAAGTTGTTATGACCTTTTTTTCAATTACAAATGTTGGGGTATGATTTCACACCTCCCTCATACTTCCCTATTTATTTTTTTATGATGGGAGACCCATTTCCCTCTCATTAATTCCTCCCATGTACACTCGTTACCATGACGAAATTCTATGAGGGATTTCCCTCTCCTCTTTTATATCCAAGTAATTATTTTGTATTACGCATATAAATTCCATTAAGTTTGTTGGTAAATGTATCTATATGACCCCTTTACTGTCCATTTCACATAAATATGATTAGACACCCTTTTCTCTATCATCAACCATTTTCATGAATCCTTATGTCACGTCGTTATGCTGCCGAAATTGCACCGCGTTTTCCAAGCTAAGATCATTGTGTAGTGAATACCATACCCATGCCTCTATCAAGGGTATTCACCTTTATGAACATATACATATTGAATCGTACTTTCATGTATTTATTCCAAATTAATTAGTTTAAGAATAAATTATGGTGTTGACTGATTCCATGTTATATGATATATGTGGCACACTAATGCATTAAATCAAATGTTTAAGAAGGGTGCAACCTGATAGCGCTCCAATGCATTGAGTAAAGTATAGTATCATGATACATCATGTGCAATGAGTGTTTACTCATGATAATTCAAGTGAAATGATGTTTTACTCATGTTTTATGTGCAATGAGGATTTACTCATGCTTCATGTGCAATGAGCCTTGGATCATGCTAAATTCCTTGTTAAGTGTTGTTACCACATTTCCATGTTATGATTATCATGCTTTATCATGACTTTATGTTCATGTTTCTTTTGTTCTCCACTGATATGCCTATTTTCTAACATGTATATTATTCCTATTGTTATTACATGTTTATTACCTTACTAGGATTTATAGATCACCCTTTTCTTATGCATATCCTTAGGTTATCCCATGCAATGCTAAGTAGGAGGGAATGTCTTCGTCAGGTAAAGGATGTTTTCAACAACGATATTGTATTTCATGTTTTAAGTTGTTATGTAATGATCGTAATCCACATAGACAATATACCTATTGATCTTCTATGTTGTATCAAGTGAATTTTATGTAATAAATCATGTATTAGTGTTTAATAAAGTGAAAGGTTGTCATAGTTTGTATCAGAAGATAGGTTTAGTTATTTTTGGGATTAGGATTAAAAAACCCTAGTGAAAGCCTTAGGGATAAGACTAAGAATAATAAAAACATTTCTATGATTTGGTGGGTATTGATTTTGTGGTTTATCATGAAATTAAATCCATGTCTGGATATAAGGAGGTAGAGGCGGCTCTGGAACAGATGTACCTAGGGGTGGAAACCTCGATAAAGAGTTTCAGGAAAGACCCGATGTATCCTGGTACACAACAATAGGCTTTGTTGCACTCTTGGTTATGACATTACGGGGAGATATGAATTGGTAAATTTACAAGATTAGTATGAACAATTTTTAAGGGAATTAAAAAAATTCTTGTAAGAATATATGTTAGAAAGTAGATCATGGATAATGTAGATTGAAGCCTACAGATTCATAAGTTATGGAAATAAAATAGATTTATAAGTCATCGGTTTTTTCCTTGGATTAACCTTTATTCTTTACCCCTAACATTACTTTCTTTAAGGAATAAAAAATCGTTATACTTCAAGTAGTTTAATATCACAATTTTATCATGTCTAGAGGGTAACTCAAAATTTGATATGTTTCACCAGCAAGATAAAGGATAGTTTTGATATGGAAGGGGAAGAAACTCATACAACACTATTGTCCCTTCCAGAGGACATACTAGCTATAATTAATGAATATTCAAGCTCTCATAGTATCTAAAACTTTTCCAATGTCCTACTTTCTTGCAAGATGCTCTACGACATATCAAACACCTCCTCTATATTGCGGAATCATCAAGGATCATGGATCACTTGTGATTAAAACATTACCTCCCAACTCTCTCACCTATCCCAGCAAGGGAGGTACTTTCAGGGTATTTTCAAATACATCACCCTATATATAGAGTATGATGCACTATTTGATTTTAGGATAGCTTCTGAAGAGGGAGACCTCCGAGTAGCCTATATGTATATAGTCTTGGCTTCCATTATTTTTTGGAAACATAGGTTATATATTTGAAGAACCGTATTTTGAAAATTACATATATGACTCTGTCAGACTTTTTTACAAAAAACTGGTACATGGTGATGTTTTGAAACAGTATGTTAGAAAAAATTATTTTTGAAAAGTGCATCATATTTTCTAACAGTACAATCCATGTTTCATGGAATATGTCGTGACTAAGGATGTGGAAGACTTTGAAAGTGAATTGAGGTATTTTTGCACTAGGTGGACCCTCGTTCTCTATGATCGACATGATAATGAGGGTTAAATAATGTGTAATAACCCAAAGTTTCATTAATGGAAATCCATCTTGAACTAATTAAATGTCTCTTTATGTTTATATAAAATTTCAACTTCATTGGTTTTATGTTAAGAATTTTTACCGTTGCTAATATAGCTGATGAACAGTGATCACATGATTAGTATAAATATAGGTCTTTAACACATCCAATTTTACTTAGACAAAAGAAGTGATGGCCTCGTCCAGTAGAATTGATCCATACGAAGCCCATTTGTCAGAGCTCGGAAAAGAGGTGGAGTCTGTGGGCTTCTCCCTTGACCAATCCCAAGTTTAGCTTCATCTTGTCAATATCGAATGTGACCATCTATGGGAAAAGTATAAGTTGATTGAAATTACCACTCGAGCGATGCTATCCGAGCCACCCCAAGAGTCTATCACCATCGCACACATTACCCTTAGGTCTTATGCAGCTGTTTTAAGGGTTTATGTAACAAATAAGTAGTACTATGTTCATGTACATTATTTTTTTTTGTATATAATAATGAATATAATTTCTAGTCATTTTTTATACATTGTAAATAGTTTTTAAAGTACAAATAGTGTTTTTATTTATTATTTAACTAAGAATTATATTTTATTAAATTAAGGGATTTTTGAACTAAATAGTTTTTTAATAAAATATTATTATTATTATTAAATTAATTTTTATTAAATATAAATGATCTTATAATTTAATGAGTGCAATTATAATTTTTATTAAGGTTTGAAAGCCATTTATGTCCAAAACTGTGAATCTTCGATAAATGTTGGTTTTTATTTTAAAAGTGAAAATTAAAATATATAGAAAATTATTTAGAAAAAATAAATGATATTTTTGGAATCAGGACGTTGAAAATATCCAATGGTGAATTTTTCATAATTTTCTGAGACAGTCAATTTTTTGAGTAAAAATTAAATACCGTTTAAATATATAATGTGTTTTATGACATCAAAATTACCCAATAGTGATGTAATAAAATACAATAATCTTTATTTTAGGCCAATATATGTTTTAACATTAAAATAATGTAATTTTGGGTTTGTTTAACGTAATTTTGAAATCATTAATGGACCCCTCAAGACTTATTCAACACCTTGCCTTTTTAAATTAATTTCCTTGGGATTGTGACTCACCTCCACATAAGCAACCATAATATTTTAAGAAGTTCTGACTTTTTCCTTATAAAATATTTTTTTCCTCTTCCCTTTTCCAAAAACCATGGGCCAAAACCATGGGATGGTTTGTGGTTAGGATAAATTTAATATAAGGAGTCCCAAACCTAAATAATAAAGAATTCCCTCACCTTTCCTATATAATCCAACTCAAGCTCCCACTTCCTCCTCACTCAAAGCTTTTTGAGTTCGTGCAAAATCTGTCATACTCTCTCTAGAATCCTCCCAATGTGCCCCAATCTCCCAAGAAGCCTCTCACAAGCCTCTCTCTAACCTTTGGAAGCACACTTCCAAGTAAGGGTTTTTTTCTTCCTTTCTCATTTTTGTCAATTTTCATTAAGATGTATTACCCTTTTAATTTAAATTATGAATGTTGGGGTATGGTTTCACACCTCCCCCATACTTCCCTCTTATTGTTTTAATGATGGTAGACCCCTTTCTCTCTCATTAAATGCCTCCCATGTATACCCATTACTATGCTGAAATTCCGAAAGGAACTTCTCTCTCCTCTTTTACATTCAAGCAATACTATTGTATCATGAATCTAAATTCCATTTAAATTGTTGGGACATGTATCTATATGACCTCCTTATGTTCCATTACATATAAATATTATGAGGAACCCCTTTCTCTCTCATCAACCATTTTTATGAATTCTTATGTCACGCCGTTACGCTGCCGAAATCACATCGATTTTCTAAGCCAATGTCATTATGTAGTGAATACCATGCCCATTTCTCCATAAAGGGTATTCACCTTTATGCACATTTACTTAATGATTGTAAAGTTTCATGTATGAATTCCACTTTCCTTTATCATGGAATAAATGGTTATGTTTTATAAATCCATGTTTTATGATCCATGTGGCACACTTATGCATGAAATGAAATGTTTAAGAAGGGTGTGCCCATATAGTGCTCCAATGCATTGGGTAAAGTATAGTATCATGATACATCATGTGCAATGAGTGTTGACTCATTCTAATTCAAGTGCAACGAGGTTTTACTCGTGATTTATGTGCAATGAGGATTTACTCATGCTCCATGTGGAATGAGCCTTGCCTCATGCTAATTCCATGTTAAGTGTTTTTGCCACATTTCCATGTTATAATTATCATGCTTTATAATTCCTTTGTGTTCATGTTTCTTATATGCTCTATTGATATTCCTATTGTATAATATGTATTTTATTCCATGTGTACTCCCTTACTGGGCTTTATAGCTCACCCTTTTCTTATGCATGTCCTCAGGTTATCACATGCAATGCTAAGTACGAGGGAATGTAGTGGTCATGTAAAGGAAGTTTTCAATAAAGATTTTGTATTTAATGTTTTATGTTTTTATGTAATGGTCCTAAGCCCCAAATATACTAAACCTCTCGATATTCTTTGTTTTATCAAGTGATGTTTTATGTAATAAATCATGTTTAAGTTTGTAATAAAAGCAAGGTTGTCATAGTTGGTATCAGAGGATAGGTTTAGTTATTTTTGGGATTAGGAAACACTTGTAAAGCCTTAGAGATAAGACTACGTATAAAAAAACATCCCTAAGTTTTGGTAAGTACTGAGTAAGTGGTTTATTAGACAAATACATCCCTGTCTGGATACGAGCAGGTAGACGCGGCTCTGGCACAGATGTATCCTAGGGGTAAAACCCGAAAACACCGCTTTGAGTTAGACTCGAACGGGAACTGGTGTACGACAACGGGTCTTTCTGCCCTTTTGGTTACGAAACTCCCAGGGGATATTTTTTGATAAATTCACAATCTTAGTATGAACCCTTATTAAGGGAAAAATTCCCATAAGAATATATGTTAGAAAGGAGATCATGAAAAGCCTAGATTGAAGCCTATAGACTCATGAGTTAGGGAAATGAAAGTTTATTTATAAGTAATCAACTTTTGTCTTTGGATTACTCTTTATGTGTTACCCCTAAAATTCCTTTTATTCCAGCCAATGACCCATAATTGGAGGACTCAGGCTAAAAATCGATGTGAAGATCAGTGTGATGACTATACTAATGAGATTCCCAATCCAATGGGAGCGGTAATCGCGATCTTTATCACACATCTCTCTCAGCTAACTCAAGAATTGAATATAAACACAAGTCAAGAGGAACGTTCAACCCCCCCCCCAAGAAAGAACAAGTCACTATCGATAGATTCATGAGAAAAAGGCCTCCTACTTTTAGTGGATCATTCGATCCCACGATCGCTGAACAGTGGATCAACTCCATTGAAAAGATCTTATCCATCCTTCAATGTTCTGAACAAGAGAAGGTTGTCCTGACTGCCTATCGTATGGAGGGTGAAGCTGATAAATGGTGGACGATGATCAAAAATACGAATCCTGAGGAGGAGATCGAGGAGTTGGAATGGAAGGATTTTCGGAAGATGTTCTTAGATAAATATTTTCCGCGCACCCTCTGGCTTAAGATGGAAAGGGACTTCCATTCCCTCAAGAAAAAAGATGAATAATATGTTGGAGCATACGAGGAAAACATCACAAGGCTTGCATGATACGCTTCTGGCTTTGTCGTTACCCCCGAATACAAGGTTGACCGCTTCTTTGGTGGGCTGAAGCCTAGCTTGCGGAAAGCATTAGTGATCCGTGACTTCGACAGCTATGAAGAAAATTGTCTGATGTGCCCTCAAGGTCTAAATGTAGATCGAGGAATCACAGGGGTATCATGGGGACACGAAGCGTAAGGTGGACTTCAATGCTAGTGGTCCAATGGATAAATCCAATGATGCTAAGAAGATCCAGCACCCCACTTGCCAAGAGTGCGGAAAGAAGCACCCTAGAAATTGTCATAAGGGGACGAGAAAATGCTTCAGGTTTGGAAAAGAAGGGCACCTAGCTGTTAATTGTCTCCAAGAAAGACCCACGGTTGCGACAGAGGAGAGGAATGCTCCGTTCGAGCCTCAATGCGTTGTTCAATGCTACAAATGCAAAGAACCGGGTCATTTTTCAAATCAGTGCCCTAATCCAAGGGTTTTCGGAGGCGAACAACAACCTCCAAGGTAGAAAGGAAGAGCTTTTGCCATCACTTCTACCGATGTGAACCCCGACAATGAAGTGGTGACAGGTACGCTAGTTATTCATTCAAGAATAGAGAACGTACTTTTTGATTCAGGTTCTACGCATTCTTTTATATCTCAAAAGTTTAGTAGAACAATACCAGCACCACCACAAATCATGGAAGTAAAGATGTCAGTGAGTATGGAAAATGTGGAAATCATTGCATCCCATGAATATAAGTCCTCCCTGTTATAATCTGTGGATTTAATTTCCCGGAGAACCTCATCATACTCCCTCTGGTGGAATTTGATGCAATTCTTATCATGGATTGTCTTTCCTTATATAGAGCCAATATAAATTGTCGGGAGAGGGAAATCACACTCCATATGGAGAATCGACCCCCGATTCTTTACAAGTGTCAGGAGGAAGATGAATCTATTTTATCTCCATCATCTCAAGCATGGTTATTACTGCCTTATGAGCACACGTATCTGGCTCAGATGATTGAGTCCAAGGAAAAAAACCATCCTTGAACAAATGCCTATTGTGAGGGAATTCGCTAAACTGTTTCCCAAGGAACTGCCTGGTCTTCCTCCTAGAAGAGATGTTGATTTCTCAATTGAACTTATACCTGGGGTGCTACTAATATCGAAGACTCCATATAGAATGGCTGTTGTTGAGCTTGAATAGCTGAAGAAACAACTACAGGAGAATCTGGATAAAGGGTTTATATGCCCAAGGGCTTCACCATGGCGTGCACCAGTCCTCTTCGTCAAGAAGAATGATGGGTCAATGCGGCTCTGCATCGATTATCGTGAACTTAACAAAATCACGATAAAGAAGAAGTATCCTCTCCCAAGAATCGATGACTTGTTTGATCAGCTACGTGGGTCACAATACTTCTCCAAGGTGGACTTGCGGTCAGGATATTATCAAGTAAGGGTGAAGAAGGAAGATGTCCCCAAGACTGCTTTTTGTACAAGATACGAGCACTATGAATTCATAGTAATGCCTTTCGGACTCACCAATGCTCCAGAAATCTTCATGGACTTAATAAATAGAGTCTTTAGAGATTACCTAGAAAAATTTTTGGTAGTCATTATAGATGATATTCTAATATACTCCAAAACCAAGGAGGATCATGAGGAGAATTTATGAACTATACTGGAGACTTTGCGCAAGGAGAAGCTCTATGCAAAGTACAGAAAGTGTGAGTTCTGGTTGAAGGAAGTCTCATTCTTGGGACATATCATCACAATCAATGGGATATCTGTGGATCCCTCCAAAACAGATGCAATTGAGGGATGGTTAAGGCCAACATCGGTAACGGATATCCATAGCTTCTTGGGGTTAGCTGGATATTATCGATGATTTGTGATAAATTTCTCACGATTGTCCAACCCTCTTACAAAGATAACTTGGAAGGGAGTAAAGTTTTCTTGGAGTGATTAATGCGAAGAATGCTTCAAGGAGTGGAAAAGGAGGCTTATCACTGTGCCTGTGCTAACTTTACCCATAAGAGGGGAACTTTTTGTGGTATTCAGTTATGCGTAAAAGAAGGTCTTAGGCTGTGTGTTGATGCAGAATGATAAATTGATATCCTATGCCTCAAGGAAGTTGAAAATCCATGAGCGAAACTATCCAACACATGATCTGGGGTTGGCGGCTGTGATCTTTGCCTTGAAAATATGGCAGCATTATCTCTATGGAGAGAAATGTGAGATATATACTAACCACAAGAGTCTTAAATATAAATTCACGCAGAAAGAGATTAATATGTTCCAGAAAATATGGATAAATCTCATCAAGAATTATGACTGTTCAATACATTATGACCCTGGGAAAGAGAACAAGGTGGCATATTCCATAAGTAGAAAGGATCCAGCGATTTTATCAATGATGAGAATTGAGAAGGATCCAATCTTCTTAGACTTGATGAAGATGGACATGGGAATCATAGAGAAGGGAACATTATAAATCCTTTCACAAATTATTGCTCAACCATCTCTTTTGGAAAGGTTGAAGGATGCTCAAAAGCATGATTTTTGAATTCAGGAAAAAGTGGAAGCTATCAAAAAGGGGAAATCCTCAGAGTTTAATGTTAATGAAGAAGTAATTGTGTGTTTTGAGAAAATACTATGTGTTCCATCAAGTCTGGAGCTAAAGAAGGAACTTTTGGATGATGCACATAGTTCAAATTTCTCTATTCACCGAGGGAGCACAAAGATGTATCGAGATCTCCGAGAAAACTTTTGGTGGGATAATATGAAGAAGGAGATCGCTGAATATACATCAAAGTGTCTGGTGTGTCAGCAAGTGAAGGCAGCGAGGCACAAGTATAAGCGGATGATGCAACCATTGCCCATACCAGAATAGAAATGGGAGAACATCACCATGGACGTTGTCACCGGACTTCCAAGGACATCCAAAGGCAATAATGCAATCTGGGTTGTTTTGGATCGTCTTATAAAGACTGCACACTTCATTTCTATTCGGGAGGATTTCTCATTGGATCAATAGGCACAGATATATATCAGGGAAGTTTTAAGGTTGCATGGAGTACCACTATCTATTGTGTCTGACTGAGATCCAAGATTCACCTTTATGTTTTGGAAGAGTCTTCAACATGATTTGAATACCGAACTGAACTTCAGTACGGCCTATCATCCTCAAACTGATTCCCAATCTGAGCGGACTATCCAAACACTTGAGGATATGTTGAGATCCTCCTCAATGGACTTTAAAGGATGATGGTATCAACATCTTCTTCTTGTTGAGTTCTCTTATAATAATAGTTGCCACTCGAGCATCCAAATGGCACCACATGAAGCCCTGTATGGGAAAAGGTGAAGAACACCGGCATGTTGGGATGAGGTCGGTGAACATAAGCTACTTGGACTCGAAATGGTCGAGGAAATGGTGGAGAAGGTGTAAACCATTCAGCAGCATATCAAGGCAGCTCAGAGTCGACAGAAGAGTTATGTAGATAATCGTCAACGAGACCTTGAGTTTAATGTTAGAGACTTGGTTTTTCTACGCATATCTCCATGGAAGAAGTTCATGAGGTTTGGAAATAAAGGGAAGTTAAGTCCAAGGTACATAGGCCCCTTCGAGATTCTTGATCGTGTTGGGGTTGTGGCCTATCAACTTGCACTTCCACCTACTATGGCCAAAGTACATGATGTCTTTCATGTATCCCTCTAAAGGAAGTACATACCGGACCCTTCACATGTACTCTCTTCTGAGGAGGTACAATTGGAAGATGATCTTACTTATGAGGAGAAACCAGTGAAGATCTTAGATCATAGAGAAAAAGTTCTACGAAATAAGACAATGCCCCTCATCAAGGTGTTGTGGAGAAACCACAAGTTTGAAGAAGAGACTTGGGAATCGGAGGATATGATGAAGCTGAGTTACCCACATTTGTTTTAGTGTGGGAAAAGGAAAATTTCAAGGGAAAAATTTTTTAAGGGGGGAATATTGTAATGACCCAAAGTTTCATTATTGGAAATACCTCTTGATCTAATTAAATGTCTCTTTATTTTTGTATAAAATGTCAACTACATTGGTTTTATGTTAATAATTTTGACTGTTGCTAATATATCCGTTGAACAGTGATCACATGATTAGTATAAATATAGGGCTGTAACACATCAAATTTTACTTAGACAAAAGAAGTGATGGCCTCGTCCAGTAGAATTTCTCCATGCGAAGCCCATTTGTTGGATCTCGGAAAAGAGGTGGCGTCTTTGGACTTCTCCATTGACCAAGCCCAAGCTGAGCTTCATCTTGTCAAGCTCGAACGTGACCATCTACGGGAAAAGTGGAAGTATATTGAAATTACCACTTGAGCGATGCTATCCGAGCCACCCCAAGAGTCTATCACCATCGCACACCTTACCCTTAGGTCTTATGCAACTATTTTAAGGGGTTATGTAACAAATAAGTAGTACTATGTTCATGTACATTATTTTTTTTTGTATATAACAATGAATATAATTTCTAGTCGTTTTTTATACATTGTAAATAGTTTTTAAAGTACAAATAGTGTTTTTAGTTATTATTTAACTAAGATTTATATTTTATTAAATTAAGGTATTTTTGAATTAAATAATATTTTATTAAAATATTGTTATTATTATTAAATTAATTTTTATTAAATATAAATTATCTTATAATTTTATGAATTCAATTATAATTTTTATTAAGGTTTGAAATCCATTTCTGTCCAAACCTGTGAATTTTTGATAAATGTCGGTTTTTATTTTAAAAGTGAAAATTAACATATTTATAAAAATATTTAGAAAAAATAAATGTTATTTTTTGAATCAGGATGTCAAAATTATCCAACGGTGATTTTTTCATAATTTTCTGAGATAGTCAAATTTTTGAGTAAAAATTAAATACTGTTTAAATATATAATGTGTTTTATGACATCATAATGACCCAATAGTGATGTAATAAAATACTATAATCTTTAAGTTCGGCCAATATATGTTTTAACATTAAAATAATGTGATTTTGGGTTTGTTTAACTTACTTTTCAAAACATTAATGGTCCCCTCAAGACTTATTCAACACCATGCCTTTTTAAATTAATTTCCATGGGAGTGTGGCTCACCTCCACATAAGAAACCCTAATATTTTAAGATGTTCTGACTTTGGCCTTATAAAATATTGTTTTCCTCTTCCCTTTGACAAAAACCATTGGCAAAAACCATGGGATGGTTTGTGTTTTGGATTAATTAAATATAAGGGGTCCCAAACCTAAATAATAAAAAATTCCCTCACCTTTCCTATATAAACCCACCCAATCTCCCACTTCCTCCTCACTCAAATCCTTTGGAGTTCATACAACCTCTGACCTACTCTCTCTAGAATCCTCCCAAGGTGCCCCAATCTCCCAATAAGCCTCTCACAAGCCTCTCGCTAGCCTTTGGAAGCACACTTCCAAGTAAGGGTTTTTTTCTTACTTTTTTCATTTTTGTCAATTTTCTTTAAGCTGTATTACCCTTTTAATATCAATTATGAATGTTGGAGTATGGTTTCTAACCTCCCCCATACTGCCCTATTATTGTATGAATGATGGGAGACCCCTTTCTCTCTCATTAAATTCCTCCCATGTACACCCATTACTATGCCGAAATTCTGAAAAAAACTTCTCTCTCCACTTTTACATTCAAGCAATTTTTTTGTATCATGAATCTAAATTCCATTTAAATTGTTGGGACATGTATCTATATGACCTACTTACTGTCCATTACATATAAATATGATGAGGAACCCCTTTCTCTCTCATCAACCATTTTTATTAATTCTTATGTCACGCCGTTACGCTGCCGAAATCACACCGATTTTCTAAGCCAATGTCATTGTGTAGTGAATACCATGCTCATTTCTCCATCAAGGGTATTCACCTTTATGCACATTTACTTATTGATTGTAAATTTTCATGTATGAATTCCACATTATTTTATCATTGAATAAATGATTATGTTTTATGAATCCTTGTTTTATGATCCATGTGGAACACTTATGCATGAAATGAAATGTTTAAGAAGGGTGCACCCTTATAGGGCTCCAATGCATTGGGTAAAGTATATAATCATGATATGTAATGTGCAATGAGTGTTGACTCGTGATAATTAAAGTGCAACGAGGGTTTACTCGTGCTTTATGTGCAATGAGGATTTACTCATGCTCCATGTGCAATGAGCCTTGGCTCATGCTAATTCCATGTTAAGTGTTATTGTGACATTTCCATGTTATGATTATCATGCTTTATCATGACTTTATGTTCGTGTTTCTTATATGCTCTATTGATATGCCTATTATTTAACATGTATTGTACTCCTCATGTTATTCCATGTGTACTCCCTTACTGGGCTTTATAGCTCACCCTTTTCTTATGCATGTCCTCAGGTTATCCCATGCAATGCTAAGTACGAGGGAATGTAGTGGTCATGTAAAGGAAGTTTTCAATAAAGATGTTGTATTTCATGTTTTACATTTTTATGTAATGGTCCTAAGCCCCAAAGACACTAAACCTCTCGATATTCTTTGTTGTATCAAGTGAAGTTTTATGTAATAAATCATGATTATGTTTGTAATAAAAGCAGGGTTGTCATAGAATGCATAATAGTGGTGTGTAATCAACCCTGAAGTCATTTATAAATTTTAGAGCTCTATTTGTATGGAATCAAATTGCGAGGATGAAATTTTTTTAAGGGGGGAGGTTGTGATGACCAAAACATTCATTAATGAAAATTCCTCTTGATCTAATTAAATGTCTTATTATTGTTATATAAAATGTGAACATCATTGGTTTTATTTTTCTAGATTTTAAAATACTGTTAATAATTGTGACTGTTTCTAATATAGTCATTGAACAGTGATCACATGATTAGTATAAATATAATGATTTAACAAATCCAATTTACTCAGAAAAAGGAAGTGATGTCCTCATCCAGTAGACTTTCCCCATACAAAGACCATTTGACAAAGCTCTAAAAGGAGGTGGCATCATTGGGATTTTCTCTTGACCAAGCCCAAGATGATCTTGAACACATTAAGCTTGAGCGGAACCGACTACGGGAGAAGTGGAAGTTAATAGAGATTACCACTCGAGTGATGTTATCCGAGCCACCCCAAGAGTCTGTTACTATCGCAAACCTTACCCTTTGGTCTTATTCAGTTATTATAAGGGGTTATGTAACAAGACCCTATCACTATGATATTGTATATTATTCTTATATGGAGAATAAACATTCTTTTTATTGTTACTTTGTAAATAGTTTTTAAAGCACAAATAACATTTTTAGTTAATATTAAACTAAAAATATATTTTAATGAATTAACGGATTTTTGAATTAAATAATATTTTAATAAAATATTATTATTATTATTAAATTAATTTTTTTTTAATATAAATTATCTTATAATTTTATGAATGCAATTGTAATTGTTTTTAAGGTTTGAAAGCTGTTTTTGTCAAAACCCATGAATTTTCGATAAATGTCTGTTTTTATTTTAAAAGTAAAAATTCACATATTTAGAATATTATTTAGATAAAATGAATATTATTTTGGGAATTAGGATGTCAAAATTATCCAATGGTGAATTTTTCATAATTTTTTGAGACAACCGAATTTTTTTGTAATAATTAAATACCGTTTAAATATATAATGTGTTTTATGACATCATAATGACCCAATAGTGATGTAATAAAATACTATGAACATTATTTTCGGAAAATATATGTTTTAAAAATAAAATGATTTGATTTTGGGTTTGTTTTATTTATTTTACAAAGCATTAGTGGTCCCTTCAAGGCTTATAATACATTTTGTATTTTTATATTATTTTCCTTGAGAGTGTGACTCGTCTCCACATAAGAAACCCTATTATTTTAAGAATTTAGGCCATTGGACTTATAAAAAATTGTTTTCTATGCCCCTTTGGCAAAAACCATGGGCATGTTTGTGGTTTTTATTAGTTTTATCTGAGGTGTCCCAAACCTAAATAATAAAGAACTCCCTCTCCTTTCCTATATAAACCCTCTCAAGCTCCCACTTCCTCTTCACTCAAAGCCTTTGGAGTTCGACCAACCCCTGACCTCATCTCTATATATTCCTCCCAAGGTGCCCCAACCTCCCAAGAAGCCTCTCTCAAGCCTCTACCATGCTTTTGGGATCACACTTCCAAGTAAGGGATTTCTTCCTTTCTCATTTTTGTCCAATTTTCATTAAGTTGTTATGCCCTTTTGTTTTCAATTAAAAATGTTAGGGGTATGATTTCACACCTCCCACATACTTCCCAATTTATTTTTGGATGATGTTATACCCCTTTACCTCTCATTAATGCATCCCATGTACACCCGTTACCATGCCGAAATTCTGTGAGAGATTTCTCTATCCTCTTTTATATCTAAGTAATTATTTTGTATTATGGATTGTAATTCCATTACATTTGTTGGAACACGTATCTATATGACCTCCTTAATGTTAGTTTCTTATAAATATTATGAGACACCATTTTCTATCTCATCAACCATTTTCATAAATCTTTATGGAATTCTATTATGCTGCCGATATTGCACCGCGTTTTTCCAAGCCAAAATCATTGTGTAGTTAATACCATACCCATGCCTCTATCAAGTGTATTCAACTTTATGAACATATACATATTTAATGGTACTTTCATGTATTTATTCCACATTAATTAATCATTGAATAACTTATGATGTTGATTGATTCAATGTTATATGATCCATGTGCCACACTTATGCATGAAATGAAATGTTTAGGAAGGGTGTGCCCTGATAGCGCTTCAATGCATTGGGTAAAGTATAGTATCATGATACATCATGTGAAATGAGTGTTGACTCATGATAAATTAAGTGAAAATAGGGTTTACTCATGCTTCATTAGCAATGATAATTTACTCTTTCTCTATGTGCAATGTGCCTTGGCTCATGCTAAATTCCATGTTAAGTGTTGTTTCCACATTTACATGTTATGATTATCATGCTTTATCATGCCTTTATGTTCATGTTTCTCTTATGATTTATTTATTTTACTATTATTTAACATGTATTGTATTCCTCATTTTATTCCATTTTTATTCCCTTACTGGGCTTTATATCTCACCCTTTTCTTATGCATGTTCTCAGGTTGTCCCATTCAATGATATGTTTGAGGGAATTTAGTGGTCATTTAAAGGAAGTTTTAAAGATGTTTTATTTCATGTTTTAAATTGTTATGTAATGATCCTAATCCCCAAAGACATGAGACCTCACGATCTTCTATGTTGTATCAAGTGAATTATATGTAATAAATCATTCTTTAATGAGTAATAAGGAGCAGGGTTTTCATAACAAGTCATATAAATCATATTTCTATCATCTAACCTATATTTAATAATTTCATAATTGATTATTAAAAATATCCTTTAGAAATATTTTATATAAATAAATATTTCAACATCATTATCTAAAAGTTATGGAAAAGGAAACATGAGAAGGGTGGTCTGAAACATTCATTAAGGGTAAACATAATCATTAAAAATTAAATGTCATCAACAAGCATACGAGTGAATAAATGAATTATTAATTAATCAAAGTGAATAATCAAATCATAAAATATCTCATACCTATCAATACTCAGACCATTAAATATGAAAACATGGAAAATTCAAGAGTTATAAGAGTCAATAATCATGATCCATGAGATATCAATCTCAATCATTAGAAACAGTATAAACCTAATGCAAGAATACAAAAAACATGGTGGTATCTTGGAAAATCATCACACGAAACCCTTATCGAACCCTTAAAAAACCCTTACAAATGAAAAAACATGTATAGTCAACTTCTATATCCAGAGTACCCGATACATTATAGTGCTATCTTGGCGCACCCATCATATAAGCTATAACAGGCTCACCAGATGTTAATTGGGTTCCCCCATCATTTATAATTTCCAAGAACCAAATACAATGAGAATTCATAAAAAATAAATGAAACAACCTTTATTATTTTCAAAAAATTATTAAACTAGGAAAAGGAAATATGTCCCACTATAATCCCTTTGAAACATTATAAACCCATAGAAAATAAATGGGTTCTGAAAAATAAGTTTCAAACATGATTAACCCATTGAAAAGAAATGGGTTTCAAAATAATATCTATCAAAAAATGATTATCCCATGGGAAGTAAATGGGTTCTAAATAAATATATTGGAATAATTATTAAATCATGGAAAGGAAATGGGTTTCAAAACAATATCTTTAAAACGTGATTATCCCTTGAAAAAGAAATAGGTTCCAAAAGAATCTCTAGGAAAAATGATTAACCCGTAGACAAGAAATGGGTTCAAAACAATATCTTTTAAAACATGATTATCCCATGGAAATTAAATTGGTTCCAAAATAGATTTTTATAAACATTATTAACCCATGTAAAAGAAATGGGTTTCATTATAATACCTTTTAAAACATGATTATACCATGAAAAAGAAATGTGTTCCAAAACAATCTCTCTGAGACATGATTAACCCAAGGAAAAGAATTTCATTACAAAATAATATCTCTAAAACATGATTAAACCATGGAAAAGAAGTCAGTTCCTTAACTATCACTTTAGGATATAATTAACTCATGGAAAGGAAATGGTTTTCATAAAAGTCTATTTAGGAAAGAATCAACTTGCAGAAAAGAAACAAGTTTCCTAAAAATCTATTTTAAAAATGTTTATCCCGTTGAAATGAAATGGGTTTACAAAAAATATCTTTGAAACAATATTAACCCATGGAAAATAAATGGGTTCCATAAATATCTCTTTGAAACATAGTTATCACATGGAAACGAAATGAGTCCCAAAACAATCTTATTGAAACATTAGTAACCCATGGAAAATAAATTGGTTCAATAAAAATATCAATGAAACATGAGTAACACGTGTAAAAAATGTTTCCATATAAATATCATTGAAACATGATTAAACTGTGTAAAATAAATGGGTACCTTAATAATCTCTTGGAAATAAGATTAACCCATGTAAAAGAAAGTGGTTCCTGAAAAATATATTTGAAAAAATCATAATCCATGCATAAAAGAATGAGGGTGGTTTAAATAAAAAATATCCCATTATGAGGTTAAGTAAAAAAGGATTTCTACATTAATTAATTTAAATACCATAAAAATATCACTAAGAACATTCATAATGAAAATAAAATTTAAACATTCCAAAGTGCCTCATACCACCTTGAAACATTTGAATTAAAAACCCCAAGAATGGAATAAAATTAAATAAAACATATAATTTCATGAGAATAAATATATTCTTGATATAACATTTCAAAGGAGAATTATATAAAATACATAAGGTAAAATAGGTGTATAATAAAAAAAATGTCACATGGAATGAAAATTATTACCAAAATACATTACCACTATTGTAATATTGAAACCGTGAACACGATGAAAGAATAATCATTAAATGAAGAATAATATCATGAAAAATATATAGATTCATTATATAAAATTTAAAATAGTTATTTTATAAATATTATAAAAGTAATTAGGTGAATAATAGAAAATAAATCTCCATGTAATGTAAATTGAGACGAAACCCCTTACCTTGAGTTTGATTTTTCACGGTTGTCCTCTATCTTCTTGAATAATATAAATATGTAAATTTTATAATTGCACTATAAATTTTCCAATTTTATTATTATTTATATTTAAATTATAAACAATTTATATTTAATTACTTAATCAATAGTTTTTATGTCATATTTGTTTACCATATTCGGCTTATGTGGAAAAACTGACTTTGATAGGTCGACTATGGTTAATGAGGTCATTATTTAAATATATCTAGAATAATGACCATTAATTAATTTTAACATTTTTATTTCAATTATACATTTTAAATCATATATAAAATATGGTTCTGAAAAATGATCCATCGTTACGATCATAGAGACAGTAGGCCATACGTACACATAAGTAATATTCTCATTTTTCAATGATCATTATAGAAAGAAGGTAAGTAACATTTATCTTTTCATAATTACCATTATATAAAAAATACCATATTATTTAATTACATATAATTATATATATTTATATATATTATTCTTGTGATTTGGTGATGAAAAAGGATGAATCACATTTCTTCGAGGTGCTGGCAGTCCATATGTCCACAAATGACGTTATCAATTTTTCAGTGTGTGAAATGGAAAGAATAAAATATATATTATGTAAATATAGATAATTATGTCATGAATATCATACATATGTATTTTATATCATATTTTTTTATTTAAACCATCTGTAATACATTCCATTTAAAGGTTAAACGCATCACATCGCTTTGAGTAGGCGGTAGTCCACACTTCCAAAAATGATGTTATCATATTCCAACAAAACAGAAAGTATGAAGTTATGTGCCCTAAAATAATTAAATATGTATAAATAAATTATATATATCATATATATCAGATAAAATTGTATTTCCATAATAATACCCAGCCATAAGAGGTGGTAATGGAAACAAGGAACGAATTTGTTTCGTGAGGTGGTAATTCGGCTTCCACAAGAATGGTAAGTTCATTACCCATTTGATGGAAGTGTGTGTAGGTGTAGGTAGAATCCTTAAAATTAAAAATTTATGTAAATTTATGATAATTTTTTAATTATATAATAATGTAATAAGAATAATTTAATTGGTCGATAATGAAATAAAACATAAATATATATTGAAAAATGTTACCTCTTTTTCGAGTAACTCCTTTTAGATTGCACCAAATGGCTTCCTTGATTGAAATTATTCCTAATGTTAGGAATATAGGGTGTGTTTAGTGATGTTGGTAGATTGTTTTTTTAGGGTTTATATGATCCAAAAGGCTTGATAGTTTTGAAAAAATGGGGTAGAGTAAGTACCTTTTTATAGTGGAGTGGGGGTGGCATTCTTGTAAATTTAAAAAGATAAACATTGTTGATAGGTCTACCTTACATAATTTTCCTCCAATAAAGATACCAATTCTAAAAAATATGTTTTATGGTCTAATAATTTCCTACCAATCTAGTTTTTACAAGTTTCTATGTCCTTTTTCCCCTTATGATTAATGTTTAACAGCTATTTAACCTCATTTTTACCTTAATCACTGTAATTAATTTTAATTACATTCACTAATATTTTTTTTCAAAAACTAAGTTTTCCACATTATATATTATAAATTATTATTATTAAAAATTTGGAATAATTTTTTTTAAATTCCAATCACATAGCTTCAATTAATTAATTTAAAATTAATCATGTAGATGGGACAACAAAGTAGGGTTTTAAAGTGAAAATTTCAAAACATTTGCTAAGTTTTTATATCGAAAATAACTATTAAAATAATTAAAATTCCATATATTGGATTTAATTATATAGAAGTTATCTATTTATACTTTAAACACTATTAAAAATAAAATTTAAATATATAAATTAATCAGATGAAATGAAGTTTTTAATTAAAATGTGGTGCCATTCACAATTCATCAATATATATATATATATTCTCAGAAAAATTAAAAAAACAAAACAAAGATAATTTTTATATTATGATTTAAAATTTAATCTTATTTTTTAAAATATAAATTATAAAATTTCTGAAAAATATATTTAAAATAGGTACCTCATTAAAAGGCAGTAAAACTGCCCTTAAAAAATATACATCTTTTTATGGTTAAAATTGGATTTATTCTTATCTTAACAATATCAAAATTATTGGATGAATAAAAAAACATTTTATTAAAAATATAAATAATAAATTTAATTAATATCTTTCACTAATAGTGATTAATTAAATTTATTAATATAAAACATCATTTTTGTTATAAAACTAGTTTTTATAAAAACACATCCTTTACATTCAATTAGATTTTATTTTCATTTCTAATTAATCGGTAAACAATGAATTTATTTTATAGACACATATAAGATATATTTTAATAGTTTATTTAATCTCATTCATTCACATCATTTAAATGTATATGTGATAACTATTGTGTTAAATATTAATATTATACTGTTGTCTTGTAAGACTCAGGATTGTGTGTAAAATAAGTCATCAAAGGAACTTAAGGAAATAAATGATAGACATGGTATTGCGTGTGATTTAATGTAAATTACGTATTTTATATTATCAAATATGTTACATAATTTAAATTTATTTAAAAGAATATATTTCATAAAATTTGTGATGTTATATCCAACCCTCCTTAAATGAATTTTGCCTAATAAATTCATCTTGTTTATCTTAAGATTTAAAATATTTAGAATTCATTTATTGAAACCCACATAGTAAAAATATGTTAATAAAAATCCTCTTAAAAATTGTAGATGGGAAACAAAAAAACACTAGAATTCATGCTTAAGTAGTTTTCTAAAAATTTATAACATTGGTGGGAAATTTAAAGATGGATTTGGAAATGAAAACAAATTATAATGGACTATTAGAGAGTGTCCGAGAACCTAGTCAATATTTTGTCAATGTTGATAAAACCACAATCCGAATAGGCTTGGAAAATATCATTCATATCATCATAAAATTATTTAATTGTGTATCATTTTATTTCAAAATCCTAGTCCTATATTTAAAAAATTTTCTGACCATGTAGTCCAAGAGAAAAAGGAAAAGGTATTGTACATACATGATGAGTATAATTTCATCCATTAATTAATTTCAAGTATAATATAATATTTTTCTCCAAACAATGAGTATTCAAGATCAATTTTCAATTCTTGAAGCACTAAATTCATGTTTTAAAAACCATATAACCAAAAAAGGGATAGTCAACTTATTCCACATGTCTTTAGACATTAACCAAAACCAAAATTTTTAGCACATAGTATGATAATTTCCAAAATTAGTAAAACATAAAATGATACAATAATATTAAAAATTAAATAGTAATACCCAATAAAGAATCTAAATTATTCCATAAATAACTATCCTTAAAATTATTCACGCATTTCATAACTAAGTTTTAAACCAAGATATTATATGGATTTGATCGTTCATTCTTAAAAGATAAATCAAATATTATTACCCAATAAAATCCAAAATTTTTTTGAAATAAAATTAATCATAACATTTAATAATTTCATAAAATTTGGGACATCACGTAGGCCAGTGGTAGGTGAAAAAACCCATATGGTTCTTTATTCATAGGTTCCTGACCCACTACCTAGCCAGATGTGATGAGTTAACACCGAGCATATAGGTTTTCCTATATTATTTAAATATGAAAACTAATTCCTCCCTAAAAATAATGATTTTTATCCTAGTGGATAAAAATACCTTATCCAAAAAAACGCATCCTGAAATAACTTTAAGATCTCATCACTTATAACCTCAAATGGGTGTCTAATACTTTAGACTTATGATCATCCATAATCTTATAGTACTATGATGGTATGCATAACTCTTAATATAACCTCATATGAAAACATCTTAATCTCAGATGTTATGTAAAACCCCAAGCTTCCACAGTATGTTTCGCTTTGAATAATGTAATAGCTTGCATTGTACGCAACTTCGAGATTCTAACACACCCCGACCAATCAAACTAGCTATTATGAATAGTAATACTAACTTTTTGAAATTTTATAAATTTTATATTTCAAAATGCACTTAATTTTTGGATTTGGAATATCAAAATTAGTTTAGGATGAATTTTTGGTATTTTTCTGAAGACTTTCTATTTTTGATGAATAATGAAAAACAATAAGTTATATTTTAAAAATGATTTTTTATTTAAATAATTATTTATTTTATTTAAATTTATTTAAGTCAAAATAGATACATAATACCTATATAAGTTCAATGTAATTCATTAGAGTTAGTTTATACTAGTTTTAGATATATAGAAATTTTATTGAACTTTTTAACCGTCTTTTACACACCTCCTAGGAGCATTCGCAAATTTGAATAAAACATAATTTTACCGCTTCTGTGAATTTAATTTCAAAAATCCGAGAGACATGGTTGATATCAGAAAGTAAAATGTGGTTCAATTTGATAAAAACAATTTATGGTGAATAATAACTTTTGACTTTTATTTACCACGGTTAAAAGTAAATAAGGAAATCAAGGGTAAAAATGATATTATTATTACCCTAACACTTGTCCCAATTCTACTGTATAAGTTTAATTCGACCAAACACAACCTTAGGAAAAGAATATGATCCTTTAGGTCTACTTGGATTAGATTAGGTCATTTATTATTATTTAATTCAAAGAAGAGTTAAAAGTGTTAAATTAAAATCTTAATAACTAAAACATTTTTAATATAGGGTTATAAATAAGATAAATTCAATTAAAAATATTAATTAGAAATCTAAAAATATTTCCTACAAAATGGTATTTTATTTATATTTTTTAGTCATTAAATAATTCAATTTATTTATGACACAATAATGATGCAGTAATTACCTAATTAATGAAATATTAAAACATTTGATATAATAAATATCCAAATAAATGTAATTTTAGACTTTTATGAATTAAAATAATTTTATAGGTAAATATGACATGTTATGGTTGGTTAGATAAAGTTTTTTCGATGTAATAATGCTGTTATGAATTTAGAAAAAACAAATTACCAAATTGTGTCAAAATTGACATAGAAGAGTTTTTAAAACAAATATTATATTATTAATTAATATTATATTCCTAAAAATATAAGGATCGGCCTAAAGACTTATATAATTATATTTGTATCATTAATGAACCACTTATGGTTTTCTTGGAAGTATATAGTAAGTTTATTAACAATATAATAAAAAAATACAAAGAGACATGGTAAATGTCAAACAATTTATCTAAGAGTTAAATATAAAAGATAAGGTTAATATAGTGACCCAAACCTATTTAAAACCTTTTGGTTGAGTGTTTTTCGACCCATACTCACCTTATCCTTTAAATAATCTATTTTGGAGCCATTATAAAACGAAAATGAATTTATTATAAAATAATATTTCTAGATTTTCCTAAGGTGCCCCTCACCCTTCTTATAAAAGTGCACTCCCCCTTCTCTCTAATTAATACCTTAAAAGCCATTTGGCTTGGCCAAACCCTGCCCACATACCATCTCAACAGTCCTCCATTAATCATAGAGGCCTTACTTTAGTAATAAAGCCAACCTAAGAATCCATTTTGATCAAATCAAAAGGAATAACACGAAGAAGAGGTAAATATTTCATCACCTCTTTCAAGTTCCTTTCGTCTTCCACTTCTTCATTCTTTGTTATTTACATTATAAAATAAAAACTCTAGTATCTTTTATATACTATTATTTTATTTGAAATATGGTACAACCATATTCATTATTTTATCCATCCTTTGAATGACATCTCACCATACGTTCGTACGTACGGCTTACCGTCTCCACGTCGTGGTGTAATTGTTATTCAATACATTATTATTTGGATGGGTATAATAATGATGTTTAATTGATGTAAATAATAAATATAACATTATAATTATTCTTTATTTATGATATACCATCCAATTATATATTATTTAAATATCAAAAGAATGATATTGTGGCGCGTGTGTACGTACGGATTACCGTCTCCACGAACGCGATGAAATTCATTCCCCATCGTATCCATTCAAAACTAATTTTCATTTGATTAATAAAAATAATGTTTAGAGACTTGATATAATTTTTTATATTAATAAGATACATCCCATCCATAACAAATATGACTCACATAAAAAATAATATAAAGGAAAATGAATCCGTTAACACCCGAAACGACCATAATACTAAGATATTATTAACAAAGCGGTATTGAAAGATAATATATGATATCATATTAATGTTTATGATTATTTTATAATTTAATAACAATTATTTCATCATTATACAGGATGTTAGACTACCCTCGACCAAGCTAAAGTACAAAGTAAGGGGTTTCTTATCTCACTTTTAATACCGTGTGATTTCCATTGTTTGCCACTTATTTATTGCACGTGGTGTATTGTGTACTTACAATTGATATATATTATCATGATTCTCATTATATTCATGGTATTATGAGATTAATTTGGTGGTTATTAACTTTATTTCATAGGACTCGATTGATTACAACGAAGTAAGGGTTTTTTATCTCACATTTATTCTCATGAGATTAGTGCTATATTGGCCACTATTTCCTTTTGTGCGAAGTATGTACTGCCCCTGATTGTATTAATTTTGTAATATAATTCAATATATGGGTATTTACATGTTCTTTGTATGATGCTTCTTTCCTGGGGTTTATGTTTCGTATTTTACCAAATCGGTAAAGGAATTTCAAATTTCAATTTCCACTTATTCAGTTTTACTCAATCTTCATGGATTACTTTACTCCAAGATTATGTGTGAAATCACTATTTATTTACATATGTAGTAATTTCCACACCCCTTTCTATGGATATAATTTTATACACATAATCACTCCATTTATAAATCCTCAATTCAACGATATGAACTTGATAAGAGTAATTTTAACTCAATCTCCATTCATTGAGTTAAACATCCAATTCATTGGTGTTGTTTTTACAAGAATATGTGTTAATGTGCTCTGATTGATTTATGCTGAATATCCAATAATATTGAGTGTATTTATATTTTAAAAACATAATTATATCATTCATTTATCCTTAACCTACAGATACGGTCTTTATAATGGATTTCATATCAACTTACATTCCATTGAGTCTTCTATGTTGTTATGTGCCAACTCACTTTTTTTTGGTGTATATACTGTACTTTTACATAGTATATCATTAATCCCTTTATTATCATGATATTATAATTTTTTATTACCTCGATTATTTTTATACAAGTGTCTCTCTTTTGGTTAGGAACTCTAACTAAAATATCATTTTAAATGTTATAATGATTTATTATTCAAAATCTTTCTCATTAATGTCCATGTTTTAAAAATGGTTTTAAGGATTTATTTATTTGGAAATTAAAGTTTTAAAATTAAAATTCCTTTTAAATGTTCCAAATTGGTATGGGACACTTTGATTCAAAAATCTATTTTTAAACAACTTCTTGACAAAAAGTGTGACTTTTAAATTTTTTCAAGAAAAAGGGGGATATTTCTCTCAAATAGTTTTTGATGATTATTTTCATCTATGTCAACATCCTTAATTATTTTCAATTGAGTTTAATTCGTTACAATACAATCTTCCATATTGTATTGAATGAGTTATTTTTGACTGTGGATGTGCTATTTTTTATACCATTCATGGTTTGTGGATATAGTATTGACATTTCATATGCTAGTTTTAATACAATTGTTTATGTTATGTTTCAAACATTTCATATGAGGAATTCATTGGACTTAGTAAGTGAAGGGTGGATCCCACTATATCTCCTCAATGCATCTATAGGTCTCATGAGACAAACTAGTGTCTCGGAACAAAGCCTTGACAAAATCTTATTTGTAGTCTTGGCACATGGCTTTGACTATGTGGTTATGAAATTCCAGCATTATGCATTCCATCGTTATGAAAGTGGATATTGATATTGCATGTGATTATTTGACTAGTATAATATCCATGTGAATAATTAAATGGAATTATTTGATTTTATCTTTTCCACAATATGCTGAAATTCATGTTTAAAAGGCTTTTGTTTTATTTTTATAAATTGCCTTAAATGTTTATGCATATTTATGAAGGTTTCCGCTATATTGTTATACTTACTGAGCATCTGAGTTCACCCCTTTCTATGTTTTATTTTTCCCATGATGCGAAGAATTATATTATGACTAACCTACAGGGATATTCTATGGGATATAAGTGTTGTTTATAGAAACAATGTTGTTGTAGTTTTCCATTTTATGATGTAATGTAAAACTTATGAATGTATCTAGTAATTCCAAGGCTACTAAACTAATCAGTCTTTCGATACATAATCATTTGTGTTCACGCCAATGATACATAATAATGCATCGACTCTGTGCTTCTGGGGGCAGGGTGTTACAATTTTTATCAGAGGAATTTTAGTAAAAACCTTGGAAACTAGATTTAGATAAACATTTTTACAGCACGTAGCCCTACGATAGACCTTGAGGATTATTATAGAAGAACATCCTAAAATTTTGGTATTGTAGAGATTTTGTGAGTTTTCCAAGAAATACATACATGTATGGATATGAGCATGTAGAGTCAGATCTGGAATAGATGCCCCTACGGGTAAACCCCGAAAACACCACTTTAATCTAGACTCGAACGGGAACTGGTGCACAACAACGGGCCTTGCTGCACTCTTGGTTACGACACACTAAGGGGATATTCTTAGGATTATTAAATTTTCTTTACAAATAGATTTGATGGATTTTAATATAATATTAGAATAAATGTTCTTGGTTAATCCTAAGTTGTTTCAAATTGAAAATATGGTGTCATGATATACTCTAAATGATTTTATGACTACTGTTACTCACACAATGCTTTCTGGTTTTAGTCAACGGCTAGATTCCAAGGAAGTCATAGTATCTTTGAGCATGATTTAGAAGGTGGGAACAGTGGTGTAAATGAGCAAAAAATGGAATATTGATAGTCGTAAAAGATATTGTGTTCATGCCAAATCAGGTTTCCAAAAATATGATCAACAACATATATATCAACCAACTCCCGGACTCAACAAAGAAGATAAAGGTGATGAATGATAAGAGATCCAGCAGTGGAGACCATGGCAAAAAGAATCCTCAATTTCCAACATGCAGTAAATGTGGAAGGAGACACCGAGGAAAGTGTCTCAATGGAACAAATAAATGCTTTACGTGTGGGAAAGAAGTACATAAAGTAAAGAATTGCTGAGGAAAAATGAAGAGTTCTATGGAAGAAAATAAAAATGGTCCCAATAATCCATTTACAGTCATTTTCCGTAAATGTAGGGGACCTGGCCATTACCCGAGTGAATGCCCTATTCTATAGGATATTTTCTTGGTCAAAGAATAAGCTATGTTAAAATAAATAGTTGGAGAAATGATTAAAATTATTAGTGTTCTTTGTTGATGGGATTACATTGGAATAATTTTCTCTTGTATTTGTAACCCTTTATTTTTTCATGTGAAAATGATATTTGATGATGAATTATCTTTTCTCTAGTGTATATAGTTATAAAAAATCATTTGGTTTTATATGATCATTGGGTTTTAGGCAATTAAAAGTTATTATATTTTGGAATGAAAATGCAAGGTATGAGATAACATTTCTGGTTAAATTATGTTATGGTTATTTTGTGGAATTTATATCATATTGGTAATGTTATAAAATATAGTTTTTGAAAAATGAAAACATGCAGACCATGTGACAACCTGTCATGTCAGACAAAGCTGTGGGAATTGAACCCACAACCAGAGTGCGATTGGGATTTATTGACTAGCACAGGACTACGTGAAGTCCCTGGTTAGTGTGATTAATTATATTTAGTTAAATGATTTTATTGATTAATAATAAGTTGATTTAGGATCATATGTCTTATCAAATGAATACCCTTAGTATAGAAACATGATTTGGTGATTAAGTGTTAAATGTTATTTAGGAAGACGTTCGCTCTGTTGGGAACACTATATGCTTAAGGAAAATAGAATACTAGGAGATTTTATTTGACGAGTAATGGTGGATTTTTATCTATGTTTTTATTGTGGATTTATAGTGATTTGGTTTATTTATGTAAATGATTAACCTATAATAGAGAATATGTGATTAGGTTAATTACTTTTATATATGTGACTTTAAGTGTAGTCAAAGTCATTTAGAGATACAATTTAACATGGAAGACTACATAACCAAAATATTCTATGTTTTGGGATTCAATATTAGTTTGGATTATATTGAAGGATTTTTTAAGGACAATTGTTTATTGAATGGTATTTATTTAACTTTGGGGTATTTTGGGTTTAATTTTAGATATTAAGATTAGTGTTTCTTTCTATAAAGGAATATCCTTTTGGGGGATCATCTGATCTTGTACTAACCGTTTTGGTTTGGATTAATCTCTAAAGACAAGGTAAATATATAGTTTATCCTTTTTGGATCATGTGATTCTATAGAAGTTGATTCTATCTCTTTCGGTTTGACCAAGTCATCTTGAATACTCATCGTTTGAAAAAAATGATTTAGTGATATAAATTTATTAAGGAATTAAAATATACTTAAAAAGTAAGTATATCTCTTTATGTTCTTAGTCAATCTCATAAATAAATTCCTCATCTTTATGAAATGTAACTTAAAAAAACGTTGTTCGTTTACTTTTCCTACTGGGAAACTAATGACCATTTGTCACATCACAAGTTTGTGGTTTTCTTGTTGTTAACTTTATCCTGATCATGGTTTCTATCCCTCTCCATCAGAACTTGACACATAGTTTATCTTCCATATCCATGTTTTCCTATGTGGA
The DNA here is from genome assembly GCA_963277665.1 of Viscum album. Classification (NCBI taxonomy): domain Eukaryota; kingdom Viridiplantae; phylum Streptophyta; class Magnoliopsida; order Santalales; family Viscaceae; genus Viscum; species Viscum album. The sequence goes on along the minus strand of OY728127.1, from coordinate 37,749,994 downwards.
ATCCTAGTATGTGTTATCTCAGGTGACCTTTGTACTTCTCTTTCTTTCTTCTAAAGTGATAGTTTTATTGACTCTTTTTCCAATGCGAGACTTTAAATTATGTTCCCTAGCCCAATTTTAAAAATTTTGAGGATGCAATTTCCAATATAAGGGAAGAATGTAACACCCCAAGATTCCACAGTACGTTTCCCTTTGAATAATGTAATAGTTTGCATTGTACGCAACTTCGAGATTCTAACACACCACGACTAATCAAATTAGTCATTATGAATAGGAATAAACACATTTTTAAATTTTTTAAATTTTATCCTTCATAATGGACTTCATTTTTAGATTCGGAATATCGAAATTAGCATATGGTGAATTTTTGGAATTTTCCTGAAAACCTTCAATTTTTGATTAATAGTGAAAAACACTGAGTTATAGTTTAAAACCAAATTTTTATTTAAATAATTATTTATTTTATTTAAATTTATTGTAGGTCAAAATAGAAACATAATACCTATATAAGTTAAATATAATTCATTGGATTCAATTTATAATAATTTTAGATATATAAAAATTTTATTGAACTTTTTAACCGTCTTTTACCCACCTCCTTGGAGCATTAGAAAATTTTAATAAAACATAATTTTACCTATTATGTGAATTTAATTTCAAAAATCCAAGAGAAGCGGTTGATATTAGTACGTAAAATGTGGTTCAATAAGAAAAAAATAATTTTTGGTGAATAGTAACTTTTGAATTTTATTTACCACGGTTAAAAGTAAATAGGGAAATTAAGGGAAAAAATTATATTATTACTAACCAAAAACATGTCCTAATTCTATTGGATAAGTCTAATTAGACCAAAAACAATTTTAGGAATCAAATTTGATCCTTTAGGTCCAGTTGGATTAAATTACGACATTTATTATTATTTAATTCAAAGAAGAGTTAAAAGTGTTAAATTCGAAGCTTAATAACTAAACCATTTTTAATATTGGGTTATACATAATATAAATTAGATTATAAATATTCATTATAAATATAAAAATATTTCATACATAATGGGTTTTTATTTATATTTTTTAGACGTTAAATAATTTAATTTATTTATGACATAATGATGATGTAGTAATTACCCAATTAATGAAATATTAAAATATTTGATATTATAAATATCCAAATAAATGTAAATTTAGACTTTTTATAAATTAAACTAATTTTATAGGTTAATATGACATGTTAGGGTTGGTTAGAAGAATTTTTCTTGAAGTAATAATTTTGTTATGAATTTATAAAAAACAAATTACGAAATTGTGTCAAAATTGACATAAAAGAGTTTTTAAAACAAATATAATATTATTAATTGATATTATATTCCTAAAAATCTATGGTTCGGACTAAAGACGTATATAATTATATTTTTATCATTAATGAACCACTTAGGGTTCTCTTGGAATTATATAGTAAGTTTATTAACAATATAATATAAAAATACAAAGAGACATGGTAAATGTCAAACTATTTAACTAAGAGTTAAATATAAAAGATAAGGTTAATATAGTGACCCAAACTTATTTAAAACCTATTGGTTGAGTTTTTTTAGACCCATACTCACCTTATACTTTAAATAATCTATTTTGGATCCATTATAAACCGAAAATGATTTTTTTATAAAATAATATTTCCAGATTTTCTTAAGGTGCCCCTCACCCTTCTTATAAAAGTGATCTCCCCCTTCTCTTTAATTAACACCTTCAAAGCCATTTGGCTCGGCCAAACCCTACCCACATACCATATCAATAGTCCTCCATTAATCCTAGATTCCTTACTTTAGTCATAAAGCCAACCTAAGGATCCCTTTAGATCAAATCAAAAGGAAGAACCCGAAGAAGAGGTAAATATTTCATCACCTCTTTCAAGTTCCTTTCTTCTTCCACTTCCTCTTTCTTTGTTATTTCCATTATAAAATAATAAATCTAGTATCATATATATGCTGTGATTTTATTATAATTATAGAACAACCATATTCAATATTCTTTCCATCCTTTTAATGACATGTCACCATATGTGTGTATGTAAGGCTTACTGTCTCCACGTCATGGTGTAATTGTTATTAAATACATTATTATTTGGATGGGTATAATAATGATGTTTAATTAATGTAAATAATAAATATAACATGCTAATGATTCTGTATATATGATATTCCATCCAATTATATATTATTTTAATATCAAAAGAAGGATATTGTCGCTCGTGCGTTCATACGGATTACCGTCTCCACGAACGCGATGAGATTCATTCCCCATTCTATCCATTAAAGACTAATTTTCATTTGATGATTAAAAATAATGTTTAGAGACTTGATATCATTCTGGATAATAATATTATACATCCCATCCATAAAAAAATATGACTCACATAACAAAGAATATAAAGGAAAACGAATATGTTAACACCCGAAATGACGATAATACTAAGATATTATTAACAAATCAATGTTAAAAGATCATATATAATATCATATTAATGTATATGATTCTTTTATAATTTAGTAACTATTATTTTACCATTATCTATGAGGTTAACCTACCCTCGACCAAGGAAAAGTACAAAGTAAGGGGTTTCTAATCTCACTTTTAATTCCGTGAGATTTCCATTGGTCGCCACTTATTTATTGCATGTGGAGTATTGTGTACTTACAATTGATATATATTATCATTATTCTCTTTATATTCATGGTATTCTGAGATTCATTTGGTGTTTATTAACTTTTTTTCAAACGACATGATTGATTACAACAAAATAAGGGGTTTTGATCTCACTTTTATTCTCATGAGATTCATGCTATATTGGCCACTATTTCATTTTGTGTGGAGTATGTAATGCCCCTGATTATATTCCTTTTGTAATATACTTTAATGTATGGGTATTTACATATTCATTGTATGATACTTATTTCATGGGGTTTATGTTTCGTATTTTATCAAATCGAAAAGGTAATTTCAAGTTTTTATTTCCACTCATTCGGTTTTACGCAAACATCATCGATTACTTTACTCCAAGATTATGTGTTAAGTCACTATTTATTTAATTATGTAGTAATTTCCACTCCCATTTCTGTGGATACACTATTGAGACATATAATCACTCCATTGATAAATCCTCAAGTCATCGATATGAACTTGATAAGAGTATTTTTAACTCAATCTCCATCCATTGAGTTAAACATCCCATTCATTGGTGTTGTTTTTACAAGAATAGGTGTGAATGTACTCTGATTGATTTACACTGAATATCCAATCATCTTGAGTGTATTTATATTTTTTACACATAATTATGTCATTGATTTATCCTTAACCAAAGTATATAGTCTTTATAAGGGATTTCATCTCAACATACATTCCATCGAGTCTTCTTTGTTTTTATGTGCCAAATCACTTTTGTTTGGTGTATATACTATACTTTGACATAGTATATAAGGAATCCCTTTATTCTCATGATATTATAAAGTTTTGTTTACCTCAATTATTTGTATTCAGTTTTATCTCTTTTGGTTAGGAACTCTAACTAAAATATCATTTTAAATGTTTTAAATATTTATTATTCTAAATCTTTCTCAATAATGTTCATGTTTTAAAAATGGTTTTAAGGATTTATCTATACAAAAAATTAAAGTTTTAAAATTAAAATTCCTTTTAAAATTTTTAAATTAGTATGGGAAACTTGTATTCAAAAATATGTTTTCAAACAGCTTCTTGACAAATAGTGTGACTTTTAAATGTTTTCAAGAAAAAGGGGGATATTTCTCTCAAATAGTTTTGATAATTATTTTCATCTATGTCAAAATCCTTCCTTATTTTTGATTTACGTTAATATATTACAATAAAATATTCCATATTGTATTGAATGAGTTATGATTGACTGTGGATGTGCTATTTTTTATACCATTAATGGTTTGTGGATAAATTATTGACATTTCGTATGCTAGTTTTAATACGAATGTTTATGTTATGTTTCAAAATTTTCATATGAGGAATGAATTGGACTTAGTAAGTGAAGGGTGGAGCCCGCTATAGCTCCTCGATGCATCAATAGGTCTCATGACACAAACTAGTGTCTTGGCACAAGGCCTTGACAAAATCTTATTTGTAGTCTTGGCACAAGGCCTTAACTATGTGGTTATGAAAGTCTGGAATTATGAATTCCATCATTATGAAAGTGGCTATTGATATTGCATGTGATTATTCGACTAGTAGAATATCAATGTGAATAATTAAATGGCGTTATTTGATTTTATCTTTTCTATATTATGTTGATGGTCATGTTTAAAAGGCTTTTGTTTTAGTCTTATACATTTCCTTAAATGTTTTTTCCAATTTATGAAATTTTCTGCTATATTGTTATCCTTACTAAGCATATGATCTCACCCCTTTCTAGGTTTTATTTTTCCCAAGATGCAAAGAAGTATATTATGACTAACCTGCATGGATATTCTAAGGGATGTCAGTGTTTTCTATAGAAAAAATGTTGTTTTAGTTTTCCATTTTATGATGTAATGTAAAACTTATGAATGTATCTAGTACATCCCCGGATACTAAACTAATCAGTCTTTCGAGACTTGATCTTTTATGATCATGCCAATGATACGTAATAATGTACTGACTATGAGATTCTTGGTTCTGGGCATTACAAGTTATCTAAAATAAAATTTGATACCAACTATAATAGCCCAAAACCCACACATCCAAATCATGTGTTTAAATCCATAAATTTACATTCTTTGTTTTTATGCTTATAATTGTGACCAAAATTTTTCATCGAAAATTTCAAAAATTAAAAGGAAAACTTGGATCACTTACATACTAGGGGACCTATTAGGTTTAGAGTATTATTTACTTGGGAAAAACATACATTAAAAATTCACAAGTCATCAAAAAATATTTCTCTCATTTTACACAAATTTTATTATTTCACAATAGGTCATCAACATCATCCTTGTGAAATCATTTTTGGACATAAATCATTTAACATTATTATTTAAAACATGGGGAAAGAAACAAAAGACGGGTGAGCTCAAATGATCAGTAAGGATAAACAAAAGCATTAAGAGTTAAATGTTGTTAATAAGCATAAGATTTCATAATGGAGTGGTGAAATAATCAAAGTGTTTGAGAAAATAATAAAATAACACATAACCATCAATATATTTACCATCAAATATAGAAACAAATAAAATTAAGAGTCATCAGTATCAATAATCATGAGCCATTATATATCAATCTCAATCATTGGAAACATTACAAACCTATAGAAATATTATATAAAACATGACTATATCTTAGAACATCATCACATATAACCCTTACAGAACCCTTACAAATGTAATAACCAATATGGTTGACTTCAATCTCTAGATTACCTAATGAATTATAGCACAATCTGGGTGAACCCATCGTATAAGCTTTAACGGGCCCAGCTGATGCTATCTGGGCACACACATAATTTATAATTTACAATAACCTATTATATAGATAATTCATAAAAAATAATTGAAGGAACGTTTATTATTTTTCTAACATTATTAAAACTTGAAAAGTAAACATGTTCTGCAATAATATATTTAGAACATGATCAACATATTGAAAATAAATGGGTTCTAAAACAATCTCTTTGAAACATGATTAACCCATGGAAAGGAAATGGGTTTCAAAAAAATCTCATTGAAAACATAATTATACCATGAAAAATAAAGGATTCCAAAAGTAAACTCTTTTAAACATTATTAACCCATGGAATATAAATGTGTCTCAAAAAAATCTCTTTGAAAACACGATTATCCCATGAAAAAATGGGTTCCAAAACAATATCATTGAAACTTGATTAAACCATGGAAGAAACAGGTTTCAAAACAATATATTTTAAAAAATGATTATCCCATAGAAAAGAAATGTATTTCAAAACAATATCTTTAAAACATTATTAACCCATCTAAAAGAAATGGGTTTCAAAACAATATCTTTGAAAAAATTATTATTCTATGAAAAAGAAATTGGTTCCAAAACAAAATCATTGAAACATGATTAAATCATGGAAAAGATGGATTATAAAATTATCTATTTGAAAAATGATTAGATCATGGAAAGTAATTTAGTCCCATATTAATATATTTGGGAAATAATCATCATTTGAAAAAAACAAGTTTCATAACAATCTTTTTACAACATAATCAAATCGTGAGAAAAATACGGGTTTCATAACAAAGTAATTAAAACATGGTTATCTCAGGGAAAATAATTTTTTTCCTAAATAATCTATTTCAAACATGATTAACCCATATTAAATAAATGGTTTCCATAATAGTCTCTTTAAAACATGGTTATCCCTTGGAAGAGAAATAAATCTCAAAACAATATCATTGAAACATGAGTATCCCATGGAAAAGAAATCGGTTCCATAGAAATATCATTGAAACATGAGTAACCCATGGAATATAAATATGTTCCATAAAAATCTCAATGAAACATGATTAAACCATTAAAAATAAATGGGTTCTATAAAAGTCTCTTTGAAATAAGATTAACACATGGAAAATAAATGGGTTTCTTAAAATATCATTGAAATAATATAAATCCATACATAAATAAATGAGTATGATGTTAATAAAAATATCCCATATGGAGGATAATAAAAAAAGGTTTTTTGGTATTTATTACTATAATTTCCATTAAAATTTATTAAATTCATTCATTGGGTAAATAACATTTAAAAATTTAAAAGTGTCTCATACCACCTTGAAGAATTTCAATCACATCCCCTATGAATAGAATAGAATTAAATAAAACTTATAAAATCATGATAATAAGTATATTAATGATATAGAATGTAAAAATGTCATTATATACACCTAATAAAATAAAGTATGTGTATAATGTTAGAAACATCCCAAAGAAAATTATAACAAAAATCCATTAACACTTTGGTAATATTGAAACCATGAACCCCAAGGAAGAATAATTATTAAATGAAGCTTATAATATCATGATATATAATATTATTAATGATATCAAATGTCAATGAGGCGGTCTATACACTATATAAAATTAATTAACCGCAAAATAACTTATAAGTCTCAATGGAATATAAATTGAGACCAAACGCTTTACCTTGATTCTGATTTGTCATGATTGCCCTTTATATTCCTAAATAATAAATTTATTTTAATTATATACTTGAATTATAACCTTTTTCATGATTATTATTCCTTTTATTTATCTTATAAACATATTGTGTATAATTACTTAATCAATAATGCATATGTTCGATGTCTTGACAATATTTGTCTTATATGTCAAAACTGACTTTGATAGGTTGATTATGGTCAATGAGGTCATTATTTAAATATCTCTAGAATAATAACCATGAAATAATTATCACATTTTTACATCAATTATAATTTTAAAATCATAAACGATATATGGTTAGTAAAAAAGAACCCATTTTATGATAATAGAGATGGTAGGTCGTACGTACGCATGAGTAAAATTCCCATTTTTCAATGATCATTATGGAAAAAAGTAAGTAAAATTTATTTTCAAATAATTAACATTATATCATAAATAAAATATTATTTATTTATATATGCTTATATATATTTCATTTTTTTTATGTTGTGATGAAAATTGAATAATCGCATCACTTCGAAGAGGCGATATTCCACACATCCATGAATGACGTTATCACTTTTTTAATGTGTGAAATGGAAAGAAGAAAATCATATGTTCTATTTACATAGATATAATTATTTAATTAATATCATAAAAATTTAATTTATATCATATATTTTTATTAAAACTATCCTTAATACATTCCATGTAAAGTGTGAACACAACACGTAGCTTTGGGGAGGGGGTAGTCCATACATCTACGAACGATGTTATTGTATTCAAAAAAATGGAATGCATGAAGGTATGGGTCATATAATAATTTAAGAAGTAAAAAATACATTATAAATATAATATATATTTTATAAAAACATTATTTTCCTCATAATTTTCAACCATAAGATGTGGTAATGGAAAACAAACAATATCATTTCGTGAGGCGGTAATTCACCATACACATGACCAATAGGTTTATTACCAATTTTATGGAACTGTGTTTAGGTGTAGGTAAAAAAATTAACATAAAAAAATCTTAGAATATTTAGTATAATTTTTTTATTATATAAACATGTAATAATTATTATTTAATTTGTGCAGTTATAAATACAACATAAATACATGATGGAGAATGTTGCCTCTTTTTCATGTAACACTTTTTGGTTTTCACCAAAGGGCATCCAAGGTTGGATTTATTCATAAATATAGGACTAAAGGGTGAATGAAGGTATTATTTTAGATTTTTTTGTAGGTTTTTATGTGAAAAATGTATTTGTATGTGTGGAGAAATGGGTGAGAGTGAGTGCCCTTTTATAGTGGAGGGGAAGTGGTATTCTTGTAAATTTAAAAAGTTAAACACTATTGATAGGTCTCCCTTACATAATGTGCCTCCAATAATGATCAAAAATATATAAAATATGTTATATGGTGTAATCATGTCAACCCAATGGTTTTTTATAAGTTTCAGGTCATTTTTTCCCATAATATTAATGTTTAACAACTAAGTAAACTCATGTTTACCTTAATCAATGTAATTAATTTTAATTATATTCAGAAATATTTTTGTCCAAACACTAAGTTGAACTTATTATAAATTATAAATTATTATTCTTCCAAATATGGAATCCATTTTTACAAATTTAAATCACAGAAAATGCATAATGTAATTTTATATTAATCCCACTGATATGATGACAAAGCAGGTTTTGAAGTGAAAATGTTCAAAACTTTTCTAAGAATTTATATCTAAAATCCCTATAAAATGATTACAATTACCTAAATTGTATTTAATGATATAAAATAGATCTAATTATTATTTTAAAAAATTAAAAATATAATTTAACACCATAAATTATTGAGAAAAAAATCAGTTTTCAGTTAAAAATTGGTGTCATTATCAATTCCTCAAAATATGAAATTTATAAAACAAGTAAAAATAATAACACAAAGTTAATTTTGATATTAAAATTTAAAAAATGAAGTTTTTTTTCAAATAAAAATTATAAAATTCAAAAAAATTATATTTAAAATAGTTTCACCTTTAAAAGGCTTTAAAATTTCCCTTTAAAAATATACATCTTTGTATGCTCAAAATTAGATTTATTCTTATCTTAACAATATAAATGTTATTTGATGAATTTTTAATATATATATATATATAACATATAATTTTCATTAATTTGTTTCTCTAAGACTGATTAATTTAATTTATTAAGATAAAATCTCATTCTATTCATAAAATGGTATTCATAAAAACGCATCCTTTATAATTAATTAGAATTTATTTTAATTTCTAATTAACCGCAAACTGATGAATTTATTTTATAAACATGTGTAATATCTATTTTAATAATTTTGTTATTATCATTCATTCAATCCATTCCCATGGTTTGGAGATAACTATCATATTAAATATTAATATTATATTCTAGTGCGGTAAGACACGGGCTTCTGTTTAACAAATGTCATCAAAGGAACTCGGTGTTTTGTACAAAGAAAGATAAACAAGATGTTCTGTGTGATGTAATATAAACTATTCATTTCATGTAATGAAATATATTAATGAATTTAAATTTATTTCAAATAATATAATTCAAAAAATTCAAGATGTTACACATGGTCCTACTCGACACATTTTCCTCTTTATGGTGATGTAGTCTACTATATTTTCTATTAGATGTATGTGAATTAGGGATGATTTATTGATCTCTTATTAGTAATTCTTCTTTTGTTCATCTTCTAGGAATTATTTATTTTCTTTTTAATTTTATATAATTAATTGGTGGTAGATATTATCACAATATCTGGTTTTTTAGGGAAAGGTGTCTGAAAAGAATTAATAATGGTGGTGGCATATATCTTGTTGAAGTGTTTAGTGTTATTATTAAGGGGTTATTTTTGGTGAAAGGGTGTTCTTTGATAAGATTTTATTCTTCTATATTTTTCTCCGAATATTATTATAATATAATTTTTCATATAGTAGTTTGAGACTACTAAAAATAGAAGGGGAAATATGGGTGGTGTATGCTGAAAAATAACATGGGATTATTTTAACAAATAAAGGTATAGGTATGTGATGTAATAGTAGAATGTGTGGGTTTTTTTCTTTGTTTAAAATGTTTCTATAGTTAATCTTATTATGTTATAATGTTTTGTGGATAAAATAATTTGGTGGGTTATGATAGACATTTTATTTTATTGTAGTGAGGAGTAGAAGATTTTGGAATTAATGGTGGAGGTTGATGTGTTAAATGGTGTAGTTATCTATTTATTTCTCATTAATTAATTCTTGATGATGTATTTTGTTTTTTAATATTATTATTGACATTTCAATATGTAGTTTTTTAAATTATTTTCTTATAGAAGTAGTGGTAAAATTTTGATAATTTTTATATAATTTAATGGTTTGTATATTAAAAATTGCAGTGATATCGTGATGGGGAATATAGAATTGGTGATGAGGTGAAGTTATAAATATCATAGTGTAGTGAATAAATTATATGATGACATTTGGATAATATTTAAATGAGGTGGTTGTGTGATGATTTTGTGGGAGTGTTTTTGTGGAAATGTGTGTGATGTGAAATATGATGAAAATATGAGGTGGTTAGTTGTGATATGGTGGTTAATTTATATAAGGGGGTATAATGGATGTTTTAGTGTAGTTTTGTTGATATTTTTATATTCAAACATTCTTAATCAGTTAGTGAGGGGTTGTCCTACCATGGATCAATGCCTAGTTTTGAGTTTAACATGATTATGATCTTACAAGTAAAATAGATGATATATTTTCAACACATTTTCATTTTTTATTTAGTATTTTTAGAGTTGTTTATAGTGTTTTGATGATAATTCTCATTCATTAATATCTTTTTCATATATGATAATTCAAAAATATTTGTTTTAGGGAATTTTTGTAAATAATATATTATTTTATGTTATTTTTTATTTGGGAAATATGGTTTTTTTGTCACACTTTTATTTATGGCTAAGTTGTTGAAGGTTTTAGTATAGCTGTTTATATATTTACATATGATGATGGTGTAGTTTGGATGTGGGTATATGTGTTGTAGTGAATGTAAGATGATTTATTTAGTGGTGGATTGTTTATTTGTATCAATTTATTTATTCCTTGGTTCTTAGATTTATCTTGGTAGATTCACATATATGTATTCATGTATATTTATTTCTCAGGAATGCTTATTTGGTTTACCAAATTATCCTAATTATTGGAAACATGGTGATTTGTTTAGGTTATTAATGGTGTTTTTCCTTTATTTCCAATAATTTGTGACTTCATCAAGTATTTTTAATGGGATATTTGTTATAGAAGATGGTAGGTTAGAATACTTTTTAAAACGGATTTTTTTTTCCTGTGATTTCAAAAAAATTTCATTTGAAAATCTAGAGTTTTTTGTGATGTTCAAAAAAGGATACATTCCAAAAGAATATTTTCAAAATATTGGGTATTTAATCCATGAATTCAAGTATTTGGACCATGTTGGGAAGCACATGAATTTATATAGAAGCATGTAGCCTATGAAAGGAGTTAATGGAAGTGAGTATGTGGTGGCGTAAGTTTGTTCATAATCCCAAAAAACACCATGTGTTTAAAAGGTTGATAATTTTAGTTAACTATGTAGGGAAGCATGTGGTTTTTATTAAATTATAAGGTCTTGAATAAAATATTTTTTTCAACCATGAAGGGATGTACATAATTGTATGAAAAATAGGGGGATCATGGTGACTGATTAATGAACAAGGCTTGTAGTGACTATTCAATATCGGGATTTCATGGTGACCAGTCCATGGAGGGATCCAACAATGGATAAGGTTGTTCTATATTATTCATTCTCTTTCTAAATAGTTTTAATATAATTTTATTGATCATAATAAGATACTGAGAGATTCCATGAAGTGAATTATCTGGCCTATGAAGAGTAGTACACGGATAGTGGGGTTAACATGTAGTGTTCAGAAGCATCCCTTGAGGGAGTATACAAAGTGAATTACAGGGTTTTTTAAGTGTAGTATGTGTCATGTGAGGTGGGTACATAATAAATAGTATTATATGTGGTAACATTGTTTAAGGAAGGATTTTGAATGTTCTATCCTCATAATGATCATATGTGGATATCACGAATACCGTGTACTACATTGGAGCATCAAATTTGTTATTTCATGAATTAAATAATATGATACACACTTTAAGACAAGGAAGTGACCAAAAAATTTGATAAAATGAGATATACCTTCTCTATAAAAATGAATAAGGAGGATTCTATGTAATTAATTAAATTTAGGTAGATTGTTTTCCATGAACTCATTATTAGGGTAGGGTTTCTGTCATAGAGTGACTATTGCTGAACAAAATGTAATTCATAAAATCATTGGAATAATAGTGGTTTTCGGTATAATTGAAAATTTTTTATCATATTATCCTCAAACTAGAACCAATTAAAATTGTATTATAACATTTTATTTATTTATTTTTCTATTTGGTTAATGGTAATTTAATTAATAATATTTAATGGTTGGGAAATCCATGAATAAAGCTGACTGGAAATGGTTCGATGGTGATTCCAAAGTTAAAAATTATTTATTTGAATAAATATTAGATAAAATCTATATAAAATTTATGAGTTTTACCAATTGAAATATATGTGGGATAAATTTCCCAATAAATATTAAGATTATATTAATTTGAAGGAGGCCTAGCCATAGGTCATCCATAAAATATTTAAAGTTTTGAAAATGTTTCCAAATGTGAATGTGGATTTTATCTTCTACTAAATCACTAAATATTTTAGAGATATTCAAGGACATAGGGAAAAAATAAATGTTTCTGATATTATTAATAAGTTTTTGTATTTTTTCAGCTTTGTATAATAAAAAAGACTTAGAACTAAAAAAATGGATTTCTTCGACCTCTATCTAGATAACCTATTATGCAGTTTGGTGGCTTATAAAATGAAAGTTAAGAAATAATGGATATTAAGTCATGCAATTAAAGATATGGAATTTAAATCCAAGGAGAATATTTACATTTATGAAGGTATAAATGGAAAATAGGATATTGGTGAACCTACCTCTTTTATGGAAAAACATCCAAAGAATGAAAGGATTGGCCCAAAAGAATAATTCACATTACTTGTTTCTAGTGTGGGAAATTTGGGAACATTATAGCAAGGTTCACAAAAATATTTGATGAAAATGAAATTGAATTAAAGTTACACAAATGTTTTGAATAAGCAACCCTTCTAATGTCCTAATGGCCAATTGGTATAATGGCCTATTGACATATTGTCCTAATAGACCAAGGTCATATTGCCCAATCAAGAAATTCACCTAATGGAATAATGGAATAATGAACCAATGTCCTAATGTCTAATTAGCCTAATGAAATAATGTCATATTGGCCTAATGGCCTAATGGCCCATTGGCCAATTGGCCTAAAGACCTAATGGCCAATTAGTCAATTATCTTAATGGCCGAACATCCAATTGGAGAATTGGCCTACTGGAATGATGTCTTAATGTCCAATTGACCGAGTGACCTAATGGCCTATTTCCCTATGGGCCTAATGTCCAATTGACCTAATGGCCTATTGGCATAATGGAATAATGGACAATTGGCCTAATAGCCTAATGGAAAATTGACCAATTAGAAAAATGGGTTAATAAACTAATCAAAAATGGTTCTAATGGACTAATTGAATAATGATGAAATGGGGTAATAGACAATTGGGATAATGTCCTAATGAACAATTTTCCAAATGGATTAATGAAAAATTGGTTTAATAGCCTAATGGACTATTGACCAATTAGCTTAATGGCCTAATGGCCTATTGGAAAATTGACAAATTGTCCTAATAGATCAACGATTGGCCTATTTTCCTATTGGACAATTCACCAATTTTACTAATGAACCAATGGCCAATTGGCCTAATAACCTATTGTACAATTAGTCTAATGGCCTAATTGCCTGTTTCCCAATTTTCCTAATTTCCTAATGGTGTAACGACTTTGCAACCTAATTTCATAAGGGTCTAATGTCCTAAATGGACTAAAAGGTATAAACTCCCAAATTGGATTAATTAACATAAATTTTCTAAATGGACTAAGAGGATTAATTAGAATAAATGAAATAATTGGCCTAAATTTCCAAATTCATCTAATTCTCTTGAATAACCTAATTCCCCTAATTGGACTAAATGGAATAACTGGGATAATTGGGATAGATTAGCCTAAATGTCCTAATTAACATAAATGGGCCATTTAAATGGTCCAATTTTCCTAATTGTCCTCAATTGGCCTAAGTGGCCTAATTGGCCTAAATGGACTTATTGGAAAAAATGGCCTAAATGGAAATAAATAACCTATAAGGACTAAATGGGCTTGTTGTCATAATTGGACTAAATTTCCTAATTTTACTAATTGGCCTAAATTTCCAAATTTTCCAAATGGATATTTTACCAATCAACCTAACCTAATTATGAACCTACTGAATATATGATCAAAATTACCATGGGACCAAATAAAAAAATAATGTAACACAAATAGAAATAAAACTAAATGAAAAAAAATATTAATTCATATCATATTCATGTTTATCAAGATACTTAGTATATTTTCTTTATGGTATGACACTAGTATTAAATTTATAATTAAGTGTTTATTTAGATACTTATTAATTTTATGAATTTCTTCAATAGTTTATATTTTAATTTATTTCAGGTTTATCAATGTAATATTATTAAATAATTTAGTATTATACTATTCATTTTAATTTGAATCATGAGGAAATTGGCATTGAAGGTTTCGTTCCTCAAGAAAAATTATTTTTCTCAAGTAGGAAGAAAAAGGATGGAATTGTAGTAAATTTAAAATAACAAGAAAAGATTGTATATAATGTTTTTGATATTTCAAATATTTATAGTTAATTTATAATTAATTATTCTGTATATATTTTAAAAATTTTGACCTCAAGTCCCTTGTAGAAAAATAAGAATACAAATTCAGGTAAAATGATCATTTGAGTCTATTATTGGGTGAGAAGCACCACTGGAGAGTCTGATGTTGGCCTAGAAAAAACGTCATCTCCACAAGGTATTGGCCCTCATCGGGAACCTCTCAAACCTCTCAGAACACCAAGCTAAAAACACTCATGTAGTAGTAGTTGAGGAAAAAATAGCTTTACAAGAGCATGAAAGAGGTATACTGATCTCTGAACACTTCCGTAATGCTATGTATGTTATAAGTCCATCAATTTCATTAGAAACTTTTACTACTATTAATTCATGAATGAAATCAATTCACTATTTATATGATTCCCCTACTCATTTAAATTAGGGTCTTAATAGTGGTCGACCTAATGGTGGTGGTGGTTATGCTGGTGGTGGTGGTGGTGGTGGTGGTGCTCTAGATGATGCTATTGGAGATCAGGATGTTGCTAATGGTAATGGGAATGAGGATGTTGGTGATGGGGGAGATACGGATCCCCTCAATTTTTTATTTAGCAGTAAAGATACATGTTGATGTTGTTCAATGACATAAATTTATTGGTTGTGTAACACCCTAGACTTCCATGGTACGTTTCCCTTTGAATATTTTAATAGCTTGCATTGTACGCAACTTGATTCTAACACACCGAGACCAATAAAACCAGCCGTTAGGAATATTAATACCCACTTTTTAAAATTTAATAAATTTTATCATTCAAAATAGACTTTATTTTTGGATTCGGAATATCGAAATTTTCTTAGGGTGAATTTTTGGTATTTTTCTGAAAACATTCAATTTTTGATGAATAATGAAAAACACTGAGTTATAGTTTAAAACCGAATTTTCATTTAAATAATTATTTATTTTATTTAAGTTTATTTTAGGTAAAAATATATAAATAATACCTATATAAGTTCAATGTAATTCATTGGAGTCAGTTTATAATAATTTTAGACATAAATAAATTTTATTGAACTTTTTAACCGTCTTTTACCCTCCTCCTCGGAGCATTCGTAAA
This sequence comes from Viscum album, assembly GCA_963277665.1. Taxonomy (NCBI): domain Eukaryota; kingdom Viridiplantae; phylum Streptophyta; class Magnoliopsida; order Santalales; family Viscaceae; genus Viscum; species Viscum album. Next base: position 37,733,825 of record OY728127.1, on the reverse strand, counting down.
TTTGAATAAAACTTAATTTTACCACTTCTGTGAATTTATTTTCAAAAATATGAGAGAAATGGTTGATATCAGTAAGTATAATTCGGTTCAATGATATAGAAATATTTTTTGGTGAATCGTAACTTTTGACTTTTATTTACCACTGTTAAAAGATAATAGGGAAGTTAAGGGTAAAAATGATATTATTAGTACCATAAAACATATCATAATTATATTGTATTAGTCTAATTAGAAAAAAAACAACCTTAGGAATAAATTATGATCCTGTAGGTCCACTTGGATTAGATTAAGACATTTATTATTATTTAATTCAAAGAAGATTTAAAAGTCTTAAATTCAAAGCTTAATAACTAAACCATTTTTAATAAAGGGTTATAGATAAGATAAATTCGATTGTAAATATTAATTATAAAGATAAAAATATTTCATACATAATTTTTTTTAATATATTTTAGACATTAAATAATTTAATTTGTTTATGACACAATGATGACGTAGAAATTACCTATTTAATAAAATATTAAAACAATTGATATTATAAATATCCAAATAAATGTAATCTGAGACTTTTTATGAATTACAATAATTTTCTAGTTTAATGTGACATGTTAGGGTTTTTTATATGAATTTTTTTCAAATTAATAATTCTATTATGAATTTATCAAAAACAAAATCCCAAATAGGGTCACAATTGACATAAAAGAGTTTTTAAAACAAATATTATAGTATTAATTGATATTCTATTCCTGAAAATATAAGGTTCACCCAAAAGACTTATATAATGATATTTTTATCATTAATTAACCACTTAGGGTTCTCTTGGAAGTATATAGTAAGTTTATTAACCATATAAAATAAAAATACAAAGAGACATGGTTAATGTCAAACTATTTAACTAAGAGTTAAATCTAAAAGATAATGTTAATATAGTGATCCAAACCAATATAAAACCTATTGGTTGAATTTTTTTTGACCCATACCCATATTATCCTTTAAATAATCTATTTTGGAGCCATTAGAAACCGAAATTTATTTTATTATAAAATAAGATTTCTAGATTTTCTTAAGGTGTCCCTCACCCCTCTTATAAAAGGGCACTCCCCCTTCTCTCTAATTCACACCTTCAAAGCCATTTGTCTTGTAAAAACCCTGCCTAAATACCCTCTCAACTATCCTCCATTAATCCTATAGGCCTTCCTTCAGTCAGAAATCCAACCTAAGGATCCCTTTTGATTAAAATCAAAAGGAAGAACCCGAAGAATAGGAAAATATTTCATCACCTCTTTCAAGTTCCTTTCTTCTTCCACTTCCTCTTTATTTATTATTTCCTTTATAAAATAATGAATATAGTATCTTATATATACTGTGATTTTATTATAAATATGGTACAAACATATTCATTATTTTATCCATCCTTTGAATGACATGTCACCATACGTGCATACGTGCGGTGTACCGTCTCCACGTCGTGGTGTAATTGTTATTCCATACATTATTATTTGGATGGGTATAATAATGATGTCTAATTGATGTAAATAATAAATATAAAATGATAAAAATCTTGTATGTATCATATACCATCCAATTATATATTATATTTATATCAAAAAAATGATATTTTCGCTCATGCGTTCGTACGGATTACTGTCTCCACGAACACGATGAGATTCATTTCCCATCATATCCATTAAAGACTAATTTTCATTTGATGATTAAAAAAAATTTAGATACTTGATATCATTCTGTATATTAATAATATACATCCGATCCATAACAAATATGACTCACCTAAAAAATAATATAAAGTAAAATGAATCTGTTAACACCCAGAATGATGATAATACTAAGATATTATTAAAAAATCAATGTTAAAAGATCATATATGATATCATATTAATGTATATTATTCTTGTATAATTTAATAACAATTATTTAACCATTATAAAGGATGTTAACCTACCATCTACCAAGGAAACATACAATGTAAGGGGTTTCTTATCTCACTTTTAATTCCGTGAGATTTCCATTGTTCGCAACTTATTTATTGCATGTGGTGTATTGTGTATGCACAATTGATATATATTATCACTATTCTCTTTATATTCATGGTATTCTGAGTTTCATTTGGTGGTTATTAACTTTTTTTCATATGACTCGATTGATTATAATGAAGTAAGGGTTTTTCATCTCACTTTTATTCTCATGAGATTATGCTATATTGGCCACTATTTCTTTTTTTGTGGAGTATGTACTGCCCTTGAATGTATTCCTTTTACAATATACTTTAATTTATGGGTATTTACATCTTCATTTTATGATACTTCTTTCATGTTGTGTATGTTTTTTATGTTACCAAATGGGTAAGGGAATTTCAAATTTCAATTTCCACTCATTCAGTTTTAGGAAAACTTCATTGATTACTTACTCCAAGATTAGGTGTGAAATCACTATTTATTTACTTATTTAGTAATTTCCAATCCCCTTTATATTGATATACTTTTGAGACACACAATCTCTCCATTTATAAATCCTCAAGTCATCGATATGAACTTGATAAGAGTAATTTTAACTCAATCTCCATTCATTGAGTTAAACATCCAATTCATTGGTGTTGTTTTTACAAGAAAATGTGTGAACGTCCTCTGATTGATTTACATTGAATATCCAATCATATTGAGTGTATTTATATTTTTCACACATAATTATGTCATTCATTTATCCTTAACCTAAGGATATGGTCTTTATAAGGGATTTCATCTCAACTTACATTCCATTGAGTCTTCTTTGTCGTTATGCACCAACTCACTTTTGTTTGGTGTATATACTATAATTTGACATAGTATATCAAGAATCCATTTATTCTCATTATATTATAATGTTTTTATTACCTCAATTATTTTTATTCAAGTGTCTCTATTTTCGTTAGAAACTATAACTAAAATATCATTTTAAATTTTTTAAAGATTTATTATTATAAATCTTTCTCATTAATGTCCATGTTTTAAAAATGGTTTTAAGGATTTATTTATATGGAAATTAAAGTTTTAAAATTAAAATTCCTTTTAAATGTTTCAAATTGGTATGGGACACTTTGATTCAAAAATATATTTTTAAACACCTTCTTGACAAATAGGGTGACTTTTAAATGTTTTCAAGAAAAAGGGGGATATTTCTCTCAAATAGTTTTGATGATTATTTTCATATATGTCAACATCCTTCATTATTTTAGATTGAGGTTAATATGTTACAATAAAAACTTCCATATTGTATGTAACGAGTTATGTTTGACTATGGATGTGCTATTTTTTATACCATTCATGGTTTGTGGATAAAGTATTGACATTTCGTATGCGAGTTTTAATATGAATGTTTATGTAATGTTTCAAACATTTCATATGAGGAATGAATTGGACTTAGTAAGTGATGAGTGGAGCCCACTATAGCTCATCGAAGCATTGGTAGGTCTCATTAGACAAACTAGTGTCCAGGAACAAGGCCTTGATGAAATATTATTTGTAGTCTTGGCACAAGGATTGACTATGTGGTTATGAAAGCCCGGCATTATGCATTCCATCATTATGAAAGTGGTTATTGATATTGCATGTGATTATTCGATTAGTACAATATCCATTTGAATAAGTAAATAGAATTATTTGATTTTATCTTTTCCATATTATGATGAAGGTCAAGTTTAAAAGGATTTTGTTTTAGTCTTATACATTTCCTTAAATTTTTATCCTTATTTATGAAAGTTTCCGCTATATTGTTATCTTTACTGAGCATTTGAGCTCACCCCTTTCTTTGTTTTATTTTTCCCAGGATGTGAAGAAGTATATTATGACTAACTTACAGGGATATTCTATGGGATCTCAGTGTTGTCTATGGAAACAATGTTGTTGTAGTTTTCCATTTTATGATTTAATGTAAAACATATGGATGTGTCTAGTACTTCCAAGGCAACTAAAATAATCGGTATTTCGAGACGTGATCTTTTGTGATCATGCCAATGATACGTAATAATGCACCAACTCTGAGCTTCTGGGGTTGGTCCGTTATAGTTGGTATCAGATGAAGTTTACTACAAACCTTGGAAACTAGATTTAGATAAACTCTGATTAGAAAATATATCCCAAAGATAGACTTTGAGGATTAGTATAGAAGAACTTCCTAAAAATTTTTTATTTTAGAGATTTTTTGAGTTTTCCAAGAAATACATCCCTGTCTGGATATGATCTGGTAGAGGCAGCTCTAGCATAGATGTACTTAGGGGTAAAACTCGAAAACACCGCTTTGAGCTAGACTCTAACAGGAACTGGTGCACGACAATGGACCTTGCTTCACTCTTGGCTGCGAAACTCCCTGGGGATATACCTTGGATAATTACATTTTCATTACAAACCGATCTGATGGATCTTAATATAAGATGAGAATAAATGACCTCGGTTAATCCTAAGGTGTTTCAAATTAAAAATATGGTGTCACGATATTCTCTAAATGATTTTATGACTACTGTTACTCACAAAATGATTTCAAGTTTTAGTCAATGGATGGATTCCAAGGAAGTCATTGTATCTTTGAGCATGATGTACAAGGTGGGAGCGGTGGTGGAAATGAGAAACAAAATGGAATGTTTATAGTCGTAAAAGATATTGTGTTCATTCCAAATCAGTTTTCCAAAAATATGCTCAACAACATTTATATTAACCAACTTCAGGACTCCACAAAGAAGAGAATGGTGATAGAATGATAAGAGCTCCAGGAGTGGAGACCGTGGAGAAAGGAATCCTAAATTTCCATCATGTAGGAAATGTGGAAGGAGACACCCAGGAAATTGTCTCAATAGAATAATGAAATGATTTACGTGTGGGAAATAAGGATATAATGTAAAGAATTTCCGCAAAAAAATGAAGAGTTCTATGGAAGAAAATAAAAATGTCCCAAGAATCCATTTACAGTCATTTTCCGTAAATGTAGGGGACCTGGCCATTACCCGAGTGAAATCCTTATTCTATAGGATATTTTCTTGGTCAAAGAAGAATCTATGTGGATAATGGTTGAAGAAATTTTTAAAAGTATTAGTGCTCCTTATTGATGGGATTACTTTGGAATATTTTTCTCTTGTATTTGTAACCCTGTATATTGTCATGTGAAAATGATATTTGAGGTAAAATTATCTTTTCTCTTGTGGATATAGTTATAAAAAACCATTTGGTTTTATATGATCATTAGGTTTGAGGTAATTACAAGTTGTTATATTTTGGAATGAAAATGCAAGGTATGAGATAAAATTTGTGGTTAAATTATTTTATGGTTATTTTGTGGAATATATATCATTTTGGTAATGTTATAAAATATAGTTTTTGAAAAAGGACAACACGCAAACCGTGTGACAACCCGTCGTGTCGGACAAAGCTGTGGGAATCGAACCCACAACTCGAGTGCGATTGTGATTTATCACCTAACACAAGACTACGTGAAGTCCCTGGTTAGTGTGACTATTTATATTTAGTTAAATGATTTTATTGATCAATAATAAGTTGATTTGGGATCTTATGTCTTATCAAATGAATACCCTTAGTATAGAAAAATGGTTTGGTGATTAAGTGATAAATTTTATTTTAGAAGACGTTCGCTCTGTTGGGAACACTATATGCCTAACGAAAATAGAATACTATAACATTTCATTTGAAGAGTAATGGTGGATTTTTATCTATGTTTTTATTTGGGTTATTTATGGAAATGACTAACCTATAATAAAGAATATATGTTATTTGGGTAATTACTTTTATGTATGTGACTTTAAGAGTAGTTGATGTCATTTGGAGATATAATTTAATGTGGAAGACATCATAACCAAAATCTTCTATGTTTTGGGTTTCAATATTATTTTGGATTATATTTAAGGATTTTAAGGATAATTGTTTATTTAATGGTATTTATTTAACTTTGGGGTATTGTCAGTTTAATTTTAGAAATTAAGATATGTGTTTCTTTCTCTAAAGGAATATCATTTTGGGGGATCATCTGATCTTGTACTAACCGTTTTGGTTTTGATTAATCTCTAAAGACAAGGTAAATATATAGTTTATCCTTTTTAGATCATATGATTTCCTAGAATTTGATTCTCGCACTTCCGTTGTGACCAAGTCATCTTCAATACTCATTATTTGAAAAAAAAATGAATTAGTGGTATAAATTTATGAAGGAATGAAACCCTAATTAAAAATTAACTATATCTCTTTATGTTCTTAGTCAATATCATAAATAAATTCCTCATCTTTATGAAATGTAACTTAAAAAAATAAAAATGTTGTCTGTTTACTTTTCCTACTGGGAAACTAATGACCGTTTGTCCCATCACAAGTTTGTGGTTTTCTTGTTGTTAAATTTCTCCGGATCATGTTTTCAATCCCTCTCCATCAGAACATGACACTTAGTCTATCTTCCATATCCATGTTTTTCTACATTCAATCCTTGTATGGGTTATCTCATGTTACCTTTGTACTTATCTTTATTTCTTTTAAAGTGATAGTTCTATTGACTCTTTTTCCGATGTGGGACATTCAATTATGTTCCCAAGCCCAATTTTAAAAATTGTGAGGATTAAATTTCCCAAAGTGAGGAAGAATGTAACACCCCAAGATTCCATGGTACTTTTCCCTTTGAATAATTTAATAGCTTGCATTGTATGAAACTTCAAGATTCTAACACACCGCGACCAATAAAACCTGTCGTTATGAATAGCAATACCCACTTTTTGAAATTTTATAAATTTTATCTTAAAAAATGGACTACATTTTTGGATTCAGAATATCAAAATTATCTTAGGGTAAATTTATGGTATTTTTCTGAAAACTTTCAATTTTTGATGAATAGTGAAAAACACTGAGTTATAGTTTAAAACTAAATTTTTATTAAAATAATTATTTATTTTATTTAAATTTATTTTAGGTAAAAATAGATACATAATACCTATATAAGTTCAATGTAATTCATTGGAGTCAGTTTATAATAATTTTAGATACATAAATATTTTATTGAATTTTTTAACCATCTTTTACCCACCTCCTAGGAGCATTCGCAAATTTGAATAAAACGTAATTTAACCGCTTCTGTGAATTGAATTTAAAAATTATGAGAAACATGGTTGATTTAAGTAAGTAAAATGTGGTTCAATAAGATAAAAATTATTTTTCGTGAATAGTATCTTTTGACTTTTATTTACCACGGTTAAAATTAAATAGGGAAATTACGGGTAAAAATGATATTATTATTACCTTAACACATGTACTAATTATATTTTATAAGATTAATTAGAACAAAAATAACCTTAGGAATAAAATATGATCCTTTAGGTCCACTTGGATTAGATTAGGACATTTATTATTATTTAATTCAAAGAAGAGTTAAAAGTATTAAATTCAAAGCATAATAACTAATCCATTTTTAATATAGGGTTATATATAAGATAATTTCGACTATAAATATTAATTATAAATATAAAATTATTTCCTAAATGATGGTATTTTATTTATATTTTTTAGACATTAAATAACTTAATTTATTTATGACACAATGATGATGCAGTAATTACCTAATTAATGAAATATTAAAACATTTGATATTATAAATATATAAATAAATGTAATTTGAGAATTTTTGTGAATTAAACTAATTTTAAAGGATAATATGACATGTTAGGATTGGTTATGTGAATTTGTTTCGAAGTAATAAAGCTGTTTTGATTTTAGAAAAAATAAAATACCAAATAGTGTCAAAATTGACATAAAAGAGTTTTTAAAACAAATATTATATTATTCATTGATATTCTATTCCTAAAAATCTAAGGTCTGTCCAAAAGACTTATATAATGATATTTTTATCATTAATTAACCACTTAGGGTTCTCTTTGAAGTATATAGTATGTTAATTAACCATATAATATACAAATACAAAGAGACATGGTAAATGTCAAACTATTTAACTAAAAGTTAAATCTAAAAGATAAGGTTAATATAGTGACCCAAACCTATCTAAAACATATTGGTTAAGTGGTTTTCAACCCATACCCACATTAGACTTTAAATAATCTATTTTTGAGTAATTATAAACCTAAAATTATTTTATTATAAAATAATATTTTTAGATTTTCCTAAGGTGCCCCTCACCCCTCTTATAAAAAGGTACTCCCCCTTTTCTATAATTCACACCTTCAAAGCCATTTGGCTCGGCCAAACCCTACCCAAATACCATCTCAAATTTTCTCCCTTAATCCTAGAGGCCTTACTTTATTCAGAAAGACAACCTAAGGATCCCTTTTGATCAAATCAAAAGGAAGAACCCGAAGAAGAGGTAAATATTTCATCACCTCGTTCAAGTTCCTTTCTTCTTCCACTTCCTCTTTATTTGTTATTTACATTATAAAAAAATAACTCCAGTATATTCTATATAATATGATTTTATTATAAATATGGTACAACCATATTCAGTATTCTATCCATCCTTTGAATGATATGTCACCATACGTGCGTACGTACGGCTTACCGTCTCCACGTAGTGGTGTAATTGTTATTCAATACATTATTATTTGGATGGCTATAAAAATGATGTTTAATTGATGTAAATAATAATTATAACATGAAAATTATTCTGTAAATATGATATAACATCCAATTATATATTATTTTAATATCAAAAGAATGATAATGTCGCTCGTGCGTACGTACGGATTTCTGTCACCATGAACGCGATGAGATTCATTCCCCATCATATCCATTCACGAATAATTTTCATTTTATGATTAAAAATAATTTTTAGAGACATGATATCATCATGTATATGATTAAGATACATCCCATCCATAACAAATATGACTCACATAACAAATAATATAATGGAAAACGAATCCATTAACACCCGAAATGACGATAATACTATGATATTATTAACAAAGCAATGTTAAAAGATCATATATGATATCATATTAATGTATATGATCCCTTTATAATTTAATAACAATTATTTCATCATTATACAAAAGGTTATCTTACCCTAATCCAAGAAAAAGTACAATGTAAGGGGTTTCTTATCTCACTTTTAATTCTGTGAGATTTCCATTGTTCAACAATTATTTATTGCATGTGGTGTATTGTGTACTTACAATTGATATATATTATCATGATTCTCTTTATATTCATGGTATTATGAGATTAATTTGTTGTTTATTAATTTTTTTTATACGAATTGATAGATTACAACGAATTAAGGGTTTTTCATCTCACTTTTATTACCATGAGATTCATTCTATATTGGCCACTATTTCCTTTTGTGTGGAGTATGTACAGCCCCTGATTGTATTCATTTTGTAATATAATTTAATGTATGGTTATTTAAATCTTCATTTTATGACAGTTCTTTCATGGGGTTTATGTTTTGTATGTTACCAAATCGGTAATGGAATTTCAAATTTCAATTTCCACTCATTCGGTTTTATGCAAACTTCATTGATTAGTTTACTCCAAGATTATGTGTGAAATCACTATTTATTTACTTATGTAGTAATTTCCACTCCCCTTTCTATGGATATACTTTTGAGACACATAATAACTCCATTGATAAATCCTCATGTCATCGATATGAACTTGATAAAAGTAATTTTAACTCAATCTCCATTCATTGAGTTAAACATCCAATTCATTGGTGTTGTTTTTACAAGAATATGTGTGAATGTCCTCTGATTTATTTACACTGAATATCCAATCATATTGAGTGTATTTAAATTTTTCATACATAATTATGTCATTTATTTATCCTTAACCTAAGGATACTATCTTTATAAGGGATTTCATCTCAACTTACATTCCATTGAGTCTTCTTTGTTGTTATGCACCAACTCACTTTTTTTTGTGTATATATTGTACTATGACATAGTATATCATGAATCCATTTATTCTCATGATATTATAGAGTTTTGATTACCTAAATTATTTGTATTCAAGTGTCTCTCTTTTTTGTTGGAAATCTAACTAAAATATAATTTTAAATGTTTTAAAGATTTATTATTCTAAATATTTCTCATTAATGTCCATGTTTTAAAAATGGTTTTTAGGATTTATTTATATATAAAATAATGTTTTAAAATTAAAATTACTTTTAAATGTTTCAAATTGGATTGGGAAACTTTGATTCAAAAAATCTATTTTTAAAAAACTTCTTGACAAATAGTGTGACTTTTAAATGTTTTCAAAAAAAGGGGGATATTTTTCTCAAATTGTTTTGATAATTATTATCATCTATGTAAACATCCTTTGTTATTTTCGATTGAGGTTCATATGTTATAATAAAATCTTCCATATTTTATTGAAAGTGTTATGTTTGACTGTGGATGTGCTATTTTTTATACCATTCATGGTTTGTGGATAAAGTATTGACATTTTGTATGCTAGTTTTAATAAGAATGTTTATGTTATGTTTCAAAATTTTCATATGAGGAATGCATTTGACTTAGTAAGTGATGGGTGGAGCCCGCTATAGCTCCTCGATGCATCGGTATGTCTCATGAGACAAACTAGTGTCTTGGCACAAGGCCTTGAAAAAATCTTATTTGTAGTCTTGGCACAAGGCCTTGACTATGTGGTTATGAAAGTCTGGCATTATGCATACCATCATTATGAAAGTGGATATTGATATTGAATGTGATTATTCGACTAGTAAAATATCCATGTGAATAAGTAAATGGAATTATTTGATTTTATCTTTTCCATATTATGATGAAGTTCAAGTTTAAAAGGCTTTTTTTAGTCTTATAAATTTCCTTAAATGTTTATGCTCATTTATGAAAGTTTCTACTATATTGTTATCCTTACTGAGCATCTGAGCTCACCCCTTTCTATGTTTTATTTTTCCCAGGATGCGAAGAAGTATATTATGACTAACCTGCAGGGATATTATATAGGACTTCAGTGTTGTCTATGGAAACAATGTTTCTATAGTTTTCCATTTTATGATGTAATGTAAAACTTATGAATGTATCTAGTACTTCCAAATCTACAAAACTAATCGGTCTTTCGAGGCATGATCTTTTGTGATCATGCCAATGATATGTAATAATGCACCGACTCTAGGCTTATGGGGTCAGGGCATTATAGGTTGTATGGATGTATATGTATGATTTAGTACTGTGAATAATTTATAAATTATTAAGAGTAGTTTTTTGAATGAAAAATATTAAATATATGTAATGTATTAAATGTGTACTGTGGTTTTTCGTTTATTTACATGTTCAGGATGGACCAGAAGGGATATTTCATCCAAATGGGGATAGGTACTTATACCCACAGTTCACTAAACTGTGGGTATATAGATTCTTCTAGGAAAACAAATACCCATCGTTCTCCTAACCGTGGGTATGGATATATACCCACGGTTTTACCAAAACCATGGGTATGGTAAAATCTCCAAGGTTGTACCCACGGTTACTGTATAAATCATAGGTATATCTCTATACTAATGTCTCTATCATTCATGGTTCATAAAACCATGGGTATAGTCTATACCCATGGATATATGGGTGATACACATGGTTAAAACTATCGGAATATGATATGTTTCTAGTCGTTTGAAGTGATTTTTTGATCATCCTATATATATTATTATGAAATGACTCCTTTTAAAATATTATATTTTTAATATATTATTATTTCATAAGTATCTGATATGTGTTGTTTTTCAGAGGTTTTAATATGCCCATTATTTTATCTGGGGTTCTTTAGATGATGATTTTAAAATGACATGAGACCCATTTTTTCTTTATAATATTTATGGTATGATGTGATGATTATTTCAAAGTGGCTCAAAAATATGAATATTATGAGATGGGTGGGAACTATGTCTCATTGAAAAACATTCGGTAAAGGATTATATCTCATGAATTAGAAATATTATGTGAATGGTTTAGCATATAGATAGGTTCACAAGGGGCGAGTTTGATTATGTTTATCTCCACTCACAATTTATGAGTGAATGGGTTAGAGGGTAGCTAATTTCACAAAGAAAAGAAATAATATTTTTATAATTGTACCAAATTATTTCATACATCCAAACCTCATATTAAATTATTCATTTAATATTTTCTCATTCCATAGAAAAATTGTTATCATTTTATATTTTATTCCTTTCTTTTATGGTTTGGTTAATACTTATTTTTTTATATTCTTTTATGTTATATATTTTTCCTTATTCGTTATTTTCCAAATGTTTTGGATCTAACCATTATTTCTTTTGTTATGTTATCCATTAAAATATGTATTATCTCACCCCTTCTTATCTTTTCCCTTGGGATTTGAATTTCATTATGTGTCATGGATTGTCTAAGAGTGGATTTAGTTTTTGTTGAAATCTCCATATAATATGAAATAAGAGTTCTTATGTTTATTGTCTCTAATACACTAAAACGTTTTGTCTTTGGATTGTGTGAATATTTGTGAGATGTGCTATTTAAATAATGTGATTAATGTATTATTTTAGTCATGTCAAGCTTGGATCCCGTTATGGATCATTGAAGATCAACGGAAGAGGAAATACCCATTTAGAAGGTGGTGATTTAAATAAGACTAAAGTTCTCCTTGTGGAAGGGTTTGAGAATAAACTTATAAGATCAATAAACTTTTTGAATCTGTCTTTGATGTTAAATTTAACCATAAATTGTTTCTAATCAAAGAAAGACAAGGAAAATATCTTATGAAAGGTAGTCGAATGAATGGTTTTCTATAAAATATGGAAAGATATGACAATTCATATATCCCTATAGTGGATAAATATTGAAACTTGTGAAATCAAAGGATATATTGAATTCAACATAAAAACATGGAAATTTTTTCCATGTTAAGACATGCAGTAGATATACCATGTCTTAAGATAGGTCATGAAAAGACATGTGATGCATGTATATGGGAAAAATGGTGTGGAATATTTATCAACAGAATAACAAATATAATTTTATCTCATTGATCTATTCAACATCGGAGTGTTTGATCTAATTTATATTTTTGTAATATATATAGAAATATATTTCATTCTTTTCATCAATGACTATATAATAATGGAATGATTCATGTTTATGAAATGAAATGGAGTGGACATGGGATTAATGAATTGGTATCTAAAAAGGGTAAAAAGGGATACCAAATACAAAATTAAGATATTATGGTATAATAATGGAATAAAATATAATTATATTTAGTTTTAGAAATATAACTTGAAATAAGGAATAAAGCATGAAGTATTATCTTTGAGAACATTATAGAAAAATGTATTTTTTTAATAAAGATATCAGACAATGACCAATATAGCCAAAACATTACTCATTGATGGTGGACTTCCTTTACGCTATTGGAAAGAGGAAATATATGTTATAGTATACACATTGAATAAATAATTTATAATCCATAGGGAATAGAGGAACTTATATGAAATAAGGTACATGAGGAATTGTTCACTAAATAAATTATTATATTAGAAAATTAGTGATATATCTTAAAATAGAAGAAAATCCATGAAACTACTATGATTATAAAGATGGAGTACTTATAGAAAAAAAGAAAATGATTTAGGACAATAAATACTTCAAAAATATGCTAAGTAAAATTTTAGACAGTATCAAAATCAAACTCATTGAATAGAATGATGTGATGAAGTATAGATGCTCAAAAAAATATTTTCTAGGAGGAAAAAGAAGGAGTGAAATAAAGTTGATTTTCCTATTGATGCAACATAGAGTTGGGTATATGATGAAGACTCTAATACTAAGTAAAATGAGTAATTTGATGTTGATTAAGATAAATATGTACATCTATGAATAAATATATGACCATAGTTAGATCTATCCAGTATACATAGAGATATATCTATAATAAAAAAGATAATGATATTGATAAATATTGATATTAAATCTCTTCTATTAATTGTATAACTAACCACATTTAAATAAGTAACAAAATATGAATCTTGGGTTAAGGTCGTGGACAAATAATTAGATTAAATTGATAAAAACCCAGTGTGGGAGCTTGATTAAAGGTAATAAAATAACAAGGTGATTATAAAACAGTGGATATTAATAAATAAAAATGAGCATGGAAATGTAATCAGAAATAATGTGTGGTTGTAATGTAAAATCTATTCATAGATTGGAGGTGTTGGTATTGAAGAAACATTTTCCGACTAGCCTAACTAGAGTAAATTGGGATCTTTATATCTGTGGAAATTTGAATAGAATATAATTTTTATCAAATTAATGTCATAATAGAATTATTAAATGGAATTATCAAATAATAATTATACATATAAAATCTAGTGAGCTTTAAATTTGGAGATGATCAAAAAACAATTTTAAAGTTGAAAAAGGTCAATATGGCATATGGAAGAAACCAAAATCATGTTACACTCATAAAGATTAATATTTAAAGAATATATAATTCAAAAATGATAATTTCTTTCATAATATTTATGTGAATATTTCCAAGGAAATATAGTTTATAGTGAAACTATATATGGATGATATCATCTTTAGTAGAATCAAGAAGAAATCCATGGAGTATTTTTCTGACCACATGAAATATGAATTTGAAATTTCAATGATTTTTGACATTACATAATTTATTATACTACTAATGATTCTAAAGAAGAAATAAAATTTCATCTCTTTAGAAAATTATTCTAGAGATATTATTAAGAATGAGAATCATACAGTTGTTAAAACGATAATGAGGTATGTCCAAGGAACTCTGATTTTTTTCATACCCTTAGATTCTCAAAAAAATCTTGAACTATCGGAAATTTCAAATGCGAATTTTGAAGTGCCCAGATCATTGTAAAATCACAGAGAGGGGGAGGGGTGAATCAGTGATCCATTTGAAAATTTACAAATTGATTCATTTCAATTAAACCTCTATGGATGGTTGAAGCCTCTATCAATTCTTCTTGTTTCTCTCAGCCTTACCACAAATGATGTTGTAAATTCAAAGGCACTGAACATAAGGATTTACAAGGTTAGGTTCAAAGACCTACTCCTTGTTGTGTTGGTTATTATCCCCAACATAGAATCTTTACTATAATCAGATGAATAAGTATAATTTTCAACATAGAGTCACGTTTTATCTCTCATGAGTCCCATATGAGGTTCTTTATTCTACATCTCACAGTGTTACCAAATTCTCATTGGCCTGCTCTAGAGTCTAACTAAAGTCTTCTACTCCTAAGCCTCACAGGATGCTTCTTACTCTTGAATCACATGAGAAGATTCCTCCTTTAAATGATTTTGATTCAATATAGATTGTTCTTATGCTCATCCCTAATGAGTTTGCTAGATCACAATTACTCGTGTACCTGTTCAAGAGTCTTCAATGGCCTTTAGTGAGGTCTTTTGGGATTTCTCAAAAATTATGATCACTTCTAATGATCAGTTGCCTAAATGAAACAATTATCAATAAATTCTTCCTTCTTCGGATGAAGACATAGACTTTCTTATATGTGTGAATGTGGTGCACAAAACTTCTCCAAGAATAATATGAAAATTTGATCTTGAACAATATCATATCTGTCTGACTTGAATTCTCAATCACTATTAACATAAATATAGGATATTTTTTAATTATTCCTTAATTTAGTCTCAATTCAATTATACTTCATGCATGGGTTTCATATCATCCAAACTCCTTTATTTGAGTATCTCTATGACTTCTCACATGTGCATATGATTATGCATGATTTTATGCATGTATAATGTGTTTCCTTTAATCCAAAACACAAATTATTCATTTGAATCACTCTTTAGGTTCAATGTGTGTATATCATTCATTTACACATATAATTTTCACTTAGTTCCTTATCATTCTCAATATGCACACACAACTCCTTCCTCACATGTGCATGATCACTCATGTATGTTTAGATATGATTTTATTTAACCCGAACACACATAGTTCATTCCCTTTCTTCCTTTTATATCCACTTTTTAGTTTAGTCACAAATCATGAGAGCCTCAAGTAGGTGTGTGTGGCCTACTGCCACCTTTTTGAAAACCCTTATGAGTATGGATAGATGTGGCATTAGAATTCTCCTTTTTCTCAAAGATGCAATGTATGTGTACACTGTCTCAGGAACTCAAAAACCTTTTTTCCTACCAGAGAAGCATGGTTTCTTACTTATTATCATACAAATGAATTATACATAAAACCAGACCTTCTTACGGTGCATGAATATTTTTTACACTAGTTGTGTGGATGACATTTTCAAAGTACAGCAAGGATGTGATTTAACCAGTTCTGTATATGTGAGATCATCTTCATGAAGCACGACGAGGGTTTGGATAAACCAATTGCATGATCATGGTTTCTTCTTTGCATAGAGGGTGTCGTTCTCCCTTCTTCACGAGGTCACTAGAAGAGTTCTTAGCACTTGTTCAAGGCCTACAGATCCTCTATTATGCTCACACAAGTAAGAGTTACATGGAACCTTTCATCGGTGCTCTGTTTCTACAGAGAAATGATATCTCTCTAAAATATCTTCAACACCAAACCCTTGGTTGAGTGACCACTATTTATAGTCAAGGATAAAAGTGTTTCACCACATTCAAATCCCATAACAAATATTGTTTAAATCTCACCCTTTAATAGATGAGAGCCACAGCTTTGAAATCTTCAAACACAGATGAGATATACCAATAATCATGGGATATTTTCTTTTCAAATGCGTTATCCTCTTCTTTGTAGTGAAATAATCACGTGCATAAAATCAGGATCACATGAAAATCTTAATTTAAATCCATTTTTGAATCCATTTGGATTTCGATAACTTCATTTTCCTTGGCTGAGCCGAGTTCTTTGTGTTTTTTTAATGCATGGAAATTTAATTGGATGCATGGTATAGTGATGTCCAGATGATTCTCATGCAGTTAATTTGTGCATCAATGGTTGCCGGGAATGATATTGTGGATTCTCATATTCATCTCATTCATGCTGGTATGCATCGGGTGATCAGATGGCCGGAGGTTGAAGGAACCTGCGTTGAGTCTCCTAGGTCATCAGATCATCTTATTTTGGAAACAAATGGTGGTGATTAGATCACAGAACGCATATTAGATGTGTGGTCAAGATGTCACATGAGATTAAATATAACGCCAAAATTACTTCGGAATTTTTTTTAAACTGTGAACAGTATCCCTGAACGTGTCTCACATTGAACTAGAGATGAAAAGATCTCGCAGTTTAAGTATCAAGCCACTTTGACATACTACCATATTACTAATTCCCCCTCCATGGTACCTCCCCATCTTGTGTTCACCTTTGGGAACGTTTTACACCCACTCTATGCTTTTTCGTTGTGTCTCCCCATATAGTGGCACTACGTCAGCTCTCCCATGAACCCATGTTGTCATGATGACATGTTCCATATTCACTATCTTGACCTCATGTTGTCCAGCTACGTTCGATCTCAGTCTCCCACTCTGTTGTAAGTGCCGCTAACATGTCTTGTTGGCTAGTAGGATGAGGAATCTTTTTTAATAAAGGATTATTAAAAAATACATCCCAACCGAAATATAATGTTCTTAAAATAATATTTAAAACCAACTTCCAAACCTCTTCATGAAAATAAAATTAATTTTTCATGCAATGTTTAACTCATTGTTATAAACAATGTTTCAACCCAAGTCACAAATGACACCTATTTAAAAAATACATACCAGCTCAAAAAATTAGATTTAACATAGAGAATGATCAAGCATGAAAATCATGACATCTGACATGACATAAAATTTCATTCGATGAAATAGTGTTTCTCTAAGAAACATTAGCTTTGTAAAAACTTCACTATAGTCAAAGTGGGATCTTCACTAAGTCAATAAAATTACATTAAGCATCACCACTTCAATCATCATGACCACATCAATCATTACCTTTCCATACACATATTGACACATTATTGACAACAAATACAACACTCTTCCCAATAATCTCCCCCTTTATATTTTTTTGTCAATATCTCTTAAGCACACTTTATAAGATTCAATATGTGTGCCAATATTTTCTCCCCATTATTGGAAACCCAATTCAAATGTTAAGTGGGGACTATTCAAAAACATGTTCTCCTCCGTTTTTAGAATATCATCTTGAATTTTTTAGAGAGAGGGATGATATCATATGGTTCTCTGAGAAAAGAGCCTTTAGTTTATCAACTCTAAGTCTACTTGTGCTAACCCAGTGTTGAAAACGAGAGAGATTTGACCAATGTATTCAATTTTTTCCATAAACAACCATGCATATGAAATCATTATTAGAATGTTTCAATTCATATCCAAGGGGTTGTAAATAGTAAAATATACCAAAGGAAATATAAATCCAAAACATATTTAAACAAATATATTAAAACATTCAGGTGAAAAGGTAAAGATCTCCTATCATCCCATTTTGTCATCAATCAAGCACTCCCCCTTAATTGAAATGATAAATACAATTAAGAACAAGGGATAAAAGTGTGATTGGAATACCTCATGTTTCAACTTCTATAGATGATATGAATTTCAAGATTTTTTATGAAATAATCATTGATATCATCTCCTTCATATTTTATCCCCCTCAAGTGGTGAAATCACTTTGATAATCTTAAAGATATTCATGATAATAATTTTACACTTTTGAATATTCCTAGTATATATCAAATCCTAAATAATTAGTCCAACTTGTTGTTCTCCACTCTGGTCATTTAATTCTTATTTTTAGACTGACCTTCACCATCAATTATTGGAATTGTAAGCACACATATAGACTAAAAGTATAAGGGAATGATATGGAACACATGTGAACTTCTTATTAGAAGAAAAAGGGATTATAATTTCCTCTCAACCCAAGAAATCCTTTCTTTATACCTCTAATGTGTTTCATAATCTTCATGCTAGTGTCTCCTTTCCATTTTACATTTTCTTCTTTGATTGTAATGATGGACCCTTTTCTTCCATTCACAATAAATTTGTGTGGATTATTTATCCTCATTTCTTCCAGTAGTGAAGTAGCTTCCACTGGTGCATGTTTTTTAATTTTTAACATCTCCACTTGAGCTGGTAAAATAGTTATACATTTATTTTCCTTATGTCCATCCAGCTTGCACCTTCCACAAAATACTTGTGAGATACTTGATTTATCATGTGTTAACAACCTCTCATGAAATTAAAAATATTTGTTTCACGTGAAATGATATGTTTCCCCTTATCCTTAGCTCTGGATAGTACTTCATCTTTATCATCTTGCAGTTCTCTAGAAATTTGCAATTGATCAGGGAAAATAACTAAAAACTCGTTCTTAACATGTTTTAGTTTGGATCTTCCACATGGTTTCTCCAATGATTTTGAGTTACCATTCTTAGTAAACTTATTAAAAAAATATTTAGGGCTGACTTAAATCAATATTATCTTCTCCTAGATTGATTCTCCTTTTAATTTCATATTGCTTCCATTAACTTCCATGGCTTGTTTGAAATGATCCATGGTATGTACTTTCTTTAAATAGTAGAATCATCTTTTATTATTTGAGATGAAATTCTTGGAATCCAGGTTAAAGATCCTCTTGAGAATAGTTTGTTTCAATATTTTCTTGACTTCATTGTTTTTTATATGCCCAATGGAATACTTTTAACAATTATTCCTTTCTTATCAATTTTTTGGGGCCCTTTTTTCTTATCAACGTATGAATAATGAATGGTTGGAATAACCTAGAACTCATCATAAATGTTACCACTTATGTTGAAATTATCACAAAAGTCTTCAATATATTCAAATTTGTCCTTGATAGACAGATTCTTCTTCATCTGTGTATTCTAAATTATCTTTACAGGATGCTTCAATTCTTCACATCTAATTTTCCTAAATATAGGCCTTCCATAATTTTTATATGCCAACACATTATGCCAGAAACTATTATCCTAATACCCAAACATCCAACAACACCAACAGCAGCCAATAAATATCTTTCTTTCTCTTATATAATTAGTTTGGCTATATTCAATGCATTTTTGTTTCTAGAAATTCATTTCTTTATATGGATCATCGATTTAAGAGTTAT
Organism: Viscum album; assembly: GCA_963277665.1. NCBI lineage: Eukaryota > Viridiplantae > Streptophyta > Magnoliopsida > Santalales > Viscaceae > Viscum > Viscum album. The sequence continues at coordinate 37,713,717 of OY728127.1, read as the reverse complement.
TTTTTGTAATCATTGCAGTATCTAACCTTGACGTTTTGATGGATGTATCAACATTTTTATCAATCCACATCTTCCCAGCTTTTAGCTTTGAACATGTACTTATAGATGAAACTGCATTACTAGAAATAGAAATAACTAGGTTATGGGATTCCTTCTTCTTGGTGGATGATTCTATTCTATTAGAAGATGGTCTAATACTCCCTTTTGAATCGTTTTCCTCATTGAAAACTTGAGTTTTGGCATCTCTTCTTTCATCCATTTGGGAATTTCCATCTTGGGGTGATTACTCATTCTTCGGTTTCACCTCTATTTCTAAACACTTCATGTTGAGAGAGTTATTATCATTCTCAACCGATATCAGCATATTTTACCGAATATTCTTCAGTGTTATCATTTTTTTCATACATATTTCTTAATTATTTCAAATAAATGTCAATATCCTTTACCTTGTTATCTTTTTCTTCCAATTGATCAGATTTTACAACCATAAAAACATTGTACAATTTTTCAAATGCTTATAATTCTTCTAAAAATAAAATATCATAGAATTATTTCTAAAAAATAATTCTTTTAAATCTTTCATCTACTTCAGAAAATCATTCATTGCAAAGAGAAATTATTTCTTTCTTTTATTTCACATTTTTTTTAGAGTATTGGACATACCAACCCATTTAACCAAGGCATATTCCATTGTATTAGATTATTTTTCTAGTAGTAATTTTTAATCTTAATGAACTTTCATACTTGGGTCAATATTTCTTGTCACTTATCTAGTAATACTCTTCAAATGTTCTTTTAGTGGAAAATGAATATCACTAATTGATCTATCATCCTCACAGCTTGACAAATCTTCATTAGAAGAGTCATAATAAAAATAATTATTACTTATTAAACCTTCCATATTATCAGTAGTAGAAGGTGTATCCCCATTAGATGTAAGATTATTCTTCAGCTTCCATACTTGTTTCTTCTTCCTATTCTACTAAGTCATCGAAGAAATCTCCATTTGAGGTTTCTCACTCCATTCCTGAAATCTTCACCTCATAAAGACTGCCTTTTATCTTTAGAGGGAACCTAGGCTCTGATACCAATTGAAGTACCCATATTAGTGTTGAATTACTGTGAGGGGGGTTGAATCAGTGATCCCTTTAAAATTTTTACAAATTGAATCTTTTCAATTAAACCTATATGGATGGTTAAAGCCTTAATCCACTCTTCTTTTGTGTCTTATCCTTACCTCTAATGATGTTGTAAATTCAAAGGCACTAAACATAAGGATTTACAAGGTTTGGTTCAAATACCTACTCCTCATTCAATTGGTTATTCTCCCAACACTAATTCTACACTATAATCAGATGAATAATTACAATTGTAGATACAATGTCACATTGTATCTCTCTTGAGTCCCACAGTCGGTTCTTTATACTACATGTCCAAGTGTTACAAAAGTCTCATTGACCGACTCTAGAGTCTCACTGAAGTCTTCTTCTCCTGAGTCTCACAAGATACTATTTTCTCTCGAATAACATGAGTATATTCCTCCATCAAATGCTTTTGATTCGTTGTAGATTTATATTATGCTCTTCCCCCATGATCTGGATAAATCACACTTACTCGTGTACCTGTTCAAGAATCTCCAACACCCTTTAGTGAGGTCTCTTGGGCTTGGTCAGTAATTTTGATCACTTTTTCTAATCAGTTTCCTCAATGCAACAATGCTCGGGAAAATGTTACTTCTTATGAAGAATACATGGACTTACTTATATGTGTGAAAGTGGTGCACACAACTTATTCAAGAATAATATGAAAGAATGATCTTGCATAATATCAGCTCTGTCTATTACGAATTGTCAATCATTATCAAGTCGATTATAGTATGTTCTTTAATTATACCCGGCTTCAGTATCAATTCAATTATACTTCATGCATGGGCTGCATGGAACCTTAACTCCTTGTTTTGGGTATCTCACTGACTTCTCACATGTTCGTATGATTATGAATTATTTTATGCATGTATAATGTGTTTCTTGTAATCCCAAACACACACTGTTCACCTGAATCAATGTTTTAGGTTCAATGTGTGTATGTCATGCATGTAAACATATGCATTTCACTTAGTTCCTTCTCTTTCTCAATATGCACACACAAATCCTTCCTCACATGTTCATTGTCATGCATGTATGTTTATATATGATTTTATGTAACCCAAACACACATAGTTCATTCCCTTTATTCCTTTTATATCCACTATTTAGTTTTATCACAAATCATGAGAGACCCACATAGGTGTGTGTGACCTAATACCTTCTATGTGAAAACCCGTATGAGTATGGGTAGATTTAGTTCATGGATTCTCCTTCTTCTCAAATAGGCAGTGTATATGTACACTATCTCAAGAATGTACAAACATTCATTCCTACCAGAGAAGTATGGGTTCTTACTTCTTCTCATGAAAATTAATTCTACAGGTAATGGGTTATCAGGCGTTTCATGGATCTTCAATACATTGGTTGTGCAGATAAACGTTGAAAATATAGTAAGGATGAAATTTCACCAGTTGCGTACAAGGGAGATATTCTTCACAAAGCATGATGTGGGTTTGGATAAACCAGTCACATGATCATAGTTTCTTCTTCGAACAGATGGTGTGGTTATCCTTTATTTGAAAGGATGCATCAAGAGTGCTTAGCACTTGTTGAAGGCATGAGGATCCTCTCTTCTCCTCATGCAAGCAAGAGTTACGTGGAAACTCTGAATGGTGCTTTGTTTCTACAGATAAATGAGATCTTTCCCAAATGTCAATTAAATCACACCTTTGATCATATGAGATCCAAAACGTTGAAATCATAAATCATGGATAAGATATGCCAATAATCGTGGTATATTTCATTTTCAAATGTGATGACCTCTTCTTCACATTGAATGAATCACGTGCATGGAATCAGGATCACATATAAATATTCATTAAAATCCAAGTTTCAATCCATGTGTCCTTTAGAAACTGCATTTTCCTTAGACAAGATGAGTTCTTCTTTTTTTGTTAAATGCATGAAAATGTAATTGTATGCATGGTATCAGGATGTCTAGATGATCCTCAAACAGTTTATTCAAGCATCGATGGTGGCTAGGAATGAGATCGTGGAGGCTCTGGTTCATCTCTGGTGTGCTGGTATACGTCGGGTGATTAGAATTGCTAAATTTTGAAGACAACTGCATTGATTTTTCTAGGATTTTGGATCATCTCAATTTGGATACGGATGGAAGTGATTATATCACTGGAGGTGGATTATATGTGCGTCCAAGATGTCACATGAGATTAAATGGATGGTCAATATTGCTTCTTCCTTTTTTTAAACTGTGAGAAGTATCTGTAGACACATCCCTCATTGAACTAGAGACATGGAGATCTCACCATTTAAGAATCAAGCCCCTCTTGTATACTGACAGATTACTCATTCCCCCTCTATGGTACAACCCCATACCTTTTCCACCTACGGACGCTTTCTACGCCCACTCTATGCTCTATCGCAGTGCCTCTCTGCATAGTGGCATGTTATTGACTCTCCCATGCGCCCATATGGGTGTGCTCACATGTTCCATATGAAGTTTCTCAACCTCATGCTAGTTGGTCGGCTTTGAGCTCTGCCTCCCACTCAGTGGTGAGTGATTCTCACCTGGTTGGCTGGCTATTGTGTTGCGACAACATTTTTTAATAAAGAATCATTAAAAAAATACATGACAACCAAAATATAATGTCCTTAAAATAAAATCCAAAAACAACATCCAAACCTCTTTATGAAAATAAAATTACTTTTTCATGGAATCTTCAACTCGTTGTTATAATCAATGTGTCAACCCAAATCACCAATGAAACCTGTTTTAAGAAATTCAAACTTGTTCAACAATCGTCAGATTTGACATGGAGAATGATCAATCATGACAAGCATGACATCTAACATGACATCCTATTTAGTTTGATGAATAGTTATTCTCTAAGTAACGTTAGAATTGTAACAACTTCACCATATTCAAAGTGAGATCTTCATTGATTCTACAAAATTACATTAAGAATCACCACTTCAATCATCATCACTAGTTTAATCATTACCTTTCAATACGCATATTGACACATTACTGAAAACAAATTCAACACTAAGCCCGATTTTTTTTTATGATGATGTTTTGGATTGAAAGTATACAAGTGATATTTCAATATGTTTTGATTGTAAATGTGTTTAATGGATAAGTAATAATAAAGAAAATACTTGACATAGTACATCATATATAAAATATATCTCAATAACCAAGGTATGTACTTCCCTTCTATGGATAAATAAATAGTAATATGATATTAGGGAAGAATTAGAGTAGCCTATGGTGACATACTATGAAAAAAAGATTGTGATTAAACTTATGAACAATCTTTTACAACACTCTCATTCCAAACATATTGATATTCAATATTTATTTATCAATGAAATGCTATAACATGGAATGGTCAAACTTGAATATGTAGAAACTTATGATAAAGTATAAAACATTATGACTAAGTGAATGGATACTCTGTTTTTTTAGAAACATTGGTTTAACATCGATTTTCAATCACCTCCACCAGCATGAGGAGGTTTACAAGTACCCCTCTCATGATGCCATTAATTATTTATTATTGTTTTTAAGTTGTATAGAATTCTTGGGAGGAGTAATACAAGGAGTATCCTATTTTGAAAAGAAAGAAACCTATACCTCTTTGGGTTTATTTTCAAAAGTGGTGGAAAAAAGAATGTTTAATTATATGTTAGGAAATTATGTCATTCTATCTAAAGTGGGAGTTCATGGTATATGATTTATGGGGTTTATAGAGTATTTATAATGAGTAATGTAATAGGTCATGCAATTATCTCTTGAAATATTATTTCCTAAAAGGAGAAATTGTCTTATAGACTAATAGTGATGGATTATTCCTTTTATTGTCATGTAGATTTTGAGTTGATTGTGTTTGGACGTAAAGTTAAATTTGGATTTCCCAACAACCCAAAGGGGGGGAATGATGGAACCATCATGATCTGTATAGGCGATTAATTATTTGTTTTTTTGTTTTCAATTCTTTCTCGGTTGATCAATGAGTTTGAATGAGATATTATCTATATAATAGGGAAGGCCAGAAATATGTCGTATATGGAATTATTTCCCATTGTTTACAAAAAAAATATAAAAAATATATATATATATTAGTATGTTTCATAAAGGATTCAAGGAAAAGTAATATTATCACGTAATAGGTATCTAGTCCATGAAATCAAGTTTGTGTCATGTATAGCAATGTATGAAATTATCCAAGGAGGCACACAGCCTATGAAAGGGTTTCATGAATGTGATTTTGTGGAAACGTGAGTAATTTCATGATCGAGAAACACAAAACATGTTCATAAGGTGGAGAAATTTACCTTCTCATGAAAGGGAAGTTTACATTTTACATGAGAGTATGTGGCCTTAGAGTGGATATTATTGGTTCAATGAAAAGGAAAGTATGAAATCATAAATAGAGAGGATTCTCATGGTGACCATTCCATGAAGAAGGCTCATAGTGATTAGTCCTTGTCAGGAGTAGGTGGGGACCAATCTACGAAGGGAGTCTATAGTGGAAAAGGGTATTTTCCATTCATCATTTTAATTCATAATGGGTTTGATATAATTTCTATGATCTAAATAAGATTTTGAGGGAGTATGGGAAGTTGAATATGCGGTCCATGAAGGGAAGTACATAGTCTATGGGGTTAGTATGTTGTGACCAAAACTATCTCAAGAGGGAGTCTGTAAAGTGGGGTGTGTGGTCCACGAAGGGTTGTATATGATGTGTGAGGTGATTATATAGTGACCTTTGTTCCACATGGTTACTTTATGAATAGAAAATTTGGGAAGATTTTCTTTTAACAATGATATGAAGAAGATATATTGGAGACCTTAGAGTATATTGGATGATAAAATTCAAACTATAACAATAAAAATCAAAGAATACACTCTTTAAAATGAGGATGGGACATTCAAGTAGACAAACTGAGACATACTTCATCCAGAGAAGTGCACACTAAGGAGTCAAAAAATGTGTTATGAGATAGAAATACTTTCTATAATATATAGATTATGGCTGAAACATTTTAATATTAAAAAAACTAGTGAAGCTTAGTGGATTATTGTATGATTGATACATCATTTTCATATTCTCACTAGAATAGAGCATAGAAGTTATCCATGTAAAATTGGTGTATTTTATTATATTTATTCATTTGTGAGTTTAGTGAACACGCATTTAATTAGGTAGGTTTGATGAGTTCCTACCAATATGGGGAAACGATCATTTAAATCAAAACAATGTTTTGAATCCCGGATTCACCCTTCCCCTCTCAGTGTGTCTAGGGGTACAAAACAACGGGATACTGCAAAGTTATCACCCTTGAAAACCCGTCTTTTATCCTCTTTAAGGTGTCATCGCTTATCAGCATCACCTTAAAATTTCTTGGATTAGAGGTGCAAGCAACCTTGAAATAATAAAGACACCGAATAATGAGCTTGGAGAGAAGAGTAGGGTACATAATAATTTTAACTTTCAAAGTTCCATTATTAATGTACTGAACTGTAATAAGAATGTGCCTCATCATATTGATCTTTATTTGATTTACCACGAAATCCAAGATGTATATATCACTCTTTTTTAGGTTATCCTTATCACCTCTTCTCGGAACGAAAAACCCTTGAACCCACAACTGCAGAATCCGGTTGTTGGTGGAGAGATGGAAAATATTAGTTGTTTTATCATCTTTGAGTATGAGGCATTCCATTGCCTTCCCTTTTCTGAAACTACCTTGCACATCTAGTAGCTTATGTGAACAAAATTTGGCTTCACCATCGTATGATAAGCCCACCCAGCTAGCAGTCTTGGTGTAAAATATCATGTAAGTCTTACCATAGCTCTTAAAAGAAAATATTTCTCTTCCATCTTCTTCATAGAAGGAAATAGAATCATAAAATTCTAAAAGAAAATATGTATAAATAGTATCTTGATTCCCTGGTTTCGATACGCAGAAATATTCCCATCGATTGAGTTTGATATTCTTAGAAATTAGAGAATCATACTCACTAAAAAAGTCCAGATGGACTAACCTTTCCCTGTAAACTAACCAATTTGAGATTGGATTCATAGAAGACATATCTTGGGATGTGTCTTCTACAGAAATTCAGAATGGAGGAGCACTGAATGATTCGAAACGAGCATTAAGATCTGAGGCCGAGCTTCGACACGCGAGGGCTTTGAAAACAATGTGGGACAACCATCGAGGATCCCCTTTATATAGGATATGGTGGTGACCTTTGAACTTCCAAAACCAATATAACGGTTGAAAAACTCTTTGATCTGATCTGACGGTTGAAAACATACCCACAACCAAATCTTGAATCCGATCTTTTGAGGTTTTAACACAGACATTCAGATTTAAGAAGAAACGAATCCAAGTTATTTTATAAGAAAAAGAAACTATCAGAAACTAAAAACTATTACAAAAACTTAAGTAAGGAAGTCATACCTTTCGGATTTTCTAGGAAGTTTATTTGTAATAGGTGATATTCTTATTGAAAAAAAATTAACTACAAAAAACTTACTATGAAAAACTCACTATGAAAAATTCAGTACGAAAAACTTACTACGAAAAAAAACATAAAGTCGAAAACTTTATTGCAAAAGCTTTGAGTACCAAAACTCTAGTATGAAAAGTATGAGTACGAAAATTCCCATTACGAAAATTCTCATTACGAAAATTCTCATTATGAAAATTCTCATTATGAAAATTTTCATTACGAAAATTCTCATTACGAAAATTATCATTACAAAAATTATCATTATGAAAATTCTCATTACGAAAATTCTCATTATGAAAATTCTCATTACAAAAATTATCATTATAAAAATTCTCATTACGAAAATTCTGGTTTTGAGAATTCTGATTACGAAAATTCTCATTATAAAAATTCTCATTACGAAAATTCTCAGTACAAGAACTTCATTACGAAAATTTTTAGTACGAAAACTTTATTACAAAAAATTTCAAAAGAATCATTCTAGAGACCCAAAAATTGACGTACATGGACATTACATTACTTTTTCTGAATACTTAATACATAATTAAAACAGACACACAAGGACCGTAATAGTTTAGTGTCTTTGGAAACTCGGAAAATAATCTTTTAATCGTGGTGAATGATCTTCAACATCTCCCATAAAGATCTTCGCCCTTTTGTTTTCTTACCTAAAACCTTTCTTTAAGTACTGGGGAAAAGAAAACATAAAAAGGGTGAGCTCAAATTCTCAGTAAGGGTAAGCATGGAGGAAATAAAACAACCCATATACATTTGAACTTCAAAACATGAACATAATATTTAAACATCAAAATCTTGAGCAATGATGTAAAAAATAGCAGTACGTAAGGAATAGATCATAAAGAAACATTAATCATGATAATATATGATGGGAATAAAACATGTAATTGTGGAAACCATTAAGCACATGATATGATTTCCATAGTAGCCAAGGCATTGCTGCCAAGACCATCTTAGTGGACAAAGTATCTTTCTGAATCGAGTTCACTCCTTGTTCCAGTCCTATATAACTGAACCGGATTAACTTACTGTTCCATCCATGTCTATCTCATGAGATAAAAATCATTACCCAATTCATTGGAGGGAGATATAGGTCCCACCCATCTCATAATGAAATCATTCTTACTTGTTCCACAAAATAAACTTAAAACATTCATCATAACCCAAAGAATAAAATGGGGTTCATAAACATCATCCCATCATCACATAATCCATATAAAACAAATGGATATTTAATCATAAAAAAAAGTGAAACCATGTAAATCCTAGATACATTATACTTGAAACATACACATATGAAATAATATCATCTTAGATGGAAAATGGTTTTGATAAAACACATGAAATGAATTCATGAGGAAAATATCCTTTCTTCTTCAAAATCATTTTCTTTTCCCAAAATTCCTTGAAATTTTTAAAGAAAAGTATTTTGTTGAAAATATTCATAAAATCTTGTAGAGTAAGCTTCATGAAAATGAGGCATTATGAAACCGTATAAATCTGTTCACGCCGTATAAGTTAAAAATAGCATTCTTCTCGTTCTTTTGTAGGAAAAGTAAAAAAACAAGAAACATTAATCATGATAAAATAGAATGGGAATAAAACATGTAATTGTGGAAACCATTAATCACGTGATTTTATTTCCATAGTGGCCAACACATTGCTGCCAAGACCATCTTAGTGGACAAAGTCCCTTTCTGAATCGAGTTCACTCCTCGTTCCAGTCCTGTATTACTGAACCAGATTAACTTACCATTACAACCATGTCTATCTCATGAGATATAAATCTTTACCCAATCCATTGGAGGGAGATATAGGTCCCACCCATCTCATAATGAAATAATTCTTCCTTTTTCCACAAAATTAACATAAAAAATCCTCATAACCCAAAGAATAAAATTGGTTTCATAAACATCATCCCATCATCACATAATCCATATAAAAGAAATGGATATAATTTCATAATAAGAAAAGTGAAACCATGTAAATCATAGAGACGTTATACTTGAAACATACACATATGAAATAATGTCATCTTAGATGGAAAATGGTCTTGATAAAACACTTGAAATGAATTCTTAAGGAAAATATACTTTCTTCTTAAAATTCAATTTCCTTTCACAAAACGTCATGCAATTTTAAAAGAAAAATATTTTGTTTAAAATAGTAATGAAATATTTTCTAGGAAGCTTCATGAAAATAAGGCTTTATAAAAACATAAAAATCCTTTCATGTCGTATAAGTAAAAAACATTCTCCTCGTACTTTTGTCGGAAAAGTAAAAAAGTACCTCGTAACGTAAACAAAAGAATGATTCCTTGCATACCATGTAGTAAAAGTCAAAATGGGTAAAAGGAAATTAAACATACATAAAAATACTTTTAGAAAACATGGACATGAATGATAACAATAACCCCATCAAATACTTACAAATAAACAATCTCGGATAAGAACAAGATTGGAAAGGTTATCCCTTACCTTAGGTCCGATATGCTTCGTACGTATCTGAACCTCCTGTATAATGATTTAAATAATGTCATTGACTTATTACAGAATCATATTCATTGTTATGATATCATATATGGTTCACTTATGACTTTATATTACCTTTTCTTTTGTAAATTCTATTTTAAAGCAGTGTTTTGGGTAAAATCGTTTTATTTAGCGTACGTGTTTGGACTTGTTGTTCTTGATATTATTATTACCTATATCTTGATTTACTTACTTACAGAATGTAAATCATGATTTATATATCGTATATATATTCAGTACAGATATATATATATAATAGATAGATAAATGAAATGAAATACACCGTTCAAGGAGACAGTAGGCCGTACGTACGCATGAACGATGTTTTTTTGTTTCATTATTGAATTAATTAGATGACATACATATATATATACATAAATACAGTAGAATTATTAATTCATATATTTCATGATTACTTATTATATAAACTTTATAATCATTCTTGAATTGTTAACATGAAAAATGAATCGCATCGCGTCGTGGAGACGGTAATCCGTACGTACGCACGAGCGATGATATCGTTCCCATATTTATTGAATGGAATTAGAGGGGATGATATAATATCTTAGAATCAGTATTATGTTATCATAATCATATATAGTTATTATTTACACCATTATACCCATCCATGTAAGGTGGTGGTGGGAAAACAGATTACACCACGGCATGGAGACTGTATTCTGTACGTACGCACGCGCGGTGATTTTTTTTCCCATAGGATGGATAGAAGGTGAAATAGGGTTGTTTCATATTTATAATAACATATCAGTATATTAGAGACAATTATTTTATTACTTTATAATGAAACAACTAAATAAGAAGAAGTTGAAGATGATAGAAACTTGAAAGAATCATTAGAAGAGATTACCTCTTCTTCGATGCACCTCCTCTAAGCTTCCTCTTAAGGAAGTAGAGTTGGTCTTTTGAGAAGACCAGAACCTCCAGAATGTTTCTAGGGAAGTGGATAAGGAAAATGGGTAGGGTTTGGACGAGATTCAAGGATCAAAAGGGTGTGAAGAGAAGAGGGAAGGGTTGCCATTTTTATAAGAGAGGAGAGGGGCACCTTTGGAAAAACTTAAAATATTATTTTATAATAAAGTCATATTCGGTTTTTAAAAGCTAAAAATTGATTTATTTCGAAGCTACGGTGGGGATCGGTCAAAATCCTCTCAACCAATAGATTTTAGATAGGTTTGGGTCATTATATTAACCTTATCATTTAGTTTTAACTCTTAGTTAATTAGATTGACATTTACCATGTCACTTTGTATTTTTATATTGTATAGTTAATAAACTTACCATATACATCCAAGAGACCCCCAAGGGGTCCATTAATGATACACCTATCAGGATATAAGTATCTTGGCCGAAACTTAGATTTTTAGGAATATAATAACAATTAATAATATAATATTTGTTTAAAAAACTATTTTATGTCAATTTTGACGCTTTTGGTAATGGATTTTTGTGAAAATCATAACAGCATGATTAGTTCGAAAAAATCTAATTCAATAAATACTAACATGTCATATTAACCTATAAGATTTGTGTAATTCATAAAAATTCTCAAATTACATTTATTTGGGTATTTATAACATCAATTATGTTAATATTTCATTAATAAGATAATTACTGCATCATCATTGTGTCATAAATAAATTAAATTATTTAATGTCTACAAATTATAAATAAAATACCATTATGTAGGAAATAATTTTATCTTTATAATTAATTTTTATATTCTAATTTATCTTACTTATAAGCCTATATTAAAAATGGTTTAGTTATTAAACTTTGATTTTAACTATTTTAACCCTTCTTTAAATAAATTAATAATAAATGTCTTAATCTAATCCAAGTGGACCTAAATGGTCATATTTTATTCCTAAGGTTGTTTTTGGTCGAATTACACTTATCCAATAGAATTAGGACATGTGTTAGGGTAATAATAATATCATTTTTACCCTTAATTACCCTATTTACTTTTAACTGTGGTAAAGAAAAGTAAAAAGTTACTATTCACCAAAAATTATTTTCATCTCATTGAACCAAATTTTAGTCCTTGATATTAACCTTGTCTCTCAGATTTTCAAAATTCCACTAATAGAACCGGTAAAATTAAGTTTTATGTGAATTTATGAATTCTCCTAAGAGGTGGGTAAAAGACGGTGAAAAGTTCTATAAAAATTATATATATATAAAATTATTATAAAATGACTCCAATGAATTAAAATGAAATTTTATAGGTTTTATGTATCAATTTTGACCTAAAATAAATTTAAATAAGATAAATAATTATTTAAATAAAAAGTCGGTTTTTGAATAGTAACCCAGTGTTTTCACTATTCATAAAAAATTGAAAGTTTTCAGAAAAATACCAAAAATTTACCCTAGGATAATTTCAATATTCTGAATCCAAAAATGAAGTCCATTTCGAAAGATAAAATTTATAAAATTTCAAAAAGTGGGTATTACTATTCATAACGGCTAATTTATATAACATATCGTTGTTTAGCGAAACTCGGTATTGCGTACAACACATGCTATCGTGGAAGGTTGCGATTGCGTGTAATGCAAGCCAAGTCAGGGATGCATGTCATGCAAGCTCCTTTTGATGTAGCATACAAACACAAGACATTAATGAAATTAAAAAGAATATTTTTTATAAAATCTCGGGGTGTTACATTCTACCCCCCTTAAAAGGAATTTCGCCCTCAAAATTCGTCGGGGTTATAAATGGCTTACTACTCAAAGGTTTCTTTAATAGAGCCCCAAATCATAAAAAGGAATACCAAGACTTGACATTAAAACTAATGTATGAAACGTAATGATTACCCAAATTATCTAATCACTGGGTTTCCACATAGGAGAGCATAGGTGAAAATATGGATATGGAAGAGAAATCTAAACGTCATGTTCTGATGGAGAGTGGTAGAGAACATGGCTATGAAAAAGATAACAATCACAAAGCCATAAATTTGTGATGATCAAGGGTACCATCTGATTCATTAGATATAAGAGTACTAGGACAACTTTTTTAGCTTTCAAGATAATTTCCCTAATGTTGAAGAATTTTTGAATTAAAAGAAATTCCTACTTGATTTTGGTACAATATCATTATTTTTCATGTCTTAAAAAATTTCCACATCATCTCATAATGAAATGAAGTTGAATTTGTTATTCGTGAAGTGTTAGCAGATCATGTGATAGAATGATGGGTCATTCCATCTGTTTCAAACAAAAGGTTAGAAAAAGTTATCAAATATACATAAGTCCATATATGGTGAGGTTAATAGTATATGATTCCAAAAATGAACTTATACTTCATCTATCATACCTATTAATAAAATAAAACTAGTTTTTACTATCCAAGGACTTCCTGTAGGCCAGTGGTAGGAAATAAAGTCATGTCGCACTTCGGTTGTGGGTTCGATTCCCACATCCTTGTCCGACGTGAGAGGTTGTCACCTGTTCTGCAGGTTGTCCGTTTTTTTTTCTAAAAATACAATATTATTACATTCCATCAATAATATTGAAAAAGTTCTAGCCTTAAAAAATACTAACTTATGTCCAACATAATCCATTCCAATCTTTAGTCTTATCCAAAATATTGTTGCCAATTCTCATATTATAGTGAAAACTAGTACCAGAGAGTTCATATAACAAGCATGTTAATACCATCATTGATCCCCATATATAATAAGATATTTCTTGTTGGTCACATTCCTAACATTCTAAGGACTTAATCATATATTCTCTTGAAAAATTAATACCCATTGAACCTTAGTGAAAACATGAGTGCTGTCAAAAGTTAACTCTTTCCACACCCCAAAATTCTATATACTCAAACCATGATATAACTATTTCCTTATATCAGTCATGATCTCATGAATACTATCAAACATTTCATTTTCTCCTTATCCCTTCATTATGTGCATATCATCTTCTTTCCAAAAATATCTCAATCACTTTCCATGGTTACTGGTACAATAAAATTATTGAAAACCACAATATACCAATAAATAAATATTCCAATATTCCACGATACTATATACAACATTATTTTGGAATCTCATTACATAAACACTTAATCATTACACCACATCGTTTTCATATTCAACATCACCAATAGTGATCGCATGTGACTTCCCTTTGTCCTTTGCCTTAAGTGGTTGCTCATGTCGATCATCATTAACCCTTGGATTTGGGAATTTATTAGCATAATGGCCCATTTCATTCCACTTGAATCATTGAAGTGTTGGTGGTGCGTTCTCTGCAGTCTTTTCTTTATTCACATCATTAGGAACCCTTTTTCCATTACTTCGACACTCAGCTGCTTGATGACCTTCTTTTCCACACATAAAACATTTTCTATTCCCTTTAAGACAATCTCCACCATGCTTCTTTCCACACATTGAGCATAAGGAAACATTCATCTTCTTTTCACCATTATTATGAGATTTCTCCTTGAACTCCATCTTTCGTTTCTTGTCAAAACCATGAGATGGATATGTAACACCAACTTTCATTTCTACCTTGATAGCACAATGTACAATTTCTTCATAGCTACTGAAGTCTCTTATAGCTAATGCCCTTCGAAGACTTGGTTTTAAGCCACTGAAGAATCGATCAACTTTACTCTCTGGTTGGATGATAAAGCCAGATGCATACCTTGAAAGCCTTGTAAAGTTCGCTTCGTATATACCAACAGATTCATCATCCTTTTTATTTAGTTCAAGAAACTCCTCCATCTTTGTCCGAAGAATACAAGGGAAGTACTTATTGAAAAATAAGTTCTTTAACTCATCCCATTCCATGGACTCAATTTCATCTCTTTACCTCGTATTCTTGATAAGATTCCACCATTGATCAGCTTCACCTTCAAAACTATATACTTCTAATATGACTTCATCATGTTTAGAACATTGAAGAACTGAAAATATCTTTTCAGTGGTACTGATCCATTGTTCAACAACAAGTGGATCAGAAGACCCATTGAAAGAAGGTGGACATTTCCTTATGAAGGACTCAATAGAATATTGTTCGCTTCTCTACTCATTTGGAAGTCCAGAATGATTCATAGCTTGTGTAAGTATAGCAATAAGATTTTTCACTCTATCTCCCATAACATTAGTTTGTTCAGGAGGACAATCATTGCATTTTCCATTACATTGATCAACACGGTTCCTTCGGGTTCTATCCATCGTCTAAAACCCAAAACGAATAGTGTGAGATGCAAATATCATGCTAGGGAAAACAACATAATAAAGGGGGAGTAACTTCAATATCTAACATCTTAGGTTAATTCTAAGATCGTTACCGTAATTCTAGGATTATAACCTATACTTATACTTAACCTTAGGGACATCCCTAGACATACCTTAGAAATATCTCTAGGGATCTCACTAATGTTTTCACATCCTAGTTTCCAAAGGTTAACTAAACCTTTCCTCTGATACCAACTGTAGAGATCCAAAGCTGGACGTACATGGACATTACATTACTTTTGAAGAATACTTAATACATAATGAAAACATACACACAAGGACTGTAATAGTTTAGTGTCTTTGGAAACTCGGAAAATAATCTTCTAATCTTGGTGAAATATCTTCAACATCTCTCATAAAGATCTTCACCATTTTGTTTTCTTACCTAAAACCTTTCTTTAAATCCTGGGGAAAATAAAACATAAAACGGGTGAGCTCAAATGCTCAGTAAGGGTAAGCATGGAGAAAATAAAACAAACCATATACATTTGAACTTCAAAACATGAACATAATATTTAAACATCAAAATCTTGAGCAATGACATAAAACATAGAAGAACGTAAGGCATAGATCATAAAGAAACCTTAATCATGATAAAATATAATGGGAATAAAACATGTAATTGTGGAAAACATTAATCACATGATATGATTTCCATAGTAGCCAAGTCATTGTTTCCAAGACCATCTTAGTGGACAAAGTCCCTTTCTGAATCGAGTTCAATCCTCGTTCCAATCCTGTACTACTGAACCAGATTAACTTAACTTTCCATCCATGTCTATCTCATGAGATATAAATCTTTACCTAATGCATTGGAGGGATATATAGGTCCCACCCATCTCATAATGAAATCATTCTTACTTGTGCCACAAAATAAACTTAAAACAATCATCATAACCCAATGAATAAAATGGGTTTCTTAAACATCATCCCATCATCACATAATCCATATAAAACAAACAAATATTTAATTATAAAAAAATTGAAACCATGTAAATCATAGATACATTATACTTGAAATATACACATAAGAAATAATGTCATCTTAGATGGAAAATGGTTTTGATAAAACACATGATATGAATTATTGAGGAAAATATCCTTTCTTCTTCAAAATCATTTTATTTTCAAAAAATTCCTTGAAATTTTTAAAGAAAAGTATTTTGTTGAAAATGGTCATAAAATCTTGTAGTGTAAGCTTCATGAAAATGAGGCGTTATGAAACCATAAAAATCCGTTCACGCTGTATAAGTTAAAAAAACATCCTTCTCGTACTTTTGTTAGAAAAGTAAAAAAAAGAAACATTAATCATGATATAATAGAATAGGAATAAAAAATTTAATTGAGGAAACCATTAAGCACATGATATGATTTCCATAGTAGCCAAGGCATTGCTTCCAAGACCATCTTAGTGGACGAAGTCCCTTTCTGAATCGAGTTCACTCCTCATTCCAGTCCTGTATTACTAAACCGGATTAACTTACCATTCCAGCCATGTCTATCTCATTAGATATAAATATTTACCCAATTAATTGGAGATAGATATAGGTCACACCCATCTCATAATGAAATCATTCTTACTTGTGCCACAAAATAAACTTAAAACATTCATCATAACCCAAAGAATAAAATGGGTTTCATAAATATCATCACATCATCACATAATCCATATAAAATAAATGGATATAATTTCATAATAAGAAAAGTGAAACCATGTAAATCATAGAGACGTTATACTTTAAACATACACATATGAAATAATGTCATCTTAGACGGAAAATGGATTTGATAAAACACTTGAAATGAATTCTTAAGGAAAATATCATTTCTTCTTCAAAATAAATTTCTTTTCACAAAACATCATGCAATTTTAAAAGAAAAATATTTTGTTTAAAATAGTAATGAAATATTTTGGAGTAAGATTCATGAAGATAAGGCTTTATAAAAACATAAAAATCCTATCATGCCGTATAAGTAAAAAAACATTCTCCTCGTACTTTTGTCGGAAAAGTCAAAAAGTACCTCTTAACGTAAACAAAAGAAATATTCCTTAAATAACATGTAGTAAAAGTCAAAATGGGTAAAAAGGACATTAAACATACATAAAAACACTTTTAGAAAACATGTACATGGATGATAACAATAACCCCAACAAATACTTATGAATAAAAAATCTCAGATAAGAACGAGATTGGAAAGGTTATCCCTTACCTTAGGTCTGATCTGCTTCATACGTATCCGAACCTCCTGTATAATGAATTAAATAATGTCATTGACTTATTGAAAAATCATATTCATTGTTATGATATCATATATGGTTCACTTATGACTTTATATTACCCGTTCTTTTGTAAATTCCATGTTAAAGCAGTGTTTTGGGTAAAATCGTTTATTTGTCGTACGTGTTTGGACTTGTTGTTATTGATATTATTATTACTTATATCTTGATTTACTTACTTCCAGAATTTAAATAATGATTTATATATCAAATATATATTCAGTATATATATATATATATTTAATAGATAGACAAATGAAATGAAAAACACCGTTCATGGAGACGGTAGGCCGTACGTACGCATGAACGATTTTTTTTGATTCCTTATTGAATTAAGTATATGACATACATATATATATACATAAATACAGTAGCATTATTATGTCATATATTTCATGATTAATTATTATATATACTTGATAATCGTTCTTGAATTGTTAACATGGAAAATGAATCTCATCGCGTCGTGGAGACAGTAATCCGTACGTACGCACGAGCGATGATATCATTCCCATATTTATTGAATGGAATTAGAGGGGATGATATAATATCTTAGAATTAGTATGATGTTATAATAATCATATATAGTTATTCTTTACACCATTATACCCTTCAAAGTAAGGTGGTGGTGGAAAAATAGATTACACCACAGCTTGGAGACGGTATTTCGTACGTACGCACGCGTGGAGATTTTGTTTTCCGTAAGATGGATAGAAGGTGAAATATGGTTGTTTCATATTTATAATAACATATCAGTATATTAGAGATACTTATTTTATTACCTTATAATGAAACAACTAAATAAGAAGAAGTTGAAGAAGATAGAAATTTGAAAGAATCGTTAGAAGAGATTACCTCTTCTTCAACGCACCTCCTTTAAGCTTCCTCTTAAGGAAGTAGAGTTGGTCTTTTGAGAAGACCAAAACCTCCAAAATGTTCCTAGGGACGTGGAGAAGAGAAATGGGAAGGGGTTTTCTGATTTTCAATTCTCAAAAGTGTGTGAAGAGAAGAGGGAATGGGTGCCCTTTTTATAAGGGAGGAGAGGGGCACCTTTGGAAAAACTGAAAATATTATTTTATAATTAAGTCATATTCGGTTTTTAATAGCTCCAAATTGATTTATTTCAAAGATAAGGTGGGTATGGGTCGCAATCCACTCAACCAAAAGATTTTATATAGGTTTGGGTCATTATATTAACCTTATCTTTTAGTTTTAACTTTTAGTTAATTAGATTGACATTTACCATGTCACACTGTATTTTTATATTATATAGTTAATAAACATACCATATACATATAAGCGACCCCCAAGTGGTCCATTAATGATACAACTATCATGATATAAGTATCTTGGCCGAACCTTAGATTTTTAGGAATATAATAACAATTAATAATATAATATTTGTTTTAAAAACTATTTGATGTCAATTTTGACACTATTTGGTAATGGATTTTTTTGAAAATCATAAAAGCATGATTAATTCGAAAAAATATTATTAAATAAATACTAACATGTCATATTAACCTATAAAATTAGTTAAATTCATAAAAAGGCTCAAATTACATTTATTTGGATATTTATAACATCAATTATGTTAATATTTCATTAATAAGATAATTACTGCATCATCATAGTTTCATAAATAAATTAAATTATTTAATGTCTAAAAATTATAAATAAAATTCCATTATTTAGGAAATTATTTAGCTTTCTAATGAATATTTATAGTCTAATTTATCATATGTATAACCCTATATTAAAAATGATTTAATTATTAAACATTGATTTTAACTATTTTAACCATTCTTCAAATAAATTAATAATAAATGTCTTAATCTAATCCAAGTCGACCTAAATGGTCATATTTTATTCCTAAGGTTGTTTTTGGTCGAATTAAACTTATCCAATAGAATTAGGACATGTGTTAGGGTAATAATAATATCATTTTTACCCTTAATTTCCCTATTTACTTTTAACCGTGGTAAATAAAAGTAAAAAGTTACTATTCACCAAAAATTATTTTTCATCTCATTGAACCACATTTTAGTCCTTATTATTAACTGTGTCTCTCAGATTTTTTAAATTCCACTCATATAAGTGGTAAAATTAAGTTTTATGTGAATTTCCAAATTCTCCTAGGAGGTGGGTAAAAGACGGAAAAAGTTCAATAAAATATTTATATATCTAAAATTATTATAAAATGACTCTAATGAATTAAATTGAACTTATATAGGCATTATGTATCAATTTTTACCTAAAATAAATTTAAATAAAATAAATAATTATTTAAATAAAAAGTCGGTTTTTGAATAGTAACCCAGTGTTTTCACTATTCATCAAAAATTGAATGTTTTCATAAAAATACCAAAAATTCACCCTAGGCTAATTTCAATATTCTGAATCCAAAAATGAAGTCTATTTCGAAATATAAAATTTATAAAATTTCAAAAAGTGGGTATTACTATTCATAACGGCTAGTTTATATAACATATCGTTGTTTAGTGAAACTCAGTATTGCGTACAAAACACACTACCATGGAAGGTCGTGATTGCGTGTAATGAAAGACAAGTAAAGGATGTGTGTCGTGCAAGATCCTTTTGGTGTAGCGTACAACACAATACATTAATGAAATTAAAAATAATATTTTTCATAAAATCTCGGGGTGTTACACTAATTACGAAACAAATTTTGAAAGGCTAACAAACAAATGTACTCCCCCTATGAAAAATGAGTTTATTACTGTAAGGAGAATGGTTTAAGAAGAAGTTAATGAAGGAATATTACCTTGCAGTTTTCATTCCTAACTTCTGTTTAATGTATTCAAATCTATCGGAGGGTAAAGTTTTTGGGAAAATGTCAGCAAGTTGATCTTTCATTCTGATAAATTGAAGAATGATATCTCCTTTTAGAGTGTGATACCTAAGAAAGTGATGCCTAATATCTATATTTTTTGCACGAGAGTTATGTGAAGTGTTTTTACTAAGGGAAAGGGCACTTGTTTTATCACAGAAAATTTGAGTCTTAGTAAATCTCAAGCCATAGTCTGTGAGTGTGTGTTGCATCCACAACACTTGAGCACAACAACTTCCAGCTGCTACATATTCAGCTTTAGTAGTGGAGAGTGCAACAAAGTGTTGCTTCTTGCAAGACCACGACACTAATGAATCTCTTAATAAATGAAATGTTCTGGAAGTAATAATTCTATCCATTCTACATCCACGAAAGTCGGCATCTGAAAAGATTTTTAAAAAAAAATCATTTCCAGAAGTGTAAAAGAGTCATAAATCCATGGTTCCCTTTAAGTAGAAAAAAATTATTTTCACTACCTTTAAATGAGATTCCTTAGGATTGGATTGATATCTTGGAAATAAGCATACTGAAAACATCAAGTCTAGACAACTAGCTGTTTAGTATAGTAAGCTTCCAATCATACCTCTAAAAGATGTTTGATCCACTGGTTTCCCAGTTTCATCATGATCAAGTGTATTTGAGGTACCAATGGGAGTACTAATCCTTTTAGTATTGTCATATCCATAATTTTTAAGAAGATGTTTAATATACTTAGGTTGGGATATATATATTCCTTCTAGTTTTTGAGAAATTTTAAATCCAAGGAAAAATGTTAACTCACCCATCATACTCATTTCAAACTCAGATTTCATTAGATCCGCAAAGGAATCAGTTAAAGATTGCTGAGTTGAACCAAATATAATGTCATCAACATAAATTTGGACAATCAAAACATTTTTATTATCTTTCTTTATAAAAAGGGTTGGATCTGCATTTCCCTTAACATAGTTATTTTGAAGCAAAAATCCTGTAAGTCTATCATACCAAGCTCGAGGGGCTTGTTTAAGGAAATAAAAAGATTTGGTAAGTCTAAAAACATGATCATGATTTTTTGTGTCTTTAAAGCCAGGAGTTTGTTCAACAAAAACTTCTCTTGAACATAACTATTAAATATAGCACATTTCACATCCATTTGAAAAAGTTTGAAATTGAAGAATGCTGCAAAGGAAAGTAAAATACGAATAGATTCAAGTCTAGATACTGGAGAATAGGTTTCTTCATAATCTATTCCCTCTTGTTGATTATAGCCTTTAGCAACTAATCTAGTTTTATTTCTAATGATGACTCAATTTTCATCACACTTATTTCTGAAAACCCATTTTACTCCAATGACAGAAGTTTCCTTGGGCATTTCAACCAAGGTCCAGTCTTTATTCTTTTCAAATTCATTTAGTTTATCTTGCATGGCTTTTATTGAATCATCATCACCTAAAGCTTCATCAGTTTTTTTTCTAATTGGGAAAGGAATTCTAGATGTTCTACATCATTTCTTAAGGAACTTCTAGTCATTACAGGTTGATTCACATCACCAATGATACTATCACTGGGATGATTCTTAAGAAACGACGGATTTGGGTTTTGTAAAACTTGTTCATCAACATAGGGTAGGAAATCATCTGGGGTAAATGTTTCAGAAGTATCTTCTTGAAAATTTTCCTCATCAGAAGGGTTTTCTATCAAGGTTGATAACCAGTTTTTGAAAACACAACCGAAGATGTAGGTTGAGGTTTTTTGAAATTAAAGGGATCCGTTTCATCAAATTTGACATGTAATATCTCTAAAATAGTGCAATTGTTTTTGTTTAAAACTCTATAAGCCTTAGAAGTTGCGGAGTAGCCTAAGGAAATTCCTTCATCAGATTTTGGCACGAATTTTTGTAAGTTATCTTTAGTATTCAGAATGAATACTTTTCAACCAAAAACCTTAAAGTAGGAAAGTATTGGTTTTCTACCATTCCATAACTCATAATGTGTTTTATTAAGAAAAGGTCTAATCAAAACTAGATTTATAGTATAACAGGCAGTTCTTACAGCTTCAACCCAAAAATGTTTGGCTACAGAATACTCACTCAACATCATTCTAGTTATCTCTTGAATAATTCTATTTCTTCTTTCAAAAACTCCATTTTGTTGAGGTATTCTGGGTGCTGAAAAGTTGTGAGTAATACCTTTTCTACTACAAAAAGTTTCAAAAATACGAATTTTGAAATTCTCCTCTATGATCACTATAAATATTTTTCAATGGAAGGTTTTTCTCATTTTTTACTTGGGCTCTAAAACTTTTAAAATAAGAAAAAGCTTCAGATTTATTTCCTAGAAAATAGACCCATGTATATCTAGTGTAATCATCAACCAAAACAAATACATAATATTTTCCCAAAATGCTTCCAGTTTGTGTAGGACTGAAAAGATCCATGTGCACCAGCTATAATGCATCAGTTGTTGAGACTCCACTGATTGATTTAAAACTTGATTTATGTTGCATTCTATATTGACAAGGATTAAAAACTTTTGAAGAATCAAATCTATGCTCCGGTAGATCCTTAACTAAACCATTATTAGAAAGATAACATAAGTTCCTAAGGTTACAATGTCCTGAACTTCTATTCCACAACAAAGAATGATCTTCCATTGCACAAAGTCAAGGTAAGACTTGGCTCCTAAGGTTTTCAAAGTTAC
The DNA here is from genome assembly GCA_963277665.1 of Viscum album. Taxonomy (NCBI): domain Eukaryota; kingdom Viridiplantae; phylum Streptophyta; class Magnoliopsida; order Santalales; family Viscaceae; genus Viscum; species Viscum album. Next base: position 37,690,465 of record OY728127.1, on the reverse strand, counting down.
GTGTGTAAACATTATCTTGCCTATTGGCAGAAAGAATAAATTCTTCCATGGAATTGTGTACTAAGCACTTATCATTCCTAAAATTCACAAGGTAGACTTCATCACATAATTTACTTATGCTAATGAGGTTGTGATTAAGACCCTTAACAAAAAAAACATTTGAAATCAAAGTTTTTTCAAAAAGAACGATGTTACCTATACCAATAATTTCTCCCTGAGCATTATCTCCAAAAGTTAATTTTCCTCATTTCATCTTAATAATCTTTTCAAAATAGTTTTTGTTACCAGTCATATGCCGGGAACATCCACTATCTATGTACCAAGTATTGTTTTTGGTACATTCCCTATTTTCCTAAAAATAAGAAAAATCTAGGTTTTTGGAATCCAGAATTGCTTGGATCCAGAAATTTCAGAAAGAAAAATTTTGGGTACCCACATATTCTTAGAAAAATAAGCCTTATGAAATCCAAAAGATTGAGTTTTGTTTAATGAAAAATTCTTTTCCAAGTGACCACCACATTGACACTTTGTGCAAAATGGGGAACTTTGAGAAACAAATTAGTTGTTACTAAAAATCAGTTTAGAACTAGTGTAACCAAAACCAGAACTATTCCTTCAAGGTCGGATTTGTGAATACATTTTATCAATGATTTCATTACCATGGGTAAATTTTTTTCAAAAACTTCCTCAAAGAAAATATTTAGGATTTGAGTTTGATAACAAAGTTCTTATCTTCAAAAACATTTGAACTAGATCTTGGATCAAAAACATTTTTCTTAGAAATTACATTTTCAAGATCTTTTGAATGTTTTTTCTTCTCAAAACTTACATCCTCAAGATTTTTTGAAATTATTTAAAATCAGCATTTTTCTTATCAAGATCATTAGAATGGTCTGATATTTCCTTAGTAATAATAGTATTCCTAGAGTTTGCCTTATCAAGCATTTTCATGAGTTTTGAGTTCTCAATCTCAAGAAGTTCCGCAAACCTAGAAACTTCTTCATAGGTAGGTAAAGTATTTTCTTCATCAGAAGATGATTCTTCATCAAAAGAGTTATAACATTTACTATCATTAGCATTTAGAGAAACATTGGTCAAGGATTCAGCATTGTGTAAGTTAGCCATAAAGCAATGATTTTCAATTGGTATCTTGGCTATAAGACCAAGATTATTCTGTCCAGAAGATTCATAATCAGAAGATTCATCTGAAGAGTCACCACCACTGGCACTCCAGGTGTCATTAGCTTTCAGAAATTTCTTAACTTTGGACTTATAATACTTTTTTCTATTCCTTTCAGAATGCCTCTCTTTTTTTTCTTTTCTTTTGAGCATAGGGCAATCATCTCTTATGTGTCCATCTCTCTTGCATTCGTAGAATGTGACCTATCAATCTTTATTATCTTTCCTTTCCTTCTTCTTATACTTGGATTGGAAATTTCTCTGTCCAGCTATCTTGTTCATCATTCGAGAAAGATTAGCTAACTCATTTTCTGATACTTCACTCTCACTAGATTCAGATTGAATAATAATCTTCTTAGATTTGGATCTAGTAACTCTCTCAGGAGTCTTAGCTTTAATGTGATTTAAAGTTGTATTAAAAGAAACACTACCATTCACATTATTCTTCTTTATGTTGTTAGCATCTCTCTTCATTCTAGTCTCATGTTGAAGAAGAGTTCCAAACATTTCATCAAGAGAAATTTGAGTAACCTTTCTATTTTCATCGATAGCAGTTCTCTTTGATTCCCACTCATTGGGCATAATGTATATGATCTTTTCAACAAGGGATTCATCATCTAGACCTTTCTCTGCCATATACTGTAAGCTATTCACTATAGTCATGAATCTCTGTTGCACCTTACAAATTGGTTCTCTATAAAGAAAAACTATTACCATGATACTCAGTTCTGAGCATGGCTCTTCTAATCTCAATCACTTTAGATGTACCAAAATGTGTAACTTCATGTTTAATCCATATACAATTAGTTGTTTCACAAGAAGAAATTTGGCTATATATGTTCCTAGTCATTTAACAAAGCAAATTATTGCGTACCTTATAGTTGAGTTGGTATTCATGATTTTCATGATTAGTAAAAGCACTAACTTCCTTGTCAGAAATTTTATATCCTCCAGTAAGGATGAAAAAGTTATCTACCCCATTATTGATAATGAAAGTATTCATATGATCTCTCTAATATTTTTAATCATTACCATAAAAAATTGGTGGTCTAGTAGGATTTAAGTTTACAATAGAACCAACATTTAAACCTACCATCCTTAAGAAAAACTTTGGCACACAAACTTGATAGAAGTATAAGTTTTTTAACAAGAGAAAATATCCTAAGAAAGAAAAATTGTATCTCTAAGAAAAAATTGAATTCGAACTATGAATTTATAAAATAGTTTCCGAAAAGTATGAATCCAGAAATATGAATCCGAATGATCAATTCTGAATGTTAAGAAAAAAACTTCTGAATCTAATCGTGAGATTAATTCAGATTGAACCAGATGCTCTGATACTAATTGTGAGGACGGTATAACTGAGTATGATATACTCTATAATACCAAACGTAGGATCGAATAAGTACAATGAGATACAAATACAAGAGGTGGGTGAATTGTATACTTTAAAAAAAATCCCTTAGTAAATTTTGGATAACCAAAATTCACAACACCTCTAAGTTCTAAAGCTTTTCTTGATTCCAGGAAAGTGATTCCGGAGGTGAAACTTAATAAAAGTTTACACCAACTAAGATTGTACCTTAAAGCGTATAGAATATAACTAAATTAGAGTACAAGTAAGGAAGTATAAGAAAGTTATACTTTCCTTAACAATACAAAATGCAGCGGAAAAAAAAGTAGTAAAAACTACAAGTAACAAACAATAACTCTTTTAACCCAAAGAGAAGGGTATCCAAAAACCCTGGATAAGAGGTCCTTTGATTTATAAATTCAAGAAATTCTGTCTTACCCACACTATGGTATGCCCTAGATAAGAAGATCGAAGTCTGTCTTGGTATCCCCGCAAGCCCTCAACTATCAGGTAGTCGGAAGCTCTGTCTTCCTCAGCAAGGAAGCCCTCAACTTCAAGGTGTTTGAACCTCTGTCTTCCTATCCCTGGAAGCCCTCGATTGTAATCAGCAACAATCGGAGTCTCACAAAGCAGGTTTGCACAAGGAAAAGTTTGAACAAGCTGTTCAAACTTTCTGCACGAAGCTTTGAGAGTTGATAAGAGCCTCTCTCTCTAGAAATCACTTCAATAGATTGTAAGAACTGATGTCAAAGTTGTTTCTTCTTTTCAAATGAGCTCATATTTATAGGCGAAGCTCCAACGGTTGGCTCCCTCCTCCAACGGTCATATTTCTCCTTGAATTTTAGAGGGACATGTACACATGTCACTCAACCAATAGTTAGTCAATAACTGAAAGTACTCCATCATTTTTTAATGAAACAAGTGTTAGCATAAGTAAAACTGAAGTTCAGAATGTAATAAAATAAAATTTCAGAGTCTAACCAAAATGGAATTCAGATTCTATAATAAAGAGATATTCAGATTCTGTTTTGTAGGAATTCGGATCCTGAATTCTATAGAAATCCGGAGTCTAAATTTCAAAGAAATTCGGAGTCTGGTTTCATCAGAATTCGTAACCGGAACTTACAAAGTTCGGAGTCAGAGATCATGGGAATTTGGAGTCAGAAATCATAAGAGTTTTGGAGTCTGAATTCAGAGAACTTGGAGTCTGAACTTAGATAAGTTCGTAATCAGAATTCGGAGTCAAACTACATGAGTGTTTGTATCCATAATTCAGAGTGGAACTTCATGAGAGTTCGTATCCAAAATTTGGATTGGAACTTCATATGAGTTCATATCCAGAATTTGGAATGGAACTTCATGAGAGTTCGTATCCAGAATTTGGAGTGAAACTTCACAAGATTTCGTATCCAGAATTCGGAGTGGAACTTCATGAGAGTTTGTACTCGGAATTCGGATCCTAAAACAGAATGCATAATATCTAAGTATTATACGATTCCTAGATTTTAGATATGAATCTAATTTTTATAATTAATAAAAATATTGATATGAACATTGAAAACATTGGAGGGGTAAATTCCTTTGAGAAGGAAATTTATCTTATATAAGTAAAGTATATATTTGATTAAGTATAAGGTGTTTCTAATTTTCAAAACAAGAAGGAATGGAAAAGTCATAAGGAAACCCTTATTTACTCAAAAATCTCTCCCTTTTGGAAAGCACAAACAACCTTTCAAAAAATAATAAAAGGATTTGGCAAAATTTCATTAGACTTTTAAATTAAAACATATCTCCCTTTGCTCATAGATGATGGTGAATACAACTAACTCCCCCTTAGGCTTTAGAACTCTAAGGATTGTATTCTGAATTTCTGGAATGGAAATTTCATTATCATGAGAATGAAAAACTTCGTAATGAGAAACTCCCCCTTAGATAAGTTCCACCTTATTTAAGGATAGTTCTTCTTTACATAGAAATTTTTCTTCTCCCTTTTAGATTTTTCCTTCTCCTCCTTTTGATTAGTTCTTTTTTACTTCTCCCCCTTTGTGATTTTCAAAAAGAATTGAGGGAATGGAAAAACAATAAAGTACCTGAAAAATTAGTAAAGACATACAAACAACACAAGCAACCAAACTTTTCAGTACGATTGAAAAGATTTTTACAAGGAAAGACATTACAACAAAAAAATCTGATTGGTCTATTTGTCTTCCTTGTCCTTGGGGATTAACTTCTCCAACAAGTTTTTCATCTTCATCATGTCTTTATGGTCCTCCTCATCTTGATTTTCTAAGGCCTTAATCATTTCATCTTGAGCCTTCAGAGCCTCAGACTGTGCCTTAAGAATTTCATCCATCTTCACAAGCTTTTATTCGATATCAATCCGGATATCTCTTTCCCCTTTCCAACTTTGAGCAACCGAGTTAAGCTTTCCATTCAGATCCTTCACTAGTTGATTCCGAGTAATTTTCTCAAGGTCTTTCTTTTCCTGAAGATTCTTTATCTTGGCATCCTCAGTATCAAAATAATCTTTTACATCATTCTGAAAATGATCAAACTTATCCAAGTCATCATCAACTTTCTTTGAACATAGAGTGATTTTGCTGCATGATTTTCTGTGAACATAATAATTGATAAGAAAATTTCTATGGTCAGCCTCATTCTTCACACACTTATGCATGACCATGGATACAGATTATGATTTCTGATTTAGGCTATGTTGAAGCATCTGGAACCTGGTTTCTATGGTGGGAAATATCAGAATTGTATCCACCAATTTCTTCAATGACTCAACTACAAAGTCATGGCCCAGTGTTGATGACTCCTAATCAGACACCTTGCTCAGGGATTGTTCTTCATCAATTTCCACCAACTTTATTTTAGAAGATCCACCAACATGATTCTTTCTTATGATATCTATTGTTGTGGTGTCCATAAGCACATGTTTACCCTTATCAACTTTCATAATGGGTTCTTCATCAGGATATTCTTCGTCACTTTTAGATAGTTGAACAATTTCGTATTCATCTTGTTTCTCCTTCTCTGCTCCTTCAAGAAAATTCTTCTTAGAGCTTTCTTCCTCAGATAATTCATTTTCCTTCTCTTATTCCTTGTCATCATCTTTCTTACTGACTTTCTTATCTCCCTTTCTCGGAGTGATAAGCTTTGAGGATTAGGTCTTTTCTTGATAATCCTCAACTTGTTTAATCAAGTCATCAAGATCACCACTGACTTCATCTACTTCTTCTTCTTCTTTTACTTCCTCCTCTTCTTCTACTCTTTCAACAACTTATTTCTCTTTAAGTTTTTCTGGATTAAAGTAGTTCTTTCCAGGGGTCTCCGGTAATGGTTAAACAACAAAAGTTTCCGGAACGAGAATCTTCTCAGAAGCTATTTCTGTGTCTCTTAAAATAGATTGTACAACCTCAGATTCAGACATATTCTTCTTTATCTTCTTCTCTTTTTTACCTTCTCAAGGTATTCAGATGACTTATCCCTTAAGTATTTTGCTTCAGTCAGGTCCATTCCGAATTGAGGTTCCCCTTCTTTCCTTTTATCCTGATCTTCCCTCCATTTAGAAACCACATCTTCTGGATATTCTTTCTATTTCGTCCGCTTGGGAGGTGTGGATTGGGTTTCCTTAGATTTCGGGATCTTTCCTTTAGCCACCACTTGCTTCAATTTTCTCTTCTTACCAACCTTCTTCACTCGCTCAGCTTTCTACACATTTTCCGGAATGGATTCTGCCTCCTCCTCTAGGAGATCGTAAAACATACCTGAATCTTTTGAAAAATCAGCTTTCATCCTCTTTAAGGTGTCATCACTTATCAGTATCACCTTACAAAATCTTGGATTGGAGGTATAAACAACTTTGAAAGAATCAAGAAACCAAATAATGAGCTTGGAGAGAAGAGTAGGGTATATAATAATTTAAGCTTTCAAAGTGCCATTCTTGATGTTCTGAACTGTAATAAGAATGTGCCTCATCAGATTGATCTTTCTTAGATTTACCAAGAAATCCAAAATGTATATATCACTCTTTTTCGGGATATCCTTATCACCTCTTCTCGGAACGAAAAACCCTTGAACCCACAACTACAGAATCCGGTTGTTGGTGGAGATATGGGAAATCTTAACTGTTTTATCATCTTTGAGTGTGAGGCATTCCATTTCCTTCACTTTTCTGAAACTACCTTGAACATCCTGTAGATTATGTAAACAAAATTCGGCTTCAACGTCGTATGATAATCCCACCAAGATTGCATCCTTGGTGTAAGGGAGCTTGTAAGTCTTACCATAGCTCTTAAAATAAAATATTTCTCCGCCATCTTCTTCATAAAAGGAGATAGACTCATAAAATTGTACAAGAAAATATGTATAAATAGCGTGTTGATTCCTTGGTTTTGATACGCATAAATCATCCCATTTATTGAGTTTGATATAATTAGAAATTAGAGAATCATAATCACTGAAAAATTCCGGATGGACTAACCTTTCCCTGTAAACTAACCAATTTGATATTCGCTTCATAGAAGACGTATCTTGGGAAGTGGCTTCTACAGACATTCGGAATGGTGGAGAATTGAAAGATTCGGAACGAGCTTTAAGATCTGAGGTAGAGCTTCGACATGTGAGGGCTTTGAAAATGATGTGGGACAACCATCGAGGGTCCCCTTTATATAGGCGATGGTGGTGACCTTTGAACTTCCAAAACCAATCTAACGGTTGAAAAAATCTTTGCTCAGTTCTGATGGTTGAAAACATACCCGCAAGGAAATCATGAATCTGATATTTTGAGTTTTTAACACAAACATTCGTATTTAAGAAGAATCAAATCCAAGATATTTGATAAGAAAAAGAAACTATCAGCTACTAAAAAAGATTATGAAAACTTAAGTAAGTCAAACCTTTTGGATTTTCTAGGAAGTTTATTTGTAATAGGTGATATTCTTCTTGAAGAAAATTTAACTACGACAAACTTACTACGAAAAACTCACTACGAAAATGTCAGTACGAAAAAATTACTACGAAAAAAAACTTGAAGTCGAAAAGTTTATTGAAAAGGCCATGAGTACCAAAACTCTAGTACGAAAAGTATGAGTATGAAAATTCAAATTACGAAAATTCTCATTACGAAAATTCAAATTACGAAAAATATCATTACGAAAATTATCATTACGAAAATTCTCATTACGAAAATTCTCATTATGAAAATTCTGATTACAAAAATTCTCAGTATGAAAACCTCATTATGAAAATTTCCAGTACGAAAACATTATTATGAAAATTTCGAAAGACTAATTACGAAATTCTTTTTTGAAAGGCTAACAAAAAAATGTACTCCCCCTATGAAAAAAAGGTTTATTACTGTAAGGAGAATGGTTTAACAAGAAGTTAATGCAGGAAGATTACCTTAAGGTTATCATTCCTAACATATGTTTAATGTATTCAAATCTATAGGAGGGTAATGATTTTGTGAAAATGTCAGCAAGTTGATCTTGCGTTCCGATGAATTGAAGAATGATATCTCCTTTTAGTGTGTGATCCCTAAGAAAGTGATGCATAATATCTATATGTTTTGCACGGGAGTGATGTGCAGAGTTTTTACTAAGGGTAATGGAACTTGTGTTATCACACAAAATTTGAGTCTTAGTAAATCTCAAGACATAGTTTGTGAGTTTGTGTTGCATCCACAACCCTTGACCACAACAACTTCCAGCTGCTACATATTCAGCTTTAGTAGTGGAGAGTTCCACAGAGTGTTGCTTCTTTCAAGACCAATAAACTAATAAATCTTCTAAGAAATGAAAAGTTCTAGATGTACACTTCTATCCATTCTACATCCACCAAATTCAGCATCTAAAAATATTTTTAAAACAAAATCATTTCTAGAAGTGTAGAAGAGTCAAAAATCCATGGTTCCCTTTAAGTAGCGAAAAATTATTTTCACTTCCTTTAAATGAGATTCCTTATGATTGGATTCATATATTGAACATAAGAATACAGAAAACATCATATATGGACGACTAGATGTTAAGTATAGTAAGCTTCCTATCATACCTATAAAAGATGTTTGATCCACTGGTTTCCCAGCTTTATCAGGATCAAGTGTATTTGAGGTTCCAATGGGAGTACTAATACTTTTAGTGTTGTAATATCAATTATTTTTTAGAATATCTTAATATACTTATGTTGGGATAAATAGATTCCTTCTAGTTTTTGAGAAATTTGAAAATCAAGGAAAAATGTTAACTCACCCATCAGACTCATTTCAAACTCATATTTAATTAGATCTGTAAAGGAATCAGTTAAATATTGCTGAGTTGAACCAAATATAATGTCATTAACATAAATTTGAACGATCAAAACATTTTTCTTATCTTTCATTATAAAAAGGGTGGGGTCTGCATTTCCATTAACATAGTTATTTTGAATCAAAAATCATGTAAATCTATCATACCAAGCTCGAGGGGCTTGTTTAAGGCCATACAAAGCTTTGGTAAGTCTAAAAACATGATCAGGATATTTTGTGTCTTCAAAACGAGGAGGTTGTTCAACAAAAACTTCCTCTTGAACATAACCATTAAGGAAAGAACATTTCACATCCATTTGAAAAAGTTTGAAATTGGAGAATGCTGCAAAGGCAAGTAAAATACGAATAGATTCAAGTCTAGCTATTGGGGTATAGGTTTCTTCATAGTCTATTCCCTCTTGTTGATTATTTCCTTTAGCAACTAATCTATCTTTGTTTATAACGATGACTCCATTTTCATCACACTTATTTTTGAAACCCCATTTTAATCCAATGACAGAAGTTTCTGTAGGTCTTTCAACCAAGGTCCAGACTTTATTCCTTTCAAATTCATTTAGTTCATCTTGCATGGATTTTATCCAATCATCATCACCTAAATCTTCCTCAGTGATTTTTTGTTCTAATTGGTAAAGGAATACTATATGTTTTACTTCATTTATTAAGGAACTTCTAGTCCTTATAGGTTGATTCACATCACCAATGATACTATCACTAGGATGATTCTTAAGAAATGACTGATTTGGGTTTTGTAAAACTTGTTCATCAACAGAGGGTAGGAAATCTTCTGGGGTAAATGTTTCAGAAGTAGCTTCTTGAACATTTTCCTTATCATAAGGGTTTTATATCAAAGGTTGATAACCAGTTTTTGAAAACACATCCAAAGATGTAGGTTTAGGTTGTTTGAAAACAAAGAGATTAGTTTCATGAAATTTGACATGTACTGTCTCTACAACAGTGCAAGTGTTTTTTTTGAAAACTCTATAAGCCTTAGAAGTCATGGAGTAGCCTAAGAAAATTCCTTCATCATATTTTGGTGCGAATTTGTGTAAATTATATTTAGTATTTAGAATGAATACATTGCAACCAAAAACCTTAAAGTAGGAAAGTCTAGGTTTTCTACCATTCCATAACTCATAAAGAGTTTTATTAAGAAAAGGTCTAATCAAAATTCGGTTTATAGTATAACAACCAGTACTTAAAACTTCAGCCCAAAAATGTTTGGCTATAGAATACTCACTCAACATGGTTCTAGTTATCTCTTGAAAAATTCTATTTCTTCTTTCAACAACTCTATTTTTTTGAGGTGTTCTGGGTGCTGAAAAGTTGTGAGTAATACCTTTTTTACTACAAAAAGTTTCAAAATCAGAATTTTGAAATTCTCCTCAATGATCACTATGAATAGTTTTTAATGGATGGTTTTTCTCATTTTTTACTTGGGATCTAAAACTTTTAAAATAAAAAAAGCTTCATATTTATTTTCTAGAAAATAGACCCATGTATGTCTAGTGTAATCATCAAACAAAAAAAATACATAATATTTTCCCCAAATGCTTCCAGTTTGTGTAAGACCAAAAAGATCCATGTGCACTAGTTGTAATGCATCAGTTTCTGAGACTTCACCAATTGATTTAAAACTTGATTTATGTTTCTTTCCATATTTACAAAGATCACAAACTTTTGAAGAATCAAATCTATGCTTCGGTAGATCCTTAACTAAACCATTCTTAGAATGATTACATAAGTTCCTAAGGTTACAGTGTCCTAACCTTCTATGCCACAACAAAGAATGATCTTCCATTTCAAAAATGCAAGGTATGTCTTGGCTCATAAGGTATTATAAGTTTAGTGTTTAAACATTCTCTTTCCTATTGGCAGAATGAATAAATTCTTCCTTGGAATTGTGTACTAAGAACTTATCATTCCTAAAATTCACAAGGTAGCCTTAATGACATAATTGACTTATGCTGATGAGGTTGTGCTTAAGACCCTTAACAAACCAAACATTTTAAATCAATGTTTTTCCAAGAAGAACGATGTTACCTATACCAATAATTTCTCCCTGAGCATTATTTATGAAATTTACTTTTCCTCCTTTCATCTTGATATTCTTTTCAAAATAGTTTTTGTTACCGGTCATATGCCAGGAACATCCACTATCCATGTACCAAGTATTTTTGTTGGTACATTCCCTATTTTCTTGAAAATAAGAAAAAGTTATGTTTTCGGAATCCAGACTTCCTTGGATCCGGAAATTTCAGAAAGTAAAATTTTTGGTACCCACATCTTCTTAGAAAAATAAGCCTTATGAAATATTAAAGATTAGGTTTTGTTTAAAGTACAATTGTTTGCCCAGTGACCACCACATTCACACATTGTTCAAAATGGGGCACTTTGAGGAACAAAGTAGTTGTTACAAAAAATCGGTTTTGAACTAGTGTAACCAAAACCATAAGAATTCCTTCGAGGTTGGATTTGTGAATACATTTTATCAAAGTTTTCTTTACCATGGGTAAAATTTGAAAATCACTTCCTCAAGGAAAATATTTCGGATTTGAGTTTGATAACTAAGTTCTTATCTTCAAAAACATTTGAACTAGAGCTAGGCTCAAAAAAATTCTAAGAAATTACGTTTTCAAGATCTTTTAAAAGTTTGTTATTCTCAGAACATACTTCCTCAAGATTTTTTGAAATTATTTCAAAATCAGAATTTTTACTATCAAGAACTTTAGAAAGATCTGATATTTCCTTAGTAAGAATAGTATTCCTAGAGATTTCCTTGTCAATCTTTTTCATGAGTTTTGAGTTCTCAATCTCATGAAGTTCAGAAAACCTAGAAACTTCTTCATAGGTAGGTAAATTATTTTTGTCATCAGAAGATGATTCTTCATCAGAAGAGTTATAATATTTACTATCATTAGAATTTAGAGAAACAGTGGTCAAGGATTCAACATTTTGTACCTTATCCAAAAAGAAATGATTTTCAATTGGTAGATTGGCTATAAGACCAATATTCTTCTGTCTAGAAGATTCATAATCAGAAGATTAATCTGAATATTCACCACCACTGGCACTCCAGGTGTCATTAGCTTTCAAAACTGTCTTAGCTTTGGACTTGTAATACTTCTTTCTTTTCCTTTCAGAATGCCTCTCTTTTATTTCTTTTCTTTTGAGCATAGGGAAATCAGGTATTATGTTTCTAGCTCTCCGACATTCATAGCATGTGACCTATGAATATTTCTTATCTTTCCATTCCTTATTCTTATACTTGGATTGAAAATTTCTCTGTCCAGCTATTTTGTTCATCCTTCGAGCAAGAATAGCTAACTCATTTTCTGAGACTTCACTCTCACTAGATTATGATTGAATAATAATATTCTTAGATTTGGATATAGTAACTCTCTCAAGAGTATTAGCTTTCATGTGATTTGAAGTTGTAGTAAAAGAAAAACTACCATTCCCATTATTCTTCTTTATGTTGTCAGCATCTCTTTTTATTATATTCTCATGTTCAAGAGGAGTTCCAAACAGTTGATGAAGAGCAATTTGAAAAACCTTTCTGTTTTTATACATAGAAGTTCTCTTTGATTCCCACTCATTGGGAATAATTTCTATGATCTTGTCAACAATGGATTCATCATCTAGACCTTTCTCTCCCATATACTGTAATTTATTCACTATAGTCATGAATCTTTGTTGCACCTTACAAATTGGTTCTCCATAATGAAAATTAAAACCATGATACTCAGCTCTGAGCATGGATCTTCTAGTCTCACTCACTTTTGATGTACCAAAATGTGTAACTTCATGTTTCTTCTATTTACAATTAGCTGTTTCAGCAGAATAAATTTGGTTATATATGTTCCTTGTCATTGAACAAAGAAAAGTATTGTGTACCTTATAGTTGAGTTGGTATTCATTCTTTTCTTGATTAGTAAAAGCACTAACTTCTTTGTCAGGAATTTTATATCCTCCAGTAAGCATGAAAAGGTTATCTACACCAGTATTGATAATGAAATTCTTCATAAGATCTCTCCAATATTCATAATCATTACCATCAAAAATAGGTGGTCTAGTAGGATTTAATTTCTCAATAGAACCAACATTTAAACCTGCCATCCTTAAGAAAAACTTTGGCACACAAACTTGTTAGAAGTATAAGTTTGTAAACAAGAGAAAATATCCTAAGCATGAAAAATTGTATCTCTAAGAAAAAAGTGAATCTGAATTATGATTCTAAAAAATAGATTCCGAAAAGTATGAATCTGGAAATATGAATACGAATGATCAGTTCTGAATGTTAAGAAAAAAACTTCTGAATTTAATCGTGAGATTAATTCAGATTGAACCAAATGCCCTGATACCAATTGTTTGGATGGTATGACTGGGTACGATATACTCTATAATACCAAACCTAGGATCGAATAAGTACAATGAGATACAAATACAAGAGGGGGTGAATTGTATAATTTAAAAAAAAAATTCCCTTAGGAAATTTTTTATAACCAAAATTCACAACTCCTCTAAGTTCTAAAGACTTGCTTGATTCTGGAAAAGTGATTCCGGAAGTGAAACTTAATAAAATTTTACACCAACTAAGATTCTACCTTAAAGAGTATAGAATATAACTAAATCAGAGTACAAGTAAGGAAGTATAAGAAAGGTATACTTTCCTTAACAATACAAAATGCAGTGGAAAAAAAGTAGTAAAAACTACAAGTAACAAAGAATAACTCTTTTAACCCAAAGAGAAGGGTATCCAACAACCCTGGATAAGAGGTCCCTTGATTTATACATTCAAGAAACTCTGCCTTACCCACACCAGGGTAAGCCCTTGATATGAAGATTGGAGTCTGTCCTGATATCTCCGCAAGCCCTCAACTATCAGGTAGTCGGCACCTCTGTCTTCCTCAGCAAGGAAGCCATCAACATCAATGTGTTGGAACCTCTGTCTTCCTATTCCTAGAATCCCTTGATTGTAATCAGCAACAATCAGAGTCGCACGAAGCAAGTCAGCACAAGGAAAAGTTTGAACAAGTTGTTCACACATTCTACACGAAGCATTGATAGTTGATAAGATCCTCTCTCTCTAGAAATCTCTTCAACAGCATGTAAGCACTGATGTCAAAGTTGTTGCTTCTTCTCAAATGAGCTCCTATTTATAACTGAAGCTCCAACGGTCGGCTCTCTCCTCCAACGGTCATATTTCTCCTAGACTTTCGGAGGGACCTATACACATGTCACTCAACCAACGGTTAGTCAATAACTGAAATTACGACATCATTTTGTAATGAAACAAGTGTAAGAATAAGTAAAACTGAAGTTTGGAATGTAAGAAAATAAAAGTTCGGAGTCTAACCAAAATGTAATTCGGAGTCTATAATAAAGAGATATTTGGATTCTATTTTTTATGAATTCGGAACCTGAATTCTGTAGAAATCCGGAGTCTGAATTTCAAGGAAATTCGGAGTCTGGTTTCATCAGAATTCGGAACCAGAACTTTCAAAGTTCCGAGTCAGAGTTAATGGGAATTCGGATTCAAAAATCATAAGAGTTCGGAGTCTGAATTCAAAGAACTTGGTGTCTGAACTTAGATAAGTTCGTAATCAAAATTCGGAGTCAAACTACATGAGAGTTCATATCCATAATTTGGAGTGGAACTTCATGAGAGTTCGTATCGAAGATTCAGAGTAGAACTTCATGAGAGTTCGTATCCGGAATTTGGAGTGGAACTTCATGAGAGTTCGTATCTAGAATTCGTAGTGTAACTTAATGAGAGTTTGTATCCAGAATTCGGAGCGGAACTTCATGAGAGTTTGTACTCAGAATTTGGATCCTAAAACAGAATGCTTCATATCTATGTATTATACGATTCCAAGATTTTAGATATGAATCCGATTTTTATACTTAATAAAAATATTGATATGAACAATGAAAACATTGTAGGGGAAAATTCCTTTGAGAAGGAAATTTTCCTTGTATAAGTAAATTATAGATTTTCTTAAGTATAAGGTGTTTCTGATTTTCAAAACAAGAAGGAATGGAAAAGTCATAAGGAAAACCATATTGACTCAACAAATTATAGATATATTATTTAGGTATATTGAATGGATATGGTATAATATTCATAGAGTCTAGTGGGTTTTATGCATGTGACTTCTTCCTTCTATTATTTACATTGACATTTAAGGAAATTTGGGTTGTATAAGTTGTTTATTTCTTGAATTAATGGATTTAATTAGTGGTTAAAATTTGTCCTTATAGGGCATAATAAGGGTAATGAAACATGTTATTTTTGTTCAAACCATTGGTTATTTTTTTCCAACATGTATTATATTGATTGTGGGATTCAAGAGTAACTCTTAGTCTTATCATCATCGCAGTTGGATTCTCCGTGGGACCGAATTCCAACAAAGTGGTATGAGGGATCTATAAGATAGTCAATATAGAATTTTAAAATAATAACTAGTGACGATCACATGGTTTCATAAATAAATCATATCATTTAATATTAAAAAAATACACAGGCTGGGGTGATTGTCTAAGACATAAAAGTCCATTGAAATATGACATATTTACTTTGATAGTCTATTAAGATTGTTTTGGAAAAAGTGTGATGATTGAGAGGTAAGAACTTATGAGAGGTAAATGAAACATTATAAATGGAATGATTAATGAATTTTGATGTTTTATTTGAAACTATTTTTGCTAAAACATATTGATATTTGTTTTTTTTCAGTATTTGATTTGAGATAATAACAATTCCTATGAAAAATCGTTATTGGGATTACATGGAAATCCGAAAAAACTCGTCTATAATTATTGTTTTTTTATCAGATAATACATGATATGGTAACAATTATAAATTTTATTACTTCTATATAATATATTTTACATTATAATTTTAGGTATGTGAGTGATAAATTATTAAGATAAAAATTGATTGAGCAGTATGTTTATTTTATTAATTATTTTAAACTATTAATATGTATAGTATATTATCGCACCTTTATGGGGTTTTATTTATGTGAGTAACTAATTACTACTGAATTCATTTTGGTACACAAGATTTAATATTTTTTATAATCCATCTTTTTAATTTTATTATTTATTTCAGTATGATTTCCTAAAATGATTAACTATATGTTTATAAACTAATGGATCTTAAAAATAAAAGAAATAATTTTTTTACCATCATGTTTTATGTTTTTCTCTACTATGAACTATTATAGAATGATTCAAGATGAACCTATTATTTATTCCATTGATATAAAATATATTTTGTGAATGATTTTATTTTTTAAAGAGAATGATGGAATTTTTGAGTTGTTGTTGTTAATTATTTTGTACAACCTATTAAGATCATGTTCTCAATATACAATGAGCTAGACTTAGAAATTAGTAATGATGAATGTTTAAAATAAGGGAGTAATATAAAATATTTAATTCTATTATTTTGAACAATATGTTTAAGATTTCAATATGTATATAATTTTTATGTAATTTTTTGTGTAAAAATAATGAAATATATCATTTGTTAAGTATTAATTGCCATGTTTTTGAGGTTATTGTTTAAACCATTACAAATAATGAGGAACTCTGATTATTTCATTTTTCACTCTAAATTAATTTGGATTTCATATGTGTTTTTTTTATATTATTTTATTTATAGTTATTAACATGTAAAGATTTCCTAATTTTAAGCATGAAGAATATGGTAAATGAGTTCATATTTCTCTATTGTAAATGAATGATAAAATGATGTAAATTAGAACATATATAAGGGTTAATTATTATGGTTATATTAAAAATAAGATAAATATTATTATGATTTTATTCTTTTATATATATAATTGTTACTTGAAATGTTTTATGTAATGATTAATTAATATAATTTTCTCCTTGATTACGTTTTCCTTAATGTGATTAATTATCAAAATAATTTATTCATAGCATGTTTTCATTTTAAAATTTGTCTTTTTATTTCAAATAAAATATATTAAAAGAGATTCTATTTAGATAGTTTTATTATATATATATGTGTGTAAGTAGAGAAATGAATTTGTGAATGTTTTATGAATCATGATAATTCAGGCATGAAGTATATCATTATTGTTTTTGGGAAGGGTTTTTGTTGATATTTATTAGTAAAATTCAATGTGATTTTTGGTGGATATGGTTTATGAGGAGAAGTGGAGATTTAATTTTAATCTTTATTAAGGTGGCTGATTTTCGGATTTAAGATACAGGGGTGATGGTGTGGATATGACATGGAAGAATGTGTTGGGAGGATGGGTTGGTAAAGATGAGTAGTAATATGTTTGATAAGAGGATGTATTTCTTTATAAGGTATTCTTGCTTTTATATGCTTATGTGATTTATGTTTTTCATATTAAACTGTATTTTTTTTATGTTGAGATGAATACATTCTATTTAAGAATTTGTTAGACATTGGTTGTGAGAAATGGAAAGTAGTGTCATGTGAGCGTATTTTTAACATTTCCATAGACAAATTTATGAATTTTCTTGGGGATACCATGATTCATGAGGTTGAATAATGGATAGAGGAGATTAAAGTTTAATTTGAATTGGTGAAAACTCTCGATTGATTTAGAGTTTCCATGGAATATAGTCTTTATCGGAATGTGGATCAGATTTGGTGAAGGATAAAGCATGTAAAATCAATTGGGATGTATTAAGAAGATTATTTTGAGTTATTTTAGAATGATTTATTTTGAATGTATATGATTATTATCTTATTAAGTATATTGTGGAAATAAAATAGTGAGAATATAATGTGAATAGAATTGGAAATTATTTCATGGATTTTTTAGTGACTTATCTCATTTTCTAACTAGATATGATGAGTGTGAATAAAATTTTGATTCATATTTCATCCATAAATTTGAAGTCTGAAGAAGAGATAAATTATTGCTTTTAATTTGTAGAAAATTTATTATCCATGAAATAAGGGTTTGGGGGGAGTCTCTACCATGTTGTTGAGAAGGCTTAGATAAATACTCTTTGTTTTAGGTTTATTGGTTTCTAGAAGTATAGAGTTATAATATATTATATAATTTGATCTTGGATTCGAGATTTATGTTAGGGTAGTTAAAGGTTTTTTATATTATGTAAATTTTTTATGTAAGGTAATGTAGCATCAATAATATTAATTCCCTATAGTTTTTACTTGTCCATCATCGGTGGGTAGTTAGTTTTCATCTTAGGTGTCTATTAAGTTCATGACCCATTTTTTCTATTCTTAAGTAACCTAAAATGTATTTTTTTTTGTTTTAAACTAATATTGGTTCATATTTCATGATTTTATTTTTATTTCGGTTTTAATAATATTCAAAATAGTTTTTAGTCCGAGTGAAAAAAAATAAATGGAAGGGGTTTATTCTTTTATAATTGTATTTAATAGTTCAAATAAAATGTTTTAAATAGTTGGTATTATTTTTATGGGGATTTGAAAAATGTTTTCAATGAGGTAACGTCTTATTCAGTTAAATTTTGAGATATTTTATATAGTTTTGAACTTTATTTTCTTCAATTGAAGGAATTTATAGTGGTGAAAGGTTGAGTTGTGATTTTGGTTTGTTACTAACATCTTTATTTCACTCAATCATGTTGATTCCTACTTTGGTGATATTATTTTTTTTGACAAGTGTCCCATATGTTTTTAGATTTTTTGTTGATGTCATGTTGAAGATGGATTTGTGTTGTTGTGTGGTTTGGTCATGAGTGTTGGGGTATATCCTATAGGTGTTACTTTTAAAAGAATGGTTTTTCATGTGTATTTAATTGTATTGGTAGTGATGTTGAAACTATTTAAGGGGAACCTTTCATGGTGGTTGTGTTTGAGGATTTCCATGATATTTTAATTTTTTGATTCATAGGAATGAGAATATCTTAGGGGTATCTCGTATAGATTTTTGGGTTTTTATAATCCTAAAATTTGTAATATTTATTGTATTAGTGTAGGGAGGTGTGATTTTTCTGTTTATTTTAATAAAGAAAGAAATATTTTTTGTTTGTGAAGGTAAGAACACCCCGGTAATAAGTGCGAGTCTATAGGCATTTATGGTTGGTTACTGTATATAAGTGCGAGTCTATTAATGATTCATACAATTTTGAAATGGGATAATTCAATGATCTATAAGATATTTGTTGGTGGACATTGTTTCAATATTCATGGTATTGGATGAGATCTATGTAAAGATAAAAAGATTTCCTACATCATGGTATTTTTTTTATAATTTTTAGACATCAAATAAATAAAATTATTTATGAAATAATAATGATGCAGTTTTTACCTCAATAATGAATGATTTAAGTAAATAAGATTATAAAAATTAAAACATTATCCAAAACCTGTCCAAATATTATTGGATGATTTTATTTCGAACAAGAGTCATATAATATTCTAATTTAATGAGTTCTGGACTTTTAGAAATTGAAATCATTATATAATAAAATAATATTTTCAAACATTCTTAAAGAGCCCCTCATCCCCCTTATAAAAATCCATCAACTCTAACCCATTACTCACACCACTCAAGATACTTGTCTCATCCAACCACTTCCCAATTAATCTAACTACACCTATATTACTACTATAATCCCTACCCTAGGCATAAGGAACTTCAATGAAGCCTTTTGGTTCAAACCAAAGGTTGTAACCCGATTTAAATGAAATTAAAGAAAGAACGGGTCAAGTAGGACATCAGGTAAGGGACTTCATCTCAATATCCTTTCATTGAAGAATATTTTGATTTATAAAATATTTTATTTTATATGGTATATGATAAAACCCTTTGATTTGTAATTTCATTCAAAGGGAATATTTTTTTCTACGAAGCGTTTTACTAAACAACAAAATGAATGTTTTTTTAACTTTTGTGGTGACAATGACCACTCTGTCACCGTAATCATTATTTGGATTCCTCGGTAAGACATAATTTTTTCTAAAATGAAAAAGAAAACCCTTATTTCATTTTTGGATGTTTTCATATTGAAAATAGTTTTTTGAAATGGATTTATTAATTCAATATCTTGAAATGAATTCTTACGATTACAAATAAAATGTTATTAGTGAAATGTTTATATTTTCAATATTTTATGTGTTATGATTTTATAATGGTACTTGGACATTTTATGGGTGGTTATGTGATAAACCAAATGACGTGTGGTACCGTGATAAAACAGGATGGGTGGTCACATTATAACCTCCAATGCATTGGGTATGGAAGTCGGCCGTATGGCTATTCCATTTAGTGATATGTGTGGAAGTCAACAGCAAGGTTATTTCATCTATGTATGGTTATGTACCAAGTTACCTTTATATGTTATGTGTGATTTCTATGGGTTTTATGGAAATATTTTGGTTAAAAAAAGGTATGTAATGATCTTTTATTCAGTGAATAGTATTTACTACTTCATAAAGGTGAAAAGTATTACTTATGATAATGTATTCATGTTTTACTTATTGTTTTGAAAAACAAACAGTTCCCCTTATTTGTGTATCACGTACTAATATTTTTATGCTCATACCATGTTTTTTTAAAAAAAAATTCACACGGCATAAAGATGAATAGGTTCAAGGATGGGATCAACAAAAAGTCATGATGTCTAAAATATTGAACTAGACATGACTCTTTTTTTCAAGAGTTTTTATTTAATGAAAAAATGGATACTAAGTAGAAGTGTCTATATATAATATTCAAATTGTTATGTATATGTTGTGTCCTAAATATATAAATCTATAAACATGAAATGATCCTCTATGTGAATTATTAACAAAATTCAAGATTATGTAATGTTTAAGGTCGGGTCCTTATAGTTGGTATCAGAGGTCGGTTTAGACAAATTTAGGAGTTGAATATTGTTAAATTAATTTATGGAAAGATTGAAATGATATAGCATTTATAAATTACTTTGTTGCTCCACATAAGATATTTCTTTGTTCAAAATGGTTTTTCGTAGAAGAAAGAGGGTAGTTGTATTGGTAAGGAATATAGAAGAGAATAACCTTCCAAATAAGAAAACTAAGATTATTGGAATCGGAACTGAACAATTTGTTGCAGTTATGGAACAATTGACTCAGGATATAAATGGTGGAGGTATCCATGAATGAGATCAACCATATCATCCACATAAGAACATGTCAGTAGTGGGGTATTCATGAGGCAACGTCCCCCATCTTTCATAGGATCATCTGACCCTATTCAAGATGAAGGGTTGATCAAAGAACTGGAAAAGATTTTTGATGTCATGGGTTGTACACACAATCAAAATGTCAGTCTTGATATTTATCATTTTGAAGGTGAAGCTGATCAGTGGGGGTCGATGGTGAAGAATATCAGGGATATTGAGAAGATTGATTCTCTTGATTGGGACGAATTCAAAGGTATGATTCTTGTGAAATATTTTCTTAAGGTGGTTCGACATGGGATGGAAAAACAAATCCCGGAATTGAGGTAGGATGATGAATCAATGGCTACTTACAAAACAAGTTCACTCGACTGGAAAGGTATGCTCCAAATATCAGCCAAGATCTTGATAGTGAGATAAATATATTTTACTCAGGACTAAAGTTGTGATATTGAAGGGAATTAGTGTTAGGTCCACAAGGTTGAGTACCCTGAGAGGGGGGTGAATCAGGGTATGACTAATTTAAAATTAAAGCCTGTTTTGATCTTGTTTCGATGTTAATCAAAACACTCTTATCTCTCTTTCCCGTTTCACAATGTAAATAGAAATTAAAGCAGGCATAGGACACAACAATTTTTACTAGGTTCACCGCTAAGGGCTATGTCCATGGAGCATACGGCGATAGGTTGTCGGTCGTACCAAATTCCACTAAACTTCACTAGCAGTGGATTAGAAGGTTTGGGCACAGTCACTCTGTCCCAGGCTCACTGCCTTAATAAGGTTTAGGGTCATCTCACTACTTTCCCAAGGGTCACTCCCTGTTTCTCTCACTCTGGCTCACTGCCGGTGGAGAGGATCACCTTCTTCCTCTTCCTTTGCTCACTGCTCTGGAAAGGATCCACTGACAATTTATAGACTTGTATGTCTCTTCATTTTCATGAAGGAATACATCTTCCTCTATATGTAGATGCTCTATTGAAGGGAAACTTTCACCTGTAGATGAATCTCACTTTTCACCGAAGGTATCATGAAAACTTCCAGCTTCCACGCAGCCCGAAAGCACTACAGGGGAATCAACCCTTACTTGGCTTGCAAGTATAACCCGACGCGCAAGTATCGGCACGCAGATCCGAACTGGAGAGCAGTTCCACCTCAATCACCTGCACGATATGACCTTCTTTGACTCCAAACCCGCGCGACTCACTTCCTTTTATACCCAAACCAATATTGGCGCGCAACAACCAACCGGCAAGAAACTTCAAACACTGGCACACAAGTCCACCTGCACGACCATAAACAACTTGTGCGACTTCCACACCTGCACGATGGGAGCTCTGATTTTTCTAAGTGTTGAACTCTGTTAAAAAAAAGGTGGGGTGGTCCAGTATTTATAGGCATTTGGTCACCCTGCACGGCGGCGCGCAAGTCTCCCCTCGGCATGCAAGTCTCAGTGCGTAGGTTTCTTCACCTGTAAGACACCTACGTGACCATATTTCCTTTTCCATATTTCGAAGATTTGATCTTGAAAAACATATGGCGCACAACTTTCCAACTCTCCTAGGCACCGGCGCGCAGGTCCTTTCACGGCACGCAAGTTACCTGCGCGACCACACCAATACCTGCGCGACCCTCTTTCCTTTGCCATATTTTGAACTTCTTGTCATGAAAAACATAAGGCGCGCAAGTTTCGTCTCCTTAAAGTACATGTCACTCAAGTCCCTTTTCCAAAATCCATTTCTCTTCATTTGTTGATTTTTAGGCCCAAAAATTTGGCAAACACTGGAAAACGGCGCCAACTTGAATCTGTTCTTTTTTTACCACCTCCATATCATTCATCTCTTTGTCGAAGTTCTTGAATCAAACATGGATCATTAAAAAAAGCTCTGGAACTTGACATTCCACCATAAAATCCCTTTTGTCAGAAAATTTGTATGTCATTGTTTTTCTTTGTCAACAATCACAACACTTATGTCCACTTTGTCAACAAACACAATCACCTCCAAAATGCTTCAATAATACCTTGAGGGATTTTTTCCCAACAATTAGCCTCTCATGAATTCAAAAGCTATGAAAAACATGTCTTATGTGCCAAGAAGGTAAAAATTATGTTTTCTGATGATCAGTTATTCCAAGAGAGTAAAGAAAATAAGAAGTCCAGTTGGAAGGAAAAAGGAAAGAATTCATCAAAGAATCCTGAAGGTAAGAAAATTAAATATCCATCTTGTGATAATTGTGGTAAAAAGAATCCTGGAGAATGTTTATAAAAGTTTGGAAAGTGCTTCCGATTTGGTATGTCTAGTCATATTTCTCATAAATTTAAGGAAGATGATCAAGAAGGCAATGAAAATATAGTGATAAGAAGTTTTAAGTTCAATGAAATGGGTCATTATGAAAATGAGTTTCCAACGAAGAACTCAACTGAGGTTTAGCCGCTGGACTATAAGAAGAAAGGGGTGGTGAAATATAATGCAACTACTTTAGTAGATGTTGGGCCATTGAATGAAGTATTATCAGGTACACTGTTTAATTTTTCAGATTATGTCAACATGTTGTTTGATTCAGGGTCTACAAATTCATTCATTTCTGAGAAGTTTTCTAATAAATTGGGATTTCCATCTCAAGATATAAATCCTAAACTTATGGAAAAAACACCTGGATGAAATATTGAGATAATAAGAAAACATAAGAACCTTATTATACTTGTGTGTGGAAATAATCTTCCTAAAAACCTTATTGTTTTTCATCTATTAGATTTTGATGTAATTTTGGGTGTGGATTGGCTTTCAGTTTATCATGATAAGATTGAGTGCAAATCTAAAGAGGTTTTTTTCAGAAATTTTTTCAGTTTGTGTTCAAGAATTAACCATTACTTTTGATAACATATCATGATGTTGATAAAATAGTAAAAGATGGAAATGAATATTACCTTGCACATATTGTTGAAAATGAAGGAACTGTTTAGATTAACGATGTTCTAGTTTTAAATGAGTATCTTTCAATTTTTCCTGATGAGTTGCATGGTATTATACCTGATCAGGAAATTGAATTTATTGTTGACTTATTTCCTGATTCTATTCCAATTTTAAAACCCCCTTATCGAATGGCTCAAATTGAACTTTTATAGTTAAAGAATCAATTTCATGAGTTATTAGTTAAAGGTTTCATTTGACCTATAACGTCACCATGGGGTGCTCTTATCTTGTTTTTTAAAAAGAAATATGGTTTAATGAAACTTTTCATTGATTATAGAGCATTTAATAACATCACTATTAAGAACAAGTATCATTTGCCTCATATCGATGATTTGTTTGATGAGATCTATGAAGCTCAGTATTTTTCAAAGATTGACTTGATATCGGGGTACCATCAGTTGAAAGTAAAGGAAGAAGACATTCTGAAGACCACATTTCATACTAGATATGGCCATTATGAATTTTTAGTTATGCCTTTTGGGTTAACCAATGCACCTACTGTATTCATGGATCTTATAAATAGAATTTTCCATGAGTTCTTGGATAAGTTTGTGGTTGTGTTCATTGATGATATTTTAGTTTATTCTAAAAGTAAATAGGAGCACAAAAGTCATTTAAGGGTTGTCTTGAAAACCCTAAAAGAAATTAAACTGTATGGTAAATTCAACAAGTGTGAGTTTTGGTTACAGTAAATTTCTTTCCTTGGTGACATTGTTTCAAAAAATGGTATAACTGTTGATCCTTCTAAAACAAAAGTTGTTGAAGAATGGCCAAGACCCACTAATATAACTGAGATTTGTAGTTTTCTTGGATTATAAGGTTATTATCGGAGGATTGTTGAACATTTTCCACGGTTATCTAGCCCACTGACCAAATTAACTCGAGAAGGTGTGAAGTTCATTTGTATAATAGAATATGATTATTGTTCTCAGGAATTGAAAATAAGATTGGTGAATGCTCTAGTTTTTTCCAGAGATGGTGAATTTGTTATCTACAGTGATGCTTCGTTGAAAGGATATGGTTATTTCCTGATGCAGAATGATCAGGTAATTGCTTATGCTTCACGTTAGTTGAAACCTTGTGAGTTAAAATACCCTACATGTGATTTGGAATTAGCTATTGTTGTTTTTTCTTTAAAAATTTGGTGGAATCATTTGTATAGAGTAAATTGTGAAATATATAATGATCACAAATGTTTGAATTATATATTCACTCAAAAGGAATTAAACATGAGACAGAGGTGATGGTTAGAATTAATCCATGATTATTATTTCACGATCCACTACCATCTGGGAAAGGGAAATAAAGTGGCTGATTCTTTGAGTAAAAAAATAAATTCTACATTAACCTTGTTACATTTGGAATAAGTTCATTTGATTAAAGATTGGTTAAAATTTGGAATAGAAGTTGTTGGTGCAGGAAATTCCTCTATTTTGGTTTAGGTGTTAGTGAAATCATCTCTATCAGACAGAATTAAGCAATCACAGAAGGAAGACAGTGATTTGCAGAAAAAGGTAGAGTTGGTTCAGAAGGGTAAGTTGACTGATTTTAACATTTATAATGATTATATTTTGACATTTGGAAAGATATTTTGTGTGCCTTATGATTCACAGTTGAAGAATGAGTTGTTATGTGAAGCTCATAGTTCTCTATTTTCAGTTCATCCTGACATTACTAAGATGTATAGAGATCTTCAGAAGTATTATTGGTGGGTATGGAATGAAAAGAGATATTGATGAATTTACTGTGAAGTGTTTGACTTGTCAAGAGGTTAAAGAAGAGTGGTCATTACTGAAATTTATTCTTCATCCTTTACCAGTGCCTGAGTGGAAATGGTAAAATGTTTCCATGGATTTTTTTGTGGGATTACTGAAGACTTCCTAAGATAACAATGAAATCTAGGTTATTGTTGATTGATTGACTAAATTTTCTCATTTCATTCCTATTTGAGATACTCTATCTCTAGATCAACTATCTCGGATGTATGTTAAAGAGATAGTCAGGTTACATGGATTTCCCTTCTCTGTTGTATTAGATCGATATCTGAGGTTTACTTTTAACCTTTAGAAAGGACTTCAGAAATCGCTGGGGACTAAATTAAATTTTAGTACAACTTTTTATCCTCAATCAGATGGGCAGTCAGAACGAACAATACAGACTTTGGAAGTTATGCTACGTGCCTTTTCAATGGATTACCAAGGAATTTGGGACCAACATATTTCTTTGGTTGAGTTTTTTTTTGGTAATAACAGTTTTCATTCTATTATACATATGGCTCCGTTTCAGGCAATATATAGAAAGCCTTGTCGAACTCTAGCTTTTGAGATGAAGTAGTTGAAAGGAAACTGATGGGACCCGAATTGGTATAAGAGATGGAAGAAATGGTTCAATCGATTCTAAAGCACATGATAATAACTTAGATCAGGAAGTAAAATTGTGCGGATAACTACAGGAAGGATCTTTATTTTAATGTAGGTGATCATGTCATTCTAAAATCTTCTTCATGGAAAAGTGTGATGCGTTTTGGCAAGAAGGAAAAGTTGAGTCTGATGTTCATTGGACCCTATGAAATCTTAGATATTGTTGGATCAGTTTCCTATAGAGTGGATTTGCCTCCAAGTTTATCCTAGGTACACAATGTCTTTCATGTTTCAATGTTGAGAAAGTATTTGATGGATTCATCTCATGTTTTGAGCACAGATGTAGTTCAGTTGGAAGAGAATCTCTCTTATAAAGAATAACAGGTCCAGATTCTTGACCAAAGAGAGAATGTGTTGTGGAATAAGGTAATTAATCCGGTAAATGTTTTGAGAGAAACCCATATGTTTGAAGAGGGAGTGTGGGAATCTTAAAATGTTATAAAGGATAAATACCCCCATTTATTTGATAAGTGAATAAAATTGAGAGGATATACAATTTTCAAAAGGGGTGAATGATGTAACATCCTAGGTAAATAAAGAATTGGTTTAAATACCTGAAATTTCCAGGTTAATGTTTTTAAAAATATATTGGAATTTTAAAAGTCTGCAAAAATTGACGGTGCATGATTCCGAGGCCTGGTGTTCCCGAAATGAATTCCTGAACTTTTTTTGGGTACGTTCAGTAAACGTGCGAGCGGGTTTTTTTAACTTTTTAACTAGTTCTAGGAATTGAAATCTGAGGACACTGTTGAACTCGTAGCACCATTATTTTCTTAAGGAGTCCATCACATTGACCATAGCAGGTCGAGGGTGAAATTTAGTTTTTCCCTTTTCATGGGAAAATAAAAATAAAATTTTTTTTAAAATTTTTTTTATTCTTGAAACCCCTCAACATGGGTTATGGTGGTGGGGACCACCTGAGCCTAAACCTCCCATGTGGATGTTTAGAGTTGGGGACCACCTGACCTAACCCCCATTTTAAATTTAGGGATGGGGACCACCCGACCCCTCTTAATGGGGGAGAAACCTTTCAACTCCCCATTAATCCTTTCCTCCCATAAATTGGAGCCAATTAATTATGACAACATGGTACAATTAATTGTGACAACAATTAATTGTGCCAACCTTTTAATTTGATAAACTTAAATTAAAAAGGAGGCTATTTTTACATTTTGGGTGGAATTGGGAGAGGAGAACCTTTTGGAGGATTACTCTCTCCAATGAAGAACTCATTCTCCAATGAAGAACATGCTCCCCAACGAAGATGCTCATGTCGACGAGGAACATCTTCAATGAAAAAGAACCGACAATCGATGAAACTCCGACGTCACTGACATCCGTCTATCTCCAAAAACTTTGTCTCTTTCCGCATGACCTCTGTCGACAAATCTATGAGGTAGGGGTTAAGTTGTGTATGATTATATATTCCCATGTTCTTCCCTTCTAAAAAAAAGAATGTGGAGCAACTCTCTACCTAGTTGATCCATGGATTATTTCTTTTGCAGGTTTGGGAATCCTCAATTGCAGGAGGTTTTAGGGTTTGACGTTCTTCATTCAAGTTTTTGTTGAGCCACATGCTACCACTCTAACGCGGAGGGTGCGGGCCAAACAAACAAGGCCTGACCCCCTCCATCGTTCTTCTCTAATGGGTATTCTTCGTGATGGAAGAAGGAGGATTTATTCCATGACGACGAAAGGATGCAGCAGCCGGCACATCACCGGCCACGATGACGGAGACAACCCCATAGATCCTTAGTCCCCCACGGCCCTCTACACCGCCCCGCGGCCCTCAGTGCCACCCCGCGGCTCCTCGCCGCCCCGTGGCCCTCTGCGCCGCCCCGCGGCCCTCCGCGCCGCCTCTTGGCCCTTCATGCTACCCCATGGCCTTCCGTACCGCCCTGTGGCCTCCCCGCCACAGGGCCCTCTGTGCCACCCCGTGGCATCCCCGCTCCGCGGCCCTCTACACTGCCCTCGCGGCCTTGCCACCCTTGCGGCCCTCTGTGCCGCCCCGTGGCCTCGCTGCCTCATGAACCTTCACGCTTCCCCGCAACCCTCCCAACCCCCCCCCCAACTCGCAGGATCACACCACTCTCGTGTCCTCCGTGCTGCCCAGTGTGGGCCAGGCTGGGTCGATCTGAATCGGGTCGGGTCGAACCAACCAGGTCGGACTAGATCCGGGCCAACTTCGAACTTTTCGCTCTATCAGCCATAACTTTGGCACCGGGCATCCATTTGAAGAACCGTTAGTGGCACTAGAAACCTTGGATAGAGAAAGTCCATTTCAGTATACCCCACTAGATATTTGGATAATGTTGGAGTATGGTCAGGTTGGATTAAGCACCAATCCAACCGGGCCCCCGGGACTAAAAGGCTAAAACTTACAGACCGGGTGTCCGATTGACGCACCATCTGTTGCATTGAGACCTCTATGATGTGGCAGTCCTTTGAGATAATTATTAGTGGGAATTAAAGGTATTTTTAGTATATACCAGTGACTTGAGGATTGGACCCTCTCGGAGACGAGCAAGCTTTGTGTGGGAACCCAGTAGCAGGCTGTGATGTGAAGAATGAAGAGCGATCCTGTGTGGGTCAACACCTAGAGATCCTATCTGTGTCAGCACCAAGCGATCCAGTTTGGGTCAGAACAGATAAATCTTGTGTGGGTGAGCACCGAGTGATCCTGTGTGGGTTAGCAACAAGAGATCCTCTATGGGTCAGCACCGAGCGATCCTCTATGGTTCAACGCCGAGCGATCCTGTGTGGGTCAGCACTTAGGGATCCTTTGAGGGTCTGCCTCTTAACAGAGTAAGATGATTCAATATTTACATATAATCAGCTCTACTATTGTACTTTAGAAATACATGGTGTGAGTTGAGGCTATACCTTGTGGTACTTTCCATTTTGGTAATACCTTGGTGGTATTATTCTGTGTTGCGTACATGTGTGGTACTTACCTTCGTGGTATTCCATATTTTTTTGAACAGTTGAGCTTTGGAATTTGAGTTGGACTCTGTATTTTATTCATGATTTAGATGGGTATACTTGATAACTTAGGTATATGTATGGGTATATACTTAAGAAGGGTTGTCAGTTGATTCCATGCTGTGTGGTTTATCCTTGTTGGATTTTGTGAGACCTTGTGGGTCTCAGGGACCCTACTGAGTATTGTTATACTCATCCCTGCATTGGTTATACCCACACCCTATTGTGTTTGGTGAAAATTACGGACAGCGTTGACTGAGGACCAGAGTACCAGGACTGGAGGTGGCTTGGAGGTGGATATTAGACGAGGCGAACTGCAGAGACGGTCATTCGTGAGTTGTTCCTACACTTCAGGTAGGATTCGTGGTGGATGATCCGGGAGTTTCATTTGTCCTATCAGTCATCATGTACTTTCCAGTTTTTCCTTGTACTTTCCAGTTGGGCTTGTATTCTGGCCCCTTTTACTTACTGTACTCACTCTGTTTACTATTCAGTTTACTTGAGTTCGTATCTTGTTGTGTTCTTGGTTGTGTGTGTTACATGTTATAAAGGAACTTCCTTCCTTGTTTTAGGGAATACGCCTTCGGTGCAAGTCACCAGCCCCTAGCCCAGGGAAGGTGGGCTTGGGGTAGTCACGTCACAGGCCCCAGGCGACGGGTCGTGACAAATTGGTATCATAGGAGGCAGTTCTACCATAGAACATAAGAATCTGGTCTTTTTAATTGGAATAGTGTTAAGTGTAGTGAGTGTGGTTATCAGTTTAGGGAATCTAGTGTTGGTGTGGTGGCTAATGTATCCATACACCAGGACCCTGATTTCTGATTTCTGACTCAGTGCACGAAATTACTGATTAAGTGTATTTTTTGAAGAGTTTTTTTTTGTTATCTCTTTGAGTCAGCTCACCAGGTATAAATTATTGACTGTGGCACACCTATTTCTTTTCAGGATGCCTCCATACAGACATCCATCTAGGGTTCCGGGTATAGTACGTACTGATAGTCCATCGAGCAACGAGGCCTCGTTGTAGGGCCCTCTTCCAGTAGAGGCACCAGAAGAGGCACCAGCGGTACCATTACCCATTGGGTCACCGATGCCACCATCCCCAGCTACATAGGGTGCACGCTACTTGAGCACATTGCACGAGTTCTTGTGCTAGAGGCCCGCCAGGTTCAGGGGATAGACGGACCCATAGGTGGCTGACGATTGGGTAGAGGTTGTGGTGATAGTCTTCTGACTAGTAGGGATACTAGCTGATCACATGGTGATCTTTTCTGCCATCCTTCTACAGGAAGTAACAGGAAGATGGTGGAGCCTGATGCTCCATGTTCATGATGAGGTGACTCTTCTCTGGGAAGACATCGAGAGCTTTTTTTGGGCAGAGTTTGTTCCAGTGACTCTCTGCGTAGTACCCATACAGGAGCTTCTTCATCTACAGCAGGGCAGCATGACTATGGATCGGTACTTAGCGAGATTCACTGACCTCTCATGATACTCCACTGATATGGTGAATGACCCATTCTGCATGGCTCGTACCTTCAAGCAGTGGCTCAAGCGATAGATCAGGGCTTCGATGATTTCTCTTAGCATCCCGACGCAGGCGGGGGTGTTAGAGTGAGACCTCTTGGTGTAGAGTTTCCTTGCTGAGCAGTCACCAGTAGTGAGACCCACCACCAGACATCACGTAGTGAAATCTTCTGTAGCTGGCAGTAGACAGATGTCACAGAGGTCCAATAGGACCAAACCTATAGGTGGTCAACCCCAGGATTCAGGGTCGGTTGTGCGGGGCACCTGAGGCAGAGCCAGTCATTCCAAGAGTGGGTAGTGTTACACATGCGGTAGGCAGCATCACATGGAATGTGACTGTCTGACCCTCTATACGGATGATCAGCAGATGGTCAAAGGACCGCCCATGCAGAGATAGAGGTTCGACTGAGGAAGTCCACAGGGAGCAGGAAGACGTGAAAGAGGATATGGCCATGCAGCTAGTGGTGGGAGACGATTCGAGATGTTACCACCACCACCACCAGGTGGTCCACCCCGACTATGGTGAGTAGGAGGATAGGGGCGAGCTCAGCTCTAGCCAGTTGAGGCCCACGATAACGGCGCTCCAGAGATGATACAAGGTATGATCTGTGCCTACTCAACCTTAGTTGTAGTAATTATAAACACAGATTCTAGTCATTATTTTATTTCCACTTCCCTTTTTCCAAGCTCAGAGATTCCGATAGAGTCGTTGGCTCGATCCTTATGGATAGAGACTCCTATGGGAGCGGATTCGATGATTATGCACTGGTTCCGGTAGTGTGATCTTACTCTCGGAGGTGAGAGCTTCGGCTAGGATCTCCTAGTAGTGGCGTCGAGGCCTTACGACATCATCTTGGGTATGGACTGGTTATCTACAATCCATGATCATATTGACTGTATTAGGCGCAAAGTGCGGTGTGTCCACAAGGGTGGGACCAGTTTTACCTTCATCGATGAGAAGGGAACCTTTCCAGCACTGGATGGACTTACCCGGAGGAGAGTGAAGCCAATCACTGATCAGTTGTCTAGCCTTACCCTCATAGCAGTTGATGTGGAGAGTCCAATTTATCATGTAGTGGTGGACCAATACACAGATGTCTTCCCTGATGATATTCCGGGTCTACCTTCTCACAGATAGATTGAATTTTACATTTACTTGTACCCCGGGATGACACAGATATCTACACCAGCATATCGGATGGCTCTTGCGAGCTTCGTGAGTTGTAGGTATAGCTGGTGGACAGGCAGGGGAAAGGGTTCATTCGTCCCAGTGTTTCTCCTTGGGTAGCCCTGATTTTGTTCACCAAGATGGTGTATGGGAGATTGAGACTTATTGTAGACTATCGGCGCCTGAACCAGGTAACTTTGAAGCACAAGTACCCACTTCTGAGGATTGAAGACCTCTTTAATCAGTTGAAAGGAGCATGGTGGTTCTTGAAGATAGACCTCAGATCATGCTATCACTAGATCAGAGTAAGAGACGAGGATGTGTAGAAGACAACTTTCAGATGTTAGTACGACCATTATGAGTTCTCGGTTATTCCATTCGGTGTAACCAATGCTCCAGCAGTGTTCATGGGACTCATGAACAGGATCTTTCTTCCATACCTTGATCGCTTTGCAGTAGTCTCCATCGACAACATTCTGATCTACTCGCCTACTGAGGAGGAGCATGACTATCATTTACAGGTAGTACTAGAGAGACTCCAAGAGTACCTGCTTTATGGTAAGCTCTTTAAGTGCCAGTTTTGGATCTGAGAGGTTCACTTTCTGGGATACGTGATCGTACCACGATTCACTGTTTTATTCCACCCTTACACCGCTGTTTTAAACTAGTTTTGTAATTAATATTACAAATATAATAATAAATTTCACTTTATGTTTGAATCATTTAATTAATGTTAATCAACATTATAATGGGAAATGTTACTTTTTTTTATTATTTCAATGTAGGTGGAGGTGATTTGGAGGGCCCTTGATGAAGTGGAAGAACAATGGGCCAAAATTGCATGGATCCATGGACATATGTCCACTGTTTTTCATAGTACACGAAATAAGTTCATCCAAATGGGATGATATTTTTTTTTCATGTCCAAAATTTAATAGGCTACATTTCTTATTAAGGAACCCAATCCTGATTCGGCTTCTATGGGGCCCATCCAAACTGATCTGTCCAAGCCACCGAATTTGGACCAAGTCAAATGAGGTATTCTGTATTTTATCAATATCTTGAGCTGAAGTAGTCCAAATGGTTCAAAACTTTCGGTTGATACATTCAAGAGGTAGTTCTACAACTTTTCTATTTTCTCCAAAGTGAGATAAGGCTATCTGAAGACCGAAACTCATGGTACAATTGGATTGATGAAATATTTGTGCCTAAAACCACCTTCCAATTTTCCTATAAAAGGGAACCAAGGGAACCTCATTTGCAAGTTCGACCAAAAGGCAAGGTTCTGCCATTTTGGAGCCCCCAAGCAGTCTTCTCAACATCCCTAGAAGTTCTGGAGGCTATGGGAAGTTCTACTTCAACATCTCCTTCTTCTTCCTCTTCCATGGGTTTCTAAACCCCTTGTGATCACCTGGGGAGGAACGTAATGTAAATCCCAAGCTTCATGTTGTAATATTTGAATGATCTTTTGAAATCCAGGTTGTTGTGTTGTTATTCATCATACTCTATTCATATTTTATTTATTTATGTACTGTTATGTCATTCTCAACTCATATGATCATGTTTGGGGGTACCCATTCATGTGATGTTTCACACACCGTTCACCACTTTCTTTTCCCCCTTCCAATTGTGGTGTTTATGTGGTTCATATTGGTCAATTGAACTCACATAATCACTATTAAGGTCATGAACATTTATGTCATGGTATCACAATTAAATAACATACAAACCTGTACAACACATAGAATTCTTCATGTGTTGTCTTGGTGAGTTTCAGTTATGATGTCGAACACAAATCACCCAATCATCAGCGGTGTCCGGTAAATCATTATATGTTTTTGACTGAACCCTAGGATCTATCCTAGTATAAACTCAGTAACATTATGGTTCTATTTGTTACAAACCAAGGATTAAAATATTATAACCCCATCCCTTGAAGTGATGAAGGATCGGTATCACGAGACTTCCCCGGGTTGATCATGTTTAATCAATCTTGTTCATTTCTACTTTGTTCTATCGCTTTAATTTCCTATTTTCATCAATAATCATAAAAACCCCAAGTTATAAAAAACATAATTCACCTTCTACTTCCATAATCAAAACCCTCTTTTTAAATTAATGTTCTAATGCTCCGTCGAGAGACGACCTAGGGTTGCTGCTATACTGTAGAAATTCTAGTCAAAATTAAACAACTAATTTGACGCGCTCGACAACGCGATCAAATTTTGGCGTTGTTGCCGGGGAGCCAAGATCATTTTTTTCTTTATTTCCTTTTATTTAGTTATTTTACTTCTTAATTAGTACTCCTTTAAATACCCCACCCCCAT
Organism: Viscum album; assembly: GCA_963277665.1. Lineage (NCBI taxonomy): Eukaryota > Viridiplantae > Streptophyta > Magnoliopsida > Santalales > Viscaceae > Viscum > Viscum album. Next base: position 37,656,079 of record OY728127.1, on the reverse strand, counting down.
TTGATTGTTTTTGTTTTGGGTTCTGTCTTTATTTTTTGTTGTTTTTGGTGTGTTCTCTCTCTCTCTCTCCATCTCCATCTCCCTCTCTAATTCTATAGTATGACATTCTATTATTCTTTCACCCTTATTAAGTTTTTTTTATCCATCTCAAATCAAAATAAAAAAACACAACAAAAAAATCAATCAATCAAACTTGACATCATTGTTGCATGACAAGATCTGGTAAAGAAACACTACTTGAATTTGACCCTGAAATTGAAAAGTCACTTCACACAAAAATAAAGGAATCTAGAGAAGGTCAGTCAAGTAACATTGAAGAACCCATTTTGGAACCTCAAGGGGTCTAAACCAATCTAAAATTGTACCCAATCAAACCCAACAAAACATGGCTGTAAATAACCGAACTTTAAAAGAACTGACCACCCCGGATGTGGAGTACCAACCTGCGTACATCCAATATCCTGAAGAAGTAGCCAACTTTGAGCTAAGATCAGGACTCATCCACCTTCTTCCTAAATTCCATGGTCTTCCCGGTGAGTACCATCACAAACATCTTAAAGATTTTCATATTGTCTACTCAACCATGAAACCCCAAAATGTGTCTGAGGACTTAATCAAGTTTAGGGCCTTCCCTTTCTCCCTTGATGGTGTAGCCAAAGATTGGCTATAATATTTGACTACCACTATTGGGGGATGGAATGAACATAAATGACTCTTTCTAGAAAAGTTTTTCCCTGCCTCCCGAACTGCATCAATTAGGAATGAAATTTTTGGCATTAGATAGTTACAAGGAGAGACCCTTCATGAATACTGGGAAAGATTCACAAGACTTTGTTCAAGCTACCCCCACCACTAGATTTGTGAAAAACTTCTAATACAATACTTCTATGAGGGACTTATTCCCATGGATCCTGGAATGATTGATGCTGCAGTTGGTGGTGCCCTAGTTGATAAAACTCCTTTCGCCACTCGTGACTTAATAGATAACATGGCTCAAAATGCATAACAATTTGGTACACGAGTTATTGCACCAACCCGAGGAGTTCATGAGGTAAGTCATTCATCCCTAGAACAAAAGGTAGATACTAAACATGATGAAATGCATACCATTCTAAGGCAATTATCTCAAGCACAAGGTAACTCACAATCTACTTCTATTCCATTACATTGTGGTATTTTTTCTGATAACACTCATTTTTCTGACCGGTGCCCACAACTTCAAGATTCATCTGAGTCTTGTGCAGATGTGTTCCCAGGGAATCCATTCCAACAAGCACCTCCCTTCAAGCAAGAACAATTCAGGCCAAATCCAAATCCAGGGTGGCAAGCACAACCCCAATACCGACAAGGAGGAATCTCAAGCTACCCCAAGCAGAATTGGTATCAACATGGCCAAGGTATGCAACCTTCTTATCCTTCAACTTCTTAAAACAATCCTCCTCCTCCTCCCAAATCCGAACCAAGCCTCGAGGACATGGTGAAACAAAGGGAAACCCAGAACCTCCAGTTCCAACAGACCACACAATCAGCAATTCAAAATTTGTGAAATCCACTGGGAAAATTTCCAAACACCATCGGTGAGATTAAGATGCAAGGGTCTGGACAACTACAATCCCAACCCATTTCCAATCCGAAGGACAAAGGTAATGTATGTGCAATTACACTTATTAGTGGTAAAGAATCTTCTCCTTCTACTGATTCTACTCAAAAGGTATGTCTCCCTCTTGAAAACACTCTTTCTCCACCCATGACTGATTCCAATGAAGAAAAACAAAAGAAAAATGACAGTATAATTATAATTAGGGATTCCCATGAACAATCAATTCCTCTTCATTTCCCTCAAAGACTCTCTAAATCTAAGAAAAACTTTGATGATGATATTGAAAATGAAATAATGGATATATTTAAAAAATTTCAAGTTAATATCCCATTATTGGATGCAGTCAAGAAAATTCCCTGTTTTTTCAAATTTCTTAAATAACTTTGCACCCATAGACGAAGGCTGAAGGGGAATGAGAGATTCAAATTGGGTAAGAATGTCTCGGTCTTGATTCAAACATCAATTCCAACCAAATGCAAGGATCTTGGAACATTCACGATACCGTGTACCATAGGGGAGACCTTATTTTCTGATGCTATGCTCGATTTAGGTGCTTCTATTAATGTAATGCCTCACTCCGTGTATACTTCTCTATAGGTTGGAGAGCTTCAACCAACAGGAATTTTTGTGCAGCTTGCCAACCAGAGTACAACACAACCAAAAGGAGTGATTTATGATGTCCTTGTTAGAGTGAAGAATTTCATCTTCCCTAATGATTTCTACATTCTTGAGATGGAAGATACCCAAACCCAAGGACTAACTCCTCTCATACTTGGGAGGTCATTCCTCAAAACAACAAAGACGATCATCAATATTCACAATGGTACATTGTCCATGGAATTTGGTGGAGAAAATGTATGTTTTAACATCCTTGAGGCTATGAAACACCCCGTTGAAGAGCACTCTAATCTTCCTGTCTATTCGCTGGATGTTCTCTCAAACGATGCACACACGTACACAATTCTCTCCTCAACCTAAACTCTGATTAATTTTTTTTCTTCACCCTTGAATTATTTGAGTTTTGATTCATATTTTGAGTGTTGTGTGGGTTCTGAAAAGTGTAAATTTTGTGCTTTAATTGATGAGTGTGTTCATTCTGAGGTACCCATGACTATCGATGATTCTGAAAATCTCATTTCTATAGATTCTCTATGTTTAGAGAATAAACATGAGCATATAGACAGTTTAATGGACCTCACTCCCCCTAAATCCCCTCCCTCAATCTAGAAACCACTGGTGTTGGAGCTTAAATAACTTCCTTCTAATTTAAAATATGCATATCTTGAGGGTATTGACCAATTGCCCGTCATTATTGCCAATAAACTCTCTCCACAATAGGAATCGAAACTGCTCAAACTTTTGAGAGAGTGTAAAAAGGAAGTATGATGGACATTGGCTGATATTCCTCAGATTAGCCCATCTATTTGTATGTACCATATAATTTTGGATGATGAGGCTAAGCCCGTAAGACAATCTCAACGCTGGTTTAATCCCACTATCCTTGAAGTGGTTAAATTGGAAGTTAGCAAATTACTTGTTGAGGGGATCATTTATCCTATATCTGATAGTAAATGGGTTAGCCTAGTGAAAATTGTGCCTAAAAAAACAGGAATAATAGTTGTGTCAAATGAAAGGAATGAGTTGGTTCCAACACGTGTGCAAAACAGTTGGCGAGTCTGTATTGACTACCATTGATTGAATCAAGCCACGCGTAAGGACCAATTTATGTTACCTTTCATTAAAAAAAATGTTAGAATGTATGGCTGGTAAGTCCCATTATTGTTTCCTTGATGTCTATTCGGGTTATTTCCAAATCCATTTATCCCCCGAGGATCAAGAAAATACCACATTTACCTGTCCATTTGGCACATTTGCATACAGAAGGATTTCATTCGGTCTTTGTAATGCTCCTGGTAATTTTCTGCGATGTATGTTGAGTATTTTTTCTGAGTACCTTGATAGTTGTATGGAATTGTTTATGGATGATTTCACGGTATATGGATCTTCTTTTGATGATTTTTTGGAACTCCTAGGTTCTGTCCTCCGCCGCTGCATTGAAAAATATCTTGTTTTAAATTATGAGAAATGTCATTTTATGGTTGAGTGAGGGATAGTTCTTGGGCATGTCATATCAAATAAGGGAATTCAAGTTGAGAAATCTAAAATTGAATTAATTTCAACCCTTCCATTTCCAAAATGTGTTTGTGAGGTGCGATCTTTCTTGGGTCATGCTGGTTTTTACCACCGATTCATTAAAGACTTTAGTAAGATCGCACTTCCCTTATCTCGGTTATTACAAATGGATTATGAATTTGTTTTTGATAAAAATTGTGAGGATGCTTTCAATTCACTAAAAATGAGTCACACATCACCTCCCATAATCCAACCACCAAGGTGGGATCTGCCCTTCGAACTTATGTGTGATGCCTCTAACTTTGCAGTTGGGCAGTTTCATCACAAAGGGTTGAGAAGTCCCCTCATTTCATTGTGTATGCCTCACGTACCCTTGACCCTACCCAAGTAAACTACACAACCACTGAAAAAGAACTCATTTCTATTGTGTTTGTTTTGGAAAAATTTTGTTCATATCTTCTCGGGTCAAAAATCATCGTCTTCTCTGATCATGCTGCCCTTCGTTTCCTCCTAAAGAAACCTGAAGCCAAACCTCGCCTCATTCGATGGGTGCTCCTCCTCCAGGAGTTTGACCATGATATTAGAGATAAGATAGGGGTGGAGAATGTGGTAGATGACCACATTAGTAGGATTTCCCCACCATTGGACCATCATGTTGACTCACCCCTACCCATTGGAGAATTCTTCCCTCATGAGAACCTTTGTGATGTTGTGGACCTTACCCCCTGGTATGTAGACATTGTGTATTTTCTAGCAACATCTAGGTTCCCCACTGATTTTAGCACTTCACAATCCCAGAGACTTAAACATGATTCTCGATGGTACATTTGGGATGGCCCATATTTGTGGATGATCTGTAGTGACTAGGTTGTTTGTAGGTGTGTCCATGACCATGAGTTCACCTCTTTTTTGACCTTCTACCACACCTTGGCATGTGGGGGCCACTTTGGCTCTCAACGTACAGCTCAAAAGGTCCTTGACTCAGGAATTTATTGGCCAACATTGTATAGGGATTCCCATAGATTTTTCAAGTCTTGTAGTCATTGTCAATTCACAGGGAATATCTCCAAGACGAATGAAATGCCCCAACAGCCCATGTTATTTTGTGAGATCTTCGATGCGTGGGGCATTGACTTCATGGGGCCTTTTCCAAATTCATTTGGCTTTGTATACATCTTATTGGTTGTTGACTATGTATCTAAATGGGTGGAAGCAAAGGCCACCAGAACCGATGACTCTCGAGTGGTTGTTGATTTTTTGAGGTCCCAAATTTTCAGTAGGTTTGGTTTACCAAGATTCATCATTCGTGATCAGGGTTCACATTTTTGCAATCGCAACATGAAATATTCGCTTCATAAGTATGGGGTTGATCATAAAGTCTCCACTTCATATCACCCCCAAACTAATGGACAAGCAGAAATATCAAATCGGGAAGATAAATGAATCTGGGAAAAAATGGTACAACCCAATAGGAAAGATTAGAGTTTGCGCTTGGATGATGCACTTTGGGCATACCGTACAGATTTTAAAACCCCAATCAGAATGTCACCATACAGAATTGTGTTTGGAAAGGCTTGTCACCTCCCGGTGGAGGTAGAACACTGTGCATATTGGGTTGTTAAACAATGTAATATGAACCTTTTAGATGCAGGTGAGCAGAGAAAGCTGTAGATTCAAGAGTTGGAAGAAATTCGACGTGATGCATATGAAAACTCCCAAATCTATAAAGAGAAGACAAAGGCTATTCATGATAAAATGATTCACCAGCGGAAGTTCCATATTGGTGAGAAGGTCCTCATGTACAATTCCAGGCTTAAGCTCCACCCAGGTAAGCTTCGTTCCCAATGGCTCGGTCCTTATACTGTTACTAATGTTTACCCTTTTAGTACAATACATGTTTTTCATGAGCAGAGTGGACGAAGTATTACCGTCAATGGGCAGCGACTTAAACACTTCTATGAGGATTTTCCGAAGAATCTGGTGGAGGAAATCCACCTTCTCGACGCATCATACCAATAAAACACACCAAGTTTTATCCTTTCTTCTCACATTCTCAATTATTTCAGTAAGGAAACTACATACTCTAGGTGTGGGGGTGGATACATTCCTGGGTTAGTTAGGAATTTTCACTGTTTTCTCCTTTTGTTTTCTCTTCTTGGCCTTCTTTATGGTATTTTCATTTTTCCCCATCAACAATTTCGAAGTTCCATGATTTGGCGACCATAAAGTGGGGAAAGTAAAAATATCATAACGAAGGCTAAAAATAGTATTTGTATTAATTTAACATCAAGGAATGATTTTTAGTGAATTGGTTTTCTGTCAATGATATAAATGGTCGTATCTATGTGAAACCTTTGAGATGATTGATGCCCATTGTGTGAGTAGTTTTCGGGAAAACTATGTCACTAATATCTCCACAAATATTTGCACCAAACCGAAAATTGTGATTATTTCTTACTTAATATAAGGTAAATATATGTTGGGTTAATATTTTTCAGCTTTAAATGATATTTCCATACGTTCGTTCCTTATCCGATATGTTTCATTACTATACCAGATTGACCTATGTGTGTGTACCTAATGTCCGACTTTTTACGCCCTCAAAAAAAATTTGTTTCTTGGGCAGGTCAAAAACCACTCCTCCTCAACATTTGATCTTGTTATAACTATTTCAATTAGTGTTGTGAGGAGATCAAACAAGGGTTGAGAGATGAGTATGAGATTTGTTCCAATTACAACTTCAAAAAAAATATAATAAATGAGGGGAGTGATGAAATGTGAAAGATATGGGGATATCTAGGTCGGGAGATTATGTTTTGACTTCTGGGAATGCTTAAATGAGTGGGTCTTGAAATATGATTGAAAAGGATGTAGGACAGGTTCAGTGAAAAAAATCATTTAAGCTGAAAAATTCCAGAATAACATATATTTATTGGATAGAAAGTGGAAAGAAGAGCATGGAATGGTTTTCACACACACATGGAGAGTTAGTTTCATGGTTTACTTCTGAATTCCTTACTCAATTGGGTAACGTGAATCTTTTTGAATTTCTCTATGATATGATTTATGAGACATCTTTTTCTATTTTCACTAGGAAGAACTCCTTGGTGGGGTTCATGCATTGATCACTTTACATTAAATAAAATTTTCTCAAATGATAAATCTTAAAGATGTTGGATATATATATATATATATGAATCATTGTATTTGGATATGTGACAATTCCCAGGAGTGAAAATGTTTAGGTGTGGGGGTGTGATTGTACCACAATTCACTATTTTATTCCACCCTTACACCGCTGTTTTAAACTAGTTTTGTAATTAATATTCCAAATATAATAATAAGTTTAACTTTATATTTGAATCATTTAATTAATTTTAATAAACATTATAATGGGCAATGTTACTTGTTTTTATTATTGCAATGTAGGTGGAGGTGATTTGGAGGGCCCTTGATGAAGTGGAAGAAAAATGGGCCAAAATTGCATGGATCCATGGACATTTGTCAACTGTTTTACATAGTACACAAAATCCGTGCATCGAAATGGGCTGATATTTTGTGGGCCTGTCCAAACTTTAGTAGGATACATTGCATATAAAGAAACCCAATCCTAATTCGGCTTCTATGGGGCCCATCCGAACTGATCTGTCCAAGACACCTAATTTGGACCAAGTCAAATGAGGTGTTATGTATTTTATCAATATTTTGAGTTTTAGTTGTCCAAATGGTGCCAACCATTCGGTGGAGATAGTCAAGAGGTAGGGAGACAACTTTTCTATTTTCTTCAAATCGAGATAAGACTCTCTAAAGACTGAAATTCGTGGTATAAGTGGATTGATGAAATCTATGTGCCTAAAACCACCTTCCAATTTTCCTATAAAAGGGAACCAAGGGAACCTCATTTGAAATTTCGGCCAAAAGGAAGGGTGATGCCATTTTGGAGTCCCCATGGAGTCTTCTCAACATCCCTAGAAGTTCTGGAGGCTATGGGAAGTGCTACCTCACCATCTCCTTCTTCTTCCTCTTCCATGGGTTTCTAAACCCCTTGTGATCACCTGGGGAGGAACGTGATGTAAATCCCAAGCTTCATGTTGTAATATTTGAATGATATTTTTAATTCTAGGTTGTTGTGTTGTTTTTCATCATCCTTTATTCTTATTTTATTTAGTTATGTACTGGTATGTCATGCTCAAATCATATGATCATGTTTGGGGGTACCCATTCATGTGATGTTTCACACACTATTCGCCACTTTCTTTTCCCCCTTCCAATTGCGGTGTTTGTGTGGTTCATATTGGTCAATTCAACTCACATAATCACTATAAAGGTCATGAACATTTATGTCATGGTATCAAAATGAAATAACATTCAAACTTGGACAACACATAGAATTCTTCATGTGTTGCCTTGGTGAGTTTCGGTTATGATGTCGAACACAAATCACCCAATAATCGGCGGTATCCGGTGAATCGTTATGTGTTTTAGAATGAACCTTAATAGGTATCCTAGTATAAACTCAGTAAAATTCTGGTTTTAGTTGTTACAAACTAGGGATTAAAAGATCATAACCCCATCCCTTGAAGCGATGAAGGATGAGTATCACGAGACTTCCCTGGGTTCATCACGTTTAATCAATCTTGTTCATTTCTACTTTGTTTTGTCACTTTCATTTCATATTTTCATCATTAATCATAAAACCCCCAAGTTTTACAAAACCTAATTCACATTCTACTTCCATAATCAAAACCCTATTTTTAAATTAATGGTCTAAGGCTCCGTCGAGAGACGACCTAGGGTTGCTGCTATACTGCAGAAATTCTAGTCAAAATTAAAAAACTAATTTGACGAGCTCGACAACGCGATCAACACGTCTTCTCAAAGGCTGGAGTTGCAGTGGATCCAGTAAAAATTGAGGCGGTACTTTCTTAGGAGCCACCCAGGAGTGTGACGGAGATATGGAGTTTCTTGGGTTTGGTCAGATACTACCAGAGATTTGTGCCAAATTTCTCTAGAGTTGTAGCACCTTTATCAACATTGATGAAGAATGGGAAACCCTTCGTGAGGTCGGGAAGATGCCAGTAGAGTTTGCAGGAGCTGAGGCAGAGGCTGACTAGTGCCCCCATCTTGAGGCTTCCCAAGGTGGGCGTAGTGTACGTATTCTACTGCAACGCATCAGGGACTGCACTCGGATGAGTCCTGATGTAGGAGTAAGTAGTGATCACATATGGTTCTTGACAGCTAAGACAAAATGAGTAGAACTACGCTACCCATGACCTAGAGTTAGCCACAGTGGTATTCACCTTCAATATTTGGTAACATTACTTGATGGGAGATCATTTTATAGTGTACTCTAATCACCAGAGTCTTAGGTATATCTTCTCTCATAAGGACCTGAACCTGAGACAATGACATTGTCTTGAGTTCCCCCAGGACTAAGACTTTGAGATAGTATATACTTCTGGTAAGGGGGACATTGTAGTAGATGCACTCAGCCGAAGATCTAGTATATAGCTGCTAGGTGAGTTGACGAAGCAGTTGGCTTCTTTGCAGATATCCTTCATGGAACATGATGGAGCAGCATTCCTTCAGTTTCCTACAATCACTCCCCCACTTCTTTAGTGAGTCAGGGAGGCGCAGTGTGGGGACACTAACTGTGAGACTTTACGTGCTTAGATATCGACATGACATGAACCTAATGGAATTTCTAAAGGTTGGGGGCATTTCATCCTCTTTAGAGGACATACCATGGTACCAGTGTCACTTTAGGAGGAAGTGTTGAGGGAGTTCCACACATCCCCTCTAGCAGTACATCCAGTAGTGGAAAACATTTACTAGGATCTCGGACGATAGCACTGGTGGCTAGGAATGAAGAATGAAATTGCATAGTTTGTCTCTCGGTGCCTCACCTATCAGCAAGTGAAGGCAGAGCATCGGGTACCAGTAGGCTTCGTTTAGCCTTTAGAGGTCACAGAGTGGTAGTGGGATGAGATATCCATGGACTTCATGATATGACCTCCACGTACATTCAGGGGTCATGAATCGATTTGGGTGATCGTCGAATGACTCACCAAGTCGGCCCACTACCTACCGATAAGAGATAAAGGTTTAGTAGAGAGCCTGGGATGCTTCTACGTGCAAGAGATTGTACTGTTACATGAAGTACCCTCGAAGATTGTCTCCGATCGTGATACGCATTTCACTTCCTGGCTATGGAAGGGGTTTCATGAGGCTTTCAGTATGTATCTTTATTTGAGAACCACCTTCCATCCTTAGACGGATGGTAAAACTGAGCGGACCATTCAGAACCTTGAGAACATGATGTGTGCTTGTGTCCTCGACTTTAGTCACAGCTAGGAGGATCAGTCACCTTTGGTGGAGTTTGTATACAACAATAGCTATCAGTCCAACATTGGGATGGCACCTTTTGAGGCGTTGTACGAGCGACCATTCAGATCACCTTTGTGCAGGACTGACCCAGGGGAGTCAGCACTAGTTGGACCAGAGACGGTATGAGCTACCACAGAGAAGGTGAAGATCATCTAGGAGAAGATATAGACTGCACAAAGTAGTAATAAGTCTTATGCCAACAAAAGATAGAGATATCTAGAGTTCAAGGATGGAAACCATGCTTTTCTATGGGTCTCACCTCAATGAGGTTTATGGAGATTTGGATAAGGCGTAAAGTTATCTTCGAGGTTCATCAGACCTTTCCAGGTCCTCAGTAGAGTTGGTGAGGTGGCTTACTGCCTAGCACTTCCCCCTCAATTGCACTGGGTGCACGACGTCTTCCACATATCCTAGCTAAAGAGATATGTGCATGACCGTTCTCACATCAACGACCACAGTGAGCTGGACGTCGATGATAGGGCGAAATTTTCGGAGGATCCAGTTGAGATTGAGGATCGACAGGAGTGGGTCCTTCATGGGAGGTCGATACCTCTAGTGCGTGTTCGCTGGCCGCATGAGAACCTCTAGGAGAACACATGGGAGCAGGAGGATCAGATTTGTGCTCAGTACCCCCACTTGTTTTCCTAGTTATGTGATGTGGATTTCGAGGATGAAAATCCCTGAGGTGGGGAGAATGTAAAGAACCATTATTTCCATGTAATTTTTTTTAATTATATGGGAGTCTTACGAGTTCGAAAAAATTGACGGCGCGTGATTCCGAGGCCCGGTGTTCCCAGAATGGATTCCAGAACTTTTTTTCGGGTATGTTCAGTAAATGTGCAAGTGGGTTTTTGTAACTATTGAACTGGTGCTCGGAATTGAAATCTGAGGACACCGTTGAACTCGCATTGCCGGTATTCACTTAAGGAGACCTTCACCTTGACCTCAGTAGGTGGAGGGTCAATGTTATTTTTTCACTTTTTTTGGGAAAATATAAATAAAATTAATTTAACATTTTATTTTTATTCTTGAAACCCCTCAACATGGGTTATGTTAGTGGGGACCACCCGAGCCTAAACCTCCTAGGTGGATGTTTAAAGGTGGGGACCACTTGAACTAACCCCATTTTGAATTTAGGGGTGGGGACCACCCGACCCTTCTTAATGGGGGAGAAACCTCTCAACTCCCCTTTAATCCTTTCCTTCCATTAATTGGAGCCAATTAATTATGACAACATGGTATAATTAACTGTACCAACAATTAATTGTTCCAACCTTTTAATTTGATAAACTTAAATTAACAAGGGTCTATTTTCACATTTTGGGTCGAATTGGGAGAGGAGAACCTATAGGAGGATTACTCTCTCCAATGAAGAACGTTTTCTCCAAAGAAGAACGTGATCCCCAATGAAGAACACTCATGCTGACGAGGAACGTCTTCAGCAACAAAGAATCGAAAATCGAGGAAACGTCGATGTCACCGAAGTCCGTCTATCACCAACGACTACGTCTCTTTCCTTGTGACATCCATCAACAAATCTATGAGGTAGGGGTTTAGTTGTATATAATTATATATTCCAATGTTCTTCCCTTCTAAAACAAAGAATGAGGATCAGCTCCCTAACTATTTGATCCGCGAATGATTTCTTTTGTAAGTTTGGGAATAATAAATTGTGGGAGGTTTTAGGGTTTGACGTTCCTCATTCATGTTTTTGTTAAGCCACTTGCTACCACTCTAATGTGGAGGGTGTGGGAAAAACAGACATGGATCAAACCCTCTGCTGTTATAATTTAATGGGTGTTCTTCGTGATGGAAAAAGGTGGATTTGTGTCATGGCGGTGAATGGATGCGACGGACAGAACATTGCCGATCGTGACAGCCCAGCGGCCCTCTGTGCCACCCCGCGTCCTTGCCACATTGCGGCCCTCTATGCCACCTCGCGGCCCCGCCGCCCCACCACCCTCTGTGCTTCCCCATGGCCTCTCTTCCCTCCGCACCGCCCCACGTCCTCGCCACCCTCACGGCCCTCCCTGCTGCCCCGTTTCCTCGCCGCCATGCGACCCTCTACGCTTCCCCATGGCCTCGCCGCCGTGCGACGCTCCATCCCGCCCCATGGCCTCGTCGCCGCATGGCCTTCCACGTCGCCCCGCAGCCTTGCCGTCTTGCCCCCCCCCCCCCATCATGGCCTTGTGCCACCCTCGCGGCCTCCGTGCTGCCCAGCGTGGTCCGGGTCGCCCAATGCGGTCGGGACGGACCGAAACTAGCGGGCCGGGTCGGACCAAACCCGGGCCAACTTCGTAATTTTCTCTCTATGGGTCATAAAATTAGCACCAGATGTCCGTTTGACGAACCATCAGCGGTGCTGGAATCCTTTGAGCGAGATGGTCCATTTGGGTATACCCCACTGGAGATTTGGATAAAGTTGGAGTAGAGTCGGGTTGGATCGAGCACGAATCCAACCAGGACCTCTGGACTAAAAAACTATCAACTTACAGAACGGGCGTTCGATTGACGCACTGTCTATTGTACTGGGACCCCTAAGACGTGGCGGTCCGTGGAGATACTTTTTCGTGGGACTTCGTGGCAGTTGGAGTACCGAAAAGTGGCCTGAGTAGCGGACTCTCCGGGAGACGAGCAAGCTTAGTGCGGGAACCCAATAGCTGGTTGTGACGTGAAAAATGAAGAGCGACCCTATGTGGGTCAGCACCTAGAGATCATGTGTGGGTCAGCACAGAGAGATCCTATGTGGGTCAGCACCGATGGATCATGTGTGGGTCAACACCAAGAGATCCTATGTGGGTCATCACCTAGCGATCATGTGTGGGTCAGCACGGAGCGATCCTGTGTGGGTCAGCACCGAGCGATCCTGTGTGGGTCAGCACTTAGGGATCTTTTCAGCGTTTGACTCTTAAAAGAGTTAGATGATTCAGTAGTTACATCTACTCATCTATACTACTGTACCTAAGAAATACCTAGTGTGAGCTGAGTCTGTACCTTGTGGTACTTTCCTTTGTAGCAATACCTTGGTGGTATTATTCTGTGTGGCACACCTGTGCGGTACTTACCTTCGTGGTAGCCCTTCCTTTGTGGAACAGTTGAGCTTTGGTATTTGAGTTGGCTCTTTTTTTCCTCATGATTGAGATAGGTATACTTGATAACTTAGGTATATGTATGGTAATATACCTAAGTATGTTTTTTAGTTGATTCCAAGTTGTGTGGTTTATCCTAGGTGTATTTAATGTGACCTTGAGGGTCTCGGGTTCCCTACTGAGTATCGTTATACTCACCCCTGGATGGGCTTTTCTTGCACCTTGTTGTGTTAGGTGAAGATGACGGACAACACTGACTGAAGACGAGAGTACCAAGACAAGAGGTGGCTCATAGGTGGACGTTAGACGAGGCAAACCGAAGAGATGGCCATTCGTGAGTTGTACCAACCCTTTAGGTAGGATTTGTGGTGGACGATCCAGGAGCTGCTTTTCACCTATCATACATCTTGTACTTTCCAATTTTTCCTTGTACTTTCTAGTTGGGCTTGTATTATGGCCCCTTTTATTTACTATACTCACTCTATTTACTATTTAGTTTACTTGAGTTCGTATCTTTCTATGTGCTTGGTTGTGTGTGTTATAGGTTATAAATTCAATGTCTTCCCATTTTTAGGGAATATGCCTTCGGTGCTAGTCGCCAGCCCCTGGCCCACGGAAGGCAGGCTTGGGGTAATCAGGGTATAGGCCCCAGGGTACATGTCGTGAAAGTAAGACTATTTCATATTTATTAATATTTGTGCATTAAATATTATTTTTAATTTAAATTGGATTCTTTGTTCGATGGAATACCAGATATGCTACAACGTGTTTCTTTGAAATCTTACGGTGCACAGTAATAATATAATATTATTATTATAAATGGTAGTTGATGCCTAGCCGTGTATTGGAAGGAATGAAAATAACTAACTAAAATATTATTTCACATGTTTGTTAAATGTTTTCAAATTTATCCAATAAAATTTAGAGGCTTAAAATGTGAATGAATCCAATTTTAAGCATAAATACTCGAATACTCTTTAAAAGGTCAATTTACCATCTTTTGATCAAAAATACTTTTAAAATATTTTTTTTTAACTTTTATATGTTCTATTTGACAAAATAAAATTTTTCTATAGTATTGGTATTTCAAAATTTACTTTGAATAAAATTTTGGTATTTTTCTGATAATGTTTATTTTTTTAATGAATAGTGAAAAATACAACATTTTAATTCAAAATTTCCTTTTAATCTAATTTATTTATATAGTTATATTATCTTTTTAATTAGTTTTAAAGTGTAATTAGATTATTATTTTTTACCAATTAATCCAATGTTGGTTATTAGATGTAATTTTACTTTGAATTTGGACAAAAACAAGTTTCAATATTTTGATAGTTATTATTTCTTAAAAACATACTTTTTGTTTTGACAATGATAATTAATTCTAAATTATTTTCTACCACTTATGTGTTTGGAATTTGGAAAATAGATTCTATATTTTGAATCAGGATGTCCAAATTCTTTAAATAGGTAGCTTTTATTTTTAGACATTATGAATATTTACTTTAGTAAATATTTTACTTACCATGGTTAAAGGGTAAATCTGGTAAATAAGGGTAAAAAATAATATTATAATAATATTAAATTATCCTAACATGTGTCCTAATCCTATTGGATTATACATGTCTGGCCATGGGCATCCTTGGGTCGATTTTGGGACCCCATGAAGCCACTTGGGAGTGATAATGACACTTTATATTAATTAATTTAAAGTAAATACGAAAATTAAAAAACCATATATCTTTTATTAAATAAATTTTTACATGGGGTTATGTAGGTTATCTCTTTGAATATAAGAATTCATTTGAAATATAAAAATATTTCCAACATCATGGTATTTTTTATAATTTTTAGACATTAAATAAATAAAATTATATATGACACAATAATGATGATGTGGTTACCTCATTAATGAATGATTTAAATAAATAATATTATAAAAATTAAAATATCCAAAACATGTCTAATTCATATTGAATGATTTTATTTCGAACAAGAGTCATCTTATCTTAGATTTTAATGAGTTTTTTACCTTTAGAAACCAAAAATAATTATATAATAAAATAATATTTTCAAACTTTCCTGAAGAGCCCCTCCTCCCCCTTATAAAAATCCATCACCTCTAACCCATTACTCACTCATCTAAATCCCCCTGTCTCATCCAAACCCTACCAAATCAATCTCTCTACAACCCTATATTCCTCCTAGAAGACTTACCTTAGGAAGAAATAACACCAAAGAAGCTTTTTGGTTCAAACCAAAGGGAGTTACCCAATTTAAAGGAAATTAAAGAACGAACGGGTCAAGTTGGACACATGGTAAGGGACTTCGTCTCAATATACTTTAATTGAGGCATATTTTGATTTATACATGAATTTTATTTTATACAGTATATAATAAAACCCTTTTACTTTTAATTTAATTCCAAGGGAATCTTTTTTTTCTATGAAGCATTTTACTAAACGACAAAAGGAATGTTTTCTTAATTTTTATGGTGACAATGACCTCTCTACCACCGTAATCATTATTTGGATTACTCTATAATCCTTAATGTTTTCCAAAATGAAAAAGAAACCCCATATTTCGTTTTTAGTTGTTTTCATATTTAAAATGGTTTTTTGAAATGGATTTATTATTTCTATATCATCAAATGACTTCTTATGATTTCAAATTAAATGTTATTAGTGAAATGTCTATATTTTAAATATTTTATGTGTTATAATTTTATTGTGGTACTTGGAAATTGGAAGGGTTTTTATGTGATAAACCAAATGATGGGTGGTGTTGTGATAAACCAGGATTGGTGGTTACGTTATAACCTCCACTGCATTGGGTATGGATGTCGGTCGTATAGCTATTCCATTTAGTGATATGTGTGGAAGTCGATAGTATGGTTATTCCATCTAAGTATGTTTATGTCCCAAGTTACCATTATATGTTATACGTGATTTATATGGGTTTTATGGTAATATTTTGGTTACAAAAGGGTAATCAGTGATCTTTTATTCAGTAAAGAGTATTTACTACTTCATAAAGGTGAAAAGTATTACTTATGATAAAGTATTCATGGTTTACTTGTTGTTTTGTATAACTAACAGTTTTCCTTCTTTTTTGTCCCTTACTGAGCTTTTTATGCTCATCACAAGTTTTTTTGAAACGTTTTTCACTGGACATAAAGATGAATAGGTTCAATGATGGGATCAAAGAAAAGTCATGATCTCTAAAATATGGAACTAGACATGACTATTTTTTTCAATATTTTTTATTTTATGAAAAAAATGGATACTAAATAGAAGTATCGACATTTAATATTGAAATTGATATGTATATGTTATGGCCTAATTCTCTAAAGATCTAAACCTGAAAAGATCCTCGATGTGAATTATTCATTTAATTCAATATTATGAAATGTTTTAAGGCTGGGGCCATATAATTTATTTTCCTATGTATTTTAAAGACTTGTTTAGTATTGGATGTTGTCATAGAATCTTGGTTTATTGGTTAATGATAAGTGAAATAAAGAAACATAGTGTAATATCTTGTCTTTTGGAGTGGTTAGGGTTTTTTCAAGGGGTTACGTTTGGTGATATTGTGTTTTGTGAGGAGGTGATATCTAATTATTAATTATCTAGATTTTGATTTCATTTAACTGTTGGGATAGTAATATGTGGATACTTAAATTGTAAGGGGAAATTATAGGGTTTCATTTTGAGGATAAATGTATTGTTTCATGATTTGAATAGGTTTTGAAGTGAATTCATGTGTTCTTGTGTTGGGTTGTTTCTTTGTTTCTCATGTTGTCATGGTCAATATTATCTATTTGGGATATTTACTAATATTTTAACTTCATAGGGAGTTTTTATAGATAATTAAATTTATTTTTGTGGGGATTAAATGTTATAAGAATTTAAGTAGGAGGCTGATGAGTTAAATGGGGTGGTTTTCCCTTGCTGTTTTTTAATTAATGATTGATGATTTGGTCTGTTGTTACATTTTATTATTGAAATTTTTATATATTTATTTTATTAATTTGGTTAAGTGTAGGAATGAAAAATGTGAGATTATTACCTATAAATGAAAAAATCATTCTAATTATTTAATATAATATGTATAAATGCACCCAGGTCGAATCCTCAGGGATGGTACTACACAATTTTAACGACATGATTTTTTCTTATTTGTAAATAAGGGGTTAGATGTTTGAAAGACATAAAATGATTACAAAAATTCAACTCAATAAAAATACTTTTACTAGATTTTGGTGAGTAAAATTATTAGGTGAATAATATATTCATCACATGAAACAATAAAAAATCAAATTAAACTAACACTTATTATACCATACGGATATGATTGAATAAGTAAAAAAGAATAGGTTATAATATAATCATCCACTCAACACTCCATACACATCCAAATATAGTAAATGAATGATCCACTAATCTAATAATTATTATATATCCCCGTGATCCAATAATACATGAAATAAACAGAAAATCCATTAATCATTATATTAATTCATGAAACACTTGATGAAGGTTACAAAATGTTATTTTAATCAACATTATGCACATTTTCTCTAGGTCAATCCATCATCCCAACCCGATTCCTCTCCCAAAATGAAGGATTAATAATCCATCTATATCGTGACTAATTTGGATATGGATATATATGATTGAGGATAAATTAAATTAAATAAGAAAGGGACACAGTAAAATGTACAATACTCAAACTAACACCCACAAATGGAATAGAAATGACCCATGCTTACTTTAGAATTTAAAGGGGGAATCTATGATATGGATTTAAATATAATTGAATCTAATATAATAGAATAATTTTAAACAAAAAATGGATTGATAGTGTAGGAAAACATCAAAAAATTCACTAATTAAAAGTAACACATAATGTGACACATGTAAATACATGGAATAAAATAGGAAAATAATGATATAAAAGAAGAATATAATATACTTTTATTCAGTTGAAATTAGTGTTCATAAGGTTATATTAGTGAATTTTGGGGCTAACATGAGTGATAAAGTCACCCAAAAATACTACATGAAACCTGGGTCCAAAACAAAGTTGGGGAGAATACCATGGGATTGTAGTAGTACTGTATCACAATAGTATAATGAGTACTATAGTAGTTATTATTAAGGGCTGCTATACCAGTGGTATTATTCAAACCAAATAGAATTTTTGGACACTAAATTTGGTCCTTTTGGTTTTAGAGGCTCTATAAAATTATAGGGTTCATTGGACCACAGGGCCTCCATCCTATGGGAGTAGCTCATGTGGAGTTTAGGTGGTGGTGGTATAGAGATTCTGAACATGGGGAGTCCATTAAGGATCTTATAGTGATGAGATTGATCATTATAGGAAGTTATTGGTAATATAAAGAATCCAAATGGTTGATATAAGAAATTTTGGGGCTATGTATGTGAAAATATAGTTGGGATGGATTTCATAGTGCCATATATGAGGGGTTGTTGTAATTTAAGGTAATTTGGCACTAGACCTTCGATGCATGTGATTATATGACTTTGTGACTTGATTCCTTCATGAAATGTATTATATCCCTCACTAGATCATAAAAAGTGGGTTTATCTTAATAAAAAAATTCCTTATATCTAGGGGAAAGGTTATAATTATCAATGAGAAAGTCTTGGTTGTTAGAAAAAACCCACTTATAACATTTTCTTTTTTTTAAATTCATGTGATGATTCATTCAAGAAAGTTCAAGGAGTCATAATGAATTGATATAAGGATGATTAATAGTTTTTTATGTATTTGGTGATTTTAATTATATGATAACAGTATCAAGATATAACAATGATCCTTGGGTTAAAGTATACACAATACAATATTTTAATGTTATGAATCTCTTTAGTTAGTTTTTTTATGGAATATTCCATGACCAAACATGTTATAGGATTGAAAAAAATGATTTTGTGTTCAGTTAATGGTCTAATCCATGATAAACTATGTCATTGAACAATGGAGCTCTGTATTATTTGAGTTTGTATCAGTGATAGAGATTACACCATAATACATTCCTCATGGAAATTTTATGCCATTGATAACCCCATTTTATGGTATTCGGGGTTTTATAGAATCATTTTTAAGATTAGGTACGGTTGGGTTATGTCTTGGTAAGGTTCTAAATTTTTTGGAGGTGCTTTAGAGATGTTTTTTGGGGTACATAGTTTGAGAATAGTTAGGGGAAAAAATTAAAATTCACCAGGAAACCATGCAATAATTGGAGGAGTCTTCATGGTATGCACATGGTTTGCACACTATGTGGAAAGACATTGTGACCATGATTTTGTGGGGAAAGAGGCATTTGAAAAAAAAATCCCATGGTATCTCAAACCTTGTGTAACAAACATGAAGGTCTTGGTGTTGTCTAGTAGTACTCACTTTTTTGGTACATGGTTTGTTAATACATGGAGTCTAAACATGTGAAAACATTAATAAGATCTGAAAATTGTTTTTTTATTCTAATTATCACTAAATATATCTCATTCCTCACCCTTAGGGCTATGATTTTGTATCATATGATTCCTCTAATGGATTTTTGTAACGCATCTTCTTTAGAAACCCGATTTTAAAATATCAAAGTGTTTTAGATATATGAGGTTAAAGATAAGAGCCTCATTCTTCTTCATTTTCAATATATTCTCATTTTCCTTTGAATAAAACATTAGATCAGGCTTCCTATTTCAGGATCTACTGGATTATACTTTTTTGACAATTCATTTTCAGAATTTATTGAAGGAAATGTAAAGGAAATCTAATTATCTAGATCATATCTTTATTCATTTTATTATATGATTTCCCTTATATGATAAGTGGATTCTATCTTTTATCTACTAGATTTAGAATATGAATGGTAATATATTAACATGGCCTCTTTTTAATTTAAATGAAAACCTATTATTATTTCTTTTTAGAGAACATTGTTTTTTTATGACTTGAGAACATTAGGTTTAAAATGGTTTTTGGTAGTGGGACATTTTTATTCATGGTTTTAAATTAAGATATTTATCAAGAACATATAAAGTGGTTGATTAAATGTTTTAAAATATTAATCAATTTATGTGAGATAAAAGGATTTGAGAAATTAGAATATATGGAATGGCGTGTGTTCATTTTCATCAGACAAGTCCATTAAAAGGCTTGTGGTGGTAGAATAAAGCAATCGAGAGGATTATCACCAATGATCGGCTTAGTGTATAGATGATTTACTTCCCAGGAGTATTGGGACTATCATGGAAGTCATGGTTTTGTGTGTATGTGTGATCATGTAATGAACATACCAAGTTAAAGGTGATGATTTTTTTATTGAAATATAATGTTCCTTTTTAATAACCATACAATTTTATAATGTTTATTAATTTTTTCACTGGTTTATAAACTATTTTGATATTCACATTTCAGCTTTTTATATGAAGTTCCCTTGATAATGTTTGGCATACTATTTCCTATTTTATATAAATTAGGAAAACTTTTTATGGACTTAGTGGCATGTGTGCAATGATTTTGGTGGATTATCAATTAGGTTTGTATACTCACCCCCTGTATATGCACCATGGTGTATATGTAGTCATTGTTCAGTATGATGTAGATAGAATGATATCTCCCATTTTTCTAGAGAAGCATGATGCATTCTATAGTCTTAGTTATAGATCTTGGAGCTTGATGGTTGATATTCTGTGGATCTCATGGGAAGTTTTATGTTTGAAAAAAAATATTTTTTGTTCTATCTTATTGTATCCTATTTTTCTTATGTCTTCCATTGTACATTAATCTTTAATCTTTATTTTATTTTTTGGGGTTTTTCATGTGATGATTCATGCAACATATTTTTATCCATATTTTGTTGTTTTTTATTTTCTAAGTTTTCGTATGTAAGGTTAAATAATCCCCTAATTATTATGAATTCCCTTAGCATTTATTTATAGTATTTGGAGGGTTGTGAGAATCACATATGGTCACTAGAACTTCTTCATTTTTCCCAAGACAATGAATTAAGGTATGGTTGTCACAAATTGTATCATATTGTTGTAAACCATTGTTTGGGATGGTTTTAATAATATGGTATATGGTGTGACATGGAATATATATAATTAAAATACATAGAAATCCTATTTATGACTAACTTCAAGTTTCCAGGGTTGTTCGGATACTAAAAGTGTTATAAATTACTTCAAGGATTATCGTCACCTCATCATCATGGGTTTAGCCTATGATAGTTTTTTATCATGAATTGTTCAAGACACTTACCACTATTATTTCATAATTCATATGATATATGGTCATACTTTTATTGATATAATGTTAATGAATTTAATATCTTATAGATCTCATATTTATTCTTCATATTCTATGAGATCTATTATGAGGTCGGTGGATTCTATCATTTATCCACTGGTTATAGAACTTGAAGTCCTAGATTTTAAAACATTTACTTTTTCTTTCCATGGAAACCCCATTTTTATTTCCTTTGGAAGAACCCTATTGGTTTATAACTTAAGAACCTCGAATTTCAAATAGTTTTTAGTAATACCAATTTTTATTTATGGTTAAAATTGAGATCATGGTCTAATTAATGAATGGTGTTTGATTAAATGTTTGAAAAGATTATTTAATTTATGTGAGATAAATGGATGTGATAACTTAGAATATGTGTACTAGTTTGTGTTTATTTTCATTAAATATGTTTAGTAAATGGTGAATGGTAGAAAACTAGAGGCACCCGGATGATTATCACTAATGGTTGGCTTGGTGGATGGACTAGTTAGCACTCGTGGGTATTGGTACTAATATAGAATTCATGGGTGTATATTTTTGTGTGTGTGTGAGAGAGACCATGGTATGATTATTCCAAGTAAAATGGGATAATTTGTTTCTTATAAAAGAAAAGATTTATTTTAGTAAATATTTTATTTTTTACTGTTTGAAAAAGTATAATTTGGTTTATAAACACTTTTAATATGCCCTATTAAGCTCTTTATAAGAAATTCCATTTATAAATGTTTTCATAATAAAACTTTTTTATATAAATTGTTCTAACTTGTTCTGGTCTTAAGGGTGTATGTAAGAAGATTTTAGTGGATTTACTTTTGTGTTTGGATGCTCAGCCTCTACATGTGCACCCTGGTGCATATATATTCATTTTTTGGCATACCATATATAGAGGGAGATCTCTCATGTTTCTATGAAAGCATGGGGGATTATATAGTATTGGTTATGGAACATGGAGATTAGTTGTTAATGCTATGTGGAGATCTAGGATATTTCTATGTTTGGAAGTTTATAATTCTTTTTGTGTTTGTTTTATTGCGGTCTTTTTAATTATTCTATTATATTTTTCACTCTAATAATTATTCATGGTTTTATTTATTAGGTTTTTTTATTTTGATTATTAATTCATAATAAGTGTGTTCATTATTCTTGAGTTGACTTTTATATATTGGGGTATATAAAGGTAAATCATCCACCAATGATTACACATACCCATGGAATTTATTACCAGTCTTTGATGTCTTAGGAATATCACCTAAGTTTGGTATCAACATTGAATCTTCCCAAGAGAATGGATTAGGGGTGGATTTTTACAATAATAAATTCCCTCATTAGGGAAGGGAGGTCATATTGTGAACAATATTTTTTTCTATGAAGTATGGGTTTGTGTCATGAAGTGAAGGACACGCAATTATAGGGTTATATTGAAATTTTAATTTTTCATCATGGAATATTGGTCAAAGAGTTTTACCAGAATAATATCCATGATGAAAATGTTAGAGTTTGTCCCATGATTCTTGAAGGTGAAGGTATTTACATTTTAATTTTCTTCCCTGCTATGGTGGTGCCAAAAGTTTTAGAAGAAACATTTTAGTTTTTAGGTGGAGGAAGAGATTTTGTATAAGATATCATGTATGTATAGGTTAAAAATTCCTCAAGGAATTTGAGTTTTTTGAACTAGTGGATCGGTAAAATTTGGAACCAGGTATCATAATATAATTTTTAGAGTTATAACCCTTCAAAAATATGTTTTTATACATGAAATGGTGCATAGGAGGTATCCATGATGGTTTAGGATGCATTGGAGGTAGACTGGGGTGGTTGGCATACTAGGTTCCTACAGTCTGTAACCACCATTCTTCCATAGGCTATCTAGTAGATTTCCTCTGTCCTTTTATGGTGGAAAATGAAATTACCCCCATGGTTTTTAATGGGGTATCCCCCCTTTATAATATTTATTTTTCATTCATGGATAGAGGGAATCCACTCATTTCCATTTCTTCTTCCTTTATTTTAGGATGGGATTCTTGGGTGTTTTTTATAAAAGATTGAGGTTTGGGTTCCTATCTTTCCTTTGTTCCACCTTCTACCTTTTTCATGATGGTTTAGAATTGTTTAGGTTTAGGGATTTTAGGTCTATTTAACTAGGTAATGGAGAAATTTTCCATTTTCTATGGTAGTATGGTATAGACTAGGAAGACGAAATCTTGAGAAAATGTCTTCCTACCACTGATCATCATTCTTTTGAAGGTGCATCGTTCCTTGGATTTATTTAATGTTTGTCCTAAATTTTAATTAAATTATGTAATTTTATCTTTTGATGTTTCATTCACTTGGGAGGTTGTTCAGATGATGGAATAGACCTCCTGCGTGCATTTGGGTACGGTTTGTGTGAAATGAGACCATTGGGTATGTGTTTCGCTAATTAATCTAAATTATATAAATTTTTAATTAAATTTTAAAATGTTTAGTAAATTATGATATTGTTTTTAATTAGTTAAATATGGTTTTTAGGATATTATTTTGAATTGTTGGTGTTTTTCATAATTTTCATTAATCTTAGAATCACTTGGTTAATAATTAAAAGGGATGGATTGTCTTAGGAAGCATCTTTTAGAATTTAGATAATAAAGATAAATATTTCGAATCTGGTTGGTGGTCCTTTGTTCTCTCCCTAAGGATTAATTAATATTACATAGGATGCATTTTATCTGAAGTCATCCCACTAAAGTTTTTTAATTATTTAACTTAATCATTGGAACTATTTATCTAGCTAAAAAAATTTCTATAATCCGACTAAGCTAGGCGTCCAGGGAAACTGTGTGCCCTTGGACACCACATAAAATCCTAGATTCCAATGGATGGGGATTGAATAATTAAATAACTCCATTAAACCAATGTACCCCCTAGAGAGTTTTGTCCAAACTATGATAATGTATTGGCCAATAGTTTATATGCCTTAGTGGCCTCACATTATAGGTACTTTGTGACTTGGATATAAGTGGAATATTGGTTAGACCTAGTGACACAATATAAAGTCTTAGTTACTTGAGCTTATTGAGATGTCCATGGGGTGAGTAACCCCCCCCCCCCCCCCCCTTTAATAAGTATTTAGCCTTGGTGGATGGACCTACTATAGGATAGACTTGGTTTGGGAGAGAAGATTGACCTAGGAGGACTAAGGGATTTTATGTGGGATATGATCTATATCCTTGGGTTGTCACATATATGGAATACCCCATGTATTGTAAAAGGATGTAATATATTTATTACACTTTTTTAGTAGTTTTATGTCCCTCATTGGGAGGGATACCACCCAAGTGGCTCTCTTGTGACTGAGGACCCTCTGTAGATTGCCTTTACCTATTGTTAACCTAAAAGACCCCTAGTATGGTTCCATTGATATGAAATGAACTAGGAGTATCTAGTAGTTTCCCAAATGATAGATTGTCCATGAGAGAGTGTGTTTGATCTTGGGTAGTGAATCCTTAGAACCTATACCTTTCTTGTGATCCGAAGAGGTAGTGGATAGTGATGATAGGTTTAGGCGTTCATTCAATCCTTGCATCTTTTCATCATTTATTTATATATTTTTGAGTTAATGCAGATAAATATATAAACTTATGAGGATATAAATTCTATTCCTAAATCACTATGATGGTTTCTATAGTTACGGTATGGTTGTGGAAGCCTCTATGTAATTTTTGGGATCTAGATGTTGAGCTCTGTGAAAATTATTAAGAAATTAAAATTCAACCTCAAGACCGTATGGGACTCCTTGGATTCCACGTGTCCCTAAGAGGCCTATAATTACAATTATCCATCCATTTAGTCTTGGGGAATTATTAATTTTTATCATTATTATTATTATGAGATTCATAGGTCACCCCTAGGATCCAAAAAATTGAGCTTACTGAAATTAATTATACCTAATAAGAATTGCCATGATTCATGGGATCCATCCTATTGTAATGGTGACATGGAGTTTGATTTTGATCAATAATTTCCTAGGGTTCTGTGTAACTGATTTGATCAATTCATTATACTTGGATTTAAGATAGATAACCAATATGCTAAGAATATATCTGTTTTACCTTTCAAGATGATATATTAATCCATTGATCCATATATACTTTATTTCATGGTACATGCACCTAATAATTGGACTTTTTTATTATATGGTTGTCCTAATATGGTGACGTCCCTGGAGACACCATATAAATTTTCAAAGTAGGCGTGGTCCATCAAGGTGTACAACTATATATTGTATTACCAAATTTCTAATTATGTAAAATCCCTCATTGGTGGTGCCTTACTGAGTTATGTATGCACACCCTTCATAGGCTTCCATTAAACATGGATCCCCAAGAATAAATTCATTTTGTTCCATGTATAGGTTGGTTTTAGGAACAGTATTATATGTTCAAACTAGTGTATCTCTAGTGGGATAATAGAATTAAAATTATATCTTATATTTATTGGAAGGACCTCTTATCTAGTCTTGATTATTTTATTTATTTACTTGGTATATGTGATTAGCCCAGTGGGTGACCAGTCTTGCTTGTTGTATGACTGCATTCATTTTACTATAACATGTTTGGGTTTTTTATTCTTTATTTATACTCCAATATTCATATTTATTTTTTATTCATTCATGATTTTACATTATGATATGGACATATAGTATCCCAATGTTTACTCCCTAGACCCTCAAAACTAGTCATCAGCCTTTGGAAAACATGGAGGTATATTAGATTCCATGGGGTGAACCGGACTAGGGAACCGATCGAGTGGCCTCTGAACTGGGATGGTATAAAGTGGTATCACAAGTTTCCTTTTCTTATATATTACTATTTTGGATATAGTATCTATGAGATATAGGAATGTATCTGGGCTTATGATGGATACCAGGCCAGTGTGTCATGAACACGTGTTCTGGTATGAATTATAACTTACTAGGGGATCATGAATATTATTATTAATATACAATGTTATGGTTGTATGATTTTCACTTCATGTGATGTACATGATGTTTGAGGTCTATGATTTATGCTGGTTTTGGCTTGGCCAAAAGAGGAAAGATGTATATCATGCATCTTTATTAGGAACATAGGATTCACATGACATATGTGTCATCCTGTGTGTGATTATATCACTGATGAGAGATTCATCTATTTGAAATTTAAATAATAGATAATATACTGTTTTACTAAATAATTTTTTGGTGGAATTGTACTATGTTGAACCAACATGTATTTGTATTTTATTTTGATTTATGTCCCTGTGGATATATGTTTAGATAATAATATAATATTATGATGATGCATACCTATATTCATAGGAATTCCAGTGACCCTGGTGGGTCAGTATAGGCACATGATGCCTAGTATTAGACCCTATGTAGGTTTTCATCATAGGTTCGGTTATTTAAAGTTTCAATAACAACCATTATAGTATTTTCATATATATCATTAAATGGGGTTCTACTTAACTAACAAATTAGTTGTGGTTCCCATTATATAGATCTTCTAGGAT
Organism: Viscum album; assembly: GCA_963277665.1. NCBI lineage: Eukaryota > Viridiplantae > Streptophyta > Magnoliopsida > Santalales > Viscaceae > Viscum > Viscum album. The sequence continues at coordinate 37,629,025 of OY728127.1, read as the reverse complement.
GGAATGGATATATATATATATATATATATATATATATATATATATATATATATTGAACATGGGCGATAATAGCATGAGTCTATTTAGGAGAGACAACATATGGAGGCCTAGTGAGAATCATTTCCCAAGTAGGCAGTTGACATGGCATGAGGTGCTGGATCTATGAATTACATGAGAACCTAGAGTAGGCATTTTTCATGTAATATATCATGTGACATTTGATATGGTAGCATGGTTGGTTACCCATGGTTTATGATTTTTTAGAAGAAATATTTTTTTATGTGGTAAACATAGATCCCCTTATCTTCGACTCTGAATTTATTGATTCAATGATATACAACATTAACGGTGGCCCATGAGGGGGTTAACCTAGGAATGTGTGTACCAGTTAGGTGGGAAGTCATGGAAAGGTGTTTTGTTTTGATATTGATGCATAGGAGGTTCAATAGAATTTATGGTGTGGGTAGGATTATGACATGGTATTTTACAATAATAATTCCTTAGGATATGAGTCACATGAAGTGTCATGGTATTGAGGATGTTTTTTAAGGGTAAGAACATTTGGGTGCCTGACCTTATTGACTCTGGATAAACTTTAGAATCATTTAAAAACATGGATATATTATCATGTGTTTGAAATGATTCAAGTTATAAGGTGGATGTGTGATTAACCCTAGTGCATGTGAAGTGAAAAAATTTGAATAAGAGTGCCTTGGGAACTCCGATTAGGTGGAATTGAAATTTTTTGGAGCATGGACATTCTAGTTCTAAGGATCTATGGCTCACAGGTGTGTGTGTTTGGAAGGTTTTGATAGTTGGGTGATACTAGAGTTTATGATCATTCAATTTCATATGATATTGAGGCAGTGTGTGTACTTGTTATGTGTTGTAGTATTTAAAATGAGATTCAATAGGTGATCTTGTATGAGCTGAGAATTGATGAGAATTTTTAATTCTGGTGGAAATATTTTCCTAAAGATTGGATCAAAATCATAAGATAATCTACTTTGTGGAGGATAATTTTTAAATTGGTTGGGTTCCACGGCATAGTTAACTTGAGTGTGTTCGTTAACATGGATCATTAAGGATGTGTAGTATGAGTGGTTAATAGTGGATAGGTGTGTCTTGGGGAGTGACCTGCATTAAACGGTGGAACCTGTTGAGCATGCTCTCAATGAGATGAGTATGTAAGGCTCTATGGTAGTCAGTGAAGTAGTGGTAGGTTGAAGATGGTAACCATCTACATGGGTTTGATTTCAATGATTTTCATGGATGAGTCTCCATGAGATGGGAATGGGAGGTGAATTTAGATTTAGTTCTACCACTTAGTATAGAGCGATCTTGGCCATGTCAATCATTATATTCAATGGAGGATAAGGCATGGTACATAATGTTCAATAATTGTATTTAGTGATATGGTTACAAGGATACTCATAAGGTGGGGAGTGGATATTTCTTGTGGTCATTTGAATCCTTTACTAAAAGGATTTTTTATTATTGAAACTAATGGTCATGTGGTTATTTTGGCATTGAGTCATAGGTGTGTAAATTGGTATGGGTTCATCTATATTCCTCATGGAGAGTTATATTTAACCCTATATATAAAGGTTAATGGATTCCAAGAATTAACATCGAGAACAAGATAAATTAAGATGATCCAAGAGTAACATATTTGGATGAACACTAATGCTCGTGATAGAGTAGAGCATGATGGCAAGATCGATTCGGTTGATGTTTCAACTAATGAATTTCACCCAATGTCATATAAAAACTTCTATGTGAACATTAAAATGGTCATAAGATGCCATGGGGGATAAAGGCATTCTGGTTAGGTAGTTTGGAAGTATGCCAATGTCTAATGCTGAATATCTTTGTGATAGGTCGTACAAAGGATGTTTGACAAATGGTTTAGTATTTAATTGGATACAATGAGCTTTAAATTGCTTCAGATGTGATTTTTTTGTCTATGAAAAGTATTTTTTAAGATTTGGTCAGGTATTTTTGAAGAAAATATATCAAGTTCATGTTAGGATTGGATATTGGATGTACATTTATTTCATTACGTAAATTTAAAGTGAGAGGTGGTATTGTGGTTTGATCAGTGCTCTAGTGCATGTTAAAAAGTGTGTTAGGAACCATGATAATCATGTCATCGGACCATTAAGAACATGTTTTGGGTAAGAAATTTCAATGGTGTGAGGCACGATGCCTCAAAATTGGATTTTATAAGCTATTTGTTATGGTGGGGATCACCGTGAACTTGATAATATTTTAAGTGAGGACACAATGGGTGTCTCGGGATAGATAGCTGTAATTCAGCCTCATCTTGGTGTTTTAGTATTGAATTTGAATAGTTCCTTGTACTTCAGTGAATTGAAAAAATTGTGACATAAATTACACTCATAACACACATTAGGAATCTGAGAATGGAATGTGGTTGTTTGAATAGAAATTGATGAACAAGGCTAGTCAAGATGTATAATTGGATGTCTGATGAAACTTCTCAAGGATGATGAGTGTTATAGTGGGGATATTTCGTGATCTCGTGTTCATAAGGGTTGAAAATTTGATAATAAATTTGAGTGTTTGAAGTAGTGGATGGTTTGGATTTTGAAATTTTTTGTAGAGTATAATTTTTAGATTTACGACACATAAAATATATTAATTTAGACATGAAATCAATATCGTAATGTCTCCCAAAGGATTCAGGAAGTATCAATGTTAGCCTAGGGTAGATGGACTACATTGTGGCTACAGTTTTATTCCAATAGTTAGTTTGTGGCTTTTTGAGGGGGGGGATGACATTTTCCACCTCATTTTTTTAATGTAGAATCTCCCTTTTGTCACATAAATTTTTCAGGCATGTCTAGAGGGCCTGCTTCTCTTTCCCTTTATTCTTCCTCATTATTTGGGGAGGGTTTTTTGGGTGGTCTCTTTAGAATATTGTGGTATGTTCTCATGTCTTTTAACTATTCCAACTTCTCCGTATTTTTCATTTATTTACTATCGTTTATTTTTTGTAATATTATCATAATTTCACTAGATAATGGTAAAATCACCAATTTTTTACGGGATCTCATTTAGAATATGGATACAATATCCTGAGATAACATTCACCTACCGTCACTCATCTTTTTTTAATGTGTGTCAACCTGTGAATTTATTTAATTTTTTTAATTAATTTAAATTTAATTGAGTATTATTTTGTTTATTTATCAAATATAATTGTCCACGGATGGTTCTAAGAGAAATTCCCTAATACCCCACATGTTTTTTGTTGTATTTTGGGTGAAATGATACCACTCGGTGAATGTTTCACATATTATAATGAATTGTGAAAATTTTGGAATAAATTATTAATTTTTTAAGTAATTATGATCTAGGTTCTAAGTATATATTTTTAGTTTTTGGTATGTGAATTAGTGATATGTGTGGTTTATATGGTTATCACTAATATTAAATGATATCATTTGATCATGGATGTGGTTAGATGTGCTTGGGAAGTGGTTGTCCACATTTATATAATAAATGGAAATGTTTCTAATAAAAAATGTATTCCTTGGTACTAGCACTAAGGATTATTTAATTTTTAAAATTATTCATTTCATATAATGTAGTTACACTAAATTCATTGAATCATTTTAATTAATTAATGGAATAGTTAATCTAATTAAAAAATAAAGTGTATGTAATTGGAATCAAAAAGGCCTACAGGTCCACTGTGGACCCTTGGACTCTAGTTGGAAGCCTGTATACCAATGGTTTAGGATTGAATAATTAAATAATCACATGAAACCCTTTGAAACACTAGAGGGTGTGTCTGAGTTTGAGAATGTGGTGGATCATATTATAGGTGTCTTGGTGTCCTCTATATAGAGGTTCTCTTGGACTTTTATTTGAGTGGCCTAATGGTGGGTCAAGGTGAAACTTTAGGAATCCTTATATCCCGAATCTTGATAAGTTGGCCCTAGAGTGAGTGGACCTCCACATTTGGAATGTTTCTAGACTTGGTGGATAGACCAAGGGAAGGATAGACCTGGGTTGGTCAAGTTGGTCGGCTTAGGATGACTATGGGATTTTAGATTGGTTGTGATCCGTCTCTGTTGGTTTTCTCTAACCTATCTTACCATGTATGGATTATTTTGTAAAAATTTATGTGTGATACTTACCAAGTAGATTGATTTCCCCCATGAGGAAGGTTTGGAACTGAGTTGATCATTTGAGACTAAGGACCCCTGATAGGGTGCCTTTATCTTGTTTTTACATAAAGGACACTAGGTACGATTCCTTTCGGATGAAAAAACCTATGGGAACCCAATAAGTTCCCCAATTATTAACCAACCCTAAGCATGTGAATTTTGTCTTGGGTATAAATGGTTATGGATGTCACCTTAGATCATGTACCTTTCTTGTTATCTCATGGGGTTATTGATAGTGGTGATGGGTGTAGTAATTAAGTCAACCCTTGGAATTTATTTATTCTTTTTTTCTTTATTTAGATACAATAAAGATTCCCATATGTACTTCATAGGATTTAGATTATGATCGTGATATTTTATGATGGTTGTGATATCTAGGATTCCAAGATATACATCCTTTAATCCAACCATTTGTCTCATATAGTATGATGTGGGTTTATATTTAGATTCCTATATGTACTTCCTAGGATTTGGTTATAGATCCTTATGTATAATTCTTGGGAAATTATGATTTGACCATAAGTCTATATGGGACACCATGGATTCCATGGGTCCCTCGAATTCCTAGCACATCTGAGATTCATTCATTCATGATTAGGGACTATTTTTTATAATAATTATTATTTTGATATTCCTAGTTCACACCTAAGATTAGACCATTCAACCCAGATTATATTACAAGTACCTAATAAGGATGCGTAGGTTGTATAGGATATGGCTGGTTGGAATGGTGACGTGAAGGGTGATTTTGATCAATTATTTCAAAGGTTTTTAGAAATTAACTGGGAGCCAATATTTATAGTTGGAGTTTAGAGAGATTCCCAATATTCATATAATCATGTTATTGAGCCTTTAATGCTAATACACTAATCCATTAATTCATAATTACTAGATTTTGTAGGAAAATATCTTAGGAAATTAACTTGGTTCTAATTGGGTTGGCATGATATCATGACATTCTTATAGAAACCTCAACACTATTTAATGTATGTATGGTTGATTGAGGTCACGAATTTTAGGAATGATTGTGGTTTATTTACTTATTAATTCCATACCATTTATTTATTATATTCATATGAGTATATCACCTAAACATATTAATGCATTTTTTGAAATATATGGGTGCATGTTGGGGTGATCTACTAATTTATATACTCACACCATGCCTGAGCCACCACTGAACTTGGGTACCCAAATAGACTCTCACTTAAATTGTAGAAATAGGTTGGGTTAAGGCCCAATTTTATGTGTTAAATATGTAAAATATTTAATGGTATTATGATATTGGATGTGAATTATATATTTTGGGGTAGGACCTATTATATGGACTTGTTTCTTTTGTTTATTTTCATAGTATATGTGATCAGCCTAGTGGGAGATTGTCCCAACATACTAGTATGATTGCATTCCATTTTATTATATCATGATCAGTTTATTTGTTCCTTATTTTTACTCTAATATGTCTGATTATAAAATATTTATTCATTATTTTGAAAACTAATATGGGTGTATAGCCTCCCCATGGTTACAAACCAAACCCTACCTGTTAATCAGTAGCCACTGGTGTACGAGAAGGTGCACCTAAGGCTATGTGGAAAACCAAAAATGGACACCGGTCAAGTGACCTCTATACTGGGAGGTTACATTTTTCCATAATGAAATTAACCATGCCATATAGATTCTTATTCAAAAAATAATCTATAATTTGATGTTCCCGTGTTTTTAGAGATTTTGGGAGACCCAAATTATCAAAATTTTACTCGAATTTTGGGATACTTTTTTTATGTACATTTCGATACTTTTATAGTAAAATTAATGATTAAATTAAGGGAAAATATTGATATAATCTTGTGATAATATAGGTGTATTTATCTATAAATAGATATGGTTTCTTGAGGATTAATGGGAATTTAAATAGAAAAGAGAGGGATTTAAGATTTTTTTAGAAATAAAATTAGATATGAAGGGGTGTTGTAGAAGCCTATCTCATTTTTGTTTTTGTCGAGATTCATTATTATTATGAAGTATGAATATATAACTATCCCATCACTTGTGTAATCCATTTTTTGTATTCATAAAAATTCGTTGAAACACTTGGAGGAGAAATGTGTTATTTCTAAGTAAGGAAGAATAGCGAGTTCTCAACACTATAATGGTTGTAAACATATATGGTTTGTGGGACAGATCCTAAATTGTAACAAAAAAGTGGTAAACATAGTTAATTTGGTACTTTGGTATATTATGGTTGTATCAAACTTAGAAATAGTCCAGCGTAGGTAAACCAAGTAAAAATATCTTTTACCTCCCAAAAATTACATTATCACTTCCATATTCCTTGTGAGGGAAAGAAAGAGTGATTTTATTAACCTTTATCCAATACCATTAGGTAGTCCATTTGAAATAAAAATATTGAGATACCCCCCATCAAGTTGTATTCCCTTTTCTAGGCCAATATTTTATATACAAAATGATTCTCCATAGACATGTAAATACAAACATCTTCTTGAAAGTGTAGGAATATATTTTCAAGAAAAAGGGGTGGATGGTTTTCCCTCGAGCTCTATATTTTGAATTTTACACTTTTTCACCAATAATAACTCTAAATATAGAAAAAAATCATATAAGAATTATTTAATTTTACTATAAATGGTTCACCCAAAAAATTTCAAATCAATTGTACTCATATATAAAACACCTCAATCAGAATACTAAAGTCATTTTTGATAACCTTAAAGGTTGTTCATATTCGAATGTTCTATATTACAAAGCAATAATAGACTTTAAAATGAAATAATTTAATTTTTACACACATTAAAAAATATTATCCATCCTTTTATCTATTTTCACTAAAAATATAGGCTCTTTTATTCTAAAATATTGTGAGATATTTTCCAATGATTGATAGGTTTATAGACTGTTGATAGATTCCTGGTCCTTAATTTAATTATTTTTTTATCAAGTTATTTGATAAATTATGCTGATTTATTAATACAATATTTAGGTCTAAATATTTTTATAATATACAGGAAGAATCAAGTAATTTTGGATTTCTTATATTCTTTATTTACAGTAACATTGTAGCTAACATAGTCTATTGACAAAATTAATATTCCTTTTCCCCATAAGTTTTCCTCCAAATGATCAATTAAACTAAATATATTTTTCAATGGTATGTATTAAAATAAACTTGGGATCCAATAAAACAAGAACTACATGAATTATTTTTTATTATAAAATTTTATAATCATAATATGAAACTGTAATTAAAATGGATGAATTTCGAAAATGCTTTAAAATTTTATTCAATATCAAATATTTTAAATTACATGGAAAAATTAAATATTTTATAAATATATCTCTATGGTTTTTTTATTAAAAATAATGAGTGAAAGTGAAATATCATGTCTAAAATATTTCTATTTTTTATTTAAATATAACATGTTATCAGTTGATAATTTTAGTGATGTGGTGATAGTGAATTTAGAAGTATTATTTTGTTGAATGTAGATGTGTGTTAGTATTATGAATTTGTTTTTTACATGTTTTATAAATATTTAATAATGAGGTTGTTGGAAATCACCGCTAGATTTTATGAATTATTTGTTCAAATAAATATAATTTCTTTTATACATTGCATTATATATAACATCGAGTTTTAATGAACTATGAAACAATATTACTATTAATATTTAAATACATCCATTTTTAGCTAGATATTAAACTTTTATCCATGAATATTAATATTCGAATTTTAAATATTACATATAATGTTTTTATGTAAATAAAAAAGATAAAAAAGTAATTAATTTTTAGAAAAGTCTTTATATGTTTTGAAAATATTATTTTATCAAAAAATGTTTTTTATAATCAAATAATAATAGTAATTTTTTAAATCCTTATAAAATTTACTTGAGAAAAATAATTTTTTATATCTTCATTTCAAAATTACCTTATGGTGATTTGTTTTTATTTTATAGAAAAGATGAATTTTTCTATGAATTGTGAAAAATACTAATATTTATTGAAAAATAACCTTTTCATTTAAAGAATGTATAATGTTTTTCTATTTTAAAATTTTTTTAAAAGTAAAATTATTTCAACTCTATATTTATTAATCTATCTTAAGAAATATTAATCAACTTTTTATTTAATTTTGATATAAAACTTTTTAAGATCTTGGATATTTTCTCTCTATAAATTTTTTTTCTTGTCACGTCTGTGGGTTAAAATTTAAATTAAAAATTTCCACTAAAGTAAATGAAATTTTGAAAAATGGATTTCATATTTTGAATAATATTAATTTATATTTCATAATAAGGTCAACTTAATTTTTGGTAAAAATATATTGTAAAAATAGCAAAAAATTGTTAAAATGATTAAAGTTAAAATGGGTTTACCGGGGGATAAACATAAATGATATGGGATAAAATGACATATAAACATTTTCAACGCCCATTTTATAGGAATATTTCAACCTTATCACCAATAAGGTATTATAATGGACCATTTTTTAGCTTCTTGGTTTGTGAAAAATGTGGTAATAATTTATTCTTCTAAAAAATTCCATGTGTGTGCTTTCCCCCACTTATAAAAAGCCACCATCCCTCCTATATTATTCACAATTTTAAAACCATTTGTTTAAGAAAATACCTACCAAAATATATTCTTTATATCCATCCACACATCTTTTATTCCTTGGTGATATCCTCAATCCAATCATGGAAGGATTTAGATTAAACCTAAAGAGGTTGTTTGAAGAAGATATAAGGTTTTAAACTATGCATTTTTGTTTTACTTCTTCTTCTAACTCATTCAAATATTATTAAATTATACTGATATAATAGCAAAATTATATACCATATAATGAGATATTATTTTAATTTAATAACATATATGAAATTCCTCTTCCTATAAATGAGAAATTAAATCATTGATCGTGTGTACAGTGGACAACCACCTCGTAAACCGATGTTATTAGTTTTCCATCACTACCTCTCATGGAATGATATACTAATGGATTTAATGTTTCTATGTTATATTTATGATATTATTATACCTATTTAATAATAATATAAAATATACCTTCTTTCCTCACAACCTTCTAGAAAACAATAATGTCGCTCATGTGTATGGCGAACTACTGCCTCGCAAACAATTGTGATGTTATTTTCAATTATATTTTAATTATATGGAAATAAAGATAGATTAAATAAATATATATGATATTTGTAACATAATTATACTTCTGTAACTATAATATCATATATTCAATCTTACTTACCATTTCTTGGGGGATACGATAACATTGTTCGTGTGTATGGTGGACTACCACCTCGTGATGGGATGTGATTCGTTTTTCACTAACGCTTTGCATGAAAGGTAATCTAGGTAAATTTAAAGAATATATAAGATATATATGACATATAAGTTATTATATTAATGTATTATATTATTTACCTTTATTTAGTTTTATCTATTAATAAAATGGAAACATCTATCATGTGTACCTACAACATACCATCTCCACAAATGGCGTACTTCATTTTTTATCTCTAACTTTTGTAGATTACTCTAAATAAATATATAATTAATATATAAAATATTTATATCATGGTTAAAAATATTTATATTACGGAACCATGATCAATGTAAGATGACTAAAAATGAAAAATCAAAACCCACATTAAAAACAAAGCAGTTATTTCCCGAAAGATGAATTTAACGTGAAATAGAAAATAAAAAGTTAATGAAAGGTCATAATTAAATAATATAATGTATGATATTTATTAGTATGGTTAAATAATATATTAAAAATAAAATTATATTTATTATACAAGAGTTTCAATTGTGCAATAAGAAATTCAAGACTTAAGGTAAGGTATTCTTTTCTCAATTTGTCTTCTTTGGGTTGTATGTTAAGTTATGCACTTATCATCCTTTTTGAGGTGTATATAAAACCAATTTTACATATAATATAATTATTTTATTTATTATCATGATATTTTAAATTTAATTTAATGTTATTCCTTCATGGGGTTATGATTCAAAGTTACCAATATGGTAAGGTTTTTACAATACTATCTCATCTTTTATCAGAATTGTTTATCTTTAAAATTAAGATGATAAAATATTATGAAATATATTTAAATAATATCATTAATTTTTTTCTAATATAATTATTTCTTGAGATTAAATGTCTTTTATTTATTTTCATCCCTTTATTTACTCATTATTTTAAAATAATGGTTTTAATGAAAACTGTCTTTATTTCTCTCTTCGGTTGAAAACCCTTTTTTCTTTCATATGCATATTTAAAAAAACAATGTTAATATTTTACTAAATAGAGTCATTTTTCCTTGTTTTAAATTTTAATAAATGTTTTAAAATTAATCTTCCTTATTTTTTTTAAATAAAATCATGTTTTTATTTTTTTGAAAATGGGAAAGGAATCATTATTTTAACACGTGCAAAATTTTACACCATCACAACAACTAAATGTTTTAAATATTTCTTTATAATATTTAATGATTATTTTTAAATAAAATTATTTCCAAATTGTTTTATGATTTTTAGTTTTAAAAATTAATTTTCAAAAAAATGATATTTTCCAAAAAAAACTGTTCATAGTGTATTTATAAAAATATTTTCCATCTAAGATGGAATCCTTTGATGTTAATTATTCGTTAATGGGGATGTGATCAAATGATTCCATTCTTATTCTTCGTCTAGATGGTTTATGTTTATGATAAAAAAATATTTATGAATTTTTTTTATTTATAGTGATTTATGATATGATAAAATATCAATGAAACCCATTTCATTTCATGGGTTCTGATATGATGAATGTTTAATGATCTTATGGCGCAAAAATGAATAGATTATGTGATGGGTGGGAACTATATATCCCTTCAATTTATTGGATAATTATAAATTTCGTAGAATCTCAAAGGGTACAGGGGAGGTTATCCCGATCACAAAAAAAGGATATATGGGAGGTTATCCCATTCCCAAAGAAGGTACATGGGTGGTTAGTCCTAGCTTAACATCTTATAAATGTATTTGTGGGTAGCCTTGACATATGGTTTTCTATGATTATGTGTTTTCCACAAAATTTTGTTTTGTACCAATTTTATTCTATCCTAGAATATGTTCTTTATTACATAATTATTCATGTCTTATAAACTAAAATTATTTATTCCATGACTCAAGTTTATAGTCTATGATATGAAGGGTATAATTTCTTTCAAATTGTATTATCATATTCTCATAACCTTATACTCATGTTATGTTGATATTTCCATTTTATACCCTTAATGTGCATCTAAGATCACTCATTATTATGTTTCCTTTTCCCATGTTATGAAGAATGGTATTATGTATGATTTTTCAATGAAGGGTTCTGTTTAATAAGAACTTAGTGGGAGATGATTTAGTTTACTTATTAACCAGTTTTCTATATATCTATTTTTCTAAAGACACTACAACTAAACAATTATATCATGTATAATTATTATATGTAAGTAATATTCATTTATAAAGATTTAATATTTATGTATATGAATTTTGAGTCTCTATAGTTGGTATCAAATCATGGATTAATTAATTCTTGTAAAACTAGGATGAGAAAAAATTAGTGATGTAAAGACCCGTAAAATTCAAGGGAAATTTTTTCTTAATTTTCTTTGGAATTTTACAAGAGCGCGGTTTCTGACGGCACCAGATTTCGAGGATCGGTGTGCCTGGAATCAATTTCCGAAGTCTGGCTCGGGTACGTTCAGTGAACGAACGAGAGGGATTTTCTAACTTTTGAACCGGTTCCCGGAATCGAATTCTAAGGGCACCGATGAACTCGCAGCGCCGATATTCGCTTAAGGAGACCTTTTCTGAGGTTGCGTTTTCTGCGGGTTGAGAGTTAGTTTTGGGGGAATTTAAATGAAGTTAAAATAAATTGTGGAAACACAATTTATTTTTATCCACGTTGGTTATATCCTCCCAAAGGGAGTTAAAGGTGGGACCCACATCCACTTAACTTCCCTTGATAGGATTAAGTGTGGTGGGGCCCACACGAACCCTAACTCCTCAACTCCCCTTTAAACTCCCAATAACTCCACTCAATTTAATTTTGACAACTTGTGTTATTAATTAAGTTGGGTTGCTTAATTTCAAACTTTTGAAATTCAAAGTGGTGAATTTGTGTAAATAAAATAAGTCTTAAGCTTATTTTATTTTGGTTAGTTTTCTCTTGCCACCTTGAGAGAATTTGGGAAGCATTCTTCATCTTCTTCAACCACGACGAAGAACGCGAAGAACTCTTAGGCTCTGACGAAGAAGGCCGACACCATAAGAAGAGAAAGACGTGCAGTCTCTTCTCTTCTTCGCAACTGGTGTGTTTCCGAAGAATGACGACGCTGCTTCTTTCGATCTTCTTCCCGTGTCAACGAAAGGAGACGCCGCTTCCTCCTCGGGCTTTCTTTGTCAGCTTACGAAGTTTCTCCAGCGATGCCCGACCTCCGTGACGCTCGTCTACCGCGGGTCGTTGATGAACACCGCTCTTGAAGCTGAGGTAGGGGGTTATTGTTATTTTATTAAATCAATTTCGTTCTTGATTCTAGCTTGTCGAACTTCGTGGTTAATCGACTAAATGATATCGTTTAACGAGAGGGGGTCGGACCGCACAAACACGGCCGAACCCCCCTCCTTTATTCATGTTTGTTTCCTTGCGGATGGAACGGGATGGCGTGGTGCCATCACACCACGCGGAAATGACACGGCAAGTATTGCAAGGCGCTGTCGCGTCGCGCCGCGGAATGAAATTCAAGAACGTGATGTCGTCGCGCCGCGTCGAAGGAAATCGAAGGCGCCGCGGCCGGAGCAGGGCCGCAGCGGAGGGACGTGGTGCCGTCACACCACGCCGGACGACAAGGGCCGCGGCCGGTTCCGGGCTGCGGTGGAGCTTGGTGACCGGCAGCCGGCCGGGCCGCCGGTGTCGAAGCCGGAAAGGGGACCGGCCACCGCCGGTCCCGTTGAGAGGGAGCCGACCGACCAGGTCGGGCCGCCCAGAATGAAGAAAACCGGGGGAATTAAATTCCCCCAGCCAGTTAAATGCCCCCCCATTTTGAGGGGGGCCGCGGCATCACAAAGGGGGGCAGGCGCCCCCCGTTTTTTTCAATCAGCTCGGCCGAAGCCGAGATGGTAGCGCGCCCAGCGCGCTACGCTGAGCCGGACCGGCGCCTGGCCGGTCGGCCAGCCCGGGCCGAGCCCAGCCGGGCCGGGCCGCGCCAGGCCGGGATGGGCCGTGCAGGGCCGGGCCGACAATATCCGGGGCGGGTCGACCCGGTTCGGGCCAACCGGGGGGTCTCGGGCCGGGTCGGCCCGGGCTCGAAACCCCCGATACTGAACTATTTAAGTTCAAATGCCCATAACTCGGTCTACGGACATCCAAACGATGCGTCTTCAGTGGCGATGCGATCCTTGGATCGAGGCGGTTGTTTTGGTATATCACACTCAAGGTTTCGGAATACTTTGAGTTCGTTCGGGTTGGTTCGTACACGAAACCAACCGGGCCCTCGGAGCGGAAATGCTCATATCTTGAGCTACGAACATCCGAATGACGTGTCGTCAGCTTTGTTGAGTTCCTCTTAGTGAGACAGATCTTTTGACATACTCTACCTGAGGTTTGGATGTAGGTGGCGTACGGTCGGGTTGGTTTTTCCTTAAAACCCAACCGGGCCCCTGGGACGAAAAAGCCAATAACTCTCAGACAGGGCGTCTGATTGACGCGCCGTCTGTTGCGTTGTGTTCTCATTGACGATACAGAACTTTTGGATACATCAACTCTGGACTATGTGACAGTTGATATATCAGCCTCTCGGCTCGTGGAGCGGACCCTCCCGAACGAGCTTGCTGTGTGCGGGAACCCTAGAGTTGGCTGCGACTGCTACTGTGACTGCGACGACGACTGTGCAGAGATCCTCAGTGGATTCGACGACGACGACTATGCAGAGATCCTCAGTGGATTAGACGACGACGACTACAACAAACAGCGATCCTGTGTGGATCAGTGCTACTGATCCTGTGTGGGTCCGATCTTGTGTGGGTCAACGCTCAGCGGTCCTGTGTGAACCAGCGCCTACAGATCCTGTGTGGGTCCGATCCTGTGTGGGTCTTTGCGGGGGTTAGTACCTATCGATCCTTTGTGGGTCCGACGACTTAGATGGATCAGTGATCATCTCTATCGTCTTCGAAGATGTATACCTGTGTGAGTTGAATCCTGTGCTTTCCTGTGTGGATTGTGTTGTGCTATCCTGTGTGGATTACGTTTTCTTTCCTGTGTGGAATACGTATACCTTCCTGTGTGGACTGAGTTGTACTTGGGCTGGGAGGTTGGAGCATATTGGAATTGATGACTTAGGTATATGTATGGGCATATACCTAAGCAGTGTCGGTTGTTACTTCGTGATTGTATCTCTCCTTCGTGGTTTATCCTTTGTGGATTTTGGGAGACCTTCAGAGGTCTCGGATTCCCTACTGAGTAGCTTATACTCACCCCTGCATGGGCTATGCCCGCACTATGTTGTGTTGGTTGCATACGACGGATAGCATTGATCGTGGTTGAGCCTTGCAGAGCAGGACGGTACCTAGAGGTGGACCACTGGGCGGGACGTACTCGGAGCGGACGGCGGGACGCGAGGTGCAGTGGAGCTATCTGTACCCACCCTTCAGGTGGGATTTCCAGTGGACAGCTCGGTGTAGCGGCTTTTACTTTACAGTTGTTGTTTTCCCTTTCGAGTTGTACTTTACTTTCAGTTTGGGTTTGTATACTGGCCCATTTACTTTTACGCACTTTCAGTTGTACTCTGTTTCTACATAGTGTTTACTTTTCCGCTTTCTTACTCTGTGGTGCTTGTTTACTTTACAAAGGCAATGCCTTCCATTTTTACTGAGATTTACGCCTTGGTTCTAGTCGCCAGCCCCTGGCCTATGGAAGGCGGGCTTGGGGTAGTCACGGCACGGGCCCCGAGGACGGGTCGTGACAAATTGCTATCAAAGGAGATCGGTTCTACCTCGAACTCTGATCTTTTCTATGTGAAGCAATAGTGTTTAGCATATTGAGTGTCGTTATCAGTCTAGGGAGTCCAGTGTTAGTGTCGCGGCCGACGTATCCGTACACCAAGACCCTAACTTCTGATTTCCGACTTAATGCACGAAAACATTGATTGCGTGTGTGTTTCAAGTTTTCTTTGTGATTACTTTGTATCAGCTCACCAGGTATATTGTTCTGACCATGGCGCATCTGTTTCCTTTTCAGGATGGCCCCACGATGGTAGCCAGCTAGGGTTCCGAGAGTCGAGCGTGACGACAGCCCACCGAGTGACGAGGCCTCGGTGCAGGGACCTTTGTCAGCAGTGTCACCGGCGGTAGCACTACCCGTCGATCCACCGATACTTCCAGCACTAGCTGCTGACGATGCACGTCGCCTCAGCGCACTGCATGAGTTTCAGCGCCAGCGACCGCCCGGGTTTCGTGGGGAGACGGACCCCCAGGCAGCCGATGACTGGCTGGAGGCAGTCGTACGAGTTTTCAGGCTTGTGAGGACACCAGCAGACCTCATGGTGATCCTCGCTGCGAGCCTACTGCACGCAGCAGCGGGCCGATGGTGGAGCTTGATGCTCTAGGTGCACGATGAGGCATCTCTACTTTGGACGGACTTTGAGAGCCTCTTCCGCTCAGAGTTCGTCCCAGCCACCCTTCGTGCGGTGCGTATTCAGGAGCTTCTTCAGCTGCGGCAGGGTAGCATGACGGTCGCTCAGTACTCGGCGAGATTTGCCGATCTCTCACGCTACTCGACCGACATGGTACGGGACCCATTCTTCCGGGCCCGGACCTTCGAGCAGGGACTGAGACACGAGATCAGGGCATCACTGATCTCCCTCATCATTCCGACTCAGACAGGAGTACTGGAGCGGGCCCTTTTGATCGAGATATTTCTTGCTGAGTCTACACCAGTGTCGCGACCGACCACAGGGCGACACGTGACAGAGTCTTCTGCAGCAGGCAGTCGACAGATGACTCAGGGGTCCAGGCAGACCAGACCCTCAGGCAGACGACCTCAGGACACCGGCTCAGTAGTGCGGGGCAAACAGCGCGGAGCCAGTCTTTCGAGAGGCAGACAGTGTTACTCGTGCGGCGGGCAGGGCCACATGGCTCATGACTGCCCGACCCGCCGTGCCGAGGAGCAGCAGACGGTTGAGGGACCACCGAGGCAGAGGCAGAGTGTAACACCCTGAGATTTTATGAAAAATATTCTTTTAATTTCATTAATGTCTTGTGTTGTATGCTACACCAAGATTACCTTGCGCTACACACAACACCATATTAGCTTGCAGTATACGCAACACTATTCTTGGATCGTGTTACACACAATCTTGATAATAGTTATTCTACGCAACATTGAGTATATATATATATATATATATATATTCAATTTATAAATGAAATATGGTTGGATTCTATTATACGCAACAACAAAGGAGTTGTGCACTACACGCAACCTTGACTTGGCTTTCATTACACGCAATCACGACCTTCCTCGATAGCGTGCGTTGTACGCAATACCGAGTTTTACTAAATAACGATATATTATTATAATATTTTCATGAACTAGCCTTTATGAATAGTGTTAACTAAATTTTAAATTTTATAACATTATTATTCATCTTACACATTTTATAAGAACAAAATAAATTTTTCGGGTAAAATAAGTATTTTTCAAAAAATGCAGTTTTGCCGCCTTTTGATGGCGCACCCAATTTAAATCTAGGTTTTGACATGTTTATAAGTTCAATTTGACAAAATAAAATTCTTCTTTTGAATCAGTATATAAAAATTTACATTAGATAATGTTTTGATATTTTTCCGATAACTTTCATATTTTAATGAATAGTAAAAACACGCTATATTTTAATTAAAAATAACTTTTTTCATCGTAATATCTTATGTGGTTAAATTATAATATTGAATGGTTTTAAATTATAAATAGAATATATTTTCACCATTTAATATAATTTATGTCATTAGCATTGATTTTACCTTGAATTCGTAGATTAAATCAATTCAATCTTTTGCAATGATTTAAAGAAAAACCCGTTTTCGTTCGACAACGGGATTAATTTTAATTCAATTTATACTTATTTTGTGTGTTGAATTTGGAAAAATGGATTCCATATTTGGAATCTGTGGGTCCAAATTATGTTAATAAGCTACTTTTTATTTTTGGGCATTGTGAATAGTAACTACGGTAAATTTTATTTACTATAGTTAAAGGTAAATCGGGTAATTAAGGGTAAATATAAGATTATAAAATTACCCTAACACTTTGAAAAATCCTATTGGATGGCTAGAAGTAGACCCATATAACCTAAGGGTCGTATTAGATTCATTTTATTGACTTTTTTCCATGAAAATAATTTAATTATTATTAAAACCAAAGAATGTGACAACATGTCACTTTCTTAAATCTTATAAGTATAATAATTTTAATCTAGTGATAAACTTCATGAAACTTCGAACATGAATAGTCTCCAGAAATCTAATACAATTATCTACATCATAGTAATTTATTTAGAATTTTTAGGGATTAAATAATTATCATTTATTATTACACAAAGATGATGTTGTAATTGTCTTATTAATGAAATATTGACATAATTGATGTTATAAATGCCCAAATAAATGTAATTTGAGACTTTTTATGACTTAAACTAATTTTCTAGGTTAATATGACATGTTATTGTTTATTTAAGTAACTTTGTTCGAACTTATCATTCTATTATGAATTTCATAAAAATCATGTACCAAATAGTGTCAAAACTGACATAAAATAGTTTTTAAAACAAATATTATATTATTAATTGTTATTTTATTCCTAAAAATCTAAGGTTCGTCCAAATGACTTATATAAGATTATATATATTAATAATAAACAACTTGGGGTTCTTTTGGATAGATATAGTAAGTTTATTAACCATATAGTGTAAGAAAACAAAAAGACACGGTAAAAGTTAAATTATTTAACTTAGAGTTAAATCTAATTGATAAGGTTAAAATAATAACCTAAACTTGTCTAAATCCTATTTGATGAGATTATTTCGACCCATCCCCACCTTATACTCGAAATAAATCAATTTGTAGCTATTTAAAACCAAACTTGACTTTATAATAAAATAATATTTTTAGTTGTTCCAAAGGGGCCCCTCTCCTCCCTTATAAAAGGGAACCTCCTCCCTCTCTTCCTCACACAACTTTGAGCCTTCAAGCTCGGCCAACCCCTGCCAAATTCTCTTCTCCACTTTCCTAGAAACATCCTAGAGGTTCTGGTCTTCCTTAAAGACCAATTTTAGTGCCCTAAGAGGAGGTCTCAAAAAGACGCTTCAAAGAAGAGGTGGTTCGGACACTTACAAAGCAAATCGGACCTAAGGTAAGGGAAATATCACAATCTCATTTTTATCCTAGATTGTTTATACTTTGGCATTTAATGGGGTGTATTTTATCATCCACATCCATGTTTCCTCAATATTTAATATTATTTCCATTCACCTACAATTGTTTAAAACCTATTTTACCCTTTGGTGAGTTTTTAGTAAAAGATATGAAAGGAATCTTTTGTCGTTTTTCGTACGAGGTACTTTTTGACTTTTCAAACAAAAGTACGAAGAATGTTTTTTTTAATTATACGGCATGAATGGATTTTTAAAAAATTATTTCTAAGAAGCTTCCTTTATAAGTTTTCAAGTTTATTTTTAATCATATTCTTTTAGTTTAAAATTGTATGACATGTTAAGAAAGGAAAATGTTTTTTGAATTTGAAAGGATATTTTCCTCAAGAATGGAGTTCAAGTGTTTTATCAAAATTATTTTCCATCTAAGATAATAAAGGGTTATGTTTTTATCCCTATTATTACATTGATTTGATTATGTTGTGATGGAATTATTTTTATGAATTCCTTTATCTTATATGAATTGTTTTATGATGTCAGGTTGTTTAAGATTCCCATTTTTTATTACATGGGTTATGAAATGATGTATGATTTATGATTTTGTGGCACACATAAGAATGGTATCATTATGAGATGGGTGGGACCTATATCTCCCTCCAATGCATTGGGTAAAGATTTTATATCTCATGAGATAGACATGGCTGGAATGGTAGGTTATACCGGTTCAGTGAAACAGGACTGAAACGAGGGTGACTCGGTTCAGAAAGGGACTTTGTCCAGTAAGATAGTCTTGGAAATGAGTCTTGACTAACAAGAAATGATTCTCTATGATTATGTGTGTATGCCACAAAGTTTCATGATTTAAGTTATGATTATTGTATTTTCATTTCCCTACTAAGATGTATCCCATGTTATGAAATTATGCTCTCTTTTGAAGGTTAAGATTTCCAAAATGTTATGTTCTTATGAATATGAAGTGATTGATATTTATTTTGTTTACCCTTAATGAGAATTTGAGCTCACCCTTTTATGTTTTATTTTCCCCAGGATATAAAGAAAGGTTTTAGGTAAAAAAAAAGGAAGATCTTTATGGGAGATGTTGAAGATATTTCACCACGATTAGAAGATTATATTCCGAGTTTCCAAAGACACTAAAATATTACAGTCCTTGTGTGTGTGTGTTATTGTAATGTACTAAGTATTCCACAAAATTAATGTAATGTACATGTACATCAAGCTTCGGGTCTCTACAGTTGGTATCAGAGGAAAAGTTTAGTCAACCTTTGGAAACTAGGATGCGAAAACGTTAGTGAGATCCCTAGAGATATTTCTAAGGTATGTCTAGGGATGTCCCTAAGGATAATTATACGTATAGGATATTGTCCTAGAACTATGGTAACGATATTAGATTAAACAAAAGATGTTATATATTGAAGTTAATCCCCCTTTATTATGATTTTTGCCTCTCACACTATTCTTTTTGGGTTTTAGAAAATGGTTGGACGCAAGATGATTCACGATAATGGAGGATATGATGGACAATGGAATGATATTATTCATGAGCAACCAAATGAAATGGGATTTAGAAGTCCAAGCATCATTATTATGCCGAATCAGAAATCTCATAATATGATCAATAAAGTAAAATTTGTTAAGTTTCCTGGCTCGGCTAATAAGAGAAAGATGGAGTTTCATGATGATCATAGAGGAAAGAAAGTTAAATTTCCCCTGTGTAAATCATGTGGGAAGAGGCATCAAGGAGAATGTTTCAGAGGAACTGGAAGATGCTTTGGGTGTGGAAAAGAAGGACACAAAGCCAGTAAGTGCAAAGGAAAAGGTTCAGTTAACACCAGGGATGAGGATAATGGTATTGCTATGACATCAACAATGGTTAAATGTTCTAAATGTGGAATGTACGGGCATTATGCACACCAATGCCCTAAGGGAAAGTCTCATGAAGAGAATCAATATGGTTGTATGGGTAGTATTTATGTTGATGATGATGAAGAGACTACAAATGATATGTGAGATGAAATAATTGTTGAAGCTCGGTCAATGGTTTAAGAATGTAGTGGAATGATTACATGTTTATCATGTGAAATGTTGTATAAGTAATCTCATGGTACTATGGAATAAAGAGGCATCTACGGATTGTTACGCTTTTGTCTTTCCTTGAGTTTTGAAAGTGTATGATTAATGTTACTAGTATCTATGAAAGGTTATTCAGATATTTTTGGAATGTAGATGATATGCGCATAATGAAGGGATAAGGATAAAATTAAATGTTTGATAGTATTCATGAGCTCATGACTGATATAAGGAGAAGGTTATATCATGGTTTGAGTATATATAATTTTGAGGATTTTGGTATGTGGAAAGTGTTAACGTTTAATTGCATTCATGTTTTCACTAAGGTTCAATGGGTATTCAAGAGAATACATGATTAAGGCCTTTGAATGTTTGGAATGTGACCAACAAGACATATCTTTTGATATATGGGGATCAATGACAGTATTAAATCTCTGGTAATCGTTTTCACTATTTTATGAGAGTGGACTGCAGTATTATGGATAAGCCTAAAGATTGGAATGGATTATGTTGGACATAAGTTATTATTGTCCATTTTTCGATATTATTTATGGGATGTTATAGTAATATAGTTTTAGAAAAAGGACAACCTGCAGGACGAGCGACAGCCCATTGCGTCGGACAAGGCTGTGGGAATCGAACCCACAACTGAAGTGCGACTGGCCTTTATCGCCTACCACTGGCCTACAGGAAGTCCCTGTTTAGTAGAAAACTAGTTTTATTATATTAAGCAGTGTGATATATGAAGTATAAGTTCATTTTAAGAACCATATATGATTAATCTCACTATAGAATGACTTATGTATATTTAATAA
The DNA here is from genome assembly GCA_963277665.1 of Viscum album. Lineage (NCBI taxonomy): Eukaryota > Viridiplantae > Streptophyta > Magnoliopsida > Santalales > Viscaceae > Viscum > Viscum album. The sequence goes on along the minus strand of OY728127.1, from coordinate 37,607,428 downwards.
CTTTTTCTAACCTTTTTTTGAGATAGATGGAATGACCCGTCATTCTACCACATGATCTGCTAACACTTCACGAATAACAAATTCAACTTCATTTACTTAATAGATGAAGTGGAAATTGTTCAAGGCACGAACAAAAGTGAAATTGTACCAAAATAAAGTAATTATTTATTCTAATTCAAATTCTTCAACTTTAGGGAAACGATCTTGAAAACCAAAAATGTTGTCCCAGTGCTCTTATATCTGATTAATCAGATGGTACCTTAGATCGTCAAAAATTTATGGATTTGTGATTGTTGTCTTTTCCATAGCCATGTTCTCTACCACTCTCCATCAGAACATGATGGTTAGATTTCTCTTCCATATCAATATTTTCACCTATGTGGAAACCCAGTGATTAGTTTATTTGGGTAATCGTTAAATTTTATACTTTAGTTTTTAAAGATAAGTTTTGGTATTCCTTTTTACGATGTGGGTTTTTATCAAAGAAACTTTCAAATAGTAAATCATTTATAACCCCGATGAATTTCGAGGGCGAAATTAATTTTAAGGGGGGTAGAATGTACCACCCTGATATTTTATGAAAAATATTCTTTTAATTTCATTAATGTCTTGTTTTTTATGCTACACCAAGATTACCTTGCGCTATACGCAACACCGTATTAGCTTGCAGTATACGCAACACTATTCTTGGATCGTGTTACACACAATCTTGATAATAGTTATTCTACGCAACATTGAGTATATATATATATATTCAATTTATAAATGAAATATGGTTGGATTCTGTTATACGCAACAACAAAGGAGTTGTTCACTACACACAACCTTGACTTGGCTTGCATTACACGCAATCGCGACCTTCCTCGATAGCGTGTGTTGTACGCAATACCGAGTTTTACTAAACAATGATATATTATTATAATATTGTCATGAACTAGCCGTTATGAATAGTGTTAACTAAATTTTGAATTTTATAACATTATTATTCATCTTACACATTTTCTCGAACATGGTATAAGAACAAAATAATTTTTTCGGGTAAAATAAGTATTTTTCAAAAAATGCAGTTTTGTCGCCTTTTGATGGCACACCCACTTTAAATATAGTTTTTGACATGTTTATAAGTTCAATTTGACAAAATAAAATTCTTCTTTTGAATCAGGATATAAAAATTTACATTAGATAAAGTTTTGATATTTTTCCGATAACTTTCATATTTTAATGAATAGTAAAAACACGCTATATTTTAATTAAAAACAACTTTTTAATCATAATATATTATGTGGTTAAATTATAATATTGAATTGTTTTAAAGTATAAATAGAATATATTTTTACCATTTAATATAATGTATGTCATTAGCATTGATTTTACCTTGAATTCGTAGGTTAAATCAATTCAATCTTTTGCAATGTTTTAAAGAAAAACCCGTTTTCGTTCGACAACGGGATTAATTTTAATTTAATTTCTGCATCTTTTGTGTATTAAATTTCAAAAAATGGATTCCATATTTGGAATCAGTGGGTCCAAATTATGTTATTAAGCTACTTTTTATTTTTGGGCATTGTGAATAGTAACTACGGTAAATTTTATTTACTATAGTTGAAGGTAAATCGGGTAATTAAGGGTAAATATAAGATTATAAAATTACCCTAACACTTGGAAAAATCCTATTGGATGGCTAAAAGTAGACCCATATAACCTAAGGGTCGGATTAGATTCATTTTATGGACTTTTTTCCATGAAAATAATTTAATTATTATTAAAACCAAAGAATGTGACAACATGTCACTTTCTCAAATCTTATAAGTATAATAATTTGAATATAGTGATAAACTTCATGAAACTTCGAACATGAATAGTCTCTAGAAATCTAATACAATTATCTACATCATAGTAATTTATTTAGAATTTTTAGGGATTAAATAATTATCATTTATTATGACACAAAGATGATGCAGTAATTGTCTTATTAATTAAAAATATTGACATAATTGATGTTATAAATGCCCAAATAAATGTAATTTGAGAATTTTTATGACTTACACTAATTTTATAGGTTACTATGACATGTTATTGTTGATTTAAGTAACTGTTTTCGAACTTATCATTTTTTATGAATTTCATAAAAATCATGTACCAAATAGTGTCAAAATAGACATAAAATAGTTTTTAAAACAAATATTATATTATTAATTGTTATTTTATTCCTAAAAATCTAAGGTTAGGCCAAATGACATAGATAAGATTATATATATTAATAATAAACAACTTGGGGTTCTTTTGGCTTGATATAGTATGTTTATTAACCATATAGTGTAAGAAAACAAAAAGACACGGTAAAAGTTAAATTATTTAACTTAGAGTTAAATCTAATTGATAAGGTTAAAATAATAACCTAAACTTGTCTAAATCCTATTTGATGAAAGTATTTCGAACCATCCCCACCTTATCCTCGAAATAAGTCAATTTGGAGCTATTTAAAACCGAACTTGACTTTATAATAAAATAATATTTTTAGTTATTCCAAAGGTGCCCCTCTCCTCCCTTATAAAAGGGCACCTCCTCCCTCTCTTCCTCACACAACTTTGAGCCTTCAAGCTCAGCCAACCCCTGCCAAATTCACTTCTCTACATCCCTAGAATCATCCTAGAGGTTCTTGTCTTCCTCAAAGACCAATTTTAGTTCCCTAAGAGGAGGTCTCAAAAAGGCGCTTGAAAGAAGAGGAGGTTCGGACACTTACAAAGCAAATCGGATCTAAGGTAAGGGAAATATCACAATCTCATTTTTATCCGAGATTGTTTATACTTTGGCATTTAATGGGGTGTATTTTATCATCCACATCCATGTTTCCTCAATATGTAATATTATTTCCATTCACGTACAATTGTTTAAAACCTATTTTACCCTTTGGTGAGTTTTTAGTAAAAGATATGAAAGGAATCTTTTGTCGTTTTTTGTACGAGGTACTTTTTGACTTTTCCAACAAAAGTACGAAGAATGTTTTTTTAACTTATACAGCATGAATGTATTTTTAAAACATTATTTCCAAGAATATTCCTTTACAAGTTTTCATGTTTATTTTTAATCAACTTCTTTTAGTTTAAAATTGTATGACATGTTAAGAAAGGAAAATGTTTTTTGAATTTGAAAGGATATTTTCCTCAAGAATGGAGTTCAAGTGTTCTATCAAAATTATTTTCCATCTAAGATAATAAAGGGTTCTTTTTTTATCCCTATTATTACATTGATTTTATTATGTTGTGATGGAATTATTTTTATGAATTCCTTTATCTTATATGAATTGTTTTATGATGTCATGTTGTTTAAGATTCCCATTTTTTATTACATGGGTTATGAAATGATGTATGATTTATGATTTTGTGGCACACATAAGAATGGTATCATTATGAGATGGGTGGGACCTATATCTCCCTCCAATGCATTGGGTGAAGATTTTATATCTCATGAGATAGACATGGCTGGAATGGTAGGTTATACCGGTTCAGTGAAACAGGACTGAAACGAGGGTGACTCGGTTCAGAAAGGGACTTTATCCACTAAGATAGTCTTGGCAATGATTCTTGACTAACAAGAAATGATTCTCTGTGATTATGTGTGTATGCCACAAAGTTTCATGTTTTAAGTTATGATTATTGGATTTTCATTTCACTACTAAGATTTATCCCATGTTATGAAATTATGCTCTCTTTTGCAGGTTAAGATTTCCAAAATGTTATGTTCTTATGAATATGAAGTGATTGATATTTAATTTGTTTACCCTTACTGAGAATTTGAGCTCACCTTTTTATGTTTTCTTTTCCCCAGGATATAAAGAAAGGTTTTAGGTAAAAAAAAAGGAAGATCTTTATGGGAGATGTTGAAGATCTTTCACCACGATTAGAAGATTATATTCCGAGTTTCCAAAGACACTAAACTATTACTATCCTTATGTGTGTGTTATTGTAATCTACTATGTATTCCGCAAAATTAATGTAATGTACATGTACGTCAAGCTTTGGGTCTCTACACCGATGGTCGACTATGGCGGTCCACAGGGAGGAGGCAGACGAGGTAGAGGAGCTGGCCGAGCAGCAGGTGGTGGGAGATGCTTTGAGGCTCTACCACCACCACCACCAGGAGGTCCACCCCGACCATAGGGAGCTGGCGGGCAGAGACAGGCACAGCTCCAGGCAGCAGAGGTCTACGACCACGGCGTGCCCGAGATGATTCGAGGTACTATCTGTGTCTATTCCACCCTTGCTGCAGTACTTATAGACACAGGAACGAGTCACTCTTTCATAGCCGCTACCCTTGTTCGGAGCTCGGAGATTCCGACAGAGCCGTTGGCTCGATCCTTACTGCTAAAGACTCCTACGGGAGCAGACTCGATGATTACGCATTGGTGCCGGCAGTGTGAGCTTACTCTAGGAGGTGAGATCTTTGGCTGGGATCTTCTTGTAGCAGCGTCGAGGCCTTACGGCGTCATCTTGGGCTTGGATTGGTTATCTAAGGTCCATGCACAGATTGACTGTTTTAGGCGCAAGGTGCGATGTGTACACACCGAAGGGAGCAGGTTCACCTTCACCGATGAGAAGGGAGCCTTTGCCGCACAGGATGGACTTTCGCAGAGGAGAGGACAACCCATCACTCATCAGTTGGCTAGCCTCATCCTAGGAGTAGTTGATGTGCGAAGTCATGGTTTTCCTACAGTGGTGGATCAGTTTGCGGACGTTTTTTCTGACGACGTTCCAGGGTTACCTCCTTGCAGAGAGGTAGACTTTTATATTGACATGTACCCCGGGACAACCCCGATATCGACTCCAGCATATCGGATGGCCCCCGCCGAGCTTTGAGAGCTATGGGTACAGTTAGAGGACTTGCAGGGCAAGGGGTTCATCCGACCCAGTGTTTCACCCTGGGCTTCCCCGATATTGTTCGCCAAGAAGGCGGACGGGAGCTTGCGACTTTGTGTTGACTATCGTCGCCTGAACCAGGTGACAGTGAGGAACATGTATCTGCTACCGAGGATTGATGACCTCTCCGATCAGCTCAAGGGAGAACGGTGGTTCTCGAAGACAGACCTCAGGTCAGGCTATCACCAGCTCAGAGTTCGAGACGAGGACATACATAAGACGGCCTTCAGATGTCGGTATGGCCACTATGAGTTCTTGGTTATGCCTTTCAGTGTAACCAATGCTCCAGCAGTGTTCATGGCCCTCATGAACAGGATCTTTCAGCCTTACCTCGATCGATTTGTCGTGGTCTTCATCGATGACATTTTGATCTACTCGACGACTGAGGAGGAGCACGCCTACCACCTACGGGTTGTACTAGACACACTCCGAGAGCACCGGCTTTATGGTAATCTCTCGAAGTGCTAGTTCTGGATACGTGAGGTCCACTTCTTGGGACACGTTATCTCTGAGGCAGGAGTTGCAGTGGATCCTGCAAATATTGAGGCAATGTTAGCTTGGGAGCCACCCAAGAGCGTGATGGAGGTTCGGAGTTTCTTGGGACTAGCTGGATACTACCGGAGATTCGTTCCAGACTTCTCTAGAGTTGCAACACCACTCACAGCTTTGACGAAGTAGGGGAAACCCTTCGTGTGGTCAGACAGATGTCAGTAGAGCTTCTAGGAGATGAGACAGAGGTTGACCAGCACACCTATCTTGAGGTTTCCTGAGGAGGGAGTAGGGTACGTAGTTTACTGCGATGCATCAGGGACCGGACTCGGTTGTGTTCTGATGCAGGAGCGGGCAGTGATCGCCTATGAATCACGACAGTTGAGGCAGCATGATCAAAACTACGCTACCCACGACCTGGAGTTAGCAGCAGTGGTTTTCGCTCTGAAGACTTGGCGACACTACCTTATGGGCGAGCTCTTTACAGTCTTTTCTGATCATCAGAGTCTCAGGTATATCTTCTCACTGAAGCACCTGAACCTGAGACAGCGGCGATGACTCGAGTTCCTCCAGGACTATGACTTTGATATAGTCTATCCTCCTGGGAAGGGGAACGTAGTAGCCGATGCCCTCAGCAGGAGTACGGGCATTCAGCTTCTTGAGGTGGCGACAGAGCAGCTAGCCTCTTTGCAGATATCCTTTGTGGATAGAGATGGAGCAGCCTTCCTTCAGTCTCTCACAGTCACTCCTCCACTACTGCAGCAAGTCAGAGAGGCATAGCGTGGGGACGCTGACTGTGAGACGCGGCGTGCACAGATATCCTCAGGACAGGCACCTGATGGTTTCTCCTTTGGAGCAGAGCATGACATCCTTTTCAGAGGACGTACCATGGTACCAGTCGCTTTACGGGAGGAGGTGCTGAGAGAGTTTCACACTTCTACTTTGGTGGTACATCCTGGAGTGGCGAAGACGTACCAGGATCTCAGACGACAGCACTAGTGGCCGGGCATGAAGAAGGCTGTGGCAGAGTTCATTTCTCGATTCCTCACCTGCCAGCAGGTGAAGGCAGAGAATCAGGTACCAGCAGGCTTGGTACAACCCTTGGAGGTTCCGGAGTGGAAGTGGGACGTCATATCTATGGACTTCGTGAATGGACTTCCACGCACTTCCAGAGGTCACGACTCCATCTGTGTGATTGTCGACGGACTCAGCAAGTCGGATCACTTCTTAACCATCAGAGAGCAGGGCTCAGTGGAGAGCTTGGGACGTCTCTACGTTCGGGAGATTGTACGGCTTCACGGTGTTCCATCATCTATCGTCTCCGATCGAGATGCTCGCGTTACATCCCGGCTTTGGAAGGGATTGCAGGAGGTGTTCGGGACGCAGCTACGTCTGAGCACAGCCTTTCACCCTCAGACAGATGGTCAGACGGAGAGGACCATTCAGACTCTCAAGGACATGCTCCGCGCATGTGTCCTTGACTTTGGTCGTAGCTGGGAGGACCACCTACCCTTGGTGGAGTTTGCATACAACAACAGCTACCACTCCACCATCGGGATGGCACCGTACGAGGCGTTGTACGGCCGACCTTGTAGATCTCCTTTGTGCTGGACAGACCCCGGGGAGTCAGCACTTGTGGGACTGGAGATAGTCCAGGCCATGACAGAGAAGGTCCAGGTCATCCAGGAGCGGATGAGGACAGCTCAGAGCTGGCAGAAGTCATACGCTGATAGGAGGCGGAGGCCACTAGAGTTTGAGGATGGCGACCACGTCTTCTTGCGGGTCTCACCTCGATGTGGTATACGGAGATTTGGCCGAGGCGGCAAGTTATCTTTGTGCTTCATCAGACCCTTCTAGGTCCTCAGCAGGATTGGCGAGGTGGCTTATCGCCTGGCTCTACCACCTCAGTTGCACCAGGTGCACGACGTCTTCCACGTATCACAGCTAAGGAGATACGTGCATGACCCGACGCACATCATTGACCATGGGGAGCTTGACGTTGACAATGGGGAGACTTTTACGGAGGTCCTGGTGGAGATCAAGGATCGACAGGAGCGGGTACTACGTGGACAGTCGATTCCTCTAGTGCGCATCAGATGGCAGCACGGGAATCTCCAGGAGAGAACTTGGGAGCGGGAGGCTCAGATGCGTGCTCAGTACCCTCATTTGTTTCCCTAGTTTTGATGTAACTTTACGGGGATGTAAAGCCCTCAGGTGGGAGTAATGTAAAGACCTATAAAATTAAAGGGAAATTTTTTCTTAATTTTCTTTGGAATTTTACAAGAGCGTGGATTCTGACGGCACCTGATTCCGAGGCCCGGTGTGCCCGGAATCAATTTCCGAAGTTTGGCTCGGGTACGTTCAGTGAACGAACGAGAGGGATTTTCTAACTTTTGAACCGGTGCCCGGAATCGAATTCTGAGGGCACCGATGAACTCGCAACGCCGATATTCTCTTAAGGAGACCTTTTACGAGGTTGCGTTTTATGCGGGTTGAGAGTTAGTTTTGGGGGAATTTAAATGAAGTTAAAATAAATTGTGGAAACACAATTTATTTTTATCCATGTTGGTTATATCCTCCCAAAGGGAGTTAGAGGTGGGACCCACATCCACTTAACCTCCCTTGAGAGGATTAAGTGTGGTGGGTCCCACACGAACCCTAACTCCTCAACTCCCTTTTAAACTCCCAATAACTCCACTCAATTTAATTTTGACAACTTGTGTTATTAATTAAGTTGGGTTGCTTAATTTCAAACTTTTGAAATTCAAAGAGGCGAAGTTGTGTAAATAAAATAAGGCTTAATGTAATTTTATTTTGGTTAGTTTTCTCTTTCCACCTTGGGAGAATTTGGGAAGCATTCTTCATCTTCTTCAACCACGACGAAGAACGAGAAGAACTCTTAGGCTCCGACGAAGAATTCCGACACCATAAGAAGAGAAAGATGTGTCGTCTCTTCTCTTCTTCGCAACCGGTGTGTTTCCGAAAAATGACGACGCAACTTCTTTCGATCTTCGTCTCGTGTCAACGAAAGGAGACGCCGCTTCCTCCTCGGGCTTTCTCCGTCAGCTTACGAAGTTTCTCCAGCGACGCCCGACCTCCGCGACGCTTGTCTACCGCGGGTCGTTGATGAACACCGCTCTTGAAGCTGAGGTAGGGGGTTATTGTTATTTTATTAAATCAATTTCGTTCTTGATTCTAGCATGTCGAACTTCGTGGTTAATCGACTAAATGTTTTCGTTTAACGAGAGGGGGCCGGACCGCACAAACACGGCCGAACCCCCCAACTTTGTTCATGTTTGTTTCCTTGCGGATGGAACGGGATGGCGTGGTGCCATCACACCACGCGGAAATCACATGGAAAGTATTGCGCGGCACCGTCGCGCCGCGTCGTGGAATGAAATTCAAGAACGCGACGCCGTCGCGCCGCGTCGATGGAAATCGAAGGCGTCGCGGTGGAGGGGCGTGGTGTCGTCGCACCACATCAGACGACAAGGGTCGAGACCGGTTCTGGGCCACGGCGGAGCTTAGTGACCGGCGGCCAGCCGGGCCGCCGGTGTTGGAGCCGGAAAGGGGACCGGCCACTGCCGGTCCCGTTGAGAGGGAGCCGGCCGGCCAGGTCGGGCCAGCCAGAATGAAGAAAACCGGGGGAATTAAATTCCCCCGGCCAGTTAAATGGCCCCCCATTATGAGGGGGGGCTGTGACTTCACAAAGGGGGGCAGGCGCCCCCCTTTTTTTTCAATCAGAAGCGCGCCCAGCGCGCTGCGCTGCGCCGGACCGGCGCCTGGTTGATCGGCCAGCCCGGGCCGAGCCCAGCCGGGCCGGGCCGCGCTGGGCCGGGCCATGTCAGGCCGGGTCGACCCTATCCGGGGTGGGTCAACCCGGTTCAGGCCGACCGGGGAGTCTCAGGCCGGGTCAGCCCGGGCCAGAAACCCCCGATACCGAACTGTTTAGGTTCAAATGCCCATAACTCGGGCTACAGACCTCCAAACGACGCGCCGCTAGTGGCGATGCGATCCTTGGATCGAGACAGTCGTTTCGGTATATCACACTCAAGGTTTCGGAATACTTTGAGTTTGGCCGGGTTGGTTCATACACGAAACCAACCGGGCCCTCGGAGCGGAAACGCTCATATCTTGAGCTACGGACGTCCGAATGACGTGCCGTCAGCTTTGTTGAGTTCCTCTTAGTGAGACAGATATTTTGGCATACTCCGCCCGAGGTTTGGACACAGGTGGAGTACGGTCGGGTTGGTTTTTCCTTAAAAACCAACCAGGCCACTGCGACGAAAAGGCCAATAACTCTGAGACCGGGCGTCTGATTGACGCGCCGTCTATTGCGTTGAGTTCCCTTTGACGGTATGGAACTTTTGGATACATCAACACTGGACTATGTGACATTTGATGTATCAGCCTCTCAGCTCGTGGAGCGGACCCTCCCGAATGAGCTTGCTGTGTGCGGGAACCCTAGATCCGTCTGCGACTGATACTGTGACTGCGACGACGACTGTGCAGAGATCCTCAGTGGATTTGACGACGACGACTACAATACTCAGCGATCGTGTATGGATCAGTGCTACCGATTCTATGTGGGTCTGATCCTGTGTGGGTCAGCGCTCAGCGGTCCAGTGTAAAACAGCACCTACAGATCCTGTGTGGGTCCGATCCTGTGTGGGTCTTTGCGGGGGTTAGTACCTATCGATCCTTTGTGGGTCCGACGACTTAGATGGATCAATGATCATATCTATCATCTTCGAAGATGTATACCTGTGTGAGATGAATCCTGTGCTTTCCTGTGTGGATTGTGTTGTGCTATCCTGTGTGGATTACGTTTGTTTTCCTGTGTGGAATACGTATACTTTCCTGTGTGGACTGAGTTGTACTTGGGCTCGGAGGTTGGAGCGTATTGGAATTGATGACTTAGGTATATGTATGGGCATATACCTAAGCAGTGTCGGTTGTTACTTCGTGATTGTATCTCTCCTTTGTGGTTTATCCTTTGTGGATTTTGGGAGACCTTCAGGGGTCTCGGGGTCCCTACTGAGTAGCTTATACTCACCCCTGCATGGGCTATTCCAGCACTACGTTTTGTTGGTTGCAGACGACGGACAACGTTGATCGTGGTTGAGGCTTGAAGAGCAGGACGGTACCTGGAGGTGGACCACTGGGCGGGACGTACTCGGAGCGGACGGCGGGACCCGAGGTGCAGTGTAGCTATCTGTACCCACCCTTCAGGTGTGATTTCCAGTGGACTGCTCGGTGTAGTGGCTTTTACTTTACAGTTTTTGTTTTCCCTTTCGAGTTGTACTTTACTTTCAGTTTGGGTTTGTATACTGTCCCATTTAATTTTCCTCACTTTCAGTTGTACTCTGTTTCTACTTAGTGTTTGCTTTTCCTTTTGCTTACTCTGTGGTGCTTGTTTACTTTACAAAGGCAATGCCTTCCCTTTTTACCGGGATTTACGCCTTGGTGCTAGTCGCCAGCCCCTGGCCTATAGAAGGCAGGCTTAGGGTAGTCACGGCACGGGCCCCGAGGACGGGTCGTGACAAGTGAGAACCATAAGGATAAGTTTAAGTACAGGAAAATTTCATATAATTTTGGTGAAGGATAGATATATTTTTTTCATATGATTATATCCCTTTTTGGATACTAAAATTGGACATGGTTTTATAATAGATGCACCTAGGTGTGATAACTATAAAAAAGGGGCATCGGGATTAACTCAAGCATCACTTCGTATACAACCACATTCCTTACATTTCTCGTAGTTTGACACTCCTGAGGGATATGTTTTGGAAATTCAGAAACTATTTGAAAACTATCACGAAGGATTTAATTAATGGATAGGATTTTCCTAGTTTAAACAAAATATGTCATAGATAGAATATATGGTGTCATGATTTAAGAGAGCATATAAGTGATTTTTATGATTATATTGTTTCCCACTATAATTGGTGTTGTTAACAAGATGATTTTTGGTTTTATGGATAGATCCTAAAGGAACCATGTTAATGATAAATGAAATAGACAAAGAAATGACAACCCTACTGAGCAACATAATGTTATGGGATCTAGAATGAAATATATTATTGTTATGCTCAAACAACATTTTCAGGCTATGAATCATGTTGAGATTCTGAAAGAGAAAATGAGGAAAAAGTTTTTTATTATGTCTTTAACGTGGAAACACCCACCTTCTTTTAGTGTTTATTTTAATAAACTTATTTTGAAGAAATGAATCAGTACCAATGAAATGATATTTTCCATTATCTAGTGGTCAAGGAATGAAAAAGTAATTTTGTCCATCTATTATTTAGATGGATAAGAGGATAAATTGTGGAATCTTATCAAGAATATGATATAAAAATATTAAATTGAATCACTGTAGTGGTATGAGTTTAAGATCTAATTTTTCAAAAAGTAATTTTCTCATATTCTTATTATAAAAACAGGGAATGAATTCCTTGATAAAAATAAAATGGATGATGAATATGATGGTACCTATGAGGAAAAGTTTACATGACTTTAGAGATATGCTTCTCATATTATCATACAACTTGAATGTATGTTTGGTCAATTATCTAGTGGATTAAAACCAAGTATTCAAGGGGTGTTATCCATAAGGGACTTTTTTATCTAGGAAGAAATCATTTTTTTCTATCAAGGTTGAAATAAAGATTGGAGTAACCCAAAAATTATGTGGTTCTGATATGAAAAGAAATAAACAATTCAAGGGAAACTCTAAAAATTATATAGAGAAGAAGATGATCTTTTCTTCATTCTTGAAATGTGGAAGGAAACATAGATTAAATTTACTTAATGAGACTACTAAATGTTTTAAGTGTGTATAGGTTTCTCATTGATTGTTTGAATACTAAATTGATGGCAAGAAGTTAGTTAATAATATGAATAATGATAATTCTCCTTATGAAGAACCTCACACACTTCATTTTTTCAAATACCAGGAGATCAGGTGTTATGATAACAAGTTCCCAAATCTAAAGGTTGCTGATAATGGTCAACACCATCATCCTTTTAAGCTGAGGGGTATAGGAAAATATCATGTGATCACTATTTCAGATGACGGGTGAGATTATGAAGTTTTGAAGGTTACACTTACCATTCACTCTTGAACTTGTAATATATTATTTGAATATGGATCCATCCACTCTTTTATTTCTAATGAATTTTATAAGGGTATAAAAATACAACCTCAATGATTAGATATTGAATTATCATTGAAACCCCCAAATGGTATGATGATCACATCACAATTATTTGATTCCCCTTTGACTGAAGTTTATGGGAATGTGATTCCTGTAAATCTATCCATTCTTCTTCTAGTTGAATTTGATGTTATCTTAGTCATGGAGTGGATTTCTCTAAATAAATCCCACATAAATTTTTGAGGAAGGTAATTCATATTTTATGTTCCAAATCAACATATGATTTTCTATCAAGGTGATGATAAATACGAAAATCCAAATGAGATCAAATACATTTTATGGTTTTTGATTAATATTCAAAGGGGCGTTTATTTCAGATGGTTGGGGAGAAAACCAATATTGATGATATTCATCTTTTAATGGTGTTTTTATGAATTGTAGGAATATTTTCCATGTCTTCCACTAAATCATGAGGTTGAGTTCTCAATGGAACCATACCTAGTGTTTCACCTATTTCAAAGACTATATATAGAATAGACTTGATTAAGTTGCAGGAATTGAAGAACCAGCTCCAAGAGAAACTTAATAAGGGATTCATTCAGCTAAGTGTGTCACAATGGGGTGAAATTGTTTTTGGTAAAAATAAATATGTATCTATGTGACTCCACATTAATTATTGATATACGAACAAGATCACAACTAAGAAAATGTAACATCTACCCTACAATGATTAAATTTTTTATCAACTACATGGGTCTCAATAATTTTTCAAGATTGACCTTTGTTCTGGATATAATAAATTGAGTGTAAATAATAGGGATATACCCAAGATAGCATTTCTTAAAAGGTATGGACACTATAATTATGTAGTAATTACATTGTTTTCATATGAATTCCATCATTATCTTCATTTACTTAATGAATTGAGTCTTTTCAGATTACCTTGATTAGTTTTCGGTATTCTTTATAGAGTACACTCTTATTTATTAAAATAGTAAGTAAGACCATGAATATCACTTCATAATTATACTAAAGACACTAAGAAAATAGAAATTGTTAGAAGAAATTACATAGTGTGAATTTTGGCTACAAAAGTTATTTTTTGGGTCATATAATATCAAGAGAGGGTATATCAGTGGACCCATCAAATATGGATGTTATTAAATATTGGCCCAGAATATCAACTATTAATGAAATAAAAAAATTCTTTGTTTATCTGGATATTATCAAAAAGAAATTGGATAATTTCTCATTACTATGTAATCTAATCACTAAGTTAACTCATAAGGGAGCCAAGTTCCTTTAGATATATGATTTATATGAAAATTTCACAGAACTAAAGTGAATATTAGTCAGTGTACACATGATTAAATTAACCTAATGTGGATAAGGGTTTCTAATATATAATGATGCATCCAAGTAGGTATTGGGATGTATTATTATGAAAAATGACGTGGTTGTAGCCTATGACTCAATACAATTGATGGTTTATCAAAAAAAATACTGAACTCATGATTTGGATTTAGATGTAGTAATGTTTTAATTAAATATATGGGGGAATTATCTTTATGGGGAAAAGTTCTATATATATACTTGTCATAAAATTTTAAAGTTTATATTCAAATATATAGAGTTGAAAATGTTCCCAAAAATATTTCTAGATTTGATTAAATGTTATGACTTCTCGATACATTACAACTTTGGGAAGCCGAATAAGGTGGTCAATTCATTGAGTTAAAAATAACTTTATATCATATTACTGATGGGAATAAAAAAATATCCAATATTTCAAGATTTTCAAAGGATATATCTAGAAATCATTAAGGAAGGATAGAAAATTTATCTTTCTCAAATGAGTGTTCATCCATCTATACAAGTAATGTTTAAAGGGGAACAGAAGGAAGATATAGAGCTATACAAGAAGTTAAGAATTATGATTCATCTTAACCATGATTTTAAGGGAAAGAAAAGTTTCAGACACTATTTATGTGTTCCATCTATACCATATTTGAAGAATTATTTGTTAAAGGAATCCAATATATCCTCATTCTCTATTCATCCTGGAATTTCAAAGATGTATATATATTTTAAAGAGTATTCCTAGTGGGATGGAATGAAGATGGATATCACAAAGTTTAGATCTTTATTCTTGGTATGTTTTCAAGTTAAGGTTGAGAGAAAAAATCCTAAGGGGATGTCGAAACCATTACCCATACCTAAATGGAAATGTGAAATCATCACCATGGATTTTTTTATTTGAATCCCCAAAAAGTCTAAAAGGAATAATGATATATGGGAGATAGTTAAAAATTCTGTCAACTTCATCCCAATTATAGAATACTTCTATCTTGATCAACTTGATAGAGTATTAATTAAGGATGTGGTAAAGCTACAAAGAGTACTGCATTCACTATATCTGATAGGAATCCAAGGTTTACCACAAATTTCTGGTGAAGTCTTTAGTAACCTCTTGTTATAGAGTTCAGTTTCAGCATGTCATAGTATCCTCAAATAGATGGTCAGTCTAATAGAATAATTCAAACACTAAATTATATGTGAAGATATTGTTCGATGTATTTCAAAGGTGGTTGAGGTCAACACCATCCATAAGTTTAATTTTCTTGCAATAATTGATTTCACTTGAAAATTTAGATGGATCCTTACGAATAACTATATAGAAATAAGTGTTGAACTACAATGTGTTGGGATGAGGCTGCAAAAAGTGAGCTATTGTGACTAGAACTAACTAAATAAATGGCAGAGAAGGTTACATCCATTCATCAAAACATAAGGGTAGCATAAAGTCAAAAGAAAAGTTATGCTAATAATCATCAACCTGTTCTAGAATTTGAAGTTACTGATAGATTTTACTTGGAATTTCCCCACGGAAGAAGGTAATGAGGTTTAGAAGGAATAGAAAACTAAGAATGAGGTCTATTATTCTATTTTAAATTCTTAATCATATTGTTAATGTATCTTATAGCTTGGAGCATCCACCAAACCTCTCTTAGGTTAATGATGTGTTCCATTTATCTCTTCTGAGGATGTAGATACCTGATCCATCACATGTACTAAACTAAGAGGTCATACTATTTAAGAAGGATATTTATTTTGAGTAATAACCAGTGGTGATTCTCGATCATACATAAAAAGTTCTATGAAACAAGACCACTCACCTGGTAAAAGTTTTGTAGTGAAACCACCAGCTTGAGGAAGCTACGTGGGAACTTGAGGGTGTAATGAGACAATAATATCCCCAGTTTATTATACCAAAGTTATGAATTTAAATGTAAAAATCATTTTAATGGGGGTAAAATGAAACACACTAATATTTTATGAGATATATTTTTTGATTAAATTTAATTTCTTCAATAGATTAACGCTGATTTTTACAAACTACTAAAAATTACTAATATTATAAGTTAAAAACCTCTATTATTACCTATCAGTTAAACATGGAATCAATAATAGGTATAAATAAATTTTAAATATTAATAATAATTTTTTTATACAAAGAAAACATATTGATATAAAATTAAGTAATTTTATGTAAAGTACTTATATGTTTTAAAAATGAAATTTTCTAAAAAAAATTAAGAAAAAATTGAAAATTTAATTGAAAAATATAATTAATTTTTGAAATATACTTGTCAAAATTAAATTATGGTTAATTTTTGGTATTTTTCTAAAAAGTGAATTTTTTTTATGAATAGTGAAAAATACTAATTTTTATTGAAAAAATACCATTACATTTAAAGAATATGTGAGGTTACTTAGGTTTTTAAGTGGTTTAAAATGTAAATTTAATTGGATTATATATATATATATATATATATTAATCCAATTTGGGTAATTTTAATAAATTTCTTGTTGAATTTTTATATAAAAACATTTTACATTCTTTTAATATTTTCTCTTTGGAAAATCGATTTCTTGTCGCGTATACCGGTTTAGAATTAAATTACAATTTTCCAATTATATTAATGGAATTTATAAAAATGGATTCGATATTTGGAATCATCATAATTTATATTTAATAATAATTTAAACTTAATTTTTTTTTCAAAATGAATAGTACAAACATTAAATGTTAATTACAATAGTTAAGGGTAAAAAGGGTTTATTCAGGGGTTAAAATAAAAATATATGGGATAAATGACATATAAACTTGTAAAAAACTTATGTTATGGCTATATATAGACCTTATAACATATAATTTTCTATAATTTCCCATTTTGTAGATTTTGTTCGTGTGAAAACGAGGGTACACTTTATTCTTTTCAAAAGTTTCATTTGTGTCATCTCCCCCACTTATAAAAGGCCACCAGCTCTCCTCTCCACTTCACACATAAAACCCCCTTTTGGAAAGTACCTATGAAAATATCTTATTTAAATACCTCCCCACATCCTAGATTCCTTACTGATTTCATATATCCAATCAAGGAAGGACTCAGGTTAAACCTAAAGAGGTTTTCCAAAGAAGAGGTAATGTTTTAAAATATTCCTTTTTGTTTTACTCTTTATTATAACTTCTAAAAATATACATAAATTATTTTGATATCATAAAAATATTATCTTTAATATAATTATATTTTATTATTCTAATTTAATATCATATATCCATCTCCTCTTCCATCAAATTAGAAACTAAACTCTCAATCATGTGTATGGTGGACAACCGCCTCGTGAACTGATGTTATTCATTTTCCATCACCACCTATCACAGCTAGATATAATGATGGATTCAATTTTTATATATTATTTTTATGATATTTTTATACCATTTAATTATAATATCAAATCAAAGTTCTTACCTCCCAACCCTTTTGAAAACATTAACATCGCTCATGTGTGTGGTGGACTACCGCCTTGTAAACTGATGTGATATGTTTTTCATTTCTTTTTTACTTGAATGGTAATAAGGATAGGTGAAATCATTATATATTATATTTGTAACATTTTTATACTTTCTATATTATTATATCACATATATCATCTTACTTTCTATTCTTTGTGGTATTCGATAATGTTGTTTGTGTGTATAGAAGACTACTGTTATGCTAAGTGATGTGATTTGTTTTTCACTAATGCTTTGCATGGAAAGTAATTTGGGTAAATTTATGGAGTATATTGATATATATGAAATAAAAATAATTTATTATATATAATATATCATTTTCCTTTCTTTCATTTCAACCATCAAAAAAATGGAAACAATATTCATCCATACATACAGCTGACTATCTCCATGAACGATGTATTTCAATTTATATCCCTAATATTATGGAAAATACTAAGAACATATATACTGAATATAACTGATATGTATATCATGGTAAAAATTATGGAGATTATGTAACTATGATCAATTTAATAGTAATAAAAATAACAAATCAAAACATACATGAAAAACAAAGTAGTTATTTCCCTAAACCTGATTTTGACCTAGAATTGTTAACAAATAGATAATAAGAGGTTATAAGTAAATAATATATGGTATGAAATGTATAAATATGATTCTATAATAGATTAGTAATAAAATTATATTTATTATACTATAGGTTTGAATGTGCATGAAGGAATTTGAGACTAAACGTAAAGTATTTTTTCAGTTTTTCTTCTTTCAGATGTGCATTATGTAATATTATTATCTTCTTTTATGAATTTTATATTCATACCATTTTAAATTTAATTTCATTAATTTATTTATTCTCATTATATTTTAATTTTATTTTAATATTATTCCTTCATGGGGCTTATGATTCAGATTTACCATTGTGTTATGGTTTTATAGTACAATTTCATCATTTATCGGGATTATTTATGCTTACAATTTCGATAATGAAATCTTAGAAAATATAACTCAATAAAGTAATGAATTTTATGATCATATGGTTATTTATTTAGAATACATGTTTTCTCTTCATTTTTCTCTCTTTATGTGATCATGATTCCAAAAGAATATATTTAATGAAAAATGACTTAATTTCTCTATTCAGTCAAAAAAACCCTTTTCTCTTCCATATTCATGTTCTCAAATAAAAATAATAATATTTTAATGTTCCTATAATATTTTTTAAAGAAATTTTTACCCTTATTGATTTTTTTTAAATTTAAAAGGAATATTCATGTCATTTTAAATATAATTCTTGTTTGTATTTTACCAAAAATGTGAAATAAATCTTTTTTACCATATACAGCATTTCTCGTCATCATGACCATATAATTTTTTAAAGATTATTTTATAAGTTTAACTGTTTATTTTCAAAGAAAATAATATAAAAATTGTTTTTAGATTTTATAGTTTTAAAAATTAATTTTTAAATAAAGGTTATTTTCCTCAAGAAATTTCCATAGCGTATTTTCAAAATCATTTTCCATCTAAGATGATATCCTTCGATGCTAATTATGCTTTATAGGGGATATGGTACAATGATTCCATTATTAGTATTTTTCTAGATGATTTATGTTTATGATGAAAAAATGTTTATGAAACCCATTTCTTTACTACGGGTTATGATATAATGAAATGTTTATGAAACCTATTTCATTTCATGAGTTATTATATGAGGAAGGTTGTATGATCATATGGAATAAAAATGTATGTATTGTGTGATAAGTGATACATATATCTCCATCCCATTAATTGGGTGATGATTAATGTTCTATAATATCAAAGGGTTCACGAGATGTTATCCTAAACCTGAAATGAGGGTACATGGAAGGTAATCCCAATCCCAAAGTGAGTATGTGAGTGGTCAGCCCAATCTTAACATTTTATGATTGTCTTAGTGGGTAACCTTAACATAAGTATTTCTATACTTATTTGTTTTCCAAAAATCTATATCATATTCCACTATTATGCTCTTATGGCCTATTTTATTTTAATCTGTTATTTTTCATGTCTTATGAACTTCCATGATTTCTTCCATGACTCAAGTTTATGATCAATGATATGTAGGGTGTGATTTTTCTCAAATTTTATTATCATGTCCATATAAAATATGCACATTTTATGTTGATATATCTCATGTTTACCCTTACTAATAATTATATCTCACCCTCAATAAGATCAGGTTACCATCTTTCGAGTATTTTTCCTTCTCTTTACTTGTTTTACTCTTTATTTGGGTATGCCTTGGGACTCTTGATGATGGAGAACATTTTTTTGGTAATATGACCTAAAGTTAAAGCATATATGTTTATTTGAGTTAATGGAGTCTAGGTGTATACGTTTTAATGGATTAGAAAGGTTCTCCCCATGTTCATAGAACACCTGAGGTGGTTTTATTTTTCATGGAAGAATATTCTATTTTTGTAGTCTTCTAGGTGATTACACACTACGTAACTATTTTACATGTCATGTATTTAATATATAGGATTATGTAGTGGTTTTAATACACTGTGTGAAAGAGTTCACAACGTGTATATATTATACGCCTTGTAATGTTAAAAATTATGGTTTTAATGAAAATGATATGGGTTTTGGCATATATAGATCCCATGGATTACACAACACCTAAAGGGGTTATAATCCATGTAAGTCTCATGAGTTGTGGGTTTAGGGTTTTCTATGGATGATTCTTTTTTCATTATTCCTGATCTATATTCACTCACAACCTAGAGGCGCTATCTAGAGATTTTGGAGACCTTTGACCCTTTAGGATTGGTTTATTCAGAAATTGATCATTGTTGTGCTTGTGTTGTGTTTCCCTATGCGAGTAATCATTTATATATCTTTATTTACTTTGATTGAGTTTTTTTCATTACCTTAAATTATGAAACCCATTGATTTGATATGATTATTATTATTGATTCCTTATATATTCATCATGTGATATTCCTATGGAGGCTAACCCTTATGTTAGTTTTGGTGTAGTGTGAGGGTTTTTTGAGGTATGGGTTGTTTCTTCCTCTCCACCAAACCTTTCAAAACATTGAATCAATTATTAGATTTATATATTGAATCTAGGGCCTTATTTGTCATTTTTTGATCTTGTTATTAGTGTATCTCTTGGTAGGTGTGTGTGACCTCATATTTTTAGGTAATTGGTTCCATCTCTATCCTTTTTTGTGAATTAAATTGTTCTCATAATGATAAAATTTTTTTATGAATGAAAGATTTTATTTTTGTGTTTGAAAATTCATTTTTGATAAATTATGGTTTTCTCATAGTTTTTTTAAATGAAAAGTTTTTTTCAAATAATTGTAAAATGGTTTTCTAAAAAAAAATCAAATCATAGTTTTTATGATGTGGTTTGTTTATTTTTTTGGGAAAAGAGAGCACATAAGAATCCTTGGATACCTATGTGTAAGGTGTGGTAATAGGCCTTTTCCAATTTAATGGTGTTCATTAATGGGTTTTTCATCTTATGGTTTGTTCATATACTCTCAAGATTTGATGCATATATTTAGAGGCTTGATATGAATGCAATTTTATATGTTTGGTACAAGTGTACTAGCAATCCTAACCAATTGTGATCCTTGGTGTAATGTAACCTATGCTTTAGCTTGTAATATTTTTTTTGTACTTCCATGGATTTTATATGGTATGTGATACATACTTTGGTTTGATTTTATATATCTTATTTGATATATGTATATTAAGTTCATTGAAACCATTTCACCTGGATTTGTTTGTAAATATCTAAAAAGGGTAAATTAAATTGTTTTTCAATGATTTTTATTTAAAAAAATTAAAACTTATGTCATGAATTTTTTTCTTCATAGCTTAACATTATTGGATTACTATATAGATACCTGTAATGGAACACCTTGGGGGGGTCATGGTGAGAATGTTATCTCACACCCTATGCACTCCTTCATTAGTGCATAGACATTTGTATGTATTTCGATGTAGGGAAAGGCAAGGTGTTGTAGGAAGCCCTAAATGTATTATTTATCTGTGTCTGGGTAGTTAGTGGTGATATGATGGGAGTTTACCCGTTGTATCAAATGGATATTTTTGGAGTCATTATTTATTTTTTTCATCCATTTCTATTCGACTTGTCTCTTGGAGATTTTTTCAACCTTTTCTGTTGTATTACTTTTGTTTTTCTTTATCTATTATGACATATATATTATTGTTTTCATCCAAATTTTCTTTATGTGTATGTACATATATAATTTTTTTTCTTTGTTTTAGGATAAATTTTTTCTTCTGGACATTTTTCGATGCCCTGGAGCAAGTCTTCAACCTGTGGGGATCAAGAATGACCTTTGGGTACGTGGATATTCAAGTCAAGTACCCATTTTGGAGGGTATCCAAATCAGGTTCACCAAATCATTTATTATTTTTAATTAAACTAGGTTATTAGATAATTTATTATGCATGATATTTATAATAATTGTGCTATTAATGAAGAAATTAGTTGGAGATTATGTAGTTCACTGGAGATCCCCAGGATCGGCTCTTCCAGATCCAGTATAAAATAATGTTTCATATTTTTTTATAAAAGAAACTAAAAATTATACATACCATTATACATATGAGGGTATTTTCCAATATAGTATTTGGAGGGAAAGGAACAACCATTACAAAATATCATAGTTTAAGCAATAAATAAATAAACATTTATTTGAGCCCTCTCACACTAGCTCCTTCAAAAAGGTAAACTCCTTTGAAACTTCAAAATGATCTGGATTTTTTTTAAATTTCATAGTGAGAAATAACCATGTAAAGGATTTTTCAAAAATCCCATGAATTATTTTTCAAAAATACTTTTTGAAAACTCATTTGGAATCGTTTTTTTATATCAAGATAAATATTTGATACATATACTTTTCAAAAACAATAATAATCTAGTGTTTTCAAAATATATATTTGGAAACAATTTTTAAAAATAATTATAAAAAACAACTAATTTTAAAAATCATTTCCCAAAATATAATATTATTTTAATGTACATATTTCTTAATATCATAATTTTAAAAACACTTAAAAATAAAATATCATTTGAAAATAATTATAGCTTTGAAAATATTGATTATAAAACACTTTTCATTTCAAAAAATCATGGATTCCTATATTTAGTTTTAAAAGAACCATTATTTTTTAAAATAATAAATTTTTAAAGAAAAAAATGATACTAGACAACCATTATGAAATTTTTGTGGCCACATGAGGTATCCCCTCTTGGATAGAGTGTACTTGAGGTTATGGGTTCACTCCTCATCCCTCATAATCACTTTTGATACCCAAGTGACATTTTTACCCTAAACTTTACTAAGTGTTTCGTTTCTCATTTAATTCCCCTTAAAACACACTTTTTAAAACAATATAAATTATTTTCAATAGTAAATAATATTACATTAAATTCACTTTTACCAACAAAATATTATTTAGGAAAATTCACTTTCCTTTATTTTTAAAAAAATTATAGAAATTCTTAATTTATAAAGAAAATTTTGAAAATTATTTCCATAATGGAATAATTTTATTTATGCACATGATTATATATATTAAATTTCATGAATAATATATTGTATGGTCATAATAATGATCATGAATTACATTTACTTTTTTTGATTAAACAATCTATATGAAAAATGATAGCATGAAATGATATGATTTATTTAGGAGAAATTAGGGAAATTTTAACCATTATTTCATAAATTAAATAACACTTTAAATATTTATGTTATTACCTATATAAAAAACCATAAATACTTTTTTTAAAAAAATAGTTATATTACTACAAACTTGAAAAATAATAGTTTTTTAAATATAAGTACTTTATGTAAATAAGAGGTTTTGGAAAATTACACATAAAATATAAGACTTGGAAATAGAACTCATATTTTAAATATAATAAATTTTTAAAGTAAAATTTATCTTATATAAATTGAATAATACTTACATTAAATGGTTTGAATAATTAGTGATACCCTAAAAAAATTAAACGTGTACATTTTGAAAATAATAATATATATATACACACTTAAATAATATAATACATACATCTCATAGTTTTTAAATAAATATATTTATAAATATTATAGAGTTTTTAATAAGTAATAAAACATTTTTTATAAAATAATACATAGATATAATAGTTTTAAAAAAATGAAATCTCATTGTTGCTGAAAAAAAAACAAGGTTTCTTTCACTTTATGGTGCGCGGACTGGGTCAAGGTAGTGGCCTTCTGATGGCTTGAGTTGGGTACTCAAACTATAGGGAAAAGAGAGGTAGAAATAAAGAAGGATGGTCTTGGATAGGGTTATCCAAAGAGGGTGATTTCCCTCTGTAGTAAGGTGTTTATCTTTATATATATATACATGTTCGTATGGGGTGGCTTGACCTTCCAAGAGAATCCAAATATTGTTCGAGATGACTACTAAAGAAACGTGAATATTTTTCGATCAACTGGTGGGTCTAAATTGGGGTATTAAAAAATTCCTTGATTTAAGTGTAAACAACCTGAAGAAAGTGGGTAAAAATAAAAACAACCCAATTTGAATTTAAAACAAAAAATATACTCGAATACAAAATTGATTATTATGTTTAATCTAACCTTGATATGAATCCTTGAGAAGTAATAATGGCCACAAGTGGATGGGATTCATTGTAGGAAAAATCATACAAAGTTAGGATATGGTTTTTTCATCATGCTAAAATCGACCTTAATATAATACTATATATCTCTTTCTCAAACTATTGTTTTATTGTATTATAATAACAAGATGGATAAAAATTCTTAGAGAAGGATAATGGAGGTGGTGCCTTAGATTAGATTTAAAATGAAACTAATAAAGAATATGATAAGTACATATGGTTTTCATGGTTGCAATGAATCCAATTGAACGACCATGTTTGAAGACGCTAGTTTAAATGGTGAACATTAACCCCTTCTCTTGATCCCATATTAATAACTCAAAAGTGTAGCCACTCAAATATATACTAACTGCTCCCTGAAGTATCACAAAAGCACATGGGGTACACTCCTAAACTAATCTGACACATGTGTAGGTTATGTCCCTTTAATTTACTCAAGGTATTATACATGGTCTGGTGGTCACTTTTCCCAATCCATATGACCCAAGCGAGGCCACCCATCCTACTCATCCACAAATAGGGCTAGCTAGTTTTGATGTCACTTTGTAGTTAACCCACTAGAGTCCCACATGTGTGTTAATGGGTCCCCTAGTTGGCTTATAGGGTTGTCCAAATTTTTATATATATTTCTAATATATAAACTATTAAGTTAAAAAATTATTTCCTTTAAATTATTATTATTATTATTATGTACATTTTGTTTAAAGTAAATCTTAAAATTTCCAATTGATTACTTCTATTAAAAATCCAAAAGTAACAAATATTCATTATAGTGTAACATTTTATTCATAAGGTATTTAATAAAAATAATAATTATTAAATATTAAATAAGATTATAAAAATATTTATTATTTGAAAACAAATTAAAATATAATTAATCCTTACAATTATCACAAGTTTTATAATAATACATTATTTAATAGTAAAAATGTATTATAACCTAACATTTTTAAAACTATAAATAAAGATACTTTTAAATAATTTTACAATCATCTTAATTTAAAATTCCCTTTTATTAAAAGTTGATTTAGTTTAGAAAATAAATTTCATTTTAAATGTTCTTTTAAATAATTTAAGAATTACCAATATTTTCATTATTAAAAATAAATTCTAATTTATAGCATTCAAGTGACTAATATTAATTTTCAAAATATCAACATAATGAATATGTACATTTCTTAAAGAATATTAAAATGTTCCTAAATAAAATACTATATCTTAGATAACATAAATAATATTTTATAAATATAAACATATAATCCAAAAAATATTTTTTTTGGAAAAATAATCACATAATTAATTGGTTTTAAATTATAAAACAATAAATTTCTTAAAATTAAATTTTAAAATTAAATTTTTCAAATTCATAGGATGTTACATCCCCCATTAAAATTAATTTTCCCTTAAGAATCCATTCATCATGCTTAAGTAAATTCTTAATTTCCATTATTAGAATTTAGAAAACTAGAATTACTAAAATTATATATTCTTTTGGGTACTTATTTATCTAGAAGTTTAAAAGAAATATGTTATCCCTAATATTTTATCCAGAAATGAAAAATTCAAATTCTCCATAGTTTTATCAATCATTTCCTTGATACCAATCATAGTGCCCCGTGAACCATGCATCCAAATCTAGTACAAAATAATGTTGTGTATTGTTTTAAAAAATAAAATGAAAAATATATAATTCATTATACATATGAGAATCTTTTATGGTATAAGATTTGGAATAAAAGTACAAACCATTAAAAATATGTTAGTTTAAAAAATAAATAACTAAAAATCTATTTGACTTTTCTCGTGCTAGCTAATTTTCGAATATAAACTCCTTCTAAACTTATAAATGAACCTGAAAAGAAAATAAAAACATAGGATAACCAATTATAGAGTAAGGGTTTTTTTAACTAGTGAAAATCCTTTTTTAAAATACATATTGAAAAATCATTTGAAAACATTTTTTTATTTATAAAAATTAATATTTGATACATATACTTTTAAAAAACTAAAATTTTATAAGTTTTTAAAAATATATCTTCTGAAAAAAAAAACTTTTAAAAACACATGTAATTTTGAAAATATTTTCAAAAAATATAATAATATTTGAATGTAATTATATCCAAATAAATTTTAAATAAACACATCAAAATATAATATCAGTCGAAAATATTTATTAGTTTTAATATATTGATTTGAAAACACTTTTCCTTTGAAAAAATAAAGATTTATCCATTGAGTATTTTAAAAAATATTTATTAAAATAATAAATTTTTATTGCAAGAAAACAATACTATAAAACCTTTATGAAATCTAGGTGGCCTATTAGTGTATCACTTCTCAGATATAGCATGCTTGAGGCTGTGGTTTCACTCTCTATTTCTCATGATCACTTTTGATATGCAAGTGATGGTTTTTTATAGAAAACATTTTTTTAGGGTTTAAGTTCTCATTTAATTCCCACAAAACCACCCTTTTGAAAAAAAATATAATCTATTTTCAATAGAAAATAATGTTACATTAAAAACACTTTTAAAAAATATCCTTTAAGAAAATAAAGTTTCTTAAATAATTAGAGAAATCCCTAATTTATAAAAACGATTTTGGAAATAGTTCCCATAAATGATTTTTTTTACAAACACGCTTATATATATGAAATGTCATGAACAATATAATTTGTGACCATAATAATGATCATGAATTTTATTTATATGTTTTAAGTAAACAATCCATATATAAAATGATAACTTGAAATGATATTATTTCATCACAAGAAATTATGTTAATTTTGACCATTGTTTCATACATTAAATAAAACCTTAAAGATATAGGTTTTTACCTATATAAATAATCATAAATACTTTCTTCGGAAAATAATTATATAACTATAAACATGAAAATAATAGTTTTTGAAATCCAACACCCTTATATAAACAAGGGGTTATGTAAAATTATAAATAAATTGTAAGATTTGAAAATGGAACTACTCCTCTACATATAAGGGGTTTTGAAAGTATACTTTTATTTTTTACGTAAAATAATACATAAATATAATGGTTTTAAGAATTATTGATACCATAAAAAAATTATTAAAATTATAAATTTTAAAAATAATATATATATATATACACACCCTGAGATAATATAGTTTTTAAAAATCACATATTTGAAATAGAGATATTTATCCATATAAAACAGTATTTAATAATAAATCAAACATGGTTTATAAAATAATACACACATATACATGTTTTAAAAAATAAAAACCCATTGTTTCTAGAAAGCCAAACAACTCTTCTTCTTATTTAGGGTGCTCATACCGAGCGAAGGCAGTGGCCTTCTACTCACTTGAGTTGGGTGCTCAAACTGGGGGGGGAGAAGAGAGGAATAAAGAGGGAAGTATAGGCCTGGGCAGGGCTCTCCAACAAGGGGGGTTCCCTCTATATTAAATTATATATATATATATATATATACTGGTTCGCATGGTGTGTCTTGAGATTCCAAGAGAAGATGGATCTTTATCGAGATGGTGATTGGAGACCCTTAAATAGTGTACTATCAATTAGTGGGTCAAAATGAGGTGTTAAATAAAATCCTTGATTCAGGTATAAACATCCTGATTAAATTATTTAAAATGGAAAACAAATCGATTTCATTTTATCAAAAAAATAATAGTCAAAATAACTTTTTATTATTATATTCTATATGTCCATCATAATCTTCCTAGATAATTAATAATGGCCACTGGTGGTCAGGGTTTGTTTTAGGAAAAATCATATGAAGGTAGTATGAGTGTAAGGTTTTTTCATCTTTGGAAAATTGACTTTAATAACATACTTTATATAGATCATTCGTAGTAGTTTTATCTTGTACCAGAATGAGAATATGAAGATAAATGCTTCAAGAATGATGATAGATATAGAAGCTTAGATTAACTTGAGAAAGAAGGTAGTGAAATTTTAAGAGGGGTCATGAGGAATAAGATCACTATGGATGGTTTAGATAGCTACGATGAATCAAATCAGATGGCTAAGTTTTATGTCGTTGTTTTAGACTATAAATAGTAAATTCTCCCTTAAATTCTACATAGGAAACTCAGACGTATGGCCAATTTCATATATAGTAACCGCTCTCCAAAACAAGATAGAATCACTAAACGGGGTACACTCTTGAACCACTCTCAGAAACTTGCAGGTCATAGCCCACCCATGTACTAAATGGCTAGTACATGGTCTAGTGGGAACTTTTCCCAACCCATGAACCACAAGTGAGGTCACCCATCCTACTAAGTTACTTCTTGGGTTTGTTGGTGTTTAACTCTCCATCTAGTTGACCTAGTACGCCCCACATGTGTGTTGATGTGGGCCCTAGTTGTCTTAGAGTGTTTTCCATATTTTTTATAGATTTATACCATATAAACTATTGTGTAAAAATTTATTTTTTAACTTATCATTATTTTCCTCTAAATTTAATTTTTAAGTAAATATCAAAATTTCAAATTGATTACTTCTTTTATAAAAATATCGAAATTACCAAAGAATCATTGTTTTATAAAATTTTATTCAAATGGTATTTAATGCAAATAATTATTATTAGATATTAAATAGTAGTATCATAATTTGTATATTTTAAAACAAATTAATGTTTAATTTAGGCTTACAATTATCACAAGATAGAAAATAGTAAGTTATTTAATAGTATAAATATTTTATAACCATAATATTTTGATAAATATAAATAAGTATACTTTTAAATAATTTTATAATCATCTTAATATTAAATACCTTTTTATTAAAAGGGGATATATTTTAAAAAGGGATGTTCATATTAAATGTTATTTTAAATATTTTAATAATTTCCAATATTTCTGTTATTAAATATTAATTCTAATTTAGAACATTGAAAGGACTCGTATTAATTTTCAAAATATCTACATCGTATACAAATAATTTTCTTAAAAGAATATAAAAAAGTTTCTCAATAAAATTCAATATCATGGAGAATAGAATTAATATTTTATAAATTTTAACATGAAGTTCCAAACGTATTTTGATTAGAAAAATGAATAACATAATTCAAAAAAGATGGTATTAAAACATGTATTAGTTGGTTTTAAACTATAAAATAGTAAACATATTGCAGTTTAATTTTAAAAGAAAATAATTAAATTCTAGGGATGTTGCATTCACTTTTGAACTAGTGGTTTATGCATCACTTTTTTTGAAGGAACTAGGCCTAAATCATTATCATGGGATGATAGATAATGTCTATTTGGTTTGGGACTATGTTTTGGGAAGTTTCATTTTAGATGAAGTGTGTGTGTGAGTATGTGTAATAGTATGATGGAATTCATGTAGGGATCAGATGACCTTGTTGTGTCAATGGTGTGAGAGATTTATCAATTTATTATTTTATCTATTGTTTATGGATTTCATTTCAATTCTATCATGGATTGGTTGAGTTTAATTAATATAAATTTTACATATATACTCATTTATCACTTTCACTTAGTGATGTTGAAGACAATTGTGGAACCCTACTGGGTGAGTGGGTACACCTACTTCCAATGAACATTGGGTGGCTTCTAGTGCGCATGGGTAGATAATTATTTGAGATACATGTAGTTTAAAGTTATTACTTCAAATATGTGCTTATGACTCATGGTAATATAGGTTAGAGAGGTTATGGTTCCAACCTTTATTGTTTGAGTTATTGTGAAGGCAATTTCCATTTTATTTTATTTTTGTGTTATCCATTGTGGACATAATTATCAAATTACACCATATACACGGATAGAGGATGTGGATGGTTTCAATTATGCAATTCATATAGATTTTTTATATTATTATTTCATGTTTATGTGTTTTTTTCCAAATAATAATAGGTTTTTTTATAGATGCACCATGAAAAAATAGTGAACATTTATTTAGTTTTTACATCCTCATTTATAAACAAAAATTTATATAAAAACAAGTCATGTTGAATATTTGAAAAATATTATAATGAACTAGATTAATTTATACATTGAATAGATATTTTCCCCAAGTATAAGATATATCTATCATAGCTTGTCAGCAGCATCTCGAATATAGGTAAATGTGCCCACGTTTTTTGACCATCCAACTCAGAACCTAATATATCTTTGTTTATATCATTATAATCCTTCCCAATTATAATATTTTATAAATAAATTTGATGTAAATTTCATTTTATTATTAGTTCGTAGTGTTTCTAAATTCATACAAGTTTTATTTTCAACCATTTTTTTCACATTTTCTTATTAACTAAATATTTCAAAAATATTATGAAATAAAAATCACACATTAATTAAAGTATTAATCATAAATATTTTAGAGGAATTTACTCTCTCCTCTAAAAGAATACTTTGTAGTTAGACATAAATATCGTAGTGAACATAGATGAACATTATCTTTAAAAACTAATTACCTCATTTGAAACTTATTATTTTTAATAATCATAGAGCTAATATTTTCATTATTTATAATTTTTATATTAGTGATCCAATTCCCACCATTGTTTCATTTTCAGGATATTTATTAAATATTTATCTTATAGGAATGGTTTTGGATTTATTATAAAAATTTCCTTAATTTAAATTTTAAATGATTTTATTATTCTATTAATTAATGGATTGAATGGAAAACTATTGATAATTCTTTATTTTGATATTTTGAAGGTGAAATATGTTAGTTGTAGAAAAAAAAATTATGTGGTTTTTAAAGATGATATATGTTTATAGTAGTATAGTCATTCAGCTAAGGACTATCATAAAAGTGTCATCGAGTCTATATGGAATACGTAAGGGATTGTTTTGTCTATTAACTCGATAAATTTAAAAAAATTGGAGATAAAAACATGTAACTTATCCAAGGTAGAGTGATTTGTAGTAGTCATTTTGACTATATACTAAAAAATTTATTAGTTTATGATAAACACAATAGTCAAACTAATGGTCCATAGTGATTCTAAGATTCATTAACTAAGTCATTGGGGATAAATTTCTAATACCTATGATCATTAACATGGGGAGTAGAAAACATAAGGGTTGCGTACGTGGAGAAATTTTAGAAAAGAAGCTTGTGATATTTTCTTATACATAGAAAATTATAAATAAACAAAAGTTATGACATTGAAAGATTAGTGAGACCCTGGAGAAAATTAAGCGAGTTCCATGTAACAACCCAGTTAGACATTCCCACACCGTAGGGAATATATTTGCATCATGATGGATATTCTAGCCAAAATCTTGAACGAAAACTTATATAAGATCTTGTTACAGTGAGGATAGTTGAAACATGAGTATAGTGAAACAAGTTAAAGATACATGATTTATTAAGCACCATTCCTTAGCAGGTGCTTATTCCTAGCATGATATATTTTAGGAGTTATTTTCATAGTATAGCGAGAATATCTATATTCTCATCCATTTGAAACACTTTCCATTTATCTTATTAACTAGGAAAAATGAAATAATATCAATGGGTAATTTAAGGGAAGTCAACCAAAGATTTAGGGAAGCTTTTGAAGTCTAAAAATCTATAGAAAATATGGAAACCCAAAACTATGTGGAAATATGAAACTACTTAATAAAATATAGTACGGAGTGACAAAATGAACATATAAATGTTTTATAATATATTTTTTAAATTAATAAACATATTTGTATTCATTATAAGGGGGATCTGACCCCTACTACTCGGTTATTGGTAAGGATGGTTTTTCAGGGTTTTCTGTTTGTTTTTTGTAGTAATTCCATTCAGAAATTCAAATATAATTCTATTGTTTTCCCATTATATCAATACACATGGCTAGATACTCCTAATGCATATTTTTGGGTTAATTTAAATTTTATTTTTAAACAATTATGAATTATTTGAATATATAATGACCATGTAAGACCAAGTTTAAACATAAGGTGTCATAGAGTAAAAATAAGGTGTCATTATTTAGATATCGAATAAATGATTTTTCATTATTATACTATTGATAAATATTATTATTGTTTCTCACACAATTTTTTTATTAAATGGATGGAACCAAAAATATTCATTTTAAGGCTAAAGTTGATAGAAAATTTAATGATTCTACTCATGATAAATGAAATGAAATGGGAGTTGGAATGTGAAACATTATGATTACTCCTAATAATTTATCTCATTATATAATTTAAAATCTCAACTTGGGTGAGTTTTTTGACACACCTAAGAAGAGAAAATGGAGTTTCATGAATATCATAGAGGAAAGAAGGTATATCCTTCAACATGCTTAGAATGTGGGAAGATGTGTATGGGAAAATGTATCAATGTAATGGGAAGATTTTTTGCGTGTGGAAAATAATGACATAGAGTGAGTAATTTTCATGGAAAAGTGAAAAGATCAGTTAGCATTATGGACGGAAATAATGGTTTTCATAAGGTATCATTGATAACTGAATTTTTTATATGTGGAAAGTACTATAAATACCTAGAAATTATGTATAAATTTTTTAATTATATGGAATTTCTATGACATTGTGAAATCTGACGACACATAATTATGAGGACCGGATTGCCTATAATGATCTGTCAAAAAATGATAAGCTTTAAATAGCGTGCATTAGTAGTTTTCTTAAAAAAAATGAATAACTCTTAAACGGATTCCCTGATCAGAAATACGAGGGAATCATTTTTTTCGGGATGGTGGGTTTACTGTATGCACGACTTAAATTTAGTCGGCACAAGCCTCTAGTGAGAAAACCCAAAAATTTAATAACCGTCAATAAAATAATTACATAAAATTATATTATTTTTCAAATGATTATAAATCACAAAAGATGACTCAAATTAAAAATATGAGACTACCGTTGAACTCATGATGGTATGTTTTCCTTAGTCAGATACTAACATTGTCCAACACGATCCAACAGTGGAGTTTTTGGTCGTAAATAAAATAAATAATTAATATTTATTTTATTGTTAAATCCTTAAATTCTAAACAGTAACTCAGATTGAAAATATGAGAGTACCGTTGAGCTTTTGAGGGTGTGTTCCCCTTAGGCGGAGCCTAGCCTCGATCGGCGTGGGTCGAGGGTGACTGTTAATAATTTTTTACCTTTTTTAAGGTACGTTTAGTAAACATGTGGGGGATGATTTCTATTTTTTGAACCAGTGCTAGGATTAGAAATATGAGGCCACCATTGGATTCGTAGAACCATGATTCGCTTAGGAAAATATTAACTTCAACCGGCATGGGTCGGATGAAAAAGTAAATTTTTGGATATTACAAAAAATAATAAAATTACTCCATGAGTTATTTAATCTCTTTTTTTGTTACTGTTGAGTGACATGGCAGAACCACAGAGTTAATAGGTTATTCAATGACTTCACCCTTAGGTTGTGTAACCTCAACTTTTGTTTTTTTAATGGAACACTAAATGCAATTCATTAATGAACCACATTAATGTTATGTAACATGGTTGGTTCCTCACATCAATTTAAACAAATCTTGGGCCTGGTTCTTGTGCACTCATGAGAGAAACCTCTAACAAAGTGTCGGCAATGTCTTCCTCCAACATAGACCGGACCTTCGATACCTTAGAAGATTTGAATCAGGCAGAGACGAACGCCAACGAACACGCTTTGAATGTTGTCCCGTCTTACTCATCCACACCGTCTACCAATGTATTCGAGGTAGGGGTTATTTGCTTAATTCCTCCCCTTTCTCCATTCTTGAATATTATGAAGAACATGGATCAAACATCCAAGGTGTTGATCAATGTTTTGTTATTTAATCTGGGAGGATAATGCATGGTTACTTTATTGGGGGTTTTATGATTAAATAATACTTCCCATGTTATAATGCTAAAGCGGAGGGTGCGGGGTGAGCCAAACAAGGGATGGACCCTTCACTAATCTCGAGTTGGCGGCATTCTTCATGGGAGATCGAGAAATATGGTGGAAAGGTGAAACTTCATGCCACGTAGTGTAGCTGTTTTCCCGAGAGGCCTATAGGTGCAGAAGGGAAAGTAATCAGACCACCAGAGCTTCGCTGGTGGCCCACGAAAGTATCTCCAGTGTGGCGATGCTAGAAACCAAAGGAGACGGTGGCCAGCTACCATCATCTGCGAGATGGTGGTGGTGCCTGAAGTCGTCGTGGCGGATGACGGTGCGGCCGACCGGCGCCGTCCGCGTTGGAGTTGGGTGGCGCACCGCAAAGGAGGGTCGCAGCTTCAAGCCGTGGTGGAGGGTAGACCTGTGTTCTGCAGGTTCCGTAGGTGATTGGTCCAGCGAACCGACTAGGTGGAGCGGTGCCAACCAGCGCTGCTGATTGAAACCGAAAAAACATCGGTCCATTCGGGAGGGGAGCAGACCCCTCGCGCCTGACCAGTGGGCCGAGCGGTCCCACGGCCCAGCAGGACAAACTCGTGGCCCAGCGGGTCGAGCCTGTGGCCCACCTAAACCAGGAAAAACCCATCCCATTCAGGCCAAGCCCAGCGGGTCAGGTCGGTTCGACTGGGTCGTACCAGACCCGGACCCTTTTCAACAAAGTTATGCTTAAATGGGTGTATCTCCTAAATCGGACATATGTTTGACGAACCGTCGGCGGCTACATAACCTTCAGGATGAGGCGGTCCTTTTGAGATACTCCAATTGATTTTTGGAGAATATTGGAGTTTGGTCAGGTTGGATCGTACCCGAATCCAACCGGGTCCTCGACACTAAACTGCATATAACTTACAGACCAGACATCTGGTTGACACACCATCTATTGTATTGGAATCCTTAATAATAGGCGGTCCTTTTGAAATACTCTAAGTGAGTTTTGGAGAAAGTTAGAGTTTTTCTGGGTTGGATCATACTCGAATTTAACCGGTCCCTCAGCACTAAAATTCCTGCAGCTCCCACTCCACCACCTCCCCCAGTAGCTCCCACTCCCCCACCTCATCCTGCGGACCCCATTTTTTATCCTACTCCTCTGCCACAACTTCCTACTTATTTTGAGTTGTATGTTGATGATCCTCACCATTATATAGTTGCATATGGGCGGGTATATTTTATAGTAGATACACTTCATCATCAATAGTTAGAGGTAGAGCACCATTAGGTCATTGTACCGGATATTATAGATAGATGAGCTCGAGTACCATTACCAAAAGTTGAGATGAAAACAATTGGACATAGTATTATCCAATTTTTAGTTTGTCCTTCTAGACTTCTGTGACTCATTACAATAGAGTTATGTATATTATATCATTTATTTTATTTTTTATTAACGTTGTTTCAACATTTGAAAACAAATATATTTTTATATTTATTTTTATAGGAATACTTAAATGGTAAAGAAATAATGTATAGACAACAACAAAGAGAAATGGTCATGACATCATATACATATTCTAGTAGTCTTGACATATTGTCAATATATTTAAATTTTTTGGAGGATCATTATGAGTTTCCAATGGAACCTCATGATTTTGGACATGCAATAAATGTGGGGATTGTGAAAAATAATATCATTGAGCTTGATACTAGAGATAAGATGGGAATCAAAGTGGTGTAAATTTTTTCCATGTAAAACTTAACATCTTTACCTGTGTTATATTTATTAAAAACTTATACATATTTCTGTCTTGTATTAGGTATCTTTATAACATGTGTGAGAAGAATAAGAAAACCGATGTATATGGATTCATAGACCCGCATTTGACTTCCATTGAAGCATATACATTGGATGAGGAACAAAAAACACCTTATATTTCTGAAACATTTGAATAGAATATAATCATGCAGTGTTGGATAATGCCTTTTTGTGAGAGGTATGAAAAATATATCTAGAAAAGTGTTCATTTTATTTTCACATAAAAAACCACTAACCTTAAAAATTTTTTTCTATCAGTGATAATTAGATGTTAGGTGTTTTTTTTCAAGGGATAAAACACTTTATTGGATATGATCTGTCCATGGCGATGTGCAAGGATGATTTCAGAATATATTGGAAAAGTAAATTTCAATATCTTAATAGTTTTCAATATTATAATGAATTTTAAATTTATCCCATTCACATTATTTTCTAACAGGGGATGGGTCTAATTTTGAATAAACATAAAGAAAAAGAGTGCCACGATCAAATATGTAAAAGTAAAAGTAAATATCCATTTATAATTTTTACTTTTTGATGTAATACATAAAAATGATATTTTGAATTGAGACTCATTTAAATAGAATTTTCATGAACAAAAATTCACCATCGAATGTTGATATTATATGTTAAGATTTATGTAGGAAATAATTACAACCGAAACACTTTTGAAGTTTTACCTAGTAATATTTACTTATAAAAATTTCCATAATATTTCATTTGATTTATTCATTATACATGTTAACTATTATCCTTTTAATTTTTAGCTATTTGATGACCCTCAACCCTATAGTTCCCTAGAGGTTAAACACTTATAAGTGGAATGGTCAAATTTTTTTTACAGGTTTGATTGGATTTTAGTTTGTTTGTACTGTAAAATGTAATTTTGAATGTTGTAATTATAATTGTGTATTTGGTAGTTGTTTTGGTTGGATGTTGGTTTTTTTAGTTGACATTGTATGTTTTAAACATTATATATGTGAATGTTTAATTTTTCTCTGGTTCTTCTTGTTTGGGTCTAGTTATTATGTTTTTCTAGTATGCATTCTGGTCTGTTTTTGGTCTACTTTTGGTTTGGTTTCTGCTTGTTTCATACTTTGGTAGAGCGTAGTAATGGTTCCATTGGAGGTGGGGGTGTCCAGGGGGTGGGGCGGTTTAGGGGTGGGAGGGAGGTCCAGGGGGTGTCCTCAGGGGATGGGAGGGAGGTCTAGGAGGTGTCCCAGGGGGGTGGAGGACAGTCCAGGGGATGAAGGGACTGTCTGGGGCTATCCATGGGGTGGGAGGGTGTCCAGGGGATGGGGGTTTACTAGGGGTGGGGGTGTCCAAGGGGTGGGAGGTTATCTAGGGGTTGTAGGGTATTTTTAGGGGTGTCTATGGGGTAGGGTTGTCCAATTGTGTGGGGTGGTGTCTAGGGGTGGGTGTTGTCCAAGGGGGTGGGAGGGAGGTCCAGGGTGGGTGTCCAAGGGGTGTCCAGGGGGTGGGGCTGTCTAGTGGGGTGGGGTGGTGTCTAAGGGGTGGGGGTTGTTCAGGGGTGGTAGGGAGGTCCATGGGGTGGGGGTGTCTAGGGGTGGGAGGCTGTCCAGGGGGTGGAGGGGATGTTCTATTGGGATGTCTGGTTTGGTTCTATTTTCTTCTTATTTCTGGACTTCGCAGAGCGTAGTAATGGTTGAACGGTTTTATTTTAATAAAATTGGTTTTTATGTAGGTTATTTTAAAATCCACGTAATAAATTCAAGAGAATGAGTTTTTACATTTTTTATTAAATAACCAATGTAGTATATATGTTTTAACATCAGTTATTTTTTAACCGACGTGAAAAAATGCTTCACAGACTGGTTTATAACAGTCGTTATGCAAATAACTGATGTTATAAACCTATTTTCCACGTTGGTTCCTAAAAAACCAACATGGAAAATTTTTCAGAGTCATGATTTATCACATCGTTTATTTAATAACCATCATAATAAACACTATATCACATCGGTTATTTAAAAACCATCATAATAAATTACAACACATAAGTGTTTTCCACGTCGGTTTTTTAGTAATAGATGTTGAAAATTCTTCAGATTAATGTTTTTTACATCGGTTTTAAAATAACCGATATAAAAAAACAATATTTCTAACATCTCATATAATAATTTTGGCCTAAAACCAATGTAAAAAATAAAAAATAATTGACATAAAAAACATTTTTTGCACTAGTGAACATGAGGCTCTCTTGTTTCCTACCTTTTTAAAGAAAATTATAGATGTAAATGTCGTACTTAAATACTATAAAATCACTAACTATCTAAAGAACCCAACTAATAAACTCAATGAACAAAAATATGATCTAGCTGAAATATTAGAGGATGGAGAGAGGACACTAGATTCACTAGCCTTTACTGTCTATCATATTCATTTGAAGGTTGTCCTGACTTCTTTCAGAAATATTTATTTAGGACATAAGTAATATGAACTAGTATAAAGTGAAGAGTATGATGAAATTGTATTTAAGGAAGTGTGAGTATCTTCTAAAAATCACAAGATATGGATTTCTGGGAGCCTTGTGCATCAAGAAATAGTTAGAGGCTAAAGAAAAATTGTTGGTGATGCACCATATTTTAACACCATGTATTAAAATTTTATTATTAAGAAAACTCAACTAAATTTTACATATGATTAATTTGTATAATTATCCTTGTTGTTGTAAAACATAGAGTTCTTTAATTGAACTTCTATTGAACAGGTGGTAAAAATTAATGAAGAAAATGATGAGGCACTGTGGTTTAAAACTAAGATTGAATTTTGGCTTCACCCATATGTTTAAAATCATTATGAACAACAAGATCAATAAAAACCATATGATAAGAAAATCCATAGAGAGAACTACACTCAATAAATGGGATGTAAACGTTTAAAAACAATAGAAAATGTGGCCCTGTATTTTATCCTACAACCACCATTCAAGATTTTCCTTATAGGTCTAGGAATATATCTATAATACTTTACCCCTAATATTCTCTAAAACCATCATGAATGGATTCACACTAGAAGAAATGAATTGTGGTTGTTCAAATCATATAAACTACAAAACCCCTTAGATTTTTGATAACAGCTATAACTGCTTCACTAGGGGTAGTAAAACACAAGAACCCACTTTGGGGGGGGGGGTAAACCAATAATTTTTAATTTTTCCCATTTCTTTTCTTTTTTTTTGTTTTATATCAGTAAATTACTCACTACGGTATTTTTATTAATGGTTTATATTGGTTATTATTTAGGATCCTAACTCAAAGATAACTTTGGGAACAATAAACTAGGTTTTATTTATCTTTTATATTAGTTCATTCATTGATACTATTTTGTGATCATGATATAAATTAAGGGGTAGAGTTATAAATATGTGGAGAATTTGGTATATCCTGATTTAGGAAATATAATTTTAGGTTATTTTGTTAGTTTTTGTAATATTTTTAGGATATGATGTTCTTTATTGAATTCTTGGTAAAATTCAGATCATTAAGGTATTTTTAAAAAACTACTTGATTTGAATTTATAAGGTTTTAAGTGATTTATAAAATTAATATTATTTCCTTATTTAAAATTTCTTTGTTTAAGCAATTTTGATTAAATGTTAAATTAATTTTCACAGGTTTTGTCCAATGATTATTTTTACCCAACCTGAGAGGTTTCTAATCCTTTTTCATAAGTTGTTTCATCTATCTTTTCTGAGAGTCTTGATGTAATTTGTAAGATCCAAAACTTGCATTTTTTACCTT
Source organism: Viscum album (assembly GCA_963277665.1). Lineage (NCBI taxonomy): Eukaryota > Viridiplantae > Streptophyta > Magnoliopsida > Santalales > Viscaceae > Viscum > Viscum album. The sequence goes on along the minus strand of OY728127.1, from coordinate 37,567,907 downwards.
TTTACAAACTATTAGAGTTCATGAACTATGTCAAATATGATTGATTAAAAATTTTCAAATCAAAATTTCACATTTAACATCTATTTTGATCCAACAAATACATATGATATTTTATTAATCCCAAAATATCTATGAACAACGTTTTTAGGTAACTAAATTTCATTCTATTAATCCTTTTCCAACCTGCTCTAAAAATTAAATCATGATTATTCTTGAAATCAAGTGTGGGGTGGGAGATATATATTTTTCTATTTTTACCTTGAATAAATTATGTTAGAAGGTGATTTGAGAAGTGAAAACTCATTTGATTTTATTTTAGTGATAAAACAACAAAAAGGTGTGATATAATGTAAGGAAAATATCTTCCAAAAATATATTATAAGGGAATTTGCACTAATTTTTAAAGGATAAAGATGTCTCTCCTCTCAAAAAAATCTATGATATATGTTATAAATAGAATATCACTATTTATATAAGAGAATATCGAAGAAAATAAAATGAGGAAAATCACTACTACTAAAATTTATATTGTTTGGACTTCTCATGAGATTCAAAAGGATTTTGGAGTTCAATCATTCCAAAGAAGAGTTATTGAGTAAGAATTATTGAGTTTTAACTATTGATCCGGAATTTTAATTTATATTAAATTCATAAACTACTCTTTTTATGTCTCTATTTTAAAATCTAAAACATAAAAAACCTTAGAATTAGAAAAACCCAAATAAAATACCTCATGTTTGAAATTTTTTTAGGAATCTATGAATTAGAGATACATAGAAGGAAGTGTGACTATTTAAATCATGAATGCTCCTGAGAATGAGAAAATACCTATTTTAAAATTATGATGTAAAGATATATATAATTATTGGAAGGAAATTAAAATATTCCCATGGTGATTAATAGAGGATTGATTGAATTTTTATGTTCACTAAGAAAATTTAGAATTGATATCTATATTGGTTAACTGATATTTCATTGTATGTTCTAATTTAAAAGTATTTTTGAATCTATCTTGGGAAATTTTCATGACCTTAATATAAGATGATTACCTAAAATTGAAATTCTTACATATGGGGGAATTTATAGAGGTAATAATTTCATTATTTATAATATGTATTTTAATAATTTAATCCCTATGATTTTATCATTTTATGGTTAATTATGACATATTCTATTTATGGGGATGTTTTACAATTTGTTATAAAGATAGAATAAATTTTAATTTTAATGATTTTATTATTTTTTGGTTAATGTATTAAATATATTTTTAATGGAATTTTCTTATTTTGTTATTTTCAAGGTGAAATAAATTAGTCGCAACAAAGTATGAATATAATTGTAGTTTGTAAGGTGATATTTATTTATAGAAGTAGAGTTATTCTACTAACACTATGAATAAAATTAACATTGAGTCTACTAGGAATACATTAGAGTTATTCTGACTCTATAATCGAGAAGTTTTCAATGGATATATATATATATATAAAAGTAACTTCGGGCTGGGTATAGTGATATGTAACATACATTTTGAATCTACATTAATTTTTTTTGTATCTATAGAAACGTAATAGTTAAAGATATAACTCATAATAAAACATAATATTGACTTTAAAAAATATGTGGGATCAAACTCAAAAATGTTTGGTTCATTTCCCTAATCATAAGGAAATATTGGAGTGATTCTCTTAGAAAAATTTCATCCAAATTATACTTGTGATGGTTTTATATTTTAAAAAATCAAAAGAAATGAAAGTCAAACCATGGGAAGATTAGTCACACTACGAAGAATATTAGGTGAGATTACTGGTACTTAATAATTAGATGTTCCCATGCTTTGAAGAATGGATCAACACTATGATAGATTCTAATCCAACGACTTGAAATAAAACTTATATAATATCCTATTAGGGTGATGACAGTCACATCGTGAGATTAATGAAATAAGATGATGATAGAGGATTTATTAAACACCACACCATAGAATATTTTCATTCCTATCACGAGATATTTTAGGAATAATTTTCATACCATATAATTCATCATAACATTATTATCCATTCAATATAATTTTCATATCACTTGTAAACTGAGAAAACGGAAACAATATCATGCGATATTTGAAGGTAAGTTAACTAAAGTATAAGAGAATATTTTAATGTGTTAAAATCTATAGAAAATCTGGAAAATAATTTCTATATGTAAATAACCTACTTTCTTATCCAATATCACATGGAGTGATCCAATACATAGAGAAAAGTCTACCAATATCCTACTACCTATTAATAAACATCACCTTGTTCATTATAAATTGATCTAAAATGTTTCCTCTTTTCTTGAGGGAATAATAGTAGTTATGGTTTTCTTTTTTTTCTATTGTAATTTATATCATGCATTCTAATATAATGGTTACATTTTTTCCTATTTAATATATCATTTTATATGTGTTTCTCTCCACTATAATTATTCTTAACCATTTGAGTATAACTAACACTTGTGTTGATATGAGAGGGAATAAACCAGTGAACTATGTTTTAGTTTTCAATATTTATGTTCTCTCTTATCTACCCTATTTTTGTGTTGTTATAGTGTGTAGTTAAAAAGGTTAGTTGTGACAATATTTCACTTTTATCTATACTTTATTATTCTTCTCACCTATAATTACATATCAATTATTACCTTCCCTATATTTTTCATCATACAATAGTAGTGAGAAGTAAAGTAGAGAGTGTTCTAGAGGTCATCAACCATGTGAAGTGGGGCCCTTTCCTTGTGTTAGTCTCATAAGGGAATCAGTGAGTGATACCATTGTTTAGACTCACTACCCTAATAGATCTTTACCTCATAATTATTTGGGTAATCCATTGGTTATTCCTTTAATGATAACAATATGATATTTACCTTCCTTATCTTTAACCCTTGATAATTTTTTACATTGATTATTTTACCAACTCTCACCAATTCATGCCAATAATAATATAAGAAATCATGATTAGAGGATAAATGTATTTTTACATATTTCACTCATATTGAACTAATAGAAGGAGAATGAAATTGGTAATGTATGGATACACCATAATCCACTAAACTAGATATTTGGTGGTGGTTTTAGGATCAGTAACTTCTATTATTTGGGTCACTACCTTTACATTGTTTTAGGATAGCACTTCTCCTCCCAAGAAACTCCCCTTCACATCCACCCTCATTTATTGTAACTCCATGAATGGAAAACTGTTTTGGAATACATTCCAACAAAAACACTCCCATGTCATAAGAATAGACCCATAATATGAAAAATGAGGTTTTTTTACATTATATAGTCCAATATTTCATAAATATAGACACATCATGTGAAAAATGGTGATTTTTTCCTTTGTATAGTTCAATATAAATAACAGTAACCTCCTCTGACAAATAAGGGGTTGTCATGTTTTAATTTAAAGTAATGATCCTTGATTTTCACAAAAATTTAATTTGATTTAGACTTATTATCCTTCATGTAGGTCAACTTATTACTTGAAACCATATAATACTAAATTCATACCATAAAAAAATAAATAATGGAAACATACTTTATACAAATTAAATCCCAATTAAAATAAAACATCACTCATCGAGTCATTCATATAGAAATATTTTTCACCCATCCATATACCCACAAATAGCTCATTCAAAATCAAGTAAAGAGTATAAGTTTTTTTGAAACATCTCTATTCATAAATTATTTTCTTGACCCTAAATTACATAAAAATTAATATTTTTAATTATACTAATATAAAAACAGGAAATATATTCTCATTTTTTAAAAAATAACTTAAAACTCTTTTCTATGATGAATTTCACAATCCACTTGTTTAATAATAAAATTATTGGGTAATAATGTTAAAAAATACTCATTTAAATGGAATAAAAAAAACATAACCCACTATCTAAAATTTTTATCAAAGGTATTATTGATAATATTTTAATAATATTTTATCAAAACCCCTCAATTTCAAGGAAATATAACAATGGAGATAAAAACATACATGCTACTAAAGATTGTGTTGTTTTTTCCTATAATGTTTTCAAAATACATATATAAAAATTCATAAAAAAATATTTTATGAATAATAATTATTTAAAAATACCTTTACAAATATCATCAAAATAAATCATAAGAAAATAATAGATTAGATCCCCCTACATATATATATTTCATTGAAATATACACATGTTTATAAATAGATCAACCTAATAGGATAAATTATGTAATTATTTCATAAAAATACATCTACAAAAAAAATTAAAAAAAATAAAGTTAAAAAAACCTTTATTTATTTGGGTTTAACATTGTTTAGGTATATTTGGAAATACTTGGTGTCCATTTTTTATGGCATACACAATTTTGGGATGAACCCTTTATAATGCTTTAGATTAGTGAAAATAAACCGATATTAGTGGGATATATATTATTCCAGAGGTGACCGAATAATTTTATACAGAAATATTACATTATTGTTTATTAATATTCATTACATATCATTATGATCCATGCTAGAACCACATATGTTTAGAATCTTCAAAAACATGTATACAAAAAAATTGGTTTATAAAAAATCTAAATCATCTCCCACTATGGTCTTCACATATAAAATCCTTCAAATGAATAACATACTTAAACCCTTTATTTATATCATTTGGAATACAAAACATACTAAAGGATGAGATGGGATTCTTAGTAAGGTTAAACATTGGAGATATCAGTCAATTATCATTTTTACGAATAACATGAAAATAAGGGTATGAGATTATTATCGTAACAATTTAAAATATTACCCAACAACTCATAGATCATAGTCATGAGTCATGTCATATATCTTGGAAGTTAATAATATATAAATCATAAGAGAATATAAATTCATGGCTAGTGGGAACGTATCTTAAGTATAAGATCATTTCACAAAAGAGAGGTGTAAAGTGTTGCATAACAATAATCATTTAAATAATATGTCAAGGCTCACTATTGGGAAAATCATTTATTTTTGTAAATAAACTCATTATGTAAATTTCTACATGTTCAATTATAACATTCTCTTAGGAGTAACCTCAACCCAATTAGCTTCATCATCATTACCCAATGTATTGGAGGGATATATATTTCTGGTCTCATACATCATGTAATAATAATCTATTTATATATATGCCACAAGTTCATGAAAATAGTATCATTTCCTTATATCTTAAATCATGAAAAAGAAAATGGGTTTTATTAGTATTTCATCATAATAATCAGAAAATATTTCATCATATCTTAATCAATCCTTAAAAATAAAATGAGTTTATTGTCATTTTCCATATTATCATAAACCACCATAATAAAAAGATTTAGAAGGTAAAATAAGAACATATCCCCTATTGATCACAAGAAACATTCAAGTATGTTAACATTGATGAAAAATTATTTTAAAAGAACATTTCAAAAATTATCTTTCAAAACATGGAAAATATCATTTTCATTTGATATGATTTAAAATAAAAAAAATATCATAATTTTTAGAAAATTATTTTCTTTGAAAATAAACTATGAAACTTATAAATTAATATTAAAATAAAATAATGGTCATGATTCTTGTAAAATTAACTCATGATGTGTTTGGTAAAAAACATTCTTTTCATACTTCTGTAGAAATTCAAAAAGCGCCTCAATCAGAATATGGAAAAAATATTCCAATTAAAAAATATAAAATTAAAAAAATATTTATAAATTACATAAAAAATAAAGGAATCGTATGAAATAAATTTCATTCAATAATTTTATAAAATATGTACATAGAAGGAAAATATTCCCGACCACAATGAGAAATAAGGTCATTTTTCATTAAAAACATTGTTTCAGTTCTCCTTGAGTACTAAAGAGATTGAAATGATAAGAGAAAATTAAAAACATAAGAATTAACTATAAGAGAATAAAATACATGTTCATATAGAATATTTAAAGAATACAATTCCACAAAAGTAAATTTAAATATAAATGATCCCAATAAAAATTGAGATCTAAGAATTAACATGTATGCTTTGGTAGATTTTGAAATATATTCCCCATGAAAAATAAATGAAAATGAAACATTATATTTAATTAAAATAATTATATTCATGATATAACATATAAAATGGGATTTATTTTCACCACCTAAAAAAATATAGGTTTATAATATAACAAGGTCCCAAAGAAGATGATTTTAGACAATAAATCCTTACTGATTTGGTAACTTCTGAATAAATATATCATGGAAGTAATAATCATAGTTATATATTCCAATATCATTAAATAATAAGTTTTCATTATATAACATATAAAAGTTGAATTATATACTCCTCATAAACATAAATAGTTTCATAACATCAAATATGTCTCAATAAAATGATATTGAGATGCCGAAGCCTTACTTCACGTCGCACATAATTTGTAAAAACTCTATCCTTCAGAATAATAAATAAAAATTTATTATTATTCTTCAATAGTGATATAACCATAATTATAATATCATATATTAACCAATTATAACATTTAAACGCCCATTTATCAATAAATATTTATTAAAATCATTGTTTTCTAGTGCTAACTGTTTTATTTTTTATGTAAGTTCTGGTTTAGCAATTATGGTACTTGCATCTTAATCATTTTTACATAATGTTAATAATATCAATCACTATATAAATATACTATATTTATTTATTTGAAAAATATTTATAACCATCCCAAAAAGGTATAGATGGAAAAATGAATTACACTCTTCGTTGATATGGTTTCTTATACCTTGAATGATAATTTCATCTTCTTAAGAAAATATGGAAATGAATATAAATAATATTTTGTCATTAAATAATATTAATTAAATAATAAATATCATATATATTTATTAAATCCATCATTATAAACATCTAAGTGAGGCTGTGATTGAAAATGAATCGTATCGCTTCATGGAGATGGTAGTCCACAAAATATTAGTATATAGGAGAAACTAATTTTATTATATTAGAATGGTTAATATAGAATTTAAGGAGGTAGAAGAATAAGTAAAATGAAAAATCACAGTTAAGATTATTACCTCCGCTTTGTAGAACCTCCTTTAGATCTTTCTTTAAGGACCATATGTGTGGTTATTTAAGAAGAATAGACCATATATAATTTATATAAGGAAGTTAAGAATATTTTTATCAAGGTTTGGTTGGCCTAATTCTCTCAATAAGTGTGTGGAAGAGAGGATATGTTGTGTCTTTATATAAGAGAAGATAGGGGAAACCTTGGAATTAGTTAAAGTTTTAAATTATATTAATTTTCAAGTTAAAGTGTATAAAAAATTTATATATTATGAATTTATAAAGAATATAATGTTCAATAATATCATCAAATAATATTTATATGATTTTAGATGATCATTTAAACCTTATCTATTAGTTTTAATCTCCCATTAACCCTTTTGATGATTACCATTATATCATATTTTTTTAATATTTAGGGGTCAATAAAATTATTATAAAATTAAATTTTATCAATAAGTAGAATTGTTTTTATATTCGTTATTATATCCTATTCACATGTCCATATATAATATTTTTATGAATTTTAATTCATTTAATACCATTTTACTCAACATAAGATACCTTTAAATTCATTTTTATGACTATTCACATTATTAACTTTTAAAAAATATATTATAGTAATGTAAATAAAATATAACACCATAACTCACCCAAAAAATATTACTCTATAAGCTTATAAAATAATTTTTTTGATTTTTCTATTCCATGAACATTCACTGTGTCGACATTATATAATAATATAAGGTAATTATTACACCACTAAAAATTATTAATAAAGTAAAAAAGATAAAAAAATCCTTAATATTTTAAATAACCATTTATAATGGAAAATACCCGCCTTCTATCCCTATGAAAAAATATTAGATTTATTAAAACAAAGAGAGTGGAATTTTGGATTTATTTATTAGTTAAAATAATATTATAGTCATTGTCAAATAAAAATGGAACCAATATTCTATATCATTAAATATTTTTTGAGTATGGATAAAATAAAATCATCCAATATAGATAATAAAGTTGTTTTATAAATTTTTAAATCCTTGTGACATTTGTTTAACCAAAATTACCTAATTTACCCTTATTTAGGTGGAAAATATTTACCACATTTATTTTTCCTAATGATCAAAAGATAAAGTTTACCAATTTAAAAATTTGGGAAATTATTACTAATAATATTTAATTAATATTATCGTATTCAATACCTAATTGTTTTATAAATTAATTTTAAAATAAACCCACAAAAAGAGATGAAAAACGGTTTCCAAGAAAAATTCATTTTTAGTACAGAAATGGATTTATACAAAAATTAAGCATAATATTGATTAGAATGGAATTAATTATATTTTTTTAATAAAATTTTACTAATAAATTCTAAAATCAATTCAAAACAAAATGGAACTCTGTAAATACATAAATGAAAAATAAATTTTTCTATAAAATCGATATTTTTAACTATTGATGGAGCTGAGCTAAAATGGGAATTCTCCGTGATAGAGATGGATGTCTATGATGTAATCCTAGGTGTGAATTGGTTGAAAAGGTTCAAGGCTAACATCTACAATTATAGTTGAATGAATAGTTTCACAACTCAAAATAGCATCAAGGATCTCCTCATAGGACAAAGGGTTGTAAAGATATGTGAAATGGGTTTGTTGGCACCAGTAGTGGGAAAGATCTCTTATTAGTTAGAAGTATTGACTTTGGCATTGATAGAAGAGATTAAGGATAATATTTTTCTAACATATGTGGATTAATTTCCTGGTGTGTTTCCTGAAAACTTATTAGGGTTACCACCTATAAGGGAAGTGGAGTTTATGATTGTTCTCCTTCCAGGGACCAGTCTTATTTAACTATTGTTTTATATGATAGAACAAACATAATTAATGGAATTGAAATTGTGGCTAGAATATCATGAAAGAAAAGGTTTCATTTAGCCAAGTATGTCTCTGTGGGTGACACCAATCTTGTTCATAAATAAATGTAATGGAACTCTACGGGTATGTGTGGATTGTCATAAGCTTAACCAAGTCGCGATAAATAATAAGTATCCACTTCCACACATTGGTGATCTATTTGATCAATTGAGGGGAGTCCAGTGGTTCTCTAAAATTTATTTTCAATCTAGATATCACCAATTGTGATTTCAGAAAGGGGATATTCCTAATACAAATTTCAAAAGATGATATAGCCACTATGAATATATAGTCATGCCTTTTGGTCTTATGAATGCACCAGTGATCTTTATGGCGTTGATGAATCAGATATTTCATATATATATCTGGATTATTTTTTTGTGGTGTTTGTAGATAACATATTTGTGTATTCAAGGACAAAGGATGGGTATGGGTAACATTTCAAGATAGTGTTAGAAATCTTGAGAGATAATCATTTGTTTTCCAAATTATCAAAGTGTAATTTGTTGATAAAAAAGGTATGCTTTCTCATCCATGTAATTTCTAAAAATGGTGTTTTTTTAGATCCATAGAATATAAAAGCTATTATCTATGGGTAATAAATGAATAATTCCTTTGATATAAGAAGTTTTCTTAGTCTGTCTGGTTATTACCGACACATTTTGTGCAACTTATCATGACTAGCTTCACTAATGACAGCTTTGACAAAAAAGAATGTTCCATTCTGATGGATTGAGAAATTCCAGAAGTCTTCTCAAAAGTAGAAAGTTCATCTTACATAAGCACATATCTTGATTTTTTTCAGAATTAGGAAATTCTTACATGGTGTACCCTGATTCTTTGGGATCTAGGTTGGGATGTGTTCTCATGTATGGAGATCATGTGGTTTCTTATGGTTCAAGGAAGATGATAGTTTGTTAGTAGAATTACCTAACATGTGATTTGATGTTAGCAGTGGTTTTCCATGCCTTGATGACTTCGTGTCATTATCTATTTGGTGATAAATTTACTGTGTTTAGGTATCATAAGAGCTAAAAACACATTTTCTCACAACAGGATTTATATCTGGGGAAAAGGAGATGGATGAAGTATATTTATATGTTTTACATCAACTTGATGTATAAACTGGGAAAAGGCAATTTCTTGGTAGATGCATTGAGTAGAAAGTCTTATGCTCAGTTGGAAAAAGAAGATTCAGATTAGTGGTAATTAATGTCAGTCCAATCCGATATGCATGTGGAATGTGAATACCAAGGGGGTGTTATAGTTTTCTTCTCACTCTCTATGGTTCCTGATTTGGTAAATTTGGTCAAAGAATCACAAACATCTGATTTAGATTGCCTGGTTATGAGTTTGAAACTCAATGGTGGGGATACCATTGAGTGATGGAAACTAGATGGGAGTTCATTTTTGTGTTCCATAGATAGGATGGTTGTACCTAATACTTTTTAGGAACAAATTCTTCATGATTACCACCATTCTAGATGGGTTTTACCCTGTGGAATACAAAAGAAGTATATGGTGTTGAAGGAGAGAATTTGGTGGATTGGTATGAAATGGAAAGTGGTTGAGTTCTTTTCAAGGTGCTTAACTTGTCAGTAAGTTAAGGCATAACATCAATGAACAACGGGTATGTTGCAATATTTACCTATACTAGTTTGTAATGGGAGTATATAGCCATGGATTTTGTTATTTGTCTCCCATGAATAGTCCAAAAACACTATGCCATATGGGTGATAGTCGATCAAATCACCAAGTCAGCCTATTTCATTACCATTCGTGATAATCATATGGTGGATGATCTATCAAAAATCTATATCCAAGAGGTGATAAAAAGACATGGAATACTAGTTTTTACAGTCTCAAATAGGGATATAAGGTCCACGTCTCATTTTTTTAAACCCTTATAGAAATCCCTTGTCACTTAGTTGACTATGAGTACGACGTATCATCCTCATATGGATGAGTATTCTAAAAGAATGATACAATCATTGGACTATGTGTTGTGGGATTTAATAATGGATTTTGGTGGCTTATGGGAGCATCATATACCCTTAGTGTAGTTATCATATAATAACATCTATCATGCCTCAATACATATGGCTTTTTTTGAAGCATTGTATGGGCATCCTTTTCGTTCTCTACTTTGTTGGGTGGAAACAAGTGATACTTCACTAGTTTGCCCGAGCCTTGTTCAATAAACAATAGAAAATATTTATTTTATTAGGAAACGGATGGAGACATGTCATAGTCATCATAAATCATATGAGGATCATCGTTGAATACCTTTGTCGTTGGCAGTGAGTGATCATGTGTTCTTGCAGATTTCTACAAGGGTTGGACATCATCATTTTGGAAATCATTGAAAGATATCTCCTTAATATATTGGTCTATTCAAGATAATGGATGAGTTAGAGATGTGGCATATTGATTTGAATTTCCACCATGTTTTAGTTCGGTGTATAATGTGTTCCACTATCTCAGCTGAAAAAGTATAAGCCTAGCCCTGACCATGTGATCAGATGGGATCACATCGACCTAGAGTTGAATGCTTCATTGGTACGTATCCTGGTGTGGATTGTGGATAGTTAGGATAAAGTCTTTCATGGAAAAAGCATCAGAGCAGTGTTAGTTTTATGGAAACATGGTCATATTTAGGAAGAGACTTGGGAACGTGAGAAGGAAATCAAAGAGAAATGGTTGGAACTCTTTTAGGGAAACATTGTTTTTCTACATTTTGAGGATGGAAAGACTAATGGTGGGGAGAATTTAGTATCCCTGATTTCTAGTATGTAACCCTTAATTTTTTATTTTTATGAATATTAAGTATAAAGGTGGAGGTTGGGAGAGTTTGGGGATCTTTAAAGGAGTTTTGGGGATAAAGGGAAGGTGCAAGGGATGTGCATGGTTTGTCTAAATCGTGTAGAAGTCCTTGGGAGAACCGTGCATAGTAGCAGATTTGAAGTAGTAGATTTGGAATGGTTGGATCATGGTTAGGGAGTCCCTGAAATTAGGTCATGTGAGGTTATTCTTGAAGCAGTAGCTAATGCACGGTTAGCACACAGTTTGTCTAACCGTGTACGGGTTAAAAACCACCTCCTTAAAAAGTGTATCTAGGTCGGACTTGCCCTTAATCCAATCTCTTTTTCCTAACCTAGCTATATCATATTATTTTTATTCTCCTAAGTCCAAATATGGTTCTCTCATAGATTTGGAGGCAATTTGAAGTCTACCCTTGGTGATTTGAATCTGGATTCTTGATATATTTCGTCGTTCTTCCCCATTCTTTTCACATTTCCTTTGATCTACTTAATTATACTTCTCTTATATTCTCATATTCTCATATATACATCTATTATGGGTATATATAAGACTTTGGATGCTAAATAGGTTGATATTTGGTCTTTTTATTGTTAATTGAAGATAGATAAGGTGGTTTCACAGAGAATTGACCTGGTTTCGAGAGCATTCTTCATCTATTTTTGGTTTTCATCAAAACGGTTCGGGTATGTGGTTTCACTCTCGAATCATCTTAGTAGAAATAAATGTCATGGTTTTAAATTGATTTCTTTGGGTGGATTTTATTTTGAATCGGTTTCTTTATGGTTGATTGAAACCCTTTATGTTGATTGTTGTGGAAATTTAGAAAATTGGTGTTCTTGAATAAAGTGCTTTGATTCTTGATTTTAAAATGTGGATTTTCTAGAATTGTGTGAAATGGATTTGATGAAAGTTTTTTAAATGAATTAAATGGATTTATTGAAATAGAATGGGTGTTTGGAATTGGTTTTTTAATGGTTTTCAATAAAAGAACGGTTTTATTGTAATGGTTTGAATTGGGGTATTTGAAAAGTTTTGGCATATATGGGTTATGTGAGTTCATTTTTAACGTGGTCTTGGATATGGGATGCATTCAATTTGGGTACAAGGTAAATGAACCTAGATCAGGGGAATTGTTCAGTGGTACACAAGGTGATTTGACAAGATACTGCTAATGAGCATGGAACTGTCGAATCTAATCATGCATGTGTGGGTGTCTTGTTAACCATGGAATGGTTATGAAAAACTGATATTGAGAAATATTTTTTAATTCCTTATTGGGTTGAATTTATAGAATTGTGACTTTTTAGAGAAATTGGTTGAAAATAGCACTTTTTTACTCTTGGTTACAAATGTTTTTGGAACTAGTTTTCATTTAGTTATATGCTGTTATGGGAAATTGTCTTATATAAACTGTTTTATATAAATGTTTCTAACCTTTTTGTCCAAGTGGAATGAGTAGGGAATTACTTGGGGAAATCCTATTAGGTTTTATACTCATCATGACTTTGTCACTATGGTGTTTTTTAGATGTTATCTTTTAGGACATGGGAAATGGTAAAGTATCAGATGTCTTTAGAACCACCTCATGATACTTGGGTTGTTTGGTGATTGTAGCATGGAGATTGTGGAGCATGGAGCCTTTTTTTCATCATGATATTTTTAGTTTTCCTTATGCTATTTACTTTGATGTTTTCTTTGTCTTCCGTTGTTGTACACTTCGGTGTGGTTTTGATATAAATGAAGTGATTGAGTGGTCTTTCATTTATTTATGAATCATATAGTGAGTTGTTTCGTTTTGGTTTGTTGGGTTGTTGGATTTAGTTATTAAAGGGTAAATCATCCCCCACTTGAAATTAAACCCCTTCAGTATTTATTTACAACCTTTTGTATCTTGGGGATTTCGCTTAAGTCTAAGTAGCATCTCACTTCCCTCTCAATCCGATGATATGGGGTGAGATGTCACACATACATTCTAATTAAACTACTATGTGATAATAGTCACATATAATAGTAATATTTCGATGTTATATCATAATTATATTTATGTTTGGTGTTGTTTTTTAAGTAATTTGTTGAGAATAGTATTATTTTAATCTAAATTTTATTAGTGTTACATTATCCCCCCTAAAATAAATTTCATCCTCAAAATTAATATCTTAGTAATCAGGTTTTTAATATTTGAAAATATGTTAGTTAAAAACCCAAATCCTATAAAGGGAAAATAAAACATACTTTGAGAAGGGTAAGTGGTAAATATGAAGGTTGTGAAAAATAACACATAATTGGGTTTTTAGATAAGGATAAAATTTGTGGGAAGAAAAAAATGTGGACATGTAAGAGGAATATAATGTCCAAGGACTAAAATAGTGTGATTTAGAACATGTTCATGAGAAATTTAATGACCACAAAACCATAAATCATTGATGGGTGAAAAGACCTTAAATTCCTCATATCTTAAGGAAAAAGAATAATATTTTTTTATAATTTTTCCTAAATATGTCGTATTATTTTACTATCAAGATATAAAACTCAATAAAATATACTCACTTGATTTATTTCTATTTCATAATCATAATTTCATCTTATGGTTGTGCTTTCACTAAATTAATCTTTATCTATTACTCTAGGAAATTAATATTCAAGATGTATTCTTTAGTCCTAAAGTGGTAAAATTAACTTTTAACAAACCATAATATCCATAAAAATGATTTTTCACTCGTCCTATCTCAATATTTTTACCATAACCAAAATGGTTATCATAGGTTACCCTATATGGATAAATCTTCATATGATCAAATAATATATTAATATTTAAAACCATAAAAATAACACCAAGAGTTCAACTAAAAACATACCATAAGTAGTTAAAATTAAGACTCCTCAAAAAATATGTTTGACCAAATTAAAAACCCAAAAATTTAGAAATAAATTCACTAAATTTCCAAAATCAATTTAACTTTAATCCTTAAATAATATAAAATATATTATAACGTCAAACACCAAACACATTAATACCATGATCATATATTTACTTAATACATGATAATATTTTCCCAAATTAACCTAAATCACTATAAAACTGCAATGAAAGCATAAATGATTCGAAAAATTAGCTTTATCATTATTCCATAAATAAAATAATAATTATTGAATATATTCAATGAATCCAAAATGAATTAAACTTCATCAAAGATAACTCAACACACTTTGGCTTAAAATCCCTATTCAATTCATGTTTATAAATACTATCTAACTTAATTTTTGAATATCAATTATCTCTTTTCCCAACTGAACATTATTATATCAACATCAAGAACATATCCATCAATTATATGTTTTCTAAAAAATATCACCTTACCACTAAATAACTTTTCTAGGTTGTTGGTACTATTCATCATATGCTTGAAAATCCTTAAAGATAAACTATTCTAAAATGATCTTTATATGTTTCGTGACTCTTATAACCATAATAACATTAATAAAACACCTCTAAAACATAAATCAAGATTCTCAATACATAAACACATCAATAATTTCCCCTTAATGATTGTCATAAAATAAGACCTTCCTTAATATAAGATTTAACCCTTGGATTAGGGAATTAACTCAGATAATTCCCAAGTTCCCCATATATAATACATTTAACTATAAATTGTATCTAAAAATATAATTTTTTCCCTCCATTAGAATCTCTATTTTTCCTTCACATTATTCTCTTATATTCCATTATTTTTCATAGATAAAACATTGTCTCATTCCTTCGAGAAATTTCCCTGGGTCATTTTCCAACATTCTTGACATGTAGGAAGCTAAATCCTCTTTCCTCCATGGTATTCATAAAACTCTATTTTTTTTTAATTGGTTCATTAAAAACTCACCTATGTTCAGGTTTTTTATCATATTTCAAGATATCTTGTTAGGTATAATCACGAAGTTTCATATTCTCTATCTCATTGAATTTAGTTTCTCATGAGGATAATCATTTTATTGTATATTTCATTAATAATAAACATGATTCCTTCTAGTTTTATCCATTTAATACTACCATAAAGTATAGTTTGAGCAATAATAATCATATTCAGAAACAATATATTCATGAAAATAATTAGAGGATGTATAAATTATGATAAGTTATTTTCAATCTATAACACCTTATATTTAACATAAATTATCCTTGGTCTTCATCTATTCAAATAAATCATAGTGTTTTACAAATAAAATGTGAATTAACCCAATCAGATCCCTCAAGAGTGTTTAGTTTGGTGTGCTGTCTTCTGACAACTAAGTGTGCACTGGTGATGATCGAGTTAATAACCAATCTCCCCCATTTATAGTTTTTACCCCTAGGTGCATCTATTCTACAATCATATCCACTTACTAGTATCCAGATAGGTATGTTTTTTCTAGAAAAACTATAAGACCCTAAAAATTCTAAATAAGTAACTTTTATTTGATGGCGTGTAAGACCTGCAACACCAAAAATTGACAGGAATATAACCTATTGATACTTTCTTGTATAGTTAATATTTTAAATAAATTTAATACATTTTATATCTTTCAATTTAAGAAATACTGATTTAGCTTGCGTTGCACAAAACAAAGACTTTCTTTTATAGTTTGCATTACACGCAAGACCGAGTTTTACCAAAAAACAATATATTATTAAAATATTATTATTTAATATAATTATATATAACATATCCATTAAATTATATTTTATCAATATTATTAACAAAATAATTATTTTATATGGTTTATAGGTAACTGATTAATTCTAAATGAATATAATAACCAATTGAATTTAAAGAAAATATTTTTATTTTATGCTCCCAAATGTCTTTTGTATTAATAAATAAAATTTATTACAATTAGTGGATGATATTAATGAAATTTACATTTAATTTTTTCAATAAAAAAAATTATCCATCCAATATATTTGATACGAATATGATAAGAATAAATCAAGTTTAATGGTTAAAAATTTTATTTTTCTAAAAAGGAAATTTTTCAGCATGTTAATGGATAACCTATTTTCAATTACATTTTTTCAATTTTATAAATTTTTTATTCCAAAATAAAATTAATTTTTAAAATTGGAACATGAAAATTATCTTAGGGTGAATTTTTGGAATATTTTGTGAAGTTTTATTTTTTGATGAATAATGAAAAATAATGGATTTTAATTAAAAACTGGTTTTCATCTATTTAATTTATATATTTAACTTCTATTTTAAATTGGTTTCATAGTCACCTTAGGTCTATTATAAATAAATTAATCCAATTTTAGTCATTGGAATAAATTTCACTATGATATTGGATATAAAAACACTTCAAACATGTGAAAAGTTTTACTTAAAAAATCTACTTTTTTCTCATCTCTCAGGTTAATTTTAAATTAATTTATGCCAATAATGTGATTTTAATTTGGAAAAATGGATTCCATATTTTTCATCAGAATAATTTATAATATCTAATAATTTCAAAATATGTTTTCACCAAAAATATTAGTGAATGAGGTTAAAATTAATTACAGTGATTAGGAGAAAAAATAGCTTAACAAGGGACTAAACCTTAAAATTAAGAGAAAAAATGACTATAAACTGGTAAAAATAAATTGTATTTTCATATTTATACCCTATACTTACTTTTCTCTAATTTTTAATATTATTGTATCAATGTGAATTAGGAAAAACATGGGTGGATTTACCTTATTAAAAATTTAAAAGAATGTCCTTCCTCCTCCACTATAAAAATGCACTCACCACTCCCACTTTGCACAGGTCTGAAGCCCTTTAGATCATAAAAAATATTATAAAATAATATCTTAAAATCCCTATCCAATTAATATAATCCTACATTTGGGTATAAATCCAACCAAGTAATTCTTTTGGTATAAACCAAAAGGTGTTGCTTGAAAACGACGTAAAATTCTTCAACGATCACTTTCATTTTATTTCTTTCTCAAAAAATTGAATTATTATTATTACATTCTTATATAATAACATAATGATCATAAATATATTGACATGTTTTTATATTATGATTTATACCTACACCTACATACTTCCAAAAAATTGGTAACGAACCTACCATTCGTGTATGACGAACTACCACCTCGTGAAACGATGTCCTTCATTTTTTCTTTACCATATATCATGGTTTGGAATTATGATTGAAATTATATTTATATATGATATATATAATATTTATGTTGTATAAATAATTATTTAATTTTTATATAACATATACCTTCATGGATTCCGTTTATTGTAAATACGATAACATCGTGTGTGGATGTGTAGACCACTGCCTTTTCAAAGCAATGTGATTCATTCACACAATACTTGGAATGTATAAAGGATTATATTAATTAAAATATGTGATTTATATTATTAAATTATTATACTAGAATTATATTATACACATATATCATTTAATTTTCATCCTCTTAAATATAGAAAACAAATGGAAGAAGCGTTCATGCGTACGTACGACCTACCGTTTCCATGAACAATGCATTTTATTTCCTATATCCAAACATTATGGATTATTATAAATTCATATATAATGAATATATATGATAGTAAAATAAATTTATAAATACTTGATATTATTAAATCATGATCTATGTAATAATAACAAAAATAAAAAGCCAAAACATACTAAAAAACTATGCAACTAGCACCCTAAATAGTGAAAATTGTGAAATATTGTTAAAAATGGGTAATAAGATATTATAAGAAGATAATATATTATATGATAAATAATATTATGGTTATAATATAATTTATTAATTTTATTAAAACTATTATAAAATAGTATAAGGGAATTTCAACTGAAAGGAAATGCGAGTTAAGTTATTTCATCTAAATTTTATTTCATTGAGGCATATTGTGTTGTTATGAATCAAGTTTATTTTATATGGTGTATATACTTCCATTTTTACATTTAATATAATTAGAAAATAATTATTCATGGTATTTTGAGTAATATTTTGATTTATTTTACCTAATGATATTTGAACTTAAATTTACCAAGTGTTAATGAAATTTCGTAACTCAATTCCTTTTCATTGGGTTATATTACTTCCATATTGTCATTAATATTCTAAGATTATGTGTGTAATAAATTTTTTACTCTATATTGTTTAATTTTCACTTGATATGTTTTTATTTACAATTTACACACATAATATATTCATTTATTGCCTCCCACATCAATTTTATGGTCTTGTCAAGGGTTTACTCCACAGTCTCATTTTATCAGGGATTGTTTACACTTAAATTTAAATTAGAGGAAGTTATTGAATATTTCTTTAATAAATTCATTAATTTTATTCTCCTATGGTTTTTCATTTCCTTTTTTAAGTAATAGTTCCATTTTTTCCGCTCTCTTATACTAATTTTTTGTTATAAAATATTTTTAAGAAAACATTACTTAATTTATATCTTTAGTTAGAGAACATGTTTTCTTCTAAAACCCATATTTTGTTAAAAGGTTTTAAAAATTGTTTTTAACATTTTAAAAATGGGTTATTAAAGGAATTTTTAACTTTTATAAAAAAAATTATCTTTCAAAAACTTATTTCAAAATAAATGGTTTTTCAAAATAAAAGAATATTTTCCTTAAGAATGTTTTTAAGGTTCTTCTTCTATTTCATCAATGAAAATGACCCTTTATTTTACTCTACTTAGGATATGTGGTATTGATACCATCCTTATTCTTCTTATATATAGTTCTTGATTCATTTGACCAATGATAGTATTGAATTTCACTACATTGATTCCTTTTTCATTCCCCTTGAAATATTCAATTTCCTTTAATCATTCAATATTGAATTTACCTTAATTATCAATTTCATTTTTCATGGATATGTTAATTTTCTAAACAATATATAATTTTTATATATGCCTTTTAATTATAAAGTTATTTTAGTTACTGAGGAAATATTAAAAAATCTGTATCCTTTACTGAACATGTATATTTGATAAGGAACATTGTTATTGACAGAAATTTATTATTCGATATGTGATGATTTATTTGGACTTGTAATAAATGGTTTGGGGTAATTTTAAAGTAATCTCTTCAATGCATAAATAGTCTCATGAGATGAAATTAGTTGGTGAAAACCACTTATATTTTGTTTCCAAGCACAATATATTGGTTTCTACGGACAGAATTAAACTTTCTTGTGCAAGGTCTTGAGAGTAGTATGCTAAATCATCCGACAAAATGTCTTGAGGGTAAAGGTATCATGTTCATGGGAAACATTAAATCCTAAAATTAATCATTTCCTTTATTCATTTTTCAGTTATTATTATCCATGATTTTTTTTTCTTTGAAATTATAAGTGGATGCATTTCATTATCAATTTATTGATTAAAAGGAATGTGTTTTCAGTTTCTTACCTTGAAATATTGATTTTTTATTATCAAGTAATTTGAATGGAATTTTTTTCTGATATTT
Source organism: Viscum album (assembly GCA_963277665.1). Taxonomy (NCBI): domain Eukaryota; kingdom Viridiplantae; phylum Streptophyta; class Magnoliopsida; order Santalales; family Viscaceae; genus Viscum; species Viscum album. The sequence goes on along the minus strand of OY728127.1, from coordinate 37,547,622 downwards.
AACTTACTATATTTTTTTCACTTCTTTCTCAGTTTTTTGATTACATGTGTCTTCATTTATTAATTTTCCATAATGATGATTCTCATTGATTCTTTTTTTCTTTTTCTTTACTTAACCCTTACTGAGTATTTGAGATCACTCTTATTTTTTTCATTACCTAGTAATCCAATAATTATACTAAGAAATATATTCATGTATATTATAAGTGGTAATAAATTTATCCCCAAAAGAATAAAATTATGTGGTAATTAGTTTACACATTTGTAATACAAGACTCATGTATATATCTAGTTTACAAAGACTACTAAACTCTTCAGTCGTTTGGGATTTGATTTTATTGTAATTATGTCAATGTAATGATAGTAGACACTGGATTCAAGCTTATTAGGATCGGTTCTCTCCAAAAATCCACACTCTTTTATTTATAATAACTTAACATTATTTCTTATCCCTAGTATTATCCTAAGGGTTCCCACTAAAGTTTCATCATACTAGTTTCTAAAAAAAACATAAATTACTCGAATACCAACTGTGGGGGACAAATAATTTTATACATATATATTAAATCATTTCATATGAATAATCATTACATATTATTACGATCTATGATTGAATCATGGATGTTTATTGTCTTTGAAAACTCAGATATATAAAAAAACTAGTTCAAAAAATTCTATATAATCTCTCAGTAATTTTTTAATATCTAGTACCCTTCTTAGTCAAAACATACATAAAACTATTCTTAATATCCTAGGGAATAGAAAACATAAGAATGGGTGTGATCATATTCTCAGTAAGGGTAAACATGGTAGACATCAATCAATGATCATTTATAATCCTAACATGGACATAATGGAATGATAAAATGATCATAAAAATATAGAATCATACAAAAAAATTAAAATATCGTAATTATGAGTCATAGAATAAATTTTGGAAATTCTTAAGATATGAATCATCCTGGAATCAAAATTTATGGACCCTGATAACTAATCATATTGATATTATCATGTCTTAAGAGAGTAGTATAAATTGTTTTATAATAATAATCATATAAATCATATGTTGTGGTTCATTAATAAGGCCACCATTTCATAGTTGATCTAAAATCATTATGGAAAATCCTACCATGACATTTCCATCGATCTTTTAGGAGTATCTTTTACATAGTTAACTCTATCATTATTACCCAAATCATTTTAGGGCAATATAGTTTCTGGACCACCCAACACATAATCATAATATATTCATATGTATGACATAATATTTGGAAATAATTATTATTTCATCATTTATTAAACAATGTAAAATAAAATGGTTTTCATCAATATTTCATTATCATAATCATAATATCATTCGTCATTTGTTAATTGGCCCATAGAAATAAAATGGGTTTCATAGAAATTCCCACATCATTATAAACTATCCAAAGAATTAATATAGATGTTATAATAAGAAAATATTGCCATAATATCATAAAAAACATCATAGGATGTTGAATTAGGTTAAAAATTCCTTTAAAATACCATTTAACACATTTCTTTGAAAACATGGAAAATATTCTTTTATTTCGATATCTTTAAAACTAAAAAATCCCAAAATATTGATAAAATACATTTATTTTTGAATAAACATATAAAAATTTAAAAAATCAAACAAAGGTCATTAGAGAAGTAAAATTTTCTCATTTTTCTATGTTAAAAAAACAATCTTTTCACGCTTTAATAAAAAGTAAAAATCTCCCTCATTTAGAAAATGAAAATAAGATTACTTTTAAAACCATTTTTAAAAATTAAAACATAGCTAAAATTTATTTATTTAATAATTGGAAAATATAAAATAAAATTAATTAAAATATTTTAGAAAATATATACATGGAAGAAAATGCTTCCCAACCACCATGAGAATTAAGGTCAGTTTTCCTTAAAAACATTCTTTTGTTTATTTTTGTGTTAGAAAAAGAAAAAATGAGAAGAAAAAAATACAAAAAATAAAAATTGGATAGATTATAATAAAATAAATTTTATTTTAGGATAGTGAAATCATAAAATTATCCTAAATTAAATTTAAACATAAATGATCCCTATTTAAAGTGAGATCAATGAATTAACCCATACTGCTTTTCTAAGTTGTAAATCATATGTCCCATGAAAGAGTAACATCACATTAATATTTAAATATCATGAAAATAATTACATTTATGATATAACATTTTAATGTAATAGTATTAACACCACATAAAATAAGATAGGTGTATAACATAACATATGTCCTAAAGAAGATTATTTGAGATGATAAGTCCTTACCACTTTAGTAACATCAAAATGAAAACAAATTGGATGAAATTATACCAATTATAAATTTAAATACCATTATATAATAAGTATACAAGATATAACATTTCAAATTTTCAGTATGTGCACCTCATAAACTTAACTAGAGGAATAACATCAAAGAAGTCTCAATCAAAAAATATTGAGATGAAGAACTCTTACCTCACATCCTACATGCTTCATAAGTGCTCTAACCTCATGTATAATAAATTTAAATTTATTATAATTCTATAATATAACGATATACATACTTATAATATCATATATTATTCAATTATAACATTTTAACACCCATTTAACATCAAATAATTATTAAAATTTTCATTTTTGGGAGTTAAATAAATCGTTTTCCTTGTAAGTTTTGTTTGGAAGTTCTAGTCCTTGTATATTGATCATTGTTACATAATATCCAAATTTTTAATCATGATATAAATATAATATAAAATCATTATTTACATATTTAGAGTCATCCATAAAATATAGAGATAGAAAAATGAATTACACCATTCATGGGGACGGTAGTCCGTATGTATACATAAATGTTGTTTTCATTTTTTAACGAAAAGAAGGAAATAAAGATAAATAATATTTTATCATTTTATAATATTAATTAAATAATAAATATAATTCAAATTTACTGAATCAATCATAAGAAATTTCCATGTGATGTTGTTATGGAAAATTAATCATATAGCTTCGTGGAGGTGGTTGTCCATACGTACGCACGAGCGATACTTCATTTCCCATTAGATAGAAAAAATGATGAATAAAGTTATTATATTAATATACTAACAAATTATTTTATGGGATATACTGATTGTATAATATTTTATTGGTTATGATGAAATTTAATGAGTTAGAATAAGAAGAAAATTGAAAATGATATGTTAAGATGATTACCTCCACTTTGTAGAACCTACTTTGGATCTCTCAATAAAAACCTTAGGGATTGAATTTTTAGAATAAAAGAACCTTTATAATGTATATAAGAAAGATAATAATAGTTTTTTGTAGGTTTTTTTTACATAAGTGGTATGGAAGTGTTAGGAAGATATGAGATGTTGTGTCCTTATATATGATAAGATATGGGAATCCTTGGAATTAGTTAAAATATTAATTTAATATATATTAATGGTAATTATCAAGTGAATTTAAATTGATATATTTTGAATCTGGGATAATTATAAGTATGAATAATATAATTTTATTTTATTTATATAATTTTATGTTACAATTTAACCTTTATCTCTTAAGTTTAACCCCCCCCCCCTCTTTAACCATTTTGACAATTACTTTAATATCAAAAAATTACAATTTAAGTGTCAAGAATATTTCTATAAATATAAAATTGACCCATAATAGGAAATATATTTAGTTTTTTTATAAAATATTACATTAATTTTGTTCAAGATAATATTTTTATTAATTGTTTCATTTAACAAAATATTATTTCATATAAGATACCATTAAATTCATTGTCAGGACAATTCAAATAGTTGACTACAGAAAAAATATAGTAATGTTCTTAAAATACAAACCTTTAAAACATAAATGATATATTATATTTGTAAATAAAATTCATGAAACACTATAAATATCCAAAAAAATATAACTTTGTATGTTTTCTAAATCATTTAATTTATTTTTATACATCTTGAACAAGGGTTGTGTCTGTGTTGGATAAGAATTTAATGGAATCATTCCATCACTAAAAAATAAAAATAAATTAACATTATAAAACAATATTTAATATTTAAAAAACCATTTATAACTAAACATATCCTATTTTATGAAGTTCAATAAATATTAGATTAATTAAATTATATAATTTGCAATTTTGGATATATTCTTTACTTAAAATGATATTATGTTTGTTATTAAAGAAAAATGGCACCGAGTTTCAATATATTAGAATATTGGTTGATTATTTCAAATCCAACTCATATAATAGAAATAAAGAAGGTGTTTTATATATTTTTAAATCCATATCACATTACGATTAACCTTAATTACATGATTTACCCTTTCCAAAGTGACAAATATTTAAATTGATTACTATTCACAATGTCCAAAAAAAGATGGACTACCTACCAAATTTTGGAATGATAATTTAAAATAAAAAATCCATTTTATCAAATTTTATACCTAATAGTGGGAAATATAATTTTAAAAGAAACCCATAAAACATGATGAATAACGGTTTTCTAGAAAAATGCATTTTTAAGTATAAAAATGTTGTTATACCAAAACTAAGAATAATGTCGATGAAAATGAAATTAGTTGGATTATTTTTAATAAAAATTAATTAATTGAAATTTAATATAAATTCAAAAAAATGGTATTTTGTAAATAATTGAATGGAAAAGATGGTTTTCTATAAAATCCATATTTTTTTACTATTTATAGAAAAAAATTAAACTTTTTAGAAAATTCAAAAAAAAATTAAAATTCAGATAATTTTGATATGATAGCTTATAAATGATAAAAAAATATTATAAAATTTAATTTCTAAACATTTCATAAATTTATTATAAAATATACTCAAAAAAAATTAAAAACTATGTTTCGAAGAAATATTATTTTCGAAGTATAAAATGAATTCAATAAATGTTTACTGATTATTTAATAAAAATTAACAAATAAATTTTTATATAATAGGACCATTATAAATATATTTTATAATTTAGTTAAACATATTCAAAATCACTAATTCAACTGTTATGTTATAACGGTCACATTTAGATAATAATATTTCTATAGTATATCACAATTCACATAAAGTTGAGCGTTGCAGGTTAAGAAATATATTAAGCATATTATTCTTTTAAACTAAATTTTCAGGGTGTTACAACACCAATTGGAATGACTCACATTTAACTTATAGGTTAAAATGGTCAAAGAAAGGTCAGGGTGTTATAGTTCCAATTATTATTACCCACATGGCATGACCCAATGTCCAATGTTGTAAAATTTTATATTGACATATAATAATTGATAAGGAAAAAATTAAGACATATTATATTATTTTTCATTCCACCGAAAACAATAAATAAATCATAAAAATATATCTAATAATTATTCTCACATACCATGATTATCAAACCTAATGTCCAACTTATAATCCCCTTTTATCAAAACATCCAATAATATAGGATTACTATAAAAATATTAATGGATATGAGGAAAATAAGAACAAGGTATGTGGGAAAAAAGATGACTTATTTCCCCTCCTATAAATCATTTCATGCACCTTTATCCTAAATTTATCAATTAAAACATCCATTTTAAATGTTTCCAGATTCTCTCTCTTTCTCCTCTATCATAATATCAATCTCTCCCTCTCTTATTCATCATAATTCTGTAGTTAATTATTTAATTCTTAAAATCCATCAAATTTAACCATAGTGGATTCAATTCAGAGAGATAAATACCTATTTAACAATTATTATAAAAAATATTTTACTTAATTATAAAAAATCCTAATGATAATTATTTTTTTCAAGGATAGTATACTTCATTAAATTAAATCGATATTTTACCCAATAAATCAATAATATTAGAAATATGGATACTAAATACAATTTAAAATTATCTTATAATGGTTATATAAATTAATAAAAACACATTTTGATAACTGTGGATATAGAAATTTTCTCTAATAGAAGTTATTCATGGTTAGATGCATGACTTAATAATTAAGAACTAAAATTGCAAGTTTTCTAAAAATGGTCAAATATATATTTTTTAAAACACTATTTAAAATCATAAATATACATGAAAAATTGATGGTCATTAAATCGATTAGTACTGATATGATTACACATGAATTAGAAGAATAGGTCCTTCAATATAGAATGAGTAACATGTTTTGTGTTGATATTTAAATCTATTTTTATTTTAAAAAAGTGATTATTTGTTATAATTAACACTTTTAGAATTGATTAATATTTTAAAAATTATAGGTAACTATAATAAATATTTATGGTCCTATACAACCATAAATCTAAGTTACTATCTATAACCTTGTACCACATTATTGAACACTATTTTATTGCCCCTAAAATTTTTTCGTAATAAAAAGAAATTCTTTATGATACATGCACTATAATAGTTAAAAATAATATTTTATTTATACTTCTCTATGTGAAAGCTTAATTTTTTCCATAATAAAATTTATAAAATTTACTTTAACTATTTTCTTATAATTTTATAGTGAAATTGGATGTTTATCATTTTAAACTAAACTATACAATACATTATGATATAATTCTTATATATATCTAGTAGGAACACTATAACCTATAAAGGTATCTTTGATCTGTTTAATATAAGTTGGTATTCCAATTTTTATGCACCTATTTTCTTTTAGTTTCTTATATTAATATATTTTTTAATTATTATTATTTTGGTGTTGTAGCATTTGGGGAATAACCTCAGTAACTAATAAATTAAAATAGACCACATGGCCTTAACATAAAAAACATTTCACTAATTATTCCTAATAATAAAATTAATAATTTAAAAACATGTAAATTAATATTTTCCTCAATTATTTTTAATCATTAAAATCAATTATCAAATATAATGTACAATTAATATCATTTGACAATATTTATGGAATTCATTATCACATATTAAGAAACTATATTTCTTTATAATAGACACACAGATATTTTTTTGAGTGTATATGTGTTTTTTTGTAAAATATACAAATTTAGGAAAACTATACTTATTAAACTAATTTAGATTTCCATCATTTACCTTACAGTAGTACCATGAATTTTATAGTGCTCAATTTTAGGATATTGAAATTGAATATGCCATAAAAGAGATAATGTTATAAGTTTTTTTGTTGGAAATATAATGAATGATATGATTCATATTACAAATAAAGAATTTTAAAATAGACTGTTTAAAATTGAATTATCTTGGAGGATGAAATAATATTGTCTTTTTAGAGAATTTCGAATCATTCTAGGGTGATTAATAAAATTATTTGATTTTGAAGAGTACATAGAATACATTTAAAAGATTAGAAAACATGATATTAATTTATATTGAAAAAATGTTTTAATGGAAATTTTAAATGAGAAATAAATTTTAATGTCAATTTTTATGTTAGAACACTCATAGTTTGGTTAAACTCATATAATATGTTTTATCAAGACTATTTAAAGTTGAAAAAAAATATCATGGTCAAAATACATCAATGTAAAAAATTAGTAAAAGAAATACTTCATTCCTTATTTTCAACTTTATTTTTAGGTTATTGTATATTAGATATTACATCTAGAATATTAATGAATTTAAAAAATAAATACAATAACTATGTAGTGAGTCAATTATTATAGTTAAATTAAAAACAAGGAGTTTTCAACTTTTATCAAAATAATAACTCATGGAGATAAAAATTTAATAAAACTAAGATAAAAACATCATGGTGAAGTCATAGTGGAAATGATTTTGGAGTACCCTTTTAATATCCATTATTAAGTGTTCATTTTTTGAATATACAATAGAAAACTAAATAAAATTCCCTAAATTATTAAACAAAATTCGCATTTCACCGAATATGGTTTATAGTTTCAATGGAACCATGTCATTGTTTCCTGTATGAGTGGAAATGGTAGTGTCATTATTGGTAGAAATAAAATTATTAATATAAATAATGTAGGAAATTCATCTTTTATAATAATAAAACTCATATTGGTTAAAAAAATATAAAAGTAAGATATCTCATTAATTTATCTTAAAATAAATTAAGGATAAGTAAATGATTCTTTATATTTCCTGGATTAAATGATACCATGTCACTGTGGTAATCAAAACATTATAGTTTCGGTTGGCCATTTTTAAAATATTTTCCTAGATTTTCATGATACAGAAATATTAGTATTATTAATGGAATAATTAAATTGAATTTAATAATAATTTTGAAGGATAATAATTTTTTAAGGAGATATAAGATGATAAGATCAAGGATACTTCTTATGTAAGATATAAAATATCTATAAAAAGAAGAATATTTTATAAAGATAAGTAACGAAGGAAAGAAATATATTTTTTTGTGAAGAGAGATAGTTTTTTCATTGTGTTTTATAAGGGAGAAATAATATTTTTTAGATACAATTCACAGAACATTGAATATCAATAGCTAAAGAATATTGAGTATTTCATTTCACCTTTTTGTTAAAGTGGTAACCTCTATTATTCTTATTTAGGTATTTCTTATAATGGTTGTGAGATAATCATATATGGGAGATATGAGATCCTATATATAGATTGAGTTTACCAAAAACATATTATAATCCTACAATGATTTAAATGATTCAAGTAATATAATAATGAGTCTTTATTTCTACTTAGATATAATCCCTGCATTGGGGATAAATGAAGTAAAATTAATATTATCTTTGGTTTTCTTAATTAATCTATTTGAATTAAAAAGATAAAATAAAAACCATAATATTACTAACTATAACATGAATACAAATAATATGGAAAAAAATTAATTTTTTCATACCCGAATTCACCCTCTTGGAATATCGCTCCGGTAGGAGAATCAAATGGTATTGAAACCCTATCTGTATTATTTTATTTTTCTTCACTCATAGAGGGGATAAACTAAACATAAATTAATCTAAATTATGTTTTAATATTTTGTGGATAAATCTTTAAATATTGATGGAATCTAAGAAAACAACTTATTTCTTGGCACGGGTGATTATATTGTTTAGGTTTGTGGGGTCAATACTAGAGATAAGACTAGTGGGGCTCTCTCAGATACATATCTCATGGAATTTTATGTAGTTTCCAAATGGATTAATACCCTCGGTTGATATTTTCCAAATATAATTTATATGATGGGTTTTTAATGAAAATATTCATTGTATTTTATGAAGAAACTATTGAATATCAATTAATGAGAATAAAAAATTAGGGAAAAAAATCCAAGTTTCACTAAAAAACATTTTAAGACATGATGATGCTACATGTGGATTCTGAGGACAAGTTCATTTTTTGGGTGATTGATGTTAAGGGATATATGTTTTTTGTTATCGAATTCATTAATTATGTAAGTATTTTGAAATGGATATTGAGATGAATTCTCACATACTTCAATAAAAATATATATATAATTGAAAAATTCATCTTAATAATATGGCCCAATATGATCAACAAAGTATTATCATGGAATATAACATGAGGATGAATGAATATTTTACCATAATATATAATTATAAAAATGATATTTTATTAAATTCCATTGATAAACTCATAAAGTATATATAATTTGGAAGTTGAAGAAGTTGATGAGTTAATGTACTTATTCTTATATAATCTTAAAAAGGAAATGTATATTTCAAAGGGAAACTTATATTCAAATATTTTTCATATTAAAAGTTAGGGAATCATGTCATTAAGTTCCCATTGAATTTTCTAGGGTAGGAAGAGTAACATGATTCTCCAAGGAAATAAATCTAGAATAAGGAGAACAAAATAAAGTCACAAAATGGAAAAATAACCTCCAAATTTAGTGAAGAAGACTCATTGAATGATTTTAAATTTGAGAATATTATATATTTAAATGATGAAAAAAATTATTCTATAGTTTTTAATATCAATAAATCCAAAAAAATGAGAAAAAAACGATGATAAAAAATACTAGTAAACCAAAAAGTCATCAAAGTATTATTGGATATTATTTATGTCAAAAGAATCCAAGAAATTATTGAAAATTGTATTTTTAAAGATTAAATGGAATACATATAATATCACCAGTAATAGATTGATAGATTAAAGGAATTGGTTGAATCTTTAAATTAAAATAATATGAAATTCTCTAAATTATTGATAAATTAAAGCTCAAAATCAAAGAAAAAGGTTGAATCATATATGTATTAAAGGAAGAGGTTAAAACTCCAAAATCTATGAAATCTAAAAATAAAAAAAAATATTATAGATTTAAAGATTAAAATTGAAAAGAAAGATCAAACTATTTATGAATTGATGACAACAATGAAATAAAAGTGTGAGATAATTTATTTAATTGAGGCCAAAATTATTGATACAAAAATAAACATTCATCATTAAGTTAGGAAGTCCATATTTTTTATGTTATCTATAAAATTTTTGACCTTCAAGATCATATACAATTACAATGAAAAATAAAAGGCTGAAGTATCTTTGAAGATACTTGGTAAATATTAATCATGAAATAATCAAATCATAAAATAAATGTTGAATTTAGTTATGATATATGTTACAAAAATATAAAAAAATGTAATGGATTAATTTAAAGTAAGGAAAAAAGGATTATCTTAGTGAATTTCCAAAGGTTGTTCCATCTAAAAAGATGACCCAACCCAATATAACTCAAGTATATTTTTTTTTAATTTATCGATCACTCAATCATTGTATTATCTATTTTAAAAAGGGAAATTATAGATAAAGTTAAAACAAACATAATAAATAATGTTCAATTTTAATATTTTATAAACATTATTTTATATGTTTATTTCCATTAAAACTAAGGTTATTAGTATAATTTCTTACATAAATCTTTATAGATTCAATGGAGTGTAGTAATGAATATAATTAATGACATATGAAGAATTATTCAATAATATCATTAAAAATATAATCTAAAATTGAAGAATAAATAATCTATTTAGAGTATTATGATCTTTTTATCATATGAAGTTTAAGCTAATTTGAATACTAATATGATAACTAACAAAATTATTTCAGTTAAAATGAGTGAGCTTGAGAAGGAATATATGGTGGGAGATTCTCTCAAAGAAAGTGATCGAGAAGGAACATGGTTCCTAGATAGAGGTTTCTTTTCTCACGTGATGGGAAATAAATATTTTCTAAAAAAAATCAAAAGGATTATTAAATTATATTGAGTTATAATGATGTATCCCTCTAAATAAAATACACCAAAAAGGATAAAATTTATGGAAGGAGTATGAAGGAAGTTTATATAATCTACGGTGAGTTCTTAAGACATAATCTCTTGTGCATTATTTAATTATGAATCTAATAAATAAATTAAGTTTAAAAATAATACATGCATAATCATGGGAATATTTGGATTCATAGTGATGAAAAGAAGAAAAAAATTAGAACCATAATCAAAATAATGAAATCGAAAAGATTTATTTTTATAAAAATAAGATTAAAAAATTATTTCATCAATTACATATCAATATAAATCAACATTAAACTTAATAAATGATTAATATTAATACTTCAGAGGATATTCACAGAATTAAAGTGAATCAATATCACTCTTATGAAGCCTTCCAAGAAGAAAAATTATTAAAAACTATATAAGTTCAATATTAATAATTCTGAACATATTGGTCACTTAACAAGAACATTACCTTGAGAGGGGGTAAAATAGTGTGACACCATTTTAAATATTTTCACTTAACTTTTAACTTATTCAATAAATGTGTGGAGTACTCTTTTTTATTCCTTAATTTTAATTTTTAGGTTACTAAAAGAGGTAAATAATATATTTAATTTAACTTGGTTTTCCCTCATTGGGATAGTCTAAGGAATATGAAAATTTAATGTTCCTATATATTAAAAACACTAGAGTGTACTAATTCTCTTGGGTTTACACAATAGATCATTCACACTGACATTGTGAACTCACTACTCAAAAAAATAAGAAGGATTATTCCCACACATAAAAAAATTACTCACTACTCCATCATTGAAACAATTTATCTTATACATGAGATAATAAAATTGAAATACACCTAAAATGGTGTGTCCCTTATAGTTAATCTGATGATTTTTCAATGATATCAAGCTCTTAGAATTTCCTCCTCCTTTTTCAATTTTGATATCCCAACATGTCTGAATAATTCCTATTACTTTCTCATGGATATACATTATATTTTATACTATAATAGGTGTAAATATCCCTTATTATCAACAATTAATCATTTAAAAATAACTTTCCACTTGTTATCAGCATAATAGGTCTTAAAAATCTTCTGTAGATCCTTATATTATTTTCTCCAATTATTTTCAACCAAAATAAGATAAATACTCATGGATCATTCTCTTTACATTTTTAGAATTAAATAAATTCCATTTAACCATCTTATATTATTAATGAAAATTGACTTTTATTTATTCTTGAATACATAGACTAAATCAAAAGACATGGATTATAAAAACATTAAAGAAACAATCATGAAATATCTGATCTTGTATCTAAAAATTTGTAGTCCCTCCCACTGAAATTCCCACCAAAATAACAGTCTTCTGGAGACCACAAAATGGCCTTTTCAATCTCCATAGAAAAAACCCCCATTGAAATTCCAAGCACCATGTCTTGTTGGAGATTTTTTCATTCATTTTATGAATAAAAAACATCACCTCTTTTATCTAAAGAAAACATCATCTCCATGGGCAGAACCATGCATGTTTTTTGCTCACTATTTATCATAGGTGGAGTCTCACATTAAAACACTAAATAAAATGGACTAATTGTTTTCACTACAATATAGATGTATTCTTCATTTTCTAATTCAATTGATCTTACCAAGTCCTAATTTACACTCATTTTGGGTTACCCCATTTCATAAAGGTGAACTAAAAATATGTCGTGCTCATCTCCAAATCATGGTAAACTTAAGTTGGTTATTTTGGTGTTTATATCTTCAGGTGAATCAAGAATTGTCCATGACCACTGAAATTCCCTATTAGGGTTCTCTATTTCATATAGATTCTATGTAAATTCAAAATTTAGACCACTATGGAATATTATTTACTAGATTTTAGGTTTTTGGAATCCTCACAGAATAACGCCATGTGATGTGGTGTATCCTTCAATTCCCTTACTCAAAGAACCCTTATTTACCTATTCATTTCAACAAAAACACTTAGAAATAATTTAAAATAAATACAAACACAATAAGAATCAAAATAAATTTTTTCCATTTTCAACAATTCCTCCCTTTGGGTTTGTTGAGATATCTATAGTCACACTCATTATAACAATTTTTTCTTAGTATGGTATTTATAGAGTCCATCGAAGATTCATTAATAACAAAATTTCAGATCACATGATTCAATTATAAATGTGAGAAACTAGAGTTAAATTAATGAATTATCATATCATAAAAAAATTCACTACATGAGTCAAACCTTTAAATCTTTAACCCCCAAATCTATAACAAAACACTTTCCCCTATTGTGGATTCCCCAATCACTAGCTTCCCCTTGAGTGATTTTTCCCTTTCTCCCCCAAACAGACTTTTCACCCTTTTCAATGAACCTAAATAGAACATACTCTATGATTCACAAGATAGAGTTATATAGATTATAATATTATTGAGTAAAGAAATCATAACTTTATTAAAGATAAATTCCCATATAAAGTGTCGATCATTCTCTAATTCCATCTAAAGAGAAGGATTTGGTTAGACTCCAGGAGTTAACCAATTTTGTTTGAAATATATCTTTGGTAATATATTTTATATGATATTTACTACATGATTTTGGTATACACATACTCCAAAATCAAAACCTATTATTCCACTTTCCCATTTATGAGATGATATTAAATCCCAATGTGATTTATCCTCGAGTGTTGAATAGTATTCTTATCTAGTGTTTTTTCACTTGAGATGTCGCGCATGATTGGAATAGAAGATACCACTTTAATAACAATATCATTAAGAAGTTATTTCATATTTATCAATTGAGTAAAACATTGAGTCATCATAATACATTTAGCCTCTAAGATCTTAATGAAATTCAATATTAATTTTTTACTTTTCCAATAAATTCAAAAGTTGTAAATGTAGAACACGCCTCTAAAAGTTGATTTTCAATCACCAATAGAAACTACCCAATCAATATTTTTATACCCCACCAATTAATTCTATGAATTTCTAAAATTGTGCAACCTAAAACCCAATGTTTTATTGATATAACATCTTATACACTTCATTTACCTTAACAAAACTCTGCTATTAGGTAGGTTGAAATTTTGAAAACATAATTTCTAGGTGATTGGATTTAAATTAAACAAAATTTCTTATAAATTTCCTATATAAAGTCACATAAAATTCCTTACCTTCATCGTCCTTTAAAAATTTCTTCTAGGACTCTACCATAGTTTCAATAGATCTAAAATCATCCATCCAAAAAAACTTCAACACCACCATCCCATACTTGGTTTAAGAGATAAATATCTCAAACATTATTTGAATCACTTGAGATAACAATGATGTTTATCTTATGCCTTAATTTTTTATCTGAACTAGAGTTCACTAGTCACCCATGATGTTGTTATTAGTTATTTTTTCTATGCAAAACTATCTACTGGAAATTGTTGTTCCTACTGTGTTTACATTATCACCAAATCCATAGTCATATTTCATTTTAGCCCTTTAGACTCCCCCTGATTTGGACTTATTCTAATCACTTTAATCCACATTAACAATAATTATTTTATGTGAATTAATCTCGTACATAGATAAAATATACTCACCTAATTCCAAATTATACACACATTTAGTCACTATCACATCATAGATTTTCAAAATTTTACCCATTTGTTTATTTAAACACTGATATGGATTGATACAAAATGAATATATAATAATGATATTTTATTTTTTATATACTCTAAATTTTATATTATTCTCTTTATTAATAATATAACATTTACTTACAGATACCTAAAAGTATTTCACTATATAATTATTTCAATACAAAATTTCATATATTTTCTTATCTTCATTTATACACAAAAATACCCAATTAGAGATTTAGATGGATGTTAAAACCACTTATTTCCAACACTTCTCTGATAATGATTTTCAAAAAAGAATATTCTAATCCATATTGTTGATAATGTGATCTATTCTCTAAATAAATTAGTTCTACTGAGGTGTTCTAACCACTAAAACATAGTCTTTAATCACATTATTTCTTAGATATTCATCCAATTTGGAGTTTCTAAATTCTATACCATTTTTAGTGAAAAATATTATATTTATACACCAAGTATTTTTTAACTTCTCTCTAGTATCAAGTTATGCACGTGTATACTTTTTTTTTGAAATCGCTGTCAACCAAGCCATCCAATAACAATCATCAATAGACAACACATAATATCTTTTTCCATCAAAATATTTAGGACTTATTATCCAAAAAACATATACATGAACAAACTCCAATACTATTGAATATTTACCCTTCTTTGGATTATATATCCTCTAAATAGTCTTCCCATTTTGACAAAAAACACATGTATTGGTATTTTCATATGTGAGTTTTAGAAAATCATTATCTCCATCATTATTTACCAATTTTTGAAAATATTTTTGGCTCAAATGCCTAAGCCATTTGTGGAAAAACATATTTTAATATTCTTTGGACAACATATACCATTTTTCTTCACTAATCAGATAAATATTACATTTTTTATACCATAATATTAGAATAAGTGAAACATTTTTAACTTTAACAAATCACCCATTTTTTCAAATTCCATAGCGTATATTGAATCTCACAACTGGATCACACTTAAACAAATATGGATAATAAATTCCCCCAAGATCACATTAGTCTTTCTAAGATTCTTTCCATCAACCTTGACCTTCCCCGTTCCAATGATTTTCACTCCCCCATCATTACCTAATCAAACTAATCCTTCTTTTCATATTTGATGATAATGATAATACTGTTATTCCAAGACAAGTGTGAGGTACACCATATATAAAGAACCCATAAAGCAAACCTATTTAATACTTTAAAAGTAATCTAAATGATTTTTTCTTTTTCATATTATTTTTTCTTATTCTATAACTATTGAATAATTCTTATAAATAATTGATTCTCCTATTTCTCCCTTGGTTCCATAAGTTTCCCTAAAGATTTCCTAACTATGAATATATTTTTATTTTTCAATGTATTTATAGAAGTTTAAAACTATTTTTTTTCCTTTTTTTTTTATATCCTATGAGTCACTTACTATTAAACCCTTGAGGTAAAATAGGCTATTTTCTCCCAATAATTTATACAAAAAGAAATAACCATTAAAAAAGTAAATAGATGAGGAAAAATGCTTGCCTGTCTTTTTTTATTTCGATCTGAAAAACCTTTTTGAAATGGATCACGTATATTGAATGTTTCCAAATTTTACAAAATAATAACATATATTTTTTGGTATCATTCTAATATAATTTTCCACTTGATCGATGGACTTTTCTAATTCTCCCTAGGTAAGATTTTTCCAGGGGTAAGAGCTTGAGTTATAATATAAGTAATTGTTTTATCCTCTTTATGATCATTATCTACTATTTATTACCATTTATTTTTAATAAATACTCTTTTGGGATGGAAATAAACTCCTCAGTGGTCACTCTAGTGTCTTTTATAGTGGTAAATGTGGTATTTTACTTAGATAAACTTTATACTACATCAGGTGTAAGGAGTATTTTTGGTCCTCACATTTTTGTATCCAAACCATGAATTCTTATTCTAGTTCTTAAATTATTTTAACCCTTTTATTCATAGTATTGGACAGTTTTTATATGATCCAAACCTATTCATCCACTTTTATGTTGAGATCTAGTTACTTTTCTAGGTTTCTAGAAATTATAGACTGCATCTCATTAATCTATGATTTTAGCTCTAACTTTTCTTCTAAAACATATTACATATATAGTTTTGATTCTTGAATAAATATTTTTTCCTTCTTGGTTTTATCCCTACATTTTTAATTTTCTTTGATGGATTCCTCAAACTTAATATAATGATTAACTCTTCCATAAATTTCATCAATTTCAACATCATTATCACCTTTTTTCCTATTAATCATGGAAAATAAGGCATCTTCTCTCATTTATCTATAGTTATTAACTTATTCC
Source organism: Viscum album (assembly GCA_963277665.1). NCBI lineage: Eukaryota > Viridiplantae > Streptophyta > Magnoliopsida > Santalales > Viscaceae > Viscum > Viscum album. Next base: position 37,530,380 of record OY728127.1, on the reverse strand, counting down.
ACTTATAAATCATCTGATCTTACATCTTCATGAGATAATAATTTTTTTCTCTTTAAGAATTTCCACTATGGTTTTCCCATACTTCTTTCTCCTAAGAAAGGTTTCTTGAGAGAATATTTGTCCTTATAATCTTAAAAAAAATTAAAACACTTAGAAGTAAGTTGAACAAACTTACCACCCCAAAATAAAACAATTTTAATATTTCATTTTACTTTTACTTTTCCTATATTAATGTTTGAGTAAAGTAAAGACAACACTTCATTGATTTCGGCTTCAACTGAACATTATTTAATATAAATTTTCTTCATTTACTTGATCGCAAATCCCTATTATATATCCTTTACCCTGGGTTCAATGTCTTTATTTATTATCTCATATGTTACATGTGTACTTTGAATAAACTAAATATATTCATCCATTGGATATATATATTTTTAAGTATAGATACCTTTACATTAATAATATGGAGGAATTATCCTTAAAATTAAATTAAAGATTTTTATATCATCAATATTTTCTATAATATTACATTTGTCTTCTAAATTTCCCCTTAAAAATTTTATCATGGTCTTCAAAGGTTCAATATTTTAAAATTAATTTATTAAAAATTCAAATATAATAAAGGGATAATAATAAACCTTTTTAAAAAGGGAAAGATGGAAACATAAAGGTTACCTGAAATAGAATATAATTATGTTCCTATATAAGGATAAAATAAGTGGGGAGTTAAATTATAGACATAAAAGAGAAAAATAGCATATAAGGACTCATATAGAGTGATAGAGAACATGGTCATTAGAAAGTTAAAAACCACAAAAACATAAATCTATAATAATTGAAAAGACCATGGATTCATCAGAAATGAAATTAAAAGTATAATATTTTTATTTAAATATCATTTTCCTAAAGTTAAGGGATTATTTTACTATAATGATAAATAAAAATATAAAATTTACTTAATTTATTTCTTTCCATTTCATAAGCACAATTTTATCCTCTTCTTATTCTTAGAAGAATCTCCACTTTTTCTCTTACTCCAAGAAATTAATATTCAAAATTAATTCCCCATGCCTGATGTACTAAAATTAACATTTTTCATGTCATAAGATCCATAAAATAATCATAATTCTTTCTTTCTATTTCTATTTATCATCAAATTCAAAATGTATAGAATAAGTCATCCAATACAGATAAATATAATACATTAATATATAATACCTCAACAATAATACCAAATGTACAACTTAATCCATTTCATAAATATTTATCCTTAATAATCCTTTATGCTATGTCTAGAAAAATTCAAAACCCAAAAATCTAAAATATTTGATCACACATATTTTTTTAAGATCAAATTTAACATTTATCCCTTGAAAACTTTAAGTATCAAATAATATCAAATACTAAACATGTGAATACCATGATTCTCTTAAAACATGATATTAACTTGAATCACTATAAAACATCAATGAAAACATATATTTTATAAAAAAATTAACACTATCTTTATTCCTTAAATAAAATCACATACTATTAAAAATATTCCATAAATAAAAAAATGAAATCAACTTCATTAAAGATGACCTAAATCACTTTTCCCTCAAATCACTAACCAATTTTAAGGTTACCAATACTATCTCATTTAATTTATCAATTTAAATAATATATTCATCCAAACTAAACATTGTTAACTCGACATATGGAACTACTAAGGGTTATCATTCCCTTAATCATGTGTTCTCGAAAAATATTATCTTACCACTAAAATAGTTTTATTGGTTATCATTACCATTAAATATATGTTTTTATATCCTTAAAAAATATATTTTGGAAAAATAAATAGATTAATCATGAACCTTATAATCATAATATCATTAATATAAAACTTTTATATCATAATTATTGAATCCAAACTCACACACACTTCAATCATTTCTCTGTAATGATTGGAATAAAATAAATCCTTCTTGTTCTAGGATTTAACACTTGTATTAGGGAATTTAAATGGATATTTCTCATGTTCCCCACATATAATACATTGAATTCATTATACATTCATGTTTTCTTGACCTTCATTTACACATATAAAACATCTTACCCTTTCTTTGAGAAATTATTTTGGGTACTCCTTCCACCATTCTTAACATGAAGAAAATTGAAATTTCATTCCACAGTGGTCATTCCCACATGAAATTTTATAAAAATGCATCTTATTATATGATTCATTAGAAAACTCACCAAAGTTTATTTTTCTAATCATGTATCATGATATGTTATTATGCATAATTACAAGGGTTCAACTTCTAGATCCTATTTCATTTAGTTTCTCATTAAGACAATCATTTCAATATCCATAACATTCACCGTTAACATGAATAATATTGGTTCCATACATTGTCTAAAACCAAAAACCACGGTGTGAGAAACAATAATCAAAGTGAGGGATCATGAAAATGAATTTATATAATGTCTAGATGCATCTATTCCAAAACCACATCCACTTGTAATATTCGAATGAGGATGTTTTTCTAGGAAAATAAATTAATCACTATCTTGAAAAAATTCTAGGTTATTATCCTATACTTAGGCTTTCCCCTAGGGTTATCACCAAATATTCCTAATAAAAATCTCTAAATATTGAATAAACCATGATCTAATTCCAACTATAGAAACCTAAGATTTACATACATAATTATTATATCATTTTATATAAATATTCACCACATAAAATTTTGATCTTTTCTTTTGGAGACTAGATTCATAGTTATCTTATTTCATAAAAGACAAAAAATGTTTCCCATATATAATGATTCTTAGGTATACCCTAGTTAAAACCTTTCTTCTTAACCTAGGGAAGGAAAAATACAATAATGGGTGGGATCATCTACTCATTAAGGGTAAGAATAAAAGATATCAATAAATTATAATACTTGAGAATAATACAATCATAAGGGTATAAGATTATGATTATAAATTAAAAATGTTCATGCATAATAATTCATAGATCATAAACATGAGTAATGGGGTAAAATTATATCATAATAATAGTCAATATTCAAAATACTATGTGACTGTAAATAATTAGTCATGAGCCATGAGTGCATTACATTGACATAGGAATGTGGAAAAAACCTAAGCTTATACAATTTTGAATATGTATAAATAGAAATAGGTCTACTAATAATGTTCTTAAAATAAAATCAGACCCTTGTATAAACTTATGTACATGAAATCAATACCATGAGTAATATTATGGACATGAAAACTAGGTCTTTACATAAACTTATGGACATGAAAACTAGGACCACACATAAAATTGTGAATATGAAATCGGGTTCATACATAATGTATTTATCTCCTGAGTTATCCATATTAACCCAATGCATTATAGGTCTATAATGGACCCACCAATCACATAATAATAATCCATTCATATTTATGCCACACATTCATGAAATGATTTAACATTTCATCATAAATTAGCATGTGAAAAAAATGGGTTTCATAAAAATATCACCGTTATAAAAATAAACTTTAAAAAAAAAGAATAAGGATGGTATCATAGAATCATATCCCCTATGAAAGATATGTAACATAAAAGGATGTCATCGTAGATGAAATTTATTTTAAAATATCACTTCATATATTTCTTGACTAAAATATCCATTTAATTTTGAAATAAGTTATTTAAAATAAAAATATTTTAAAAATATTATGGTAAAAACTTTATTTGAAAAGAATCATGGAAAATTATAAAATAAACTTCCAAGTATTTAGTGGTCATAATGGCATGAAATTATGTTCATTTCGTATTTTTTGAAAAAATGAATCCTTTCAAATTTTCAGTAAAAATTAAAACCCACCTCATTAGGAATAAGAAAATTATATTCACTTGAAAAAAAATACAAAAAATTCAAAAATGTGGGAAAATGACTTTAAATATTCATATTATAATAATAAAACATTCATAGAAAGATTTTAAAGAAAACATGGACATGGAAAAAAAATATTCCCAACCAAAGAGAGAAATAAATTCAGATTTATATAAAAACATTGTTTTGATTACTTGAGTAATTAAAGAGATGAAAGTGAAATAAAAATATGTAATCTATATAAATAACTAGAGGAGAATAAAAATGGAATTTATTTACAATATGATTATTATATAATTTACTCAATGGAAATTCAAGTATAAATAATCCTGGATAAAATGTGATTGAGATGTAAATCCATTACTGATTAAATAATATCCAAATAAAAACCTCATGAAAGTGAAAAACTAAGATTTACTTCTAAATACACATAATTTTAATGAAATAATAATAAAATAAATGTATTAGTATTATATACAAAACATAATGAAAACAAGTGGGGAATATGATATAAGTGTCATAGAAATAAAAGTGATATGAGAAACCCTTACCTCAAGGTAAACTTTCATTGAAAGTGATTTAACCACCTGTATCATAAATTAAAATTTATTATAATTCTATAATAGATTCATTTAAATACTTATAGTGTCATATATGATCCAATTATAATATTTTAACACCCATTTGTTAATTATTCCTTATTCAAATCATCACTTCCGTGTGTTATCTGTTTTGTTTTATATGAGAATTTCAGTTTTGTAATTCCATTCCTTGTAATTTTATCATGGTTACATATTATTCAGAATATTAATAATGAAATAAATATAATATAAATTTTTTATATATATATATATATTCATCCATAAAAGCAAGATATAAAAAATGAATTATACCATTCATAGAGACGGTAGTTCATACGTATGCATGAACACTATTTTCACTTTTTGACGGATGAAATAAAAGAATGGTAAATAGTAATTCACCTTTAAAAAATAATTATTATATAATATATATTCATTAAATCTACTATTATTTATATACATTTAAAATGAAAATAAAAAACTCACATCGCTTCGTAGAGGTGGCAGTCCACAAGTACGCACGAGCAATGTTATCATTTTCAAACAGACCAGCATGTAAGAAGTTATATTTGATATTATATTTACAGAATAATAATTATCTCAAAAATAAAATATATAAATTTTAAAACCATCATAATAACCATCCAAGTAATGTTGTGATGAAAAACTAATTACACTACTACATGGAGATGGTAAGTTTTATATATGTGTGAGCAATCTTTTCACTTTCTATAGGATAAAAATGATGTATAATGATTGTTTCATCATTATAATAACAATTATTTATATTTAATATATTTAATTATTTATTTTATAATGGATACCATGTATTTAGGGGAGGTATAAAAAGAAATAAAATTGAAAATTATCGGTTAAGATATATACCTCTTCGTTGGGAAACCTCTTTTGGCTTAAAACGTAATGCTCAAAGGGATATAAGAGAGAAGAAGGGGGTCCCTATTATTAGTGATAGGATGGGAACTCTTAAAATTATTTATTGTATTATATTAATATAAATTAATTTTTCTAATAAAGTGACTCCAAATTAAAAATGATAAAATATAGGATGTTTATAAGTAAAAATAATCCCATTAAATTACATTTAAAGAAATATATGTTATTTTTTAGCCCTTATCATTTATTTTTAACACCACATTCATTAATTTGAAAATTACTGCAAAATCAAAGTTTTCTACTATTTAATGGTTAGAAATGAAACCGTAAAATGAAAAGTGACCCATAAATGGGCCATTGTTAATATTTTAAACTATATACCATTCACCTGTATGAATGTAGGAATTTTTAAGACTATTAAATCATTTAATAAAATATTTTTTATTATAAAATATCCTTAATGTCATTACTAGAAATAAATGAAATTTTATAATATAAAATGTGTCTGACTCGTGTAACATGGTTCCAAAATGAAATGGATAATAACATAAAGAAAATATGGTATTAATTAGTCATCAAATAAAACATTTATAGGTTTAGATTTCATTTTCATCCTTGCCATTTTGTTTAACCCCTTGGATAACTAATTTTAACCTTAACCATTGTAAGGACTTTTTCAATATTTAAGATTTATAGTTTTAATTATTAGTTGAAAATTGGTTCAAAAATGAAGAATTGATCACATTGAGGACCATTTATCATACTTATTTTTCTTTTGAAATATCTTTATGATTTTGTTTTAAAATATTAAAATATATTTATTATAAAATACTACTAATATCATTTTAAGAACAATTCCCATAATTTCACATTGAAAAAACATAATAGTAATGGAATTTGAATAGAAAACTTCACACATTACTAATATGTTATATTTATATGAAAAATTCTTGGAAAATAATAATTCATTCAAATTGTTTTACTTTTAATGTTTTAAAAGTCATTTATTTTATTTTATTATTAATTGAATAAATATTTTTTCGGTGTCACGTAAGAATTTAAGGTAATAAATAAATCACTAAAAATTAAAAATAAATATCCATGATAAAAATTAATTTATTTATAAAATAAAAAATTATTACTAAACATTTACTCTTCTTATCCTTAGGTAAAAATCTTAAAGATATTAATGTTAAGAGAGTAACATTTTTTATTAATTATTTTCTAAAAATAATATAAAGGTCACATTCAATGAAAAATGGAACTAAGTGGACATATATTATATAATTATATGTAAATTGAAAAACTACACTCTTAAAATTGGATAAATTAAATTATTAGTGAAATTATATATCCTTATCCAAAAGTTTTAACCTGGTTTTATCTGTTTTACCATTATATAGGTGATAAATATTTATCAGGTTTACTATTCATAAAAACCAAATATAAAAGGGAACTATCTTTAAAATTCCATCCATGTAATTAAAAATATTGAAACCATTTTTCAATATTAAATTAATATAAGTGGTATAATTTAATTTAAAATTAAACCCACAAAACGTAAGGAAAATAATTTTTCTAGAAATTTTTTTTTCAGAATTATAAAACGTTTTCTACCAAAATATAACATGAAATGAATTAAAATAAACAAAATTATATAATTAATAATATAAATAAACTATTTTTACCTTTAAAACCATTTTAAAATAAAATGGAACTTTTTAAATTCTTTAATAAAATGGTGATTTTCAATAAAAATTCAGTATTTTTCACAATTCATCTAAAAATCAATCTTTTTAAAAAATTATCAAAAATTAATTATAAGACAAATTTGAATTTTTATTCCAAAAATGAAGTTAAGTTTTTAAAATATAAATTCAAAAACTAACAAAAATTAATTATAATTTTCACACACAAAATGAAATGATAATAATTTTTTATGAAAAAATTATTTTTTGAAGAATAAAATGATTTCACTAAAAATTGAATATTAATTTCCTTATAATTAATAAATACATTTTTATATATTAGGAATAATATATATATATATTTGATAATTACTTTACTCATATTCATACCCACCAATTCAATGTCTTGGTCACACTTAAGTAAGAGTATTTTATTGATATATCATAATTTTCTTAAAGCAATGTGTTTAGTGTTAAGAAAGATATCAAGATTGTTATTATTTTAACTAAAGTTTTTGGGTGTTACACTCTTCTTCCTTCACCATTTATCTTTTTGAAGAAGAAACTTGTACTCCAATGAAATTTAGGGGTCCTTTCACAGCATATGCGTATCCTGGTGTTCGTTGTACCACACATGGAGGTGAAAACCATTTACATATTTTTCAATGATATCAATAAAATGTACTATATAGAATAATATATTAAAGAATTATCTACGTTATAGGTACACTTATATTTTATGTTATTAATTTTAACACGTTTTAAATGAAAAAACATGGGTCTCCATCTGTGTAACGCCCCGACCCTAGTTACCCAGATTTGGTGCATTACTTCATAACATTGGCATGATCACAAGAAATATCAAATCTTGAAAGACCAATTGGTTTAGTAGCCTTGGAAACACTAGATATATTCATAAAGTTTTACATTACATCATAAGGTGAAAAACTACTACTACAACATATTATCTCCATAGTCCACACTATTATCCCCTCATAATAACCCTGCAGGTCATTTATAATTTACTTATTCATATCCTGGGAAAAATAAAACATAGAAAAAGGGTGACCTCAAATTCCCAGTAAGGATAAAAATATAGCAGAACCTTTCATAAATAAGAATAAACATTTAAGGCAATGTATTACTAAAACAAAAGCCTTTTAAACTTGAACTTCAACATAGTATGGAAAAAATAAAATGAAATAATTCCATTTACTTATTCACATGGATATTCTACTAATCGAATAATCACATGAAATATCAATAACCACTTTCATAATGATGGAATGCATAATTCCAGACTATCATAACAACATAGCCAAGGCCTCATGCCAAGACTGCAAATAATATTTGTCCAAGGCCTTGTGCTTAGACACTAGTTTGTCTCATGAGACCTACCGATGCATCGAGGAGCTATAGCGGGCTCCACCCATCACATATTAAGTCCAATTCGTTCCCATATGAAAAGGTTTAAACATAACATAAACATTTGTATTAAAACTAGCATACAAAATGTCAATACTTTCTCCATAAACCATGAATGGTATAAAAATAACACATCCATAGACAAACATATCACAAAACCATCAATATAAGTTTTGTATAATAAATCAACTTCAAATGAGCTTAAAATACATCAAATTATGAGTAAATATTTTTGAGAGAAATATCCTTTTTGTAAAATCATTTAAAAGTCACACATTTATAAAGGAAGTAGATTTAAAAGATATTTTTGAATCAAAGTGTCTCATACCACTTTGAAACTTTTGAAAATAATTATCATTTCAAAACATTCATGTCCATATAAATAAATCCTTAAAATAATTTTGAAAACATGGACATTAATTGAAAAGATTTAGAAAGATAAATCTTTAAAACATTTATAATTATGATCTTGATAAAGAGTACCTTTCAAAAATTCTTCAAATATTCATTTTGAAATCATTTAAACGTCACATAATTATAAAATAAAACATTTAATTTGAAAATATTCTTATAAGCTTCTAATGGAAGCTTTGACGATTTTATAACAGCGGTAAATAGCCGCACCCGCCGTATAAGTTAAAAAAAGACATTCTTTCCTTAAATTTGTCAAAAAGGTTAAAAGTGCCTTGTTTGGAAAACGATGGAAAGATTCCTTTTACAACACATAAGGGTATAAATGACTTTAACCCATTGTCTATTAAATAGTAAAGATTTTTTTAAATACATTTTTAAGGAACATAGATGTGGATGATAAAGATATCCCAGTATATAATTGCGTATAAACAACCTCGGATAATGAAGAGATTGTGAAATAAACCATTACCTTGTACTTTTACTTGGTTGAGGGTAGGTTAACCTCCTGTATAATAGTGAAATAATTGTTATTAAATTATACAAGAATCATATATGATATCATATATGATCTTTTAACATTGCTTTGTTAATAATATCTTAGTATTGTCGTCGTTTCTGGTGTTAACTTACTCATTTTATTTTATATGTTCTGTTACGTAAGCCATGTTTTTAATGGTTAGGTTGTATCTTTTTCATATCCAGAATTATATAAAGTCCTTAAAAATTATTTTTAAATCATCAAATGATAATTATACTTGAATGGATATGATGGAGAATGAATCTCATCGAGTTCGTGGAGACGGTAGTCCGTACATACGCACGAGCGACAATATCATTCTTTTGATATTAAAATAATTTATAATTGGATGGTATATCATATATACATAATCATTATCATGTTATATTTATTATTTAAATGAGTTACACATCATTATTATAACCACCCTAATAATAATATGTTGAATAACAATTACACCACAACGTGGAGACGGTAAGCCGTACGTACGCACGTATGGTGACATGTTATTCAAAGTGTGGATAGAATAATGAATATGGTTGTACCATATTTTTAATAACATCACAGTATATATAAGATACTGGAGTTATTATTTTAGAATGGTGATAAAAAATAATGTAGAAGTGGAAGAAGAAAGGAACTTGAAAAGGGGTGGTGAAAACATTACCTCTTCTTCGGGTTCTTCCTTTTGATTTGATCAAAAGGGCTCCTTAGGTTGGCTTTATGATCAAACTAAGGCCACTAGGTTGTATTTAGGGAAGTTGAGAGAGTATTTGGGCAGGGTTTGGATGAACCAAAAGGCTTTGAAGGTGTAAATAAATGAGAAGGAGGAGTGCCCTTTTATAAGAGGGGTGAGGGGCACCTTTGGAAAAGATAGAAATATTAATTTATAATAAATTAATATTCGGTTTCTAATGGCTCCAAAGTTGGTTTTTCAAAGGTTAAGGTGGGTATAGGTCTAAAACCATTCAACCAATAGAATTTAGACAGGTTTGGGTTACTATATTAACCTTATCTTTTAGTTTTAACTCTTAGTTCATTAGTTTGACATTTACCATGCCACTTTGTATTTTTATATTATATAGTTAATAAACATACTATATACCTCCAAGAGACCACCAAGTGGTCCATTAATGATATACCTATCATGATATAAGTCTCTTGGCCGAACCTTAGATTTTTAGAAATTTAATATCAATTAATAATATAATATTTGTTTTAAAAATTCTTTTACGTCAATTTTGACACTGTTCAATAGTTGATTTTTTATGAAACTCATTACAGAATGATTACTTCGAAAAAAGTCCATTAAATCAATCCTAATATTTCATATTATCCTATAAAATTATTGTAATTCATTAAAAGTCTTAAATTTTATTTATTTGGGTATTTATAATATCAATTATTTAAATTTTTCACTATTATGGTAATTACTGCATCATCATTGTGTCATATATATATTAAATTATTTAATGTATAAAAATTATAAATAAAAGTTCATTATGTAGGTAATCGTATTATCTTTCTAATGAATATTTACAATCGAAATTATCTTATGTATTACCCTATATTAAATTTTTTTTAGTAAATAAACTTTGATTTTAACTCTTTTAACTCTTCTTTGAATTAAATAATAATAAATTTCCTAATCTAATCCAAGTGGACCTAAATGATAATATTTTATTCCTAAGGTTGTTTTTGGTCTAGATACACTTGTCCAATATAATTAGGACATGTGTTGGGGTAATATTAATATCATTTTTACCCTTAATTACCCTATTTACTTTTAATCGTGGTAAATAAAAGTAAAAAGTTACTATTCACCAAAAATTATTTTCATCTCATTGAACCACATTTTACATCTTGATATTAACTGTGTCTCTCGGATTTTTGAAATTCCATTCACAGAAGCGGTAAAATTAAGTTTTATGAAAAATTCAGTTTTTTTAACTACCACTTAGTACTTTCACTATTCATCAAAAATTGAAGTTTTTCAGAACAATGCCAAAATTTCACCTTAAGCTATAATTGATATTCCGAATTCAAAAATGATGTATATTTTACAAAATTCTAAACATATAAGTTGCATTAATTAATTTTATAATTAATTCCCGTTGTCACAACAAATAGCGTGTTTTTAAGAAACAATATATATCAAAATATTGACAATTGTTTAGGTCCAATTTCAAAGTGAAATTAATTCTAATGAACACCATTGGATAAAATGGTAAAAATATATTCTAATTATACTTTAAAACCACTCAATAATATAATTTATCACTATAAAATATTTTGATTTAAAAAGTTGTTTCTAATTAAAATTTAGTAATTTTCCCTATTCATCAAAATATAAGTGTTATCCGAAAAGTTCCAAAATTTCACCATAGGATAAATTCGATATTCTGAATCCAAAAATGAAGTCCATTTTGAGAGATAGAATTTATAAAATTTCAAAAATTAGATATTACTATTCATAACGACTAGTTTGGTAAGTCATGGTGCACTTTAACTCGGTGTTGCGTGTAGTGAAAGTTATTGAATTATTTTGAAGAAATAACACACTATGAAATCTTGGGGTGTTACATTCTCCCATCCTTCAATAAATTTCATCCTCGCAATTTGAAATTGTTCTTAGAAAATAAAAGGTTGAAAATAAAAAATATCTTTGTGGGAAAACCCACTTCGAAAATTGGGTTACTAAAATTTAGTCTTAATATGAGGAAAAGAGAAATGAAAGGGTCACCACCAAATTATGATATCGATTAGGAGAACATTGGTGGAAATTAGAGACATATAATTGGAGGAAAAATGTAAATATTTATAGGTAGTTATTGAGGTCATCAATCACAAACAAGTTTAAAATTGAGGTCCTTAAATTCATCAATCTATGATGATTTGAAATACCATCGGTTCAACAAAACATAGGGTATTAGGATAACACATTTTTGGTTTTAGGATTCCTTAAATAAAGTATAAGAATTAATTTCTTCATAGAATATGTGAAGAAGAAAAAATATATTCTTGACAAGTAGAGTTCCATCCTTTAACTAATTTCTACCACAAACTCATCTTTCACTCTAAAAGATAATAGAACTTAAAAATAATATTCTATTTATCCTATTCGTATAGGGTTAAAAAAATGAATTTATAATTCATCTAGCATAACCATTAAAAAAATGACATTATTCAATCCAGGACATCACATGGGTCAGTGGTAGGTGATACACCCTTGTCGCCCTTCGGTTGTGGGTTCAAGTCTCGTGGCCTTGCCGGACGCGACGGGTTGTCGCCCGACCTCCAGGTTGTCCTTTTATGTAAATACAAAATAATCCAAACTAGAACTATCCAAAATACTTCAGTCCAAAATTTATAAGGAAGGTAAACACAATAAAGATCCTTTTTTCCGTGTAATAACATGTGAACACCTTCATCATGTATTCTTTTAAAACACTGTAACATCCTGAATTACCATAAAACCTTATTGATTACATTCATGATCCCTTATTCCGTAAAGAATAATAGATATACTCCTTCAATCCAAAAATGTTTTAAACCCCAACAATGATGGAATATAAAAATCATTAATCAGTTTCAAGGTAGTCAATAATATCCAATATAATTTATCCAAATCAATCATGTATTATTTTAAAATCACTACCTCGGTATCAGAACTATATTATGGTTTATCATTCTCTCAACCATATATTTTCAAAAAAAATATCCTGCTATTGAGTCACTTTTCGTTGTTCCACACAATCTCAAGTCCTTAATGAAATAGTACTGCAGTACAATTCTTATATACTCCATAATTATTATAACAAGTATATTGTTGATACAACACTCAATTGACATAATCAACATAAGAACTCTAATCATTCCTCTTCATCTGTGGTAGTATCATAACTTTATTATTATCCAATACCATCATTTTCGGCATAGTCTGATGACTGGGACATAGGTTCGCGTAGTGTCCAAACTCCTTGCAAATGAACCATTGTACATTTGAAACCATTTTCTTACCCTTACAGTCACGTACTTTGTGCCATTTTCCTCCACACTTATAACGAACTCCCATTCCTTTCAGGCAAGTTCCAGGGTGTTTCTTCCCATAGTTATCACATATGGGAAATTTCTTCTTTTTCCCTATTCCCTTTATCCATATTCCTCTCATCCATCCTTTTCTTCTCTTACTTCCCTTCAAATCCATAGGACTCAGTAAACTCTTTACTTATCTAATCAACACATTATATTATTTCTTCATATGATGATAATACGTGGGAGACTATTTCTCTTATAAATTCTAGCTTAAGAACATGAAAGATATGATCCTTCTTTCTCTTTGGATCATCTGCATTGCTGGAGTCCTCATTCCTTCTACTGAGTGCCATTTATAAACAATGGCATACACTAGATTAGTTTATGAATAACAATACCTAATCCCAAACTTGTAAAACACATAACATAAATTAAATAGTTTATGTATATAATCCATAATCATAAAAATGTCTCATTTGAGGAAGTATATACTCATAAATCCTTCATAATGGTTTGTAAAGAAAATGAGAATTATCCAAAGCATATCCCCCAGGATTGTCATAACCAAGAGTGCAGCAAGGCCCATTGTCGTGCACCAGTTCCCATTCGAGTCCAGCTCAAAGTGGTGTTTTCGGGTTTTACCCCTAGGTACATCTGTGCTAGAGCCGCCCCTACCTGCTCGTATCCAGACAGGGATGTATTGCTCAGAAAACTCACAAAATCTCTACAATACCAAAATTCTAGGAAGTTCTTCTATACTAATCCTCAAATTCCATCTTAAATCTATGTGCTCTAATCAGAGTTTATCTAAATCTAGCTTCCAAGGTTTGTACTAAACTTCCTCTAATACCAACTGCAACGCCCCGACCCTAGTTACCCATAGTTTGTGCATTAATTCATAACATTGGCATGATCACAAGAAAGATCAAATCTCAAAAGACCGATTGGTTTAGTAGCCTTGGAAACACTAGATATATTCATGAAGTTTTACATTACATCATAAGGTGAAAAACTACTACAACAACATACTGTCTTCATAGTCCACACTATTATCCCCTCATAATAACCCTGTAGGTCATTTATAATTTACTTCTTCATATCCTGGGAAAAATAAAACATAGAAAAAGGGTGATCTCAAATGCCCAGTAAGGATAACAATATAGAGGAAACTTTCATAAATAAGAATAAAAATATAAGACAATGTATAACTAAAACAAAATCCTTTTAAACTTGAACTTCAACATAGTATGGCAAAAATAAAATGAAATAATTCCATTTACTTATTCACATGGAAATTCTACTAATCGAATAATCACATGCAATATCAATAACCACTTTCGTAATGATGGAATTCATAATTCCAGACTATCATAACCACATAGCCAACGCCTCATCCCAAGACTACAAATAAGATTTTGCCAAGGCCTTGTGCCAAGACACTAGTTTGTCTCATGAGACCTACCGATGCATCGAGGAGCTATAGCGGGCTCCACCCGTCACATATTAAGTCCAATGCATTCCCATATGAAAAGGTTTAAACATAACACAAACATTCATATTAAAACTAGCATACTAAATGTCAATACTTTCTCCATAAACCATGAATGGTATAAAAATAACACATCCATAGTCAAACATATCACAAAACCATCAATAGAAGTTTTTTATAATAAATCAACTTCAAATGAGCTTAAAATCCATCAAATGATGAGTAAATATTTTTGAGAGAAATATCCTTTTTGTAAAATCATTTAAAAGTCACATATTTATATAGGAAGTAATTTTAAAAGATATTTTTGAATCAAAGTGTCCCATACCACTTTGAAACTTTTGAAAAGAATTATCATTTCAAAACATTCTTGTCCATATAAATAAATCCTTAAAATAATTTTGAAAACATGGACATTAATTGAAAAGATTTTGAATGATAAATCATTAAAACATTTAAAATTATGATCTTCATAAAGAGTACCTTTCACAAATTCTTAAAATATTCATTTTGAAATCATTTAAAAGTCACAAAATAATAAAATAAAATATTTACTTTGAAAATATTCTTATAATATTTTAAGGGAATCTTTGACGATTTTATAATGGCGGTAAATAGCCGCACCCACCGTATAAGTTAAAAAAAGACATTCTTACCTTAAATTTGTCAAAAAGGTTAAAAGTTCCTTGTTTAAAAAACAATGGAAAGATTCCTTTCAAAGCAAATGAGGGTATAAATGACTTTAACCCATTGTCTAGTAAATATTAAAGATGTTTTTAAATACATTTTTAAGGAACATGGATGTGGATGATAAAGAGATCCCAGTAGATAATTGTGTATAAACAACCTCAGATAATGAAGAGATTGTCAAATAAACCCTTACCTTGTACTTTTCATTGGTTGAGGGTAGGTTAACCTCCTGTATAATGGTGAAATAAAAGTTATTAAATTATACAAGAATCATATATGATATCATATATGATCTTTTAACATTGCTTTGTTAATAATATCTTAGTATTATCGTCGTTTCGGGTGTTAACTTACTCTTTTTCATTTATATGTTTTGTTACGTAAGCCATGTTTGTAATGGTTAGGTTGTATCTTTTTCATATCCAGAATGATATAAAGTCCTTAAAAATTATTTTTAAATCATCAAATGATAATTATACTTGAATGGATATGATGGAGAATGAATCTCATCGCGTTCGTGGAGACGGTAGTCCGTACGTACGCACGAGCGACAATATCATTCTTTTGATATTAAAAAATATATATAATTGGATTGTATATCATATATACAGAATCATTATCATGTTATATTTATTATTTAAATGAGTTACACATCATTATTATACCCACCCAAATAATAATATATTGAATAACAATTACACCACGGCGTGGAGACGGTAAGCCGTACGTACGCACGTATTGTGACATGTTATTCAAAGGGTGGATAGAATACGGAATATGGTTGTACCATATTTATAATAACATCACATTATATATAAGATAATGTAGTTATTATTTTATAATGGTAATAACAAAGAATTAAGAAGTGGAAGAAGAAAGGAACTTGAAAAGGGGTGGTGAAAACATTACCTCTTCTTCGGGTTCTTCCTTTTGATTTGATCAAAAGGGATCCTTAGGTTGGATTTCTGATCAAAATAAGACCTCTAGGTTGTATTGAGGGAAGTTTAGAGTGTATTTGGGCAGGGTTTGGCCGAACCAAAAGGCTTTGAAGGTGTGAATAATTGAGAAGGAGGAGTTCCCTTTTATAAGAGGGGTGAGGGGCACCTTTGGAAAAGCTAGAAATATTAATTTATAATAAATTCATATTCGGTTTCTAATGGCTCCAAAGTTGATTATTCAATGGTTAAGGTGGGAATAGGTCTAAAACCGTTAAACAAATATAATTTAGATAGGTTTGGGTTACTATATTAACCTTATCTTTTAGTTTTAACTCTTAGTTAATTAGTTTGACATTTACCATGGCACTTTGTATTTTTATATTATATAGTTAATAAACTTACTATATACATCCAAGAGACCCCAAAGTGGTCCATTAATTATATACATATCATTATATAAGTCTCTTGTCCGATAATTAGATTTTTATGAATTTAATATCAATTAATAATATAATATTTATTTTAAAAATTCTTTTACGTTAATTTTGACACTATTCAATAGTTGATTTTTGTGAAACTCCTAACAGAATGATTACTTCGAAAAAAGTCAATTAAATCAATCCTAATATGTCATATTATCCTATAAAATTAGTTTAATTCCTTAAAATCGTTAAATTTTATTTATTTGGATATTTATAATATCAATTATTTTAATTTTTCACTTTTATGGTAATTACTACATCATCATTGTGTCATAAATATATTAAATTATTTAATGTCTCAAAATTATAAATAAAATATCATTATGTAGGAAATCGTATTATCTTTCTAATGAATATTTACAATCGAAATTATCTTATGTATTACCCTATATTAAAAATGTTTTAGTAAATAAACTTTGATTTTAACTCTTTTAACTCTTCTTTGAATTAAATAATAATAAATGTCCTAATCTAATCCAAGTGGACCTAAATGATAATATTTTATTCCTAAGGTTGATTTTGGTCGAGATACAATTGTCCAATAGAATTAGAACATGTTTTGGGGTAAAATTAATATCATTTTTACCCTTAATTACCCTATTTACTTTTAACCATGGTAAATAAAAGTTAAAAATTACTATTCACCAAAAATTATTTTCATCTCATTGAACCACATTTTACTTCTTGATATTAACCGTGTCTCTCGGATTTTCGAAATTCCATTCACAGAAGTGGTAAAATTATGTTTTATGAAAAATTCTGTTTTTTTAACTACCACTTAATAGTTTCACTATTCATCAAAAATTGAAGTTTTTCAGAACAATGCCAAAATTTCACCCTAAGCTATAATTGATATTCTGAATTAAAAAATGATGTCTATTTTAAAAAATTCTAAACATATAAGTTGAATTAATTAATTTTATAATTAATTCCCGCTGTCACAAGAAATAACGTGTTTTTAAGAAACAATATATATCAAAAGATTGACAATTGTTTAGGTCCAATTTCAAAGTGAAATTAATTATAATGAACACCATTAGATAAAATGGTAAAAATATATTCTAATTATACTTTAAAACCACTCAATAATATAATTTATCACTATAAATTATTTTGATTTAAAAAGTTGTTTTTAATTAAAATTTAGTAATTTTCACTATTCATCAAAATATAAGTGTTATCCGAAAAGTTCCAAAATTTCACCCTAGGATAAATTCGATATTCCGAATCCAAAAATGAAGTCCATTTTGAGAGATATAATTTATAAAATTTCAAAAAGTAGGTATTACTATTCATAACGGCTAGTTTGCTAAGTCATGGTGCGCTTTAACTCGGTGTTGCGTGTAGTGCAAGTTATTGAATTATTTTGAAGAAATAACACACTATGAAATATTGGGGTGTTATAATCTGAACCAGTTCCTGAACCGAATCACCACATACCCAAGGGATGCCCCTGATATAGCTAGAAGGACGACAAGAGTCAAGGGTATTTAACATAACCTTTGGGGATGGTTTCACCATCATGAATCTGAAAAAACACAACATCCAAAGAAGTAATAACATAAATAAGTAATAATATACCAAAAAGGGAATCTAAAATAAATAACCAATTAATAAACAGTTTCAAAACCATGATAAAACCTAAAAGAAACAATACATAAGTCCAAAGAGGCCGAAATAAACTCGATCCAACTGATTGCACAAACTGATGTTATAATCACTATCTCCTCCTGAAACTCAAGTCACCACCATGATCCCAACAACTATCTACATCCATGAATGACGGCACTAGATCCAACATGAAATACAAGAACAGAAAATACCTTCATAAGAGACAAAAAAAACTAAATACTCACTAGCTTGAGTATGCATGGTGTGAACTGAAGCCAATAGGATACCACCATGAGTCCATTTCACTTCATTTATTTAAGAAACCGGTTATTATATTTTGAAAACAAGGAATGGAAAACAGGTTTTCATTTTCTCTTTAAAATCATGATATCAATCCAAGTTTAAAACATTCACTTCCTTAAAGATCCAATTTTTAAATTAATTACACAAAATTTGTTAAATTTC
This sequence comes from Viscum album, assembly GCA_963277665.1. Taxonomy (NCBI): domain Eukaryota; kingdom Viridiplantae; phylum Streptophyta; class Magnoliopsida; order Santalales; family Viscaceae; genus Viscum; species Viscum album. The sequence goes on along the minus strand of OY728127.1, from coordinate 37,511,279 downwards.
AAAATAATAAAATTCCATGGGCATCCAGAACATTATCTCAACCACTAAATGGCTCAAAATAAACCCACACGAGGTTTTAAATATTTCAAAAGCCTTTTTTTAAACCAATCATTTCAATTGAAAACATTTTCAAACTTTTTCTTCTAAAATAATATATATACTCAACTCAAAACACACAGGGAAATAAGCATAGTGATAATATCAACATCACCAAAGGATTTATAAATAATTACATTAAACATATGAAATAAAACTAGTCAAACACATGACTAAACCATAAAGTATATCTCATAAAATAATTACACCCAATAAATAAACAATACACATGAAAACATATAAATGAAAGAGGCATAAAATATATACATATCATGAGGAAAAACCAAGAGGACTAACAAGGCCGCACAAGACATGAAGACATAGACATAACTTTTAGTAGGGTAACAATCAAACTTTCATCCAAAAAAATATTTATGTAATCTCCTTAGTGAAAACCCCAATTCTTGGTGGTATGTACGACTAAAGGGGGTCTAGCCAGTGCAAAACCTCAACTAGACAAGCAATTATCACTAATTCACACTTATAAACATCAGTCTCCTCTTGGAATAATAACACTGGTGGGACATGAAAAATAACATCATCACATGACAATAAAAATCCTCTAGGGGTAACACCACTATCATTTCCTTCCCACCTCCCACTCTACTCTAAAATTTAGTCTAAACATATAAGAACAAAATGAGTCACATAATCATGCTTCCATCACATGATAAGAACAATATTAACAAAATCAAGGGGGCTCAATAAGGGAATAATAAACAATAAACACCTCAAAATGTTCCAATTGATCCTTCACTTTTATAAATATACCTTATACATTTCTAAATACCCTTTTCAAATCAATATGGAATTCCAACACAATCCCAAAAGAACACATAATCATCACCAAGTATGACCAAAATAATTCAAGGGAAACTCCACTTCACATTACACCATTTAAAACATTCAATCCATCTTTTTTAAAAAAAGGAAACCCACTTTGGAAACCTGGTATTTCTTAAAACAACAAAAACATATCATTTTCTTTAATAAACCCAACCATTTCATTTTATCAAACATGGGGAGTGTATAAAGAACCATTTAAAATCAAGATATCATTTCAAACAAGGAATTACAACAATTTTAAATAAGAAACTAAATCAAATTCAATATAAGATTTAACAAAACAACCCCACATAGTCTAAAAAATTATTATCTATGCCAAAAATAACTTTTAAAATACCAAGAACTAATGGAAATCATGAATAAAATAAAACTAAATAAAAACACCTACCTCAAGTGACGGAACCATGACCCTTTCAATGAAATCCTTATAAAAGAGAAACATACTATAGCTCATAACCATTACAAACCAAAATCCCCAAATCTCAGTAACCTTATCTAATAAAATTATCCAATAATGACCATTAGGGTTAGAGGGATTAGAGAAAAATAAATAAAACAAGATGAAGAGAGAGGAGGGACTCGTAAATATTGATACAGATGAAGAACCATAGAGAAACCACCTAGAATCCATCAATGTGGATCTTAGAGTGAGTAAGAAACCCCATGGGAGTAATTTAGGTCAAGGGAGTCAAATGGGGTTCTCTTACGGTGGAATCCCTAATTAAAAGAAAATGAAAATACAAAAAAGACCCCAATATGGTAAGGTTTCATGGTTTCCCTATACAGTTTTCCAAACCAAGAGAATGCCATGAAAATTACCTCTATTAAGATATGCATGATATAAAAACTTAGGCCACATGGTAACAAAATTGTACTCCCTAACTATTCTCTCCCAACATTCCCACTAAATAGGGCTTATGGTTTCCCCTAGGTAACCTGCATGGTTTAAAAATTGTGAACCTTGAATGTACACCCCTATAAAATCCTCTGAAACTCCAAATTTGAATGAAAAATACCCCCAAACACAGAAAAATCCACCAAAGGATTACTACCAAGAAATTGGCACCCTATGGTGTCACAAACTCCCCACTATTCTACTTTATTCCCCCATCTAGTACCTAAAAACATTATACAAGTGGTAAATCCCAGAAAAAACTCTAACCTAATGAATACATGACTACCACCAACATCCCAAGCCTCCAAACCAAGTAAAAAAGGGAAAACAACAATGATTAAATATTCACTAAATAAAAAATTCACTACAAGTCCTAATAGAAATATTCTTCAATAAATAGAAGAAACGCATAAATACCTAGCAGAGGTCTCTCCTCCATTTAGAATATATCTAGTACAAGTGAAATGATGGATAGGTTTACCTAAGATAAAGATCATCTACAAGGATATAAGATTCTTCTCACCCAAACAAGAAGATAAAAAAACCACAAGAGAGAATATCCCTAAAAAATAGTGACCAAACATCCATCTTCCAAACATATAGAACCAATCCAAAATGTTAGATAAATCAATAACCTATTCCCACAAAACAATAGAATATCACTAATCAATCACATTACTAAAATCACCAAAGGGAATTCATGAGGCTCCACTAACCAAGGCTAACCAAATATAAACAAAAAGAATAAAATAAGTGATGAAAATACCAAAATATTATAAGTCAAATCACTAAATCAAAGGGCATAGGAAAATACAAGAAGAACCAGAATAAAATTCATGCCTCTCCAAGAAAAAATAGGGTTCTTTCCTAAGAGTCACAACTAGAATATGAGGGTGTTTAAATACAACTTTCTTAAATACCATCTAATGGTAAATCTTACTGATGTGTATAGCATAGTGGTATCCATAGTCTAACCAGAAACTAAATCACACACCCAATCATCTAAACATTCACCTAAGGTCCCCTCCATGTCTAAAGTAATAAACAAAACAATATCCCATGATTTACACCATACATGAGAAATAAGAAAAAACAAGGCATGAACTTGGAAAATGGTTCAAAGTAGTATCAAAATAATTTTTATCTATTTCAAAAAAAGTAATATAGGTACAAAAAACTGGGATAGTTCCTTAATCCAAAAAAAATAAAAAATAGGAAACTCTAAAAATAAGTCCAAACTTCCAACTCTTTTGTGAATGTGATTTAACGGAACACCACTGACCAGACTTAATCTAGGTATGAGATTTATTCTTCTAATGGCTAATCATATAACATAACCTCTAAATGTGACCAAGGCATTCACACATATGATATATCTTCAGATATTATGGAAAATATTTTCAAACATGGTTAGACATCCTATTCTAGAAACATACATTTGGATTCCACTACAATGATATTGGAAAATTAGTTTGTGAAGAAAAATTGCCTCCGTTTTCACCTTTCTACGTCCATACATCACTAGTCAGATCTTATTTACAATCTCTAGTAGAAAATGAATCATTACATATCACAGGTTTCCATTCCCAAATTTATTTGAAAATAATGGACTTTAAAACATCTTCTCAAAAGGTATATATTCCTGACTATAGCACTAAAAACACATATCTAGTTATATTCCTTTAGAAAATAACCACACCTTATTTGAATCGTTAGTATAAAACTCCATAGAGAAATAAGCCAAGCCAGCCAAATTCTTAACATATATATCCCCTGATTTTTCACTTATAGGATACCCATAAATCCATTAACCTGTTGGATATCACTTCTTCGGGATAAAAACACTAAATGGACACAACCATAAAATATCTAAAATATATAAACTCAAACGATTGGGTATGAATGGTGAACTTCCACCATCCCATACCCAATCCATTAAACAAGGGAATGGTGCATGTCACCTAAGAGTCTTCAGGAGTATATTGCGAGTCAAAAATCTACTCAACCATGGATAACCACCCAATGGCCTCTTGGGGCCCTTGATATAAATAAAAATTAGAGGGAAAAAATCCAAAAACTATCAATCATGATCCAAGATCTAGTAATAACATGTCTCTACCACTCTATCATGAATATGGATAGGGATATAAACTAGAAGGACAACTGAGGGATCACTATGATAAAAAAAATGAGGAATTACCTTCTCAACTTTCCTATTCCTTTCTAAGATACTCATTGAAAAATATAAAATTCAAATCACTCCACAAACTCACATTAAGATATATCAATATAAGGAGATTAATAATAATAAAGACGTACCAAATAAGATTAAAAACCTCCTTAAAATTCCATGAAAGGGAATCAAAAATAAAATAAACTGAATTGAGGTCACAAGACCAATTTTATAATCTTTAGAAACATCTCACAATGTGATCCCAAATCATTTTAAACTATAAAATCATTGAAATTATTTTGAACAAGTTTCAAAACTATTCATAATAAAACCTCAATTATCCTAAAACATTTCAAGAAATCTATCATCAATGAACCTATGAAATCATTTCTTTTAAAGCACACACAACCCAAAAACACTCTTAGTGGTTCAAATATTTTACCCAAAATAAACTAAGGAAATAGAAACCATATTTTTAAAAATGTAGCATCCAGACCCATAAGTCACTTAAAATGGTTCTCAAGGCCAGTTTTCCACTAGGCCATAGGTTTGCGTCCCTATATTCCAAACTCTTTAAAATAGAAGAAAGGGTCTAATGAGGTGATAGTAGAGAAACTATACATTCTTTTGGTGATAATAAAAGTGGTCCACATATATATAACATAGTAGAAGAAGGACCACAACAGCAAAAGAAAAAACAAACTCTATGGAAACATAAGAACAATAGAAGAATAATAATACACTAAATATAAAAACACAACATGCCACGTCATAAAAGGTCATACGAAGAAATATAAATTAGGGTCACATGTGGATAGCTATATCAGTGCATATGTCTAAATCATGAAATAACTAAAAAGTAAAATCATTCTCATTTAAAGAACCACCATGTTCTCTTTCTATCCATCCCAGGTAAAAGGTACAACTTTAATCACTAATGTCTATCTCCTGAGCCTAAATCCTTACCAGATCTCAAAATCATAAAGTCTACATATTCCCCAAGGGTCCCATGAAAGATATGATAATGAAATTAGTAGACCAATAGCAACATGTTTCTATCTTACATTCATAATTATGAAGGTGTGTGATAAATATAAATAAAATGTAATGCACAACCTTTTATTAATTAAACTGCTTCCCTTGTGCTCAATAGCCCTAAGGAAGAGTGTTCATTATTTGACCATCACCGGTATGTCTTTGAACATGTATCCCATATATATATATATGTATGTATGTATGTATGTATGTATGTATGTATGTATGTATGTATGTATGTATGTATGTATGTATGTATGTATGTATGTATGTATGTATGTATGTATGTATGTATGTATGTATGTATGTATGTATGTATGTATGTATGTATGTATGTATGTATGTATGTATGTATGTATGTATGTATGTATGTATGTATGTATGTATGTATGTATGTATGTATGTATGTATGTATGTATGTATGTATGTATGTATGTATGTATGTATGTATGTATGTATGTATGTATGTATGTATGTATGTATGTATGTATGTATGTATATATGTATGTATGTATGTATGTATGTATGTATGTATGTATGTATGTATGTATGTATGTATGTATGTATGTATGTATGCATGTATGTATGATATTCAGAATATTTCTGAATATATATATTTGTAGTGGTGAGGGCCCATGTCTTAGTAAACCAAGGAATCCCATGACAAAATATCATATCTAGAGAGCCCTCAATAACCTCCCATAATAGTGTAACATTTCACCTCATGTTAACTTACACCTCATGTTCCATCAATCAAGTTCTCAGCGTACAAGTGGCATGCCCAAAAAATTTCCTTGGTCCCTCAGACCTCTACATAGAAAATCCCCATCAGTTATCTTCTCAACATCTCGAGGCATGAAAACATCTATTCTCCAAATAATAATCATCATTGGCTTAATGGACTATTTCCCAAGGTCTATCTTTATCCATCCTCCCATAATCCCATCCCTTGGACTCATGTATAATGGGAAACCTCATCTCCCAACGGATGGTCTCAACACCATCACACAATGTTCCTTCACCATCTACATGGAATTCTACAGTGTGAACACCCAGCATATATGATGGTCAACACCATCCCCTAATCCACATAGTTTATCGGGGCGTCCAATTACAAGGAGTGGTAAATACCACCTTGAATGAGTCATATTTGTGTGCACATGACTCCAATTACATGTTATCCAAAAAAGGTGAGCAGAAATCACCAAACAACAAAATCCATATCATCTGGACCCTTATGACCCTCAGAACATGTCAATAAGTCCTTATGGTCAACACCATATCAAATCACACAGGCAAATCCCTCATCCTGATAACCTCATCACATTAATTTGACAACCATGTCACCTCAACCTGGTGATCATCATCACTACATATCTCTCAGACCATGCCCTCAACCTAACGACTGTGTTTCCAAAGTTTAGGTGATAAACATCACCTAAATCCTTAGACCTAGCCTATCAAATTCCAATGGAACTAAGAAATCAATATAAAAAATTCAATTTAATTAATGAAACACACACCTGATCGAACCTACCTGGGTTGGTCCAAGTCTCTCACCTGACTTAACCATTTGTAATGAATCAAGTGTGTGATCATAGGTATCTCATATCATCAATTAAAAATTTATAAGGCTTGCATTAATTATTTAGGGTCTCACACTGACTACCCTCATGGTCATATATTGAATTCTCCCCCAAAACACTGATAAATTTAGGTGAAATCTTAGAAAAACCCACCATAAGATAGTAGACGCTCGCCTACCTAGTATCGTCCTCGAAATCAATATGAATCGAGAGAAATCATAATTTTAGACGAAGTCCATGAAAAATGGTAAAAATATATAACATGGTTTTAGCCTTCTGTATGTAGAGATAAATGTATAAAATAATATATATGATTACATTTATTACTAAGATGAATCTCTAGCCACCAATGGAGCTTGAGTTGGAGTCTAATCGAAGGAGTTCCCTCAATTTATCCAAAGAGGGAAAGGGAAGGGCTCTCCCTATACTAAGTATATTTTTTAAGAAAAAAAGGAGGAAAAAATAAAGGGAGCAGGTTTAGATAATTCATTTCACCCATTAAATGAACCACATGGTTTGGTCACATGGTTTCGAAAACTGTTCACTGACCTTGTGGTGATCACTTTCCAAGCACCACACCTATACAGGCTAGGCGCAAGGTTTACCAAACCATTCCAAAACTATGTGATTCCTCTATATTAAAAAAATTATAGGTATTTTATTTCCATGATATTCCACCCACACTATTCAAAAAACCATGTCTAATGTTATACATGGGCCACATGGGTACTCCTAGGAGGCCGCACAGTTTGATCAAACCATGTGCCTGTGTTAGTACTTTCCTCAAACTAAATTTCTGGGGGATGATGCACTCAAAACACTTCCAAAACCCCAAGTCACTTGTAGATTAAAGCCGATATAATACAATTTCTTGGGTAAATTTAACTCTCTGAATTAGGTTTCAATGATCATAATGAAATTCAGACCACTCACCAAACTCAAAAATTCAAAAAGTTTTAGGCATTTAGACCCACTCAAAAACCCAGTATGTTACAATCTCCCCATACTAACATAGCCCATCCATTATATATCAATATTTACTTAGAGATGGTATTTAATTTACCCATATCATGTATATCAACCTGGTATACCCCAGTTATCAAACACAGGTCAAATCCAATCAAGTAACTTCCCACCTTATGAGTTACCTATCTGATCTCTTTCAGACCCAAAACAAAACATCTGATGGTTTTACTGACCATAACCCAAATCCAAATTCCTCCCATGATGCATAATCACTCTTATAACTCATCTAGTTCTCAAATCAGGCATGTTCTATTCCAGAAACTGATCAAGTCTCATATCTCATCAGATACTCATAAGTAACTATTCCCTACAAAACACTCGTCAAGGATTTCATCTCATGAGATTCCCATAAGTCCCACACCTCAATATATTATAAAAGTAAACCTGCATCATATAGAAATTTGAATTCCCAAAAAAACCATGATTCATAAGAACATTATACATAATCGACATCGCATCGATGTTCATATACTAATGAAACTCATATATATACCATGCATCATAATCAATACCAAACTACTAAGCAGTTCCTGGTTAGCGCAAAAACTATATCCTTTCACCTTGTGCATAAAAAATGGCCATGGAAAAACAAAACAAAAACCTAGTCACACCCATGGTGTTCCTCTAACTATTATTGGTTCCATTACCTAACCTACACATTATAGGTCAACTAGATTCACCTTGACAGAAGTCCGACTACCTAAGGCATGGCTTCCCTATGGAGATGCACCAGCTACTAGCCACTAACCCCAATGTTGGGTCCCACTATCTCTTATATGAACTCTATGTGCAACTGAAACTTGATGAAAATCTATTGGTAACACTCCTAGTCCTACCTTAGATCCAAAAGTCTAACCCAGTCCCTGGCTCCCATTTTTCCAAGAAGGCTTCCTACAAAACCTCTCTAAATGGCCCATCTGACCACATGTTGGGCACTCCTTCAGTATCCGATCATACTAGATCCAAACATGCATAAGCATCCCAAACATGAAGTAAATAATTGATGAACCACTCCATGATGGTCTAGTTAAGTCCTCATCCTAACTTACCTATTGAAACTCTTCATTCCATCTCTTTTTACTACCTAAAGAATCACTGCCAAAATCACCTGACATTTTCACCCATCTCAAATAAGACTGACCCATTCGATTTTCCTTAGCTATCAGTTCCTAGTTTAATTCCTATAATAAGGATTTCAACATGAATATGTTTAAATGACCCCTTATGGAATGCCTCAAACCATCCTGAAATCACTACACCCTAATGCTGTTTTCACCCACCATAGTTAGTGAAAAAAAGACAACTCTGTGAAATTTTCCCCATAATCCATGACAGATGTATTCCCCTATTGAAGATTCATGAACTCGTGGTATCTATCATCCATAATCATATCTATGAATAATTTTTCAAAGAAACTAGTTTCAATTTACTTACAATTTAGTCCCTTATGTTTTCTATCCTGCACCTATACATCCCACCAACACTTTTCTGGCTTTTTAACCATATAAGTCTCCAGATTCACCATCTTACCTGGGGGTGTCTTGAGCTGGTCAAAGACAGTTTAGACCAACTCTATATAGTTCTATAATACCTTTATTATACCCTCATACTTAAAAAAACATGGGTGTTGAGACAAGAACTCGTGAGACAACTACACCATAGATGTCTCAGCTCCCTGATCTCCCATGTCGATATCCAGAATGACATGAACAAAGATTACCTTAAGATACTCACAAAGACAAGGCTAGAATCATCCATTTTTTGTGGTGTACTACCTATACTAGAGCCTATACCTAGAGTTCATGATCATCCTAACTCTATGGGACCTTATCCTGACCCTCTGGGCCTCATCCCATGTATGCTCATGCAGAACCATATCACTTCCCTCTTGATGCTCTAACAAAATCTGTCTAGGTGGCATCACACTAAATACTAATCATGATGGTCAAATAGAAATAAAAGTATATATATATCATAGATAGGGAATTATATAATATTCAATGAATCTCACCAACCTTAAACTCCCCTACTGCACCATGTAACAAGACATACGGTCTCATGACCCCTTACCTACTCATATCAGAGTCAGGTATCAAGTATCATATGGAACTATGGACCCTTTCATTCCCATAACAGGGTCATCCATCACATATAATCTTGCCTCATGGCCTCTTGACTTATCATAATAGGTTTATCCATCACATATCACATGTATCAATATGGGGTAGTTGAGTAGAATTCCACCAAATAAGAAAAGTAAACAACACTGTTTAGATTCTTTATTGAAACTTTAAACAATTCATCACTTTTTTACATCCCTTCCTACCCTTATCAAGGTCAGGACCACATATCACATTCATATAGACTCACATAGTATCACATCATATCTCATAGAAACCATATTCCTAGGAAGGCTAAGTTGAATTCCACAAAAAGGATATGTAGGAAAACATTTTTTATCTTATTTGTTAAAACTTTAAGCATCCCAACACCTCTTAGCGCATTTTAGGTTCCCCATGACAACCAAAATAAAAAATATAAATCATGTGACCCTAGGTTCCTATTATGATGCATAAACAATCCTCAATTTCCATATCAGGATAAGGTTCAAAATCCACATGATAGATAAACATAACACCCAATTTCACCACCCGAGGTGGAAATCAAATCAACTATAAAAGAATGCAACAACACAAAAACTTACTACCCCTGGAAACTTGGTGTCTCCCCCGTTCATGGGGATGCAGCCACCGAAACATGATCTCTATACCCATTTCTAACTACAACCTAGTCTCTATTCTACCATATCTCAAATAGTAAGACCAAAAAGAACATAAAACTCCTCTGATACCATTTATAGAATCATGACCCATAAGTAACTTAAAATTTTTCTCTAGGATAGTTATCCAATAGTAATTAGGTGTGTCTCCCCATATGCTAACTATCGCTGACTAATAGTAAGGGTCTGATGACGAGATAGTGGGGAGACTATACCATATAATGGTGATAATAAAAATGGTCCATATATATAACACAATAGAAGAAGGACCACTATAATGGAAGAAAAACCAAACTCGATGGAAGCATAAAAATAAAAGTAAAAAAATAATGCAATTTTTAAGAAAACAGAACATATCACTCCATAAAAATTAATATAATGTAATAGACAATAGAGTCACCCATAGCTGACCATATTAGTACATAGATATAAATCATGCAGGAACTAAAAAAGGAAACTACATCTCAATGCAAGAAGAACCATGGTCTATTTCCATCCATCCCAGGAAAAAAGTTATAACTCTTATCAATAAGGTCCATCTCCTAAGCATGATTCCTTAACTAATCTCAAAATTATAATGTCTACATGCATCCCAAGTGTCCCGTGTAGGGTGTGAGAATGAAATCAATAGGCCACCACTAATTTATTCCTATCTTACATCCATAATTATGTAGGTGTATTCTAAATATAAATTAAAGACAATAGAAACCCATTTATTAATTATACCACTTCCCTTGTGTTCAATAACCACGAGGAAGCATCTACCTATTTCGGCCATTACCAGTATGTCTCATAACATGTTTCCACAAATATAAATAAGTAATATAGAATGTTTATATATATATATATATATTTGAAATGGGGGACCCATGTATTAGTTCCCAGGGAATCCCTTGATGAAATATCATTTTTAGAGAGCCCTCAGGAACCTCCCATTAAATAAAACCCATCACCTAATGAAAACAGACACCTCACATGACATCAATCAATTTTATGATGTCAAATATGCATGCCCAAACAAGTCATTGGTCCCTCATACCTCTACTCAAAAAATACCTATCGAATTTCAACTGGATGTCCTGAGGCATAGTGATATTTGTCCTCCAAATAATAATCATTATCAGCTCAACAGTCAATTTCACAAGGAATAGTGTTATCTCTACTCTCATAGTCCCATCCCATGGCCTCATGTATAACATCAATCCTCATTCCCCAACGGATGGTCTCAACACCATCACCTGATGGTCCATCTCCGTCCACATTCATTTTTATGGTGAGAACCCCCAGTATATCTGATGGCCACCACCATCCCATAAGCTACATTGTCTACAGGGTCCTCCACCAATAATGAGTGTTCAAAAATACATTTACAAAGTCCTATCTATGTGAACATGACTCCAACAGTGCTTTTTCCAACAATGGTGAGTGTAAATCACCAAACAACAAAATCCACATCATCTGAAACTTTTTTCCCCTATGACCATGTTTCTAAGTCTTGATGGTCAACACCATCTCAAATCCCATGGGCCAATCCCTCATCCTGATGACCTCATCACCTCAATCTGACAACCATGTCTGTAAGGACCCAAAATTTTATTAATGAGAATTCCTATTGATATAATTAAATGTCTTATTATTTAAAACGGTTATATAAAACATATGCACTTCCTTGATTTTATGTTTTTGGATTTTAAAATATCGTTATGAATTGTTACCATTGATAATATTGTCATTCAATAGTGATCACATGATTATTATAAATATAGGGCTTTAACAAATCCTTTTCACTCAGACAAATGAAGTGATGGCCTCATCCAATAAAACTTCTCCATAAGAATCCCATTTGACAGAGCTCAAAAAGGAGGTAGCATCACTATGCTTCACTCTTGACCAAGACCAATCTGAGATTGAACATATTATGCTTGAACAGAATTTCCTACAGGAGAATTGGAAGTTAATAGAGATTAACACCGGATCATTGTTATCCGAGATTCCCCAAGAGTCTGTCACCATCACACACCTTACCCATAGGTCTTGTGCAGGTGTTATAAGGGGTTATGTAAAAAGACCCTAGCACTATGATTATGTGATTTATTTTTGTATAAATAATATACATTCATTTTATTATTGTTAATTTGTAAATGGTTTTTAAATAAAAAATAGTATTTTTAATTAATATTCAATTAAGAAATCTATTTTGATGAATTAATGGATTTTGGAATTAAATAATATTTTAATAAAATATTATTATCAAATTAGTTTTTATTAAATATAAATTATCTTATATTTTTTATGAATACAATTGTAATTTTCATTAAGGAATGAATGTTGTTTTTGTCAAAACAAATGAATTTCTGATAAATGTCGGTTTTTATTTTAAAATTAAAAATTCACATATTCTGAAAATTATTTAGATAAAATGGATATGTTTTTTGGATTAATTATGTCTAAATTATCTAATGGATAATTTCTCATAATTTTCTAACAAAGTCAAATTTTTGGGTAAAAATTAAATACCATTTAAATAAATAATGTGTTTTATGACATCATAATGACCCAATAGTGAGGTAATAAAATACTGTAAAATAGATTTTATGATAATATATTTTTTACCTTTAATATAATGTATTTTTAGATTTGTTTGATTAATTTTATGGTGCTTTAGTGGACCATCCAAGACTTATAAAATATTTTAACTTTTTAAAATGATTTCCTTGAGAGTGTGACTCACCTCCTAATAAGAAAGCCTAATATTTTAATAAGTTCGTCCATTGGAAATATAAAATAATATTTTCCAATCCACATTGGAATAAACCATAGTAAAACCCCATGGGATGGTTTGTGGTTTTGATTAGTTTAATTTTCAGTGTCCAAAACCTAAATAATAAAGAATTCCCTCTCTTTTGAATATATAAACCCACCCAAGCTCCCACTTAACTTCACTTCAAACCCTTGGATCACATCCCTACTCTTATGTAATCTCTATATAATGCTCTCAAGGCACCCCAATCTCCCAGGAAGCCTCCCTCAAGACCCTCCCAAGCCTTTGGGATCACACTTCCAAGTAAGGGATTTCTTCCTTTCTCATTTTGGTATAAGTTTCTATAGGTTGTTATTCCATTTTATTTTAAATTAAAAATGTTGGGGTATGATTTCACACCTCCCCCATACTTCCTTGCTTATTTTTAAATTATTATATACCTATTTCTCTCCCATTAATCCCTCCCATGTACACCTGTTACCATGCCGAAAGTTTATAATAGTTATTCCATTTCTCATATTTATTCAAGTTTCGTTATTATGTTACACCTTCTATTTACAAATTCCTTATGTTGGGACATGTATATATATGACCCCATTATTTTCCATTTCATTTACATATGATCATATTCTCGTTTCTCTCTCAGCAACCATTTTTATGACTTTATGTCACGCCATTATGCTGCTAAAATTGCACTCTGATTTTCCAAGCCAGAATCATTGTGTAGGGAATACCATACCCATTTCTATATAAAGGGTATTCAGCTTTATGAACATATACATATTTAGTGTTACTTACATTTATGTATTCTACATTCTTTAATTATGTAATAACTTATGATGTGTAATGAATCCATGTTATATGATCCATGTGGCACACTTATGCATGAAATGAAATGATTAAGAAGGGTGCTCCCTAATTGTTCTCCAATGCATTGGGTAAAGATTAGTATCATGATTCGTCAAGTGAAATGAGGGTTTAATCATGATAATTCAAGTGAAATGAGGGTTTACTCATGCTCCATATGCAATTATCCATGTATCATGCTAATATCATGTTAAATGTTGTTGCCACATCTCCATGTTGTGATAATCATGTTAAATTAGGAATTTATGTTCATGTTTCTCTTATGCTTCTTTGATATGCCTATTACCTAACTTGTATTGTATTCTTCATGTTATGCCATTTTTACTCCCTTATTGTTCTTTATAGCTCAGCCTTTTCTTATGTATGTTCTCAGGTTATCCGATGAAATGATATGTATGATGGAATGTTGTGGTCAAGTAAAAGAATTATTCAATAAATATGTTGTATAATTTATATTCTAAGTTGTTATATAATGTTCCTAATTTCCCAAGACACTATAAATCTAAATCCTTAGAGTTGTATTAAGTGTAATTTTATGTAATAAATCATGTTTAAGAGTGTAATATAGATCAAGGTTGTTATAATGTCACCTCAATCTGGTGATCATCATCACCCCATATGTCTTGGGCCATGCCCTTAACCTAAAAACGGTGTCTCCATAGTCTAAGTGATCAACATATCCTCAATCCCTAGGCTCATCCCATCACATTCCCAGAGAACTAAACAATAAATATAAATAATTTATTTTAATTAAAGAAACACACAACTGATTGAACCATCCCAGGTTGGTCTAAGACCCTTACATGTATTAACCATTTGTATTAAAGCAATATCATGCACATAGGCATATCATGTCATAAATTGAATAATTTAGAAAGAGTGCATTAATTAATTATGGTCTCACTAAGACTATCCTCATGGTTTTATAAATAACACACCCTAAAAACACCTATAATATTTGGGATAAATCTAGGAACCACCTACCATAGACTAGTTGGAACTCTCTCATCTTATATCAGCCTTAAATTCGAGCCGAATTGAGAGAAATCGGCATTTTAGATGAATGCCCAAAAAATAGGGGAAAAATATCACATGGATTAGAATCCCATATTGGAAAGATAAATGAAGATAAAAATCTAGTGGATCAAAGTTCATACCAAGAAGAATCTGAATCCACTAGCTGAGAATGAGTCAGAGTCTGATCAAAGGAGTTCCCTTAATTTCTCTAAAGTGGGTAGGAGGAGGGATCTCCCTCTGTATTATGTGAGGGTGAAGAATAAATATAGAGTGAAATAATATAAATGTAGGAGGTTTAGAAAATTAATTTCACCCCATTAAATGACCCACACATTTGTCGAAATGATATGCCTAACCATTCTCCAATCGTGCGGTGCTCATTATCCAAGAACCACACTCACATGGGATGGATGCACAGTTTAACAAACCATGCACAAACTAAGCATTTTCTCTATGTTAAAAATTTCAGAGGTCTTACAAGTCCATAAAACCCCACCTGGATGGTATGAAAATTTGTGTCTACTATTATAGGTTGGCCACATGATTACTCTTGTGAGGCTGCACTGTTTGATCAAACATTGAACATATGTTTGTGCTTTCCCAAGACCGATTTTCAAGGGCCTAACACACACAAAACTCATCCAAAACACTAAGGAACATTAAAAGTCTCTAAAAACATCAATAAATAAGTACTTGGGTCAATAAAACTCTTAGAATTAGTTTACAAATATTTTAAATAAATTTTTCCTTCTTACCAAACTCTAAAATTCAAAAAGGTTGATGAATTTAGACCCTCAAAAAAACCCAGGATGTTACCTAAAAGAACTTATAGAACAAAGAATAAAAAATTCCTTTTAAACAAATTAAAAACCCATAATACATCAATTAAACATAAAAAAAATCCCAAATAAACACAAGATGTTCCAAAGCAAAAACAAAAAAAAAATCAACATTCTTCATTCTGCATGGTTTGGCCACATTGTATGTTAGATCGCAGATCAGTGAACTGAGTACCACTAAAAATTTATCTAAAATAGTCCACAAAGACTATGAAAGGTTTTATAGATCATTCACTTTAACCATGAGCTCTCTAAAACACTTCCAAGTCACCCCAATCTTCCAAGAATCCTCCATCAATCCCCTCCTAAGCCTTTGGGATCACACTTCCATATAATGGATTTCTTCCTTTCTCATTTTTATCCATGTTTTTGTATGTTGTTATTCCCTTTAATTTTTGATTTCAAATGTTGGGGTATGATTTAGAACCTCCACCATACTATACTCCTTATGTTTTAATTATGAGAGACTTCTTTATCTCTCATTAATCCCTCCCATGTACACCTGTTACCAAGTCGAAATTTCTTAAGAGTTATTCCATTTCTCCTCTTTCTTCAAGTTTCTTTACTATGTTACACCTTCTATTTCCAAATTACATTTTTTGGTACATGTATCTATATTAACCACTTACTGTACATTTCATGTACATATGATGAGATTCCCCTTTCTCTCTCATCAACCATTTTAATGAATTTTTATGTCATGTCATTATGCTTTTGAAATTGCATCATGATTTTCCAACCCAAAATCATTGTGTAGTGAATACCATACCCATGTCTCTATCAAGGGTATTCACCTTTATACACATATACATATTTAATGGTACTTACATGTATGTATTCCAAATTCCTTAATTTTGTAATAACTTATGATGTTGATTAAATCTATGTTATATGATCCATGTGGCACACTAATGTATGAAATGAAATGATTAAGAAGGGTGCGCCCTAATAGCACTCCAATGCATTGGGTAAATATTTGTATCATGATAAATCAAGTGTAATGAGGGTTTACTCATGATAATTCAAGTTAAATTATGGTTTACTCATGCTAATTCAAGTGAAATGAGGGTTTACTCATGCTCCATGTGCAATGAGACTTGGCGCATGATAATATCATGTTAACTGTTATTTCCATATCTCCATGTTGTGATAATAAATCTATATCATGAAATTATGTTCATGTTTATCTTATGATCCATTTATATGCCTATTTCCTAACATGTATTGTATTCTTCATGTTATTCCATGTTTACTCCATTACTGTGCTTTATATCTCACCCTTTTTGTATGTATTTCCTCAGGTTATCCCATGCAATGCTAAGTACGATGGAATGTTTTGGTCGTGTAAAAGAAGTATTCAATAAAGATGTTTCATCTTTTATATTCTAAGTTGTTATGTAATGTTACTAATTTCTCAATACACTATACCTGTTGATCCTCATAGTTTTCTTAAGTGAATGTTTATGTAATAAATCATGTTTAAGTGTTTAATAAAGAGTAGGGTTGTTATAGTTGGTATCAAAAGATGGGTTTAGTTATTTTTGGGATTAGGATTAGAAAACCCTAGTGAAAACCTTAAGGACAAGAATAAGTATAATAAAAACATCCCTAAATTTTGGTGAGTATAGATTAAGTGGTTTATCAAGAAAATACATCCCTATCTGGATATGAATAAGTGATGAAGGCTCTGGAACAGATGTATCTAGGGGTAAAACCTGAAAACAAAACATTGAGCTAGACTCGAATTGGAACTGGTGCATAACAACTGTCACGACCCGCCCTCGGGGTCCGTGCCGTGACTACCCCAAGCCCGCCTTCCATAGGCCAGGGGCTGGCGACTAGCACCAAGGCGTAAATCCCGGTAAAAAGGGAAGGCATTGCCTTTGAAAAGTAAACACACACCACAGAGTAAACAAGCGGAAAGTAAACACTAAGCAAGCAGAGTACAACTGAAAGTGCGGAAAAGTAAATGGGCCAGAATACAAACCCAAACTGAAAGTAAAGTACAACTCAAAAAGGGAAAAACAGCAACAGAAAGTAAAAGCCGCTACTCCGAGCTGTCCAATGGAAACCCCACCTGAAGGGTGGGTACAGATAGCTCCTCTGCTCCACGGGTCCCACCGTCCGCTCCGTGCTCGTTCCGCCCAGTGGTCCACCTCCGGGTACCGTCCCGCTCCGCAAGCCTCAGCTAAGGTCAACGCTGTCCGTCGTCTGCAACCAACACAACGTAGTGCGGGCGAAGCCCGTGCAGGGGTGAGTATAAGCTACTCAGTAGGGACCCTGAGACCCCTGAAGGTCTCTCAAAATTCACAAAGGATAAACCACGAAGAGAGGTACAATCACGAAGTATCAACCGACACAGCTTAGGTATATGCCCATACATATACCTAAGTCATCAATTCAAATACGCTCCAACCTCCGAGCCCAAGTACAACTCAGTCCACGCAGGAAAGTATACGTATTCCACATAGGAAAGCAGAACATAATCCACACTGGATTGCACAACAAAATCCACACAGGAAAGCAACAGGATTCATCTCACACAGGTATACTTCTTCAAGGACGATAAAGATGATCACTGATCCATCTAAGTCGTCGGACCCACGAAGGATCGATAGGTAACTAACCCCCGCAGAAGACCCACACAGGATCGGGCTCACACAGAACCTGTAGGCGCTGGCTCACACAGAACCGCTGAGCGCAAGGACCCACACAGGATCGGGCTCACACAGAACCTGTAGCACTGATCCACGTAGGATCGCTGAGTGTTGTAGTCGTCGTCGTCGTCGAATCCACACAGGATCTCTGTCCTGTCGTCGTCAAATCCACACAGGATCTCTGTACTGTCGTCGTCAAATCCACACAGGATCTCTGTACTGTCGTCGTCAAATCCACACAGGATCTCTGTACTGTCGTCGTCAAATCCACACAGGATCTCTGTACTGTCGTCGTCAAATCCACACAGGATCTCTGTACTGTCGTCGTCAAATCCACACAGGATCTCTGTACTGTCGTCGTCAAATCCACACAGGATCTCTGTACTGTCGTCGTCAAATCCACACAGGATCTCTGTACTGTCGTCGTCAAATCCACACAGGATCTCTGTACTGTCGTCGTCGCAGTCACAGTAGCAGTCGTAGCAGTAGAACAGTCGCAGCCAGCACTAGGGTTCCCGCATACAGCAAGCTCGTACGGAGGATCCGCTCCACGAGCCGAGAGGCTGATACATCAACTGTCACGAAGACCGAAGTTGATGTATCCAAAAGTTCCGTATCGTCAACAGGAACTCAACGCAACAGACGGCGCGTCGATCGGACGCCCGGTCTGAGAGTTATTGGCATTTTCGTCTCCGGGGCCCGGTTGGTTTTTAAGGCAAAACTAACCCGACCGTACTCCACCTGCGTCCAAACCTCGGGCGGAGTATGCCAAAAGATCCGTCTCATTAAGAGGAACGCAACGCGACTGACGGCGCGTCAATCGGACGTTCGTGGCTCAAGATATGAGCGTTTCCGCTCCGAAGGCCCGGTTGGTTTCGTGAACGAACCAACCCGGCCGAACTCAAAGTAACCCGAAACCTTGAGTGCGATATATCGAAACGACCGTCTCGATCCAAGGATCGCGTTGCCGCAGACGGTTCGTCATTCGGAGGTCCGAGTCTCAAGTTATGAGCCAAAAACCGAATCTGGTCCGAAACGGGGGGTCCGGGTCCGGGCCGACCCGGCCCGACCCCCCCCCCCCCCCCTCTGGACGACGCGGCGGCCGGCGGCGGCGGACGGCGGCGGCGGACGGCGGCGGACGGCGGCGGCGGCTGGCCGCGGGGCGGCGGGCGGCGGCGGGCCGCGTGGCGGCGGCGGGGGCCGGCCGCGTGGCGGCGGCGGCGGGCCGCGTGGCGGCGGCGGCGGCGTGCCGCGCTGGCGGCGGGGTGCCGCGGCGCACGCGGGAGGCACGCGGGGGCTAAGCCCCGCGTTTCACAAAAACGGCACGGCTTTAAGCCGTGCCTTGAATTAAAATCGGCCCCCGCAGATGGGGGCCGGCTGGACAAAAACCGGGGGGGCTTTGCCCCCCCCCCCTCCTTTAATGAACCGCCCCCCTCATTAAGAGGGGGGTCTTGAAGGACCGGCCGGGGGTTTAATCCCCCGGTTTTTATGACATCCGGCCGGCCCGCTGGCCGGCCGGTTTTTACCAACGGGACCGGAATTTCCGGTCCCGCCCTCGACTTCCGACGCCGGCGGCACGGCCGCCGGTCTTTCCTTCCGCCGCGGCCCGGAACCGGCCGCGGTTTCCTCGTCTAACCGCGGCCCGGAACCGGCCGCGGTGTTCGTCGTCCGGCGCGGTGCGACGGCACCGCGCCCCTTTCGCCGTGCCATGAATCCTCCCAACGCGGCGCGACGGCGTCGCGTTCTTGAAATCTCTCCTCGGCGAAGCGCGACGGCGTTGCGGAAAGAAATAAGCATGTTCATCTGTGTGGTGCGACGGCACCACGCCACTTGCTTCCACCCGCAAGAATAAAACGAGAACTAAGGAGGGGGGGTTCGGCCGTGTTCATGCGGTCCGACCCCCCTCACGTTAAAATAATAACATAACTAAGAATATCCAAAAGCCTCACGTTTAGTCATGCTAAAATCCACGATTCAAGAAAGGAATAAAATAATCAATAAATAACATCCCCTACCTCGGGTTTGAGATTCAAAGAATCTTCTACATTCCGCGGAAGACGGCGTCGCGGAAGTCGGGCGTCGCGGTCGTCGTTCGTCAAATCCGTTGACGAAGAGTTACGTTCGATGCGACACGTTGTTGTCGGATCTTCGTTTGCCGACGAAGAAGGTCCGAAGAGGAAGCAGAGGTCCGAAGATACTAGGTCTCCGAGTCGATGATCCTTGACGAAGTGTTGTCGTTCTTCGTTGAGGATGAAGACGTTCTTCGTTCTTCGTCAGAGCTTGAAGATGAGAAAGCTCTCCAAAGACAAACAAAGAACTCTAAATAAAAAAGATTACCTCTTATTTTATTAACACAACACAAAGGAATTTCAATATTTTGAAATTCAAAAAGGGAATTAACTCCCTTAATTAAATAAGGGTAACTTAAGCCATTAAAAGAGGGGTTAAGTATGTTGAGAGAAAATGAAAAGACTTAGGGGTTCGTGTGGGCCCCACCACACTTAATCCTCCCAAGGGAGGTTAAGTGGGTGTGGGTCCCACTTCCAACCCCCTTAGGTAGGTTTTTTTTTTAATAAGTTAAAATAAAATTTGTTTTACACAATTTTATTTAACTTAACTGAAAAACCCCAAAACGTATCTTTCAACCCGCAACAAACGCAACTCCCGAAAAGGTCTAATTAAGCGAATATCGGCGCTGCGAGATCATCGGTGCCCTCGGATTTCAATTCCGAGCACCGGATCAAAAGTTAGGAATTCCCGCTCGTTCGTTCACTGAACGTACCCGAGCCAAACTTCGGAAATTAATTCCGGGCACTCCGGGCCTCAGAATCAGGTGCCGTCTGAAACCGCGCTCTTGTAAAATTCTAAAGAAAATTAAGAAAAAAAATTTCCTTGAATTTTACGGGTCTTTACATTACTCCCACCTCAGGGCTTTACGTCCCCGTAAAGCTACATCAAAAACTAGGGAAACCAAAAGAGAGTACTTAGCACGCATCTGAGCCCTCCGCTCCCATGTGCTCTCTTGGAGATTCTCGTGCCGCCATCTGTTGCGCACAAGAGGAATCGATCGCCCATGTAGGACCCGCTCCTGGATGACATGGACCTCCTCTGACGTGGCCCGGACCATCTCCGGTCCCACCAGAGCTGCAAGATTTCTCTTTTGCCGAAAAGAGAAATCTGGTCTCATCCCCTGGATGAACCACATTCTTTGCCTAAAACAGTCAATCCTAACATGGATGATACCAATCCATACTAAGGATGACGTCGTAAGGCCTCGACGCTACTACTAAGAGATTCAACCGTTACTCTCGCCTCCAAGGGTTGAGTCACACTGTCGGCATCAGTGTGTGGTAACTGGGTCTCCTCCAGTAGATGTCTCACAAGTGAGGGTCAAGTCAACAGCCAAAACTGGAACCTCTTAGTAACATTACGATAGAGGACAGGAACGAAAACATCACAAGGTATGCGTCTTTTATTATTGCAGCTCGTAATACAAGACGCTACACAAAAGCAACAAGGAACCAGAAGTACAAAGGATGTATCCACTAGTTCTGCTCCTGTCCATCGGCTCCCAGGGCTCCATGATCGAAGGCCTCGGCTGCCTGAAGCTGAGCTCTCCCCTCCGGTCCGGGTGGACCTCCTGGTGGTGGTGGTGGTGGTAGAGCCTCAAAGCGTCGTCCACCACCTGCTGCTCGTCCAGCTCCTCTGCCTCGTCCGCCTCCTCCCTGCGGACCGCCACGGTCGACCCTCTGCCTCTGCCTCGGTGGTCCATCAACTGACTGCTGCTCCTCGGCATGGCGGGTCGGGCAGTCACGAGCCATGTGGCCTCGCCCGTCGCATGCATAGCACTGTCTTCCACTCGAAAGACTGGCTCCGCGTTGTGTGCCCTGCACTGCTGAGCCAGTGCCCTGAGGTCTGGTCTGTCTGGACCCCTGAGTCATTCGTCGACTGCCAGCTGCAGATGACTCTACCACGTGCCGCCCTGCGGTGGGTCGCTGTGCTGGTGTAGACTCAGCAAGGAAGCTCTCGATCAGAAGAGCCCGCTCCAGTACTCCTGTCTGAGTCGGTATGCTGAGGGAGATCAGCGTTGCCCTGATCTCGTGTCTCAAACCCTGCTCGAAGGTCCGGGCCCGGAAGAATGGGTCCCGTACCATGTCGGTCGAGTAGCGCGAGAGATCGGTAAATCTCGCCGAGTACTGAGCGACCGTCATGCTGCCCTGCCGCAGCTGTAGAAGCTCCTGGATACGCACCGCACGAAGGGTGGCTGGGACGAACTCCGAGCGGAAGATGCTCTCAAAGTCCGTCCAAAGAAGAGATGCCTCATCGTGCACCTGGAGCATCAAGCTCCACCATCGTCCTGCTGCTGCGTGTAGTAGGCTCGCAGCGAGGATCACCATGAGGTCTGCTGGTGTCCTCACTAGCCTAAACACTCGAACCACTGCCTCCAGCCAGTCCTCTGCTGCCTGGGGATCCGTCTCCCCGCGAAACCTGGGCGGTCGCTGGCGCTGAAACTCAGGCAGTGCGCTGAGGCGACGTGCATCGTCAGCGGCTGCTGCTGGAAGCATCGGGGAATCGGCGGGTAAAGCTACCGCCGGTGCCACTGCTGACAAAGGGCCCTGCACCGAAGCCTCGTCGCTCGGTGGGCTGTCGTCTCGCTCGACTCTCGGAACCCTAGCTGGCTGCCGTCGTGGGGCCATCCTGAAAAGGAAACAGGTGCGCCACGGTTAGAACAGGATACCTGGTGAGCTGGCACAAGTAATCACAAGGAAAACTTGAGACTTTCATAAAGCAGATCAGTATACCCGGTGAGCTGACACAAGTAATCACAAAGAAAACTTGAAACACACACGCAATCAATGTTTTCGTGCATTAAGTCGGAAATCAGAAGTCAGGGTCCTGGTGTACGGATACGTCGGCCGCCGCACCAACACTGGACTCCCTGGACTGATAACCACACTCAATACGCTAAACATTATTGCTTCACATAGAAAAGATCAGAGTTCGCGGTAGAACCGAACTACCTCTGATACCAATTTTTCACGACCCGCCCTCGGGGTCCGTGCCGTGACTACCCCAAGCCCGCCTTCCATAGGCCAGGGGCTGGCGACTAGCACCAAGGCGTAAATCCCGGTAAAAAGGGAAGGCATTGCCTTTGAAAAGTAAACACACACCACAGAGTAAACAAGCGGAAAGTAAACACTAAGCAAGCAGAGTACAACTGAAAGTGCGGAAAAGTAAATGGGCCAGAATACAAACCCAAACTGAAAGTAAAGTACAACTCAAAAAGGGAAAAACAGCAACAGAAAGTAAAAGCCGCTACTCCGAGCTGTCCAATGGAAACCCCACCTGAAGGGTGGGTACAGATAGCTCCTCTGCTCCACGGGTCCCACCGTCCGCTCCGTGCTCGTTCCGCCCAGTGGTCCACCTCCGGGTACCGTCCCGCTCCGCAAGCCTCAGCTAAGGTCAACGCTGTCCGTCGTCTGCAACCAACACAACGTAGTGCGGGCGAAGCCCGTGCAGGGGTGAGTATAAGCTACTCAGTAGGGACCCCGAGACCCCTGAAGGTCTCTCAAAATTCACAAAGGATAAACCACGAAGAGAAGTACAATCACGAAGTATCAACCGACACTGCTTAGGTATATGCCCATACATATACCTAAGTCATCAATTCAAATACGCTCCAACCTCCGAGCCCAAGTACAACTCAGTCCACGCAGGAAAGTATACGTATTCCACATAGGAAAGCAGAACATAATCCACACTGGATTGCACAACAAAATCCACACAGGAAAGCAACAGGATTCAGCTCACACAGGTATACTTCTTCAAGGACGATAAAGATGATCACTGATCCATCTAAGTCGTCGGACCCACGAAGGATCGATAGGTAACTAACCCCCGCAGAAGACCCACACAGGATCGGGCTCACACAGAACCTGTAGGCGCTGGCTCACACAGAACCGCTGAGCGCAAGGACCCACACAGGATCGGGCTCACACAGAACCTGTAGCACTGATCCACGTAGGATCGCTGAGTGCTGTAGTCGTCGTCGTCGAATCCACACAGGATCTCTGTACTGTCGTCGTCAAATCCACACAGGATCTCTGTACTGTCGTCGTCAAATCCACACAGGATCTCTGTACTGTCGTCGTCAAATCCACACAGGATCTCTGTACTGTCGTCGTCAAATCCACACAGGATCTCTGTACTGTCGTCGTCAAATCCACACAGGATCTCTGTACTGTCGTCGTCAAATCCACACAGGATCTCTGTACTGTCGTCGTCAAATCCACACAGGATCTCTGTACTGTCGTCGTCAAATCCACACAGGATCTCTGTACTGTCGTCGTCAAATCCACACAGGATCTCTGTACTGTCGTCGTCAAATCCACACAGGATCTCTGTACTGTCGTCGTCAAATCCACACAGGATCTCTGTACTGTCGTCGTCAAATCCACACAGGATCTCTGTACTGTCGTCGTCAAATCCACACAGGATCTCTGTACTGTCGTCGTCGCAGTCACAGTAGCAGTCGTAGCAGTAGAACAGTCGCAGCCAGCACTAGGGTTCCCGCATACAGCAAGCTCGTACGGAGGATCCGCTCCACGAGCCGAGAGGCTGATACATCAACTGTCACGAAGACCGAAGTTGATGTATCCAAAAGTTCCGTATCGTCAACAGGAACTCAACGCAACAGACGGCGCGTCGATCGGACGCCCGGTCTGAGAGTTATTGGCATTTTCGTCTCCGGGGCCCGGTTGGTTTTTAAGGCAAAACTAACCCGACCGTACTCCACCTGCGTCCAAACCTCGGGCGGAGTATGCCAAAAGATCCGTCTCATTAAGAGGAACGCAACGCGACTGACGGCGCGTCAATCGGACGTTCGTGGCTCAAGATATGAGCGTTTCCGCTCCGAAGGCCCGGTTGGTTTCGTGAACGAACCAACCCGGCCGAACTCAAAGTAACCCGAAACCTTGAGTGCGATATATCGAAACGACCGTCTCGATCCAAGGATCGCGTTGCCGCAGACGGTTCGTCATTCGGAGGTCCGAGGCTCAAGTTATGAGCCAAAAACCGAATCTGGTCCGAAACGGGGGGTCCGGGTCCGGGCCGACCCGGCCCGACCCCCCCCTCTGGACGACGCGGCGGCCGGCGGCGGCGGACGGCGGCGGCGGACGGCGGCGGCGGACGGCGGCGGACGGCGGCGGCGGCTGGCCGCGGGGCGGCGGGCGGCGGCGCGGCGGCGGGCCGCGCGGCGGCGGCGGGGGCCGGCCGCGCGGCGGCGGCGGCGGCGTGCCGCGCTGGCGGCGGGGTGCCGCGGCGCACGCGGGAGGCACGCGGGGGCTAAGCCCCGCGTTTCACAAAAACGGCACGGCTTTAAGCCGTGCCTTGAATTAAAATCGGCCCCCGCAGATGGGGGCCGGCTGGACAAAAACCGGGGGGGCTTTGCCCCCCCCCCCCTCCTTTAATGAACCGCCCCCCTCATTAAGAGGGGGGTCTTGAAGGACCGGCCGGGGGTTTAATCCCCCGGTTTTTATGACATCCGGCCGGCCCGCTGGCCGGCCGGTTTTTACCAACGGGACCGGAATTTCCGGTCCCGCCCTCGACTTCCGACGCCGGCGGCACGGCCGCCGGTCTTTCCTTCCGCCGCGGCCCGGAACCGGCCGCGGTTTCCTCGTCTCACCGCGGCCCGGAACCGGCCGCGGTGTTCGTCGTCCGGCGCGGTGCGACGGCACCGCGCCCCTTTCGTCGTGCCATGAATCCTCCCAACGCGGCGCGACGGCGTCGCGTTCTTGAAATCTCTCCTCGGCGAAGCGCGACGGCGTTGCGGAAAGAAATAAGCATGTTCATCCGCGTGGTGCGACGGCACCACGCCACTTGCTTCCACCCGCAAGAATAAAACGAGAACTAAGGAGGGGGGGTTCGGCCGTGTTCATGCGGTCCGACCCCCCTCACGTTAAAATAATAACATAACTAAGAATATCCAAAAGCCTCACGTTTAGTCATGCTAAAATCCACGATTCAAGAAAGGAATAAAATAATCAATAAATAACATCCCCTACCTCGGGTTTGAGATTCAAAGAATCTTCTACGTTCCGCGGAAGACGGCGTCGCGGAAGTCGGGCGTCGCGGTCGTCGTTCGTCAAATCCGTTGACGAAGAGTTACGTTCGATGCGACACGTTGTTGTCGGATCTTCGTTTGCCGACGAAGAAGGTCCGAAGAGGAAGCAGGGGTCCGAAGATACTAGGTCTCCGAGTCGATGATCCTTGACGAAGTGTTGTCGTTCTTCGTTGAGGATGAAGACGTTCTTCGTTCTTCGTCAGAGCTTGAAGATGAGAAAGCTCTCCAAAGACAAACAAAGAACTCTAAATAAAAAAGATTACCTCTTATTTTATTAACACAACACAAAGGAATTTCAATATTTTGAAATTCAAAAAGGGAATTAACTCCCTTAATTAAATAAGGGTAACTTAAGCCATTAAAAGAGGGGTTAAGTATGTTGAGAGAAAATGAAAAGACTTAGGGGTTCGTGTGGGCCCCACCACACTTAATCCTCCCAAGGGAGGTTAAGTGGGTGTGGGTCCCACTTCCAACCCCCTTAGGTAGGTTTTTTTTTAATAAGTTAAAATAAAATTTGTTTTACACAATTTTATTTAACTTAACTGAAAAACCCCAAAACGTATCTTTCAACCCGCAACAAACGCAACTCCCAAAAAGGTCTCATTAAGCGAATATCGGCGCTGCGAGATCATCGGTGCCCTCGGATTTCAATTCCGAGCACCGGATCAAAAGTTAGGAATTCCCGCTCGTTCGTTCACTGAACGTACCCGAGCCAAACTTCGGAAATTAATTCCGGGCACTCCGGGCCTCAGAATCAGGTGCCGTCTGAAACCGCGCTCTTGTAAAATTTTAAAGAAAATTAAGAAAAAAAATTTCCTTGAATTTTACGGGTCTTTACAACAACAGCACTTATTTCACTCTTGGTTATGACACTCCTGGGGATATGATTTGGTAAATTCATAAGCTTTGTATAAACCATTATTAAGGGAATAAAAAAATGCCCCTAAAAATATATGTTAGAAAATAGATCATGGAGAACAAAAATTAAAGCCTATAAATTCATAAGTTAATTAAATAAAATTAATTTATAAGTTAACCCTTTTTTTCATTGGATTACCCTTTATGTGTTACCCCTAACTTTTTTTTATTTTAGCCAATGGCTGGTAATATGAGGACTCGAGCTAACAACCGGTGCGAAGATCAATGTGATGACTGTTCTAATGAGATGCCCAATCTGATGGGAGTAGTAATCACAAAATTTTTCATGATACTATCTCATTTAACTCAAGTTTTGAATATAAACCTGGGTCAAGAGGAATGTTCACCACCCCCCCCCCCTAGAAAGAACAAGCCACAATCATTAGATTCATGATACAAAGGACTCTTACTTTTAATTAATCATCTGATCCCTCAATCGCTGAACAATGGATCAACTCCATTGAAAATATCTTATCCATACTTCAATGTTCCAAAAAATAGATGGTTCTTCTGTATGATTATCATATGGAGGGTGAAGCTGGTCAATGGTAGAAATTGATCAAAAATACGAAGCCTGGGGAAGAGATCAAGGTGTTGGAATGAAAGGATTTCTGGAAAATGTTTTTTGATAAATATTTTATGTGCACCCTCTGACTTAAGATGGAAAGGTACATCCTATCCCTCAAGAAAAAAGACAAAAAATCCATTAGAGTGTAAGAGGAAAACTTCATGAGGCTTTCATGATACGCCTCTGGATTTTTCATTACCCCTGAATTCATGGTTGACCACTTATTTGGTCGGATAAAACATGGCCTATAGAAGGTGTTGGTGATTCTTGACTTCGATAGTTGTGAGAAAATTGTCTAATGTTTTCTCAAAGTCAAAATTAAGATTGGTGAATCTCATGGATGTCATGGTGATAAGAAGTGGAAAGTGGACTTTAATTTTGACAGTTCGATGGATGAATCCAATGGTGCTAAGAAATTCCAACACACCACTTGCCAGAGGTGTGGAAAGAAGCACCACAGAAATTTCCTAAAAGGGATGAGGAAATGATTTAGGTTTAGAAGAGAAGGGCACATGTCCATTACCTAATGATAAGAAAAACTAGATGTTGTGACAGAGGAGATGAATGCTCTGTTCAACCCTCAATGCATTATTCATTCCTTCAACTTAAAAGTACTAGGGAACTATGCAAACCAGTTCCCTAAGCTAAGGGTTTTCAGAGGCAGCCAATAACCTCCAAGGCAGTAGGATGTGCTTTTTCCATCACTACTGCCAAAGTGAACTCCAACAATGAAGTGGTGATAGGTATTCTAGTTATTCATTCAATAATAGATAATATACTTTTTTATTCTAGTTCTACACATTCTTTTATATCTCGAAAGTTTATTAAAACAATCCCAACACCACCACAAATCATGAAAGTAGAGATGTCGGTGAGAATGGAAAATGGGGAAATCATTGCATCCCATGAATATAACTCATCCCCTATCACAATTTTTGGATTGAAATTACTATAGAACCTCGTCATACTCTATATAGTGGAATTTTATGCAATTAATGGCATGGATTGGCTTTATCTATATTGAGCCAATATAAATTTTTTTGAGAGGGAAATCACTCTCCATATGGAGAATCAACCCCAGATTCTATAAAAGTTCTAGGAGAAGGATGAATCTCCTTTAGCGCTATCATCTCAAGCATGGATATTACTACCATATGAGCACGCGTATCTTACTCAGATGATTTATTCTAAGGAAGCAATCATCCTTGATGACATGCCTATTATGAGTGAATTTGCTGAAGTGTTTCCTAGGTAATTGCTCGGTCTTCCTCCTAGAAGAGATGTTGAATTCTTGATTGATCTTATACCTGAGGTGTTGCCAACATCCTAGACTCTATATTGAATGGCTATTGAGGAGCTTGAGGAGTTAAAGAAACAAATACAGGAAAATTAGGATAAAGGGTTTATACACCCAAGTGCTTCACCATGGGGTGCACTAGTCCTTTTCATCAAGAAGATGGATGGGTCAATGTGCTTTTCAATTTATTATCGCGATCTCAAAAAAAAACATGATAAAGAACAAGTATACTCTACCACAAATTGATGACTTTTTTGATCATCTACGTGGACCAAAATACTTCTCCAGGGTGGATATGCGGTTGGGATATTACCAAGGTTGAAAAGGAAGGATATACCCAAGATTGCGTTTTGTACAAGGTATGGGCACTATGAATTCATAGTAATTTTTTCCAGACTCAATAATGCTCTAGAAATATTCATGGACATGATGAATAGAGTCTTTAGATATTACCTCAACAAATTTGTGTTAGTCTTTATATATGATATTCTAATATACTCCAAAACCAAGGAGCAGTAAGAGGAGCGTCTAAGCACTATACTAGAGACCTTGCGAAAGGAGAAGCTCTATGAAAAGTACAACAAGTGTGAGTTCTAGTTGAATTAAGTATCATTCTTTGGTCATATCATCACAAGTAGTGGGATATCTATAGATACCTCCAAGACAAATGCAAACAGGGGATGGCTGAGGCCAACATTTGTGACAGATATCTGTATATTCCTTGGGTTAGTTGGATATTATCGACAATTTGTGATAAATTTCTCACGATTTTCAAACCCTCTTACAAAGATAACTCAGAAGGGATTCATGTTTTCTTGGAGTGATGAATGAAAATATAGCTTCAAGGAGTTGAAAAGGAGTCTTATCACTGCACCCGTGATCACACTACCCACAACTGGGAACTTTTTGTGGTATTTAGTGATGCTTTAAAGAATAACATGGGTTGTGTGTTGATTCAAAATGAAAAAATCATTTCCTATAATTCAAGGTAATTGAATGTTCATGAGAAAAACTATCTGACACCTGATTTATAGTTGGCTGAAGAAGTCTTCACTTTAAAAATTTGGTGAAATTACCTCTTTGGGGAGAAGTGTTAAATATACATGGATCACAAAAACCTCAAGTATATATTCACACAGAAAGAGTTGAACATGAACCAACGAAGATGGTTAGAGATGATCAAAGACTATGACTTCTCAATCCATTACCATCATTTGAAAGACAATAAGGTGGAATATGCTCTAAGAAAAAAGGACCCAGCAATTCTATTATTGATGATAATTTAAAACAATCGAATATTATTAGATTTGATGAATATGGACATGGGAATCATAAATAAGGGAAAATCATCAATCCTTTCACAAATTATTTCTCAACCGTCCATTTTGGAAAGGTTAATGGGTGATCAAAAGGATGATGTGGGAATCTAGAAGAAAGTAGAAACTATCAGAAAGGGTAAATACTCAGAGTTCAATGTTAATGAAGAAGGAATTGTGATATTTGGGTCAAGACTATGTGTTTCATCAAATCCATAGTAAAATAAGGTAATTTTGGATGAGGGACATAGTTCAAATTTCTCCATTCACCCAGGAAACACAAAGTTGTATTGAGATCTTTGAGAGAATTATTAGTGAGATAACATGAAGAGGGCATCACTGAGTATACATCAAATTTCCTGGTATGTCAGCAAGTGAAGGTTGAGAGGAAAAATTCTAAAGGTATGATGCAACCATTACCCATACCAACAAAGAAATGGGAGAAAATTACCATGGAATTTGTCACCAAACTTCCGAAGACATCCAAAAGAAACAATGCTATCTGGGTTGTTTTGGATCATCTTATAAAGACTACACACTTCATTACAATCTGAGAGGTTTTCTCATTGGATCAACTGGCATGGATAAAAATCTGAGAAGTGGTAAGGTTTCATGGAGTAACACTACCTATTATATCCGATCGAGATCCAATATTCACCTCTTTATTCTGGAAGAGTCTCCAACATGCTCTAAATAATGATCTAAACTTCAGTACGGCTTATCATCCTCAAACTGATGGTCAATTTGATCGGACTATCCAAAAACTTGAGGACATGTTGAGAGAATAATCAATGGTCTTCAAAGGAGGATGGGATCAACATCTTTCTTTGGTTGAGTTATCTTACAATAACAGTTTCCACTCAAGAATCTAAATGGATTCTTATGAAGCCCTTTATGGGAAGAGGTTCAGAACACCAGCATATTGGGATGAAGTTAGAGAGAAAAAACTCCCAGGTCCAAAAATGGTCAAAGAAATGGTGGAGAAGGTTAAGACCATCCGGAAGCACATTAAAGCTGCTCGGAGTCGACAAAAGAGTTATGCTGATAATCATCTATGATACCTAGATTTTTATGTTGGATACATGGTACTCCTCCTTATGTCATAGTGGAAGAGGGTTATTAGATTTGGGAAGAATTGAAATCTTAGTCCAATATACATCGTCCCTTTTGAAATCCTTGATTGCAATGGAGTATTTGAATATCAACTAGAACTCCCATCGAACAAATCTCAAGTACATGACATATTCCATGTATCACTCTTGAGGAAGTACATACCTGACACATCGCATGTACTCAATCCATAGGTGGTACAATTGGATAATTACCTCTCCTATTAAGAGAATCCAATGAAAATCTTAGATCGTAGGGAAAAATTTCTACGAAATAAGATAATACCCCTTGTCAAGGTGTTGTGGCGAAATCACAAGTCTGAAGAAGCAACACGGGAACTGGAGGAAGTGATGAGGCGGAGTTACCCACATCTATTTTAGTGTGGGAAAGGGAATTTTCAAGGGAGAAATTTCTTAAGTGGGGAAGATTGTAATGACCCAAACTTTTATTAATTAAAATTCCTCTTAATCTAATTAAATGTCTTATTGTGTAATATGGTTATATAAAACATATCAACTTCCTTGGTTTTAAGTTTTTGGATTTTAAAATACCATTAAGAATTGTTACCATTGCTAATATATCTCTTGAACAGTGATCATATGATTAGTATAAATATAGGGCTTTAACAAATTCAATTTACTCATACAAAGGAAGTGATTGCCTCATCTAGTAGAATTCCTCCATACGAAGCCCATTTTTCAGATCTCGGAAAGGAGGTAGTGTCACTGGGATTCTCTCTTGACCAATCCCTATCCGAGCTTCAACATTTAAATCTTGAATGGAATCTCCTATGGGAGAAGTGAAAGTTAATAGAGATTACCACCTGAGTGATTTTATACAAGCCACCCTAAGATTCGGTCCCCATCACACACCTTACCCTTTGGTCTTATGTGGGAGTTATAAGGGGCTATGTAACAAGACCCTAGAACTATGATTATGTGCTTTATTTTTCAATAAATAATAGACATTCATTTTATTATTGTTACTTTGAAAATGGTTTTTAAAGAAAAAATAGTATTTTTAGTTAATATTCAATTAAAAAATCTATTTTGATAAATTAATGGACTTTTGAATTAAATAATATTTTAATAAAATATAATTACTAAATTAATTTTTATTAATTATAAATGATTTTATAATTTTTATGTATACAATTTTAATTTTTATTAAGGTTTTAAAGTTGTTTTTATCAAAACCCAGGAATTTTGGATAAATATCAGTTTTTATTTTAAAAGTAAAAAATCACATATTTTAAAAATTGTTTAGATAAAATTAATATCATTTTTGGATTCAATATGTTTAAATTATCTAATGGTTAATTTTTCATAATTTTCTGAGAGAGTAGAATTTTTTGGTAAAAATTAAATATCGTTTAAATAAATAATGTGTTTTATAGAATCATAATGACCCAATAGTGGTGTAATAAAATTATATAAAAGGTATCATCGGCCAATATATGTTTTACCTTTAAAATAATGTGCTTCTATATTTTTTTGATTAATTTTATGGTTCCTTAGTGAACCCTCCAAGACTTATAAAATATATTGATTTTTTAAAATGATTTCCTTGAGAGTGTGACTCACCTCCACATAAGAAAGAATAATATTTTAATATTTTTGGAAAATGTAATTATAAAATAATTTGTTACACTCTAATTTGGAAAAAACCATGGGAAAAAACCATGGTATTGTTTTTGGTTTTTATTAGTTTAATGTGTATTGTCCAAAACCTAAATAATAAAAAAATCCCTCTCTTTTCCTTTATAAACCCACCCAATATCCCACTTCTCTTCACTAAAAACCCTTTTATCACATCCCTACTGTTCCATACTCTCTCTAGAATCCTCCCAAGTATCCCTAAGATCCCAATAAGCCTCCCTCAATCCCCTCTTAAGCCTTTGGGATCACACTTCCATGTAAGGGATTTCTTTTTTTCTCAATTTTTTACAAGTTTCTAAATATTTTTATTCTGTTTTATTTTCAATTAAAAATGTTGGAGTATGATTTAAAACATCCACCATACTACCCTAATAATTTTTTAATTATGAGATGCCTTTTTATCTCTCATTAATCCCTCCCACGTACACCTGTTACCAAGCCAAAATTTTATAAGAGTTATTCCATTTATCCTATTTCTTCATGTTTTTTTTATTACGTTACACCTTCTATTTCCAAATTCCATATGTTGGGAAATGTATCTATAGGAAACCATTCTTTTCAATTTCATGTAAATATGATGATATTTCTCTTTCTCTCTCATCTACGATTTTTATTAATTTTTATGTCACACCGTTATGCTGCTGAAATTGTACCGTGATTTTCCAATCCAAAATCATTATGTAGTGAATACCATACTCATGTATCTATCAAGGGTATTCACCTTTATTCACATATACATATTGAATGGTACTTAAATTTATGTATTCCAAATTCCTTAATCATGTAATAAATTATGATGTTGAATGACTCCATGTTATATGATCTACGTGGCACACTTATGCATGAAATGAAATGATTAAGAAGGGTGCACCCTCATAGTGATCCAATTCATTGGGTAATGATAAGTATCATGATACATCAAGTGTAATGAGTATTTACTCATGATAATTCATGTTCAATGAGTTTTTACTCATTCTACATGTGCAATGATCCTTGTATCATGCTAATATCATGTTAAATGTTGTTGCCACATCTCCAATTTGTGATAATAATGCTATATCAGGCCGTTATGTTAATGTTTATCTTATGCACCATTGATATGCCTATTTCAAAAAATTTGTTGTATTCTTCATGTTATGACATTTTTACTCCCTTACTAGGCTTTATATCTCACCCATTTCTTATGTATGTCCTCAGGGTATCGCATGAAATTCTAAGTATGATGGTATGTTCTGGTCATGTAAAAAAAGTTTTCAATAAAGATATTAACTTTTTTTATTCTATGTTGTTATGTAATGTTCCTAATTTCCCAAGAAAATAGACCTCTCAATCCTTAGAGATGTATTAAGTGTAATTTTATGTAATAAATCATGTTTAAGTTTGTCATATAGAGCTGGTTTGTTATAATGTCACCTCAATCTGGTGATCATCATCACCCTATATGTCTTGGGCCACGCCCTTAACCTAAAAATTGTGTCACCAAATTCCAAGTGATCAAAATCTCCTCAATCCTTAGGTCTATCCCAACACATTCCCATGGAATGAAAAAATCAATATAAATAATTTAATTTAATTAAAGAAACACACACCTAACATAGCCATCTCAGGTCAGTCCAAGCCCATTACATGGCTTAACCATTTTTAGTAAATAAAGATCATTCACATAGGCATCTCATATCAAAAACTAAAAAAATTTTTATCCAGTCATTAATAAATAAGGGTCTAACTCAGACTACCCTCATTGGTGTATAAAAAACACACCCTCAAAACACCTATAAAATTTAGGATAAATCTAGGAACCACCTACCTTAACCTATTTGACACTCACTCATCTGATATCGGCCTAAAACTCGATCCAAATCGAGAGAAATTGGAATTTTATATTAACGCCCTAAAAATAAGGAAAAAGATATAACATGGATTATAATCCCATATATGAAGATAAATTCATAAAGAATCTGGTGGATTAAAGTTCATAACAATATGAATCTGAATCAACCATTGGAGAATGAGTCGGAGTTTGATCAAAGCAGATCCCTTAATTTCTCTAAAAGGGACAGGAGTAGGAATATCCCTCTGTTTTGTGTGAGGTTAAATAAGAATTATAGAGAAAAAGAATATAAATGGAGGAGGTTTATAAAATTAATTTCACCCCATTAAATGAACCACACATTTGTCAAAATGGTATGCCTAACCAGGGGCCAATCGTGTGATGTTCACTATCCAAGAAGCACACTCACACAGGATGGACACATAGTTTACCAAACCATGCACAGACTGATTGATTCATCTCTATTAAAAATTTCAGAGATCTCACAAGTTCATTCACTCCTACCTGGATGGTTTGAAAAATTGTGTCTACTATTTTAGGATACCCACACAATTACTCTTGGGAGGCTGTATAGTTTGATCAAAACATGCACCTATATCTGTGCTTTCCCAAAACAGATTTTCTAGGGCCCGGCACACACAAAAATCATCCAAAACCATAAAGAACTTTATAGTAAATTAAAAACATCAATAAATAATCCCTTGGGTTAACAAAACTCTCATAATTAGTTTCCAAAGAATGAAAAGAAATTTTTCCTTCTTACCAAACTCTAAAATTGAACAAGGTTGATGAATTTAGACCCGCTCAAAAACCCAGGACGTTACACCAAAGAACTTATAGAACAAAGAATAAAAAATTTCTTTTAAACAAATTTCAAAACTAAAATACATCAATTAAACATCCACAAAAAGTCCCAAATAAACACAAGAAGTTCCAAAGAAAAAACAACAAAAAATTTCAACATTATTCATTGTACATGGTTTTCCCACACAGTATGTCAGATCACGCATCAGTCAAGTGAGTACCACTAGAAGCTTATCCAAAATGGTCCACAAATCCTATACAATGTTTTATATATCATGCACCTTGACCATGAACTCTCTAAAACACTTCAAATTACTACTCTGAAACAAGTAATTTTATAAAATATCTCTTGAAAAATCTCTACAACATAGAGAAAAATAATTCCACACCAAAACATCTAAAAAGGGACCCTATACCTCAAAAACCTAAGAAAATTCTTAACCACCCATAGAAACCCCATATATGACACATGGAAGAGTAGTATAAGAA
Source organism: Viscum album (assembly GCA_963277665.1). Lineage (NCBI taxonomy): Eukaryota > Viridiplantae > Streptophyta > Magnoliopsida > Santalales > Viscaceae > Viscum > Viscum album. Next base: position 37,474,589 of record OY728127.1, on the reverse strand, counting down.
CATACATAGACCTACCACTTGAGTTATAATGATCATATCTCTTTTCTACCACTGACCCCCAAATAAATATATGGTGAGTCTAAAAAATGTAGGCATGTTTAATGAACCTATATCCTCTTATACCATTTTGTAATGAACCAACTCAGGTCACCATCTGAACTGACACTCAAACTGTACCTCCATATACTCAAGGGGTTTCTCTAATCCCCCTAAGATAATGAAAAGCATCAGGGGTATTTTACATAACTATTGGTGATGATTTTACAATCAAGAAGACAAAAAAATACAACTTCAAAATAAGTAATATCATAAATAAGTAATCACATTCCAAAAAGGGAATATTAAGTAAATAAACAATTATTACATAGTAAAAAAACTATTATAGAATTTAAAAAGAGTAAATCAAAAGACTAAAGAGGCCAAAACAAACGTGATCCAATCAATTTTACAAACTAAAGGTCCTATCACAAACTCCTCATGACACTAATTTCATTACCAAGATCCCAACAACCATCTACTTCTAAGGAAGATAGAACTGGATCCATCCTAAAACCCAAGACCTAAAAATACCAGTAGAATACATGAAGACTACATACCCACTAAAGTGAGTGCGCAGGGTTTGATCGAAATCCAGTAGGATACCACCATGAGTCAATTTCACATATTTTATTTAAGAAACCAATTATTCTCTTTTGAAAACAAGGTGATAAAAAATAGGTTTTCATTTTAAATTTAAAATAATGGGAGAAAAACAAGCTTAAAACATGAACTTCCTCAAATATACCCTTTCTAAAACCATTATATGAAATCTATGATATTTCAGAACAATATAATTCCAAGGGAATCTAAAACTTTATCTTAACCACTACACATTTTAAAATAAACCCACACAAGGTTTCAAATATTTAAAAATCCTATATTTAAACCAAGTATTTCATTTGAATACCTTTTCCCCCAGTTTCCATTGAAAACCTATATATACTCAACTCAAAATACACAAGGAAACAAGTGAAGTAATAATATACACAATAATAAAAAGTTTTTAAATAATTCCATTAAATAGATAGAATAAAACGAGTCAACATAATGACTAAACCATAAAGGATAACACATGGAAAAAGTCCATACAAGAAATAAACTATACACTGGATGACATATATATATAATAGGAATGACATAGATACATGTCTTGAGGAAAATCCTGGATGAATAATAGGGTTACACAAGAAACGTGAATGTGGACCTAACTACTTGTAGGGTAACGATCACACATTCATCCACCAAATCTATCTAAGAAGTCTCTATATTAAAAAACCCACAAATCATGGTTTTAAATGCAAATAAGGGTGTCTATCCGTTGAAAACCCTCAACTATACATGAATTGTATCACTACTTCCCACTTATAAACCTCGGTCTCCTCTTGGAATAATAACATTGGTGGGCCATGACCAATAATGTAATCACCTAAAAATAACAAGAATCTATGTATAATACCATAATCATGTCCTTACCACCTCATGTACTACCCACAAGTTGAGCCCCAAAATTTAAGCACAACATGAGTCACATAACCAATCATACATCACATAGATGAGCACAATGTTGGAAAAATCTTGTGGGGTCATTATGGGAACAATAAACAACCAACACATCACACGGTGACAATAATACCTTAAATGTTATACATGTTTCATATACATTTGGAAATACATTTTTCAAAAAACATATAATTCTAAAAAAATCCAAAATAATACATAATAATCAACAAGTACAACTACATAATTCAAGGGAATATCTAATTCACATTTTAACGTCAAAAAACCCTTTAAAACACAAAATCTCTATTTTAATGAAAAAATAAAACCCACTTTTCAAAGATCATTTTTCATAAAAACCCAAAAAAAATGGGTTTCTTTAAGAAATTTAGCCTCACAATTTTATCAAAAATAGGGAGAGCATAAGGTACCATTTTTCATGAATATATCATTTCAAGAAAAAATTCCACCCATTTTCTATTTCATAATCAATCAAAGTCAATGGAATTATTAACAAAAAACCATAAATATTCTAAACCATGATTATCTTAGACAAGTATAAATTGAAAAAATTAGAAAACAATGGAACTCTTGAATAAAATAAAATGAAATGAAAACACCTACCTCAAGTGATGGAAACATTTCACTTTCATGGAAATCCACTAGAAGGGACTCCTATTATGGCTCACAACACGTAAAAAAATTAGACCAAATAATAGAAACCCTAGGAATGAAAATAATCCAAGAATGACCATTAGGGTTAGAGGAATTATATAAAAAGGATAGAAAACAAGAGAACGAGTGAAAAGGGATGCATATATCTTGATTTGGATTAAGAACCACCAAGAAACCACTTATAATCCCTCAAGGAGGAGATTAGAGAGAAAAAGAAACCCCATCGGTGTTTTTTGGGTCATTGGATTCGAATTGGTGTTGCTTGGGGTGGAAATCACAATTATAATAAAATTAAAAGACAAAAATACCCCAACCATGGAAGGTTGCACGATTGCCCTGCATGGTTTTCCTAACCATGCAGAAACTATGAATATAACCTCTGCTAAGAGGTTCATAGTCTACACACTTGGGATGCATGATTATATAATTTTTCTCCCTAATTGTGATCTCCCAAAAGACACACTTAATAGGGTACATAGTTCCCCCTAGGGAACCCACATTGTTTACAAACCATATACCTTAAACATTCACCCCTAAAAAAGCCACCAAAACATTAAATTTCATCCAAGATCTCCCCTTAACTAAAAATAAAATGCAACCAAATATTACTAACATGTATTTGAAACCCTAGAGTGCAAAAATGTTGGTTATTTTGATGATATATCGAGCTTATAAAGGGTTTTTATTACACCGTTTTTATCATTATATGATCCTAAAAAACCCATCAATGGTATCAGATCATCTTTTATCAATGAATCAACATGTTATTCTACGGAATTTAGTAATTTCTTGCATACCATATTATAATTGATCCATATCATAGCATAAAATACTGTGTGGTTGAATTTAATTCATTGGATCACATGGGATTAAGATATAGGATATAATAATTCTATTTTTAACCTATCATAGGATACAACTGGTGTATCTATTAATTTGTGATATACTGAAGCTAGTAGTTTGTTCACAACAATTGTATGTATTAATTTATGATACACTAAAGCTAGTATTTTGTTATGTCTTTTAAGATAAGATATTGTTGATATCATAAGATATGATTGAAACTGGGTTTGAGTGAAAAAATCATTCTATATCATAATAAATATCTATTTTATTTCTTTAAGTATGAATCTACATATAATTATTTTCTTTACAGGTAAAGTAGATATATAGAGACATTTATGTTTTTTTCTAGATATGTAAGAAATTTTTTCACATGTATAAGATTTACTATTATGTAAGATATTTCCATTTACTATGAAATTGAATTTATCTTGATACATAAGATTTTTTTATATGTAATAATTTTTCCCTAATTTAGGGTGTTTTATTTTTTTAGGAAAAATATCATATGTGAAAAATAAGACATATGAAAAAACTTAAGCAATGAAAAATGTTTTTTCCTTTGGGTGATAAAACTTATTTTATGCACTATATATTATTATAGATTTCATGTCATGTCTATAGTATAATACAATATAATCCAAATATTATGAGAATTAATATTTTTGTCTTATTTTCTTAACATTTATAATTTTTTTATTAAATATAAGTGTTAGGAATTGTAAATGTGGAATTTTAATTCCTAAATTCAATATAATTTTTCATAATTATATCACATTTTAGGAAAATAAATAAAATATTTCCCTACTTTTATATTATTTCTTATTATTCGGGTTTATAAAATTCATATAAAGTTTCGATATTATATATTCACTAATTTATGGGTCAAATTCATTCTTATAAATTTTCATACAAAGAATTACAATCTAGGTATAATAACATAAGGTTTATTTTTCATATAATTTGACCTCTGTTTTTAGTTAAATTTATTATCTAAAATTAGGTTGTTTAACATTTCTTATTCATATTAGGTGTTATAATTATAATAAATTAGATTCCCTGTCATGAGTAACATATCCCCAGGTAGAGGGATTTTTCATCAAACTTCACACTGAACAAGATTCTTGTGTCTTATTCTATAATGGTGGAGGTTCAATGTCTATGGATCCAATAATACTCATGTGTAGATTATTAATTTCATATAATTTTAAAACATTAAATGAAATTTTTTTATAACTAATGTATAAAATTAATTTATATATGGGAAAATATGTTTTCGTTCTATTTTTAGATGATTAACATATGTTGTGGGTTTTTTAAATATGTACACCTTAATATGGATTCAACATATTAATATATTGGTTAGAATAGAGATTATAAAATGAAATCATTGGAAACATTCCTACGTAAAGGAATAAAATATGATATAATAAATATCCCATCAGATTAAAAAGTTATGAATTTAGTATGCATAATATGTATATTATGTTAGTCATAATTTTAAAAGAAGACTCTTCAAAATACTAATTTTTAAATTGATTGAATATGGTACACATGTCATCACCTTGATTATCTAACTAGGTAGGCTCTACCAAATAAAGTTGCCCATGGAATATCATGAGTATGGAATGGTAGAGATTTCTAAACCAAAGAGTTAGAAAATTAATTATTATTGTGAGGTTTGGGTGAAACTTATATGTGAAACTCTATGATTTAGGATAATAATTGAATAATGTTGAGTTCATATCCATATGATGGATTAATTCCATGATTTTTCCACTAAACCATCTAAGAATCATATATGATATGATTGGGATGATTCCCAATGTAAATGACTATGTGGTGAGAGTAATTCCAAATAAAAATTATTACATAGTGATATATAGATCTTGGATTACTAAATTGATATGATTTACAAGGTAATCATTTTTAATGGGAGTCCTTTCATTAAAATTCTATAATGAAAAAATATTAAAAATTATACTCACCCATTGATATGTCTTTGTTATAGATTACAGTATTCATCATTCATATCATTTTGATATTTCTTTTAAGAATAAAATATAAGACAATTAAATATTGAAATCTAATATTTAGAAGCATTATTAATGAGAATAATTTGGGGATTTTGATTGTGAATGTTATAGAAATAAACTTCTCCAACTCTGAATAATAGGTATTAGATATCTGGTGTGCATCACAAATTTTTTCTCATAAACATAGACTTAGATGTATGAGGTAATTAAATGAAATCAAACTATATATTTGTGTTTTCAATGGAGAAATGGTTGATGAATTGGTAGTAAAAAGTTATTATCTTTGTCAACCTGGGGTATTATTTCTATAATTTTAGAACTATAATTATTCTCCCACCATAAAAATAAATTTGATTCTTTTATCTTGTTTGTACATGATGGAATTTTCATTCATTATTAAGAACATTTATTTTTCTATAAATATCAATGAAATGTTTTATATCATTTTGAATATATTAAATGGTTCATAAACCTTGTATATGGATAATCGTATTTATAACTTATCGAATAATATGTTCAATTTTGATTCTAACCAAATCTACACATATAATTATAGACCCTAAATCAATTATGGTACTATAAAGAGGCGTAAATTAGTAGTACCTATTATTAATTTTAAAAATTATTTATTTTGAATCAAACCCCTATGAATAATTATAATTTAAATTCACTTTTTATAATATTTTCCTCACCCATATGAAAAACATTTATATAAAAGTAGCACTCATGATGATTTTACACTGTTCGGCCTCAATGTGAGAGGCTACTTCTTGTTGTATTCAACCTTTTTTTTGAGTGTATGGATTTTATTATCACTAAAAAATGATATGATTACAAATTATAGATATTGGATCCCAAGGTTTGAGGGAAAACAATTCCCTTCTCTATATGGGTAGGTATCATCTATTTCCCTACTATTTTAATGATTCAAATTTTTTAGATAGGAACAACCTATTAATTAAATCATTTTCCTTCAATATATAGTGAATTGGATCTTCAATATATGCCAAGATACTTATAAATAAAATATAGTATCTACTTATATAAGGTCTCTAAATGTTATAACAAATGGAATGAAGTAGCAATAAATCATATTTCCTCTCACTAATTAAGAATAAATAACTTGTTCATGAGATAATTCATGAACAAACTGGTCTTTTAACTCTATATAAGTAAGCATCTAGATCAATGGAAGTGTAATCATATTACCTTGAAATTATTTAAAAAAATGTATCATGTGTAGATATTCCTCAAATTATCTCCCTTAAATATTGTATAATATCATACTCATAGAATTTTTTCAATCAAATTTTCCTTCTTCATTTCTACCTTTTATATTCACATTAATTCAAGAATAATATTTCCAAAAATATTTTTGGAAACACCAAAGATTATAAATATTTAAAATTATTAAAATCTAATTTAAAGTTTCTCTTAAAATATTCTATAATAATTTGTTTCTATTTTCATACATGGTATTTAAATATCCACAGGCTCATATTCTCTATAAATCATGTGGAATTTTAGTTTGTTCAATGTTTACATGAGTCACACAACAACACGTAATCACCTACAACATGGAGGTGACTCATTGTTATACATAGGTAAACATTTCACATAAAAATATCACTTCTACAGTTTAGTTCTCCCCATATTCCCATTTTGAAAATGATTTCTAAGAAACTCAACTTAAAATTTCAATTGAATGGACAAAACAATTAAACTATGGCATGGCCATTTTCATTTCATAAATCCTGACATAATGGCCTCCATTTCCTTATTATGGATAATCACATACTCTAGCTTCTTCATTGACTAAAATTCTAAAATAAACAGTTTGAATTATGATCTTTTCATTGGTCATAATATTTGTATCCATTAAGAACATTTGAAAACTCATCATCTGATTTGTCTCTTTTTATTTCAGAATTCAGAATTCTAAAACTCAATATTTTTAGGTCTTATCTAATTTTTTTGATAACTATAGAGGGTGAACTCTAAATTGATATAGGAATAACTTTATGTTCAAGACTTAGATAATTTTTTCATTCAACACAAAAAATTCATATTACTTCGAATCTTTGAAAAACACTGTGATAAAATTACAAACTAATAAAAAAGCATCCTAAGAAACCCAATATATTTCTAATATAGTTTTCAAAATAAATAAAAATTCTTCAAAAATCTAGTGGAACTTAAATATCCCCCTTTTTATTTTTTCAACACATGCAACTATTTCTCATCATCATTTAAAAACTCAACTTATCATTCAAGAAGCATTAGAATATATCCTTTGTCAAAAGATAAATATCTCAACACCACACCATAGATAAGAGTTATATTTTTATAGAATTACATCTCCCAGTAACAAGTAATATTATGGAAAAGTGATAATATGCTCCCCCATAATCCATTAACTTGTTATTTCAATGAACTCCTATTTTTCAAAATAATCATAAATGATAAAATAAAAGGAAAATACAACTCATCTATCCCCTTTTGAACTAACATATTTTAAAAAAAGTTTTTTAAATAACTTCTTCCTATTTGATAAAATAATCCAAGTATCATTAGGGATTAGTCTTAAATCTTCTTAATTATATAGGTGGTTAAAAACAAATTATTAGCCTTAAGGTCTAAAATATTTCCCTAGGAAAAACCTTATTAAAAATATACTCTAACTAGTCTATAGTGGGAATAAACTCCAGTTTTATGTCTCTATTGTCCACACTCCCTTTAATGAAATGAAATATGATTTCTATATTATTATTCCTTGATTGGTGAACCATATTATTAGATAGGTCTATAGAAATTTGATTATCATAGTGAATTATAAGAGGTTTCTCATTGTTCACCCTAAAATCATATATCTGCACATTCATCCAAATCATTTGACTTCAAGAAAAATTAGCAACAATTTATTTAGACTCAGTTGTACTCAGTGTGACTAGGTTCAATTACATCCAGTTCCAACACACATATCTATCACTAAAAGGTAAAATTACACCTAATTTATACTTTTTACCAACATAATTACCTAAAAAATTAGTATATATACACCTATATAGAGTTCTCATTTTTATAAATCTTTTGATGTTGAGAAGAAATCATGGTCACGAATTCATCTTCATGGTGACTTTGTAGGTCACATATTCTGAAAATATATTCATGTCATTAAAAAATGATAAATTTATCAAATATGAGTTCTCATTTTTATTTTGTCTTTTCATGGGTATATTGCTTTTATTATATAAGTATCTCCCCCTAAACTATGGACTTCTTTTATTGCAATGGAGATACATATTTAACTAAAAAATCTAGGTTTTATTTTATTTGTTTCTATAACACCATCAATAACCCATAATGTTATATCTTCTATAAAACTCGTTAGTTAGTCTTGGAAAATCTACTTGTAATTTTAGTACAAAATCAGCCTTCTTTATCGTAGGTTTTGAAGAAACTTTATTCTTCTGATATCTCTCCATTACCTTAAATATTTTATACATTCTATAGGGGTTTCTCTCAACCAAGGTATTTTTATAATTACATATAGATCTTACAGAATTCCACGACACAAATTTTAGATTTTCAAATTTGATAGGTGAATATTTAACTTGGCCCGGTTTACAAAGTTTCTCAATATTTTATGATGAAAAAAACCTAGATTCAGTAATGTTTTAAAAGTAAAAAACCATTTTTATAATTTTATTTTAACCTTCAAGACATTTTTATTTTCCCCGAATAAGTTTTTATTCTTAAGAAACCAACTTCTATATGATCCTTTTATAATTCTCTCCTACTCAGTAATTTTAGAATTGAGAAGTTTGATCTCCCCAATATACTCATTATCCTTATTTTATAGACACAGTCAAATTTATATAGCCTATAAACTTATTTTTGGAAATATTTACCCTCTTTGTGTCTAATGTTCCTTTCATGATAGGCATCAGGTTATATCCTCAATATATGAATCATATAGGCTTCATCACATTCTTTTTATCCACTATTGAAACTATCTTATTTTCTTTCCACATGAGCCATAAATTTAATGTATGTTATTGCACATTACTCATATAACTCACTACTTAAGTAAGAGATGTATTATTATGATTTTCACATCATGCTTCACTTTTTTCCATCGAAATGCATACTTTTTAATTTCATTAAATTCCAATAGCTTTTAGTAGATTATCATTTTTACATCTACTGGGTTTTTTTCTATTAATTTTTCATCTAACACCATATTTTTATTCTTATTATGACAATATACATAAAAATTTACAACTAATTCATATTTAAAACATCTTAGTTAAATATTTCATTTATATTTACCTTTTCCCCTTCTGAAATTTTTAGTTATGAGAGCCATGCTTTTCTTATGAATCTCATCACTCTTTTCATCTTTATCTAAATCACTTGGGTGCTCAAACAATCCATAAACCATGATCTTTATCTTGTTCAATGTTTTTAAAGTCACTTTTTATTTTAAATTTTTCTTGAAAACCAGTTTTTTCACATCTCATAATTTAGGTGAGTATTGTGCATCTCATTAAGTGAAACATGTAGAATTTATTTCAATGTAGTGATATTATGATTAAATTTATTTGAAAAGTTCCTCATTAATTTTTTAACTATAGTTAAATCATCCATCTTCTACAAATACCTCTAATAAGAATAACTATCTCATTATCCACTACTAAGTAGTCATCAACATTCTCATCATCAGCCATTATTATATATTCCCATTTTTTCTCCAGATTGGTAATTCTTCTTCTTTAGTCATAATGTTTAATTCATATATATTCTCTATTGTGTCCCACATTTCCTTATAGATCTATATCCCCATAACATTTTTTACACATTTTCAAACAAATATTATTGTATATTAATTCTTACTTTCCCATATTGATTAAGATCTATCATTCCTATAGATGTCATGGGACTATCTCATGCAATTGGGGGATATACCATAGTTAAAGAATAACTTTCTTCTAATACTTGTGTTATAAGACATGTTAGTGTTCAATTATTCCACCCATGAAAATTTTTTCCGTTTAAAAGGGGATCACCTTTACTATTCACATGATTCTTATTATCCTTTACAGACTTCATATGACTGGAATATAAGGGGAATTTAGTAACCTATGATATAACTTAGAGAGACCAGATTAGTTAGGGTACTAATAAGATAGATAGTGGATAAGTATTTCCAATTTTTATTTTAATGAATTCATTATTTGGAATCAAACCCATATGACCAATTAAAGTCTCAATTCACCCTTTATAATCTATTCCTCAGTCATATGAAAAATTAATAATGAAAAGTATAACATGTGATATTTTTACAAGGTTCATCATCAATGTGAGATCATTCTCTGTTATATTCTTGACCTTTTATTGAGTATATGAATATTTTAATCACTATAAAATTGAAGTGATTATAAATTATAGAAATTTTCCCAAAATTCTTGAGTAGGTATCATCCACTTCTCTATGTGGGAATGTATCGGCCACTTTCCACTATTTTAATTCTTGGAAGTGTTTAGATAGGAACCATGTGTTCTTAAAATATTCTTCCATATCTCTAGAATGAATGAGATATTCAATATGTGCCAAGATTCTTCTGCATAAAATAAAATATATATTTCAATAAGTTTCTTGACTACTATAAAAAATAGTGTGGAGAAGAAGTATATCACCCTTTATACAAACCTAGGCTTCTCATACATGGATATTACAGATTTTTATATTAAAATTGATTACATAACAAAAACATAATCTTGAGTAACATAGTAGTTTAGGGATATTAAAAACTTAGAAAATAATCTCCCTAATTCATGAAAGATCCTAAATGTCTCCCATAAAGATCTTCTGTTGTAGTACTACTTCAAACCTTTCTTCTTAACATAGGGAAAGGAAACATAAGAAAGGGTTATCTCAGATTCTCTATAAGGGTAAATAAGGAAGATACATAATTATAACATTAAAATAAGGGTATGATAACATGATAATACAATTTTGAAGACTATACCTTATATATCAAATATCATAATCATGAGTCATGGAATAAATATTACCAATTCATAAGACAAGAATAATAAGGGAATTAAAGAACATGATCCATGAGATCCTAACACTAGCGTAAGACAAAGACTTGTGGTATGCAAATAAGTGTAGAAAATATTATGTCAATACTACCCACCAAGATATTCAAAACATGTTAGGATTGTGCTAACCACCCATGTACCTACTTTGGGATTGGGATGATCTCCCATGTACCCTATTTTCAGGATTTGGATAACCACCTATGCACCCTATTTCATCCATAGGATAAACTCTTGTATACCCATTGATCACATATAACATTAATCATTACCCAATATATTGGAGGGAGATATTGGTTCAACCCATCTCATAAATAAAATCATAAAATTATATTCCAAAATATATTAAAACATTCATCATATAATAACCCATGAAAGGAAATGGGTTTCAATTTTTTTTATTAAATCATAACTTATGAAAAATAGACAAGTTTTATAATCATTTCATTATTTCATTATGTTATAACCCATGGAAAAAATAAGTGGTTTTCAAAAGAATTTTATCATGATATAACCCATGGAATAGAAATGGGTTTCATAAACCTATTTTCATCATAAACCATTTATATTATGAATAATAATGGAATACTTGGTTCACATCCCTGGTAAAGAATAAGTTAAATCAAAGGATATCATTTCAAAAGTGGAATAATTTTGAAAGATCACTTAGATAATTTCTTGAGAAAAATAAATTTTATTTGAAAATTAATTTATTAAAATTAATTTTTTTAAAAATAATTTTGTTTGAAAATAAAATTTAAAACGTATAATTGAATCTTGATATATTTTATCATTCATGGTGTGCATGTTAAAAACAAATATTATTTTCAATTTTTTGGTAAAATCCAAACAAGCATTATTTGGAAAATGAAATGAATATTCCTTTAAAAATATTTTTAAAAAAATCAAACATTAGTAAAAAATAATTTAATAAAATTTTAATTAATGTTAAACACATTTTTATAAAACATAGGCTTAGAAGAAAAATAGTTTTCAGCTAAAAATGTGATTTTTCTTAAAAAAAAATTTTTGAACACTTAAATACAAAAGGAGAGGAAAATGAAGGGAAACATGTATTCCCATGAAATAAACCGAAGAGAGAAAAATCATTATTTTATTGATATGTTCATCATAATATTTCATCATCATATGAAGAAACATAAACAATCCTAATAAATGATGTGATAGTTCCATAAAACCATTACCACTTTGGTAAAATTGAATCATAATCCCCATTAAAGAATAAAATTAAATGAAACTTAAAATGTATTGATAATAAATAAATTCATTATATTACATGTAAAACTATCTTTATATAAACCTAATATAAAAATATAGGTTCATAACATAACATATGTCTCAACGAATGAAAATTGAGACAAAAATTCCTTACCAGTTTGGTGTATTTTGAATCATAAAACCAATTAAAGATATATTCTAAATTGGATATGTAAATCCTCATAATTTTAAGTATAATAATAATAAAATAAATTAATTTTATATTTATAAAACTCACAAAATAAACACATAGTGAATATGGCTTATGTCTCACAAAAAGTAAAACTGAGATGGAAATCCCTTACTACTTTAGAAATGTTTTAAATCTTCATCGCCAATAAATAATAAAATAAAATGAGACATTAAATTTAATTAAAAAATGATATTCATGATATAACATTTCTAAAGGGTATTATATACACAACATAAAATAAACGATTGGTGTATTTGTATATTTTGTCCAAAAATAAAAGAGAGACTAGAAATCCCTTACATTTAGTCTCAACTTCCTTCGTACACATTTAAAACTCCTTTATAATAAATATAATTTTATTATAAATATATTATAGAACCATAATTTTATATAATTTACCGTATATTATTTACTTATGACCATTTATTACCCATTTATTACCAATTCCTTGTTAAAATCATGTTTCGGGTAATAACCGTTTTTTTATATATGTTTTGATTTTTAATTTTTAGTACTCCTAATTTTATCATAGTTCCATCATCTCCATAATAATAATAATAACCTAATTATCATATTTATACATCAATTATACTTTTACTAACAATCATGAAATATGTTTTTGAGAAATGATGTATAGTACAGTCATGGAGACGGTAGGTCGTATGTACGCATGAGTAACGTTTAAAATTTTTAACGGTCATTATGGAAAGGAGTTAAGTTATATTTTATCTTTATATACTGATAATAATATAATATTATTTATTTAAATATACTTACACATAACATCTAGGTGGTGTGGTGATTAAAATAGAGAATCACATCACTTCTTGAAGGCAGTAGTCCCCACGTATATGAAGGACGTTATCATCTTTCAATGAGTAAAAAAGATAAGAAATAAAATGGTATATTATCGTTTCAAAATGATAAATATATAATTTATATCATAATTATTTCATTAATATCATATATATTTACCCTTATCATCTTCCATGTAAATTGTTAGTGAAAAATTAATCACATCGTTATGCGGGGTGGTCGTCCTTCGTACGAATAAGAGATGTTATCATATCCCCTATGGAATAGAAAGTAAAAAAATTATAGATGATATATTTAATTAATTGGTATAATTATACTATAAATATAATATAATTTCTTTATATCCATCATCATTCCCATCTATGAGAGGTAGTAATGAAAAAAATGATTGGCGTCGGTTCTCGTGGTGGTAGTCTGCGGTACACACATATAATGATTTCGTAACCCATTTGATGTAATTAGAGATGGTTGTAGGTAATAAAATTCAAATAAAAACATATAAGTATATGTAAAATAATTATTTTATTATATCATCATGTTTTAATAATAATTTAAGGATATGTAGGAAGAAATAAAATAAAAACACTCATTGAAGAAAGTTAGCTCTTTTCGAGTAACCTCCTTAGGTTGGCACCAAAATACATTCTAGGTTGGTTTTATTCCAAAAATAAGGATTAAATGATGATAGTATGGAATTTGGTAAGTTATTTTGGTAGGTATTTACCAAACCAATATGGTTTTAAGGTGTGAGGAAGAGGGGAGAGGGGTGGACTTTTATTTGTGAGGTGAGTGGAAAACTTGTTATTTTTAAAAAGAAAAAGGTGTGACCATTTTTTTACAAACCAAAATGGTCTAAAATATATTATTTTATATAATTAGACATTATAGGTATAAATTTTTTCAAAAAATATATTTTATACATGTTTTAGGTCATTTTAACCCTTAATGTTTTAGTTTAACCCCCAGAAAACACATTTTTATCTTAACAACGGTAAATAAATTTTACTATTTTTACAATTAATTATGGTAAAAAAAATAAGTTTCAATTATTATATATTATAAATTAATATAATTAACAATATTCAATATATTTTTCAAAATTCAATTCACTTATGTTGTAAATTTTAATTTAAAATTAATCTCGTTGACGCGTTGAGAAAGCAGGTTTTCAAATAGAAAAATATCAAAAGTTTATAAGGTTTTTATATCAAAATTCAATATGAAAATGATTATAATAACCTAAATTGGATTAATAGATATATAATTGAACTTATTTTTATTTAAAACTAAGTTAAAATATAATTTAACTTTATAAATAACTCAAATGAAAATACATTTTCAATTACAATTCAGTATTTTTCACAATTCATCAGAAAATTAATCTTTTTATAAAATTATCAAAAATTCATCATACGATAATTTTGAACTAATTATTTAAAAAATTAATTTCATTTTATCAAATTAATTTTCTAAAAGTTCAAAATTTTAATTTATTATTGTTCACAAAAATAAAAAAATAACATTTTTTGAGAAAAATATATTTTTGAAACATATAAAGACTTTATTGAAAAAATTAATAACCTTCTTATAAATATTTTTTCTTTGTATAGAACCACTATGATTAATATTTAAAAATTATTTATTAATTTTCATATCGTTCTGTTTAATAGTTATGTTATAGTGGTCACATTTGAATAATATTAATAATATATCACGGTTTTGTTAATACTCGGTGTTATGTGTAACGTAGGCTAACCCAGTGTTGCATTTCATGCAAGATATACCTATTTTTAATGTAACATGAGATTTAATTGGTTCTTAGTGTAATGAAATCTATCTAAAAATAATAATTTAATTGAAAAACATAATATATAAAAACTCTGGGTGTAACATTCTACCACCCTTCAAATGAATTTTTTCCTTCAAAATTCATCACGTTGATACCAATGACTAAGGATAATTATACCTCATTAAATATTCATTTTCCCATGTAGCTTCCTTAAACTGGTAGTTTTTTCACAAAAATTTTTACCAAGAATGTGGTCTTGTTTCATAGAACTTTCTCTATTCAATCTATAATATCTACTAGTTGTTCCTCAAAAGAAATATCATGCTCAAGTGATGTGACCTATGAGTTCAATAAATATGATGGATCAGGTATTTACTTCTTCCTGAGAGACACATGGAACACATATTGAACCTCATATATTTTCAGTATAAGCACCAGTCAATATGTTACCATCATGATACAATCAATAATTTAAAATGGACCAATATACCTAGGGCTTAGCTTTCCTTTGTATCGTAAGTAAAATTTCATACTTTTGTTGTGGTATGATCAATTTATACTTCATATATTACTACAAGAAATTAAGATTAATTTTTTTATGGTTTAAGTAATAATGGATCATATGATCCATAATATAATTATAATTCATTCCTTCTATCTATAGTTTAAACAAAATTGTTAGCATAGGTTATTCAATATTGATAAATCTTTATATGATGAAGTAATGTGTTAATATGTAAAACCTCATCATTTGTTATAATTAAACCATTATATAAATTTTCAACCTTATAACCCTTAAAAATTGAAAATTTATAAATAAGGTCACTAAATTTTTCAAAATAAACTTAAAATTAATCACCCATATATCATAAAGTAGATCTTGATTTGCAAATACCAAACATGTGAATACCTTCATCTTGTATTCTCTTGAAACATAGAAATAAACTAAATTATCATATAACCATATCAAAAACATACAAGATTTATCATTACATACATCAAACACATATTATTGGTTATATTTATGAAATCCAAAAATGTTGTAAACTCCATCAATGACAGCATAAACCACTTTGTCGACAAAATAATTAATCAGTTCTAGGGTAATCTGTACTATCCAATTTACTTTATCCATATAAATATTATCTTTATCCAAAACAAACGCTATTTTTTCAACATCCGAAATATATTAAGGGTTATCTTTCGTTAATCATGTGTTTTCTATAAAGTATCACCTTGTTGTTAAATCAATTTTAAAGATCATCAGTATTATTTAACATGATATTGAAAATTCTTAATAAAAAACTTCTACAAATATCCTTATATATATTATGATTCATAAGACATAATTTTGGAATTCAAAAACATAAACACTTCAATTATTCCACCAAATCCATAAGCCATTAACTAGGCTTCATCATCTTATTCCTTAATTCCTCCTTTATTTCATAGGTCATTTATAGTATCTTGATCATTAACAAAAATATCATTACTTATACAACCTTCTTCATTCTCTTCATTATATTTCCCCTTGGGAAATCATTTGTGTAATACTCATATTTTAACATTTAAATCATTCAATAGTCGATGATACCTTAGAGAGACCATTATTATAATACATTTCCTTAACCAAAATTTTCATTTTTTTATTTGTAGCTACTTTCTTTATGTCCTTCGATTCCACACCCAAAACAAATTCTCATCACTCTAAGACATTTCCTTGAGTGATTCTTCTGACATTCTCAACATATAGGAAAAGAAATCTTCTTTCCTCTATTAATCACCCAATTTGGATGATCATTAGGAAATTTTCCATCACATCAATGTTAACCCTATTCCTTATAGTTCTCTCCATTTACTAAAACTAAAAAGGGTAGTGCGAGTAGCACTAATCATAGTTGAAAACTACATAATCAGGAAAAAAATCAATTATTGGATGTCCAAATCATTCCAACTTATTTTTAATATATGAAACCTTAGGTATATCCTAGGTCATTTATAGTCATCATCTATTTAAATCCTTCATGATGGTTCATAAAAAATTTATAAATTCCCAAAGAATATCTCATGGGAGTTTTAAACTAGGTGTACAGAAATTCCTATTTTCATGCACTAGGTGACGATTGCGTCCATATCAATAATCCATTTTGTATTTATTACCCTTAGGTACCTCTATGAAATACCAACATCCACTTGTAGTATCTAGACGGGGATGTAATTTTTTGAAAACAAATTGCTCTATCCTTTATCAAAATTCCAGGAAATTTTCCTACACTTTGACTCATACATAGTCTTATCAATAGAGACATAACTAGACATATCTTAAAAATATCTCCTAGAGATCTCACAAATATTTTCATAGCCTTGTTTCCAAAGGGTAACTATACCAGTACTCTTAAACCAACTATAGAAACCCAAGCTTATCAGACATGGATATTACATTTTTAATATGATTATTCATTACATTATACAAACAAATTTCTAAGGACCATAATAGTTTATTGAATTTAGAAACATAGAACAAAATATTTTTAACTCATGAAATATATTCAATTTATCGCCTAAAAACCTTCACCTTTATTACTCCTAATTAAAACCTTTCTTCATAATGTATGGGAATGAAACATAATAAAGGGTGGTCTTAAATGATGAGTAAGGGTTAACGAGGAATATACATGATAATAATATGAGCATAACAGTATGAGAACATGAGCATAAAATTTGAAAACCATACCATGCCTATCAGAGATCATAAATCTTGACTCATGTAATAAATATCACCAGTTCATAAGATATGAATAATAATGGAATCAAATAACATGATCCATGAGAGTATAACATTTGTGTAAGAAATAGACTTGTGGAACACACACAATCATAGAAATTATTATGTCAAGGATACCCACCAAGACATTCATAACATGTTAGTATTGGGATAACCACCCATGTACCTTCTTTGATCTTGGGTTAACCTCTTATGTGCCCTCTTTTGGGCTTGGGATAACCTCCCATGAACCCTATTTTTAGATTTAGATAACCTATCATATACCCTTTTATCTCATATTATATTAACCATTACTCAATTTATTGGAGCTAAATATAGGTCCCACCCATCTCATAATTAAAATCATGCATATGTGTTCCACAAGATCATAAAAATTTCATCATATCATAACTAATGAAAGGAATTAGGTTTCATAAACATTTCATCATATCATAACTTATGGAAAAGGGACATGATTCATAATCATTTAATCATTTAATCATAGCACAACCCATTGAAAAATTTTCTTTTTATAAGAACTTTACAATGGTATAACCTATGGAAAAGAAATGGGTTTCATAAACATTTCATTATCATACAAAATCATCTAAAGATTAATAATGGTATCCTTAGTTCATATTACCATCAAAGAATAATTTTCATCAACGGATATCATCTTAGATAGAGAATAATTTTGAAAGATCACTTGGAACATTTATCAAGGAAAATAACTTTTCTATGAAAATCAATTTTTAAAAAATTCAAAAAATTCAAAATCATTTACTTTTAAAATAACCATTAAAACTTGTAGTGGAATATTGAAATCTTTTAGTGTTCATGAAAACAATAAATATTGTTAATATAATGCATGTTAAAAAATATTCTTTTTAAATTTTTAATAAAATCAAAATTGGAATTTTTTGTAAAATAAAATGAATATTCCGTACAAAAAATTATTTATAAATTAAAATATAAGTAAAATTGTCTTTAATAATTAATTTTAATAATTTTAAAAAAAAATTATTGAAAAAATATGTTTTTTTAAGAAAAAGGGTTTTCCACCAAAAAGAATATTGTTCTTCAAAACATTATTTTGAAATCTTGATTATATAAAGAGAGAAAAATAAAGAGAAAACATTTATTCTCGTGAAATAACCAAAGGATAAGAAACTCCATGTGTTTCTTGGGAGATTTATTATAATATTTCATCATCATAAGAATAAACATAAATAATCTCGATAAACAATTAGATTATACCATACAACCATTACCACTTAAGTAAAATTGAATTATAAGCCTCATGAATGAAAAAATTAAATGAAACTTAAAATATAATTATAACCCATAAATTCATGTAATTACATGTAAATTGGGATGTATATACACCTCATAAAATAATATAGGTTCATAACATAGCTTAAGTCTCAACGAAGGAAAGTTGAGACCAAAATATCTTACAAATATGGTATCTTTGGAATAATAAAACCCATAAAGTGATATCCTAAAATTGATATTTAAATAGAAAAAATTTTAAGGATATTAATAATAAAATAAATTCATGGTCGGTACATACCCCACCAAAAATAAACATGTTGGGAATATAAATTGTGTATCATAGAAAATAATAGTGAGATAGAAAACCCTTACTACTTTAGAAATCTTTTGAATCATAATCCCTAATAAAGTATAACATATTATGAAACATTAAATTTCATGAAAATAATGATATTTATAATAACATTTCAAAGGGGTGGTATATACACCACATAAAATAAAAGAGCGGTGAATTTTCATATATCTCCCAGAAATAAAAGAGAGACTAGAAATCACATACCTTAAGTCTTGAATTACTTCGTACATGTTTGAAACTCATGTATAATAAATATAAGTTTATTATAAATATATTTTTGAATTATAATTATATATATTGTACTATATATTATTTTATTATGACCATTTATGGCCCATTTATTACTAATTCCTTGTTAAAATAATGTTTCGAGTAATAACCACTTTGTTTTTCGTATTTGTTTTAATTTTTTAATTTCAGTCCTTTTAATTTATTAACGGTTACATAATATCCAAAATAATAGTCATGAAATAATTATCATATTTATACATAAATTATATTTTTAGGACCAATCATGAGAGGTGGTTTTTGAGAAATGAAGTGTGTTACGATCATAGAGATGGAAGGTTGTACGTACGCATATGTAACGTTTCCATTTTTCAATGATCATTATGAAAAGGATTTTAGTAATAATTTATCTTTATAAAATAATAATAATATCATATTATTTATATAAATATACTTATACATATTATCTAGGTGGTGTGGTGATTAAATTATATATTAACATTGCTTCATTAAGGTGGTAGTTCACACGTACACGAATGATGTTATCATCTTTCAGTGAGTGAAAAGGTGAGAAATAAAAAATATAATTATATTTTAATAATTAAAAATATGTCCTAAATATCATAATTATTTCATTTATATCACATATATTTATTCTTATTATATTCCATGTAAATCATTAGTGAAAACGAATTACATCACTTCGCGAGGTGGTAGTCTGTCGTACACATGAGTGACATTATTGTATCCCCTACGGAATAAAAAGTAATATATATATATATTTATGATATAGTGAATAAATGGGTACATTTAGGTTATAAATATATTTTATATACTTTATATCCATCATCATACCCAACTTTGAGATGTGGTAATGGAAAAAATGAATGATGTCGGTTTGTGAGGCAGTAGTCCGTCGTTCAAACGAATGATGATTTCGTAACCCATTTAATGAAAGTTGAGATAGTTGTAGGTAATACCCTTAACATAAAAATATATTATTATATTTAAGATAATTATTTTTTTATATCATCATGTTTTCATAATAATTGAATGATGTGTGGGAAAAAAGAATATAAAAATTATCATTGAAGAACAATATTACATGTTCTTAAGGTAAGCTCCTTAGATTTGCACCAAAATCCTTCCTATGTTATATTTATTCCCAAAATAAGTCTTATAGGGTGATATTAGGTAATTTGTGATGTTATTTTTTTAGTAATTTACTTAATAAAAAGTGTTTTAAGGTGTGATGTGGAGAGTAAAGGGGGTTTCTTGTAAAATGGGGTGAGTAGAAGACTTGTAATTTTTTAAAAGAAAATGGTGTACCCACATTTTCCACATTACACAAGGGTAAAAAATAGAGTATCATAATGAAATAGGTATTATAAGGTCTTAATATTTCTATAAAATATATTTTATAAAAGTTTTTAGGTTATTTTAATACTTATATTTTAAGTTTAACCCCCCCCCCCCAGTAAACCCATTTTTACATTAACCACAGTAAATAATTTTTACTATTTTTACTATTAATTATGGTAAAAAATTAATTTAACCTTATTAGATAATATAAATTATTATTATTCCAAATATGGAATCTAGTTTTTCCAAATTTTATTCACATAAGTTTAAAATTTTAATTTAATATTAATCTCATAAACACAATTAGAAAACAAGTTTTCAAAGAGAAAAACATCAAAAGTTTAAAATCTTTTTACATCACAATTCAATATAAAAATGATTCAACTAAATTGTATTAATATATATATATATATAATTAAACAAATTTTAATTTAATACCATTTAAAATATAATTTTACTTTTTAACTAACTCTAATGAAAACATAGTTTCCAATTAAAATTCAGTATTTTTCACGATTCATTAGAAATTTAATCTTTTCAAAAAAATTTAAAAAAATAAAACAAAGCTAATTTTTAACTGATGATTTCAAAAAAATATATATTTTATCAAATCAATTTTTTAGTGTATCAAAAATTAATTTTATTAATTTTCACAAAATGAAATAATAATCATTTTTTGAGAGAATAGTATTTTGGAAATATATAAAGACTTTATCAAAAAAAATTAAGTACATTTTTATAAACATGTTCTCTTTATATAAAACCATTATACTAAATATTTTAAAATTATTTATTACTATTAATATCTCTATGTTTAACACCTAGGTTATAATGGTGACATTTGAATAATATTAATAATATATCATGATATTGTTAAAACTCAGTGTTGTATGTAACATAATCTAACCGAATGTCTCATGTAACAAAATATAACCTAGTATTGTGTGTAATAAAATATTAACTTTGGGTTTCATGTAATTAAATATATCCAAGAAATTTAATTTATTTGAAAAAAATACATAAAAACTTGGTGTGTTGCAACCTTCCACTCACTAAATTAGAATAAATAACCTGTGCATGAGAGAATGCATACATGAACTGGTTATCCTCCTCCTCAATATAAATTGTTTGGATCAATTGAAATGTAATCAGTTTACCTTTAATTATTTTAATACAAATTCTGTACATGCCGATATTCCTCAAAATCTCTCTCTTTGATATAGTAGTATATCATCCTCTCATTGAATTTATTTAGAAAACATTTCCTGTATAATTTATCCCTTTTATATTCTCATTCATTCATGAATAATATTTCCATTATGATTTATGGAAACTCCCATGATTCATTACCTTTAATCTCATTTAAATATGAGTCAAAGTTTCTCATAAAATCCTCCTTAAGACTCAAACTTCTATTTTCTCATGTGGTATTTGAATATAAATTACATCATCTACACTAAAAACATAAGTCATTTGATTTTTTCCAATGTACTTATGAATCACATGACATCTCATACATCACGGAGTTGACTCTCTATTTTTCACTGGTAAACATTTCACCTGAAACACTCATTATTACAATGTGGATCTCTTCATATTCACATTTTTCAATTCATTTGGAATAAAAAGACCTTACACACTCACCAAAGTGATCGTATAAAATATATCATAGGATGGTTGTATTTATTAAAAACACCCTTGATTTGTGGACTCTATTTATTCAGCATGGATCATCTCATACTGTAGCCTCTTTCTTAACTATAACCTCAACAGATTGAATTATAAGCATTTGATTAATCATAATATTTATATCCATGAAGATAATCCCATAACATATCATATAAATTGTCTTTTTTATTTCAAAATTAATAATTCTAAAACTCATCATTTTTAGTTTTTTAGATTTCCTAAATTTTTATTTGCCTGTTGGACTCTACATTTATGGTTGAAAATCTACATGGAAAATGTAAATCATCACTTGAAACTCTACATCAGTTAATTTACTAAATTTTATATCATGGTGTACTCTATATTGACATATGTACTCTCTGTTGGAACTCTATATCAGTTCCTTTTCTATTTTCTGCATCCACCTCAACACTACGTAAAAGTGGGATACTCAATGCTGCGAATCTACATCGATTGACTAATATACATGCTTTTTCAGTTTCTTTCTCTACTTCATAGAATGGACTCTACATTGGTCATGAACTATAAATCCCAACTCTACATGGATCTTCATTGGTTATATAGAATTCAATGACTTAGTAAAAAACTACAGTAATTGTATAGAGTGAACTCTACATTAGTTCTGATGAACCTTTTAATCGGGACTTATCAGATTTTCTCTTTAAATAGTATAATTTCAAGTTACCCAAAATATTCCAAAAATATATTTATTCCATTCCAAACTCAACAAAAATCATCTCTAGAAACCCAATATATTTATCATATAAATTATATAGTAAAAAAACTTCTTCAAAAAATATAAGTGCACTTCAAAATTTATCTTTTTCAAAATATATTTCAGAAACACATCCAAAGACTCCATATATATGTATTTTATTATTCATTCAATTATTAATTTGTTTATAATTGGAAATAATTTTTATTATGAAAAATAAACAGATAACCTTTTAGTATAAAATATAAAAGGGATGGAAAAATTTGGATCTCATACACAGTGATGTATATGGACTAATGAGTATTCAAGAAAGTTGTGAGTTTATGTACTTCATTACTTTTATTTATGACATTAGTCATTATGGTTATGTTTTTATAATGAAATTTGTGTATGAATATATTGGAAACATTAAAAAGATTCAGAAAAAGGTGTAAAATCAATTGGGAAAAAGTAATGAGAATCTTCAATCCCATGGGGGTAATGAATACATGATCTAAATTATGGAATTGTTCCAAAATTCACTACATATAAAAAAATATAGAGGAATTTTGTGTTTAATAGAAGTCATTGTTTCCTATTATACATGGTTTTATTTATGATGATTTAGTGTGAGATTATTATTTTATTTTATGAATATGCTACGGAAACTACTAAATTCTTAATTAAAATTTATTTATCTAAAACATTCATAAGGAAACCAAATGATATATTTATTGATAAATATCCCATTATTTATTCTATTAATATTTGTTTTTTGAAGAATTAAAATGATATTTTTTTTGATAAACTTGACCCGAAGTTTTTAAAGGTGTGTCATTTTTGGTTATCTAGAGGACACTAAATGATATTATTTCAATAATCCTTCTAATAAAAAAGTATTTCTGACTTGATTTTATATATTCATTCAAAATTAATGTTTCATTAAAGGAGTCAGTGGAAGGAATGGTTAACATAGATAATTTTATTAAAAACAAATAGGAAGATTTCTTGAGATGTAATTTCAGCTGGTTTCACAAAGAATTGTGGAATAAGAACTCATTCAAGTTACACATGAACCCCAATGGTCTCGAAGGTTTTTTTCAATATCCTAAGACATATATATTTCATTTGGAAATTTATAATGATGTAATTTTAATAGGTGACAAACCTATGACCTACCGAGGGGCCATTTAGAGTTATGATTCATAGAAATTGTTCATATCCATGGAATTAGAAATGGTCTCTATGTTAACTAAACTTGTTTTTTAACTCTTTGGATTCTTATAAAGTGGTAATAACCATAGGTTTCATGTGGGGTTTTCATAATAAAACTACAAAACATGGTATAGTGTTTATTTAAAAAAACATGTCTGATGGAAAGGGGTTACAAAAAATCAGGGTATTGATAATGAATATGCATTTTCACCTATTATAATGATATATCACATTATGATATTTCTTATTATATAAGATTATTTAGATTGTGAGATAAAACAAATATATTGTAAAACCAGTTATCTTAATGGTAATTAAGTATAGTATGTGTGTATGATACAACAAAAATGTATTATAGTTCCAAATGATTCAACTTAGGTTTGAAAATTTCAGTGGTCCATTAATGGATTGAAGCTAGTTTCTCAAAGTTGTGATATATAGTTTTATGATTAAATAAAATATTTTAGTTTCATTAAAAACAAGTATTATTCCTTCATATAAAATTAGACTAATTGTATTGTGGTGGTATTTATGATATCATATGTGGATGTCATACTACTTATCAGAAATTATATCCTAAATTTTAACTTTATTACGATGTGATTGGGAAAATAATTTTTTGTGAAATAAATGGGTGTTTTAGCCTATATACAAGGTATAAACAACTATACATATGGATCTAATAGATTTCTTGGACTAAGTCAGAACACATATATTGATAAATAGCTAAATAGGTTTAACATAAATAACTCAAAATGGGGTCTTTTACAGTGTTATCTAGAACGAATATTAGGAAGATTCAAGATCCTTATAAAGAGTTATAAATAATGGATAAAATTCCATATGTATCTTCTGTAGGGTTTATCATGTATTTCATGTCATATAATTTATTTTATTTTACTTATGATTTGAGAATTTTAAGTATATACCAATATAATCTTAGTAGGAGTCCCTATATTACTATTAATGATTTCGGTAAGTACTTATGAAGAACTAATGGTGTGTTCTTTTTCTATAGTGGATATAATGATCTTACTAGAATTAGTTATAAAAATATAAGATTCCAATATGATAATAACAACATGAGATCTTAATCTGGTCTCTTTATTCTTCTAAATGTTGTTGATATCTATTGGAAGAGTTCAAAAAATTCCTTATAGTAAACTCAACTAAAGAGTCACACTACATCGATGAATCAGATGTTGCAGACAAATCAACATAGACCAAGAAGTTCAATTCAAATTTTTATGTTGTTCCTAGAATCATGGGAAAAAATTATCTTTATTGTGACATTAATAGAGTTGTTTCTAAAGATAAATAACCTTGATCCCACCAAATTACAAAAAACATTTTTCACAAATAACATATCATTCCAGAAATTATTGAGAAGGGTGATATAAAAATCTATTATGTGGTTATAGATGATAATGTAGAGTATTAAGTAATGAAACTATTGCCATAAAAATGAGTGATTCATGTTTATTATCATAGTATAATATATTTAACATATTGGATGTAATGGTTGTAAAATATATCTTTAACTTATAATAAAGTAAATCTATTTTTATCATTCATTCATGTGTGATGTAATTTATATTACATGAAGAGTGGAGTGAAAATTTCCCCTAAAATTACGACTTTGAGTTTTCTCAAATATATGATCGTTATGGAATATTATTGTTTGTGATGATATTTTAGGATTATCCTATATAGATGATTCCTTATATAATAATTGGAGACTTATTATTTGGACTTATTTATCAAATTATATCATTAGTGGTTCCATACTATCCTTGATATACATATGAGTGTATTATTATTTTAAAGACCCTTTAACTAAAGTTAATGAGATACCTAGCATGACAACCTTCATATATTGGTACCTTTCAGATTAAATCCTTTAGGCTTAGCTAATCTGGGGGTGTTTGTGTAAATTTTGGATGATGTATGAGGTAACTCAAACATAAAAAGTATAAATATTACATCTATTTAGATGAATATTCAATACATTTCACAAATACATTCCCAAGGGACATAAAGGTTTAGTTTCTTTGGATACTAGATACATAATCATCTTATTTCAATAAAGATCATAAATATCTCCGATAAATTTCTTCTCACATAGTACGCTTCTTATTCATACCCTAAATAAAATTTTTCTTTATAACCTAGAAAAAGGAAACATATGAAAGGGAAATATCAGACGATCAGTAAGGTAAAATAGGGGATACATTATTCAATGATCATATGTAAGCATAACATGAGTATAAGGGTTTTATAATATGAGATAAACATTTGAAAATCATACCCATCAATTATTAGATCATAATCATGGCATAAGGATTTAGAAAATTATAATTCTTGATTCAAAAAAGATTCAAACATCATGATCCATGTGATCATATAATAACTATAAAAGCATTTCATATATATTGGAATAAAAAGAGTCATAATTATAATCACATAAATCATTTTTCAAGGATATCTAGTATGACATTCATCACATGTTGAGCTTGGTCTAACCACCCATGTACCTTATTTCAAGCTTAGGATAAACTATCATGTACCCATTTTCAATATTGGGATAACCTCTTATGTACCCTTTGATATCATAAACTTTAAACATTACCCAAATAATTGGAGGTCTATAATTGACCCACCCATCAGATAATCATATTCCATTCTTATATATGTCACTAGATCATGAAAACAGTTATCATTTCATCATAGCTTAACCCATGGAAAATAAAATGTGATTAATCAAGATTTAACCATCATAAATAGTAACCATTTAGGGAAATGAAAAGGTGGGTATCATTGGATTATATCCCCAGTGAATAATAAGTTACATCAATGGATGTTTTCATAGTTTAAAATGCTTTTAAAATCACACCGAAATATTTTTGTTGAAGAGACCCTTTTAATTTTGAAAACACTTATTTAAAATATAAAAATATATAGAATATTAGGGAAAAAATAATTTTAAAAGAACCATAGAATCACTTAAAGGAATATTGAAAGAAAAAAAGTGGTCATGATAGTCGGAAAAGTTGTTTGTGTGGTAAATGTAAAAAAAATTGCTTCACATTTTTAATAAAAAGTAAAAAGTTCCTTTTTTGGAAATTTACAAGAGGATTCCTTTCAAATAATTATAAATAAATTAAATTATAGTTAAAAATTAATTTAAATAATATTTTTATAATTTTAAAAATATTATTGAAAACATTTTAGAGAACTCGAACATGGAAGAGAAAGTTCTTTAGCCAAAGAAGAGAGATAAGGTTAGTTTTCCTTAAACACATTATTTTCGTATTTTTGAGTACCAAAGAGAGTAAGATGAAAAGGGAAATATAAAAAATCAAGAAATAACCATAGGAGAAAACTATTTTTTATTTAAAATATATTCTATAAAGTTCATTAATATCATTAATCAATAGTGATTTATTTACATTATTAAGATAAAAACACATTGTTTAAATAAAAATAGTTTTCTAATAAATAAATATTTATATCATCAAAATATCTTATCTTTATTCCTAATCATTATATAACTAATGTGATCATTATTAATCAGAAATTACCAATAAATTTAATTAAAATATATTCCTTAGATTGATTAATATATTTGTATATAAAAAATCATAAACATTTAAATATGCATTTCTCTAGAAAAATAGGTATTTAAAAAATTAAATGATTTTATAAAAAATTTATGATTATTTATTAGAAATTAAACAATACATTTTAATTAATGAATATATATATATATATCATAATATGAATAACCCTATTCATACCCTCTAGTTTAATGTCTATGTTATAAAGGCTATAATATATCATAGTTCATTTATACTTAGGGTTGCGTGCAAACCAAACTATCTAATGCTTAAAATTTATTTAAAATTAATTCATATAAAATATCAGGGTGTTACATTTTAACCCCATTAAAATTAAATTTTTCATAAAAAATATATTATGTTGATAAAAAAATGGGATAACTTTTTCTTTATCACATCCACTAGTTCCCAAGTAGAAGCCTCAAATTTTTAATTCCTCCAATGAACATTAACCAGGGATTATTCGTATTCTATAAAACATTATCTCTATGATATAAGATTTATATAATATATTTGAAGTATCAAGTATTTAATTACTCAAAATATATACATGGAACACATCATGAACTTTAGAGATGATCGGTAGAAGCAATAAGCGATAAGATATTATCCCTACTCAATCAATAATCTTGTTGGGGACAATATACCTAGGGCTTAGATTTCCTTTCATTCCAAATCTCATTATATTCTTCCATTGAAAAATTCATAGGAATACCTTCTCAAAAACAATTAATTACATATCTCGCCAATGATTTTGAACATAACACTTCTTTCAACTTTGATATTCCTTTATGTTCTACTACATTTCTCTAATTTTCTTCATGATTTTGTTATCTATCTAAGGTCATAATATCTTTCATTCACTAACTTTATCCTAGAATGTTAGAGTTTTGAACATATTTCTGTAGAGGGATTCATAAGTAGCTTCTGTAATGATTGAGTGAAATATATTATTATAGCAGAATTGAACAATAGGAAGGTGTTGAACCCAACCACATTTGAACTCTAGAAAAAAAGAACTTAGCATATGCTCTGTGGTTTGAATTTTTCTCTCAGATTTACTATCTATTTCGGTATGATAAAAAGTGCTGAAACACAACTTCATATCCATATATTTTGGAAAAATTCTCCATAACATGGAGGTAAACCTCATATCCCTATAATTTACGATAGAATGTGGTACTATATAAAAACTTTCCACTTATTAAATGTATATCCTAAAAATAAGATCAAGAGATAAATTTTCTCTGATAGTAATGAAATTTGTTGAATTAGTAAGTTGACCAACTACAACCCAAATAGCATTATGTCCTTTATATTTCATGGTGAGTCCTTTTATGAAATCAATGGAAATAATTTCCCATTTCCATATGGGTATGGGTAATCGTTGTAACATCCCCTTGGACTTCTCCCATTCGTCCTCAATTTTTTGGCATACCAAGCACTGGCATACCTACTCTACAATATCTCTCTATATGTTATCCCACCATAAATTCTCTATAATTTCCTCATACGTCTTCATACTCCTAGGATTAATATAGAATGACGAGATTTCAGATTTATCAAATAGTTCCTTATTTAGTTTTTTATAATAGGGACACATAATCTGTTCCTGGACATTATCATTCCATCAAAATAAAAGTTGAACTAAGGAGAATTTCCTTCATTCTTTTATTATTGTACATCATTATTTTTTTCCTCTTTAATATTCATATGCATTTATGGTTTAACTTTAATTTGAGAAAGATACTATTTCTCCCCTTTCATTAAGATTTTAAGGTTCATCATTTTCAAATCCATAAATATTGGATCTTTTTTTATCCTCGTCGTAGATAAGCTAGAATGATCCTTTTAACTCAAAGCAGCATCCACCTTGTTTTCTTTACTAGGGTGGTAATATAGTGAGTAGTAATAATCATTAATCAACTCTAACCATATTATTCAGTGCATATTAAAATCTTTTTGGGTCAATAAATACTTTAAATTTTTATTATTAGTATATATGTTACACATTTCTCTATAAAGATAATGTTTTCATGTCCCTAATGAAAATATTTCCATTTCTAACTCCAAGTCTTGGGTAGGGTAATTCTTCCCATGAACCATTAATTGAAGAGATTCATAAGCTATCACCATTTCATTCTACAAAGGAACGCATCCAAGATAATTCTTAGATGCATCATTATAGATCACAAACCCTTTTCTACTATTGGTAAGCATAATCATATGTGCACTAACTAACCTTCTCTTCAGTTCCTTGAAATTTTATTCAAAATCATCAAAACAAAGGATATTGAATGTCTTTTAGGTTAAATTAGAGAGTTGATTAGAAATAAATGATAATTTTTTACAAAGTGTCAATAATATCCATCAAATCCCAAAAAAACTATGGATCTTAATCCCAATAATTTTTATGGGACAAAATTTAATGACTTTCATCTAAGAAGGATTTACTTATATACCCTCACTAGTGATAATGTTTCTTAATAATGATACTTTTTGTAACCATAATTCACACTTTATGAATTTAGAATATAATTTATCCTTCCTCAGGGGATTTAACCAAATTCCTAAGTGGTATTCATGATCTTCCTTTTACTATGAGTATATAATGATATCATTAATAAATACTACCACAAATTGATTAGGGTAACCTATAAATACTCTATTCATTAAATCTATGAAGATAGTGGTGTAAATGTTAAGTATAAATGGAATAGCTATAAATACATAGTGTACATACCTCGTAGAAAAGGCTATCTTAGGTATTTCAATAATATCGACCCTCATTTGATTTTATCCAGAATAAAGTTCAATATTTGAGAAGTATTAATCTTCTTATAATTGATTAAATAAATCATAAATTTAGAGTATAGGATACCTATTATTTATCATGATCTTATTGAGTTCATGATAATAAATGTAGATTTACATTGATCAATATTTCTTTTTAGGAAAATAACTTGTTCACCCCATGTTGATTCACTTGACTAGAAGAATCCATTATCAAGATTCTCTTGGAGTGACTTATTTTATTCCTAAAACAAAATCGGTTTCATTATATATGGAGTCTTTAAAATAGGTGTTTCACTAGGTATGAGTTCTATTAAAAAATCAACTACATAATTCATAGAAAGACTAGGTAAATATTTTGTAAATACATAAATAAACTCATGTTCAACATGAATATGATCGGTGTTGATTTTCTCCCCAACCATATAAGATAAATATCATTTATGAATAAAAATAAAGACCCATACAACGGAATTAATTTCCATTGGAAGCTTATATTAATCGTCACACTGATAAATGATCATAGGTTCATTAATAATATGTAATGTAACTTTTCTTCCTTGGAAATTGATATGGTTCTATATAGATAGAGCCAATCCATTCCCAAAAGTAAATCAAATTCAACTATAGGATGAACAAATATATTTCCATAGGGAACATTCTTACAAAATTTAATTTGAAATCCTTAACTTTGTAGAGGAGGATAAGTGTCCCTTAATTATCATGATCAAATTCATTGATAGACATAGCATAGGTCTTTCCTTGGTATAGGATTTAGACCTTATATTAGATAATTGAATCAGATAATTCTCAAGTTAAGTTCCCCACATATAATATATTAAACTATAAATAGTACCTTAGGATTTACTTTATTTGCCTCTATAAAAATCTTTATTTATCCTCAAAAATTACTTTATTTATTCCCTTCTTTTCAACATATAAAATATCTTGTCATTCCCTTGAAAAATTTCCTCAGGAACTTCTTCCCAGATTCTCAACATGTAGAAAGATGAATCTTCTTTCCTCCATGGTCATCATCAACTAAACTCTCATGAAACTCCATTTTTATATTATTAGGTGTGTTAGTAAACTCACACAAATTTATGTTTTAAATAATATATTGATATATATGGTTAGGTATAATTATAAGGTTTCTCATTCAATCTCACATTTCATTTATTTTCTCATAACAATGGTTGTTTTATTGGTTGACACATTCATTATTCAAAAAAATTCCTTCTAACTCTATCCATTCACTAAAAATAAAAGGATTAGTTTGAGAAAAAATAATCACTGTGAGAAATAATATAATCTAGAATAAATTATTCATAGGATTTCTAAATCATTACACCTATATTTCAAACATTGGAATTGTAGGTTTAACATTTTTCATTCATAGTCATAATCAATTAGAGTCCTTTATAATGGTTCATAATGAAAATGTGAATTAACCCATTCATATCCACTATAAGTGTATAACTAAGTGTCTATTAATAGTCCCACTGATCATGCACTGGATATGGTCATATTAATACACAATCTACCCCTTTCATAGTTGCCACCCCTAGGTTCCCCTATTCCACTGCTGTATCCACGTTCCATTATCTTGTCATGTATTTATTTTATAATAAAACCACACCCCTTTATTTAACATAACTTAGGGTGGTCTCTTATAATTAGATTTACCCTAAGGGTTATCACTAAATTTTTATAATTATAATCTCCAAAAATAACTAAACCATACGATGATATCAAATTTGTAAACCCAAAAATTACATACATAAATATTACATCACTTTATATGAATATTCAATACATTTCACAAATACATAGCCTAAGATAATAAAGATTTATTTTATTTGGATACAAGATACATAATCACCTTATTTCATTAAAGATATTAAATATCTCCCAAAAAATTCTTCTCATATAGTATGATTCCTTTTCATTCCATACATAAAACATTTCTTCATAACCCAGTGAAAGGAAACATAATAAAGGGTTAGTTTAAATGCACCATAAGGGTAAAAAAGGGAATTATTAGTTAAGTATCATATGTAAGCATAACATGATCATAAGTTTGTGATAATATGAGATAAAAATTTTAAAATAAAACCTATAAACTCATAGATCATGATCATGGAATATGACTTTATGATATTATAATACATTAATCATATAAGAATCAACTATCATGATCTATTATATCATAACATAATCATAAGAAAATTTCATAAAGAGTGGAATAAAATTCAGCATAATTATAATCATAGAAACCATTTTTCAAATCTATCTACAAAGACATTAATAACATGTTGGTCTTGGGAT
The DNA here is from genome assembly GCA_963277665.1 of Viscum album. Lineage (NCBI taxonomy): Eukaryota > Viridiplantae > Streptophyta > Magnoliopsida > Santalales > Viscaceae > Viscum > Viscum album. The sequence continues at coordinate 37,440,999 of OY728127.1, read as the reverse complement.
AACCACCTGAGTACCCTCTTTAGCCTTGGGATAACCACTTGTGTACCATCTTTCAGTCTTGGTAAAATCACCCCATATACCACATTACAGCACTGGGATAACCGGTCGTGTACCATTTTAGATAATAAACATTAAAAATTACTCAATACATTGTAGTAATATAATAAACCAACCCATCATATAATAATAATACATTCATATGTATTCAATAATATATTAAAAGTACTTATCATTTCATAATAGTTTTACTAATGGAAAAGAAATTGATTTTCATCAAGATTTGACAATCATAAAAATAACCATTCGAAGAAAGAATAATTATAGCATCATTGGATAATATCCCCATTTATTAATAATTAACATCAATGTAAATTTTCATAGTTTGAAATAATATTTAAATATCATTGGAATGTTTCTTGAAAAAAATGAAATATTCATTTTCAAAACACTTATTTAAAATATATAATTTCCAGAATATTAAGAAAAAACTTTTATTTAAAAATAACCAAGGTAAATTTTAAATTAATATTTAAATAAAATATTTTTCATCATGGTGTGAAAATTCATTTAATAACTAAAAATTTAAATAAATATTCCTTCTACATTTTTTATAAAAAGTTAAAACGACCTCATTTGAAAAAAAAAGAATATTCTTTTTAGACCATTGGAATGAAATTAAAATATATGTAAAAATAAATTTAAAAAATATTTTTAGAATAATAAAAACATTCTTTAAATAATTTTATAAATCAATAAAATATAAGAGAAAGTTCACCTACTAAAGAGGTGATATGGGGTCAGTTTTTCTTCAAAATTTTATTTTCTATTTTTTAGTACCCAATAGAATAAAATGAAATAATAAATAATAATAAATAATAAATAAAAATATTAAAATAAAATTTTCAGGATGCTTCATTGATATATCATATAATTTAATCCATGTAATTTTAAGCATAAAAAGCCCTGTAAAAAGTGATATTTTAACATAAAACCCTTACCAGTTTTGTATGTTTTGAATCATAACACCAATAAAATAAATAAATTAAAATGAAACATTAAATTAAATTAATAAAATATTATTGATGATATATCATATCCAATGGTTAGTATGCACACCACATGAAAGAAACAAGTAGTAAATATGGATTATGTCTCACAGAAAGAAAAATGAGATGGGAAACCCTTACCTCGTTCTAACTTACTTCATATGCTCTCTAAACTCATTTATAATAAATTAAAACTTATTATAATTATATACAATATCCATATTCATAATTATAATACCATACATATTTTATTTATAATATCTTATTACCCTTTCATTTACAGTCATACATTGTCATCATCATTTCAGCTATAAACTACTTCATTTTTCATATATGTTTTGGTTTGTTAGTTATGGTACTTGAACGGTGATCATGGTTTAATCATATATAGAATATTAATCAGTTCATAATAATAATATTTTATAATTATATACAATTTTATAACCATTATTATAAAGTGGTGGTGAAAATGAATTACATCACTTCATAGAGATAGTAGTACATACGTACATATGAGTGATGTTTCCACTTTTATATGGATAAAATGAAATAAATATAAAAAATAATTCATCTTTATAAAATTATTATTATATAATAAATATATTATATATTCATGAAATCTATACTTATAACCATCCATGAAAATAAGTAATGAAAAATAAATCTCATCACTTCCTGGAGGTTGTAGTCCACACATATGCACGAGATATGTTTTCATTTTCCAATGGATGGAAATGTTAGAAGTTAGATAATATATTATAATTAAATTATCATAATTATTTAATAAATTTCATATATAAACATTAAATCAATCATAATAACCAACTATTAAATATGAATATGTTAAATGAATCATATTTCTACGTAGAGGTGGTAGTCCACACATATGCATAAGCAATACATTCATATCTCATTTGATGGAAATGAGGTGGAAATGGTTGTAAAATAATTATAATAATATATATATAGATTTATGATACTATATTACTTATGTTAGTATTGGTAAAATTTATTTTTATGAAGTATAAGATGAAATAAACATTGAAATATTCGGGTAAGATGATTACCTCTTTTTTGAGACACCTCCTTTGGCATACACCATAATACTTCTTAGGAAGGTCTTAGGGTTAGAAAATAAGCACATGAACAAATAACATAAATATAGAAATGTATTAGTTAGGCCTTCTCATATATTTAGCGCTCAATTTTTTTTAATAAGGGAAGAAAATAGTGTCCTTTTATAAGTGTAGGGAGGGACACATATGGAATTACTTAAAATATTTAAATAATATAAGGTCAATTTCCTATGAAAATGAAAAAAAATGGAAAAACAATTGAATTTAAGATAATATAAGATCAAATTATCTTCAAAAAATAATTTTTTGATATGTTTATGTGGTATTTTTTCCCTTATATCTTACTTTAACCCCCCCCCCAGTAAATTCATTTTAACTCAAATCATAGTAACAAATTTTTAATTTTTTTACTATTCATTAGAAAAAAAATGGAACAGACTACATTAAAAATTTTATAAATGATGATATAAAATATTTAAACCATTTTATCAATTAAAAATACAATAATTTGAATAAATTCATTTTTAAATAAATGCGCAAAAAGTAAAAAAAAAACTCATTTTTTGAAAAATGAATTTTTATGAATATTACTGAATTTATTATCATTAGTTTCCTAGTGAAAACTATTATATGGATGTTAAAATATTTTATTTTATATATATTATATTAATTTAATTAAAGTAATTAATAAATAGGTATTTATTTAATATATTATGGTTAAAACACATTGCGCGCATAAAAATAGTTTTCTGAAAAATTATTCTATTTTAACTTCAAATGATTTTACCATCATTTTTAACCATTAGATAACTAATGTATCAATGATTATTTATAAATTAATAGAAATTTTAATTATAATATTCAATTTTTAATAGTGATAAATATATATGTTTTTATAAAAAAATCATAACACCTATAAAAACACATTTATTTAGAAAAAATATGTCTTTTAATCCTAAAATAATTTTACTAAAATTTAATTATTATTTATTAGGAATTAATAAATACCTTTTAATTAGCGAAAAAAATTTGATATATATTTCATAATTTGGTTAATTATATTAATTCAATTTAATCTAATGTCTTGGTTATAAATTCTATAATCTATCATGGTTTTTTAGACTTGGGGTTGCATGTGAAAAAAGTTATTGAATGCTTTTAATTTATTTCAAAGTAATACATATAATATATCAGGCAGTTACATTATACCCTCATTAAAATTAATTTAACCCTCTAAATTACATTACTCTAACAAAAAAGTAGTGTACTTATTCTGCATCACATCCTTGGATTCCCATGTAGCTTTCTAGAATTTATGATTCCTCAAAAAAAACATTAACCAGGTGAGTAGTCTTATTTTGTCGTACTTTATCTATATGATCCAAGATCTATACCAATTTCACTTCATATAAAAGATCATTCTCTAGTGGTACAACCTATGAGTTCAGTACGTGTGGAGGATCAGGTATGTACTTACTCAAAAGTGATATTTAGAACACAACATAAACTTGAGAGAGGTTTGGTGGAAGCACCATGCAACAAGATACTTTCCCAACTTGATCAAAAATATATGTGGGAATAATATACCTAGGTCTTATATTTTCATTAATTTTGAATATCATACCCTTATTCCATATATATACTCATTATAATTCCTTCTCATTAACTTTTAATTTCAAATATCATCAATGATTATTAACATAACACCTATATCGACTCTATGTTGCATTGATGTGATGCTAAATTTCTCTTACCTTCTATACAATTTTCTCAGCTAACTCAGGTCCCAATAGCTATTGTTCTCCAACTTTATCCAATAATGTTAGAGTTCTTCACATCCTTCCATATAGGGATTCATAAGAATCCATATGAATTATTAGTTTAAAGATATTGTTATAAGATAATTTGATAAGAGGAACGTGTTAATCCCAAACACCATTGAAATATTCAGAATATAATCTTAGCATATCCTCTAGGATTTGTATGGTTCTTTTAGACTAACTATCTATCTGAGGACGATAGAAATTAATGAAACATAACTCTGTATTCATATCATGTTGAAGACTTCTCTGGAACTTTGATGTAAACCTTGAATCTTCATTAGATACAACAGAATGTGGTAATCAATGCAACCTCTCCACTTCCAAAATGTATATACTTGAAATTTGATCATGAGGGAAATATTCTCTAATATCAATTAAATTCTATAATTTTTTAAGGAGATCCACTAAATCCAAAATAGTATTATTACCTTTATATTTCATAGGAAGTCCAATGAAAAAATATGTGGTGAAATTTTTATATTTCCATACTGGTACTAGTAATTTATGTAACATACCCTTAGACTTCATCCACTCAACCTTAAATTATTATCATACCATGAACTATGATACATGATGCATAATATACCTCTTAATTTTATCCCACCAAAAATAATCCTCAAGGTATCTATACATATTCTTACTTATAGGATGAATAAATAATGATGAGTTATATGCCTCATCTAATAGATCCATCTTCAATTCAGGTATAACAGGAATACATAAACTATTCCAGAAACTTATCATTCCATCAAAATAAAGGTTGAACTCTAGAATATTTCTCACCTTCTCTTATAGCTTTACATCTTCCTTATACACCTATATAGTCTTCATATAGATAGATGGTTTAATACTCATTTGATAAAGGTAATATTTCTCCCCCTTATTCAATATATCATGTTTTATTCTTTTTAAATACATAAATATTGGATATTTTGTTATCCTAATTATAGATAATCAATCATTATCTTGTTAACTCAATGCATTATCCACCTTTTCACTTTCCTAGGGTGGTAATGTATTGTTAATTATAATATTTAATTAACTCCAACCATCTTCTTTGGTGCATATTCAACCCTTTCTAGGTGAATATATACTTTAAAATTTTATGATCAGTATATATGTCACAACCATCACTATAAAGATAATGTCCCATGTCTTTAATGAAAATATTACTACTTCTAAATATAATTCTCGGGTTAGGTAATTCAACTCATTAACCTTTAATTGAAAATAGGAATAATCTATCATCATGTCATTCTACATGAAAACACATACTTGTCCCATATTATGTGAATCATTATAAATCAAAATATCTTAGCTATTATAGGATACTATGAGTAAATGTTAATAAAAAACATTTTCTTTATCTCCATGAAATTTTATTCACATTAATCAGTCTAAAATAATGTGACTCCTTTCCATATTAACTTGGTGGTAGATTAGACATACATAATAAATTCTTCACAAAGCTTTGATAATATCAATCCAATATAAGGAAAATATAGATCTCAATCACAATGGTTGTTTTAGACCAATTTTCAATTACTTTCATCTTAGAAGGTTCTACTAATATACCCTCCCTTGGGATCACATTCTATAAGAATGATACTTTCTATAACCATAATTCACACTTTCAGAATTTGTTATATTGTTTCTCTTTCCTGAGGGTCTTCAACATAATTCTCAAGAGATCCTCCTGCTCTTCCTTTCACTAGGAGTATATAGGAATATATTCTATAAAGAAAACCACACATTTATAGAGATAATATCTATAGATTTTATTCACTAAAACCATAAAGATAACAGTTTCATTAGTAATTCCAAATGGAATTATTATAAATTCATAGTGTTCATGACTCATATGGAAGTATTTTATAATATGAAAACACTTTTAATATTCAATTTATTGTATCCATAATAAAGGATTACAATTGATAAGTATTTAGCTTCTGGAAATTGATAAAACAAATCATCAATATAGGGAAAGGATACTTATTCTTGATATTTATCTTGTAAAGTTTCTGATGATCAATATAGAGTCGCATTGATCCATCATTCCTTTTAAAAAAAGAACTCATGCACCCCATATTGACACAGTTGGATAAATGAGCACATTATCAACTTTCTCCTAGAGTTTCTCCTTCAATTCTTGAATCTCAATCAGGTTCATTCTATATGGAGGTTTAAAATAGGTGTATCACTATGTATGATATCTATTTAAAACTCAACTTCATGATTTATGGGAATACTATTAAACTCTTCTTAAAACACATCAGTAGACTCATGTATAATAGTTATATCATCAATGTTGAGTTTATCCCCAAATATATTTGATAAATACCTCCTGTGAATATAAATCAAGACTAATAAAAAGGAATTAATTTCCATAAAAATCATGCATTCATCATCATAATGATAAATGATCAAAGGTTCATTCAAGATATGAAACGTGACTTCCTCATACTTGAAAATAAATCTGGGATTTATATAGAGATATTCAATCCATTCCCAAAATCACATAAAATATAACTAGAGTATGAACAATTATATTTTCATAGGGAACATTATTTCAAACATTCACATGGAATCCCCAACTCTAGAGTGGGGGATAACTATGTCTTGATTATCATGATCCTCTTTAGTAATAGACATGGAATGGTTCCTTCCTTAGTATATGATATATACCTGATATTATTGAATTTAATAAATTAATTCCCATGTTCCCCATACATGATAAATTTTTTAGGAACCTTGTTTTTACAAGTCAAAAAGATCCAAAGGGGTTTCAATTATCGATTACTTTACTTGCTGAATCATGATTGTAGATTTAAAAAATAATTTATAAATTTAGAACATCTTAAAGTAATTTTTTATATGTATTAATGATTAGGAGGTTCCTAGAGTGTTTGGGTGATTCTTGGGATCTTTAGGTTTTATTTTAGGAGTTTTGGAGGTCTCTTTCAGGTTTCATGATTTAGTGTGCATAGTTAGGAGTAACCATGAAACACCCTAACTATAAGGAGTTTTTTAGTTCAAATTATATATATATATATAACAGTTGTTTGGAATGGTTTTGATGAAACTATGATAATTAAATTTGGAAACCAAGTGGCTTGGTTTGGGCTAGAGGATTGGGGCATGGTTTGTGAATGGTTACAGACAAATCGTAAGAAATGATGCAAACTCGGACAATTCCAATTTTCATAGTTGGTGCAAATTTTGGAAAAACATATGACTTGTTAAAAGTGTCTTTTTAAACTTTTCCATTTAAAATTTTATTATTTGTTTCCCCAATTTATTCTCCTATACCTCATACACAACCTAGCCGACTCCCACCCTTCACCTCCTTCTTCCCACTTTATTTTGTTGAAATTTTATGTGAGTTTACTGAAGATTCTTAGTAAGATTAATCCTTCATTAACCATCAGTTTCCTTATTTTTTTCTTGTTTAATTTTGATTTTTCCATCTAGTTTTTTGGTTTTTGATTCAACTTTATCCTGGTGGAATTAGACAACATCGATGGGAATTTCATTGTACATGTGTTGGGGGTATCTCGTGATGCCATCTGCATCGGGTTGTTTATGGATTCATAAATGTATTCTTCTATAGTTATATTTCTAATATTTTCACTTAAAAATAAATTTATTTTATATTTGAATTTATTTCATGCAATAGGACCTTACCCAGTTGTGGTCTTTAGAGTCCGATGTAGACATCCTGTGAGTTGTTGCTCGAGTTTTCTCATAACAATGTGTTTCAATTGAGTTAATCATCCATTGTTCCTTTTTTATTTAAATTTTTAAATAAATTATAAATTTTTATTTAATTATGAATTGAATTATAATTAGTTATTTTCGGTTCTTAGAAATGATTTAGGGGTTATGGAATCCATTCAGTCTTGGAGTTGAACTTGTATGGGCTTAGACGGGCCTTAGAAACTGTGGTGGCCCTTCAAAATAAATGTGGAAATCTCCAAACATGAGGTAGGTTTCCTTGAGTGATTTTTATATGGCCCAATGTGAGATTTTAGGGTTAATGTGATATGGTTTCACACCTCTGATAGAGTTAACCCACTGATAAATTAACTAAATTGTTAAATAAATTTTGGAAAGTCTAATTAAAGTGAATAATCACTAGGGGTCACAAAAAACCCCATTTTCACTAGTTAGTTACTCATCCACAAATGGTCGAGGATCTGACTATTATGATACTAGGTGGCCTCTGGAAATCTTTATAGGTGAGTTCATAATAAATTTTTCTTATTAACCCATACTAAGATTCTTTATACCATTCCAAGATGGAGGTGAGTTTTGACTTAGAGACTGTGTCTAGTTATAGATTATCATACCTTCGTTATTCCTCCAATTCAAGAGGATTATAGTATTTTTTTGTAGGATATCATATCTTTTCCCTTAGTGGTGATTTAGCCTAGGTGGATTACCCTAGGCTAGATTTGTATCAAGTTTCTTTTGAAAAAATGAGTGGGACCTTGAAAATGAGATTGATCATGGTCCATCTCTCAAGACCGTTGTTAATTTCACTTACCCTTAAAGGACTATGAGGCCATATTTTATATAAAACTATTAAGAAGCATGATTCCCTTGGTGACGAATGTGATGTATCAAAGAATGTCTAAGATCTGGGACCCCAAGTGGAGTTCCCCAACTTTTGTGGCGACCTAGGGGACCCTAGTGGATGGCCCAAATATATTGACCCTGAAGAGAGGGTTTAGGAATTCAACGAGTCCCTATACTTTATTAATTTTTGATGGTTTATTATATAATTCATATGGGATGGTTTTTGACATAAATTGAAAAATGTGATTTGACGGTGGCCCTTATTTTTTATTGTAAATTCCCAAGGTGTGGTGCTTTATTTTTTATTTTCATGTGATACTCCTTGATGATAAAACTATTATAGGTTAGTTCCATGATACTTATGGGAAATTACCTTTCCTAAGAAAACTATCATAGAGGATCTTTGTAATACTTTTGGTCCATTCCCTTGGCTAAAAAAACTCTCAATGGGGTGGTCTATGATACTTATTGCTTATTCCCTTGGCTGAGATAACTCTGTTATGGGAGATATGTGTTATTATAGGTGGGTATTCCATGGATATGGAGTTAGAAATGATATGGTATACTAGGATAGAGGTTTATAGGATCATTCCCTAGCTCTATGTTAATAATGGATAGAAGAACTGGTTGAGAAAACTCTCATAGGTGAGGTTTGTGTCATTGTATTGGATATTGAAGACACACAGGTCTATTATTTGGAGGCGTGGTCATCACAACATGATCAGAGACACTCTGACATAGGTCGAATCAATTATAGTGAATCAGGGTCACATACCTAATGATTTAAACCAAGGTGGAACTTGGTCCCCAATGAGGTTATGGCACATGGGTTGGCATAGTCTATTCTATTTTCTTAGAGATATTTTAGCATAGAGTTGAAGTGGGTATTATGGGTTGCTTTTTATTATTTTATAGTATTTTTACATACTATGACCATGTCACATGAACATATAATAGTACTGATGGTTGGTACATGACCTCTTTGGTGGCTCTCAATTGACTTATGTACCCCCACCCTATTCAGGCTACCATTACACATGGGTACCCAATAATCCCTCACATATTGTAGGTTCAGGTTAGGATAAGACCGTAGATTTCATGATCAATTGGGAGAAAAATAGGTGGAAATTAGAGTTGGGGATGAGTCTAGAACAATTGTTTCTTAGAATCATCATATATTGTTATTTTCTTCTAGTTAGGTATATGTGACCAGACCAATGAGTGGTTAGTTGATTTTTTTTAGTCGTAGTTGTATGGTCCCTTTATTTCATCAATTTATTATCAAATTGTTGTGTCTATTATCAATATTTTTTTATTGCATCCACTATTAGTTTATTTATTATTATATGTGATTTTTTTTTATTTTATCTATGATTGTTCACTTGAATTAAGAATGTATAACCTTCTCATGGTAACTCCTTAATGCCCTTCTACTAGTCAACAGCCTCGAACATTTGGTGAGATGTGTCTGAGGTCATTTGGAAGTCTAATGAACTTAATTCTCAAAGTGAAATAGGCATAAACATTACAATGTGGTATCATATAATTTCTTTTTGTCTCTCTATTTATATATATGGTAGATATGAAATATAGGAATGTGTTAGGGATTTTGATAAAACCTAGACCAGTGCATCACAAAGACCTTTACCGGTGGAAGTCCATGTTTCCATGGGTAAGGGATTAATGTTCTTATCTTAGAATTTTATGGTTGTTTTGATTTTTACCTAGTGTGATTTGAATGAGGTTTGATATTTATAGCTTTTCAGTCATTAGAATTTTGGATTTTGGCCCGTTGAAAAGAATCCAATTTCAGTTTTTTGTATTTTAGCATGTAAAGGCAAGAAAAATATGTTCTTGCATCATTCTTGAAATGTAGGATTCACATGACATGTAGGGTATTACTGGTGTGATTTTTATCACAAACCACTAAGGATAAATAAATTAGAGTGTTTGAAATTGTTCATACTACATTTTCCCATATAAGTTTTTGGTTTCAATCTACTCATTTGGGTCAACTTTTACATTTTTTACCTTTGGATGGTTGGTAATATAGATCTATGGTGAGACTATCATTGACGATGATGATGGCATGGACCTAGGTAAATTAGAGTTGTATTGATCCTAGTAGTTCAATAAGGCACAAGGTGCCTCAATGGGTAACCCTTTTGGTGGTTATTATTTTGGTTTGGATTATTTAATGTGCTATTAAAACCTATATGGTGTTTTCCCATATAGCTTGGAATGGAATTCAACATATCCAAGATAATGGTTGTGTTTTTTCATGACTCATCCCCTAGGGCCCATATCGTGACTACCCCAAACCTACCTTCCATAGGTCAGGGGCTGGAGACTAGCACCAAAGGAGTAAATCCCTAAACTGGGAAGGCATTGCCTTTATAACTGTAAACAAACACATCAGAGTACACAACTGGAAGAAAAACACTAAGTAAAACTGTATACAATAGAAGTGCGGGAAATTAAAAGGGGCCGAAAATACAATCCCAACAGGAAAGTACAAGTACAACTGAAAGCAAGTACAACTGAAGAAAAGTAAAGCATCTATTTAGTCATCCTCTAGGGTTCCAACCTGAAGGGTAGGTACAGATGGCCTCCTCATCACTCTCGTCCACCTGTCTCCTCCATGTACTGTCACACCAAGTGGTCCACCTCCAGGTACCATCCAGTCCTGGTCTCTCTGCCTTAGTCAGTGTTGCCCGTCGTCTGCAACCAACACAACAAGGTGCGAGCATAGCTTGTGCAGGGGTGAGTATAACGATACTCAGTAGGGACCCCGAGACCCTCAAGGTCTCACAAAATCCAATAAGGATAAACCACAAAGTATGAAATAAATGGATAACCATTACTTAGGTATATTACCATACATATACTAAATTTATCTAGTAACCCATCTCAATTATGAGGAAAACACAAAAGTCATTGACTTAGCTCAAACTTGGATTTTCATTACCAAAACTACGGCAGCTGGAGAACTCATACTTTGTCGAGTATAGTGGACTTTCCGCGACACTGAGTCACTTCTCACTAACCTTGGACTACCGAGGTACTCCTCCTATCGAGTATCGCGGGTCTGATACCAACTATCAGGCGCTCCTCTGTTGTGGGTCTGCCGCCAACTACCAGGCGCTCCCACTAATAGCATGTAGATGTACTCCTCATATCGAGTACTGTGGGTCTGCCTCCAACTATCAGGTGCTCCTCCTCCATGGTTCTTCCACCAACTACCAGGCGCTCCCCATTGGGCTAGTCGAATCACTCCGAGTCGAAATGGTCAAGCAGTCGTCAAGTCTGCAAGCTAATAGGTCTCCGCACTCTGTCTGCTCGTCACTGGAAGGATCCGCTCCACGATCTACTGGGAAATACTCCAACTATCGTGAAGTTCCATGAAGAAGTATCTCAAAGGTCTTCCATATCATAGGGGTCTCAACGCAACAGATGACATGTTAATCGGACGTCAGGTTTGTTAGTTATTAGCCTTTGAGTCCCGAGGGCCTGGTTGGATTCATGCACGATCCAACCTGACTATAACTCAACTGTACCCCGAACTGTAGCGGGATAAACTCAAAGCGACGGCTACGCTCCAAGAATACCAGAGCCACTGATGTTTCTTTAAACAGACGTCTGGTGCCAAAGTTATGGCCAAAGGAAGTAAAGGGTCGGTAATGGGCCCAGGTCCAGTCTAACCTGGTCAGACCGACTCGGCCCAACCCAGTCTGGGCCAACCCGGTCTGGGTCGACCCGGTCGGACTCAATGGGTCTGACCCGGTCAGACTCACTAGGTATGACCCGGCCTGTTGGGAGAGTTAGTACACTAAGTTTTGACCCGGTCCGCTGGGCCGGGCCCAGCGGACTGTGAGGGCGGTTCGGCCTCAGCTCGGGACCAGTTCATCCCGAAGTGTTGCGAGGTCGCGGCTCGGCATGGCTCGGCCCGGAGGATGCGGGTGGGACGGTTCGACAAGGGCACCATGAGGGGTCCAGGACACTGGCTCGGTCGGGTGGCCGCGAGGGAGCCGAGACGCCGAAGGGGCACCGGGTAGGGCACGGGGGCACCGGGCAGGCCGTGGCAGAGGTCTGGCAGGCCGCGGGCTCGGATGGGGCACCAGGTAGGGCGTAGTAGGGCGCTGAGGGTGCCGGGCAGCGTGCGGGGCAGCGCACATGGGTGAGGGAAGCGTACGCGGGCACTGGGCAGGGCGTCGGCAGGGCCGAGAAGGCCGCGGGGCTGCGGGCAGGGGCGCGGGCAATGCACGGGGGCACCGGGCAGCACACCGGCGGGGTCGGGTAGGCCGCGGGGTAGGCCGCAGGTTCGGCTGGGGCGCACACCAAGCAAGGCGCCGGCGGGACCGCGGGTAGACGGGTTGGGCGCCGCTCGGCCGGCGGTGTTCGTCCGGGACCACCGGTGCGCCGCGGGTGTGGCGCAATTCACGAAGGTTGTGGGTAGCGTGGCCTTGGTCATTGCCGCCTTCGTCATCGTTGCCTCATCGTCTTGTCGTAGAATTCCATAAGATAGAAGAATTGGTGGAGGATTTCAGGCCATGTTAGGTCGGCCCGCATCCTCCGCGTTTAAAGTGATAACAATTGGTTCATCAAAAATAGGAAATATGAACGACAATTATTTACAACCATGCAACGATTTCTTTTCAAATTATGAGAAAAGAACAGGGATATAGCACAAGGTAAACCCCCTACTTCGTATCGATGATCGCTCGTTGGTGGAGTCACGGAGGGAAGATGATGAAGACCGTCATTCGGCGTTCCTTCCACACGTCCCCAATTCCGAGTTGCGTTGGTTCATTGATAATGTTGCGGAGAATCCGAGGAAGGAAGTCAAAGAAGGAAATCGTCACCAGCATTCTATGCATTCTTCTTTGGAAGCGTTCTTCATTTGGAGAACTTCTTTTCTCCCTAGCTTTCCACCTCCCATGCTCCACCAAATTCCCAATGAAAATAATAGAGGACTGGTTTGTCTATTATTTTATTGGCACAACAAATCAAAAATGTAAAATTAATTAACCCGGATCCACCAAATTAATTGCACGTGAGGCGTCACATTTAATTTGGAAGATTTCAAGAGTCTCCCCTTAATTAATTCCCATGAATTGGCGCAATTAATTAGGGGAGATGGCAAAAAATTCAAAAAGGAGGATTCGTCAATTAATTGGGGTGGTGGTCACACCATTAATTGCTAGGGGAGTTTTGTGGGATAAAAATCAGGTGGTCCCCACCAAAACTATCCTCCCAAGGGAGGTTATGCTAAGGTGGGCCCCACCACAATAACCTCTCATGGGAGGTTAAGGTGTGGTGACCCCACCTCCAACCTCCCCTTGGAGGTTTTAACCTCCACACGCCCAAGGCGGCTCAAATAAAATAAAGTCGTCGGCTCACTTTATTTTATTAATTTTTTTATAAAAATCCAAAAACTAACTTTTATTCTCGACCGACTTCTGTTGAGGTGAAAGTCTTTTTAAGCGAATTCCAGCGCTGTGAGTTCAACGGTGCCCTCAGATTTCAATTCTGAGCACTGGTTCAAAAGTTATAAAAATATTCTTGTACGTTTACTGAACGTACTCGAACAAAACTTCAGAAATTGATTCCGGGCACATCGGGCCTCAGAATCAGGGGCCATAAATTTTCGTAGACTCGTAAAATTCCCAAGAATTTAAGAAAAAAAAATTCCACAGAATTTCCAGGTCTTTAAATTCTCCCCACCTCAGGGCTTTACGTCCCCGTAAGCTACAACTTGAACTATGGGAAAAAATGGGGACACTGAGTATGCATCTGAGCCTCCCGCTCCCATATGCTCTCCTGGAGGTTCTCGTGCTGCTAAAGAACGTGCACCAGAGGTATCGGCCGTCCACATAGGACCTGCTCCTGTCGATCCTCAATCTCTGCTGGAACCTCAATGAAGGTTTCCCCATCGTCGACGTCCAGCTCTCCATGTTCGATGATGTGGGAAGGGTCATGCATGTATCTCCTCACCTGGGATACGTGGAAGACGTTGTGCACCCGGTGCAACTAAGGTGTAAGAGCTAAGCGGTAAACCACCTCGCCTACTCTGATGAGGACCCGGAAAGTTCCGATGAATCATGGAGATACCTTTATGCCTCGGCCAAATCTCTGTAGACCTCATCGAGGTGAGACCCGTAGAAAGACGTGGTCGCCATCCTCGAACTCCATAGGTCTCTGCCTCCTATCTGCATACGACTTCTTCCTGCTCTGTGAAGTATTCATCCACTCCTGGATGATCTGCACCTTCTTGGTGGTAGCTCATACCATCTCTGGTCCCACTATTGTTGACTCCCTAGGGTCTGTCCAGCATAAGGGTGATCTGCAAGGTCGCTCGTACAACTCCTCGAAAGGTATCATTCCTATGGTGGAGTGATAGTTGTTGTTGTAATAAAACTCCACCAAAGTCAAGTGATCCTCCTAGCTGCGGCCGAAGTCTAGGACACATTCACATAGCATGTCCTCGAGGGTCTGGATGGTCCTCTCAGTCTAAACATCTGTTTGAGGATGAAAGGCGGTGCTCAAGCGAAGATGTGTCCCGAAATCCTCCTGAACCCCTTCTATAGCGGGGAAGTAAAATATGTGTCACAGCCAGAGAAAATAGAGGAAGGTACTCCATATAGTCACACAATCTCATGCACATAGAGGCGTCCCAATCTCTCTATTGAACCCTGCTCTCTGATTGGTAGGAAGTGGGCCAACTTGGTGAGTCGGTCGATGATCACCCAAATCGAGTCATGGCCCTTGGATTTATGTGGAAGATCCATCACGAAGTACATGGATATCTCATCCCACATCCACTCTGGGACCTATAAAGGCTGAACCAAGCCTGCTGGTACCCGGTGCTCTTCCTTCACTTGCTGCCAAGTGAGGAACCGTGAGACAAACTCTGCTACCTCCTTCTTCATACCTAGCCACCAGTGTTGCCGTCGAAGATCCTGGTACATCTTCTTCACTCCTGGATATACTGCTAGAGGGGATGTGTGGAACTCCCTCAACACCTCCTCTTTAAGTGCCACTAGTACCAAGGTATGTCCTATGAAGAGGATGACATGCTCCCCACCTTTAGAAAATTCATCAGGTGCCTGTCCTGTGGATATCTGAGCACGTCGTGTCTCGCAGTCAGCGTCCCTATGCTATTCCTCCCAAAGTCTTTGAAGATGTGGGGGAGTGACTGTAAGAGACTGTAGATAGGCTTCTCCATCTATATCCACAAAGGATATCTGTAAATCAGCAAGTTGATCTATCGCTTCGCCTAGCAGTTATATACCAGTCCTCCTACTGAGCGTATTTGCAACAATGTTCCCTTTCAAAGGAGTATAGACTATCTCAAATTCATAGTCCTGGAGGAACTCAAGCCATCACCATTGTCTCAAGTTTAGGTCCTTTTGAGAGAAGATATACTGGAGACTCTTGTGATCAGAGTACACAATAAAACACTCGCCCATCAGATAGTACCGCCACATCTTCATGGTGAAGACCACTGCTGCTAACTCCAGGTCATGGTTAGAAAAGTTCTACTCATGTTGTCTCAGCTGCCGAGAACCATATGCGATCACTGCTCACTCCTGCATCAGGACACACCCAAGTCTGGTCCCTGATGTGTCGCAGTAAACTACGTACTCTACACCCTCCTCTGGAAGCCTCAAGATGGGGGGCACTAGTCAGCCTCTGCCTCAGCTCCTGAAAGCTCTGGTGGAATCTCTCCAACCACACGAAGGGTTTCCCCTTATTCTTCAAGGCTGATAGTGGTGCTGCAACTCGGGAGAATTCTGGTAAGAACCTCTAATATTATCCATCAAAACCCAAGATACTTTGCACCTCCGTCACACTCCTGGGTGGATCCCAAGAAAGTACCACTTCAATCTTCACTGGATCCACTGCAACTCCAGCATCCGAGATGACATGTCCCAAGAAGTGAACCTCTCGAACCCAAAACTGGCACTTCGAGAGCTTACCATAAATCTGGTGCTCTCAGAGTGTGTCCAATACTACCTGTAAATGGTATGCATGCTCCTCCCCAGTAGTCAGATAAATCAGTATGTCGTCGATGAAGACTACGACAAAGCGATCGAGGTATGGCTAGAAGATCCTATTCATGAGTCCCATGAACACGGCTGGAGTGTTGTTTACCTCAAAATGCATAACCAAGAACTCATAGTGGTTGTACCGACACCTGAAGGTTGTCTTCTACACATCCGCGTCTCTAACTCTGAGCTGGTGATAGCCTGATCTGAGATCTATCTTCGAGAACCATCGATCTCCCTTCAACTGATCAAATAGGTCACCAATCCTTGGGAGTGGGTACTTGATCTTCACGGTCACCTGTTTTAGACGACAGTAGTCGACACAAAGCCTCAATCTCCCATTCTCCTTCTTGGCGGATAGAATCGAGGCTACCCAGGGAGAAACACTAGGCCAGATGAATCCCTTTCCTACAAGTCCTCTAGCTGTACCTGCAGCTCTCGAAGCTCAGCGAGAGCCATCCGATATTCTACTGTAGATATAGGTGTCGTCCTGGGGTAAAAGTCTATATATAAGTCCACCTCTCTATGAGGAGGTAGAACTGGGACATCATCAGGGAAAACATATTTAAACTGGTCCACCACTACAGGATAAGTCGGACTCTCCACGTCAACTGCTATGAGGGTGAGACAGGCCAACTGATGAGTGATCGGCTGCACCCTCCTCCGAGTAAGTCTGTCATTTGCTACAAAGGTTCCCCTCGCACTGGTGAAGGTAAACCTAGTCCCATTCCATGTGGACACACCACACTTTGCACCTAATACAGTCAATCGGATCATGGACTGTAGATAACCAGTCCATACCCAAGATGACGTCGTAAGGCCTCAACGCCTCTACGAAGAGATCCCAGCGGAATCTCTCGCCTCCTAGAGTAAGCTCACACTGTCGTCACCAATGCGTAATTGTCAATTTTTCTCCCGTAGGAGTCTCTAACTGTAAGGATTGATCCAACGGCTCCGTAGTAATCTATGATCTCTGAATGAGGGCAATGGTAATGAAAGAGTGACTGGCACCTATGTTTATAAGAACTGCAGCTAAGGTGGAGTAGACACATATTGTACCTTGAATCATCTCCAGGGTGATGTGATCATAAGCCTCAGTATCCTGAATCTGAGCTCACCTCTATCCACCTTCTCCCTGTGGTCGGGGTGGACCTCCTAATGGTGGCGGTGGCAACACCTCGAAACGTCATCCACCGCGAGCTGCATGTCCAGCTCCTTTGCCACGTCCACCTACTCCATGTAGACCACCTTGATCGAACATCTTCCTCTACCTAGGAGGTCCCTCAACTTTCTGATGATCATATGAATAGCAGGTCGGACAGTCATGAGCCATGTGACCAAGACTGCCGCATGAGTAACAATGTCCGCTCCTAGCATGTCTGGCTCTGTCTCCACTTTGGGTGCCCTGCAGAACTGATTTTGAGTCATGTAGTCGACCACCTATAGGTCTGATCCTCTTGGACCTCTGCGACATCTGTCTACTGCCAGCTGAAAAAGACTCTGCTACATGTCGGCTAGTGGTGGGTCTCGCTGCTGGAGACTTCTCTACAAAGAAACTCTCCACTAGGAGGGATCTCTCTAGCACCCCCGCCTGCATTGGGATGCTGAGTGAGATCATCGAAGCTCTGATCTCTCGCCTGAGCCCCTTCTCTAAGGTATGGGCCCTAAATAATGGGTCACACACCATATCTGTGGAGTAGCATGAGAGGTTGGTGAACCTCGCTAAGTACTGTGTTACTATCATGCTACCATGATGTAGATGCAGTATCTCCTGTATCTGCACTACTCGAAGGGTGGTTGGGACAAACTCTTCCCGAAATAGGCTCTTGAAGTCTATCCATAGTAGCGTTGCCTCATCATGAACCTGGATCATCAGGATCCACCATCTGCCTGCTGCTTCCTGAAGGAGGCTGGCAGTAAGGATCACCATGAAGTCTACTAGTGTCCCTACTAGCCTGAAGACTCTCACCACAACCTCCATCCAATCCTCTACCGCCTATGGGTCTGTCTCTCCCCTAAACCTGGGTGTCCTCTAGAACTGGAACTCGTGCAACGCGCTCAAGCAGCATGTATCATCTGCTGCTGGGGCTGGTGGCATTGGTGGCCCAATGGAAAGTAGTATCGCAGGTGCCTCCACCGGTAAATTGCCCTGCACCGAGGCATCATCACTCGGTGGGCTGTCAGTACATACAACTCTCGGGGCTCTAACTGTTCATCTGTGGGGAGGCATCCTGAAAGAAACAGATGAGACACGGTCAAAAGATTATACCTCATACCAGACCCGGTTGAGCTAACATAAAGAAAAACTTTTTGAAACAAAAACACAATCAGTGTATTCATGCACTGAGTCAGAAATCGGAAGTTAGGGCCCTGGTGTATGGATTCGTCGGCCACCCGCACCAACACTGGACTCCCTAAACTGAAAACCACACTTAGTACCCTTAACACTATTGATTCACAGAAAAGAAATATCAGAGTCCAAAGTTATGTGGTAGAACCGACTCCTCTGATACCAATCTGTCACGACCCGTCCCCTGGGGCCCATATCGTGACTACCCCAAACCCGCCTTCCATAGGCCAGGGGATGGTGACTAGCACCAAAGGTGTAAATCCCTAAACTGGGAATGAATTTCCTTTATAACTGTAAACAAACACGTCATAGTACACAACTGGAAGCAAAAAACTAATTAAAACTGTATACAATAGAAGTGCTGGAAAGTAAAAGGGGCCAGAAATACAATCCCAACAGGAAAGTAAAAGTACAACTGAAAGAAAGTAAAACTGAAGAAAAGTAAAAAAGATACTGGGTCGTCCACCGGGGTTCCTACCTGAAGGGTAGGTAAAGATGGCCTCCTCAGCACTCCCATATGTTCGTCTCCTCTGTGTACCGTCGCACCGAGTGGTCCACCTCCATGTACCGTCCAGTCTTGCTCTCTCTGCCTCAGTCAGCACTGTCCATCTCCTGTAACCAACACAACGAGGTGAGGTCATTGCCCGTGCAGGGGTGAGTATAACGATACTCAGTAGGGACCCCGAGACACTCAAGGTATCACAAAATCCAACAAGGATAACCACAATGTATGAAACCAATAGATAATCATTACTTAGGTATATTCCCATACATATACCTATGTTATCTAGTAACCCATATCAATCATGAGGAAAATGAAAAAGTCATTGACTCGGCTCAAACCAGGATTTTCATTACCGAAACCACGGATGCTGGAGAACTCCTCCTCTATTGAGTACAGTGGGTCTTTTGTGACACCAAGGCGCTTCTCACAAACCTTGGACTGCTAAGGTACTCCTCCTGTCGAGTATCGCGGGTCTGATGCCAACTACCAGGCGCTCCTGCGCTGTGGGTCTGTCGTCAACAACCAGGCGCTACCCCTAGTATCCTGCAGAGGTACTCCTCCTATTGAGTACCGCAGGTCTTCCACCAACTACCAGGCGCTCCTCTTTCATGGGTCTGCCTCCAACTACCAGGCGGTCCCCACTAGGCTAGTCGAATCACTCCGAGTCAAAATGGTCAAGCAGTCGTTAAGTCTTCCAGCTACTAGGTCTTCTCACTTTCTCTGCTCGTCACTAGAAGGATCCGCTCTACAAGATACTTTCCAATAATCCAACTATCTCAAAGTTCCAAGAAGAAGTATCTCAAAGGTCTTCCACGTCATAGCGGTCTCAACGCAACTGACATTGCGTCAATCAGATGCCCGGTCTGTTAGTTATTAGCCTTTTAGTTCCAGGGGCCCGGTTGGATTCGTGCACGATCCAACCTGACTGTAACTCAACTATACCTCGAACTCTGGTGGGATATACTCAAAGGTATGGATACGCTCCAAAAATACTAGAACCGCTAAAGTTTCGTCAAACGAACGTCTGGTGCCAAAGTTATGGCCAAAGGAAGTAAAGGGTCGGTAATGGGCCTGAGTCCGGTCCGACCCGGTCCGACCGACTCAGACTAACCTTGTTTGGGTCGACCCAGTCTGGGTCGACCCGGTCAGACTCACTGGGTCTGACCCAGCCTGTTGGGTGGGTCTGCACGCTATGTTTTGATCTGGTCCATTGGGCCTAGCCCAACGGACCGCGAGGGTGGTTCTGCCTGGGCTCTGGGCCAGTTCGGCCTAGAGCATTGCGAGGGCGTAGCCCGGCACGGCGCTGCCCGGAGGGCACGGCCGGGCTGGTACGGCTAGGGCACCATGAGGGGGTCGTGACACCGGCTCTGCAGGGTGTCCACGAAGGAGTTGGGATGTCGTGGGGGCACCGAGCAGGGCGCGGGGGCGTCGGGTAGTCCGCGGCAGGGGATGGGCAGGCCGTGGGTTCGGCCGGGGTGTCGGGTAGGGCGCAGCAGGGCATCGAGGGCACCGATCAACGTGCGGGGCAGCGCGCAAAAGCACGGGCAGTGCGCGGTGGCACCAGGCAGGGCGCCGGTGGGGCCGGGCAGGCCGCGGGGTAGCGGGCAGGGGCATAGGCAGCGCGCGGGGGCGCCGGGCAGGGCTCCGGCATGACCGGGCAGGCCGCGGGGCAGGCCACAGGTTCAACTAGGGCACGTGCTGGTAGGGCACTAGAGGGGTCGTGGGTAGGCGGGTCGAGCGCCACTCAGCTGGTAGTGTTCGGTCGGGATCACCGGTGCGCCGTGAGGGCGGTGCGATTCACCGAGGCCACGGGTAGTGAGACCTTCGTCATTGCCGCCTTCGTCATCATTGCCTCATCGCCTTGCCGTACAACGCCACAAGAGAGAAGAATCGACGGAGGATGTCGAGCCAAGTTAGGTCTACCCGCATCCTCCATGTTTAAAGTGATAACAATTGGTTCATCAAAAATAGGAAAGATGAACGACAATTATTTACAACCATGCAACGATTTATTTTCAAACGATGAGAAAATAAAAGGGTAAAGCACAAGGTAAACCCCCTATCTCGTATCGATGATCGCTCGTTGGTAGAGTCGCATAAGGAAGACGACGAAGACCATCGTTTTTCGTGCCCTCCGCACATCCCCAATTCTGAGTTGCGTCGGTTCGTTGACGACATTGGAGAGGATATGAGGAAGGAAGTTGAAGAAGGAAATCGTCGCCGGTGTTCTTCGCGTTCTTCATTGGAAGTATTCTTTGTTGGGAGAACTTCTTTTCTCCCTAGCTTTCCTCCTCCCAAGCTCCACCAAATGCCCAATGAAAATAATAGAGGAATGGTTTGTCTATTATTTTTTTGGCATAAAAAATCAAAAAGGTGAAATTAATTATCTCGGCTCCACCAAATTAATTACACGAGAGGTGTCACATTTAATTTGGTGGATGTCAAGCGGCTCCCCTTAATTAATTCAAACACATTGTCTTAGTTAATTAGGGTAGATGGCACAAAATTCAAAAAGTAGGATTCGGCAATTAATTGGGGTGGTGGTGGCACCATTAATTGCTAGGGGAGTTTCATGGGTTAAAAGACAGGTGGTCCCCACCAAAAATATCCTCCCAAGGGAGGGTATACTTGGGTGGGCCCCACCACCATAACCTCTCATGGGAGGTTAAGGTGTGGTGACCCCAACCTCTAACCTCCCCTTGGAGGTTTTAAACTCCACAGACCCAAAGGCGGCTCAAATAAAATAAAGTTGTTGGCTCACTTTATTTTATTAATTTTTTTATAATAATCCAAAAACTAACTTTTATTCTCGACCAACTGTCATCGATGTGAAAGTATTCTTAAGAGAATATCGGCACTGTGAGTTCAACGGTGCCCTCAGATTTCAATTCCAAGAACCGGTTCAAAAGTTATAAAAACTCGTTCGTACGTTTAGTGAACGTACCCAAAAAAAACTTCAGAAATTGATTCCGGGCACACCGGGCCTCAGAATCAAGCGCCGTAAAGTTTTGCAGACCCTTAAAATTCGCAAGTATTTAAGAAAAAAATTTCCACTAAATTTCTGGGTCTTTAATTGTTTACCTTAGTATGAATTTCCTAAGTCAATTTTGTTGGATGATATAGTGATGAATATTGAGATCATAATTATCCAAGGGGAAATCTCATGACTAGATACTCATGAGAATCAGTGGCTTAAGGTGGAAATTTTGGCATGTGATCCTTGATGTTTATGAGTACGAGGATCCATGAGTGGGTGACTACCATGTGTGTTTCTATGGTGTGTTTGAAATGGTTGTGTAGATCACTCCATATGGATTTCAACCTTGATGTGAGACATTATTTGTAGTCTAGGTGGGTGTAACCTGAGACCTTAAGGTATGACTTAGGGTTTAGTGAGTCGGATTCATGTGTTTATGATCAATATATACTCATGATAGGGGTTGGACCACATTTATGAGTGGCTTAGGGGAAGAAAGAATAGGTTGGTGATTTTTTTGAGACTGATGTATGAGCAGTGATCTATGGTTTATGGAATAGATCATATGATGTACTTGGTTCATGAGGAATCACCATGAGTTCTTTGGTATCTAGGCCAGTTTAGGAGGGAAGGATCATCCATATGTCTTATCCAGAGATTATTAGGTATTATTTTGAGTGTTGTGTGAGTGTGGGTAAACTCTTGTGGATTTTTAATGGCCATTTATGGTGGATATGTGTGTAGTAAAATAAACAAACTAATGTACCATGTATCATGTTTAGTGATATTAGTGCATCATCCTAGTTAGATTACATACAACGTACCTTTACTTGGTCAAAATGTGTGATCTGTGATAGATTCAATCTTAATGGAAAATCTAGCGTACCTTAAATCGCTGCTCTATTAAATCTTTTAAAGGGCTGAGATATCCTCCTCCATTGTTCTTCCTCCATGTTCCCTGGTGTGATATGATCAAAACATTCCTTCCTTTCTTTAGGAGTCATGCGTAGTGCTATATCCTTGGATAATGCCTTCCCTAGAGTTTCTTCCTACTGCATGGGCACCCTTGTTTCGGTGCAATCAAGAATTGTTGATCCATATTTAATATAAGGTATATTCAACCATTGTTCTTCTAGGATCCTGGATAGGTTCCTTCCCATTTCTCCTTTTCCATGTTATGTCATGTGTTTTCTTAGTTCTTAATGGAGCTTCCTGGGTTGTTGGTTGTTATGGTGGTGTCTCTACGTCCTCGGGTGGATGAAGTCTTCTAGGAGAGGTGATCGTGAACCGCCATGTTGGTATTTTTTCATGTAAATAATGTTGGAAAACTTTTGAGGTAGGGGATTAATGGATTCTCTATTCCATTTTTACATGTAGTAGTAGAGTTATCCTGATTTTTCCCACTGTATCACAATGGAATTGACATAATAAATATATGAACCGGATTAAAGAATTGATATCGATCATATGTTGTTTACTCTTGTTTTTTCAAGATAATGTGTTATCTATGCCTTACTGTTTAGAATGTGTTTCTTAATGGAAATTTTTAAAGAATGTAAAGATGGTATTAACTGTTAATTAATTATCCAAAGATAAAGAGGCATGTATATGAATCTGATTGTTGTTGTAATTTTATGATAATCAAATGGATGCAGTTATGCATGTTTAAATGAACCAGCTAATTCAAGATGGATTAGATAACTAGTTTTCTGATAAAATATAAGTCCTGGTAGGATTCTAAGTTACCATTTTCTTGTAAATTCCAAGACCCATATGTTTGGATTCATGAGTGCTCGTTGTGTGTAAATGATAGATTCCTTGCTTAGGGCCGAGAGCCCAGTTTCTTGTTGATTGTTTTCCTATTACTTGGGTTGTGGTGTGAGCCTGAGATGGATGATCCTGGGAGGATATTATGGTATGTGGGGTATGGAGGCCCAAGGGTTGGGGCAGTAGTTGATTCCTAGAGTGGTGATATACATTTTTTTATGCATGTCGGTGTTGGGGAGGACACTGAAGATGATGAAACAGGTCGGTTATGAATGTTGGATGTTTGTTGAATCTTGTTGGTTGTTTATATTCTTTACTTTCTCCACTGCTTAAGGTAGTTGGTCTTGTTTACCCTCCTTCCAAAGTAGGTGAAGAAACATGGGGTATTCCACATGCTTTACAACTTTAACTTCTCGAGGATGTATGGGTTTGTACTCCTTCTATAGGTGGAAAAGGCTCGATGGGTAGTCCATCTACTCACCATGTTGAGCCCCATGTGTTTGGTATCTTAGTTTAGCCTTTTTTGAAATTCCTGGAATTATGGGAAAGTAATAATGTTGTTAATAAATTATTGAATAAATGATTTTAACCCATGTGTTAGGAGTTTTCTTGGATGCAATGCTGAGGTAATATTTTTGAGAAGCTGTGGACTTGGTTTGGTTATGCCTGGAGGGCATGGAACTTGGTGTGATGCTAATGAATTGTAATGCAGAATTAATGATGGTTAATTAATGGTTAAATAATTAATTACGTAAATTGAAAATGATAAAAATGGATACATAACTTAATATCACTCTTTAAATGGTTATATGCTTATAGGATATCTAATATTTATAGTGGCAGTCAGGAGTCCGAGAGACGTTAGCTATAGTTGAGTCGAAGACAAGGTTCTTCCCATAGTGTGGTTTTGAACTATATTATATTCTATAAATTTTGTGTTTCTATATTCTACTCCACCCTGTCAGTTAGGGAAACTGACACCCCGGGGATTCTGAGCCCTGGGGGTGTCTTCCCCAACAATACGGTGGTGGGATGGATGGCTGACTACCCCTTTTAGCATCGTTCTCTTCTCTTGGTAGTTACTTGTGATGGTAGGCATGGTGGTTAGTTTTACCCATATATGTGTGTAGAGGGATATAATGTCTTGTGGTTATTCACACACATATATTCTATATATAGTTTCTTATTGACTACTATAGGTGTAATGTGTATAGGTTGTGATGGCTTGAGGATCCTTACTCAGCATATGGGTTGTAATGGCTTGAGGTATAATGCCTGACGTATGGTACATGTTATGAGAGCTGTGGTGGATTTCAGAAACTACCTAGTTACTTTAGTTATGTGGACGTAGTGGTGGTTTTTCATGAGTTTCATGTTGTGGTGTTACGCCCAACTGTCGGCAGGCAATCCTTTTTGGAGGGAGATACTTAGGACGTGTGACATTGGGGAAAAGCGGGAAACAAATGGGGATGTGTTAGTGGGGTACCCTTGATATTCCTTACTATATTATATACTCTTGTATGCGATACATGGTGAGAGTATCTATGGTGAGGCTGGGAACATAGTATATCTATTTAGGTGGTGAGTTAGTTTCACTTGTTGTTCACTATGCTTTAGTATGATTTCGTTACATTAGCATGAGAGTTACTAGGGAGGATCCTATTGAGTATATTGTTAAACTCACCCTACATATATACAACTATTTTTTCTGATCACTTGGATTTGGATGAAGATTGGGCTGGTTACTACAAGATTAGGGTTGTAGGAGCTGTTCGGGCTTCATGATCGCTACTATTTTACTTCATTTTGGTTCTTACAGTTTTCCCTTTTTAGTTATAGCAGTCTTTACCTGAAATTACATATATTTACTTGGGTTTATTTTTATATTTTAGTATGAGATGGAGTTGTTTGATGTCTGTATTATCTCTCTCTTTCACATGTGTTCTCTTAGAGGGTAATTCCTCCCATCTTTGTGATTATTATACCCTCGATGCTAGTCTCCAACCTAGGGCCTACTTGAGGAAGGACTCGGGTGTCACTATATCCCTTCTCACATTTCTGGACTAGGAGGGGTACACTTTGTGGGTAGGGGGTTGCGACAGAGTGGTATCAAAGGGAGGTTGAGGGATAGAATGGAGTTAGGAGTTAGGAATATGTGAGGTTTCATGGGTTGGTAGGGAAACAGTGTTAGTCAATTTTATCAAGTATTGTAAACACTAGAGACTGGAAGAGAAATTGGTATTTAGGGCCCCCTCTGTTCTGATGCCCAAACCTCTAAGTTTATAGTGGCTACTAAATGAGGTGATACTTATTGCAGGGTAGAGACCTAGGAAAGGATCATACATCATTATTATTTGATCCTGTGTTTGAATGGGTTTAAATTAGGACAGGGTAACCTGGAATGAATAAATTAAAACCATTAATTAATTTTGAGTCTTCCATATTCAAGGTTTAGGATCTATAGCTATTTTTTATTTTGTAGGTATGGATCCAGGTCAACTTCTTCATCAGGTTCACACAGAAGATTTCCAGTAGGTTACGCTAGAAGATCTCCATAGAGTGGAGGTCGATGATGATGACAATTAGAGGAGGATACTATGATAGTTTCAATGCCAGATTCTACATAAGTATGATGGATTCATTTCAAATTTAGTCATGGGAGACTAGTTAGAGGAGGTTTAGATAGATTTCAACTCAATCTGTTCTCGGAAGGAGCACTGGCTATCATTGGTTGTGATGATACTATGTGGGGTAGTGAGGCAGTGGAGGAGTCCCAATACAAGTTCGAAGTCAAGTTTCATTCTTCGACCGTGAAGGCGTCCAGTGACCATGAGTTGCTTACCCTTCAACAGGGAAGCTCCAGTGTGAGAGAGTTTTGAATCTATTTCCAGAACCTCTTATGATATGATTTGGACCTTTTACCAGATGAGGAGGCCAGAGCATGACATTTCGAGGAGGAATTGTATGCAAAGATCCAGTGCCAGGTCACCCCATTTATATTGAATACATATATTGAGGTGATGGAGGGGGAAGAGGTCATTGAGAGAACATTATCCAAAACCAAATCATTACAAGAGGGGAGTCATCGGGATTCCTCACAAAGAAGAAATGTGGTCTGGGGTTCTTGTTTTTTAGGGAATAATAGTTTTCATTCATCCCGGGGCAGGTCCTATCCCTCAGTATCTCATTTCTCTCAGGGTGGCGTCTCTCATGACTATTCTAAGTGATCATGTGATTTTTTTATTTATGGAGGCCGAGGACATCAGTAGTGAGAGTGCTCAACCATTCATAGTAGTCAACATGCACCTGGTGTTCCACTCCAGGTTCCTCCGTTGAGGCAGTTCCATCCAAGGCAGTAGCAGTAGGTTGCACCAGCTTTGGATCAGCAAAGATCAGATGGGGCAGGCAGAGGACAACCTTGGGATGCTCCCTATCCTCTGAGAGAAGAGTGTGGCCATGGTGGTGGTCATCATCAGGTTCATAGAGGTTGTGGAGTGGGTCGTGGTCAGCTATATGCTTTATCTTTGTCAACACTAGGAAAGATAGACATCGTTCGAGGTACCCTTTTCTTGTTTTCTAGTTGGGTGTATTCTTTGTTTTAATTAGGATCCAAGAACTCCTTCATATCACCTACCCTTTTCTATGATTTGGGACTTGAGGTAGAGAGGCTTCTAGTTCCCTGAGCATTGACTACACCATTTGGAGGTCGAGCTGACTTGTTCGAAGTATGTAGAGACTGTGAGCTAGTGTTGGGGTAGTATGAATCTTTTGGAGATTTCCTATGTTTACGGATAAAACCATATGATGTCATACTTAGCATGAATTAGTTGTATTAGGTGCAGGATATTGTGGATTTTTTTCGGAGGCAGGTGGCATTCATCGAAGATGAGGGAGAGCTAGTAGTGTTTCATGGAAAGTGAGACCCTCAAATGGGTCAAAGGCGTGTTCCTTATTTGTTGTGCTTGATTACTGAACTGTTGTTGAGATTGTTGGAGGTTCAGAAGTTGGTGTTTCCTAGGGTCATCGAAGAGTACACTGATGTTTTTCCAGAAGTAGTTGTAACATTACCCCATCGACAAGAGATCAAGTTCTAGATCGATCTATAGCTAGGATAATATTATATCTCTTTGTGTCCATATAGGATGTACCCTAATGAGTTATGGGAGCTACGTATATAGTTCCTTGGTCTATTGTAGTGTGGTTTTTTCAGCTGAGTGTGTCACCCTAGGGTGCACCAGTTTTTTTTTGTGAAGAATGCTGACGACATTTTGTGGTTTTCTATCGATTATTGTCACTTGAACAAAGTCACAATAAATAATCACTATCCTCTTACATGTATTGATGATTTATTTGATCTACTGAAAGGTGTGACTAGGTACTCGAATATCTATTTTTGGACTGGGTATTATCAAATGAGAGCGAAGGATGCGGATATTACAAAGTTCACTTTCCATTGTCATCATGAGAATTATGAGTTCTTGGTGATGTCGTTCAGTGTGTAAAATGATCCATCCATGTTCATGGGGTTGATGAATGTTGCGTTTTGTGTGTTTCTGGAAAATTTCATGGTGGTTTTCATCAACGAAATCCTTATGTACTCTACATTTGAGGAGCATTCAGAGCATCTGCATGCCATTTTGGGAGTTCTTCATCGATATCACCTGTTTATGAAGTTTTTGAAGTATGATTTTTGGGTTCGAGAAGTTTGTTTCTTGAGGCTTGTTGTATCCCAGTAGGGAGTAGCTGTGGATTAGTTGATGATGGAAGTAGTTGTGTATTGGGAATCCCCCAAGATATTGGAAGAGGGTGAATTTTACTTGGTCTAGAAGGCTATTATAGATGGTTCATGGCTGATTCCCCTTGGTTCTTGACTCCTCTGATCATGTTAACCAGGAAGCATTAGGTTTTCGTGTGGAATGATCAGTGTCAGGAAGCTTTCGAGTATCTGAACGAGTAGTTGGTTAGTGCTCCAGTTGTTTCTATGCCAGCATAGAGAGTTTTGTTTGATGTTTTCTATGATTATTCGTGTCTTGGGTTAGGCTATATTTTTATGCAGCAGAGATTGGTCATTTCTTATGAGTCTCGGTAGTTGCATCCCCATGAATGTAACTATGCCACCCACGATCTCAAGTTGGCAGTAGTGGTGTTCACTCTGAATTTGTGGATACATTACCTCATAGATGAAAGTTTTTTGGTTTTCACCAATCATAAGAGCTTGAAGAATGTTTTCTCCTTGGGTGACTTGAACTTGAGGAAGTTTTGGTGGATGGAGTTATTACAGGATTATGAATTTTAAATTTCATTTAGACCTAGTAATGGTATTTTTGTAGCTGATGCGTTGAGCAGTACATCGCATAGTGATGCATTGTGTGAATATGGTGATTCCTAGAGAGTAATGGAAGAGATTTAAATGTTGCATCTGAATATGGAAGAATTCGGTGGTAGAGTTTGTATTTTCTAGATGATGGTGCCGTCATCTCTAGTGCAGCAGGAAGAACAGTCCCAGTTGGGGGATCTTGAGGTAGAGGTTCAAAGAGACCAAGTTGTTTTTAGTGAATCCCCTGATGGTTGGTCTGAGGATGAATAGCACTGATTGTTGTTTCAAGGAAGACTTTTCATTCCTTTGGTGATGCTTAATATGGTTCTCAGGGAGTTCTATGGTTTTCCCTTAGCGATACATCCTAGCATGATGAAAATGTACCATGCCTTGAGGAGTTAGTTTTGGTGGCCTAGGATGAAGCATGTGGTTGTAGAGTTTGTGTCTAGATGTTTAGTTTTCCAGAAGGTGAAGGTCGAGCACCCTATTCCTGGTGGTTTTCTCTAGAAATTAGATGTTCTTCAGTGGAAGTGGAAGGACATATCAATGGAATTTGTTACTAGTTTACCTTGATCTTAGGGGGGATTTGATGTTATATGGGTGGTAGTGGATCGCATGATGAAATACTCCCACTTCATAGTGATCAAGGAGTCGATCTTAGTGGTGTTTTTGTCGACACAATATCTTTAGGAGGTATTGAGACTCCACGAAGTCCCAAGGAAGATAATTTATGATCGAGACCCCTATTTTACCTCTAGGGTATGGAGAGGTCTCCAGAATTATTTCGGTTCTTATTTATTCCTTAGCACTACTTTTCATGTGCAGACAGATGGTTAGAAAGAGAGGACCATCCAGACTCATGAATATATGTTGCGCTATTGTGTCCTTGATTTCAATGGTTCATGGATAATGTAACTACCCTTGGTAGATTTTTCTTACGATAATAGTTTACACTCCACGATCAGTATGGAATCGTTTGAAGCCTTGTATGGTCGACCTTTCTATTCTCTATTTTATTGGATTGGGGTCAGAGAGTCAGCAATTCTCTAGCTAGAGCTAGTACATAATACGATGGAGATGGTCTAGGTAATTTGCGAGAGGATGAAGGTGGTGTAGGATCGTCTGAAATCCTATGTGGATCATGGGAGGTGACCTCTGGAGTTGGATGTTGGGGATCATGTTTTTCTAAAGGTGGCTCCCTGTCATGGGCAGTGATAGTGTGGTCATTTGATTAAGATTTCTCCCCAGTTTTTTGGGCCTTTCAAGGTGTTGGATCATGTTGGATCTGTGGCGTATCGGGTAGCACTTCCTCCATAGATGATCCAGATATGCGATGATTTTCATGTGTCACAGCTCCGTCATTATCTTCATGAAGACTCTCACATCATATATTGGGGTGAGATCAATGTTGACGATTATGCATCCTTCGAGGAGCAACATGTATATATCCATAACCACAAGGATAAGGTGATGTGCGGGCATGTTATTCCCTTGATTTGTATCTTGTGGTGGCATGGTGGCATGAAGGAGAGTTCTTGGGAATGTGATTCGTAGATACTTGCTCAGTACCCCCAAGTTATTTGATGTTTAACTCTTTATTTGTAATGATGTTTGGTTTCTGATTCCATACCTTTCTTGGTTATCATATGTCTTTCTCCTATTACTTGTGTGGATTTCTCTCTTTTGAGAAGTATCACCCCTGGGAGAGTTTTTAAGAGTTGGTTATGGTTTCTGCATGGTTTCTATTTATTCCTTAGAGGAAGTGGTTTATCTCTTCTTAGTGGCAAGATCCTTGAGAGGTTTCTCGAAGTGTGGTTATTCAGACCCCTTCTTTTTCTCTCTCCTCTCTTGGTTGGTTTTGAATTCTTGGGGATGTGAATAGTTTGATAGGTATATGATGTAATGACCTTGATTTCCCTGGTCCATTCCTTTGTCAAAATCTGGTGCTTGTGGTGTTCTTGGGGGGTCATAGTGGTTTGTTTTGGGAGGTTTCCAAAAATCTAGTTTCATCAAAAAGTTTCACCAAAACAGTGGCACTGTGATGGTGACACACTGAGACGGTGTCACTGTAATGTTGAAACACCAAAACAATGGCACTGTAATGGTGGCACACCAAATCGGAGGAACCATAATGGTGGCACACTGAAACGGTGGAACATCTAAATGGTGGCACCATGATGGTGGCACACAAAATGGTGGATCACCATTTTTCAAATTTCCTTTTTTTCCATATTTCCTATAGTTTTTCCCATTTTATGTTTCCTTTGATGTAAAATGAATTCAAAGCTCTGATTTTAGGGATTTAAGAAAAATTCAAATCCCATAACTCCTATCTTAATTTTTCCTAATGGTAGGGAATCCTTTACTCAATCAAAATTTGTGATCTTTGACAGATCCAATCTTAATGGAAAATCCAGTGTATCTTAAATTATTACTCCGTTAAAACTTCTAAAGGGTCGAGATATCTTCTTCCCTTTTTCATCCTCCTTGTTCACTAGTGAGAGATTTTAAAACCATTCCTTCCTTCTTATAGGATTCATGCATAGTGTTGTGGCCTTGGATCATGTCTTCCCTAGAGTTTCTTCCTGCTGCATGTGCACCCCCTTTTTGGATGCAATTATGAATTTTCTATCCATCTTTAATATAAGGTATGTTCTACCATTATTCTTTTGGGTTCCTAGATAGGTTATTTCCCATTTATCCTTTGACTTGTTATGGCATGTGTTCTCTATGTTCCTAATGGAGCTTCCTAGGTTATTATTTGTGGTGGTGGTGTCTCTGCATCCTCGAGTGGATGCAGACTTCCAGGAGAGGTGATTATGATCCATCGTTTTGGACTGTTCTCATGAAAATAATGCTGGAAACATTTTAAGGTAGGTTATTTGTGGCTTCTCTATTAAATTTTTATCTGTTGTAGTAGATTTAGCATGTTTTTTCCCACTAGATTATAATTCAATTGACATAATAAATATATAAACCAGATTAAAGAATCTATATTGATCGTATGTTATTGCCTCATATTTTATCTAAATAGTGTGTTATTTATGCCTTAATATTTAGCATGTCATTCTTAATGAAAATTGGTAAAGAAAATAAAGATGGTATTAATTGTAAATTAATTATCCAAAGATAAAGAGGAATGTAAATGAATCTACTTGTTGTAATTTGATGATAATTAAATGGATGTAGTTATTTATATTTAATTGAACTGGATAATTCAAGATGGATTAAATAACTGATTATTTGATAAAATATGATACCTAGCAGGGTTCTAAGTTTCCCTCTTACTTATAAAGGCCAAGAGCCTTATGCTTGGAGCCAAGAGTGCTCGTTGTGTGTGAAGGTTAAATTCCTTGCTTTGGGATGAGATCCCTATTGCCTGTTGATTATTTTCCTACTACTTGTGTTGTGGTGTGAGATCAGGATGGTTGATCCTAGGAGGCTCTTGTGGTATGTGGGGTAGGGAGGCCCAGGGGAAGGGGCAATAGTTGATAGCTAGAGTGGCGAGATGCGTTGATTTATGCATGTGGGTGTTGGGGAGGACATTGGAGATGATGAAATGGGTTGATTATGAATTTTGGATTCTTGTTGAATCTTGTTGGTTGTTTATCTTCTTTAAATTCCCTGATGCTTAAGGTAGATGGTATTTATTACCCTCCTTCCAAAGGAGGTAAAGACGCATGAGTTATGCAATGTGATTTCTGTGTTTTTATTCTTAGTGATGGATGGGTTGATTCTCCTGTTATAGGTGAATAAATCTCGACTGGTAGTCCATCTACTCACCGTGTTGAGCCTCTTGTGTTTGGTAGCTTAGTTTTGATTTTCCAAAATTCCTGGAATTATGTTTAAGTAATAATGATGTTAATATATAATTGAATAAATTATTTCAACCCTTGGCGTTGGAGTTTTATAGGATGAAATACTGAGGTAATATTTCTGAGAAGCTGTGGACTTGGTTTGGTTATGCCTAGAGGGTATGAAACCTGTGTGATGCCAATGAAATGTTATGTGGAATTAATAATTGTTAATTAATGGTTAAATAATTAATTACATAAATTGAAACTAATAAAACGGGATAAGTAACTTAATATCTCTCTTTAAATTTTTATATAATTATAGGATATCTAGTATTAGTAGTGGCATCTGGGAGTACGAGAGTCGTTAGCTACAGTTGATTCTAAGACTAGGTTTTTTCCATAGTGTGGTTGTGAGTTGTATTATATTCTGTACTTTTTGTGTTCCTATACACTACTCCACCCTATCGGTTAGGGAAACTAACACCCTTGGGATTATGAGCCCTAGGGTTGTTTTCCCCAACATTTCAGTGGGAGGTTGGATGGCTGGCTACCCCTTTGGCCCGACTCTCTTCACTTGGTAGTTACTTGTGCTGGTAGTCACGGCGGTTAGTTTTCCCCATATATGTGTGTAGAGGGCTATAATGGCTTATGGTTATTCACACACATATTCTGGATATAATTTCCTATAGACTATAATAGGTGTAACGTGTATAGGTTGTGATGGATTGAGGATCCTTACTCAGTGTATGGGTTGTAATGGATTGAGGTATGATGTCTGACATTTGATACACGTTATGTGAGCTATGGTGGCTTCCATAAACTACCTGGTTACTTTGTTTACATGGACATAGTGGTGTTGTTTCATGAGTTGAATGTTTTGGTGTTATGCCCAACTTTTTGTGGGAAAGCCTTTTTGGAGAGGGATGCTTAGGACATGCGATATTGGAGCACAATGACAAACCAATGGGAAAGTGGTAGTGGGTTACCCTTGATATTCCTTATTATATTATATACTCTTGTATGCGATACTTGGTGAGAGTATCCATGGTGATGTTGGGAACATAGTATACCTGTTTAGGTGGTGAGTTAGTTGCACTTTTTATTCACTATGCTTTAGCATGTTTTTGTTAATTTTTCATGAGAGGCTCTGGAGAGGATCCTACTGAGTATACTATTATACTCACCCTACGTATATTCAACTGTTTTTAGGTCACTTAGGGAAGGTTCGAGATCAGGATCGTTACTACTAGATTGGGGTTGTAGGAGCTATTCAGGCTTCATGGTCGTTGTTGTTTTACTTCCTTTTGGTACTTTTAGTTTTCCCTTTTCAGTTGTAGTAGCCTTTCCATAAAATTATATATGTGTACTTCAGTTTCTTTTTATATTGTAGGATGATCTGTAGTTGGTTAGTGTTTGTCTTATCTCTATCTTTCACATATGTTCTCTTAGAGGGTAATTCCTCTCATCTGTGTGATTATTATACCATTAGTACTAGTCGCCAACATGGGGCCTACTAGAGGTGGGACTCGGGTTTCACTATATCCCTTCTCACATTGTCGTCCCATGTGGGGTACACTTTCTGGAGAGGGGTTTTTGAAAGAGTGGTATCAAAGGGAGGTTAGGGGATAGGATGGATTTTGGATTTAGGAATAGGTGAGGTTTCATGGGTTGGTAGGTAAATGGTTTTAGTCAAGTTTATAAAGTTTTGTAACACTAGATATCAGCTAATACATAGTAATTTAGGGTCCCCTATGGTCTAACACACAGACCTTTCAGTTTATAGTGGATACAAAATAAGGTAATACTTGTTTCAGAGTTGAGACCTAGGAAAGGATCATACATCATTATTATTTGAACCTGTGTTTGAATGGGTAGACCTTGGGATAGGTTAAACTAAAATGAATAAAATAAAAAATAGTAATTAATGTTGAGTCTTCCATATTCTAGGTTTAGGAGCTCTAATTGTTTTTTATTTTGCAGGTATGGATCCAAGTCAACTTCCTCATCAGGTTCATGTAGAAGATTTCCAACAAGTTGTGCCAGCATATCGTCGTAGAGTGGAGGTCTACGATAATGAAAATTAGAGGAGGATAGTTTTATGGTTTCAGTGAAGGATTATATAGAATTATGAGAGATCCATTTCAGATATAGTTACGAAAGACTAGTTGGATGAGGTTGAGATATCTTTCAACTCAATTTGTGCTCAGAAGAAGCACTGGGTATCATTAATTGTGATGATACTACATTGGGAAGTGAGGCAGTGGTGGTTCTTGTTCCTTGGATATTATGAGGAGTCATTGATCTCATGGGAGGATTTCCGATACAAGTTCAAAGTCGAGTTTATTTCTTCAACCGTGAAGGAATCCAGTCACCATGATCTACTTACCCTTATACAGGGAAGCTCTAGTGTGTGAGAGTCTTGAATCTATTTTAGGAACCTTTTACGATATTCTTTAGATCTAATTCTAGATAAGGAGTCCATAGAGTAGCATTTTGAGGAGGCTTTGCATCTAGAGATCTAGTGCGAGGTCACCCCATTTATAATGAAGACATATCTTGAGGTGCTAGTAGGGGAATAGGTCATCGAGATAATGTTGGCCAGAACTGGATCTTTACGAGGGGGGAGTCATCAGTTTTCCTCATAAAGTATATATGTGGTCTAGGGTTCCCTATTTTCAGGGAATAATAGTTTTCATTTGGCTAGGGTTAGGTCTCATCCCTCAGTATCTCAATTCTCTTTGATGGCAACTATTAGGCCTATGTTGTGAGATCAGGCACTTGGTTTTTTATGGAGGCCACGGACATCAGTAGTGAGAGTGCTCGGCCTTTCATAGCAGTCATTATACACCATGTGTTCCACTCTAGGTTCCTTCGTAGAGGCTGTTTCAGCCAAGGCAGCATCAGTAGGTTGCACCATCTTTGGATCAGTAGAGAGAATATGAGATGGCATAGGACAGCCCCAAAATGCTCCCCATCCTCTGAGAGCATAGCATGTCCATGGTGGTGGTAATCATCAGGGTCAGATAGGTCATGGAGAATGTCATGTTCAGCTTCATTCCTTATAATTTCCAGCACCAGGCAAGCCAGACGTCATTTGAGGTACCCTTTTCTTGTTTTATACTTGGTTGTATGCCTTCTTTGACTTAGGATCCAAGAACTTCTTCATATTACCTTCCCTTTTCCATGCTTTGAGACTTTAGGTAGAGAGGCTTCCAGTTCCCTAGGAGTTGAATACACTATTTGGAGGTCGAGATGCCTTGTTTCAAGTATTTAGAGACTGTGAGCTAGTGTTGGGGTAGCACCGCTCTTAGAGAGATTTCCTATGTTTATGGATACAACCATACAATGTAATCCTCAGCATTGATTGGTTGTATTCATTTTAGGCTATTATGGATTGCTTTCAGAGGAAGGTGGTGTTATTTAATGTTGATGAAGAGATAGTAGTGTTTTTTGGCTAGTGATACCCTCTAATGTGTCTGAGGCATGTTCCTTATTTTTCATATTTGATGGATGAAATGATGTTGAGGTCGTCGAAGGTTCAGCAGTTGGTGTTTCCCAGGGTCCATGAAGAGTACCCTGATGTCTTTACAAAAGAGGTTTTAGCATTACCCCCCCCCCCCCCCCCCTTAATGAGATATCAAGTTCAGGATCGATCTACATCCAAGAGCATCTCATATCTCTATGTCTCTGTATAGGATGGCCCCTTATGAGTTATGAGAGTTGCGTATACAGTTCGTTAAGTTGAGTGTTTCGCCGTGGGGCACACCAGTTTTCTTCATTAAGAAGGTTGAAGATAGTTTTCAGTCGTGTATTTATTATCATCGCTTGAACAAAGTGATAGTGAATAATCGCTATCCTCTTCCACATATTGATGATTTATTCGATCAACTAAAGGGTTCAAATTGGTTCTCAAAGATAGATTTGTGGTTCAAGTATCATCAAATGCGAGTTTAGGATGATGATATTCCAAATACCTCTTTCCATTGTCTTCATGGGAATTACGAGTTCTTGGTGATGTCGTTTGGTGTGTAAAATGCATCAGTTGTGTTCATGGGGTTGATGAACAATGTGTTCTGTGAGTTCCTAGATAAGTTCATGGTGGTTTTCATTGACGATGTCCTTATGTAATCTGTGTCTAGGGAGGACCATGAAGAGAATCTATATGCCATTTTGGGAGTTCTTCATTGAGAGTAGTTGTTTTGGATGTTTTCAAAGTGTGAGTTTTGGGCTCAAGAAGTCTATTTCTTGGGGGCATGTTGTATCCTAGTAGGGATTAGTTGTGGATCCATCGAAGATAGAAGTAGTTGTGTCTTAGGCATCCCCTAAGACACTCGTAGAGGGGTGAATTTTCCTTGGTATGGAAGGATATTATAAGAGGTTAGTGGCCAATTTATATCGGGTTGCGACTCCTCTAACAATGTTGACCTGGAAGGATTAGGCGTTCATGTAGACTGATCAGTGTTAGGAAGCTTTTGAGTATCTGAAGGAGAAGTTAGTCAGTGCTACGGTTCTTTGTCTTCCAGTAGAGGGAGTTCAGTTTGATGTTTTATGTGATGCTTCAAATATTGGGTTAGGATTTGTTTTGATGTAGTAGATATTGGTCATTTCTTATGGGTCTCGATAGTTTCATCCCCATGAACGTAAGTATTCCACCAAAATTCTCAAGTTGGTAGCAATGGTGTTCGTTCTGAAGTTGTGGAGAAATTACATCATCAGTTAATGCTTTGTGGTTTTCATTGATCATAAGAGCTTGAGTTTTGTTTTCTCCTAGAGGGACTTGAACTTTTAGTAGTGTTAGTGGATAGAGTTCTTATAATATTACAACATTGAAATCATGTATACACCTGGTAAAGGTAATGTTGTAGCTGATGCATTGATCAAGAAGTCGTATAGTGAAGTAATGCGTGAATCTGGTGATTCCTGGAGAGTGATGAAATTGTTTTTAGTGTTGTATATAAATATGGGATAAGTCAGGGGTAGAGGTTGTCTTTTCTAGATAACAGTGCAGTCATCATTGGTGCAGTAGGTAGAAGAGTCCAAGTTGGGGGATCTTGAGGTAGAGGTCTAGAGTGACCGGGTTTTTATGGTGAAGCCCTGAGGGTTGGTCTGAGTATGAACAACACCAAGTGTTTTTTCAGGGAAGGATTTTTGTTCCTTTAGTGATGCATGATATGGTTATCAGGGCACTCCATGGTTCTACCTTAATGATATATTTTGGCATGATGAAAATTCACCATGCCTTGAGAATTCAATTTTAGTGGCCTAGTTTGAAGCATGCAGTTGCAGAGTTTTTCCCTCTATGTTTGGTTTGCTACAAGGTGAAGGTCGAGAACCATGTTCCCGATGGTTTTCTCCAGCCATTAGATGTTCCTCAGTGGAATTGGGAAGACATCTTGATAGAGTTTGTTACCAG
This sequence comes from Viscum album, assembly GCA_963277665.1. Taxonomy (NCBI): domain Eukaryota; kingdom Viridiplantae; phylum Streptophyta; class Magnoliopsida; order Santalales; family Viscaceae; genus Viscum; species Viscum album. Next base: position 37,402,302 of record OY728127.1, on the reverse strand, counting down.
TTTACCTCTAGCTCATGGAGGTTATGATCCTATATGGGTGGTAGTAGATTGCTTACTAAAATCATCCCACTTTATAGCGATCAAGGAGTCTAGCTCAGTGTAGGTTTTGTCGATATAGTATCTAGAGGAGGTGGTGAGACTCCATGGAGTCATGATGATGATATTTTATAAACAAGACCCCTATTTTACCTCAAGGGTATGAAGAGGTCTCCATAAAACTTTTGGTTCTTAGATATTCCTTAGTACTACTCTTCATCTACAAATAGATGGTTAGACAAAGTGGAACATCCAGACTCTTGAAGACATGTTTCACTCTTGTGTCCTTGATTTCATAGGTTCATGGATGACGCACCAACCCTTGGTATAGTTTTCTTACAACAATAGTTTCCAATCCACCATTGGTATGGTGTCCTTTTAATCCTTTTATGGCCAACCTTTCTATTCTCTATTGTGTTGGACTAGAGTCGGAGAGTCAAAAATTCTCAAGCCCGAGCTAGTACAAAATATGATAGAGATGGTATAGGTAATTAGTGAGAGGGTGAAGCTAGTGTAGGATCGTCATAAATCCTGTGTTGATCATAGGAGGAGACCTCTAGAGTTTAACGTTGGGGATCACATTTTTTTAAGGTGACTCTCCATCATGGGAAGCGAAGGTTTGGTCATGGGAGTAAGATTTCTCCCTGGTTTATTGGGCCTTTCAAGGTGTTGGATCATTCTGGATTTGTGGTGTATCTGGTAGCACTTCCCCCGCATATGAGCCAGATACATAATGTTTTTCATGTGTCGTATCTCCGCTGTTATCTTCATGATGAATCTCACATCATCAATTGGGGTGAGATCAAAGTTAACGATGATAAAACCTTCGAGGAGCGGACTATAGAGATCTAGGACCACAAGGAGAAGGTGTTGTGTTGGTTTGTTACTCCCTTGGTTTGTATCTTATGGCAGTATAGTGGCATGGAGGAGAGTACTTCAGAACATGATTCATAGATTCATTATTAGTACCCTGAGTTGTTTGATGTTTAACTCTTTCTTCTTAATGATTTTTGGTTTGTGGTTGTAGACCATTATTGGTTATCGGATGTATTTCTCTTGTTTCTTGTGTGTCTTTCTCTCTTTTGACAGGTATCTCCCCCAGGAGAGTGTTTAGGATCTATTTTTGGTTTCTGCGTGGTTTCGCTTTATTCCTTGGATGAAGTGGGTGAGCTCTTCTTAGTGGAAAGATCCTTGAGAGGTATCTAGAAGGGTTTTTGTTCGGACGCCTTCTTTTTTTGTTTCCTCTCTAGGTTTTTTTGAATTCTAGGGGAGGATAATAGTTTGATAGGTATATGATGTAATAAACCAGATTTCCATGGGTCATTCCTTTGTGAAAATCTAGGGCTTGTGGTGTTCTTGGGGGTCACAGTGGTTTGTTTCTAGAGGTTTCCAAAGATGTAGTTTCAGCAAATAGTTTCACCAAAATAGTGGAATCGTGATGGTGGCACACTAATACAGTGGCACAGTAATGGTGGAACATTGACATGGTGGCGTCGTAATGGTGCCACACCGAAATGGTGGCACCATAATGGTGGAACACCAACATGGTGGCACACCAAAATGGTGGCACCGTGATGGTGGCACATTGAAATGGTGGCACACCAAATGGTCGCTCACTCTTTTTCAAATTTCTAGTTTTTTTCATATTTACTACAATTTCACCTGTTTGAAGATTACTTTGATGTAAAATGCATTAAAATCCCTATTTTATGGTATTTAAGGCCAATTAAAAGCCCATAACTCCTATATTAATTTTTCCTAATGGTATGGAAGCCTTTACTCGTTCAAAATGCGTGATATTTCACATATCCTATCTTAATAGAAAATCCAGTGTACCTTAAACCACTGCTTCATTAAATCTTCTAAAGGGACGAGATATCTCCCTCCCTTGTTCTTCCTCTTTGTTCCCTGGTTCAAGATGATTGAACCATTCCTTTTTTCTTGTAGGATTTGTGCATAGTGTCGTTGTCTTGGATCATGTCTTCCCTGGAGTTTCTTCCAACTGCATGCACACCCCGCTTATTTTGGTGTAATTAGGAATTTTTTATTTGTATTTAATATAAGGTATGCTTTACCACTATTCTTCTATGTTCTTGGATAGGTTCCTTCCCGTTTCTCCTTTTCCTTATTATGGAATGTGTTCCCTATGTTCCTAATGGAGCTTCCTGGGTTGTTGGTTGTTGTGGTGGTGTCTCTGCATCCTCGAGTGGATGAAATCTTCTGGTAGAGGTGATTGTGATCCACCGTTTTGACATGTTCTCATGAAAATAATGTTGTAAACATTTTGAGGTGGGGGGTTCATGGATTATCTATCCCATTTTTATGTGTTGTAGTAGATTTAGAATGTTTTTTCCATTGGATCAAAATGGAATTGACATAATAAATATACGAACCAGATTAAATAGTTGATATCGATCGTATGTTGTTGCCTCTTGTTTTTACCAAATAGTTTTTTATCTATGCCTTGCAATTTAGAATGTCAATATTCATGTAAATTAGTAATTAACATAAAGAGTGGATTAATTTTAAATTAATTATACAAACATAAAGAGGAATGTAAATGAATCTAGTTTTTGTTGTAATTTGATGATAATAAAATGGATGCAGTTATGCATGTTTAAATGAACCATCTCATTCAAGATGGATTAAATAACCATTTGTTTGATAAAATATAATACCTGGTAGGTTTCTGAGTTACACACTTTCTTATAAAGGCTAGGATCCTTATTCTTGGAGTAGTGAGTGCTCGTTTTGTGTGAAGTCTAGATTCCCTGCTTGGGGTCGAGATCCCAGTTTCTTGTTGATTATTTTCCTACTGCATGTGTTGTGGTGTGAGCCTAGGATGGTTGATCCTAGGAGGCTATTGTGGTATGTGGGGAAGGGAGGCCCAAGTTTTGGGGTAGTGTTTGACAACTAGAGTTACAAGATGCATTGGTTTATTCATGTGAGTGTTGGGGAGGACATATGAGGTGATGAAACGTGTCGATTATGAATGTTGGATGCTTATTGAATCTTGTTAGTTTTTTATCTTCTTTACATTCCCCACTGCTTAAAGAAGATTGTATTTCTTACCCTCATTCCAAAGGAGGTGAAGGTCCATGAGGTATTCCATGTTCTTTTCGTGTTTAGCTTCTCAGGGATGGATGGGTTTATGATCCTACTATAGGTGGAAAAGGATCTAAGGGTAGTCCATCTAGTCATCATGTTGATCCCATTGTGTTTGGTAGCTTAGTTTTTCTTTTCTAAAATTCTTGGAATTATGGGAAAGTAATAATGTTGTTAATTATTTATTTAATAAAATATGTTAACCCATGGGGTTGCTATTTTCTAGGATGAAATCCTAAGGTAATATTTCTGAAAAGTTGTGGACTTGGTTTGGTTATGCCTGGAGGGCATGGAACTTGTGTGATTCCAATGAAATGTAATGTGGGATTAATAATGGTTAATTTATGGTTAAATAATTAATTATGTAAAGTGAAACTGATTGAAAGGGATAAGTAACTTAATATCTCTCTTTAAATGGTTATATTCTTATAGGATATCTAGTCTTAGCAGTGAAAGTTGGGAATACGAGAGTCATTAGCTGCAATTGAGCATAAGACTAGGTTTTTCCCATAGTGTGGTCATGAGCTGTATTATATTATATAATTTTTTGTGTTTCTATATGATACTCCACCCAATCAGTTAGGGAAACTAACACCCTGGGGATTCTGAGCCCTGGGGGTGTTTTCCCCAACATTTCGGTGGGAGGACGCATGGCTGACTACCCCCTTCGGCTCTGCTCTCTTCTCTTGGTAGTTACTTGTGCTGTAGGCATGGTGGATAGTTTTTCCAACAAATTTGTGTAGAGGGATGTAATGGATTGTGGTTATTCAAACACATATATTATGTACATAGTTTCCTATTACATACTATAGGTGTAACATGTATAGGTTGGGACTGCTTGAGGATCCTTACTTGGCATATGGGTTGTAATGGCTTGAGGTCTGATGTTCGACGTATGATACATTTTATATGTGCTTTGGTGGCTTCCATAAACTACCTTGTTACTTTGGGTATGTGTACATAGTGGTGGTATTTCATGAGTTTCATGTTCTAGTGTTGTGGCTAGGTGTTTATGGGATATCCTTTTTTTGAGAGAGATTCTTAGGATGTGGGATATTGGGGCAACGATCTCCCCTTCCGCGTCGCTAGGTTTTCCGCCCCGAATCTCCCCCTCTCCTCTCCTCCACCCCTCCGGTTTGTCTCATTGGCTCAGGTTTGCACTCTTCTCGGCGACGATGCGTCTTCTGGTTCTATAGATCGGCTTCGGATCTAGCTCCGTCTTAGCGCCGGCGTGCTTCGGTGTGAAGGGGCTCTGCTTCGTCCGCCATGGGGTGTGTCTCAACGGTCGTGGCTTAGGTTGATGGCCTTTGATCTGGAATGCGACTGCGCTGTGCAGGCCGGTGAAGAGTTTGGTGCTGCATCCCAGTCTAGCATCGGAGGGCATGGCATCGTGATGGGAGAGGTGTTCCGGCCATGTCTGGTGGGAATGGTGTCGGCCCTGGAGCATTTCAGAGGGGAGGGGGGCTTTCTGGTGTCAGGAGGCCACGCTTTTCATTCCATCAGGTGAGAACGCTTAAGTCGATGAATGATCCATTCTGGAAAAGTTTCGTTTTTATATCTGATGAATCCCAAACCGTGGATCGGTCAATGCCAGTGGAATGGGTGAAATCTGATGTTTTCCGGTCTTCGTGGCCTTTGATTACAATTCTGGATTTGGTTCTAGCTGTTTGATTTCAAAAATTTGCAGCGGTGACCTTGTGCGGGTTCGTGGTGGCAGCGGTGGAACTTGCCAATGGAAATTTTATGGTAGTGTGTTTTAGGGTTTCCTAGGTTTTCATATGTGACCTTTGGATCAACGGCTTGAATTGGGTTCTATCCCTTATGGGTCTCGGCTCCTTGACTTATCTCTGGCCTTTAGGCATTTTATGGGTTATCCCCCTCTGCTTTCGAGAGGTTAATCCCTTTGGCCATATGGGCATGTAATGGGTTTTCCCTTACCTAGTTTAAAAGGGCTTTTTGCCTTTTTATTATTTTTTAATAAAGGGGCTTGACCCCAATCCTTATGGTCTAGGTGGTGAGTTAGTTTCACTTATTGTTCACTATACTTTAGCATGCTTCGTTACTTTTTCATGAGAGGCTCTAGGGAGGATCCTACTAAGTATACTGTTATTCTCACCCTACATATATAAAACTGTTTTTTCAGGTCTCTTGAAGCAAGTTAGAGATCAAGATAGTTACTACTATATTGGGGTTGTAGGAGTTGTTTGGGCTTTGTCGTCGCTGTTATTTTACGTCCTTTTGGTACTTTCAGTTTTCCCTTTTCAGTTGTAGTATTATTTTCATGAAATTACATATGTGTACTTGGATTTTTCTTATATTGTAGTATAAAATGGATTTTATTGGTTTATGTATTATATATCTCTTTTTCATGTGTTCTCTTAGAGGGTAATGCCTCTCATATGTGTGATTATTATACCTTTGGTGCTAGTCACCAACCCGGGGGCTACTGGAGGCGGGACTCAAGTTTCACTATCTCCCTTATCACATTGTCACCCCAAGAGGGGTACACCTTTTTGGAGACGGGGTCATGACACATAGAGTTTTTATTTATTCTAAATTATGTTCTTATGGATTTATAATATATGTGGGATATTGATGGAAATTTATTAAAATAGTGATATAATATTATACACTATCCTATGATTCATGGAGAGTGATAAGGTAATGAAGATTATTCTATCACAGAATATAATGGGTTTCATTCGTAAAGTAAAATAGATGATTGATTAGGGATATCAAGTGTTAGTCCATTACCATATCTTCAATAAAGTTTTATTTAGTTATGAATCACAAGATTAATTCATTTATGGGTATAAATTAATGATATGATCATTGAATCATTAAAAGATTAAATATACCCAATGAGAATACATAATTATAATGTATAATGGCTACTAAGAAATGGAATCCAATGGTTAATTCCCTTCATTCAATGAATGGAGTCTATATAAAGGGATACAATTCCCCTATTGATGGTGTTTGGAACTTATAAGTCATGGTAGAATCTATCTTACTCTATTTTCACCATTTATCTTAACAAATAAGGTTTTAACACTCCTTTGGTGTTTAGATCCTCTCAAATCATATAAGGATCCTAGTGGCTAGTGTATCGCCTGCGAAGGTCAAAACTATCTACTCTCTCGATGATCTCAATCAATCATACTCTATAGAAAATCCAAATATGTATTTCAATACATTAAAATTAGGGTTGTATTTTATGATATTCGTTTTAACATTTAATTAATGTTGATGATAGATCAATATTATGAATGGGATTTCCTCCCTTGGGTTGATCATTATATGATTCTAAAAACCCATCACAAACACCCCAGACACAAAAATTCTGAAACGCCCAAGGTACTAATAGAACACGGGTTAATCATAATATTCAATAAATGGAATTAAATGATACAAATAAAGGGACACATGATGTAACTTTGGTGGTAACAAGTCATACTATAAGGGAAACAACAACTTCAATAAAAGAGGAAATAAGATATTGCAATAGAACACTCCATATCAAAAGATGAAGGAGGATTAAATGTGACTCTTTCAAGTATATTTAAAATAACCCCACTATATCTATTTATAGACTAATACTATAGATAACTTTTGGTAATGATAGTTACACATCTATCTTATCCTCACAGATGTCCCCCCACTCGATCATGTCCACCACCTAAGCACCACTTTCTCAACCAATCCAACTAGAAAATAGTGAAAGCCTCCATAAACACATATGGTTTACTCTTACATATCTGAATAAACAGTATTATGTATCCATTTATAACCATATGATTATTCTTATTTAGAATTAATATAGATACTCCTAAGAGAAAATTACTTCCACAAATCATAATATGTACTCAATCACTACTGTTTCCACTAGTTTCATACTCTAAATCTTAATATGAAATCTTCATCTTATTCCTTATATAGTTATGGATGTTTCTAATTTCTAGAATCTTTGATTCTTATATATAAAATAGATTCTCACATAAAAAACCCTAACAATGTCCTATTTTAGTGCCATTTTCCAAGCTTAATCACCAATTTTTCTAGGTCACAAGCGTGATATTCTAAAACATCCAATCCTTAATTATCTTATTCTATTTTATTAAATATTTTGAGATCTCATATCCTATAAATTATCTAAGCCCCACTGAAGCCCCAAAACTCTCAATAATTTCTTAAGATAAAAATTTAGTTAGAATATTAGCCAGATTATAATACAATTTAACTATACATAGCTCCAACACAACTCCTTCTATGATATTTTTGGATAAATTTTTACATTAGTTGAATTTATTCTTATAGAAGTGAAACTTTTTAATTGTTGTTCAAGTGAATATCACTTCGACTATCAAAGTACAGTACTTTTATTTATTTTTACCTTATAAGATCGTCCAATAGACCCTTCAATCATACCAACTCTTTATCTTATTTTTTTTATTGAAATATGCTAAAATTAAATGGTTGATTGTTCAACTAAATTTTATAATATCGATATCCATATCATGGAAGTTAGTATAAAATTAAACACAAAGATAGTGGTTCTCTTTGGTGAGTTTGTATCTCCACTAAATTTAGCATCTATAAATCCTTATAGAGGCTCCTTTATTCCAAAAGAATGATTAATCCATGGTGCCTTTTATATACTAGAAGATCTATTTAATATCCTCTCATATATATATTCAATTATTTTACAAAAATATTCTAATCAGTCTTATATATTGAATCATATTAGGCCTTGTACAAATCATGGACATAGCATACATTGGACTTCCCATAGATAATAAAAGTAGAACCTTTTCTATGTAGTTAGCCTCACGGTATATCTTGGGTGTCTTATCCTTTGAATATTTAAAGTTCCCAGTTAGGGGAGTGGTCAAAGTCTTCAACTAATTCACTATAATTCTTACCAAAACTTTCTAGATGTAACCAAAATAAGAAAGGTGCAATGTTATGGATATTATTTATCTTCTAATCCTTATCCCTAGAATCATATTTATAAAAAAATCATTCATCTAGAAATATTCATAAAATTCACACTTAAAACCTTTATCCTCTCCATCATAGGCCCATCTAAGATTAAATCATCAACATAGATAAAAACTATGATGAAACTTCCATCTCCATAAACCTTATAGTAATAGAAATGATTTTTATTACTCTTAAAAAACATTCATTCTATTATGACGTTATAAAACTTCTAATTCCACCGCTTTTGTGCCTTATTAAGACCATGTTAACTTCTCTTAAGCTTTCATACATTCCATTATTTCATTATATTATGAAACATTTTGATTGATCCAAATAGATTTATTCTTCTAAATATTTAAAAAGTAATATTTTCTTGACATTGTTTTATTATAGAAACAATACTTCCATGGAAACTAGGATGAACACTATCCAAATAATCCTGTTCTTAACAACATGTGAGAAAGTTTTTGCAATATAAAAAATTTCCAATTTTTGAAATCTCATCATAGCTTTCCACATATTGTGCTAAAATTTACCATTTTCTACCTCATTTAGAGTATAAATCCATTTTTTACGAGGTTAAATATTTCATTAAAAAAATCAGTTAGAACCAATGTATCAAAAACATAAAAGGAATCCAAAGATTACTTCATTTCTAACTCGCACTTCAAAGAGTCACTTATACTTCTCACCTCATGGTGTATTTCAGATTCCCTACTATTAGTGCGAAGTAAAAAAAATTCCTTTTGGAATAAAACCTTTTCATTTTTCTTCTAATCCTGGTAGAATTCCTCAATATCTATGGTTTAGCTTCATCTAGATCTCATAATTCTGAAACTCTTCCTTTATATTTAGATATCCATGAAGAATTTGTCACATAAGGTAATGGTTCAGCAAAACCATGATCAACATATTTTATTATGGAACTTGGTTTTACCTCTTAGACTTCATCTTTTGGGCTCCTTGAACAACCTAGCCCCACACTACCTCTACTCCACTCAACCTCATCTCCCTTAATTGTTTATTTTGTCCTAGGAGTATCTTTCACCATATTCTAATCTATCCATAAGATCTTATTATTGATGAGGACGCTTCGTACTTTGATAACCGTATGTTTATTGTTACTCTATAGTTTGAATCCAATCTTTTCATTATCATAGTTGATAATGAAACAAGTTTGGTACATAGCTTCTAAATTATATTTAACCTTTACATAGATAGGGGAATGTATGATGCAACCAAAATCATTCAGGTGAGTGAATTATACTTTTCTTCTAGACCATATTACTTCCATAATTTTCTACCCCATTGGTTTGGAAGGAATATAACTCACAAGATAAGTTTCATGGTAATCCTCTTTAGTACAAAACTCTTTTAAGAGTCTGTAACATAACCTCATGCTCTTGGATATCCCATTCAGTTTCTGATTCATCTATTCTATTACACTATTTTTCAAAAGTGTTTCATTAATAGTCTTCTCCATCTAGATTCCATTCATCCAATGTATCAACTAGAACTCTATTTATCCATACTCACCACTATTATCAAACTTAATGAATTTTATCTTCATTCTAGTCTTAGATTTCACCATCTATATTCATCTAATAAATGTTATAAAATCATCAAATAATTTCTTTAGGAAAAATTTATACAATTTCTTTGTGGGGTTTTTTATGAAGCTAACATAGTACTACATTCCCCTAGGATATTGAACTAGTGTTAGTCCCTATACATTCATAAGAAATATCTTTATATTCTTATTTTTTGTTTCCTTTATATAGATATTGAATGAAACATTATTTAACTTTTCTTATATGTAATCCATGAATTTTCTATACTCTACACAATCATGATTCAGAAATACTTTAGCAACCATTTTCCATAAACCATTCTCACCAATTTTTCTTGGATGCTCATTACACAACTTAAAACTTCCAGAAGTTGTTGCTATGATGTGAAAAGCATCTTCTAGAATCCTTTTTAGATAAAAATTTATGTATTTCATGCATCAATAAAAAACCCGAAAACCTTGTGTGATTTTATACATGAAAACCATAATGGTAGAATAAAAACCCACATCATCTATCTAACCTATTAAAACTATGTTCTTCAATAAACCAATAATATTAAATACTTATTTCAAGTTAAACATACATTTTTTTTCATTTTAATGCTTATATATCCTTTTTAAAAAACCAAAAGTGCCTCTCCATATGTAAGGTGAACCTTTCCAAGGAATATGGGAACATAGTTCCAAGTGAATAAACTTTTATATGTTAAGAGAAATAAGGATTTAGAGTAAAGGATCCATGAATCCAATGAAATCATGGAACATAGGATCAAAGTTTCATTTCATAACATATCTATGTATAGTTTTAATGAAACAAAACCATGCTTTCCAAAATTAACATTCCTCTCTTGGTAGTCTTTATATAAATTCCCATTATTTCCATAGTGCTAATATGTTGAGTCATCCAGACTAGCCAATATACCAATTATACATTCTCTTATACTTTCCCCTCTCTTTGTATGACTTTCTTGGGTGGAACAGCCACTAAACACAATTCCAATGGAACCTAAAATATTATTAATTTATATCTCCCCATTCAATATCAAATCATATATATCCTTAAAGAATAATTTATCCTTACTTTTGGAGTAACTAAAATTAGCCACCATTGCATCCCATGATTCTAGAAGTGGTGATAGAAGAATTAAGGCCCAAACGCCTTCAGTAAATATCATGCCAATGAAATCCAGCTAACTATGGATCATATTGAACTCATTTAAATGATCAGTCACTAACCTTTATTTGGATATTCTCACTCTAAAATTACACTACAACATAAGCACTTTTTTCATTCTAGAAGTTTTCTGATATATTTTTATAAGCTTCAGTATTAATTTGGTAGTCTTCATCACATCATATATATTAAAGGAAATATTTTAGGCTAGAATCAACTAGAAAGAAACTATAACCTTCTTACTGAGTCTTTCCTACTCTTTTGTTGGAATTGATTTTATATTTTTCCTGACTAGTGAAAGATCTAGATCATTCTTGAATAAGTAACCACATCCTATATCTTATATAAACCATAGTCTAAACTATCAAACTTATCCAGCCTCACACCATATTCTATAAAATAATTCTCCCATTTAATCAAAAAAATAGTAAAGGATGGGTAAATCACTCATTTTATAATTCTATTACTAAGATGGCATTCATAACTTAACACCAAGATCTGATGCCACTATTTAAACCAAAAGTATGAATTTGTAACCACAACCACAAAAATCTAAGAAGTTATATCTAAACCTAAACTATTGAACCAAGATACCAAAAGGCCCAAATTCTTGATTACATAGATAGTTGTATCTATAATTGAGAATCCAAAACACCCCAACCACAAACCTTTTGAACACCCCCCCCCCCCCCCCCCCACACACACACACACACTCATATAACACAATCCTAATGGAATAATAAACAAAAAAAATTAAATAAAACAATGAATGGATATAATAATTAATGTGGTTTAGAAAAATTCATACTCTATAGTAATAAACAACTTAATTGGGATAGGAAAACCGATATTATAATGAAACACTTTATATAATAAACTAGAATAAGATTAAATGAGTTTATTCTAAGTACATTTTAAATGACCTCAATATGTCTAGTTATAGGTGAGTATTGTAGCTATATTATGATAATGCTAAATTCCCCACCATATGATATTTTTTTCATCCCTTTACTTAGTCATGGACACTTCTTAAGTACCACAACCTATAATAATTCATTCAGTGAACCATTCAAGGAACATAAAACATATCTACTTTAACATTACATATCTATCTAAGGAATATGATATAACATTTGATAAACATTAGGTTATTCTTATGTAATATCAGCATAGTTACATTTATGTGAGTATCATTTCCATAATTCATTATATGGACTCTATTACCCTTCATGTTACAACTTATAGAATTAAAACTCCACTTAATCATATGTATTTGGTTTCATGGGTGGTTATTGATAGTTATCCTTTATAAAATCTATGATACTAAGATAAAAAATGACATCTCTTGTAGAAAAAAATTATAATATCAATAAATAATTAGAATTTTAATCTATTTAATAAATACTTATTCTAATATTTTGGTTTTAATATGTCAAGAAGTAAGGTATCAAATAAAACTTAAAGAAATTAAACAATATATAGTTAATAAAATATTATAATGTATTAAATAGGTATCGAAATATGGAATGTTATATGGACAAATAATAGATAAATAATTGAAATCCTTTACTGATGTGGGTGGGATCGGTTTAGTAGATAATAATATATCAAAATTCATAGTTTCATTTTATATTTTAGGGGAATTTATTTAATGTCTTAACAATAAGAAATATTATATTTCATTTAGATTAGTAATGTTTTTTTATATATCTATGACCCTATAATGTTCCATATTTATTTGGATGAATTGGTAATAATAGTATGTTGAATATGTGGTTTTATTACCTATCACAATGGTATGTGATAATATTATTGTAATAAACCTTAGAAAAAATCCAAATTTACACTCAAGAATGAAAAATATTGACGTAAAATATCATTTAATTAAAGAAAATGTGAAACTAGGAGTTGTGAAATTGATGTTTTTATCTATGATAGATCTTTTAGGGGATATTATTATAAAAACGACCATGATAAGTGTTTTTCAATCTTATATTGAATATTATGGTTAAACTATCTCCATCTAATTAATGGATCTATGAAAAAATCACACTTCTAATACAATAAGAATTATTTTTAAAAAAAGTATAAGTTCAGTTGAAATCACATTTCCTATATGATTTATTTTATATTGGGATTTTTCAAAGGTAATGAAATTTGAGGGGCCTCTCATCATTTAATATGATATAATTAAAGGGGGAGAAACTAGTTTAAGGATAAATGGTAAGAATATGGATATTTAGTTGACGATGTGATTATAATAGAGGGAGTAGAAGAAATAAGATATTGATTATTCCATATGTGCGTCTAAACAACTAGTAGGTACCAACATGATATAAGGAGTAATGTTTTAAAATATGTAGTTGAAATAATTTATTAACTCTTTTCTTTTAAATTTAGTTTATCAAATGTGTTATTAAAGTATATAAATATGATTTCTTAGCTATTTTTCATGAAAAATAACATGTAATGTTTTAGTGGATGGTGATTCTAAGTATCATGTGGATGATGTTTCCAAAAAAACTAAAGGTAAATATAGTTGAGCTCAAAAAAAGTGTTTTTTCATGGGTTTTTTATTATAAATATAGTAAAATTTTGTCTCATATCACCAATGAAGAAGATACAACAAGACTGGAGAATTTTAGATTATCTTGGAATATAAATAAGTTTTGTTTAGGGAAGGAAGACTAAATCAGGATGTGGTAATAATCAAAACAACTTGGGTAAAAGGTGTAAATATAATATGTTTTGTAGAGCACAAAACATATTCTATTATTTTTTTGAGAAATTTATTTCCATAAATTTAATTAGGGGATTCATATTACATTTCATATATAGAAATGTACATTGATTGGTGAAATATGTTAAATATGTTTTTTAAAGGCATTTTGAAGATGACAGAACATCTTATATTAATAATAAATAATTTTAAAAATAACTAAACAAAAAATCATGATGTGATTTTTTTAAGTGTTTTTATAATGATATATCAGATAAAATATTTAAAAACTGATGGAAATGATAGGATGTGAATTCAAAAAATACATTGATAATCCATGGTTATAATAAAATAATAAAACCTAGATTATTTTGATTAGATAAAAATAATATAACACAGTGATAAAAATGAAAAAAAAAGATGATGGGAAAAAAGAAAGTGGTAAAATTACAGTTGATAAAAGTTTGGTGGATTGTTCAGATATACATTCACATGAGGTTATTTCATGAATACATTTTAAAATTAAAATAAAATTGATTTCGGTAGTTATTAAATGATAATACTATAGATTATAGTTTAGAGGTTCAACAAACCCCATTCCTTATGTCTCAAATGGGTAGATATGGTTGGGTTATGGTTTGATGACTATTCTTTTAAAGGTTTATATAATGAAGAATGTATCCATTTCATAACAAAAAAAATCCTTTGGTGATTTTTGTTACAATGATGGAAATTAACATACCTACAATTATTTAATCAAAAAATGAATTAAACTATGATTCATAATATATTATTGAATGAAAGAAACCATGTTATAACACCCTAATATTTTTAAGAACTATTTCTATTTAAATAATTTGATTTCTTCGGTAACTTGTGTGGAACACAACACTAAGTTTAAACAAAACATGATAAACTATTAAAATATTATTATTCTAACATTATCATTATAACCTAGCTATTGAATTGGTAGGTAAAAATAGTAATGACCATATAATTAAATATATTTATTAATTCCTAGGAAATAAATACTTAATTTTTTGTAAAGTCGTTTTATTCTCCCAAAATATGTTTTGTTCAAAAAAATTGATTTTATTTCTTTCTATGAGAAAATAAATATGAATAATATTGACACTTTTAAAAAAATTATTTGAAGAAATAAACATTTTTTTTAAATTCATCGTGTAAAAAATATCTTAAGATGAATTTTTTAAGAATTTTCTAAAAAGTGAAATTTTAATGAATAGTGAAAAATATTGATTTACATTGAAAACAATAATTTATTTTTAAAGTAAAATTATACTTTAGATTAGTTTTAAAATATAATTATTTCATTTTGATTATAAATAATCTAACATTGTTCTTTGAAATAAATGTTATACATGAATCTAATATAAAAACATTTTATACTTAAAAAAGACATTTCAGGAAAAATTTATTTTCTTTGTGTTTTATCAGTTTAATATTAAATTAAATTATGTCACTTATATGTTTTTTAAATCCATATTTGGAATAATGGGGCCCAAATTTATTAAATATACCACTTTTTTCAATTTCAATAGTAACCTTAGTAAATTTTGTTACCACGATAAATGGTAAATCTGATAATTAAGAGTAAAAATAATATGATAAGGACTATAAAATTACACTAAAACATGTCCCAATTTTTTATATGAGTATTTTTATACCATAATAATCCATTTTTTTAATTTATTAACTTTTAAATCCTCTTGTTTGACATTAAATCTCTTATAGTATTTTATTTAATGGAAAGTCAAAGATTTCACAGTATTGTTTTTAATAAGTATAACATTTTTATTATATTGTTATCTAGAAGATATGTTTCACAATAAATAGTATTTGGAAATATAAAATAATAATATTCATCATTTTAATTTATTTTTAATTTTTAGGGAAGAAATAATTACCTTAAATTCTTACACAACAATGATACAGTAATTGTTAAATTAATGAAAAAATAAAATAAATAATATTAAAATAAATAAATATAATTTGATATATTTAAGGTAATAAATGAATTATATATATTCTAATTGAATTTTTAGGATATAATAAAATAGGTTTTTTGAATTTTACTCATTGTTCTAATGTTTTAATAGTCAAAATAAAGAATAATATCAAATTTGTGAATAATGACATGTCATGAATATTATATTTCAATAAATTATTTAAAATACATAATATATATATAAAGACAAATGGTATAATATATGATCTAAAATTTCATCCAATATTAATTTATTTTCTATTTGGAATCATTTCCCTCTAGAATAGTCTTATTAAATTTTAATATTTTGAAAAATTCCAAAAACACCCCACTCCTCCCCTTATAAATTCCACCATCACCACCCCTTCTCTGTAGACCTTCCAAGACTTGAATAATTTAAAATATCTACCAAAAACTCTCCTAAACACTCTTCACACGTCCAAATGATTATTTTCTCATCAAAATACCAATTCCAATTTCCTTAAGGGATCCTTCATGGAAGTGATATTCAAGAGGTAACATTATCAAACTACCTCTTTTACATTCTTTTCTTATTCTACCTTATCCTCACTTATTTCATCCACCAAGGAAAAATAACTCCATTATCATGTATATAATGTAATTTTATATTGCTAAGGTAATATTTTCTACCCATCCTTTTTTCTCATCTCCTCTCATTCCAAGAAAAGAAACCATTGTCCAAATTATGGTGATTACCCATATTCACAAATAATGAGTTTCTAGTTTCTATTACCACCTTAAAGGCTGTTAATAAAACTATTGTAATGGTTAAATAATATATTAATAAGTATATTATGACTTATTTAATTTTATTTAACTAATATACGGACATAATATTAAATAAAATTAAACTAATGTCTGATGGTCGAAAAAACTTCCAAAATAAACTATAGATTTACCATTAACATTTTATCAAAACAATCATCCTCATATTCTAAAAATATGATATATGGGATCATTTAAACTTATAGAATTGTATTAATACCATTTCATTTCACATCAGTAACAGTATTCCCATTCGACAAGAACTTCTATAATTATACACTAGTGAGTCAACCATGAAACCATAAAATGAACACTCTGGGAATGGTGAAATTGAAACTTATAACTTATAGAAATGGAATTAAATGAACTTAATAAAATTGTAATAAATAAAAAAATTAATAGGTTCTTAATTAAGAAATTAATGAATTTAATTTCATTATAAAAGATGTTAAGTGAAAGCGTAGAATGCATTCGTACATAAGGTAAGGGATCTCTCTTAACCTTCATATTTAATTGGGGTAATGTTTGGTCCCTATTTTCCTCAAGTTATCACATTATTAATTTTAAATAATTCTTATATATTTAGTATATTTTTTCTAAAAATATGTTTCTATCTCAATTAATCTTTTATTGATGGTTAAATACATATTTTAAATGGTTCTCTTCTCAATTCCTCTCAATGAACATACCCGATTAAAGGGAACTTCTCAGTTTCTTATCCATTTTCACATACACTCCATAAGAAATTTCAACTCATCCACATTTCCTAAAATCACTCATTTTATAATGAAATCCTTGTTTATTTCATCTATGTTTTTATGGAAATAATTCTGTCTATATCCTCTTTAAAGACCTATTATTCTTTTCCCTAAAACTGCACCAAAGTGGCTCATTTATAAAGTTACCTAAACACTCTTATTTAATATTTTCACATCAATTGGAAATAATTATTCATGATATATTATCACTTTTATATTAATATTTTCCAAGAATAATTTAATCCCTTCTTTCAGGGATACCATTTTTATACGCCTTTTACTTATTCCTTCTGACATAATTACGATCCACATTTCTTTCCATGGGTAATCATTATGATTTATTTGTTATGTGGCATTTATATTAATGAACATGTTAAAATTTGTGCATAAAAATAGCGCTAAAATGAATTGGGGAGTAAACCTAATCCATTATGGGACCCTCTCCACCATGTGATATAATCTTGGAAGCTAGCCTTTACTCATGTTTATGTCATGATACTTGATGCTACCACTTTACTATGTTTCTATGATCATATGATTACATGTTATATATATTGTTATTCCATATGTTTATTTTTTATTTGAGACTTTTATGTTATCATGTTATTCCTTCTAACTCATGTGTTATGCTTCAATCTCATTTTTACTCCCTTACTGGACTTTTTATCTCATACCTTTTGTATGTATAATCCCTAGATTATCTTATGTAGTTGTAGGTACTCAAAGGGAGTTATAATCTCATAATTAATATTAATAAAAATATTTTTTATTCTAATTTCATTCTTTCTAGTTATTTACTTAGTCTTCAAAATATACTAGACTTTATAATCCTTTGTTTGTATTTCATGGATAATTTTTCTTAAAATAATCTAATAATATATGTGAAAGGCCTGGTTCTTTATACATGTCATTGTGATAGATAAAATTACATGGTATGAGTTTATATTTTTCTTGATTTTTTTCATTATATTTTTAAGATAAGAAAATTTTGGGGAGATTAATGGGGATATCTATAAAAATATTATGGATAAAATTGAAATATGTTGTAATTTATTTTTTAATGGAAAGATAATATGATAATATGAAAGAAGATATAAAATAGTTATAAATTTAAGAAGATGTTTTGAGGATTATAATGGAATAGTATAGAGATATGTTTCTTTATGAATATAAATTTTTTGCGATGTGGAGTTCTAAAAGGTAAGAGGAGGAGTTACGCATAGATTCAAATGAGTGGTTATGCAATCAGAAAGTCAAAATAAGATTTACTGCATAGTTTTACCATTACGTTAAAGGTTTAACCTTTACTATTCTTGTTAAAGGTTTAATTTTAATGTTAGTGAGGTGATTCTTTTTATGGAGTTGATCCTAAAGGGGTAGTAAATCTACTGATCGCACTACGATTCACTATTTTATTTTCACCCTTATACCACTATGCTAAACTGGTTTTGTATTGAAAATTATAAAAATAATAAAAAAAATCACTTAATGATTTATTTAATTGTTTTTTATTTATTACTGTTAAAAAGGGAAATGATACTTTTTTTTATAATCTTTTTCAAGGTGGAGGTGATTTGGAAGGCCCAGGATGATGTCCAAGAAAAATGGACCAAACTGCAAAGGATTTAGGCACAGCAGTGGACTCAGCTACATATTTCTACTAAACCATGAATGAAAATGGGATGAAATTTTGTGGTTTGGTCCAAAATACAATGGGATAAATTTCATATGAAGTAACTGAAGCCTCATACGGCCTCTACAATGCCCATCCGAACAGATATGTCCAACGAATCAAATCTGCACAAAGTCAAATGCGGTGTTTTGTATTTTATCAATATCTCGAGTTGTAGTTTTCCAAATAGTGCCAAAATTTCATTTGTGACATTCAAGATGTGGGGAAACATGTTTATAGTTTTTTTCCAAAGCGATATTCCACTTTAAATTGGTCAAAAAGCATGGTCCAAGTGGTTTTACACAATCTATGTTCCCAAAACCACCCTCCACTTTTCCTATAAAATGGAATCTTGGGCTCCTCATTTTGGATTTCAAACCAGAAGTGAAGATCTACCATTTTGGAGTCATGAAGGAGTATCCTCCTCATACTTGAAGTTATGGAGTCCCCTATCTTCATAGGGGGACCAACAATGAAGAAAGAGCTCCACCCAAGCTTCCTCTTTCCCGATTTTGAGCTAAACGGTGGGTGATCATTGATAGGGAGATACACACTTGAAGAGGGAGTTCTGGCACCTTATATTCTATTGGTTTTGTGTAATTTGTGTGTGAATTATTTCACTTATGTTTAATCTTTATATGATTCTTCTTTTAATTCATTGATTTGGTTTAATTAAGTGAAACATTTCTCATTTCAATACCGATTGGGTTGAGATTCAAGTAGGGATCTTGGGTTGTTCTGATTGGACAACACAAGCATCCTATTTCTCTCAAACATACATGAGATTTTTGTATGCTTTGGTAGACCACACTATATGCTTGAGTTCCAAACCTTTGAAACATGATTGTTGTGTCAAGTGGTGGTTCTTTGTGCATCATTTTAAGAGTAAAGAGGGGAACCAAGATCTTGGTCATCCCTCAACCAAAGGATTACAACAAAACCTAATAACCAATTGAGAACAAGGAACTCTTAAAGTGATGTAGTAACTTAGAAATGATCACTTATTTATATTATATTTTTCAAAATCCACTTTTTCTTACAACTTTACAACTCTATATGTTAAGTTACTTTCTTAAAATTGTTCACAAAATCACCCCCCCCCCCTCTTTTGTTCTTCTTATTAAAAATACACACTCAAAACCTATCAACGCTCCTTGAGAGATGACCTAGGGTCTGCCCCTGATTATAAATAAACCTTAAAATCACAATCAATCTTACATGTCATGATAACGTGGTCATCTACTCAAAACATATTATAATAAAATTATTACCGAAGTGATTTTGGTGGATGATGGTTAGTTGTTCTTTATACTTGGATGTATTCTCTATATTGAAGACATACCGGGTAAAATCTATATGGGTTTTGTTTTTTTATTCCTGTATAGAAAATTATAAGATTATATAACAACTTTGTTCTAACTAATCCTAAGAAAAAGATTCAAAAATGATGAAGAATAATTAATTTGATTGTATTCCAATCCCCCCCCCCTTATTTGGATATCTCTATTGTTGGTTTGATAGTAGTGTAATATATTTTCAAATTATAGGACTTCCAATGAGTTAATTTTTCTTATATTTTCATTCCTTTTAAGTTATATATATTTAAATAATCTTAGTAAGCCAAAAAATTGATTCCTCAATCCCTCTCTATTTATTTCATGATTCGATATAATTTATTGTAATAATAAGATTTTAGTGAGAAACAAGAGAAAACATTTAGATAATGCATTTAATAATTCAATTCTTTCATCAAAGGTATAAATTTATATGAATCATATTGAAACGTTTTCTTTTTCATTTAGTTTAACTGTTTGATTAAACAGGGGAATGTTTTTTTGACAATAATTTTATATTATTGTATTTTATTAACATATTTTCTCATTTTGGTATTTTGGAGTGTATGGACAGGATATACTTTTCAATTACTTTTATCATTCCTAAATAGATATTTTTTTCTTAACTCGTACTTTTTTATCTTTATTTGGTATAAAAGGGCATTGAATAGTGATCATTTGAATATTACCACAAATACAAAGTTTATGAGTTGTATTCTACAATAGAATTAAAGTAAATAATGAAAATTGTGAAACCTTTGAAAAATGTAATACCCAAAATTTAATTGGTACAAGGGATCTTGAATGTATAATAAATTGGTCTACTAGCCAACTTTTTAAAAAAAAAATTATGTCTATTGGATAAATGATTTTTCATGGAATATAAAAAAAATGAGTATTAAGATATGTTTGAAAATACTTGTTGGAAATTTATCTTAATAATTATGATTTATGTTAAATTTTTTATTATATATATTTTTATTTAATTGTTTAAGAATTTATATTATTTCACTTATTTTAGTATTTTTTATAAACATAATTGTAAGTATTTTCAAGAACAAAATAGACCCCTAATAAAATTTTATTGGATGAATTCAACATGATGAATAAAAAATTGTTTGAAAAATATTATTTAACTTTTATAATAATAAATATCACTTATTATAATCATTTATATGTGTGTTTTTACCATTTAGTTAATAAAAAAGTTTTTCCATGAAAATTTTTGGTTTTATTTTTTAATTTTCTATCATAAGTTGTATGTGTTATAAAAAACTTTCAGTAAGTGTTATCCAGTATTTTTTTGAAGAACATTACATTTAATTTGACCATGAAAATTATGTTTTTTAAGTTACAATGTTATAGTTATCATTTGGATATATTTTATGATCATTGAAGTTCCACATTTTTGTTGTTTTTTTTATTATTTCTTCCAGTGAGAGGGGTGATGTTATACCACTTCAATTACAACCAGAGACCCCCTGATAAGGGGGTTGAATCATGATGATGGTCAAATTAAACTTTTTATTGAAATTTTTTATTTTTTTCTATATCTTTTTTTATATTGGTAAGAACTATGTTCTACATGTATTACATGAAACCATAATTATTGAAACAATCATAGATATGATGAAAATAAAGCACATAGAGAACAGATAGGTTTTACTTGGTTCACCACAAATGGATGCATCCAAGGATCACACATTTATAATATATTGAAATTCCAAAATTCATTAATATTCACTAGTTTTATGGATACAATATTTCATCCATGGTCACTTTAAGCTAGGAGAACTACCATTACAATGTTTTAGGATTTGATCACTCCTAGCCAAAGGAGAATTTTCTGTTCTTCACATCCACACACTACTCTCATGAAGAATATTCCATAGTTTCTAGACTAGTAAGGCTAAGAAACATTATGTTCTATATTTTTTTAGCAGAAGACTCTTATTGCATAATAAATCCTCATTTTATTCTTTTTTTCTCTTATTTTCCACTTATATCTTCCACTATACTAGATGATATTAACTCTAGAATGAGAGAGTTAATTATTTTTCTTCCTCAACACAATCTCAGCAATTCTTATTCCTCAACAGAGGACAATTCCGCATTGAAATTATCTTGTTTCCCTATGACTACTTCAAATAAAGAAAATTAAAAGATATAATTATATTGTGTTTCTATTCCTCTTCAACCTGGATCTAGAACTGAAATATTCTTCCTTATTTATCTTTAGAATTCAGATATGAAAAAGGTATTGTTAACTAGGGAACCCCTCAAGAGAATAATTATTGGGTGTATAACCTTGAGAATATTATTCCTTGGTGCATGAACCTTGAGTGTAAGACCTTTGAGCATAAGAACCCTGGTGTATAAGACTTGTGACATGTATCTCCAAACAAGTAAACTCATTTCTTGATCCCTATTGAGATACTTTAATTGAAAGACCACAACCACAAGTCCCCTGATCATTAGAATCCTTGGTATAAGACCGTGTGTGTGACTTATTAGTGTCTAGCCCATGGATTTATATCTCCTTGATGAGATTTCTTGATTTCATAATCTCTACACTTATATGTGATCATGCAATCTCTCTTTACAATTGTGATAATTTAACTCCTTATGTTCTCCACATTCATGATCTATACTCCTTTTAGAATCTCCAATATACTACTTAATATAACACATTAAACTTAATCCCCCTTATAAATGATATGATAATGATTATATTTATATAAAATTTTAACCACCTTACTCTCTGATAAATATGTTCATCCATCCATTCATTCCAGTACCTCAAGAATCATGTGTGTTTTATAACTTAATCACATTACCTTCTTAGCTTTAAATGATCATGCAACTTCTCATCATGAGAATCCATGCCACATATTTTTCTATGTGATCACATAACCTCACCACATCCAATCTCAAAACATAACCTAGATCATGTGTCTCTGATCCCATGAACACTTTTATGAAATTATTTAAGTCTTGCGTAATTCACTTGTCTTCATGACTTTACACAAAAGAACTTATGTGCGTTCACAACTCTATATCATAAAACCTTAAAAAATATGTGCCTATGTGATCACTCTATCACAAATATATTAATACAAAATACCTCTCTCATTTATAGTGTAACTTCATTTATGTTCTTTTCATGACCCCATTACGTGTTCTATTTAAGATTTTTTCCTCACAAAACATAAATAAATCATGAATCCTCTGCATAAAAACTAGTGTATTTTTTTTGTTTTGATATCAAGGTATTTTTATTCTTATGTGATTCACCTAAATTCACCATGTTTAGGTGATCCACCTAACTTTATCACATGATCAGTTCATACTAATGTGGTTTTATCAACTTTCTCACTTAATACCTTAAATCTTAAGTGTGTTTCCCAATTTATCAATTAATTAAAATTTTAATGACCTATGAGGGTTTATGAATTCACATGTCTCTAATGCACTTATGTTATAAAATTATTCTTTCTGCCTTGTGTGATCATGTAAATATTTAAAGATTATGTGATTTTACTTCCTCTACTCCTAATTTTAATCCCTAAACAAAAAAAACATAAGGAAATTATTCCTACTATAATTCCTCTTCTATGATTCTAATTTAATTTTTTGTACTACTGATGTTGTACCAGTACAGATTAGAATAACTCCACACTATAATTGTTTTGTTAATCCTTCATACCATATTCATTTCAATTACTTAATCTTCATCAAATTTCATGGCATTCATATGTCAATTATGTTCATGATCAAAATTCATGGTATCTCTCTTCATACATAAAACTAATTGATAATAAATATAAAAAAATTGTTTTTGGTCTAACATTCTCCCCCTATATATTTTTTTGTTAATATTATCATAAATCTAAAATTCATAAAATGCTTTCAAGATACTAAGGAAGTGGATTTATGAATTCTTATTGTCTCCTGGTTACTTTTAACTCCCCATTTAACATAAAAAATGAAAATATCCATATGAAACAGGAGTTAATCTTAACCTTCATTTATCCTTAAGGTATCTTCCGAACATCCTTTGATATTGACTCCACCTTTATCATAGAATCCAATAGGGGTGATATCAACTAAAACTTTACCTTATACTAAAAAACAATCTCCATTAAATATATTTTAAAAGATCTTGAGTAAAAAAAGTTGGGTCACATAGCTCTCTTACAATTGCTACCATACAGATATTACCATCATTCAAACTTGGAGTCACTTCATTCTAATTGTTTCAAAACTAATGAAAAGTTTCAGTGAGTGAAATTACAACTTTTTATTGATTCATTGATAAATACTCTAATAATAATGAGTTAGAACTCATTATAGGAAATAAAATTTTAATTCAATAGACATAAATGTTATCCATGTCACTCATTTACTTCCATAGATACAAGTAACATAGATTTATTTATTTTGTAAATAATCATGTGATATCAATCACACTAACACCAAACAGTCAGTGAATAAGAAATTAGAAACAAGTGTGTGAGAGATACCACATGATAAGACAAATTATACTTCATATTAAAGATAGCTTCATGGTACCACTTGGAATATATGATCTTAAATTCTTCATAGGACTTCTTTTACAAATTAGACTAAACATCATAGAGTGCTCATCACCAAATCCACCTAAAAATATCAAGACTTTAACTGATACAAGTTATTAATACCAAATTTTTAGTTGAATATCATTGTTGAATTACTCTATGAGATGATTATATTGATTATTGGGAATGTTATTGATTTTATAGAATCTTCTTGGTAACCTAAAAATATTCAAGTGATACCACATTATTATAACACAATAGATAAACATGAAATATAGGAATATTTCTATTTTTACACCAATCTATATTCTCTTGAAGGTAAAATAACACTTGAACTATGGCATAATTCTAATGGTTAAATATTCAAAATAGCTTGGAACCACTAGATCATTCAAATACATCTTTGACTATTCTTTAGATTCACTTCAAGATCTTAATTGGTCGTACCTCCTTTATCTATATACATGTATTCTAGAATTTTATTTGTAGATCAAAGTGGTTACTTGACACCACTTGTTTAGTCTAACATCATATAGGAATTTCAAGAATTCTGACTCTTCTTATCACATGTATCTCCACTCAACTCATGCAATTGTTCCCTTTCAATACACTCACCCCATGGATTATATCTCCCCAAAATACAACATCATTATCAACATATATTATAAATAATTTAATGATTAGGGAGAGGGGTGACTCTACAATCCTCAAATAGAGTATTGTGGTTGGTCATGTTTGACATACCCTTTGATTCCATAATTTCTATAAACCATCAATGTGGTGATCCTTTTCATGTTCTCACTTATATTGAATTCTCTTTATATGAATTTTTTAAAACATACTTTTATTATCTTAGGTTTCTTCTAAATTACAAGAAAGGAACATTCATTCTTCTTTGATTCTTCCATCTTCTTATCCAGCTTTAAATGATCTATCCAAATAGTCAAGAATTATTTTCACACATGCTTAATATTATTTTTATATATATATTCTATGGGATTATTCTTCTTCGTAGTTGTGGGATTAAACCAAAGAGTAAAATTTTTATTCATTGATACACCACTATCCTTCTGCTCATTTTTCCTCCTCTGCTAGAGGTCTATTTCTATTGCCTTCATTTTTCACCTTGTGGAATGGTTTGTGAAACCACAAAGGATTGCTTCATGTCTCTCCCTTATTGTAGCCATTATAGCCACCCCATCCTTTTCCTATTGTGGTGGCCCTATATTCATATGAAAATCCATTTCACACAAAATTGGAGTATCTTACCACTTTTTATTCAATAGTTATTTACGTTATTTCTTTGAGATTTATTGTAAGTGTAACTTACTAAGTAATTGATATATATTTCATTGACCTCATTAATTTTTCTCTAATAATATAAACTTGTTTTCCATATCAAAAAGTTATCTAATAGTATATGAACTCTTGTTGTATGCCACATGATTATATGAACTCCTTATATCTTCTTTTACCTTCTCTTATTTCTTCCAACTACAATATCTCAAAAAATTCCAATTATTAGCATATATAAAACATCTCCCATTAAAAAAACACCTCATGTCATCATTTTTTGGTTGAAATTTTTATTCAATTAGTGATTCTTCTAACATTGATCCCTCGGTAATTTAGACACATACTCATGGTGTCTCCTGGATTTCTAGAATAGTAGCATTTCAGGGATACATTCTTTTTATATTTTTTACATTTTGATTTAGAAATATTCTTCCCTTGATTTTCAGATTTCACATTTGGATCCTTGCATACTCCACTCCTAGAAGATTCTCTAGAGGGAAAATCCACCTTCTATTTTCCCTTATATAGACTGAGATTTTCCTCAAACTCCTTAATATTTTAATCTTTCTATTATATTTGAGCTTCCATCTCCTTTAATCTGGAACTTGATTTATTCCTAGATCTTTACTTATCCTCTTGAGTTTTCTTGAGAGGGAGGATGCTCTCTTTCATCTCTTCCTCTGTGACCATCTGATTTCTAATATTTTGAGAAAATTAATAAAAAAGAACACTTTTTTCTTTCATCTTGGAACCCATTTTCTATATATCATCATTTAGGTACACCTCTTCTCTTTTCATCCTCTTATTATCTATGTACAAATCTTCAATGATTACATACTCCACTTCCTAAATAATCTCCCACTAATCCACCTTCTCTTATAAGGATTGGATCTTTTATTGATCACAGAACAAATTATATATAAATTGATGACCATTAATCATAACCACTTCAATTATGCGATAGTTATCATCATTCATGAGTGGTTTATTTTCACTACTAAATCCTCCAAAACATTTATTTTATAAATCATCTTCAAATGGATCCTTAAAGTTATTCATTTTGATAATTTAATCCACAAGAGACTCAATATTTTTATGCAATTATTTAATAGAGTATTTTAAATTTTAAAACACCTTGTAATGAATATCAATATTTATATTGAGAGTCACTAATTATTTAGAGTTCACCGGATTAATAGATTACCCAATCAATTATTTCTGAATTTATTTCATCTCTTCTTTAACTTGATCCATATATTCAGTAGATTCACTCAATAGACCACCAATATTTTTATATTTTGTTATTTGATTATCTAATTCTTTAATAAAACCTTCAAGTTGTACTTGAAGGTTAACAGTATCCTCCAATTCTTTCTTCTATAGGGAGAAATCAAAATTTACAAATTTACAAGAAACTTTTATGACATGGTTAGATTCAAATGAAATGTTAGTTTTAGAATAATTCACCTGAATTTCAGTAAATACTCTGCCAGTGGTACTCATCTTGTTATTTTTGTTCTTATTAAATTTTTTCATAATATTATCTTCACCAATAATGTTCAATGGAATTTCATATTTTATATTATTGAAACCTTCTCTTAAGGTTGACATCAATACAAGATTTTTCATTGTATTATTTTCAAAAAATAACTTCCAAAGTATTCCAAGTTTCATAAGTAGTATTATAACGAGTAGTTTCCTAAAAACATAACTAAAAAAGTTCTATTTATAATATTCTACATTCATGAATTATGAATTCTCTCACTATGCTTGGTTAAATTTTCATCTCTAATAATGTACTCCATGCCCTCCTTATCACAGGCTTATAGAAACATGATAATTTCTTTCTACCATCTATCAAAGTTAGCTCCATAAAAAATGGAGGCTTCATCATAGAATCTATGTGCACAAATCCAAACACTACTTCTGAGGTTGATCATTGAGTCTGAACCTTTAGGCTATAAAACCACTTATTTCAGCCAAAGATACACTGAGAGGGGAGAATCAAGGAGATGGTCAAATTAAAATATTTCTTTAAACTTTTTTGTCTTTTTTTTCATATTGTGTTCCCTCATTGGAAGTAACTATGTTCAATATGTATTAATTAATATCATAATTACTGAAACAATTACAAATATGTTGATACTAAAGCACACATAGAACAAACAGGTTTTACTTGGTTCACCACAAAGGGATATGTCTAAGGAAAACACACCAATGACATATCGAAGTGCCAAAAACTACTAATATTCATAAGTTATATCGATATAATGTTTCTATCATAGTCACTCTATTCCAGGTAAACTTCCTTTATAATTTTTTAGGGCTTGATCACTCCTCAACCAATGCACACTTCATCATCTTCACTTCAATGCACAACTCTTGGGAGGAATCTTCAATAGTTTTTAGACATGTAGGTCACTTCACCTGATAGGAACCATAATGTTCTGTCTTTATTCAGCATGAGACTCTAATTTCATTATAGCTTCATATCTACTTCTATGATTCTCTTCTTTTATACCACTCTCTTAAACTATGCTAGATAAGATTAACTCTTCAATTATAGAGTTAATTATTTATAATCCCCGACATAATCTCATTCATTTTTCTTCCCCTAATTATAATTCCACATTGATATTATATTTTTCCCTATATTTAATTTACATAAATATAATTCCAAGAGGTAATTATATTGCAGCTCTCTTCTTCTTCAACCCTAATGTTGAACTGAAATCATGTTCTCTCTTTTTTATTAGAATTCAAATATGACAAAGTTACTATTCACTAGGTTACCCATAAAGTGCATAACTCCTGGGTGTATAACCATGAGTGTGTGACTCCTAGGAACAAAACCCCAAGGCACAAGACCCATAAGCACAATAATCTTGAAAAAAGGCCCCTAACACATATGACTCTTAATTTTTATCTCCTTGCATGTTAACATATTTCCTAATATAGTGACCCATATTTTTAAACATATTATTAAATTATTTTTAATATAAACATCCAATAAAAAACCCAAATATTATGAGTTCTAATGTATTTTGATGACTAGGATAATAATATATTAAAAATAAACTAAAACACTAAGTCTTTATTTTATTCTTCATAACGAGATTCTAAGTCCCTTTAAGATCCTAAAACTACATAAGATAACTTGGGGAATACATAAATGAAAGGGGTGAGCTATAAATACTAGTAATTGAATAAACATGGTTATAAGGGGTTACATGTGATTCAAATGAAATAGCATATATCATAAAAAATATACCTCATGAATAATCACAAAGGTTCATAACATAAATCACATGGTATAATAAGATCATCGAAACATGGGGAAGTGGCAGCAACATAAAACATGACATAAGTATATATTAGGGATAAGCACCAAGAAAAAATCACATGGTGGATAGATACCCATCATAGATTAGGTTCACTCCTTAATCTCATACATAAAATCCCACAAGACAAAAACATTATGTGACATCCCAAACCCAAATTCCACTTAGAGGATCCCCAAGCCAAATTGGATACACATCCTCAAGTG
The DNA here is from genome assembly GCA_963277665.1 of Viscum album. Lineage (NCBI taxonomy): Eukaryota > Viridiplantae > Streptophyta > Magnoliopsida > Santalales > Viscaceae > Viscum > Viscum album. Next base: position 37,372,737 of record OY728127.1, on the reverse strand, counting down.
TATCTCCCGGAATGCCAGAGGTTGCTGATTAGTAGTGACGGAATAGTGTGTGTGTGTGTGTGTAGGGTGACTATTCCCTCATTACCATAGTGTAACACAATGTATAAATAAGATAATAAGAAAATATAAGAATTATTACAAATAGACAGGTGACATGGCAGAAGTGTACATGAATAATAAACAAAAAAACAATTGATAATGATATAAAAATGATGGTGAATATATGTCATGTATTTATAGAAAACATGGATACAAGGAAATAGGAAATTCAAGCTATAAAAAAGTACAAAAAAGAAACCAAAAACTATCCAAGCCTCCCAATCTCTAGCTTAGTCATCTGCAGCCAAGCTCCATTCAAATTCAAGCAAGTAATCAAATGTCCAAAGTATGATGCTTACCTTTTTCAACACTTATATACATGTAATATTCCTGGGTATCAATAGAAGCCAATATTTATTGTGAGATAAATCACAATATGCCACCACCAATTGTGGCTATAACATATAGTTTGTGTAATATAAACTAAAATAGTGTGCAATCATACATATATAAAAGTAAAGCAGTACCGTAATGTAAAAACCCAAGTACCAGCTTTAGCCTCAGCTGGTGTTTGAACATGTAATCATTTCATTAATTATTTATGTTCCGATTTATATATTTAAGTCACATTAGGTATAACCAAAAATTACATCCTAGCATGATAATAATAGTGATAAAAGATCAAATATATAATAAGTCATCCTATAACAATAATAATAAAGAGGATCCAAGGTAATCACTAATGAATTGTTAGCATCAGGGGTTGAACCAACTCAGGTAATAATCTATAGTCTGGATAAATTTGTAAGAGTGCAATCCAAGGAACATCACCCAATTCATCCCATAATAATAATTCTAATTGAGTCCAAGGAATCATCCAAGGTAAAATGGTATAAGCAATGACTATACCCAAGGGTGTATCCAGGGCGCCTCATATTCATAGATGTCATGCTAGATCCAAGGAGTGTATCCAAGGTATCCTAATATATTAATGATAATTGATGGATACTATGGTGTTATACCAATAATCCATTAATGAAAAAAATATTAGATTCTAAGGTTAGTCTCACCCTTGGCAACCGGCATCCTTGAATCGGAATGGAGTCCACAAGTGCTCAAAGAATTATTTTAGGAATCCAAGCCTATCCCAAGTATGAGAACTCCTATAATAATGATTAGTTCTATATGCAATAGGAACCATATAATCAATACATTTAATAAAATAGTCCATGTAATAATCATTTGTTTAATGTTATTTCCTTACATTAGTATCATAAGGCTAATAGGGAATGAAACCATTTAGTTCATTTAATTCATAATCAATTTATTAGGTTCACTCTTCTACCTTCCATTAAACATGGAATTGTTTTCTACAAATGTGGAAACAGTCCATTCAATTATTTCAATTAGGCCAAGTCATATACATAGTATACTTTCCAATTTAACAATTGAAACATTATTTAAATAAATAGAACACTTACCTTATAAGGGTCAAGTGACACTGACACATACAAGGTCTAGTAAAAACCAATTCAATGGTCATTTAACTAAGGAAGGGATTACCAATCATAGGTTCAAGCCAAAGAACACCTGAATGGTGGCACAAATGCACATAACAAAACTCAAAATGAATAATTAAGGAAAACACCCTACTTGGGGTGGTATATGTTGAGGATGTAACCTTAAATGGTGGATAACATTTATAATAAGAGTCTTAGAATATAGTTCTAATGACTATAAACAAGGCACAAGAATTAAACTAGAAACTCCCAATGAAATTGGAATACACACAAGGAAATTTATAAAATGAAAAAACTTGAGGGATGAGTTATAGACCACCTAACTCATACTTGTATGACCCTTCTCATCCAATATCAGCCTCTATTTTTTCCTGAATTGGAAGATATATATAGAATAGATCAATGCACTAAAAATAGGGCATATAAGCCTACATCTAAATAGTGTCATCGATAGAAATAAAAATTAAAAATGGCTAAAAGGGAATTGATATCTTACCAATGTGGATCCAATGTGAACAATGGGGATCGAATCAGAGTTTGGATGGTGAAATAGGATCAAATATAATCAAATAGGTAAAAGGGAGCACAAAAAGGAAGGAAGATCCTTTGTTGTTTTCTGGAGAAAAAATAGGAGTAAGGGATGGTTTAAAACATTTCATTAAGGTAAAATCTATCATTTCAACCAAAAAGAGGGGTCACATGGTTTGGTTGCATGGTTAGAAAAACTATGTGCCAATCATTCACCCTTCACTGCTTTAAGGGGAACTTGGCATGGTTATGCCACACGATTAGGGAAATTATGCACAAACATTGCAAAACACCTCTGCAACAATTTCTATAGTTTTTTCATGGGCATGAAGACCCTGGTACACAGTTAGGGAAAACTATGTTCCCTACTTCACCCCACCGTCCAACCCCACACAATTAGGAGAGACTGTGCGGGCTAGGTTGCACGATTTCTACTAACCATGCAACGAAGTGATTTTTTCCACCGGTTGGGGTTCTAGGCACTGAAAGATCCTTAGAAGCACCTATAACATTTTTGAACTCCATAGGCATAGGTATTATGTCTAAAATAAATAATTAGACCAAATTTAAGAGGATCCATACCTGAGGTAAAAATCGGGTTCTTACAATCTTCCACCCTTTATGAAACGTATCCCTGAGTTAACCTTCTAAGGGATTTGAAAAACTATCTAAGAAAAAATCTAACCACTAGGAATGTATCTTGACCTCTCAATACTATGTCTTATCCTATACATGGTTGTTGGGAAAAAATCCCCCATGGTATCATTGAATCATTTTTGAGGTGATTGTGTTTGTTGACAAAGTGGACATATGTGTTGTGATTGTTGACAAAGAAAACAATGACATACAATTTTTTTGAAAAAGGGGATTTCATGGTGTCATGTAGAGTTCAAGGGTTGTGGTTAATGATCCATGTTTGATTCAAGAATTCCGACAAAGAGATAGATGATCTGGAGGTGGTACAAAAAGAACAGTTAAAAGGTGGTGTCATTTTCCAGTGTTTGCCAAATTTTTGGGCCTGAAAATCAACAAATGAAGAAAAGTGGATTTTGGAAAAGGTACTTGTGCGCCATGTACTTGAAGGAGAGGAAACTTGCGCACCTAATGTTTTTCAAGATCAGAAGTTCAAAATATGGTAATGGAAAGAGGGTTGCGCAGGTATTGGTGTGGTCGCACAGGTGACTTGCGCGCCATGAAATGAAATGAGTGTCGGTGCCTAAGAGGGTTAGAAAGTTGCACGCCATATAATTTTCAAGATCAGATCTTCGAAATATGGCAATGGAAATAGGTTCATGTAGGTGTCTTGTATGGGAAGAAACCTGCGCACTGGGACTTGCGCGCCGAGGGGAGACTTGTGTGTCGCCGCGTAGGTTGACCAAATGCCTATAAATACAGGACAACCCCTCCTCATTTTTAATGGACTTGAACACTTAGAAAAATCAGAGCTCCTGTCACTCAGGTGTGGAAGTCATGCAAGTGGTGTGTGGTCGTGCAGGTGGACTTGCGTGCCAGTGTTTGAAGTTGTGCTCCAGTTGGTAGTTGCACGCCAATATTGGTTTGTGCGTAAAAGGGGTTGAGGTGCGCAGGTTTGGAATTGCCGAAGATTGTGCCGCGCAGGTGGTTGGGGTGGACCTGTGCGCCAGTTGTGACCTGCGCGCTGATACTTGCGCACCGGGTTGGACTTGCGCACCAAGTAAGGTTGATTCAAAGTGGTTAGTCAGGGCTGCGGGAAGGCTTTAATATTTCCTGATACCTTCGGTGCAAAGTGAAATTCATCTACGGGTGAAATTTGGACTTCAACAGAGCATCCACATACAACATTGGATGTATTCATTAGAGACAATGAAGAGACCTACAAGTCTATAAACTATGAGCAGATCCTTTTCGGAGCAGTGAGCAAAGGAAGAGGAAGAAGGTGATCCTCTCCACCGGCAGTGAGCCAGAGAGAGAGAAACAATGAGTGGCCCTTGGGAAAGCAGTGAGATGACCCTAAATTTTGTATAGAAAGTGAGCTTGGGAATAGAAGTGATATATCCTGAACTTTGTAAATAGCAGTGAAATTTTAGGGAATTTGGTACGACTGGAAACTTGTCGGCGTATGCTCCTTGGACGGAGCCCAGTGAGGGTGAACCAAGTAAAAATTGATGTGTCTTGTGCATGTTTTACATTCTGTTTATATTGTGTAATAGGAAAGAGAGAGAAGATTGTTTTTCATAACAGTGAAACAAGATCAGAATGGGCTTTAATTTTAAATTAGTCAAACCCTGATTCACCCCCCCCCCCACCTCTCAGGGTATTCAGCCTTGTGGACCTAACAATTGGTATCAGAGGGAAGGGTTGATATTAGTTCTTCTCTCAATGGAGGTCACTAATCATAAAGGGATTATGTTCTTCGATGGATGTAATTTTCAGATATAGAAGAATCGAATGCAACACTATTTCTGATCTTTGGGAATGAATGTGTTTTCAGCAGCTATTCATGGTATCACAGCTGATATTACTAGTGGTTCATTATCAGAAGCTGAGCATAGAGAGTTGGATACTAATGCCAAAGCAATCAATGCCTTAGGGGGAGACCTTTCAAATCCCATATATACAAAGGTGATGTCATGAAAAACATCACATTCCATGTGGGAAAAGATTTTGAATATATATGAAGGGTATACAAAGGTCAGAGAAGCAAAGTTGCAAGTGTTGTGGAACAAGTATGAATATCTGAGAAAGAACCTGAATGAGTCTGTTGATGCATTATTTGACAGGGTAAATGTAGTGGTAGAAGACATGCAAGGTCTTGGTGAGATTGTCGAATACATAAAAATTGTGAAGAGCATCTTGAGAAAACTTCCACCTCGGTTCAATCCGAAAGTCTCTATTTAGGAAGATAAAGACCCAAAAGAACTGACATTAGATAACCTGCACAGCACCCTTGTTCCATATGAAATGAGAAATGATGATAACGATGCTGTGGAGAAGGGGAAATCCAAAGAGGTGGAATTTTATACCATGAAGAAGCTCTCCATTGAATATTCTCAAGAGGAAGAAGATATAGATGAGGTAATTTCATTCCTCTCCTCAAATCTTCAAAGAGGAAAAGTAAAGTTCAAATGGAAAATTCCTCTTGCATGTTTTAGATGTGGAAAGGTTAGACATCTCGCAGAAAAATGTCCCAAAAAGTTTCAAGAATAAAATGATGAAGATGATGTTGAAATTCACAAGAATAAATCTTCAGCCTATGTGAAAGGGAAGATGTAGTTCAAGAGAAATTTCTTCAATAATAAGAATCTTCTTTCACAAGAAATAGAAAGTTCAGATGAGTTTGTGTTTGAAGAGGTTGAGGAAATAGAGAACTGCAAAGATCAAGGAGAAAATGCTATAGTGGCGGTCATTGGTAGTTCTCAGGAAAAGGAAGAAACTGACGCTAGAGAAGAAGAATAAGAAGTTGAAGGAAGAGTTGATATGGAAGCCGAATTGGAAGCAACTCTTGAGGAGATAGATGTTTGGAGAGCCAAAACGAAGAAAGACAATAAAGTTGTTCGTGATGCCAAACTCAATATGTAGCAGTTGGAAGAAGAGAAGTCTGAGTTGATGGATGAAATTGAAAAACTCAAGTTGTCAACACCAGAGAAATCAGAATCAGTTAGTGAGTATAAGCTCAAGATTGAAAAACAGAAATGGGAGATCGATGGCTTGAACAGAAAAGTGAAAGATCACGTCAAGCGTATCGAAGAGCTTAAAGAAGAATTTGTCGGTTTGTGAAGAAAAGTTAAAGACCAAGAAAGACCCTTGATTCCCAATATATTCTTGGGAAAGAAAGTCATTCTGAAGACTGAAAAGATGAAAGAGGAGCCTAGTAGTTCAGCAGGAAAGAAGCAGCAATTGATCTCAAACGTTAAGGCTGATTCAGGGCTTAATCAGAAGAAAAAATATGTGGAAATTGAAGTTAAACCGCAAGCACCCGTCCCTAAATTGAAGGTTGATTTGGGCACAAAGCAGAATCATAATATTCAGAGATCCCAAGGGGAAACTCATAGTGCTAATGTAACATGAAGGAATGAACCTTATATCTGGTGTTATTGTTGTGGGAAGATGGGACATTCACAGTATGTGTGTTCCATAACCAATAGATATCAAAGAGAACAAGAACAGATGTGGCATCCAATCAGAGAGCGGTTTTCCAGAACATATTTTGAAGGACTCTGTTTTTGGTGTGGAGGATTTGGGCACATGGCCAGGTACTGCACTTCAACTATACATAGAAATGTGCCAAAGCAGAATCAAAATGTTCTCAAGAAGTAGATCAATAAACCAATAGGTTATTTAAAAATGAAGAATATATTTGCGGCTCTGCAAGATGAAGCTGGTCCATCATACTCTGAGAAAGAACAGAATTCTCAATCCATGCCGAGTGTGAAGGAAAAATTATGGACCAAGAAGAAGAAAAATGAAAAGGTTGTGGTGGAAGAAATTTCCCTTAAGGCATTAGATCGCTATAGTGTATAGATCATTGATAGTGGTTGGACATCTCACATGACAGGTAATAAGGATCTTGTTACAGGCATAAAATATGACAAAGAAGGAGTTGTCAAATTTGGAAATGATGAAGGCCTAAAGATTGTTGGCTTAGGAAAATACAAGTTTGGGGGCAAAGAAATGAGACGTACTGATGTCTTGGTAGTAGAGGGTCTTAGTCATAAGTTGCTCAGTGTCAGTCAACTATGTCACTCTGGGCACTCTATCCGATTTACCCAGAAGATGTGTGTTGTGAAAGGAAAATATGGAGCAGTTGTTCAACAGGGAAAAAGAACAAAGAGGAATCTTTACCTTGTTGGTGTGGAAGAAGATTCGTGCCTTTTATCTAGAGAGTAAGAAAATCAGATGTGGCATAAGTGACTTGGCCATCTATGCCAACCATCTATGGAAGATCTGGTAAAGTGTGATGTTGCTTGAGACCTTCCCAAACTATCATGTGATCGCGCTCATATGTGTGATGCTTTCCAATAAGGGAAGATCATCAGAAAGACATATAGGCCAAAGTAACATAAATCAACTGGAGTGCTCTATTTGGTGCATGCTGATGTATGTGGACCTATCTCACCTCGAGCTATAAATGGGAAAAGGAAATATGGTCTTTTAATTGATGATTATAGCAGAATGTCCTGGGTATTTGTCATTACCCATAAGATAGAAGTGTTCAATTGCATAAAGCAGTATAGGAGGGAATTAGAAAGGATGCTTGGGCATAAAATTCTGAAGTTTCATACTGATAACGGTACGGAATTCACAAAAAGTCAAGTCAAAGACTATCTCGAGAAACATGGGATAAGGCATCAAGTTTCATCAGTGATAACTCCCCAACATAATGGAGTGGTTGAGAGGTAAAATCATATCATCAACAACATGGACATAATGATGCTTATTGACAAGGACCTACCAGAGAAATTTTGGAAGGAAGCAGTTTTGACATCGTTCTATATTTTGAACAGGTCTCTGTTGTTTTCTAAAGAAGGGAAGACTCCATATGAAATGTGGTATGTAAAGAATCCAATGTTGAAATACTTTCGAATCATTGGAATTAAGTGTTTCATTCTCAAAAAAGAAAATCACAGGAAGTATGAGTCACGAGGAGATGAGGGGATATTCCTTGGCTACTCAGGGAAAAGAAAAGAATATAAATGCTTCAACAAAAGGCTGGGAAAAATTGTTGAGAGCAATCATGCCACTATAGTCGAAAATGAACTGAATAATAAATGACCTAGTGAATAGTTTCTGGATGAAAGTGATGATGAGGTAAGAAACACAGGGGGAGTAGAAGTGGCAGAGGCTGACTCGGAAGAAGATACTGATGATGAAAAAGAAAGTGTCAAGTCTGTGTCTGCAAGGAATCCAAAAAGTCGAGCTGAAATTGATAGGCAAAATATCATTGGTGATCAGAAAGCTCCAGTTCAGACTCAAAAAATGAAATCATTGCAGCAAACATCGTTTTTATCTCAGGTGGAGACAAAAAAAATTTTTATGCACCTGAAGATGAAAACTGGGTTCAGGCTATGAATGAAGAGATTGATCAGATTGAGAATAACCAGACATGGGAGATTGTTTTGAGGCCAGCAGATAAGAACGCCATCGGGACTAAATGGGTCTTTCGCAACAAGATGAACGAAGATGGCATAGTGATTCGAAACAAAGCACAACTGGGGTGCAAAGGATACTCCCAAATAGAGGGTATCAACGTTGATGAGACATTTTCACCAGTTGCTAGGCTGGAGACAATCAGATTATTTTTGGCTATAGCAGTGCAAAGAAAGTTCAAAGTGTTTCAGATGGATGTAAAATCTGCATTCTTGAATGGATTTCTAGAAGAGGAGGTTTATATTGAGCAGCCATATGGTTTTCTCATTCATGAGGATGAGAACAAAGTTTGCAGGCTGAAGAAGGTGTTGTATGGGTTGAAACAAGCACCAAGAGAATGGTACTCAAGGCTTGATCAGTACTTGAAGAAGATTTGTTTCCAGAGTGGGGGAGTTGATTACAATCTCTATTTTATCAACGATAGTAATCAAAGGATTATGGTGTTGGTTTATGTCGATGACATAATTTTTGTCGGATCAGATGAAGCTCAGTGCAGACAATTTTCTGAATTCATGAAAAATGAGTTTGAAATGTCAATGATTGGTGAGCTAACGTTTTTCCTTGGTCTACAAGTGACAAAAGGAAGGAATGGAAAATTAATTTCTCAATCCAAATATGTGAAAGAGGTTTTAAGAATGTTTTTCATGGAGAATTCCAAGGATATGAAGACTCTGGTTGCTACCCGGATGAAATTATCAAAAGATGAGGATGGAAAGGAAGTTAATATCACAGAATATAGGAAAATTATTGGAAGTTTGTTGTACTTGACCGCAACAAGGCCTAATATTGTTTTCGCCACATGCCAGGCAGCGAGATATCAGAGTAATCCCAAATAAAACAACATGCTTGCAGTGAAAAGAATACTTCAGTATATCAAAGGAACTGTGGATTTTAGTCTGATATATAATGACAAATCTCAATCAGTGTTATTGGGTTACACATATGCGGATTCGGTTGGATCAGCAGATGACAGAAAATCAACATCAAAAGGTGAATTCTATCTTGTTGGATTGTGAATTTCTTGGATAAGAAAGAAGCAAGATTGCATTTCATTGAGCACTGCAGAAGCTGAGTATATTGCGGCCACTCAAGCATGCACACAGTTATTATGGATGAAGCAGCATCTTGAAGATATGGGAGTTGAAGTGAAGTCTCCGATCAAAATCCATTGTGGTAACTCAAGTGCTATAAATCTTAGAAAAAATCACATCCATCACTCAAGGAAAAATCACATTGAGATCAAATATAATTTCATCAAGGAGAAGTTTGAGCAAGGACTTATGAAATTGGAGTATGTTTCAACAGAACTACAGGTTGCAGAAATTCTGACCAAGGCCTTACCCAAGGAAGCGTTTGAAAGGCATCGACTAGCTCTCGAAGTTCAGTATAATCCCCGCACTTAAAATAGTGTGGATGTGGGACCACCCCCTCTCCCTGAGGTATGATGTTTTTTTCCCTAAATGTGATGATATGTGTTCTCTACTCTATTCCGGACTGCAAAGGAGTGACCTTTGGGTTTGTTGACAAAGGGGGAGAAAATAGTGATTGTTCAAGGGGAGACAGTGTGGCAATTTGATAAATCATGATAGATACTGGGAGAAGCTGATAGGTGGAGCAGCCAGATAGGGGGGTTGAAGATGTGCTGAAGTGGATTTTCAACTGACGAGAGTTAAAGCTATGAGAAGATAGGGGGGAGCATTTTAAATCTGACGATGCTAAAAATGATCGATCAAAGAATAGATATCATGACAGATGAGGATTGTGATAAAAGCAGAAGAGTAGTGTTGGAATGCGGTAAGACTATTTTCAACAAATTGGTATCAGTTTGGTGTCAACAGTGGGTGTTAGATTTGAAGTGATTCATTGATTAACTTTTCATTTACTCTTTCTTCTCACGCCGAGCATTGCTCATGTGGCTTAGAGTATGTGTTGAGTAAATCCTTGTTCACTATCAGAATCGCAATAGGCGAATGGTGGCTGAATAAGTAATGATGTATCTTCTTATGGAAGAGTTTTCAACAAACCCAAATGGGGATATTATTGGGCCAAAATCCCTCAAGGTATCATTGAAGCATTTTTGAGGTGATTGTGTTTGTTGACAAAGTGGACATATGTGTTATGATTGTTGTCAAATCAAACAATGACATACCATTTTGTTGAAAATGGGGATTTAATGGTGGCATGTCGAGTTCAAGGGTTGTGGTTAACGATCCATGTTTGATTCAAGAAAGTTGACAAAGAGATGGATGATCTGGAGGCGGTACAAAAAAGAACAGTTACAAGGTGGCACCGTTTTCTAGTGTTTGTCAAATTTTTGGGCGTGAAAACCGACAAATGAAGACAAGTGGATTTTGGAAAAGGGACTTGCATGCCATGTACTTGAAGGATATGAAACTTACACGCCTAATGTATTTCAAGATCATAAGGTCAAAATATGGAAAAGGAAAGAGGGTCGTGCAGGTATTTGTGTGGTCGCGCAGGTGAATTGCGCGCCGTGAAAGGACCTGCATGCCAGTGCCTAGGAGAGTTGGAAAGTTGCGTGTCATATGTTTTTCAAGATCATATCATCAAAATATCCCAAAGGAAATAGGGTCACACAAGTGTCTTACAGGGGAATAAACCTGCGCGTTGGGACTTGCGCACCGAGGGGAGACTTGCGCGTCACCGCGTAGGCTGACCAAATGCCTATAAATACAGGACCACCCCTCCTCATTTTTAACGGAGTTCAACACTTAGAAAAATCAGAGCTCCCGTCGCGCAGGTGTGGAAGTCGCGCAAGTGGTGTGTGGTCATGCAGGTGGACTTGTGCGCTAGTGTTTGAAGTTGCACGCCAGTTGGTAGTTGCATGCCAATATTGGTTTGTGCGTAAAAGGGGTTGAGTCGCGCAGGTTTGGAGTTGCAGAAGATTGTGCCACGTAGGTAGTTGAGGTGGACCTGCGCGCCAGTTGTGACCTGCGCGCTGATACTTGCGTGTCGGGTTGGACTTGCGCACCAAGTAAGGTTGATTCACGACGGTTATTCAGGGCTGCGTGAAGGCTGGAATATTGCCTAATACCTTCGGTGCAAAGTGAAATTCATCTACGGGTGAAAGTTATACTTCAACAGAGCATCCACATACAACAGAGGATGTATTCATTAGAGATAATGAAGAGACCTAAAAGTCTATAAATTGTGAGTGGATCTTTTCCAGAGCAGTGAGAAAAGGAAGAGTAAGAAGGTGATCATCTCCACTGGCAGTGATCTAGAGAGAGAGAAATAGGGAGTGACCCTTGGGAAAGTAGTGATATGGCCCTAAATTTTGTATAGGCAGTGATCCTGGGAATAGAAGTGAGATATCCCAAACTTTTTAAATAGTAGTGTGCTTTTAGTGAATTTGGTACAACCGGAAACTTGTCGGCATATGCTCCTTGGACGTAGCCCAGTGAGGGTGAACCAAGTGAAAATTTTTTTGTCTTGTGCATGCTTTACTTTCTATTTATATTGTGCAATGGAAAAGAGAGAGAAGAGTGTTTTTCTTAACAGCGAAACAAGATTAGAACGGGCTTTAATTTTAAATTAGTCATACCCTAATTCACCCCCCCCCCCTCAGGGTATTCAGCCTTGTGGACCTAACAATGGTCGTGCTACCATATCACCTATACTAGAGGGTCAGACTGACCTCAGAGAGCCTTCATGCTCTAATCAGTGATGTGTATAAGATACTCCTCAAATGAAGCATCAAAATATAACTTAACCTCTTCAGGATCAAAAGTATTATATGGGTCATCATGATACTGGTGAAGCTACAAAACATAGAACATGTCATGCATGGAATGTTTCTTATTAGGTAGTAACAACTGATAGTATTTTCACCCAACTCTCTCCAGAATCTAAAAAATCCCTAAATAATGAGGCAATAGCTTCCATTACCTCTTTATTCATCTATTCTCAAGCCTGGGTGATGCCTGTAGGAAAACATGACCCTTGACCTTGTACTCCCAAGGTCATCTATGGAGATTGGAATAAGATTTATTTCTATAATTATTAGTAGAAAAAAAATTCATAATCATCTGAACCTTCTCTGAAGTCTCCTGCATGAGATGAGAACCTAATAGAATTTCCTCTCCTAAATCTAACTAGTACAGGGGTGAACGACATGGCCTACTGTACAAGGATTAAAAAGTAGTCATCTGAATTTTCACCTGAAATATATTATTGCATCCGAACTTGAATAGAGGGATATGATTCTCCCAAGAACCACCTAAACCAATGATTCATGCTCATAGCATGTCCTTTATCACATGTATCTTCCATTCCTACTGACCATCGATCTGAGGGTGAAAGCTTCAGAAGCACATGTGTACCCATAAGCCTTCTTCAACCCCTACCAAAACCAGGATGTAAAGCAAGAATCACTATCTAAAATGATTTTATGAGGGACCCTATGTAGTTAGATGATCTCACAGTCATAAAATCTTCCCAACTCATCAACTAAGAAAGTCTCTTGGATAAGAATGAAGTGGACTACTTTTGTTAGTCGGTCAATGAAAACCAATACATTTTTACTACCTCTATGAAACCTTAATAAAAAAACTACAAGATCCATGGAAACATCTTCCAATTTCCATTCTAGGACCGGAATCCACTATAACAAGCCTTCAGGTCAATGGTGCTCAGCCTTCACCTACTGATAGGTGAACACCTAGTGATAAATCCTTCTATCTAACATTTCATCCCAATCCACCAATATTGGCATCGTATAACTCAATTCATTTTGGAGATTCCTAGATGAACTACCCATTTAGAATCATGGGACTCATGCATACATTCCTCTCTCATATTTTTAGGAATCCAAACACATCCATGTATACGTATTATGTCATCTCTATCCATAAATCAATATGGTGGTAGGTCATCAACTAAAATTCTCTCACAGAGAACCAAGCCTTCAGGATATGAAAACTACCTAATCATCACCTTCTCAAGGAGGGAAGAGGTAACTACCAAGGCTGAGATATAATACTGCTCGTGACTATCATGAAAATCCATATGTAGCTCGGGAAAATGGGCCATCAATTTCCATTAATCACTATAATCTCATATACCTTGTGCCTGAGTTTTCTGACTCTATGCATTGGATACTACATTACCCTTTCCATGCATGTAAGAAATCTCAAAATCAAAGGACTGATTATATTCAACACATATCCATTGTATGAGATTAAATTAACATTATTTGAAGATATATTTGAGGATCTTATGGTCCGTATACACCACAAGGCAGTCACTCATCAGATATTTTTTCCAATAATGTAAGGAATATACAAATGTTTCTAGCTCAAGGTCATGCATTGGGTAGTTTCTATCATGTGGCCTCAACTTCTGATATCTATATGAAATTAATCTATCCTCATAAATCAACACTACACCTAAACTGATTTTGGATGCATCAAAAATCACTATATAGCCTCTTCCAAGCTCTAGAATTATCAAAATAGGTTCCAATACAAGCCTACCTTTATTCTCCTGAAAGGATTTCTTGCACTCCTCTAACCACAGGAATAACACCCTTATTTTTAAGACCATAAGGATGTTCAAAAAGGTGTGAGAATTCCTGTATGAAATTAATTTAATATCCATCCAACCCCAAGAAACTTAATATATCAAACATGTTCTTGGGATGATCCTAGGAAACCACTCCACTCACCTTATCTAGGTTAACCGATACTCCTGATTCCAAAATAATATGACCCAAAAAATGAACTTTGTCAATCTAGAAGTGGTACTTCACAAGATTTTCATAATGATGATTATATTTCAGTGTATTCATAATGATATCAAGATTATTAGAATATTAACTACAAGTATGAGAATACACCAAGATGTCATCCACAAATACCATGAAAAAAGAATCCAGAACGGAATGGAAAACCTTATTCATCAAATCCATGAAAATGGAAATTGATTTCATAAGGCTGAATGGTGTAACAAGGTACTCATATAGACCATACTTGCTATGGAAAGTTGTATGAGGTATGTCTGATGGCTTGAATCACACCTGATGATAGCCCAATCTCAGTTCAATATTAGAAAACACTCTATCTCCTCATATCTGATCAAAGATATCATCAATTCGAGGTAATGGATATAGGTTCTTGACTATAAGTTGGTTTAACCATCTGTAATCCACACATAGATGAAGGGTTTCATCCTCCTTCTTGGTGAAAGGTAGGTAAACTTTAAGAGGAAGTGTTATTCCATAACAAAACTTTGGTGTCTAAGTCCTCAAGATATCTCTTGAGATCCTGGAGCATAGTACATTCCATTATATACAGAGCAATGGATACTGGATCTGCTCCTTGAATAAGATAAATTGTAAACTCTAACTCTCTGTTAAGAGCTAATCCAGAAAAATCATCGGGAAAGATGTCACTGAAATTATATACTATCAGAGGGAATTTATCTTGATATAAGTCATGGTCCTCTACAAAGAGATTATCAATCTGGGTGGTCACTCCACCAAGCCCACGATGCTTTGGTCCATCTCCACCAGCTAGGACATCCCACTCACCCTTTTGTAGATAACTGGTTCCCTCTAGTGATGTAAACAATACCCTACGGTGATATTACTCTACAAAGGCATTATACAGGACCAACAAATCCATACCAATAATAACATAAAATCCTCTCACCTCAAGAAAAAATAGGTCCCAGAATAAAGGGTAATTACATACCTCAATGGGACAGTCCTTGCATTGGTGTATTCCCTATGTCCATACTCACAATGATGTATGCAGGGTCATCACACCACATTAATATTGTATTTCAATCCTGATAATTTCCATTATAGATAAAGATATAAAGGATTTTAAAGAACCAATATCAATTAAATAATATATTTTAGTGGAGGCTACTACAATAGCACCTTGTACTATAGATGTTCTTGCACTCTGATCCTTGGGTATCGGCTGTAAAGTAGCAACTGGCCTAATCCAAAACCTTGTGCTACAACTGGACTACCCTGATCATGACCACACTACTGGTGCTGATGATAATCTAATGTTTGATTACTTGGGCCATGACCTCCTCCTCATATAGTCCTACATGTGCTACTCCAACTCCCCACCTGGTGTGGCGTAAAAGAACCAACTTCTGAAGGTGGAGTTGGTGTAGAATATCTTCAACTAGAATCAGATGGAAAGGTTAAATAGAATATATGAAGGTTCCCCATATGGATGAAATCCCAACACTCCATAGGGTATCTATCACATTGAGGCTTTATATTCCCCTATCATCCGCACTAATAGAACACCATAGAGATACCCATATGGGTACTCCCGATGCCACTACCCTAACGTGAAACCTCGAGGGAGTGTTTCCTGGTGTTGGAAAAACTATTGGCCTACATTATCACTAATAATCTATTCTTGGTACTATCATTTTCCCCCAGTTTCACTCAGTGATAATATCCTAATTGATGATCTCATAGAAAGTATGTATGATAAATACATTCACTTGAGTATAGATGGAATAATGGATCTCATTCTTGAATCGTCTAGCATGTGAAATCTCATTACCACTTAGAAGAGGTGAAAATCACTGTAACTCATTGAAATGCACTGAGTACGCCATGACTAACATAGAACCCTACTCTAGATGCATGGACACTCTAGTTTAGTTATCACTAAACATCTAAGGAAAGAAGTGATCATAAAAGGAATTCAATGAATCATCCCATACCATGACCTGATGGTGACCAGCCTAGGTAACCACATCCTAACAGTGCTTTGTCAAATCATACAGCATATACATAGAAATATTGACCCTTCACTCTGTAGGCATCACTAGATGCTCAAAGATAGATAGGGTAGCCTCCAGCCCAGTCTTATCACTTTATGGGCCTCCATCCCCTAAGAAGGTGGGAGAATGATGATGCTAGAATGCACACCTCGGATAATCCATCATAGGTTAAAATCGTGGAGAACCATGTATAGACTACATCCTACCTAGGAAACTATTATGAAACTGATCATCAGTTCCTAGATAAATTACAATAGGTAGTGCCTCAATTGTCACTCCTATCAGTAAGGTTGGCAGCTTAGTGCCCACCACATCTAGAGCATGGTCATCGTCGCCCTCCTGGAACATGACATGAGTACATCATGGAGGTATTGGTCTACAAATTCTAAGATCACGCCTTAGAAAAATATTTGAATCATATATATAGGAATAATGGAATCTGAATTTAAAGAAAGGGATCACTACCCATGGTATACTACCCCAACTACCCACTTAGAAGGCCAGGTATTAGTAAGTGTTCAAGTATAAATTATGGGTGTTCTAGTAGATGAAGTGTCAATAGTACCATGCCTCTTCATTTTCTGGAAACCATTTACTTTTATGTTAGATTTCAAATTTTTAAATTTCATTTTCTTATAAATTGATATCAATGTTTGATTTAAAATTTATTTTTATTTCTAGTAAATTAGGGCCTATACACCTTATCATAGAAAGTGACACCCACTAAATTTCAATCCAACCTAGTCTATATCTAGTCTTAGAATGTAATGGGTTATATATTATGCCTTGAATCGGTAAACTATCCATTCTAACCCAACAGGTCCCATACACCTCATAAATTGAAACAATAAATCACTCAATTACATCTAAAGATCATCACATACATGTGTATATATATATACATATATATATATAACAAGGTTCAATAAACAATCACAAAAAATCCAATAAATTCAAGAAATGAAATTCACCTATAAGGAATGGAATATGAATGGAATGTGAATTCTAAGTGCCTATGATGATGAAGGTAACAAAGATATCTTCCATCATGTCATTAGTACATGGATAAAATGAAATTATCAATCAGTGTGTTACCCAATATAGAAATTATATCAATACTAATAAGAAAAAATACAATAATAATTATAATTCAGGAAACTCAGCATTTACCCCGAACATGGGTTAGTTATGCCCAATAAAAAATTATAACCATGTTCCAAAGTGTTCAAAATCTCCTAAATATTGTCTCCAAATAGTAAAGAAATAAATGAGCTACTTCTGATTCCAATTTGTGATGTCCTAGACCTAGATTCCACTCAGAGGTGTCCCGATCTTGGTTGGCCACATGGCCTCAAGCACATCTCTCCAAATTCAAGACGATGTCAACTAGGAACAAGGTCCTAGGGTGTGTCTATGTGGAAACTATTACCTCATTACTAGAGTGTATCATAGAGGATAAATAAAATAATAGGAAAATATAAAATGCATTATAAGAAGGCAGGTGAAATAGTAGAAGTAAACTAGAATAATAAAAAATAGGAACAACTGAAAATGATATAAAAATGATGGTGAATACATGTCATGTCTCTATAAAACTAGAAAACATGGATACTAGGAAGCAAGAAATACATTCTATACAAAAGTAACAAAAAGAAACCAAAAAATATCCAAGAAACCTGAGCTCCATCCCATTTATCTGCTACTATGTTTTATCCTAATGAATGTAATCAATCAAGTGTCCAATGTTGGATACTTCCTTTTTTCAACACATCCATATATGTAATATTCATGGGTACCAATAGTGACCTAGATAGGGTGTGAGATTAATATTAGTATTCCACCACCAATGGTGTCAATAACATCCATTCTGTGTAATATAAATTGAAACATTTTCCAATAATTCATATATAAAATTAAAGCAGTACAATAACGTAAATACCCAAGTACCTTTTTCAACCTCAATTGGTGTCTGGACATGTAATCATTTCATTAGTTATTTATGTTCTAGTTTATATATTTAATTCTTGTTTGGTATAACCATCATTAACATTCTGACAATATAATAATAGAAATAAAGGATCCAAGATATATTAAGGCATCCTATAATGATAATAATAAAGAGGATCCAATGTAATCACCAAGGCATCCTTAACCTCAGGGGTGGATCCAACTCAATTAATAATCTATATCCTGGATAAAGGGGTAAGACTGTAATAAAAGTGGCATCTCCCAATGCATTCCACAATAATTATTCTAACTGAGTCCAAGGAATAATCCAAAGTAAAATGGGATAGCAATGTCTAGGCCCATGGGTGTATCCAAGGTGCCTCATATCCATAGATGTCATATTGGATCCAATGAGTGTATCCAAGGCATCCTAATATCTGAATGATAATGGGGGGATCCTATGATGTCATACTAGGCATCCACTAGTAGACAAAGATTAGGTTCCAAGGTGGGTCTCACCCTTGGAAACCTACATCCTTGAATTAGAATGGCGTCTATGAGTGCTTAAGGAATTCCATTAGGAATCCAAATCTATCTCAATTTTAAACACTTCAATAATAATGATTACGTCCATATAAAATAGGAACCCTATAATAAATTCATTTAATAAAAAAATCCATGTAATAATCATGAAATTTATGAGTTCATTTGGTTCATATTATTTCCTTTCATTAGTGTGATAAGGATAATAGGGAATGAAACAATTTAGTTCATTTAAATCATAATAAATTTATTTAGTTCACTCCACTTCTATTAATTAAAAATGGAAAGGTGTTATATGGACGTGAAACATGTCCATTTAATTACTTCAATTAGGCCAAGTCATATACATAGTATACTTACCAATTTCAACTTTTAAACATTCTTTAATTAAGTAGAACACTTACCTTAGAAGGGTCAAGTGGCACTGACACATACAATGGATATTCAAAACCAATTAAATAGTCATTTAACTAAGGATTTGATTACCAATATCAAATTCAAGCCAAATCACACCCAAATGATGGTGCAGTTGCACATAACAAACCTCAAAAGGCATAATTAAGGGAAAACCCAACTTGGGGTGGTCGACGTTGAGGTCATAACCTCTAATAGTGGATAAAATTTATAATAATAGTATTATAATATAGTTATAATGACTATAAGTAAGTCATGTGAATTAAACAGGCAACACTCGATGAAATAATGCACACACATGGAAAATTATAAAATGATTAAACTTGAGGGATGAGTTATAGACCACCTACCTTGTACTCATATGTTGATTTTTATCCATTATCATCCTCTAGTTTGTAATGTATTGGAAGATATATAAAAAATGGATTAGTTCCATGAAAATAGGGCATATGATCCAGAATCTAAATAGCATTGTCAATAGAAATAATAATGAAAAATACCTAAAAAGGGGTTGAGATCTTACCTATGTGCATTAGACATGAAAAACATGGATCAAATCAGAGTTCAAATGGTAATAAAGGATTAAATATTGTCAAAGAGAGAAAAAAAGGAGCTCAAAAGGGAAGGAAGAGCCTTTGTTGTCCATTGGAGAGAAAATAAGAGGATAGAAGAGTTTAAAACATTTAATTAAGGTAAAATCTTTAATTTCACCCAAAAATAGGGGTCTCATGGTTTGGACACATGGTTTTCCAAACCATGCACCCATCGTGTTCCCTTCACAACTTCAAGGATAACTTTTCATGGTTAGGCTGCATGGTTAGGTAAACCATGTTCCAACTATGAAAAATTCATCTTCAACAATGTCTATAGTTTTTGTGTGGGGAATGCAGCCCCTAAATCATGGTTAGGGAAAACTATGCACCCTATATAACCCCACAATATATCCCATCATGGTTATTAGAAACTGTGTGGTATGGGTTGCACGGTTTTTAATAACTATGTGGTCTAGTGATTTTATCCACCGTATGGGGTTCTGGGATCTAAAAAATCCCCAAACACCCCCTAAATCCTTCATGAACTCATTATAAATATGTATTAGGTCCAAAATAAAAAAAAATAGATTAAATTTAAAAGAGTACATACCTAAGTTAAAAACTGGTTTCTTACACATTACCCAATTCATTGGAGTACTATCTCGGTGCACCTAGCATAACATGTACATTCATATTTGTTCCATAAAATGGAGTTAATCATAAGTCATAATCAAAAGGAATTTGAGAAATGAACTTAAGGCATGTATTACTGTAAGGGTTGGTGTCCTAAGAACCAATTGTTTTGTACTTTTATTACATAAATGTTCACTTATTATATTGTTCATTGTTCTGCATGAATATAATATAATAATGTCCTTGAATATTTGTTGCATTAATAAGGTCATGGAAAATCCCTGCTATGATGATAACCTTGAAATGCTATAACAATATTCTTAAATAAAGTTCTGTGGTTGGATGACATACTATGTTAGGACACATAGTATACAGACCGTCATGTGCGAGTACTCGTAAGAAGACAAGACTCTCTCTCATGGAGTTCGCACTTGGTAATCTCCAAGAAGGGATATTATGAGAACAGACCTGCCAGTAGCAATTCTGCATTTCATGGTGTCACCGGATATTGCTATCTATGAGTGTGTGTAATGGTCCTTAGACTGGAATATTATCATTAACTCGTGTCATGACTCGCGTACTTATATTTACTAACGAAAACTGTCACGCAGATAGTTGGCAGGAAGTAGGGTACGTTGGGTGCGTCACGAGTGACATGTTATTAATGGATAAGTCAAGGAAGGATTTGTCCCTTCCATTTATAGAAGTTGATATCTTGTCCCTTTGATTGAAATAGAACTATCGTATTAAATTCCATGGCCATGGTGTGAACGACGAGTTTATTTCAGGTAGTCAAAGAACGGCGGATCAAGCATATAGGTTTATGACACAACCAAGAAACCTGCTTGATGAGATATCGAGACAAAGGGATTAAATTACATAGTAAGCGTTCGTATGAGGTGATACATCAATGCGGTGTCAACTTCTTTATCTTGGGTGCCTTGACCCGTTGCTAGAAAGTTATCTTGGACTTTAGGCAAGCTCGCCTAATGCCAATGAGAAAGTGGCCTAGAGGGTCACACACTAAGTGTATTCAAATATCTCAAGTATAATAAAGATTATTCCCATACGTGGTTTAATAATTTTTAAAGGAATCCTAAATCGTTTTAATAATGGAGGAATAAGGAAATGAAAAACAAGATATACACGTCGTGTATTAAAGATTACACGCCGTGTAGTTTTTCAGGGAAAAAAAGTACACGCCGTGTATTAATAATTACACACCGTGTAGTTTTCTTTATGGAAAGGAAATGAATAAATGAAAACAAGATATACACACCGTGTACATTGAATGTACATGCTGTGTAGTTTTCAATGAAAAACAAGTACACACCGTGTATTTATTAATACATGCCGTGTAGTTTTTCCAGTCAGGATTTTGAGGATATAATATTATTTTAAATGATATTTATTATAATCAGCGTGGGCGCATGTCAAGGAATTAATTATTTGACATGGGGGTTTTAAATAAGAGTTAATGAAATAAATAAAATGTGTAACGTGTTTATTTATTGTCATAACTCTACAACCTTAAACCTGATTATAAATATCCTCACAACCCCAACTCTTTTCCAACACACTAGAGAATCGTGGTGCACAACAATTCTGGAGAATTATTTCAAAGACGAAAGAATCTCTTCCTCCAAGAATGCTCTTAAGATTGAGATAGATCCTCTTCCATCGGATCAATATGATCTAAGGCAGACAACACAAGAAAAGGTTTCTCCACGCTAGCACCCAGAGGCTCCTTTGGCGACATCCCGAGATACGAGGTACATGTGTGGATCACCGCTAGAGGAAGTCTACACTTGGATTCTGCGACGCAACGACGAATCACATCAGAATGTGATCAATAACATCAACGAAGAAAGAACACTGAAAAGGTATTTATTTTTAATTGATTAAATTAATTATAATCAGCATGTAACGATCCTTGTTTGTGGTTCCGGGACAAACCTTCTTCTTTGTCTATTTCTGTTATTCGATCCGTGGAGACTGGCGTTTATCGTCGTATTGATCTCGGATTGATCATTGTTAATGAAAAAAATCCAAGTGGGCACATCCACCCACGCGCTTCCGTTGTTCCCAGAACCTTTAAATGGTATCAATGTGAGGTTACAACATTGATTATAGTTATTTAATTTTCGTTGATAATTTAGGCATTTATATTTGATTCGATTTGAAATAAATCGTTCTAGAAATCTGAATTAATGAGATATATTCTTCCTCCTTTGTTTCTTGATTCATATCACAGAAACAGCCTTTTAATTTTAATTTTTGATTAAAATAAAAATGGGGAACTCATCCGGAGGAGCCGCTCTTTCTGTCTGTACAACACGGGATTACACGGCGTGTAATTAAAACTACACGTCGTGTACTTAGGTTCAATGAACTGGAACTGGTCCGCCAAACCACATCGTGTGAATTGAATATGCCTAAGTATTAATCACGCCATGTTGACCAGAATTGAACAGTGCGTGGAAACCAGAATACACGGCATGTATATTAGAGCAACACGCTGTGTAGTCCGTTCCGGCCTAGGTGAAACCGTGTACATGGATAAGTCGCGTACCGCGTACACAGGGTTTCCAGGCTGGTTACCGCGTAACAAGGAAGTACATACTGTGTATGATTTATCTTCATGCCATGTACTCCAAAATTTCCAAAGTACATAAAACATGCCAAAGCCCCCGGCGCGTACTTTGGATAAAGGGTGAAAAGAAATACATGCCGTGTAATTATAAACTACACGTAGTGTACTTTCCATAAATGGAATTTCACCAGGTTTCCTTCAATGTACAAAGGCCCGTACAAGGAATATGGATGAGAAGAATCTCAAGGAAATTCATAAAGGAATTTAAGATAAAGAATTGATTAATTATAAGATCATAATTAATTGAATTCGAGCGTGACTTATCTTAAATGAAAGAACGATTAAAATAATTTGAATTCTAAATATGAGTAAATGTCGTTGCATGCTATGGATGATCATGAGCTAGACCAAAGACCCTTTGTATGTGTATGGTTTCATTTAAATTTATTTGTTGGCCTGCGAGCCTTCTTCCAATAAAATGTAGGGCCTGTGTGCCCATGGTTTCTTTAATGCAAACCCATGTAATGGAGGATCTCCCAAGCTAGATGAGAGGGTTCAAATTCTGAAGCCGAGGGAAAACCGACGTAAGAAGATACAAAGGTGGATAGGTGGGAGCTGAAAAACATGAACCATCGGGTTCAAGGTGTTTTCCCTGGGTCAGGGTTAGCTTATCAAAAACCACTAGATAAGCTAACCAATAGAAGCTCATGATCATGCCATCTTATTTTTTTCTGTCTAAATTGCATGGTTTATTTATTATGTATGTGTTGTCACGATCACATAGTTAATAAAATGAACAATCATGCAAAGATGGAATAAAATAAAAACCGGACTATGTGTAAATAATATCGGAACATGGTTAATCTCTTAAGCAAGCATCACTTAATATTAACAAGCATGTGATAATGCGAAACAATGCATAAAAGAATAAAATCCATCAATACCATATTAAGTTAGACCAAGCCTTCCGTTACTTGATTAAGGGCAAGACTCAATAAAACTATGTGTTTAACCAACCCTTGTTGGGACACTTACTTTTATAAAGGAATCCCTTATGAAAGGTTTTGGGTTGACTTAACCATATTACATAAAGAGGAGTAGCCCTTGATAGACTTGGTGTAATATTAGAGGCAAGAGTTCAAGAAATCCAAGTCAGGATTTCAGGATTGGGGAGTCCACTCAACAGATCAAGGAACTGTAATCTCACAGTTGGAAAAGACCTACCTACCTAAATACCTTCAAATAGATTGAACAAACCTTTTTGGGGTTATGAGAAGGGGAATATGGATCCTTTCCACTATAATGTCAAAGCAACTAGACATTCCAAGTTCAATGGTCAGGGCCATTGGGACTTGATAAAATAGTGGTAGAATTAATAAATTCATTTATTATTTTTCATGAAATGTAATCAAGAAAGTACTGATAAATATGCTCTTTTAATTTGTAGAATCGAAATGACAAACTCTTTAACCACATTTTCTCTGCGATCAATTCTGGATAAAGACAATATCCTCACCGGCAATAACTTTCTGGAATGGTTTAGGCACCTTCGGGTTATCCTACGCCATGAACGAATGTTTTACGTGATGGAGTCATCACTTCCTGATTCTCCTGCCCCAGGGGTGAGTGATGAAGATTTCTTGGTCTATGATCAACATTTTAACGACGCTCTCGACATTCAATGTTTGGTTCTATCATCTATGTCTAGTGATCTCATCAAGTCTCATGAAGACATGGATGCCTATAGCATGCTCGAGCACCTCTGTAGTCTATACCAAGAGAGAGCAAGACAGGAAAGGTTTGAGATCTCCAAGGCTTTATTTCAGAGCAAGCTTAGAGAGGGTGCCCCAGCTGGGCCTCATGTAGTCACGCTCATTGTCTACATTGAGCGCTTGGAGGTTCTAGGGTTTGAACTCCCCGAAGAACTGGGTACCGATCTCATTCTTGCATCACTCCCCTAGAGATTCTCAAACTTTGTTGTGAACTTCAACATGAACAACATTGAGAAGTCTCTATCTGGTCTTCTTATCCTTATTCTCCAAGTAGATAATGACATGAATCGTGAAAATCATTCTGTCCTTAGGGTGAATAAAAGGAAAGGGAAGGCGAAGAGCTTTAATCCCAAATCTTCTTCAAGGCCTTCCAAGAAAAGGAAGATCAAAGGGGAGGCAAGGGAGCAAGATGCTGTTTTTTTTGCATGTGGCAAGAAGGGCCACTAGAAGAAAAACTGCACCCATCCAAGGAAGCAAGGGGAAGCTTCAGGTGCATTTTTCATTGAATGAAATCTATCTGTTTCTACAAATTGGGTATTAGATACTTCTTGTGGTTCTCACATCTGTATCCAAATACAGGAACCAAGTAGATTCAAGAAGATTGATCGAGGGGAGGTAGATCTACGAGCAGCCAACGGAGCCAGACTCGATGTTGTAGCTGTCGGAGACTACCATCCCACATTGCCTATAGGGATGGTCTTGGTTTCAAAAGGATGTTATTATGTACCCTCTATAACCAAAAACATTATTTCAGTATCCAGATTAGATACTGATGGATTCATCTTCAAATTTGGAAGTGGATGTTGCTAATTTTATAAATATAGCATTTTTTTGGTAGGGGACATTTATATAACGGCCTTTATGTGTTATACTACACAAACCAAGTAATTGAAATCGATGAAAAAGTTAATTCACATGACTCATACCACACCCAACTTTGGCATCACCGGATAGGTCATGTCAATGAGAAACGTTTGACAAAATTACATCAAGATGGGTATTTATATTCTTTCGAACTAAAACCACCTGGTGTATGTCATGCGTGTCTACAAGGCAAAATGACCAAATCCCCATTTAGTGTGAAAGGTGAAAGAGCTAAAGAACTTCTAGAATTAGTTCACACAAATGTGTGTGGGCCATTTCTAGTTGAGGCAAGGGGTGAGTTCTCATACTTCATAACGTTTACTGATGATTTTAGTAGATATGGATATATCTACTTAATGAGGTATAAGTCAGACTGTTTTGATCGGTTCAAAGAATACAAGAATGAAGTTGAGAACCATCTTGGTAAGAAGATTAAGAAACTCCTCTCAGATAGAGGAGGAGAATATATTAATCAGTACTTCATTGATTTCTTACGAGAGTTTGGGATTCTATCTCAACTCACTCCTCCTTACACACCATAGTGGAATGGTGTAAGCGAAAGGAGTAACCACACCATGTTGGACATGGTGAGATCAATGATGAGTCATGAGAGTCTTCCATTATCCTTTTGGGGATATACATTATAAACAGCAGCACACATACTAAACCAAGTACCAACTAAATTGATAAATGGTATTCCATATGAGTTATGGAGTGGACGCAAAGCCATGTTATCGAATTTACATGTGTGGGGTAGCGAAGCATTTGTTAAGGCCTCTTCAGGTAAAAAACTTGTGCCTTGAGGCACAAAGTGTATCTTTATAGTATATCCTAAGGAAACAAGGGGATATTACCTATACAACCCCTCAAAAAAAATGTTACAGTGGAAAGACACGCCATATTCCTTGAGAGGAAGCATATCTCCAAAAGAGATAGTTGGAGCGAGATAGACTTCGATGAAGTAGAGGCTCAAGATACACATGAGTTGGTACAAGAACAGATTCCACAAATCCCCATGGAAGAACAATCTATTCTAGAGACACAAGAACTGCATAGGAGCACGAGAGAGGTGAGAGAACTAGAACGATATGGTTTTCTTGTCACCGAGGATGGTGACTCATTATTGGTTGACAATGATGATCTTATTACCTACAAGGAAGCAGTTAAAGGCACAAACGTTTCCAAGTGGCAAGAATCCATGAATTCTGAAATGGATTCCATGTACCAAAACCAAGTCTGGATTTTGGTAGATCCTCCAGTTGATGTAAAGCCTATTGGTAATAAATGGGTATTCAAGAAGAAACTGGACATGGAGGGGAAAGTCAGCACCTATAAGGCACGACTAGTTGAAAAAGGTTTTAGACAACGTCAAGGAATTGACTTTGATGAAACCTTTTCACCAGTTGCGATGCTTAAATCCATCAGAATCCTATTTTCCATTGCCGCTTACCATGACTATGAAATTTGGAAAATGGATGTCAAAACAACTTTCCTTAACGGGAAACTCCAGGAAGATGTCTACATGACACAGCCTGAAGTGTTTGTGACTCCAAAGGATGACAACAAGGTATGCAAGTTGTATAAATCCATTTATGGATTAAAGAAATCATCAAGGTCATAGAACATTCATTTTGAGGAAGCTGTAATGGAATTTGGATTTGTTAAGAACGAATGTGATCCTTGTGTCTACAAGAGGTTTAGTGGGAGTGCAGTCATTTTCCTAATAGTATATGTTGATGACATATTACTAATTGGAAATGAAGTACCTGTCTTACAGTCAGTTAAGGCATGGTTGCATAAATGCTTATCCATGAAAGACTTGGGCAAGGCGGTATATATTCTTGGGATCAAGATCCATCGTGATAGATCTAAGAGAATGTTGGGCCATAGTCAAAGTACATACATTGATAAGATACTGAAGAGATTCAGTATGGAATAGTCCAAGAGGGGATTGTTGCCAGTGTCACATGGCATTCATCTTTCCAAGAAAATGTGTCCTCAGCCACATGATGAAAGAAAGATAATGGAAAGGATCCCTTATGCATCCGTGATTGGGTCAGTCATGTATGATATTCTATGTATGAGGCTAGATGTTGCTTACGCAATAAGTGCGGTAGGAAGATATTAAGATGATCCAGGAGACCATCATTGGTAGGAAGTAGGGTACGTAGGGTGCGTCACGAGTGACTTGTTGTTAATGGATAAGTTGAGGAAGGATTTTTACCTTCCATTTATGGAAGTTGATATCTTTTCCATTTGATTAAAATATAACTTTCGCATTAAATTCCATGGCCATGGTGTGAATGACGAGTTTATTTCAGGTATTCAAAGAAAGACGGATCAAGCATATGGTTTATGACACTGCCATGAAACCTTCTTGATGAGATATTGAGACAAAGGGATTAAATTACACAGTAAGAGTTTGTATGAGTTGATACGTCAATGTGGTGTCAACTTATTTCTCTTGGGTGCCTTGACCCGTTGCTAGACAGTAATCCTGGAATTTAGGCAAGCTCGCCTAATGCCAACAAGAAAGAGGCTTAGAGGGTCACACACTAAGTGTATTCAAGTATCTCAAGTAGAATAAAGATTATTCTCGAACATGGTTTAATAATTATTCAAGGAATCCTAAATCGTTTTAATGATGGAGGAAGAAGGAAATGAAAAACAATATATACACGCTGTGTATTAAAGATTACATGTCGTGTAGTTTTTCATGGAAAAGAAGTACACGCCATGTATTAATAATTACGCACTGTGTAGTTTTCTTTATGAAAAGTAAATGAATAAATGAAAACAAGATATACACACCGCGTACATTGAATGTACACGCCTTGTAGTTTTTAATCAAAAACAAGTACACATCGTGTATTTATTAATACATGCCGTGTAGTTTTTCCAGTCAGGATTTTGAGGATATAATATTATTTTAAATGATATTTATTATAATCAGTGTGGGCACATGTCAAGGAATTAATTATTCGACATGGGGGTTTTAAATAAGAGTCAATGAAATAAATAAAACGCATAACGCATTTATTTATTGTCATAACTCTACAACCTTAAACCTGATTATAAATATCCTCACAACCCCAACTCTTTTCCAACACACTTGAAAATCATTGTGCACAACAATTCTGTAGATTTCTTTCAAGGCTGAAAGAATCTCTTCCTCTAAGAACGCTCTCAAGACCACGAGAGATCCTCTTCCATCGGATCAAGACGATATAAGGCAGACAATGCAAGCAAAGTTTTCTCCACGCTAGCACTCGGAGACTCCTTTGGCGACGTCCTGAGATACGAGGTACACGTGTGGATCATCGCTAGAGGAAGTCTACACATGGCTTCTGCGACACAACGATGAATCACATCAGAACGTGATCAAGAACATCAATGAAGAACCAACACCCAAAAGGTATTTCTTTAAAATTGATTAAATTAATTATAATAAACCTATAACGATCCTTGTTTGTGGTTCTGACACAAACCTTCCTCTTTTTCTATTTCTGTGATTTGATCCGTGGAGACTGGCGTTTATCGTCGTATTTATCCCGGATTGATCATTGTTAATGACAAAAAGCCAAGTGGGCACATCCACCCACGCGCTTCCGCTGCGCCCGAAACCTTCATTACCCCATAAAAGGTTGGGAGAATAAGTTATGAATATATGTAAAAGAAATATATATAGAATTTTGAATCATTTCATAACATAAAATTAATAGATAAAGTGAGTTATAGAGGGAAGGGTCATTACCTAATGAAAAAAGGTTGTTCGAAGAAATCCCTTACCTTATGTTCCATAGTAATTTTTCACTTGAACATAACATTATGGATAATCAAATTAAATTCATTAATTACTTAATTCAAAATCTTTTTCATTTATATTTGATTTTACATAATTTTATTATGTTTATTTATAACCATTTTAGTGATATGTGAAGTTCATTTTTTTGTTCCAAAGGTTTTTGTTTCATGATTCCAAGGTCATATCACTTGTGGATAATTATTGAATTTCCTTTCAAATGGGACTACAACTAAAGAAGTGAAATGAAATGGTATTCATGTACTTGAATAAATTTAAATATCTCTAAATTTCAATTTTTTTGACATATTTATGATCCACTCTATAAAAATATTAACGTTATATGGTTAGTTTAGTTTTTCATTTTTCCTCACCATTAGGAGATAGTTCCATTTTATTAAATATTATATACATATATTAATTCAAGAACATGAAACTATATATAATATACATATTTTTTCATTTTAAAACATTATAATACAATTTAAAGATTCCATTAATGTGGTAATGGAGAATGAAAATGTATTATCCATTGAGACGGTAAACCGACCTAGTATGGACAATGATATCATTTTTAGAATAAAATGGGAAAATGAGAAGATGGATGGTAGATATTACATTATTACTATAAAATTATAGTATATATATGATGTTGGATTTATTATTCCATGTTCAATGGAATTTTTTTAGAGGAAGAAGAGGAAGAAAAAATAAATGAATCGGTTGAGGGAATTACCTTATCATTTGGATATCTCCTCTTGGGATTTAACTTAAGGAACCCTAGATTGGTCTTTAGAAGATACCGGTAGAACTAGTATGTGAAATAAAGGATTGGGATGGTAATTAGGCTAAAAAATTCCAAGATACAAGGCTTAGAATCTATGAGGATAAGGGGTGGTGATGGGTGGTGTTTATAAGTGGAGTAGGTCTTAAACTCAATACAAATTTCTCATGAATTTCTAGTACCATGTGGGGAGGATGTTTCATCCAAGACCCATATGGTTCTGTTATCCTTTCATTCATGTCTAACTTTGGTAGTGCAAACTCTCTTCAATCCAAATCTAATTAATTGATCATCATTCTTCGCATATGTTAAGAGAGGAATTTTGATCTTGCTACGATGGAAATTGACTCATCCACAATCCATAAATCCTTACTCAGGTCGAGGTATGTCCCCTGGTCCATTACCTATCTCATCAGTAATTTTAGGGGATTGATTAGTTCTCAATGTAAAGTTCTTCACGTCGGGTATGAGGGTAATAAAGTTGCGGACTTTCTTACTTCTCAGGCTACCCAGGTTGTGAGTTTCACTCGTTTCTCCAACCATGAGTCCTTTACTATTGAGGATGTGAACATTGTTATAGGGGATTCCCTAAATCTCCATTCTTTTAAATCCTATTAGTTCTCTTTGTCTCATTTTTAATTTTCTTTGAACATTTTTTCCCTTTTATTTATTAAAATATTTAATTTGGTGGGGGCAAAGAGAGGTTTTTTTAATATTATATTAATTATTTTATTATTTTGGCTCTATATTATCAATAATATTGATTATTTGGAATATATATACTAAATGGTTTATGTGAGTTCAAACTAATAGGTTCTTACATCTTTCGTGACCCAAAAATTCATATATTTAGCTTATAATGAAAAATACCATATTTCACCCTATTTCACAATTCACCAAAAAATCAATTATTTTATAAAAAATATAAAAATTAACCCTAAACATATTTTTATGTTTAGATTCAAAAAATTAAATTAATTTTATTAAAATAATTTTCAATATATGATAAATTTTATTTTTAAATAAAATACAGATTTATTTTAAAATATCAATTTTAATATTATGATCGATTTTTTGACCCTTTTAAAAATTACTTATGGTGTCATAAAATTATCTTATAATTATAATACAACTTTATATTTATTTATAAATACATTTTATGAAAATAAAGATTCTTTTAAATCATTATATTATAATAAATATAAGTACGTAGCCTTAAACATTACATAATCCTAAGTTTTAAGTCAAGAATTTATTTTCTTACCTTCCAAGGATCTTTTCAATTTATATTTTTAGATAATTATGCCATAAATATTATTTAACAAACAAATATATTATAAAAAGTGTACACTTCTACTCAATATCCATTTTTACATAATATAAAAATTTTAAAAAAATAAAACACACTTTCTTTTTATGAAAATATTTCATGAATTTCAACTTGATTTATTCTTTTACCTTACCCATCCTTAAACCCTATAAAAAATATTTTAAAACATGGAATGCACATAAAAATCTCAAGAAGGGATGTAAAAAGTAATAAAAAATAGACTCATTAGTTCATGAATACTTATAAAAATATTTAAATAAATCAACTTCTCTTCCCATATATTTTTATAAAACATTTCATAAGAAATATTAAATGAAAATAATAAAAAAAACATAAAGGTTTCATTGTAGTGATGAAAAACTCCTAAAACATTTTCAAAAATTTATACTTTTCACCCTTAAAATGTTTCATATACTTTATTTTAAACATAAGATCGTTATATTACCTTTATAAATCATAATATTTCCATAAAAACCTATAGCAAGAATATATAAAATAAGTAGGTAACTAGAGACATCATTTTCCATATCACTCTTACCAATAGAATAACAAATACAGTCAACTTCCATACTGAATGCATTTGATGGATATCAAAACCCTGCTCGTCCTTGGATTATATCAGAACCACTCTGCATTGGTTAATAACGTAACCACCCATCATTGGCTTATAATGGAACCACTCATACTTGGTTTATAACAAAATCACCCATCATCATAAATAATTTTTAAGAAATATAACATAATTATAAAATATTTAAGCTTTTATTTTCATCATCATACTCAAAAAAAATATTATTTACACCCATAAGAAAACATTTATATATATTGAAATTTCCATCCCATTTAAAAAATATTAAAATAACCAAAACATAAAGAAAGTTTCACATACCATCCCGGGTACCCTGGTAACCCAATAACAAAGCTGGAACTGACATATACCGAAGGGAATTCTCAGTCCCCATGAGTTGGTGACTAGCACATGGAATCATATAAAATGAAACTGGGAATGATTTTTCCACAAGCGTTATGGAATTAACGACAAACAAGTCTATATGAATACGAAATAAATTCCATACAGAGAAGTGTACCAAAAGTAAAACGTGTATAACAACCCAAATTGCTATATAAAAGTAATATAAAATGGGGAAAATACCCAAGTCTTAACTCGAATGCAACTGACCAATTCAATAGATCAACAGCTATAACTACCTCCAAGTGTCACTTTAACCCTGCTCGAACCTGGAAGGAGATAATCTAAGAACACCCAAAGGAACAGGTATGGTGTTAGATAAAATCCTAGTAGGGTATCACCAATGATTCCATAATAAGATTCCAACATTAATTAACCAAATAAATAGAATTCAATTTTAAAATAAATAGTTTTAGTATTTCAAAATCATATTTAAGAAAATCATTCTTTACATTTAAAAAGATGGAATAAATTTGAAATGATGAATATACTTTGAATAAATGTCTTAAATAAACACTCTTATATAAAATAGTTTATATAAATCAAACAGCATGTAAAAAAATTTACAAACATTGGAATACATTTATATCTTGTATATAAACAAGTGAGAACTATGTTCCTCTACCAAGAAGTATGATAGTTCCAGGTTATGGGATCCTAACAAACTTATGTGATAATAACTAAAATGTGTACACACGTCCCTCGGAACTAGAAAGAGTGGACTCATCTATGTCACACTAGGGAATAATATGTGCTGAAAAGTGTTTTGTTAGTGTTGTAAAATGTCAACTAGGGTTAGGGCATTCTCATTCTAGTGTGTTTGTACTAAATACCTCACAAACTACCTTGGATTTTATGTTTTCTAGTACAAATCAATTATGGGATATTTATTTTCATCAACCTTAAAAAAATTAAATCCCATTATTCCATTTCAAAAATTCCAATTTCCCATTTAAAAAACAAAACGTGTTTTTAATAAAAAAAAACATGCCTTTTTTCCAATATAAAACATAAAGGTTTCAATAAAAACCATTTTCATCCATTTTTTCCGAATAATAATTTGAAATTAATTCACAATTAAATTTCCACAATTAAATCCAACAATTTAATTGAAACAATTTCCATCAATTCCACAATTTAAATCTCCACAATTTTCCACAAATTTCCCAATCACTCATCGATTCAATGTAATTGGGGGTCTTCCCAATTTCATTCCAAAAATCAATTTCTAAAAAACCTAAATAAATAGAGTTGGGTTTTTAATGAATAAATTGAAAACAATTTCATTTATAATAGAAATTTAATTTAATCAATAAAAGAATTTAAATCAAGAAATTTAGGGTTAATAAAAATAGGGCATCATGACCTAACCACCTACCTCGGGATCAACGAATCTCAAAACATCAAACCCTGAAGGGAATTTTCCCATTAAGAACATAAAGAATGGTATCCAAGAAAAAAATAATAGTTTTAATATCCAAAATAGTGGGTATTAGATCCTCCAACATCACACAGAGATCTAAAAAACCTTAGGGATAAAATAGGACAGATCAGGAGAAAGATAACGGGAAGAGGAAACCAACAGGTAGAGATTGAACATTGTTATACGGGCTACAATATAATTATGTGAGGGTTTAGAGGGTCCAAAATCCCCTCTTGGATGCTCCCAAGAAAAAAGAAACCTCAAGGGGTCATTCTAGGTCTATCTGGAACCTAAATGGGAGGTTTCAGGATTTTTAAATAAAATATTTTAGAATTAACTAAAACCATGCATGGTTTCTTGGGTAGAGTTGCACGGTTAGACCAAACTATGAACCCTGGTTGTGCACCTATTTTAAATGGGATGCACAGTTTCTCCTAAGTGGGTGTAGGGTTTGTTAAACCATGCACAATCCGTACAAAACCCCACTTTCTGGGTTTTCATAGCTTGAACTATGAGGGTACACGGTGTGGTAAAATTGTGTTCCAACCCTGCACTATCCCATAAAATTTTAAAACATTCAAAATATCACTTGATTCTACCTTAAATGAAACCCAACTGAATCATGGTAAAAAGAGGGGTTTAGGAATACCTGAAAATAATAATAGGATATTACAACCTCCCCACCATAGAAACTTTCTATCCCCAAAAATACTTCGAAGAAGCTTCCTTGACCAAAAGATAAGGACACGACTCTCTCATCAATGCCTCCCTCTCTCATGTATAATAATTATCAAAACCATGCTACCATAGCGCATGAACCAAAGGTATCTTCCTCCCACGAAGTACCTTGGTTTCAGAATCAATTATTTGAATTGGTCATTTAGTCGTAGATCAATCAGGTTCAACCTAAAGATCACTCCATCTTAGAACATGATATGGATAAGATAGATACTTCTATAGATGAGATAAACAGAACACATTATGTATCAATGCCATCTATGGTGTAAGTTCTAAATGATAATAAACTTTCCCTTCCATCTCAACAACCTCAAAATTTCCCACAAAGTGTGGATAAAACGTCCCTTACCTTCAAAGCTATTGATGACCCAACTGAGGTGAAACTTTCAAGAACACCTGGTCACCAATCGAGAATTACAATGGTCTATAATGACGATCAACATAAGATTTATATTGGCTTTGTGTCATCAACATTTTCTGATGAATCAACTGGATTTTTTCTATTGTCTCTTAAACGAAGCTCATTCCAACCAAGGAAATTTCACTATAACAACCATGTTATTTTTATTACATTCATACATGATTTAATTATTTAAAATTACACTTAATAAAATCCAAAATATCAATAAGTATAGTATCTTGGGAAATTAGGAACATTACATAACAACTTAAAACAAGAAATACAACATCATTATTTAAAACTTCCTTTGCATGACCACAAAATTCCTTTGTACTTAACATTGCATGGGATAACCTGAGGACATACATAAGAAAGGGGTGAGCTATTAAGCCCAGTAAGGGAATAAACATGGAATAACATGAGGAAGACAACACGTGTTAGAAAATAGGCATATCAATTGAGCATAAGATAAACATGAACATAAATTCATGATATAGCAAGATAATTATAACATGGAAATGTGGAAACAACTTAAAACATTGCATCATAGGTCAAGGATAAACTACCAAGACATCATTTTTTACAAAATATCATAAAGGAATCAAGTAAACCCCTTTCCCAACATGTCATATCTGGGTACTAAACATTACCCAATGAATTTAAATGCTGTATAATTTTGGGCGCACCTGTCACATTCATTTCATTCTCATGCTTAAGTGTGCCACGTAGATCATAAAACATGGATTCATTCATCATCATAATTTATTCCATGATTAATGGGTGTATAATACAGATATTTAATCTGTAAATAAAATGGTATGTGTTTATAAAATTGAACACCCTTGATAGGGAATGACAATTTTTTTGCAATGGATATTCACGGTGCAATTTCGGCAGCCTAACGACATGACATAAAAAATCATAAAAAGGGTTGATGAGAGAGAAAGAGCCATCTAATCATATATAAATGAAATTTACGGTAATAGGGTCATATAAATACATGTACCAACATAATTAATTTTGAAATAGAAGGCATAACATAATAAATAAACTTGAATAAATAGAAGAAATGGGATAACTCTTATGAAATTTTAGCATGGTAACAGGTGTATGTGGGAAGGATTAATGAGATATAAACAGGTATATCATCATTAAAAAATAATAAGGGTGGTATGGGGGAGGTTCTAAAACATACCCAATAATTTTTAAATGAAAATAAAATGCTGTAACAATATAAGGAAACTTGGATAAAAATGAGAATAGAAGGAACCCTTACTTGAGTGTGTGACTTCAAAAGCTTGAAGAGGGGATTCTTAAGAGATCAGGGTGCCTTGGGCAGCTTATAGAGAGGGGAGGATATATTAAGTACATTATTAAATTATTTGTAGTTAATATAAGTGGGATCGTGTGTGTGTTTATATAGGAAATGAGAGAGGAATTCTTTAATATTTCACAAACATAGGTTTTGGAATCCATATAATTAAATATTCAAAACCATAAATCTTATCAAGGTTTTTACCCATGGTTTTTTCCAAAGAGGAATTGAAAAAATTATTTTATAAGGATATGGGGAAAATATATTAAAATATTATCCTTGATTATGTATAGGTGAGTCACATTATTAAAGAAATGAACTTAAAATCATAAAATATATTATGCATTTTAGAGGATTCACTGAGGCTTTATAAAATAACTCAAAAAAATATAAAAATAAAATTATTTTAAAGTTAAAACATATATTTGGCTTAATATCCCTTGTATATTGTTTATTACATCACTATTGGGCCATTATGATGTCATAAAATACTCTACATTTTTATATGGTATTTAATTTTTACCCAAAAATTTGATTGTATCAGAAAATTATGAAAAAATAACTATTGGATAATTTTGATATCCTGATTATAAAAATAATATTCATTTTATATGAATAATTTTCTAAATATTTCAATATTCACTTTTAAAATAAAAACCTACATTTATTGAAAATTGATGGGTTTTGAAAAAAATAGTTTTTAAACCTTAATAAAATTTACATTTGGCCTCATACAAATTATATAATCATTTATATTTAATAAAATTAATTTAATAATAATATTTTATTAAAAAAATATTTATTAATTCTTCAAAATAAATTACTTAATTCAATTTTAATATTAACCAAAAATACTATTTTTTCTTTAAAAACAATAATAAAATAAAATTATATTCATTATTCTATACAAAAATAATGTACATAATCATAATTCTATGGTCTTCATACATATCCCTTTATTACACCATTATATTCCCTAAGAGTAAGTTATGTGATGGTGAGGATTTCATGGGGCCCTTCGGTGAACATGGTTTGGGTCATGATCTCGATGAGCTTGAACTTCTCCCATAAATGATTTTCCTCATGCTTAAGTTGTTGGATCATGGATTGGGCTTGGTCTAGGGAAAAGTCCAAAAATGCTACCTCCCTTGAAAGATCTGAAAATGGGCTTCCTAGGAAATAATCCTACTGGTTGAGACCATCACCTTCTTTGTCTGTGTCGAAAGGATTTTTTAAACCTCAATATTTATAATAGTAATGAAATCATTATTCAATGGATATATTATCACTGGTAATGATTCTTAATGGTTATTTAAATCCAATTGGATATAATAAAACAAACATAGTGCATGTATTTTCTATATACATTTTACAAAACAAGATAATTAATTAAATTAAAAGTAAAATTTCAATTATAATAGTTCGGGTTGTTACAATATTCCCTCCTTAAGAAATTTCACCCACTAAATTCTCATTTACCACATTAAAAAAGATGAGGTTAACTTTGTCTCATTGCCTCCTCTAGTTCCCACATTGCTTCTTCAAACTTGTGGTTTTTTCATAACACTTTGACCAGGTGCATTATCTTATTCCTTAAAAAATTGTATCTATAATCTAAGATATTCACAGGCTTCTCCTCATTAGAGATGTCATTTTCCAATGGTATCGTCTCTAGATTGAGTACATGAGAGGAGTCTAGTATGTACTTTCTCAAGAGGGATACATGGAATATATCTTGTACTTGAGATAGGTTAGGTGAGAGTTCTAGTTGGTAATCCACCACTTCGATGTGATCAAGGATATCAAAAGGGACAGCGTAACTTAGACTAAGCTTTCCATTTTTTCCCAAATATCACTACTCTCTTCCATGGAGATATGTATAGGAATACCATGTATGCAACATCAAACTCTAGTTCTTGTTGATGATTTCCAGTATAGCTTTTCTGTTGACTCTGAGCATCCTTGATGTGCTGCTGAATGGCCTTAACCTTCTCCACCATTACCTTGACCATTTTAGGAGATAGTAGTTTTCGTTCCCCAACATCATCTTAGCATGCAGGTGTTCTGCACCTCTTCCCATAAAGGGATTCATAGGGAGACATTTGGATACTTTAGTGGAAACTATTGTTGTAAGAGAACTCAACCAGAGGAAGATGTTGATCCCATCATCCTTTGAAGTCCATTGAGAATTCTCTCAACATTTCCTCAAGTATTTGGATAGTCCGCTCATATTGGCCATCAGTTTGAGGGTGATAGGATGTGATGAAGTTTAGCTCAGTATTCAGAACATGTTGGAGACTCTTCCAGAACATAGAGGTGAATCTTGTATCTTGATCAAATACAATTGATATTGGTACACCATGCATCCTCACCAGTTTTCTAATGTATATCCATACAATTTGATCCAATGAGAAATCCTATCTAATCACAATGAAGTGTGTAGTATTTGTAAGATGATCCACTATAACCCATATAGCTTTATTTCCTCTAGATTTCTTAGGAATCCTAGTGAAAAAGTCCACGGTGATGTTTTCCCATTTCCATATAGGTATGGGTAATGGTTTCATCATCCCCTTATATTTTTTCATTTCTGTCTTCACTTGCTGACATACAAGACATCTTCATGTATATTCTATTATCTCCTTCTTCATATTGTCCCACCAATAGTGTTCCTAGAGATCTCGATACATATTTTTTCTTCTAGGGTGGATAGATAAGGATGAGATATATGCATCATCTAACAACTCCTTCTTTTACTCAGGATTTTATAGTACACGTAGTCTTGACCCAAATCTTACAACACCTTCTTCATTAACATTGAACTTCAAGTATTTCCCTTTTCTTATAGTTTCCACTTTCTTTTGAATTCCCACATCATCTCTTTGAGCATCCTTTAACCTCCCTAGAACAGAAAATTGAGAAATCATTTGTGAAAGGATTGATGATGGTCCTTCCTTTATGATTCCCATGTCCATCCTCTTCAAGTCTAAGAAGATTGAATCCTTCTTAATTCTCATCAATGAAAGAGTTTCTGAATCCTTTATACATGGATCATCTGCCACTTTATTCACTTTCCCTAGATGGTATTGAATTGAGTATTCATAGTCTTTTATTAGCTCTAACCATCTTTGTTGGTTCATATTCAACTCTCTAGGTGGGAATATATACTTAAGGATTTTTGGGATCTGTATATATTTTATACTTATCCCCAAATAGCTAATGTTTCCAAATTTTCAAAGAGAAGATCACTGCATCCAACTCCATATAATGTGTTGGATAGTTATACTCATGAACTTTCAACTACCTTTAAGCATAGAAAATGACTTTTTCATTTTGCATCAACACACATCCTAGGACATTATTTTAAGGATCACTAAATACCATGAAACTCTCTCCACTTATGGGTAGTGTGAGCACGAGTGAAGTGATAAGCCTCATTTTCAACTCCTTGAATCTCTCTTTGCATTCATCATTCCAAGAAAACTTAACTCCCTTCCAAGTTATCTTGGTTAGAGGGTTTGAAAATCATGATAAATTTCTCAAAAATAAATGATTATACCCAGATAATCTAAGGAAACTACATATATATATCACAGATGTTGGAATCTCCCATCCTTCAATTATATAAGTCTTTAAAGGGTCCACATATATCCCATTACTTGTGATGATATGCCCCAATAAATAGACTTCCTTCAACCAAAACTCACATTTTTTGTACTTTGCATAAATCTTTTCCTTTTGCAAGGTCTTTAGAATAGTACTTAAATACTCCTCATTCTCCTTCTTACTTTTGAAGTATATTATAATATCATCAATAAAGAGTAACACAAATTTATATAGGTAATCTTTAAAGATTGTTCATCAAGTCCATGAATATTTTTGTAGAATTAGTGAGTCTGAACGGCATCACTATGAACTCATAATGCATGTACCTTGTAAAAAAAGCAGTCCTGGGGATATCCTCCTTCTTCACCCTTACTTGGTAATATCCAGACTGCAGATCCACCTTGGAGAAGTATTGTGCTCCAAGTAGCTGATCAAACAATTCATAAATTCAGGGCAAAGGATACTTGTTCTTTATCATGATTTTTTTGAGCTCATGACAATCAATAAAAAGGTGCATTGACCCGTCCTTCTTCTTAACGAAGAGGACTAGTGCACCCCATGGCGAAGCACTTGGGTATATAAACCCTTTATCCATATTCTCTTATATTTGTTTCTTTATATCCTCAAGTTCCACAATATCCATTCTATATAGAGTCTTGGATATTAGCAACAACCCAAGTATAAGATCAATCGAGAATTCAACATCTATACTAGGAGGAAGACTAGTAAATTACTCAGGAAACGCATTAGTGAATTCCCTCACTATAGTAATGTCTTTGAGGATGGTTACTTCCTTATAATTGATCATCTGAGAAAGATACTCATTCTCATGTGGCAGTAATATCCATGCTTGGAATGATGGTGCTAAAGACGATTCATCATCCTCCTTACACTTGAATATAATTGGGGGTTGATTTTCCATATGGAGAGTGATTTCCCTGTCACAAAAATTTATGTTGGATCTATATAGGTAAATCCAATTCATTCTAATAATTACATCAAATTATACCAAGGTATGTATGATAAGGTTTTTCAGGAAGTTCAATCCAAAAATTGTGATAGGGGAGGTGTTATATACATTGGATGCTATAATTTCCCCATTTTTCATTTTCACTGAAATCTCTACTTCCATGCTTTGTGGTTGTGTTTGGATTGTTCTACTAATATGTTGGCATATAAAAGAATGTGTAGAACAAAAATAAAAAATTATGTTCACTATTATTGTATAAATAACTAGTGTACCTATCACCACTTCATTGTTCGGATTCACTTTGGTGATATTGATGGAAAAATCTCTACCTTGATGCCTTGGAGGTTGTTGGTTTCCTCAAAAAAACCCTTGTATTAGTGTACTGGTTGAGAAATTCCATGGTACCTTGTATTTATAGTAATGAATAATGCACTGAGGTTTTACCAGAGAATTCTTTTCCTCCATCGCATTAGTGGGTTTTTCTTGCTGACAATGGCTGGATTGTTGCCCTTCCTTCCCACACCTAAATAATTTTTTTATCCCCTTCAAGAAATTTCTAGGGTTCTTTTTTCCTCGCCTTTGTAAAGTGGGGTGTTGAAATTTCTTAGCACCATTTGATCTCTCTACCGGACTACCATAATTTGACACCACATTCTGCTTCTTACCCCCATGATACCGCTAAGATTCTCCAATATCCATTTCAACATTGAGGTGACATTGGAAAATTTCCTCACAGTTATCAAAGTCACAGATCATAAAGGCTTTCCATAGGCTATGTTTTAGCACACAAAAGAAGTGTTCAACCTTGAATTCAGGGGTAACGACAAATTCTAAGGTGCATCATGCAATACTTTTGAATTTTTTATCACACTCTCTCATGGATTCTTTATATTGTTTCTTGAGGGATAGGAATTTATTTTCTATCTTAATTAAGAGTGTCCAAGGAAAATATTTATCAAATTTTTTTTTCCAAAAATCCTTCCATACCATCACCTAGATCTCTTCCTCTGGCTTCTTATTTTTTATCAATACCCACCATTGATCATCTTTACCCTCCATATGATAAGAATCTAGAAGAACCTTCTCTTGTTTGGAGCATTGAAGGATAGAGAAGATCTTATCAATCGAGTTGATCCATGGCTCGACGATTGAGGGATCAGATGAACCATTAAAATTTGGAGGCCTTTGTCTCATGAAGCTCTCGATTGCGACTTGTTCTTTCTTAGGGGGTGTTGGACTTTCTTGTTGATCCAAGTTTCTATTCAAAACATGAGTTAACTAAGAGAGTGTCATGAAAAAGTTTTTGATTCCCACTCCCATCAGATTAGGCATTGATGTGGCTCTAATTTCACATAGTTTGCCACATATTTTACCGTGATATTTTACAATTTAATTAATTAATTCTTCACTTGTTGTTAAATATTGGAACTTTTTTGATTTTTATAAATAAATTTATTAATTTATCAATTTTTATAGAAAAATTATGTATTTTTAGTCTTTAAAATAATTAATTTAATCTAAATTATCTAATTTAATTATTTCTTATTTAGTTTTGATAATTTTAATATGCTTAACTTTTTAACAATTTGATATGTTTATTATTTAATTATTTAATCCCTTTGTTTTCATCTATATAAATTTGTTTAATTTTAATTTTTTATCCATTAATTTAGTTTGATTAAAATAACATAACTTTATTATTCTCTCAATTAATATAAGTTAACAATTTAAGTCTAATTTGATAAAATAATGTGTTTTGATTTTTAAGTATTATTTTAGATATTTAATTAATTTGTTTAGAGTGTTTAAAACATTTATTTTTTACTTTCATTTATACAGTTTTTAGATAATTTAAGTCACTGACATTTTTTATAGTTTGTCGGTCTCACAAACTTACACTTACCAACTTTCGGTAGCATAAGATACTGAAACACCACTATTTTATTTAATAATTATTAATTTTAATCTTTTTTTTCAACTTAGTTTAATAATAATTCAGTTTATTAATTAAAATGTTTACATTTACTTAAATATGTAATTTTTAAAGCTTTATTTTAATTTAGTTAATAACCCAGTTACAATATATTTATTTTATTTACTTTAGTTTTTAACTTTTTCTTTATTTTTGTTTAGGATATGTTTTAAATTAACTAGTAAAATAATTATTTATATTATTTAAGGTTTGGTTATAATTTTAATTAATTAATTGATTTATATTTTTTTGTGCAAGAAAAAATATGAGTCACTGATGCTTATTTTGCATTGTCGGTGAGACTGATAGTGTATTTTAATTTAGTTACTATCGTTTCCCCTGGTCTCACGTTGCATCAGCATCAGTCTTATCTTTTCACCGGTGTCACTAATGCACCCCATCGATAAATCCTTATTTTCTCACTATCGGTGTCATGCACATACCGATCACTTTTTATTTCCTTCTATCGGTGACTCCCTATTTTATCTCCATCAATGCCACTAACGCCCTACAACCCTCTTCACACTAATACCTCCCATTTCCTTCCTCAAGTCGCCAGTCTCACACCATCGGTATCACAACCTTAAGTCGGTCCCCCCTTCCATCTTCACTCACTGACACTATGATAATTTTCTCAAGCGCTGCATTGCTGAACAATACGGAGGGCGTGATATAGGCGAATTCAATTTATTTTATGAAATTTGAGCCAAGGGAAACAATGTTCTGAGGCCAATATTGATTATGCTTTTCAAAGTTCTAAGATCTTGATGATGGAGATCTACTTGAGTATGGTCAAGCTTGAAAAAACTGTCACCGAGAC
Source organism: Viscum album (assembly GCA_963277665.1). NCBI lineage: Eukaryota > Viridiplantae > Streptophyta > Magnoliopsida > Santalales > Viscaceae > Viscum > Viscum album. The sequence continues at coordinate 37,329,316 of OY728127.1, read as the reverse complement.
TATATCCTTGACGAATTGAGTCCATGACTGCCAGTCTCGATGGATGTGGATCTCGACAGAGATGGAGAACTTAAGTTGAAGATATTAATCGATCCACACATATTTATCAATGATGAATATTGAATGTGTTGTGTGAATGAAGATTCAGTTGAGATTCATCGAATAATATAATGTTGAAGACCTTTAGTTGAGGCCAAGCTATGAGGAGGGAGACGAGCCGCTGGATTTGGGGATTCAACACCTTTGTTGTATAGGAGTAGGCCGATGCAAGAAGGAGGTGGGCCACTTCGTTTCTGCCTCTATTTGTTGAAGGAGATAGTTGTGTCGCGCTGTTGTGAACCAAAACCTCCTTCATTCACCGATGAAGCTGCAAGCCGCTGCTTTGGTGGCTTTTCGTCTAAGTCGCCGACACCCCCCTAGGGCAGCATAGAATTGGTAGGGAAGAAGAAGATTATTATTAAAAAAATTAATTAATTAAAAGAAAACCTGAATTAAATCTTAATTAAAAATAATAATAACTAAACTTAAATAATTATTATTATTATAAATAAATAATACATATAAGATAAATAATCTTAATAAAATAGAATTGTTAAATTGGTTAACTAAAATTAAACTTTATTTAACTAAATTAGTTAATAATAACTTCTAAATTAAATTAAAATAAATTAATTTTAATGTTTCATATTAAATATTTATATTTATTTATTAATAAAATAAAACATTAATAAAAATAAATATAATTAAAATAAATTAATCGATTAATAGTAAATAATTTTTTTTTCAAAATAATAATTAACCTAAAAATTATAATTTAGTTAAACAAAAAATATTAATTTAACTATTTAATATAAAATTTAAAACTAAAATATTAACAATTTATAAATTAAAATAAAGTAACTTAATCAAATAATTTTAAAATTAAGATTCGTTAATGAAATAATAGAAATTAAAACAATCTTATTTTTTCAACTAAAATTAACTTTAATAAATATATTGAATTAGATTAATCAATTACGTAATTAAATAACAAAAATAATTAAATAAAATATATAATTAATAAAACTTTTAAAATTTAAATGTTATTAATGATTTATAAAATTAATTAGTAAATAACTTAATCGAATTACTTAAATATTTAGTTAAGTTATTATAACTTAACTTTTATAATCAAATAATAACAATTTTTATAATAATTATTTCATATTCATTAATAATACTCTAATTTTAAAATATAATTACTATTTATTAATAGTACTAATAAAATAACTTATTAAATAACATTATTTAAAAACTTATTAATTCTTTTAAAGACTTTTAAATAAACTAATAAACTTTAATTATAAATATTTATGTATTTATTTCCATCATGTTTTAATTATTTTATTTTCTTCTTGTGTAGGTTCATTCAATAGACAAAATCATGTTTGAGTTCATTTAACTAACTCTTGGGAAGTTTGTTAAGAGATAATTTCTATAGTGATGAGTGTTGACTGAAAAAATGCATGTGTGCAGTGCAACAATAAAGAGCCAAAGTTTGTTGGTGGGAGACATGAAGTGACGATGTAGGAGGTGCCAGAGGTTTTAAAAATAGAGAAGTATCAAAATTTGGGGGAATCATTCAGACATTCGACAACCTATCGCACACTGGAGTAGAGCAGATCCTTCAAGGAGATCCTATAGAGGATTCTTCTTAGAGATCCAAGGAGAAAAGTAGTACAGTTGTTTGTTGTTGTATGGGAGTTCTTCTCCTCTGTTTTCTTCTCAATTCCATATATTGTAACTGAATTATTCTTTTTATAATGAACAAGACTGTTAGATAAATCTTCTAGTTTGGGGAGAAATTAAAGTTCTGCTGGTTATCTTTTATTCTTCCTTTTCACTTTATCATTTTAATGCATTTAAAATTGATCGGCAAGATCAATTCTGAATTCATTCATTTTCTTCATACCACTCATACTTAATTTCTAAATCCATGATCTTTTTCTAAGAATTATTGTGGATACATTTTTAGAAAGATTTTAAATTCCAAAAACTTCAGAACTGATGGCGAGTTTGTTCTGTCATCAATTTCAAATCAAAATTTTCATAGTCAAACTTTATTGGAGTGACGAAATCAAAGATTGATCAATCTATATGGCTTATATCCTTGAGAAAGAAGTAATTCATTCTTTTTATAGTGGTACATATAAGTAACATTTTAGTGATTAGGAATCCTTTTAAAAACTAGTATAATATAGTTTTTCCTCGGGCGTTTCATTTTGTTCGTTCGTTTATCAACATTCTATACTTATGTTGCTTTTTTGTATTCAAATTATTTCCTGTTTCAATATAGTTTATAACAAATACACAATAAAAATTTGAAGTTACTTTAATTTTTTAAAAATACACAAAAAAATATAAAAAGTATAAAGGAAAATTAAAATAAATCAAGTTTACCCCCACTGCTGACAACAGTGGGGTGTTTAGTTTTTTTAGAGGAAAAGTGGTACATTCCATCCCTGTGGGTTCGACCCTATATTCCACTATACATTAGTTTATAGGAAATTATAAATAACAAAACTTTTACTTGATTAAAATGACATTCGTGTCAGGTTTTTGCGCCATTTCCAGGGAAGCCATGATCCATTTCTTTTCAAAAAAAAATTAAAAAAAACACATACATATAAAAAAATCACTAAAAATTGAAATATTGAAAACTATAAAAAAATGCTTCCATTTACTACTTATCTTATACTGTTGTTTTTACCTCTTAGTTAATGTTACTATTGTTTCTGATGAATCCTTTGAACCCAGAAATTGACAAACATCTCATTACTCTAAGAAAGAAAAAAATCTAAAATTGAAAATATAGATAATAGGGTTCCTGCACCTAATAACTTTCAAAATCATCCACATGAAATCTTAGAAGAAAATTAAAAGACTATGATAAGGTAATTCCAACTCCCTAAAGTATCATGTAATCCTTCTTCAATCCGATATAGTCCTAGATCTAGAAACTATGAGCTTAAACAATCCTACATATCATTGCTCCCTGTATTCAATGGGCTATCTAATGAGGACTCTCTAGCTTAATTAGAGATTTCTACAATACTATGCAGTAGTTACGTCTTCTAAGACTCACTGAAAATGATCTGATAATGAGGGTATTTTCCTTTTGTCATAAAGGGAATTATAAGAACTGGTTTTTGGGATTAGATGAGAATATTCTTGAAAATTGGGATCATGTGTATAATTCATTCATAATGAAATTTTATCCCCAAAGACTTGAAGGTGAACTTAGCACAAAAATCACTAGTTTTTATCAAGAGTATTTAGAATCTTTCCGTGAAGCTTGGGATAGATTAAGGGACCTTCTTAGGTAGTGTCCCCATCATCAACTCCCATACCACCTTCTCATGGACACCTTCTATTAAGGGTTGTCCTCCTCTACATAGAATCTAGTTGATCAGGCTGTTGGGGGTAACTATAATGACAAGAAATATGAAGATTTGAGAAAAATATTTAATAATCTTGCACTGAACTCTCAACATAAGAATTAAAAAAGAAAAAGAGTTAATAAAAACTCAAACAATGGTTCAATAAATGAAACTCAAGATCAACTTGCTAAAATCACCAACCAACTTCAATCTTTAATGAACCAGAATTCAAAACAAATTGTTAATCAACTGGGATCTCAAAACACCAACCAATGTCTAAGAGAATGATTTTCACACTGTGGAATGTTTGGTCACACTGAAAACTTTTGTTCTAACATTGATATACCAACCCTACAATAGGAAAACTCAAATTTTGTCAACTATGGTTCAAGAATTCATCTCTAATAAGATTCATTTTCAAACAATTATAACCAATTCTATAGGAACCATCCAAACTTGTACTGGAAAGATCAAGTTTTAATTAAAAAATCCACTGCCCCTAATTACTTAAACCAACCAAGACCAAACTTTAAAAATCAACAAAGGGGTGAGTCTTATAATGCTCAAAGAAACAATGATAACCAAATGTCTTCTAAACTGGATCAAATCCTGAACAAAATTAACTCTCAAGAGGAAGGATACATGACTTAGCTAACCAAACATAAAAATCAATATGAGTCAGATAAAACTAAAAATGATGTTAGACTGTAGAATGTGGAAACATAGATTGGATAATTAGCTAGATATTTGACTTCTAGGGACAAAGGTAGGTTTCCTAGTACAACTGAATTTAATCCTATGAAGAATAACATGGATGTAATAATTATAAGTGGGATGAATACTCAAACTATTGCTGAAAAATACCTTAAAAAATCCCAAAATGAAAATCTTCATGAAACTAGTAACAAAAATATGCTTTGTTCACAATCTGAAAATTCACTGAAAGGTCTTGAAAATAAAGAGAATATAAATTATTCACCTAAAAATCATGCTGAAAATTCATCTAAAAATCAAAAGAATAAAGGAAAAAAATTGATGAAGAGGTGAGGGAAATGCCTACTGTTCTAAGAAAATTCCCCCCCCCATCCCTTTCCCTGAAAAACTTAAACCTCAAAGAAAAACCAGGGCTGAACTTCTTCAGTTCTATGGCTTCTTATCTAAACTGCGAGTGAACATTCCTTTCATTTAGGATTTAATACAAATTCTATATTGCTTGAAATCTCTTAAGAAAACTATTTCAAATAAAAATAACCTTGAATAATTTTCTACCTACATCCTCACTAAAGAGTGTAGTGCTCTACTCCAAAAGAAAATCCTGCCCAAATTGGAAGACCTAGGTAGATTTGTTATCCCATTCACCCTTAGAAATTCTGATCAGCTCAATTGTTTGTGTGATTTAGGTGCTAGTATCAACCAACTCCCATACTCATAATTTCAAAAGTTGAGGTAGGTTGATCTTCAACCCACCACAGTCATACTGCAGTTAGATGATAGATCTTTCACTCATCCTGTGGGTAGGGTAGATGACCTGCTTGTTGGAATTGGGAAACTGTTTCTGCCTACTAACTTCTTAGTCTTGGATATGGAGTGTGATCAATAGTTGACCATCATCTTGTGTAGTCCTGTCTTGGCCACATGTGGTGTAATTATTTATGTTTCTAAAGTACAACTTATCTTTAAAATTAGATAACAACAAGAAGAGATTAATGTGTTTAAAAATGTCAAAGGACCATCTTTTCCTGAAAATTATTCAATAGTAGAGTCCTTAGAAGTTGAAAACTCAACTGAAAACTCTAAATAATCTAAGAAACAATCCCCTATTGAAGAAGTAATTTTGAAAGCTAAAAATTATGATTTTCTTATACGAAGAATTGAAAATTCTACTCAAACACTGAATCTGGAAAATTTTCTAGAACTAGACAACTGTCCAGTTTCTACTATAGGAGACTTCTCTATTTCTGAACATAGGAAATTTTTGAGTGATATTGAGGGTGAACCTATTTTCACCAAAATTTATTAACACTTTGAAGATGTTTAGGGAGAAATTTTGATACAACTTGATGATTATTCTTTGATAAATCTATTAAGTTCTAATCTGGAAAATCTGAGCAGTGAGCTATCCACTTTGGACAACAGCACTGTAAATTCTGAATTCGAGCTAGAAATTTGAAATATTGCGTCTATTAATAATACTTTTAATAGTTATGTTTAAGATCTTGGACCTCCTAGTCCCAAGAGTCTTCTTTTTAGTGTTGAACCACCCATTCTTGAACTTAAACCAATTACTTCTCATCTTAAATATTCATTCTTGGGTGAGAATTCCACTTTTCTGGTCATTATTTCTACTGATATTAATGAGAATCATGAAGAAAGACAATTTAGTGTGTTGAAAATGTTCAAATCTACCATAATATGGACCATAGCTGATATAAAAGGTATTATTCCCTCGTTATGTATGCACAAGATTCATATGGAGCCTGACCATAAGCCTAGGGTAGAATTTCAAAGAAGCTTAAATCTAAACATGAAAGAAGTTGTGAGAGAGGAAGTCATTAAGATGCTAGATACTGGTATCATAAATCTCATTTCTGATAGTGCTTGGTTCAGCCCTGTCTAGGTTTTCCCTATGAAGGGTGGTTTCACTATTTTCAAAAATGAAAAGAATGAAGAAATCTATGTTAGGAAAGCCATAAAATTGAGAGTCTATATAGATTATAGAAAGCTAAATGCAGCCACTAGGAAGGACCATTTTCCAATTCCATTTCTTGTTCAAATGATTGAGAGGCTTACTGGAAATGAATTTTTCTATTTCCTGGATGGGTATTCTAGTCACAACCAGATTCCAGTTTCTCAAGAGGATCAGGAGAAGACCACTTTCACATGCACCTTCAGGAAATTTTCCTATCTTCAGATGACCTTTGGGTTGTGTGGAGCTCCATCTACCTTTCAAAGGTGTATGATTTTTATCTTTTCATACATGATTGAGAGAACCAGTGAGGTTTTCATGGATTATTTTTCCATTGTGGGTAGCACTTTTGATATTTTTCTTTGAAATATTGAGTTAGTTTTAGAAGGATTAATTGAAACCAACCTTGTGCTTAACTATGAGAAGTGCCAATTCATGGTAATAGAAGGTATTTTTTTAGTTCATATAGTTTCAAAGAGAGGTCTAGAGGTTTATTCTTCAAGGATTGATGTCATTCAAAAAATTTCACCTCCTGAAAATGTTAAAGATGTTAGAAGTTTCTTAGGGAATGTGGGTTTCTACTAGAGGTTCAAAAAATAATTTTCAAAAATAACTAATCCCTGTGTTCTCTTCTTGTCAATAATAAATTGTTCAACTTTTATGAAAACTATTTTAAACCATTCAATATAATTAAAGAAAAGATCACTACTTCACCCATCATCACTACACCCGACTGGAATTTACCTTTTGAACTTATGTGTGATGCTAGTGACATAGTTGTAGGTGTTATCATTGGATAGAGGAGAGATAGGAAGTTACATGTGGTGTATTATTCTAGTAGACTGTTAGATGAGGCCCAAAAGAATTATACCACCACTTAAAAGGAATTGATAGCTATTATTTTTCTCTAGAGAAGTTTAGATAATATTTTTTAGGTTCAATTTCATCATTTTCACTAACCACTCTTCCTTGAAATACTTGTTGTCTAAGAAATAAACTAAACCCAGGCTGATTATATTTATTTTTTTGTTGCAAGAATTTGACTTAGAAATAAGGGATAAGCAGGGAGCTGAAAATTTAGTTGATGATAATCTTTCTAGGCTTCCTCACACCCAATCTGAAGATCCAAGGGAGATTAATTCCTCCTCTCCTAAAGAAAAATTGCTCTCTGTTTCTATTAGGTATTCTGCATGGTATGCAGATTTGGCCAATTTCCTAGCAGTAGGGATCTTTCCCAAAGACCTGTCTAATAAATAAAGGACAAAATTCATTTCTGAACTTAAGTACTACCTTTAGGATGACCCTTTTCTATTTAGAAGATGTGTTGATGGTATTCTTAGAAGGTATATACCTGAGGAAGAAATAATATCCATTTTAGATATTTATCACCCCTCTCCTTGGGGAGGTCACCATGGTGGTGAAAGAACTTCTCAAAAAGTCCTCCAATTTGGTTTTCATTGACCACTCTTTTCAAAGATGTTATGATATTTGTAGTTGGTTGTGAAAAGTGTCAGAGGCTAGTAAATGTGGGTAGGAAACAAGAGTTAACCCAAAAAGGTATTTTATAAGTAGATATTTTTTATGTTTGGAGTTTAGATTTCATGGGTCCATTTCCATCATCTCATGGGAATGAATACATAATTTTTTCTATAGATTACATGTCTAAGTGGGTTGAGTCAGTGGCACTGCCCAACAATCAAGCCAACTCTGTAATAAAATTTGTCAAAAAGAACATCTTTTCAAGATTTGGAGTCCCAAAATCCTTTATCACTGATAATGTAACAAGCTTTAAGAACTAAAAATGTAAGGATTTATTATAAAAATATGGATGTGTTCATAAGAATGTTACACTTTATCATCCACAGTATAGTGGACAAGTGGAAATTTCTAACAGAGAATTGAAACAATTACGTGAGAAAACTATGTCAAATTCTAGGAAGTACTGGTCTCTTAAATTGAATAAAGCTTTATGGGAATATAAAACTGCTTTCAAGACCCCAATAGGTATGTCTCCATACATGCTATTTTTTGTGAAATGTTTTCATTTACCTGTACAGTTGCAACACAAGTCTTATTGGGCAGTTAAGGCTATGAACTTTGATTTTAAGAGTGCTATTAAGAGGAGATTACTTGAGATGAGTGAGCTAGATAAGACTAGGATAGATAGTTATTATAATTCAAGGATTTATAAAGAGAGGACTAAAATCTTTCATGAATATATCATAAATAATAAAGAATTCAAACTTGGGCAAAAGGTCCTCCTCTTTAACAATAGACTCAAACTCTTTCCTGTAAAACTGAAGCCCACGTGGTTTGGACCATTTAATGTTGTTAGAGTTCTTAATAATAGAGCTTTAGAAATAGTTGGTGAAGAGAACAAACCCTTTTTGGTTAATGGGAAGAGAGTGGAGCTTTATTTTAAGGGACAGACGAAGGGATTTTCTACCTTCACTGTGCTTGAAAACTAATCTTGAAAGTCTAGTTGAAGACTTTTAAACTTAGCACTGCATGAGATACAACCCATAGTTATTTTTTTCCATTTATTTATTTCATTTTTACCTTGAATAATGTTACTCTTTTATGATTTATTTTTTAGGAAATTTTTGTTGCTCGATATTTGTTCTTGGTTTATATGCTCTGTGTTTTTAGGATGTTGCTACTGATGCTAACTAAGGAGTAAAATTCCCAACATGAAGGATTAATGATAAACATTGATTCAAGGAAGTACCTTACTGTTAATTTCTAAATTAATTTTTCTACTCCTGTTCACTTTAATAAAAATTCAATTTTAATTAGTAGTTACTACTGTCAGTGAGTCAGTGACTGTTACATTAAAAAATAATATTGTTGCTGTTTAAAAATTATGCATACTCCCCTTTTCTGGAAACTTTTACTATATGTGTTAGAGTGTTTAAAAATCAACTGCATGTTTTTTTGTTTTTTTGTATGTTTTTTGTTAACATGTCACTAAGCTAAAAAACAATTTTGTATGTTCTTCCTTACTGAAAAAATGAATTTCATTGTTATTAAAATCATCCTTTTCTTGAACTTAAGTGTGGGCGGTACAAGCTTGCTAGTTCTTGTGTTTTATTGAATCTTCTTATATCTTTGGGGTATTTAGCATGTCTTTTTCTACTTTACTGAAAAACCGTTTGAACCCAAACTGTGAAATTTCTTACACCCAATACATTGTACACTTATAAGTTACCTTCCAATTTTGAATTATATTGAAATTCTTGGTACTAGGTTAAATTTTAATGCATGTATTTGGATGTGAACATGCTGTAAATTAATCTTTGTGGCAAACACATTCTTTTGAACATTAATGATACCCTTGATACATGTCATAAATCAAAAAAATTGAAAATCTGTTTTGAAATTTATTGATTAATTGTTATTCTATACTTTAGAATTAAACTTTAGGGATAAAGTTAGGTTGTAAGTGTATCAGAGGGGGTCAATTCTTGACTAATCTAAATTGTGCTTAAATGAAATCCATTCAAATCCCACTGCTTTTGAACTCTTTGTAAAAAATGGATAGAAATTTTCAAAATTCAAGCACAATTTTAGGCATCACACTGTTTCTCAAATGGGTCTTACCTAAGGATGATTCTTTATTAGTAGTTAAGAACTTATTTTAATCTGAAATTAATGTGGGTGGATAATGGCTGAGTTAATATACTTAGTGATTTAATGGAAATTTGGTTTTGGAACTACTTTTGAGAGTGATATGGGAAACCTGTTAGTGGAGTTATGATCATAACCCTTGGAACTGGAATTTTGATCTTGATTATAGGGAACTCATTTTACTTTTAATTATTAAAGTAATTACCTTATTGAGACAATTGAAATTATTTTTATATAAATATTTTGAAACTAGAGTAGTTTGGACATCTGGGTTCCCACGGTGAATCTATGAGACCCCAGATGTTGGGTGTGTTTCTGTATACTATAATACCTCTATACACCTTGAATAAGTTCACATGCACAGTGCGTATCATATGATACATGGCTTGGGAAAAATTAAAATAATGTGTCTAGGGTCATAAATGATTTCATTAAGGTGAGGGGAATGATGAACGCCAATTGAAGAAGGGGAAAATTGTTTATATGGGAGTTATTTAGGTTGTATCAATAAGGTGATTCAAAAAAATATTTATTGTTTGGATCCTAGGTGATGTGTCAATGTACAAATTTCCTTTGGTTAAGTTCTTAATTCCACATATATTTAACTTGTTGTTACTCTCGGACTTATAAATTATGCTTGGATTGAAATGATTCCCTTAGAATTTTCACATATGAGGCAGGACATCTTCATTGCTTGTTGATTCAGAGATTTTTAGACTATCATTGAGAGTTTGATTTAAGGTAAGTTTCATTTGAATGACTCATTTGAACAATTTATTTCTTAATTCCTTTTTATAGTCCTCTGTTTCAAAGTGCTAGAGTTGTTACATTTGAGATGAGAATTAAAAAAACTCACTTTTCAATTTTCAAAGATAATAAAACATGGGTTTGTTTGAGGACAAAAAATGTTTAAGTTTGATGGAATTTGATGTTGCCCTAATTTCACATAGTTTTACACATCTTTTACTTTAATATTTAAAAATTTAATTAATTAATTAGTCACTTTTTGTTAAATATTGTCACTTTTTTATTTTTATAATTAAATTCATTAATTTATCAATTTTTATAGAAAATTATATATTTTTAGTCTTTAAAATAATTAATGTAATCTAAATAACTTATCTAATTTAATTATTTCTTATTTAGTTTTGTTAATTTTAATATACTTATCTTTTTAATAATTTGGTATGTTTATTACATAATTATTTAATCACGTTATTTGCATCTATCTAAATTAGTATTTATTTTAATTTTTTATCCTCTAATTTAGTTTGATTAAAATAACTTTACTTTATTATTCTAAAAATTAATATAAGTTAACAATTTAAGTCTAATTTGATAAAATAATTTGTTTTAATTTTTAATTATCCTTTTAGCTATTTAATTAGTTAGTTTATATTGTTTAAACCCTTGATTTTTTTTTCATTTATGCAGTTTTTAAGTAATTTAAGTCACTAACATTTTTTTTAATTTATCAGTCTCACAGACTTACACTTACCAACTTTTAATTGCACAAGCTACCGACACACCCCTGTTTTATTTAATAATTTTTAATTTTAATCTTTTATTTTATTTTTTTCAACTCAGTTTAATAATATTTCAGTTTATTAATTAAACTGTTTACATTTAATTAAATATGTAATTTTTAAAGTTGTATTTTAATTTAGTTAATAACCTGTTTAAAATTTATTTATTTTATTTACTTTAGATTTTAAGTTTTACTTTAAGTTTTTTTAGTTTATGTTTTAAATAAATCAGTTAAATAATTAATTATCTTATTTAAGGTTTAGTTATAATTTTAATTAATTAATTGATCTAAGTATTTGTTATGTAGAAAAAAAATATGAGTCACCGGTGCTTATTTTTGCACTGTCAGTGAGATCGATAGTGTATTTTAATTCAGCTACTATCGATGCCACCAGTCTCACATTGCATTGGTATTAGCCGTATCTTTTCATCGGTGTTACTGATGTACCCCATCGGTGACTACCTATTTTCTCACTATCAGTGTCACACACACACCGATCACTTTTTATTTCCTTCAATCGATGACACCCTATTTTCTCTTCATCGGGGCCACTGACGCCCTACATCCCTCGTCACACTAATCCCTCCCATCTCCTTCCTCAATTCGTTAGTCTCACTCCATCTGTAGCACAACCTTTAGTCAGTCCCTCTTTCCACATTCACTCACTGACACTATGATAATTTCTTGAAGCACTGTATTGCTGAATAAGACCAAGGGCATGATATAGGTGAAGTCAATTTAGTTTAGGAAATTTGAGCCAAGGGAAACAATGGTATGAGGTCGATATTGATTATGTTTTTCAAAGGTCTAAGATCTTGATGATGGAGATCTACTTGAGTACGGAAAATCTTGAAGAAATTATCATTAAGACTATATCCTTGACGAATTAAGTCGATGACTACTAGTCTCGATGGATATGGATCTCGATGAAGATAGAGAAGTTGAGTTGAAGATATCGATTGATCCACACTTGTTCATAAATTATGAAGATTGAACATACTGTGTGAAAAAATATTTGGTAAAGATTCATCAAATAAGCTAATGTTGAAGACCTTTAGTTGAGGCCAAGCTGTGAGGAGGGAGCCAAGCTGTGAGGAGGGAGCTAAGCCACTGGATTTGGAGATTCGTCACCTTTAATATACAGGAGTAGGTCAATACAAGAAGGAGTCGGGACACTTTAGCGTCGCCTCTATTTCTTGAAGGAGATAGTTGTGTCGCACCACTATGAACTGAAACCTCCTCCGTCTGCCGGTGAAGCAGCAAGCCGCTGCCTTGGGGGCTTGTCGCTGAAGACGTCGACACCCCCTAGGGCATCATGGAATTAGGGGGAAGAAGAAGAATATTATTAAAAATAAATTAATTAATTAAAAGAAAACTTGAATTAAAACATAATCAAAAAATAATAATAACTAAACTTAAATAATAATAATAATAATAATAATAATAATAATAATAATAATAATAATAATAATAAATACATATAAGATAAATAATCTTAATAAAATAGAATTGTTAAATTAGTTAACTAAAATTAAACTTTATTTAACTAAATTATGTAATAATAACTTATAAATTAAATTAAAATTAATTAATTTTAATGTTTCATATTAAATATTAATAATTATTTATTGATAAAATAAAATATTAATAAAAATAAATATAACTAAAATAAATTAATCGATTAATAGTATATAATTTTTTGTTAAAAATAATAATTAACATAAAAACTAAAATTTAATTAAATAAAAATATTAACTTAACTGCATAATATAATATTTAAAACTAAAATATAAACAATTTATAAATTAAAATAAATTAACTTAATCAAATAATTTTAAAATTAAGATTCATTAATGAAATAATAAAAATTAAAAAAATCATATTTTTTCAACTAAAATTAACTTTAATAAATATATTAAATTAGATTAATCAATTACATAATTAAATAACAACAATAATTAAATAAAATATATAATTAATAAAACTTTTAAAATTTAAATGTTAATAATGATTTATGAAATTAATTAGTAACTAACTTAATCAAATTAATTATATATTTAGTTAAGTTATTCAAAATTAAATTTTATAATTAAATAATAACTATTTTTATAAAAAATATTTCATCTTCATTAATAATAATCTAATTTTAAAATATAATTACTATTTATTAATAGTACTAATAAAATAATTTATTAAATAACATTATTTAAAAACTTATTAATTCTTTCAAAGACTTTTTAATAAACTAATAAACTTTAATAATAAATATTTATTTATTTTTTCCTTTATGTTTTAACTATTTTGTTTTTTTCTTCTTGTGTAGGTTCATTCAAGAGACAGAAGCACGTCTGAGTTCATTTAACTAACTCACGGGAAGTTAGTTACGAGGGAATTTCTAAAGTGATGGGTGTTGATTGAAAAAACGCATGTGTGTGATGAAACAATGAAGAACCAAAGTTTGTCAGTGGGAGACATGCAGTGAAGATGCAGTAGATGATAGAGGTATTAAAAATAAATTAGCAGCAAAATTTGGGGGAATCATTCGGACATTCGATAACCTCTCACACATTGGAGCAAAGTAGATCCTTCAAGGAGATCCTGGAGAGTCTTCTTTATAGAGATCCAAGGAGCAGTGCAGTGCAGTTCTTTATTGTCGTAGGGGAGTTCTTATCCTCTATTTTATTCTCAATCGCATATATTGTAACCGAATTCTTTTTTTATAATGAACATGAATATTAGATAAATCTTCTAGTTCTGAGATAAATTAAAGTTTTGTTATCTTTTATTCTTCCTTTTCACTTTATCATTTTAATGTATTAAGAATTGATCGGTGAGATCAATTTTGAATTCATTAATTTGCTTCGTATCACTCATATTTAATTTCTAAATCCATGATCGTTTGGTGAGAATGATCATGGATACATTTCTCGAAATATTTTAAATTCAGAAAACATTAAAACTTATGGTGAGTTTGTTCTATTATCAATTTCAAATCAAAATTTTCATGGTTAAACTTTCTTGGAGTGGAGAACTCCAAGATTGATCAATTTTTATGGGATATCTCCTGGAGAAGGAATTAATTCATTCATTTTACAGTGGTACATAGTAGCAAGATTTTAGTGATTATGAATCCTTTTAAAAACTAGTAGAATAGAGTTTTTCCTCAGGCATTTCATTTTGTTCGTTCGTTTATCACCACTCTATACTTCTATTTCTTTTTGTATTCAAATTATTTCCTATTTTAGTATAGTGTAGTAAAAATACACAATAAAAATTTGTTGTTACTTTACTATTTTAAAAATACACAAAAAAATATAAAAATTCTAAAAGAAAAGAAAAATAATGCTAGTTTACCCCCACTACTGACAACAATGGGGTGTTTAGTTTTTTTAGAAGAAAATTGGTACCTTCACTCCCTGTGGGTTAGACCCTAATTTCCACTATACAGTAGTTTGTATGAAATTATAAATAACTAAACTTTGACTCTATTACAACGAAAATCGTGTCAGGCATCTCATTAGGTCAGTCATTACATTGATCTTTGCATCAGTTGTTAGCTTGATTCCTCCTATTACTGGCCATTGTCTAGAATAAAAGGAAAATTAGGGGTAAGAATTTTAAACTATTAAACACATAAAGGGGAATCCAATGACATTAAATTGATAAATTATAAATTACATTTATTTCTTTAACTTATGAATTTCTAGGCTTCAATCTAAGTTATCCATGATTTATTTCCAAACGTATATCATTATGGTATTTTTTTTGTTCCCTTAATAATGGTTCGTACTAAGCTTATGAATTTATCAAAGCATATCCCCAAGGAGTGTCAAACAAGGAGTGTATCAAGGCCCACTTTCAAGCACTAGTTCCCATTCGATTCTAGCTCAAGACGGTGTTTTCAGGTTTTACCCCTAGATACATCTGTGTGAGATCCACATCCACTTGTTCATATCCACACATAGATTTATATTTCTTGATAAACTAATTAATATATACTCACCAAGATTTAGGGATGTTTTTCTTATACTTAGTCTTATCCCTAAGGCTTTCACTAGATTATTCTAATCCTAATCCTAAAAATAACTAAACTTTCCTCTGATAACAACTATAACAACCCTGTTCTTTTTATTACATTCATACATGATTTAATGACATAAAATTATACTTAATACAAACCAAAATATTGAGAGGTCTAGTTTCTTGGAAAATTATTAACATTACATAATAACTTAAAACATGAAATGCAACATCATTTTTGAAAACTTCTTTTACATGACCACAACATTCCTTCATACTTAACATTGCATGGGATAACCTGAGGACATACATAAGAAAAGAGTGAGATATAAAGCCCCATAATGGAATAAACATGGAATAACATGTGTAATAAAACACATGTTAGATAATAGGATTATCAATGGATCATAAGATAAACATGAACATAAAGGCATGATATAGCATGATAACCATAACATGGAAATAGGGAAACAACTTAAAACATTACATCATAAGTCAAGGATAAACTCCCAAGAAATCATAGTGGACAAATTCCCATAAATTAATTAGGTAAACCTTGTCCCAACATGTCATATCATGATACTAAACATTATCCAATTCATTGGAGCAATATATAATTCTGGGCACACCCATCACTTTCATTTTATCCCCATGCTTAAGTGTACCACATAGATCATAAAGCATAGATTCATTCATCATCATAATTTATTCCACAATAAAGGGATGTGGAATATATACATGTAAGTCCTTTATAAAAAGGTATATGTGAATAAAAATTAATAACCTTGATAGGGAATAGGTACAATATTCACTTACACAATTATTTTGGAATGGATATTCACAGTGCAATTTTGGCAGCCTAACGGTGTGACATAAAAATTCAAAAAAAGGGTTGATGGGAGAGAAAAATGTATCTAAATATATATAAATGAAATATAAAGTGATATGGTAATATAAATAAATGTCCCAACATAATTAATTTGAAATATAAGGCATAACATAATAAAGAAACTTGAAGAAAGAGGGGAAATGGGACAACTCTTATGAAATTTAGGCATGGTGACGGGTGTACGTGGGAGGGATTAATGAGAGATAAATGGGTATCTCATCATTCAAACATAATAAGGAAAATATTGATGAGGTTAAAAAATTTACCCCATTATATTTAAATGAAAATAAAATTGTGTAACAATATAATGAAACTTGGATAAAAATGAGAATAGAAGGAACCCTTACTTGAGTGTATGACTTCAAAAGCTTAAAGAGGGGATTCTTGAGATCTCGGGGTGACTGAGGAGGATTATAGAGAGGTTAGGACAGATGAAGGACATGAGACAAGGATTTTTATTGAAGATAAGCGGGATCTTGTGTGAGTTTATATAGGAAATGAGAGGGGAATTCTTTAATATTTCATAAACTTAGGTTTTGGAATCTATATAATTAAATATTCAAAACCACAAACCTTTACATGGTTTTCCCCCATAGTTTTTTTCTAAATATGAGTGGAAAAAATTATTTTATAAGTCCATGTACCGAAGATATTAAAATATTATCCTTTCTTATGTGGAGGTGAGTCATGTTATTAAAGAAATGAACTTAAAATCATAAAATATATTATACATTTTGAAGGATTCACTAAGGCTTTATAAAATAACTTAAAAAAATATAAAATAAAATTATTTAAAATTTAAAAATTATATTTGGATTAATATCCCTTTTATAGTGTTTATTACATTCCTATTGGGCCATTATGATGTCATAAAACACACTATATTTATATGGTATTTAATTTTTACCCAAAAATTTGAATCTCTCAGAAAATTATGACAAATTCAGTGTTGGATAATTTTAACATCTTGATTCCAAAAATAATATTAATTTTATCCATATAATTTTTTAAATATTTCAATTTTCACTTTTAAAATAAAAACGGACATTTATTGAAAATTGACGGGTTTTGACAAACATAGTTTTTAAACCTTAATAAAAATTAAATTTGGCCTCATAATAATTTTATGATCATTTATATTTAATAAAATTAATTTAATAATATTATTTTATTAAAATATTTTTTATTAATTAATCAAAATATATTTTTTAATTCAATTTGAATATTAACCAAAAAAATATTTCGGCTTTAAAAATTAATAAAATAAAAGTATATTCATTATTCTATAAAAAAATAATGTACATAATAATAATGATAGGGTCTTGATACATATCCCTTTATTACACCAGAATACGCCCTAAGTGTAAGGTGTGTGATGGTGGTGCTTTCTTGGGGTCGTTCAGTGAACATGGTTTGGGCGGTGATCTCGATGAGCTTGAACTTCTCTCGTAAATTGTTTCGGTCGTGCTTAAGTCATTGGATCTTGGATTAGTACTGGTCTAGGGGAAACCCAAAAACTTCTATCTACCTTGGAAACTCTGATAAATGGGATTTATAGGGAATGATCCTACTGGTTGAGTCCATCACCTCCTTCTTCTGTGTGGAAAGGATTTGTTAAAATTCTATATTTATACTAGTCATGTCATAATGATTCAACAACAATATTATCAATGTTAACAATACTTAATGGTCATTTAAATCCATTGCATATAATAAAACAAACATATTACATGTGTTTTCTATATACATTTTGCAAAATAAGACATTTAATTAAATCAAAAGGGAAATTTCACTTATAATAGTTCAGGTCGTTATATTCACCAATATTTTACCAATACAATGAAGACCTACAAGGTTGTCATACAAGGCCTCAAAACGATCCATTATATTCATGGACTGGTAAATATTTTTATAATTAAACTCATCCAACATCAAATTTTCATCTCAAGCTCTACCAAAGTTGAGAACACAAGTGCAAAGCATATCCTAAAGAATCCAAATAGATATTTATATCTAGCAATCCAACTTTGGATGGTATGTTGTATTCAAATTTATGTGAGATCCTAGTGTATCCTAAAGGACTATCTAAAAAATAAGTGAACCGAGGATCTTGACTAGATACTATATAATATTGAACTCTATGAAAACAATCTCTTTTACATGTAGATTTCTCAACTCCTCAACTTTGGTTGTATCACAAATGGGTATAAAGTGAGCTGATTTAGTTAGTTGATTGATCACAACCCATATCTCATTCTTCTTTCTCTAGGAACATGGAAACCCAACCAGAAATTCCATTAAGATCTTATCCCACTTCCTTATAGAGACTAGAAGTGGCCGAAGAAAACCCGGAGGTTTTTAGTTCTCGACATTGACCTGTTGGCATGTATATCAATACAAGAAAAATTCAGTAGTACCCCGTCTCATACCTGGACACTAAAATCAATGATTCATATCACAAAACATTGTTATGTTTCCTAGGTGCACTGTCCACTAGGAATTATAGAAATCCCCTATAACATATTTCTTTACTATTAACAACACAGCAATGAGATTTTGATAGCATAGAATGTCCTCAGTGGATAATGACCAATCAAGTACAGTCACCCCACCATAATGAGAGTCTCAAATGCTAAGAAACTCATAATAAAGATGTTTTTCATGTATAATCATCATAAGAAGAGATAATTACAACTGAAATCTATCCAAGGAATCCTTGGCCCCTGATTCTTGGACTCCAATATGCAAAGGTGAAAAAAGATCCATAAAGTTCCACTCTTTTTAGGATTCTTTCATGGAATGAGCTGAAAGATTTATGCTCAAAGAATATGAAATGGAATTCCCTTTCCCTTGGGTATAGGAAATTTTAAAGTTGAAATATTTTAGGTATTCTTCCCACCACTTCTGGAAGAGATTCAAATATTTTTGAGAGAATATATAAATCAAGATCTTGTGGTTTAAATACCTAGTAAACCTTTATCCATAAAGGTAATGTTTCCATATTTTAAGGGCATTCATTAAAACTTCAAGTTCTAGGTCATGGGTTAGATAATTATTCTCACATGGCCTAAGCTAATAAGATACATAAGAAACAATATGATCACCTTGTATAAGAATGCATCCCAAACCTAAACATGATGCATCACAAAAGTCTACATATCCCTGCCTGGACTCTCAAAGACTCAACACTAGATAATTATTCAAAATAACTTTCATCTCAATAAAATAACTCTAAAATTTTTAATCCCAAGAAAACATTATCCCTTCTGAGTCAGATCAGTCATTGCAGAAGCCAACTTTGGGAAGTCTTGAATGAACTGGTGATAATACCCAGCTACACCCAAGAAGCGTCAAATATCGAAAACATTTTGTGGTTATTCCCATTTCATAGCATCCTTCACCTTATTAGGACCAACTAAAATACCATTTTCCAACACCACATGTCCCAATAAATTCACTTTTTGAATCCACAAATCACATTTCCAAATCTTGTCATAAAGTCACCGATTTCTAAATAATTCTATTACTACTCTTAGATGATGCACATGGTCCTCCTCAAAATTAAATTAAATGAGTATTTCATCCATAAAGACTACAAAAAATGTATCAATAAGATCATGAAAAATATTTTTCATCAAATAAATAAATATTGCAGGGGAAATGGTTAGAGAAAAGGGCATGGCAGTGTACTCATAATGGTCGTACCTACACATAAAGGTGGTTTTCTAAACATTGTATTCTTTTATTATCAACTTATGGTAACCATATCAAAGGTTGATCTTAGAGAACAAATTATCCCCTTTCAATTGATCAAAAATTTCATCAATCTATGGAAACTAATATTTTTTCTTTATCGTAACTCGATTTAGTTTTCTATAATCAACACAAAAGTGAAGTGAACAATTAGCCTTCTTAGTAAAGAGAAACAGCGCCACCCAAGATGACAAACTTGGGCATATAAATAATTTCTATAGAATATAATCCAAGTGAGTCATATCCTATTAATTTCCATCTGGTTCCACATGATTATAGATAATAGATATTGGTTGATTACCATACACTAAATCAATAGAAAACTCTACCCCCCTTATCGGTGTAAAATAAGAGAAGTCATAAGGAAACATATTGGGAAACTCAATGATAACTGGAGGGAGATTTCCCCTAAAATATTCTTTCTCCAAATCAAAATAAAACACATATATCACTTTCCCCAACTATGTATAAGAGTTTTTGGCCCTGCTCAACCTTGTATCCCATTCTCCTTGAAATACATGGCACACATCATTGGGTGTAGTAAAGGAGACCCTTCAAAGATAACAGTCAATCTGGGACTTATTATCAATGAGCCAATCTATCCTAAATATGAATTCAAGTAGTTTAATTTTTAAAACAAGAAAACCTGATAAATATATATGTTTGATAGAGAGAAAACACAATAGGGACTTTGGAGACCATACTCTCTCTTTGTTCTGAGGAGTTTATTAATATCCATGACATAATATAAAATATTTGTAGGAAGATTTAGAAGATTAACAATGTGTGTTTAAATAAATTAATGAGATACACCAGTGTTAAATAAACCAGTCACTAATGACGAAGCTATAGTGATGGTACCTCTTCTGGACATTGGACCTCTATATGCTTCCTCTAGAGACTCTTCCACTGCGTGAAGAAGCTTTGTTTTGGATGCCTATTGATGGAACCCTTTTTTATGTGAATCATATGATTACCTATAGTTTTAAAATGATCTAGTTATCCTATTCTACAAAAAATAGTGGAATAGATATGGAAGAACTTCTATAGGTGGTCTAAGGATCCAAAGGAGCCACATATCTTGGGTGCCTCAGTGAAAACCCTCTTTGAATGCCTCAAATTTCAATACTGCTAGAAAATTAAAAGACCTATACCAAGTACTCCATGAGGTATAAAAGAACCCTAATTTCAAGATCCACTTTGAGAATTAGTATGATTTCACTTTCCTTTAAAGGAACTTACACTTCCATTGGGAGAGAAAGAAACTCTCAACAACCCTGACTTTCCAGCCATGTCCATTTCGACCATCAGTGCTCTATCAAGCACATTAGCATAAGAAGGTATCTTTAGTAAGAAAACTTGAGAATGAATATTAGATCAAATTATCAAATCTAACATTAAATCCTTCATCTTCTCCTTCGATATTATATTAGGTTAAAATTTCACAAGCTCAATAAAACAGTTTTCATACTCTATTACGGTCATGTAAGCATACTCAAGTTTGAAAAAATCCATATCCTTTGCCAAAAATATCGATTCTGGATATAACTGGTAAATGAAAATAACTTTTAAGTATTTCCACTCTAATACCTCATGTTTTTCTCTATCACCATCATGTCTCACCATCTCCTGCTCGGTCCATTAAGAATAAAGGTGGAGCACTTCACCTTGATTTCATCGGGTGTCTCCAAGAACCAAAAAATAATCCCCACTCATCCCAACCATTCCTTATCCTCTTGAGGATATTTCAAGCCATTAAACATTTCTAGATTATTGGGAGGGAATTATTGAGAATTTTTTTAGAGATAAACCCTCTGAGGTTCCATAGCTAGATCCTGAATAGGAACTGGTGGTGGTGTCTGTCCTAGAGCTTGAATAGTACACATGATCACCTCAACTGGACTCAATTACACAGTAGGATTTTCTCGCTGAAGTTCATTAGCAGCTTCCTCCTGGATCTGATTCACACATATTCTCAAAGGCATAATGCTAAACAACATTAGTAGACAACAAATAAGACATCTGATTAATACTCAAATAGAGTAACAAGGGAAAATTAATCCCAACAAATAGACAACCAAGATTTGTATTTCACACTATCCAAATCCAAATATGGAAAAATACTAGATCTAGACCTTAATACAACTTTCCCTAACCATCTTGCTGAATTAAGGTTCATTATAGAGATAGATGGCTCGGAGCTCAATTGCAACTATCTCCTAAGTCCCGACAAGATGACACAAATGCATACTTACTTCGAGACAAGAATATCAACATCCCTCTAATACCACTTTTTCACAAACTAGCCTGCGTACCTTAGTAACCCGGCAACCAAACCATCACTAAAATGGTCCAAATGGCATTCCTGATACCCATAGGTTGGCGACTAGCACCATGCATCATACAAAATGAAAGTGGGAACGATTTTTATACAAGCATTTCGGAAGTAAAGACAAAGAAGTCAATATACATACAAAAGAAACTACATAGGGAGAAGTGTACCATAAGTCAAATAGGTATAACAACCCAAATTATATCAATGTACCAAAAAATAGGAAAAAATAACTCATTCAAAACTCAAACGTAACGCAGCGAGTCTATAGATCAACAGCTAGAACCACCTCCAAGTGGTAATTTACCCCTACTCGAACTTAGAAGGAGATAATATACAAACACCTGAAGGCACAGGTATGGTGTGATATAAAATCCCAGTAGGATCCCAACAAGGATTCCATAATAATATTCCAATATTAATTAACTAAATAAAGATATTTTAATTTTCAAATAAATAGGTTTTCCATTTCAAAATCATATTTAAACAAATCATTCTTTAAATTTCAAAATATATAATACATTTCGAATTATGGATATACTTTAATCAAATTGATTAAATAAACACTTTTTTATATAAACAAGTGAGCAACATGGTCATCTCTCAAGAGGTACGATATTTCTAGGTTATGGATCCTGGAACACTTATGTTATAATAACCACAATGTGTACACATTTCCCTCATCACTGGAAAGAGTGGACTCATTTATGTCCCACTGGGGAATAAGATGTTCTAAAAAGTGTTTTTTTTAATGTTGTAAAATGTTAATATGATGCTAGGGAATTCCCATCCTAGCATGTTTTCCCCAAATAACTCACTAACTATATAGCCTTTCATGTTCTATAATATGAATCAATGATGGGAAATTTATTTTAATTAACCTTAAAAATACAATTAAATCCCATTATCCCATTTCAAAAATTCCAATTTACCATTTAAAAACCAAAACTATTTTTTAATCAAAAACAGGCCTTTTCCAAGATAAAACCCAAAGGTTTCTATCAAAACCATTTAAATCTATTTTTATCAAATAAGAATTTGAAATTAATTCACAATCCAATTTCCACAATTAAATTTAACAATTTAATTAAAACAATTTCCATCAATTTCACAATTTAAAACTCCAAAAATTTTCACCAATTTCACAATCACACTCCAATAAAATGGAATTAGGGGTTTTCCCAATTTCATGCCAAATTCAATTTCTAAAAACCCTAATTCAATGGAATTGGGTTTTTAATCCATCAATTGAAATAAATTTCATTTATCACATCAACTGAATTTAAATCAAAAATATAATTTAAATCAAGCAATTTAGGGTTAATAAAAATCGAGCATCATGATGGAACCACCTACCTCAGGATCAAAGGATCTGAAAACACTAAACCTTGAATGGGATTATCCAAAAAAGAATTTAAAGAATGGGATTTGAGAAACAAACCAAGGTTTAAGACCAAAACATTGGGTATTAAATCCTCCAACACAACATGGAGATTTATAAAAACCTAGGGAGAAAAGAGGATATAGTGGGAGATAGATAACAGGAAGAGGAAATCTACTAGGTAGAGATTAAAAATTGTTTTCTAATATTAGATCTACTTCCAAGAGTGTGTAGAGGGTCCAAAATCACCTCTTGGATGATCTTGGGGAAGAATAAATCATAGGGGGTCGTTATAGGCCCATATGGAACCAAAATGGGAGGTTTTAAGATTTTAAAAATATATTTTTAGATTAATTAAAATCTTTTCATGGTTTCCGGGAAGATCTGTGTGGTTAGAGAAAACTGTGTTCCCTAATCATGAACCTGTTTTAAATTGGTTGCACGAATTCCCCTAAGTGGGTGCGTAGTTTGTCAAACCCCACACAAGTCATGCAAAACTCCACTATTAGGGTTTACATAGTTTGACCTGAGAGGGAGCATGGTTTGGGAAAACTATGCACCAACCATGCACTCACCCAAAAAAATTCAAAACATTCAAAATACCACATCATTCAGCCTTAAACCAAACCCAACCAAAGAATAGTAAAAAGAGGGGTTTAGGAATACCTGAAATTAGTAACGGGGTGTTACAAAAAGAGGGTTTTCTTTGAATAAAACATAGAATTTTAAAAATTAATTCAAATATCAAATAGAATTTATGGTGGAAATAAAAGTCATTATCTCCATATATGTTAAAATAAAACATATATTTTGTCTTTTATAAAGAAACAAAACATTCTCCATTAAATACATAAAAATATTCATTTTTAAACCCCTTGAAAGAAAATCAAAACAGAAATAAATTATACTTTATAATTCATTTACATAAATATAAATATATTCATAAAATAATTTTAAAAATATCTACATATAGGAAAAATATTTAGAAAATAACCTTGAAAACATTTAAAACATGGTTTTAAGTTAAAATGTTCCTTACCTTGAGTCGGACTCATCAGATAAATTATTTTTATTACTGAATAATAAACTTATATTAATTATTTAATTGATTAAGAAACTTTTTCAATTTTATTATTCATTTTTATTTTATCTCTTACAGTGCTATATTATTTAATGAAGTAAATTCATGTCAGACGTTTTGATGTTATTTGGTTCATAAGTCCAAAATGAATTTGGTAGGTTAACTCTGATCAAAGTGGTTTTTATTTTATCCTATATAGAATAATAATTATGGAAAATTTTTAATTTTTATACATAAATTATACTTTTAAGACCAACCATGAATGATTGTTATGAAAAATTAATTATGTTATAATCATGGTGATAGTAGGTCGTACGTATGCATGAGTATCGTTTCCATTTTTCAACAGTAATTATGAAAAGAAGTTAGGTATTGTAATTCCCCGACCCCAGAAGCCCAGAGTCGGTGCATTATTATGTATCATTGGCATGATCACAAAATACCAAGTCTCGAAAGACCGATTAGTTTAGTAGCCTTGGAAGTACTAGATGCATTCATAAGTTTTACATTACATCATAAAATGTAAAACTACAACAACATTGTTTCCATATACAACATTGAGATCCCATAGAATATCCATACAGGTTAGTCATAATGTATTTATTCACATCCTGGGAAAAATATAACCTAGAAAGGGGTGAGCTCAGATGCTCAGTAAGGATAAAAATATAGAAGAAACTTTCATAAATAAGCATAAACATTTAAGGAAATGTATAATAATAAAACAAAAGCCTTTTAAACTTGAACTTCAGCATAATATAGAAAAGATAAAATCAAATAATTCCATTTACTTATTCACATGGATATTCTATTAGTCGAATATTCACATACAATATCAATAGCCACTTTCATAATGATGGAATGCATAATGCCAGACTTTCATAACCACATAGTCAAGGCCTTATTCCAAGACTAAAAATAAGATTTTGTCAAGGCCTTGTGCCAAGACACTAGTTTGTCTCGTGAGACCTACTGATGCATCGAGGAGCTATAGTGGGCTCCACCGGTCACTTACTAAGTCCAATTCAATCCTCATATGAAAATTTTGAAACATAACATAAACATTCGTATTAAAACTAGCATACAAAATGTCAATACATTATCCACAAATCATGAATTGTATAAAAAAAAGCACATCCACAGTCAAACATAAATCATTAAATACAATATGGAAGACTGTATTGTAACAAATTAACCTCAATCGAAAATAATGAATGATGTTGATATAGATGAAAATAATCATCAAAACTATTTGAGAGAAATATACCCCTTTTTCTTGAAAACATTTAAAAGTCACACTATTTGTCAAGAAGCTGTTTAAAAATAGATTTTTGAATCAAAGTTTCCCATACCAATTTGAAAATTTTAAAAGTAATTTTAATTTTATAACTTTAATTTCCATATAAATAAATCCTTAAAACCATTTTTAAAACATGGACATTAATGAGAAAGATTTAGAATAATAAATCCTTAAAACATTTAAAATGATATTTTAGTTATCGTTCCTAACCAAAAGAGAGAAACTTGAATACAAATAATTAAGGTAATAAAAACTTTATAATATCATTAGAATAAAGGGATTCCTGATATACTATGTCAAAGTATAGTATATACACCAAACAAAAGTGATTTGGTGCATAACAACAAAGAAGACTCAATGGAATGTAAGTTGAGATGTAATACCTTATAAAGACCATATCCTTAGGTTTAGGATAAATCAATGACATAATTATGTGTTAAAAATATAAATACACTCAATATGATTGGATATTCTGTGTAAATAAATCAGAGTACATTCACACATATTCTTGTAAAAACAACACCAATGAATTGGATGTTTAACTCAATGAATGGAGATTGAGTTAAAATTACTCTTATCAAGTTCATATCGATGACTTGAGGATTTATCAAGGGAGTTATTATGTGTCTCAAAAGTATATCCACAGAAAGGGGAGTGGAAGTTACTACATAAGTAAATAAATAGTGATTTCACACATAATCTTGGAGTAAAGTAATCAATGAAGTTTGCGTAATACCGAATGTGTGGAAATTGAAATCTGAAATTCCATTACATATTTGGTAACATACGAAACATAAACCCCATGAAAGAAGTATCATAAAATGAAGATTTAGATACCCATACATTAAAGTATATTACAAAATTAATACAATCAGGGGAAATACATACTCCACACAAAAGGAAATAGTCACCAATATAGCATGAATCTCACGGGAATAAAAGTGAGATGAAAAACCCTTACTTCGTTGTAATAAATCGATTCGTATGAACAAAACTAAATAACCACCAAAAGAATCTCAGAATACCATGAATATAAAGAGAATCATGATAATATATATCAATTGTAAGTACACAATACACCACATGCAATAAATAAGTGGCGAACAATGGAAATATTATGGAATTAAAAGTGAGATAAGAAACCCCTTACTTTGTACTTTTCCTTGTTACAGGGTAGGTTAACATCTAGTATAATGGTGAAATAACTTTTATTAAATTATACAAGAATCATATACATTAATATGATATCATATATGATCTTTTAACATTGTTTTGTCAATAATATCTTAGTATTATCGTTGTTTCGGGTGTTAACGGATTCGTTTTCCTTTATATTAATTGTTATGTAAGTCATATTTGTTATGGATGGGATGTATCTTAGTCATATACATAATGA
The DNA here is from genome assembly GCA_963277665.1 of Viscum album. Lineage (NCBI taxonomy): Eukaryota > Viridiplantae > Streptophyta > Magnoliopsida > Santalales > Viscaceae > Viscum > Viscum album. The sequence continues at coordinate 37,301,904 of OY728127.1, read as the reverse complement.
TATCAAGTCTATAAAAATTATTTTTAATCATAAAATGAAAATTAGTCTTGAATGGATATGATGGGTAATGAATCTCATCGTGTTCGTGGAGACAGTAATCCGTACGTACGCACGAGCGACAATATAATTCTTTTGATTTTAAAATAATATATAATTGGATTTTATATCATATATAAAGAATGATTATCATGTTATATTTATTATTCACATAAATTAAACATCATTATTATACCCATCCAAATAATAATGTATTGAATAACAATTACACCACGATGTGGAGACGGTAAGCCGTACGTACGCACGTATAGTGACATGTCATTCAAAGGATGGATATAATAATGAATATGGTTGTACCGTATTTATAATAACATCACAGTATATAGAAGATACTAGAGTTATTATTTTAGAATGGAAATAACAAAGAAAGAGGAAGTGGAAGAAGAAAGTAACTTGAAAGAGGTGATGAAATATTTACCTCTTCATCGGGTTCTTCCTTTTGATTTGATCAAAAGTGCTCCTTAGGTTGTATTTTTACTAAAGGAAGGCCTCTATGACTAATGTAGTACAGTTTAGAGGGTATTTGGGTAGGGTTTGGCCGAGCCAAATGGCTTTGAATGTATGAATTAGAGAGAAGGGGGAGTTCCCTTTTATAAGAGGGGTGAGGGGCACCTTAGGAAAAGCTAGAAATATTATTTTATAATAAAATAATTTTCGGTTTCTAATGGATCCAAAATATATTATTTAAATTATAAGGTGGGTATGGGTCTAAAACCACTCAACCAACAGGTTTTAGACATTTTTGGGTCACTATATTAACCTTATCTTTTATATTTAACTCTTAGTTAAATAGTTTGACATTTACCATGTCTCTTTGTATTTTTATATTATATGGTTAATAAAATTACTATTTGGTATTTTACTTTTTCTAAATTTATAACGGCATTATTACATCGAAAACAATTCATTTAACCAACCCTAACATTTCATATTAACCAATAAAATTAGTGGAATTCATAAAGTCTCAAATTACATTAATTTGAATATTAATAATATCAAATGTTTTAATATTTCATTAATTGGGTAATTACTACATCATCATTGTGTCATAAATAAATAAAATTATTTAATGTATAAAAAATATAAATAAAATACCATTATGTAGGAAATATTTTTATCTTTCTAATGAATATTTATAATCGAATTTATCTTATGTATAACCCTATATTAAAAATGGTTTAGTAATTAATCTTTGAATTTAACACTTTTAACTCTTCTTTGAATTAAATAATAATAAATGTCTTAATCTAATCCAAGTGGTCCTAAAGGATAATATTTTATTCCTAAGTTTTTTTTTGTTTAATTACACTTATCCAATAGAATTAGGACATGTGTTAGGGTAATAATAATATCATTTTTACCCTTAATATCCCTATTTACATTTAACCGTGGTAAATAAAAGTCAAAAGTTACTATTCACCAAAAAAATATTTTTATCATATTGAACAAAATTTTACTTACTGATATCAACCGTGTCTCTCGGATTTTTGAAATTCAATTCATTGAAGAGCTAAAATTAAGTTTTATTCAAATTTGTGAATGCTCCTATGAGGTGGGTAAAAGACTGTTAAAAAGTTCAATAAAATTTTTATATATCTAAAATTATTATAAACTAACTCCAATGAATTACATTTAACTTATATAGTTATTATGTATCTATTTTTACCTAAAATAAATTTAAATAAAATAAATAATTATTTAAATAAAAATTCGGTTTTAAACTATAACTCAGTGTTTTTCAGTATTCATCAAAAATTGAAAGTTTTCAGAAAAATACCAAAAATTCACCATAATCTAATTTTGATATTCCAAATCCAAAAAAGAAGTCCATTTTGAAATAAAAAATTTATAAAATTTCAAAAAGTGGGTATTACTATTCATAACGGCTAGTTTGATTGGTCGCAGTGTGTTAGAATCTCGAAGTTGCGTACAATGAAAGCTATTACATTATTCAAAGGGAAATGTATCGTGGAAGCTTGGGGTGTTACATTCTTTCCCGCTTTTGGAAATTGTGTCCTTTAAATTTTTAAAATTGGGCTTGGGAACATAATTTAAAGTCCCACATCGGAAAAAGAGTCAATAAAACTATCACTTTAAAAGAAAGAAAGAGAAGTACAATGGTCACCCAAGATAACCCATAATAGGATTCCATGTAGGAAAACATGGATATGGAAGATAAAATAAGTGTCAAGTTCTGATGTAGAGGGATAGAAAACATGATCAAGAGAAAGTTAAGAATAAGAAAACCACAAACTTATGATGGGACACACTGTCATTAGTTTCCCAGTAGGAAAAGTAAAAGGACAACGTTTTTTTGTTTTAAGTTACATTTCATAAAGATTAGGAATTTATTTATGATATTGACTAAGAATATAAAGATATATACTTAATTTTTAATTATAGTTTCATTCCTTAATAAATTTATACCACTAACTCATTTTTTTTCAAACTATGAGTATTCAAGATGACTTGGTCACACCGAAAGAGCTAGAATCAACTTCTAGAGAATCACATGATCCACAAAGGATAAACTATATATTTACCTTGTCTTTAGAGATTAATAAAAACCAAAATGGTTAGTACAAGATCATATGATTCCCCAAAAGTATATTCCTTTAGAGAAAGAAACACTAATCTTAATTTCTAAAATAAAACCAAAAATACCCCAAAATTAAATAAATACCATTCAATAAACAATTGTCCTTAAAATCCTTCGATATAATCCAAACTAATATTTAATCCCAAAACATAGAATATTTTGGTTATGTAGTCTTCCATGTTAAATTTTATCTCCAAATGACATTGACTACTCTTAAAGTCACATAATTAAAAGTAATTAACCTAATCACATATTCTCTATTATAGGTTAATAATTTCCATAAATATCCCAAATCACTATAAATCCACAATAAAAACATAGATAAAAATCCACCGTTAATCCTCAAATGAAATATCATAGTATTCTATTTTCCTTAGGCATATAGTGTTCCCAACAGAGCGAACGTCTTCCAAAATAACATTTATCACTTAATCACCAAATAATTTTTCTATACTAAGGGTTTTCATTTGATAAGACATAAGATCCCAAATAAACTTATTATTGATCAATAAAATCATTTAACTAAAAATAATTAGTCACACTAACCATGGACTTGACGTAGTCCAGTGGTAGGCGATAAATCCCAATCGCACTCTGGTTGTGGGTTCGATTCCCACAACTTTTCCTGACGCGACGGGTTGACACACGGTCTGCGTGTTGTCCTTTTTCAAAAACTATATTTTATAACATTACCAAAATGATATAAATTCCTAAAAATAACCATAACATAATTTAACCACAAATGTTATCTCATACCTTGCATTCTCATTCCAAAATATAAAAACTTGTAATTGCCTCAAAGCCAATGATCATATAAAACCAAATGGTTTTTTATAACTATATCCACAATAGAAAAAATAATTCTTCCTCAAATATCATTTTCACATGAAAAACTGTAGGGTTACAAATACAAGAGAAAATTATTCCAAAGTAATCCCATCAACAAGGAGCACTAATACTTTTAAAATTTTCTCCAACCATTTATTTCCACATAGCTTCTTCTTTGACCAAGAAAATATCCTATAGAATAGGGCATTCACTCAGGTAATTTCCAGGTCCCCTACATTTAGGGAAAATGACTGTAAATGGATTCTTGGGACCATTTTTATTTTCTTCCATAGAACTCTTCATTTTTTCTCGGTAATTATTTACTTTATGTCCTTCTTTCCCACACGTAAAGCATTTCTTTGTTCCATTGAGACACTTTCATGGGTGTCTCCTTCCACATTTCATACATGATGGAAATTGAGGATTCTTTTCTCCATGGTCTCCACTGCTGGAGCTCTTATCATTCATCACCTTTCTCTTCTTTATTGAGTCCAGGAGTTGGTTAATATATATGTTGTTGATCATATTTTTAGAAAACTGATTTGGCATGAACACGATATCTTTTATGCCTATCAAAATTCCATTTGTTGCTCATTTCCACCACCATTACCACCTTGTACATCATGCTCAAAGGTACTATGACTTCCTTGGAATCCAGTCATTGACTAAAACCAGAAATCATTGTGTGAGTAACAGTAGTCATAAAATCATTTAGAGAATATCATGACACCATATTTTCAATTTGAAACACCTTAATATTAACCAATGACATTTATTCTCATCTTATATTAAAACCCATCAAATCAGTTTGTAAAGAAAATGTAATTATCCTAATCATATCCTCTGGGAGTGTCGTAACCAAGAGTGCAGCAAGGACCGTTGTCGTGCACCAGTTCCCGTTCGAGTCTAGCTCAAAGCAGTGTTTTGGGTTTTACCCCTAGGTACATTTGTGCCAGAGCTGCCTCTACCTGCTCGTATCTAGACAGGGATGTATTTCTTGGAAAACTCACAAAATCTCCACAATACCAAAATTTTAGGAAGTTCTTCTATATTAATCATCAAAGTATATATTAGGGCTATGTTTTCTAATCAGAGTTTAACTAAATCTAGTTTCCAAGGTTTGTACTAAACTTCCTATGATACCAACTGTAACTCCCCAACCCCAAAAGCCTAGAGTCAATGCATTGTTACATATAATAGGAATGATCACAAAAGATCAAGTCTCGAAAGGCCAATTAGTTTAGTAGCCTTGGAAGTACTAGATACATTCATAAGTTTTACATTACATCATAAAATAGAAAACTACAACAACATGTTTCCATAGACAACACTGAGATCCCATAGAATATCCCTGTAGGTTAGTCATCATATACTTCTTTGCATACTGGGAAAAATAAAACATAGAAAGGGGTGAGCTCAGATTCTCAGTAAGGATAACAATATAGAGGAAACATTCATAAATAAGCATAAACATTTAAGGCAATGTATAAGACTAAAACAAAAGCCTTTTAAACTTAAACTTCATCATAATATGGAAAATATAAAATCAAATAATTCCATTTACTTATTCACATGGATATTCTACTATTCTAATAATCACATGCAATATCAATAGCCACTTTCATAATGATGGAATGCATAATTCCAGACATTCATAACCACATAGTCAAGGCCTTGTGCCAAGAATACAAATAATATTTTGTCAAGTCCTTGTTCCAAGACACTAGTTTTTCTAATGAGACCTACTAATGAATCGAGGAGCTATATCAAGCTCCAACTGTCACTTACTAAGTCCAATGCATTCCTCATATGAAAAGTTTGAAACATAACATAAACAATTGTATTAAAACTAGCATATGAAATTTTAATACTTTATCCCCAAACCACAAATGGTATAAAAAATAGAACATCCACAGTCAAAAAAAACTCATTCAACACAATATAGAAGATTTTATTGTAACAAATTAACCTCAATCAAAAATAATGAAGGATTTTGACATAGATGAAAATAATCATCAAAACTATTTGAGAGAAATATCCCCCTTTTTCTTGAAAACATTTAAAAGTCACACTATTTGTCAAGAAGCGGTTTAAAATAGATTTTTGAAACAAAGTTTCTCATACCAATTTGAAACATTTAAAAGTAATTTTATTTTTAAAACTTTAATGTCCATATAAATAAATCCTTAAAACCATTTTTAAAACATGGACATTAATGAGAAAGATTTAGAATAATAAATCTTTAAAACATTTAAACTGATATTTTAGTTAGAGTTCCTAACAAAAAGAGAGACACTTGAATACAAAAAATTGAGGTAATAAAAACTTTATAATATCATTATAATAAAGGGATTCATGATATACTATGTCAAATTACAGTATATGCACCAAACAAAAGTGAGTTGGCGCATAACAACAAAGAAGACTCAATGGAATGTAAGTTTAGATGAAATCCCTTATAAAGACCGTATCTTGAGGTTAAGGATAAATCAATTACATAATTATGTGTGAAAAATATAAATAAACTCAATATTATTGGATATTTAGTGTAAATCAATCAAAGTACATTCACACATATTCTTGTAAAAACAACACCAATGAATTGGATGTTTAACTCAATGAATGGAGATTGAGTTAAAATTACTCTTATCAAGTTTATATAGATGACTTTAGGATTTATCAATGGAGTGATTGTCTATCTCAAAATTATATCCGTAGAAAGTGGAGTGTAAATTACTACATAAGTAAATAAATAGTGATTTCACACATAATCTTGGAGTAAAGTAATCAATGAAGTTTGCGTAAAACTGAATGAGTGGATTTGAAATTCCCTTACTGATTTGGTAACATACGAAACATACACCCCATGAAATAATTATCATAAAATGAAGATGTAAATACCCATAAATTAAAGAATATTAAAAAAAGGAATACAATCAGGGGTAGTACATACTCCACACAAAAGGAAATAGTGGCCAATATAGCATGAATATCATAGGAAAAAAAGTGAGATGAAAAACCCTTACTTCGTTGTAATCAATCGAGTCATATGAACAAAATTTAATAACCACCAAATGAATCTTATAATACAATGAATATAAAGAGAATCATGATAATATATATCAATTGTAAGTACCCAATACAACACATGCAATAAATAAGTGGCGAATAATGGAAATCTCGCGGAATTAAAAGTGAGATAAGAAACCCCTTAGTTTGTATATTTCCATCGTTGATGGAAGGTTAAACTCATGTATAATGGTGAAATAATTGTTATTAAATTATACAAGAATCATATACATTAATATGATATCATATATTATCTTTTAACATTGATTTGTTAATAATATCTTAGTATTGTCATCGTTTCAGGTGTTAATGGATTTGTTTTCCTTTATATTCTTTGTTTTGTGAGTCATATTTGTTCTGGATGGGATATATATTATTCATATCCAGAATGATATCAAGTCTCTAAAAATTATTTTTAATCATCAAATGAAAATTATTCTTGAATGGATACGATGGAAAATGAATCTAATCGCATTCGTGGAGACGGTAATCCATACGTTCGCATGAGCAACAATATCATTATTTTGATATTAAAATAATATATAATTGTATGGTATATCATATATAAAGAATCATTATCATGTTATATTTAGTATTCACATCAATTAAAAATCATTATTATACCCATCCAAATAATAATGTATTGAATAACAATTACACCATGATGTGGAGACGGTAAGTTGTACGTACGCACATATGGTGACATGTCATTCAAAGGATGGAGAGAATAATGAATATGGTTGTACCATATTTATAATAACATCACAGTATATAGAAGATACTGGAGTTATTATTTTAAAATGGAAATAAAAAAGATATAGGAAGTGGAAGAAGAAAGGAAATTGAAAGAGGTGATGAAATATTTACCTCTTCTTTGGGTTCTTCCTTTTGATTTTATCAAAAGGGCTCCATAGGTTGGCTTTCTGACTAAAGAAAGGCCTCTAGGATTAAGGCAGGACAGTTTAGATGGTATTTGGGCAGGGATTGGCCAATCCAAATAGCTTTAAAGGTGTGAATTAGATATAAGGGGGAGTTCTTTTTTATAAGAGGGGTGAGGGGCGCCTTAGGAAAAGCTAGAAATATTATTTTATAATAAAATAATTTTCAGTTTATAATGGCTCCAAAATATATTATTTAAAGGATAATGAGGGTATGGGTCTAAAACTAATAAACCAATAGTTTTTACACAGGTTTGGGTTACTATATTAACCTTATCTTTTAGATTTAACTCTTAGTTAAATAGTTTGACATTTACCATGTCTCTTTGTATTTTTATATTATATGGTTAATAAACTTACTATATACTTCCATGTAAGAACCTGGTTTTTTCTATAAAAGACTTTGAAATATTATTGATATAATTCCAGAGCAGCGCCTTCAGACGGCGCAGGATTCTGAGCCCCGGTGTGGCCGGAATTAAATTTTCAGTACGTTCACACTAGGAATAACAAATAAATAGAATAACTCCTAAACGGAGATCCGGATCAGAAATTCGAGTGTACGGATGGGTCCGAAATGAGGTGTTTACCCTAAAAGTGAAATAAAATGAGTCGGCGCGGGACGTTCGTGCCCCTCTCTCGTTAGCGGTGTGTTAAATGGATAAATTAAATTAAAATTATTCATTTAATAGCTCAAACTCAAGTATCATATAAATGGTTTATTATATGGGAAAACGGAGGGCACCGTTGAGTCTGGAGTGTGTCGTTTACCCTAGGTGGGGTGTAAAAGTTGCAGGCGCGGGCCTGCTGTGAGAGATGTCACCCAAGGGAAAAATGGTCATTTAGAAATGTCCACTTAGTGATTTTTATCACTGGATTTCTTTTTGAATAACTTTCGAACGAAGTCTCAGAATTGAAATCCGAGACTTCCGTTGGGTTCGGAGTGGGGTGTTTTTCTTAGGCGTGAAATAAAATAAGCGGGCACGAGGGTTTTGGAATCCACGCCCATTGGGAGAGTTTTAGTTAATTTTTATAAATTCACTATTGAGGGAAGACCCATTCCCTCCCTCCCTCTCTCTCTCTCTCTCCCTCCCCTTCTCTCTCTCTCATGTTCTTCAGCGTTCTTCACTGTTCTTCGGCGGTTTGAGGAGCCATCTCCGTCAGAGCCTTGGCAGATCGGAGCGGGAGCGTCGAGGACTCGTCGCCAACGACGGACGAGCGATCTGAGGTAGGATTCTTGTTGAATTTCACGCCCTCGTCGTTTTTCTCAATTTCTTCATCATTTTCACATTTGAATTTCTTTTATTTATAGTTTCTAGAATTTGGGGTGTTGGCCAAACGAACACGGCCAACGCCCGAGCCACGTTCAATCCCTCGTTCTTGAATCTTCATCGTACAAAATTTTTGGGCACGCGCGAACCTCAACGGATCGATGAGTCGGGGAGGGCGTTGTGAAGATCCGGTTCCAGGGATCCCGAAACCTGTGTCGGATAATTTTTCTGATAACCGGTATGGTTAGGGGCACCGGTCGAAGGCTCGGCTCCGGTGAGGGGAAGCGGTCGGAGACCGAACTGGCGACGGAACGGGGCGACCGCGTATTGGAACGCGGCGGAGCTCGGTGGGGTTCATCTCAGCGGCTGGGTCACGGCATCGGCAGGACGGAGGCGGCCGGGGGCTCGCGGCGTCGGTAGGACGAAGGCGGTCGGGGGCTCACGGCGTCCGTAGGACGGAGGCGGCCAGGGGGACTGTGGCGTCGGCAGGACGGAGGCGGCCGAGGGGCTTGTGGCGTCGAGCGGAGGTGCAGTCAAGGGGTGACCGTGGTGCCCTCATGGTCGAAGGAGGAGGCCCCCGAGGCGCAGACATCGGGGGAGGAACCGGTGGACAAGGACCCGCTATTTGCTGGTCCTGCGGGAGAAGAAGAAGACCGACCTTTTGGCCGATCTGCTGGGAAGAACCGGACCCAAGGGGTCTAGTGCGATGGGAGTGAGCTGCGGCCAGCTTACCGCAGTGGTCTGGACCGGGCCGGCGGTTCGGACTGGGCCGGCCAGTCTGGACCGGCCCACTTTGGGCCCCCCTTGCATTCGAGGGGGCGTAGGTTTCAAACGGCGCGTCCGTTTGACGCGCCGTCTGCGGTGATGAGTTCGTATCGGCGAGGTACTCTATTTAAGGTGGGTTTCAAGATTTTTGGATACCGTGCCCGAAGATGGGCGACCCAAGGACCTTTAATTTAATAATAATAAATTATTATTATGGTTGCGACGGACGTGGATCGTGAGCCAGATGTCCGTTTGATGAGCTGTCAGAGGCGTAGTGGCCCCGGGGCTGAGACGGTCCTTCAAAAGTTAGTTCGGAGCCTCTGGAGGTTGGTTTCATTGCTCGGTGGCACGAAACGCCAAATGTGAGTAATTAATTAATTAATTAATTAATTAATTAATTGTTGTGTCGGGCCTAACTCCTGCTTGGGATGTCCGATTAACGCGTCGTCAGCGACAGCATGATTCTAGTCCTCGTGCGGATGTTTTGAGATGCTTTACGAAGCGTTCGGGTTGGAGACAAGGTGCCGGCCTCACAGGGCCTAGTTCGCACGTTTTACGGTGGAACGTCACTTTTTCACCCGACATCCGTTTGGGGTGAATGAGCACTCGTTTCTGAGTGTTTTTTTCGAAGGGATTGCGATGGTGTAATCCGCCCGCTTAAATTCGGGCCGAGGTGTGGGCCCCACTGAGTCTCGTTTGCATAAAATGCGGGGAGTTGCGGCTTCTGCATCCAGAGTCCGTTTTAGGCGCTGTCAGCGGCGTTGTGACCCTTGCATCGAGACGAGGTTGATCAGGGTGGTTTCAGGCGATGAAGCTGGAGTTGAGGTGTGGGCCCCATGGGCCGTCTTTTGAGCTGTGTGCAGCGTATTGTGACTTTTCCATCAGACGTCCATTCGGGGTGAATGAATAGTCGTTTGACGTTTTTTCCGAGAGCTTCACGATGGCGCGGTTTTCCCGACCTCTTTCGGGATCGTGGTGTGGGTCCCACCCAAGCTAGCTACGGTGAATAGTACCCTTTTAACCGGGTGTCCGTTTTGGGCGATTGAGTAGTCAATCCTGTGTGTTTTTCTGAGGGGATCACAGGGTTGTGATCCGTTTGTTCAGTTTTGGGGATCCTGGTATGGGCCCCACATGGGCTGGCTATGGTGAATAGTTCCATATTCACCGGTTAACCATTTCGGGCGAGTAAATGGTCTATCTCGCGTGTTTTTTCGCGATGTTTACAACAGTGTGATCCGTTCGGGCATGTGGAGCCTCGTTTGAGATCTTATTAAATGTGGAAACATGAAAGGGTGTTGGATGGAGGCCCCTTTGATGCACTCTGAACCAACGCACGTTAGCGATGTTGGTAACATCCAGTTATGTCGGTTGTAGTGCTAAGTTATTAGACCCGTTACCAGGTCTACCCTCCAGCAGAGACTGGGCACTGCGTCGCCTAACGACTTACTCCGGGTTTACCCTCCAGTAGAGACTGGGCAGTGGGTCGCCTGACGACTTATTCTAGGTCTACCCTTCAGCATATACTGGGCAGTGGGTCGCCTAACGACTTATTCTAGGTCTACCCTCCAGGAGAGACTGGGCAGTGGGTCGGTTGACGACTTATTCTGAGTCTACCCTCCAGCAGAGACTGGGCAGTGGGTCGACTGGCGACTTATTCCGTGTCTACCCTCCAGTAGGGCTGGGCAGTGGGTCGCCTGTCAACTACTTCCAGGTCTACCCTCTAGCAGAGACTGGGCAGTGGGTTGCCTGTCGACATGTCCTGGGTCTACCCTCCAGCAGGGCTGGCAGTGGGTCACCTTTTGGCTTCTCCCGGGTCTACCCTCCAGCAGGGCTGGGCAGTGGGTCACCTTTCGGCTTCTTCCGGGTCTACCCTTCATTAGGTTTGGGCAGTGGGTCGCCTGATGATGTATTAGGGTTTACCATCCAGCAGGGCTGGGAAGTGGGTCACCCGTTGGCATTTCAGACTCAGGACTTCTTATGAGGCTAGTCAGTGACTTTTCCTCCATGACTATCAGAGAAGGGTCTTTGGTTGTGCGGATCGGTTATGTGACAGCTTTGACGTGACCTTAGGACATATGAGAACGAGGGGCACTTTTCCTACCAAGACGCGTTCTTGCGATGCGACCTAAAAGCCGTGTGGGCGAGACAGTGCCGCCCAAACTGGACAGTATCGAGGTGTGGTGATTGAGCCCCTTTGACTTTTACCTCCTAGGTTGACATGCAGGGCACTTGGGTTCAGTGTTGGATATCCTTTGAATTGTTGGTGACTCTTCTTAGGCTGATCTTGGAGATAGAGATCCCCTTACCCACTCATTCGGGTTTCTCGTTGAGCATATATATACATCCTATTGTTGTTCCCACTCCTTGGGTTTGGTTACTCTCCTTCTAGGAGGGGCGAAGACACGCGGGGTATGCCACGTGTTTTCCGTGTCTAGATCCTCTTGGTTGGATGAGTCTACTCTCCTGTTATAGGCAGCGAAGACTCGACGAGAAGTTCGTCTTCTCACCGTCTCAAGCTCCTTGCATCTGGAAGAGTCTTCTTCTTTTCTCTTGTTGGGTTGAGCTGCACTCTCTTTCTCTCTTTTTCACTCTTACACTATTCTATGCTCTATCTACTGCTCCCTATTTTAGTACTTCCCTTGTTTCTCCCTCGAGCTTTCGGGTCATCCTACTGAGTATTTTTATACTCACCTATGCTTGGGCTTTTCCCGCACTTGGTGTGCCCTTGCAGACGAAGGACAGGTCGATCGAGACTACGGAGGAGGGTGGAGGACACAGGAGCTTGGGCTGCATTCGGTGGCCATAGCAGGACTTCTTGGGTGTGAGACTCACTAGCAGTTTACCTTTGTTTTACCTGTTGTCGGGTTGTGGCACCTTTCTGGATGGGTGCGTGTTTTTCCCCTTTTCACGATTCATTTTAATTTTCAGGACTTTGCTTGTACTGGTTGGAGGTCGATGTATGTATGTTGGTTACCCTTTTTATAGCAGTGATGTATCTTGCTTTATTTTCCCTGCATTGTAGCTTGAGTTGGATGCGTGTGTGTGTGTGTACAGTTTCTCAGGAAAATGCCTCACCTAGTTTACTATGCCTTCGGCGCTAGTCTCCATCCCCTGGCCTATGGAGGCGGTCTTGGGGTAGTTGCGGCTTGATCCTCGTTACGGGTCGGGTCGTGAAAAAGTGGTATCAGAGCTGGTTCGTTCCTTGGGGTGATGTTCGGATGTCCCTAAAAAGGAGTTGGTTGAGTTTTGGGGCAATAATGTCAACGTGTTTCGAGAGTGGCTCTCAGGCCAGGGAGTCCAGTTATGGTGCGGCGGCTGACGTGTCCATTCATGAGGACCCTGATAACCCTCTTGTCGACTCGGCACACTGAGACACTTGTTGCAGAGAATTTGGTTCCTGCATCATATAGGATTCAGTCCTTGGCCGTCCTTCTTGAGTCAGCTCCCAATCGTTGTTGATATATATATGCTCATTTGACTACGCTGCTCCTTTATCGGGTTTAGGATATCTCCGCGATGATAGTCATCTAGGATACTAGCTCCAGTTTGTGACGACGATTCCATGAGTGAAGAGGCCTCAGTTCAAGATCAATCATACGATTACCCTTTCTCCAGGAGGACAGGCAATAGCACCTCCACCTGTGGAGTAGCGGATAGTACCGGCAGCGAGGGCCGATGACGAGATCAGGTTGGGTGCTCTATGTGAGTTCCAGTGACAGAGACCACTGAGGTTCCACAGTGAGCCATACCCTCAGGCAGTGAAGTGTTGGCTAGAGTCATTGTTCCGCCTCTTCAGGCTTGTTCGGACACTGACAGGTTAGATGGTGTCTTTGACAGTCAGTCTTTTTCCACCACGCAGTTTGGCGTAGTAGAGCTAGGGTTACTCAGATACACGATGAGTTGGTACTCTCGTGGGGTGACTTCTATAAGATGTTTCATGAAGATTAATATCCCTCCTACTTACGCTCTTTGCGGTTTTGGGAGCTGCTGGAGCTTCAGCGAGGAGCGATGGTGGTGGCTGGGTACGTGACTAGGTTTGCAGACCTTACCCAGTACTCTTTGGACGTGGTCCATGATGATAAATTCTGAGCATAGAAGTTTGCACGAGATCTCTGAAGAGTAAATTCATGCCAGTGTAGTGCCCTTGTGCATCCTCACCCATCTCAGGGTACTGGAGTAGGCACTGGTGACAGAGAAATTTCTGGTAGGGGGACGTCGATTGGTGGGGCCTCGACATCGGATGTTTCCCCTTGATGAGACTCAAGCACATGTTCAGGGACAGCGTAGTGCACCAAGATAGTCCCGTAAGGACTAGTGCTATGTTTGTTATGTGCGAGATCACGTGGCGTCAGACTACTCGACCAAATGTGTTGAGTCTTCTAGAGGGTTAGTAGATGCACCACCACGACAGAGGCATTATCGTGATAGGAAAACTCCCGGGTGAGGACAGGGTGGTCCCCAGGGAGGCAGTGTCGACAGAAAGCAGGAAGAACTTAGGTTGTAGGACGACATTTAGAGGTCCTTCCACCACCACTTGGAGGCCCCTGTCCGGCTCAGGGATCTGACAGATGGGTCGCGGGAAACTGTGTGTTGTGGTTGTTTACAATCCGGCAGTGCAAGAGATGATGAGAGGTACACTCTGCGTCTTTTTCTACTTTTCTCAGTAGAACTTGTTATACTCTGTGCGAGGTACTTTTTCCTCTAACTCCTTGCTCGAGGGGTTACCGAGGGTGACACGGGGCGTCGGTGTAACCCTGTGTTGGTAAGGTAAAAGGCATAGGACCTTTTTCATTAGTTAATGGTGTTGAATCCTTTTCTCTCTGAGCATGTAAGAGAGTCTTGGTTGTGAGACATCGACTATGTAACCTTGCGTGACCAGATATCCTTGGGTGTTTCACCATATTGATATTCTGAAGGAGGGAATCATCGGGCCTTGTCCCATGTGCGGGCGGTGATTCCAGTCGCGGCATGCGACGTGGAGGTTCGATCGGGGAGGTGATATACCCCCGAGGTCATTCGGACCATTTGAGACCATGTTAAGGGATGGTGAGGTTGTCTACCACCTTTCCCTGACCCCAAAGTCGGGAGTGGGTGCATGACATCTCCCTCAAGTCTTACCTGAGGATATGTGTGCGTGCTTCTGTGCATGTCATCGACAAGGGCAGACCTCGCTGGAACAGATAACATCCTTTGTTCTGTGTGCGGTAACACAGAACTGTGCAAGAGTACTTCTGGGTACGGGAGAGCTAGGTGTGGGCATGGTACACTGGGTTGTTCCCTAATTTTGCTTTTCGGGGATGAAAATATTGAAGGAGGGAATGATTTAAGAACCTGTTTTTTCTATAAAAGACTTTGGAATATTATTGATATAATTCCAGAGCAGCGCATTCAGACGGCGTACGATTCCAAGCCCCAGTGTGGTCGGAATTAAATTTTCAGTACGTTCACACTGGGAATACCAAATAAATGGAATAACTCCTAAATGGAGATCCGAATCAAAAATCCGAGTGTACGGATGGGTCTGAAATGAGGTTTTTACCCTAGGAGTGACATAAAATGAGTCGGCACGGGATGTTCAGGCCCCTCACTCGTTAGTAGTGTGTTAAATAGATAAATTAAATTAAAATTATTCATTTAATAGATCAAACTCAAGTATTTTATAAATGGTTTCTCGGATGGGAAAATTGAGGGAACTGTTGAGTACGGAGCGTGCCGTTTACCCTAGGCGGGGTGTAAAAGTTGCGGGCGCAGGCCTGCTGTGAGAGATGTCACCCAGGGGAAAAATGGTCATTTCAAAATGTCCACTTAGTGATTTTTATCACTGGCTTTATTTTTGAATAACTTTTAAATGAAGTCTTGAAATTGAAATCCGAGACTTCCGTTGGGTTCTTAGTGGGGTGTTTTTCCCAGGCGTGAAATAAAATAATCGGGCACGAGGGTTTCAGAATCTGCACCCGTTGGGAGAGTTTTAGTGAATTTTTATAAATTCAATGTTGAGGGAAGACCCATTCCCTCCCTCTCTCTCTCTCTCTCTCTCTCTCTCTCTCCTTCCCCCTCTCTCTCTCTCGTGTTCTTCGGTGTTCTTTGACATTCTTCGCCATTCTTCGGCGGTTCGAGGAGCCATCTCTATCGGAACCTTGGCGGATCGGAGCGGGAGCGTCGTGGACTCGTCGCCAACAACGGACGAGCGATCCGAGGTAGGATTCTTATTGAATTTCGCGCCCTCTTCGTTTTTCTCAATTTCTTCATCATTTTCGCATTTGGATTTCTTTTATTTATAGTTTCTAGAATTTGGGGTGTTGGCCGAATTAACACGACCAACGCCCGAGCCCCGTTCAATCCCTTGTTCTTGAATCTTCATCGTACAAAATTATCGGGCGCACGTGAACCTCGACAGATCGATGAGTCGGGGAGGGCGTTGTGAAGATCCAGTTCCAGGGATCCCGAAACGGGTGTCGGATAATTTTTCTGATCACCGATATGGTCGGGGGGACCGGTCGAAGGCTCGGATCCGGTGAGGGCTAGCGGCCGGAGACCGAACCGGCGGCGGAATGGGGCGACCACGTCTTGGAATGCGGCGGAGCTCGGTGGGGTTTGTTTCAGTGGCGGGGTCGCGGTGTCGGCGGGATGGAGGCAGTCGGGGCTCGCGGCGTTGGCATGACGGAGGCGGACGGGGGGCTCGCGGCGTCGGAAGGAAGGAGGCGTCCGGGGGGCTCACAGCGTTGAGCGGAGTTGCAGGCGAGGGACGACTGCGGTGCCCTCACGGTTGAAGGAGGAGGCCCCCGAGGTGCCGACCTCGGGGGAGGAACTGGTGGACAAGGACACGCTGTTTGCGGGTCCTGTGGGAGAAGACGAAGATCGGCCTTTTGGCCGGTCTTCTGGGAATAACCGGACCCGAGGGGTCCGGTGCGATGGGAGTGAGCCGCGGCCAACTTTCCGTGGTGGTTCGGACCGGGCAGGCGGTCCGGACCGGTGCACTTTGGGACCCCCTTGCATTCGGGGGGTTGTAGGTTCCAAATGGCGCGTCCGTTTGACGTGTCGTCTGCAGCGATGAGTTCATATAGGCGAGGTGCTCTCTTTAAGGTGGGTTTCAGGATTTTTGGATACCGTGCCCGAAGACGGAATACCTGAGGAGCTTTAATTTAATTATAATAAATTATTATTATGGTTGCGACGGACGTGGCTCGTGAGCCGGACGTCCGTTTGACGAGCTGTCAGAGGCGCAGTGGCCCCGGGGCTGAGATGGTCCTCCCAAAGTTGGTTTAGAGCCTCTGCAGGTTGGTTTCATTGCTCAGTGGCACAAAATGCCAAATGTGAGTAATTAATTAATAAATAAATTAATTAATTAATTATTGCATCGGGCCTAACTCCTGTTTGGGATGTCCGATTGACGCGTCATCAGCGGCAGCATGATTCCAGTCCTCGTGCGGACTTTTTGAGACGCTTTACGCAGCGTTCGGATTGGAGAAAAGGTGCGGGCCTCATAGGTCCTAGTTCACAAGTTTTACGTTGGAACGTCACTTTTTCACCCGACATCCATTTGGGGTGAATGAGAATGCGTTTCTGAGTGTTTTCTTTCGAGGGGATTACAACGGTACAATCCGCCCACTTAAATTCGGGCCGAGGTGTGGGCCCCACGGAGTCCAGTTTGCATATAACGTGGGGAGTTGCGGCTTCTGCATCCGAAGTCCGTTTTAGGTTCCGTCAGTGGTGTTGTGACCCTAGAATCGAGACGAGATTGACCAGTGTGGTTTCAGGCGATGAAGCCCGAGTTGAGGTGTGGGCCCCACGGGCTGTCTTTTGAGCTGTGTGCAGTGTATTTTGACTTTTCCATCAGACGTCCGTTCGGGGAGAATGAATAGTCGTTTGACGTGTTTTTTCGAGAGCTTCACGATGGCGCAGTTCGCCCGACCTTTTTCGGGATCGTGGTGTGGGTCCCACCCAGGCTAGCTACGGTGAATAGTAACCTTTTAACCGGGTGTCCGTTTTGGGCGATTGAGTAGTCAATCCCGTGTGTTTTTCTGATGGGATAACAGGGTTGTGATCCGTTTGTTCAGTTTTGGGGATCTTGGTATGGGCCCCACATGGGCTGGCTATGGTGAATAGTGCTATATTCACTGGTTGACTGTTTCGGGCGAGTAAATGGTCTATCTCGTGTGTTTTTCCACAAGGTTTGAAATGGTGTGATCCATTCGGGCATGTGGAGCCTCGTTTGAGATCTTATTAAATGTGGAAACATGAAAGGGTGTTGGATGGAGGCCCCTTTGACGCACTCTGAACCAAGGCACGTTAGCGATGTTCGTAACACCCTGTTATGTCGGTTGTAGTGCTGAGTTATCAGACCAGTTACCGGGTCTACCCTCCAGCAGAGACTGGGAAGTGCGTCTCCTGACGACTTATTCCAGGTCTACCCTCTAGCAGAGACTGGGCAGTGGGTCGCCTGACGGCTTCTTCCGGGTCTACCCTCCAGCAGAGACTGGGCAGTGGGTCGCCTGACAACTTATTCTGGGTATACCCTCCAGCAGAGACTGGGGAGTGGGTTGCCTGAAGACTTATTCTGGGTCTACCCTCCAGCAGAGACTGGGCAGTGGGTCAGCTGACGGCTTATTCCAGGTCTACCCTCTAGTAGAGACTGGGCATTGGGTCGCCTGACGACTTATTCCAGGTCTACCCTCCAGTAGGGCTGGGCAGTGGGTCACATGTCGACTACTTTCAGGTCTACCCTCCAGTAGAGACCGGGCAGTGGTTCACCTGTCGACGTATCCTGGGTCTACCCTCCAGGAGGGCTGGGCAGTGGGTCACCTTTCGGCTTCTCCCGGTTCTACCCTCCAGCAGGGCTGGGCAGTGGGTCACCTTTCGGCTTCTTCCGGGTTTACCCTCCAGTAGGTCTGGGCAGTGGGTCGCCTGATGATGTATTAGGGTTTACCCTCCATCAGGGCTGGGCAGTGGGTCACCCGTTGGAATTTCAGACTCAGGCCTTCTTATGAGGCTAGTCACTGACTTTTTCTCCATGACTATCGGTGCAGGATCTTTGGTTGTGCGGATCGGTGATGTGACAGCTTTGACGTGACCTTAGGACATACGAGAACGAGGGGTGCTTTTCTCACCGAGACGCATTCTTGCGACGCGACCTAAAAGCCATGCAGGCGAGACAGTGCCGCCTAAAGCGGATAGTATCGAGGTGTGGTGATTGATCCCCTTTGACTTGTACCTCCTAGGTTGACATGCAAGACGCTTGGGTTCAGTGTTGGATATCCTTTGAAATGTTGGTGACTCTTCTTGGGCTAATCTTGGAGATAGATATCCCCTTACCCACTCATTCGGGTTTCTCGTTGAGCATATATATACATCCTATTGTTGTTCCCACTCCTTGGGTTTGGTTACTCTCCTTCTAAGAGGGGCGAAGATGCGCGGGGTATGCCACGTTCTTTCCGTGTCTAGCTCCTCTTGGTTGGACGAGTCTACTCTCCTGCTATAGGAAGAAAAGACTCGATGAGAAGTTCGTCTTCTCACCATATCTAGCTCCTTGCGTCTGGACAAGTCTGTTTCTTTTCTCTTGTTGGGTTGAGCTACACTCTCTTTCTCCCTTTTTCACTCTTACATTATTCTCTTCTCTGTCTACTGCTCCCCATTTTAGTAATTCCCTTGTTTCTCCCTCGAGATTTTGGGGCATCCTACTGAGTATTTTTATACTCACCCCTGCTTGGGCTTTGCCCGCACTTGGTGTGCCCTTGCAGATGACGGACAGGTCGATCGAGACTACGGAGGAGTGTGGAGGACACAGGAGCGTGGGCTGCATTCGGTGGTCGTAGCAGGACTTCCTGAGTGTGAGACTCACTAGCGGTTTACCTTTGTTTTACCTGTTGTCGGGCGGTGGCACCTTTCTGGATGGGTGCGTGTTTTTCCCCTTTTCACTATTCAGTTTACTTTTCAGGACTTTTCTTGTACTGGTTGGAGGTCGATGTATGTATGTTGGTTCCCCTTTTTGTAGCAGTGATGTATCTTGATTTCTTTTCTCTGCACTGTTTCTTGAGTTGGATGCGTGTGTGTGTGTACAGTTTCTTAGGCAAAGGCCTCCCCTAGTTTATTGTGCCTTTGGCGCTAGTCTCCAGCCCCTGGCCTATGGAGGCGGGCTTGGGGTAGTTACAGCTCGAGCCTCGTTATGGGTCGGGTCGTGACATTCCAAGAGAACCCTAAGTGGTTCATTAATGATACAACTTTCATTATATAATTATTTTTTCCAAACCTTAGATTTTTAGGAATAGAATATCAATTAATAATATAATATTTGTTTTAAAAACTCTTTTATGTCAATTTTGAAACTATTTGGTATTTTGTTTTTTCTAAATTCATAAAAGCATTATTACTTCTAAAAAAATCATCTAAATAACCTTAACATGTCATATTAACCAATAAAATTAGTTTAATTCATAAAAAGTCTCAAATTACATTTATTAGGATATTTATAATATCAAATGTTTTAATATTTCATAAATTAAGTAATTACTGCATCATCATTGTGTCATAAATAAATTAAATTATTTAATGTCTAAAAAATATAAATAAAATAAAATTATGTAAGAAATTTTTTTAGATTTCTAATGAATATTTAAAATAGAATTTATCTTAGGTATAACCCTATATTAAAAATGGTTTAGTTATTAATCTTTGAAATTAACACTTTTAACTCTTCTTTGAATTAAATAATAATAAATGTCCTAATCTAATCCAAGTGGACCTAAAGGATCATATTTTATTCCTAATGTTGTTTTTGGTCGAATTACACTTATCCAATAGAATTATGAATTGTGTTAGGGTAATAATAATATCATTTTTACCCTTAATTTCCCTATTTACTTTTAACCGTGGTAAATAAAAGTCAAAAGTTACTATTCATCAAAAATTATTTTTAACTTATTGAACCAAATTTTACTTACTGATATCAACTGTTTCTCTTGTATTTTTGAAATTCAATTCCCAAAAGTGGTAAAATTAAGTTTTATTTAAATTTGTGAATGCTCCAAGGAGGTGGGTAAAAGACGGTTAAAAAGTTCAATAAAATTTTTATATATCTAAAATTATTATAAACTGACTTGAATGAGTTACATTGAACTTATATAAGTATTATTTATCTATTTTGACCTAAAATAAATTTAAATAAAGTAAATAATTATTTAAATAAAAATTCTGTTTTAAACTATAACTCAGTGTTTTTTACTATTCATCAAAAATTGAAAGTTTTCAGAAAAATACCAAAAATTCACCCTAAGATAATTTAGATATTCCGAATATGAAAATAAAATCAATTTTGAAAGATAAAATTTATAAAATTTCAAAAAGTGGGTATTACTATTCATAACGGCTAGTTTGATTGGTCGCGGTGTGTTAGAATCTCGAAGTTGCGTAAAATGCAAGCTATTACATTATTCAAAGGGAAATGTACCGTGGAATCTTGGGGTGTTATAGGTATAATTATATTTTTACATAATGATAATAATATAATAAACATAATATTAATTCTTTATATATACTTATATAGATCACTCATGTGATGTGGTGATGAAAAATGAATTGTGTCGCTTCATGGAGGCAGTAGTCCACATGTGCACACGAACGACGTTATCATTTTTGAATTAATATATATTTAAGAAAATATATGGTATATTAAATATAAAAATTTATAAATATTTCATGAATATTATATATATACTTTAAATCCATCATTATGGATAGTCATGAGAAGGGAGAAAAATTCTATTTTCTTGCGGTTGAAGGTGTAAATTTTATCGATGGCCCCCTTCTCGCCTAGGTTTTCTGCTCTCTCCCGACGCCCCCCTCTTGAGTTATAGGGTTTCCCCTCTCCTCTTACGGCGGCGCTCCCTCCTTCCTCCATTCTTTTAGTTTCATTCTCTTCTATTCTCTCCTTACGGATAGATCTTGCTTCCCATTTTTGGCGCTTCTATTCTTGGTGGTTTTTTTAGGGTTGTTTTGATGGCACTGTCACGATTGTATGCTACGGGAGCCCCTGGCCATTCAAACTTGCTCTGTCAACGAGTTCCTTCGCTCCTCTTCAGGTCAGATCTGAAGTGGGGGTTCAAATGCGGTTTTGGGATTTTTGGTTCTTCGGTCGGTGGTCTCTCCAAGAGCTCTGGCGATGGTTTGTTCTCGTTCGGCTTTGGGATTCAGTTTTTTCATCGTCTGGAACCCTCGGCTATCTAGATCCCTGCTCTGGTTTCAATCTCTTCTGCTCCTTTCCTAGTCGGACCTCGAGTGGCGGTAATCTTGAGACTTTGGGAGGTGGGACTGGGCAACTGGTGTCGGTTTCTCTTCCTCTACGACGTTGGTGATTTTGGAATCGGTATCAGTATTCAATATGTTTATGTTTTTTGGGTTTTGTTCAGTGTTCTCTTCTCAAATCATTGGTGAAGGTTGTTTTTTCTTCCGACGGGTTTTTTTTCTCTTTTTGTGGTATATGGGCAATGATTTCGTGATGTTTGTCAGGTTGATCTTCTTCGGATCCATTTTTTAGTGAAGGTTTGTTGTGATTTTTTGCATTAGTTTGTTCTGGCTGCAGTGATTTCCTGGTTGGTTCTCCCTTCGTTCTTCTGCTCTGGAAGTCCTCTAGTGTCGATGTCGATGAAGGAGGTTGTGTATCTTGGTGATGATGGTGGATGGCAGTGATGTGACTCCAGTTGATGTGGTGACTCTTAGATCGAGTCCTCCTCGGGTTTGGTGTTGGTTTTTGAATTTCAAATTTGGTTTAAGCTTGTAGTAACTTTGGATTGTCGCCTGTTGTATGTGGTTACCTCTTTTCCTTAAAGAGGCATCTAGAAAATAAAAAATAATAATAATTTTCAGTCATGAGAAGGGATAATGGAAAATGAATTGTATCGGTTTGTGAGGAGGTAGTCTTCTATACACATGAATGATGGTTTCATTTCCCATTTGATGGAAGAAGAGAAGGATGTAAGTTATATCATTAACATAATAACATATAAGTATATTTGAGAGATTTAGGTTATTATATAATCATGGTTGAATATGATTTGAATGATTTGGAAGAAGAAATAAAATAAAACACTCAATTAAGAATTATACCTCTTCTTCAGATACCCTCTTAAGGTTTACACTATAATCTATCTTAAATTGGTTTTATGATCAAAAAACGGACTGTATAATGTGATTAGGGATGTAATGAAGGTATATTTTTAGTTATTGGATGAAATAAAATTATTTTTACGAGTTAATAAATGAGAAAAAGAAGTTCCCTTTTATATGAGAGGGAATGGGCACTCTTGGAATTTCATAAAATATTAAATTAATATAAATTAATATTCATGTTAAAATGGAAAAAATTGATACAATTTTAATATAATATGAGGATGAGTCGAAATAATATCATAAAATAAAATTTTTACAAGTTTAGATAAGGTTTTTACTCTTATCTTTTTTATCCTGAGTTATCCCTTTTTGATGATTATCGCGATAACAATGTTTTTACTATTTAGTGGTCAATATAATTACAATAAAAGGAAAACTGACTCTTAAATGGACTATGTTTTATATTTTCAACCTTATACCAATAAATTGTATAAAGAAATTATTTTTAGTAATTTTTAATAATTTAATAAATTTTTATTTAACATAAAATATCATTAATGTCAATTTTGGAACTATTAATTTAATTTGACTTTAAAGACTCCAAGAAAAATATATAATTCGAATATAATTCTTTTACACATACCTAATATGTTATTTATCTCTAAAATTCATTTAACATAGTAATTATTTAAAATTATATTACTTTTCATATTTTTAAAATCATTTATTTATTATCTTATTAATTAAATAAATATTACACAAGCATTGTGTAAGCATTTAAGGTAATTATTTCATCACTAAAAATTAAAAATAAATTAAAATTATAAATAAAAGTCATTTATGTTTTAAATTACTATTCATAACTGAACAAACCTTCTTTTTATCCCTTTGGTTAAAATTTTAAATATAATAAAACAGAGAGTGAAACATTTGAATTTTATTTACATAAAATATTATAAAGGTTATAATCATGTCTAAATGGATAGAAATGTCATATATTATTTGATCAATTAAATTCGCATTGGGAGTTTTAATGATATTTGGTTCATAATTTCAAAATGACTTTGGAAGATTGACTATAGTAAAAGAGGTTATTATTTAATCATCTCCAGAATAATAATAATGATAAAATTATCATTTATATACATAAATTATACTTTTAAAACCAATTATAAAATAAATTTATGAAAAATTAACTATGTTACAATCAAGGAGATAGTAGGTCATACGTACGTATGAGTAACATTTTCATTTTTCAACGATCATTATGAAAAGAAGGTAATTATTATTTTATCTGTCCAAAATTATAATAATATAATAAATATAATATTATTTCTTTAAATATAATTAAATAATCATCCATGTGATGTGGTGAAGAAAAATGAATCGCATCACTTCGTGAGGGCAGTAGTCCACACATATGCATGAACGACATTAGCATTTTCAAATTAACAAATATTTAAGAAAATGGATGATATATAACATTTAAATAATGATAAATATGTTATTAATGTTATATATACACTAAATACATCATTAAATATGGTCTTAAGATATGACTATGGAAAACTAATTACATCAATTCGTGAGGTGGAAGTCTATTGTACACATGAATGATGGTTTTATTTTCCATTTGATAGAAAATTATATGGTTTTAAGTTATTTCGTTAACATAATAACATCTCGTTATATGGTTGATAATTATGTTATTATATCATCATTGTTTAGTAATATTTTAAGGAGTTGGAAGAATAAAAAAATAAAATTCTTAGTTAATAACTATACCTATTCTTCGAACACCCTCTTAATTTTTACACCAAAAGATTTCCTAGGTTGGTTTTATGATCAAAACAAGACCTCTAGGGTGTGGTGAAGGATGTAAGTAATGGATTTTTTTTGTCCATGTCTAAGAAAAAATTATTTTTAAGTGTAAATAAATGACGATAATAGGTGCTCTTTTATATGAGAGGGGAGGGGCACTCCTGAAATTTCTTAAAATGATAAATTAATATAAATTAATTTTCCTGATCAAATGGAACTAAATTTATAATATTTTAAGATAATATGAGTTTGAGTTGAAATAATCTCATAAAATATATTTTTTACAATTTTAGATAAATTTTTTACCCTTATCCTTTTTTAACCTAAATTAACTATTTTTTATGATTAGCACGATAATAACATTTTTACACTTTGGGGGTCAATATAGTTACTATAAAAGGATAATTGGACCTTAAATGGACCATGTTTGATATTTTAAACATTATAAAAATCACTTAGATGAATATATGATATTTAGTAATTTTAAATCATTTAATAAATAATTATTTATTATAAAATATCATTAATGTCAATTTTGGAACTATTCATTTAATTTGATTTTAAATACTTCAAGACAAAGATATAATTTCAATATAATACTTTAACACATCCCTAATATGTTATATTTATCTATAAAATTTTTGTAACACAGTGATTCTTTAAAATTATATTACATTTATTATTTTTAAAACCATTTATTTTATTTTTCTATTAATTAAATAAATATTTTTTCGGTGTTGCGTAAGAATTAAAGGTAATTATTTCATCACTAAAAATTAGAAATAAATAAAAATTATAAATAAAAATCAATTATATTTAAAATATATATTTATAACCTAAGAAAACTTCTTTTTATCCCTTTATTCTAAATATAAAAATAATAAAACAAAGAGATGACATTTTTTACTTTTCTTTAAATAAAATATTATAAGGGTTACAATCAGGGGAAATGGGGGGAAAGGTCATATATTCAAACTTAGGATGATTATGGATGATATATAGTCATAAAATAAAATTAATTTAAGTGTTTAGGGTTATTTTTTAGTCCTTATCATATTATTATTAACCATAATTACCCGATTTACCCTTACCGAGGTTACACAGATTTACTAATGTTACTATTCATAGTGGTCAAAAATAAAATAGGTATACTTACCAAATTCGAACTCAATATTCCAAATATGTAATCCATTATTAAATATTAAAAATAAAAATTGTAATAATTTAATTTAAAATTAAACCTGAAAAACGTGATTGTAATGACCCGCCAATTCTCACTCGCCTGAGAGTGCAACGAGTCATTACTAGACCTTAAGCGACATCCCCAATACGCCAAAGGCTGGAAATAAATGTCGAAGGGTTTCAAATACAATTGGGGGATGATTTAACCTTTATGAAAATAAACCCACCCATTGAACATTCACTATATGATGCATGAACAAATGAAGGACCAACCAACAACTTCATTTATGTTAAACCACATCAGAGTACATAACAGCAGAATACCAAACCAAACATCAAAATACATAGTGGAAGAACAACACAAGACTCTCAAAAGACACCAAAACTCAATGGTCCACAAGCTCCAAGCTCTATGGCATCTCCCAAACATCACCACAAGCCACTAGTAATGAGATGCCTTACCTTTACATGTGTCTCGGAATACAACATCTGCAAAATCACCAATGTGCCAAAGCATGGGTGAGTACAAAACTTAGTAGGTTTTCCCCAATGACTTCCCAACTCACGCCACTAGGATACAAGAGTTAACCACATTTATATAAAAAAAACATTTTATATAAAACATTTTCACCAAAGCATTTTATAACTAAATATAAACTAGTTTTCCAAAACCATCCAGGCTCAAAAGTATAAAAATTCAATTTAAACCGGCTTTTCCAACGCGTTATTTTTTCAGAAAAATAACCAAAAAAATTTCCAAACCATTTCAAAATCATCCCGTTTTTGGCATACCCAACCATTTCAAAAACCCGTGAAATAAACCATGCATGCATCATTATGAAAGTTCCATACTCATGAGCGGTCTCTCGTCGATCTACCAAGTAGTCACTAGGTAATTATTTCCCATGTGCCATTACACCTTTGGCACTGAGCACAAGGTCATATTTCAACCAAGACTCATACATATAGTTACCATCATGCCATTAAACGTTTGGCATCGAGCACAAGGTCATATTTCAACTAAGCCTCGTACAATGAAATATGAACACACACTACACATTTCCAACAATCATGCCAAAATCAACATTTCAATAAAAACACCTTTTATTGAAAACCCTTTCCATCAAAACCATGTGTGTTCAACCAATTCAAACCATTTCGATAAAACAACCTTTTTATTGAAAATCCCTTTCTCATCAAAGAATTTCCAATTTCAGCAATTTCATAATTTAAAATCAACATTTTAAATTCAAATAGCCAAATCACTTTGCACAGTAATCCACCAAGATTTCACAATTTCATCAAAACCATAAATCATCACTAAAGAAGATTTATTCCATGATTTTTACAATAAATACAATTAAAATAACCAATTTGAAACTAAGAAACCCAATTCTAATGAGAGTAATCGAGAGTGAAGCCACCTACCTCAACAAAAGGGTAAAACCAAGCAACGAACAAAGAACGTTCAGGAACACCGGGTCAAAACCCCAAGAATCCTCCTTAGATCTCTTCTCCTAACACAACCAAGACCAAATCTTGTCATATTGCATCCACACACTTATATCTACCCATAATGTGCGTAGATCTAAGAAACCGAGAGAAGATGAGAATTAGATTTAAGTAGATCTAAGAAACCATTCAAGAACGAAGGAGAACAATCACATACCTCAAGAATCCGGCATCGATTCACCAAGAGAAGCCTTCGGATCACCTCCGGAATAATGGGAGAACCCTATTTGACCTTAGGAGAATTAAAATCCTGAGTTTGGGCTTCTTAGGAGCTTTAATGAGGCAATTAGAGGAAAAACGAGTTAGATCCACAATTTAAGGATCTAATTTTAAGTGACCACACGGTTAGTCCGCACGTTTTGACAAACTGTGCGCTAACCGTGTGTTAGCTACTGCCTCGCCCACCCTTCTCGCACGGTTTGGCCACATGGTTAGACAAACCGTGCGCTAGCCATGCAGAAGCCAATGCCTCCCATACCAACTTTGCAAGGTTTGGCCGCATGGTTTAGACAAATTGTGCGCCTCCTGTGCGACTTCCTTTTTTGCCCCAAAACTCATTCCAAGTTCTTCCGACTCTCCCATTTGTCACTCTTAACTTTATAAACATTGAAAACATCAAGTAAGGGTTACATACCAGAAACCAGGGGTACTACATTCTCCCCACCATTGGACTTTCCATCCTCAGAAAGTAGAAAACCAATGTTTGTCTGAAAGAGTTCTGGTCAATGCTCTCTCATTACTTTATCGCATTCCCAAGTCTCTTCCTGAATCTAACCATGTTGCCACAAAACCTTCACTAGACCGATGATTTTCCCATGCAAGACTTTATCTTGCCTATCCACAATCCGCACCAGAATATATACCAACGAAGAATCCGGCTCCAGGTCAATGTGATCCCATCTGATCACATGGTCAGGATTGGGTTGATACTTCTTTAACTGAGATACATGGAACACATTGTGCACCTAACTGAAATGTGGTGGTAATGCCAACCGATATTCCACCTCTCCAACCTGTTCTAGTATCTCAAAAGGGCCTAAATAACGAAGAGATAATTTTCCCTTCTTCCCAAAACGACGATTTCCAAGTCTTGGAGAGATCCTTAAGAAGACATGATCACCCACAACGAACGCCAACGGTCTGTGACGGTGATCTGCAAAATATTTATGATAACTTTGAGCTGTCTCCATCCTCTTTATAATCAACTGAATCTTCTCCGTTGTTTCTTGGACAAGGCTCGGCCCGACTAGTGAAGTTTCACCAGTTTCCACCCAGCATAGTGGAGAACGATAAGGACGCCCATACAATGCTTCAAACGGAGAAATGTATATCGGGTCTTGATAGATTTTATTGTATGAGAACTCCACTAAGCGTATATGATCCTCCCACGAGCCACCAAAGTCCATTACACAATCCCACAACATGTCTTCCAATGTTTGTATCGTCCGCTCAGATTGTCTATCTGTCTGAGGATGATACGCCATACTCATCATCAACTGAGTCCCCAGGGCTTGCTGTAATGATTTCCAGAAACGAGATGTGAACATCAAATCTCTATCTGATACTATGTACACTGGTACACCATGCCTCTTTACAACTTCTTAGATATAGATTTTTGAAAGATATTCCACCATATGAGTTTCACGAATCGGGATGAAATGGGCCGACTTGGTTAGATGATCCACTATCACCCAAATGGAATCGTGTTTCCAGACCGTTCTTGGAAGACCTGTAACAAAATCCATTGCTATATGCTCCCATTTCCACACCGGGATAGGTAAAGACTGTAACATACCAGCTGGTCTCTGATGCTGTGCTTTCACCAGCTGACAAGTTAAGCATCATGAGACGAACTCGGCCACCTTCCTTTTCATGCCGCTCCACCAAAACTGTGCCTTTAGTGCCTTATACATCTTTTGTGTACCCGGATGTACCACCCATCTTGAATGGTGGTAAGCATGAAAGAGTTGTTCCTGACACGCTATAGGTACAACCATATGATCTATGAAACACAAAACTGAACCCGCTTTCAGTTTCCAGCCATCAATGGTCACCCCACCATTGAGTTTTGAACTCATTACCAGACATTCCGCATCAGATGTTTGTGCCTCTTTTACCACTTTTACCAGTTCAGGAACAAGCATAGATGAAAAGAAAACTATAAAATCACTTCGGTTTTCACATTCGACATGCATGTCGGCTAAGACCGACATCAACTGTCATTCGTCTGAAGCTTCCTTTTCCAACTAAGCATACGACTTCCTGCTTAATGCATCGGTCACCGAATTTCCCTTACCCGGTGTATACATTAAGTCAAAGTCGAACATTTGAAGATACTCCATCCATCTCCTCTACCTCAGATTCAAATCTCGCTCTGAGAAAATGTGTTTCAAGATTTTGTGATCTGTAAACACAGTAAATTTATCACCAAAGAGGTAGTGTCTCCAAGTTTTCAAAGCATGGACGACTATAGCTAACTCCAAATCATGTGTTGGGTAATTATTCTCATACACTCTCAAATGACTTGAACCATAAGCAAAAACATTGTATCCTTGCATGATAACACAACCCAACCCTGATCCCGAGGAACCACAATACACCACGTACCCCTGTCCTGATTCCAGAAAAATCAAGATAGGTGTTGATTTATGACGAACCTTCAATTCCTGGAAAGACTTCTGACATTATTCTATCCATTGGAATGGAGAATTATTATTTGTCAGAGCTGTCATTGGTGATTCTAGTCATGGGAAATCACACACATGCTCTACACACAAAGGCTTGACATTCTCATTCACCAAGAGGAGTTTGCAGTTTCAAGACAGAAGGCATCATTTCCAGTTTTAAGTTCATCAAATAAGCAATACGAGAATAAATAAAGGAATGTGAAGCACCATTATCGAACAACACTTGCATGAGGGTAGAATTCAAAAGAATCGTACCTCTCACCATAGACGGTCCAGACTGGTCATCTACCATCATCTGCTTGGCTCCATATAATTGCTTTGTCGCTGCACTTTTCTCCTTATTGCCTTGTTGAGATTGCCCTGCTTGAGGAGTCATGGTATTCCTGGAATCACCATAACTAGCTCTGTTCTTCTCGCAAGACTGATTTTTTTGTCCTCACCCTGTCGAAGCATACGATGCTTGCGACGCCGGGAAAGTGTCACATGCACCCAGCCTTGGATCATTCCTACAATAGCGTTGTAGATTCCCCATCTTCTTGAAATTTTGGCATGATCTCAGTGGTGTTGTACACTCTCATTTCATGTGATCAGTCGAACCACATTGAAAGCAACCTGCTTTTCTCTGAGGTCGTGGAGGAAGGTTGACTGATCCCACCGTCTGGTTCTAATTCACACTCCCACCCTAGAAGTAGGTGTCCCTCTTCTACTTGTTCCCATCATTAAAGTTCCCACCAGTTCACGTGGGTATCATCATACCTCCTCTTATCGATCCTGAGATATAACGTTCAGCAACCATTGCTCTGTTCACCATCTATGTATAATCCGTAATACAGAGCACCATAATCTTCGATCGAATCTCCTTCCTTAGCCCTGATTCGAAGATGCGTGCCTTAAAAGAAGCACTTTCCGCAACCTCTGGTGTAAAACGGACTAAATTCATGAACTTAGCTGCATACTCTATGACAGAGAGGCTCTCATGTTTTAAGCTGAAGAATTCCGTCATTTTCTGGATCATGAACGTGTGAGGATAGAATTGTTTGTTAAACAATTCTTCAAAACCCTCCCATGTAAGTCCTTCATCCAATTTAGCATGTACCGCTAAATCCCACCATTGACATGCAAGATCCTCGAGTATATAAGTCGACAGCTTTACTTTCATCTCTACTGGTGTGCCGATTAAATCGAATATACGATTCATCCTGCTTAGCCACAACTCTGCCTTCTCGGGTTTAGCATCACCCCTGACGTTCGGTGGATTCTGCTTCATGAATTGGATGGTATGATCCACATGCCTTGGCTCATTCCTCTGGTTCCCTGTATCCACAGGTTGAAAAGCTTGGAAAATACTCTAAACCATCTCTTGGTTCACACGTGGTTCCGGTGCAACCACTTTATCCACAACTTCTTCGGGTTGGTTTCGACGACACCTACCGGGTGCCATTTTCTAAACCAACAACAAACTCTGTCAATCTTACTCTCTAGCAAAGGTTGGCTTAGTATTTCAAATTCTATTACATCAATTATCACAACATTGTTATCATACAACCTTTTTCCATGTTCAACCATTTTTGAAAACATTCAACATACTTTTGATAATCAATCTATTTTCAAAATACACCAAATACCATGTTTTCAAAGTCTTTTGGTTGGAAACAATTCCTGCATTTTTCAAAAATTGTCACCTTTCACAAAATTCTAACTCATTCCTCACAATGAGATATGAAATCCTAGTGGGAAGTCATTCCTATAAGATGCATTTCATGCTCCTCTCAATGGATAAACCCACGACAATGAGATTTCCAACATTCTAGAAGTGTATCCAAAACACTTATGTACCCAACACCCTGGTAACTTGAAGTTCAGCATAAACGGGTTAGCTACGTCCTTTCATGCTATACCTTTTAAGTTCTGAAAATCCTACTCCTTTCTAAGATTTTAACCCAAGGAATAGACAACAAGGAATTTCAACTCCAAGACCAAAAACATCGATGACTACTTGTTTGGCAAGGACCGAACAAGCTGATACCATTTGTAATGACCCGCCAATTCTCATTGTCTTGAGAGTGCAACGAGTCATTACTAGGCCTTAAGCGACATCCCCAAGACGCCAAAGGCTGGCAATAAATGCCGAAGGGTTTCAAATAAAATTGGGGGATGATTTACCCTTTAAGAAAATAAACTCATCCATTGACCATTCACTATATGATGCATGAACAAATGAAAGACCAACCAAAAACTTCATTTATGTTAAACCACATCAGAGTACATAACAGCGGAATACCAAACCAAACATCAAAATACACAGCGGAAGAACAACAAAAGACTCTCAAAAGACACCACAAATCAGTGGTCCACAAGATCCAAGCTCCACGACATCTCCCAAACATCACCACAAGCCACTAGTAATGAGATGCTTTACCTTTACCTGTGTCTCGGAATACAACATCTGCAAAAGCACCAATGTGCCAAAGTAGGGGTGAGTATAAAAATAAGTAGGTTTTCCCCAATGAATTCCCTACTCACGCCACTAGGATAGAAGAGTTATCCACATTTATATAAAAAAATTATATAAAACATTTTCACCAAAGAAGTTTATAACTAAATATAATCTTGTTTTCCAAAACCATCCACGCTCAAAAGTATCAAAATTTAATTTAAACCAGCTTTTCCAACACGTTATTTTTCCAGAAAAATAACCAAAAAAATTTCCAAACCATTTCACAATCATCCTGTTTTTGGCATACCCAACCATTTCACAAACCCGTGAAATCAACCATGCATGCATCGTTATGACAGCTCTATACTCATGAGCAGTCTCTCGTCGATCTACCAACTCATCACAAGGTACTTATTTCCCATGTTCCATTACACCTTTGGCACCGAGCACAAGGTCATATTTCAACCAAGCCTCATACATATAGTTACCATCGTGCCATTAAATGTTTGGCACCGAGCACAGGGTCCTATTTTAACCAAGCCTCGTACAATGCAATATGAACACACACTACACATTTCCAATAATCATGCCAAAATCAACCTTTCAATAAAACACCTTTTATTGAAAACCCTTTACATAAAAACCAAGTGTGTTCAACCAATTCAAACCATTTAGATAAAACACCATTTTTATTGAAACCCCCTTTCTCATCAAACCATTTACAATTTCAGTGATTTCATAATTTAAAATCAAAATTTTAAATTCAAATAGCCAAATCACTTTGCACAGTAATCCACCAAGATTTCACAATTTCATCAAAACCATAAATCATCACTAAAGAAGATTTATTCCATGATTTTCACAATAAATACCATTCAAATAACCAATTTAAAACTAATCCAACCAATTATAACGAGAGGAGTCGATAGTGAATCCACCTACCTCAACAAAAGGGCAAAACCAAGCAACGGATGAAGAACGCTCAAGAACACCGGGTCAAAACTCCAAGAATCCTCCTTAGATCTCTTCTCCTAACACAACCAAGACCAAATATCATCATATTAGGCATCCACACACTTAGATCTACCCATAAAGGGCATAGATATAAGAAACCGAGAGAAGACGAGAAGTATATCTAAGTAGATCTAAGAAACCATTCAAGAACGAAGAAGAACGATCACATACCTTAAGAATACGGCTTTGATTCGCCAAGAGAAGCCTTCAGATCGCCTCCAGAACGATGGGAAAACCCTCTTTGACCTTAGGAGAACCAAAATCCCGATTTAGGGCCACTTAGGAGCTTTAATGAGGCAATTAAATGCAAAACGAGCTAGATCCACAATTTAAGGATCTAATTTTAAGTGACCCCACGGTTAGTCCACATGGTTTAACAAACTATGCGCTAACTGTGCGTTAGCTACTGCCTCAGCCACCCTTATCGCACGGTTTGGCCGCACTGTTAGACAAACTGTGCGCCATCCATGCGGAATCCACTGCCTCCCATACCAACTTTGCACGGTTTGGACGCACAGTTTAGAAAAAACGTGCGCCTCCCATGCGGCTGCCCTTTTTGCCCCAAAACTCATTCCAAGTTCTCTCGACTCTCCCATTTGTCACCATTAACTTTATAACCATGGAAACATCAAGTAAGGGTTACATACCAGAAACTGGGGGTACTACAGTTTTGAAAATAGATTTTAAGAAAAAATCTTTTTAAGCATAAAAATATTTTTATACAAAATTAAAGTATAAAATTCATTATAATGAATATAATTGGATTAGTTATAGTCAAAAGGAACTAGTGAAATTTTAAAAATTATCCAAAATATAATATTACTTTTTAAATACTTTAAAATAAAATATATTTTTCAATAAAAATAAGTATTTTTCACTACTCATTAAAAAAATAAAACTTTTCAAAAAATTATCAAAATTTCACCAAAAGGTAATTTTGATATGCTAATTTAAAAAATGATATTTATCTTATCAAATAAAATTTCTAAAATTTTCATAAATTAATTATATTATTCACTTAAAAAAATAAATAAAAATTATTTTTTAATAAAATAAATTTTTAAAATATAAAATGACTTTAATAAAAATTGAATTCTTATTTCTTAATAATTAATCAAAACATTTATATCAAGTACAACCATTATATATATTTAATAAATTAGTTAATCATATTCTTACTAGCCAAATTAATGACTAATTTATAATGGTTATATAATAATATTTCGTGGTTTGTTTAAGCTTAGTGTTGTATAACTTGTATGTTATAGAACATAGTATTTATTTTAAAATATTAGGATATTATAATAAAAGTTAAATTAAAACATTTACATTTTTTAAAGATATAAACACTTAATTTATCATTTTTAAAATATTTATTTACTTTCACCATGGTATAAATATATCATATTTTCATTTTATATGGAACCTAAATATTATTTTACACTTTCATAAGTGAGGATGTTTTTCTAACAGTCAGGTTACTATTCATAATAGTCATATTACTATTTCTAATGGTTAGATTACTATTCCAACATTCAGATTATGATTTTACTGGTCTGATTTGTAATGGTAAAATTTATAATAGTTATATGGGAACCCTACTTTCTATAAACACTTTATATTTCATTCATTATTCATTCACATCCATTATCACTCATGGTTATAAATATTTTTATTTTCAAAATACATATTATATTACTAATATTCTAATTCATTTCTACAATTTTGTCTATTAGTGTGATTATTCTGGGGGGTCAAGGATTATAAAAAAATTAATTATTATTATCATATTTTCTATTTTTTTGACCCATTATAATAATTTCAATTCCTATGTCCATATTAATTCTCTAAATTTAATTTTTAAATTAATAAAATAAAATTTATTTGGTTTTATCCTATGTTAAATTTTCTTACTATATATGAAACATTTATATAATCATAAGGAAATTTTCATTGATAGAATTATGTTTCATTATATACTTTCCGCTATAGAAATTCCACCCATGAAATTTCATTTTACATACTAAGGAGAAAACATGTGAGGGTATTTCTACTTCATCACTTCCTCTAGTTCCCATGTCACATCCTCACACTTATGGTTTCTCCATAGTACTTTTACTGGGTGAGTTATTTGATTATGTAGATATTTATCTCTATATTCCAATATCTTAAATGGATACTCCTCAAAAGAGAGACCATTTTCAAGCAATACCACCTCTAAATTTAGTAAATGTGAGGGATCAGGTTTGTAATTCCTCAAAAATGATACATGGAATATGTCATGTTCATGAGAAAGGGATGGTGGGAGTGCTAGTTGATAGGCCACATCTCTGATATGATCGATAATATAAAATGGGTCGATGTACCTAGGACTTAGCTAAACCTTATTCCCAAATATCATGACTTTATTCCATAGGGATATATAGATGAACACTTTATCTCCAGCCTAAAACCCCATGTCTCATTGATGATTATCAGCATAGAAATTATATCAACTTTTTGTAGCCTTGATGTGATGTTGAATGGTCCTGACCTTTTCTACCATTTCCTTGACCATTTCAGGTCCCTAGATCTTGTGTTCTCAAACTTCATCCCAAAACATAGCTGTTCTACATTTCTTTCTAGGTATTCATATAGATCCATTTGGATTCTTTAGTGAAAATTATTATTATATAGAACTCGACCATAGAAAGGTACTAATATCATCCTCCTTTGAAGTACATAGAGCATGCTCTCAAAATGTCTTCCAATTTCTAGATAGTCTTCTCATATTGGCCATCATTTTGGGGTTGATAATTCATACTAAATTTCTACACAGTTTTTATATAATATTGGATACTCTTACATAAATTGTAGTTTAATCTTGGATCTAGGTCTGATATAATCGATAGTGGTGTTCCATATAGCCTCACCACTACTCTAATGTATGTCCTTATAAGTTTATCGAGTGATAAGTCCAATCAAATTGAAATAAATTGATCAGTATTTGTAATATGATTAACCAAAATCCATAGAGAATTATTTAATCTTCATATATTCATAATACTAGTGAAAATTTCCATGGTGATGTTTTCCAATTTCCATATAGGTATGGGTAATGGTTTCATCATTCCCTTGTACTTTTTCGTTTCAGACTTCACCTACTAACATACTTTTCATTTTGATATATATTCCATGATATCCTTTATATTATCCCACAAATATTTCTCTTATATATCTCAATATATATCCATGTTCCTTGGGTGGATGTAGAAGGTCGATCTATGTGCATCATTAAACAACTCCTTCTTTATCTCAGGATTTGATAATATATATAGGCATGAACCAAATCTTATAAACTATTCTTCATTAATTTTTAACTTTGAGTATTTCCCTTTTCTTATATATTAAACCTTATATATTTACACATCAACTCTTTTAGAATCCTTTATCTTCTCTAGAATGGATGGTTGAGCAATAATTTTATAAAGGTATGATGATATTCATTCTTTTATGATTCACATGGACATTATTTGAAAGTCTAAAAATATTGGATCCTGCTCAATTCTCATCATTGATAAATTTTTTGGATTGTTTCTACTTAGAGTACCTGCTACTTTATTTTCTTTCTTAGGATGGTGTTGTGTTGATATGGTAGTGTGTTGAGTAGTCATAATACTTAATCAACTCTAACCATCATCACTGATTCATATTAAACTCTTTGTGTGTGAATATATATTTAAGGCTCTAATAATCCTTATATATTTCATACTTATCCCTATAGAGATAATTCCATCATATTTTCAATGTGAATGTCACTGTATCCAACTCCATATCATGCATTGGAATGTTTTACTCATGAACTTTCAACTAATTTGAGGTGTAGGCTATCACTTTATCATTTTACATTAGGGTTCATCCACATACCTTCTTTGAAGAATCATTTTATACCATGAAAGGTTCCCCACTTTAGGGTAGTGTGTGGATTGGTGTAGTGATAAGCCTCTTTTTCAATTCTTTGAAGCTCCATTTGCATTCATTGGCCCAGAAAAACATCACCCCCTTCGGAGTCAACATGGTTAGTTGGTTTGAAAATAATGATAAGTTTCTCATGAATAGTTGGTAATACCCAGCTACTTCAAGGAAACTACAGATCTCTATTATAGATTCTGTTCTGGACCACTCTTAAATTTCCTTTGTCTTATAAGGGTCCACATATATCTCTTTGTTGGTGATAAAATAACCTATTAATGATACTTCCTCCATAAAAAACTCAAAATTACTATACTTTTCATATATATTATCCTTTCGTAGAGTCTTTATCACAATATTTAGAGGGCCCTCATGATCTTCCTTAATTTTGGATTATATGAGAATATCATCAATAAAGAATGTGATTTTTTTGAGGTAATCTCTAAAGAATCTATTCATTAAGTCCATAAATATTTCTAGAGTATTAGTGAGTCTTAAGGGAATAACTATAAACTTATAGTTTCCATACCTTGATCAAAAGTAATTCTTGGGAATATATTCCTTCTTTACCTTTAATTGGTGAATCCGAAATGAAGGTCTACATTAGAGAAATACTAGGCCCCGTGTAGTTTATCAAAACAATACATCTATCCATGGTAGTGAATACTTTTCATTTATCATTATTTTTTTGAGTTCATGATAATTAATGTAGATGCAAATTGAATCATCCTTTTTCTTGATAATGAGGACCAACACACCCCACAGTGAAGCACTCGGGTTTATAAAACCCTTTTCCATATTCTCCTATAATTACTTCTTTGATTATTCAAACTCAATGGTGTCCATTATGTATGGAGTCTTGGATATGATCAAAGATCTGGGTATAAGTTCAATTGGTAACTCAACCTCTCATTTGGGAGGAATACCAAGCAACTCTTTAGAGAATAAATTAGTGCAATCCCTCAAAATGAGATTCTTCAAGCATGATTATCTCATTAGTCTCAATAATTTAGTCCTGATATTATTTCTTATAAGGAAATAATATCCATTATTTATAATAATATTCCAAAGGAGATTCATTCTCCTCCTTACACTTGTAAAAAATCAGAGGATGGATCAAGATGTAAATATTGATATCCTTCTCCCATCATTCGATGTTATAATTATATAAGGATAGCTAATAAATGCCCAATATAGAATAAAACTCTACTAAATGAAGTGGGACATGATTTTATATAAGGTTTTTTCCAAAAACATTGACTGGGGAGGAGTTTTATAATTGATATGCAATAATTGATTCATTTTTCATTCTCACGGGCATCTCAACCCCCTTGTTTTGAGATTGTGTTTAAATAGTTTTAATAAACTTGTAAGATATG
Organism: Viscum album; assembly: GCA_963277665.1. Taxonomy (NCBI): domain Eukaryota; kingdom Viridiplantae; phylum Streptophyta; class Magnoliopsida; order Santalales; family Viscaceae; genus Viscum; species Viscum album. The sequence goes on along the minus strand of OY728127.1, from coordinate 37,263,293 downwards.
GAAGAATGTATAGAACCATAATCAAATAGTATGTTCACAATTCTTGAGTGAATATCCATTGTACCTATCGCCACATCATTTTTGGGATCCACATGAGTATTAGTGATATAATAGACTCTTATTTATAATCTAGGCCTTATATTTTTTTTTCATTAGTTGACTCTGGCATCCCTTGGATTAGGGAATTGGTTTGCATAATTCATGTGTTCCTTATAGTTGAAACATTTTACTGTAGGCTGAGTATTGATCTGAATTTTCTTTTATTCTATTTCATTAGTGGGTTTCTTTATCTCTCCTTGACATTTATTGGCATGATGCCCCTATTTTCCACATTTGAAGCATCTTTAGATTCCCCTGAGATAGTTTCTTAGATGCTTCTTCCAAAAAATTTGACACATTGGATGATGGGTTTTTTTCCTCCCTGAGATTTATCTATTTATTATCCTGAGGTGAAATTCATTTTATTATTTTTACCTCTAACCATGGAGACCACTGAGAGTCTCCAATATCCATCTTGACCTTAATGTAACAATGGAGAATATCTTCATAGCTTTCAAAATCTTGAATTTCTAAATATTTTTATAGAATCCATTTTATCCCACAAAATAAATAGTTCATCTTACTTTCAGTGTTGATGAAAAATTCATATGAATACCATGAAATACTCATAAATTTTAACTTGTATAACCCCATAGACTCATCTTAATTTTTCTTTAGTCTGAGGAACTCCCTCTCCATTTTAAGATGGAAAGTTTGGGGGAAATATTTATTGAAAAATATTTTATTGCATCCTTCCTATTACATATAATCAATTTCCTCTTTGTACTTCAGGTTCTTGATCAATTCCCACCACTGATCGGCTTCCCATTCAAGAAGAAAGAGATCCAAAATGATTTTCTCTCATTCTAAGCATTGGATTAAAAATAATTCATTTTCAATGGAGTTAATCCATTGTTATGTGATGAGGGGATTATAATATCCACTAAATATAGGTGGAAATTTCCACATAAAGGACTTGAACGCAACTTTATCTTTCTTAGGAAATGGAGGTTGTTCCACATTATCCAAATTATTATTTATAACATGAGTCATCTAAGCTAGTGGTTCTATGAATTACCCATCTATGGATACCATTAGGTTATCCATATCATTACGTTAATCATCACATTTCCTATTACATTGGTTGTTGGCATGGTTCCTCTTATTTCCTACCATTAACTAAAATTAAATAAAAATGAGATGATAATACTTTAACTAATAAACATATAAAAAGGAAAATACAAACTTATAAGGAATAACTTATAAATGAAAATTATATCCTAACTTATGAGTCTATAGGTTTCATTCTAGGTTATCCATGGTAATTTACCTTTTAAGTTTTTTAACCAAAAAAATATATTCAAGTCCTTCATAATTATTCATAAATAATTTATGTACTTTTCAAAGCATATCCACCAAGATTTTCATCTTAGGTGTGCAGAAAGGACTCTTTTTCATGTACCAGGTGATGATCAAGTTAATACCTGATGCACCCTTTTCAAGGTTATTACCCCTAGGTATAACTATCCTAGCCCCACATTCATGTGTAGTATCCAAATAGGGATGTAATTTCTTGAAAAACAATCTCTCTATACTTCAAAAAAATTCTAGAATATTATTATATACTTGGACTTATCCCTAGATTTATCACTAAATTATTCTATTCCTAATCCCCAGAAATAACTAGACCATGATCTTATATCAATTATAGTGACTTGAACCTTTTACACATATTATTACATTATTTTTCACATAAACATCCAATAAACACAACCCAAAGATCATGAGTCCAAGTGTATTTGGAAGACTAGGTTCATAAAACATTTAAAAAAACTAAAACACAGCATATTTATTTTATTCTCCATAATGAACTCTTAATTACCTTTTATCTCCTAAAACATCATAGGATAACTAGGGGAATACATAAAAGAAATGGGTGAGCTATAAATCCTGATAATGGAATAAACATGGTAATGAGGTAACATTTGAGTCAAACAGAATAACATGTTATCATAAAATAGAAGGATCATTAATAATAACATGGTATAATAACATAAATAACTTGATATCATACTATCATTGCAGCATTGGGAAGTGGCAACAATATAAAACATGACATAAGCATAATTTCAGGCTATCTTCCAAGACAACATCACATAGTGGATAGAGTCTTATCATAGATTAGGTTCACTCCCTAATCCCATAAATAACATCTCATGATACAAAAACATTACCCAATGCATTAGATCACTATTTTTTCACCCATCATAACATGTACATGCTTATGTGTGCTACAAAATGGAATCAATCATAAGTCATAATCATAAGGTATTTTAGAATTAAATTAAGTTATGTATTACCCCATAAAAGGGAGGGAGAATAAGTTATGTATATATGTAAGAAATATATATATAATTAAGAATATTTTCATAATATCAAAGAGATAGATAAATTGAGATAGAGAGATAAAGTTCATAACCTAAAGAAAAGGGTGGTTTGAAGAGATCATTTACATTATGTTCTAGAGTCATTATGCACTTTCACTTAACATAATAGACAATAAAATTAAATTCATTAATTACTAAATTCATAACCTTTTAAATTTATATTTTATTTATTATAATTTTACTGTGATCATTTATAACCATTTTAGTGTGATATGAAGTTCAATTTCATTGTTTTGAGGGAATTCGTTTCATGGTTCCATAGTCAAATCACTTATGGATAATTATTGAAGTTCTTAAAAAATGGTAAAATAACTCTAGATTTGAAATTAAACGGTAATAATTTACTCATATAAATTTAAATGGTCCCAAATTTCCTTTTCTGGTCTGACTTATGGATGATCCATTTATTAAAAATGTTAATGTTATATGGTTAGTTTAATTTGGAGGTTTTTTCGACCATCACGAACTAGTTTTATTTTATTTAATATTATAGCCATATATTAATTTTAGAACATGAAAATATATATAATATACATATTTAGGTCATTTTAATAAATTATAATATAATCTAAACTTTACATGAATGCGATAAGGGAGAATGAAGACTCATTGTCCATGGAGGAAGTGAACCGACCTAGTATGGATGCTGGTTTTGTTTTTAGAATAAATAGGGAGGAAGAGAGGATGGATGGTATATATTCCATTAGAAAAATAAAATTACAGTATATATATGATATTGGAGTTATAATACCATTTTGTAGGGAATTTTTTGTGAAGGATAAGGAGGAAGAATAATTAAAAGAATCGATTGAGGAAATTACCTTATCCTTTGTAAGTCTCTTCTTGGGATTCCAGTTAAGGTGACTTGGATTGTTATTTAGAAGAGAGAAAAAGCACTAGGAAATGGGTAAGAGTATTGTGAAGGTAATTAGGTATAAATTTGTCAATCTTTGAGTCATAGAAGTTGAAAGGAGTGGGTTGGTGAGGGGTGGTATTTATAATGAAAGGTGGAGAGTGTTTTTGAATACTATATTCATTAGTTTATTATTTTGGATCAAAACTGTAAATAGTATTGATTATTATGACTATATAAAGTGACATTTTCATGAAAGTTCAAAATAATGGGTTCTTACATAATCCATTACTCAAAAATTAATGTAGTTATCTTATAATGTTAAATATCATATTTCACTACTCACCAAAAATTCAACTATTTTTGAAATATATGAAAATTTCACCCTAACAATTTTTTGAAGTGTTGATTAAAAAAATAAAAAAAATAATTCTAAATATGAAAATTTTAATTTTTAAATAAAATCCCCATTTATTTGAAAAATATCAATTTTAATCATATAATCAATTTTTTGATCCATTAAAAAATTACATAGTCTCATAAAGCTATATTACCATTATAATAAAAGTTAATATTAATTTATAAATCCATTTTATGAAAATAAACTTTCTCTTAAGTCATTATATTTATTATAAAAGATCAATTAAAACATTTTTGTTTTTTAAAAATATAAACTCTTAATTTATCATTTTGAAAACATTTATTTACTTCCACAATGGTATAAATATATAATGTTTTAATTTTATAAGATACGTAAATATTATTTTACACTTTTATAAGTGATAATACTATTGTAACAGTCAATTTACAATTCCTATTGGTTATTTTACTATTCCTAATAAACTGGTTACTATTCCAATGGTCAAATTGGTAATAGTTAGATTTGTAAAAATCATATGGGATCCCTAATTTTGATAAATACCTTATATTTAATTAATTAATTATTCACAGGGTCATAAATATTTTTCATTTTCAAAATGCATATTGAATTAATAATATTTTTCTTCATTTATACAGTGTTTTTATGAGTATGATTGTTCTGGGGGATTGAGTGTGATATACCAAAACTAGGTGCCACTCAAAATTTCCCCAAACCTAATTGGCCACATAGCCTCAAGAAAATCTCACCGAATTCCATAGGCATATGACTAGCAGTGAGGTCCTAGGGTGTGTCCATGGGGAGACTATTCCCTTATTACAAGAGTGTAGCGCAATGGATAAAAGAAATAACAAGTAAGTAGCAGAAGAAATATAAGTAAAAAAAATGCCACAGTAGAATCAAAAAGAATAATAAACAATAATAAAAAGTGATGATAGTATACAAAATTTTATGATGCATTTAATGTATCTATAAAAATATAAAACATTAATACAAGGAAGTCAGAAATATATGTTATAAAAAGGAAGAAGAAAGAAGAAAAAAACTATCCAAGAATCTTGTTCTCCATCTCGATCATCTATTACCAAGATCTGTCATAAGAAAGCAATAAATATGAGGTTTTTAAAGTAGGATACTTCTGCTTTTCAAAACATGCATATATGTAATCTTCCTGGGTACCAACGGTGTCTGAGATAGGGTGTGAGATAAATCTCAGTAGGCCATCACCAATGTAATCTATAACATCCAGTTCATGTATTATAAACTAAAATAGTATGCGAGAATACATACATAAAAGTAAAGTGGTATAGTAATGTAAATACCCAAGTACCCACTCAGCCTCAGTTGGTGTCTGAACATGTCACCATTTCATCAATTAATTATGTTATGGTTTATATAGTAAATTACACGAGGTATAACCATCACTGATATCATGTCATGATAATATTTGTAAAGGATCCAAGGTATACAAGGAATCATGTAATGATGATAATAAAGAATAGGATCCAAGGAAATGACCAAGGAATCCTTGACCTCTGGGGTAGATCCAACTTAGTAATAATCTATAGCCTGAATATAAGGGGTAATAGTGTAATCTAATGGGAAATACCCAAGGAATTTCACAATAATGTAATTTAAACTGAGTCTAAGGAATTCATCCAAGGTAAAACATGATAAGAAATAACTAGTACCAAGGGCATATCCAAGGCATCACATGTCTGTAGATGTTATGTTAGATCCAAGAATTGTATCAAAGGCATCCTATAATGATAATGGAGGGATCCTATGGTGTCATACTGAGCATCCACAAGTAGACAAGGATTAGGTTCCAAGGTGGGTATCAACCTTGGCAACCGGGATCCCTAAATTAGAATGACATCCACAAGTTCTCAAGTCATTCCCTCAGTAAGTCGAGTCTATCTAGAGTGTGACCACTCCTATAAAGATATCAAGTTCCATATGAAATATACATCTTATAATTGATTCATTATATAAAATTCGTCCATGTAACACTCATGTTTTTTATTAAAATATTTGGTTCAAGATATTTTCTTTCATTAGTGTGATAAGGCTAATAGGGTATGAAACCATTAAATTCATCAATCACATTTCATTTATTTGGTTCACTCCTTTACGTTTTATTAACATGAAAAGGCGGGTTGAGGATGTGCAACCATAAGGAATTCATTTATAAAAAACTAGACCAAGTGATATCCATAATATAATTTCCAATTAATCTTTTAAATATTAATTAATCAATTTAAACAATTAACTTAGAAGGTTAAAGTGATATATGCATGTAAAAACCATTTATGATTCAAATCTTTAATTAAGACACTTACCTCTATCAAGGTCAAGTCACAACTCATCTGCATGGTGGCACAAATTGGCTTAATAATCTACTAAAAGCATCATTATGGAAATACCCTACATGGGGTGGTCTATATTCAGGACATAACCTCCAATGATGGATAACATATTTAACAAGAGTTTTGGAATATTATTCTAATAACTATAAGAATGACACGTGAATTAAACAAAAAACACATGATGAAATCGGTGGGCACACACAATAATTTATAAAATGATGAAAATTGAGGGATGAGTTATAGAACACCTACCTTCCGCTCAAATAACTCTCCTCATTCAGTATCAGCCTTTAGTATTTCCTATATTGGAAAATATATGAATAAAAAATCAAAACATTGAAAATTGGGCATATGATCATGCACCTCAATAAATTTTTGAGGTGAATATAAATTAATAATGGATAAAAATTAATTTAGATCTTATTGAGAAGAATTTAATGAGATGAACGGTGCATCGATCGGAATCCATATGGATGAAAGAGATCAAAAAATAATAAATATATTCAATGGAGCTCAAATAGAGTGAAAGGTAACCTTTGTTTTCCACTGGAGAAGAAAAGAGAGGAATGTGAGTTTAAACATTTCATTAAGGGAGAAATGGTCATTTCAACCAAAAAAACTAGGTCACGCAGTTTCTCCACCCGGTTGACCAAAATTTGCACCAATCTTATGGCTCCCACTACTTTAAGAGGGAACCCACATTGTTAGGTCGCACGGTTAGGGAAATCATGCACCAACCATGTGAATCGCTTCTTCTAAAAATTGCAGACATTTCACACAGGTGTGTGGTCCCTAGCATAAGTTCAGGTAAAATATTGTGCCATGCATGCTTCTCTATAAATCCCCGCACTATTTGGGATAATCGTTTGTCCTACCCCATATGGTTTCTACTAACCATGCATCCATCCTATTTCTCCCAAAAATTGGTTTTTGGGCTTTGAACAAGCCCAAACACTCTCGAGATACCTATGAACTCATTAGGAATTAATATTAGGTACAAAAAAATAATTAGAACAAATTTAAAAGGATATATTCCTGATATAAAAACTAGGTTCTTAAAATCTTCACCCCTTAAACGAACTCATCCTCGAGTTCACCTTCAAAGGCAATGAAAAATAGTCTAAGAACAAATTTGGAAACTGGGCATGTACACCAGCCTCCCTTAAACAAGTCCCACCCTATACATGGTCGTGCAACCATAGAATAATTTCTAAAGGGATGGGTTGACCTCAAAGAGCCTTCATGATTAGGTCAACGATGCGTATTGGATACTCCTCAAATAAAGCATCAGCATCTAACTCAACCTCCTTGTGATCAAAAGTATGAAACAGGCCGACATGATAATGGAAAAATGTGAAACATGAAAGATTTAATGCATGGAATAGTACCTATGAGGTAGTAATAACTTATAGGTTTCTAGAATGAATCTCTCTGGAATCTCAAACGACTCGACAAAGTATGGCAATAGCTTCCCTTGCCTTTGTATCCATCTATTCCCAAGCTTGGGCGATGCCCATATAAACACATGATCCCTGGACCCAAACTCCATAGTTCTTAGACAATGATCAACATAATATTTATACCTAGACTGGGTAGTATACATACACTTCCTGATCTTCTGAACCTACTCTGAAGACACCTGCATGAGATGAGGACTTAGTAGGGTTTCCTCTCCTCCCTCTAACTAGTACATGGGTGAACAGAACAACCAACCTTACAAGGCCTCTAAAGGATCCATCTAAATTTTATCCTAAAATATATTATTATAGGTTAATTGATGAGGGGGATATGATTCTCTTAATAATCATGGAAATTAAGGATGAATCCATGGAGAATGTCCTCTAACACATGTATCATTTGTTCCAACTAACCTTCAGTCTGGGGGGGATGGTTGTGCTCAGAAGAACCTGTGTACCCATAGCCTTCTGTGTCACGAACCAAGTCGGGTCGCCATCCGACCTGGTGCCCGACCCGGTCCGCGGCAAGGCCCGAAGGGAGTTCCCGATCCCCACGGGCTGGCACAAGTGCCCGGGTATCAAAATAAAACTTTGGAATGATTTACCTGAATAAATAAATATAAAACAAACAACATGATGAATAAAATGAAACTAAAGTCAGACAACCAAACAGACCCTTACACCAAGTTCAGATTTAATGTTTACAACTTGGACTAAAAACCCAAAAGGAACAGCAATAAAGGGAAAACTAAAAACACTAACCCAAACCTCCAAGCACCATGAGGTGTAACAACCTCAAGCTACATTCACCAAACCAACATGAGGACGTCGCTGATGACACGAACCACCAATGTTGTGCATGATGCCTCAACCTAGAATGCAGAAGAAACAGAATCAACATACACCCAAGGGTGTATGTAGGGTGTGAGATAAAATCCCAGTAAGATTCCACCGAGAAGAGGTTCCACGCAAAATTATTAAAAGAAAAATACATTTTCAATTTAACAGAATAAAAAATAAATAAGTGCTTAAAATTTTTTAATGAAAATAGTTTTAAAGGAAAACTACTCAAAAAGGAAAACAACTTGAATTAACACACACACACACACACACACACTATCTTGGTAACCCCAACGTCACACCATGTGCCGATGGTGAGCGCAAAGCAGAAGAAGAGCACAAACATGAGAGAGTCCCTAAAGATACTAGTGAGGAGTGGGATCCTAGAACATCATGTCTCGGTGAACAATGGTACAGAAACACAACAATATACATTCTCATGCACGAGCCACTAGTAGGGAAACACATCCATAACCTAGTGGTCTCTAATAATCATCCAAAAGTTTAGTTAGTGTTGTAGTCGTCAATCTAGCTAAGTGAAACCGGGCTGATGCCACTTCTGAATCAGTAGCGCACTAGTCCTAGTCCACCCACCTAGTACCCAGGCTTCCCGTTTGTGCTCAAGTAGTTAAGATTTCAAGTCTTATTTCATAATTACATACTCATACAAAAAAAGGCACTACTCATGCCAAAAAACACCATTTGAACACACAAAGGCCATTTGAAATAAGATGCACACTAAGAGTATCCCAAAACTAAATCTACATCATACACACAACCAAAATAAAGACTGCACAGTCAAAGAAACCACTTTCATCATCAAACACACCATTAAAATAATTTTTTGAACAGTTTCCACACACTTCGCATGTAGAGACCCAAAACTTGACGTACATGGACATTAAATTACTTTTTCGGAATACTCAATAAATAACATAAACAAACACACAAGGACTGTAATAGTTTAGTGTCTTTGGAAACTCGGAAAAATAATATTCTAATCATGGTGAAAGATCTTAAACATCTCCCATAAAGATCTTCCCCTTTTGTTTTCTTACCTAAAACCTTTCTTTATATCCTGGGGAAAATAAAACATAAAAAGGGTGAGCTAAAATGCTCAGTAAGGGTAAACATAGAGAATATAAAACAATCCATAAACATTTGAATGAAAAAAAACTTGAACATAAAATCTAAACATCAAAATCTTGAGCAAAGACATAAATCATGGAAGTATGTAAAGAATATATCATAATGGAACATCAATCATCATAAAATAGAACGGGAATAAAACATGTAATTTTGGAAAACCATTAATCAAATGATATGATTTCCATAGTATCCAAGGCATTGCTTCCAAGACCATCTTAGTGTACAAAGTCTCTTTCTGAATCGAGTTTACTCCTCGTTCCAGTCCTGTATCACTGAACCAGATTAACTTGTCATTCCATCCATGTCTATATCATGAGATATAAATCTTTACCCAATGCATTGGAGGGAGATATGGGTCCCACTCATCTCATAATGAAATCATTCTTACGTGTTCCACAACATAAACATAAATCATTCATCATAACCAAAAGAATAAAATGGGTTTCATAAACCTCATCCCATCATAACATAATCCATATAAAACAAATGGATATAATTTCATCATAAGAAAAGTGAAACCATGTAAATCATAGAGACATTATACTTGAAACATACACATATGAAATAATGTCATTTTAGATGGAAAATGGTTTTGATAAAACATTTGAAATGAATTCTTGATGAAAATATCCTTTCTTATTCAAAATCATTTTCTTTTCACAAAATTCCAAGAAATTTTAGAAGAAAAGGATTTTGTTGAAAATAATCTTGAAATCTTGTAGAGTAAGCTTCATGAAAATAATGCGTTATGAAACCATAAAAATCCGTTCATGCCGTATAATTTAAAAAAACATTCTTATCGTACTTTGGCCGGAAAAGTCAAAAAGTTCCTCGTATGGTAAACAAAAGAAAGATTCCTTCCATAACACAATGTAAAAGTCAAAGAGGGTTAAAAAGGACATTAAACATACATGAAAATATTTTTAGAAAACATGGACATGGATGATAAATATAACCCCAATAAATACTTACGAATAAACAATCTCGGATAAAAACGATATCGGAAAGGTTATCCCTTACCTTAGCTCTGATATGCTTAGTACGTATCTGAAACTCCTGTATAATGATTTAAATAACGTCATTTAATTATTACAGAATCATATTCATTTTTATGATATCATATATGGTTCACTTATGACTTTATATTACCCGTTCTTTTGTAAATTCCATGTTAAAGCAGCGTTTTGGGTAAAATCATTTTATTTATCGTACGTGTTTGGAATTGTTGTTCTTGATATTATTATTACTTATATCATGATTTACTTACTTCCAGAATGTAAATAATGATTTATATATAATATATATTTAGTGTATATATATAATATATAGATAAATGAAATGAAATACACCGTTCATGGAGACGGTAGGCCGTACATACGGATGAACGTTGTTTTCCTTTCCTTATTGACTTGAATGGAAGTAAGTAGATGACATATATATATATATACATAAATACAGTATCTTTATCATGTAATATATTTCATTATTATTCATTATATATACTTTATAATCATTCATGAATGGTTAACATGGAGAATGAATCTCATCGCGTCGTGGAGACGGTAATCCATACGTACGCACGAGCGATGATATCGTTCCCATAATTATTGAATTGAATTGAAGTGGATGATATAATATCTCAGAATCAGTATGATGTTATAATAACCATATATAGTTATTCTTTACACCATTATACTCATACAAGTAAGGTGGTGGTGGAAAAACTAATTACACCACGGCGTGGAGACGGTATTCTTTACATACGCATGTGCGGTGATTTCATTTTCTGTAGGATGGATAGAAGGTGAAATGGGGTTGTTTCATATTTATAATATCATATAAGTATATTAGTTATACTTATTGTATTACTTTACAATGAAACTACTAAATAAGAGTAAGTTGAAGAGGAAAGAAACTTGAAAGAATCGGTAGAAGAGATTACATCTTCTTCGACGCACCTCTTTTAAGCTTCCTCTTAAGGCACTAGAGTTTGTCTTTTGAGGAGACCAGAACCTCTATAATGTTTCTAGGGAAGTTGATAAGGTAAATTTTCAGGGTTTTTCTGAGCATGAAAGCTCAAAATTGTGTAAAGAGAAGAGGAAGGAGGTGCCCTATTATAAGGGAGGAGAGGGGCACCTTAGGAAAAAATAAAAAATATTATTTTATAATAAAGTCATATTCGGTTTATAATAGCTCCAAATTGATTTATTTAGAAGATAAAGTTGGTATGGGTCGAAATAATCTCAACCAATAGGTTTTAGAAAAGTTTAGGTTACTATTTTAACCTTATCATTTAGATTTAACTCTAAGTTAAATAATTTAACTTTTACCATGTCTTCTTGTTTTCTTACACTATATGGTTAATAAACTTACTATAACAAGCCAAAAGAACCCAAAGTGGTTAATTATTAATATATATAACCTTATCTATGTCATTTTTCTGAACCTTAGATTTTTAGGAATATAATAACAATTAATAATATAATATTTGTTTTAAAAACTATTTTATGTCAATTTTGACACTATTTGGTAATTGTTTTTTTTTAATTACAAAAGCATGATTAGTTCGAAAAAAATTAATTAAATCAATACTAACATGTCATATTAACCTATAAAATTAGTTTAATTCATAAAAAGTCTCAAATTACATTTATTTGGGTATTTATAACATCAATAATGTTAATATTTCATTAATAAGGTAATTACTGCATCATCATTGTGTCATAAATAAATTAAATTATTTAATGTATAAAAATTATAAATAAAAAAAATTATGTAGAAAATCTTTTTATCTTTATAATTAATATTTATAGTCGAATTTATCTAATGTATTTCCCTATATTAAAAAGGTTTTAGTTATTAAACTTTGATTTTAACTCTTTTAACTCTTCTTTAAATAAAATAATAATAAGTGTCCTAATCTAATCCAAGTGGATCTAAAGGGTCATATTTTAATCCTAAGGTTGTTTTTGGTCGAATTACACTTATAAAATAGAATTAGGACATGTGTTAGGGTAATAATAATATCATTTTTACCCTCAATTACCCTATTTACTTTTAACCGTGGTAAATAAAAGTAAAACGTTACTATTCACCAAAAATTATTTTTATCTTATTGAACCACATTTTACTCCTTGATATTAATTGTGTCTCTCGGATTTTCAAAATTCTACTCACAAAAGAGGTAAAATTATGTTGTATGTAAATTTTCAAATTCTCCTAGGAGGTGGGTAAAAGACAGTGAAAAGTTCAATAAAATTTTTATATATCTAAAATTATTATAAAATGACTCCAATGAATTACATTGAACTTATATAGGTATTATGTAGCAATTTTAACCTAAAATAAATTTAAATAAAATAAATAATTATTTAAATAAAAAGTCGGTTTTTAAATAGTAACCTAGTGTTTTCACTATTCATCAAAAATTGAAAGTTTTCAGAAAAATACCAAAAATTCAACCTAGGCTAATTTCGATATTCCGAATCCAATAATGAAGTCCATTTTGAAAGATTAAATTTATAAAATTTCAAAAAGTGGGTATTACAATTCATAACAGCTAGTTTATATAATATTTTAATAACATATTGTTGTTTAATGAAACTCGGTATTGCGTACAACACATGTTATTATGGAAGGTCGCGATTGCGTGTAAAGTAATCCAAGTCAGGGTTTCATGTAAAATAATTTTTGTTTTATGTGATTTATATTGACTTCATGACTTGACCCAAAAGAACTTATTCAATTTCACAAATCTTCCACATAATCTCTTAAATATTATGAGATCATGTGATCTATCCCTTGTGAATCACCTGCCACAAAATCCTTCCATTATTTCAAGCATAACTCCCTTTATGTGCTTCGCTTGACCACATCACGTGATCCCTTTAATATTTTTCACAAACAAAACTTACATAAATCATGAGACCTCTCTATAAAAAAATGTATTTTGTTTTTACGATCACAAGATATATTAGGGCTTATGTGATTCACCTAACATCACCATTCTTGGGAACTCCACTTAGCTTCCTCGTGTGATCAGTTTATATTAATGTGTACAATTCAACTTTTCCACTTGAAACCATTAATCTTAAGTGTGTCATCCAATTTACTAATTAAGTCGACACCACATGATCCATAAGGGTTTATGTGGTCACATGTCTCTTACACACTTATTTGATCTCATGATCCTTTATTCCTTATGTGATCATCTAAAGATTTAAATCTTATGAAATTTGACTTTCTATATACCTAATTTTAAACCCTAAAAATAGGAAACACTGGGAAATGATTCCTACTTCAATTCAAATTTTATTCTTCTTAATTAATGTTTTGTGTTTTTTCTATATTTGATGTACAATTTAGAATAAATCTATACTAAAATTAATTGGATGCACATTTATACTATCTTCATTTCAACTTTTGAATCTTCAAGGAATTTCAAAGCCTTCATACATAAATTGTGCTCATGATCAAAATTCATGTTATATATCTTCATACATAATACTGGTTGATAATAAATACAACACCAAAAATATTTCTAGTACCAAAATATTCTTCTAAAACCCCATCACCTATGATTGTCCCTTATATAAAAATTATATATACCATTATATATGAAAATTTCATTATATCATTATCATAAAATAAAAATATGAACAAAATATATAATGATATTTCCACAAATTTTCATAAATATGTATATATATATATATAATAATTCAATAAAATCATTATATATTAAGTAAAATATATGATTTTTATGTTAAATAAATGTCATATAGTTTGATAAATTTCCAAAAAAATACCAAAAACAAATTATTCTTTAGTTACTTAAACCCCTATGGTTATTTAACCTCTACCACCTATTAATATGTAAATGGATCTCTTGTTTTTGAATATTACATACACCTATAATAAATGAATATTCTGAAAGTAAATATAGCGTAGGTGTTTTACAAGGTTTGACCCCAAAGTGGGAAACATGCTCATTTTCATGATCAACTCTTGTTAGGACATAGATTCTCTACTAATGTTTGAATCAAAAAATAAAAGTGTATATCTAGGGATTATCTTAAAACAAAGTTCACACAATATTAAAAATGTGTGATCACCATATTACACAAGTAAACAGACTCCACAATATTACCCGAGTAAAGGGTTCTTTATAATGCAACTCATAGTCTTCATCTCCCATTAGTATTCTATAAGGACCTGGCCTTAAACCTTAGATAATATTGAATTAAATGAATAATTCACATTGAGTATCTTTTCAGGTTTAGAGTTTTAGAGAATTAGTACATAACTATTACATCTCAAAATATTACAAGGTAGACACTTCTACACAGTTTCCTTTTTTTTTTGCATAAAATAAAAACTCTTGAAAAAAAAGAGTAATGTCTAGTTTCAGGTTTTAGACAGCATGACTTTTCCTTGATCTCATCCTTGACCCTATTCATCTTTAAGTTCTGTGAAAAAATCTCAAAACTTGGGATGAGCAAAAAAATCTCAGTAAGGGATACACAAATAAGGAAAACTGTAAGTTTTTTTCAAAACAACAGGTAAACCTTGAATACTTTATCGTAAGTAATACTTTTCACCTTTATGAAGTAGTAAATACTCTTCACTAAATAAAAGATCATTACTTACCCTTTTGTAACCAAAATATTACCATAAAACCCATATAAAGAACACATAACATATAAAGGTAACTTGGGACATAAACATACTTAAATGGAATAACCATACGGCCGACTTCCACACATATCACTAAATGGAATAGCCATACGACCGAATTCCATATCCAATGCATTGGATGTTATAACATAACCACCCATCCTAGTATTCACGGCACCACCCGTCATTTGGTTTATCACGTAACCACCAGTCAAATTTCTAAGTACCATTATAAAATCATAACACATAAAATATTGAAAATATAAATATTTCACTAATAACATTTAATTTGAAATCAAAAGAAATAATTTCAAGATATTGAAATAATAAATCTATTTCAAAAACCATTTTCAATAACAAAACACCCAAAAACAGAATAAGTGATTTCCTTTTTATTTTAGAAAACATTAAGGCTTATAGAGGAAGCCAAATAACGATTACGGTGGCTGAGAGGTCATTGTCGCCGCAAACATTAAAAACATTATTTTTGTCATTTAGTAAAACCCTTGGTAGAAAAATATTCCATTTGAATGAAAGTAAAATTCAAAGGGTTTTACTATACACTACGTAAAAGAAGAAGTTATATATATTATCGAAATATGCCTCAATGAAAGGAGATTGAGACGAAGTCCCTTACCTCGTGTCCAACTTGACCCGTTTGATCTTTAATATCCTGAATAATAAACTTAAGTTAATTTATACTTGCTTAAGAACCTTTTTAAAGTTTATTAGTCCTCTTATATCAATTATTACCATGTTATAAACATTATGAAATCATTTATGTTAATAATGTTCGTTCTGTCGATATTTGGTACTTGAGTCAAAAATGGACTTCTTATAATCACATGTTATTCGTGTGGTCAAAGGTTCATTATATCCAGAATGATATTCATGATTTGGATATCATATATATCATATATATCCATCATATTCATGTATTTATAATAGTACATAACATTTAGAGGTAAGAAATGAAATTCACCATTCATGGAGACGGTAAGCCGTACGTACGCATGAACGCTACTTCCATTTCTATTTCAAATTTAATGGAATTAAAACATAATGATACATAGTAGTATTATAATTCCAGTATTTTATTATATATAATATCATTATATCAATCCTTTATATGTACCGTGTATGGTATGAACGAGTCATATCACTTTGAGGGGGCGGTAGTCCGCACTTCCTCAAATGAAATTATCGTGTTTACCCATAATGGAAACCATAAAGGCATGATATAAATGGAAATTAAAGAAGTATAAAGAAAACATAAAAATAATATATATAATATATAAATATATTTCCATCATAATGGCCACCCTGAGAGATGGTAGGATATATTTGAACAATCATCATTTCTTGAGGCGTTTGTTTTCCATCCACAGAAACATTATGTTCTTCATCCATTATATGGAGGTGTGTGTAAGTGTAGTCAGAATACTTCTCATAAAAAAATCCTATTATATTGAGGATACTATTGTTTTTACAAAAGAAAGGAATAAAAATAGTTTATGGGTTGGATAAGTAAAATAAAAGAAAACAATTTAAGAGAAATGGTTACCTTTAATTTGGGTAACTCCCTTTGGTTTGAACCAAAGGACATCCTGAAGTGCCTTCTACCTAAGGTAAGGCCTCTAGGTGGAAGAGAGGGATGTAGGGAGCTTAATTTTTTAGAGTTTTGATGATCCAAAAGGATTTATGGGTGTGAGGAATTGGTTAGAAATGGTCTCCTTTTATAAGGGAGAGGAGGGGCTCTTTTGGAAAGTATGATAATATTATTTTATTATATAGTGATATTCGGTTTCTAAAGGTCCAAAAATAATTAAAGTCGAATATAAGATGACTCATATTTGAAATAAAATCATCCAATAATAATTGGACATGTTTTGGATAATATGTTAATCATTATAATCTCATTTATTTAAATCATTTATTATTGAGGTAAATACTGCATCATTATTGTGTCATAAATAATTTAATTTATTTGATGTCTAAAAATTATAAAACAAATACCAAGATGTAGGAAATCTTTTTATCTTTCCAATTAATATTTATAGTCAAATATATTACTTATATAACACTATATAAAAATTAATTTACTAAAATATATTTGTTTCTATCATTTTTGCTTTTACATTAAATTAATTAATCTAAAGTGTCATTTTCTTTCATAAGTGGCTCCATTGGGTCCCAAAATAGACCCCAAGATGCCCATGGTCGGTCATTACTCATAAAATAAGTTTAGGACAAGTGTTAAGGTAATTTTTAATTATTAAAATATTCTTTTTACCAAGAATTAACCTATTTACCTTCAATCGCGGTAAATAAAAGTCAAAAGTTACTATTCACCAAATATTACTTTCATCTTATTGAACCACATTTTACTTCTTGATAACAACCATTTATGTCGTATTTTTGAAATTCAAACCAAATAAGTGGTAAAATTTCATTTAAATGAAAACGTCAGTTTTTTAACTACTACTAAGTGGTTTCACTATTCATCAAAAATTAAAGTGTTTCATAAAAATAAAAAAAATTCAGCCTAAGCTATATTTGATATTCCGAATTCAAAAATTATTTCTATTTTTTCAAATTCAAAACAAAGAAGTGGCATTAATTAATTTTAAAATTAATTCTCGTTATCAAAACAAATAGCGTGTTTTTAAGAAACAATAACTATCAAAAGATTGATACTTTTTTATGTCCAATTTCAAAGTAAAATTAATTCCAATGACCAACATTGAATTAAATGGTAAAAATATATTTTAATTAAACTTTAAAACCAATTAAAAAGATAATTTAACCATAAAAATAAATTAGATTAAAATGTAGTTTTGAATTAAAATACAATATTTTCACTATTCATTAAAAATGAACTTTATCGGAAAAATTCCAAAAATTTACACAAAGTAAATTTTGATGTCCCCATTCTAAAGAAGTATTTTATTTGGTCAAATAGAATGTATTAAAGTGACCAAAACTATATTTAATGAGGGTTTGCCATTAAAAGGCGGTAAATCGACCTTTTAATGTAAATTATGCTTAAAATTAGATTCATTCACATTTTAGGACTCTTACTTTATTGGATAAATGTAAATACATTTAACAAACATGTATAATCATATTTTAGTTAGTTTTGTTCATTACCACCAATACAACGGCTAGGATTCAACAACCATTTAAAATAATAATATTATATTATTAGTGTGCAACGTAAGATCTCAAAGAAACCCATTTTTGTGTATCGGGTATGCTATCGAACATAGTAACACTTTTAAAGTAAAATTAACATTTAATTAAAAAATATTAATAAGTATGAAAATATCTTATTCTTAATTTACATGGGATGTTACATCCTTCCCCCCTTTTGGAAATTGTGTCCTCGCAATTTTTATTCACTTATCAAAATAAGTTGGAGTATTTATCCCTCATAGAATTTTTAGATTCCCACATTGCCTCTTCAACCATATGGTTTTTCTACAAAACCTTTACCTGTTGAATTACCTTATTTCACAACACTTTCTCTCTACGGTCAAGAATCTGGACTGGTTGTTCTTCATAAGAGAGATTCTCTTCCAACTAAACTACCTCTGGGCTCAAAACATGAGATGGATCTGGCATATACTTTCTCAACATCAGAACATGAAAAACATTGTGTACCTGGGATAAACTTGGAGGTAAAGCCACTCTGTATGCAACTGATCCAACTTTATACAGAATTTCATATGGTCCAATGAACCTCGTACTCAACTTTCTCTTCTTACCAAAATGCATCACACTTTTCCATGGAAAAATTTTGAGAAACACATGATCACCTACCTCAAAAGAAAGATTCTTCCTCCAGTTATCTATATAACTTTTCTGTCTACTTTGAGTTGTTATCATGTGCTTCTGAATCAACTAAACTTTCTCTACCATCTCTTCTACCAATTCTGGTCCCATCAGTTTCCTTTCACCTACTTCATCCCAAAAATCTGGAGTCCGAAAATTCTTTCCATATAATGCCTCAAATGGAGCCATCTGTATACTAGAATGAAAAGTGTTATTATAAGAAAATTCAACCAAAGAAAGATGTTCGTCCCAACGCCCCTGGTAATCCAGTGAACAAGCAGGGAGCATATCCTCCAAGGTCAGAATTGTTCATTCTTACTACCCATCTGATTGCAGATGAAAAGCTGTACTAAAATTTAATTCAGTACCTAACGACTTCTGAAGGTCTTTCCAAAAGTTAGATGTAAACCTGGGATCACGATCAGATACAATGGAGATGGGAAATCCATGCAACCTGACTATCACTTCAACATACAACTGAGCAAGTTTATCTAGAGACAAAGTATCTCGAATGGGAAGGAAATGAGAAGATTTAGTTAATCGATCAACAATAACCCAGATTCCATTATTACCTCGAGATGTCTTCAGTAATCCCACGATGAATTCCATGGATATATTTTCTTATTTCCACTCTGGCACCGGTAAAGGATGAATCATTCCTTTTGGTAACTTCCACTCTGCTTTAACCTGCTAAAAAGTCAAACACTTCATAGTAAAATCATCAATATCACTTTTCATTCCACCCCACCAATAATACTCCTGAAGATCTTTGTACATCTTAGTACTACCACGATGAACTGAAAACGGATAACTATGAGCTTCACATATCCACTCATTCTTCAACTGTGAATCACATGGCACACATAATCTCTTCCCAGACCTCAAAACAAAATCATTATCAACGTTAAAATCAGGCAACTTACCCTTCTGAACCAACTCAACCTTTTTTTGCACCTCACTATCTTCATTCTGCGCTTGCTTTATTCTATCTGATAGAGATGATTTCACTGACTCCTGATAAAAAACAGAAGAATTTCCTGCACCAAAAACTTCTATTACAAAGTTCATCAAATCAAAAACCCAAGTATCTTGTCCCAAACGTAACATAGTTAATGAAGCATTACTTGTTAGACTCAAAGCATTATCCACTTTATTTGATTTTCCCGGATGGTAATGGATCATGCAATCATAATCCTTGATTAATTCTAGGAATCTCCTATATCTCATGTTAAATTATTTTTGAGTGAATATATACTTCAAACTTTTGTGATCGGTATATATTTCACACTTCACTTCATACAAATGATGCCTCCAAATTTTTAAAGCAAAAACAACAGCAGCTAATTCCAAATCATGTGTAGGGTAATTTAACTCATGGGGTTTCAACTGACGTGAAGCATAAGCAATTACCTGATCATTTTTCATTAGGACACAAACAAGTCCTTTTAACAAAGCATCATTGTAGATAAAAAACTCACCATTTCTAGATGGCAGTGCGAAAACTGGAGCATTCACCAATATTATTTTCAATTCCTGAAAATAATCACAACATTCTTTTGTCCAAATGAACTTAACACCTTTTCGAGTTAACTTAGTCATTAGACTAGATAACCGTGAAAACTTCTCAACAAACCTCCGGTAATAAATCCAAACACAGAAAAATACGGATCTCGGTTATATTTTTGGGTCTTGGCCATTCTTCAACGACCTTTGTTTTAGCAGGATCAACCATTATGCTGTTTTTTAAACAATGTGACCAAGGAAAGAAATTTGTTCTATCCAAAACTCACACTTACTGAATTTCCCAAATAGTTTATTTTCTTTTAAGGTTTGCAAGATAACCCTTAAATGACTTTAATGTTCCACTTTACTTTTTTAATAAACCAAAATATCATCAATAAACACAACCACCATTTATCACCTGAGTCAAATGATCCATCACTGCAACAAAATGTTCAATTCTGATTCTAACCATCTCAGGTTGTTGATTTAGAAGGTCATTTCCCTCTGTATGCCATTACTGCGCAACTTCCCTATTTCCTCTAAGAAAAACCACTCTGATCACAGAAATATCTTAGACAAATCAACATGGTAATCTGTAAATGCTATCATTTCAATATTAACATAAATTAATTTATGGTTATTAATTTAACAATAAC
This sequence comes from Viscum album, assembly GCA_963277665.1. Classification (NCBI taxonomy): domain Eukaryota; kingdom Viridiplantae; phylum Streptophyta; class Magnoliopsida; order Santalales; family Viscaceae; genus Viscum; species Viscum album. The sequence continues at coordinate 37,242,091 of OY728127.1, read as the reverse complement.
CTAACTCCTAAAATTGTCTAAACCGACCTCTGATACCAACTATAAGGACCCGAACTTAAACCTTACAGAATATTGAATTAAATAAATAATTCACATTGAGGATCTTTTCAAGTTTAGAGTTTTAGAGAATTAGGCCATAACTATTACATCTCTAAAGTTAAAAAGTAGACAATTCTACTCAGTTTCCATTTTTTCATAAAATAAAAACTCTTGAAAAAAAAGAGTCATGTCCAGTTCCATATTTAAGACAGCATGACCTTCCTTGATCCCATCCTTGACCCTATTCTTGTTTAAGTCCTGTGAAAACATTTCAAAACTTGGGATGAGCATAAAAAGCTCAGTAAGGGATACACAAAGAAGGAAAACTGTTAGTTTTTTTCAAAACAACAGGTAAACCTTGAATACTTTATCATAAGTAATACATTTCACCTTTATGAAGTAGTAAATACTCTTCACTAAATAAAAGATCATTACTTACCCTTTTGTAACCAAACGATTACCATAAAACCCATATAAAGAACACCTAACATATAAAGGTAACTTGGGACATAAACATACTTAAATGGAATAACCATACAGTCACCTTCTACACATATCACTAAATGGAATAGCCATACGGCCGACTTCCATACCCAATGCATTGGAGGTTATAACGTAACCACCTGTCCTGGTATTCACAGCACCACCCGTCATTTGGTTTATCACGTAACCACCCGTCAAATGTCCAAGTACCATTATAAAATCAAAACACATAAAATATTTCAAATATAAACATTTCACTAATAACATTTAATTTGAAATCAAAAATAATAATTTTAAGTTATTGAAATAATAAATCTATTTCAAAAACCACTTTCAAAACCAAAACACCCAAAAACAGAATAAGGTATTCCCTTTTCATTTTAGAAAACATTAAGGCTTATAGAGGAAGCCAAATAACGATTACGGTGGCGGAGAGGTCATTGTCTCCACAAACGTTAAAAATATTATGTTTGTCGTTTAGTAAAACCCTTTGCAGGAAAAGATTCCCTTTGAATGAAATTCAAATTCATAGGGTTTTACTATGCACTTTTTAATAGAATAAGGTATATATATTATCAAAATATGCCTCAATGAAATAAGATTGAGACCAAGTCCCTTACCTCATGTCCGACTTGACCCATTTGTTCTTTAATCTCCTGAATAATAAACTTAAGTTAATTTCTACTTGATTAAGAACCTTTTTCAAGTTTATTAGTCCTTTTATATCAATTATTACAATGTTATAAATATTATGTAATCATTTATGTTAATAATGTTCGTTTTGTCGATATTTGGTATTTGAGTCAAAAATGGACTTCTTATAATCACATGTTGTTCATGTGGTCAAAGGTTCATTATATCCAGAATTATATTCATGATTTGGATATCATATATATCATATATATCCCGCATATACATTTATTTATAATAGTACATAGCATTTAGAGGTAAGAAATGAAAAGCATCGTTCATGGAGACGGTAAGCCGTACGTACACATGAACTCTACTTCCATTTCTATTTCATATTTAAAGGAATTAAAACATAATGATACATAGTAGTATTATAATTCCAGTATTTTATTCTATATAATATCATTAAATATATCCTTTATACGTACCACATATGGTATGAACGAGTCATATCACTTTGAGGGGGCGGTAGTTCGTACTTCCTCAAATGAAATTATCACGTTTACCCCTAATGGAAACCATAAAGGCATGAAATAAATGGAAATTATATAAGCATAAATAAAACATAAACATAATATATATCATATATAAATACATTTCCATCATAATGTCCACCATGAGAGGTGGTAGGAGATATTTGAACAATCATCGTTTTGTGAGGCATTAGTCTGCATCCATAGAAACATTATGTTCTTCATCCATTAGATGGAGGTGTGTGTAAGTGTAGTTATAATCCTTATCATAAAAACATCCTAGTATATTTAGGATATTGTTTTTGTTATAAAAGAAAGGAATAAAAAGATTTTAGGGGTTGGAGAAGTAAAATAAAAGAAAATAATTTAAGAGAAATTGTTACCTTTAATTTGGGTAACTCTCTTTGGTTTGAACCAAATGACTTCTTGAAGTGACTTATGCCTAAGGTAAGGCTTCTAGGTGGAAGAGAGGGATTTTGAGAGATTAATTGGTCAGATTTTGGACAAGCCAAAAGGCTTGAGAGGTGTGAGTAATTGGTTAGAAATTGTCTCCTTTTATAAGGGAGAGGAGGGGCTCTTTAGGAAAGTGTGACAATATTTTTTATTATATAGTGATATTCGGTTTCTAAAGGTCCAAAAATCATTAAATTATAAGATAAGATGACTCATATTTGAAATAAAATAATCCAATCATAATTTTACATGTTTTGGATAATATTTTAATCATTATAATCTTATTTATTTAAATCATTTATAATGAGGTAAATACAGCATCATTATTGTGTCATAAATAATTTTATTTATTTGGTGTCTAAAAATTATAAAAAAATACCATAATGTAGGAAATCATTTTAGATTTCCAATTAATATTTAGAGTCAAATATATTACCTATATAACACCATATAAAAATTAATTTACTAAAAGATATTTGTTTTTTTCATTTTTTCCTTTACATTAAATTAATTAATCCAAAGTGTCATTTTCTTTCATAATTGGCTCCATGGGGTCCCAAAATATACCCAAAGATGAAAATGGTAAGCCATTACTCATCCAATAAGGTTAGGACAAGTGTTAAGGTAATTTTGAATTATTATAATATTCTTTTTACCTTGAATTAACCTATTAACCTTTAACCGCGGTAAATAAAAGTCTAAAGTTACTATTTACCAAAAATTATTTTCATCTTATTGAACCACATTTTACTTCTTGATAACAACCATGTATGTCGGATTTTCTAAATTCAAACCACAGAAGCGGTAAAATTTCATTTAAATGAAAAATTCCGTTTTTTAACTACTACTAAGTGGTTACACTATTCATAAAAAATTGAAGTGTTTCATAAAAATAACAAAAATTTAGCCTAAGATATATTTGATATTCCGAATTCAAAAATGATGTCTATTTTTCCAAATTCAAAACATATAAGTGGAATTAATTAATTTTAAAATTAATTCCCGTTATCAAAACAAATAGCGTGTTTTTAAGAAATAATAGCTTTCAAAAGATTGATACTTGTTTATGTCCAATTTCAAAGTGAAATTAATTACAATGACCAACATTGGATTAAATGGTAAAAATATATTTTAATTACTCTTTAAAACCAATTAAAAAGATAATCTAACAGTATAAATAAATTAGATTAAAACGTAGTTTTGAATTAAAATACAATATTTTCACTATTCATTAAAAAATGAACTTTATCGAAAAAATTCAAAAAATTTACACAAAGTAAATTTTGATGTCCCCATTATAAAGAAGGATTTTATTTGTTCAAATAGAATGTATTAAAGTGACCAAAACTATATTTAATTAGGGTTCTTCATTAAAAGGCGGTAAATCGACCTTTTAATGTAAATTATGCTTAAAATTAGATTCATTCACATTTTAAGCCTCTTACTTTTATTGGATAAATGTAAATACATTTTACAAACATGTATAATCATATTTTAGTTAGTTTTGTTCATTACCGCCAATACAATGGATAGGAGTTAACTACCATTTAAAATAATAATATTATATTATTAGTGTGCAATGTAAGATCTCAAAGAAACCCGTTTTTGCGTATCGGGTACGCTATCGAACATAGAAACCCTTTTAAAGTAAAATTAATATTTAATTCACAAATATTAATAAGTATGAAAATATCTTATTCTTCATTTACCGGGGATGTTACATATTCAGATTAATTCCTTATAAAATAGATCAATAATTCTATCTAGGATGTTACTACATAACGATAGATGATCCACTTCCTCCATCATAGAGTATATTTAACTACCTTAAAGTTATTAAACACATATCATGCAACTTGGTCTCTACTTTATTTTACAACTCACAAATTCATTTGAAATTGACTTCTGGTGAACCTCAACTGAAATATTCTTCACTTAGACAGAAAACTGTAAGCTTGGTTATAAAATATATCACTACACACTAAACCTAGGCTTTAGGAATTTCACTTCTTTTGACTTAATTTTATTTAAAACCTATCAAGTTGCATAGGTTCGGTACACATTTCTTCTTACTCTTCTTCTTTGACACCCAATTGATGTACAACTTTAGAAAGGGAGTACTTCTCGTTTTCTTCCTTTATATAACTTATAATGGATCTTACTTTTTATTCTTCCTTGAGAGTTATTAGTTCTCTCATATTATCTTAGTTCCACCCCCACTTAAACAGTGGCACACACTTATTTTTCTATCTCTTCTTCCTTAAAATTTCCATCTTCTCACATGAATGAGTAGCTACATTAAATAGATTCTTTCATTCTCAATATCAATAAGGGGTATTCTTATTGAAAAAATCATCCCCTGTATCAAATTTAGTATTATATAATAACCATTTATGGATTCTTGTGATTTTCCTTGTATTGGTTTTTTAACTCATGGATATTCTAGAAATGACCTTAATAAATGTATCTCACATAGTCTAGTGAATATTTATTTTATTATTCTATAAGATTGTCTCTATATTCCTAAAAATATACCCCATTTAAAAAGAACATTAAAATCTTCATAGTTGTACTAAAATATACAATAGAACATTTTTAGCGTAGCAATCTCTATCTGCAGTGTGTATATATATACATGATATATGATATTGTATATATATAGTGTAATACATGAATATGATTCATATAATATATATATATATATGACAATCTATATATTTAATAAAGCTTAATTAAATATTTATTACATAAAGATACTCATAAAAAAATCCCAGATAATCATGAGGCCTAGTTTTTTTAGAAATTAGGTACATAGCATTTTAACATGAAACATGGTTACAACAACATTATTTAACAACTCCAAAACATGCCTTATAATTCATCGATCTTCTAGTAATCCACGATATATCTTGGGGGTGTACATAATAAAAGGGTGAGTTATAAAGCCTATTAATGTAGTAATAAAAGAAAAACATGATGAAAGTAATATATGTTATTCAATAGGAATATCAAGGTCACATAAAAGGGATGAGAATCATAAACATGGCCATCAAAGAAGGATATTAGATGATAATATCAATGAAACATGGGAATGTGGAAACAACATAAAACATGACATCATAATAATAAGTAAAGGATAACCACTGATACATCATAACATAGTGTGATTATGATAACCTCTCATGCATCATACACGGTATCTCATGAGAGAAAACATTACCTAATTAATTGGAGGGATATATAATTTTGGGCCCACCAATCACATTCATATCATCTAAATTCATTTTTATAATACATATATCAAGAAACATAGGAACATATTTCTTTAATTTTAACCCAATTATTAAGGATTTTTTGTTACATACATGAAATTCACCAATAAATGAAGGAAAGGTACATCTAGATGAATATACTTGAGTGTAAACAAGGATGGTTATTCATTATGAAAATGTTTCACATAAAAAAAACATAGGATAATTATGGAATCATAACTATTGAACATATAGATTCATGTAAGGGTTTAATGAGATTTAAATGGGTCTCTAATAACTTATAAATTATAAGGAAAGAAATAGGGATGTTTAAAAATATATTCTAACATAAAAAATCGGAAATCAGAATGTATAACATAAAGTAATTGTTTGAATAAAGAGTAGAATGAGAGGATCCCTTACCTTGAGAGAGAGCTTCTAAAATCTTATGAAGAGATTAATAAGATCTCGAAAACTCCTTGGGAGGGTTTTATAGAGATAAATATAGATTAAATTCATTCTTAAAGTGTTTTTTCTTTGAGGAGGAATGGGAGGGTGGGTGGGTTTTTATAGAAAAAGAGGGGAATTTTTTATTAATTTCTAAAATTAGTTTTTAGACTCTATATGATAAAATAAACAATAACATAAAAATTTCCATGGTTTTAGACCATGATTTCTACCAAAAAGTTGTTTTTTCATTTATTTATAAGGATAATAACCAATCGAATTAAATTAATACCCTTTGTGGTGTGGAAGTAATTCATGTTCATAAGGAAATAATTTTAAATCCTTAAAATATAATATATGTTTTGGATGATTCATTAAGGGTCTATAAAATAAACCAAATAACTTAAAAAAATAAATTATTTTAAATGGGAAACATTTTTTTGGTTATTTATTTCCTTTATACTATTTATTACATCACTGTTAGGCTATTATGATGTTACAATACATACCGTATATTTATATCGTATTTAATTTTTAACAAAAATTTTGACTAGCTTAGAAAATTATGGAAAACTCACCATTGGATGATTTAAATTTGATGATTCCAAAAATAATATTTATTTTATCCAAATAATTTTCTAAATATAATAATTTTCAATTTAAAATAAAAATTTTATTTACTGAAAAATAATATTTTTTATGATATTGATCACTTTTTGAACCTTATAAAAAATACATTAGACTTTATTAAATTATTTTATTATTTATATTTAAATATTTATTATCTAATAATATTATTTCATAAAATTATTATTTATTTCATAATACCTTGAATTTATCAAAAAGAGTGTATTATTTGAAACTATATATTTCCAAAAAATATAATTTTGATTTCTTCATGTCAAAAAGTAATTTTTATCAAACTCATTATATATTCATTGATAAAGTAATTATAAAAAGATATAAATATGGTAACTATTTTATTAAAATAAAATATAAAAAATTATATTAATAGGGTCTAGATACATAACCCCTTATTACACCAGTATTCTACTTAAGAGTAAGGTGTACGATAGTGACACTTCTTTAGGGTGGTTTGGAGGACATAGTTTGGGTCATGATCTCAATGATCTTGAAATTATCCCATAAATAGTTTCAATCATGTTTTGGTTGTTGGATATCATATTGGTATTGGTCAAGTAAAAATCCCAATGGCTACATCTCCCTTAGAAGCTCTGATAAATGGGATTTATTGGGTACGATCCTACTAGTCGAGGTCATAAATTCTTCCATTTGTGTCAGTTGGATTTTATCATAACCCTTAATATATAATATTCTTAACAGTCACTATTCAACGACCGCATTATCAATGGTTATGATGCTTAAAAATATTTTAAATCCGATATTCTATATGAGTTTAAAATAACTGAAGTATTTCATGTATTTTCTTTAACTAAAAGGAATTTACACAATCCAAAGGGAATTTAATTTATAAATGTTTGGGTTTTAGCATTATTCCCCAATTTTGAAATTTTTTCCTCTAAATTTCATTTCATACAATAAATAGATGATGTTATTTCTATTTCATCACCTCTTATGGTTCCTATGTTGCTTCCTCAAACATGTAGTTACACCACAGCACTTTGACCAAGTGAGTTGCCTTGTTTTATATACTTTTTTCTCTATGATATAAGATCTTCACCAGCTACTCCTTGTAGGAAAGATAATTATCTAAGGGTGACACCTATGAATTCATTACATGTGTTGGGTATAGTATGTACTTCCTCAACAGGGATACATGGAACACGTCATGTACTTGATATAGGTTAGGTATGAGTGATAGTCAATAAGCCACATCTCTAATAAGATCAAGGACATCAAAGGGGACAGTGTATCTTGAATTAATAATTCACCTCTTTCCAAACCTCATGACTTTCTCCCACTGTGATATAAAAAAGAAAACTTTATCTCTAACCTGAAACTCTAGGTCTCATCGATGACTGTATTCATATCTTTTCTATCAACTTTGTGCTGATTTCATATAAAGTTGACTGGTTTGAACCATATCGGTCATATCTTTGATAATATCATGTCCCATCAACTTAAACTCTCTAAATTTATCCCTCCATGTTAGATTCGGACACCTCTTCCTATACAGGGCCTCAAAAGGTTCCTTCTGAATGCTAGAATAGAAAATGTTGTTATATGAGAACTCCACTAGGGGAAGGTATTGATCTAAAAATCCTTTTAAATATATTGAATAAGATATTGGTATATCCTATAGAGTTTGAATTATTATTTTAGAATAACCATCATTCTATGGGTGATAAGTAGTACCAAAACTCAACTCTATATCCAATGTTTACTAAAGGATTCTCCAGAACCTCAAGGTAAACCTCATATCATGATCATATATAATGGAGTTTATATCTCCATGAAGTCTTATAATTTCCATTCTATATATCTTAGAGAGTTGGTCAAGAGATAAATATTCCTTGATAGTAATTAAATTTGATGACTATGTAAGGTGATGGACTACCACCTAGATGGCATTATTTCATTTAGATATCTCAGTGAGTCCTATGATAAAATTTGTAGTTACGTTTTCCCATTTCCATACCGATATTAGAAATGGTTTCATCATACCCTTAGACTTATATCATTCTAGCATGACTTTTTATCATACCAAGAATCATGATAAAATTTCTACAATATCCCTCTTTATGTTATCCCACCAAAAAAAAATATTAAAATCTCTATAAATTTTAGTGATTCCTGGATTAATAGAGAAGGATAAGTTATGCACATAATCTTGAAGTTACTTATTCAGATTTGGTTTTGATGGGATTAATATATAGGTTAAAACCCTCATAACTATATCTTTAGAAAAGTTGAACTTCAGAATATTCTCTACCTTTTTTTATAGCACTTCATCGTATTTTTAGGCATCATTGATCATCTCAAGAATGGATGTTTGAGAAGTTATTTTAGTAAGGTTATATTGATATCATTTTATTGTTCCCATGTCCATCCTCTACAAGTATAAGAATATTCGATCCCTTGAAATCCCAATTATGGATAAGGTTTTAGGATCCTTTCTACTCATGAAATCTAATGCTTTTTTCACCTTCCTAGGATGGTAACGAATTGAAAAATCATAAACCTTGATCAAATATAACCACCTTCATTGGTTCATATTAAGTTCATTTTGTGTGAATATATACTTTAGGATTTTATGATCTATATATATGTAACACATCTACCCATATAGATAACGTCACCAAATCCTAAATGATAAGATCACTTCAGCCAATTCTAGATCATGCATTGGGTAATTTTTTTCATGGATCTTTAATTGTTGGGAGGCAGAGGTTATCACTTTTTCATCTTACATGAGTACACAACCCAATCCATTTTTGGAATAATCTATATAGATCACAAATCCATCCTCATTGGGGGGTAATGTGAGCACAGGTGTAATGATTATCCTTTTCTTTAACTCTTTAAAGTTATCCTCACATTCATAAATATAGACAAACTTGACTCCATTTTGAGTTATCTTAGTTAGTGTGCTTAAAAATTGGGATACATTTTTTAAAAATTGATGATAGTACCCAAGGAAACTATGGATTTTGTCATGGATGATGGTCTGGTCCATCCATCAATTTCCACTATTTTTAAATGATCCATAAATTCCCTTTTTTGGCGATAACATTCCCCATGAAGGTTGCTTTCTCCATCCAAAACTCAAATTTACTACACTTTCCATATAAATTTTCCTTTTTAAAATTCTTAAATATAGCATCCAAATTCACCTCATTTTTTTAGAGTAGATTATAATATCATACTATAACAAATCAGGGTAATAGCAGCGGTTTCAGAAACTGTCATTGATTTCTTTCAAATATTTAGAGGTAGTTTTTTAAAAACCACTACTAAATATTTTGATTTTTTTAATTCACTTACTCCCCTCCCCCTGAGCCCCACTCTATGATCCTCCCTCTCCCCCTGATCCCCCACTCCCGGACCCCAAGACTATCCCCCATCGACGCCTCCTATTTCACCACGTTGTCGCTCGTTGCACCTTACTGTTGCCCCCATTATCCATCTCTGCTCTTCCCTCTCACCGACATCGCCCATTGCACCTTCTCATTTAAAATTGTTGAACCTCTCCACTACACAACACCCATTGTTCCCCCTATCCACTCCACCCTCTCCCCCCTGATCCCCCCTCTACCTAATCCTAATCCCTAGCCCCATCTTCCATTTCACCTTGCATCCACCCCCATTGCACCTAGTTGTCACCCCCAATTTGGTGATTCTTGATCCTTATTTTATTTTATTTTTTATTGTCTCAACTTTTAGTTTTTAGTGAGTTATTGGAATATATAGTTCTTATTATTTAATTATGTCTGAATATTGATTTACTATTATTTTTCTTTCAATGTTTGGATGGTTGAATTGATATAATAAAAGATAATATACCATTTAAAGAAATTGAATATAAAAGGGGTGGTTCACATGTGATTTACTTGATTATATGTTATTGTTTGTATATTTATGTAATAGAAGTATTTGATGAGACTTTTGAAAAAAATAAATTGATGATTTAAGATATGTTTTAATCTCCAATAATTTCTAATGAGTAAATCACTGTGTTTTAATGAAAATTTTAAAAACAAAGGTTGCGTTTACTTTATTATAAAAAAAATTAGGTTATATTGATTATTTGAGAGACTTTGATGATATTTTTATGATTTTATTTTTACAGAGGATTTTAGAACTAAAAAACTTAACAAATGTTTTAAAGGCCCAAATTTCATTTTATAAAGGGAATTTTCTGATGTAAATGGATCCTTGAAGTGCGTCCATTATTTTGGGTTGTATAAAGAAATATAAATTTCATAGTTTAGGGACTTTATTTATATATAAAATTTCATATCAAAATGGGTTATTTATATAATGGTTGTTCTATGATTTTTTTGGTAAAATTTTCTATTTGGTACTTTTATTTTCTAACCTCAATTTTATATGTCATTAGTGTATAGCCAAATGGGATATCTAGGATTAAATTATACACTATTTTATGATCTCTAGTTATTAGACCTTGGTTAGTACTACCATCCTCCTAGGAGAGTTTTTCTATTAGTGAGTCCTGGTAGGGTAAGATTGAGTGTTATTTCAATTAAATTTCATCAGGCACTACTAGGATAGATTATGTTTATTTTATTCCTATAGTTTCCAAAGTTATTCTAGTTTATTCCATGATTACTGGTTTCAAATTATATTATGATGACCAGGATACTTCCATTTCTATGATAATTGACGTATATTTATTTAATATTGAACTTTTATTACATATCACTACACAAAATTTAGTCATATGTTCATTAGATTTTATATTATTTTAAAGATTTATTTTAGTTATGTTATAGTTATATACTTATCTAGAAAAAAAATATGAATTTAAAATCCCATTTTATAAACAAATTTGGTGTTTTCATCATGTAAATAAATAACCATGAGGTGGTTTGTCATTTGGTTTCAAAAATTTTATTTTTTATGTTATGTTATACAAAGGAGTTATTATTGAATATAATTAATTAAATGGGGTGTATTGTAATAGGTGAATGGAAGTGAGATGTGTGATTTACATGGTGTGTTTATTAGACACCATATAATGATTTTGTGATTTTTTTTCTACAGCTGTAAAGATTATCATTTGAACTCTTGGGTAACATAGTGGTAAATTGAGAGATAGATGTGATACCTATTAGGATTATGTATTGGATATTATCTCCTTCTGTCCCAATGACAAATGAAATTAATACAACAAGTGGGGGATGAATTGTTCTGAAGTTAATTTTATTTGATTAAATGAAAGGAATGGAAAGAAGGAAGCATTTCACTAATCATAGTCAACTCTTAGCTGATATTCCCTTGAACTCAAAAATAGATGATGATCCATTGGTCTCCCTTCCTATAGAATCTGAGACACCCTCTGTCTGCACCCCTTTACCATCTCTTGCACCCTCCATTCCATCTGCATCTGTCATAACCTATGTTAGTGTCCAATCATCATCTAAGCCAGTGACTCCCCATTTGGATACTTCATTAGTGAGGGAATAGGTCATATCATGAGTATATTATAGGGTGATAGTTATAGGTACAAATATTAATGTGAATAAATTTTTTACGCTTTTTTTATACGAATAACAAATTTTTCATAAAATTTGAAAAAAAAATATTACTACAGAGAGAAATATGAACATTTAATAAGTATATAATTTGAATAGATTAAAGATAGTTGTCCCATTTCACTGATATGGGGTCCCCACTGATGATATCGTGGGATTACTTGGCCATATTCTAGGCTAGCAGGTGGCAGATATGGTTACCCTTGCGATTACCTATACATATTGAAGACATGTGCCTTAGACTTCAAAAAATGAAGTTTTTGATTCATAGATAAAGTTAATTTTAATATATTATAGTGTAATTGAGTGTAATTATGTTATAAAATTATAATATTTTAAAAATTAATCTCTTTGTACACGTGTTTTTTCCAATTTATTATTGTTTATTTGATCGTATGAAAGTGGATATTGAAAATTTTGGATAAGAATTGGAATGATTTTAAATGGAGATTACAGAATGAATTAAATGATACTTCATTGAGAATTCATCATCTGTATGATAAGGTACCCGAAGGGGTACCTAGAGATAAATGTAATTTTTTTGTTGATAATCATCATCATGAAAATCATGTGGTATTAAAATATATATTATTATATTAATCTGATTTTATATATAAATTCATATGAAAATGATATGATATTAAATAAATTACTATTAAATTTCATGTTATTTATTTTAGGATGTTTCAATAAAAAATGCATCAAGTTGAGATAAACAAGTCATCCCTCACATTGTCGGTTAAGAGTTTTTCTAGAAACTGATTGACTCTGATAATATTTTCATTAGTTTAAATATTTATAAGACAACATTATCTATTTCGTATATTAAATTATTGATTTATATTTGTTTAATGCGGTCAAGGAATTTAATCTACCAAGTATACCAAACAGAACAGTGATTGGATGTTCATACAAAATCTTATGGGAGTTATGTTAATAAGCCTTCCAAAGAAGTTGGGTTATGAATTCCTTTTTCATTAAATATAATTTATTTTTATTTGTCACTATGTTAATATCTATTTCTTAAAATGTGAAAGATATTTTATTTATAGGTAAAACTAAAATAATTAGGGGATTACAATCCTATGTGATCTTTCTCGGTCTCCCAGGATGACCCAGTTGTTCAAGTCCTTGGGAAGGAGCATCTTGGTTGAGTGCATGGGATGGGTTTCAGACCATTACCATCTAAGGTCTTTAGCAGGCTACTGGGGATTACAGCAGCATATAATCCTAGTTGTAGTGACTCCATAACTCAATATATATAGAGAGAGTTTATTTCAATGAAAAAAATAATTCATGAATAGGGGAATCATATAAATATGCAAGATGTAAAGGTTGATGCTTTTCAGAAAGCATTCATTGAATTATATCAGAAGATGGCTAGATATATCCCCACTAATATTGCATTGATGATTGGTATTGAGGAGGTAAATCTCAAAAAATTAAAATCATTTAGTATAAATACTTTTATTGGTTTCATGTTTAAATTTAAATGTAGAACATTTTTTAATTTTCAACATAATATTCATGAAGGTTCCAGTGGCAGGAAGTGGAAATGGAGATGGAGATAGAGATTATGTCGATGAAAGTTCATCTGATGCTGATTAGGGTTCAATATGGATTTGGAGATGATTTTTAACTAAACATATGATGTTTTATTGACACATTTACCTGATAAGCCTAATTTTTTAGCTTAAACACTTAATTTATTTATTTCTACCACCCAAAGTACCCCATGAGAATCCTTTGTATTTCACATCTTCTATATATCCCAACACTCTCCCTAAATATTCTTAATACTTGAGTTATTATAATTTATAATTTATATTTTCCATCTAATTTAACATATATCCATGTTTTTTCATGTTTCTGATCAATATAAGTATGATCATAAACCCTCTCATGTTTAAAAATGGTAAGACCTAGTTTTGAATTAGATATATTAGTAATCAAGTAATCAGTTTAGGTTGTTGGTTCTTAGGAAATGATTTAGTATAATAAATCTCTTCCACTATTCTATGTGTTGTGGTGAAATTTAATAGACTCTCATAAGATTCGGTAATGAGAATAAATGATGTGGGAGTAGTTGAATCATATTTTATTTGATATGTCTTATTAAGATGGAATATTTTAGTTAAAATGTGATATGGTAAGGAGAATTAACAAATCATGATGTCACATTGTGGTAATTATATTTTTATACCTTTTTTTAACAACTCGATTTTTTAAGGTTAATTTTGGAACATTTTGTACTTATCTATGAATATTCATGGTTAGTGCATAGTTAGGAAAAACCATGTGGCATTCCAAGATAACATGTATCTGGTGATGTTTTGGGGATGTAGCGTTTCACATGGTTTCTTCAGAGTTATAAAATCTATTTTAATAAACCATGAAGCTTCCCATGTAGATAGAAATAGGAACACAGTTGGTCAATAGATTTGCAAAATGTAAATCCAAACCAAGAGATAGAAATTAAGTTATCAAAAAAAATGAACCTGATATACCTCTCACTGGAAAAATTCTTCTTCTGAATGATTAGTACCTTGACCATGTGCCTCTTTAAAATAGTGGAGATACAAACCCTTTTATATAGTGATTTCAATGGTTATTGAGGTGTTATATCTTGGAAACATAGTTTATATATCAATCATTATTGTTCAAAAATTTTCTAGATCTCCTCTATTCCAATTGATATTAATGATAGATTGGTGTGTTATTTCTAGATTTATGGATTTTATCAAGATCTAATGCATTTTCATATATATCCATTTCGAGAAAGTAATTAAGATACCAAAAAATGGGTTTTATGTGGATTCTGATTGTTTAATTGGTGTTTTAGATTTCAAATTCTCTCATATGATAGTGTTAAGGTCTTGGGTTATTGTTTGATTTGGTTTCCTATTTCTTGTGGAATTTTGGTGATTTATTTTATTTAATCCCTTGGTTTTAATGAGTGTATTAATATGTATTCTATATTACTATATTTGGAACTTCTAATGAATGTTGATATATATATATACATGTAAATTCTACTGAATCTAGTTTGGTTTGGGAATTGTGAATTGGTTTGTTTTTTGTTTGTATGTTTTAGGGAAGAAGATTCTTTATCTATATTTTTTTTGAAAAGTGATATATAGTTTTGGTTTAAAATATCTCCATATATTGAAAATTAATGTTTAGTTGTGGTTTAAACCACTTCTATATTAGGTCAAAATTTGTTTAGAGGCGGTTTTCAGAGTTTTAGAGGCAGTTTATGCTCCAAAAAATGGCTAGAGTATAGGGGCGGTTTAAACCACTACTAAACAAAGTTTCTATGGTAGTTTCCAAAAAATTCCACTAAATGGATGAAAGTGATTCGAGTTAGATGCCTATACCAAATTTATCGAAGGTTTTTGGAAACCATCACAGAAACCTATGGTGGCGGTTTAAACCACCACTATTAGTCGATTTATTTGTAGTGTTTTCTATAAATACTGACAAAAAATTCTTAAGGTAATCACTAAATACTCTATTTATTAAGACCACGAAGATATTTAGATAATTAGTGAGTCAAAATGGAATCAATATGAACTCCTAGTGTACTTACCTTATACTAAAAGCAGTCTTGGGGATATCCTACTTCTTCACCTATACTTAATAATATCCTGACTAAAGATCCACCTTAGAGAAGTAATGGGATCAATATAACTAATTGAAAAAGTCATAAATCTATGGAAGAGTATACTTGTTATTTATCATGATCATGTTGAGCTCGTGATAATAAATGCATAGGTTTATTGACCCATCATTCATCTTGATGAAAATGACTGGTGCACACCACAGTACAACACTTGGTCATATAAACCCTTTATTTATATTCTCATGTAGTTGCTTCATTGGCTCTTTAAGTTAAATAGTGGCCATTCTATATAGAGTCTTGGATATTGGAAATGATCTGGGTATAGTATCAATAAATAAATCAACCTCTTGGTTGGGAGGAAGAATAGGAAATTATTTAGGAACCACATTAGAATATTCCCTGATAATGGTTATGTCATCAAGGATGATCTTTTTCTTAGTCTCAATAATTTTATCCATATACCCTTTCTCTTAAGGTATTAATATAAATGCTTGATATGATGATACCAAAGGAGATTTATCCTCCTCCTTGCACATATATAGAACCAGATAGAAATTTGTGGTGTGAAGGGTGATTTCTTTCTCTCCTTAATTTATGTTAGATCTATACAAGGAAAGGAAATCCATACCTAGAATTATTTCAAATTATGATAAAAGGAGTATCATAAGGTTTGAAAAGAAATTTAACCCAAAAAAATTAATAGGGGATGAGCTATATGCATAGGATGCAATAATTTCCCCATTTAATTTTTCTAAAGATAGCTCCACTTGTGTATTTTTAAGTGGTGTTTGAATAGTTCTACTAAACTTGTGTGATATGAAAGAATATGTAGAACCAAAATCAAATATTATGTTTTCTATCATTTAATGAATAACTAGCATGTTTTCCACAAATTCATTATCAGGATCCACCTCAGTAGTTGTGATGGCATAAGCTCACCCTTTCTCTCAAGACCTTAGAGGTTATTGTTGTCAGTTATCATCAACAAACCTTGGATTAGTGCATTGATTCACATATTTTCCTTATTATTTGTAGTTTAAACATTTTATAATAGGTTTACGTTTGACTAAATCATTCATTCCTTCCAAAATAATTATGGGTTTATCCTGTATAAATTCATTTTCTTGGTTCTCTTCCTTCCTTAACCTAAAGCATTTTCTTATCCCCTTCTAGAAAATTCTAGGATACTTCTTCCCACACTTTTGACAATTGGGGTATTGTAATTTCCTTCCCATTTAATATTTATCCATTGTTCCACCATAATTAAAATCCATTCTAAGCTTCCTATATCCATACCCATGAGACTCTTGAGATTCATTAATCTCTATTTCAACTTTAAGGGAATATCAAATAATTTCCTTATAGTTTTCCAAGTCTCAAATAAATGAATATTTTTATAGACTCAGCTTTATACCACTAAATAAGTGGTAAAATTTATTTTTTGGTGAAATGATAAAGTTGGAGTCATATATTGTAAGTCTTGTGAAGTTTTCCTCATACACCATAATGGATTCAACCTCCATTTTCTTAAGGCTAAGAAAATACCTCTCTATTTTAAGTTGGAGAGTGTGAGGAAAATATTTATCAAAAAACATTTTATAAAATTCTTTTCAATCCATCGCTATGATATATTCCTTAGGATTAATATTTGGTATCAATGTCCACCATTGATCAGATTATCCTTTCATATGATAAAAATCTAGCATGACCTAATCTTCCTCATAGGATTGGAAGATAGAGAAGATATTTTCAATAAAGTTGATTCATTATTATTAGATTAAGGGATCATAAGATCCACTGAAATATAGAGGCATTTGTCACATAAATGTCTCGATTTCAACTTTCTCTTTATTAGGGGGTGTGGTTTTTACCTTTGTAACACCCCAAGATTTCATAGTGTGCTATTTCTTCAAAATAATTCAATAACTTGCACCACACGCAACACCGAGTTCAAGTGCACCATGACTTACTAAACAAGTCGTTCAAAAGAGGTTATGAATAGTATTAACTAAATTTTAAACTTTATATAATCCTTATAATTTTAGAATCCATATTATGAGTTTCTTAGACATAATGTAAGAACAAATTCATTTTCAGTATTGCACTTTTACAAACTTTTAATAGTGAACCCTTTTTAAATCCAATATTTTAAACTTTTATATATTCAATTTGACTAAATAAATTTACTTTTTAGAATGGGGACATCAAAAATTTACAATGAAACATCCCAAGATTCCAAGGTACGTTTCCCTTTGAATAATATAATGGTGTGCATCGTACGCAACTTCGAGATTCTAACACACCACAACCAATCAAACTAGCCGTTATGAATAGTAATACCTACTTTTTTAAATTTTATAAATTTTATCTTTCTAAATGGACTTCATTTTTGGATTCATGATATCGAAATTAGCTTAGGGTGAAATTTTGGTACTTTTCGGATAACTTTCATATTTTGATGAATAGTGAAAATTACTAAATTTTAATTAAAAACAAATTTTTTAATCGAAATAATTAATGATAAATTATTAATTTGAGTGGTTTTAAAGTATATTTAGAATATATTTTTACCATTTAATACAATTTTGGTCATTGGATGTAATTTCACAATTAAACCAAACATAAACAAGTGTCAATCTTTTGATAGTTATTATCTCTTAAAAACACGCTATTTGTTTTGACGACGGAAATTAATTTTTAAATTAATTAATGCAACTGATATGTTATGAATTTGGTAAAATAGACATAATTTTTGAATTCATACTATCAAATATAGCTTAGGCCTAAGTTTTGGTATTTTTCTGTAAACTTTCATTTTTTGATGAATAGTGAAACCACTAAGTGGTAGTTAAAAAACAAAATATTTCATAAAACTTAATTTTACCGCTTCTGTGAGTGGAATTTAGAAAATCCAAGAGACACGGTTAATATCAAGGAGTAAAATGTGGTTCAATGAGATGAAAATAATTTTTGGTGAATAGTAACTTTTTACTTTTATTTACCACGGTTAAAAGTAAATAGGGTAATTAAGGGTAAAAATGATATTAATATTACCCTAACACATGTCCTAATTCTATTGGACAAGTGTATCTCGACCAAAAACAATCTTAGGAGTAAAATATTATCATTTAGTTCCACTTGTATTAGATTAGGACATTTATTATTATTTAATTCAAAGAAGAGTTAAAAGAGTTAAAATCAAAGTTTATTTACTAAAACATTTTTAATATAGGGTTATACATAAGATAAATTCGATTTTAAATATTCATTAGAAATATAAAAATATTTCATACATAATGGTATTTTATTTATAATGTTTAGACATTAAATAATTTAATTTATTTATGACACAATAGTGATGCAGTAATTACCTAATTAATGAAAATTAGAATAACTGATATTATAAATACCCAAATAAATGTGATTTGAGACTTTTTATAAATACCAATAATTTTATAGGTTAATATGAAATGTTAGGATTGATTTAATTAACCTTTTTCAAAGTAATCATTCTGTTATGATTTTTACAAAAATCAATTATTGAATAGTGTCAAAATTGACAAAAAAGAGTTTTTAAAACAAATATTATATTATTAAATGATATTAAATTCCTAAAAATATAAGGTTCATCCAAGACACTTATATCACGATAGGTGTATCATTAATGGACCACTTGGGGGTCTCTTGGATGTATATAGTAAGTTTATTAACCATATAATATAAAAATACAAAGAGACGTTGTAAAAGTGAAACTAATTAACTAAGAGTTAATACTTAAAGATAAGGTTAATATAATGACCCAAACGTGTCTAAATTCTATTGGTTGAGTGGTTTTTGACCCATCTCCACCTTAACCTTTAAATAATCCACTTTGCAGCCATTAGAAACCGAATATTAATTTATTATAAAATAATATTTTTAGTGTTTCTAAAGGTACCCCTCACCCCTCTTATAAAAGGGCACTCCCCCTTCTCACTAATTCACACATTCAAAGCCTTTTGGATCGTCCAAACCCTGCCCAAATACTCTCTAAACTTCCCTCACTACAACCTAGAGGCCTTATTTTGATCAGAAATCTAACTTAAGGAGCCCTTTTGATCAAATCAAAAGGAAGAACCCGAAGAAGAGGTAATGTTTTCACCACCCTCTATCAAGTTCCTTTCTTCTTCAACTTCTTATTTCATAGTTATTTCTATTCTAAAATAATAACTCCAGTATCTTCTATATAATGTGATGTTATTATAAATATGGTACAACTATATTCAGTATTCTATCCATCCTTTGAATGGCATGTCACCATACGTGCGTACGTACGGCTTACCGTCTCCACGTCGTTGTGTAATTGCCATTCAATAAATTATTATTTGGATGGGTATAATAATGATGTGTAATTCATTTAAATAATATATATAACATGATAATGATTCTTTATATATGATATACCATCCAATTATATATTATTTTAATATCAAAAGAATTATATTGTCGCTCGTGCATACGTACGGACTACCGTCTCCACGAACGCGATGAGATTCATTCTCCATCGTATCCATTCAAGTCTAATTATCATTTGATGATTAATAATAGTATATAAGGACTTGATATAATTCTGGATATGATTAATATACAACCTATCCATGAAAAACACGGCTTACGTAACAAAACATATAAAATAAAACAAGTAAGTTAACACCCGAAACAAAGATAATACTAGGATATTATTAACAAATCAATATTAAAAGATCATATATGATATCATATTAATGTATATGATTATTGTATAATTTAATAACAATTATTTCACCATTATACAGGACGTTAACCTACCCCCAACCAAGGAAAAGTACAAGGTAAGGGTTTATTTCACAATCTCTTCATTATCTGAGGTTGTTTATACGTAATAATCTATGGGGATCTCTTTATCATCCACATCCATGTTTCTTAAAAATGTATTTCAAAACATTTTTACTATTTACAAGAATATGGGTTAAAGTCATTTATACCCTTGTTTGACTTTTTATAAGAGGTTTATAAAGTAATATTTCTGTTGTTTTCCAAACAAGGTCCTTTTAAACCTTTTCGACAGAATTAAGGTAAGAATGTCTTTTTTTTAACTTATACAGCGGGTGTGGCTATTTTCTGCCGTTATAAAATTGTCGAAGCTTCACTTACAAGCTTATAAGAATATTTTCAAAGAAAATGTTTTATTTTATAACTATATTACTCTTAAATTATTTCAAAATAGAAAGATATATTTCTCTAAAAAGAGTTTTGATTTCATCTATGTCAACATACTTTGATGGATTTTACGCTTATTTGAAGTTGATTTATTATGATACAAAACTTCTATATTGTATTGAAGGTTTTGTGATATGTTTGATTGTGTATGTGTTATTTTTATACCATTAATGGTTTTTGGATGAAGTATTTACATTTCGTATTCTAGTTTTAATACGAATGTTTATGTTATGTTAAAACCTTTTCATATGGGAATGCATTGGACTTAATATGTGACGGGTGGAGCCCGCTATAGCTCCTCGATGCATCAGTAGGTCTCATGAGACAAACTAGTGTCTTGGCACAAGGCCTTGACCAAATATTATTTTTAGTCTTGGCACGAGGGCTTGGCTATGTGGTTATGATAGTCTGGCATTATGCATTCCATCATTATGAAAGTGGTTATTGATATTGCATGTAATTATTCGATTAGTAGAATATCAATGTGAATAAGTAAATGGAATTATTTCATTTTATTTTTTCCATACTATGTTGAAGTTCAAGTTTAAAAGGCTTTTGTTTTAGTTATACATTGCCTTAAATGTTTATTCATATTTATGAAAGTTTCCGCTATATTGTTATCCTTACTGGGCATTTGAGCTCACCCCTTTTCTATGTTTTATTTTTCCCAGGATGTGAAGAAGTAATTTATGAATGACCTGTAGGGATAGTATGAGGGGATAAGAGTGTGGAATTTGGAGACTATATTTTTGTAGTTTTCTTTTTATGATGTATTGTAAAATTTATGAATATATCTAGTGTTTCCAATGCTACTAAACTAATAGGACTTTCAAGACTTGATCTTTCTTGTGATCATGTCAATGTTATGTAATAATGCACCGACTCTGAGTATCTGGGGTCGGGGCATTACAGTTGGTATCAGAGGAATTTTAGTACAAACCTTGGAAGCTAGATTTAGATAAAATCTGATTAGAGCACGTAGACCTAAGATGAAATTTGAGGATTAGTATAGAAGAACCGCCTAGAATTTTGGTATTGTAGAGATTTTGTGAGTTTTCTGAGCAATACATCCTTGTCTGGATACGAGTAGGTAGAGGCGGCTCTGGCACAGATGTACCTAGGGGTAAAACCTGAAAACACCGCTTTGAGCTTGACTCGAATGGGAACTAGTGCACAACAACGGGCCTTGCTGCACTCTTGGTTGTGACACTCCCGGGGGATATGCTTAGGATAATTCTCATTTTATTTACAAACCATTATGAAGGGTTTATGAGTATATACTTCCTCAAAGGATACATTTTTATGATTATGGATTATATCCATAAACTATTTAATTTATGTTATTTGTTTTAAAAGTTTGGGATTAGGTATTTTTATTCATAAACTAATATAGTGTATGCCATTGTTTAGAAATGGCGCCCAATAGAAGGAATGAGAACTCCAGCAATGCACATGATCCAAAGAGAAAGAAGGATCATATATTTCATGGTCTTAAGCCAAAATTTATAAGATAAATAGTCTCCCATGTATTATCATCATATGAAGAAATAATATCATGTGTTGATAAGATAAGTAAAGAGTTTACTGAGTCCTATGGCTTTGAAGGGAAGCAAGAGAAGAAAAGGATGGAAGAGGGAAAGATGGATAAAGGGAAGAGGGAAAAGAAGAATTTTCCCATATGTGATAACTGTCGGAAGAAACACCCTGGAACTTGCCTGAAAGGAATGGGAGTTTGTTATAAGTGTGGAGGAAAAGAGTACAAAGTACGTGACTGCAAGGGTATGAAAATGGTTTCAAATGTACAATGCTTCATTTGCAAGGAGTTTGGACACTACGTGAACCTATTTCCCAGTCATCAGACTATGCCGGAAATGATGTTATTGGATAATAATCAAGTTATGATACTACCACAGATGAAGAGAAATGATTAGAGTTCTTATGTTGATTATGTCATTTGAGTGTTGTATCAACAATGTACTTGTTACAATAATTATGGAGTATATAAGGATTGTACTTCCGTACTATTTAATTAAGGACTTGAGATTGTGTGGAACAAAGAAAAGTGACTCAATTGCAGGTTAAATATTTGGAAAATATATGGTTGAGAGAAAGATAAACCATAATATGGTTCTGATACCGAGGTAGTGATTTTAGAATAATACATGATTGATTTGGATAAATTATATTGGATATTCTTGACTACCTTGAAACTAATTAATGATTTGTATATTCTATCATTGTTTGGGTTTACAACATTTTTGGATTGAAGGAGTATATCTATTATTCTTTAAGGAATAAGGGATCATGAATGTAATCAATAAGCTTTTATGGTAATTCAGGATGTTGCAGTGTTTTAAAAGAATACATGATGAAGGTGTTCACATGTTATTACGTGGAAAAAAGGATCTTCATTGTGTTTACCTTCCTTATAAATTTTGGACTGAAGTATTTTTCATAGTTCTAGTTTGGATTATTTTGGATTGCCATAAGAGGACAACCCGGAGGTCGGGCGGCAACCCGTCGCGTCCGGAAAGGTCGCGAGACTTGAACCCACAAACGAAGGGCGACAAGGGTGTATCACCTACCATTGACCCACGTGATGTCCTGGATTGAATAATGTCATTTTTTTAATGGTTCTTCTAGATGAATTATAAATTAATTTTTTTAACCCTATACGAATAGGACAAATATAATATTATTTTTAAGTTATATTATCTTTTAGAGTGAAATATGAGTTTGTGGTAGAACTTAGCTAAAGGATGAGACTCTACTTGTCAAGTATATATTTTTATTCTTCTCTTATTCAATGAAGAAATTAATTCTTATACTGTAGTGAAGGGATCTTAAAACATAAAATGCGTTATCCTAATACCATGTGTTTTGCTGAACCAATGGTATTTTAAATCTTCATAGATTGATGAATTTAAGGCCCTCAATTTTACACTTGTTTGTGATTGATGACCTCAATCAATACCTATAAATATTTACATTTTTCCTCCAATTATATGTCTCTAATTTCCACCAATTTTCTCCGAATAGAGATCATAATTTGGTGGTGACCCTTTCATTTCTCTTTTCCCCTTATTATAACTAAATTTTACTAACCCAATTTCCGATGTGGGTTTTCCCACAAAGATATTTTCTATATTCAACCTTTTATTTTCGAAGAACAATTTCAAATTGCAAGGACACAATTTATTGAAGTAGGGGAGAATGTAACACCCCAAGATTTCATACTGTGTTATTTCTTCAAAATAATTCAATAATTTGCACTACACGCAACACTGAGTTCAAGCGCACCATGACTTACTAAACAAGTCGTTCAAAAGACATTATGAATAGTATTAACTAAATTTTAAACTTTATATAATCCTTATAATTTTAGAATCCATATTATGAGTTTCTCAGACATAATGTAAGAACAAATTCATTTTCAGTATTTCACTTTTACAAACTTTTAATAGTGAACCCTTTTTAAATCCAATATTTTAAACTTTTATATATTCAATTTAACTAAATAAATTTACTTTTTAGAATGGGGACATCAAAAATTTACAATGAAAAATACCAAGCTTCCATGGTACGTTTCCATTTGAATAATGCAATGGCGTGCATTGTACGCAACTTCGAGATTCTAACACACCACAACCAATCAAACTAGCCGTTATGAATAGTAATACCTACTTTTTGAAATTTTATAAATTTTATCTTTATAAATGGACTTCATTTTTGGATTCATGATATCGAAATTATCTTAGGGTGAACTTTTGGTACTTTTTAGATAACTTTCATATTTTGATGAATAGTGAAAATTACTAAATTTTAATTAAAAACAAATTTTTTAATCGAAATAATTAATAATAAATTATTAATTTGAGTGGTTTTAAAGTATATTTAGAATATATTTTTACCATTTAATACAATTTTGGTCATTGGATGTAATTTCACATTTAAACCAGACATAAACAAGTGTCAATCTTTTGATAGTTATTATCTCTTAAAAACACGCTATTTGTTTTGACGACGGGAATTAATTTTTAAATTAATTAATGCAACTGATATGTTATGAATTTGGTAAAATAGACATAATTTTTGAATTCATAATATCAAATATATCTTAGGCCTAATTTTTGGTATTTTTCTGGAAACTTTCATTTTTTGATGAATAGTGAAACCACTAAGTGGCAGTTAAAAAACTGAAGTTTTCATAAAACTTAATTTTACCGCTTCTGTGAGTGGAATTTCGAAAAACCGAGAGACACGGTTAATATCAAGGAGTAAAATGTGGTTCAATGAGATGAAAATAATTTTTGGTGAATAGTAACTTTTTACTTTTATTTACCACTGTTAAAAGTAAATAGGGTAATTAAGGGTAAAAATGATATTAATATTACCCTAACACATGTCCTAATTATATTGGACAAGTTTATCTCGACCAAAAACAATCTTAGGAGTAAAATATTATCATTTAGGTCCACTTGTATTAGATTAGGACATTTATTATTATTTAATTCAAATAAGAGTTAAAAGAGTTAAAATCAAAGTTTATTTACTAAAACATTTATAATATAGGGTTATACATAAGATAAATTCTATTTTAAATATTCAGTAGAAATATAAAAATATTTCCTACATAATGGTATTTTATTTATAATTTTTAGACATTAAATAATTTAATTTATTTATGACACAATGGTGATGCAGTAATTACCTAATTAATGAAAAATTAGAATAACTGATATTATAAATACCCAAATAAATGTAATTTGAGACTTTTTATAAATAAAAATAATTTTCTAGGTTAATATAACATGTTAGAATTTATTTAATTAACTTTTTTCGAAGTAATAATACTGTTATGATTTTTACAAAAATCAATTATTGAATAGTGTCAAAATTGACATAAAAGAGTTTTTAAAACAAATATTATATTATTAATTGATATTAAATTCCTAAAAATATAAGGTTCATCCAAGAGAATTAAATCATGATAGGTGTATCATTAATGGACCACTTGGGGGTCTCTTGGATGTATATAGTAATTTTATTAACCATATAATATAAAAATACAAAGAGACATTGTAAAAGTGAAACTAATTAACTAAGAGTTAATACTTAAATATAAGGTTAATATAATGACCCAAACGTGTCTAAATTATATTGGTTGAGTGTTTTTAGACCCATCCCCACCTTAACCTTTAAATAATTCACTTTGGAGCTATTAGAAACCGAATATGAATTTATTATAAAATAATATTTTTAGCTTTTCCAAAGGTGCCCCTCACCCCTCTTATAAAAGGACACTCCCCCTTCTCACTAATTCACACATTCAAAGCCTTTTGGCTCGTCCAAACCCTGCCCAAATACTCTCTCAACTTCCCTAAATACAACCTAGAGGATTTATTTTGATCATAAAGCTAACCTAAGGAGCCCTTTTGATCAAATCAAAAGGAAGAACCCGAAGAAGAGGTAATGTTTTCACCACCCTCTTTCAAGTTCCTTTCTTCTTCAATTTATTCTTTCATTGTTATTTATATTCTAAAATAATAACTCCAGTATATTCTATATACTGTGATGTTATTATAAATATGGTACAACCATATTCAGTATTCTATCCATCCTTTGAATGGCATGTCACCGTATGTGCGTACGTATGACTTACCGTCTCCAGGTTGTGGT
Source organism: Viscum album (assembly GCA_963277665.1). Lineage (NCBI taxonomy): Eukaryota > Viridiplantae > Streptophyta > Magnoliopsida > Santalales > Viscaceae > Viscum > Viscum album. The sequence continues at coordinate 37,215,519 of OY728127.1, read as the reverse complement.
GTAATTGTCATTCAATAAATTATTATTTGGATGGGTATAATAATGATGTTTAATTCATGTAAATAATAAATATAACATGATAATGATTCTATATATATGATATAACATCCAATTATATATTATTTTAATATCAAAAGAATGATATTGTCGCTCGTGCGTACGTACGGACTACCGTCTCCACGAACGTGATGAGATTCATTCTCCATCGTATCCATTCAATCCTAATTATCATTTGATGATTAATAATAGTATCTAAGGACTTGATATCATTCTGGATATGATTAAGATACAACCTATCCATGAAAAACATGGCTTACGTAGAAAAACATATATAAGAAAACGAGTAAGTTAACACCCGAAACAACGATGATACTAAGATATTATTAACAAATCAATATTAAAAGATCATATATGATATCATATTAATGTATATGATTCTTGTATAATTTAATAACAATTATTTAACCATTATACAGGAGGATAACCTACCCCCAACCAAGTATATTACAAGGTAACGGTTTATTTCTCAATCTCTTCATTATCCGGGGTTGTTTATACGTAATAATCTATCGGGATATCTTTATCATCCACATCCATGTTTCTTAAAAATGTATTTCAAAACATTTTTACTATTTACAAGAATATGGGTTAAAGTCATTTATACCCTTGTTTGACTTTTTATAAGAGGTTTATAAAGGAATCTTTTCGTCGTTTTCCAAAGAAGGTCCTTTTTAACCTTTTCGACAGAATTAAGGTAAGAATGTCTTTTTTTTAACTTATACGGCGGGTGCGGCTATTTTCCACCGTTATAAAATCGTCGAAGCTTCCCTTACAAGATTATAATAATATTTTCAAAGAAAATTTTTTATTTTATAAATATATGACTCTTAAATTATTTCAAAATAGAAAGAGATATTTCTCTAAAAAGAGTTTTGATTTCATCTATGTCAACATCCTTTGATGGATTTTACGCTTATTTGAAGTTGATTTATTATGATACAAAACTTATATATTGTATTGAAGGTTTTGTGATATGTTTTACTGTGGATGTGTTATTTTTATACCATTCATGGTTTATGTATGAAGTATTTACATTTCATATGCTAGTTTTAATACGAATTTTTATGTTATGTTTAAACCTTTTCATATGGGAATGCATTGGACTTAATATGTGATAGGTGGAGCCCGCTATAGCTCCTTGATGCATCGGTAGGTCTCATGAGACAAACTAGTGTCTTGGAACAAGGCCTTGACAAAATCTTATTTTTAGTCTTGGCACGAGGCCTTGGCTATGTGGTTATGATAGTCTGGCATTATGCATTCCATCATTATGAAAGTGGTTATTGATATTGTATGTGATTATTCGATTAGTAGAATATCCATGTGAATAAGTAAATGGAATTATTTCATTTTATTTTTTCCATACTATGTTTAAGTTCAAGTTTAAAAGGATTTTGTTTTAGTTATACATTGCCTTAAATGTTTATTCATATTTATGAAAGTTTCCACTATATTTTTATCCTTACTGGGCATTTGAGCTCACCCCTTTTCTATGTTTTATTTTTCCCAGGATGTGAAGAAGTAATTTATGAATGACCTGTAGGGATAGTATGAGGGGATAAGAGTGTGGACTATGGATACTATATTGTTGTAGTTTTCATTTTATGATGTATTGTAAACTTTATGAATATATCTAGTGTTTCCAAGGCTACTAAACTAATCGGTCTTTCGAGACTTGATCTTTCTTGTGATCATGCCAATGTTATGTAATAATGCACTGACTCTGGGTATCTGGGGTCAGGGCGTTACAACCTTGATTCAAGTTTCTATTAAAAAGTTAAGTTGATTGAAAAAATTATTATAAATAATTTCTCAACTCCGGCTCCCATTAGTTTGGAAATATCATTTGGGTATCCATTAAATTACTCATCACAGTAGTTTTTGAATTGATTCCTCCTATTTTCAACAATTTACCAAGACAAAGGGAAAATTAGAAATGAGAATTTCTAAACTATTAACCACATAAAAGAAAATATATGAACGTTGAAAGGATAACTAATAAAGGACATATATCCATTAACTTATGAATATATAGGTTTCAATTAATGTTATACATGATCTATTACCTCATATAAAATCTTATGGGAATTTTTGTTCCCTTCATAATGGTTTTTATAGAGATTATAAATTTAACAAATCATATACCCTAGAATTATAAAAATTATTTATAATGGTCCTAGCCTTTTACACATATTATTACATGATTTTAAGCATAATTTTCCATCAAATACAAACCAAGGATCATAAATTATAGTGTCTTTGGATAACTAGGAACATAAAACTGAAAACATGAAACCAAATAAAAACATCTTTAATTAAATATTTATAATGAGATCCTAACATCCTTTTATACTTTAAATATTTATAAGATTACCTGGGGAAATACATGAATAAAGGGATGAGATAAAAATCCCAGTAAGGGAATAAACATATGAATAAATCATAGAACATGGATTAGAAGGCATAACATAATGAAATATAAAGGCATGGAACATGAATAAACATATGAAATTATAACATATAGAACATGGGATAATGTAATAATGGAATTATATAAATGTTGAAACATCATAAAACATGACATAATCATGTTTCAAGGCTCATTTCACATGGAGGAGCATGATTCAAGGCTAACCACCAAGACTATTGTGCATGGATCACGAGTCAAGGCTAACCACCAAGACATTTTCACGTGATGTATCTTGAGACTAAACATTACCCAATGCATTGGAGTGATATATAGGTGCACAAATAATTAAATTTTCATGAATATTTGTTCCACATAAATAATCATACATAATAAATCAAACATAAACACCAGGGTTACCCATGGAAATAATTGGGTATCATAATAATGTAAAAAGGCCAATAAAAAGGGAATATAATAATGGTTTCCATAAAATAATGGATTTAAATCATAAATGGACATTAATAAAAGAAAATATTAATATATAATGATAACTAATTTCAAACTAAAGTGAAAAAATGTAAAAAGAGTGTTTAAGAAACTTTAAAAATAAAACATTTTAGTGCGGTTTAAGGGAAAATTTTCAAGACTATTTAAAATGGAAAAGGAATAATTGTTTATGTAAAATAATAAATGACCCAAGATAATTTTTCATGTGAAAATTTGTGATTTAAAAAAAATGTTGCTTAAAATAGATTATGAAGTGCACTTGAAAACAGGTAAGAAATCAAGAATTTCCCTTTAATCAGGCTTTCTTATTAGGAATAATTAAGAAGGGAACCTTTTCAAAACTTGTATTTACCCAAAAAATAACGATGAAATGATATGTATACCTGACTTTGAAACATATAAATAGAATTTATAATAATTATATAAAAATTACTAAGAATTACATTATGGTAAATGGAGAGAAAATGTGACCTGAAGGGAAAATAGAGGTTCGAAAAGAATCTCTTACCTTATGTCTGAAAGTGTTTGGTACTTGATATTAATATCCTAGATAATAAAATTAAATCCATTAATTAATTAATTAAAATCCTTATATACATTTTTTTAATTTATTATCATTTTATTAAGTTCATATATGGCCTTTTTGATGGGTTATGAAACTCAATTTCATTATTCGGGAGCGTTGGTTTCCTTGGTTTTCATGATCAGTTTACTTGTATACATGTATGGAAAATCATGTAAAATTAGAATGGTTTTCCGTAATTTAAGTTATATTTTATTAATAAAAATACATAATATTAAATTGTTATATAATTCATTTGGTTATTTTTGGTGAGGATGAATCATTAGATAAGATTTTAGTGATAATCGTTTAGATTAATTTGGCGGTTTTACGATCATCACAGACTAGTTTTGTTTTATTAATTAATATCATGTATATATAATGGTTATAGAAAATTAAATATGATTTAATAAATATATTATAATCTATTTTAACCATAGAATGGTTTTATTACATGACTTGAAGGTGGTAAAAGAAATTGAAAACTCGTCGTCCTTGAATGCGATAAATTAACACATCACAGATGATGTTTTCATTTTTAGAATAATAAGGGGATGGGAAAGAAATGATGATGGATTATTCCATTAACATAATAAAATTATATTATATTTTAGATATATTTACCATGATACTTGTATAAGGGGAGGTGATGATATAATAATAAAATAATTGAAATTGGAAATAAATTAAAGAAACAAAAAGAGGTTTTTACCTCTTCAATTATTTTCCTTGAGAACCTTCTTGAGGCACTTGAGTTTGGTCTCTTATTGATACCAAAGGCTCTTGGACTTAGATTAGAGGCTTGGGAAGAGGATTGGATATAATTTTTACAAGGATAAAATATTTAAAGGTGTAAGTAAATAGGTGGTGAGGGGTGGTATTTATAGTGGAGGAGAGGGGTGTTTTTTCATTATTTTATTCATTAGTTTATTATTTTACCTTAATATAAGAAATAGTGATGATTACATGAATAAATATAGTAAAAAGAAAAGGATAATTTGATATTAGGTTTCTTATATCATCAATAACTCAAGTAATAGTATATTTAACTTATAATGTATGTATACCGTAAATTACTATATTTTACTATTCATGAAAAAATCAACTATTTTTGAAAAATCCCAAAAATTTACCCTAACCATTTTTTGACATATAGAATTAACAAATGAAAATAATTTAATTAAAATAATTTTCTGAATATTATAAATTTATTTTTTAAATAAAATCATCATATACTCAAAAAATAATGATTTTAAAATTATAACAAATTTTATAACACTTTGAAAAAATAATTATGGTTTCATAAAATTATCTTATAATCATAAGATAACAAAATATAAATTTATGAATCTATTTTATGAAAATAAATTTTCTTTTAAATTATTATATTAATGATAAATTTGTAAATAAATATTTATGTTTTATAAAAATACCAACACTTAATTAATCATTTGAAAATAATTTATTTACTTATTCCATAAAATAAAGATGTCATATTTTCATTTATAAGATGGATAAATTTTATTTATCCTTTCATAGGTAAATTTAATATTCTATTAGATGATTTACTATTTATAAGGGTCATATTACTATTCTAAAGGTCAAATTACTAATCCATTGGTTTAGATCCCTTAATTTATATAGATACTTCTTATTTTTTTAATTCTTTATTAATAAAGTTAGTATTTTACCCTATATGTGATTTTATATAATTTATATTATATAAAATAATTATAAGAATGGAATTTTCATTGATAAAATTTTGGGTCTTTACATTCTTCCCCCCTTATGAAATTTTTCCCTTGAAAGTTTATTTTACAAACTATGGGGGAAATAGTAAGGGTAATTCTCCATAATCACTTCCTTTGGTTCCCATGTCTCCTCTTCGTACTTCTGGTTCCACCATAGTACTTTGACCAGGTGATTGGTCTTGTTGTGTGGAACTTTATCTCGATGATTCAAGATCTTCACTAGTTTCTCATTATAAGAGCGGTCATTCTCCAATTGTACCACCTATGAATTCAATACATGCAAGTTATTTGGGATGTACTTCCTTAAGAGAGATACATGGAATACGTCATGTACTTGAGACATGGTTGGCGGGAGTTTTTGTTGATAGGTTATTGCTCCAATACAATCAAGAATCTTGAAGGGGTCGATGTACCTAGGACTTACCTTTCCCTTATTCCCAAATCCCATGATCCTCTTCCATGGATATATGTAGAGGAATACCATGTCTCCAACCTTAAACTCCATGTCTCGTCAATTATTGTCTTCATAACTCTTCTATCAACTTTGGGATTCCCAGATATGTTGCTAAATGTTTTTCACATTTTCTACCATTGATTTGACCATTTCAGGTCCTAGCAGCTTATGTTCGCCAAATTTATCCTATCATGTCAATGTTCTACATATTTTCCAATAAAGGGATTCAAATGTAGCCAATTGGATTCTCGAATGGAAATAGTTGTTGTAAGAGTACTCATCTAGAGGCAAATATTGGTACCATCCTCCCTTAAAGTCCATAGAACATGTTCTCAGCGTATCTTCCAATGTCTAAATAGTTCATTCATATTGGCCATCAGTTTGAGGATGATAGGCCGTAAAGAAGCTCAGCTCAGTGTTCAGAGCATGTTGTAGACTTTTCTAGAACTTGGAAGTGAATCTCATATCTCGATTAGATACAATCAATAGTGGTACTCCACGCAGCCTTACCACTTATCTAATTTTATCCGTGAAAGTTGATGTATATTCAGTGATCTCCTTCTTCATGTTGTACCACCAATAGTTTTCTCAGAGATATTGATACATCTTTGTGTTCCCTAGGTGAATAGAGATGGTTGAGATATGTGCATCATTCATAATCTCTTTATTTACCTATGGATTGGATGGTACATATAATCATAACCCAAATCTCATGACTCCTTCCTAATCCATTTAGAAATATGAGGATTTCCCATCTCTGATAACTTCCACCTTTTTCTAAATTTTCACATCATTTCTTTGAGAATCCTTTATTTTCTCCATGAGGTATAGTTGAGAAATAATTTGCTAAAGGATTGATGATGTTACTTCTATAATGATTCCCATGTCTATCCTTTGAAGGTTTAAGAATATTGGATCCTTCTCAATTATCATTATTAATAAAGATGTAAGATCCTTTCTACTTAGATCAGCCGCCACCATATTTTCTTTACCAGGATGGTAGTGGATTGAGCAGACATAATCCTTGATGATATCTAACCATATTTACAAGATCATATTAAGATCCTTCTGTGTGAATATATATTTGAGGCTCTTATGATCAGTATATATCTCACACTTCTCCTTATAGACATAATACCTCCATATTTTCAATGCATCTGGTAACTCCAGATCATGTGTGGGATATTTTTTCTCAAAAAAAATCTACTACCTTGAGGTATAGGCAATCACTTTATCATTTTTCATTAGTACAGATCCTAAGAACTTATTTGAAGCATCGTTTACACCACTAAGAGTTCCCCATTTATTGGTAGTGTGAGTACTGGAGAAATTATAATCCTCTTTTTCAACTCTTTAAAGTGGTATTCACATTTACTGGTCCAGAAAAACTTTTCTCCCTTCTGAGTCAACTTGGTTAGTGGGTTTGAAAATCATGATATGTTCTTCACAAATCTCTAGTAATACCCATATAAACCAATGAAAATACAAATCTCTATTATAGATGTTGGCATTGTAATGACCCGGACCCGGCCAACCACCAGAACAGTGCCGAACGGGTCGGTTGTTACTACCTTAGGAGCACCTCCCATAACGCCAAAGGCTGTCGACTAGCAGTGAGGGTCTGAATAGGTATAGTGGGGAGGTTATACCCTCTTGGAGGAATAAAATGGTACTGGTCTGAGTATAATACTAAAATATGCAACAAAAATAAATGACTCAGTAGACTCGAACCAGACCCTCAAAGCAGAAGCATATCCAATATCAATAAACAGTGGAAGCAATATAGAAAAAAACTACAGTGGAAAGTAAACAGAACAACATGCCAACAATCAACTGCAACAACTACTTTAAACAACCAAGCATGCGTCGAAAGTAGTCCATACACAACTGAATATACAAAGGGCACCAATGGCTAACCAACAGTAGATATAACAAGTAAGCATGCTGATACAGAAAAGTAAACACAACAAGGTAAACCCCAGCTAGGTATGACCTTGAGGTCCGTACCATCTCCATGAAAAAACTAACGTAGCCTAGCTCATGAAGCTGGCCTCTTTTCTACACGTAAATCCATAAAGTCTGCACGCATCCCGAAGGGCCCGTGCAGGGTGTGAGACAAATCTTTGTAGGATAACACCCAACAGTGCATACCAAATATATGTGTTTAAGTAGTCATGGATTTACAAGGAAATTAGTAATCAGTAAAATGCACAAATAAACACAAACTCCACTGGTGCTCAACAGCCACCATGGAGTGTCACCTGCTTCGACCAACACCGGAATCTCTGTCGTGTAACCCGGCACCATGTGCCACCTGACACCTCGTGTCTCAAGTACCGACGTCCCGAAGGCACGCCCAAAATAGTAACCCGGTACCATGTGCCTCCTGACACCTCGTGCCTCAAGTACCGATGTCCCAAAGGCATGCCCAAGAACAGTAACCCGACACCATATGCCTCCTGACACCTTGTGTCTCAAGTACCGATGTCCCAAAGGCACGCCCATCCCCTGAAGGCTCCTCACCTCCCACGTGGCTTTCTACGGTAAGCAACCCCAACCAAGATACCTAACCGCAACTACGGGGGCCTCTACCCACACGAGCGGTCAAAACCACCTCATCATGGAGTATCTCTATGTGCACACTACTCAAAGTCCCGGTGAGCGGTAATCACCAAAATAGTCCTAAGCCACCAACACATCTGACACCTCGTTTCCCCATGACCATGTCGCTGAAGTCCGATGGCATCGTCACCCTAGTATCTCGGGCCATGCCCAACCTGACAGTCGTACTGCCTCAAGCCGATGTCCATGACGCCCAATCCCGTGGTCAAAACCACCCAAAGTAGCTCGGGAAAATCCCCAACTTGTGATCAACATCACTCTAGCGTAACCGGGCCAATCCCAACACAACCAAAAAGGGGTCCAGTAGATGCAATTCAGAAATTGAATATATAACATATTTAACCAGAAAACATAACCAGGAAAAACCAACTAAACAGTCGAATTGCACTATACCAGGTGTTGTCCCATACCAGCACTGAGGTCTTAAATTCCTCTAACAATTATAACAGGCTCTAATAAACTAAACTAAATAGTTTATAACAATAACATTTCAATTAAAACCATTTTGGCATTCCCCCGCCAAAATGCCCCAACGAGAAACGGCCCCTCACCCGGCCCTGCTCACGCAAACTGGTAACCGGACATACCCAAAAGCATCCTAGAGGTCCCATAAGCAATACAGTATGAAAAAGCAGATAAAACGGGTCCCGCTCAAAATACCCTAAAACGTGCCGAAATTCGCGTCACCCAACCAATCACTAAAACAAAAAATGAGCTATGCACCACCTACCTGAGACTCGCATGATGCTACTCCTCCGGTAACACCCGCCAATTCGGTCTAAAATGCGGTAAATCTACAAAAGATTCAAAACCGCTCAAAGGGATATAACTCGTTCTAGAACGAAAATCAGACAAAACGGCCCAAGAGGAATCGAGGCCTTACCGAGGGGGTTCCAACGCACTAATCAGCGACCGAATCAGGTCTTAGATGGACGAATGGGAGGAGGAAATAGGTTCGGCCGGCTCTCCCCGCTCAACCCGACAAAGGGGATGAGTTCTGCCTCAAAAACGAGGCTACTGCCCGTTTTAGCGAAAAAATAAAGTACACGGTGTGTACTTTTGGACTACACGTCATGTATATTTTATTTAACTGTTCATAAGACAGCAGGATTCCGCCGACTTATTTTCCGAACATGCCGATATGAGTACACGGCGTGTACCTTTGGGTACACAGCGTGTACCGAGTTCCTCTTCTCTTCCTCGCCGACATACCCACACGCCATGTGTTTCCCTTATACACGGCTAGACTACACGGTGTGTCCAAAGGGAACATGGCGTGTCCCTGGTTCTACCCAGCAAACAGGCCTACACGCCATGTATGGCCTCACACAGTCGGCGGGTATACACGGCGTGTTCAAAACTACATGCCATGTAATAAGAAACTACTACACGGTCATCACATGACATGTACCCAGCGAGCACACGGCCGACACTCGCTAACCACATACACGGCGTGTACTCAAAAGCACACGGCGTGTAATCTGGAAATTTCCAGAAACTTCCCGTTTACTCCAGTTTCTTCAGAAACCGGTCAAAAATTCAAACAGGGTCGGGATTTTGACCCGTTCTGAAAACCCGGGTTCTTATAGGCATGGTCCACTCTTTGATTTTCTTTGTCTTGGAAGGGTCTATATATATACCTTTTTTGGTGATTATATTCCCCAAGAATGATACTTCCTCCATCCAAAAATCACATTTAATATACTTTTCATATATTTTCTTCATTCTCAAAGTCTTTATCACAGTATTCAAATGCTCCTCATGTTTCTCCTTGCTCTTGGAATATTTCAGAATATCATCAATAAATACTACCAAAAATTTGTCAATTTGATATCTAAAGACTATATTAATTAAATACATGAAAATATTTGTAGAATTAGTGAGTTATAATGGAATCAATATGAACTCATAGTGTCCATACCTCATTCAAAAGGAAGTCTTGAGAATATATTCATTATTCACCTTTAGATGGTGATATATCGACCGAAGGTCCACCTTAGAGAAATACTTGTCCCCTTGTAGTTGATCGAACAATTCATCTATCTGTGGTAAGGGATGCTTGTTTGTTATCATGATTTTATTGAGGTCATGATAATCAATACAAAAGATCATTGATCTATCCTTATTTTTTAAGAAGAGGACTGGTGCACCCCATTGTGCAGAACTCAGGCATATAAAACCCTTGTCTAGGTTCTCTTGTAACTGCTTATTCAGTTCTTCCTGCTCAACGATGGCTATTCTATATGGTGTCTTTAATATTGGAAAAGATCTTGGAATATGTCTAATTGACAACTCAACCTCTCATTCAAGAGGATGACTAGGTAATTATTTAGGGAACACATCAGTATAGTCCCTCACAATGGGAATGTCTTCGAGCATGATATTCTCCTTTGTCTCAATCATTTGAGATATATATGCTTGATCATAAGGAAATAATATCCACAGTTGAGACAATTATTCTGATGGAGATTCATCCTCCTCCTTACACTTGTACAAAATTGGAGGATTCCTCCTAATATAGAATCAAACTCCCCCAAAGGAAGTAAGAAAAGATTTGTTAGGAGTTTCAATCCAAAAACATTAATCGGAAAGGGGTTATATACTTTGGACACAATAATTTCTCCTTTTTCAGTTTTCACATATAACTCAACCTATATATTTTGAGTTGGTGTTTTAATAGTTCTAATAAACTTGAAAGATATGAAAAAATGCATAGATACAGAATCAAATAGTATGTTTTCTATTCTTGAATGAATAACTAGTGTACCTATCACCACATAATTTTGTGGATCCACCTCAGTAGTAGTGATAGAATATGCCCTTCCTTGCTGCCTTGGAGGTTCTTGTTGTTGATTTCCTCCAACAACCCTTGGCTTAGAGAAATGGTTTTCATAATACCCATGTTCCTTGCAGTTGAAACACTACACTATAGGCTGAGTGTTGATCTAAACCTTCGCTTATTCTTCCACATTAGTGGGATTATTCATATCCCTTAGGTAGTTATTATCCATATTCCCAATTCTTCAACATTTTAAGAATTTCTTGGTTCCCTTTAGATAGTTCCTAGGATGTTTCCTCACATAATTTTGACATATGATATATTTGGTTTTCTTTCCATCATGGTATTTATCTATTTATATTCTCATATTAAACTCCATTTTCCTATTTTTATCTTGGGATCTATGAGACCACTGACAGTCTCTAATCTCTATTTCAACCTTATGGTCACAACAGAAAATCTCTTCATAGTTTTCAAAGTCTTGAATTGCCAATTATTTTCATAGACTAGGATTTAGTTTTCTAAAGAAGTGGTCCACCTTTCTTTCAGTGTTCATGAAAAATCTTGAGGCACATCGTGCAAGACTTTTGGATTTTTTTTCATGTGCCCTTATAAACTCGTCTTCTATTTTCTTCAGTCTGAAGAACTCCCTTTTTATCTTAAGATGGAGGTTTTGGGTAAAATCTTTATCGAAAAATATTTTCTTAAAATCTTCTCATTCCATGGAATCAATTTATTCCTTAGAATTCATATTATTGATCAGTGTCCACCACTGATCAACTTTCCCATTAAAATGATAGGTTGTTAGTAGAAATTTCTCTTTTTATGAGCACTGAAGGATAGAGAATATATTTTCAAAGGAGTAAATCCATTTTTCCACGAGGAGGGGATCAGAAGATCTATTAAACATGGGAGGCCTTTTCACATAAAGGATTCTACTGCAACTTTCTCTTTCTTAGGAGAGGAGGGTGTTCCATATGATTTAAGTTATTATTCATAACTTGATCCAATTGATCAAGTATTTTCATGAAGTTTTGAGTGACCTCTCCTATCATATTAGGCATTTAATTAGGGAAATTTTCACATTTCCTATCGCATTGATTGTTGACATGGGTTATCCTATTTCTATCCATTAACTAATAAAAAGAAAGTACAATTAGGGGGGATGAATACTTAGATAATAATCATATAAAAAGAAAATGTTGAACATATAAGGATAAACATGTAATTGAAAAGTATATCCTAACTTGTGATTCAGTAATTTTCAATCAAGGTTATCCATGGTGGTAGAATTATCCCTAGGGTTTTTAATAAAGTGATCTAGTATTAATATCCAAAAATAACAAGACCTTTCTTCGATACAAACTATAATAGCCCTATACTTTTACACATATTATTACATGATTTTAAGCATAATTAGCCTTCAAATAAAAACTAAGGATCATAAAGTCTAGTGTACTTGGTTGAATAGGTACATAAAACTTAAAATGTGAAAAAAAAATAAAAAAAATTATTTAATCTTTATAATGAGATCCTAACACACTTTGAGACATCTGTATAAGAAAACCTAGGGAAATACATGTACAATGGGATTAGCTAAAAATCCCAGTAAGAAAATAAACATACGAATAAATCATAGCACATGGGTTAGAAGGAATAACATGATGACATATAAAGGCATGGAACATGAATAAACATATGGAAGTATAACATGTAGAATAGGGTATTGTGTAATCATGGAATCATAGAAATGTGAAAACATTATACAATATGACATAAGCATGAGTCAAGGCTCACACTACTACAAAACACTCCTTTAATAACACTTGTATTTATCAGTGATAGCAAAATACGCTGATAAATTCCATCTTCATAAACACTTTATTTTAGCTCTAATAAAGGTTACCCTTCATCAGCACTTTATTAGCGCTGATAATAGTCCATAATAAAATGAAATAATTAGAAAATTAAAAAAATTAATAATTTCAATAATTAAATAATTATTTTTGAAATGAATAAATTGAATATACATATATATAAATTTTAAAATTAATAAATAGTATATATTAAATATATAGATATATAAAATGAATAAAATGAAATAATTAAACAAATAAAAATTTAAACTGAGTAGATTAAGAAAAATATTAAACATTTTATTAATTAAATAATTATTGATAAAAATGAATAAATTTAGTATATATATATATATATATATATTATAAATATTAATAAATATTAAATATTAAATATAGATATATAAAATGAATAGATTGTAATAATTAAACAAAAAAATAAAAATGAACAAATTATAAAATTATTTAAAAATTTATTAATGAAACAATTATTAATAAAAATGAATAAGTATAATATATATATATATATATTAATTATAAATATTAATATATAATATATATTAAATATATATATATAATGAATAAAAGGTTAATTAAAAAATATATTATTGTCTTATTCATTTTTAATATTGTTTGATACTTCAATTTAATATATATCAAACATCGTGTGTTACATTGATTTAACATCCATAAATATATATGTGTGTGTGTGTGTGTAATTAATGCATTTTTGTATACAAACACACGCACAAATATATTTACACAATATATAAAAACACATACACCTAAAATTTATTTAATTTATTCAAATTTTAGTATATTTTAGAATTTCATTATAACACGGTATATTTAATATATTATGTTTTTAATTAGTCAATTTTATTTATTTATTTTTAATACTATTACAGTTAGGGTATTCATTTTTAAATTTTTTTTTATTTTTCATTTATGTTTTTAATTTGATCATTTTCTATTATTTATTTATATATATTTATTTACTATGTTTTAGTATTTTTAGTATGTATTCATATTTACCTCAATATATATATATGTCCATGTTTTTTAATAATTTATATTTAATTAATAAAAATTATCTATTTTTCAATATTTTTAAAGTGTACTCATTTTGAATTATTCAATTTCACTCATTTTTAAAATGCATGTATTTAAAATTATGTATCCACTAATAATGTGAAAAATATATTTGTAAATAAATATTTATAATTAAAAATATTTATGAATTTATATTTACTATATTTATAAATTTATATATTTATAATTATTATAAATACATAATTATTATTTTTTAAAAAAGTATTTATATAATTATATATAAATAATTACATATATTTAAATAATTATAAAATTATAATAAATTTATTTAAATAATTATAATTATAAATCTTTTATCAGTGATAAAATTTTAGTGCTAATAAATATCCCCTTTATCATCGCTTATCAATTTAATGCTAATAAAAGGGATCTTTATCAGCGCTTTTTTAAAAGTTCTCTTAAAAGTGTCATTGATCTATTTTAAAAAACCCTAACTATGAATTAGTCACTCATGATTCTCAACCTGTCGCAGAACACCTTTCTTGCCAATGTGAATCCTCTACGTTCCCTCAGATGAATCAAGCCTAGGATCTAATGTATGTTATTTTCTACCTTCCCTCTATTGTTGTTTGATTCTTTGGGTTTAGCATTTTGTGTTTTTTCACTTTTATTAACCATGATGAACCCTACATCTCATCGCCTCACCGCTGAAATACAACGAGTGGTTCTATTTCATCTTTTTCCTCCATAGAAAATGGTTTCGAAGAAAGAGAAGGATGTTTTCATATAGTAAGGCCAGTCAACATATGTGTATGGTCCTGTATGGAAAAATAAAATATATTTTACACCACACCCTACTACAAAGGGAATGTTATATATATCCATTTGCATTTACATAAGACTTTAGTGTGTGGGAAGTGAGTTTGAGGTGATGTTCTGACTTGAATTGGGAATTATTTGGGTATACCAGGTCAAAAATGTTACAAAATGGAATGAGAGTGAAACTAGGGATATTGGTATTGATTATATCCAAAATAAAGAACTTTCCATACATAATAATTAATCCATATATATTTATAGATAGCATAATTATGTTTGATACTTGAGTTACCATATGAATACTAGGTTGTTGTTTGTTTATTTTTCCTTGAACTATCTTCTCGAGTCTCATGCCTCTTATTTAGGAGTTGATAGGTAGGAATCTGTAAGAATATATAAAATTTCATGTTCTTATGTGTCTTTATTTAATTTTTTTTATATAATAAATTATAAATTTATATTAATAAAAATATGAATAATAAATAAATAGCATATTCTTATTTACTTGTTAGTGATGATTAGGTTTATGTAACTTATGAATTGATTAATTTTATTTAGTAACCCCCTTTATCATTATTATTAGTTTTTTTCATACTTATATTTAAAGGAATGATTTGAACATATTTTAAATTATATTTAAAGTACGAAAAGACTTATTAAAAAGGAAATGAGTGAGAGAGAGGGACAGGGGGTTCACATTTAATATAGATTATTTTGTGCCTATTTCTGAAAGATTATTGTTTTTAGAAGGGGAAAATTATGTGAATCTCTATATTAATATAGAATAGGTCACCACTCTGACCCCTAGATCTCCATAGGAAGGATCCAATGAATATCCTCTATATGCTATAACTTATATTGATCCTCGTGTCTTGTAGGTAATTGTAGATCTACTTCAAGTTATGTAGTATAATTTTTAATGACGGTAACATATAGTATCTATGGTTCATCTAAGATTTTATAGTAATAAATCATAATAATGAATTTTGGATTTAATTGAATATATTCATTTCATTTATATGAGTCAGAAAATTCTAGATCAATACTGATCATAAGTTGAAAAATTCACCCTTTAAATGGATGTATGTTATTAGAGGGATCTTATGGTGGATTAAAAAAATATCCAAAATTGGAAGGTGAGGAATCCTTGAGTAGACAGAAGTGATGTCGAATGTAGGTGGGGTGGGATTCATTTCTTCAATACCATTAGAGTAGAGGTATTCTAATTCCTCTTAAATTGAGGAGACTTTTGAGTGATTCTATTGGTGTATGTTTCTAAGAAACTTTAATCCTTATTCCCTATTTGATGTGAAACATTTCTATCGATGTGGTTAGTTAGGGAACCTCCAATGTTTCTTTTGAGCTATTCCTTCTAGTCAGGGTCATTAGATATGGTTGGTATATTATTTATGGTTAAGTAGTCTATAGATGATGCTAGGAAGGGTTATTCTATAGTGATAGGTACAATCCTAGTATATTATACTCTTATTGATGGTCTTAGGACATAGAAGCTTCCTATTCTTTATTTATGAGTAACATATATTTCACCTGGGATTGAGATTATAACTTATTCATAATTTTATTAACATCGATATTATCTATAATTAAACATATGGAAAAAAGAGTAATCAGTGTAAATTTTATTTATGAGTATCTTATATGTCTATCTCTCTCCCTTGCCTATACCTACACAATTCCACCCCTACTCTATAAACTCTAAACTCATTCCAGTTTCATAAAAGACCACTGCATACTGCATCTCCATCTGTTGTTGTTAAAGAATCATAAAACACATAATAGTCATAAGAAACATAAAAAACTTTTCATAAAAAAGGACCATAGGTTTCCCAAATAAGGTTGAGTAAATAAGGATTTATTTTAATAAGATATATATACAATAAAATACACTCCAAGCATAAAAGTCCAAAATTGCATGAATATTACATGAAAACTGTTACTATATTGAACAGAGATATAATACTTCAATACTGAGGTACAACTAACCTTCACTACCTTTATTTAATCTATCCTAAGACACTTGATTTCCTTCTATCTCCTTATTATGGATTGGACTCCCTCTTTTAAACTATACTTCCTCCCATCATTATGGTTCCAAACTTCCTTGATAACATACCTCCCACTTGGATTATATTCATTAATCTCCATCAAAGCCACTGCCATGTATTTTAATACCGTATCTCCCAACTCATTTATCAAATATTTTAACCTTTCATCCTTCTTATTTACTACTTTCTAGGAACATAAAAAATGACACTGAAAAATTAATAATAACATAATGAATGATTTTTTTTTATTTTCTAATAGCATTTTCTTATATGACTCACTCAGTTACTTTTGAAAACACCTCATCAAAAATTACTTTTATTTTGAGTGCAGTCACATTGGATCCTATTAAAACTCTGTAGTTAAGCATACTTGGATGAGAATACTACTACGATGATCCATATAATCTAACTCTCAACGGTATTACTCCCACAATGAGAATATTTCTCTGTCCTTATTTTCGGCTTTATCTTCAGGAAACTTTCTGTTGGCATCTTGGAGAAATGGTCGGTTTTCAAGCTCTCCCATCTGCCTTACATCAATACCACCACATTTTCGTGTCTCCTATAATCCCTACCAAAAAAATAGACATTTCAGAGGAATTGGAAAACAATAAATGTTTGTGAGTGGAAGTAAATGACTATGAGTGGATTTCATGTGGATTTGAATGTTTATTTATTCATTTTTGTAATGTAATATGTTAGAATCCATAATTAAAATTTAATTTTTAAGTTATTTTTCAACCTCACTGGAAACTCGAATTTCATCTCCCAAATAGTTATTATTTCATTTTTTGCTTGAGAATCATCCCTTGTCTCTTCTGTGTTTCATGAACTACTCTAAGTAGTAGTCATCAAAAATGATCACCAGTACATAGTATGGGATGACTTTTGGTTAGAGTAGTTCAAGAAACATAGGTGTATGTACACCAATATAGGATATAAATATCAAACAACAAAAGGAAATAATAACTATTTAGGAGGTATGTCATCATGGAACTTTGGAAGCACAATCCTGGGAGGAAGGCTAGTTTGAAAGAGGGAGTCCAATTCATCATCAAGATATGGAATACAATCAATGTCTAAGGATGTATTAAATAAAGGTAGTAAATTTTATTTCTATTTTAGTATTTTAGTATTATATCTTTGTTCAAAAAAGTAACAATTTTCATTCAAGATGCATGCAATTTTGGAATTTTATGCATGGAGTGTATTGTTTTGTTGTTATTCAAGACAAATTAAATGTTTGACTACATATGCAGAAAACAATTTCTGCACATGATGATGTTACCAATCTCTAGGAAGAATAATATATTGATGATTAAACTATGGAATTATTAGGGTATCAACACCATGTTGATGAAAAAACAACAAAGGCACAGCATCACAGTGGTGAATAAAATTATCAAGGCAAGAATTCATGGTATAAAATTTTAGGATGGTTGGAATCAACGCATCTAACCTATTGACCCCAAAAACTAAATGTTCATTAGTTATCTTGGGGTCACAACGAGGATAAATATTCTGATTGATACTCATTTATGGAACCACATCAAACCTGTAATGAAGGAAATACTTTGGAAAGATATAACGGAAATGTTATAATATACTTTATCTATTTTACTGAAAAATATATAATGAAACATTGATTTAATTTTCATTATTCCTTGTAGACTTCGTTTATTATAGAATATTTTCATAAGAAATTTGTCTTAATAGAAACTAGAAAATATGATAGAGGCTTATAGATTCTTCTTATGAAGTTTCATCTTAGGGATGCTGAGGGGAAAATAAATCCCCACCCACCACTTAGTTATGCACACATTATAAAGCATGAAACAAGGAATTCATTCACCAATCATTGTAATGAGAAATCATTTTAGGTCAATTTTAGTCGATAATATATTATTTAAATTATTTATTTTATCCAACTTGATTCAAAAAGTTTAATATATAAAATAGAAAAAGAGTGTTGAAAATAAAGAACGTGCATCAAAACCAACATAACCCAATCACAAAGCCAGGATAGAGTTTGATTCATTATAGAAGAAAATTGTAAGTATTTTAAATCAAAAATAAAAGATTAATTATGTGATATGAAAAAACATATGTTCCTTTGTCTATATGCAAATTGATGAATCAAAATCTGAAGCTACTTACATCCCATGTCATGTGCTATGGAAGGAGGCTTGTGTAAATAAATATTGTAAATTAATTGATGAAAACACAAAAATAGTATGGGAAGCATGTATAAGTATGACATAATTGTAATTTTTTATGCTTTATAACAATATTACATAAAAAATCTATTTATGTACATTTTTTTATATGGTTTAGACATAATAATCAGCAATGAATGTACCATAAGAAAAGGTACTTTCAGTAGCTTTGAAGTGGCCTGAACAATATGGTTGTGTTAGAGGATTAGGTTTTAGAGTCTCTCCTAGAACATATTTTGAGAATATAAAACCACATGAAGATACATATAATATGGTGAGACAGTTTTAGACACAAATAGGCTCACTTTAAGATATTATTTTTTGGTCTGGTTTGGCATACCAATGTATAAGAAATAATCAAAGCAAGTCGTAGGTGGAGTAAATATCCACACATGAACCAAATGATCCCACTATATTTGAGGATAGTCACTCCCCCCAAACAAATAAATTACATAGGGTAATCAATTTTTTCATTACACTTTCTCCAAAATTTGAATCAAACAACTTCTAATAACTTTATATTACTAAAATTCTATAGGATACATTTGTATGTGATTTGTATCTATCAACAACCATGTACCACCGTGTTGCGATGGGTACAATGTATAATATCCCGGGAGACCATCTAAATAATAAATATCTCCCAAAAGATAAAATTATATTGGGGACTTAGGTATCTTATGACCTAACTACTGAGTTTCTTATTCCACTTGATAGTCTGGATATTACAACTGTCGAAGCAACTATTGGAGATTTCATAGCATGGCTGTCTAATCTTATAAAGATACATGAGGTACATCTTTAACAAATTTTTTCATATGAAAACATGTAATAGTTTATCATAAAAGGACTGAAGTGAGTTATGATATTACATATGGATAAATCAGTGGAAAACGGAAGGTTGAATTAACAAAATCTAGTGAATCGACCAAGAAAAAAACAACCTTCTTAGAGTACCTTCTCCCCTCCAGTTCCATAAAAACATTTATTATCATTCCAAATTTATATAGAGACCACATTTAAAGATAAAACTATGTCTTACATTGAATATGAAGAAAAAATATATCGATATTCCTTGATATAAGTAATTGGTAGTCATACTCTAAATGATATTCTGAACCATGAATGCTTGGGAATCTCAGTTGTGAATACATACATAAGGAAAATTTTCATAATACGTCTGTCCAAATAATGAGATAATATGTTTATTAATGTTAATAACTATTAATATTTTCTATAGGAATTTATATCATAGATATATAAAGGGAATATCATGATAATAATGATTTGGATTCATTAATCCTTATATCATTTCTACACCAGAACATACTTTGAAGGAGGAAGTAATTAAGAAGAAAAAAGCTGAGTTACTCAAATCCATTAATAAAAAATCATCAGATAAAAGAATCTTTTTGATGCCTACAATGAAAATTTAAAACTCTAAAATCTAATCACAAAAAATATATTTTTAATTTTTTCATTACTTAATTGTTTTTATTTTTTTAGGATGCACAGGATGCTGATAACAGTCAATCTAGACACCCCAAATATTTATTTTTTGGATCCAATGCATGGATATAAAACCAACTAATCACACATGATGTGTATTGTGATTATTTAATACAATTTAATCAACATTTTATAGATAAACTTTGAAATATATGCCCAGTCTGTGTTTTAGAAAGAATCTTGTCATGATAGGGCGGTCGCTCAATACAGGATAAATCATGGAATGAAGTCGATGTCTAAAGAGATAAAGCATGTGGATTACTAAAAATGGAAACAAATTAAGTTATGTATAGTAAGATTTAAATATCAAAAAAATTCAAAACAATCTACTAATTTTGGTCAATGTTTCTGCAATGTCTGAAACAAGATAATGACATCGATTATGGATATTATGTTTTCAATTTTATGAGAGAAATCAGAAATCATGAAAAGACCAAAATCCCCCAACTAGTAATTTCTGAAGGTAATTAAAATTTCATTAAATATATTTCATAATAATTTATTTTTATATATTTTCTCAGTACAATCAAGATTGTTGATAACCAAGTTACTCAAAATAATAAATAAATTTATTTAGAGACGATTGGGCATCGTACTTTTTTCAAAATGTATACCGATAACAAATTTAGGTAATTACCTACTATGTTTGTGATCTAGTAGGATTTTTGGACTTCAAAATATATTTTGGTTTTGAATCATTAGTTTCATAATTCTTATATATTATTTTTTATCTCTTTCTCAAGGAGAAGTATAATGGAGGAAATCAATTTGTTTAGAAGCACTTACCGACAAATAATAAAATTGTTGGGAAATCACTAACGCAGAGGCAGAGGCGAAGGTGGAGATAGATTCAGAGGTAGATTCAGTGTCATAGACTGAAATGGGGGAGGAGACAGAGGTGAATACTGAGGTGGAGACATAGGTGGAGGATCATAAGAATCATTGTCTTGCAAACAATAAAATTTTTGGTCAATGAAGTATAATGAGGATCATACCATGATTTTGTTTGAGAAAAATTGTTTAAAAGTTTACTCAACAATTTTCACTTAATATAAGATCCATTGGTCAAGTGTTTCAGCTGACTTATTGAAATAGTTTTTTTCACCACTTATTCAAGTGATTTTATACAGGGTAGTAATCCACCTTTAAGATCATTCTATATTGGAAGCTTTAATTTCTCCACTAGTGTTATTGAATCAATATATGTACAACTCCCAATTATCAAATAGATATATAATGAAACTTAAATTTTTCAATAAATATGTGTGTAATTAACCTTTGAATTCAATAGGTTTATAAAATAACTATTGGAGGAAAAGTAGCATTGACATATCATGGTCATTGAGGAGGGATGGACTCCAAGTGTTCATTATCAGTTTAAAATTGACATTTTAATAAAAAAAACAGTGTCACTCATTGAAAATAGAGTAAACATGCTCAAATTATCTTGATAATTTGGGAAAACAAATCATAATTAATTTTTGATGTTTATTAATCAGTCTCATGTCAAACCCACACATGATATCACCTGTATAGCTCAAAGTGTGTGTTTCTAGTTTAAAATGACATTTTAGTAAAAAACACAAGTGGCATACTCAAAACTAAGGAAACACATTATTATTGGTTTGATATTATATTACAATGATTCATAAGTCATTTGGGACATGTAGGAATCAACTTAACCACAGTATGTCACATGGTGTGATCGGTATGACTCCAAGTGCATCTTTTTATTCAAAATTGACATTTATTTTAGTGAAAAAACAAATGACATACTAAAAACCAATCAAAAACATTTTGATTATTTTTAATTTAGGAAAATTATCCATAAGTCATTTTCTACATGTAGGAATCATCTTCACCTCAATATGATGCATGGTGTGACCGGTATGACTTCAAGTGTCTGTTATAGGTTTAAAATTGACATTTTAATACAAAAAAGTTTCACTAATTATAAACCATGAAAATGAACTTGTATTATATTTATAATTTGGTACAATGATTAATAATTAATTTTTGACATGTGAGAATCAGTCTCATTTCAAACCCACACATGATGCCACCTGTTTGGCTCAAAGTACGTGTGTCCAATTTAAAATGAGATTTTAGAGAAAAAAAAACAAGTGGCATACTCAAAATCAAGGAAAAACATTCTGATTGTTTTGATAATTTATTAAAACAATACATAATTCATTTGGGATGTGTATAAATCATCTTCACCTCAATATGATGCATGGTGTGACCGATATGACTCCTAGTGCATCTTTTTATCCAAAATCGACATTAATTTTAGTGAAAAATACAACTAACATACTGAAAATTGAGAAAAAAACATTTTGATTATTTTGGTACTTTAGGAAAATGATACATAAGTAATTTTAGATTTTTAGGAATCATCCGAACCTTAATCTGACTCATGGAGTGACTGGTATGACTCCAAGTGTCCATTATCAATTTAAAAATGACATTTTAATAAAAAAAGCGCCACTCACTAAAAACAGATAAAATGCACTCATATTGTCTTCATAATTTGGTACGATGATTCATAATTCATTTTTGACATGTATAAATCATTATCATGTCAAACCCACACAAGATTTCACCTATATGGGTCAAAGTGCATGTTTTCATTTTAAAATGACATTTTAGTAAAAAACAAAAGTGGCATACTCAAAACTGATGAAACACATTATGATTGTTTTGATACTTTATTAAAATGATCCATAATTAATTTTGGATGTGTATAAATCAGCCAAACCTCAATCAGACGCACAGTGTGACCGGTATGATTACAAGTGTGTCTTTTTATTCAAAATTGGCATTAATTTTAGTGAAAAAAACAACTGACATACTCGAAACTAAGAAAACACATTCGGATTGTTTTGGTACTTTAGTAAAATGATATATAAGTCTTTTTTGATGTGTATAAATAAGACTCACCTCAATCCGACTCAAGGTGTGATCAGTATGACTCCAAGTGCTTATTATTAGTTTAAAATTGACATTTTAATACAAAAAAAGTTTAACGCAATAAAAACTGCAAAAACATGATCATATTTTATTGATAATTTGGTATAATAATTCATAATTAATTTTTAACATTTATTAATTAGTCTAATATTAAACCCATACACTATGCCACCAATATGGCTCAAAGTTCTTTTTTCTAGTTTAAAAAGACATTTTAGTAAAAAACCGAAGTGGCATACTCAAAATCAAGAAAACACATTCTGATTGTTTTGATAATTTAGGAGAAGGATCAATCAGTCATTTGGTATATTTTAAGGTCATCTGAACTTTAATATGATGCACGGTGTGATTAGTATGACTCCAAGTTCATCTTTTTATCCAAAATCGACAATAATTTTAGTGAAAAAGACAACTAACATACTCAAAATTGAACAAAAGAATTCATATTTTTTTGTACTTTAGTATAATGATACATAAACCATTTTTTATGTGTATGAATCATATTCACCTCAATCCGATGCATGGTGTGACTGGTATGACTGCAAGTGTCTGTTATCAGTTTAAAATTGACATTTTAATACAAAAAAGTGTCACTCACTCAAAATTGAGCAAACACGCACTGATTTTCTTGATAATTTAGAAAGATGATTCATAATTAATTTTTTAAATTTATTAATCTATCTCATTTCAAACCCATACATGATTCTACCTTTATGGCTCAAAGTATGTGTTTCTAGTTTAAAATGACATTTTAGGAAAAAAACGAAAGTGGCGTACACAAAACGGAGTAAATTCATTCTTATTTTTTTGATACTTTAGGAAAAAAATTCATATGTCATTTGGGACATGTATAAATCATCCACACCTCAATCTGACACACGTTTTTATTGGTATGAATCCAAGTGTATCTTTTTATTCAAAATTGACATTAATTTTAGTGAAAAAAACAATTGACATACTCAAAATTGAGAAAACAGATTTGTATTGTTTTGGTACTTTATTAAAATTATACATAAGTAACTTTTGATTTTTATGAATCACCTTCACCTCAATACAATGAATAGTATTACTGGTATAACTCTAAGTGTCCATTATCAGTTTGAAATTGACATTTTAATACAAAAAAAAGGTGTTACACAATGAAAACTAAGTAAATGCACTCATATTGTCTTGATAATTTGGGTAAATGATTTATAATTCATTTGTGATGTTTATGAATCATTTTCATGTCAAACCCACATAGGATTCCACCTGTATGGCTAAAAGTTTCTGTTTCAAGCTTAAAATGACATTTTAGTAAAAAACACAAGTGTCGTGCTCAAAACCAAGGAAACACATTCTGATTGTTTTGATACTTTATTAAAATGATCCATAAGTTATTTGAGACATGTAGAAATTATATTCACCTCAATCTGGTTCATGGTGTGATCATTATGAATCCAAGTGCGTCATTTTATTCAAAAATGACATTAATGTTTGTGAAAAAACAATTGACATACTCAAAACTAATCAAACACATTATAATTGTTTTGGTAATTTAGTAAAATGATCCATAATTAATTTTTGATGTGTAGGAATCATCTGCACCTCAATATGATGCATGGTGTGACTAGTATGACTCCAAGTATTTGTTATTAGTTTAAAATTGATATTTTAATATAAAAAAGTGTCACTCACTGAAAACCATGAAAATGAACTCATATTTTCTTCATAATTTGGGAAAATAATTCCTAATTCATTTATTAAATGTATGAATCAGACACATGTCAAACCCATACACTAATCCACCTGTATTTCTCAAAATGTGTGTTTCCAGTTTAAAAAATAATTTTAGTAAAAAAACACAAGTGGCATACTCAAAATTGAGGAAATAAATTTTTATTACTTTTATAATTTATAAAATTGATCGATAAGTCATTTGGGACATGTGAGAATCCTCCCAACATTAATTTGATGCACAGTGTGACTGGTATGACTCTAATTTCATCTTTTTATTAAAAATTGACATTAATTTTAGTGAAAAAAATAAATGACATACTCAAAACCAAGAAAAATCATTCAGATTGTTTTGGTACTTTAGTATAATAATCCATAAGTCATTTGAGATGTGTAGGAATCATTGAAACCTCAATCTGACACATGGTTTGACTGGTATGACTCCAAGTGTCTGTTATCAGTTTAAAATTTACATTTTAATACAAAAAAAATATCACTCACTAAAAACTAAGAAAACACACTTTTATTGTCTTGATAATTTGGTATAACAATTCATAATTAATTTTTCACATGTATTAATCATTCTCATGTCAAAACCATAAATGATGACAGGTGTATTGCTCAAAGTGCGAGTTTTGAGTTTAAAATGACATTTTAGTAAAAAACACAAGTGGTATACTCAAAACCAAGTAAATACATTCTGATTGTTTTTATACTTTAGTAAAACTGTCTATAAGTCATTTGAGACATTTATAAATTAGTCACACCTCAACCCAATGCACGGTGTGACCAGTATGACTCCAAGTGCATCTTTTTATTCAAAATTGACATTAATTTTAGTGAAAAAATCAACTGACATACTCAAATATGATAAAATGAATTTTTATTGTTTTGGTAATTTAGTAAAAAGATCCATAAAAATTTTTTGATGTGTAGGAATCATATTCACCTAAATCCAATGCATGGTGTGACTGGTATGACTCAAAGTGTCAGTTATCAGTTTAAATTTGACATTTTAATACAAAAAAAATCCACTCACTAAAAAATGAGAAAACATTCTCATATTGTCTTAATAATTTAGGATAGTGATTCATAATTAATTTTGTTTTGTGTGTGTTAATAAGTTTTATGTGAAACCCACAAACAATTCCACCTATATGGCCAAAGTGTGTGTTTCCACTTTAAAATGACATTTTAGTAAAATACAAAAGTGGTGTACTCAAAACTAAGGAAACGCATTATGATTATTTTGATACTTTAGGAAAATGGTCCATGAGTCATTTTTGACTTGTATAAATTATCCTCACCTCAATCTGATGCATGGTGTGACTGATATGAATTCATGTGCATCTTTTTATTCAAAATTGACAATAATTTTAGTGAAAAAAAACAACTGACATACTCAAAAACTGAGAAAAAGAATTTTTATTATTTTGGTAGTTTAGGAAAACGATTCATAAGTCATTTTTGATGTTTAGGAATCATCTGTACCTCAATCCGATGCATGGTGTGACCGATATGACTCCAAGTGCGTCTTTTTATTCAAAATTGACATTGATTTAAATCAAAAAAACAACTAACATACTCAAAACCCAGAAAATTCATTCGTATTGTTTTTTTACTTCAAGAAAATAATCCATAAGTCATTTGTGACATGTATAAATTAGTCACAGCTCAATTCTACTCATGGTGTGACCTGTATGACTCCAAGTGCTCCTTTTTATTCAAAATTTACATTTATTTTAGTAAAAAAACTAAAAAACCCTATAATAGTGTTTTTTCTTTTATTTTTGTTAGAAATTTTATTTAATTTAAATTAATTATTTTTATATTATTTTGGTAATTTCTTTTTCTATTTTTTTTTTGTAGTGTGTTGTTACAACACACTACACTTGTTTCTAGTGTTGTAGTGTGTTATAGCATCATGTTGTATTTTTCACCTTTATTAGAGCTACAAAATGTACTGATAAATATATCCTTTATCAGCACTTGTATAATCACTAATAAAGGGATCCATTATTATCACTTTTTAAAGCACCGATAAAGTTATCTTTATCAGTGTTAAATAAAATCACTGATAAATGGTATCTTTTATCAGTGCTTTTATTTTCAATGATAAAGCTACCCTTTATCAACACTTTTCTAGAATTGATAAAATCCTTGGAATTTTAACTATTATGAGTTAGTTATTTCTACTCTATCATTGATAAAGTCCTATTCTAGTGCTGTTAAAAGTGTGTTTTTCAGTATTTTCATTTCATAAGGATGAGCATGAGTCAAGGCTAACCACCAAGACCATTACACATAATGTCTCATGAGACTAAATATTATCCAATGCATTGGAGAACTATATTAGAACACCCATCATAGCATGTTCATGAATATGTGTGCAATATAAATAATCATATATAAGGAATCAAACATAAAAATAAGGGTTACCCATGGAAATAATTGGGTATCATAACCATGTCAAAAGGCATATCAAAAGGGAATATCATAATGGTTTCCATGAAAGAATGAATTTAAATCATAAATGTACATTCATAAGGTAAAATAGGAATATATCATGATAATTAATGTCAAACTGAAGTGAAAACTTGTAAAAAGGGTGTTTAAGAGACTTTAGAAATAAAATATTTTAGTGTGGTTTAAGGGAAAATGTTCAAGACTCTTTAAAATAGAAAAGGAATAATTGTTTGTATAAAACCAAAAATGATCCAAGATATTTTTTCATGTTAAATTTTTTTATTTTAGAAAAATAATGGTGGATTAAAATATATTATGTAGTGTACTTGAAAATGGGTAAGAAATTAGAAAGTTCCCTTTAATCGGGCTTGCTTACTGGGAAGAATTGGGAAGGGAGCCTTTTTAAAACATGTATTTCCCTGAAAATGAAGGATGAAATGATATGGATACATAAGTTTTAAAAATATACATATAATTTAGAATAATTATATAAAAATAACAAAAAATTTCATTGGGGTAAAGATAGAGAAAATGGGACCCGAAGGAAAAATGGAGGTTCAAAAAGAATCCCTTACACTATGTTTAAAAGTGTTATGAACCTGATCTTAATGTCCTAGATAATAAAATTAAATCAATAATTAGTTAAATGAGAACATTTTATACAATTTTTTATTTATTATAATTTTATTTAGTTCATTTATGGCCTTTTTTATGGGTTATGAGACTCGGTTTCATCATTCGGGAGCGTTGGTTTCCTTAGTTTTCATGATCGGTTTACTTGTATACATGTACGGAAAATTATGTAAAATGAGAATGTTTTTCCAAAATTGAAGTTATAATTTATTAATAAAAATATTAAATATTAAATATTTATATAATTGATTTGTTTATTTGGGGTGAAGATGAGTCATTAGATAAGACGTTAGTGATAATCCTTTATATTAATTTGGCGGTTTCTCGATCATCATAGATTTGTTGTGTTTTATTAATTGATATCATGAATATATAATGGTTCCATAACATTATATAGGATTTAATACATATATTATAATATTTAATAACAATAAAAATGTTTTTATGACCATCCCTAAAGGAAAAAATAGAAATTGAAAACTCATCGTCCTTGAATGCGATAAATTAACACATCACAGATGATGTTTTCATTTTTAGAAAAACAAGGGTAGGGAGAAAAAATGATGATAGATTATTATATTAACATAATAAAATTCCATTATATGTGATATATTTTAGTTACCAAGCTACTTGGATAAGGGTATGTGAGGAGAGGATAAGAAAAGAAAATAAATTGGAAATAAATTAAAATAAAAGAAAATAGGTTTTTACCTCTTGAATTCTTTTCTTTGAGAACCTTTTTGAGGAACTTGAGCTTGGTATTTTATTGATACCAAAGGATCCTGGAAATGGGGGAGAGTCTTGGAAAAATTATTGGTTAGAAATTTTACAAGGATCAAAGCTTTAAATGTGTGAGAAAAATAGGTGGTGATGGGTGGTATTTATAATGGATGAGAGGGGTGTTTTCTCATTATTTTATTCATTAGTTTATTATTTTTCCTCAAGACAACAAATAGTGATGATTACATGAATAAATAAATTAAATAGATAAGTATAATTCTATATTATTTTTCTTACATCAGTGATGACTCGAGTAATAGTTTATTTAACTTATATTGTATATATACCGTAAATTACCATATTTTACTATTCACTAAAAATTCAACTATTTTAGAAAAATCCCAAAAATTAACCCTAACCATATTTTGAAATGTATAATTAAAAAATGAACTCAATTTTATTAAAATTATAACTGATTTTATAAAACTTTGAAAAAATAATTAAGGTCAAAAAAAATTATATTATAATCATAAGATAAAAAATATCAATTTATTAATCTATTTTATAAAATAAATTTTCCTTTAAATAGTTATATTAATTATATAATTTTAAATAAACATTTATGTTTTATAAAAATACCAACACTTTATTAATCATTTTCAACACATTTATTTTCTTATTTAATTATATAAATATATCATATTTTTATTTATAGTATGGATAAATTTTATTTATAATTTCATAGGTGGATTTTCTATTTTATTGGATCATTTACTATTTATAATGTTCATATTACTATTGCAAAGGTCAAGTTATTATTTCATTGGTTTAGGTTCCTTAATTTCTACAAATACTTATTATTTCATTCATTCTTCATTCATAAAGTTTGTATTGTGTTCTATATTTTATTTTATATGATTTATGAAATATCATATAATTATAAGAAGGTAATTTTCATTGATAAAATTTTGTTTAGTTACATTAGGTGGGCAATAAATCCTCTTTTCATGCACTAAGAAATGATCAAGTAAAATTCCACTGTGACCTTTTAGGGGGTATTACCCCTAGGTACAACTATTCCAAAGCCATGCCATTTTTAGTATCCATACATGGATTATTTTTCATTGAAACCACTTAATATATACTTTTCCATTATTTAAGGATTTTTTCCTATGTTTATTAATATCATTATGGTTTGACTAAGGTTTTCTAATCCTAATCCCCAAAAATAACCAAAATTTCCTCTAATACCAGCTATGACAACCCATGTCTTTAATAAACCTAAATTCAAGATTTATTACATAAAGATACTCATAATACAATACCAAAAAATAGTGGGGCATAGTGTATTTGGGAAATTAGGTACATAGAACATTAACATTAATCCTAGGTACAACAACATTATTTAAAAACTCCAAAACATGCCCTTATAATCCATCGATCTTCTAATACTGCATGGGATATCCTAGGGGCATACATAAGAAAAGGGTCATCTATATAGCCCATTAATAGGATAATAAAAGAATAACATGATAAATGAATTAATACATATTAGTTAAGAGGGAAATAAAGGTGATATAAAAGGGGTGAGAATAAAAAATCTGATCATCAAATCATGATATAAGATGATGACATCAAGGCAATGTAGGAATGTGGTAACAACATAAAACAAGACATCATAAAAATAAGTCAAGGATAATCATTGAGACATCTTAACATAGTGTGATTATGATAATCTCCCATGAACCATACATGGTATCTCATGAGATAAAACATTACCCAATGTGTTAGAGCTATATATAATTTTGTATCCACCCATCACATTCATATCATGTACGTGCATTTCTGTGCCACATAAATCATACGAAATAAGAACATATTTCATGAATTTTAACCCCATGATTAAGTATTTTGGGTTATATACATGGAAGTAAGAAACAAATGAATGATAATTATATCTAGGTGAATTCCCTTGAGTGGAAATAGGCATGGGTATTCACTATGAAAATGTTTCACATAGAAAATCACAAGATTATTTCAGAAGTATAACGGGTGTATATATATATTAATGAAAGGGTTTGAGGAAATTTAAATAGGTTATCTAAAAACTTTTAAATCATAAAGATAGTTATAGGGATGTTTAGAAACCTATTCCAACATGAACAATTATAAATAAAAAGGCATAGTACATAGGAAGTGCTTGAATAAGAGGAGGAAGAGTGAATCACTTACCTTGAGAGGGCACTTCTAAAAGCTTGGTATCATACTCTTAAGAGATTGGGAATGTGTTGGGAGGGATATAAAAAGATAAATTTAGAGTAACTAAATTCTTAAAGGGTTTTTAGTGAAGAGGAATGAAAGTTTTATTGGGTTGTTATAACAAAAGAGAGGGGAATTATTTATTAATTTCTAAACTTATGTGTTGGGATCTACAAGAAAAAATAATCAAAAACACAAACCTTACCATGGGTTTTCCAATGGTTTATACCAGAGTGTAGGTTTTTTAATTATTTTATAATTCTAAGAACTGAACTCATTAAAATAATACTCTTGGTGATGTGGAAGTGATTCATGTTCAAAAAGAATTAATTTTAAAACTTTAAAATATAATATATGTTTTGGAGGATTCATTAAGGGTTTATAAAATTAATAAAATAAATTAAAAATAGATTATTTTAAATTGGAATCATATTTTTGGTTAGTTATTCCCTTTATAATATTTATTACATCACTTTTTTTATATAATTATGTCATAATACATACCAAATATTTATATCGTATTTAATTTTTACCCAAATAATTTGATTGTCTTGAAAAATTATGGAAAAATCACCATTAGATAATTTCAATATAATGATTTCAAAAATAATATTTATTTTATCCAAATATTTTCTAAATATTATAATTTTTACTTTTAAATAAAAAAATATTTAATGAAAAATCCTATTTTTTATATTAACCACTTTCTAAACCTTATAAAAATCGTGTTGGAATTCATTAATTTATTTTATCATTAATATTTAAATAATTATTATCTAATAAGATTATTTTATTAAAATATCATTTATTTCAAAATTCCTTGAATGTTTCAAAATAGTGTATTATTTGATTCTATATATTTCCCAAAAATACAATTTTGATTTCTCAGTGTCAAAATATAAATTTTATCAAACTCATTATATAATCATTGATAAAGTAATAAAAAAAATGAGATAAATATAAAAATTATTTTATTAAAAATAAAATATAAAAAGGCATATTACTATAGTCTAGATACATAACCCATCATTACACCAGTGTATTCCCTAAGCGTAAGGTGTGTGATGGTGACACTTTCTTGGGGTGGTTTGGCAAACATGGCTTAGGCCGTGATCTCGATGAGCTTAAACATCTCCCATAAATGGTTTCTATCATGTTTTTGTTGTTAGATATTATCTTGGGATTGGTTAAGGGAAAATCCCAATGATTCCATCTCCCTTGTAATCTCTGATAAATGGGCTCCATATGGTACAATCCTACTGATTGTGGTCTTCGCTTATTCTGTCTATGTTAATTAGATTTTATCATAACCCTTACTATATATTATTCTTAACAATAATTTTTCAATGGATACATTATCAATGGTTATGATTCATAATAATATTTTAAATCCAATAGGTTATATCAGTTATGATTCTTAATGATATTTTAAGTCCAACTAACTATATTGGTCCAAAATAACCAAAGCAGTGCATGTGTTTTCTATAACTATAGTGAATTTACCCAATGAAAAGGGAATTTAATTTATAAATATTAGATTTGTTACAGTATATAAATATTTTTTATATTTAAATATGCATAGGATTTTTATACAGTAGGTATTTCACGTGATGTAATGGCCTATTACAACTTCTCTCCCAAACGGTTTCATCAATCCATGAACCAATGTTTTTTTCATTATATATTTTCATTTATTCATTGAAATGAGTTCAATAAATAATACCCAATATACAATAAATCATATGATACGTTATGAATAGGATCCTCAGGATTCTACTATATATAAATTGAAGAGTTGTCTTTTTTGGGTATGGCTTGTCATATCTGTGATTTTCCTTTGAGTTATTTTTCTATTTATTTTTAATCAACCTTTTTCTCTTAGGTTTTCCTTTCAGTTTTCGGAGAAAAGTGTTAATTTTGGGTAGAAAGACCATGGTGCATGGTGGGATCATGGTTAGTGTTAATTGTGCTCCTTTCCCAGGTAACCATGCAATAGGTGTGTGAGTGGGACAAAAGCTACCACGCAACTAGTGCACGGTTAGTCAAACTATGTGCCTCAACCTAGGTGCCCGTGTGGTAGATGGACATTTTGAGGTATCAGCCACCACATAGATAGCACATGGTTAGTTAGACAATGTGGAGTAAACATGGATTAGGTTTTTCTTAGACATAAGGAGAATCATGGTCGTTGTACGGTTTGTCAAACTTTTTAGACTAACCTTGCAGCCAGTCCATGTCATTAAAAAATATGTTTAGAGTTTTCTCTCTC
Source organism: Viscum album (assembly GCA_963277665.1). Classification (NCBI taxonomy): domain Eukaryota; kingdom Viridiplantae; phylum Streptophyta; class Magnoliopsida; order Santalales; family Viscaceae; genus Viscum; species Viscum album. The sequence goes on along the minus strand of OY728127.1, from coordinate 37,181,822 downwards.
CCCAATTTTAAGCCCTAAACCCTGATTTTTCTCTCTCACTTAGGATTCCAGAACCTAGGTGTGCCTCCCTCTCCATTTCCATCCTTGGAGCTCCATTTTTGTGCCAGATTTAGTGCAATTCCTCCTATTTTATTCAAGTAAGTGTGTTCTCCCTCGTTTTCTTTCTACAATATAGGGTTTTCTTCTTATTCTTTGGGGTTTCTCTCCTCCAGTGGGTAGGGTTATGATTTTAGGGTTTTAACTTTATTATTTGGGTTTGATCTTGTTGTCTAGGTCCTTATCTTTCTTTCTTGAGGTATGGTTGATGTGTGTTTGGAGTTTCGCACCAGATTTTGGTAATTTCTACACCCAAGGTAGGTTATTCCATGATTAAACATTATTTGACGAATTTATTATTCTTTATTGTGTATTTTTACATGTTCTGTGATCTATGTGGTTGGTGCTAAAGGGTATTTTGAAAGGAATTGATATGTATTTGGTTTGTAAATAGCTTTTCAATATGAAAATGGGTTTATTTCTTGTGAAAAGCCTTGTTGTGCCTCTTGAAGGTGTTTTATAAATTGTGAAAGTGGCTTATTAAATTGTGTAATTGATGTGAATCATGTTTTGAAAATTTTTTGGTGTGTGTTTTTTTTATAGAGTACATGGGTGTGGAAGTGATGGAATAATGTGTTTGTTTCCTTGTTTGGATTAAATGATGCGAAAGTGATGTGTTACGTGGCATGTGAAACATACTTGATCATAAAGGGAAACCTGGGTAACTAGGTGGGAAGACAAGGATTAGTATACTAGTTGACTCAAAAGTGGTTCATCCCAGATTCAACTAGTTTTATTGATGATGAAATCTCTAACCAAACATTGTGATTATTAGATACCACTAGGCCATTGGGTTGTCCCATCCTAGTGGCTCATGCATTAGAACGTTGTTAGTTATGTTTTATATGACACATTTCACTAAGATACGATGTACCAAGTGTCCCATTTCTAGCTAGGTCCTAGAGGGTTCTCCCGTTTCTATTTCTCTATGTTAATAACAAACTTATCATTGGAATATGGTAAACTTTGTGGTTATTTGAAAAACAGGCATGGTTTTCTCTAAAATTGTTTTCCATAAAATTTGTATCTAGAATTTATTTTATAAAACTTGGAAGTTTATTTATCTTATAATGTTTATAGCATGGAATATTTTATTGGGTAGAATCTTAATGGTCTTTGGATCACGGCCTACTTACACCTTTGGGTGTAATTAGACTTGGTTATGTTTGACATAGGTAAAGGCTAGGTGTTTGGAGATGGTGGTTCATGTTGCTATAGGTCGCCTTTTTATAGGGTCGATGGTGGTAGCTTGGGGTTGATTCTCCTCTTGTCATGTGGTGGTTTTTGGGATAGTTTTTATTCCCCTTTATTGTTTCCCCTTTCTGTATTTTTATTTAATTTTGTAAACTAAAATCTGAAAAAATATTTATTCCATGTTTGGTTGAGTGTTTTAAGTTTTGGATTATTTTCTTTGTTGGTCATTTTATTTTTATAAAATTAGTTGAATCATTTTCATGTTGTATCATGGATACTTGGGAACCTGTTTCCAACCCATGGGGATTGGTAATGCCCTTCGGGCCATGCCACAGATCGGGTTGGGCACCAATTCAGATGAAGACCTAACTTGGTTCATGAAAAAATGGTATCAGAGAAGGTTTCTCTTTTGGATCATGTTATTTGGTATGAGTCTATATATACTGGAGTCAGGACGATCGAGGTTTGGAGTTCTGGATGTGAGTAGGTTGTCTAGACATCACGCCTCATGGAAGGCCTCAAGTTTCCATGGGATGTTGGGAATTCTTGTTTGACTTCTCTTCTAGGGGAGATGTACAGGATATAGACTGTGCATGGACACTGGGTGGGGGTGAAGTGGTTTGGTTGTCACATTTTCGTGGCGTGTTTTATTTATTTTTATTTATTATTATTGCTGAGAATTTTTATATTTATTGTATTGGTGGTTTTTTTGTTATTGTTCCTTTTTTTAGAAACATGCCTCTTAGAAGATTTACCTTGTAACCATAGGAAGAAGTTGGAGAGAGTTGTACCTCACTACTTGATCAGAGGTTAGTGGAAGTTGTGGTCTGGGTTGTTTAGGTTCTAGGGAAAGTATTGGGTCCTGGTCATGCTCTAGTCAAGGAATCTGAACCTGGTCCTAGGAAGGACAAAGCCCAGGAGTTCCTTAAGAACAAACCTCTTTCTTTCTTAGGTAGCATGGAGCCTCAGGAATCAGATGAGTGGATTGAGAAGATATATTACATGTTTTAATTCCTTGACACTTTTTAGGAAGTTAGGGTGAAATGTGAATCGTTCTTTCTAGAAGGTATCAGTCATATGTTGTGGGACTCAGTGATTCAAGCTTGAAAGCATGAGCAGATGAGATGGAAATACTTCAAGGTTTTCTTAAATAACCATCATTTCCCTGAGGTCTTGGCCTAAGCCAGATCCTGAGAGTTTTGGTATCTCATTCAAGGGAACCAATCAGTAATGGATTATGCCAACATCTTTACTGAGCTAGTTCAATATACACCCAAAATAGTTTCCAATGAGAAGATGAAGGATCAAAGGTTAGAAATGGGTTTTTGGACAGAGATCTATTATCAGGTATTTCTATTCAAGTTAAATACATATGCAAAAGTAGTTGGCCAAGATTTCATGGTGGAGATTGACTAAAAATGCAGTTCTAGTTCCTCTAGGGTAATGTCAGTAATGGGAAGTGGCAGTTCATTTGAGAATAAGAGGAATTGAGATAATCAGGGGAAAAGGGGAGGTGGTAGTTCATCCCATCATTCTAGGAAGTCTTCATTTGTGGCTTCCAATGTTGGGTATGTTGTGTGATAACAGTGCGTGAAGGTAGGACACATAAAACTTGTATGTATGTCCCCTTCTAATCCCTATCATCAATGCAGAGCTATAGGAAACCTACTAATTTTTTCAAGGTGATGTGCACATACCAGAGTGGAGAGAGATATGTGGATTCTAGGGGAATGTTAAGCTGTCCAGGATAGTGTCATCTCATTTCGGTGGTCACGGTGGAAAGACCAGATCTTCTTCTAGTTAGAGTCAGTTTAGGTAAGATCCATAGTTTAGTGGTCATGTTCGGACTCAAGCAATGACCATACATCTTCATGTTGTGGATCAAGCACCAGTGGGATCAGATTCAGGTCCCTCAATAGTTTGAGGTACCATTCTGATTGCATCTTCTATAGTAGCTATTTTTTTATATTGGTGCTTTTGTTTCTTTTATCTCTTTCCATCTTGTGAATCTATTGAGCTTACCAACTAATATTATATCTTTTTAAATGGAATTGGTAACATCATTGGGGAATAAAAAAGAGAGGGGTCTCAGGTTCCCTTCTTGTGCACTCTCCGTATAAAGGGTCGAGCTGGAATGGGATTTCCTAGTCCTAGATATAGAACTTTTTGATGTAATCCTTGTAATGGATTGGATGGTGCACTTTAAAGCATGTATTGATTGTTATAAGCAGTGGGTAAGTTTCATGGAACCTGATGTGAGTACTCAAGTTTTTATTGGAGAGTGGGATCCTCGGTCAGGTTATTCTGGACCTCAAATCCTAGAGTTGGGTAATCTTATTTTTCAGTTATCAGTGCTCATGTTGGAGGAATATGGTGGTACTTCTGAGGTGAAATTACCTCCTATAGTGGATGAGTTCCCAGAGGTATTCCCATATGACTTTTCAGGTTTAGCCCCAAAATGGGATGTGGAGTTCTCAATTGATTTGGTGATGGGGACACAACCTATATATCTTACCACATATCGTATGTCCCCCACCGAGCTAAGGGAATTAAATATATAGCTAGACGGTTTGTAATCCAAAGGATTAATTCACACAAGAATCACTCCTTTGGCCTCCCTAGTCTTATTTTCAAAGAAGGCCGATGGATCTCTCTGGTTGTGTATCAATTACCGGGAGATGGATAAGGTAACCATAAAGAACAAGTAACCTATTCTCCAAATTGATGGCTTGTTTGATCAGCTGAAAGGTGAAAAGTGGTTCTCCAAGATAGACTTGCATTCTGGTTACCACCAAGTTAGGGTGAAAGTGGATAATATTCCAAATATGTATTTTCAGAGTAGGTACGGCCACTTTGAGTACTCTTTCATGTCTTTCAGGTTGATGAATGCTTCCTTGGTTTTTATGGTTCTCATAAACAGGGTACTCCACCAATATCTAGACTCTTTTTTCATGGTATTAATGGATAATATCCTAGTTTATTCTAGATCCTAGGAAGATCATGACCATAATTTGAGGATCGTGTTGGGAACTCTGTGGGGCCATCATCTCTATGAAAAGTTTTCAAAGTGCACTTTATGGATCAAGGAAGTGAAGTTTCTTGGTCATGTGATCTCAAAAATAAGGGGTTTCGGTAGACCTCGATAAGAAGAGTGTGGTTATGTCATGGGAGCAGTAGAATAATGTGTTTGAGATTAGGAGTTTTCTTATCTTGGATGGTTATTATAAGTGGTTAGTTTGGTACTTATCTCATCTTGCTTCCTCCTTGACACCACTCACCCAGAAAGAAGTGAAGTTTGAATGGATCCCATAATTTCAGGTGTCCTTTGAAGAGCTGAAGTGGTGGTTGACTATAGCACCTATGTTGATCTTTCTAGAGTCGATAAATGGGTAAATGATTTTTTTCAATGCTTCAAGTATGGGTCTCAAATTTTTGATTATGAAAGATGATAATGTGGCGGAATATGGATATTTCCAACTCCGACCACATGAAAAGAACTACCTGACCCATGACTTGTAGTTAGTAGTGGTGATGCATGATGTGAAGACATGGCATCATTATCTTTTTGGGGAGAAATTTGTGGTTTACTCTAATCATAAGAGTTTATCCTACATATTCTCACAAAAGGATCTAAAATTGAGGCAATTTCATTGGATTGAGTATTTTTTGGGGTTCAAATTTAATATCTCCTACACCCTAGGCAAGTGTAATGTCATGGATAACACCTTGAGAAGAAAAGTTCCAGTGAATACATTAATAAATTCCAATGATGAGTGGACCTTAATGTGAATCTTTTCTCAGATGCACCTAGAGACCAAGGAGCACAGTGGAGGTGTGTTCCTAGAGAGTGTTTAGTTGTCTCTTTCTCTTCTAGAGTTGATTCAGTAGGAGAATCCTAGTGATCAGTTGTTCTAGTATTCTATGTAGTTTCTTTATGGTGGGGATACATATTGTGGTTGGTTGTTGTCTCCCTAGAGAATCTTGTGCTTTAAGGTCCGTTTTGGGGTGTCGTTTTCTCTGAGGGAGGTGATGATGTAGAATATTCACCAGTCTCAGTGGGTCAATCATCTTGGAGCTACCAAGATATATTATGACATTTTTTGGTAGTTCTAGTGGTCATGAATGAGGTGAGAGATAGATGACTTTGTATCGAGGTGTTATACATGTCATTAGGTAAAATCATGGCATCAAATTCCCTCTTGTTTGCTTCAGCTGTTACCCATTCCTACATAAAAGTAGGATGATGATTCCATGGATTTCATTATTGGGTTGCCTCATACACCTTTGGGAAAGATTTCCATTAGGGTTACGATCAATTGATTGACCAAATCATCCCATTTCATTCCAATTAAATATTCAGTGAAGGTTGAATAATCGGTCTAGTTGTTCATCCGAGAGGTGGTAAGGCTTTACAGTGTGCCATCAGTAATTGTTTCTAATAGAGACCCAAGTTTTAACTATCGTTTCCAAGAAGTCCTTTAGAAGGCATTGTAGTCACAAATCAAGATGATTATAGTATACCATCCTCAAAAGGATGGTCATAAGGAGAGGGAAAACCAGATTATGGAAGACATGCTTTGGGCATGTGTCTTAGATTTTGGTGGATCTTGGGACATCCATTTGGGATTGGTCAAATTTTCTTATAATAACATCTAATAGTCCTCTATTTGAATGGTTACTTTTGAGGAAATATATGGTTGGTTGTGTCGATCACCATTATGTTGGGATGAGGTGGGTGAGACCTCACTTTTGGGGCTGAGTTTGGTGTAAGAGACTTCTAAGAAGGTCAAGTTGATCAAACCGTGGTTATTGATAGCTCAGAGTTTCCAAAAATCTTATGAAGATTAGAGAAACCGAGATCTTGAGTTTTTCGTGAGTGACCAGGTGTTCTTGATGGTGGCTTCTCATTTGGGACATCATCATCTGGGTAAGAAAGGAAAGATAGCACTAAGGTATGTCAGACCTTTTGGGATCACCAAGAGGATTTTCAAGGTGGAATACAAGTTAGATTTTCCCTCTTAGTGGATTTCAATTCACAATATGTTTCATGTCTCCCAATTGAACAAGTATAATCTAGTCTTGTCTCATGTGCTAAATTGGGAAAAATTAGAATTAGATCCTGAATTATCCATGTTCAAATGGCCAGTTTGGGTAGTGGATTACCAAGATAAAGTGCTTCGTGAGAATTCTATTCCATTGGTTAGTGTCTTTTGGTATCATGGTAGTGATATGAATGAGACTTGGGAATGGAAGTCATGGTTTGAGAAAAAGTACCCATTCTTATATTCCAATAAATAATCTAGTTGACTTTCTAGGGATGGAAAGTTTCCATGGTGGAGATAATTTTCACATCCGTGATTTTCTTTAGAGACATTTTTCTATTTATTTTTGGTCTACCTTTTTCCTCTTGGGTTTTCCTTTTAGTTTTAGGAGAAAAATGTTAATTTTGGGTGGAAAACCATGGTGCATGGTTGAAGAACAATTAGTATTAACCATATGCCTTTCCCAGTTAGTCGTGTGGTAGGTTTCTTGGTTGGACAAAAGCTACTACATGGCTAGCACATTGTTAGTCATACCGTGCACCTCAGCCCAGGTACTCGTGTGGTAGATGTCCATTTTTAGGCAGTAGCTACCGCATGGGCGGCGCACTATTATTCAAACCATGTGGGGTGACCATTTAGTAGGTTCTTCTTAGACAGAAGGGGAATCACAGTTGCCATATGGTTTTTCAAACCATGCGTACTAACCATGCGGCCTATCTAGGTTATTAAAAATTAGGTTTTGAGTTTTCTATCTCCCTAAATTTAAGAACTAAACCCTCATTTTTATCTCCCACTTAATATTATAGACCCTAAGTGTGCCTCCCTATCCATTACCCTCCCTTGGAGCTCTATTTTTGTGCCGGATTTGATATGATTCCTCCTCGGTTCTTCAAGTAAGTGTCTTCTCTCTTGTTTTCTTCCTCTAATATATGGTTTTATTCCTATTACTTTGGGGTTCCTCTCCTAAAACAGGTAGGTTTGTGATTTTAGGGTTCAAACTTGATTATTTTGGTTCAATATTGGTGTCTAGGGCTTGATCTTTCTTCCTTGAGGTGCGGTTGAGGTGTGTTTGGAGTTTCGCATCAGATTTTGGGAATTTCTACACCCAAGGTAGGTGATTCTATGATTAAACATTATTGGATGAATTTATTATGCTTTCTTGTGTATTTTTATGTTTTCTATGATCTACATGGTTGGTGTGAAAGGGTTTTTTGAAAGTATTTGATAAGAATTTGGTTTGAAAAAGAGTTTATTTCTTGTGAAAAGCCCTGTTGTGCCTCTTGAGGGTGTTTTATAAATTGTGAAAGTGGATTTTTAAATTGTGTAATTGATACGAATCATGTTTTGAAAAGGTTTTGGTGTATTTTTTTTTTAAATAGGTCATGGGTGTTTAAGTGATGGCATAATGTGTGTGTTTCCTTGTTTGTCTTGAATGATGCAAAATTGATGTGTTATGTGGCATGTGGAACATACATGATCATAAAGGGAAACCTAGGTAACTAGGTGGGTGGAATAGGACTAGTAAGACAGTTGACTCGAAAGTGGTTTGTCCTAGATTCAACTAGAAGGATTGATGAGTAAAACTCTTACAAACAATTGTGATGATTAGAGACCACTTGGTCATTGGGGTATCCCCTACTAGTGGCTCGTTCTTGAGAATTTGTTAGTCATGGTTTTTATGCCACATTTCACTGAGATACAATGTACCTAGTGTCCCATTTTTAGCTAGTACCTAGAGGGTTCTCCCAAGACTAGTGCTCTATAGTAATATCGCACTTACCATCAGAATATGGTAAACTTTGTGGTTATTTCAAAAGAAGGCATGGTTTTCTCTAAAAAATCCATAAAACTTGTCTCTATCATTTCTTTTATAAAATGTTCGAGTTTATTTATCTTATAATTTTCATAGAATGGAATATTTTATTTGGTAGCATCCTACTAGGATTTGGATTACACCCTAATTACACCTTTTTATGTATGTAGACTTGGTTATATTTGACACTGGTAAAGGAAAGGTGTTTGGAGAATTTTGTTTAGGTTTCTAGAGGTCTCCTTTGTATGGGGTCGATTATAGTGGCTTGAGGGTGATTCTTCTATTGTTATGTGGTGGTTTTTGGGATAGTTTTTATTCCCCTTTGTTGTAGACCCATTTGGATTTTGTTTAATTTTTTAAACTGAAATATGAAAAACTTTTTATGCCATGTTTGGTTGAGTATTTTCAGTTTTGGATTATTTTCTTTGTTAGTCTTTTTATGTTTATAAAATTGGGTAAATCATTCCCATGTTTTATCATCGATACTTGGGAACTTGTTTCCATCCCATAGGGATTGGGAACACCCTTTGGTCCATGACATGGACCGGGTTGGGCACCAGTTTGGATGATGACCCATCTTGCTTCGTGACATGGCCAATCACGTTCATTATAAGAATTTTTGACCACTAGTTTCATGGAAATTTATTGAATCTATCTTACTTATGAATCTCATTAATTATATCATGAAGGCTCTAGAATACCTTTGATAATTTGTGATTCCTCCTGTTGTGAACCAGGATCCATTGGCTGGTGTATCATCTCAAATATAGGGTGATTTTTTTCATTTCTTCAGTGGTCTTTATCATGAAATTTATCATACAATAGAAGATGGATGTTTCTGTGAATGATTATCAAGTATGATCTATTTTATTATTATTTTACATGTTTTGATTCTTAAATAAATATCACCTATGTTTAGGTTGTTTTTAGTTTCTTGTGATCATTAGATGATCAATCAAAGACCATCATCTTCATCAAGGATTAAATGTGTTTTGATCACTGGTTTTGATGAATATTGCAACTGGTTTTTGAAGAACAGTGAACCATAAAATGAGTTGTTGGGTTATAGACCTTTACATGAGCTACATAAAGTTAATACATGATTTTAATTCACTTGAGTAGTCATGTAATGGTAACCCAAAGACTTACATTTACATGAAAGGTTCATGTAAAGGTAATAAGTAATTCTCCTTACTCGCATAAAGCAAATCTGAAGGTTACCTATACACAAGGTATTTGCATAAAGGTATTACCAATACATGATGGAGAATAATTTTTTACAGTATGTGTTGTATAAAGGTCGTTTCCTCCTACCCTTTCACATTTTTATACTGTGTAAGGGTCTTTTAAATTTACCCTTCCATAGAGGGTCTGTGTATAGGTAAAGAGAGGTTACCCATACATAAAGTGTATGCATGATGGTAAAAGGAAGCTACCCTCACACATAAAAGGGATTCTGCATTAGGTAAAGTTAAAAAATGTTTAAAAAACAATGTTTAAAATTTTTAAGGTTTATGAAATATTTATCAATCATAATAAATGGAATTTTGGGAATATTTAATTTATAAGGGATTTATAAGTTAATTAATTAATTATAAAATTTTAATAATTAAATAAATATTTTTTATGAAACATTTTATTTCCAAATATTAAATTTTAATATTAAAATACCTTTTACCTTATTATATGGCTTTCTTTATGATCAATAAATAAAATTTTTATTTATAAATTACAAAGGTCAATTTAGAGTGTTTATAAATTAAAAAAAATATATGATATATTATATAAAAAATTTATATTATATAAATTGAATTGTAAGATGTTTATAATTCATTAAATTTCATATAAACTCCATTTAATATAAAATATTAAAGAGTTCATGCTGAAATAAATATAAAAAAAATTATTCCTGGTAATTTATAAAAAGTTTGTAATTATCATTTATTTATGAATGTTCATAAATGATTATCACTTGTTTTGGAAAATAAACAAAAATTTTATTTATATGATAAATTTATTTGATATTCAGGTTTAGTGAATTTTTTAAGAAATGTGAATATTGTGTATGCTTTATGTTTAATTTTTAAACTGCTTATAGGAGTTAGAGTTATGAAATACATGTTAGGTGTGACTCCATAAAATTTTGTTTTAATTAACCAGTATCTCAGTTTGTAATTGGAGTTATGATATTGAGCATAGTTATTGAGTATTGTTTTTTCATTTTAGGTGTTATAATTTTCATGAATTGTATACTCCCTTCAATAATGTATCCCTTGGTAGAGGGACTTGGGTTTGGACCACCACAGACCTAGAGGATTTCACCTTGTTATAAAAGTGAATGGGGTTAACTATCTGTAGAGACCCGAAGCTTGATGTACATGGACATTACATTACTTTTTCGTAATACTTAATACCTAACAAAAATAGACACACAAGGACCGTAATAGTTTAGTGTCTTTGGAAACTCAGAATAAAATATTCTAATCATGGTGAAAGATCTTCAACATCTCCCATAAAGATCTTCCCCTTTTTTTTCTTACCTAAAACCTTTCTTTATATCCTGGGGAAAAGAAAACATAACAAGGGTGAGCTCAAATGCTCAGTAAGGGTAAGCATGGATAAAATAAAATATACTATATACATTTGAACTTAAAAACATGAACATAATGTTTAAACATCAAAAGCTTGAGCAATGACATAAAACATGGAAGTACGTAAGGAATAGATCATAAACAAACATTAAGAATGATAAAATAGCATGGGAATAAAACATGTAATTGTGGAATACATTAAACACATGTAATGATTTCCATAGTAGCCAAGTCATTGCTGCCAAGACCATCTTAGTGGAAAAAGTCCCATTCTGAATCGAGTTCACTCCTCATTTCAGTCCTGTAACACTGAACCGGATTAACTTACCGTTCCAGACATGTCTATCTCATGAGATATAAAACCTTTACCCAATTCATTGGAGGGAGATATAGGTCCCACCCATATTGTCATGACCCGTCCTCGGGAACCGTGTCGTGACTACCCCAAGCCCGCCTTCCATAGGCCAGGGGCTAGCGACTAGCACCAAAGGGGTAAATCCCGATAAATGGGAAGGCATTGTCTTTATAAAAGTAACAAAACACCACAGAGTACAAGCGGAAGTAAAACACTAAGTACAAAGAGAAGTTCTAAAAGGTAAATGGGTCAGAATAAAAACCCAAATGAAAGTACAACTACAACTGAACAAAGTACAAAAGGAAAATAAAACAGCTGGAAGAACGAAAGAGGCTCCTGGGTCATCCTCCTCGGATCCTACCTAAAGGGTAGGTACAGATGGCACAGCTCCTAGATCGTCCACCACGGATCCTACCTGAAGGGTAGGTACAGATAGCCTCCACAACGCTCTCGCCCGTCAACCTCCTCCGAGTGTCATCTCACTGTGAAGTCCGCCTCCAGATACTGACTCGTCGTGTAGTCCACCTCTGGGTACTGACTCATCGTGTAGTCCACCTCTGGGTACTGACTCGTCGTGTAGTCCACCTCCGGGTACCGTCCAGTCCTCGAACACTCGGCCTCCGTCAGCACAGCCCGTCGTCTGCAACCAACACAACGAGGTGCGGGCATAGCCCGTGCAGGGGTGAGTATAACGATACTCAGTAGGGACCCCGAGACCCTCAAGGTCTCACTAAACCAACAAGGATAACCACAAAGAAGATCTCAACAGATAACCTCTACTTAGGTATAAACCCATACATATACCTAAGTTATCAAGTAACCCATCTCAATAATGAGGAAACACAAGGATTATGAAATCAACGGATAACCACTACCCAGGTATATTCCCATACATATAACTAATTTATCAAGTAACCCATCCCAATCATGAGGAAACACAAAGGTCATAGACTCAGCTCAAACCAATATTTCATTATCGAAACTGTAACTGCTGAAGAGCCCCGTCTATGGAGTGTACAGTGGTCCTGTCACGACTCCGAGGTACTGCTCACTAACCTAAGACTGTTGAGGTACTCCTCCTGTCGAGTACTATGGGCCTGCTGCTACAACCAAGTGCTTCCCACCATGGGTCTGCCGCTACAACCAAGCGCTCCCCCTCATAGCCTCAAGAGGTACTCCTTCTGTTGAGTACTGCGGGTCTGCCGCTACAACCAAGCGCTCATCCGACGTGGGTCTGCCGCTACAACCAAGTGCTCCCCCTCATAGCCTCCAGAGGTACTCCTTCAGTTGAGTACCGCGGGTCTGCCGCTACAACCAACCGCTCATCCACCGTGGGTCTGCCGCTACAACCAAGGGCTCCCCACTGGGCTATCTGAAACACACCGAATCGATCGGTCAAGCAGTCGTCAGGTCTCATCCAGCAACACGGTCTCTGTACTCCGCACGCTCGTCTCCAGTAGGGTCCTCACCACGAGCTACTGGTCGATACCCCAATTATCACAAAGTCCCATGAAGAAGTGTCTCAAAGGACACCTCGTCACAGGGGTCTCAACACAACAGACGGCGCGTCAATCAGACGCCCGGTCTGTGAGTTATTAGTCTTTTCGTCCCACGGGTCGGGTTGGTCTCATGTACAAACCAACCCGATCGTATCCCAACTGTACCCCAACTCTCATAGGGTAAACTTAAAGGGACTATTTCTCAATGTGATCACCAACGCCGCAGACGGTTCGTCAAACGGACGTCCTGTCTGAAAGATATCAGCTTTTCCGTTCCAGGGGCCCGGTTGGATTTTGGGTACGATCCAACCTGGCCACTATCCAACTTTATCCAAATCTCGGGTGAAGTATTCCAAAAGTTCCGTCTCTTCAAGCGGAATTCAACGAAACAGACGGTGCGTCAATCGGATGCACAGTCTGTGAGTTATTGGCTTTTTCGTTCCAGGGGCCCGGTTGGTTTCGTGAGCGAACCAACCCGACCACACTCCATCGGCATCCAAACCTCGAGCGGAGTAAGCCAAAAGATCCGTCTCACTTAGAGGAATCCATCAAAGTCGACGGCACGTCAATCGGACGTTCGGTGCTAAAGATATATATGTTTCCGCTCCGAGGACCCGGTTGGTTTCGTGTGCAAACCAACCCGGCCAAACCCAAAGTTCTCTGAAACCTTTAGTGTAATATACTGAAACGACCGTCTCGTTCCAAGGATCGCTACGCAACTGACGGTGCGTCGATCGGAGGTCGATAGCCCACGATATTGGAATTTGACCGAAAGTAGTCCGAAGACCCCCCCCCCCCCCCCCCGGGTCGACCCAACCCGGGTCTGACCCGGCTGGGCCCGGCCCGGCCCGGCCCGGTCTGGCTCGGCCAGCGCGGCTGAGCGGAAGCCATGAGCGGGGGTGTGCGCGGCCGCCCCCTCGCCGCTAATTGAAGCCGGTGGCGTGCCGCCACCGTCTTCTGCGGACCACCGGACGCGCTCCGGTGGTCCGTTTCCCCTGTCGTCTTCGCCAACGGTCCTCCCGGGACCCGACCTTTACTGCGAAGGAATTCAAACGCCATAGCGGCCTGCTTCGTCATCGTCCGTCGATCCTCACATCGATAAACAAGTTGCGGAGGGTTGTCGGGCCGTGTTTGTTCGGCCCGCACCCTCCGCGTTAGGTGTTATCAATTGGAAAATAATTAAACACATGATTTTAATCATTGACGAGGGTATAATTTATCCAAAATAAATTATACGATCACCTTGAAATCAAATACCCACGCACGAGGGTTTAAAAATTTGAATGCGCGGCGTGACGACGCCGCGAATTCTTGTCGCTCGATCCCGCGCGGCGTGACGATGTCGCGCATCCTTTCCATTCTTTCCCATGCAGTGCGACGGCACCGCATCACTTTCTTTTGGATGTCACGTTTTTCTTGTCGTTCTTTCCCACGCGGTGCGACGGCACCGCGTCACTCTCTTTCGATCCGCAACGACAAGAAAGAATAAAAAGGGAGGAGGATCGGCTGTGTTTGTGCGGTCCGGCCTCCTCCCGTTAAACAATAACAAGGGGGTTCTCATTACCCGTAGAACGTCAAAGATATAATCAAGAATAAAATGAAACAGACCCCTGCTTTGATATTTGACGTCGCACGTCGGGTATCGCGGAGAATGGCGTCGCGGTGTCGGGCGTAGATTCTGTGGACGTCGGGGTGCGTCCGAGGAGGAAACGACGTCTCCTCACTTGTTTCTATGATGAAGAAGGGAGGTACGTTGTCGTTGGAGATGATCACCACGGTTTGCGAATTCTCCCTTGTTGTGGAGGAAGATGAAGACGGAAGAATCCGAGACGCCGAGTCTTTTAGGTCGTGGGGTCGATGTTCTTCGTAGGAGAAGAACCGTTCTTCACGTTCTTCGTCGAAGACGAAGAAGATCTTCAAGTTTCTCAACGATTCTCCCAAACCTCCCAAGCAACAAAGAAACTAACCCAAAATAAATTAAGCCCACACTTAATTTATTAACACAACATAAACCTTTGAAATTCAAGAGTTTGAATTTCAAAAACTCACATTAAACTCACTACATTAATGTCATAAGTTATAACTTAAGTTCACAACATTAATGGTGAGTTGAGGTGGTTAGAGGATATGAAGGGGTGGGGTTCGTGTGGGCCCCACCACCCTCTTAACCTCCCAAGGGAAGTTGGGTAGTTACCCAACTTCCATCCAATGGATAAAAACACTTAAGGAAAATAAAAATTGAAGTTGAATTTTTATTTTAACTTTCACAATTTTTTTTAACAACTTCTCTCGTGTAAACGCAACTCCGGAATAGGAGTTCCTAAGAAAATAATGGCGCTGCAGTTCCATCGGTGCCCTCGGAATTTGATTTCGAGTATCGGTCAAAAGTTAGAAATTCCCGCTCGTTCGTTCACTGAACGTACCCGAGCTAAACTTCGGAAATTGATTCCGTGCACACCGGGCCTCGGAATCAGGCGCCGTCAGAAACTGCGTTCTTGTAAAATTCCAAAGAAAATTAAAAAAAAAATTCCTTGAAATTTTTGGTTCTTTACATTACTCTCACCTCGGGGATTTACGTCCCCGTAAAGCTTCAACACAAACCAGGGTCACAAAAGCGGTACAGAGCACGCATCTTGAGCCTTCTGCTCCCATGTGCTCACCTGGAGTTTTCCGTGCTGCCTACGAAAACGCACAAGAGGAATCGACTGTCCTTGTAGGACCTACTCCCGTCGATCCTCAATCCCCACTGGAACCTCTGTGCATGATGCCCTATCATCGACGTCCAACTCCCTGAGGTTGATGATGTGTGAAGGATCAAGCACGTATCTCCTCAGTTGAGATACGTGGAAGACGCCGTGCACCTAGTGCGACTGAGGTGGATGGGTCAAGCGGTAAACCACCTCACCTACCCAGCTGAGGACCTAGAAAGGTCCGTTGAACCTCGGAGATAACTTGCCGCCTTGGCCACATCTTCGTAAACCTCGTCGAGGTGAGACTCGTATAAGGACGTGATCGTCATCCTCGAACTCCAGAGGTTTCCAATTCCTGTTAGAACTAGAACTCAAACGACTGTTGCCACAAGGGTAAGGTTGGCCGACTCAAGAGTGATCGGTCGCACCCTCCCATGCATGAGTTTAACTTGTGCTGCCCAGGGTTTCCTTTTCGTTGACCAAGGAAGACTCATCCCGACGTTTGCCTAATACTGTCAATTTGAGTATGAACAGTGATTGCCAAATCCATACTCAAACTAACGTCGTAAGGCCTCGACGCTTCCACCAAGAGGTCCCAACCGAGACTCTCGCCTCAAGGGTCAGATCACACCGTCGGCGTAAGTGTGACTATCGATTCTCCTCCCAAAGGTATCTCCAGACGTGAGGGTCAAGTCAACGGCTTAACCGGAAACTCTAGGTCTGGGACTAGATTCATGGAAGGGATGATTCGTATCAATGTCTATGGCTACGGCAGCTAGTAGAAGACAAAGTCCGCACTTAGAATCATCCTTAGAGCCCTTTTTGGTCACACTCCATGACCGCAAGAAGATAATCTATTCCCCTGCTCTCCAACTCCCTGAGTCTAGTGGGGACTACAAAGGCGGGTGATGGTAACATGTTGAAATGTACACCACCACAAGATGCTCTCCTAGCTCTGCCTCCATGTCTGCTGCTCTGCAGATTCATCTGTCCTTAACATTTCCTCTTCTTGAAACATTTTACATGCCCAAGTCCCTGAGACTGGCGCCAGTTTCCTGCTTTCCAACTTCTATCATTATATGGCTGTATTTGTTCAGCAAAGAATTCTCAACCAAAAAGGTTCCTTCTATCACCCTGGCCTAAGTAGGAATGCATAGAGAAAAGGTGTTGGCTCGGAAGCCCTTAAACATACCATGCTCAGAGGTCCGACCTCTATTGCACTGATCGAAACGCATCCATCGAGTACCCAGTATGTTCGTTACGCCTCGATGAATTCTCAGCTACCGACACGTCATCCCGCCGAAACTGTATAAGCTCTAGAAAACTCTCGGCCACCTCCTCAAGCCAGTCCTCAGCCGCCTGTGAGTCAGGTTCGCCTCAGAACTTGAGGGTATCTGATGTTGGAAAACGTATAAGGCTGTAAGCCTACATGTGTCACCTACCAGTACCGTCGGTTGTAACTGCTAACCAACAGGTAGTGATGTATAGCTGACACACTACCCGAAGGCACTATCTCAGGCATCGGTCCACGTACCGAAGCCTCATCACTATACAGACCATCCTCATGGTAATTACTGGAAAACACTAGTGGCCAAGTCCACCATCCACTCCATTGGTGTCTCAGCTAGGTGGAAAACTCTAGCAATCGCCTCCATCCAGTCCTCAGCTGTCTGGGAATCTGCCTCACCTCGTAACCTTAGAGGCCTCTACTGCTGGAACTCGTGTAATTCGCTCTGCTAGCGTGCACAGTTCGCTAGTATAGTTGTTGGAATCTGCTGCCCAACAGGTGGTGGTGCTGCTGGTACACCACCCGAGGGTACCAACATAGTAAAAAGGGCCCTACACCAGATCCTCGTCGCTCGGTGAGCCGTCATCGAGTACTCTCTCGGAACTCCAACTGACTATCTGCGTGGAGACATCCTGAATAGATGTGTCACGGTCAACGTTTATACCTGGTGAGCTTACCTGGTTTGAGCTGACTTTAATACTTTAGAAACACACAAGCAATCAGTGTTTTCGTGTACAAAGTCGGAAATCAGTAGTCAGGGTCCTGGTGTACGGATACGTCGGCCGCCGTACCAACACTGGAATCCCTGAACTGAATACCACACTCGGTACCCTTAACACTATTGCTTCACATAGAGAAAGATCAGAGTCCTGAGTTCTGCGGTAGAACCGAACTCCTCTGATACCAATTTGTCACGACCCGTCCTCGGGAACCGTTCTGTGACTACCCAAGCCCGCCTTCCATAGGCCAGGGGCTGGCGACTAGCACCAAAGGGGTAAATCCCAATAACTGGGAAGGCATTGCCTTTATAAAAGTAACAAAACACCACAGAGTACAAGCGGAAGTAAAACACTAAGTACAAAGAGAAGTGATGAAAGGTAAATGGGCCAGAATAAAAACCCAAATGAAAGTACAACTACAACTGAACAAAGTACAAAAGGAAAAGACAACAGCTGGAAGAATGAAAGCGGCTCCTGGGTCGTCCTCCTCAGATCCTACCTGAAGGGTAGGTACAGATGGTGCAGCTCCTAGATCGTCCACCACGGATCCTACATGAAGGGTAGGTACAGATATCCTCCACAACGCTCTCTCCCGTCAACCTCCTCCGAGTGTTGTCTCACTGTGAAGTCCACCTCCAGATACTGACTCGTCGTGTTGTCCACTTCCGGGTACTAACTCGTCATGTAATCCACCTATGGGTACTGACTCGTCGTGTAGTCCACCTCCGGGTACCGTCCAGTCCTCGAACACTCGGCCTCTGTCAGCACTGCCCATCGTCTGCAACCAACACAACAAGGTGCGGGCATAGCCCGTGCAGGGGTGAGTATAATGATACTCAGTAGGGACCTCGAGACCCTCAAGGTCTCACTAAACCAACAAGGATAACCACAAAGAAGATCTCAATAGATAACCTCTACTTAGGTATATACCCATACATATACCTAAGTTATCAAGTAACCCATCTCAATAATGAGGAAACACAAGGATTGTCAAATCAATGGATAACCACTACCCAGGTATATGCCCATAAATATACCTAAGTTATCAAGTAACCCATCTCAATCATGAGGAAACAAAAAGGTCATAGACTCAGCTCAAACCAGGATTTCATTATCGAAATCGTAACTACTGGAGAGCCCCGTATCTGGAGTGTACAGTGGTCCTGTCACGACTCCGAGGTACTGCTCACTAACCTAAGACTGCTAAGGTACACCTCCTGTCGAGTACTGTGGGCCTGCTGCTACAACCAAGCGCTTCCCACCATGGGTCTGCCGCTACAACCAAGCGCTCCCCCTCATAGCCTCAAGGGGTACTCCTTCTGTTGAGTACCGCGGGTCTGCCGCTACAACCAAGCGCTCATCCGCCGTGGGTATGCCGCTACAACCAAGCGCTCCCCCTCATAGCCTCCAGAGGTACTCTTTCAGTTGAGTACCTTGGGTCTTCCGCTAAAACCAAGCGCTCATCCACCGTGGGTCTGCCGCTACAACCAAGCGCTCCCCACTGGGCTATCCGAAACACACCGAATCGATCGGTCAAGCAGTCATCAGGTCTCATCCGGCTACACGGTCTCCGTACTCCGCACGCTCGTCTCCAGTAGGGTCCGCTCCACGAGCTACTGGTCGATACCCCAAGTATCACAAAGTCCCACGAAGAAGTGTCTCAAAGGACCGCCTCGTCACTGGGGTCTCAACACAACAGACGGCGCGTCAATCGAACGCCCGGTCTGTGAGTTATTAGTCTTTTCATCCCAGGGGCTGGGTTGGTCTCGTGTACGAACCAACCCGGTCATATCTCAATTGTACCCCAACTCTCATAGGGTAAACTTAAAGGGACCGTTTCTCAACGTGATCACCAAAGCCGCAGACGGTTCGTCAAACGGATGTCCTGTCTGAAAGATATCAGCTTTTCCGTTCCAGGGGCCCGGTTGGATTTCGGGTGCAATCCAACCCGGCCACTATCCAACTGTATCCAAATCTCGGGATAATTATGCCAAAATTTCCGTCTCTTCAAGAGGAATTCAACGAAACAGAAGGTGCGTCAATCGGACGCCCGGTCTGTGAGTTATTGGCTTTTTCGTTCTAGGGGCCTGGTTGGTTTCGTGAGCGAACCAACCCGACCGCACTCCTTAGGCATCCAAACCTCGAGCGGAGTAATCCAGAAGATCCATCTCACTTAGAGGAATCCATCAAAGTCGAAGGCACGTCAATCGGACATCCAGTGCTAAAGATATATCTGTTTCCGCTCTGAGGACCCGGTTGGTTTCGTGTACGAACCAACCCGGCCGAACCCAAAGTTCTCTGAAACCTTGAGTGTAATATACTTAAATGACCGTCTCGTTCCAAGGATCTCTACGCAACTGACGGTGCGTCAATCGGAGGTCCGTAGCCCAAGATATGGGCATTTGACCGAAAGTAGTCCGAATCGAGGGGTCTGGGCTCGGGCCGACCCGGCCCGACCCCCCCCCCCCCCCCCGGGTCGACCCGGCTCGTCCAGCGTGGCCGAGCAGGATCCGGGGGCGGGGGTGTGCGTGGCCACCCCCTCGCCGCTAATTGAAGCCGGTGGCGTGCCGCCACTGTCTTCCACGGACCACCGGACGCGCTCCGGTGGTCCGTTTCCCCTGTCGTCTTCGCCAACGGTCCTCCCAGGACCCAACCTTCACTGCGAAGGAATTCAAACGCCATAGAGGCATGTTTCGTTGTCGTCCGTCGATCCGCACATCGATAAAAAAGCTGTGGAGGGTTGTCGGGCCGTGTTTGTTCGGCCCGCGCCCTCCGCGTTAGGTGTTATCAATTGGAAAATAATTAAACACGTGATTTTAATCATTGACAAGGGTATAATTTATCCAAAATAAATTATACGATCACCTTGCAATCAAATACCCACGCACGAGGGTTCAAAAATTTGAATGCACGGCGTGATGACGTCGCGCATTTTTGCCGCTCGATCCCGCGCGGCGTGACGATGTCGCGCATCCTTGCCATTCTTTCCCACGCAGTGCGATGGCACCGCGTCACTTTCTTTCGGATGTCACGTTTTTCTTTTCGTTCTTTCCCATGCGGTGCGACGGCACCGCGTCACTCTCTTTCGATCCACAACGACAAAAAAGAATAAAAAGGGAGGAGGATCGGCCGTGTTCGTGCGGTCCGGACTCCTCCCGTTAAACGATAACAAGGGGGGTTCTCATTACCCGTAGAACATCAAAGATAGAATCAAGAATAAAACGAAACAAACCCCTACTTTGATATTTGACGTCGCACGTCGGGTATCCCGGAGAATGGCGTCGCGGTGTCGGACGTAGATTCTGTGGACGTCGGGGTGCGTCCGAGGAGGAAACGACATCTCCTCACTTGTTTCTATGATGCTGAAGGGAGGTACGTTGTCGTTGGCGATGATCACCACGGTCGGCACTTCTCCCTTGTCGTGGAGGAAGATGAAGACGGAAGAATCCGGGACGCCGAGTCTCCTTGGTCGTGGGGTCGATGTTCTTCGTCGGAGAAGAACCGTTCTTCACGTTCTTCGTCGAAGACGAAGAAGATCTTCAAGTTTCTCAACGATTCTCCCAAACCTCCCAAGCAACAAAGAAACTAACCCAAAATAAATTAATCCCACACTTAATTTATTAACACAACATAAACCTTTGAAGTTCAAGAGTTTGAATTTCAAAAACTCACATTAAACTCACTACATTAATGTCATAAGTTATAACTTAAGTTCACAACATTAATGGTGAGTTGAGGGGGTTAGAGGATATGAAGGGGTGGGGTACGTGTGGGCCCCACCACCCTATTAACCTCCCAAGGGAAGTTGGGTAGTAACCCAACTTCCATCCAATGGATAAAAACACTTAAGGAAAATAAAAATTGAAGTTGAATTTTTATTTTAACTTTCACAATTTTTTTTAACAACTTCCCTCGTGTAAACTCAACTCCGGAATAGGCGTTCCTAAGAAAATAACGGCACTTCGGTTCCATTGGTGCCCTCGGAATTTGATTCTGAGTATCGGTTCAAAAGTTAGAAATTCCCGCTCGTTCGTTCACTGAACGTATCCGAGCTAAACTTCGGAAATAGATTCTGTGCACACCGGGCCTCAGAATCAGGCGCCATCAGAAACTGCGTTCTTGTAAAATTACAAAGAAAATTAAGAAAAAAATTTCCTTTAAATTTTCGGGTCTTTACACATCTCATAATGATACCATTCTTTTGTGTGCCACAAAATCATAAACCATACATCATAGCATAACCCATGTAATAAAAATGGGAATCTTAAACATCATGACATTATCAAACAATTAATATAAGATAAAGGAATTCATAAAAATAATTCCATCACAACATAATCAAATCAATGTAATAATAGGTATAGAAACAGAACTCTTTATTATCTTAGATGGAAAATAATTTTGATAAAACACTTGAACTCCATTCTTGAGGAAAATATCCTTTATACTTCAAAAAACATTTTCCTCTCTTAACATGTCATACAATTCTAAACTAAAATAAGTTGATTAAAATTAAACTTGAAAATTTGTAAAGGAATCTTCTTGGAAAAAAAAAATTTTAAAAATCCATTCATGCCGTATAAGTTAAAAAAACATTCTTCTCGTACTTTTGTAGGAAAAGTCAAAAAAAGCACCTCGTACGAAAAACGACAAAAGATTCCTTTCATATCTTTTACTAAAAACTCACCGAAGGGTAAAATAGGATTTAAACAATTGTAGGTGGATGGAAATAATATTACATATTGATGAAACATGTATGTGGATGATAAAATACACCCCAGTAAAAACCAAAGTATAAACAATCTCGGATAAAAATGAGATTGTGATATTTCCCTTACCTTAGGTCCGATATGCTTCGTAAGTGTCTGAACCTCCTGTATAATGATCTAAATAATGTAATTGACTTATTCCAGAATCATACTCATTGTTATGATATCATATATGGTTCACTTATGGCTTTATATTACCCATTCTTTTGTAAATTCCATGTTAAAGAGCGTTTTGGGTAAAATTGTTTCATTTTTCGTCCGTGTTTTGACTTGTAATTATTCATATGATAACATAGATCATGATTACTTAATTCTAGAATATAAAACATGATTTATATGTAATATATATTCAGAATATATATATATATATATATAATAGATCAGTAAATGGAAAGAAATACACCGTTCATGGAGACGGTAGACCGTACGTACGCATGGACGCTGTTTTCTTTTCCTTATTGAGTTGAATGGAATTAAGTAGATGACATAAATATATATAAACATAAATCCAGTATCATTATTATGTCATATATTTAATGATTACATATTATATATACTTTATAATCATTTCTGAATGGTTAACGTGGAGAATGAATCTCATCACGTCGTGGAGACGGTAGTCCGTACGTACGCACGAGCGATGATATCGTTCTCATGATCGTGGAATTGTATTGGAGTGTATGTATACTATTTCAGAATCAATATCACTTTACAATAATCATATATAGTTATTATTTACACCATTATACCCATCCAAGTAAGGTGGTGGTGGAAAATAGATTACACCACGGCGTGGAGACGGTATTCTGTACGTACGCACGCGCGGTGACTTCGTTTTCCGTAGGATGGATAGATGGTGAAATAAGGTTGTTTAATACTTATAATAACATATCAGTATATTAGTGATACTGATGTTATTACTTCATAATTAAACAACCTAATAATAAGAAGTGGAAGAATAAATAAAGATGAAATAATCGGTAACGGACATTACCTCTTCTTTGAAGCGCCTCTTTGAGTCTTCCTCTAAGGGCACTAAAATTGGTCTTTGAAGAAGACCAGGACCTCTAGGATGTTTCTAGGGAAGTGAAGAAGATAATTTGGTAGGGGTTGTCCGAGCTTTAAGGCTCAAAGTGGTGTGAGGAAGAGAGGGAGGAGGTGCCCTTTTATAAGGGAGGAGAGGGGCACCTTTGGAATAACTAAAAATATTATTTTATTATAAAGCCAAATTAGGTTTTAAAAAGCACCAAATTGATTTATTTAGAATATAAGGTGGGTATGGGTCGAAATAATCTCATCCAATAGAATTTATACAATTTTAGGTCATTATATTAACCTTATCTTTTAGTTTTAACTCTTAGTTAATTAGATTGACATTTACCATGTCACTTTGTATTTTCATATTATATAGTTAATAAACATACCATATACATCCAAGCGACCCCAAAGTGGTCCATTAATGATACACCTATCATTATATAAGTATCTTGGCCGAACCTTAGATTTTTAGGAATAAAATAACAATCAATAATATAATATTTGTTTTAAAAACTATTTTATGTCAATTTTGACACTATTTAGTAATTGATTTTTTTGAAACTCATAAAAGAATTATTATTTCGAAAAAAGTTAATTGAATCAATACTAACATGTCCTATTAACCTATAAAATTATTTTAATTCATAAAAAGTCTCAAATTACTTTTATTTGGGTATTTATAACATCAATTATGTCAATATTTCATTAATAAGATAATTACTGCATCATCTTTGTGTCATAAATAAATTAAATTATTTAATGTCTAAAAATTACAAATAAAATATCATTATGTAGGAAATATTGTTATCTTTCTAATGAATATTTATAGTCTAATTTATCTTATGTATAACCCTATATTAAAAATGATTTTCTTATTAAACTTTGATTTTAACTATTTTAAACCTTCTTTAAATAAATTAATAATAAATGTCCTAATCTAATCCAAGTGGGCCTAAATGGTCATATTTTATTCCTAAGGTTGTTTCTGATCGAATTACACTTATCCAATAGAATTAGTACATGTGTTAGGGTAATAATAATATCATTTGTACCCTTAATTACCCTATTTACTTTTAACCGTGGTAAAAAAAAGTAAAAAGTTACTATTCACCAAAAATTATTTTCATCTCATCGAACCACATTTTAATTACTGACATCAACCGTGTCTCTCGGATTTTTGAAATTCCACTCACAGAAGCGGTAAAATTAAGTTTTATGAAAAATTCATTTTTTTTAACTACCACTTAGTGGTTTCACTATTCATCAAAAAATGAAAGTTTCTATAAAAATACAAAAATTAGGCCTAATCTATATTTGATATTATGAATTAAAAAATTATGTCTATTTTACCAAATTCAAAAAATATCAGTTGCATTAATTAATTTAAAAATTAAATCTCGTCGTCAAAACAAATAGCGTTTTTTTAAGAGATAATAACTATCAAAAGATTGACATTTGTTTATGTCTGGTTTAAATGTGAAATTACATCGAATGACCAACATTGTATTAAATTGTAAAAATATATTCTAAATGTACTTTAAAACCACTCAAATTAATAATTTATCACTACTAATTATTTCGATTAAAAAGGTTGTTTTTAATTAAAATTTAGTAATTTTCACTATTCATCAGAAAATGAAAGTTATCTGAAAAGTACCAAAATTTCACCCTAAGATAATTTCGATATTCCGAATCCAAAAAATGAAGTCCATTTTGAAAACTAAAATTTACAAAATTTCAAAAAGTGGTTATTACTATTCATAACAGCTAGTTTTAATAATATTTTAATAGCATATCATTGTTTAGTGAAACTCGGTATTGCGTACTACACACGCTATCGAGGAAGGTCGCGATTGCGTGTAATGCAAGGCAAGTCAATGATGCGTGTTGTGCAAGCTCCTTTTGGTGTAGCGTACAACACAAGACATTAATAAAATTAAAAAGAATATTTTTCATAAAATCTCAGGGCGTTACATTCTACCCCCCTTAAAATGAATTTCGCCCTCGAAATTCATCGGGGTTATAAATGGTTTACTACTCGAAAGTTTCTTTAATAGAAACCCACATCGTAAAAGGAATACCAAAACCAATCTTTAAAAACAAAAGTATGAAACGTAACGGTTACCCAAATAAACTAATCACTGGGTTTCCACATAGGTGAAAATATGGATATGGAAGAGAAATCTAACCATCATGTTCTGATGGAGAGTGGTAGAGAACATGGCTATGGAAAATCCAGAAATCACAAAGCCATATATTTGTGATGATCTAAGGTACCATCTGATTCATCAGATATAAGAGCACTAGGACAACATTTTTGGTTTTCAAGATCATTTCCCTAAAGTTGATGAAATTGTAATTAGAAGAAATACTTTCATGATTTTGGTATAGTCTCACCATTGGTCGTTCTTTGGACAATTTCCAATTCATCTCATAAAGAAATGAAGTTTAATTTGTCATTCGTGATGTGTTAGCAGATCATGTGATAGAATGATGGGTCATTCCATCTGTCTCAAACAAAAGGTTAGAAAAGCTAACAAAAAATACATAAGTCCATCTATAGTGAGATTAATCATATATGGTTCCTAAAATGGACTTATACTTCATATATCATACTACTTAATATAATAAAACTAATTTCTACTAAACAGGGACTTCCTGTAGGCCAGTGGTAGGCGATAATGGCCAGTCGCACTTCGGTTGTGGGTTCGATTCCCACAGCCTTGTCCGACGCGATGGGCTGTCGCCCGTCCTGCAGGTTTTCCTTTTTCTAAAACTATATTACTATAAAATCCCATCAATAATATCGAAAAAATACTTCTATACTTAAACAATACTATCTTATGTCCAACATAATCCATTCCAATCTTTATCTAAAATACTTCGGTCCAAGCTCATAGTATAAAGAAAACGATTACTTGAAATGTCATCAACCAACCATCATTTATCCCCCATTATCTTGTTGGTCACCTTCCAATCATGTGAATACCTTAATCATGTATTCTCTTGAAAAATGAATATCCATTAAACCTTAGTGAAAACATGAATGCTGTCAAAAGTTAACTCTTTCCACATACCAAAATCCAAAAATTCTATATACTCAAACCATGATATAACCTTCTCCTTATATCAGTCATGGCCTCATGAATACAATCAAACATCTCATTATCTTCTTATCCCTTCATTATGCGCATATCATCTACTTTCCAAAAATATCTGAATAACCTTCCACGGTTACCGATACCATTCAACATATACTTTCATATACTTTAGGAAAAAAAATAGTGCAACAATCCTTAGATGATTCTTTATTCCATAGTACCATACATTATTCTTTATAAACATACAATCATTCCACTAACTTCTTAAACCACTAGCTGAGCTTCATCATTTATTTCATATCATATTTCATTTTTAGTCTCTTCATCATCATCCACATAAATACTACCCGTATGATCATGCTGATTCTCTTCATGAGATTTTCCCTTAGGGCATTGGTTTGCATAATGCCCATACATTCCACATTTAAAACATCTAATCATTGTTGATGTCGTAGAAATACCATTATCCTCATCCATGGTGTTAACTGAACCTTTTCCTTTGCACTTAATGGCTTTGTGTCCTTTTCCACACCCAAAGCATCTTCCAGTTCCCTTGAAACAATCTCCCTGATGCCTCTTCCCACATGATTTACATGAGGGAAATTGAACTTTCTTTCCTCTATGATCATCATGAAACTCCATCTTTCTCTAATTATCTGAGTCGGGAAACTTACCAAAGTTGATATTATTGATCATATTATGAGATTGCTGATTAGGCATAATAACGATGTTTGGACTTCCAAATCCTGTTTCATTTGGTTTCTTATGAAGAATATCATTCCATTGTCCGTCATATCCACCATTATCATGAATCTTCCTGTTTCCAGCCATTTTCTAAAACCCAAAAATAATAGTGTGAGAGGCAAAAATCATGCTAGGGAAAACAACATAGTAAAGGGGGAGCACCCTCAATATCTAACATCTTAGGTTAAATTCTAAGATCATTACCGTAGTTCTAGGACTATATCCTATACGTATACTTATCCTTAGGGACATCCTTAGACATACCTTAGAAGTATCTCTAGGGATCTCACTAATGTTTTCACATCCTAGATTCCAAAGGTTGACTAAACCTTTCCTCTGATATCAACTGTAGAGACCCGAAGCTTGACGTACATGGACATTACATTACTTTTGTGGAATACTTAATACATAACAAAAATAGACACACAAGGACCGTAATAGTTTAGTGTCTTTGGAAACTCGGAATAAAATCTTCTAATCGTGGTGAAAGATCTTCAACATCTCCCATAAAGATCTTCCCCTTTTTTTTCTTACCTAAAACCTTTCTTTATATCCTGTGGAAATGAAAACATAAAAAGGGTGAGCTCAAATGCTCAGTAAGGGTAAGCATGGATAAAATAAAACATACTATATACATTTGAACTTAAAAACATGAACATAATGTTTAAATATCAATAGATTAAGCAATGACATAAAACATGGAAGTATGTAAGGAAGAGATCATAAAGAAACATTAAGAATGATAAAATAGAATGGGAATAAAACATGTAATTGTGGCATCCATTAAACGCATGTAATGATTTCCATAGTATCGAAGGCATTGCTGCCAAGACCATCTTAGTGGACAAAGTCCCATTCTGAATCGAGTTCACTCCTCATTTCAGTCATGTAACACTGAACCGGATTAACTTACCGTTCCAGCCATGTCTATCTCCTTAGATATAAAATCATTACCCAATGCATTGGAGGGAGATATAGGTCCCACCCATCTCATAATGATACCATTATTATGTGTGCCACAAAATCATAAACCATACATCATAGCATAACCCATGTAATAAAAATGGGAATCTTAAACATCATGAAATCATAAAAAAATTCATATAAGATAAAGGAATTCATAAAAATAATTCCATCACAACATAATCAAATCAATGTAATAATAGGGATAGAAACATAACCCTTTATTATCTTAGATGGAAAATAATTTTGATTAAACACTTGAACTCCATTCTTGAGGAAAATATCCTTTATACTTCAAAAACAAAATTCCTTTCTTAACATGTCATACAATTCTAAACTAAAAGAAGTTGATAAAAATTAAACTTGAAAATTTGTAAAGGAATCTTCTTGGGAAAAAAATGTTTTTAAAATCCATTCATGCCTTATAACTTAAAAAAACATTCTTCACGTACTTTTGTAGGAAAAGTCAAAAAAAAGTACCTCGTATGAAAAATGACAAAATATTTATTTCATATCTTTTACTAAAAAATCACCGAAGGGTAAAATAGGATTTAAACAATTGTAGGTGGATGGAAATAATATTACATATTGAGGAAACATGTATGTGGATGATAAAATACACCCCAGTAAAAACCAAAGTATAAACAATCTCGGATAAAAATGAGATTGTGATATTTCCCTTACCTTAGGTCTGATATGCTTCGTAAGTGTCCGAACCTCCTGTATAATGATTTAAATAATGTCATTTACTTATTACAGAATCATACTCATTGTTATGATATCATATATGGTTCACTTATGGCTTTATATTACCCATTCTTTTGTAAATTCCATGTTAAAGTGCGTTTTGGGTAAAATCGTTTCATTTGTCGTCCGTGTTTTGACTTGTAATTATTCATATGATTACTTAGATCATGATTACTTAATTCCAGAAAATAAAACATGATTTATATATAATATATATTCAGAATATATATATATATATATAATAGATCAGTAAATGGAAAGAAATACACCGTTCATGGAGACGATAGACCATACGTACGCATGAACGCTGTTTTCTTTTCCTTATTGAGTTGAATGGAATTAAGTAGATGGAATACATATATATACACATAAATCCAATATCATTATTATGTCATATATTTCATGATTACATATTATATATACTTTATAATCATTCATGAATGGTTAACGTGGAGAATGAATCTCATCGCATCGTGGAGACGGTAGTCCGTACGTACGCACGAGCGATGATATTGTTCTCATGACCGTGGAATTGTATTGGAGTGTATGTATACTATTTCAGAATAAATATCAATTTACAATAATCATATATAGTTATTATTTACACCATTATACCCATCCAATTAAGGTGGTGGTGGAAAATAGATTACATCACGGCGTGGAGACGGTATTCTGTACGTACGCACGCGCGGTGATTTCGTTTTCCGTAGGATGGATAGATGGTGAAATAAGGTTGTTTAATACTTATAATAACATATCAGTATATGAGTGATACTGATGTTATTACTTCATAATTAAACAACCTAAGAAGAAGAAGTGGAAGAATAAATAAAGATGAAAGAATCGGTAACGGGCATTACCTCTTCTTTGAAGCGCCTCTTTGAGTCTTCCTCTTAGGGCACTAAAATTTGTCTTTGAAGAAGACCCGGACCTCTAGGATGTTTCTAGGGAAGTGAAGAAGATAATTTTTCAGGGTTTGGCCGAGCTTTAAGGCTCAAAGTGGTGTGAGGAAGAGAGGGAGGAGGTGCCCTTTTATAAGGGAGGAGAGGGGCACCTTTGGAATAACTAAAACTATTATTTTATTATAAAGACAAATTCGGTTTTAAATAGCTAAAAATTGATTTATTTAGAAGATAAGGTGGGGATGGGTCTAAATAATCTCATCCAATAGAATTTAGACACGTTTAGGTCATTATATTAACCTTATCTTTTAGTTTTAACTCTTAGTTAATTAGATTGACATTTACCATGTCACTTTGTATTTTTATATTATATAGTTAATAAACATACCATATACATCCAAGATACCCCCAAGTGGTCCATTAATGATACAAATATCATGATATAAGTATCTTGGCCGAACCTTAGATTTTTAGGAATAAAATAACAATCAATAATATAATATTTGTTTTAAAAACTATTTTATGTCAATTTTAACACTATTTAGTAATTGTTTTTTGTGAAAATCATAACAGAATGATTATTTCCAAAAAAGTTAATTAAATCAATACTAACATGTACTATTAACCTATAAAATTATTGGAATTCATAAAAAGTCTCAAATTACATTTATTTGGGTATTTATAACATCAATTATGTTAATATTTCATTAATAAGATAATTACTGCATCATCTTTGTGTCATAAATAAATTAAATTATTTAATGTCTAAAAATTAAAAATAAAATACCATTTTGTAGGAAATAGTTTTAGCTTTATAATGAATATTTATATTCTAATTTATCTTATGTATAACCCTGTATTAAAAATTATTTTCTTATTAAACTTTTATTTTAACTATTTTAAACCTTCTTTAAATAAATTAATAATAAATGTCCTAATCTAATCCAAGTGGGCCTAAATGGTAATATTTTGTTCCTAAGGTTGTTTTTGGTTGAATTACACTTATCCAATAGAATTATGACATTTTTTAGGGTAATAATAATATCATTTGTACCCTTAATTACCCTATTTACTTTTAACCGTGGTAAAAAAAGTAAAAAGTTACTATTCACCAAAAATTATTTTCATCTCATTGAACCACATTTTACTTACTGACATCAACCGTGTCTCTTGGATTTTTGAAATTCCACTCACAGAAGTGGTAAAATTAAGTTTTATGAAAAATTAATTTTTTTTAACTACCACTTAGTGGTTTCACTATTCATCAAAAAATGAAAGTTTCCAGAAAAATACCAAAAATTATGCCTAAGCTATATTTGATATTATGAATTCAAAAATGATGTCTATTTTACCAAATTCAAAAAAATATCAGTTGCATTAATTAATTTAAAAATTAAATCTCGTCGTCAAAACAAATAGCGTGTTTTTAAGAGATAATAACTATCAAAAGATTGACATTTGTTTATGTCTGGTTTAAATGTGAAATTACATCCAATGACCAACATTGTATTAAATTGTAAAAATATATTCTAAATATACTTTAAAACCACTCAAATTAATAATTTATCACTATTAATTATTTCGATTAAAAAGGTTGTTTTTAATTAAAATTTAGTAATTTTCACTATTCATCAGAAAATGAAAGTTATCCGAAAAGTACCAAAATTTCACCCTAAGCTAATTTTGATATTCCGAATCCAAAAATTAAGTCCATTTTGAAAACTAAAATTTACAAAATTTCAAAAAGTGGTTATTACTATTCATAACGGCTAGTTTTAATAATATTTTAATAGCATATCATTGTTTAGTGAAACTCGGTATTGCGTACTACACATGCTATCGAGGAAGGTTGTGATTGTGTGTAATGCAAGGCAAGTCAATGATGCGTGTTGTGAAAGCTCCTTTTGGTGTAGCGTACAACACAAGACATTAATGAAATTAAAAAGAATATTTTTCATAAAATCTCGGGGTGTTACACTATCTATCTCTGTGGGCTTACTCATGTGGAGTTTATCAATCTCGTATAATTATATGATTTTACATAAAAAGTTCATGTACCTTATGAATATGACACATTTATATGTGGATGAATATATTTGGATTCTATTTTTAGGTGAGTAACACAGACTTCTGGGTTGTGTAAGGATTTACACATTAATATGGCGTGAAAAAATTAATTTTGTGGTTGGAATAAGGATTACAAAACTAAATCAATAGAGTTGTGCATACATAAAAAGGAATAAAACATGATAATATAAAGATTATATATGATGAAATAGTTATTTATTTATTATATATATGATGTATATTAAATTGGTGAGTCCTTAAAAGAAAACTCCTCAAATTTTAAGTGTGATATTCCTTCCAAAGAAATAATTTTCAAGACCTTAATCATTCAACCAAATGAATACCCCTTGATTATCTTATATAAGGAAACCAAACCATAAGAACTCCAGATTTTCTTATCAGGTAGGTCAAGCTCAACAGGAGTATCCCTTGATTATCCTTTGTTAGTATATTATTAGAATTTGATTTGGGTTATACTAGATGGGAAACCATGACAGTTATGATACTATAGAAATAAATTTGATTAAATCCATATGATGGATTAGATAAAGAGTTATAAGGTCAACTATACAAGAATCAAAACTTTTATTATTGGGATGATGCGCTACCTAAATAATCATGGATTTCATATAGACCAGTTTAAGTCATGATGAAATATAGATCTTGGATCACTAAATGAATATGATGTTTAAGGATATCAATTTTAGTGGTAGCACTATCATTAAAAGTTCCTAAAGAAAAGATATAATACATGATATTCATCCACTAATTTTTCCTTATTTTATATTATGGTATTCTTAATAAAAATTATATTGATATCACTAATAGGTATGACTTATAAAATAGTAAAATATTTTTATCTAATATTGAGAAATTTTCTCAAGGAGAAACATTCATAGTACCCAAATATGAATTTTATAGAGATTAATTAAACTAACTCTAACTCAATGGTATTAAATATCAGGTTTGTATCACACATTTCTACTAATAAACACAGACTCAGTGATAAGATGTAATTTATAAAGTATAAATTGGATTTTTGTGTCGGAAATGGAGCTAGATTTGCTATATTTGAAGTTGGAATGTATGCTCTCATTTTACCATGTGTATTAGTTATATAATTAAAGAAATTTTTTATATTTCTTCCATAAAAAGAAATTTTATTTCTACATCTTGTTTGGAAAAGATGGGATTTCCATTCATTATTAAGGACAAAAAAATTCTATATATAATAATGAAATGTTTTATGTAATTGTTAATATAATGAATGGTTTATATATTCTAGATATGGATGATCCTAATTATAATATTTAGAATAAGGAGGCCAAGGTTGATTCTAATCCCACCTACCATTGGAATTATCCCCTCAAACATATAAATAAGAAACACATCCAAAGACTCAATAGAGATAGATTGTTTTAATCATTTGATGATGAATCATCTGAGAATTATGAATCTTATTTATTAAGAAAAATGAAAAAAATTCCTTTTTAGAGAAAAGGTGAAAGGGCTAGTAGACCCTTAGATCTCATGCATGGTGATGTATATAGACCAATCTGCACAAAATAAAGTGTTGTATTTAAGAAATTTTCTAATATTATTGATGACTTTAGTCAGTATGGTTATGTTTTTATAATTAAAAACAAGCATAAAACTTTTGAGAAGTTTAAAGAGTTTTATAATGATGTACATAATCAATTGGGAAAGATTATTAAGATTCTATGATCAAATAGAGGTGGAGAATACTTTTTCCAGGAATTTATAGGTTATCTAAGTGATTGTGGAATAGTTTTACAAATCAATCCTCATAGAACAACATAATTTAATGGTTATTATAAAAGGAATAAGAATACCATTTTATACATAGTTTTATCGATGATGAATATGTGGTACTAACCTATTTCATTCTGGGTTTATGCTCTGGAGAATTCTATATTCTTACTATATCATGTTCTATCTAATGCAGTCATAAAGGAACAATATGAGATATGTACTAGTAAAAATCCCAATATGTATTTTTTTAAATATTTGGGGTTGTGAATAATTCATAGAATGATTGGATTTTGATGATATTGACTCCAAATCTGATAAGTGTTTATTTATTGGTTATCCTAAGGAAATTGCATGATATTAATTGTATAACACTGCTAAACACAAAGTGTCCTTGGCCTAAAGTGTTGTTTTATTTGATAAGAAGAACATGATATGATTTTTTAGTTGGAGGAAAGTGAAACTTATAGAAGTTAAAGAAAAAAATGGGAAGTTTTCCTTAGATGGAAGTTGAGATGGTTCCACAAAGAGTTGTGGAAGAAGAGCATACTAAAATTACATAAGCACCTCAATGGTTTAGTAGTATTTATCAAGGGATAGTGAGATATATATTTTATATATATAATTATTATGATGTTTTTTTATAGGTAATGAACATACAACTTAGTAGGAACCCATTGAGTGTTCTGATTCTGAGAAATGATTAAAATTCATGCAATCTAAAATAGGCTCTATGTACATTAACCATGTTTGGAACTTGGTGGATTCACCTGAAGGGGTAAGACCCATAGGGTGTAATATGGATGGTAGATTTTCTACCTATAAATCATATATGGTGGAAAATGGTTTCAAACAAGTTCGTGTTATTAACTATAAAAAGACCTTTTCACCTATAATGATGATAAATTCTATCTAATTTATGATATCCATACCAAAAAATTATGATTATGAGATATAAAAATGGATGGAAAAACTACTTTACTTAATTTTAATTTAGAAAAGGATGTGTATATGATACATCCCAAAGGGTTTTAATTTAAAAATTAGTCTATTGAGGTTTTTAGGTTTCAACAGTCCATTTATGGACTAAATAAAGCTTCTCAGGGTTAGAATATTCAGTTTGATGATGAAATCAAAGATTTTGGTTTCATAAAAATGTAAATGATTCCTATGTATATAATAAAGTTATTGGAAATATAGTAGTATTTATGATATTATATATAGATGATATATTGTATATCAGAAATGATATCCCAACACTTCATTTTGTGAAGGTGTGGTTGGGTAAATGTTTCTCAATGAAATACATGAGGGAATTTGCTTATATATTTGGTATGAAGATCTATATAGAAGGATCAAATATGTTTCTTGGAATGAGTCATAACATGTATATCAGTAAATTACTACAATGGTTTAGCACGGAGAACTCCGAAATGTGGTCATTACCATTATTACATGGCACAAATCTTAGAAATATTGAGGATCCTTCTAAAGAGTTGGAAATGATATATGGAATTTTTTATGCATCTATCATAGGATCTATCATGTATTAAATGTTGTATAATCATCCTAATATCTATTATGTTGTAAGCATAAAACATAGATACTAATCCAATCCTTGTGAGATTCACTAGATTATTGTGAATATCATTCTTAAGTACTTGAGAAGGACTTAGGATATGTTATTGGTCTATGGAGGAGAGGATGAACTCTGTTTAAAGTGTTACATATATGCTAGTTTCCAATCCAACAAAGATGATATAAAATATCAATCTAGATTCATGTTTTTATTAAATAATAGAGATATCAATTAGAAGAGTTCCAAATATCCTCCATAGAAAACTTGAAAATATGGTCAGAGTACATCACTACAACGGATGTTATGAAGGAATTTATTTTTATCCAAGAGTTAATTTATGAATTTGGATTAGTTCTTAGAATTGAGGGATCAATTTAACTATATTGTGGAAACAATAGGTATGTTGCTCAGGATATAGTTCACAAGCCTCATCAAAAGACCAAATACAACCTTTATAAGTACCATCTCATATGGGAGATCATTAAGATGGGTGATGAAAAGATAAATTGTGTGGCTATAAAAGATAATGTAGTAGATTAGTTAATGAATCCATTACTATAGAAACAACATTTGGGTCATGTCAAATATCTAGGTGTAATACTCATGAGAGATTGGTTGTAATGTATGTAAAATGTATCACGTTATTATAATAAATGAAATCTCCATTTATCATTCATCTATGTGAAATTCAATTTATTTTACATGAATGGTTAAATGACAATATCCCATAAAATTATGATATTGAGTCTTCCTTAAATAATGATCATAATAGAGTATTATGGGTTGAGATGATATGTTAAGGTTATAATTAATAGAATATTTTAATCATTATAAAGAGTTATATATGAGATATGAAGAGTATATCCATACGTTAACAAGTATATACTTATTACTTAAATTGTTCAACTAAAGTATATCTCAAGGAATTTTATACAGTTATCAATATACTTAGGGTTGTATGCTTATTATCAATCCTTATTACATGAGATTGGAAAGATACCTATCATGAGAACCTTCATATTTTTATACCTACTTATGAAAGTTAAAAGTTGACTTAGCTAATACAGTGGTGGTTTGGTATATTGTTGATCATGTCATTGGTTAGGGAACAATCAAGGTGGAATTTTTTTAACTTGTATGACAATAAAATACATTTTGTCTTTAAATAAAATAGACTGGGGAAATGTTTTCTCATTCTTAGTTTATTAAAATATGATGTGATAAATTTCTTGGATGAGTGACTGGTGATTTTATTATTAGATAGATGAATTCCATGTGATGTATTCATTAACTTGGTCAGTTTTTTAGAAAATCAAGAAAAGATGAGTAGTTTATACTAGATTTACATGTTTCATGTCTATTAGTCACTCAATGTCATAGAAAAAGGTATTATATAGGTATATATATATGTATATGATACATCTTGTGGCTGGCATATTTTTATAGAGATATGAGTATGTTTGATAGAGATCACACCAGACCCCATGGAATCTTGAGTAGTGCTGATTCTTTTCTAGAGGCCACTTTTTTTGTTGCATCTATGGAATATACATTTCTATTTATTTTAAATTATATTAATGCTTGTGGGGCCAAACAGTTAGGTACTTGTATATGGATAAAATTTTTATAGTGTTTTTTCAAAATGAATAGAGTTTGATAAAACTATACCCAATAGATTTTGTATGTATTCACAAAAAATTGAGATGTTTTTCATAAATTCCTTATAGGATTTTAGTGCAAGTGGGATACAGTTGGATATGCACTAAAATGTACATGAATGAGATTCATGTACCCATGAATATGATGCATGAATTATATATATATATATATATATATATATATATATATATATATTTGATATTTGATATTGTGTGTCTATATATATAGTGTATTTCATGCACATGATACAAGTATATTATCAATAATATACAATGAATGTATAATATATATATATATATATATATTTGTGTGTGTGTGTATTATATTTAAATATATATGATATGCATATATTATAGGCTTATTTCATGTAATGCCACATCCTTCTGCAACTTCACTCCCAAAAAGTTTCATCAAGTCTTGAAAAAAAGATTGTTTCATTAAATCTTTTCATTTTATCATTAAAATAGGTTCAATGAATAATAACCAACTGAAAATAATTCATATTATGAATTTTAAAGAAGAACCTAGGGATTCTCCTATATATAAATAGAATAGTTTTCTTTGTTGGGTGTGGCTGATTGTGTTTGTTCGATGAATTTTTTATCATCAGTTTCATGAAAATTTCCTAATACTCTCTTCCTTCTGAAGCTCATTCATAAATTCAAAAAGTAACTATCACCCCATAAATCATTCAAGGTTCCTCCGATTACAAACCAGGATCCATTGGCTGGTGTATCTCCTTGGAGGTAGGGTGCTTTTTTCACTACATTAGTGGTCATTATCAATCATTTTCTCATAGAAGAGAATATGGATGTTGTCATGAAGGAGTATCTAGTATACTATATTTTATGATTATTTTTTATGTTTGGATTCTTGAAGATAGATCACCTATTTTTGTATTGTTTTTCACTACCTATAATCATTAGATAACCAAAAAAATCCCCATTAGTAGTAGTTTCCAGGAATCTTGTACAGCTTCCAACATGAATCTGTACAAGTAAAATAGCATATCAATGCCCTCTTCTCAACTCTTTCACCTCAGATTACACTAATATATACTTAATAGGATATTTGTATCATTTATGGAACTTTAACTACATTATTTTTGAAAATTAGATAAACTCATTTCAACACATTAGATGTTATAGACATTCTTCGTGATTTGATATTCTTATACCTAGACTCAAAGATCAGCAAATCATAAATTTTGGGATTTTATCATGGGTATAGAAAGATCCATGTTTCTTTTAACATTAATGAACACTATCAGACTCATTTATCATTATTTAGAATCTCATAATTCAAGAAATATTAATTTTACACCAAGTCATATATCTTATGAGCTTTGTAGGATATTTTCCTTTTTTTAGAAAATTAATGATTGAAAAAAAGTGTAATATGATAAATATTCATGCACACTGTATTAGAATTCATGTACATGTAGTAAAATTATACTTCTTGTAGGAAAATTCTCTCCAAAATTTCTTGAAGGCTCAGTGTTTTCAGAAATGCAACAAACTTCCATGTCGTACATCGGTTCAAATCACTTTTAACCAAAAAGAATGTGTTATGAATTTCAAAAATCACCTACATGAATTATAGTTCTCATACACCCTATTTAAATATCATATGGTGTATAACCTATCCCTTTTTTACTTAAATGTTGTACATTATTTACCAAAATGTCTTACGGGTTGGTTAGTATGTCTTCCATTTATATCAATTTATATTTCCATTTTTGTAGTTAAAAAAATATTATATGCATGGATCAATTCACCTAAGCATAGGATGAACTAATTATGCACTCTCCAATCTCTTATGGGCCCCATAGAATGTCTTACAGGTAGATCTCAAAGCTCAAATCATTTATGTGTAGGAAAAATCACCCACATGTAGGATAATTTCCTTTATTATTTTTCAACTCTCCAACTCCATAAAATAAATTCAAGAATTTATTCAAATGAATTATGAAATTTTTCATATCCATATTGGGAATTATAAAATCACCATCTTACAAATATAAGACACTTTAAATAGTATCCTTCATGCCTGATGACTCAAGGTTTGATACGCAAACTTTAGATAGCTCTACCAAATACTTTGAAATTGTTTAAAACTTTTTAAATATAGCTTATTTAAGTTGTCAAAATTAAGTTTATAAATCTTATATTCCTTCCAACACTTCACTTATAGTTTAATTATAGTATATAGTGCTTCTCCAAGATTTGGAACTTGTCTTGGACATGATGATCAGCTCTATAATCATCTGATTTATAGGTTTCCCTTTGAATTTGTCTAGTCAGGTATTCAAGGGTATAAAATCCATCACCTATGTATATATGGGTAGAATAAAATTCATTATTTTGGAGGATAATTATTCCATACCACAATAAATCTCCTTTTAATTAATTACATTGATAAGGTTAAAGACAATATTCCTAATTGAGAAAAAATTCAACCAAACTAAAGGTTTTGGGTGTAGTAGAAGTGTTGATAGGGAATATCGAACTCAAATTTTTATCATAAGATGTACATTAATGAAAAATGTCATGAACAATGGAATTAAATCAAATATTAATTAACATAATGATTTTGGAATCAAACATAGGATCATCACATAATTATTTATAATTAATTTATTTATTTAAATAATTAAATTGCAATTAATTATTTCTTTATTGATAAATCTAATGTCTCTACATTGTATCATCATTATTTCATAAGAATAAAGTGTAAATTTCCACACTGGTGATCTACATGTTCTCCTTGAACCTCTAAACTTAATCATAGGAATTTTTGGGTTCCAGCACAGAAGATCCTAATGCTTATGTCATTTATATTTGATCACCCTGAAAATCACTTTCAAGAAGGATTCTCCTTGATCTCTTGATAATAAAGAGAGGTAGTGAAGGAGGGTCAAACTTCATTCTTGAGAGAGTTCTTGAAGAGGGGCTCTCTAGGAATGAAAATAATTCTATGTATTTCATTGTGCATGGAAAATCAAAATGGATACCCTTAGGGTTGTAAATAATATAATATGGTTTAAATAATACTAGGGTTAGAAAATAATAATTTCACATGTTCCCTTATTATTTTATTAATCCCCATGGAACCTCACGTCTATAATAATATTATATAATTATTATTTATTGACATTCTCAAAACTAATGAATTAATTATATATTTTTTCTTGAATAAATTGTTTAAAATTTATTCAAATAATATTTAATATATATTATTTCCAACTGGACTATTAAACTCGGTTTATCATTCCTCCATAATATTTATCAAGCCTAGAATAATGACTATGTATTTAATAAATAAATATCACTAAATTATTCACCAATAAATAAATAAATATTATATTTACTAAATTTAAAATAAATATTTATTAAATATTTTTCACACAAAATATTCTCTCGAATAACTAGTGATGGAATATATGTGATCAAAAAAACATGAATAATTATTAAACCACGTACAGGAATAATATTTATTCAAAATGTTGAATTATTATTATTATTATTTAGCTAAGGTTCTGGATACATGTAATTTCCTAGACTTGTTTTTCTAATAAGTAACCAAAATCAGTGGGTCAAAAGGCCTCAAGTGTGCCTCCGTGTACACCAGAGGATATTGATTAGTAGTGAGGGTTCAAGGTGGTAAAATTGGGAGACTATACCCCCATGATCATAATAGAACATTAGTGTAATAAATTAATAAATACATAGTGAAAACATAATAATGATAGACAGGGCAACAAAAGTAAATCATTCAGATAGTAATAATGCATCAAGACAAAAGTTTCACCATATAAAAAATGATGATTATGTCATGGATACATATAAAATGCAGGCATACGTATATAATGGTAAAAAATAAAAAAGACCAAAAAGGATATCTAATAGCATCATGATCCAAGGCTCGGTCCCATGCTCCCAAACTCCCATGCTATAATCAATTAAGAATCCAAGACTGGGTATTTTCCCTTATCCTGACCTGCATCCATTAAATCTGTTCAGGTACCAAACAGTGGCACAAACAGGGTGTGAGATATACTTAGTAGGTCACAACCAACAGTTTCTATACAAATCTAGTCTGTGAATATAAAATAAGTAGTGTGTAGATATAAAGATAGAAAATGGGAATAACATGTGTTAAATAATAACCATGTCTAACTCAAACTCCTCATGGGATACTCAGTTGACCATACCTACTTCATATCATATAATAAAGTCTATACAAGAGACCTAAAAAGGGGTCAAGGTCCAACAGGTATAACCAAAATGTCCAAGTAGATGAAAAATGTCTAAAGTGGGACCCAGGATGTAATAACAGTATCTAAGAAATTATGATAGTAATACAGGATCCATAGAAAAATAATTCATCCTTGAACTTACAAGGTTGATCCAATTCATGACATACAAACCATGAAACCTATCTAAGGGTTTTAAGTGTTATCCAAGGGGTACATCCAAGGAATTATACTATAATTATGTTTAATAAAGTCCATCGATCTTTTCTATAGTAAATCACATGCTAAGCATGATTGGGGTCCAAGGGAAGAATCCAAGGCACCACTTTTCCTAAGACATTAATTGAATCAAAGGAGTGTTTCTAAGGAATTATAATATATGGAAAAATATTCAATTGAATCATCATACTACACCAAGTAATTAATTTATAATAAGATATTGACAATATTCAAAGGTGGGTGTTTGCCTTGGAAATTGGCCTAATGAATCAAGGTGGTTTCCTCTGAGTGATCAAGGAATTCCATTGGGAATCCAAGTCTAGATCAAGTTAGACAATAAATATAACAAGAAAAAGGTTCTTATTATCAATAAGAACCTTAAGTTTAATTAAATAATTAATTTAATGTGATAATCAATCCAATTCCTTCACATTATATATATAATTCAATTTCATTCCCTTTCATTCAATAATTGAAAAGGATATGTAATAATAATTTGATTCCAATTTAAGAAGAGCCAATCTAAACATGATTTCCCAATTATAAAGTGTCAATTAATCCATTTAAATTATCAAAAACAATTAATTATGAAAAAAACACACTAATGGATGTTTAGAATATTAAAAATAGAAAGGGGCATATAAGCATAAGCATGGCACACCCAAGAGGTGTCTCAAGTTGAGTTCATTAGCCTCCAACAATAATAAAGCGGTCTAATATGTAATTTTAATTCCAATTTAAATACCTAATTTAAGTAAAGTATATTTTAGGGTCAAAGAATGGGTGAAATCAAAGTGCGTCGTAATGGAGACAATTATAAATCAAATTAACTTAAGGGAAAATTCATATACCACCTATCTTATAGTGTTAAAGGAGTACTCATCTAATATCAACTCTTGGTTTAGTATGAATCAGAAGAAAGATAAATACTAGAAAAATTCCATAAAAATAGGGAATATTATCTCTCACTAAAATAGCATCGATGATGGAAATATAAACTAATAAAATAAGGAAGTAGGTCAAAGCTCTTACCGATAGTGCTCCCACAAGATGAACAGTGGCCCAATCAGAGTCCAGATAAGGGAGTTAGTTCAAATATTATCTTAGGTGTGGATGATTATCTTCCAAGTTAGGGTATGTTATGCATGATAAATGAGGGGAAAGATAGGACAAAGATAGATTTAAAGAAGGAGGGTAAAAAATCACCATTTCCTCCTATTTAAGAGTTTGCATGATTTGGATAAATGGTTGGAAAAAATGTGTGCCAAACATGAAACATGAACTATACAAGGAACCCCCCATCACATGGATATCCCACGCTATTTATAAAAATTGTTCTCTAACCATGTTGGGTCACTACCCAAGTGGCACTAAGGGTACAGTCTAGGCACACGGTTTTTCAAACCGTGCGCAGCCCATGTCAGTGACCTTTGCAACAGGTCTGCATTTTTTCACACTACCATGAAGCCTCCCTCTTATGGTTTTTTAAACTTTTCTCCATTATATATGGTCCTCAAAGTTTATCCACATGATTTATCCACATGTTTACTACTAACCATGCACCAACTGTGTGCCTCATACAGCTTCTCCAAAATTCGAAGCTCTGAACTACAAACAAGCCCCAGATGCTCCCAAACCCTTCCCTAAACTATTAAGAACATTAATAAGAACAAAGATAAATATTATAAATAAAAATAATATATTAAATACCTTATAGAAAATTCTAGTTCTTATAGTCTTCCCCTCTTAAAGAAACTCATCCCTGTGTTTCCCTTCCAAGGGTGAAAAATATTCATCTGAGAAAAATTCCAACCACTGAGCATGTATGTTGGCCTCTCTATCCTAAGTCTCATATTGTACATGGTTTTAATTACATATAACCCATACTATAGGAACTTACCTACCTTATAGAGCCTTCATGCTCTGATCAATGATTCTAATAGGGTTCTCCTCAAAAATAAGCATCAACATCCAATTCTACCTCATCTGGATGGAAAACATGAGATGGGTCTGAGTAGTAATGATGTTACTGAGAAACATGAAACATTTCATGCATAGCCCTATATATCTCAAGGATTTCTATCTGATATGAAACTAATCTAACCCTCTCCAAAACCTTAAAATTTAATGAAACAAGGTGGTAGATTACCTTTTCGCGTAACCTATTAATGCCCTAGTCTAGTCAATACACACAAGAATACTAGATCCCCAACCTCAAAATATAGAGGTCATTGATGGTTGTTGGAATATGATTTATACGTATATTGGGGTTTATCCATTTACTTTATGATTGGTTGAACCTTATTTTAAGTCTCCTGAATGAGATGAGGTGTAAGTAGTGTTGTCTCCCCTACCTCTAACCAATACAAAGGTGAATATAACAACCTACCATAAAGGACCTCATAAGGATCCATATGTATAGTTGCTTGAAAATTTTTATTATAAGTGAACTCATCTAGGATTACAAGTTTCTACCAAGAACCTTCAAAATCAAGGATGCATGCTCTAATCATATCCTCTAATGCAAGTATTTTCTACTTGGACTACCCATCGATTTGAGGGTGATATGTTGTACTCAAAAGTACATGTATACCTAACTCCCTCTATAAAATTTTCTAGAAACGATAAGTAAAATGAGAAACCCTATATGATACAATATTCTTTTAGACTCCATGAATTTGAATAATTTCTTGGATATAGAGCCTTCTAATATCATCCATAGAAAAGGTCTCCTTAATAGGTAATAAGTGAGAGACCTTTTTGAGCCTATAAATGATTACCCATAC
Organism: Viscum album; assembly: GCA_963277665.1. Lineage (NCBI taxonomy): Eukaryota > Viridiplantae > Streptophyta > Magnoliopsida > Santalales > Viscaceae > Viscum > Viscum album. The sequence goes on along the minus strand of OY728127.1, from coordinate 37,137,936 downwards.
TGAATTATTATCTCTAGGTGATCTCGATAATCTAGTCACAAATTTCATGGTGACATCATCCCATTTCCACTAAATAATGGGGAAAAACTATAAAATCCCTACTGGTTGCTAGTGTTTGTCCTTTTCCTGCTGACAGGTGGAACATTGAGTAAAAAAGTTGGCTATCTCTATTTTCATACCAAACCACTAGGATTAGTGATGTAAATAATGATATATAATTATAATCATAGGGTGTACCACCTAAGTAGAATCGTGATACACTTGAATTAATTCCTCCTAGATGTATGTAGGACCCAAATGCATCCATGAATGTGAAATACCACATCCCCATCAACAATATGGCCTAGCGGTGGGTCCTTGCCTAAAACACATAGGACTAAGCCCTCAATATTAGATAGCTACATCATATTCAATCTCTCTATAATTGAAGAGGTCACTGCTAAATATATAAGTGTAGGCTGGCCATTATTCTCCTAGATCTCTATGTGCATCTCAGAGAACATATCTATAAGATACCACTCACTACTGGTCTCCTGCACTACCTATACCTGAGTTCTTTTTCTCAAAGTATCCACTACAATATTTCCATACTCAAGAGTATAGAAAATATAAAAATAAAATTACTATAGGTATTCAACCCACATTATTTTTCTAAGATTTAATTAATGTTACATAAATATATACTTTATGATTTTTTGGTCTACAAACACCACAAACTATTATCCAAGAAAATAATGCCTCCAACAACCCAAGGTTTGAACTACAGCTTACATATTATGATAATGTGTTGTATAATACCTCTAGTTTGGTCTCAACTAAAAAGAACTGAATGCCACAAATAAATCTTCCATCATCAAAAATACTCTTAGACCAATGTATAATGAATAAAAATAAATATTATAGATTCTTCTTGAATCTAGAATAATCAAAATCAGCACTAAAGTTAGTCTCCCTTTTATCTCCTAATATATTGTCTCGTGGGATTCTAACCATATGAATTTCACACCCTTATTAGTCAATCCCATAAGAGGTGTTGTTAGGTTTGATAAGTCCTAAATAAATCACTTATAATAGCTATCCATACCTAAGAAACTCTATGTATCAAATATGTTCTTGGGATGCTCCCAGGAAACCATGGCACTCATCTTCTCTTGGTAAACAGACACTCCTTCCTCTAAAATAATATGATTCGATAAGTGAACCTTTTCGATCTAAAAGTAGAATTTGGTGATCTAAGTGTACTGATGGTGATATCTTCCTGAATTTAGTATGATCTCAAGATGTTTTACATGGTTCTTTCAAGTGAGATAATACCACTAAGTTATCTTCCACAAAGACTACCACAAATGAATCTAGATGCTGGTGAAAACCCTGACTCATCAAATCTATAAAAACAGTTAGTGTGTTCTTGAGATAGAACAACATAACTAGGTACTCATAAAGACCATAATTTATATAAAAAATTCTATTAGGTATGTTTAAAGGTATAACTTGTACCTAAGGATATATTTAACTAAAATAAATATTGTAGAAAACTCTCACTCCTTTTTGATAGTCAAAGAGGTCATCTATATGAGGTGGTGGATACTAGTTCTTAATCATAAGTTGGTTCAGCCGATGGTAATCCATGAAAATCCTGAGGGTACCATCTGTATTCTTTGTGAAAAGGATGGGTGAACCCCAAGGTAAAGTATTGGGTTGTATAAAAAACTTAACTTCTAATTATTATAGATATATCTTGATCTCCTTCAACTTAGTAGTATCCATCCTGTAAGGAGGAATGGATACTGGTGTTGCTCCTAGCACTAGATTGATAGAGAACTCTACCTCTCTCTCAAGAGGTAATCCAAAAAAAGTAATCTGGGAAGAAATTCCTAAAATGATCTAATACGGGAGGAAAATTATCTTGACACATTCCTTGATCATCCATATAAAGGATAGAAATCTAGTTTGTCACTCCACCCATCCCATGATGCTCTAGTTTGGATATACTTTTCTTTACATTTCATTCACCCTGGTAAAGATAACTATAACCCTATGGTGATGTAAATGATACCCTATAGTGATATCAATACATGTAGTTATGATAGGGGACCAATAAATCCATCCCAATAATGACATAAAATATCATAATCTTGAGTACAAATAGTTATTATAAGAAATGACAACTTCCTACCTCAAGGGGGAATTTCTTGCACTAGCATGCACTCTCTAATCAAATTCCCAATGGAGTATCAAGTGTCACCATGCCACAGAAATGCTAAATATTAAACACAAGTATTTCCACAATATCCACAGAGATAAAAGAATACAAAGTGCATATATCAAAAAGAGAAAATACTAAGTTTAGTCTCCCAAAATTGTACCTTATTCTATAGATAGCCCAACACCCTTCTCCTCAGATAAAGAATATACTACTTATATCTAGCTTGATCCATGACACTAAGTTATAACTTGAATACCCAAAGTGGGTATACATAGTTGGAACTATGTATCCTAATTCTAGCCTCTTCAAAAATTTCCACCTCTTCAACCTATATGACCAGTGGTAGTCCATCTTTCAACCTGACATGGAGCTACAGATCCTATTTTGGAGGGTGGAACTGGTGTCAATCATATCCCACTAGGAATAGATGGGAATTTATGATAAAACCTATAAATATAAACCATTTTTTTCATTCTTATCAATCCACTAGGTCTCAATTTCACTGAGTCATTATGTGAAAACATGTTCTACATTGGTGACATATAATAGAACAATCGGTGCAGATACTCTAGCTACCACTACTCTATTGTGAACCCTCCAAATGGAGATTCCTATAGTTAGATGAACTACTACCCTATATCAGCACTAAAATAATGTTCCTTGTACTATATTCTTCCCTCAAATTATTCTCAGTAATAAAGGATTGATTCACAATTCCTCATATAGTAGCTAAACAGAAAAAAAAATTACCTGAGAACGGATGCCATACCTTAGCCTATCCCCAAAATTTCTCACCCTATAAAGCTCATCAGTAGTTAAGGAAGTTTAAAAATATTGAAACTTAATAAAATGAGGTTAATACTCTATAACTAATAGGGATCCTTTCTCTATATTCTATAATTCCCTAGCTTTGTTAGCTCTCAGTGTCTTCAAAAAGAAATAGTCATAGAAAGAAACCTGAAAATCTCCCTAGACAATATCTCAGTGATAGTCTTACTATGTAATAATGTCCCATCAATACTTTGAAAAACCATGTAGAATAAAATCAATTAGATTTACCCTTCTCTCTAGAGGCATCTCAAGGTGCTCAAATGTATAAAACATGGACTCTAATCACGTCTCAGCGACTTGTAGACCACCATCCCCTGAAAACATATGTCGATGTTGCTGCTAATACTCTTATTTTAGCTCTTCCATAGTAGGAGAAAGTCATAGATCTCCCAAAATAGTCTTCATAATACTTATAAAACCTTCTCAAAATTTGGAATCAGCACCCATATCAGGTATGATTAGAGGTTCTATAGGTTTCACTACTTGCAGGTTAGGTCCTACCAATTCAAGAACGTGGTCATCACCACCTTCATGGAGCTCGACATGATGACACCATGGTGGAATAGATCTAAAAATTCCAAACATGCACCTCAGATAATATTTAAAATGATAACATCACTGATATAAGAATATGATAGGTACAATCCTTCCAATAAAAGATTCACACCCTACATTCTACTTGTAGAGTTAAGCCTAATGTTGTATAAGACCAAGATAAGTCACTAGAGATACTGTCAACTTCCCACTAATACGGTCAAGTCTGGGTCAAGTTCTCTACTTTATATCGGGTTAATAGTATATAGTTTTTTAATTTAAATTTATAGAGGAAAATTCTTTATAATTTGTAATTGGAATCTCTATTTAATGGAAATAATTTCCATTTTAATTTATAACTAAAAATTCCTTCAATATGTCATTATGTATATCCATATGTATGTACATATAAATAAAGGTCTAGTTATATGTGTCTATCCTTCCAAAGTTATCAAGTACTATGCTTTATAAATTTCAAATGGTACTACATGTGATTGTAACCAAGCATTCAAGATGGTTTAATTAGATGGATCACCATTACCAATTTATAGAGGCGCATGCACTCTTTAAATTGAAACTTCAATACATATAATTGCAACCAAATAACATTTAAAATCATGTAACCAATGGTTCATGGATCAAACTCAATATAATTTGATAATTAAGGTGAAATAATCACACTATATGGGAAAACACCATTTAGGTTAATTTAGACACTTTAATTATTCCAATTATTTATTCCTAGAACAAATGTTAGCACAATTTCAAATATAAATATCAAGTCACAAGAAATATGAAACAAAAATGCATGCAGTAGATAAAAATGGAAAGGAATAATGCATGACATATAAATCATCATGTTCCTATAATGATGCATGACACACTAGCTCCTTTCCATACTGGGCAAAGGGTAAAAATAGATTCCACAATAATAATGAAAACCACAGTTCATGTTCATCACCTAATAGTGAAATTATTACGACTATGAATAGCATAATATAGAACAAAAAATCTCATCCCATGCAATTTGGATTTTCTCCCATACATAGGTTAGCTACTCCTAGGAATAGGATCGTTACCATATTCCAACACATCTTAGTATCCTATCTAATAACCCAAACACTAAGAAAAAAAGAAAAATAAAGATATGATACCAATTTGTATCAAACCATAGTTGTTTCACTCATAAGTAACCATACTCGGTGGGTAACAAGGCCTCAAGTATGCCTCCTTGTACGCCAGAGGCTACCAACTAGCATTGAGGTTCCAAGTTGATATAGTGGGGAGACTATTCCCTCATGATCAAAGTAGGAAAATAGTGTAATAAATGAATAAATACACAAAAAAAAATCAAAATAATGATGGATATGGTAGCATAAGTAAATCATCCAGACAATAATAATACATCAATCCAAAAGTGGAACCATATACAAAATGACGTGTATTTCATGGAGCTATATATAATGAAAACATACGTTCATAGAGGTATAAAAAAACAATAAAAGACCAAAAATATTATACAATAGCATCATGATCTGAGGCTTGATCTCATTCTCCCAAGCTCCCATGCTATAATAAATCAAGCATCCAAGACTGGTCACTTTCCCTTATCCATACCTACATCCATGAAGTCTTTTTGGTTACCAAATGGAATCCCGAACATGGTGTGAGATATACTTAGTAGGACACCACCAACGATGTCTATGAAAATATAGTTCGTGAATATAAAAGAAAAATTGTGTGGATATAATGATAGATAGTGGAATAACATGCATGAAACAATAACCACATAGGGATTGGACTCCTCATGGGATGCTCGACTGACCATAAATTCTTCAACTCATGCTAGTAAATTATGAAAAAGAGACCTAAAAAATGTTCAGGGTCCAAAAGGTATAACAAAAGTGTCCAAGTATAAGCAAAATGTATAAAGTGGGACCTGGGATGTAACCATGGAATCCAAGCCGTGATGATATTAATACAAGATTCATGGAAAAACTTGACATCCTTGGACTTTGAAGGTCGATCCAGCTTACGCCATATAAACTTTGTTGCCTCACTAAGGGGTATGAGTGTAATACAAGGGGCACATCTGAGGCATTCCATTGTAATAATATCTAATTGAGTCTATGGATCATGTCTATAGGAAATACCAAGCTAATCATGAATAGTTCCTAAGGGAAGAATCCTAGGTGCCTCATATCCTAAGACATTAACTAAATCAAAGGACTGTATCTAAGTCATTATAATATCTAAAAAAGTGTCAAGTGAATCATCAAACTAAACCAAGGCATTCAATTATAATAAGACATTGAACATGTTCATGGGTGGGTATCTCCCTTGTAAACTGACCCAATGGATCGGGGTGGTGTCCACTGAGTGTTCAAGAAATTCCCTTAGGAATCCAATTATTTTTAAATTCATACCACTCATATACCAAGAAAAAGGTCCTTAGTAGCAATATAAACCTTAATCTTAATGAAATAATTAATTCCATGTGATAATCATTCCAATTAATTCACTTTACATATATAATTCAAGTCCATACCTTTTCATTGAACAATGACAAAGGCTATTTAATAATTATTTGATTCCAATTTAAGAAGAGCTAAGCTAAACATGATGTCCAAATCATAAATTTTTAATTTATCCATTTAAATTAATCAAAACACTTGAGTATGTCAAACCAACACACCAATGGGTGTTTAGGTTATTAAAAATATGAAAGGGGTGTGTAGGCATTAGTATGGAACGCACAAGGGGTGGCTCAAATTAAGGTTTTTGGCCTCAAACTATAATAAATGGGTCTAATAGGGCATTTAAATTCTAATTTAAACACTTATTTTAAGGTAATTTAATTTTAGGGTCAAAGTATGGGTGATACTGACACACAAAACAACATTAATAATTATAAATCAACAAAAATTAGGTAAAAGTCATAAAATACATACCTTATGGAGTTAGAGGATGGATCATCTAGTCTCAGCCCTTGGTTTGGTTTGAATATGAATAAAACATAATAATATGTAAATTCTCTAAAAACAGGGTATATTAGCTCACACCAAAATAGTGTCAAAGATGGAAATAGAAACTAAGAAAATAATAAATCAAATTGAATCTCTTAACCAGTGGAAATCCAACGAGATGAATAGTGGATCGATCGGAGTCTAGATGAGGGAGTTACTTCAAATAAAATCTTAAGCATGGAGGAAGAGCACCCATGGTAGGGGATGTTGTTCATGATAAGTGAGGGGAAAGAGAGGAGAAAATTATATTTAAAGAAGGAAGTTAAAATCATCATTTACCCCTCTTTAAGTGGTAACATGATTTGGTTGCACATTTGGCCAAACCGTGCGCCAACCGTGCAACATGAAATATCCAAGGCACTCCTCTTCGTATAGTTATCCAACATGTTTTGGACAAACCATGCTCCAACCATGCATGGTCACTGCCTAAGTGGCACTAAGGGTGTGGGCTAGGCACTGTAATAGGTATGCAATTTTCTACATAGTCATATATCCTCCCTCGCATGATTTTTTAAATTGTGCTTCCTTATACATGGGTCACATGGTTGAGATGCATGGTTACTACTAATTTTGTTCCAACTGTGGGGCTCATACAACTTCTCAAAAATTCATAGCTCTGGGATCTAAACAAGCCTTGAATGATATTGAAACCTTCCTTAAACTCTTAGGTACATTTATAAGAACATAAATAAATATTATAACTTAAGATAAGAGATTACATACCTCATAGAAAAGATGAGTTCTTATAAGTCGCTTAGTGTGTCACCCTTTGGGACACGTTCTCAATGGAATTAGGAAGAGTCGCTCAAAGTCCAAGGTTAGAATCCATCAACATGCCAAGGAACCTATAGAGAAATAAGGTAATATCACAATGACATAAAACATCATACAGATACTTACTATGTAATATAATCACTTTATCATGATATCTATAATCAAACAAGTTGTGTGTTGGTGTTATCAAACTATGTGCTTGATATATCTTTCTTTGAATTTATGAAAATGAACCTACCCACATAACATAATCTCCATGGATTTATTAAGTTTGTTTCATTCCCATAAAAGGTTCCGATGTATTGATTTTTTTAAAATAATGGAAGGTTAAAATCCTTTCTTGCATTATTCATTAATGTGATATTACTCATGACGCACTCAATGTATCTTACTTTTCTATGAAAATATGTCATAAAATTTTTAATTAATACATAAAATTACATTACTTATAATATTAATTAATAATAATATTAAATTCTAAGTATCAATGTACACACTCGTAGATATGAACATCCAATTACACATATAATTGTGGATTTCTAATTGCCAAGTCACATTATCATAATCTCTTACATTGTAGATTATCGAGGTTGTACACCATGAGATGGTACCTCAAAGTCCTATAAATATCCAACCCTGATAGTATATATAATTTTTGTCTAATTAAATGATATAATCTAGATATATAAAATATATTTTAAGATACTTTCTTAGAACTTCCGGGTTCTCATCATAGTGGGGGACTATTATGACCTTTCAGTACGACAGTTAGTCTTAGAACATTATCACATACATTTTCACATATAAAAACAATCATGATGTGATAATGATTTTATTATTATTAAAAATAATGAATATATGAAATCATAAAGTGAATATAAGTTAGTTCTAGGGAACCAACTCTAATATACTCCTACTTTCACTAGAGACAACTGAAAACAACCTATAGTCCGCTAGCTCTCACATGATACTCATGCTTCTACTAAGATAAGTATTTAGTCAAGGTTTACAACATGTTTTTTTCATTTAAAATATTATTACTACAATTTCACCCCTTTGAGAAAAATCACTCAAGGACTGATACTTATAGAGTGTGTGATTTATCTATTTTTGTTACCATAGATCTTCTGTGAGATCCACCACTATAGTTCTATTACAATATAATGTGATAGGGTCTTTACTTATAGGAACCAAAAAATATCCTAGATAATGTTGTGTATTTGTATAGATTATTTTGTTGTATCAAAAGTTGATATATGCATGTAATCCACTGTATAATCAGCAACAACTTACTGTTTTTAAAACTTCCAACTCACAGCTCCTTCATTGAGATTGAATACCTTCCCTGACTATGAATCCATATCATTCTAATATATTTGAAAAATATTTGTTATATAACCCATGATGACTAACTCTTCATATCTTCTATACACTGGGAACATATCCTTAATTCTTCTCAGATACTTAAATATAGCCTTAATATCATAAAAATTCCATTCACTTGAATCAAATTGATATATGTATACCATGCTTAATGAGTAGGAAACATAAATCCTAGTACATAACATAGAATACATAATTGATCCTATAAATGAATTTAATGAGATCTTACTCATTATCTCTTTCACCTATTATTTCTACGGGAACATTTTCATTGAAGGTAATATATCATGTGACACTAGAACCAATCCTCTCTTGGATTATTCAATATTAAATCTATTTAGTGTATAGTTAATATATATAGCTTGACTTAGTCTAAGAATCCTATTGGATATATTATGAATGATCTTGATCCCTACACTATAGGATTCTATACCTAAGTCCCTTATAGAGAATCACTTATTTAACCAGTCCTTAACTAACTATAATACTAGAATTTCATTTCCAATAAGTAATATTTCATCAATATATACTATTAGGATAATTACTGCACTCCCACTAAACCACTTTTAAATACATGGATCGGATTCATTTTTAATTAAACAAAATTATCTTATATATTCATCAAAAAAAATGTTCCATGACCTAGATGATTGATTTAATAATAAATGGATCTCTATAACTTTAACATCTTTTTGGCATTTCCTGGAGTCAAAAACCTTTCTAGTTGTGTCATATAGGAATCTTTATGAAGTTTCTCATTAATGAAATATGTTTTGACATCCATCTTCCAAATTTTATATTCATGGAAAGCTACTATAGCATGTAGAATTATGATATATTTAAGCATGGAAACTGGAAAAAATATTGTGTTGTACTCAATTCCTTGATGTTTTTTAAACCCTTTAGCCTCTATTTGTGATTTTTAGGTATTTACTTTACCTTTTATGTCATGTTTTCTCTTTAATACCCATTTTTAATCAACAGGATTTACATCAACCGGTGGATCAACTAGAATCCAAAATTGTTTTTGATACATGAGATCTAGCTTAGAATTCATAGATTACTACCATATTGTTTCATATAAGTAATATACTACCTATTCATAGTATATAGGTTTATTATTGTTAACTAATAATGAGTCACCGTATTCATTGAGTTTAAAAACATATCTTTCTGTGTCTCTTACCTTTATGGTATTCATATGTAGTACTTTTGTTTCAGGAACAACTTTCCACTAGGACCTATATAATCTTTTATTATACCAACTCTTTTGTATCTTTATCATTAATTTCATAAAATTCAGTCTTTCTCTGACTATCCTTCTTGAGGATGTTCTCCCTCTCAAGAAAAAATTCTTGTCTAAAAAATAATTTTCTTATCTGGGGGTTATATAGATAATATCCCTCAATTTCCTTGGGATATAATATAAATACAAACTTCATTCCTTGGGGTGCTATTTTATTTCCAAATATTTCCTTAACAAACACCTCACATCCCTATACATGTGTATATGAAAAAACAAGTTTTTTTCCACTCCATAACTCAAAGGAATTTTTTTTACCACTTTAGTTGGTACTCAGTAGAGATAAAATCACAAACTCCCATATAAATTTGATAAAATAATTTTTATGATATTAATTACCTCGATCATATAAATTCATATTTATCTTCTTAACAATTTGATTCTGTAATTCATTCTTGAGCTCTTTGAATTTCTCAAATGCTTTAGACTTATACCTCATCAAGTAGACAAATCCATATCAACTCAAGTATTTTGTAAAATTTATGAAGTAAGAATATACACCTCTAGATTTTACTAGAAAAGGTACACATACATCAGAATTTACCAATCCTAAAATCTATATGGCCCTTTCACCCTATCCATAGAATGGGGATTTGGTCATTTTTCATTGTAAAAAAGCATCACATCTTTTAAGTGAATTTTTCTAAAATGATTCTAAATAATCATCCTGATAGATCTTTTTCAGAAAATTCTTTCTTACATGACCAAGATATTGATTCCATAGTTGGGTGTTATTTTATTCATGTGAACATAATTCATTATCTATTTCCAATATTTTGTTTTACAAATTTAATACATAAAGACCGTAATTTATTTGTGGAATACCATAACCAATGTTGTCTTTGTAAAAGAAGCATTATTTATTTTAAAATTTGAAAATAAATCCATCGATGTTAAGGAAAGTGATATATATTATGTTATTAGTAACACTTGTCACAAAATAATAGTTATTTAAAACAAAAAATCATGCTAGTTATCAATGGTATTAGGTAGTATCCTATATCCAAAGCAACGATTCGTGCTCTATTGGTTTCTTGAATGTCCACCTCTCTATCAAACTTTTGAAATATATTTGTTTACTATATTTGAATATATATGTTAACTTCTTAAGTTGTATCTAATATCCAATATATATATATATAAATATTACACTCAATAATGATTTCACCTTTAGCGCCCCCTTGATTCTGGGTGCAGTTTGTCTTCTAGTGGCCCTACTTTTCATATGCAAAACATACTGCTTCCTTTTATTTCACCTACCTTTGAATACTCATTTTCTTAAAGGGACTATTCGTAGGAACTTTAAACTTATTATGAGTCTCGGTCCCCTTTTTCTTACTCTTCATTTTCTTATTCACTATAAGAACTATGGTTTTTTATGCCCCGTGTCCTTCTCAACATGGAGAATGAGAGTAAGAAGTTCTAGTAGAATCTTCTCACTATTTCTCATGTTATAATTCATAATATTACTATATAGTGATTTAAGTAGTCAGTAAAGGATGAGATTTGTGCATATCTTATCAGGGAATTTAATTCCCAATATTTATAAACATTCTATGTAACCAATAAACTTGAATACATGAGGTCCAACAGGCATCGACTCTCTAAGATTACATGTGAATAGGTCATTGGAGATCTTATATCTCTCTTATATATCTTTTGCTTGATAAAGATTATGAAGGTGAGACTTCATACTATATGCATCCATATCCTCATATTTCTTTAGAGGCTCATTGTACATGGATGATAACATGAAGTATTATGGAATATGTGGCATTATGCAAATGTTTATCATATAGATATAATTATTCCTCATTGTCCTCTTGGCTAGGAACTTTAGGAATTGGGTTTTCTAACACATGTAATTTCCTTTCATGGTATAAAATAACATGCAATAACCTCTAAAATTCTTGGAAATTAGTGTCGATGATAAGGTGTTCCTTATCAATTATGGATCGCAATGATGTGGTTGAAGTCATACTTTTCATTTATATAATTAATAATAGAATAATTTTAGTTCTTTATCAGATAAAATTAGAAAATTAATATTAAATTTATTAATATTCTATTATTTTTATTAAAACCTAATAGACCTGACCATTGGTTTTGGTGCATCTTGATACTTAAAAATTCTGGTGACAGGGACCCATATTCCCCTACTCATAACCAAGACATTGGCCTAAAAAGTTAATTGAAGTGCTTTAGGTGTGCATAATTTTTACAACTGAATTAACTTGAAATTATTTTATATGTTGAGTGGACTCCCCAATCCATAAATCCTTGATTTTGATTTCCTTAACCTTTTCCTCTCAGTTACACTAAGTCCTTCTTTTTCAGTCAACCCTTAATGTGAACTAAGTTAAGTCATCCCAAAACTCAAGTTATAATTCCCCTATAACTGAAATAACCCCAACTTTTGTGGGAAAACCACTTTTAACTATGCTTTGATTTTAACTTAAGTGGTGTAAGGAAATACTGAATTAATATATATAAATGTGGTGTTGTTTAATATTTTATGAATAAAAACCCATTTTATATTTATTATATTCTTGTTAATATTAAGTGGATTTACTTAAGTGATTAACAATGTCTTAGATAAAGTTTATGCATAATCCGGTTTATTTTTGTTTTATCTGATATGCTTGTTAAATTCATTAATTCATGTGATTGTGACAAAACATCTATAATAAAATTAACCATGAAACTAAATAGAAATAAAATAATAAGAGTGGAAATATCTTGAGATTTTCCTAATTTTTAGTTCATCAAGAGGATGATAAACTAACCTTTGACCTTGGGGGAAATGTAAGAACCCGGTTCTTATCTTTGAGGTATGGGTTTCTTCTTTTCTCTTTTCCTTAAGTGTTTTTGAGAAAATAAGGAAAATGGGGAAAAATCCCTAATTTTGGAAGTACACGCCATGTACTTTTCCACACGTCGTGTACTTTTGTCCGTGTGGAATGAGTACACAGGGCGTGTGGCCATGTCGGTGATTAAGGGTGTAAAAAACCCGACTACACACCTTGTAGTTAGTAGGCATGCGAATAGTAAGGCGGTGGCCATCTGTGCGACATAACACGCCATGTACTCGAGAAGACATTCCATGTAGTCATGTCGGCAGATGAACAGTGCCACGCAGGCAAGAAACCTCCAGAGGAACAGTTAAAAAATGGGAAGTACACGCCGTGTACTTGGAAGTACATGCTGTGTACTTTGTTTTTTTTTTTTTGCTTAAAATGGGCAGTAGCCTCCCCTATTCAAAGGGAAGGCTTAGAACTAGAGGAAGGAGTGGGAGAGGGAGTCCGGAGCTTTGGAGATCCGCCGAACGCACGTCGGGAATCCGTTTTCTGCACCACCGATCTCCCTGGAACTGCACGGGAGAGCTCTCCCTACTTTGGAGTAGTTCTTACCAATTCTTTTCCATAAGGAAGTTATTTAAGTTTAAGCGAGTTTTCTTCTATGTCAGATCTATGTCGTTCTTGGGCGTTTCTGGAATCGACGTTCACGTATATCATTTGTTGGCGTTTAAGGTAGGTGGCTTGGTGTTTATTTTCCAACTGTCGTGTGTTTTTGGGCTATGAACCCATATTTGGGGTGTCGTGTGGCTAAGGCCGCGGCTATTTAAAATGCCTAGAATTTTATAGGTAATTAAATGTGATATTAAAATGTTGTTTGGGATCGGTGCTTGGATCCAGGACCACCCCGTGGGTGCGTTCCTCTGTTTAGCCATTTGGCTAGGATACCCAAGGGTTTGCCTTATTTATATTATGCATTAATTTTTCCTTGAGAGGAATTTTATGGAATTTCTTGTGATATGTTGGGCATGTACCGGTTACTTGTTTAGCCTGAGGGAAGTGTTTTACTTAGCCTGAGGGAAGTGCATCTTTATCCTGGGGGTAACTTCTTCTGTGCATGTGGGCAATAGACTTTGTTCCTGAGGGAGACACTATGTACGGCTGAGGGAAAAATATGTTATGCCTATGGGAAATTACCTGCGGGTTTTGTTCCTGATTACCTAAGGGTAAGGGTTGAGTGTCTGTGGACACTGAAAATTTACTTAAAAATTCACTATAGTGTTTTCTTATATTAAATGGATTAAATAACTAATTAAATGGAAATATAACTGGTAAGTTGGTTAATTTTGAGTACTGCTTATTTTATTGAATTTTACTACTGCACATTGTTGTTTCATTCTTTCACACAGTTGGGCACGGGCCTTTGGTGGGGGTCTACTGGGATTTATTTCTCACACCCTGTTTGGGTCATGCTTTTCGACCCAAACAGATTACGTTTCTATAGGTGTAGATAAGGGCAAGGGTCCTTATATAGGTACTTTATTGATGATGAGGAGTAGGGGAGCATGGGATCGGGCTTAGGCTCGCGATGCTACCGGCTGTTTCGTTTTGTTTTGTTGTACTCTGCAGTTGTATGGTATTGATTGTGTAACATTTTCTGGATTTTTTCATAGAATTGAGGCATGTTGTATCATTATTTATATACTGGTTGGTTATATCTACTACAGTTGTTTATTTCAGTTATGTATGGTTATTCACTTCCACTATTGTTGTATGTTTTATTCTTTCTGTTGCACTACACTTTGACAAATGAGGGCATAGTTTCCCCACTATCAGACATGGGCCCTCGCTGCTAGTTGGCAGCCTCTGGCATTTGGGGAAATACGCTTGAGGTCACATGGTGAACCGGGTTCAGGGCACCCGTTGAGTGGCACCCGGAACTGGGACGTTACAAAGTGGTATTAAAGTGGTTCTTTTCTTTGACTTATTACTTGGAGCCTTAGTCAGGGATAGGACGGAATGGTAGTTGGTAATAAGTTGTGCCCGAGCGTAGCTAACCCGTGTACAGGGAAAATCCAATTTTACCTCGTGTTGCAATTCTTTTTATTTTTCAAATTTTACAGTTGATTTGATTTCACTGTTGGGTGACTCACTTGAGATTGTGTTTCTTATATTTTATCTATGGGTTCTATTTAGTTGCAACCCGATGAGATGAGGGTGTGTCATCTCATGCATCATTTAGGAAAATTCTAGAAATCACATTCCATGCATATTTCCATGCCATGTAGGCGCATTTGAATTTTCATGATGTTGTGATAGTTGTTGGGCTAGAAAAGTATGCTGTTGTGATAGCTTCTTGATACATACTTTCTATTTGATAGGGTATTGTTGTATAAGCGTGTTGAAAGAATGAATGCCAAACTTTGGTTTTTGGGGAGTATGGGGCCCCATTGACCCAAATTTGGTGGATCATTGACTTTTTATTATGTTATAACGCAGATAAGATGTCAAACTTTGATTTTTGGGGAGTATGGGTCCTCACGGGTCGGAATTTGACACTTAGGTGTTGTTTTCGGTATTTTCTGGGTTCCGGGGAAGTTTCTGAGGCATACTATCCGGAAACCCAATATACACTCCATGTAGTACCTTCAACATGTCGTGTATAGTCTTCTATTTGGGAAGAAAAATAAACTTTTTGAGTACACGCTGTGTACCCAGAGTACACGCTGTGTAGTCTCTTCCCGTGTCACAAACCGTGTGGGCAGCGACACGGGGTAGGGAATTTTTGGGGGGAAACACGTCGTGTACCTAATGTACACATCGTTTAGTGTTGACCTGGAGTCCGGTCGTGTAACTAACAACACGGACGAAGGAGACCTTAAGACACACACACCGTGTCCACTATGGAACACGCCGTGTAGTATGACCTGGGGACCCGGCTGTGTAACTAACAACACGGGTCGGAGAAGCTCGTCTAGTACACACCATGTACCTGTGGGACACGCTGTGTAGTCTTGACCGGTAAAAGACCATGTGGGGTTAACCGTGTGGCTAGGGAAATAGGGTGGTCTACACACCGTGTGCGGGTGTAACATGTCGTGTAGTGTCAATCCGAGTAGTCATCAATGTCACAAATGACACAGACAGTTGGAAAATTACACTATACACGCCGTGTAGTAAGTATACACGTCGTGTAGTTTTGTTCAAACGGGAGCCATGTGGCTTAGCCATATAGAAGGACCCTGGAAGGGGAAGGGAAGTCAGGTACACGCCGTGTAGTCATTATACATGTCGTGTAGTCTTGTTTTTTAATTTTGAATGCATTCTTCCTCCTGTTCCCTTTTGTGTTTCTTCGTTTTCGGTCATTGTTAATCTTGAATCTAAGGCGTATTTTGACCTTGTAGTGTCATGCCGCCGAGATGACCACGCGTTGTTCGCCAGGAGAGCGGCGACAATTATACTCCAGAGACGGTGGGCCATGGGCTACCAGTGGACCCTCCAGCAGAGCCAGATGTGGCGCCAGCTATTATACCAGACACAGGCACAGATGTGATGTTCCTTGAAGTCTTTGTGCGGTTCATGCAGACCTTTCAGAGAGCACCACAGGCTGCCACATCTATGGCTGAGCTGACTCGTATATTTCAGTAGCAGTATCTGCCTACGTTTTTAGGGGATGGCGGACCACAGGCTGCGGAGTCTTGGCTGGGGTCGATGCAGACTATTTTCAAGCATCTTGAGATGCCTCCAGGGCAGAGGGTCAAGCTCACGACTTATATGCTGTGTGATTCTGCCAAAGGGTGGTGGGATGTTACCACCCAGTCATAGCATCACAGAGACATGGAATGGGAATATTTTTAGGTAGTATTCTATGACTTCTTCTTTACAGAGATGCTAAGGGAAGATAGATCTCGAGAGTTCATGAATCTGCAGCAGGGTGCTATGTCGTTGATGCATTATTCTGCTCACTTTACCGAGCTTCAGCATTTTTCACCCGTTCTGGTGAGTGATGAGACGTTGAGGGCCATGCGCTTCTAGGATGGTCTTCGGTATGTCATTTGAGCGCTGGTGAATGTTTTCAAGTTTCCTATTGTACATGCTATTGTGAACTACGCGCTGATTACAGAGAGGAACCTGCGGGAAGCAAGTGTTGTGGGCCAGGGTGGTTCAGCACCAGTTTCTGGTACTATTTCTACTAGTAAGAGGAAGAGACAGATGGACTTCTCTAAGGGTGGCAGTACCATCCAGAAGAATGCTTTAGGTGGCCAGGTCATGTGCTACCAGTGTGGTAGAGAGGGGCACAAGAGGCCACAGTGTCCATGAGACCCAGTGGAGTGTCGATCTTGTGGCAAGATGGGTCATCTATAGTGCTTTTGCAGGGAGTTTCCACCAGTGGCTAGTGATAGGGGTTCTTTACAGGCTCTGTGTGTGGGACCAGGACCAGTGGCTTCTTACCAATCAGGGAACTGCAATAAGTCAGGTTGTGCAGGCAGAGATGGTGGTCTTGGCCATAGTAGCTAGACACCAGGATCTCAGAGGCAGCAGGGCGGGACAGCATAGGGTAGCCAGGCTATGTCATAGGGTCGCAGCACTGGACAGGCATATGCAGTGCAACAGGCCCAGCAGGAGCAGGATCTCGGACCTTCTACAGTCAGAGGTACTATTCTAGTAGCTTCTGTCTTATCTTCTATACTTTTTGATACGGGTGCTACACATAGTTTCATATATGTAACCATTGTGGAGAGGCTTGGGCTCTGTGTTTCTTCTTCTTCTGGTATCATGACGCTAGACACTCCATTGGGGACTAGAACGGCTGGTGTGCGTCAGTGCAAGGAGTTCCCCCTTGAGGTTGGTGGGTGTCACTTTCTTTGGGACCTCTATGTCTTAGACATGATAGCTTATGACGTCATTCTCGGGATATACTGGTTGGTTCCCTTTCGAGAATTTGTAGATTTCTATTGTCGCAGGGTGAATTTCACATCACCAGAGGGTGGAGAGTTTCTATAAAAGGGCGAATGGGATGTTCAGGCGAGTCGAGCTAGACCAGAGCATCATGGGTGAGGTGGAGTCACAGCCCAGATTACGAGATTATATCTAGATGATCAAGGGACTTTCCAGACGGATTTCCCTCCAGTGGTTGATCACTTTAGGGATGTCTTCCTGGACAACTTTTTAGGTCTACCTCTGGAACGAGAAGTGGATTTCTCTATTGATCTTGTGCCAGGGGAAGCACCGGTATCCATTCCTCTTTACAGGATGGCCACACCTGAGTTGAAGGAGCTCAAAAGGTAGTTAGAGAAGTTACAGTCAAAGGTTTTTATCTGACCTAGTACTTCTCCTTGGGGTTCTCCGGTCCTTTTTGTGAAGAAGGCGGAAGGTACCCTCAGACTTTGTGTGGATTATCAGAAGTTGAACCAGTTGACGGTTAAGAACCAATATCCCTTGTCGAGGATTGATGATCTTTTTGATCAACTTCATGGAGCACGAGTGTTCTCGAAGTTTTAATTGAGGTTAGGATATCATCAGTTGTGCGTGAGACCATTGGATATACCGCTTACAGCTTTTCAGAGCAGATATGGTATATACGAGTACTTGGTTATGCCGTTCGGACTCACAAACGCGCCAGCAGTTTTCATGGATCTGATGAATTGTGTGTTCCATCCTTATCTAGAATCTTTTGTGGTAGTATTCGTGGACGACATCTTGGTGTACTCTCACACTCGACACGACCATGCCACCCATCTTGAGATCGTATTGAGTACACTGAGAGGGAATCATCTATATGCTAAGCTCTCAAAGTGCCACTTTTAGATGGACCAGATACACTTCCTGGGTCATATCATCTCAGAGGCCGGAGTTGCAGTGGACCCAGAGAAGGTGAGAGCAGTAGTTTCCTGGGAGCATCCCAAGAACGTGTTTGAGATATGGAGTTTCTTGGGGCTGGCCGGTTACTACGGATGCTTCATACAAGACTTCTCCCGCTTAGCAGCACCGTTGAAGAGTTTGACCAAGAAGGGTGTGAAGTTCGTTTGGTCAGAAGCTTGCGAGATAGCCTTTCAGGACCTGAAATGAAGGTTGACATCAGCACCAGTCCTGATACTTCCAGAGTAGGGTAAGATCTATACAGTTTATTGTGACGCATCGGGTATTTGACTAGGAGCAGTGTTGACTTAGGGCGATCGAGTTGTTGCATACAGGTCTCGGCAGTTGAGGCCATATGAGAGGAATTACCTGACGCATGATCTCGAGTTGGCTGCAGTTGTTCATGTGTTACGCTGTTGGAGACATTATCTATTGGGAGATAATTTTGTGGTTTTCACTGACCACAAAAGCCTCAAGTATATCTTTACCCAGCGTGACTTGAACCTCAGACAGCAAAGGTGGGTTGAATACCTTCAGTCCTTTGACTTCAAGCTTGCCTATACACCTGGTAAAGGTAATGCAGTAGCTGATGCACTGAGCAGAAAGACTCAGATACAGGCTGTGTAGGAGGCCAGTGGTGAGTGGCAGCTCATGACTTTGTTCTCTGAGATGCATTTGGAGGTTCATGACAGTCATGGGTAGACTTATATTTTGTCTTTAGCTGTGAATTATACCCTCCTAGATAGAGTGAGGATGAGACAGCTATCTGATCCAGGAGGTCTAGTTCTACAGGAGTCGGTGGCAAGTGAGGACCCTCCTACTGGTTGGATGATAGGCGATGATGAAATTTTGTGTTTCCATGGACGATTGTGGGTTCCAGGGGATATATGTGAGGAGCTGATGCGGGAGTTTCATGCTTCATCTTGGGAAGTTCATCCCGGGGTTACCAAGATGTACCGTGACTTGAGACGTCAGTACTGGTGGCCGGGTATGAAGAGATATGTAGTTGGTTTTGTTACAAGATGTTCCACCTGTCAGCAGGTGAAGGCGGAGCACCAGAGGCCAGCTGGACTGTTACAACATTTACCCATCCTGGAGTGGAAATGGGATGATTTTGCGATGGACTTCGTGACCAGGTTGCCGAGGTCACCTCGACGCAATGATGCTATGGGGGTTGTTGTGGACAGACTCACGAAAGTAGCTCACTTTTTTCCGATCAAGGAGACCTTTTGTGTTGATGAGCTCGGGAAGTTGAATATCCGAGATATCATACGTCTTCATGGGGTTACTTGTTCTATAGTTTCAGATAGGTACGCTCGCTTTACATCTCGTTTCTGATAGAGTTTTCAGAGGGCACTGGGTACACAGGTGCTTCTGAGCACGGCTTACCACCCTCAGACAGATGGCAAGTCAGAGCGTACGATACAGGTGCTTGAGGACATGCTGCGTGCATGCATCCTAGACTTTGGGGGCTCTTGGGAGAAGCATATACCCCTATTATAGTTTTCCTATAAAAATAGTTTTTAGGCAACTATTGAGATGGAACCTTATGAGGCTTTATATGGTAGGTCATGCCGATCACCCTTGCGCTGGATGGAGGCAGGTGAGGAAGCTTTACTGGGACCACGTCTCGTGTAGGAGACTTTTGAGCAGGTCCAGTTGATTCAGAAGTGGATGGCTACCGCACAGTCTCATCAGAAATCTTATGTTGATCGTCGCAGACGACCCTTGGAGTTCGTGGTCGGAGATTAGGTTTTCTTACGTGTTTCGCCAAGGCTAGGACACAGTAGGATCAGGAGACATGGTAAACTTTCACCGAGTTATGTGGGGCCATTTGAGATTCTGGAGAGATTTGGGCCGGTTGCCTATCGGTTTCAGTTACCACAGAGGTACCGGTCCATGCACGACGTATTCCATGTATCTCAGTTGCGCCGCTATCATTCAGACCCGTCTCACATCCTTCATCCTGAGGAGGTTGAGTTGGAGGGAGATGTGTCCTTTGAGGAGCATCTAATTCGTATCATTGACAGGAGCACGAAGGTTCTCTGAGGCTGGTTAGTTCCTCTCGTACGGGTGTTATGGCAGAATGGCCGAGTGCAGGACAAAACCTGGGAGCGGGAGACTGATGTACATGCTCATTGGCCGGAGTTGTTCACAGCTATATCTTCACCACCCTTGGAAGGAAAATTCGAGGACGAATTGATTTAAAGGGGGATGTTTGTAAGAACCCGGTTCTTATCTTTGAGGTACGAGTTTCTTCTTTTCTCTTTTCCTTAAGTGTTTTTGAGAAAATAAGGAAAATGGGGAAAAATACCGAATTTTGGAAGTACACGCCGTTTACTTTTCCACACGTCATGTACTTTTGGTTGTGTGGAATGATTACATAGGGTGTGTGGCCATGTCAGTGATGAAGGGTGTAAAAAAACCGACTACATGCCGTGTAGCGGTCCTTTACACACCGTGTAGTCAGTTGGCAGGCGAATAGTAAGGCAGTGGCCAGCTGTGCAACAGAACACACTGTGTACTCAGGAAGACACGCCGTGTAGTCCTGTTGGCAGATGAACAGTGCCATGCTAGCAGGAAACCGCCAGAGGAACAGTTAAAAAATGGTAATTACATGCCATGTACTTGGAAATACATGCCGTGTAGTTTGTTTTTTTCACTTAAAATGGGTAGTAGCCTCCCCTGTTCACAGGGAAGGCTTAGAACCGGAGGAAGGAGCGGGAGAGGGAGGTCGGAGCTTTGGAGATCTGTCGAGCGCATGTCAGGAATCCGTTTTCTGCACCGTTGATCTCCCTATAACTGCACGGGTGAGCTCTCCCTTCTCCTGGAGTAGTTCTTACCAATTATTTTCCATAAGGAAGTTATTTAAGTTTAAGAGAGTTTTCTTCTATGTCAGATCTACATCATTCTTGGGTGTTTCTGGAATCGAAGTTCACGTATATCGTTCCTTGGCATTTAAGGTATGTGGCTTGGTGTTTATTTTCCAACTTTCATGTGTTTTGTGTGTTTTTGGGCTATGAACCCATATTTGGGGTGTCGTGTGGCTGAGGTCGCGACTATTTAAAATACCTATAATTGTATAGGTAATTAAATGTGATATTAAAATACTGTTTGGGATCATTACTTGGATCTAGGGCCACCCCGGGGGTGCGTTCCTCTGTTTAGCCATTTGTCCAGGATACTCGAGGGTATGCCTTATTTATATTATGCATTACTTTTTCCTTGAGAGGAATTGTATGGAATTTCTTGTGATATGTTGGTCATGGCCTGGTTACTTGTTTAGCCCGAGGGTAGTGTTTTACTTAGCCTGAGGGCATTGCATCTTTATCCTGAAGGAAACTTCTTCCGTGCCTGTGGGAAATAGACTATGTGCCTGAGGGTGACACTACGTACGCCTGAGGGAAAAATTTGTTATGCATGTTGGAAATTACCTGCGGGTTCTGTTCCTGATTACCTGAGGGTAAGGTTTGAGTGTCTGTGGACACTGACTATTTACTTAGAAATTCACTGTGGTGTTTTCTTATATTAAATGGATTAAATGACTAATTAAATGGAAATATAATTGGTAAGTTGGTTACTTTTGAGTACTGCTTAGTTTATTGCATTTTACTATTGTACACTGTTGTTGCATGCTTTCACACAGTTAGGCACGGGCCTTTGGTGGGTGCCTACTCGGATTTATTTCTCACACCCTGTTTGGGTCATGCTTTTCGGCCCAAACAGATTATGTTTCTGTAGGTGAAGATAAGGGAAAGGGTCCTTATACAGGTACTTGATTGCTGCTAAGGTGTAGGGGAGCATGGGACCGGGCTTAGGCTCAAGATACTACCAGGTGTTTCGTTTTGTTTTTTTGTACTCTGTAGTTGTATGGTATTGATTGTGTAACATGTTCTGGCTATTTTCATAGAATTGAGGCATGTTGCATCATTATTTATATACTGGTTGGTTATATCTACTGCAGTTATTTATTTCAGTTATGTATGTTTATTCGCTTCCGCTATTGTTGTCTGTTTTATTCTTTCCGCTACGCTACACTTTGACAAATGAGGGCATAGTTTCCCCACTATCAGACCTGGACCCTCGCTGCTAGTCGGCAGCCTCTGGCGTTTGGGGAAATGAGGTCACATGGCGAACTGGGTTCGGGGCACCCGTTGAGTGGCACCCAGAATCGGGACGTCACAGGAAACACCTTGAACCATGACTTGGTTCATGTTGTAGCTTTCCATTCATCCTCCCTTTTATATCTTGGATTGGTTTCACCTCAACTCCGAACATAAACCACCTACACTAACTTGTGAGCTCTATCCATTATATAATCTTTTACTCACATGCAAGTGAGGGGAACCAAAGGATTGATTAAGGTGGTTTACATAAAAGAAGACTATAGGCATGCAGACCCTTACATAATAAGAAGAATGATAATGCATGGGACATCAATTTAATTTAATAATAATAATAATAATAAATTAAAATGGAACCAATCACATAAAAATGTTTGGTCTATTCTAATGACCATCCACTTACATGAAACAAATTACGAATTTAATAAAATAGGATTCAATCAAAATTGTTCTTATTTAAGATAAATCATGTTCAAATCAATTTATTATCTTCTTTAATTATTTAATTATTTTATATTAATTCTCATCCAAACTTCCTTGATATTATCATCCTTAATTATTTTAAATAAATTAAATAATTTATTTAAAATTAATTAAGTTCAAAATTGTGCACTTTTAGAGGCAACACAGTGAGTCTGAAATACCCAATGTGTACTATATTCTAATACTGTTTACTCAAGAAGCATGTATTATACACATATTATTATATAATTTCCTGATGTTTATGATTACAATCAATGAAACATGGAACTCATGTTATTTATGTAGTGTGTTTTGTTTTAATGTGCATGGAGTAATCATTGTATTATGGATTATACATGATATGTATTTATAAATATTATAAAAAAAATAATTAGATGTTTGATATAAATATAAAACTCATCACATGGAATATACAAGTCAAATTAAAGATACATAAAACACATGTTGATAAGGTTTAAGTAGCATGATAAATTCATTTTAAATTATGTGTAATCGAGTAATATACACGGTGTGTACTATCTAGCTATACATCATTTATAGTTCTTTGTCGTCTATCTGTGGCACACCCCTAGAGACTCGATGTGTGGTATTTCTATAAATATTAATGGATTACATGGTGTGTATGTTGGATACATTTCATGTGGTCTTTGATTTACATGGTCATTATTCTTATAGGTCATGTAAGAAAATACAAGGCCCATCTTTCACTAATGAACTACATGTTGTGTATTTAAGTTACATGTTGTGTTGTCTGGTTAATCAGCCTCGGGTTTTCCCAGTCAACACAGGGTGTAATAAATACACATTGTGTGTAATAAATGAACACACTTTGAATTAATTCATGAGTCTTACCGATGTATTAAACATGGGTTCATGGAATGTACCTTTGGTTTATATGTTGTGCGCTCTTATGTTATCCGGACAGAATCCCCAGAACCTACAGGTTAGTTATTTTAAATTTATTCAGTCAAAATTAATTCATTTATCAATTATATTTGTGATAAAGAAGATAAATAAGAGAATATATCATGATTGAGATTAAACAATGATTAAACCGAAATTGAAAACTAACAATAAATATGTAAATTAATAAATGATATTTAAATAATTATAAATAATTATGTGAACTCTCTTATACCACTTGAAGGTTTCGGACACAATGGAATAACCAGTAGATAATTTCCATCTTAGATTTTTTTTCATAATCGATGATTAATCTTAGTTGTATATCAATGAAAAACATCATTACCAGTAGAATTAAATCAAATATTAATTCACATGAGAACATAGAAACCAAATACACGATCATTATCTAATGATTTATAATTAATTTAAGTAGTTAAATAATTACCTTGGGATTAATTATTTCTTAATTGATTAATTTGACCATGTTTTTGTGTCTTGTCATTATTGCATCGCAAGAATCAAGTGTAGATTCCTTCCAGTGGTGATTCACACATGATATAAAAACCTCTAAATATCTTTATAGTAATCTCTAGATTCTAGAACGAAAGATCCTAATGTTTTTTTCATTCTTCTATGATCTCCACAAGAATTTCTTCAAATAAGGATTCTATTTGATCTCTCTATAATTGAGAGAGGTGGTGTAGGATGATAACTCTCCATTCTTGAGAAAATTCTTAGAGATGGTCTCTATAGGGCTTGAGAAAATTATATGGATTTCATTGTGCACAAAAAATAAAAATGTTTACCCTTAAGTTTAGAAATAATTTAATTGGGTTTAAATAATAATAGGGTTAGAAAATAATAATTTCACATATACCCATATTATATCTTTAATCCCCACAGAACCCCATATTTATAATAAAAATAATATTATAATAATTTCTTAACATGCACAAAACCATAAAATTAATTAAATATTATTTATTAAATAAATTTTTTGAAATTTATTCAAATAATATTTAATATATATTAATTTTCACCAAACCATTAAACTCAGTCTTCCATTACTTCAAAATATTTATCAAGCCTTGAATAATGACTATTTATTTAATAAATAAATGACACTGCATTATTCTCTAATAAATAAATAAATATTATATTTAGTAAATATAAAATAAATATTTATTAAATATTCTACTCATAAAATATTCTCTCTAATAACAAGTGATGAAATATATGTGATAAAACAAATATGAATAGTTATTAAACCATGTACAGGAATAATATTTATTCAACATGTTAAATAATAATAAATATTAATATTTAAATGATTTTATGGATACGTTTAGTGTGTGACCCTCTAGGCCTCTTTCTCAGTAGAATTAAGTAGATTCGTGCAAAGTCTAAGGTTAGAATATATCAACAATCCAAGGCACCCATAGAGAAATAAGTTAATATTTCAATGACATACAATATTGTATGGACACATACTATTTAATATAATATTTTTATCATGATATCTCTAATCAAGTATATTGTATGTTGATACCATCAAACTTTGTATTTAATGTCAATTTCTTTGGATTTCTGAAAATAAGTATGCCCACATAACACTATGATCATGGATTTATTTTGGTTTTTTCATTATAATAAAAGGTATTGAGATATCAACTTCTATTAAATAATGGAAGGTACAAATCCTTTATCACAATATTCATTATTCGATATTACTCGTGACACACCAAACATATCCTACTCCATCGCAAACATATGTCATCACAGTTTTATCAATACATAAAAGTATGTGACTTATAATATTCATTAATAATAATCTTAAAATATAAGGACCAATACACACATATGAATATAGGAACATCTAATGACACATATAAATGTGGATTTCCTACCGGCGGGTCACATTCTCATAATATTTTGTACAAGAAATTACCAAGAGAATATAATATGAGAAGGTTTCTCAAAGTCATATGAGTATCCACCCCCGATACCCTATATCATTTTTGTCCTATAAAATAATATCATTTGATTGTTGAACATATATTTTAAGAATACTGTCATGGAACATCTGAGTTATCATCATAGCGGGGAACTGCTATGACCTTTCAGTGTGACAGTTCTCTTAGGACATTATCACAAACTATTTTAGGTAGAAGAATAATCCTGATATTATAATAAGTTTATTAATATTTAAAACAATGAATATAGCTAATCATAAAGTATATAGAAGTTGGTTCTAGGGCACTAACTAAACACCTTTGGTAACTTCATATATGTATGCATATATGACAACCATTCAAGAAAATCATCATATGTTAAGTACAATATATGATGGTTATGTTAAATAAATGTCATATTTTATGATGCATTGTAATTGATACAATAAAAAATATTGAAATTGTTTAAAATAAAAAAACATATATAAAGTATAATACATGAAAATTAAAAGTGACATATATTGAATAATTTATATATGTTGTCTTTATACTTATGATAAATAACCATTATTTAATTAAAAATAAACTCTTCATATATATATATATATATATATATTAGTAATGATTGTTTATTGAAAAAAAACTTATTTTTTATTATCATTTTGTTAAATTATTCCATGTATTCTTTGGAGTTGAGAGTTATTTTTTGTAACATTTTCATCATTAACATTGATAATAGTGAATGTTTATTTTTCAATTTTCATATATCCATATTATTATCTTTGTAATTAATCACTTCAAAATCAATAAATTGATTAAATGATAATTCGGTGGTATGTTTTTCTTTATTTGAAAATTTATTTGAATTTAAATAGAGTGACAGGGGTTAATTAAACGATCTAGTTATTGATATTGGCCTTCTTATCTAAACTATTATTCCTTTTCTAGTTGGATTTCATCTCTTATGTTACCCCCTCATAATTTGTATAATGTTTCGGATAAGGGTAGCTGGGATATTTGTATTCACCATGTACACTACTACAGATCTTGCTTTTAAAAGTGTTTGAAATGGGATTTATCATCACTAAAAAGGTGATGACATGATAAACTCAGTTAAAAGCATTAGTCTTTATCAATTCTAAAAAAACATTGATAAAGGGTATATTTATCAATGCTAAAACAAAATCTCTAATAAAGGTGGACTTTATCAATGTTTTTTTTCGCTAATAAAATTTGAAAAAAAAAAGAATATATTTTTTTAATAGCTCACCCTCCCCAACTTGAACCCCCACTCCCACTCTCAAGCACCCCCTTTTATCAGTACTTGTAACCCCACTTTGTCAGTGATTTTCCGTTGTCCAACTACCTATTCACCCCCATGCATGCCTGAACTCAATCATGTGACCTCCCTTATGCAATTAGAACCTCTTTACCACTACCGCAAGCTTGTTTTGTTCTATATTTTATGATATTTTTATCTATATATATAATACATCTTTTTTATTCATATATTTATATTATTATGTTTAAATACATTTATAGAATATATTTTTTCATGTGTGCATGTGTGTATGATATATATATATATGTGCTTATATTTCTATAAATATATTATATATCAATATTAATTTACATATATTAGAATAAAAATATAAATATATATTTTTTATTAATACACATAGATATGTATATATAAACATTATATGTACATTTTTATAATTATATATATATTCATATATTTTTATAATGTAAAAAATGGTTAGATGTTGTTTTAAATAAAAATGATAATAATTATTTCCATATGATTTATATAAATATTTTTAAATACATTTTTGAAATATTTATATATTTTTTATATTTAAATATAAATTTTATACATTACATATATATTTATATGTTTACATATTTACATATATATTTATACATATTTACATATAATTGTATATTTTGATATAAATTTTTTATAATGTATTTATAAATATTTATTGTAAATACGTTTATATATTATATTTGATGATAATGATATATTTATAAAAATAAATTTATATATGATGTATTTCTACAATATTGACGCACACATACACATTTATATTTCGCACATACGTGCACAAATATTTACATATATTAGAATATACAAATAAATATATATTTTCTTGTTGACACAAACAAATTTATATATATGCATTACTTGTATAGGTGTGTGTGTGTGTGTGTATACATATATATTAATTCATTTTTATATGGTAAATAAAATGGATAATTTTTTATTTCAAATAAAATGAATAATAAATATTTATTTTCATAAAGTTTATATATTGATAAATATATTTTTATGCAAATATGTTTAAATATTTATTTGTACAATTGATTTATTATATATAAATATAAGAAAATATGTATATATTTAATTGTAAATAAATCTATAATATGAAAAATAATAAAATTTCTAAACCATAATATTTAGATGAATGTATGCCTTGAGAATAAATTATGTCTCCACTAAAAAAGGACAATAATAAACTTTTAAACAAAACTAAAATCTAATAGAATATTAAAAAATTAGGGTATAACACTACTAGAATAATGGACCTTTGTGGTCATCAAAAGCATCCGCTAAAGGCCTTTAGTTTCCACCTTATGACCACTTTTGGAGGTTTTCATTGCTTTGTTAATAGAGATCAATAGTGACCGCCTATGGAATCCTCTAAAAGTCCCCCATGGAAACACCCAACACTACTACACATAAGGCCTTTAATAGCACTATAATAGGGCTTTCTTAGTGCAAAAAACCGCAGATAATCAAAGCACCCTTAAAATCTTAAGGCCTTTATCAGAACTTTTTCTAACACTGATAAAGGGGTATACTGTTGCATTGTGATGTTAAAATTACAGTACACTACAGCAGTAAAAATAGGAAGCAAAGTGAAAATACAGGGAGAGAAAATAAATAATTTAATTGAAATAAAATTTACAACACAAATACAAGAAATAACATTGTATTATAGACATTTCAAAAATTGGTTTGTACAATTAAATGAGTAAGTACAATTTATCATATAAATTAAAAGAAACTAATTTTCCTTTGTCTTTATCCCCTAACCCTTGGTCATGTAATTAGTTTCTAAACAAACCACCCCAGCTCAAGAAAAATAATTCACTTGTATAAGAAAAAAATCTTATGTTTGTATTGCTATAAAGAAATAAATTAAACACAAAGTGTCAATTATTAACTAAAAACATATACTTTGAGTTATACTAGGATTACCATGTATTGGATTGAGTTTCAGTTGATTCTTACATATCATATCATTTCTTTTTATTCTCAAAATTAGGTTCTCTTGAATTGGATCACATCTGTAGTGATAAAAAATCATTATGGATTTGAGATAATTTAAGAGAATTTTCTTTTTGAGAAAAAAGACTTCAACTATTACACAATTTCTTTTTCATCTTCAAGCATTATCTCTGTAAAAATTAACTAAATAATTATCATATAAAAATGATAAGGAAATTAATTAAGAAATAGTATATAAAATGATGAGAAAAAAATTTGATCTTATTATGCTCAGTTTTTCCTATGTGGTGCGTGTTTTAAACTAAAATGAAACTTATATATGGAAAACACACACTTCGAGTCATACCAACCACATCGTGTGTTGGATGACATTCAGTCAATTTATATATGCCACAAATGAATTTTGGATCATTTTTCTAAATTTTGAAAACAATCTGAGCTCATTTACTCAGTTTTGGATGGTAACATGTGTTTAAAACTAAAATGACACCTTAATATTGAAAACACACACTTTGAGTCTTATCAGTCACATCATGTCTCAGATTGATGTGTGGTTGGTTATTACACATTACAAATGATGGAATGGCCTGAAGGATTTCATTTTTTATTATTATTGATAATCCCCCTCTCACGGGTGAGGGGGAACCCTTACAAGGCCCGAAGGCTTAAGAAAATTACAAGACCCATAGGTCTTTGAAGAATTCATCCATATAAGACAACTTGGAACTGCCCCTCCCCAACAAATGTCATGATATATGCACTCAACCTTCGCAAATCTGTTCAGCTAGATGTCATGTGTAGAGCTGCACTCCACCTTCAAAAATGAATTATGCACCATTTTCTGAAAGTTTAAAAACAATTTGATCTCATTTTATTATTTTTGGATATTTGATGTGTGTTTTAATCTAAAATGACAATTTTATATTGAAAACATGTACTTGGAGTCATACCGGCCACATCATGTGTCGGATTTCAATACGGTCAATTCCTATATGTGGAAAATGAATTATGGATCATTTTCCTAAAGTTTGAATATAATTTAAGCTTGTTGTGCTCATTTTTTTCTATATGATGCATGTTTTAAACTAAAATGTCACTTATTTATTGAAAACATGAAATTTGAGTCATACTAATAACATCATGCGTTTGATTGATATGAGTTCAATTTTTACACATCACAAATTAATTATAGATCATTTTCCCAGAGTTTTAAAAAAATCCAAATCTTTTTTCTCAGTTTTGTCCAATGACATGTGTTTTAAACTAAAATGAAACCTTTATATTGAAAACTCACACTTCGATTCATATCAATCACATTGTGTGTCAGATTGATGTGTAGTTGATTCTTACACATCATAAATGAATTATGGACCATTTTCCTAATATTTAAAAACAATCCAAGCTCATTTTTTTAATTTTGTCTATTTGATGTGTATTTTAAACTAAAATGACACTTTAATATTGAAAACACGTAATTTTATTCATAACAACCATATCATGTGTTGGATTTATGTGAATTCAATTTATACATGTGATGAATAAATTATGAATCATTTTTCTAAAGTTTGAAAACAATAAAAGCTCATTTTCTTAGTTTTTCCTATGTAACACGTGTTTTAAACTAAAGTGGCACTTCTTTGTTGAAAACATTCAATTTGAGTCATAACGACCAAAATGGGTTTCATGTTGACATTTGGTCAATTCCTATACATCAAAAATGAATTATTGATCATTTTTCTAAAGTTTGAAAATAAAACGATCTCATTTTCTTAGTTTTGGATAATGATGTGCATTTTAAACTAAAATGAAACCTTTATATTTAAAACACACTTTGATTAATATCAGTCACATTGTGTTTCATATTAATGTGTGGTTGATTTGTATAAATCAAAAATGAATTATGGACCATTTTCCTAAAGTTTGAAAATAATTGGATCTCTTTTTATTTGTTTTGGATAATTGATGTGTGTTTTAAACTAAAATGACACTTTTATATCAAAAACATGTAATTTGAGTCATACAAACCATATAGTGTTCTGGATTGGCATTTGGTCAAAACCTATACATAAAAAATGAATTATGGATGATTTTCATAAAGTTTGAAGACAATTCATGGTTTTCTTCCTGGTTTTTGCGATGTGATGTGTGTTTTAATCTAAAATGGAACTTCTTTATTAAAAATGAACACTTTGAGTCATACCAAATATATCGGGTCTCAAATTGATGTGTGGTTGATTCCTACATGTCACAAAAGAATTATCTATAATTTTTCTAAAGTGTGAAAAAAATAAGAGATTGTTTGCTTTGTTTTGGATCGTGATGTGTGTTTTAAAATAAAATGACACCTTTATATTGAAAACACACACTTCAAGTCATATTGGTCGCATTGTGTATAGGATTCATGTCTAGATGATTTTTATATGTCACAAATTAATTATGAACCATTTTTCTAAAGTTTTTTAAAAAATACAAGCTATTTTTCTCATGTTTGGATATTTTATGTTTTTTTTAAACTAAAATGACACTTTTATATTAAAAACACATACTTCGAGTCATACAAATCACATCATGTGTCAAATTGGAATGTAGTAAATTTATACACAAGAAAAATGAATTAAGGATCATTTTCTTAAAGTTTGAAAACAATTTAATCTTATTTTCTCAATTTTGATGATGTGACATGATTTTTAAAATAAAATGTCACTTCTTTATTGAAAACATACACTTTGAGTCATAACAACTACATTAGGATTTGGATTGATGTGTGATCAATTCATACATGTCACAAATAAATTATCAATCATTTTCCTAAATTTTGAAAACAATCTAATATAATTTTCTTGGTTTTGGCTATTTGATGTGTGTTTTAAACTAAAATGAAACTTTTCTATTGAAAACATGTACTTTGAGTCATACCAACCACATCAAGATTTGGATTAACATTTGGTCTATTCCTATATGTCATAATTGAATTATGGATCATTTTCCAAAAGTTTGAAAACAATATGAGCTCATTTTCTCAGTTTTGTCTATATGATATGTTTTTTAAACTATAATGGAACTTTTGCATTGAAAACGCATAATTTGAGTTATACTAACCACATAGTGTATCATATTGATGTGTGTTCAATTCGTACACATAAAAAATGGATTGTGTATTGTTTTCCTAAAGTATCAAAATAATATGAATTTGTTTTCTTGGTTTTGATCATGTGATGTGTGTTTTGAACTAATGTGTAAATTTAATAAAATAGGTATCAAAAAATGATAAGGAAATTAACTAAAAAAGTAGATAAAATGTGTCATCCCATTACCATCTTTCAAGTATTTCCCTTCTATTAGTTCATTTTTACACTTTATTTGGATGTTTCTTGCGAATCCAAAGGATGGAAAGCATTTTCTAGGGAAAATGACCTAAAGTTCAGGTATATATGTTTGTTTGATTTAATGGATTATAGGTAAAAACTTTCCATAGATCTAAAATATTCTCCCTGATTTTGGAGAATGCTGAAGGTGTTTTGGAGTTTTCTATACGAATATGGGTTTTTCACTATCTGATGGGTGATTACGCTCCATGTAAAGGGATTAAATGCCATGTATTTTTTGGAGGAAATAATATGTGAATAATATATAGGGTGTGAAATTATTACATTCTGTGTAAAAGTTACACACCATGTAAATTGATAAATCTGGTTTTTAATAAAATGGTGATGGGTTTTTCAGTATACTTGTGTTTCATGGATTACACGATGTGAAAAAGGGTTTCATGCCATGTAAATGTCGTGATTTTGGATTTTAGGGTGTTGCGCAACGGATTTATCTTTTCATTCAGACACATCCTATTTTCTCTTGACCGAGGAGCTCTCCCATGTGATTTTTAGGACCTCTACTCTATCTAAATTATTTCATTCAGCAACTAATCTCTATTTTGATTGGGTTACATCTATATGGGTAGGTAATACTTTCTACTTCTTCATTTACTTTGACTGTGGTATCATCGTTGCATTACTCTATTGGATCCATTGATCTGAGATGATG
This sequence comes from Viscum album, assembly GCA_963277665.1. NCBI lineage: Eukaryota > Viridiplantae > Streptophyta > Magnoliopsida > Santalales > Viscaceae > Viscum > Viscum album. Next base: position 37,104,427 of record OY728127.1, on the reverse strand, counting down.
TTTCTTATTGATTATTTCTAGATCTGTCATGTGGTCTTCCTCCTGAGGCTAATTATGCATTGGTTATGGTGTGGCATGTGATTTCCTTGAGGTATGGGTTATTTCTTCCTCTTTTTTTACCCTTTTTTCTAAATTTAATCAATTATGATTCATGTATATTGATTCTAGGTCCTCTATTGTTGTCATTTTGTTCTTTGTTAGTAGATCTCATTATGGGCATGTTCATACCGAGTTTTGAGGTAGGTGGTTTCATCTCTAACCTATGATGGATGAACTAAACTGCTCTGTTTCTTATAAATTGTTTAATAAATGAAATTTAATGATTGGATGATTGTATTTGTTTGTGTGTGGAAATGGTTTTTTGATAAAAGATGGTTTTCCCTAATTTTGGTAAATGAAAAGGGTTTTTCAAAGCATTGTGAAATGGTTTTCTAAAATGGTTTTCAAATAATGGTTTTTATGAAATGGTTTGATGAATTGGTTTGGAAAATTGAGAACATGGGTAGCCTTGGGTACTTATGTGGGAGGTGTAGTAATAGGCCTTTCCTGTTAATACTATCGGTGATTTCACTCATGGGGTGTTCCTATGCTTCTTAGACCTATTGTTCTAGGGACTTGATAGACTTGTTAGGAGGTTCACTTTATAGAGTGTTCCTATACAACCTAGATTTAATGCATATATCTAGGATCCTGATGTGTGTGATTGTTTATGTTGGGTGTACGAGTGTCCTAAATATTTTTACCTAGTGTGATCCTTAGTGTGATGTTAACTGTGATTTTGGATTGTATTGTTTGGTTGTACTTCCATGGATTTGATATGATATGTGATGCATGATTTGTTTTGATTTTATATATCTTCCTTGATATATGTATATCAAATGATTTGAAACTATTATACCATTTTTATTGGGAAATATGGAAAACTGAGAAATTAAATGTTTCTCTATGCTTTTTATATAGAAACTATTAAACTGTATATCATGCCTTATTTTTTTAAAGTTGAATATTGTTCAGAATTTTTTATAGAGAATTGTTATGGAACACCTGTGTGGGATCTTACTGAGCCTCTTAGATCACACCCTACACACCCCTTCGGTGGTGCTTAGACCTTTGTATATCTTTCAATGCAAGGAAAATCAAGGTTCCATAGTGAGGTAGTAAAGTTTTTTTCAGCTAGGTTTGGGTGGTTGGTGGTGAGATTGTGGGATTTTCCCATGCTATCACATGGAGAATGTTGGAGTAGTTGTTTTAGTTTTTGTTCCCTTTGTAGTTGGACTTGTCTCTTGGAGATTTTTTTGATACTTTTTTAGTTGTATTGCTTCCATTTTTCATATCTTTTATGACATATATATTCATGTTTTATTTTTTTCTTTCTATATATGTATATATGTCATTTTGTCCACTTTGTGTTGGGAGAAATTGTTACGTATGTTTGTTGCTTGATACCCGGGTGCTAGTCGACAGCCCATGGGGACTAGGAACACCATTCAAGTATGTGTAAATTCGGTTTTGGTACCAATTTGAGAGGGTATATGGGTCAGGTTCATCATATTTTGGTATCAAAGGTGGAATTTCCTTAGGATTCCTTGTCTTGGGATGTTTGGTAGATTATAGATAGAACTATCAGGACTTGAGATGTTTTCTGTGGTGAGTGCTTGGCTAGATCTTACTATGATGAGAATCAAGTTACCATAGGATGTTGGGATGTGTCTCTCATGTTTTGAGTTCTTTATTTTAATCTCTTTTTTATGGTTTTTTGGTTTTTTGGTTTTAATTGAGATTATTCTATTATCTGATCATTTATCTTGTTTTGGTGTGAAAAAGTATGCCTCTAAGAAATCTTCCTTGGGTGCTACAGGAGGGTGCAGCTGATGCACCTCATGAGAATCCTCCAATAGATTAGAATTTTATCAAGTCTATCATTTGGGAAGTTCATGTTATCGATCATAATGTACCACAAGTCTAGAATGCTGTCATTGGGGTATATCCAAGATCTTTTGGTTATAGGGATTGATCATGGGTGTTATTTAATGAGAATCCACCATCTTTTAAGGGAATAAATAAACCTCAAGAATATGGTAATTGACTTAAAAAGATAAATCATATATTTTACTTCTTGGATACACTTGAGAGTATCAATGTGAAGTGTGTGGCTTTCATACTTGAGCGTCCCAGTAAGAGATGGTTGGATTCCATAGAACAAGTGGATAGTCACATTAGCTTGGACTAAAAGGGTCTCAAGACTCTCCTCTTACAGTAGTTTTGTTAAAATTCACTGATGATGGTAAAGTCTCTAGACTTCCTATCTTTACAGTATAGAGATCATTTGGTGTCGACATACACCAATCAGTTTAGGAAGCTAGTTCGTTTTTCACTATAGGTGGTAAAGAATTACCAAATTAAATCTTAGAAGTACCTATAGGGTTTGTGACTATATATAAAATCATAGGTATTTATGCTGAATATTTAAACCTGTGCAGAGATAGTAGATATGGTTATGATGGTAGAGATGAATATGGTAGGTAGAGTTGGTTATTCTTCCCCTTCTCTTCCACATAGTGGAAGCTTCAGTGGTGAGTAGGGAAAGAAGAGGAAGTGTCATGATCATCATCAGAGTAGTGGAGGTGGTTATTGGTAGTAGGCATTTTAGGAACCTCTAGTTATAGCTAACAGTGTGCCTCTAACTTGCTATCAGTGTGGAAAGGCAAAACACACCCAACATTATTTCCCTTCACTTGAAATGATGTGAAATAGTTGTGGATGTTATGGTCATATATAGTGTTTCTATCAGGCTATGTCTACTCCTAGTTATGTTCATGGATCATTATATCCAAAGGAAAATATGGTTTAGTCATATTCTTTAAAGACTATAGGGCTCCAACTATAGGTCTCATGAGTGAAGCACCTTTACACATTATATGAGTTTCTGGAAAAGGTTGATGTGAGCCCAGTGATAGTAAGAGGTACCATCTTTATTGCATCTTCAATAGAGATTTCTTTATTTGATATCGGTTCTTCCCACTCATTTATATCTGGATATTTTGTTGATATGATTAAACTTTTTCTAGAGCTCATGTACTTTGTTATGGAGTTAGTGAAACCTCTTTAGAATAGGAAAGAGCATGGGTTTCGATGTCCTTGTTATCTATTGATATCTGATGCGGAGTAAGTATAGGATTTTATTATTCTTGATCTAGATTTGTTTTACATCATCATAGGGATGAATTTTCTTATTTCTCATCATGATGAGGTTTATTGTTATCATTGTCATGTCTCGTTTATTGCAAACAATGGGAGATCATGGGTGTTTCAGGGAGAGTGGGATCCGAGGTCTAGTTATGTTGGACCCTCCTACCCAGAGCTCAAGGGTTTGTTGTCTATGGTCACAGTTGATCCTAATGACATTTCTTCTATTGTTGATCTTATCATTGTTGTTTAGGACTTTCCCAATTTTTTTCCTAGATAATTTCTTCATTATTCCTCTAGAGAGGGAGGTATAGTTTACAATTGACCTGGTATCAGGTACGAAACTGATATCAATAACTTACTATCATATAGAACTGGAAAAGTTGAAGGAGATCGAGATTCATTTGGATTATCTAATTGAGTAGGGTTTTTTTCTAGTGTTTCATCTTGGGTATCCCCAGTGATCTTTTCTGAGAATTCATATGGTTCACTCTGATTGTGTGTGGTTTATCTAAATTTATACTATGAAATAGTTAAGAACAAGTATCATTTCTCTCATGTGGATAATTTTTTTGATATGTTAAAGGGGTAAAAGTGGTTTTTTAGAATCGGTATTTGGTCGGGTTACCATCAGCTCATATTTTGGAAGTCTGATATACTGAAGATGTATTTTAGGAGCAGGTGTGTCCATTTAAAATATATTATCATATTTTTTGGTCTGACTAATGCTCCTATAGTTTTATGGATTTTATGAATTAGATATTCCATTAGTATATTGATACTTTTGTGGTAGTTTCAATGGATGATATTTTATTTTATTCGAGATCTAAGTGAGAGCAGGAGCACCATTTGGGTTTGGTTCTAGAAATATTGAGAATTAAACATTTTTATGGAAATATTTCGAAATGAAATTTATGGATCCAAGAAGTGAAGTTATTGGGGAACATGATCTTTGATCATAGATTATCAGTTGATCCTAAGAAGGTGAAGGTGGTTTTTTTCTTAAAAAGAACTATATAATGTATTTGATATTCATAGATTCCATGATCTTTCTGGATATTATCGACGATTCATCAAATATTTCTCAAATTTAGTGTCACATTTAATTTCCCTTACTAAGAAATGGGTGAAATTCACATGGGATGAAAATTTTTAGTCTTCTTTCAACTATCTAAAACGAATTCTGACATTGCATCCCATGTTTTTCTTACCTAAGCCTGGTAAGGGGTATATGTGTAATGTCCCAGTTCTGGAAGCCACCCAGCGGAACCCCGTACCCAGTTGGTCACATTGCCTCAAACGAATTTCCCTTCGTACCAGAGGCTACCAACTAGTAGCGAGGGCTTGGGTGTGATAGTGGGAAAACTATGCCCTCATTGGCAGAGTACACAGTGGAAGTAAACAACAAACAATAGCGAAAGCAGTAAATATCCAACAACAGTAAACAGTGGAAGACTAGAATAATAAAAAACTGGAGAACATATATATATATATATATAATGATTCATGATACATATGGCTAGGAATGCAACCAAACAAGTCACAATGATGAAAATAAAAACAATGCTAAACCAAATTACAAAATAAAAAGATAAATAGCTCCTTAGCATCGCAAGCCTAAGCTTGGTCCCATGCTCTCCATCTCCACAGTAAGTCAAGTACCTAAAGTAGAAGGGTTCTTTCCCTTATCTATACATGCATCAATATAATCTATTTGGGCCCAAAAGCATGACCCAAACAGGGTGTGAGACTAAATCCTAGTAGTAAACCACCCAAAGATATGTGCCTAACAGTCAGTGAATATATGCTAGGTAAAAGTACAGAAAACAGTAAACAGGAAAGTACTCAACAGTAAACAATCCATAGTTTCAATATCAAGTAATAGTGAAACAAACAACTAAACCCCAAACAGGTAACCCTCTGGGAAGTACTCACAGTCATCCCATTTGGTCCTACCTACGAAGTACAAGCAACCCTCTAGGCAGTGCACTCAGCCTAGCCCCTCTAGTTCAGTCATAATAATTCATAAAGACTCTTTGAGAAAGAACTCAAAGTCATTTACCCTTATAGTCTAAGGTATTCAGGGACTCTCTGAGGAATCTCACACGTTCAATTCCCCTTATAGCCCCAAGGTCAAGGACTCTCTGAGTAAGCTCACTCGGTCAATTCCCCTTATAGCCCAGATCGTTCAAATACTCTTTGAGGAAACTCACTCAGTAAATTCCCCTTATATTAAAGAGTAATCAAGGTAATTCAAAGTAAAACTAAGACACTCCAAGGAAGCTTGAATGGTCAATTCCCCTTATAGTCTAAAGTGGTCAAAGACTCTCTGAGGAAGCTCACTCGGTCAATTCCCCTTATAGTCTACTACACCAGGTTATCATGAACCTATGTAGGTCAACGAGCATAGAAATGCAATATGGAAAAAGTAAACCTACATAACTACTTGAATAAACAGTCTACCGCATATCAATCATGTCAGAATACAACTCTCCATCCTACAGCAACAGGCATGGAAAACAGGCAAGGCAGCCAAACTGGCTAAACAGAACCAAACGGTCGTAAAAATAACATGCATGGTAAATACATCCAAAGCATAGCAATCAACCATATTCATATCCAAATAACCTCTACACGAGCATGTGATCATGGAAGACAATCAACAGGGGAAAACGGTAAACACACAATACCATGTTCAAGGGTATTGCTGTAATTTGCACATAATACTCAAAGACTTTGAACAAAAAGGCACAAACCACCTACCTTGGCATTGTAGGAACTATGTATGTGAACCTCGAAGCTTGAATCACCCTAGAATGTGGAATATCTACAAAAATGTCTAAAACGTTCAACCCACGATATCTCACAAGAGAAGAGAAATCAGAAGACGGTGCTCTAGGAGAAGAGAGAACTCACCGATGTGATTCCAACGCATCCAACAGTGTTCGATTCGGGGGACGGATGCATGCTCGGGGGGTTTGTCGGAGATCTATGGCTGTATGGAGCTCTCGGTTGAACGAGACCTAAAAAAAGAGCATTCTGGCAATTAGACGCGACATCGGTGCATTTAATGAAAAAAAGAAAGTACATGGCGTGTACTTTTGAAGTACACGGTGTGTACTTTTGAAGTACACGACGTGTACTCACCATTTTCGTACTCCTCTTTAAGTGGCCTCCAAGTCACTCCCACATGGTCATGTGTGTGGCCACTACACAGCCAGCACACAGCCTCCTGTGGCAATGTAGTACACGGCGTGTACTCATAAAGTACACAGCGTGTACTTAGAAAATTTACAGAAAAAACCTCTTTTTCTCAAAAATGACTAGAAAAGGAAAAACATACCTGAAAAGAAGATCCAGTTTCTTACAATATGGTTTTTTGTGATTCTTATAGAACTATTTTGGGTTACGTGCTTATAAAGGATGATCATGTGGTGGCTTACAAAGCTCTTCAACTTTGAATGTAGGAGAAAAATTACCCCACTCATGATTTAGAGATTGTCATAGTTATTTATTAACTTAAATGTTGGTGGTGCTATCTTTTTAAGGAGATATTTGATAAGCATAATTCATATATATATTTTTCTTTCCTTCATTCATTTATTTTCATTAAAATATGAAATAATGCATGTGTTATATGTCTGATTTTGTAGGAATAAAGGATTTACTAGTTTTCAAGAGAGATCGGGCCAAAAGGTGAAAACTCAACCGATTACATGATGTGATTGCCTCACACACGTCGTGTACCCAAAGGTCACAGCCTAACTTCAATTCATGAATCCAGTCGTAACCAAACCATGCATCCATTAGGGAAAATCCACTACACATTGAGAAATCTTCATACACAATGTGATTCCCAGTCAAAGCATCGGATGAGAAATCCATAGAGAATCTACGCACAAGTAGAATAAATGAGTTTCTTTTCTCCCTTTTAATTCCTTATGAACTCTCTTTCCCTTTTTCTCTCCAACTCTAAATTTCTTCACATTTTTGTGTACTTTCAATAATCCAAGAGCTGTGGAGATTCCATTATTAAATGCATTAAAGTTATGCTTAGATTCAAGTTTCCTTCTTTTTTCCAAGTAAGTTCTAGTTATAATTGTGAATTTATTTTTTCATATTATTTCAATTATCATTTCCACATCTATTTCATGATCTTAATTTCATCAATGTTCATTGATCCATCAGTTATGTTATCTCTTAGTTATTCAACTGCATTCTACCCCACTATGAGTAGCTAAATCTTTTAGGGGTAGGGATCGAGCGATGTGTCAGTAAAATTAACATACACTATTAAATATGAACTTGGAAAGTCCTACTAAAATAGTAATTAGGATATAAATTCAATTCCTAACTCATTTGTGTGAACTTATCTGACCATGAGACAATCAAGAAAATGACCCTATCCTAGTTTAAGTAAAATGATCTATGACCACTAGATCAGGAATCTTTCTGCTTAAAAAAACAAACTTGATACACTTAGGCAGTTACTATCTCCTGACCACAGAATAGATACTTCCTAGGTAGAGCTAAGAGACTAAGACCAAATTCAACTAGTGATCCATGTTTGCTTCACATACTAATACAGAGGATCATGTTAAGGTTAGACTTAAAAGACATCATTCACCCAAACACTCACTTGATCCCAATCCCTCATTTGTTAAATTAAGATATCCCAAATTAGAACTTAGCTTAGAATTACCAAACATAAGACTCTAGAAATGACTCCCTTATGGTTCTGAAAACCAAATTCCCTCAAAGCCAAAAATGGAAGTCTCCCTATGGAATCGACCCCTCACTACTACTATACTACACATTTATAGTTAGAAAAAGTTTAGGACCAACAATAAAAATTCTAAATTTGATCCATGTCGGAGGAAGTGACGACACCCCTGTGAAAAAGGTACATAAAATTTATGGCATAGTTACTGGGGAGGCAATGCCCTTTTATTGAATAAATCTAGTTTTTTTACATAGTATTACCTTTCCCTCATCCTATTTCTTCTTTCCAGATGCTCTTTTTAAGTCTTATCCTTCATTATGTCAAGTGCATGTACCAAGGTCCCTTGACCCAATCAAGGAACCTTGAAGCACAAAAACCATTGGCCTTCGATCCTGAGATCGAAAGACATTTGTTGTCACTTTGCTGGTCAACAATGGTCGAGCTACATCATAACATGGGACCCAACCTTCCAAATCCTCAAGTTATAGAGCACCTGATGCAACCATAAAATACCATTATGGATTATAGTTTACCATCAATTCATGGGGATACACCAAGCATCGTTCGACCACCAATTCAATCCCACATATTTGAAATCAATTCTGGACTCATCCATATGATCCAAAACATGGTACAATTCAGTGGTCTTCAAAGAAAATATCCCCACAAACATATCTCTAACTTCCTAGAAGTTTGCGATACCTTTCGTAACCAAGGAGTGCCATATAATGCTATAAGACTTTGTGTCTTCCCATTTTCACTTAGATACTGAGAAAATATTGATCAAAATCCAATCCCCCCAAGTCCATTATGACTTGGAATGAACTCTCAAAGAAGTTTCTAGAAAAATACTTCCCACCGATACGAACTTGGAAACTTTGGAATGACATTCATAATTTCACCCAAGCATATGGAGAATATGCATGGGAGGCATGGGATCGATTCAAAGAACTCATGAGAAAATTTCCACCTCATAGACTTGACACATGGATTAAAATGCAAACATTTTATCAAGGACTTCAGCTAGCAGCATGAACAGTTGTTGATGTCGCTGCAGATGTGTATGTTCCGGGCGCAGCGGAAGTGCATTGGTGGGTTTTCCCAACTTTAATTTTAGAGTTAAAAAACATTCAATCTGAGATCCTTCATGATAATAAAACATCGGATATTCATAATAGAAAGAAGAACGAAAAGAAAGAGAAGGGTCCCAGAACCATCAAGAAGAACATCATATGTTGGTTATAATTAATTTACTTAATTGACAAGAATTACCTTGATTTAATTCTTTCTTCGTTGATGTTTTTTGGTCACGTTTTGATGTGATTCGTCATTACGTCGTAGAAGCCAAGTGTAGACTTCCTCTAGTGGTGATCCACACATGCACCACGTATCTCTGGACGTTGCCAAAGGAATCTCTGGGTGCTAGCGTGGAGAAGCCTTTGCTTGCGTTGTCCGCCTTAGATCACCTTGATCTGATGGAGGAGGATCTCTCTCGGTCTTGAAAGAGTTCTTGGAGGAAGGAGTTCTCTCGGATTTGAGAGAAGTTTCCAGAATTGTTGTGCACAATGATTCATGGAAAAGTGTTGGGGTTTGAGGATATTTATAATCAGGTTTGAGGTTATAGAGTTATGACAATAAATAAACACATTACGCGTTTTATTTATTTCATTAACTCTTATTGAAAACCCCTATGTTGAATCATTAATTACTTAACATGTGCCCACACTGATTATAATAAATATCATTTAATAAAACAATATTATTTCCTCAAAATCCTGACTAGAAAAACTACACGGCATGTAATCAATAATACACGGCGTGTACTTGTTTTTCATTTTCTTTCCAAAATGAAAACTACACGGCGTGTACATTTTGTTTTTTATTTTATTCTTCCTCCAACATTAAAACAATTTAGGCTTACTTGAAATTATTAAACCACATATGGGAATAATCTTTATTCTACTTGAGATAATTGGATACACTTAGTGTGTGACCCTCTAGGCCTATTTCTCATTGGCATTAGGCGGGCTTGCCTAAAGTACAAGATTACTTTATAGAAACGTGTCAAGGCACCAAAGAGAAAGAAGTTGACACCACATTGATGTGTCACCTCATACGAACGCTTACCGTGTAATTTAATTCCTTTTTCTCGATATCTCTAATCAAGCGGGTTGCATGCTAGTGCCATCAACCCATGTGCTTGATAATTCTTTCTTTGACTTCCCAGAATTGAACTCGCTCATACCTTACCATGGCCATGGATTTATTTAGGCTATATCAATTACATCAAAGGTCCTGAGATATCTACTTCTGTTATGGAATATAAGGGACAAATCCTTTCTTGCATTATCAATTAATGCAGTATCACTCGTGACGCACCCAACGTATTCTACCTCGCTGCGAACAGTGTGTCGTCACAGTTTTTGTCAATACATCTAAGTGCGCGAGTTGTAATACCCATTAATAATAATCTTAAAGTCTAAGGACCAATACACACATCCGCAAATAGGAACATCCAATGACACTATGAAATGTGGATTTCCTACTGTCGGGTCTCGTTCTCAAAATATCCTCCTGGATATTACCAAGGTCGCACACCCTGAGAAGGTGCCTCAAAGTTTTATGAGTCCTCACCCCTAATGGCATGTATTATTTGTGTCTCTCAAATAACATCATCCGGCCATAGAACATATATTCAAGAATAGTGTTATGGAACTTTCAGGTTCTCATCATAGCAGGGATCCACTATGACCCTTTAATGCAATAGTTTCCCTTAAGAAATTATCACATGCATTTTCATGCAGAAGAAAAATCAAAATGTGATAAGATATTTATTAATGAATAAAGTAAAAAAGTAGTTAGTTCTAGGCCACCAACTCCAACAGACTCCCACTTTGACTAGATCCAACTACTAACAACCTTTAACCCACTAGCTCTCACATGATATTCATGCTTCTACTGAGATAGGCCTTTAGTCATGGGGTCCACCACATTATCTTCTGTGGACACTCTGATCACTGCAACTTCACCCCTTTGATAGAAATCCATCAAGATTTTATACTTCCATAGTATGTTCTTTGTCCATTGATGTGACCTTGGTTCTTTTTCAAGAGTCGTCACTGCAGTATTATCACAATACAACATGATAGGATCTTTACTGCTAGGCACCACATCAATCTCATGAACAAATTTCCAAATCCATATGGCTTCCTTGGATGCATCAGAAGCCATTATATATTCAGAATCTGTTGTAGAATCGGTGACGACTAGCTGCTTTGAACTCTTCTAGCTTACAACTCCTCCATTGAGATAGAAAACATATCCAGATTGTGACTTCAGATCATTTTGATCTGTATGAAAACCAGCATCAGCATACCCTATGATGACAAGTTCTTCATCTCCTTTATACACCAGAAACATATCCTTAGTTCTTCTCAGGTACTTAAGGATAGTCTTAACAGCAGTCCAATGTTGTTCTCCTGGACCTTCTTGATATCTTCCTACCATGCTCAGTGCATAGGCAACATCAAGCCTGGTACATAACATGGCATACATGATGGATCCTATATCCAAAGCATATGGGATCTTACTCATTGTATCTTTCTCTTGTTGTGTCTAAGGACATATTTTCTTAGAAATATGTAGGCCATGTGACACTATAACCAATCCCATCTTGGATTGTTCCATACTAAATCCCTTTAGTATCTGGTCAATGTATGTACCCTGACTTGGTCCAAGTAGCCTCTTGGATCTATCATGAATGATCTTGATCCCTAGAATGTAGGCTACATTACCCAAGTCCTTCATGGATAAACACTTGTTAAACCAGTCCTTAACTGACTGTAAGACTGGTACATCATTTCCAATAAGTAATATTTCGTCAAAATATACTACTAGGATAACGATTGCATTCCCATTAAACTGCTTATAAACACACGGCTCACATTCATTCTTAATGAAACCAAATTCCTTTATGGCTTCATAAAATCGAATGTTCCATGACCTGGATGCTTTCTTTAATCCATAAATGGATTTATCCAACTTTAAAACTCGTTTGGCTTCACCTGGTGTCACAAACCCTTCTGGTTGTGTAATATAGACATCTTCCTAAAGGTTCCTATTAAGGAATTCTATTTTGACATTTATTTTCCAAATCTTGTAGTCATGGTAAGATGCTATGGAAAGTATGATTCTTATGTATTTAAACATGGAAACTGGCAATAAGGTTTCATCATAGTCAATTCCTTGACGTTGTCTGAATCCTTTAGCCACTAGACTTGCTTTATAGGTGCTAACTTGACCTTCCATGTCCATTTTCCTCTTGAATACCCATTTTCATCCAACAGGCTTTACATCAACTGGCTTATTGACCAGAACCCATACTTGGTTATAATACATGGAATCCATCTCTGAATTCATAGCTTCTAGCCATCTTGCAGCTTCTGAGCTTTATACTGCTTCCTTATAGGAGAAAGGTTCATCATTGTCCAAAAATAATGATTCACCATACTCGGTGACTAGGAAACTACATCTTTATGGTTCCCTTACCTTTCTTGAGATCCTACGCAGTACTTGTGTTTCTGGAAACTCTTCCACAGGGACATTTCAAACTTTTTCCTGTACCAACTCATGTGTATCTTGAGCATCAACTTCGTCGAAGTCAATCTTGCTCCCACTATCCATTTTGAGGATGTGCTCCCTCTCAAGAAAGACGGTTTGTCTGGTGATAGTCACTTTCTTGTCTTGAGGGTTATATAGGTAATATCCTTTTGTTTCCTTGGGATATCCTATAAAGATACACCTTGTGCCTCGGGATTCTAGTTTGTTGCATGAGAATGCCTTAACAAATTCCTCACATCCCCATACACATGTATGTGACAAAATGGTTTTCTTTCCATCCAATAACTCAGAAGGAATTCTATTTTCTGCCTTAGTTGATACTCAGTTTAATGTGTATACTGTAGTTTGTAATGCATATCCCCAAAAGGATAATGGAATATTTGCATGACTCATCATAGACCTCACCATGTCCAACAAGGTGTGGTTCCTCCTTTCACTAACACCATTCCACTGTGGTGTATAAGGAGGAGTGAGTTGAGATATAATCTCATACTCCCATAGAAGATCGATGAACTCTTAGTTCAGATATTCTCCAACTCGATCCGATCAAAGTTTCTTTATCTTCTTACCAAGCTGATTCTCTACTTCATTCTTGAATTCCTTAAATTTCTCTAAGGCTGATGACTTATACATCATTAAGTAGACATATCCATATCTACTCAAATCATCATTAAAAGTAATGAAGTAAGAATATCCACATCTAGCTTCTACTAGAAATGGTCCACACACATCTGTGTGCACCAATCCTAGAAACTTTGTGGCCCTTTCACCTTGTCCATCGAAGGGTGGCTTGGTCATTTTTCCTTATAAACAAGTGTGACATCTATCAAGTGGTTTTATCTCAGTAGAGTCCAAATAACCATCTTGGTATAGCTTTGTCAAGTGCTTATCATTTACATAACCGATACGGTGATGCCACAACTGGGTGATGTATGAGTCATGTGAGTTTGTTTTGTTATCGATTTCCAACACTTGGTTTTCATAATTTAATACATACAAACCATTATTTAAATGTTCCATACCATAACATATGTTGTTCTTATAAAATAGACAACCCTTATTTCTAAACTTGAAAATAAATCCATCCATATCCAAAAAAGATACAGAAATTATGTTCTTGGTAACACTAGGCACATAATAACAGTTATGTAAAACCAAAATCATCCCAGTTGGCAATGAGAGGTGGTAATCGCCAATATCCAACGTAGCCAACCTTGCCCCATTGGCAGCTTGAAGATCCACCTCTCCTCTGGAAATATTTCTAAATCTACTTGGTTCTTGAATTTGAATACATATGTGAGCCCCAAAAGTTGTATCTAATATCCAATGTGTAGAAATGGAAAGATTACACTCGATAACGAATGCACCTTTAGCATCCTCATGCTTCTGTGTGCAGTTCCTCTTCTAGTGGCCTTGCTTTCCACATGAAAAACATACTTCCTCTCATTCCTTCCCCTACCTCTAGATCTTCCCCTTCTTGGAGGGACGATTCTTGAGGGCTTTGGACCATTTATAAGTCTTTGGCCCCTTTTCCTTGTCCTTTCTTTTCTTATTCACCATAAGGATTGTGGGCTTGTCACGCCCCATGTCCTTATCTACCTAGCGAATTAAGGTCAGAAGTTCTGATAGACTCTTCTCATTGTTTCTCATGTTATAATTGACAATGAAGCTAGATAAGGTCTTGGGCAGTGATGATAGGATGAGATCTGTACGCAACTCATCCAGGAATTTAATCCCTAAGATGTCCAGACATTCAATGTAGCCAATAAGCTTGACTACATGAGGCCCAGCTGGCGCAGAATCTCCAATCTTAGTTGTAAACAAATCATTGGAGATCTCATATCCCTCTTGTCTCGCCTTCTCTTGGTAGATATCCTTAAGGTGAGACATCATGCTATACCCGTCCATGTTTTCATATTTCTTCAAGAGCTCATTAGACATGGCCGATAGCATGAAACACTGGACATATGTGGCATCATCCATATGTTTCGCATAGAGAGATATTTCCTCATCACTGGCCTCTTTCCCAAGAGCAACTAGAACAAGCTCTTCCAGCACATACAATTTCCTCTCATGGTGAAGGATGACGCGTAAACGCCTCTGCCACTCTTGGAAATTGGTGTCGGTGAGAAGGTTTTCCTTCTCGAGCATGGTTCGAAATGATATATTTGAAGTCATTTTTCTTATCATTTATACAAATTAAGATGATCAAATGTTTTAGTACTTTATAAAACTGAGAAAAATAAATAAATTAATACTTATTAGTCTCCCACTATTTTATCGAAATCTAATAGCCCTCACCAATGACTTTGGAATATTATGTTGCCTAAATATTATAGTGGCAAGGATCCATATTTCCCTTCACATTACCCCAACTAGGGTTGGTCAAGAAACTTGAAGGTTTTAGGTAGGCATTCCAAATGCCAACTGCATTAACTCATAGCTCCTTGATCCGCCGAGTGGACTCCCCAATCCTGAAATCCTTTTATTTTGGATTTCCTCAACCTTTGCCTCTTGGTCACACCAAGTCCTCATGTGACAGTCAACCATTGATGAAAACCAAGTAAAGTCGACTCAAAACCTTGAATTAGAATTCCCCTATAATTGAATGAACCCCATTTAGGGTTGGTCAAGCACTTTGAACTATAGTTCGATTCTAACCAAGATTATGGAAGGCTATACCGACTTAATATTTATTTGAGAGATTTTATCCTTATATGTAAATTTCCATTTTATTATCTTTGATTACATGCTTGTTAATATTATGTGGGATATAATTAAGTGATTAACCATGTCTAAGGTAATATTTACGCATAAGTCAGTATTATTTTAGTTCCATATTGCATGCTTGTTTAATTCATTAATTGTGTGATCGTGACAACACACCCACAATAAATAAACCATGCAACTGACAGAAATAAAATAAATGGTATGATCATGAGCTTGTTTTATTGGTTAGTTTATCTAGCGGTTGTTAAACTAACCCAAGACCTAAGGGAGAAACACCTTGAACCTTTTGGGTTCGTGTTGACAGCTTTCCACCTATCCACCTATGTATCTCCTTGGATTGGTTTCACCTTGGTTCCTGACTTGAGCCGCCTCCCCTAGCTTGGGAGCTCCATCCATTACATATGCATTTATCTCACATGCAAGTGAGGGATAAAAGGTGTTTTTACATAAAAGGATCCTCTGGCGCGTAGGCCCTACATATTAATGAGGAGAAGGCTCGTAGGCCAACAAATTTAATTTAAATAAATTAATTAAAAGAAACCATTCACATACAAAGGTCTTGGTCTAGCTCATGATCATCCATACATGCAACGATATTTACACATAAATAAAACAATCATTCAATTCTTTAATCGTTATTTATTAAGATAAATCACGCTCGAATCAATTAATTATCTTTAATTAATCAATCCTTTTATTTTAAACTCTTTTCCGAATTTCCTTGAGATTCTCATCCATCATAATTTTAAAGAAATAAATTCATTTAAAATTATCTTTGTACGTAACTTGTACCTTGGAGTCAACCCAGTGAATTCTCATTCATTAAGCATATGTTAAATTAAACACATATATATAAAACACCTATCATGTGTTGTGCCTTAGCTTTACACATGAACTATGGTACACGTCTCAAGGTTTTGTATAATATAATAATAAATTTTAATAAATCTGCATAATTTGGATGAGTACACGTCGTTTAGTTCTGACTACACGGTGTGTACTTTTTTTCACTGTCCATCTGAAGTACACGCCCAGGGACATGGAATGTAGATGTACTTCGGAAATTTTCAGAGTACACGGCATGTTCAGTGGGACACACGCAGTGTAGTATCCGCATTACACAGTTTCCATCCAGACAAGTCGTGTACGAGGTACATGGTCCAACCCTAACCTGAAGGGACTACACGCCGTGTTCAGTGGACCACACGGTGTGCAATCCGAAAATCGCGTGCCACCTGTTCTTGGTCAACAAACGGTGTCATTTATGACTTAGGTATACTCTAATAGACGGCCTGATTTGGCGACCAATATGATGCATTGAACCTAGACTACATGGTGTGTACTTCCGAATACAAATCGTGGATTCTTGTGTTGTACATCTAGGAACGTTTGGCACCTCTGGATGAGATCCTCTATTTTATTTTAATCAAAGTTAAAAGAAAAAATCATTTCTGTAATTTGAACGAGAAATTAGAGAGAAGGAATAGATCTCGAGATTAAGATTTAAAGAATGATTGAATTGAATTGAAACAACTAAATTATTAAATACATAAATCACCAACAAAAAACTAAATAATTATAATCAACGATATGACCGGTCTGATACCACTTGTAGGTTCCGAGCATAGCGGAAGTGTGTTGGTGGGTTTCCCCAACTTTAATTTTAGTGTTAAACAACGTTCAATCCAAGATTCATCACGATAATAAAATGTCGGATCTTTGGAATAGAACGAAGAACGAAAAGAAATATAAATGTCCCAGAACCATCGAGAGGATCATCATATGTTGGTTATAATTAATTTAATTAATTGAAAAGAATTACCTTGGTGGAATTATTTCTTCGTTGATGTTTTTCGGTCATGTTTTGATTGATTCATCGTTTTGTTGCAGAAGACAAGTGTAGAATTCCTCTAGTGGTGATCCACACATGCACCACATATCTCTGGACATCGCCAAATGAATCTTCGGGTGCTAGAGTGGAGAAGAATTTGCTTGCGTTTTCCGCCTTAGATCACCTTGATACTATGGAGGAGGATCTCTCTCGGTCTTGATAGCATTCTTAGAGGAAGGAGTTCTCTCATCCTTGAAAGAATTTTCCAGAATTGTTGTGCACAATGATTCATGGAAAAGTGTTGGGGTTGTGAGGATATTTATAATCAGGTTTGAAGTTATAGAGTTATGACAATAAATAAATGTGCTACGCATTTTATTTATTTTATTAACTCTTATTGAAAACCCCCATGTCAAATAATTAATTCCTTGACATGAGCCCACACTGATTATAATAAATATAATTTAATAAAACAATGTTATTTTCACAAAATCTCGACTGGAAAAACTACACGGCGTGTAATCATTAATACACGGCGTGTACTTGTTTTTCATTTCCTTTCCAAAATGAAAACTGCACGGTGTGTACATTTTGTTTTTCATTTTATTATTCCTCCAACATTAAAATGATTTAGGATTCCTTGAATAATTATTAAACCACATATGGGAATATCCTTTATTCTACTTGAGATACTTGGATACACTTAGTGGGTGACCCTCTAGGCCTCTTTCTCATTGGCATTAGGCGGGCTTGCCTAAAGTCCAAGATTACTGTATAGCAACGGGTCAAGGCACCCAAGATAAAGAAGTTGACGACGCATTGATGTGTCACCTCATACGAATTCTTACCATGTAATTTAATCCCTTTGTATCGATATCTCTATTCAAGTGGGTTGCATGCTAGTGACATCAACCCATGTGCTCGATTATTCTTTCTTTGACTTCCCAAAATTGAACTCGCCCATACCTTACCATGTCCATGGATTTATTTAGGCTATATCAATTCCATCAAAGGGCCTGAGATATCTACTTCTGTTATGGAACATAAGGGAAAAATCCTTTATCGCATTATCTATTAATGTGGTATCACTCGTGACGCACCCAACGTATCCTACCTTGCTGCGAACAGTGTGTCGGCACAATTTTCGTCAATACATCTAAGTGCATGAGTTGTAATACCCATTAATAATAATCTTAAATTCTTAGGACCAATACACATGTCCACAGATAGGAACATCCAATGACACTATGAAATATGGATTTCCTACTGGCGGGTCTCATTCTCATAATATCCTCCTGGATATTACCAAGGGCGCACACCATGAGAAGTTGCCTCAAATTTTTATGAGTCATCACCCCTTAATGGCCTATATTATTTTTGTCCCTCAAATAACTTCATCCATCCATAGAACATATATTCAAGAACAGTGTTATGGAACTTCCGGGTTCTCATCATAGCAGGGATCTGCTATGACCCTTTAATGCAACAGTTGTCCTTAGGAAATTATCACATGAATTTTCATGTAGAAGAACAATAAAGATGCGATAATATATTTATTAATGAATAAATTACAAATTAGTTGGTTCTAGACCACCAACTTTAACAAGATAGAGGTCTGATGTTTAAAACACCTGAAGTAGTAAGAGCTATTCTGGATGAAGTTTCCCACAATTATAGTATGTGGAAAAGTGACTATGGACCACTATGATGTGGAATCCACCAAGTTGATGAGACCACCAGGTTAGCAGCGCAAGTTGAGGTGCTAACTAAAAAAGCTCGAATCATTTCAAGTACCTACCACACAACCTTCCCCTTCCCCAGTCATGGAGATCCAGTCATGTGATATGTGCGGTGGACAGCACCTGTACCAAGACTGCAAATTAGGCTATATGGAACTGCAAGATTTTAATTACATCAATTAAAATTAATAGAATCAACCATTTCAACAACAAAAACCATTTTATTAGCAGAGGCCTGCTCAGTAGTAGCCTCAGACCAATCAAGGGTATTTTCAACAGCATAGTAGTCAAGACCATTATTGCAATCAGAGACCACTAGGGTATCCACCAATAAACCCTGTCCCAAGACCACAACTATAGACATATCTGCAATAACCCTTTCTGAGACCTCACCAACATTTTCCGCCCACCCATCCAAGACCACAATAGGAATCTCCAAAACCCCAAATAAACTTGGAGAATCTCCTAACCTATTTTCTTAGAAATCTGATCAATGGATGACTACACAAGAGACTGAGATGAAAAATCAATGAGCAGCTTTAAGAAATTTGGAGATTCAAATGGGCCAAATATCAAGGAACTTATCTGAGAGACTACCAAGTACCCTACCAGGTAACACTGAGACATATCCATGAGAGGAGTCTAAGGTTTTAGTGCTGATGAGTAGAAAAGTGTTGAACTTTCAACAACCAAAGGAAGAAAGGACACATGAAGAACCCAAGAAAACATAAAAAAAAAAAAGAAGAATTTTTCCCTATGTCATCACCAAAAATAGTTCCAACTGAGAAGGATCAAGCCATAGAAAAACATAAGGAACCCATTTATGCAGCCCCACCTCCATACAATCCACCTCTTCCCTTTACAAAAATAGAAATGCAAGGTAGGTAGGAGGCCTGATACAAAAAGTTCCTTGAAATGTTCAAGCAGTTGCATATCAACATTTCTTTTTCTGAGGAAATTTCTCAAATTCCAGTTTATGAATAATTTCTCAAGGATTTTCTATAAAAAAAAGAAATATAGAAGACCTCAGAGTCATCTCATTAAATGAAGAATGCTCTATAGTTTTACAGCAGAAGATCCCACCAATAATGAGAGATCTTGGAAGCTTTTCAATCCCTTATGCCATAGGAGAGTGTAAATTTGGAAAAGCACTTTGTGATCTCAGAGCTAGCATAAATCTAATTCTTATGAGTGTCTTCCACAAACTCATACTCCAAGAGCTCAAGGAAACAAGAGTATCTTTATAGTTGGATGATCGTTCATTCAAATACCTACATGGTATTCTTGAATATGTTCTAGTTAAATCTGGAAAATTTATTTTCCCAGTTGACTTTATAGTTTTAAACATGGAAGAGGACAGAGATATCCTGATCATTCTCGGAAGACCCTTCCTAAAAACAGGGAAAGCCTTTATTGATGTTAATCAAGTAAGTCTCATATTCAGAGTCAGTGAAGAACAAGTGGTGTTTAATATGATAAAATCTACACAATAACCAGATGTCCCGGTTGACTGTCACGCCATATATCTTGCTCATAAAGAAGGGAAGTGCATGGATATTGAGGAAGATACTGATGATTTAGGATCAGACAAGGAGAAAGACTATGAATTCGAGGAAGTTAAATTTATTGAACCACTTACCATAGACACCATACCACTATTTATCCCATCCATCATTCAGCTACCCAAGTTGGACTTGAAACCCTTACCCAGTACATTGAATTACTCATACATAGGGGAGTCATTCTCTTTACCCATCATTATCAACATCGAGCTATCTCAGGCACAAGAAGAACAATTGGTTGATGTCTTAAAAAGAAAAAATAAATTGATTGTCTGGGGAGTAGAAAATATTAAGGGAATCAATCCTTCAGAATGCACCAACTAGATCTTTCTCGAGGAAAATTCAAAACCAAAAAGACAACCTCAGAGGTGGCTCATGCTGCCAATGAAGAAGGTTTTTGAGAAGGAAGTGTTAAAACTTATGGATGCTGGAATAATCTTTCTAATTTTAGATAGTGAATGGGTGAGTCCCCTCTATGTAATTCCCAAAAAGGGAGGACTCACTATGACAAGAATAGAGGAAAATGAACTCATTTCAACACGCACCATCACTAGATTGAGAGTTTTCATGGATTAAAAATGTTTGAATACAACAACAAGGAAAGATCATTTTCCCATACCCTTTATGGATCAAATTCTTGAAAGGATAAAAGGACAAGATTTATACTATTTCTTATATGGCTATTTAGGATACAATCAAATTGCAGTAGACCCCATTGACTGGCCCAAAACCACCTTCACATGCCCCTTCGGTACTTTCACATATAGACTCATGTCATTCGGTATTTGAAACACACCAGAAAAATTCCAAATATTCATGACACACATCCTTCATGATATGGAAGAAGAATTTCTCGAAATATTCATGGACAATTTCTCTGTCTATGGGAGATCATTTGATGTTTGTCTATGCAATCTTGAACTAGTTCTCCAATGCTGTGAGGATAAATACTTAGTAATGAATTGGGAAAAAATTTCATATCATGGTGCAAGGAGGCATTGTGATAGGACAAAAAATATCTAAAGAAGGAATTGAAGTTGATCCCACTAAAATCAAGGTCATCAAATATTTTCCTGAACCATCAACTGTAAAAGGGGTCCAAAGTTTCCTTGGGCATGCTAGATTCTACAGACGCTTCATAAAAGATTTTTCTAAAATCGCACATCCATTGAAGTGATTTTTGTCAAAGGAAACATCTTTTGAATTCATTGAGTAATGTAGACAAGCCTTTGAAACACTAAAAAATAGTCTGATTGCATCTCTAGTTATCATTGCACCAAACTGGGAAAAAAATTTAGCTTATACGCGATGCCAGCGACCTTGCTATAGGAGATGTACTTGAGAAACATGTAGGAACCATCTTCTACCCAATATATTAGGCTGGCCACACATTGAATGAAGCACAGATCAATTATATGACTATAGAGAAGGATCTCCTAGCCATAGTTTATTCCTTCTAAAAGTTCTGTTCATACCTCATTTTATCAAAAGTAATCATCCATACAGATCATGCCACCCTTTGATACCTAATGAGCAAGAAGGATGAAAAACCAAGATTGATCCGCTAGATTCTATTGCTGCAAGAATTTGATATCATAATCAAAGACATCAAGGGAATATAAAATGTCATTGTTGACCACCTTTCACAGTTACCCTTGACCATCATTAAAGAAGACAACGAGACTGATATTGAAGTATACTTTCCCAATGAGACATTGTTTATTGTCAGAACCCATCCCTAGTTTTCTAACATTTCCAACTATCTTTCCACATGATACCTTCATCGTGACCTTTCATACCAGCAATTCAAGAAGTTTTCGTCCGATACCAAACACTATTTTTGGGATGAACCACTACTATTTAAGCATTGTGCTGACAGCCTGTTACGACACTACGTCCTAGAGGAAGAGATACAACATGTGATCAAAATGTGCCACACATCGCCAATTGGAGGCCATCATGGACCAGAGTGCACAGTTGAAAAGATCTTACAAAGCGGATTTTTCTAGCCATCATTGCACCATGATGCTAGGATATTCTACCATCAATGCAAAAAATTCCAAAGAACAGGGAACATCAATAAAAGAAATGAGATGCCACAAAACCCCATTATGGAAGTTGAATATTTTGAAATCTGAGGTATTGACTTCATGGGACCATTTCCTTCATCACATGGTAAGAGTTACATTATAGTTGCTGTTAATTATGTTTCCAAGTGGGTTGAAGCTGAAGCCACAACACATGAAACAGCAAAGGTAGCCATGAATTTTCTTCAAAAGAATGTATTTTCACATTTTGGATTTTTTGAGTTACTCATTAGTGATCTTGGAACACATTTCTTAAACTAGCCAGTGCGGAAAATGCTTCAAAGATATGGAATTCTCTATAACACCAGAACTCCCTACCACCCACAAACAAGTGGGAAAGTAAAATTGTCAAATAGGAAGGTGGTGAAAATTTTAGAAAATACTGTTAACACAAGAATAAGTGATTGGAGCCTAAAACTAGATGATGCGTTATGGGTGTATCAAACTGCATATAAAACACCCATAGGCACCACCCCATTTAGACTAGTTTATGGAAAACCATGTCATCTTCTGGTGGAATTGGAACATTGTTCATTCTGGACCATTAAGAAAATTAATCTCAATCTAGAAAAAGCTGTAGATGAATGGTTATTGAAATTGATAGAATTAGAGGAAATCATGAGATATTTGTATGAAAACAAAATGATTTACAAGGAAAAAATGAAAAAGTGGAACGACCAATGAATTTCACAACATACTTTCATTCTAGGAAATAAGGTTTTTCTATTCAATTCAAGACTGAAATTATTCCTAATAAAATTGAAGTCATGATGGTCTAGTCCTTTTACGGTCATCCAAGTTTTTTCTTACAGCACAATTCAAATTCAACATGATGGAGAACAACTGTTCAAAGTCAATGGACAAAGATTAAAAAAAATTAGGAACTGTTCCATGCAGGCTATTTCCTCAGCCTCAAGTTCCACTGAACCATCAATGGAGTCAAGATCCCAACATTAAAGGAAGAACTGACTGGGAGGAAACCCAGGTTAGGAAAGTTCTAGTTAGGTTAGATTAGGATTGTCATCCAAAAATCTCACGAATAAAGATTGGTCATTACAATGGGCCAAATACAGAATAGTACAGTCATGTAACACAGGTACATGGATTGATTTGTTTTTTCCCTTAAATTTTAGATTTATACCCCATACATGACATGACCAATCTATACACGTTGTGTACTTCAGCAGTTTGTTTTTAAAAAAAACACTGCATGTCGCGACCTGAACAGTCATGACTCGTGCCACTAAAACTCTAACCCCTCATTTTCCTCCCCTCCTCCTTCCCATTTCATCCATCTGCACCCCATGAACCCCCCCCCCATCCTTCTCTCCCTTATCCTCTATTAAAACCCCCATTGAACCCTCCTCCTCTCACAAACCCTCGATGCACCCTCTTTCCCAACCCTTCTACCCAAACATGCACCCCCCCCCCCTCCTCTTTCTCCCTATTGCACCACCTCCTGCTACCATGGAACAGAAGAAACTGCCCCAACCTTCCACATCCTATTTAACATCCACCTCCTCATCATCACCATCTGAGAACCAGCCCTCTTACAAGTGTCCACAAACTACCACAGATGAACTGTCTGCACTATCCACTGCACGCGCAGCGCAAGCTCCTCAGGCGTGGTCCGACACCATGACAATGTCCAGCAATGATGACTTGCACCTACACCTCATCCTATGCTTCTCCAATCCAGTGCACTGGGTTAATATTCTAAAGTTTTTGGCAAAACCCATGAAACAAAAAACAAGACTTTGGACCTGCAGACACTCGCCCAACTGAACATCGCCAATGTCGTGGCTGACCTCCTCAACACTCTTCACATCAGCACCATTATTGATGTCCACAAAGAGACATTCTGAGAGTTTTTTTTTTTGAATTTTTGGATACCTTTGAGATGATCATCGTCACTCTCTTCTTTTTCCTCAGCGTTCTCCCACATGAGCTATCTCTTGCTGAGTTTGGAGTCGAGCTCGGCATTTATACCAAGGATTTTTTTGCTTCCAACATTTACCTGACGCTTCAGCTCCATCCACCTCATGATATCTCTATGCATTTGTGGCCGTTGATAGCCCGTGACCCCCAGTAACATTATGATCCTCAACTCACGAAGTATGATCATCTCCAGGGTCTGTCTTTGTTCATTTTACATCGTTCCATGGAAAAAGGTTAGTTTATATGAGGAGATATGCATGGCAGTGTCAGCTTGATGGACATCATGATTTTGGTAGCTTCCATGGGTGGTCCTCCAATCAATATGGTCGGCCAGTTCACCTCCTACTTCATAGCACTGACTCAAAGAAATCATGGAACACTCATGGGAGGCTCTTTTATCACTCACCTTTCCCTCTCTCTTGGTGTCTTTGAGGCCTCTATTCCCCTCACATCCTTTGGACCAGTGGAACTGATCAATCTTGTGATCTTGCACAATATGAGGATGCTGGAAAAAGAGGATGATTACTAATTTTGGGCACCATGTATACAGGAACCTGCACCCCCTGAGTAGGCAGACAGAATAGCAGTATCATCCCCACCTTTGCAGTCGCACACCTCCACCACACCACCGCCACCCAGGCCTTCCTCCAGCCCAGCTACTGGCCATCCCACCCCCACTGAGTTGCGGAGCCTTCATCAGTGTATTTTGGTAAATATTTTCCAGATCACTGCCCATCTGTGTCTCTCATTCATTGAGCCACCCAATTTTACACCATCACCCTCACCCACTTCGGTCGGTCCTTCATCCTCTACCTTTCCACCACCCCCTTCCACCCAGTCAGACCTTCCCCCAGATATCACAAACCCTTCCACTCATCAGGAGTTTCTGGAAGATCAGGCCTGGAGGGGCAAGGGGGTTTCCACTGAGCCTACACCTATGGAGGTACCATTCATTGATCTTGCTACCAAATCCATATCCCCCATCTGGATCAGTATTATCCTGCCACCTACCCCAACCCATCTCCCTACATCTGTTACCATACCCTCCACTGCCCCTACCACCCCACCACTAACTACTGTTGCCACTGCTCTGATGGGCCATATGGTCAAGACGCCCGGCACTGGACTGACTCAAGAGGATATCTTTTCAGAGGAACCCTGATCTCGATTTTGTTTATCTTTTGGATTTTTTTTGGGAAAATTTCATGTTTTGGTCTAGTTTTCAACTTTTTCATGATGTTTTTGCTTTTTGTATGATCTATGGACCATTTTATATACATGGAATTTCATTTTCACTTCAAGTATTGTTCTATTTTTTTTCTTCATTTCCTATCTATATCATGTCGATCTCCTATAAATCCTCAGTCATCCTCAATAGTCCCATTATTCTAAAAGTATTAGAACGCTAGGTATGCAGGCACCTCATAACTCACCAGCAACCATCGTAGCCCATGATTCTTTTCTTAACACATCTCATCCATGCTCACGCAGCGGCACCAGAGATGATCACCCTGCCCAAAAAACCACATGCACTCGAGGACACAGCCTGTAGCAGTTATAAGAGGAAAATAAGTCACTAAGCTGGTGAACCCCATGAGACTAGTCACTTTCCACCTTTTCTAATCTTCTGTTTTATCGAGTTGTCGTTACCATGACCTTTTCTTTTTATTTTTCATTTCATGTCTTTATTGTAATTGTTGTGTATATCTTCCATATATTGAATAAAATCAGTCTCTTTGCTTATCATTTTTTCTTATTTCCCATTATTCTTCTATTCACACTATGTTTAACTATGATCTAATGTTTGATATCTAGTGTAGGACTTTATTTCTATAAAAATTTTCAGGTAAATTTTCATTCTAATATAGATTCAATCATTCCCATGGCATACCACATACTCCAGGGAGCTCTCGATTCCCTTTTATTTAAATTATGTTAACAAAATTCCATTTATAATTCTTTAATATTCAAATATAACCACTCCCATGTGTATTTCACTAACAGTGGGGACACTGTCTCATTCTAAGTGTGGGGAGGATTCTCATGCTTCAATTATGATAAACTTCAAATTCTGGTTGTTCTTACTAGTCTAGGAGACATTTTTTAAAAAATATAAGCATGCTTTAAAATTGAAAATATTTATACCCTTGTAATTAAAGAAAAAGTTGAGTGAAAAAAGTGTTAAGGACTATGTTTCATTCTTACCTAGACCTATCTAGAATTATTGTTAAGTTCAAAGGATTAATTCAAATTCAAAAATTTGAAATTATGATTAATTAACTCACTATTTAAGATGTATTCCCTTTGTAATTTCCATTTTGGTTTTGACATCCATAACCCATGAGGACTCTCAGCCTATGATTTCATTTTCTTATGTGAGCATATTTCTTGACAGATACCTAGGTCATGTATTCCTACTAGAACTTGCATTGATATCTTATCAAAGCGATGACTGAACAGGTATAAAATTAAAATGATTGAGTCACTCTTTGATAGATACTATCCTGAGGCCCACCTAACATTTATCCCTAGTTCAGCCCATAGTTTCCATGAATGGCCTGTTAGAATGAAAATTTTCCAAACCAATTATCCTTCCTACCCTAATCCTTGTACAATGCTTAAAAACCACCCTTGAACAAGTGTGTGGAGGCATTCAGATAGCATGGGATGATTCCGCATCTAGAGACGTATGAGGTACTCTCCTGACAGTGAGGTAGTGATCCATATACCATTTGTTTCACTCCATTCACATTATTTTCCTTTGAAAAATACCAAAAGAAAAGAAGGAAACAAAATTTTCATGGGTTGCATACTAGAAAGGTCAAAAATCAACATTTTCCAGACCGATGAATCCCGAGAAGGATCATATGTGGTTAGGTGATGGTTGTGAGATCTATCTTAGGCACAAATTTAAAAAAATGAAATACAAAAGAAAAATAAAAGGAAATAAATAGGAAAGGAAAAAATTATTTTTCATTTACCTACTTTCTATACATATGGATCCAACCCAAGCTGGTGGAGTACCAATTTGACCGGCTAGAAGGAGGAATGATATCACACTTATTCTGAAACTTTTTTGCATTGTACTGTAGAGCTAACCCTCCTTTTTTAGCCTAATTTTTCATATCTTTCCTGCCTACCCACAGCCATAGAGTCATCAGAACCCAATTTCTTAAGCCCTCAAGATTAAATTTTTTTACTTTACACAATGGAGATGGTAGAACAAGTGCATGCATATAGATAAGAACATGTACTCCAGGTATAAGCACAACTCTATTTTTATTACCACCCTTAGTGATGAGAGAAATAGTGAGGTAAATTACAATTGGGCATATAACATAGGAAATGGTTAAAAGATTGTAATTAAAAGAAGATAATTTTTTTTATAAATCTAAACTAGGAGGCATGACTAACTTTCTCTGTAGGATTGATTCTAGAACTTGACCCTTTCTCTTCTTACACCTAATTTAATTG
Source organism: Viscum album (assembly GCA_963277665.1). Classification (NCBI taxonomy): domain Eukaryota; kingdom Viridiplantae; phylum Streptophyta; class Magnoliopsida; order Santalales; family Viscaceae; genus Viscum; species Viscum album. The sequence goes on along the minus strand of OY728127.1, from coordinate 37,076,537 downwards.
TATAGACATAATGGATCTTTCTCAATTTAAAAATTTCTTATCCTATATGAAATATTTGTTGATACATTATTGCTTGAGGACAAGAAATATTTTAAGTGTGGGGAGATTTGATAATCATAATTCACATATATATTTTTTTGTCCTTCATTCATTTATTTTCATTAAAATATGCAATAATGCACATGGTATATGTCTAATTTTGCAGGAATAAAGGATTTACTAGTTTTCAAGAGAGAGCATGCCAAAAGTTGTAAACATGACCAATTACATGAAGTTATTTCCTCATACATGTCGTGTACCCAAAGCTCACAGCCTAACTTCAAGTCGTGAAGCCAGTCGTGACCAAACCATGAGGCCAGTAAGTAAAAGCCACTACACGTCAGGAAATCCTCATTCATGATGTGATGCCCAGTCAAAGTGCTGGATGAGAAATCCATGGATAATCCACACACTGGAAGAATAAATGTGGGGTACACGTCGTGAATAACAGTTACACATAATGTACCTGGTCAAACCTCTTAATGCCCAAGAACCGTGTGCCACACTGGAGATCTGCAAGAAGTTGACATGGATCAAGGGTACACGTCGTGTACCATAGGTACACGTCATGACTGAAATCACCTATATAATCATAGCATCATCAGAGCATTAGAGACACTTCTAGATGAGCTTCTTTTCTCCCTTTTGATTCCTTACGAACTCTCTCACCCTTTTTCTCTCCAACTCTCAATTTCTTCACATTTTTGTGTACTTTCAATAATACAAGAGCCATGGAGCTTCCATTCTTCAACTAATTCAAGTTTCTATTAAATTAAAGCTTCCTTCCTTTTTCCAATTAAGTTCTAGTTATAATTGTGAATTTCTTTTTGCATGTTATTTCAATTATCATTTCTACATCTATTGCACTTTCTTAATTTCATCAATGTTCATCAATCCATTATCTATGTTATCTCTTAGTTACTCAACTACATTCTACCCCACTATGAGTAGATAAATCTTTCAGGGGTAGGGATCGAGCAATGTGTCTGTAAAATTAACATACACTGTTAAATATGAACTTGGAAAGTCCAACTGAAATAGTAATTAGGATATAAATTCAAGGCCTAAATCATTTGTATGAATGTCTCTGAACACGAGACAATCAAGAAAATGACCATATCCTCGTTGAAGTCGAATGAGCTACGACCACTAGATTAAGAATCTTTATGCTTAAGAAGACAAAATTAATGCACTTAGGTTGTTGCTATCTCCTGACCACGGAATAGCTACTTCCTAGGTAGAGCTAGGAGACTAAGACCAAAGTCAACTAGTGATCCCTATTTGCTTCGTAAACTAAGACAGAGGATCCTGCAAAGGTTATACTTAAAAGACATCATTCACCCAGACACTCACTCAATCTCAATCCCTAATTTTTTAAATTAAGATATCCCAAATTAGAACTTATCTTAGAATTCTCAAACATAAGACTCTAGAAAGGACTCCATTACAAGTCTGAAAACCAGATTCCCTTGAAGCCAAAAACTCCAGTATCCCTATGGACTCGACCCCTCACTACTACTATACTACACCTTTGTAGTTAGCAAAAGTTTGGGATCAACAATAAAAATTCTAAATTTGATCCATGTTAGAGGAAGTAACGACACCCCCGTGAAAAAGGTGTATCAATATTCACATCCTTTTATGACCATAAAAGTCTGAGTTATATCTTTTATCAGAAATAATTGAATCTCATATAGAGGTGATGGGTTTAATACCTTCATACATTTGACTTTGACATAACCTAAACCCTAGGAAAAGTTAATTTCATTGTAGATGCTCTCATTAGGAAAGTAACATCATAGAATGTTTTGGAATCGGAGAGTGGAACCTTGTGGGGATTTTTACTCGGTTTCACCTTGATGCTTAGGAGGATGTTTCGGGTATGGTTTTGACCAGTGTTCAATTTCCATCATATCTCCTTGATTCTATTATATAGGATCATTATAAAGATGATGAGTTTAGAGGAATTTGAGAAATCCTATATAGTGGGGAGACCATTTTGGGTTAGTCTCTCTATTTAGATGGTATTATCTATTTTAGGGATCAGTTTTTCATCCTAGCATGTATGAGGAGATCAATTTTGTTTGATTACCATGTTTCTTTATGGGTTTTTCATCCAATCAATGTGGAGATATATTATAAAATGATACGGTGATTTTGGTGGCTGGGTATAAAGTGTGACATGGATAATTATGTGTCCCTCTATTACACCTACCAAAAGATAAAGGTAGTGCATATGAAACCTTATAGTTTACTCCAGCCTCTTATGGTGCCATTTTGGAAATTGGATGAGGTATCCATGGATTTTTTTTGTATTACCATGGACTCCTTGGGAAAGGAATTATATCGGGGTGGTGGTTGATCAGTTTAAAAATTCGGATCATTTCATTATAATCAGGGACACCGCTAAAGTTGAATATCTATGTAAGTTGTAAGTGCATAGGATTGGGAGGTTATGTGGGGTTACTTCAGCCATTGTTTCATAAATGGGTCCTATATTTACTTTGAGTTTTTGGAGGAGTCTCCAGGAGGCAATGGGGACTTAGGTCAGGTTGAGTACAGCTTATCATCCATAGAAAAATGCTCATATAGAGCATGTTATTCAAATCCCAGAGGATATTCTCCATGACTATGTCTTGGATTTTGGTGGATCTTGGGATATCCATCTAGGACTGGTTGATTTTTATTATAACAAAAGTTATCATTCATTGATCATAATGTCTCCCTTTGAGGTATTGTATGGTCACCCATGCATATAACCTATTTTTTGGGAAGATGTGGGAAAAGCCTCTTTGGTGGAATCGAGTTTGGTTTAGGAGACATCAGCAAGGATTCAAGATATATGTTAACATATGTTTACAACTCAGAGTCAAGAGAAATCTTATATAGATTAGTGGTATCGTCCAGTAGATTTTTTTCATAGGGGACTAAGTTTTCTTGAAATTTTCTCCTTGGTTGGGTCACTGTCGGCTAGGAAAATAGGTAAATTTGACTCTAAGATATGTGGAATCGTTTGAGGTCAATGAGAAACTTGGGTAGGATTCCTATCGGTTAGATTTATTGGTTCATTTGATAGGAATTCATGATGTTTTCCACATATAGTAGCTTAGTAAAAACCATCTTGATCCTTCTCATGTTATGGATTTGTAAGTGATTGAGTTGGATCCAGATGTTTCTATTATAGAGCGGTCAATAGAGATCATTGACTCTCAAGTGAAAATCCTATGGGGGAAGTCGATTACCTTGGTTAGAGTATTATGGCAGCATAGATCAGACTATCATGAAACTTGGGAGTACAATTAGTTGATTTTGGAGTTGTGGCATCACCTATTTACCAAACTTCATTCCTCCACATGTCTTCCAAGGGACAGAAAGTCTTATGGTGGAGACTTTGTAACATCTCGTTACAATATTTCAGGTATTTCCCTTATCTTAGTTAATTTTTACACTTTGTTTGAATGAATCTTGGGACTCCTGAGGATAGAGATCATTTCCTTTGGAAAATGACCAAAATTTCATGAATGTGTTTTGTTTAGATTAATGGAGTCTGAGTGTAAACGTGTAATAGATTTGTAGGGTTTCCCCAAGTTCAGAGAACACCAAATGTGTTTTTGAGTTTTCTATAGGAATCTAGGTTTTTTTTCGATTTGTTGTGTGATTATATACTGTGTGTTATTCTATAGGAAAAATTCATGAACTAGATATAGTGTGTGAAAGGATTACATATTGTGTAAAAGTTACATTCCATTTAAATGGTTAAATTGGGTTTTTAATAAAAAGAGGAATGGGTTTTTCAGTGTACTTTAGTTTTGTGTATTACACAATGTGAAAATGAGTTTCATGGAATTAATGTGTCATGATTTGGGATTTTAGGGAACTACATTTCTGATTTGTCTTTTCATTCGAATACATCCGCTTTTCTCTCAACCTAGGAGATCTCCTAGTTGATTTTTGGGACCTTCTCTCTATTTGAATCACTTCATTCGATGATTGATCTACTTTGTAGTTGGGTTTCATCTCTCTAGGTACGTAATAATTTCTATTTCTTATTTTCCTTTTATTACATTATCATTGTTTCATTTCACTATTAGATCTGCAGATTTGATATAATGTTTCTTCTTGATTCTTTATAAAATTTTCATGTGGACTTCATCTGAAGGATAATCTTTGTGTTGGTTGTGGTGTGGAATGTGAAATCCTTTAGGTATGAGTTATTTATTCCTATTTTACAACCTTTTTTTATAAATTAAATCAATTTTGAGTTGTGTAGATTGATTGTAGGGCCTCTGTTGTCATCGTTCTATTATTTTTTGTTGGTGGATCACATTGTGGGAATGTGTGAACCAAGTTTTTGAGATAGGTGGTTTTTTCTATATCATATGTTGTATGAACTCCATTTATATGGTTTTAATTAATTTTTTAATAAATTTAAAGGCATGATTGACTGATTGGATTTGTGTGTGTGTGGAAATGGGTTTTTGATAAAAGATGGTTTTCCCTAATTTTGGTAAACGAAAAGGGTTTTTCAAAAAAATATAAAATGGTTTTATGAAATGGTTCTTAAAGCATGGTTTTGATCAAATGGTTTAATTAATTGGTTTGGAAAATAGATCACATGGGATGGAAGGTGTAGTAATAGGCCTCATCCATTGATACTATCATGGGGTCCACTCATGTGGTGTTCCTCTTTTCCCAAGGCCTGTGGTTCTAGGGAATGGATAGAATGACTGTTTTCTCATGCCACGTCAAATTGATTATGATTTTAAGGTTGATTTACAATATAGGTCATACCCTAGGTAATCTCTCAAGGAGCATTGATAGGTTTAGAGTATGAATTTTTAATAAAAAGTACTAAAAAGTGGGGTGATTTTAAAAACAGTTTTATGAAACTAAATTAATTTAAAGAGTTTAATAGTTGAGAAATAAGTATATTTTGAAAATATATGATAAGTATGTTATCATTTATAAGTTACTACACCACTTGAAAAGTTCCTTGTTCTTAATTGATTATTATGTTTTTGTTGTAATCCTTTGATTGGGGGTTAACCAAGATCTTGGGTACCCATAACTCCTAAAATGATGAAAATTGGAATAAAACTTGACATAAAAATCATATAGTCAAGTTATAGCCCCTAATAATTAACTAAGTTTTGTCGAGGAACACAGAAATATCAAATTTTTGGGAAAGAAGAGGAGTCTTATGTTTTCCAATCGGAACAACACAAGTTGCACACTTAAAATAGCACACCGATTAGTTATGAAATGAAAAATGTTTCAACTAAATGCATCAAAACAAGTTAAGATACATATAAAATAACAATTAAAAACCAAAATATACACAAAAATAGTAGATAATTATGTTCTATAACTCCTTATTCAAGTGTGTATCTCCCTCGCAATGATCACCCACTGCTTAACTTTACATCAGGAGGAGGGGGAAGCTCAGGTGGAACTCCTTCTTCATTCTTGATCCCACTATGAGGATAGGGGCCTCCATAACTTATTGGATGAGGATAAGTCTTACTTGTGACTCCAAAATGTTATATATTTTCTTTTGGTTCTAACTTGAAAATTATGAGCCCAATGTTCCATTTTATAGGCAAAGTGTAAGGTGGTTTTGGGCACACAGATTGTGTAAAACCACTTGGCCCATGGTTTTAGACCTCCAAACAGTATTATCTCACTTTGAAGAAAACTAAAAAGTTGTATCCCCACTTCTTGAATATTTAAATTGAAAATTTGGCACTATTTATATAAATATATCTTGATATATGGATAGATCACAGCACACAACATTTGACTTCATGCAGATTCGGTGTGCTGGACAAATAAGGTTGGTTGGGCCACTTAATGGATGAATTGGGATTAGGTTCCTTCAGGTGAAATGTATTATAGTAAATTTTGGACCAGACCACAAAATTTAATCCCATTTGGAATCATTTTTTAGTGGAAGTGTGTTCTTTATTCAACTAGTGTGCTTGGATCCTGTGCAGTTTGGCCCATTTTTCTTGGACATCATCATGGGCCCTTCAAATCACCTCCACCTACAATATAATTTTCAAAACAAGTAAAATTTCCCTTTTTAATAGTGATAAACACAAAATAATTTAATCAAACATGAAGTTTAATTTGTTATTATTTTTATAATTTTCAACACAAAACTAGTTTAGCACAGTGGTGTAAGGGTGAAAATGAAATAGTGAATCATGGTACGATCACAGCCCCACACCTAAACATTTTCACTCTTGGAAAAAGTAATATTTTCAAAAATTATGCATGTAGATATTTATAAATTCATAAATATTTAACATTCAATGAAAATTTAATTTTTGATAGAAATGTGATCAAATCCAAAATCACACCTAGGAGTTATTCTCACTGATCATGGAAAAAGACTTCTCGAAAATTATATCAGAACAAAATTTCAAGAGATGAATGATATCAATCGAATAAAATAATTAAAAATTTAATCATGTAACTAATTCTTCATGTGTTTGTGTGAAAACCATTTCATGCTATTCTTCCCACTTTCTATTGAGTAAATATAAGTTATTTTAAAAATTGTCTACTTACATGATCTTTTCCACCAAACCTTCCCTTCATCCTTTTCAATCAAATTTCAAGACTCACTCACTTAAGAATTCCTATATTTCAAACCATAATCTTCTGACCTAGATATCCCCATATGTTTTACATTTTATCACTCCCCTCAATGTTTATTTTGGGTTGTTTTTTGAGGGCATACAACAGTCAGATAATAGATACACACACATGGGTCAATCTGGTACAGTAATGACATAGATAGAATAAGGAACAAACTTATGGAAAAATTATTTTTAAAGTATAGAAAAATTAACCTAACTTATATTTACCTTCTATTAAGTAATAAATTTTCACACTTCATGGTTGCGTGCAAAGGTGTGTGTAGAAATTAATTGACACAATTTTCCCTTAAACTACTCACATAAAGGGTACCATTCTTCTCAATGGTTTCAAAATTATAAAACCATTTATATAATAAAAAACAACCAAATTTCAAGAGAAAGTCACATCGCATTATTGAATTCTTGTTGAAATGCACATTTCATAAGACATATTTTTTGAATGTTAAAACAACATGAAATACAGAAATTCCACATGCATTTTCAATAACTTGCATTATTAAACATGAATCATTTACCCTGATAAAGTAGGTATAAAAAAGTAATATTTTGGCACAAAAGTGAGGGGGAGGGAAAGGGGAAAGTAAAAATATTATTCAGAAAGAAAAAAAAATAAAAATAAAAAGAATATGAAAATTACTAACTAACCTAGGAATATACCCATACCCCCACACATAAAGTGTAAAGTTTCCTCACTTTATTAAAATAGAATATGGGAAGGAAGGATAAAACCTGGTGTGTGTCATTCATAAACTGCTTCTTGAACTTGGAGTTCCTCCATCAGGGACTCCGGAATGGCATTGTGGAAGTGCTTCAACTACTGCCCATTGACAATAAAGGTTTGATTGGTTTCTTCATTTTGAACCTAAACAACACCAAATGGAGAGACATTAGTAACAATGTATAATCCAAACCAGAGGGAATGAAGATTACTAGGATGCAACTTCAACCTTGCATTGTAGAAGAGTACCTTCTTCCTAATGTAGAATTGACGATGAAGGATGAGGTGGTTGTGGTCATCCTTGGTTAACTCCTTATAAATCCAGGATTTCTCATATAAATCTATTCTCATTTCATCCAGATCCTGAATCTGTAACTTCCTTTTAGAACCTACACCAAAAAGACTAGAATTTCATTGTTTAATGGACCAGAAGGCCCAGTGCATTGTCTCAATAGGGAGATGACAACTCTTTCCAAACACTAGCTGATATGGTGACATTCCAATGGGAGTTTTTAAGGTAGTACGGTAATCCCATAATGAATCATCATGTCTAAGACTCCAATATTTTCTATGGGGTTGAACCATTTATTGAAGAATTTGTTTTTTCTATCTATTCGATACCTCGTTTTGACCATTAGTCTGTGGGTGATAAGCAGTAGACACTCGATGTCAGACCCCATGCCGATGCAAAATAGATTGCATTGTTTGGTAGTATAAATGAGAACCTTGTTCACTATTGATGAACCTTGGTAATCAAAACCTACAAAAAAATTTGGATTCTCAAAAATTCCACAACAGTCTTAGAATCATCATTCCTTCGGGCACGTGCTTCTACCCATTTTGACACATAATCAACTTCCAGAAGAATGTACAAGTTCCCAAATGAATTAAGGAATGGTATCATAAATTCAATGCTCCAAACATCAATAATGTCATGGAAGATCCAGGGTTATTGTGGAATTTTATTTATTTTAGAGACATTCCCCATTCTTTGACAGTGAGTAAAAGATTTACAAAAATCATGGGCATCCTGAAAAATTATTGGCTAAAAGAGACCAGAATCAAGGACCTTACAAGCAGTTTGTTGGGGACCAAAGTGGACCCCTTAAGAAAGAGTGTTCCAGAACCTAATGACATACTAAAACTCACTATCAGGAACACGATTATTGAGGACTTTATCACTACATATACACCGAATGTAGGGGTCATCCCAAATGTACCAGCGAGACTCATGTTTTAGATGGTCGGACTAGTTTTTTTAAATAAATAGGAATGAAAGATGTTACCAAATAATTTACAATCTCAACATACCAAGGAATAGCATCTTACACTAGGTACAATTACTCATCTAGAAACATGTCATTTATGGGAATATATTGGGATGAGTCAATGTCTGAGGATGGGTGGATCCTATTGATATGGTTAGTAACCGCATTCTATGCTCCTTTTTATCCCTAGTTTCTAGATTGAATTCCTGAAGGAGGAACATCTAGTGAATGAGATGTTGTTTGGCTTTTGGTTTCTTAAGGAGATACCAGAGGCCTGCATGTTCTGAGAACACAATGACTTTAGACCCTAAAAGATACAACCTTAATTTATCCAAGGAAAACACAATGTAAAGAAATTCTTTTTTAGTTATAGTGTAGTTTTCTTGGGTAGGTTCCAGTGTATGTGAGGCATAGGCAATGACATATGAAGCTCAATAAACCCTTTGTGATAAGACTTCCCCAACTGCATAGTTAGAGGCATCACACATGATCTCAAATAGTAAATCCCACTAAGGTGGTTGGATTAATGGGGGTGATGTGAGACTCTATTTTAATTTATTAAAAGCTTCCTCACATTCTTTATCAAAAAAATCATTTTCTTTTTAGAGAAATCGGAAGAGGGGAGTGCAATCTTACTAAATTCATGAATTAAACAATGGTAAAATCTAGCATGACCTATGAAAGACTGCACATCCCGTACATTTTTGTGGAATGTTAGAGAATAAATGACATCCAATTTTGATTTATCTATTTGGATACGATCCCCAAAAATGACATTACCCAAAACTATACCTTGTCATACCATGAAATGGAATTTCTCATAATTTAATATGAGATTCTTTTCAATATAGAGATGTAGGACAGAACCAAGACTACTCAAACATTCATCAAAATAGGATCCATAAATATTGAAATCATTCATGAACACTTCAATGAAATTCTCCAGGTAATCTGAAAAAATACTAACCATGCATCGTTGGAAAGTACCTAGAGCATTGCACATACTAAATGGAATCCTCCTATATGAAAATGTGCCAAAGGGGCAAGTAAATGTTGTCTTTTCTTGATACTCGTGGGAAATATGGATCTAAAAGTATCCAAATACCCATCAAGAAAATAGAAATGGGACTTCCCAACTAGCCTCTCTAGCATCTGATCAATGAATGAAAATGGGAAATAGTCCTTCCTAGTGTGTTGGTTTAGTCGGTGATAGTCTATATAGACACGCCAACTATTCTACACACAAGTTGGAACCAATTCATTATTTTCATTTTTTATTATTGTAAGAACAGTTTTTTTAGGAACCACTTATACTGGACTGACCCATTAACTATCATAGATGGAGTAAATGATTCCAGCAACCAATAATTTTGTTACCTCTTTTTTAAAAACATCTAGGTGGTTTGGGTTCAGTCAAAGTTGTGACTACATCACTATCATTTAACAATATATGATGGGTGAAAATTTATGGTCTAATACTAGGAATTTTAGAAAGTCTCCATCCCAAATATTGTTTATAATCCTTCAAAAGTTCAATCAGTCATAATTCATGCTTTGGATGGAGTGAACTAGCAATGATGACAGCCATCTTATTTATATTCTCAAGATAGGAATATTTTAAATCTTGAGGTAGTTGTTTCAGTTCTAGTTTAGGGGGATTTTGGATTGATGGGAGTGTGTGTGAAAGTGATAGGTCACTGATATCATCTAAGTGATCAATGGTATCATCCTCAGATGATGAATGAGCTTTTACAATCTTAGCAGTATCATCGATGGTCATATAATCCTTAGTGTTCAAGAAATCATCAATTAATAAAAATCCATGACACTTTTCTAAAACAGGATAACATTCTATGCATGATTAATTACCTAATAATTCAATAAATGATGAAAACTCAAAAAGGGGATCAGGGGAATCAAAAGAATATTTTTCAAGGGAAGGGAGTACATATATAGAGTTAATAGAGAGAGAGAGGAATGTTCTTCCAATGGGTGATCCATGGCATCAAGGATGTTTAAGTGGAAAATATCACCACCAAACTCCATAGATAATGTACCATTGTGGACATTAATTATGGTTTTGGCAGTTTTTAAGAAGGGCCTAACCAATATAATTGGTGCTTGTCCATTCATCCTATCATCTTCCATTTTAAGCACATAAAAATCAGCATGAAAAATTAAATTTTTCACCTCACAAGAACATCCTCTAACACACCAGAGGGGTGTGTTGTACTTCGATTTTCGAGTTTGACAATAATTCCAATTGCCTTTAGTTCTCCAACCTACAATGTAGAGTAAATGGATTGAGGCATCACATTTATAGAATCACCTAAATCAAGCATTGCATTGGAAAAGGAATGCTCCCCTATGGTGCATGGAATTGAGAATGTTCCTAGATCATTACATTTGGTGGGAAGTGATAGATCTATCAATTCTGATATGTTCCTCCCCAAAATAACCTTCTCATCACCTCAAAGTCTCCTTTTATGTGTACACATATCCTTCAAAAACTTGGCATATCATGTAATTTTCTTCACAAAATCAATCAAGGGGATATTAACCTGCACTTTTTTTAAAGTTTCCAATATTTCCTTATCAAGTTCAATTTCCTTTTGTTTTCATGGTTGGGTGTCCTTTTGGGTAAATGGAAGAGGAATGGTTGTTCTAGGTGACTCATCAACATACACACTCTTTCCTTTGGAAGGGATTCTCTCAAGGCAAGGTTTTTCAACATTTAGACTATTTACAGTGGTTGGGATGGTGGTTTCCTCATGAGGGGATGACTCTAAAGGAGGGGCCATTTAGATTTTAAGTTAATTTTCGCTCCTAAGGGTGATGGTACTAACATTCTCTCTATCCCTAGCATTAACTATTGGTTGAGAGGGTAGTTTACTCAACCTGTGACTTTGAATTTCCCCACCGAGTTAGTGAGTTGGCCTAATTGGGTTTTTAGGTCTTGTATGGATACTTGTCTGTTTTGTTGGAATTAGAGATTATTGGAGGCCATTTTTTTCATCATATCTTATAGGATAGGCTCAGCTTTTGGAGGGGGTAGTTGAAAAGGCCTTTGTGGTGGTTGGGTATTTCTAGGTGGTGGTGGTGGGTGACTACTCTACCCTAGTTGGTTACATTATTGTTGAGGTTGTTTTGAATCCCCCCTTGACTATAATCTTGGTTTTTTTTTACCTGGGGTTTGATGGATAGTAAGGTTCTTTCTTAAAGGTTTGGTTATAGGGGCATCCTGAAAATATTGCCTCACAACTCTAATAAGTTTCTCTTAGTTTTGGGAATTGGTTAGAATAATGGGTGTTAGAATAACATATTCTATATTGGATAGGCGGAGGATATTGGGATTTCCCTTGGGAAATATAAAGTTGTTGAAGAAGGGTATGTACCTCTTTGAAATTTGTGTCCACCTTCTTCTCAAATTCAGTACTTTTCACCTCATGGACACCTCGAATGGGTACACTAGACCTTGAACCAAATTGCTGAGTGTTTTGTGTCATGTTCTCAATCAAGGTCCTTGCAACAATTGGGGTTTTTTCAACTAGTGAACCACCTGTAGTAGCATCAATCATATTTCAATCAATAGGAATTAAACCTTTATAAAAATACTAAATTAAAAGTTGATCACTTATTTGGTGCTGTGGATATCTTGAACATAACCTCTTAAATCTCTCCCAATATTCATGAAGTTTTTCACATTGTTATTGTATTATCCCAAAAATTTATTTCCTTATTGTTGATATTCGAGAGGCTGGGAAATATTTTTCAAGAAAAAGGCGTTTCAGGTCTGCCAAACCTCTAATTGGTGAATTAACATAATACAACCAATTTTTCGCAGTGTCTTATAATGAAAATGGGAATGCTCTGATCTTTATTTGTTCTTAATCCACATTATAAGGTTTTAATGTTGAACACATAGTTAGAAATTATTTTAAATGCTTGTGTGTATCTTCTCCAGAGAGTCCATGAAATCTTAGTAATAAGTGAATTAGACCGGATTTTAGTTCAAAATTAGGTGCCTTGCCTTGTATTTAAATATAAGTGGGTTGGATATAAACTCCAAGAGAGGTCAGTTATTTTAGTGTTATATTTTTTTCATCCATGTTATGAAATTTTATTCCAGTTTTGATGATGGTTCCAGAAGAAAAAGATGAAGGATCAAGAATATTTTTGGTGTTTTGTGTGTCCTCCTTCAAAGGGTTCTCTTGTGCATCTCGGTGTCGCTAATGTAGGATCCTCTTCGATTCAGGTTCAAAAGGTGGTAATTCTCACATAGTAGAATGAATCATGCATAGAACCTATATAATAAATAAATTAGAACAAAAAAAATATGTGAAAAGGTAGAAGATAAAAAAAATATTCACAAAATTTACAAAAAACTTTTAAAAAACATGCACTAAAAACCAAAGCACTCCTTGGAAACGGCGCCAAAATTTGACCGTGTCATTATGACACATCAAATTGATTATTATTTATGGTTGATTTATAGTATAGGTATAAGGACCTAGCCTTAAAACATTACTTAATCTTTAATTAAATGAATAATTCACATTGAAGATTTTTTCAGGTTTAGAGTTTTAGAGAATTAGGCCATAACTATTACATCTCAAAAGTTACAAATTAGACACTTCTACTCAGTTTCTATTTTTTTCATAGAATAAAAACTCTTGAAAAAAATATTCATGTCCAGTTCCATGTTTAAGACAGCATGACTTTCCTTGATCTCATCCTTGACCCTATTTCACTTTATGTCCTATGAAAAAAAAAATCAAAAACTTGGGATGAGCATAAAAAGCTCAGTAAGGAATACACAAAGAAGGAAACTGTTAGTTTTTCAAAACAACAAGTAAACCATGAATACCTAATCATAAGTAATAATTTTCACATGTATGAAGTATTAAATACTCTTCACTGAATAAAATATCATTGCTTACCCTTTTGTAACCAAAAGATCACCATAAAACCTATATAAAGAACACATAACATGTAAAGGTAACTTGGAACATAAACATACTTAAATGGAATAACCATACGGACGACTTCCACACATGTCACTAAATGGAATATCCATACAGCTGAATTCTATACCCAATGCATTGGAGGTTATAACGTAACCACCCGTCCTGGTTTATCATGGAACCACCCGTCATTTGGTTTATCACATAACCACCCGTCAAATGTCCAAGTACCATTATAAAATCATAACACATACAACAAATATAAAGGAAAGAAAAAATTTCTACATTTCAATCACAATATATCACTTAAATATATTGATATAACAAATCCATTATCAAAACCATTTTTCAATAAAAAAATAAATAATATATTATATGGTATTTATTTTTCCTTTTAAAAACATTACGGCTTGTTAAGGAAGCCAAAGATAAAGTAATACTCATGGCGGTGGAAAGGTCGTTGTCACCGCATACGTTAAAATAAACACTTCTTTTTTTCATTTAGTAAAAATATTTGTAGAAAAAGATTCCCTTTGAATGAAATGAAAATTAAAAGGTTTTTATACAGCTTATAAAATAAAGTCTTGTATTAAAACAAAATATGCCTCAATGAAAGGATATTGAGATGAAGTCCCTTACCTCGTGTCTGACTTGAGTCGATCGTTCTTTAATATCATGAATAATAAACTAAAGTTAATTTATACTTTCTTAAGAACCTTTTTCATGTTAATTATCCCTTTTATATCACTTATTACCATGTTATGAACATTATGTAATCATTTAAGTTAATAACGGTCATTTTTTCGATATTTGGTACTTGAGTCAAAAATAAACTTCTTATAATTACAAGTTGTTAATGTGGTAAAATATCCATTATCTCCATAATTATATTAATTATTTAGATATAATATATATCATATATATCCATTATATACATGAATTTATAATATTACATAACATTTAGAGGTAATAATTGAAATGCACCGTTTATGGAGACGGTAAGCCGTACGTACACATGAACGCTACTTTCATTTCTATTTCACATTTAATGGAATGAAAACATTATGATATATAGGTATATTATAATTCCAATATAATATAATATATAATATCATTAACTTCATCCTTTATAAATCCCACATATGGCATTAATGATTCAAATCACTTTGAGGGGGCGGTAGTCCGCACTCCTAAAATGAAATTATCGTGTTTATCCATTATGGAAACCATAAAGGTATGACATAAATGAAAAATACAGAATCATAAGGAAAAAAATAAACATAATATATATCATATATAAATACATTGATAACTTAATTTCCACCATGAGAGGCGGTAGGAGATATTTGAACAATCATCGTTTCGTGAGGCAATAGTTCGCCATCCACAGAAACAGTATGTTCTTCACCCATTAGATGGAGGTGTGTGTAAGTGTAGATCGAATACTTCTCATAACAACATCCCATTATATTGAATACACTGGTTTTGTTACAAAATAAATTAATAAAAAGAGTTTAGGGGGTTTGAGAAGCAAAATAAAACAAAAGAACATAAGAGAAGACATTACCTTTAAATCGGGTAACTCCCCTTGGTTTGAACCAAAAGGGTTTCTTGAAGATCTTTATGCCTAAGTTAAGGCTTCTAGGATGAAGAGAGGGATCTTGGGAGCTTATTTTAGTAGAGTTTTGATGAGACAAAGGGATTTAGAAGTGTGTTAAATGGGTAGGAAGTGGGGTCTTTTTATAAGGGAGAGGAGGGGCTCTTTTGGAAAGCTTGGAAATATTATTTTATTATATAATACTTTTAGGTTTATAAAGGTCCAAAAATCATTAAAGTAAAATATAAGGTGTCCCATGTTCGAAATAAAATCATACAATAATAATTGGAAAATTTTTGGATATTTTTTAAACTTTATCTTCTTATTTATTTAAATTATTCAATAATGACGTAAACACTGCATTATCATTGTGTCATAAATAATTTTATTTATTTGATGTCTAAAAATAATAAAAAAATTACCATGATGTAGTAAATATTTTTATCTTTATAATTAATATTTATAGTCAAATATATCAATTATATAACCCCATGTAAAAATTGTTTTAGTAAAACAATACATGTTTGTGACATTTTTATTTTTACTTTAAATAAAAAGGTACTAATGTTATTATCTTACCCAAGTGGCTCCATGGGGTCCCAAAATTGACCCATGGATTTTCTTGGTCGGCCATGACTCATCCAATAATTTTACGACATGTTTCAAGGTATTTTTATATTTTTATAATATTATTTTTACCTTAAATTATCATAATTACCTTTAATCGAGGTTAATAAAACTCAAAAGTTACTATTCACAAAAAATTATTTTCATCCCATTGAACCACATTTTAATTACTAATGACAACCATGTATGTCTGATTTTTTAAATTCAATTCACAGAAGTGGTAAGGTTTTGTTTAAACAAAAAATTCAGTTTTTTTAACTACCACTTAGTGGTTTCACTATTCATCAAAAATTGAAGTTTTTCAGAAAAATACCAATCATTCACCCTAAGATATACTTGATATTCCGAATTCAAAAATGATGTATATTTTACAAAATTAAAAACATATAATTTTCATTAATTAATTTTATAATTCATTCCCATTTTCAAATCAAATAGCGTGTTTTTAAGAAACAATATTTATCAAAATATTGACACTTGTTTATGTCCAATTTAAAAGTGAAATTAATTCTAATATCCACCATTGTATTAAATGGTAAATTTATATTCTAATTTAACTTTAAACCCAATTAAAAAGAAAATATAACCATATAAATAAATTATATTAAAATGGGGTTTTGAATTAAAATACAACATTTTTCACTATTAATTAAAAAATGAACTTTATCAGAAAAATAACAAAATCATACAAAAAGTAAATTTTGATGTCCCAATTCTAAAGAAGGCTTTTATTTGGTCCTATATAATTTATAAGAGTGTACAAAACTATTTTTAAAGAGGTTTCTCCATCAAAAGGCGATAAATCGACCTTTTAGTGAATATTAGAGTATTTGTGCCTAAAATTGAATTATTTTCTTATTTTAAGCCTTTATCTTTTATTAGATAAATGTAAAAACATTTAACAAGCATATATAATCATATTTTATTTATTTATATTCATTCCCACCAATAAAATGGCTAGGTGTTAACTACCATTTAAAATAATATTATTATATTATTAGTGTGCAACGTAAGGTTTCAAAGAAACCCGTTGTTGTGTATCGGGTATGCCATCGAACATAGCAACCCCTTTAAAGTAAAATTAATATTTAATCCAAAAATATTAATAAATATGAAAATTTCTTATTCTTTATTTACCTGGGATGTTACAATAGGTCATACCCTAGGTCTTCTCTCAAGGAGCGTTGATAGGTTTAGAGTATGTGTTTTTAATAAAAAGTACTAAAAAGGGGGTGATTTTGAAAACAGTTTTATGAAACTAAATTAATTTAAAGAGTTTAATAGTTGAGAAAGAAGTAGATTTTTAAAATATATGATAATTATTTAATCATTTATAAGTTACTAAACCACTTGAAAAGTTCCTTTTTCTTAATTGATTATTAGGTTTTTGGTGTAATCCTTTGATTGATGGTTAACCAAGATCTTGGGTACCCACAACCCCTAAAACGATGCAAATAGGACTAAAACTTGACATAAAAATTGTATAGTCAACTTCCATCCCCTAATAATGAATTAATTTTTTTAAAGGAACACTTAAATCTCAAATTTTTGGGAAAGAAGATGAGTCTTATGTTGTCCAATCAGAACAACACAAGTCGCACACTTAAAATTGCACACTGATCAGTTATAAAATGAAAAGTGTTTCAATTAAATACATAAAACAAGTTAATATACATATAAAAGAACAATTCCAAACCACAATATACACCAAAAAAGTAGATAATTATGTGTCTTAACTCCCTCTTCAAGTGTGTATCTCCCTCGCAACGATCATCCACTGCTTAGCTTGACATCGGGAGGAGGAGGAAGCACGGGTGGAACTCCTTCTTCATTATTGATGCCCCTATGAGGATAAAGGACTCCAGAACTTATTGGATGAGGAGAGGGATCCCTTGGTAATAAAAAATGGTAGAGATTTTATTCTGGTATTAACTTGAAAATGAGGAGTCCAAGGTTCCATTTTATAAGCAAAGTGGACAGTGGTTTTGGACACACAGATTGTATAAAACTACTTGGAACATGGTTTTAGACTTCCATATAGTATTATATCGCTTTGGAGAAAACTAAAAAGTTATATCCCCACTTCTTGAATATCTCCACCAAAAATTTGGAACTATTTGGACAAATAAACCTCAAGATATGGACATATCACAGCACACCACTTTTGACTTTGTGCAGATTCGGTGTTCTGGGTATATTAGGTAGGTTGGGCCACTTAATGGACGAATTTGGATTAGGTTTATTCAGATGAAATGTATTCTAGTAAATTTTTTACCATATCAAAAAAAATTATCCCATTTGTATTCATAGTTTAGTAGCAGTGTGAGGTTTATTCCACAGGTGTGCTTGGATCCTGTGCAGTTTGTCCCATTTTTCTTGGATATCATCATGGGCCCTCCAAATCACCTCCACCTACATTGTAATTATCAAAAAAAGTAAAATTTCCCTTTTTAACAGTGATAAACACAAAATAATTGAATTAAACATGAAGAAAATTTTTTTATATATAATTTTCAATACAAAACTAGTTTAGCACAGTGATGTAAGGGTGAAAATGAAATAGTGAATCATGGTGCAATCATAGACTTGTTGGTTGGTTCACTTTATGGGTTGTTCCTCTACTTCCTAGATTCTATGAAAATATCTAGGAACTTGATGTGTGGGATTGTCTATGTTGGGGGTATGAGTGTCCTATTTATCCTAACCTAGTGTGATCCTTGGTGTGATGTTACTTGTGATTTTGGATTGTATTGTTTGGTTGTACATCCATGGATTTGATATGATATGTGATACATGATTTGTTTTTATTTTATATATCCACCTTGATATATTTATATAAAATAATTTGAAACTTTTATACCTTTTTTATTGGGAAATGTGGATAAAGGGGAAATTAAATTTTTTACATGCTTTTGATATAAAAACTGCTAAATTGTATATCATGCCTTGTTTTCTTTAAATTTGATCATTATTTAGATAGTTTTATAGAGTCCTGTTATGAAAAACCTGGGTGGGATCCTATTGAGCCTATTAGCTTACACCCTACGCACCCCTTATGTAGTGTGTAGACCTTTTTATGTCTTATGATGCAGGGAAAGGAAAGGCACCTCAGTGAGTTGGTGAGTTTTTCTATCATGTGGGTTTGGGTGACTAGTGGTGAGATTGTGGGAGTTTTCCCACACTTTCACATAGAGACTGTTGGGGTAGAATTTTTAGTTTTGTTGGCCTTTGGAGTTATACTTGTTTCTTGGAGATTGTTTTGCTACAATTTTATTTGTATCGATTTTATTGTTCTATATCTTTTATGATATATATATTCATATTTTCTTCCATTTTTTCTTTTTTTATATGTATATATGTCATGTTTTTAGATTCACTTTGGGAGAAATAATTCTTTATATTTTTTGTTTGATGCCTGTGTGCTAGTCTCCAGCCTATGGGGATCAGGAACTCCCTTCAGGTATGTGGAAATTTGGGTTGGGTACCAGTTTGAGAGGGTATCTGGGTTGGGTTCTTCACAAAAAATAATGATAAAATTAACTAAATAAGTAGTAAGAAGTCACATATTTATGATGTCTATATACATTATGACACCATGTATTCTACACATTTTTTCTAAAAAAATTGATTTCTTCCATTATACTTATCCTTGAGAAATAGATCAAAAATAACATATAATCATTTAGATACTAATGCTTCACATCCCAAATATATTTCTATGGTCATATCCCATACTAGATCAACAAAATAATAGGTAATCACCTAAATTTGATGTCATAAAACATTATGACGGCATGTACTCTTCCCACTCATATCTAAAGAAATTTACTTCTTTTGAGTATGTATATTGTTGTAAATCTTGGTAATAATGAGAAAATATAGACAAAAATGAATAAGAAATATTTTTAAGGAAATTATAATTACCTTCAGAAATTACATGTTCAGGGATTCTAGTCTTTTCATGGTATATAATATCTTTTATAAATTTTAAAATGTAATATCCATAATAGTTATTGTTATCTTTATTTAAAAACTATAGAAACATTGACCAAAATAATTAAATTTATTTGAAATATGTTTTTATAGTTAGTATTTCTATATATACCTTAATCTGTTTCCATTTGAAGAAATATATAGGCTTATTATATTCAGTGAACAACATCATACCATGATTTAACCTATATTTATAGATTTATCTATCATAAAAAAATTATTATTAAAACACAAACTAAAACATATAATTCAAAGTTTATTTGTAAAATATTGGTTATGGTGCATTGAAAATTCAAAATACACATCATGTGTGGTCGGTTTGATGGAAATCCATGCATTCGATCCAAAAAATAAATATTTTATGTATACAAATTGATTGTGATCAACATCCAGTGCTTCCTAAAAAAACAAAATCAAATAATTAATGAAAAAAATAAAAATAAATTTTATATGATTATATTATTGAGTTTTACCCCTATATTATAGGCATCAACAAGAGTTTGTAATATTTTATTTTCTTCTTAAACACCATGTTTAGATCACCTTTTTTCTTATCAATTTCTTCCAACCCCAAAGAATTTTTTTCCATAGAAATGATATAGGGATTAATGAATCCAACCCATGATTCACATGGTTTTCCCTTTGTATAGTATTAATATAAATTCATGTAGAAAATATGAATATTTATTAAATTTAATGAACATATTAGATCATTTTTCTGATCGGCAGATTATGAAAATGAACATGATGTGTGTATTCACAACTGAGACTCCCATCCATTCAAACTTGAGAACCTCATTTATACTCTCGAGACCAACCACATTTGTAATGACATATAAAAATATTTTTTCTTCATATTGAATGTAGGAAATGTATTTATCTTTAAATTTGGGGTCTTTCTGAACTTTTAATGTTAATATATGTTGTAGTGGAGCAGGAGAGGAGAAGGTACTCCTGGAAGATCCTTTTGTTTTCTTGGTCGATTCACTGTATTGTCTTGATATAAACTTTCACCACCCCATTATTTTATCCATCTGTAATGACATACCTCACCTCAAAACTTTTTTATTTAACTATTATAAGTTTTAAATTTGAAAAAAAAATGTTAAGGACATACCTCATGTATATTTATAATATTATACAGTCATGGTATGAATGTTCCAATATCAACATTGACTATTATAATATCCAGATCATCAAGTGGAACAAGAAACTCAATGCGATAATCTTAAGCTACTTAAATCCTAAATATCATGTAATATTTGGGGAGTTATTTATTGTGTAGCATGTCTCCCAAGATATTATACAGTGTATTCCTCATAATAAGGTGTGTGGGTGTTAATAGATATAAATCACATTAAACTTCACCCTACAAAATTTTAGTAATATAAAATTATCAGAAGTTTTTTTATTCAAATTTAGGAGAAAGAGTAATGAAAAAACTTATTCTATTGGGTAAGGTATGTGGTTTATGGGAATGAATATCCTTAAATATAGTGGATTCATTTGGTTTTTCATGTGCTGATCTTTGTTACACTGCTGATCTTCTTTGATAATTTCACATATATTGGTCTATCAAACCATACCATACAATAATATCTTGTAAATAATCTATTTACACCTGAAATCCTTTCATCATATGATATGTATCTTCTTTTAGTTTTTTCTTCTCAAAATATGTTTGAGGTGACACTCAAAAACCTTCACCTCTAACGCGATCATATTGTTTTGACCACTTCAAATCTATTAAAAGTAGTTTTTCTTCAGGTACGATCATTGCCGATTATTTTTTTTAACTGTATAAAAAACATATAAACATAAATAGATATTTTTATGTAATACTATTATAAATAAATAAAAATTACTAGCATCCCATACTTACACATGTTTCTTACACTTATTTTGTGTTTTCATCAACTAGTTTACCCTATTTATTTACATGGGCCTCCTTCCATAGCACATTATATGGGATGTAAGTGACTTAAAATTTTGATTCATCAATATGCATATAAAAAAGGAATATATAGTGTTTCATATCACATAAAATTTTTATAGTAGATTTAAAATACATACCATTTTCTTCTCTGGTGAAGCATACCCCAATCCTTTCTTTGCGATAAGGGTATATTTGTTTTGATGCATGTTGTTTATTTTCATCACCCCTTTTTTGTTTCATAAATTAAATTTTTTGAATCAAATTGGATAAAATAAATAAATTAAAAAGATATATTATTGGGTATAATGCACCTAAAATGATTTCTCATCATGAATACTACTGAAATCATTCCATACTTCTTACTTTATAATGTGTTCATGAGTAACTGGTGGGTGACGCTTTACTTTCCTCTCATTATTCCTAAGATGAAACTTGGTAAGAAGTGTTTGAAATCCTCTATGGGACTTTACAATGCACATTAAGACATATTTATTAAAAAAATTATCTAAAATAAATGAACTCTACAAGGGATAATGAAAAGTAAATCAATATTTAATTATATAATTTTTTGGTAAAATAGAGAAATTGTATCATAACATTACCTTAATATCATCCCAAATGGTCTCCTTTATTACAAGATACAAATGGAACCAGGAATATATATCAATTGGTACATTCATTCTCATTGTTACAAAAATATATCTAATGAAAATTGACTTGTTGGGGTTAATAGGTTGGCTGTGTTGATTCCATCCAACCTCAAATTTTATATTATTGCTTCCTTACTTGATAATTTTAGTCAAGATAATGATGCTATGTCATTCTTATTTTCATTCATCAATATGTTATTGATCCCCTAATAATTTTACAATTTCATCATCAATTGCGTATTCTTCCCTGATAATGATAACATCATCATGTGCAAGAGTCATTATCAATATAATTAATGTGATGGTCTAGTTCAACCCATGATCATGATACTGTCTGCTTTGGGCTGATCCCGCATGGTTTTTTTTCCCTGGGTTCTATCCCTTAGGCATCTCATAGGAAATGGCCTCATTATGGAAGAGGTATCCACACCACCTTATAAATGTGTGCTTCATTCTCCTCCTCCTTTGATGTAGGATTGTCATAATCCACCCCCCCCCCAGAAGGGCCCAGTATCCTCGCTAGCATATAAAATGGATACTAGCTCCAATACCATTTGTGATGGCCCAGTCGAGCCCACGATCATGATATTGTCTACTTTGGGTCTAGCCCTCATTGTTTTTCTTTACCTAGGCTCTAGACTTCAATAATCCCCTAGGAAAAGGCCTCATGATGGGATAGGTATCAACACCACCTTATAAAGTGGTTCTGTGTGCTCCTCCTCCTTCAATTTGGGATTTCCATAATCAATGTGGTATTAGATAAGGTCTTTTCTATGACTTAATATTTGGGAATGGTATATAGGAGGTTATAAAGGTGTTTTGCCTTGGTAATGAGCTTGTGCTTGGGAATATCTAACCCAAGTACGAGGGAAAACCCAAGTCACCCTAGGTGATAATTGTTGTTCTTATTGTGTGTTTTTACAAATGATGATATTTCACCATCATGCACTTGTTGTGTGATATGACATTTTTATGATATTTTTCTCATGGTTGGAATAGAAAAAGGTTGTGCATTCATGCATCATTTTAGGCACATATATATGTAAGTGACATGCATCATAGTAGTCACACACATAGAACAGGTGTGTGGGATATAAAGGGTAGAATGCATTTTATTTTCTTAAAAATTATGAGGAAAAATTATGTCTAATGAAACAACGAAAATGGTTAAAAAGGGGAGAAAGTTTTTAAATAAAAGATAAGTAATTGTTCTTGATAATGGGTTGTAAGTGAATTATAATGTTATTAAAGTAAGTTGTGATATTGGAATATTTATAATATGGAGTATAATGTGAGTCTTATAACTGTGTGAATTATTTATCTTGTGTTAACTATAGTCCTTGGTAGAGATGGAAGAGGGTAGTGTGTTGGGTATGATAAGGCCCATTTGGGTGGTGTATGAGAAATGGTTTTTTATGGATAGTGATGATCTTTCCTATATATTTTGTGAAAGCTTTATGGTTTTTGTTCTAAAGATCGTGTTTGGCATTTTAGAGTAATTCCACCAAGAAGACTTGTACCGGTTGGGAGACAGGAGGACACTACTGAGAACGCTCCCCCAGTAGTGGAGAAATGGGATCCAGTGGTTCAAGATAATAGAGAAGATAAGTTCTATGAGAACTTTTACTGTTTTATGTAGATGATGGAATGGGACCCAGAGTGGGTAGCACCAAGTATGTTAGATATGACCAGGTAGTTTCAGCTGCAGCACCCTCTAAAATTTACCAGAGAGGGTGGGCCACAAGTAGTTTAGTTATGGATGGATTCTATCCAAACAATTCTTGATCATATGGAGACTCCTTTTGATAAGTAATTCAAGTTAGCAGGCTATATTTTGTGGGGCCAGGCAAAGCGTTGGTGGGACATTATGGTTCAGATAGAGCAGGCTGAAGGAATGTTGTGGAAGGAATTTTAGAAAAAGTTTCTGAAAAATTACTACCTAGAAACCTTGAGGTAGTATAAGGCTATGGAGTTTATGATTTTGAATCAGGGGGTTGCGTTAGTGATGGATTTTTCTAGTTGTTTCACTGACTTGCGTCGTTTTGTTCTGATGTTGGATGGAGATGAGGTGACTATGGAAAAATACTTGCAGGATGGGATTTGGCATGAGATTAGGTCCAAAGTAAATATTTTCTATTTTAAGAGGTTTGAAAAGGTAGTGGACCATGCCCTTATCTCAAAAGGGAACCTGAAGGGAGATTTAGGAGGTGGACTTGTGGTTCCAATGGGCAGATAGGTGGTACAACTTATGTGGTTAGGAAGTGTCATTTTTGGAATTTCCAATAGGGATAAAGTACGCATAGTAGTCATAAGAGAGGGCCAGTCCCATAGGGTGCTGATTAGGTATTCTCTTACTAGTTTTATAGGACATGGCACATGCGGGGTTAGTCTCCCCAACCACCAGTCGAATGTTAATCATGTGGAAGGATAGGACACATACATAGGTTCTGCAAGAACCCTCAGAAGTCTGGCATAGATGGAGGTCATAGGCAGATGCTGATTGTGTGAATGGGGTTGATCACCCTGTATCAGGTAGGTAGTTGGATCTCCACGGGTCGTACTGATAGGGGTGGTGGATGTGAAACTCTAGGGTGTGATTGTCCATACCAGTAGGGTAGTGCAATGTAGGGTATGCAGGCTAGATCCTAGGGTAGAGGGGAAGGTCATCTTCACATAGTTTAGTCTACAACCAGAGGTGGAAAGGTTGGACCATCTACCGTTCAAGGTGGGATTCTTGTAGATTCCATGCTCACTAATGCTTTATTTGACAAAGTTTACACACACTATTTTATATCTTCTTAGTTTGTATTTGTGTTGGACTTAGCTGTGGAATGAGTGTGTGGGGTTATGTCGATTGATACTCCATTGGGGGTGTGATATGAGGATATCAGACAATTCAAGGGTTGTGCTTTTTAGGTTAGTGGATATCATTTCTTGTGGAATCTATTTTTCCTTAATATAATGGGTTTTGACCTAATTTTGGGTATGGAATGGATGGTGCTTTATCAAGACCATATTGAATATTATATACATTGAGTGATGTCCATGTCTCTCTATAGAGATACTTATATCCTTCGTGGTGAGTGGGATGTTTGGGTGATCCATACAGGACTAGTTTTCCAGCAGTTGGGGGAACTCACGACCCAAGTGGCAAGCCTTATTATTGATGATGGAGGAGTGTAACAACATGTATTTCCTCCTATAGTGGATCGTTTTAAGGATGTGTTTCCTAAGTATTTATCGAGACTGCCACCTGAGAGTGATGTTGAGTTTACAATCAAGTTTCTTCTAGGGGCAGAGCTAGATTCCATTCTGCAATATCTAATGGCATTTGAAGAACTCTAATAACTTAAGGATTAGCTAGAATAGTTGGATAAAAGGGGTTTATCCATCCTAGTACATCACTATGGGGATCTACTATACTATTTTCTAAGAAGGTAGATAGATCGTTGAGGTTATGTGTTGACTATAGAAAGTTAAATCAGATGAAGTTTGAGAACTGATACCTACTTCCTATAATTTATGAACTGTTTGACCAACTAAGGGGTACCTCGGTGTTCTCCAAGATAGATCTGAGATCAGGATACCATCAGTTGTGGGTGAGACTTTCAAACATACCACAGACAGCTTTCTGGAGCAGGTATGGGTTGTATGAATTTTTGGTAATGATTTTTGGATTGGCCAATGCACTAGAAGTGTTCATGTATTTAATGAAGTGAATACTCCACCCATATATAGATCATTTCATGGTTGTCTTTGTTGATGACATCTTGGTGTACACAGAAAATCTTGACGATCGTGCCAAACATCTTGACATCATCCTAAGTACACTAAGAGAGAATAGGCTTTATTCCAAGCTATTAAAATGTTAGTTATCGATTTATAAAGTGAATTTATTGGGACACATAATTTTTGAGGTAGGTGTATCGGTGGATCCAGAGAAGGTGCGGACTATGGTGTCATAGGAGTAGCCCAAGAATGTTTCTAATGTTTGGAGTTTTCTGGGTTTGGCCAGTTATTACTGAAGGTTCATTGAGGATTTATCTTGTTTGGAAGTACCACTCTTAGTATTAACTAATAAGGGGGTTAATTTTGAGTGGTCGAAGTCATGTGATAAGGCCTTTCAAGAGTTGAAGAAGTGATTGACTACCACACCAATTTTGATCTTACCCGAACCTGGTAAGAGGTACACCTTATTCTGTGATGCATTTGATGTTGAACTTGGGGCAGTGTTGATGTAGGATAATCGTGTTGTAACATATGGTTCAATACATTTGATACGACATGGAATAAATTACCCTACTTGTGATCTTGAGATAGCTGTTGTGGTTTATGCCTTAAATTGTTGGAGACATTACTTATTGGGAGAGCGGTTCATGGTTTTTACTGATCATAAAATCCTTAAGTACATATTTTCTCAGTGGGATTTGAATATTTGGTAGTGAAGATGGGTTGATTACCTAAAATCCTTTGATTTTGAGTTGGTTTACACACCAGGGAAAGGTAATAGTGTTATGGATGCTCTAAGTCGAAAGACTTGGAATTAGGTGGTTCAGTAATCCAACTGTGAGTTGAGAATGATGGCCTTGTTTGCTGAGATGAACCTGAAAGTACAAGATGTGAATGGTTGGATGATCCTTGCATCTATGGCAGTTGATTCCATGCTTTTGAGTCGGGTCAAGGAGAGTCGGCTGGTAGATCCAAAGTGTTTTAATATGAAGGAAAGTCTTCAAGGTGGGGATTCGCATTCTAGTTGGGATGTGGGTGTTGATGAAATTTTTTATTTTTGGGGTCTTTTTGTGGTGATAATAGGTGTGTGAGAATATTTTATGAACGAGTTCCATGCATCGAAGTGGGAAGTACATCCTGGTTTTACAAAAATGTATCGTGATCTTCGTCGGTAGTTTTGGTGGTTGGGAATAAAGAATGAGGTTGAAATTTTTGTAGCGTGATGTCTTACCTATCAATAGGTGAAGTCCAAGAATCATCACCTAGGTGGGTTGTTATAGTCATTGTTCGTTCGACAGTGGAATTGGAATGTTGTAATGATAGACTTCGTAGTGGGTCTTTTGAGGAAGCAACAAAAATTTGATACAGTTTGGGTAGTTTTTTATCAATTGACTAAAGTGGATCATTTCTTGACAATATAGGAAACTTACATAGTTGATCAGTTGGTTGAGTTATATGTTAAAGATATAGTGTGGTTGTATGGTGTTCCGAGAACTATAGTTTTGAATCATGATTCGTGTTTCACATCACGCTTCTGACAGGGATTACAGAAGGCGCTAGGTACCCAGGTGTTTTTGAGTATGGCCTATCACCCATAGATGGATGGGAAGTTAGAGCATAAAATTTAGGTATTAGAGTAAATACAGAGATCATGGGTTCTGGATTTCGGTGGTTTGTGGGAAAATCATTTATTTCTTATTGAGTTTTCTTACAACAATAGTTTTCATGATACGATTCAAATCGAACTGTTTGAGGCACTGTATGGGAGGATGTGTAGATCCCCATTGTGTTGGTTAGAAGCAGGGGATTATGAGATAATGGGACCAATTCTCATTTAGAAGACATCATAAAAAATTCATTTGATTCATAAATATATAGAAACGGTTCAGAGTTGGTAGAATTCATATGCAGATCAACATAGTCAACCTCTTGAGTTCGTGGTGGGTGATTGTGTGTTCATTTGGATGTTTCCAAGGTTGGGTCACTGACATATTTAGAAGTAGGGTAAGTTGGAACCCAGGTACATGGGGATATTTGAGGTTGTAGATAGGATCGAATCGGTAGCTTATTGATTGGATCCACAATGGTATAGTGGAATGCATGATTTTTTTCATGTTTTGTAGTTTCATTAGTATCACCCTGATCCATATCATGTAATTAATGTTGATGATGTTTTTATGAAGGTTGATTCATCCTTTGAGGATCATCTGGTTTGTATTGTAGATCATATCGATAAGGTTTTGTAGGGAAAGGTTGTTCCTTTTGTTTGTGTTCTGTGGAAACATGGTAATGTTCAGGAAGAAACATGGGATAGGAAATTTGATATGTGGGCCCATTATCCTGGCCTATTTTCTTTGGAAACTCAATAATGCTTAGGAAGATCAGCTTGAGGAAGAGTGGCTCGAGGATGAGTCGTCATAAGGTGGGGAGTTTGTAAGATCCCAGACTTTGTAGAGGTATTACATTGTTTAATTTTTTGTTTCAATTCATTTCTTTGGGTTAATAATGTGTATCCATGAATTATGAGGGGACTTGGGGGTGTTCTAGGGGTTCAGGACATGAAAGGAAGAAAAATCGGACCAAACTTTGCAAGGTGCATAGTTGGTGTATGGTTAAGTAAACTATGCGACCTTCCTAGGAAAATCGTGCAACCTTGGATAGTGGATTAACACACAGTTGGAGAACGGTTTATCAAACTGTGTGACTTTCCTAGCTAACCATGACACTCAAATTCCCTAGGACAGTAGCGGTTGTGCACGGTTTGGAAAACTGTGCAGGTAAACCGTGCGGCCCAGTAAAGTTGGGAAAATTACAAAATTTCAATTACGGTGTTTTAAACCTTCACCCAATTTTCTTCCCTAATTTCCTCATTTTAACCCTAGTGATGAATAAGAAATATCAAGGGATCCTAAGGGTAATTCTACTTCATCTATAGTTCATTTTGAGTGTCGTCAGTTGCAGATCAAATCCCTGGGTAAGTCTAATCTCCTCCTTGATTCTCTTTTGGGTTTAGGGTTTTCATCTCCCTCTTATCTCCATCTAAAGCTCTAAAACCCCCTTTTCCAGTGAGAGCTAGGTTGATGCTTTGAAGGGTGGTTGAATCAGGATCTAAGACTATGATAAAGAGTGCAAACATCAACGGATTTTTGGTAGGTGGTCTATAATACATATTCCATAGTTTCATTGTAGATTTGTGCATGTTCGGTTTTGTTCTTGGTTGCCTCTTATTTTTCTTTTGATTCTTTTGGTTAGATTTGGTAAAATGGGTGTCAAAATGATGATTAGAAACCCTAATGGTCAACATAGGATGCATCAAGGATGATTTGACCAATTTATGGCCACCCATGGGGTGTGTCGTTATTCCCAGACCAAGAAATTAGTCAAGAAAGTGTAAGGTCATTGTGTGATAATGTAAAAACCTTGTTGAGTATGTTGATGTGAATAATATAATTGCAAATTAAATATGGGTAATTTTAATATATTTGGTAATGGATTAAATAATTGTTTTGTATGACAAAGAAATTGTTTAATTTGGTTAATTCGGATTGTGACATGTGGATTACGAATTATATTAGAAATGCCTAAGAGAGTAGGGAATATGAATTGGTGAATATGTTAATTGGTAATGGTATGTGAAATGAAGAATGTGTTAAATGGGATTTCATAATGGAATTGACGAATATGTGAAATGGGGTGATTTAAGAGAAATATTTAATGTTCTTAGTGAGATAGGCATGATAATGGGAATTGGGATAAGTAATGTAAATGGTAAATTTGTTAATGGGTTATGGCATAATATTCATTACCTTTTTGTTTATTATGGATTACGATTATGATGTGTACTGGTTGTGATATGGTTTATGTGTAGTAAATGGATGAATAATAATGTGCACATGGCTTGAGGTGTGGGATAAATGACTAAGTCTCCTCCCATGAGTCGAGTTGGACTGATGCTCTAACTCCACCCACAATGCACGAGTTAGGGATGGGGATGGATTTCTATTCCCCTAACACTTGCATTCCACCCGGACTGAGGCTTCAAGGTGAGAAAATTGTGATGTTGTGATGCATTATCCCTAGTGAGTTAGGGACTTAACTTATTCCATTATATAGAATGATAAATTCCATTAACCATGTGTGAATTATTTAAATGATTAACCCATGGATAACATGTTGATAATGAACTAAGTAGTGAAGAAGATTCACATAATGAACTTGAAACCATGGTTAGTTATAGTTAAGTAAATACTGTTAATTAGTGTCCCCTGAATTGTCTTTTATTTACTTGTAATTTATTTCATACTTGCATGCACTGTATGTTAGAAAGTATATTTTGTAAACACTATTGGTGGTGTCCTACTGAGTTGTACTCACACCCTGCTCAGGCCATCATGGGGTACCAGAGCAGACTTCATGCTTGTAGGTCGTGACAAGGTAAAATCCATATTTTAGGGAGTTGAGTTGGGAATAGTACATGGATGGATGAGGTTCCATACTTGGAGTCGGGTACATTTTGAGGATTTTTCTATTTGTATTTATTTTATGTTTTTTCCACTTTAGAATTGTTTAGCATGACATGCCATGTTTATCTTTGATTGTGGTTTGTACCTGGTTTTAGGAGAAGATAGTTATGAATGCTTATTGTTTATTGTACCTATTTTTGCTATTTATTCTTGTTATTTTTTATGGATTGATCTACTAAATAGGGTATAGTCTCCCCATATTATTAATCAATACCCTCACTACTAGTTGGAAACCTCTGGCGTATGGGGAGGCGTGCTTGAGGTCATGTGGTGACTCAGACTGAGGAACTGTTTAGTGGCTTCTGGGATGGGGATGTTATGAGTAATCAAAAATTTAATTTATATTATGTTAATATAGGATATAACACATGATATTATGAGGAAAATCAAAGTATATAAAAAAATTAACCTTCTCTATGACAACCCTACTTTTTATTACACAATTAAACATAATTTATTACATAAACTTCACTTGATACAACATAGAAGATCGGGAGGTCTAGGGTATTTGGGTATTATGATCATTACATAACAAATTAAAACATTAAATACAATATCTTTATTGAAAACTTATTTTACATGACCACTACACTCTCTCATACTTAGCGTTGCATGGGATAACCTGAGGACATGCATAAGAAAAGGGTGAGCTATAAAGCCCAGTAAGGGAATAATCATGGAATAACATGAGGAATACAATACATGTTAGAAAATATGAATATCAATAGATCAAAAGAGAAGCATGAAAATAAATGCATGATAAATCATGATAATCATAACATGGAAATGTTGCAACAACACTTAACATGGAATTAGCATGAGTCAAGGCTCATTGCACATGAAGCATGAGTAAACCCTCATTGCACATGAAACACGAGTAAACCCTCATTGAACTTGAATTATAATGATTAAACACCCATTTCACATGATTTATCATTATACTATACTTTACCTAGTGCATTGGAGTGCTATAAGGGCGCACCCTTCTTAAACATTTCATTTCATGCATAAGTGTGCCACATGGATCATAAAACATTGAATCATTCAACATAATATTTTATTCCATGATAAAGGAATGTGGAATACATACATGAGACTATTTAAACAATAAGTAAATGTGCATAAAGTTGAGTACCCTTGATAGAGAAATGGGCATGGTATTCACTACAAAATGACTTTGGCTTGGAAAAGTGCGGTGCAATTTCGACAGCATAACGGCGTGACATAAGAACTCATAAAAATGGTTGATGAGAGAGAAAAGGGTGCATCATAATATTTACATGACATGGATAGTAAGGGGTTCATATAGATACATGTCCCAACAAATGTAATGGAATTTAGATTCATGGTACAAAATAATTGATTGAATGTCAATGAGGAGAGTGAAATTTCTTTCGGAATTTCGGCATAGTAACGGGTGTACATGGGAGGCATTTAATGAGAGAGAAAGTGGTCTCCCAAAATTCAAACATAAAGAGGGAATTATGGGGGAGGTGTTAAACCATAACCCAATATTTATAATTTAAATTAAAATGGCATAACAATTTAAAGAATATTGGACAAAAATGAGAAAGGAAGAAAAACCCGTACATGGAAGTGTGCTCCCAAAGGCTTGAGAGAGGCTTGAGAGAGGCTTCTTGGGAGCTTGGGAAACCATGGGAGGATTCTAGAGAGAGGAGAGCAGAGGTTTGAAGAACTCCAAAGGATTTGAGTGAGGAGGAAGTTGGAGCTTGGGTGGGTTTTGTAACGACCCGAAATTTTTAAATAAATTTTGTTTCCTAATTTTATGTGTTATTGTTATACTCAACAAAAATGTTTTATTTGATAAACATGATTATAATTAAAATGAGATCAGTGGGTTTTGACTATTATATAACCATCGGTCAACATGACCGCTGTGAACAAAATGTTTTGATTATTGTCTCTAAATATAAGTAATCTTGGTTAATTATTATAGAAAGAAGATCTGATGGCCTCACCTAGTAGTCTTGGACCGATCGAAACCCATCTAACAGAGCTTGGGAAGGAGGTAGCACCACTGGGCTTTGCTCTGGATCAAATCCAAGCCGAACTTCATCATGTGAAGCTGGAACGAAATCGCCTTCGTGAGAAGTTCAAACTGATAGAAATTACTACTCGGGCAATGTTGACTGAGCCGCCCCAAGCTTCTATCACTCTAGCACACCTTACTCTTAGGTCCTATGCTGGTATTATAAGGGGTTATGTAACGAGACCGTAACTACCTTGTGTAATCCTTGTTTTAAATAAAAATTGGGATTTCTTCTTATGATGAAGTTTATGAATTTTGAAATGACCGGATAAATATAGTATGCATATTTTTGATGAATTTTAGAAAAAGGATATTTTAAAATATTTATGTAAACCCTAAATAACTAATGATGTGTAATGATTTTCAAAAAATGGTCTTCTACAAAAGTGTTCAGTAAGGAATTTGGATTCTAATAAGATCAACTTAATTTTTGATGAATAGTAAATTATGAATAGTGATTTTACGCTTAGGATTAATAATGTGACCAAATGGATTAGTAATCTCACTTAAAGAAAGTTTTAATATAATTTAGACACCTAGATTAAGTAATGTGATTCAATAAAATGGGTAAATAACGGTTTCATAAATTATTATTCAAGTATTAGTTTTTTCGGATGAATAGTGTTTTTTAATTAAAAATTTAATTAAAAATAATTAGAAAATTATTTTTATAAAAATGACTTCATTTTTGAACTCAGAGCATCGATATTATGTTATGGTAATTTTTGGGGTTTTTTCTGAAAAAAATGAATTTTCGGTGAATAGTGTATTTATTTAAAAATATAATTAAAAATATTTAGAAAATTATTTTTATAAAATGGAGTTCATTTTTGAAATCATAGCATTGATATTTGGTTAATGTGAAATTTTGGGATTTATCTGAGAAAGTTGAATTTTCAGTGAATAGTAAAAATACAGTTTTAGGGTTTCGATATGTTTAATGACATCATAACGGTGTCATGATGATGTCATGAGATCTTTTGAGGGTTGGCCGGACAAGGGTGATGAATTATTGTTTTGGGGGCCCCATGTGGCCTAACTCCATGATAAATGACAAGGGAGAGCACATGGGTTTGAGAAAAGCACATGTGAGGTGTCCCTTGGCCATTAATGCCTTGTCCCCTCACTTTCCCTATAAATACCAAGCCCTCCTCTCATCCATTAGACTCCCCACTCATTCCCAACGAATTTCTGGTCTCATTACCTCCCAAGGAGTCCTCCCAAGGTGCCCCCAATCCCTCAAGGTCCCAACCTTTGAGGTTTAAGAGTTACATTTTAAGGTAAGGGATCCGACCTCTCTCTTTCTTTTCAAGTAATCTCTTTTATGTCATTTCTTTTATACTCCATGTTCTTATGTTGGAGGATGTTATTTTATATTCATCCTACTGCCTATTTCATGTTCATATGATGAGATACCCCCCCCCCCCCCTCTTGCTCTCATCAATTCGTTTTAATAATGTTTAAGTGGCGCCGTTAGGCTGCCGAATTTTTAAGGGATTCTTTCACCTTCCTCGTTTTCAAGTTCTATTTTCATTCAAGTCTTTCATGTTCCTTTTTATTATGTTGGGGTATGATCTATAAATTATCATACTGATCTTTTATGATCATATGATGAGAGACCCCATTTGATCGCTTCAATTCAGTATTTTGAAGTTTTAAGTGGCGTCGTTAGGCTGCCGAATTTTTAAGTGGTTCTTCACCCTTCTCGTTTTGAAGTTCTACTTTCATGTCAATTATTTCAAGTTCCTTTTTGTTATATTGGGGTATGATATCTATATATATCATAATGTACTCTTATTTTCATATTATGAGAGACCCCATTTGATCTCTTCAATTTAGTATTTTGATGTTTTAAGTGGCGCCGTTTGGCTGCCGAATTTTTAAGTGGTTCTTCACCCTTCTCGTTTTGAAGTTCTACTTTCATGTAAATTCTTTCAAGTTCCTTTTTGTTATGTTGGGGAATTATCTCTATATCTATCATACTGAACTCTTATGTTCACATGATGAGAGACCCTATTTGATCTTTTCAAATCATTTTTGTCGATGTTTAAGTAACGCCGTTAGGCTGCCGAACTTTCATAAGAGAAATCTAATTTTTTTTCTTCCTTCCATGTTTTTCATTTCAAATGGTATGTCCTTGAAATTTCATTACCATGATCATGTATCCTTCTTATTCTGTCCATGTACTATTTTATGGGTCATTTATGAATGTTTGACCCATTTTACCTCTCTTTTAATGTCTTCTAAAACCTCGGAACATTGCCGTTATGCTGCAGAATTTCTGTCTCAAAATGTCTATCTCTTTTTTCTAAAGTTATTTTATTTTATTAAGTGAATAATCAAAGCTCTTTCTTCTAAAGGGGTATTCACATATATACCAAAATGTTCTATTTTAAATTCTGGGATTTACATACATGATACCCACCTTCCTTTTTTGTGGGTTTTAAAGTGATATAAAGATCATGTCTTTAAAGCAGTTTTTAAAAAGTTATGATTATGAAATGAAACCCATTTCCTTTATGCTATATGGGTTATTTATGAAATGTTTGATGATGATATATGTGGCTCACATGATAATAAAGACAAATTTAAGGGTGCGTCCTGATAGCGCTCCAATGCATTGGGTAATGATGTAACCACTAGAGATTACAATTTTCACGATACCTTGGTGAATAACCTTGGTAATTTTAAAATGACACCTTGGGGATGGACCTTGGTGATATGTTCATGATTGTCTATGTTAAATGATGTAGCCACATCTTCAAGTTATGAAAAAGTTTTATTTTTATTATGATATGCCACATGATTTCATTTTCATGCATTAAAGTTCTTTTCATGACTTTATTGATGTATCTCAAGTTCATATGTAAAATGTTTCACTTGTTTCCCTTGCTGGGCCTTCTGCTCACCCTTCCTTTTGATGTATGTCCCCAGGTTATGAGATGTAGTAATGAGCCTAGGGTGAACATGAGGAGAAGCCTTTCAAGTGTTTAAGAAGAATGTTTTTTTTTGTTTCATGTTTTATGTTCCTTGTTTCCAAGACACTAAACCTTAAAGATCCTTAGTTCCGTGTAATGGAATGAAAAGTTATGTTATAAAAAGACGGGATGCTATAGTTGGTATCAAAGGATGGTTTAGTTATTTGTGGAAATTAGGATATGAAAACTCTAGGAGGAACCCTATAGAAAAGTTTAATATAGGAAATCTTCCTGGTATTTTGGTGAGTATTGAGTAAGGGGTTGCCAAGCAAATACATCCCTGTCTGGATACGAGCAGGTAGAGGTGGCTCTGGCACAGATGTACATAGGGGTAAAACCCGAAAACACCGCTTTGAGCTAGACTCGAACGGGAACTGGTACACGACAACGGGCCTTGCTGCACTCTTGGTTATGACACTCCCGGGGGATATGCTTTGGTAAATTCATAAGCTTGGTATGAACCATTGTTAAAGGAACAAAGATAAAATAAAATAAAGGTTCACATAATAATATATGATCATTCATAACCTAGATGGGAACCTAGGAGATCACAAGTTAGGGTATACCTTTCATATACAAGTTATCCTTATATGCTTTCAGTTCCTTTTCATGATTATTAGCTAAGTACTTAAGCCCCTAATTATGCTTTCTCTTCTTAGTTAATGGTGGGAAATGGAAGAACATGTTCCGACAACCAATGTGATAGGAAATGCGACGATTTTCGTATTAATATGACAGGGATGATTAGGGGATTAAAATATGATTATTATTTTGGAAGACGTTCATTATTTTGGGAACCATATTTGATCGAGGTAAATATATTACTACGGTATTTTCATTGAGGAGTAAGGTTGACTTATATTTTGAAGAATCGATGAATTTAAGGTGAACTTATAGTAATTTAGGTTACTTATGGGAATGACTAACCTATCTTGGGTAAAATATGTTTAGGTTAGCTACTTTTTTATAAGATGTTAGGAGTGGTTGATGTTGTCTGGAGATGAACAATGAAGTTGTTTTAGAAGACTATGTTATCAAATCCTTATTATATTTGGGTTTCAATCTTAGTTTGGTTTGTTTTGAGGAATTTTAAGGACCGTTATTTATGGAATGGTCTATGATGAACTTTGGGTAGTACCATGGAAGTTTGATGATTTAAAAGTAGTTTCCATTCCTATGGGATTCTTTCTTTTTGAAGAGTTGTTTTACCTTAACCTTTCTGTTTTTGGGATAATGTTTAAAGATAGAAGAAATAGATAGTTAATCTTTTGTAGATTATGTGATTCTATAGAAGATTATTCTTGTGCTTTTATGAGACCAAGTGTTTTTGAATTCTCATCATTTGGAGAAAAGATTAGTGTTGGTAGGGACTTGTTAAAGGATGAAACTCTACTTGAAGGTAGGTATATTTTCTTATGTTTTTGTTCTATGTAGTAAATGAAATCCTCAAAATTATGAAAAGAAACATAAAACAAAAATGTTGTTGGTTTACGTTTCCTACTAGGTAATCAAATACCGTTTACACACATCATAAGTTTGGGATTTTCTCATGGTTAACTTTCTCCTAATCATGTTCTCTATCACTCTCCCTCAGAACTTGACCCTTTGTTTTCTCCTCCATGTCCATGTTTTCCTACATGGAACCCTAGTGTGGGTTAACTCGGGTGACCTTTGTACTTCCCTTTCTTTATTTTAAAGTAATAGTTTTACTGACTCCTTTTCCGATGTGGGACTTTCAATGAAATTTCAAAACCCAATTTTAAAATTGTGAGGATGCAATTTCTTAAGGGGGGAAGATTGTAACGACCCGAAATTTTTAAATAAATTTTGTTTCCTAATTTTATGTGTTATTGTTATACTCAACAAAAATGTTTTATTTGATAAACATGATTATAATTAAAATGAGATCAGTGGGTTTTGACTATTATATAACCATCGGTCAACATGACCGCTGTGAACAAAATGTTTTGATTATTGTCTCTAAATATAAGTAATCTTGGTTAATTATTATAGAAAGATGATTCGATGGCCTCACCTAGTAGTCTTGGACCTATCGAAGCCCATCTAACAGAGCTTGGGAAGGAGGTATCACCACTGGGCTTTTCTCTGGATCAAATCCAAGCCGAACTTCATCATGTGAAGCTGGAACGAAATCGCCTTCGTGAGAAGTTCAAACTGATAGAAATTACTACTCGGGCAATGTTGACTGAGCCGCCCCAAGCTTCTATCACCCTAGCACACCTTACTCTTAGGTCCTATGCTGGTATTATAAGGGGTTATGTAACGAGACCGTAACTACCTTGTGTAATCCTTGTTTTAAATAAAAATTGGGATTTCTTCTTATGATGAAGTTTATGAATTTTGAAATGACCGGATAAATATAGTATGCATATTTTTGATGAATTTTAGAAAAAGGATATTTTAAAATATTTATGTAAACCCTAAATAACTAATGATGTGTAATGATTTTCAAAAAATGGTCTTCTATAAAAGTGTTCAGTAAGGAATTTGGAGTCTAATAAGATCAACTTAATTTTTGATGAATAGTAAATTATGAATAGTGATTTTACGCTTAGGATTAGTAATGTGACCAAATGGATTAGTAATCTCACTTAAATAAAGTTTTAATATAATTTAGACACCTAGATTAAGTAATGTGATTCAATAAAATGGGTAAATAACGGTTTCATAAATTATTATTCAAGTATTAGTTTTTTCGGATGAATAGTGTTTTTTAATTAAAAATTTAATTAAAAATAATTAGAAAATTATTTTTATAAAAATGAATTCATTTTTGAACTCAGAGCATCGATATTATGTTATGGTAATTTTTGGGGTTTTTTCTGAAAAAAATGAATTTTCGGTGAATAGTGTATTTATTTAAAAATATAATTAAAAATATTTAGAAAATTATTTTTATAAAATGGAGTTCATTTTTGAAATCATACCATTGATATTTGTTTAATGTGAAATTTTGGGATTTATCTGAGAAAGTTGAATTTTCAGTGAATAGTAAAAATACAGTTTTAGGGTTTCGGTATGTTTAATGACATCATAACGGTGTCATGATGATGTCATGAGATCTTTTGAGGGTTGCCCGGCCAAGGGTGATGAATTATTGTTTTGGGGGCCCCATGTGGCCTAACTCCATGATAAATGACAAGGGAGAGCACATGGGTTTGAGAAAAGCACATGTGAGGTGTCCCTTGGCCATTAATGCCTTGTCCCCTCACTTTCCCTATAAATACCAAGCCCTCCTCTCATCCATTCTACTCCCCACTAATTCCCAACAAATTTATGGTCTCATTACCTCCCAAGGAGTCCTCCCAAGGTTCCCCCAAGCCCTCAAGGTCCCAAACTTTGAGGTTTAAGAGTTACATTTTAAGGTAAGGGATCCGACCTCTCTCTTTCTTTTCAAGTAATCTCTTTTATGTCATTTCTTTTATACTCCATGTTCTTATGTTGGAGGATGTTCTTTTATATTCATCCTACTGCCTATTTCATGTTCATATGATGAGATACCCCCCCCCCCTTGCTCTCATCAATTCGTTTTAAGAATGTTTAAGTGGCGTCGTTAGGCTGCCGAATTTTTAAGGGATTCTTTCACCTTCCTCGTTTTCAAGTTCTATTTTCATTCAAGTCTTTCATGTTCCTTTTTATTATGTTGGGGTATGATCTCTAAATTATCATACTGATCTTTTATGATCATATGATGAGAGACCCCATTTGATCGCTTCAATTCAGTTTTTTGAAGTTTTAAGTGGCGTCGTTAGGCTGCCGAATTTTTAAGTGGTTCTTCACCCTTCTCGTTTTGAAGTTCTACTTTCATGTCAATTATTTCAAGTTCCTTTTTGTTATATTGGGGTATGATCTCTATATATATCATAATGGACTCTTATGTTCATATGATGAGAGACCCCATTTGATCTCTTCAATTCAGTATTTTGATGTTTTAAGTGGCGCCATTAGGCTGCCGAATTTTTAAGTGGTTCTTCACCCTTCTCGTTTTGAAGTTCTACTTTCATGTCAATTCTTTCAAGTTCCTTTTTGTTATGTTGGGGAATTATCTCTATATCTATCATACTGAAATCTTATGTTCACATGATGAGAGACCCTATTTGATCTTTTCAAATCATTTTTGTTGATGTTTAAGTAACGCTGTTAGGCTGCCGAACTTTCATAAGAGAAATCTAATTTTTTTTCTTCCTTCCATGCTTTTCATTTCAAATGGTATGTCCTTGAAATTTCATTACCATGATCATGTATCCTTCTTATTCTTTCCATGTACTATTTTATGGGTCATTTATGAATGTTTGACCCATTTTACCTCTCTTTTAATGTCTTCTAAAAC
Organism: Viscum album; assembly: GCA_963277665.1. NCBI lineage: Eukaryota > Viridiplantae > Streptophyta > Magnoliopsida > Santalales > Viscaceae > Viscum > Viscum album. The sequence continues at coordinate 37,036,449 of OY728127.1, read as the reverse complement.
CTCGGAACATTGTCGTTATGCTGCAGAATTTCTGTCTCAAAATGTCTATCTCTTTTTTCTAAAGTTATTTTATTTTATTAAGTGAATACTCAAAGCTCTTTCTTCTAAAGGGGTATTCACATATATACCAAAATGTTCTATTTTAAATTCTGGGATTTACATACATGATACCCACCTTCCTTTTTTGTGGTTTTTAAAGTGATATAAAGATCATGTCTTTAAAGCAGTTTTTAAAAAGTTATGATTATGAAATGAAACCCATTTCCTTTATGCTATATGGGTTATTTATGAAATGTTTGATGATGATATATGTGGCTCACATGATAATAAAGACAAATTTAAGGGTGCTCCCTGATAGCGCTCCAATGCATTGGGTAATGATGTAACCACTAGAGATTACAATTTTCACGATACCTTGGTGAATAACCTTGGTAATTTTAAAATGACACCTTGGGGATGGACCTTGGTGATATGTTCATGATTGTCTATGTTAAATGATGTAGCCACATCTTCAAGTTATGAAAAAGTTTTATTTTTATTATGATATGCCTCATGATTTCATTTTCATGCATTAAAGTTCTTTTCATGACTTTATTGATGTATCTCAAGTTCATATGTAAAATGTTTCACTTGTTTCCCTTGTTGGGCCTTCTGCTCACCCTTCCTTTTGATGTATGTCCCCAGGTTATGAGATGCAGTAATGAGCCTAGGGTGAACATGAGGAGAAGCCTTTCAATTGTTTAAGAAGAATGTTTTTTTTTGTTTCATGTTTTATGTTCCTTGTTTCCAAGACACTAAACCTTAAAGATCCTAAGTTCCGTGTAATGGAATGAAAAGTTATGTTATAAAAAGACGGGATGCTATAGGTTTATATAGTAAAGGTGAGGGAATTCTTTATTATTTAGGTTTGGGACACCTCACATTAAACTAATCCAAAACACCAACTAGACCATGGTTTTTGCCCATAGTTTTTGTAAAAGGGAAGTGGAAAACAATATTTTATAAGTCCAAAGTCCTAAATTCTTAAAATAATGAGTTTGATTATGTGGATGTGAGTCACACTCTCATGGAAGACAATTTAAAGACAAAATGTTTAATAAGTCTTGAAGGGTCCACAAAAGCTTTGTAAAATAAATCAAACAAACCCAAAAGCACATTATTTTAATATTAAAACATATATTGTCCTAACATAAAGTTTATATAATTTTATTACATCACTATTGGGTCATTATTATGTCATAAAACACATTATATATTTAAAAGGTATTAAATTTTTACCCAAAAATTTGACTGTCTCAGAAAATTATGAAAAATTCACCATTGGATAATTTCAACATCCTGATTACAGAAATAATATTCATTTTATCTAAATAATTTTCTAAATATGTTAATTTTCACTTTTAAAATAAAAAACCTACATTTATCGAAAATTCATGGGTTTTGACAAAAATGGCTTTCAAACCTTAATAAAAATTACAATTGCATTCATAAAATTATAGGATCATTTATATTTAATAAAAATTAATTTAATAATAATAATAATAATTTATTAAAATATTATTTAATTAAAAAATCCTTTAATTCATAAAAATAGATTTCTTAGTTGAACTTTAACTAAAAATACTATTTGAGCTTTAAAAACTATTTATAAGGTAACAATAATAAAATGAAAGTATATTCATTATTATATAAAAAAATAATGTACATAACCATAGTGCTAAGGACTTATTATATAACCCCTTATAACACCCGCATAATACTGAAGAGTAAGGTGTGCGATTGTGACAGACTCTTGGGGTGGCTCGGATAACATTAATCAGGTGGTAATCTCTATCAACTTTCACTTCTCTCGTAGGCGGTCCCGCTCCAGCTTAACATATTCAAGCTCATCTTGGGCTTGGCCAAGAGTGAAGCCCAAATATTCAACCTACTTTCTGAGCTCTGAAAAATGGGATTCGTATGGGGCACGTCTACTGGATGAGGTCATCACTTCCTTTGTCTGATTAAATTGGATTTGTTAAAGCCCTATATTTATACTAATCATGTGATCACTGTTAAATAGCTATATTATCAAAGGTCACAATTCTTAACATAAAACCAAAGAATTTTACATTTTATATAAAGGTTTTACATAAAGAGACATTTAATTAGATCAAGAGGTATTTCCATTAATGAAAGTTTAGGTCGTTACAATCTTCCCCCCCTTAAGAAATTTCGCCCTCAAAATTTCCTTTTCCTAAACTAAAACATATGTGGGTAACTTTGCTTCATCATTTCCTCTGATTCCCACATCGCTTCTTCAAACTTTTTTTTTCACAACACCTTGATGAGGGGAATTGTCTTATTTCATAGAAATTTTTCTCTATGATCTAAGATCTTCACTGGTTGATCCTCATAAGAAATATCATCCTCTAACTGTACTACCTCTGAAGAGAGTAAATTTTAAGGGTCTGGTATGTACTTCCTTAAGAGGGATACATGAAAGACATCATGTACTTTGTCCATGGTAGGTGGAAGTGCTAGTCGATAGGCCACAGCCCCGACACGATCAAGAATCTCGAAGGGGCTGATGTACCTTGAACTTAACTTCCCTTTCTTTCCAAACCTCATGACCTTCTTCCATGGAGATATGCATAGAAATACCATGTCTCTAACTTTAAACTCAAGGTCTCATCGATAGTTATTTGCATAACTCTTCTGTCGACTCTGGGCTGCCTTGATATGTTGCAGAATGGTTTTCACCTTCTCCACCATTTCTGGTCCAAGCAGCTTACGCTCACTAACCTCATCCCAACATTCCAGTGTTTTGCACCTTTTCCCATAAAGGGCTTCATATGGAGCCATTTGGATGCTCAAGTGGAAACTGTTATTATAAGAGAACTCAACCAGAGGAAGATGTTGATACCATCCTCCTTTAAAGTCCATTGAGAATTCTCTCAACATGTCCTCAAGTGTTTGGATAATCCAATCAGATTGGCCATTATTTTGAGGATGATATGCCGTACTAAAGTTCAGTTCAGTATTCAGAGCATGTTGAAGACTCTTTTAAAACTTAGAGGTGAATCTTGGATCTTGATCGGACACAATAGATAGTGGTACTCTATGAAGCCTTACCACTTCCCTAATATATATATGTTCCAGATGATCCAATGAGAAATCCTCCCGAATAGCAATGAAGTGTGCAGCCTTTGTAAGACGATCCACAACAAATCATATTGCATTGTTGCCTTTGGATGTCTTCGGAAGTCCGGTGACAAAGTCCATGGTGATGTTCTCCCATTTCCGTTTTGGTATGGGCAATGGTTGCATCATCCCCTTAGAATTATGCCTCTCTTCCTTCACTTGTTGACACACCAGGCACTTTGATGTATATTCAGCGATCTCCTTCTTCATATTATCCCACTAATAAAGCTCTCGGAGATCTCAATACATCTTTGTGTTTCCTGAGTGAATAGAGAAATTTGAACTATGTTCATCATCCAAAATTTCCTTGTTCAGATCCAGACTTGATGGAACACATAGTCTTTTCCCAAATCTCACAATTCCTTTTTCATTAACATTAAACTCTCAGGATTTCCCTTTTCCAATAGCTTCCACTTTTTCTTGAATTCACACATCATCATTTTGAGCATCTTTTAACCTTTCCAAAAGTGATGGTTGATAAATCATTTGTGAAAGGATTGATTATGTTCCCTTATTTATGATTCTCATGTCCATCTTCATCAAATCTAATAATATTGGATCCTTTTCAATTTTCATCAATGATATAATCGTTGGGTCCTTTCTACTTAAGGAATCTTCCACCTTGTTCGCTTTCCTAGGGTGGTAATGGATTAAGCAGTCATAGTCTTTGATCAGCTCTAACCATCTTCGTTGGTGCATGTTCAAATATTTCTATGTGAATATATACTTGAGACTTTTGTGGTCCGTATATATTTCACACTTCTCCCCAAAGAGATAATGCCGCCAAATTTTAAAAGCGAAGATCACTGCAGCCAACTCGAGGTAATGTGTTGGATAGTTCTATTCATAAACTTTCAATTTCCTTGAATCATAGGAAATGACTTTTTCATTTTTCATCAACACACATCCCAGGACCTTCTTCAAAGCATCACTGAATACCACAAAAATTTCTCCACTTATGGGTAAAGTGAGAACAGGCACAGTGATAAGCCTCCTTTTCAACTCCTTGAAGATTTCTTCGCATTCATCACTCTAAGAAAACTTCACTCCCTTCTGTGTTATCTTGGTAATAGGGTTAGATAATTATGAGAAATTTCTCACAAATCATTGATAATATCTAGTTAACCCCAAGAAGCTATGGATATCCGTTACCAATGTTGGCCTCGGCCATCCCTCAATTGCATCTATTTTGGAGGGATCCACAGATATCTCATTGATTGTGATGATATGGCCCAATAATGAGACCTCCTTCAACCAGAACTCACACTTTTTTTACTTTTCATAGAGCTTCTCCTTCTGCAAGGTCTCTAGTACAGTTCTTAGATGCTCCTCGTGATCCTCCTTGGTTTTGGAGTATATCATAATATCATCTATAAAGACTACCACAAAGTTTTTTAGGTAATCTCTAAATACTCTAGTCATCAAGTCCATGGAGATTGTTGGAGAATTAGTGAGTCCAAAAGGTATTACTATGAATTCATAGTGCCTGTATCTTGTACGAAAAGCAGTCTTGGGGATATCTTCCTTCTTCACCTTTAATTGATAATATCCCGACCGCAAATCCACCTTAGATAATTATTGTGCTCCACACAGCTGATCAAACAAGTCATCAATTCATGGGAGAGGATACTTGTTCATTATCATGATTTTGTTAAGCTCACAATAATTGATGCAAGGCACATTGACCCATCCTTCTTCTTGATGAAGAGGACTGGTGCACCCCATGGTGAAGCACTTGGACGTATAAACCCTTTATCTAGATTCTCGTGTAATTGTTTCTTCATCTCCTAAAACTCCACAATAGCCATTTTATATGGACTCTTGGATATTGGAAATACCCCAGGTATAAGATCAATTGAGAATTCAACATCTCTTCTAGGAGGAAGACCGGGCAATTTCTCAGGAAACACTTCAGCGAATTCCCTCACAATAGGCATGTCTTCCAGGATGGTTGCCTCCTTAGACTCAATCATCTTAGCCAGATACTCATTCTCATAGGATAGTAATATCCATTCTTGAGATGATGGAGCTAAAGAAGATTTATCTTCCTCCTTGCACTTGTAAATAATCGGGGGTCGATTCTCTACATGGAGAGTTATTTCCCTCTCACAGTAATTTATATTGGATCTATATAAGTAAATACAATCCATGCCAATAATTTCATCAAATTACACAAGAGGGAGTATGACAAGGTTCGTCAGGAAGTTCAATCCATAGATTATGACAGGGGAGGAGTTATATTCATGGGATGCAATGATTTTCCCATTTTCCATACTCACCGACATCTTCACTTCCATGATTTGTGGTGGTACTGGGATTGTTCTACTAAACTTTCGAGATATAAAAGAATGTGTAGAACCTAAATCAAAAAGTATGTTCACTATTATTGAATGAATAACTAGCATACCTGTCACCACTTTGTTTTCAGGGTTCACTTCAGCTGTAGTGATGAAAAAAGCTCTCCTTTTTTACCTTGTAGGTTGTTGGTTGCCTCCGAAAACCCTTATCTTAGGGCACTGATTTGCAAGATACCCTAGTTCTTTGAAGTTTTAGAAATGAACCATGAGTTGAGGTTTGAACGGAGCGTTCCTCTCCTCTATCGCAGCCACGGGTCTTTCTTGCCGATAGTTAATAGCCGGGGTCCCTTCTCTTCCACACCTAAATCATTTTCTCGTACCCTTCAGGCAGTTTCCAGGGTGCTTCTTTCCACACCTTTGGAAAGTGGATCAGACTACTAGAATTGAATTCCACCTTACGCTTCTTATCCCCAGGATACACCTTAGATTATCTGATCTCTATTTCGACCTTGAGGGCACATCAGACAATTTCCTCATAGCTGTCGAAGTCACGGATCGCTAGCGCTTTCCGCAGGCTAGGTTTCAGCCCACCAAAGAAGCAGTCAACCTTGCATTCAGGGGTAACGACAAAGCCGGAAGTGTATCATGAAAGCCTTGTGAATTTTTCCTCGTACGCTCCAACAGATTCATCATCTTTTTGCTTGAGGTCAAGGAATTCCCTTTCCATCTTAAGCCAAAGGGTGCGTGGAAAATATTTATCGAAAAACATCTTCCGGAAATCCTTCCATTCCAACGCCTCGATCTCCTCCTCAGGATTCGTATTTTTGATCAAAGTCCACCATTGATCAGCTTCACCCTCCATATGATAAGCATCCAAGAGAACCTTCTCTTGTTCATAACATTAAAGGATATAGAAGATCTTTTCAATGGATTTGATCCATTGTTCAGTGATTGAGGGATTGGATGATCCATTAAAAGTAGGAGCCCTTTGTCTCATGAAGCTCTCGATAGTGACTTGTTCTTTCTAAGGGGGGGTTGAATGTTCCTATTGACCCATGTTTCTATTAAAATCTTGAGTTAGCTGAGAGAGAAGCATGACAAAGTTCTCAATTCTCGCTCCCATTGGATTGGGCATCTCATTAGTACAATCATCACATTGATCTTCACATCGGTTGTTATCCCGAGTCCTCCTATTACCATCCATTGGCTGGAATAAAAGGAAAGTTAGGGGTAACACATAAAAGGTAATACAAGGACAAAATTTATGACTTATAAATAACTTTTATTTCTTTAACATTTGAATCTATTGGCTTTAGTCTATGTTATCCATGATCTACTTTCTAGTATATATTCTTAGGTCATTTTTTTAGTCCCTTAATAATGGTTCATACTAAGCTTGTGAATTTACCAAATCATATCCCCTAGGAGTGTTGTAACCAAGAGTGCATCAAGGCCCGTTGTCATGCACCAATTCCCATTCAAGTCTAGATCAAAGCGGTGTTTTTGGGTTTTACCCCTAGGATACCTTTGTTCCAGATCCACCTCTACCTACTCATATCCAGATAGGGATGTATTTTCTTGATAAACCACTTAATCAATACTCAACCAAAACTTAGGGATGTTTTTATTATAATTAGTCTTGTCTCTAAGGCTTTACTAGTTTTTTATAATCCTAATCCCAAAAAATAACTAAACCTATCCTCTGATACCAACTATAACAACCATGCTTTTTATTACAAAATTAAACATATTTTATTGCATAAACTTCACTTGATACAACATAGAAGATTGAGAGGTATAGTGTATTTTGGGCTTAGGATCATTACATAACAACTTAAAACATGAAATACAACATCTTTATTGAAAACTTCCTTTACATGACCACTACATTCCCTCGTACTTAGCATTGCATGGGATAACCTAAGGACATGCATAAGAAAAGGGTGAGATATAAAGCCCAGTAAGGGAATAATCATGGAATAACATGAGGAATACAATACATGTTAGATAATAGGAATATCAATAGATCACAAGAGAAGAATAAACATAAAGGAATGATAAATCATGATAATCATAACATGGAAATGTGGAAACAACACTTAACATGGAATTAGCATGAGCCAAGGCTCATTGCACATGGAGCATGAGTAAACCCTCATTGCACATGAAGCACGAGTAAACCCTCATTGCACATGAATTAGAATGAGTAAACACCAATTGCACATTAAGTATCATAATACCATACTTTACCCAATCCATTAGAGCGCTATAAGGGCTCACCCTTCTTAAATATTTCATTTCATGCATAAGTGTGCCACATGGATCATAAAACATTGAATCATTCAACATAATATTTTATTCCACGATAAACGAATGTGGAATACATACATGAAACTATTTAAACAATAAGTATATATTAATAAAGGTGAATACCATTGATAGAGTAATGGGCATGGTATTCACTACACAATGACTTTATCTTGGAAAAGTGCGGTGTAATTTCGGCAGCATAACGGCGTGACATAAGAACTCATAAAAATGGTTGATGAGAGAGAAAGGGGTGTCTCATAATATTTAAATGACATGGATAGTAAGGGGGTCATATAGATACATGTACCAACAAATGTAATGGAATTTAGATTCATGGTACAAAATAATTACTTGAATGTAAATGTGGAGAGAGAAATTCCTTTCAGAATTTCGGCATAGTAATGGGTGTATATGGGAGGCATTTAATGAAAGAGAAAGGGGTATCCCATCATTAAAACATAAATAGGGCAGTATGGGGGAGGTGAAAAACCATACCCAAACATTTATAATTGAAATTAAAAGGGCATAAAAATTTAAATAATATTGGACAAAAATGAGAAAGGAAGAAAAACTCTTACATGGAAGTGTGCTTCCAAAGACTTGAGAGAGGCTTGAGAGAGGCTTATTGGGAGATTGGGGAACCTTGGGAGGATTCTAGAGAGATAAGGGCAGAGTTTGGATGAACTCCAAATGCTTTAAGTGAGGAGGAAGTGGGATCTTGGGTGGGTTTATATAAGAAAGGTGAGGGAATTCTTTATTATTTAGGTTTGGGATACCTCACATTAAACTAATCCAAACCACAAACCAGCCCATGGTTTTTGCCCATGTTTTTTGGAAAATGAAAGTGGAAAAAAATATTTTATAAGGCTTAAGTCCGAACTTCTTAAAATAATGGGTTTGATTATGTGGAGGTGAGTCACACTCCCATGGAAAACAATTTAAAAAGACTATATGTTTAATAAGTCTTGAAGGGTCCACTAAATCTTTGTAAAATAAATCAAACAAATAAAAAATCACATTATTTTAATTTTAAAACATATATTGGCCGAACATAAAGTTTATAGTATTTTATTACATCACTATTGGGTCATTATGATGTCATAAAACACATTATATATTTAAACGGTGTTAAATTTTTACCCAAAAATTTGAATGTCTCAGAAAATTATGAAAAATTCACCATTGGAAAATTTTGACATCCTGATTCAAGAAATAATATTCATTTTATCTAAATAATTTTCTAAATATATTAATTTTCACTTTTAAAATTAAAACCGACATTTATTGAAAATTCATGGGCTTTGACAAAAATGGCTTTCAAACCTTAATAAAAATTACAATTGCATTCATAAAATTATAGGATCATTTATATTTAATAAAAATTAATTTAATAATAATAATAATAATTTATTAAAATATTATTTAATTAAAAAATCCATTAATTCATAAAAATAGATTTCTTAGTTGAACTTTAACTAAAAATACTATTTGAGCTTTAAAAACTATTTACAAGGTAACAATAATAAAATGAAAGTATATTCATTTTTATATAAAAAAAATAATGTACATAATCATAGTGCTAAGGTCTTGTTACATAACCCCTTATAACACTTGCATAAGACCGAAGAGTAAGGTGTGTGATGGTGACAGACTCTTGGGGTGGCTCGGATAACATTGCTCGGGTGGTAATCTCTATCAACTTCCACTTCTCTCATAGGAGATCCCGTTGGAGCTTAACATATTCAATCTCAGCTTGGGCTTGGTCAAGATAAAATCCCAAAGATGAAACCTCCTTTCTGAGCTCTGACAAATGGGCCTCGTATGGGGAACGTCTACTAGATGAGGTCATTGCTTCCTTTTTCTGAGTAAATTGGATTTGTTAAATCTCTATATTTATACAAATCATGTGATCACTATTCAACGACTATATTATCAACGGTCACAATTCTTAACATAAAACCAAAGAATTTGACATTTTATATAAACATTTTACATAAAGAGACATTTAATTAGATCAAGAGGTATTTCCATTAATGAAAGTTTGGGTCGTTACATTCTCATTGAACTCTATTTATTTTCTTTAAAGGTTGAAGGGACTTTTATCCTCTATCAAGACTCAAAATACCATATTCTTGGACCCCTATAGTGTATAATATATTTTCTATATTGGGACCACCATGAAATTATTATGATCTCCCAATGAAAGGGTCATTCTTGATTGAATTTCCATCTGACCTATAGTTGTTTTAATCACCAGTGGTACAATTGACCAATTCCTGTTTGCTGGATCTGAGACATAAAATACCTAAAATTTTTGTGATGCCATTATTAATTTATCATCCTTATACCCTTCAACACTAAAATTCACCTTTACAAAACTCATTTCATCAACTTTCACTACACTCCTATTGTTAACCCATTTGAAATTGAAAATCAACACCTGAAATTTTGTATAATCCAACTCATATATCCATTAAATGATGCCAAAATATGACATATTCTCATTAATTGAATTTATATACTTGGAACCAGATATGTGCATCACTTCTATCATAATCATAACTCCATTGTTTTTCATAATACTATGATCATCATGTTCTTTTGTATAGAACGTATAACTATTAATTACAAAACTAGTGTAAGATATAACATTTGCATTTGGTCCCCTCGATAGCTATCAAATTCATTAAGCATTTGAATTCAAATTTTTAGATAACTCTTTAGAAATATGATATCAGAACCATCCTATAAACTATTGATTATGTTTATTTGATATCCATTATTCAGCCCTTGATGGATTCAAATGTCTAAGAATTTCTTTGTGGGATTCAACATATGGATCAACATATTCACTATTATGTAAAATATAAAGATGATCCTTATCTTTCTCTATGATGGTAATTTTAACAAAATATCTTTTAGAAATACCTTCGCCCATAAGGTTTCCATTTTGATGAGACTTTGGGAGACTGATGCTATTAATATCTAATAAGTAATTGGTATAGAATTCAATAGCTTCTTCAACAATATATCATTATGCAATACAACCTTTTGAATGAATTTGATTAATGACATGCCCTTTTAAAATATTCATATACCATTCAATGGGGAGAATCCTTCTGTAATGGATAGCACTACATAGTTGAACCTCTATAACTAAGTGAACCATCAGGTGGACCATTATATCAAGGAATTATGGTGGGAAGAACATCTCTAATTCACATAATATGACTAAAAACTCCTTATTCGTGATTGGAAACTTTTTAAAGTCTATAAATTTAGTCTATGTATATTTGAAAAATAAGTGGTTTTTGGTTAATGTATGTCATACATTTTTAGGCAGAATGAAATGTAAATCAATGGGTATCGAATCTTGTATCAAAACATGACAGTTGTGCAATTTTGGTCCCTATAACTTCAAATTAATTATTAACATGAAATTATTGATATTTTATAAATACCCCTATATAAATTTTAAACCATTAATGAAAACGAAAATTTTCATTTTTTTTCTTGTCATGATAGAGTGTAAGCAACTGGAGGAAGAAAATTCCACCTTTTACACTTCACTGGTTCCAATTCTTCCCTTATCCCCATGTTAATCATGTCCAACCTAACCTTGATGCCATTTTTTTCAAGAATATTTAGTAATGTGCCAATAACACTATTAAATACATTTTTTTCTACATGTATGACATAAATAAAATTTCTAACATACAAATAATTTTAGTATGGTAATTCAAAAAGAATTGATCTCTTTTTCCAATATAATTTCATAATGTTTTTTGAAAATGGATTATCAAAAGTTGTGTCAATATATTTTACTTTATATAACAATTGATCACCCATTAGTAGAGACAGTATTGTACCTTATTCGGTATCCCTATCATATTTTTTCCTCCAGGATCATTATTTATGTCATCGAGGTAAAATTTTCTAATGTCCTAAAAACACAGTATTTGAGGAATGTTTCAACCAAACTGGGTGTATTCATTCTACACATATGGGACACCCCAACATTACTTTAATGCTATATCCTAAATAATTTACATAAGAAATAAATTCATTTATTATCACATATAACATAACCCTCAATGTGAATTCTTCACTTCTATGAGAATCATAAATTGTAATACCTTTGTCACACATCAATTTTAAATCCTCGATCAATAGATCCAAATAGAAATCAATATCATTACCAGGCTGTTTTGGTTTGGATATAAGTAGAGACAACATAATGTGTTTTTACTTTATACATAACCATGGTGTCAAGTTATAGTTTACTAACATAACTAGCCATGTACTATGATTACTACTGTATAAACCAAAAGGATTTATTTCACCTATAGATAACATAAGGTGGAAGTTTCTCATCTCATTTCCAAATTCAATATATTAATAATCAATTTTCTTATACTAAAGAGAGTTTTATATTATGTAGTTTCCCATATTTAATTCTTGTATCTACATTTTAACATCCCACCCTCACCCATTGGCTTGGGAAGAGGTAGGTGTCCTACAAGGCCTTAGGTGACATCCCAAAGACACCAAAGGCTATCAATAAATGTCAAGGGCTTCATAAAAATTTGAGGGATGATTTTACCTTTGAAAATAAAATTACCAAACCAAGATAAAAACAACAAAAAACCACTATATAATTCATGAATATAATGAAATAAAACTCAAAGTTGGCCAAACCAAACCAAAATATATCAGAGTAAAATTCAGAAACCAAGACCAATATCATAGTACAAATCAGAAACCAAAACCAACAAAACTCAAAGACGACCAAGACACCAACTCATCAACTCTTAACATGATCAAAGATCCAAGTACACATTCCAAGCCAATGTTATCATGATGTATCACTAAACAAATGAAATACCTTGCCTTTACCTATGTCTCAATATACAATATTTTCAAATGCAACAAAGTGACCAAGTAGGGGGTGAGTATAAAACTCCGTAGGTTTTCCCTAATGATTTCCCAACTCACACCACCTAGATATAACATGTTAGCACATTTATATAAAATATTTTAAAGAAATTTAAAGTAGTTTTTATCAAATCCAAAACCATTTATAATAAAAACATTTTTCCAAGGAAAGAAAACAAACTAGTCTTCCAAACCATTCTTCAAATCCATTTGGCATAACCCATTCCATTCCACACAAACACACATGAATGCCCAGGTGATAGATCTATACTCATTATTGGTCTCTCTTTGATCTACCAATTCATCACAAGGTAACTATATACCAAGTTCCCCAATGTAAAACACCCCTTCCACAGGGTCACATCATGATAAATGAACACATGCCAACTGTTTATGCCAAATACCATGAAAAACTAATTGTGACAAACCATTTTAATTAAACAATTTTTTTATTGAAAAATTTTCAACAAACCTTTTTACATGAATCAAAATAAAACCATATTTTAAAATCACCATTTTAAAATCAAGAAAAAAAAAAGAACTTTCCACCAAAATAACCAATTTCCACAATTTCACAAACCATCACTAAAGAGGGTTTCCATCAAGATTTTCACATAAATTTAAAAATTAAATTCAATAAATTTAAATAATTTGAAATCAAACCTTCAAGTTATAACTAATATTATTTGATATTAAATCCACCTACCACACAAACTTAGGAAAAAATGAAGCATGGCATAGAATATTAAACAAACCAGATTGAAACTCCTTAAAACATCCTTAGATCTTGTTACCCTTAGACAAGACAACCATATATCTTCAGGATTGGAATAAAAAAACATGAATATATACCCAATATACTATATTAATGAATATAATATTGATAAGAAGATTAAAACTAAGTTGGAAACCCAAGAATGGGCACTTACCAAGGAATATGAGCCTCCAACTCACTTGGAATAACCAACAGATCACTTCAGGATAAAGAGGAAGAGTCTCTACATCCTTTAGAAGGAGTGTAATTTATGTTAGGGTCATATTATGGGGGGATATCTATTAAGGGTGTAATAATAGTGAGATCCGCAGTTTTTTAAGCTTCTTTTTAATAGTGCATAGTTAGGGTGAACGGTTAGGAAAACCATGTGCTAACTGTGCACTAACCACTGCCTCCAAACACCCTTCACATGGTTGGATCACATGGTTATACAATCTATGTTACAACCATGTTAAACTTATCTATACAACATCACATGGTTTCTCCTGGGTGGCCACACAGTTTGGTCAAACTATGCACCTACCTAGTTCCCACCATTTCAATTGCATAGTTTCCTGGAAGGTGTTGAGTGGTTTCTACTAACTATGCTAAAACTACGCACCTCCATAAAATCCCAAAAAACATTCCATAACTCCTCAAAACCTCCCAAAACTTAACCAAATAACTTAATATACTCAAAATACATAAATTAATAGTTAATGACCTAAAATAGGGGGTGATACAATATCCCCACCATTAGTCTTTCCATACCTGCAAATTTAAAAACCATAATTGGACCGAAAGAGTTCAGTACATTTCTTGACCATTTCCTTCTCACGTTCTCATGTTTCTTCCTAAATTCAATCATGTTTATATAAAACCCACACAAGAACAATGTGTTTCCCATGCAATAATTTCTACTACCTATCCACAATCTGCACTAGAACATGAACCAACATAGAATTAGGCTCTAGGACAATATGATCCCATAGAATCCCATGGTTAGGATCAAGATGATACTTCTTCAATTGAGATACATGAAATACATTATGCAATTAATTTAACCTTAGTGGAAAATCCAAATTATATTCCACCTCACCAACCCATTATATTATCTCAAAAGGGCTTATGTATTGAGGAGATAACTTGGCTTGCTTCACAAAATGATGATGCCCAATCCTTGGAAAGATTATCAAGAACACATGATCACTCACCTCAAACGACAACAGCCATAGATGATGATATGCATATGATTTTTTATGATTCTGATCCATATCTATTCTTTTCATGTTCAAATGAATCTTCTATGTTGTCTCTTGCACAAGGTTTGGTTCAACTGGTGAATTCTCACCTGTTTCCACCCAACAAAGTGGATAATGACAAGGAAATTCATACAATTATTCAAAAGGATCCATATGTATTGAGGCCAGATAATTGTTGTTATACGAGAACTCCACTAATGGTATGTGCTCCTCCCATGAGCCACAAAAATCCATTACACAATATCTAAGCATGTATTTTAACATTTGTATCATCCATTTGGATTATTTATCAATATAAGGATGATAAGTCATGCTCATAGTCAACTAAATCCTAAGGGTTTGATGTAAAGAATTCCATAAATGATACATAAACCTCATATCTTGTTCTGATACTATCAAAATTGGTATTCCATGCCTCTTTACCACTTCTCATATATAGATTTTTGACAAGTATTCCTATGTAATATATTCAAAAATAGGGATGAAATGGGATGGATTTGTGAGTCTATCTACTATCACCCATATGGAATCGTGTTTCTGAACTATCCTTGGTAGACCTATTAAAAAATACATAGATATTTATTCTCATTTCTACATGGGAATCAGTAAACACTGCAACATACATATTGGTCGATGGTGCTCTTCCTTAACCCGCTGATAGGTGAGGCATATCCTTAAAAACTCAGTCACTTTTATTTTCATGTCAGCCTGCCAAAATTTTTCTTTTAGTTCCTTGTACATCTTTTGTATTCCAAGATGAATAGACAATCTGGAATAGTGATAAGCATGAAGGAGTTGACCCTAACAATCAAAAGGTATGACCATCTGATCTCTAAACTATAAAACTGAACTTCCATCCAGCTTCTTCTCCTCAATGGTCTCCCCGCCATTAATTTTTGACTACATTAAAACACATTCATAATCAGATATTTATGTGTCTTTAACCATTTCCAATAAATTAGGAACCAAAGAAACAATAAATAAAACCATAACATTGCCTCATTCTTCATAATATAAGTTCATGTTAGCTATCACTGAAATCAATTACCACTGATCTGAAGCCTCTTTCACAAGATGACTATATGAATTTTTGATTAATGCGTCCACCACCAAATTTCCTTTACCCTATGTATACATCAATTCAAAGTAAAACATTTGAAGATACTCCATCCATCTTATTTATCTTAGATCCAAATCCCATTGTGATAAAATGTGTTTCAAACTATTATGATCTATAAACACCATATATTTCTCATCAAGGAGGTAATGACACCAAGCCTTTAAATGATGGACTACAACAACTAATTCCAAATCACTTGGTGGGTAGTTCTTATAATACATCCATAAATATAGTGATCTATAAGCAACAATATAATCTCCCTACATGAGAGCACATCCCAACCCAGATCTTAAAGAATCACAATACACCACATAGCCTTTTCCTAATTTTGAAAATATCAAGATTGGTGCTGATGAAAGGCAAACTTTAATCTCTTTAAAATACTTATAAAATTAAAAATTCCATTGGAATGGGACATTTTTCCCTATCAAATCTTTCATTGGTGAATCTAGTCATGAAAATTCACAAACAAAACATCAATAATAACCAGCTAATCCAAGGAAATTTCACATCTTGAAGACATTATTTGGAGGTTTCCAATAGATCAAAGCCTTCATCTTTTATGGATCCACTGAAACACCTTTTTTCATAGATAACATGTCCAATAAAACACACATCTTTTATCAAAAAATAACACTTTGAAATTTTAGCATAAAAATGTTGATCCAGTAAGATACCCAACATGATATCCAATTGTTACTCATACTAAGCCTTTCTCCTAGAATACACGAGTTTTTCATCCAAAAATACAACCAAAAAAGAATACATATATCTTTGGAATATATTATTCATAAATTCCATAAATAAATATAGTTCATTCATAAGACCTAAAGTCATAACTACGTACACATAATGACTATATCTACTCCTGAAATAATTTTTTAAAATATCCTCCTTTTGAACCCATAGTTAGTGATATTCGGAATACAAGTAAATTTTAGAGAACCAATGGGATCCACTAAATTTATCGAAAAAATCATCAATTCATGGAAGTGGATGTCAATTTTTTATCATAACTTGGTTAAGATTATGATAATCTACACAAATTCATAGAGTTTCATAAAAAAATCAAAAATAAAACTGGCGAAGCCCATGGAGATGTACTAGGCCAAATAAACCTTTTTATTTCCAACTTTTCCAACTAAACATTAAATTACCATAATTATTTTGGTTCTATTTGATAATACAGAAGTAATATGGGACTAGTACCTAGTATGAGATCAATCATAAACTCCACTTCTCTTATGGGTGGAAACCCTGAGAATTTATTGGGAAACATCAGGAAAATGATCAAATTGATGTAAAAATGATACTTTTGATTTCATCCACTGATTCCAAGGTCAAATAATGCTAACTTGTATGAGATAGTTCCAACCACGGGTGCCAACCATCCTGATGCACCTACCTTTATATTCCAATCTCCTCTAAAGTGATGCTCGATGCCATCATCAGTTGTAAAACTAACCCTTCAGGTATAACAATTGATGTGAGATTTGAACATTATCAACCAATCCATACCCAGGATTATGTAATAGACATCCATCTAAAGAATAGATAAATCCCATATTAAGTCAACCCCATAAATAGTTATAAAACATGATTTTTACATAAATTCTCAACATTCTCTTTAACCAAGATGAGTTTTAAATTTCAAAATAGATTGTTTCATATCAACATGAAAACCCAGAAGATCAATAGTATGAGAAGAAATAAATGAATGTGATGAACCCATATCAAAAAAATATTGAATAAGGGTAGAATTAAAAATAATTTTAGCTCTCACCATAAAAGTTACATATTGATCATCCATGATCACTTTCTAAGCTACATAAAATTTCTTACTTGCTGCACTTTGTTCTTTATTACCCTTTTGAGATTCCACTGGCTGAGGAGTCATGGTATTACTGGAATAAATATAGATTCCTTGGTTCTGCTGATGAGAATTATTCTATTTCTATCATCCCATTGAAGTATATGATGTCTTCGAAACATGAGATGTGTCCCTATCACCTGACCTTTGAGCACTATGACAATAGCATAGAATATGTCTCATCTGATTGAAATTGTGACATGCTCTAGGTGGTGTTGTACAATCTCACTTCATGTGACTGAACAAACTGAATTGAAAACATATTATCTTACTATTTGGTTTTAGAGGAATATTCACTAATCTAGACATCTGATTCTGATTCATACCACTACCTTGGAAATAGGTTTTCCTCTTCTTCTTATTCCTAGAATTAGATTTCCTTTCATTTCTCATAGGTATCAACATGCTTCCTCCACTAGTGTTTCCTTATATTTCTATTTCTTCTATCATTTCTCAATTGAACATATTTTTATAATATGATATAAAAATCATGGAAATATTTGAGTGAATCTCTTGACTCAAACTTTATTAAAAATGTGTGCCTTCAAGGATGAACTTGTAGAAAATTCTAGAGAAAAACGGACTAAATTCAAAAATTTATCCATGCACACTGTCACTAAGTGATTCTCCTTCTTCAAGATAAAAAATTTCATTGTTCTAGAAATTATGAACATGTAAGGATAGAATTATTTATTTATCAATTCTTTAAAATACTCCCATGAAATTCCTTGGTCTAATTTATCCTGAACTACTAAATCTCACAACTGGTGTGCTAGATCCTCCGACATATACATATCTAACTTTAATTTCAGCTCAGCTAGTGTGCCTAAGAA
Source organism: Viscum album (assembly GCA_963277665.1). NCBI lineage: Eukaryota > Viridiplantae > Streptophyta > Magnoliopsida > Santalales > Viscaceae > Viscum > Viscum album. The sequence goes on along the minus strand of OY728127.1, from coordinate 37,017,885 downwards.
AACAAAGGTTTGATTCATCCTATTCATCCACAGCTATACCTTTTACGGTTCCAAATAACCCCAAAATATGGGTGGATTATTCTTTTGGAAATGAACAGAATGATTCACTTTCCTTAGTTTATCCCTTCTATTCTCTCTATCCATAGCCTAAAAGGCTTGGACAATACTCTGAACCAGCTATTGGTTCACCTGTCGCTCAGGTGAACCCACAATCTCAATAGTATCTTTTGGTTGGTTTCTTTTATGCCTAATCGATGACATTTTCTATAATAGAAACAAAACACCATTTAGTATAACCCTCTATAAATTTAAGTATTATAAATTTCAAATTTACCACGTCACACATATCACAACAAGGATTTCCAAAATTCAACACTTACCTTTTCAAACAATTTTTAAAAATTCAACCATATTCTTTGAAAATAAAACCATTTTCAAGATACTGCTACCATTCCTTTTCAAAATTTCACATTTGAAAACATTTTCAACAATTTTAAAAAACCAAACATTTTCAGTATGTCATAAATCATTGCTCAAAATGAATTATTCATTCTTGGTGGTAATTAATTTCTATCAATGCATTTCATACTCTTCTCATTGGTTAAACCCATGACGATGAGGTAACAACTCCTAGAAGTGTCTCAAAACACTCATGTACCCACCTCCCTGGTAACTTAATGTTTAGCATAAATAGGTTATCTACACCTCTTTATTCTCTAAATTTCAAGTTTTGGTGATCCAACTTCTTGCTACCAAACCAACTCAAGGACTAAAATAGATTGCATTTCAACTCCAGGACCGAACAAACTAATACTAGTTGTAACATATATCCCCTAACCCATTGGCTTGGGAAGAGGTAGGTGTGCTACTAGGTATTAGGTGACATCCCCAAGACACCAAAGGCTGGAAATAAATTCCAAGGGCTTCATAAAAGTTGGGGTATGATTTACTCTTTGAAAATAAAGAAACCAAACCAAGATAACCGAAACCAAAAAACCACTATAGGATACATGAATTCAATGAAATAGAACTCAAAATAGACCAAACCAAACCAAACTATATCATAGTAAAATGCATAAATTAAGACCAATATTAGAGTAAAAAGAGGAAACCAAAACCAACAAAATTCAAAGACAACAAAGACTGAAAATCATTAACTCCCAACCTACTCCAAGATTTAACTCCAAATTCCATTCCAATGGTATCATGATAAATCACTAAATAAATGAGATACCTTTCCTTTACCTGTGTCTCAATATAAAATATCTACAAATGCACCAAAGTTCCCAAGAAGGGGATGAGTATAAAACTTAGTAGGTTTTCCCAAAATGATTTCCCAAATAATTCCATGAGGATAGAACATGTTAAAACATTTATATAAAATAGTTTAAAACAATTTAAAACATTTTATATCAAATCTTAAACCATTTATAAGCAAAACAGTTTTATAAGGAAAGAAACAAAACAAGTCTTTCAAACCATTCTTCAAATCCATTTGGCATAACCCATTATATTCAACACAACCACACATGAATTCTTGGGTGACAGTTCCATACTCATGATCAGTTTCTCTTTGATCTACCAAGTTGTAATAAGGTAACCATATACCAAGTTCCCCAATGGAACATTCCCCTTCCATGGGATCACATCAATGCAAATGAACACACACCAACTGTTTATTCCAAATACCATGTCAAACCAATTGTGGCAAACCATTTCAATAAAATGATTATTTTATTGAAAACATTTCCACAAAAAATTTCCATGAATCAAAAAAAAACCCATATTTTAAAATAATCATTTTAAAATCATGAAGAAAATCACTTTCCACCAAAACAACCAATTTTCACAATTTCACAAACCATCACTAAAGAGGGTTTCCATCAATATTTTCACATCAATTTTGCAATTCAATTCAAGAAATTTAATAAATTTTAAATAAATCATTAAAGTTATAACTAATATGAGTTTATATTGAATCCACCTACCTTGTGAACTTAGGTGAAAACAAATAATGGAACAAAATCTCCAACAAACTAGATTGAAACTCCTTAAAATGTCATTAGATCTTATTACCCTTAAAAAACAGTCATATATCATCATGATTATCATCACACAAGATGAATATATCCCCAAAGGATAATATTTTTGAATCCAAGAGAGAGAATAATATGAAAATTATGGAAAACAACCAAGAATGAGCACTTACTAAGGAATCTTTGCCTTCAAGGCACTTAGAATCACCAACAGATCGCTCTTGAATCAAGATAAAGGGTCTATCCATCCTTTGAAAGGAGTGTAATTCATGTTAGGGTCATATTAGTGGGGAAATGATCCATTAAGGTTGTAATCTGAGTGAGATCTACAATTTTCAGATCTTGTTTTTAACAGTGCACTATTAGGGTGCACGATTAGGAAAAATTTGCACTAACCATATGCTAGCCACTACCGCCAAACACCCTTCACATGGTTGGATCACACGGTTAGACAAATAAGGAACCAAACATGTTAAACCCCTATTTACAACATCACATGGTTTATTCTGGGTGGCTGCATGGTTTGGAAAAACTATACACCTACCCGGTACCCATTTTTTTAGTTTCACAATTTCCTAGAAAGTGTTGATGGTTTCTAATAATCATGCTCAAACTATGAACCTCTATTAAATCCCCAAAAAGTTTCCAAAACTCCTCTAAAACTCTAAAAACTTAACCCACTAACTTTATATACTTAAAATATGTAAATAAAGGGTTAATTACCTGAAACCGAGGACGATACATACATCCCATGTCAATTTCCTTGTGGTTTACTTACATGCATATAGTCTTCTAAACCATGGAATAAAAAGAAAGTACCATACATATTTTGAAGGAATTGATTAATCTTTCTTGTATCAATTTGCTCCACACTTAGGGTATTTTATGAGTGATTCATGGTCATTATGAAACAATATGAAATTATTTCAATAATAGATGAAGAATTGTCATTCATGCTCTAAAAATATTTATAATTTTAACTAAGTGTAACATAGGGGTTGACCTAGGTTGTTCTCTTGAGGAGATGTTGCGGTCAAGAACTCACTGCTTCTAATTAGATTTTTATTTTTATTCTTATATTTTTTTATTTATGAAATAAAACTAAAAGAAATTAGGTTTTATAATTGAGAATTCAATACTAAAATTAAACATGAAAATGCAATAAAAACACAATGAATACAAATAGAATGAAGTTAGAAAGAAAGGATATATTCTTGATATAATCATCCATATTTAACCTTCATTGTATTATTATTAGTTTAAAATTTAATTAATTAACACACTTCATAATATGTGTGAACATCTTATTTTTTCTATGGTTTTGAATATATAGTGCACCTAATCGACTACACTGCACATTCACCACCTCGATCAAGGGAGAATATTATTGAAGTGAAAGCTAAACCTGAGGTGGCAAGTGAAGACACAAAGGTTCCTTACCCACTAAGACCTCCATTCATACTAACTCTAATAAAATAAGAAACATTAATCATGAATTTCAAAAGACTCGGGTTCATCACTAGATTACTCCCCTCGTAGCTTCCTTGAGTTATCTACTCATGATCATGAGCATAAGAGTTCATAGTGAAGAAGAAAATAGGGAGAGAAACCAAAATAGAGATAGAATAAGAGAGAAATGGGATCAATAAAATTAAAATATTAAATGAAATTTCAAAATGAAAATAAAATAAAACATGAGACTAAATTACATTATAAATTCATACAAATATTCATTATAGCGGTTGGTCCATTGAATGGTTATAGAAATACAAATTTATAGAGAGATGAGTGAAATATTTTGGATCAAAAATATTCCTCAGAAATATTATGCATGTGAGACATTTTTAATGGAAAAATTGGGATTAAAATATTACATAATTTTTTTTCCCTATGTCTCCTATATTGACCCACAAAAGTTCAAATTTATTGGAGATGTGTGGAGAGAGTTATAGTCAATTTACTCTAAAAAATTAATCTAGACTAGATGGCTCTTTGTATTCCACATATCTGATTTCCCATGAATTTATGGCCTTGGTATAGGTAAAATCTAGTGGTTTAATAGTTATGAAAATTTTTTATATAGATGTTCCATTTATTCATGTACAATTTCATATCCATTAGGCCTGTACTTTGTGAAATATTGGCCCCTCTTCAAAAATCTCTAGATCTATGAAAATATTAAAAGGCCTGATTTGTGAGATTCTTTTGGGCCTCCAAATGTTAGATTCATCTCTTGGTACAATTGAATAAAATTTATCACAATGAACATATAAATCTAAAAAAGTAATTGTACAATTTAATTTAGTGTAGAAAAAGTTGTGGCTAAAATACTGAAGAAAATTAAAATAGTTAAAATCCAATATTATGCCATTTTTTAAATAAAGATAAAAATAATTTTAAACCCATAAATGTGACAATTTACCTTAAAATAACACTTTATTGGGATTAAAAGCATTGAAATTAAAATTAAAATAATTGAAAATATTTTCTCAGTTAATAAGAATGTATTTTTTTAGAGATAATGCCCATTCAATGTAGACTTCATTTAGCATTATCTGTTTGATAAGAAAGTTCATTTTATTTTGGTACCATATCATTTAGGAGACCGGGTATTTCTATAAAGATAGTGTCACTCTATAAGATGATAACTTTCCAAATATATAACTTCAATACAGCTGAAAATGTTTTGTATTTAGTACAATCGGAATACAATGGTCTATTAGCACAACTATTTAACTTCTCAAACAACTTTGGACAATCATGATGGTCATCTTCAATTTCCATCATCATTTCTTTCATATGATCTCCATCATCATTTAAACTGGTATTTGTATTAGATGATCCATAAACCACAGTATCGTCCCAATTGGTGTGCATGTTAGTTTTTTCCCTATGTTTAGTCCAACATTTATAGCTCTGGTCTATTCTGTGTCAAATCAAATGTTCTTACAACTCTTTTGGACTAATTTTTCTTTAATTAAAAAAATTAAACACAGACCAATTATTTAATACGGTTCATGTAGCACTCCCATTTTTAGTTAATTAACCATTTGTTTATGTATTTTAAGTATATAAATTGATTAGTTTTATTTTGGAAGGTTTTTAAGGAGTTTTGACAAGTTTTTGGGGCTTTTCTGTAGAATAATGGTTTGAGAATGGTTAGTAGAAACCATACAGCACCTCCTATAAAACTATTAAATTGAAATAGTGGGATTTGGGTAGGTACATGGTTCATCCAAACCATGCGGACACCCAAGAGAAACCATGAAAAGTGTAATAGAGTGGTTTTTCACAATTGGCACATGGTTTTTCTAACCATTTGAGAAAACTATGTGAGGGTGTTTTGAGGTAGTGGTTAGTGCACAGTTTGCACATGGTTTTCCTAACTATGCTCCCTAACCATGAGGTGTTAAAAAAAGATCCAAAAATGTGGATCTAATTTGGTTTAGCCTCTAAATACCTTTTTTCCTTAATCCGGCTCTAACTCGATTTACTCTCATCCCAAAGGTTGTGGAGACCCTTCCTCTTGATCTGGGAGAAAGTTTTTAGTGATTCTTGGTACATTGTAGGCCAAATTCCTTAGTAAGTGCTCATTCTTGGTGGGTTTTCCTTAGTTTCTTATTCTTCCCTCTCTTGGATTCATAGATATAATCCATTGGGGATATATATATGTTGGTATATTCCAATCATGTTTAGATATGGTTGTGTTTATGGTAGGGAACAGGATCTAAGGTTGGTTTTTGGAGTTTCAATTCTATTTTGTTTAAGAATTTGTGTCGTTATTCATTTTATCCTAATTTTTGAGGTAGGTGGCTTCACTCTTAACTCCTCTTATTAGAACTAAAAGTATTGATTTCAAATTGAATTAATTTCTTGAATTGAATTATGAAATTGATGTGAAAATCTCGATAGAAACCCTCTTTGGTGGTGGTTTTTGAAATTATGGAAAAATTGGTTATTGTGTAAAGTGCTTTGTTTTATGATTTTAAAATAATGATTTTAAAATTTTGGTTTGGTTTTTATTCATGTAAATGGTTTTTCATGGTTGATTTGGAATGGAATTTGGCTTACTTGGTTGGCATCTGGTCATTTTTATTGACATGACCCTGTGGAAGGGGCATGTGCCATTGGGGCACTTGGTATATGGTTACCTCTTGATGACTTGGTGGATCAAAAAGAGACCACTAATGAGTATGGAACTATCGCCTAGGAATGCATGTGTGGTTGTGTGTATTTTTGGAACCATGTAATGGGTATGCCAATGTATTTGAGAAATGGTTTAAAGGAATTTTTTGTTTTCTTTCCTTAAAAATGGATTTGGTTTGAAAAACTATTTTGGTAGGGAAATTTTTCTATATTCTAATATAAACTATTTTTAATTTTTTTTTATATAATATGTTTTATATAAATTTACTAACATGTTCTATACTAGTGGCATGAGTAGGGGAATTCATTTGGGGAAATTCTACTAAGTTTTATACTCACCCCCTTATTGTGAACTTCGGTGAATTTGCATATATTGTATTCCGGGACATGGGTAAAGGAAAATTATCACATTTCTTTAGTTATTCATCGTGATACTTTAGTCATAGCTTATGGAGTTGGATCTTGGATCATGTTGGGAGTTGTGGAGTTTATTCCTTTGGAGTCTTTGAGTTTTTTTGGTTTTGTCTTCTTCTTTATACTTCGATATTGGTTTTTTTTCTACATTGTACTCTGGTATAGTATTTTATTGGTTTGGTTACTTTTGATTTTTATTAAATTTTATTCATTCATAATATAGTGTTGGTTTAGTTGTGGTTATCTTGGTTGGGTTGTTTTATTTTGAAAAGGCATATCATCCCCTAATTGTTATTGAATCCCTTGGCATTTATTTTCAGCCTTTGGTGTCTTGGGGATGTCACCTAAAGCTAAGTAATATCACAATGCCTTCCCACACCAATGAGTAGGGGAAGGATGTTAAAAATGGTATCATTCTTGGTTGGTCCATCTTTCATTTTGGGATAAATGGTATCGGTTGTACGATCTTAGAGTTGAAAGTTCATTCTTCTGTAGTCCTTGAGTTGGGATAGTATAAAGGATTAGGATCATTGGAAATTGAAATATAGAGAATAAAAAGGCATAGCTAACCTATTTATTTTAAACTTCAAGTTACCATGGATTTGGGGACATAAGTGTTTTGAAACACTTTTAGGATTTATAACCTCGTCATCATGGGTTTAACTGATGGTAAGAGCATGACATTCATTGATAGAAATGACTTCCCACTAGGAGTGAATATTTCATTTTGAGTAATGATTTCTGATTTAGTGAAAAAGTGTTGATTTTTGAAAATGTTGAAAAAAAATTCAAATGTGAGATTTTGAAAATTCATGGTTGTGATATTTTGAAAATGGTTTTATTTTCAAAAGCTTGGTGAAATTTTAAAATATGGTTTGAAATTGGAAAAGTTTTGAATTTTGGAAATCATTATTGTGATATGTATAATCTGATAAATTTTAAATTTATAATCCTTTAGTTTCTATAGAGTGAGTCTGGATGGGGTTTTTTGTGGTTATAAAAAATAGCACTTGGTAGGCATCATAAAAACCAACTAGGAAAAGATGTTGAGAATGTGGTTTCACCTAATCCATAGGTGAACCAACAATTGGTTCATATTATTTTCCAAGATTTTTAATTTGTGGGTAGAGGGAACATAAGGAATGAACCAAGGAAAGTGGATCATTTCATTCAGTTCCAAAAGTATAATCCATCCATAATTCGGGTTGATTCGGAACCAGAGAAAGTAGAGGTGTGGCTAATAGGATGAATTGAATATTTGATTTACTTGGCACACCAACAAATATTAAAGTAAAATTATAAATTTACATGTTGTAGGATCTTCCATGCTAGTGGTGGGATTTAGCGGTTCAGGCTAAATTAGACTAAGTCATTTCATGGGAGGATTTTTAAGAATTGTTCAATAAATAATTCTATCCTCACATGTTCAAAATTTCTATAAAAATGGAATTTTTCATCTTTAATTAGAATAATCTCTCTGTGATAGAATATGAAGCTAAATTCATTAATTTAGTCTTCTTTTTACCTAAAGTTGTTTAAGTGCATCCTTGAAGGAACGCATTTTTAAATTGGGTCTAAGGTAAGATATTCTCTCAAAGATTTTTGTTCCTTGTATAATAGATTATATAGAGATGGTCAATAGAGTAATGGTGGAAAAAAGGGATATCTTTGGTAGTATTAATATAGGAATAATTTTGATACCTATGGGAAATGTTTAGAACTCTAATGTTGGGAATAAGAAGAAGAGGGAAACTTATTTCCAAGGTAGTGGAATGACTCAAAATTAGATGGTTACATAAGTGAATCTTCCTTCAAAACCAAATAGAAATATTTGATGTTTTTAATGTGGTTTTTTTGACCACATGAAGTGAGATTTTATGGAACCACCTAGAGTATTCCACAATTGAAACCATATGGGGCATCTTTAATGCTACTGTCACAGTGCTCTAAGGTCGGGTGCTAGGGACACATATCATGTTTCACAGATGTCATATGCTTTGATGGGATAAGGGTATAAAAATAATTCTCATCAGTAGAACTGATATATCCATGGTGATTATAGGAATACCATGACTCCTCAATAAGGGAAATCACAACAGGGTAATAAAGACCAAAGTGCAGATAGTAAGCAATTGTATGGAGCTGAGCAAGTGATTCTGGGTGATCAATATGGACAAATCTATGGTGAGAGGTATGATTCTTTTGAATTATACACTTATGAATGCTTTTTTTGATATGGTTTCATCCCACTCATTTATTTCTTATCATGTTTTTGATATTTTGGGTTTACATGTTGAGATAATGCCTTCTATTTTGAAACTTCAAACTGCTTTTGGTTAAAGAGAATGTCGAGCCTTTATGTGAAAAGAATGTTCTATAACTATTGATAGAGATGAATTAATATGGGATTTCTATATGCTAGAGATGTATGTTTATGAAATAATACTAGGTATGGATTGGTTGAAAATTTTCAAATCTCGCATTGATTGTTATACTAGAAGTTCTAGTTTTACAATCAATGATGGCATCGAGCATCTCTTTCGAGTAGATCAAAATGTAAAGGTAGGTGTAGCAGGCTTGTTGGAACCAGTGATTGGAACTATCTCATACCAGTTGGTAGAATTTACTTTGGAATTAGTGGATGGGATCCAGAATAGTTGTTTTCCAACAATTTTTGATCAGTTTCCTAATGTGTTTTCTGATAATTTCTTAGGGTTTCCACCCACAAGAGAAGTGGAGTTTATGATTAATCTCTTACCAAGGACCAGTCCTATCTCACTTCCACTTTATTGGATATCACCAATAGAATTAATGGAATTTAAATTTTAGTTTAAAGATCTAGAAAGCAAATGGTTCATTCAATTGAGTACGTCTCCATAGGTAGAACCTATATTTTTTGTGAAAAAGGTGAATGGAACTCTAAGGATTTGTGTGGATTATTGTAATATTAATCAACTTATGATAAGTAATCAGTATCCACTTCCACACATTGATGATATGCTCGATAAATTGAGGGGATCCCAATAGTTCTCTAAAATATAACTATGATCAGGATATCACTAATTATAGGTCCAGAAGGAGGATATTCCAAATACAACTTTCAGAAGTAGATATGTCCATTACAAGTATGTGATCATGCCTTTCAGTCTTATGAATACACTAGTTGTCTTTATGGAATTAATGAATCAGATAATTCCAAGGTATCTGGATCCTTTTGAGGTGGTGTTTTTGGATTAAATATTGGTGTATTCAAGGACAAAGTATGGTCATGAGAAAAACTTAGCAATAGTGTTGGGTATATTTCATGATCATCATTTGTATGCCAAACTTTAAAAGTGTGGTTTTTCGATACAAGTGGTACGTTTCCTTGGATATGTCATATCTGAAAGAGGTGTTTCTGTGGATCTATAAAATATTGAGGTTGTGATATCTTAGAAACTACCAAACAATGTCTTTTAGATACATATTTTCCTTGGTTTGGATTGTTATTATCGATGATTTGTTCATGAATTTTCATGATTAGATTCACTAATGATGGTTTTAACAAGAAAAAATGTTCCATTCCAATGGAATGGGGATTGTCATAAGTATTTTAAAGAGATTAAATTTTGTATTAAATCAGCACCAATATTGATATTTTTAGAATCAGGACAAGTGTGTGTGGTGCATTGTGATGCTTTGAGATTGGGGTTGGGATGTGTTCTCATGCAGGGAGATCATGTTGTTTCTTATGGATCATGGTAGTTATGTTTTCATGGGAATAAATATCCAACACATGAATTATAATTATATATTGTCTACTATTCTTTGAATACTTAGTATTATTACCTATTTGGTGAGAAATTCATGGTGTTTACAGATCATAAGAGTTTGAAACACATTTTCTCAAAAAGATATTTGAATCTGAGACAAAGAAGATGGATGGGGTATCTACAAATGTTTGACTTTGACATGATATATACACCGGGTAAAGGAAATTCGGTGGACGATGCATTAAGTAGGAAGTCATGTGATCAATTATAAAAAGAAAATTTAGATCATTCATAGTTAATGATGATGATAGCCAAAATTCACTTGGATTGTGAAGACTGAGGTACTGTTGTGGTTTTATTCCAGATTTTTTTTGTTCTAGATTTGGTTGAGATGGTTAAATAGGAACATACATCTGATTTTGAATGTGTTGCAATGAGTTAAAAACTCAATGGTGGGGAGACCATTGAGGTATAGAAGTTGTATGGGAGTTCAGTTTTGTGGTTTATATATCGGATGGTCATACTTATGGATTATCAGGAATATATTCTTCATGATTACCATCATTCAAGATGGGATGTTCATCCTAGAATACAAAAGTTGTTTAAGGAAATGAAATAAAAGTTTTGATAGGTTGGCATGAAAATAAAGGTGGTTGAGTATGTTATGATATGCCTAACTTGTCAGCAGGTTAAGTCAGAGCACTAGTGACTAGTGGGTATGTTACAGTATTTACCTATTCCTATTTGGAAATGGGAGTAGATAGTTATGGATTTCATGATGAGTCTCTCAAGTATGGTTTTGAAATGCGATTACATATGGTTGATAGTGGATCAACTCAAAAAAAATTGTCCCATTTCATCCTTATTCATGAATTACATTTTTTAGAGGACTTGTCTAAAATTTATATCCAAGAAGTGGTAAAGAGTCTTGAAATACTAGTTTTAATAGTGTTAGATAGTGATTTGAAGTTCACATCTCATTTCTAGAAATCCTTATAGTAATCCCTTGGGACTCATTTGACTATGAGTATGGAATATCATCTTCAAAAGGATGGACAATCTGAAAGGACGATACAAATTTTGGAAGACATGCTTAGGGATAATGTAATGTATTTTGGTGGATCTTGGGAGGATTACATACCATTAGTGGAGTTCTCATATAACAATAGTTATTATACCTCGATACATATGGATCCTTTTGAAAAAAATTATGGGTTTCCTTATCGTTCTCCACTTTATTGGGTGGAAACATGTGAAAATCCATTGGTTGGACCAAGCCTTGTAAAAGAGACAATAGAGAAGATTCAGTTGATTAGAAAAAGGATGGAGATGACTTAGAGTCATAAAAAATCATATGTGGATCATCATTGATGGTCGTTGTCATTCAAGTTGAGTGATTATATTTTCTTAAAAATATCTCCAATGATTCGGCATCATAATTTTAGGAATGAGGTCAAGTTATCTCCTTGATACATAGGCCCTTTTGAGATACTTGAATAGGTTGGTGAGGTGGCATGTCAGTTGGATTTTCCACCAAGGTTTAGTTCAGTGCATAATGTGTTTCATGTATCTTAGTTGAAAAAGTATTAGTCTGATCTTGTCCATGTGATTTGATGTGATCACATTGACCTAGAGTCATATTCTACATTGGCTTATATGATAGTATGGATCGTGGATAGGTAAGATAAAGTCTTGTGTGGAAAAATCATCAGTCTAGTGCAGGTTTTATGGAAACATGGTCAGATTTAGGAAGAAACGTGGGAACAGGAAAAGGAAATAGTTGAGAAATGTCCCTAACTATTTCAGGGAAATGGTGGTTTTCTACTTTCTGGGTATGTAAAGGATAATGGTTGGGAGAATTTAGCACCCCCAGTTTCAGGTAATTAACCCTTTATTTATGAATTTTAAGTATATAATTTTATTGGTTTAAGTTTGAGATGTATTAGAGGATTTATGAAAAAAAATTGGGGATTTTATGGAGGTTCTCAGTTTGATCATAGTTAGTAAAAACCTTGTCGCACCTCCTAAGAAACAGTGCAACTGAAATAGTGGGCTCTAGGTAGGCGCATGGTCAGGCACACGGTTTTTTCAAATCTTGTGTCTACCTAGGAGAAACCTTGCAAAGTGGAATAGAGTTTTTTTCATGGTTGGTGCATGGTTTGTCTAATTGTTCAAGCCAACCATATAAGGGGTGTTTTGAGGCAGCGGTCAGCACATGATTTTCCTAATCAGGCACCCTAACCATGTGGTGTTAAAAACAAGATCCAAAACTTGTTGATCTAATTTGGTTTATCCTCTAAAAATACCATTTTTTCCTTAATCTGACCCTAAATCAATTTCATCTCCTCCCAAAGGTTTTGGAGACCCTTCCTCTTGATACAGGAGCAATCCTTTGGTGATTCTTAGTGAATTGGAGGCCAGATTCCTTAGTAAGTACTTGTTCTTGGTGGTTTTTCCTTAGTTTATTCTTCTTACCTATCTTGGATTCATATATCTAATATGTTTTGGATAGATCTGTGTTTTTACATTCCAATAATGTTGAGATATAGTTGTTTTGGTGGTAGAGAACAAGATTTAAGGTGGGTTTTTTGGAGTTTCAATTCAGTTTTATCAAAGAATTTGTGTCATTCTTCATTTTCGCCTAAGTTGTGAGGTAGGTGGATTCAATTTCTACTCCTATTATTAGAAATAGAATTATTGATTTCAAATTGAATTAATTGACTTAATTTAATTGTGATATTGATGTGAAAATCTTGATAGAAAGCCTCTTTAGTAATGGTTTGTGAAATTTTGGAAAAATTGGTTGTTGTGCAAAGTGCTTTGTTTTATGATTTTAAAATGATGATTTTAAAATTGTGGTTTGGTTTTAATTCATGGAAATTTTTTGGTATAAAATTTTTCAATAAAAGAAATATTTTATTTAAATGGTTTTACATGGCTGATTTTTCATGGAATTTGTCTTACTTGGTTAGATTGTGTTCATTTACATTGGTGTGACCCTGTGGAAGGGGTGTGTTACATTGGGGAACTTGGTATATGGTTACCTTGTGACGACTTGATAGATCAAAAATAGACCACTCATGAGTATGTAAATATCACCTAGGAATTCATATGTGGTTTTGTGGATTTTTTAAACCAAGTAATGGGTATTCCAATGGATTTGAGAAATGGTTGAAAGGAATTGTTTCTTTTCTTTCCTTGGAAATGGATTTGGTTTGGAAAACTATTATGGTATGTAAAATGTTTTATGTTATGATATAAACTTTTTTGAATTATTTTTATTTAAATTGTTTTATATAAATGTACTAACATGTTATGTCCTAGTGTCATGAATAGTGAAGTCATTTTGGGAAATCCTACTAAGTTTTATACTCACCACCTGTTTGGGAACTTTTGTGTGTTTGTATATATTGTATTCTGGGACATGGGTAAAGGAAAATTATCTTTTTTCTTTAGTGATGAATCATGATTCTTTGGGCATAGCTTATGGATTTAGAGCTTGGATAATGTTGGGAGTTGTGGATTTTATGTATTTGGGGTATTTGAGTTTTGTTAGTTTTGTCTTCTACTTTATACTTTGATATTAGTTTTGGTTTCTTCATTGTACTCTGGTATGGTCTAATGTTGGTTTGGTTACTTTTTAGTTATATTACAATGTATTCATGCATCATATGGTGGTGGTTTAGTTGTGGTTATATTGGTTAGGTTATTTTATTTTCAAAGGTAAAATCATCCCCCAATTATTGATTAAGTCCTTAGTATTTATTATCATCCATTGGTGTATTAGGGATGTAACATAAGGACAAGTAATATTCCACCGACTTCCCAATATAATGAGGATGGTCCAGGTGTTACAGGTCATATTCATGCTCTATTGAAAACTTAATGAACTCTTTAACTCCATCTTCATAATCTTTTGTTATAGGATTATATTTCATTCATTTTTTATTCATATTCGTCTTATTAGGTTCATAAAATATTCATTTTGTAAAAAAATGCACATAAGATATTCATAATCAAAGGATAAAGTTATAAATAATTCTAATAAGTGGAATACTACATTTTAATGGTATCGGTTATGATTCTTGACAAGTTATAATTTTACACAAGGGTGGCATGAAAAGAAACAACCCGGGGTAAACATGTGGTTGTTGGTCCAGGTTCTCGATTTGATTTTATGTGGGGCAAAGAGGTGGTAATAAATATCTTGGAAAAAAAATTTATTTATTATTAGATGGAATAATTCCATTGGAAATTATTGTTCTTTATTGTCATTTAATTATGTCCTAGATTTCTAAATTTTTGTAGAAATATCTTTCCTCAAAACATATAAGGTCATGTAATCATCAGATTTTGACATGGGGTAAAGGATCTTGGAATTTCATGAAATTAATGGATAAAACTTTTATTGAAGATATAAGTGAAGTTGGATTCCATGTTACTCTATTTTTCTGTAGATTATTCTAGACCATGTATTATAGGAATACTAATAAATATATTTGTACTATAACCTACTGATGAACCCTTATTTCCAAAATAGTAGAGTTATAAATATTAGGTATATTTCACATATCCTACAATAACAATTTTCTTAAAAACACCACAAATGATTTTCATTAATAAACATTCCAAAAAATTCAGTTTGTGTGGATTTTACATCATTGAGATCCAAAACATTCTCATTCCAACTCTAACAGTCACACGTATCACTATAAGCTATATCCCACATCTAGTAATCAAAACCTTTATAGGTATATCCAAAAGAGTATACTCATTCTTAATAAAATATATACCACATGTATGGTTATGGAAGATTATTATTAACTTTATAAAATTATTTCACTATCTTCTAATCATGTATGTGTATGAGATAAATGCATTTTAAATTATAAATTTTTATGGGTGACACTCAAACCATTCCTAATGATACAAAATAGATAAAAATAATTATAATATTATTTATATGGATTAATCAAAATAAATAATGTTATAAATAAGAATATGAAACTTCTACATACCCACACACCTCAAACCATGACTAAATTTTTCCTTTTCCACCCCTCATATTTAAGGTAACTAGATAAGAAAATGAATCTGAAAAATCATTTTATCAACATCTATATTATCCAAGGAAAACTCATAACACCTTTAATCCAAGGAGTCCTATTCTAATAAAAAAATAAATAGATCACTCTAAAACACCTTGAAACCTCCATAGTAATTGAAAGGACTATTATATAACTATTTTTCAAAATGTACGGTGAAAACAGGTTGAATCAAAAAAATAATTTTTGTGTCTTCACATAATGGGAAAACCCCATACCCTTTCAACTCTATCTGAACATGATATAAACCTTATAGTATAATATTATAAATTATATACCTAAAACCTTATATATTAACATGATAATATCCTAAATACCTGAAATAAAACACACGCTAAACCCCTATAAGAAACCCATTTAATAGATCTATGAAATCATAGATAATCTTAATCAAAACTATGTGTTTACATTTAAAAACAACATATTATTATTTTTAACTCTAAAAAATTAATTCAGTGTTTATTTTCAAAAAAAATGAATATTTACCCATTTAATCAAGTAATCCCTTTAGAAATAAATTTTTTAAAACCCTTGGCTATTCATATTCATTTTTTAAACCAATTAATTAAATCAACTACAAAACCATTTCAAATAAATCACCATAAATCCAAAAAATTAAACCAACCTATTTTTGAATTTTAAAACCCCAAAAAATCATTCATCCTTTTAAAATATTTTCAGAATCAATTTTAAAAAACAATATTGAGTTTTGAATGTTGATATCCAAAATCCAAAATTTTATAAAAGTATAAAATATACCTTCAAATAATACATATAAAAATTCTCAATGATTTAAAACCTTTAGAAAAGAATAAATGAAGTGAATATCAGTCTAAGGAAGGAAATATGACATCTCATGTTCATTGATGAAGAATTAGAGACTTGTGGGTAACATACACAAGATGGTCGAGATAAATGATTCTTAGTTTGTATATATCTAACTATATTAGGTAATGGAATAAAAAGTTGTCCATGTGAAGCTCATTCTAGGAGAGTGGAGATCATTTTAAAGACACTAAAATTGATGATGACAGAGGCCTAGTGGAGAATAAAATAATCCTTTGATAGCCTCATCCATATTGGAAGATCACTGGTATAATATATACCATGTGAAGTGATCATTGGGTTTAAAATCGTTTATTTAATGAAAAAGATGATGAAGGAAGGGGATAATATGACCCCCTATGGTATTCTAAATAAAGAAATCATATATCTAGGAGTGTATAACCATGTTTACATATAGAGTAAAAAATAGGGAGGGAACCCAAGCTAGAGGATATAACATTATATTCAAAGTATCCATCCAATGATCTCTACATAGATTAATTATCCTTAATCTATATTTTCTTGTTTTTATATTTGATTATTGATGTATCTCAGGCTTCATTTCAATGGTAGTGCTAGAATTTATGTCTTGATTAATTTTCATCCATTTCACTTACTATTAGTGTGGTTGAGTATGATTATTTCCTTTTCACCAAATATTTCTTCCAACTATCTTGAGGGTAGATGATCATAGAGGATTGAGTGATAGAGTGAAAGTAGAGGCTCTTCATAATCACTAATGATTAGTTAGATACAGTTTATATAGATTGTAATATATGATTGATAACCCACACCTGTGTGGATTATACAACCCATACAACATGATCAATCTATAAAGAAAGTGGGAGTGCATCACACTTACAACAGAGACCATCATGCTTCTATGTAAGGCATGATAGGCAACCTCATGTGTAGTTGTGGACAAATTAGGAAGTCCCTGGGTTATCATGAGAGGGAAATATATGGAATGTAGTAGATATTTATAACTACACTAACAAAAATAGTAAGTGAATTTTTGGTAGTTCAGTAGAACTCATTTCCCTTATATAAGTAAACCACTCTAGAAAATTCGAACATATTGAGTGTCGAACTGGGCTAAGAAGCCCCACATTGATTCAATTTATATCAATTTCAATTTATTTATTTATTACTTTTCTATAAATACTAACCCAAAGACATGTGTGATGAAAACCTTTCCCAATGGAGAAATGGCATAGTTTTCAACTTTTCAAATGCTACAATGATCCATGTTCACTTAAAAAGAAATAATCAAGAACTTTTAGGAAAAAATTTTTGGGGATAGGTTCTAAGTAACATTTTTTTTTTGAAAGAACAAATAATTCATATAATAAAAAAATATAAAAAGTAGAAAAAATAAAAACATAAAAAAAAATCAAGTGAATTTAATTGTTTCCCATTTTTATATTCTTCTTGTTCAATTTCCTATAGAAACCAGCTAGAATAAAACTCTATGTTTTAAGTTGTTCACTGGAATAAAAAACTTGTGGTTATATCTAACCATTCCAATTGCTACTTCAATGTCTAAATTTTTTAATAACTTAGTGTCAAAATCTTGGTTTAAATTTAAAGAGGATAATAATATATAATTTTTTTGTGGGAGTGATCATATTGCTTCTAGAAGAAAATTATGTGCATACTCTCCAAAAAAGAAAAAAACAGAGGGGGAGGTCTTGTTGTGTCAATCAGTTGGAAGTGGAAGATGGGGAAAGGGTGGTCACTAGAGGGTTGCTTCATGATAGTGGGTGGTTGGATCGAGATGAATACTGAGAGGCGAGGTGGTAAAAAGAAATAAATAAATCAAACAAACATATACCATGGTTTAGACTAGGTATGTGTGAGAGAGGTGATCGACAAAACTGATAAACGAGAAAGGAGGAAAAATAATAAAATACCTTAAATTTGAGAGTTGATTCGTCTAAGAGAAGGTTGATGGGGAGTAGCTGTAGAGATGAACTTCTGTGAGAGCTTGAATGATGTGAGGGAAATCGATTCAGTTAGGGTTCTATTAAAAATATCAGAAATGTTTTATCAGTGCTTTAAAAAAATCACTGAAAAAGAGGGGTTTTATCATCGCTAAAATAATAAGGGCTAGTAAAATACATCTTTATCGGCACTTTTTTAGGGTTTATAAAGACCTATATAATTAATTTTAATAATATAATTAACATGCTTTAAAATTTTAACTGTATATAATTATAAATATATTTGTGTGTGTGTAATTATAAATATATTAAAAGAATTATAAATATGTATTTATGAATATAATTATAGATATGTATATTTATAATTATAATTATAAATATATATATTTATAAATATTTATATATATATAATAAATATAAATATAAATATAAATATAGTAAATATATTAATTATTTAAATATATTTATTATAATTTTATAATTATTTAAATAAATAATTATTTATTTATAATTATATAAATACTTTTAAAAAAATTATTTATTTATATATAATTATAAATATATAATTTTATAAATATAGTAAATGTACATTTATAAATATATTTATTTATAAATATTTATTTACAAATATATTTTTAACATTATTAATGAATATATAATCTTAAATGCATGAATGTTAAAAATTAGTGAAATTGAATAATTAAAAATGAGTAGACTTTAAAAATATTAAAAAATATATAAGTTTTATTAATTATACAAATTATTAAAAAAATATGGATATATATTAAAATGGATATGAATAATTATTGAAAATATTATAACATGGTAAATAAATGTATAAATAAATATTAGAAAATGATTCAATTCCAAAAAAATAAAAAAAATATTAAAAATGAATAAGAAATACTCACTAAAATAATATTAAAAATAAATAAGTAAAATTTACAGATTAAAAACATAATATATTAAATATATTATGTTACTAAATGAAATTATAAAATGAATATTAAAATTTGAATCAATTACATAAATATTAGGTTTTTGTTTCTATATAAGATTTCATTAATTATGTAAATATTTGTGTGTGTGAAATTAAAGTGTATATATATATAATTTTGATATATGTTAAATTGAACAATGATATTATATAATATGTAAGGTCTATTAATGAAATAAATAATAATAATAGTGAATAGATTTAAAAAATGAATAACTGTTATTAATTATATAGAAAATTTAAAAAAATAGAAATGATTACAAAAAAGTTCAAGCTAGAAGAAAAAGCCTCTGACCTTATATTAAAAGTGAAATAAAGGGAAAACATGTAAGGGAGAGAGCGGATAGCGTCACACAAAGAGACACGCCCTCATCCAGAAAAGCAAATTACTGATCAAAAAAAGCAGGATCATTTCCATAATCATAGTCAAATTCATCAGCATCATCCATTGTTTCCCACTCCGACTATGAATTTCCTTGATTAAGAATCCCAGTAATTACTTCCTTAGACCTGTCTTGCTCTGTAGTGAGCTTAATCAAAGATTCCTTGGAAGATCTAGTGGACACATTCCTTGGAAGATTGGAATAATCCTTTCATGGCCTTCTTTTTGGAGGATCTAGAGTCAACCCTTCATTGCTGACCATTTTCATCTTTCCCTTTAAAACAGCATCCTTAAAAGAAAAAGGTTTTTCACTGCTCATAGATCTAATATGATTGGTTTCCAATAAAACCATTGGTTGATCTTTTTAACTTCCATCATCTGAGACATTACTCCATTTACCAGGCATTTCAGAGAACCTGAATACATTCTGAATCTATTTATAATAATTCATGCTCTGCTAAATACCATCTTATTATGGAACATGTCCTGAGAAGTCTGCAGCTAGTGGTTTTACAATACAGCCTTGCTTAGTAGGTTGTAAAGGAGAAACCATTGGCACAACACATTGGTCAGCAACCTGAAGGCCATCCGCATTTGTAACACCAGATTGAGAGGAACCTAAAAGTACATGTGAACCATCCCTAGAACCATGTACCTGCACATCATGAGGCCGCATTGAAGATTCAGGGATATTAAGAGGAGTTCGCCACACATGCTGAAAAACACCCTAAGGCTATCTATAAGGATGGCCAAGACCTAAAGCCTGACCAGAAGGGTGACCATGACCCAGAGAATATTGTGTGAAAGAACCTACTACATTGAAATCATCAGGTTGAGAGGAACTCGGAGCATGTCTAACAACATGACCCTGACCTCTTATCCCTACATCATTGGGTTAAACCCTCTTTCCCTTCCTGCGGCAATCCTTTTCCAAATGTCCACTCAAATTATAGAGGTCACAAGAAAAATTCCTCCCATAATTGGATCTCTTATGACCAATAACCTTACAGTCAAAACAAAAAACTTAGACCTTTTCATACACGATTCTCAAATAGAATTAATCCTTAAGAGATGAGAGTTAGATAGTGTCAATAAGAGTTGAGTAGAGATCAACTTTCACTACTACACGTGCATAATGACCAAATATGATGTTATCAGTTTCTTTATCAATTTTAATTGAAACACCAATGGTAAGTGCAATATCATGAAGGATTCTTGGATGCCAAAAGATCCAATTAAGACTATAAATTCTTACCTTGACTTGAACAAAATAATTCTAATGATCAAATGGATTGAAGTTGTAATCTCATTCTTGAATGTGAAGATATCCCGACTTGAAGGAAATGAACTCAAACCCCCAAGCCTTCTCTTTAAACTTCTTATAAGAGAAAGTCATATGAAATAATCCATGACCCATAGATAATTAAAAATGATTATTTATATATTTTAAAATGGAAATGAATATATATTAATTATATAAATTATATCCATATTAAAAACATTAAATGTTAGTGAACAAACATGTATAAATAAATATTACGAAAATGGATCAGTCATGGATTTGGGGACCAAATCCATGACCCCAAATTTATTAAATAAAGAGGAAAGCACACAAGGATGAAGATTGGTCAAACAAGGCATAGAATGCCCACATCAAACTAAGGAAGCTTAAAACAGAAAGTCAATCCCTGCCAGTCCCTCTAGATCCCAAATTTCTAAGATGTATTTCTCTTCTATTTGGATATCGACCTCTCCTCCATGTCTTGACTTCTTATGGGGCCTCATCATTTTAATCCTATGACGAGTCATAGGAGTCCCCCGAAGTGGAGAAAATCCTAAATTTCCATGATAGATTCTGAAAATTCATCTTTGGATTAGATCAGAATTTATCTTCAAAGTTAATTAATAGTAGCTTTTAGATTTTTACATATCATTGAAACCAAATACATCTGGCTCCATAAAAGAGTAGATGACTTAAATCTATGAGAAAAACCATTATGTTTCTTCCTTACTAAGGCCTTCTATGGGCCTTTCCCCTTCCTAGCCTTCTAAAGGTATGATACTAGAGTTTCTTTTTCATGCAATAATGTGATCTTTATATGAGGCCTTTCCAAAAGAGGCATAATACTTTTTCATTAGGTCATTAAATTGATATGGATACGACCACATCACTTTCTCACCATTTCTTGGGTGCACAACCTACAGGGGGAAAGCTTGTAAATATTTTCTACCTGAAAGTTCAACATATGATTGGATCAGAGCGGGTGGACCCTAGAGAGTCTGGGATTGAGACTCATGTGTTTTGACTTTTTGAGGGATGACCAACAGGAATCCCTCTACATTCACTGAAATTTTCTTACCTTTATGAACTCTTTCTCCAACCGACTTTTCCTATGTTGGTCGCCAAATTCTTAAACAGCATCCTCATAAATGAATTGAACATCCATTAATGTCTCGTAATGTAAAACCCTAGAATTCCATGTCAAATTTTTGAAAATTAAATGGGATTATTTAGGGACCAAGCTCTGAGACGGCACATAATTCTGACGCCCAGAGTGGCCAGAATGTATTTTTGAACTATTTTTAAGGTTCAATAAATAAACGTGCGGGTGGGTTTTTCTAACTTTTAAACCAGTTTTCGGATCAAAAATATGAGGGCACTGTTGAACTCAGAGTTTCGGGATTTACCTAAAAAGGAACTAACATTGGCCAGTGTGGGCTAATAGTGGAAAGTAGTTTTGGGCCGTAAATAAAATAATTAAGTAACAATTATTTTATTTTTAAATCCTTATAACTCCTAAATGGTAACTCGGATTGGAAATCTGAGAGTACTGTTGAGCTCATGAGGGCATGTTTCCCTTAGGTGGATCATAAACTCGACCGGTGCGAGTCAAGGGTAAAAGATAGTTTTCAGACTTTTTAAGAAAAATTAAAATAAAATAAACTTGATTATTTTATTTTAATTTTGAACTTTCAAAATTTTTGAAACAAAATGGCATTGTAATGCAACAAAACCTAAATTTTGTTTCATAAATGAAACAGGGTAACGACACTATAACACAACGGTAACAAAAAAGCGTTCCTCCTTTATTGATTTAACCGGGGGTGTATCATTGATACGTTGAGACAAACACTCTGAATCTATGGAGGATCGCCATTGAAAAATGATTAACGATGATTACCAATGACATTGAGCACTCCCCCTTCTCTTCGAGAGATCCATTCCTCGATGATGGATCAAGGACCTTCACAAATAGATCTTCTTCAGCGGCAGATTCTTCCTATGATCGAACTCCAACCAGGTAGGGGTTTAAATTCTTAGTGAATTAGTTTTCCCCGTTCTACCCCTATAAACAAAGAATGTGAATCAACTCTCTAACAAGTTGATATGTGGATGGATTTTCCTTGTGGGGTTGTGAAATATAATTGTGGGTTGATATCAGTATTAAATCTTAGTGATTTATAATTTATACATCGTGATCCCGCTAACACGAAAAAATCCGGACTAACATGAAAAAAGGTTGGTTGTTCATTTGGGTGTTCTTTGTGATCCCCTCCATCTCTCTATTCCTGTTCTTTTTGGCGTAATGGACAGTGGTGCATCGGCTGTAGAGGCACCAGGTAGAAGGGTCGTGGCCAAGCAGGCCATGGCACCGGTGAGAGACCACGACACCTGGTCATGGTGGCAAGTGAGAGGTGGCACGCTGGCAGCACACTGCAGCGGCTGGTAGCAGGTGGACGCAGCCACTCGGCCGGGTCGGAGATGCACGCGGTGAAAAGTCGCGGTCCACAGACTGTGGCGGTAAGCTGGACCTGTGGTAGAGTCACGGGTCACGCGTACTGGCGCTAGAGGTCGACGCCACCTGGGTGCCGTATTGGAGGAGTGGACCACACTGGAATGTTGCATCAAGAGCTGGCACGCGGTCATGGACCGTGTGCGGAGGAGGCGGTCAGCCTCAACCGGCCGCGTACGGCGTGAACCGAACACCCTTCAGGCGTCCGGGCCGGGCCGGTGGCACGAACCAGGCTGCTGGGTGGGTCGGGCCGACGGGGTGGACCAGGCCACTGGGCGGCCTGGGCTGCGGGTAGAACTAGCCTGCCAGTGCGGGCCTGGCCAGATGGAACCGGGTCGCTGGGAGACCCGACGGGCTGGACCCACAGCCCACCGGGCTGGACCAGGCCGGCCTAGACCCAACCAGGTTGAGTCAGGTCAACTGAACCAGTTCGGTCCATGCGGGTCCCTTGGGCCAGGTTGCTTGGGTCGTTCTGACCGGGTCGGACCGGGACCGAACACAACCATCCTTTGATTACTAAGATGTCAATATCTTTCAGACCGAGTGTCTGATTGATGCGCCATCTATAGAGTTGGGACCCTTGTGATGAGACAGTCCTTTGGACATACTCTAAGTGAGATTTAGTGGTATTTGATATGTGACCTATGGCTTGAGGAGTAGATTCTCCCAGAATCAAGCGCGCTACGAACAGGAATCCTATGCATGGTTGTGACGTGAAGGATATTACTAGCGGGTCTTAGTGATCCAGATGGCCCGTAGATGAGCGGGTCTTAGTGATCCAGATGGCTCAGAGAGAAGCGGATCTTAGTGATCCAAATGGACCAGAGAGGAACGGGTCTTAGTGATCCAGCTGGCCCAGAGACGAGCGGGTCTTAGTAATCCAGTTGGCCCAAAGACGAGTGGGTCTTAGTGATCCAGCTGGGCCAAAGATGAGAAGGTCTTAGTGATCAAGCTGGCCTAGAGATGATTGGGTATTAGTGATCCAATTGAACCAAAGACGAGCAGGTCTTAGTGATCCAGCAGGCCCAGAGATGAGCGAGTCTAAGTGATCCATCTAGCCCCAAAGATGAGCGGGTCTCAGTGATCCCATTGGACCAGGTAATGAGTGGTCATAGATGATTAATCCCTCAATAGTACAAGATGATCTAGATCTATGAATGATAATCTTACTTTTTATACCTTGAGTTATACCCGGTGTGATCTTTCTTTGTTATGTGATTTTTTTTGTGTGATCTTATTGTGTGGTCTTACTTTGTGGTCTTTCCTTTGTGGTTTGGGTCCCTACTGAGTATTATGTTACTCACCCCTACACAGGCCTCACTTGCATGTGTTGTGTCTCATGCAGGTGATCAACACTTCAATAGAGACCTTGGTGGTCCAGGACTAGGTGGTGCCCAGTGAGATGGGACATATGGGACGTACCTCTACGGCTACCGACAGTTATCCTCCACCCACCCTTCAGGTAGGGCTTGAGCAGACAGACCTTGGCAGCTATACTTTTCCTTGTGGTTTTGGGCTTATATTCTGGCCCCTTGTACTTTTTAATTGTATTGTACTCTCAGTAGTTATCTCAGTGATAGTTGTGGTTTACTTTGTATTTATTTTCTGCATTTTGAGCTTTGTGTGTGTGTACAAGTTTAAAGGCAATGCCTTCCCTTTTTGGGATATGCCTTCTCGGTGCCAGTCTCTAGCCTCTAGCCTATAGAAGGCGGGCTTGGGGTAGTCGCAGAACTGGCCCTGGGGGATGATTTGTGAAAAAGTGTTATTAGAGAAGGTTGATTCTACTAGAAGAACTAAGAGTCTGTAAATTTTGATGGGGTAATAGTGATAAGTGTTTCAAGATTAGATTTTAGGCTAGGGAGTCCAGTGTTGGTGCAGCGGCCGAATAATCCATACACCAGGACCCTGAATTCTATTTTCCGACTCGATACATGAAAATACTGGTTACATGTGTCTTTGAGTGTTTTCTTATGATCTTTTTGAGTCAAAGTCTGCTTTCCAGGTATAATCTATTGACTATGGTTCATCTTGATATCTTTCAGGATGCCCCCATGCAAACAGTCATCCATGATTCCAATGTGTGACCACGAGGACGGTCCACAGTGTTATGAGACTTTGGTACAAGGATCATTGCTTGATATGGCACCTTCGAGCAGTGTCCCAACAATACCATCACTCATTGTTCAGCAGTTACTATCGGTGCTTCTGATAGAGGATGCACGTAGGCTCAGTGCCATACACAAGTTCCAACGATAGATACCTCCCAAATTCATGGGAGAGATAGATCCTTAGGTCACTAAGGATTGGAAGGAGGCGGTGACACAATTATTCCACTTAGTGAGGAATCCACTTTACTAGATGGTGGTTCTAGAAGTGAGACTTTTGTAAGGATCAGTGGGGAGATGGTGGAGTTTGACCATCCAGACTCATGAGGACGCAACCCTCACATGTTCCGACTTCGAGTGACTTTTCAGAGAGGATTTCTTCCCTGCAACTTTATGCTCAGTGTACATACAGAAGATTCTTCACTTACAGCAGGGCATCCTGACAGTGTCTTAGTACTCTGTAAGGTTCACAAACCTCTCCCATTACTCTACGGATATGGTGAGGGACCCTTTCTTCAGGGCCCAGACCTTTGAGCAGGGACTCCGATGGGAGATCAGGGCATCGATGATTTCCCTTAGTATTCTTAGATTGGCTAGGTTGCTGGAGCGAGCTCTACTGGTAGAGATCTTACTCACTGAGCAGGAACCGACGGTGAGAGCTACCACCAGGTGACGGGTGGCTGAGTCATCCATGGTGGGTAGCCAACAGTTGATGTAGAGGTCCAAGTGGGCCAGACCATCCGGAGGACGACCCCAGGACTCGGAGTCAGTGGTACAAGGGCCTCCAAGGAAGCGACAGAGGTTCAAGTGAGGTGGTCCATAGGGCAGTGGAAGGGGAGCGGGAAGAGAAGAAGGCGGTGGATGGAGGTTTGAGGTTCTACCACCACCACCCCCAGGTGGTCCTCCATAAGCTCTAGGAGCCAATGGAAAGGGGTGAGGAAAGCTTCAGGTGATGGAGGCCTATGACTACGGTGCTCCAAATATGATTAGAGGTATGATATGTGTCTTCTCCACATTAGTTATAGTTCTTATAAACACATGTTCTAGTCACTCCTTCCTTTCCATGGACCTTTTTTGAAGCTCAGAGATTCTGGTGGAGTCATTGGCTCGATCCTTACAGTTATATACTCCTATGGGAGGGGATTTGATGATTACACACTAGTGCCAGTAGTGTGAGCTTACTCTTGGAGGTGAGGGATTCAGCTGGGATCTCCTAGTAGTGAAATTGAGGCCTTATGATGTCATCTTGGGTATGGATTGGTTATTAATAGTCCATGCTCAGATAGACTATTTTAGGCGCATAGTGTGGTGTGTCTACGGAGATGGGAACGGGTTTTCCTTTGTTGGAAAGAAGGAAAATGGAGCAGTTCAGGATGGACTCACACATAGGAGTGTGCAGTCGATCACTAATCAGTTGGCTAGAATGACTCTCGATGTAGTGGATGAGACGAGTCCATGGTTTCCTATAATGGTGGATGAGTACAAGGGCGTCTTTCCAGAGGATGTTCCAAGACTAAATCCTCATGGAGAGGTAGACTTATGCATTGATTTTTACACCGAGACGGCACTGATATCTACACCTGCATATTTTATGGCTCTTGTAGAGCTCTGGGTGCTGAGGGTACAGTTGGAGGACTTGTAGAAGAATAGGTTCGTAAGGCCCAGTGTTTCACCGTGGGCATCCCCAATGTTGTTTTCCAAGAAGGAAGATATAATATTGAGGTTATGTGTGGACTTCTGGTGCCTTAACCAAGTGAATTTGAAGAACAAGTATCCTCTACCGAGGATTAATGACCTCTTAAATCAAATGAAGGGTGAGAGATGGTTCTCGAATATAGGCTTCATATCATGCTATCACCAACTTCGAGTACGAGATGAGGACATCTCAAAGATGGATTTCAGATGTCACTATGGCCACTACGAGTACTTAGTGATGTCGTTTGTCATGAAGAACTCCCTAGAAGTGTTCATGGTACTCATGAACAGGAACTTCCAACCATACTTAGATCAGTTTGTATTGGTCTTCATTGATGAAATCTTGGTGTATTCAAAATCCAAGGGGGAGCACGCAATACACCTGAGGATGGTTTTGGACACACTCTGAGAGAACCAAATTTATGGAAATATCTCTAAGTTTGAGTTCTAGATATGAAAGGTCCACTTCCTAGGACATGTCATCTTAAAGGCTAGAGTTGCAGTGGATCCAGCGAAGATCAAGGTAGCACTCGCTTGGGATCCACCCAAGAGTGTTGTCGAGGTGCGAAGTTTACTTGGGTTAGCTGGGTACTATCGGAGGCTTGTACCCTAATTCTACAAAGTGACAGCACCCATAATGGTGTTGACAAATAATGGAAAACCCTTCATGTAGATAGAAGGATTCCAGTAAATCTTTCAGTATCTAAGGAAGATCTTGACGAGTGATCCTATCTTGAGGTTACCAGAGGAGGGCACCGACTGTGTGGTATAATGTGAAGCATCAGGAACCGGGCTTGGTTGTGTCCTAATTTAAGGTCAAGTAGTAATTGATTATGGATAATGACAATTGAGACTGTATGAGTAGAACTATGCAACTCATGACCTTGAGTTGGCAGTGGTAGTCTTCGCACTAAAGATGTGGCAACACTACCTTATGGGTTAATGATTTATCGTCTACTTTGACCACAAGAATATTAAGTATATACTTTCACAGAAGGATATGAACCTGAGACAATGGTATTGGGTAGGGTTCCTCTAATTCTATGACTTTGAGATAGTATATACTCTTGGAAAGGGGAACGTGGTGGCAGATGCTCTCAACAGGATATCGAGTTCACAGCTACTGAACGGGGCCTCAGAGTAGTTGGCCTCACTTTAGACATCCTTTGTGAATAGAGATAATATAGCTTTTCTTCAATCAATGGTATTTTTCCCTCCACTCTTATAGCGAGTCAAGGAGGCAAAACATGGAGATTCTAGCTGCAATACTACATGTGCTCAGATGTCCTCAGGATAAGCTCCTGAGGGATTTTCAATAGGTGGGGAGCACGTCATCCTTTTCATAGGATGCACCGTAGTACCAATGGCATTGTGGGAGGAGTTGTTGATGGAGTTCCATACATCCCATTTGGCGGTATACCCAGGTGTGGTGAAGATTTACTAGGACCTCCGACGTCAGTACTGGTGGTCAGGAATGAAGAAGGCGGTAGCATAGTTTGTCTTGAGATTCCTTGTAACGTCCCTCCCCATCCCATTGTCTTGAGAGTGCGGGGGAATGTTACTTGGCCTTAAGAGACGTTCCCAAGGTGCCAAAGGCTGACAATAAATGTCGAGGGCTTCAAGGAATAGTGGGGAATGATTTCACTTTAAGAAGATAACCCAACTCAACCAACCAACAACTAAAGATGCATGCACTTTCAAACCCAACCATGTGATACTAACAATTCCATCACAAAACACAAAACCATTCAACTTGACATGTCCACAAAACATCAGAGTACCAAGCGGAAACTAAAAAACAAAACACCACGAGCCATGACACCACCACAGCTCCACACCAAGCTCCAAGCTCTAAGATCCACCAAAACATCACAATGCACCACTAAAGGAGGGTGATGCCTTACCTTTTCCCACATCATGGTACACGACATCTACAAAGACACCAAAGTTCCAAAGTAGGGGGTGAGTACGACTACTCAGTAGGATTTCCCCAACTGACTTCCCTACACATGCCACTAGGATAAAACTGTTAGAACATTTATATAAAGCAGTTTATATAAAATAATCACAAGTGAAACCAATACCATGATCCAAACATACTCTTACCAATCCACCTCACCCAAACCAAGCACCCAAGGGAAATCCAAACAATCATTCCATAATCCATCTCACCATTTAACATTAGAACAACAATTTCCATATTGCAAAGCAACACCCAACAAAGCAACCATAATGGTGGGACTTCTGCCCATCCCGTTCACCCCATTTTCAGCTAGCGGTGATTCCCGACCACTATCTGATATGGTGTTTCTTCCAAACACAATCCATCACCTTTTATAGTGATACTTCCCACCCACTTTCACACAACATTTCAAAAAGACATAACCAAACATAACACACCAAGTCCACAACAATATGCAATTACCCATTCCCATCACATGTCGATCCACTTCAATAAATCACCCATTTATTGAAATCACTCATTTATCATTTTCCATGTCAAAACCATGATTCAATAAAACAAATTATTAGTTGAAATCCATTTCCATAAACCATTTCCTTAACCCAAGCCAAGAAAAAAAATTTAAAATATACATTTTAAAATTTAACAACAAGAACATTCAACCATAAAACCCCATTTTCCCAAAAGAATCCACAAAACATACCCAAAGGGATTTCCAACCAATTTTTCACCTCAAAACCACAATTAATTTCAAGAAAAACAAATTAATTGTAACCAAGCTTCATGTTCTAACAAAGTGGAGTCAAGAGAGAAGCCACCTACCTTTAGGGTTTGGAGAAATCGACCCTTCGCCCAAATGCACTCCAAACCGGGTGAACGCCTCCTCGAAACCACCTCAAAAACCCTTCCCTGAGGAGAACTGCCTTCGATCTACCAAGAAAACCCTTCGATTTGACTCCAAAATGATCTAAGGAGCTCCCCCAACCTCTAAAAACTGGAACTCCTGCATAATCCACGAGTGAGGGTAAGAATGAGGGAAAAAATGGGAAATTCCGAGTGGCCCAGGACTTAAAAACCCAAACTTTAAGTGGCTGCACAGTTACCCCGCATGGTTTGGAAAATCGTGCGCCAACCGTGCGGTTTCCATTGTCTCACTCAGGGACTTCGCACAGCTTGCCCGCATGGTCTGACAAACCGTGTGCTACCCATGCGGAGCCCACTGTTAAGGGTGAACAGTTTCCTAGGCTGGCCACACGGTTTGTTTAGACCGTGCGCCAACCGTGCACCCCTTCACAACCTCCACAACTTTAAAAAAAATTCCCCAGAATTTTCCAAACTTCAACCAACCACTTCAAAAAGCATAAACGAACTGAAACAAGGGTCACATACCTCAAATCGAGGGTACTACATTCTCCACACCATTGGACTTTCCATCCTCAGAAAGTAGTGAACCCACCCTTTGTCGAAAGAGCTAGGGTCATTGCTCGACCATCTCTTTCTCCCTCTCCAAAGTCTCCTCTTGGATCTAGCCATGCTGCCACAAAACCCAGACCAGACTGATGCTTTTACCCCGCAAGACTTTCTCTTGCCTATCCACAACCCGCACTGGCACATGCACCAACAAAGCATCTGGATCTAGCTCAAAATGATCCCATAGAATAACATGGCCCGGATCCGGTTGATACTTTTTTAACTGCAACACATGAAACACAGTGTGCACTGCACTGAACCTAGGTGGAAAATCCAAACGATAAGTCACCTCACCAACCCGCTCAAGAATCTCAAAAGTTCCAATATACCTCGGAGATAACTTTCCCTGCTTCCCAAACTGATGATGTCCCAACCTAGGAGAGATCCTCAAGAAAACATTATCACTCACCTCGAACGACAACAGTCATCGACGATGATCTGCATACAATTTCTAACGACTCTGAGCCATCTCCATTATCTTCCTGATTAACTTGATCTTCTCCGTAGTCTCCTGGACAAGGCTCGGTCCAACCATCGAGGACTCACCTATTTCCACCCATCATAGTGTAGAATGACACGGCCTCCAATACAACACTTCAAACGGAGCCATATGTATGGATTCCTGATAACTATTATTGTATGATAACTTAACCAACGACAAGTGCTCCTCCCACGAGCCACCAAAATCCATGACACAAGCCCGCAACATATCCTCCAAAGTTTGTATCGTTCTCTCAGATTGACCATCTGTCTGATGGTGATACGTCGTACTCATGATCAACTTAGTTCCAAGGGTTTGCTGTAAGGATTTCCAGAAACAATATGTAAACCTCGGATCTCGATCAGATACGATCGAAACTGGAACACGATGCCTCTTTACCACCTCCCGGATATATATTTTGGATAGATCCTCCACTGTATGAGATTAAAGAATTGGAATGAAATGGGCCTACTTCATTAGTCGATCCACTATAACCCAAATGGCATCGTACTTTCTAACCATTCTTGGGAGACCTATTCCAAAATACATCGTTATTTTCTCCCACTTCCAAATAGGGATTGGTAAAGACTGCAACATTCCCACTAGCCTCGGATGCTCTGCCTTGACCTGATAGCAATTCAAGCATCTCAAAACAAACTCAGTCACTATTCTTTTCATACCAGCCCACCAGAACTGCACTTTCAACGCTTTATACATTTTTTGAATTCCACGATGAACAGTCCACCTGGAATTATGATACGCCCTGAGAAGATCCTCCTAACAAGAAACTGGTACAACCATCTGATTTCAAAAACACAAAACTGAATCTCCATTCAGTTGTCAACCCTCAATGGTCTCCCCACCATTGAGTTTCTACCTCATGGTCACACACTTAGAATCAGATATTTGTGCCTCTTTAACTAGGCCAGCCAAGTTAGGAATCAACAAAATTGGAAAGAAGATCGCTATATCGCCCTGGTCCTCACATTCCAACCGCATGTCAGTTATAACCAACATCAACTGCCATTGGTCTGATGCATGTTTCACCACCTGAGCATGTGATTTTATACTTAATGCATTGTTAGGTCCACTAGTCTAGATACCCTAAGAGGGGGGGTGAATAAGGGTATGACAGATTAAAACGGCCGCCCCTTTTGATCTTGTTTTTTTGTGTAACAAAACCCTCTTCTCTCACCTTCCCGATGCAGAGTATGAACAAACCTTAAAGAATGCATAGGAAACAATTATTTTTACTTGGTTTACCCTCACTGGGCTACATCCAAAGAGTATACACCGGAAGTGTGCCGATGTACCAATTCCACTATAAGTGCACTGTTTTATACAAGTTCGAAGCAGACTCACAATCCCTCCTGGTTTATAACCACTCACAATTTGAGAAATCACTGCTCTCTCAACTAAAGTGAGCTCACTGGTTCTTCAGAAAATCCACTCCCAGTTTATAGACTTGTAGGTCTATTCATTATCATGAAAGAATACATCTTCAACTGTTGATAGATGTACTATTGAATTTCAAAGTTTATCCACTGATGAATACCCCTTTTCCCTTGAACACTGATCAATTCCTTTGGAAATACCTTCGCAAAGCACCCTACTTCGCAAAGCTCCCAATTTCGTGAAGCTCAAAAAAGCCTTCGTGAAGATCCTGCCTTTTCGTGAACCTCAAACCTTTGCAAATCTTAGGCCGTCGTGAAGCTCCTTCCTCTTCGCGAAGCACACTCCTTAGAGCACACTGCCTCGTGAAGCGCACTTATTTCGCGGAGCTAGATTATCCACTGTGAATCGCCTCTCTTTCACGAAGAACACTACCTTTGCGAACCACCTTCGTGAACCGAGAGAAAAATATTTTCTTCGAAACCTCTCCACTTCTCTCGAGGGGTTCGACCTCTATTTATAGGCGAATCCACCGACCCTCGATCCTTCCCCGCGAAGTCAACGCCATGTCATCACAAATCACGAAGCTCCGAAGTTTCTGCCAAAATTCTCTCAATCTCGCAAAGCACCACAGAAATTTTCCGATCATGGAGCTTGAAGTAATCACAGAGCATCACCGTTAATCCCTTCACGCCTTCTCCGCAAAGCTCCATCACAAATCCCTTCACCGTCGCGATGTGCTTCAACCTCTGTCATTCACGAAGCTTGACGTAATTGATAAGAACACCGTCAACATTCTTCTTGTCTTCGCGAAATTCAATCCATGAAGTCTATCTTTGTGAAACTCATTCCTTTTCCATATTTTGATGAGATCTTCAAGGATATCCACTTTTCACGATGCTCTCTAAACTCCAAATTTTGGACCCTAAAAATTTGGCAAACACTGGAAAACGATGCCACCTTGTACTACTCTTTTTATACTGCCTCCAGATCATATGTTCTTTTGTCATGGTTCTTTGTCAACATGGATTGTCAAAAACTTCTTTGGAACTCAAAAATTATCCATGTAAACCTTCTTTTTCAACAAATATAATCAACCCAAAAATGCTGCAATGTTACCTTGAGGGATTTTTTCCCAACAATCTCCCCCTTTGGGTTTGCTGACAACTCTTCTCAGAATGATTTTCTTCACTTTGATACCTCTCTGAAGCTCCTTCCAGCCACTACCACCATTCACCTCTTGCGATTTTGATAGTGTTCAAGGAATCACTTAACACGTACTCTAAGCCCACATGAGCAATGCTCGGCGTGAGAAACAAGAGTAGTATAAAAATTTCATCAATGAATCACTTCATGTCAGACACCAATTGTCGATTCCAAACTGATACCAATTACAAAATTGATACCAATTGTCGAACCACACCGATACCAATTGGTGATAGCTAGAAACCTTCTCTAACCATTCCAACATCACTGTTATGCTTTTATCACTATCCTCATCTGTCGTGATATCTATGATTTGATCGATCACTTATAACATCGTCAGATTTGAAAATTCTCCCCCTATATTAATGCTCTCCCCCTATCTCGCTGATCCACCTATCATCTTCTTCTCATATCATTCATGATTTCTCAAATAGCCACACTGTCTCCCCCTTGAACAATTACTATTTTCTCCCCCTTTGTCAACAAACCCAAAGGGCACTCCTCTGTGGTCTGTGACAGGGTAAAAACACATATTAGAACATTAGGTAAAAACACATCATACCTCGGGGAGAGGGGGTCATTCCACATCCACACTCTTTTAAGTGCAGGGAGTTGACTGAACTCCTAGAGCCAGTTGATGCCTTTCAAATGCTTCCTTGGGTAAGGCCTTTGTCAGAATGTCTGTAACCTGTAGTTCTGTTGGCACATACTCCAACTTCACAATCCCATGCTCAACTTTCTCCTTGATAAAATGATACTTTATCTCAATGTTCTTTGTCCTTGAGTGATGGAAGGGATTTTTGCTGAGATTTATAGCACTTTAGTTATCGCACTGGATTCTGATCGGA
Organism: Viscum album; assembly: GCA_963277665.1. NCBI lineage: Eukaryota > Viridiplantae > Streptophyta > Magnoliopsida > Santalales > Viscaceae > Viscum > Viscum album. Next base: position 36,983,331 of record OY728127.1, on the reverse strand, counting down.
GACTTCACTTCAACTCACATATCATCAAGTTGTTGCTTCATCCACAATAATTGTGTGCATGCTTGAGTGGCCGCAATATACTCAGCTTCTGCGATGCTCAATGAAATGAAATCTTTCTTCTTGCTCAGCCAAGCAATACATAGTCCACCAAGATAGAATGCACCTCCTGATGTTGATTTCCTATCATCCGCTGAACCGGCCCAATCTGCATCAGTATATCCCAATAACTCTGTCTGAGATTTTTCATTATACATCAAGACGAAATCCACCATGCCCTTAATATACCAAAGTATTCTCTTCACTATAAGCATGTGGCTTTCCTTGGGATTGCTTTGATATCGCGCTCCTTGGCATGTGGCGAAAACAATATCAGGTCTCATCGTTGTCAGGTACAATAAACTACCAATAATATTCATGTATTCTATGATATTAACTGCCTTTCCATTATCATCTTTTGATAATTTCATCTGAGTTACAACCGGAGTCTTCATCTCCTAGGAATTTTCCATTCCAAATCTTCTCAAAACATCCTTGGCATATTTGGATTGAGAAATGAATGTTTCATTCCTTCCTTGTGATACTTGTAAACCAAGGAAAAATGTTATCTCTCCAATCATTGACATTTCAAACTCACTTTTCATGAATTCAGAAAATTGTCTGCACTGAGATTCATCTGATCCTCCAAATATTATGTCATTTACAAAAACCAGAACCATCATCCTTTTATTACTGTTGTTGTTGAAATAGATATTGTAATCAACTCCAGCACACTAGAAACCAAGCTTCTTCAAGTACTGATCAAGCCTTGAGTACCATGATCTTGGTGCTTGTTTCAGCCCATACAACGCCTTCTTCAGTCTGCAAACCTTGTTCTCATCCTCATGAATGATAAAACCATCTAGATGCTAAATATACACTTCTTCCTCCAGAACCCCATTCAAAAATGCAGATTTGACGTCCATCTGGAAAACTTTGAACTTCCGTTGCACTGCAATGGATAGAAATAATCTGATTTTCTCTAGTCTCTGAAGGTTCTGGGCGCAGCAGAAGCCTATGGGTGGATGTGCCCACTTGGATTTTTTTCATTAGCAATGATCAATCCGGGATCAATACGACGATAAACGCCAGTCTCCACAGATCGAATCACAGAAAAAGACAAAGAAGAAGGTTTGTCCTGGAACCACAAACAAGGATCGTTACAGGTTGATTATAATTAATTTAATCAATTGAAAATAAATACCTTTTGGGTGTTCTTCCTTCGTTGATGTTCTCGATCATGTTCGGATGTGATTCATCATTGCATCGTAGAATCCAAGTGTAGACTTCCTCTAGCGGTGATCCACACGTGTACCTCCTATCTCGGGACGTCTCCAAAGTAGTCTTCGGGTGCTAGCGTGGAGAAACCTTTGATTGCGTTGTTCGCCTTAGATCGTCTTGATCCGATGGAAGAGGATCTCTCTCGGTCTTGAGAGCGTTCTTAGAGGAAGAGTTTCTTTTGGCCTTGAAAGAATTCTCCAGAGTTTTTGGGCACAATGATTCTCTTGTGTGTTGGAAAAGAGTTGGGGTTGTGAGGATATTTATAATCAGGTTTGAGGTTGTAGAGTTATGACAATAAATAAATGTGTTACGCGTTTTATTTATTTCATTTAATCTTATTTAAAACCCCCATGTAGAATAATTAATTCATTGACATGCGCCCACACTGATTATAATAAATATCATTTAAAACAATATTATATCCTCAAAATCCCGACTGGAAAAACTACACGGCGTGTATTAATAAATACACGGCATGTACTTGTTTTTCATTGAAAACTACACGGCGTGTACATTCAATGTACACGGCATGTATATATTGTTTTCATTTATTCATTTCCTTTCCATAAAGAAAACTACACAGAATGTAATTATTAATACACAGCGTGTACTTGTTTTCCATGAAAAACTACACGGCGTGTAATCTTTAATATACGATGTTTATATCTTGTTTTTCATTTCCTTCTTCCTCCATCATTAAAACGATTTAAGCTTCCTTGAATAATTATTAAACCACGTACGGGAATAATCTTTATTCTACTTGAGATACTTGAATACACTTAGTGTGTGATGCTCTAGGTCTCTTTCTCATTGGCATTAGGCGAGCTTGCCTAAAGTCCAAGATTACCGTCTAGCAACAGGTCAAGGCACCCAAGAGAAAGAAGTTGATGCCGCATTGACGTATCACCTCATACGAACGCTTAATGTGTAATTTAATCCATTTGTCTCAATATCTCATCAAGAAGGTTTCATGGTAGTGTCATAAACCTATAGTCTTGATCCGTAATTATTTGAATACCTGAAATAAACTCGTCGTTCACACCATGGCCATGGAATTTAATGCGACAGTTTTATTTCAATCAAAGGGCCGAGATATCAACTTCCATAAATGGAAGGTACAAATCCTTCCTCAACTTATCCATTAACAACATGTCACTCGTGACGCACCCAACGTACCCTACTTTCTGCCAACTGTCTGCATGACGGTTTTCATCAGTAAATCTAAGTGCGCGAGTCATGACATGAGTTAATGATAATCTTCCAGTCTAAGGACCATTACACACGCTTGTAGATAGCAATGTCTGATGACACCAAGACATGTGGAATTGCTACTGGTGGGTCTGTTATCATAATCTCCCATCTTGGAGATTACCAAGTGCGAACTCTATGAGAGAGAGTCTCGTCTTCTTACGAGTACTCGCACATGATGGTCTGTATACTATGTGCCCTATCATAGTATGTCATCCAATCGCAGAACTTTATTTAAGAATATTGTTATAGAATTTCAAGGTTCTCATCATAGAGTGGATCTTCCAAGACCTTATTAATGAAAAAAATATTCCAGGACATTATTATATTATATTCATGAAGAACAATGAACAATATAATAAGTGAACATTCATGTAATAAAAGTACAAAATAGTTGGTTCTCAGGACACCAACCCTTACAAACTCCCACTTGGACTAGAGCCAACTGCCTATGACTTTTAGTCCGCTAGACCACACATGATGATCATGTTTTTGCTGAGTCAATTCTTTAGTCAAGGGGTCTGCCACGTTGTCTTCTGTGGAAATACTGCTCATTGTAACTTCACCTCTCTGAGAAAAATCCCTCAAGAGATGATACTTCTAAAGTATGTGCTTTGACTGCTGATGTGACCTTGGCTCTTTTGCAAGTGCCACCACTGCAGTATTATCACAATAGAGTGTGATAGGATCTTTACTGCTCGGTACTACATCTAGCTCTTGGACGAAGCTTCACATCCATACTGCTTCTTTAGCTACCTCAGAAGCTGTGATATACTCGGACTCCGCTGTAGAATCTTCCACCACACTTTGTTTTGAGCTCTTCCATCTCACTGCACCTCCATTCAAACTGAAGATGTATCCAGTCTGCGACTTCATGTCATCTTGATCAGTCTGGAAACTAGCATCTACATGTCCTCTGATGACTAGTTCCTCATCTCCTCCATAAACCAGGAACATATCCTTAGTACGCCTCAGATACTTAAGGATAGTCTTGAATTCCATCCAATGGCGGTCTCCTGGATCATCTTGATATCTTCCTACCGCACTTAATGCATAAGCAACATCTATCCTCGTACATAGCATATCATACATGACTGACCCAATCGCAAATGTGTAAGGGATCCTTACCATTATCTTTCTTTTCTCATGTGTCTGAGGAAACATTTTCTTGGAAAGATGAATGCCATGTGAAACTGGAAACAATCCCCTCTTGGATTGTTCCATACTGAATCTCTTCAGTATCTTTTCAATGTATGTACTTTGACTCAGGCCCAGCATTCTCTTGGATCTATCACAATGGATCTTGATCCCAATAATATATGTTGCCTTTCCCAAGTATTTCATGGAGAATCATTTATGAAACCATGCCTTAACTGACTGTAAGACAGGTACTTAGTTTCCAATTAGTAATATTTCATCAACATATACTATTAGGAAAACAACTGCACTTTCACTAAACCTTTTGTAGACACAAGGCTCACATTCGTTCTTAACAAAGCCAAATTCTGTTATAGATTCATCAAAACGAATGTTCCATGACCTTGATGTTTGCTTTAATCCATAAATGGATTTCTGCAACTTGCATACCTTGTTGGCATCCTTTGGAATCACAAACCCTTCAGGTTATTTCATGTAGACATCTTCCTGGAGGTTCCCGTTAAGGAAAGATATTTTGACATCCATTTTCTAAATTTCATAATCATGGTAAGAGGAAATGGCCAATAGGATTTTGATATATTTAAGCATCGCAACCGGAGAAAAGGTTTCATCATAGTCAATTACTTGACGTTGTCTAAAACCTTTTGCAACCAGTCGTGCTTTATAGGTGCTGACTTGCCCCTCCATGTCCAGTTTCTTCTTAAATACTCATTTATTACCAATAGGCTTTACATCAACTGGAGGATCTACCAAAATCCAGACTTGGTTTTGGTACATGGAATCCATTTCAGAATTTATGGATTCTTTCCACTTGGCAACGTATGTGCCTTTAACTGATTCCTTGTAGGTAAGAGGATCATCATTGTCAACCAATAATGAGTCACCATCCTCAGTGACAATAAAACCATATCGTTCTGGTTCTCTCACCTCTCTCGTGCTCCTACGCAGTTCTTGTATCTCTGGAACAGATTTTTCTTCCACGGGGCTTTGTGGAATCTGTTCTTGTACCAACTCTTGTGTATCTTGAGCCTCAACTTCATCGAAGTATATCTCGCTCCCACTATCTCTTTTGGAGATGTGCTCCCTCTCAAGGAATATGGTGTGTCTTTCCACTGTAAACTTTTTGTCTGAGGGGTTGTATAGGTAATATCCCTTTGTTTCCTTGGAATATCCTATAAAGATACACTTTGTGCCTCAGGGTGCAAGTTTGTTACCTGAAGAGGCCTTAACAAATGCTTCGCTACCCCACACATGTAAATTCGATAACATGGCTTTTCGTCCACTCCATAACTCGTATGGAATACCATTTATCGATTTAGTTGGTACTTGGTTTAGTATGTGTGTTGCTGTTTGTAATGAATATCCCCAAAAGGATAATGGAAGAATCGCATGACTCATCATTGATCTCACCATGTCCAACAGGGTGTGGTTCCTCCTTTCGCTTACACCATTACACTGTGGCGTGTAAGGAGGAGTGAGTTGAGATAGAATCCCAAACTCCCGTAAGAAATCAATGAAGTCATGATTAAGATATTCTCCTCCTCTTTCTGAGCGGAGTTTCTTAATCTTCTTACCAAGCTGGTTCTCAACTTCATTCTTGTATTCTTTGAACCGATCAAAAGAATCTGACTTATACCTCATTAAGTAGATATATCCATATCTACTAAAATCATCATTAAAAGTTATGAAGTATGAGAACCCACCCCTTGCCTCAACTGGAAATGGCCCACACACATCTGTGTGAACTAATTCTATAAGCTCTTTAGCTCTTTCACCTTTCCCACTAAATGGGGTTTTGGTCATTTTGCCTTGTAGACACGCATGACATACACCAAGTGGTTTTAGTTCGAAATAATCTAAATACCCATCTTGATGTAATTTTTTCAAACTTTTCTCATTGACATGACCTAGACGGTGATGCCAAAGTTGGGTGTGGTATGAGTCATGTGAATTAACTTTGTCATCGATTTCCATTACTTGGTTTGTGTATTCTAACACATAAAGGTCGTTATATAAATGTGCCCTACCAAAACAAATGTTATCTTTATAAAAGTATCAACATCCACTTCCAAACTTGAAGATGAATCCATCAGTATCTAATCTGGATATTGAAATAATGTTTTTGGTTACAGAGGGTACATAATAACATCCTTTAAAAAATAATACCATCCCTGTAGGCAATGTGAGATGGTAGTCTCCGACAGCTAAAACAGCGAGTCTGGCTCCGTTGGTTGCTCGTAGATCTACCTCCCCTCGATCAATCTTCTTTAATCCACTTGGTTCCTATATTTGGATACAGTTGTGAGCACCAAAAGCAGTATCTAATACCCAATTTGTAGAAATAGATAGATTGCATTCGATGACAAACGCACCTGAAGCTTCCCCTTGCTTCCTAGGCTGGGTACAGTTTTTCTTCCAGTGGCCCTTCTTGCCACATGCGAAACAAACAGCATCATGTTCCTTTGCCTCCCCTTTGATCTTCCTTTTCTTGGAAGGCCTTGAAGAAGCTTTGGGATTAAAGCTCTTCACCTTCCCTTTCCTTTTATTCACCATAAGGACAGAAGGCTTTTCCCGCTTCATGTCTTTATCTACTTGGCGAATAAGGATAAGAAGATCAGATAGAGACTTCTCAATGTTGTTCATGTTGAAGTTCACAACAAAGTTTGAGAAGCTCTGGGGGGGAGTGATGCAAGAATGAGACCAATACCCAGTTCTTCAGGGAGTTTAAACCCTAGAACCTCCAAGCGCTCAATGTAGCCAATGAGCTTGACTACATGAGGCTCATCTGGGGCACCCTCTCCAAGCTTGCTCTGAAATAGAGCCTTGGATATCTCAAACCTTTCCTGTCTTTCTCTCTCCTGGTATAGACCACGGAGGTGCTCGAGCATGCTATAGTCATCCATGTCTTCATGAGACTTCATGAGCTCACTAGACATAGATGATAGCATCAAACATTGAACATCTAGATCGTCGTTCAAATGTTGATCATAGACCAGGAAATCTTTATCACTTGCCCCTGGGGCAGGAGAATCAGGAAGTGAGGACTCCAGCACGTAAAACTTTCATTCATGGCGTAGGATAACCCGAAGGCGCCTAAACAATTTTTGAAAGTTACTACCGGTGAGGATATTGTCTTTACCCAGAATTGATCGCAGAGAAAATGTGGTTGACGAGTTTTTCATTTCGATTCTACAAATTAAAAGAGCATATTTATCAGTACTTTCTTGATTACATTTTATGAAAAATAATAAATGAATTTATTAATTCTACCACTATTTTATCAAGTCCCAATGGCCCTCACCATTGAACTCGGAATGTCCAGTTGCTTTGACATTCTAGTGTCAAGGATACATATTCCCCTTTGCATAACCCCAAAAAGGGTTGGTCAATCTATTTGAAGGTATTTAGGTAGGAAATTCTTTGCCAACTGTGAGCTTACAGTTCCTTGATCTGTTGAGTGGACTCCCCAATCCTGAAATCCTGACTTGGATTTCCTCAACTCTTGCCTCCAATATTACACCAAGTCTAGAAAGGGCTACTTCTCTTGATGTAATATGGTTAAGTCAACCTGAAACCTTTCATAAGGGCTTACTTTATAAAAGTAAGTGTCCCAACAAGGGTTGGTCAAACACATAGTTTTATTGAGTCTCGCCCTTAATCAGGTAACGGAAGGCTTGGTCTGACTTAATATGGTATTGAGGGATTTTAGTCCTTTATGCATAGTTTCGCATTATCACATGCTTTTTAATATTAATTGATGCTTGCTTAAGTGATTAACCATGTTATGATAATGTTTACACATAGTCCGGTTTTTATTTTATTCCATCTTTGCATGCTTGTTCATTTTATTAACTATGTGATCGCGACAACACATACATAATAAATAAACCATACAATTTAGACAGAAATAAAATAATATGGCATGATCATGAGATTTTATTGGTTATCTTATCTAGCGATTTTTGATAAGCTAACCCTGGCCTAGGGAAAACACCTTGAACCCAATGGTTCGTGTTTTGCAGCTCCCACCTGTCCACCTTTGTATCTTCTTGCGTCGGTTTCGCCTCGGCTTCGGGATTTGAACTGTATCCTCTGGCTTGGGAGATCCACCATTACATGGGTTTACATTAAAGAAACCATGGGAATGCAGGCCCTGCATTTTATTGGAAGAAGGCTCGCAGGCCAAAAAATTCAAATTAAATAAATTTAAATGAAACCATACACATACAAAGGGTTTTTGTTCTAGCTCATGATCATCCATAGAATGCAACGACATTTACGCATATTTAGAATTCAAATTCTTTTAATCGTTCTTTCATTTAAGATAAGTCGCGCTCGAATTCAATTAATTATGATCTTATAATTAATCAATTATTTATCTTAAATTCCTTTCTGAATTTCCTTGAGATTCTTCTCATCCATATTCCTTGTACAGGTCTTTGTACATTGGAGGAAACCTGGTGAAATTCCATTTCTGTAAAGTACACGGCGTGTAGTTTATAATTAAACGGCGTGTATTTCTTTTCACCCTTTATCCAAAGTACATGCCGGGGGATTTGGCGTGTTTTTTGTACTTTGGAAATTTTGGAGTACACAGCGTGTAGATAAATCATACACGGTGTGTACTTCCTTGTTACACGGTAACCAGCCTGGCAACCCCGTGTACGCGGTACGCGGCTTATCCTTGTACACGGTTTCACCTGGTCCGGAACAGACTACACAGCATGTTGCTCCAACATACACACCCTGTATTCCAGTTTCCACGTGTTGTTCAATTCTAGTCAACATGGCGTGATTAATACTTAGGCATATTCAATTCATACGGCATGGTTTGGCGGACCAGTGCCGGTTCGTTGAACCTAAGTACACGGCGTGTAGTTTTAATTACACGTCGTGTAATCCCGTGTTGTACAGACAGAAAGAGTGTCTCCTCCGGATGAATTCCTCATTTTTATTTTAATCAAAAATTAAAATTAAAAGGTTGTTTTTGTTATATGAATTGAGAAAAGAAAGAGGAATAATAGATCTCGTTTATTCAGATTTATAGAATGATTTATTTCGAATTGAATCAAATATAAATGCGTAAATTATCAACGAAAATTAAATAACTATAATCAACGTTGTAACCTCCTTTGATACCAGTTGAAGGTTCTGGGCGCAGCAGAAGTGTGTGGTTGGATGTGCCCACTTGGCTTTTTGTCATTAGAAATGATCAATATGGGATCAATATGATGATAAATGCTAATCCCCACGGATTGAATCACAGAAAAAGACAAAGAAGAAGGTTTGTCCCGGAACCACAAACAAGGATCGTTACAAGTTGATTATAATTAATTTAATCAATTGAAAAGAAATACCTTTTGGGTGTTCTTCCTTTTTTGATGTTCTCTATCAGGTTCTGATGTGATTCGTCATTGCGTCATAGAATCCAAGTGTAGACTTCCTCTAGCGGTGATCCACACGTGTACCTCGTATCTCGAGACGTCGCCAAAGGAGTCTTCGGGTGCTAGCGTGGAGAAAACTTTTCTTGCGTTGTCCGCCTTATATCGTCTTGATCTGATGGAAGAGGATCTCTCTCGGTCTTGAGAGAGTTCTTAGAGGAAGAGGTTCTTTCGTCCTTGAAATAATTATCCAGAGTTGTTGTGCACAACGATTCTCTTGTGTGTCGAAAAAGAGTTGGGGTTGTGAGGATATTTATAATCAGGTTTGAGGTTGTAGAGTTATGACAATAAATAAACGCTTTACGCGTTTTATTTATTTCATTGAATCTTATTTAAAATTCTCATGTCGAATAATTAATTCCTTTACATGCACCCATGCTGATTATAATAAATATCATTTAAAACAATATTATATCCTCAAAATCCCGACTGGAAAAACTACACGGCGTGTATTAATAAATACACGGTGTGTACTTGTTTTTCATTGAAAACTACACGGCGTGTACATTCAATGTACATGGCGTGTATATCTTGTTTTCATTTATTCATTTTCTTTCCATAAAGAAAACTACACGGCGTGTAATTATTAATACACGGCGTATACTTGTTTTCCATGAAAAACTACACGGTGTGTAATCTTTAATACACGACGTGTATATCTTGTTTTTAATTTCCTTCTTCCTCCATCATTAAAACGATTTAGGATTACTTTAATAATTATTAAACCACATATGGTAATAATATTTATTATACTTGAGATACTTGAATACACTTAGTGTGTGACCCTCTAGGCCGCTTTCTCATTGGCATTAGGCGAGCTTTCCTAAAGTCCAAGATTACTGTCTAGAAACAGGTCAAGGCACCCAAGAGAAATAAGTTGATGCCGCATTGACGTATCACCTCATATGAATGCTCACTGTGTAATTTAATCCCTTTGTCTCAATATCTCATCAAGCAGGTTTCATGGCAGTGTCATAAACCTATATGCTTGATCTGTCGTTCTTTGACTACCTGAAATAAACTCATCGTTCACACCATGGCCATGGAATTTAATGCGACAATTCTATTTCAATCAAAGGGACGAGATATCAACTTCCCTAAATGGAAGGGAAAAATACTTCCTCGACTTATCCATTAACAACATGTCACTCGTGAGGCATCCAACGTACCCTACTTCTCTCCAACTGTCTGCGTGATGGTTTTCGTCAGTAAATCTAAGTGCGCGAGTCATGACATGAGTTAATGATAATCTTACAGTCTAAGGACCATTACACACACTTGTAGATAGCAATGTTCGATGACACCAAGACATGCGGAATTCCTACTGGAGGGTCTGTTCTCATAATCTCCCATCTTAGAGATTACCAAGTGTGAACTCCATGAGAGAGAGTCTCGTCTTCTTACGAGTACTCGCACATGACGGTCTATATACTATGTTTCCTATCATAGTATGTCATCCAACCACAGAACTTTATTTAAGAATATTGTTATATCATTTCAAGGTTCTAATCATAGCGGGGATCTACCATGACCTTATTAATGAAAAAAATATTCCAGGACATTATTATATTATATTCATGCAGAACAATGAACAATATAATAAGTGAACATTCATGTAATCAAAGTACAAAACAGTTGGTTCTCAGGACACCAACCCTTACAGTCTCACAACCGGTGAAAATGTCTCATCAACATCTATTCCCTCTATCTGGGAGTACCCCTTGCACACTATTTGTGCTTTGTTTTGAATGAATCTTCCATCTTCATTCATCTTGTTGTGATAGACCCATTTAGTACCAATGACATTCTTATTTGTTGGCCTCGAAACAATATCCCATGACTGATTCTTCTCAATTTGATCTAGCTCTTCATTTATTGCCTGAATCTAGTTTTCATCTTCAGCTGTATCAGCAAAGCATTTCAGCTCAACTTGAGATAGGAAATATGTCTGCTTTAGTGACTTCATTCTTCTTATCTGAACTGGAGATGACTGATCACCAATGATATTCTTGATAGAAATGAGCATCCAGAAGAAGCCCCAAACAGGTGGGTTATCAAAAAAAATTCCATCGACAGTCGGCGTAAACTTATCGACGTCGGAGAAGAGTAGCCCGGTCTTAGCCAAGGACCACGCGTGGAGGATTTTAAGCACAAAATTAAACCGTAAAATACCTGGTTTAAATCTGAATCTGTGCACGACGTCTGCTCGTCGTTGGCAATCGTTGCTCGAAGAATCCAAAGCCGAATTCCTCTAGATCATACACACGTGCTAAAAGGAATCCATGGGAGTGTCGTTCATTGTAATCCGGGTGCTAGCGCGGATTTGCGATGATGCCTTCGACGCTCCAACGACCACCGCATCGCATCGCTAGCGATGCCCGAGAGAGAGCTCCATCCGAGCTCCTTGGATCTAGAGCATCTCTCTCTAGAATGTGGGAGAGAGGATAAGAGAGATAAGATCCATGAATAGTGTTTGGAAAATTCCCCTCCTCTTCTATTTATAGTGCACAATTAAAATACCTGGTATCACCTCGCCGACTCCCGAATACTTAACGCACTATCAACGACATTTATGACTACTACACTAAGTCATGAATATTATTATCATTTACTTGTAATATATTAAATATATTACATGATAATAATTGATTCATTAACTCGACTCGTCGCTCCCATAAATATTAATTGAACCTTGAATAATTTAATATTCGTCAATTAATATTTTTTCATGTATTTACTTAAAAAATCATAAATAGATTTAATAAATAAATTCAATACTCATTATTCTAAACTCGAATAATATGAATTTATTTATTGCATTGGTGATCGTTTAACTTTGGACAATTCCCGGACCCTTGTGGTGGGGCTCACTATGTCCAATTCTCCTATTCAACTGAATAGGGAAGATTCTTGAATACGCTATTGTGTGTGACCCTCTAGGACCTTATTTTGACAGCCGTGAATAGTATTCACAGACCAAGAGCGGGATCTAGCAACCCATCATAGCCCCTGAAGAAATAAGAATTGTCACAGTAGCGACAACCAACCTACGAACATGCACTGTGTAATATAATCTCTTTGTCTATAATATCTCATAAAGTAGGACGCACTCTCGTGTCATCACTCTTTTCTTGCTTTATTGTTTATTGATGTAACTGGATGGATTTACCCTTGACTGCCATGGCCATGGTCTTATAAAGGTACTTCCATCCATATCAACATGGCCAGAGATATATTACTTCCATAACCCAGAAGCGACAAATCCTTTCTTGACCATTCAACCAATGCCATGCCACCAACGACGCACCCGACACAAACTACCTCGCCACTACTTCATCGCCATGGTTTTCATCTTGCATAAAAGTACGTAATCAAGTGACATACATTGATAATGATCTCAAGTCAGGAGACCATTACACATGATAGTAGATAAGAACATCCAATGACACCTGAAACATGTGGAGTTCCTATTGGCGGGTATGTCCTCATGATCTCACTTCTAGAGATCACCAAGTGTGAACTTCATGAGATTAAGTCTCAATGCTTATGAGCCCCCAGCACCTGATGGTCAGACATCTACTGTGTCCAATCAGTAAGATGTATCTAGACCATAGAACATATATTTAAGATTAATTTCATAGTATCTAGAGGTTCTCATTATAGCCTGGGAACTGATATAACCTTTCGATATGAAAATTAATCTTTGGACATTATCATTTCAATAGTGGACGTAGAAAAGTCTACACTATAATGGTAAGATGACATCATGCATAGATTACTGTATACACGATATGGTAATCAAAAGCACATAATAGTTGGGTCTAGGGCACCCACTATTTCAACACTCCCACTTACACTAGAGCCAACTTTCTAACCAAACTTATTAGATACTCACATGATAAGCATCATGTTTCTGCTGAGTAAAGGCCTTAGATACTAGGTCCACCACGGTTCCACCGCATGGCTATTCTTCTATAGCGACCTCATCTCTTTGATTAAAACTTCTCTAGAGATGGTATCCCGAGTATATACCTTTTTGTCCACTGTCATAACTTGACATCTTGGCTAGTAAGAATATCATAATCTACATTATGATAATACTTTTCTCACCAGGTGCGATTCCAAGAACTGGAACAAATCATTGCATTTAACTGCTTCTTAGATATCTTAGAAGCTACAATGTACTCAGTCTTGTAGATATGGCCACCACAGGCTTACATGTGCTTGACTCGCTCATCGCCTTTAGCCTAACTACAATACTGGATTACATTGATCTATAGAAGACTAGTTTTTATCGCCAAAAAATAGTATCCTTTCTTCTCCACTTACCAGGTACATATCTTTTGTACTTTCTGAAGTACAATTAGATTGTTCTGACTACATCCCTTGCAGTGCTCCTGGATATGACTGATATTTTCTTATTTTAAAATATACCTTGGAAATATCGTTTCTTGTACATATCATGGCATACGTGATTGATCCATCGTTCCGACGTATGGATTTCAACTCACCACATTTATCTCTTCCCATGTCACGGACAGGTCAACATGGAGAGATTATGCCTTGTGACATAGGCAACAATTCATCTCTTGAATTGTTCCAACATGTATTTTTCAATACAATGTCACTATATGTACGATTGACTAGGACCAAGAAACCTATAGATCTACCTTAGTAGATCATGTTCCCTAGAACTTAGGTTGCTACTTTAAGTCAATCATTGGAGAGTAAATTTCATTTTGGTCTTAACTAACTGTCAGAACAATGTCTGTTTTCCATATGTTACCAAACATATTACTTATTGGAAAACTTTAGCGCTCCTACTAACCTCTGGTAGACACATGTAAAACATTTGTTTTAAATTTATATACTATGATCATGTTGCTTACTTTAATCCTAAACTGGATTTTAGTAACTTGAAACCTTTATTAGCATTCTGTGATGTGACCATCCCTTTCTGGTTGTGTCGTATAGATACCATCCAAAATTGGTGGTCATGACATCCAATTCTAAATAAATTGATCATATATATTAGCTATGATAAGTAAAATTCTAACAGATTTAGGCATAACGACTTGGTCAAATCAGTCGAACCTTATTGGTACCAAGCTCTTACCATCCATGTATCAACTTACTTAAATACCCACCGTAGTATTCAAAATAATATCCCCTTTTCACTTTGATACATGGAATCCATTAATTGAATTTTAGTTAGTCTTATCAATTTTAGATAATTTCTATATACTGCTTAATTGTAAGAAATATTATTCACATTGAATAATAGATCACGGTGAATATAAAATCTATCACCAAGGTTTTATCCTCCCTACGCAGTATGTGTATCCGGAATATACTTTGTTCCACATGCGCTTGTGGTACTAGATCCTATGCCAACTACTTGTACATTTTGAGCATTGATAAAACACAAGTCAATATAGCTCCCACTATATCTAATAGATATGTGCACCCTTATATAGAAGTGTAGTCTATTTCTTGACTACCTACTCTTCTATCTTAGGGATTTATGTAACATCCTAAACAACTGTTAGGATTATTACACTAAATGCACAATGTGTTTGTCTTGACGCAAGTTTGTTTATATCCTAACAAAGTCTTTTCATCTAAACACATGTTCTTATGAAATAATAGGTTTACATCATACTATGACTCGTATGATATCCATTTTTCATTATAGTTGGAATATGGTTGTGGGATTTCATTGTTATTTGCAAAGCATTTCATGAAATATAATGGAAGTTTCTGCTAGTTCCAAAATTGATATTACTTACATCAATACTTTGATGTATAAAATGTGCGTTTAGGAATTACTCTATGCTACATTTTTTTGATCAATGTTGATATGTAAGACTTCATCATCAATCCTCCCCATTAACATCAATGTCGTGATGTCGATAAGGTAATGTGCGTTTAGGAATTGCTCCACGCTACATTATCACGATTGATGAATGCTTGGTCGAGATATTCTTCGGTATCCCAACCCGAAGCAACTCATATATCCTGACCATGCAAATACTTCACTTTGATATTCCTTAATTACTTAAAAGAATCTCATGAAGTATATATACCTCTAGCTTATACTTGGAATAGTTCACACTTTTGTGTTGAACTATTTCCAAAAGCTTTGTGACGTACCTTTATTTCTAAAGGCTCCTTTGTCCAAACTAAAAACATCAATAATACCAAAAGTATTTATTTGTGTCGAGCCTAAATACCATACTTAGTATATTCATGACGTCCATTTTTAGTATTACTTGACAAATAATTATCCTGTCACAACTGGGTATAAGTCTTACATTTATATTCATCATTAATTGCCTATGATTCATGTATTACTGAACTAGTGATTGAGTTTACCAAAAACAACATTCATTCCAGAAACTGAAAGAATTTCTCCTTGCGTCCAAGGACACATGAGATTAATGTCTTTGGTTATACTCAACAATAGTTCAACACGAATCTTTCGTTTGGAAATTAAAGAAGCTGTGTACTTTTCACCACTGGCCTAGGTATCACCCTTTCACAGCCACTTGGAGAATACACCTGGATTCTAGTAAGGTTTCTATACTAACTTTTTTATCATATTAGAATACACATATGTTACCAACATATTTTATTTAATACCCAAGTAGTAAAAGAGAAACATTACATTGATTAATATGCCTGATGTAGAAGCGACAACTTGCTCTTTTAAATCAGGTTATTGTTTTTAAACTTCCATAGTATTATTTTTATAATATTCAATACAAATAACCTCTGTTAATACCTCATTAATTGAAGGACGTGGCAAATATGTCATTGGAATTAAATGCGTTTGACCTTTTCACATTGTCTTTCAATTTATCCACCATAAGAATTAAAGCTTAATTGTCTTTTATTCTTATTCACTTTGCGAACCTTACCTAAATTGGTAATGAAGTGTTTACCCAATACTTGTTCATTTTGTAACTTAAAACGAGACTTGAGTATTGTGGTGAAAATGATATTTAAATATCATGATCGATCTTTCAATTTACACATGTCGGTATAAACTTCGCCTAATTCATATCATTGATTCGCTTTCTCTTTGCAAATTTCTCGGAGATGAGACTTTATGTTATATCATCTATGTCCTGGTGTAGCGACCGCAACTAACACTGAACGTTGATGAAAGCATAATGATATGGTTATCATATGCTTTTTACATTAGTCTCCTATAATCAATTTTTCACCCACTCTTCTTGAGGTAGTTTGACAATGTTGGGGACACTGACACCTTGAGTTTCCTATATCATAGTACTATGCGCACGCGCCTGTACTATTCATGGATACTCATATCAATGTGGACTTTTACTTTTTCCATTATAATATTTCAGTTTAAACTTGTGGAATAACTTGCCATTTTTCTACAAAAATAAATTTTAGCATATGAGTGCCTTTTATCTGGATTACCAGTTTAGACATTTTGATTAATTACTTAAATCATTTAATGTCTCCCACTATTTTATCAGATTCTAGGAACCCTCTGTACTAGAATCGGAATACTCTGTCGCTTGAGTATTCTAGTGTCAAGGATCCCGGAACCACCCCTCATAGTCTACAAGATAAGGCTACGCCACTACTTGGAGGGTTCTAGGTAGGCTCTTGGCTGGTCGACCGCTTTAACTTGCGGCTCCTTGATCTGTTGAGTGAAGTCCCAGCTTCTTAAAATCAAAATTTGATTTACTCAACGCTTTCCTCTAAAATTATTGCAAGTTAGATAGGGCTAATCCTTACTAGAACTTTAGTTAATTCAACCCATCATTCTTATAAGGACTCCCCAGCAGTAAGAGGCACCCTCAGCTAAGGCATGAACCGGCACCTCAAACAGCTGGTTTTGTCCAAATTTGAATGACGGAAGGTTGTTTGGACTTAATATATTTTTGAGGGTTTTATTATTTTTAGTGTGACGAAAGAAATCATTTTCTAATTTTATAATCACGTACTATGTGATCGTACTCACAACTGACCGTGCAAGAAATAGAAATTTCATCGCGTCACATGTTCATTTTATCTTGCATGCTTGTTTATTATTATACTATGTGATCGCGTAATAAATTACACATGCACAAAAATAATAAACCATGCAGAAATAAAACGAACACCTGATCATGAGCTGATATTATTGGTTGATCCGTTGGGTGAATAACGGACCAACCGAAACCCTAGGGGTAAATACCTTTAGTCGCGTGGCTTGCAACTTGAATAGCAATGTCTCCTCATCTAATGCATCCAACTCCTGTCTGGTGTGTCGCCGTCACTTTGCACGAAATGCGTCATCAGTCATCTCGTCATTATAAAATTGTACTTGCACGCAGGCGAGGGGGTCTTGGGGTATAAATATACAACTCTGAGAATGGGCGTGTAGGCCCTTATACATATAACGACTCTGAGACGACACGCATATCACCTTTTTAATTTATAATAATTATTACAAAACCACATGCAATAATTAAATAAATAATTAAATAAATAAACAAACACCAGACATGCATTGGTAGGTCTCAGCTCATGATCAGTCATATATGCATTAAACTTACGTATATTAAATAAGTGCAGAATAAAAATTAAACTTGCATTAAAATGAACTTGAGGGCATTTTAATTGAATTAAAAATTCACTCTTATTTTTAATTCAATTATCACGTCGTTCGGTCCCGATTAATTAATTTAATTTTAAAACTAAAATTAATTTAATTAATTAATTTAATTAATCTCCCAATTAAATTAATCACGCTGCATTAAATTTTAATAACCAAAAATTAATATTTAATTAATTTAATTCTCAAATGTAATTAAATTAATTATTATAATTAATATTTGATTAAATTAAATACTCGAGCCCCATAAACCCCAGGCATGGCCTGTGCGGGTCAGGGCAAACTTGTGCAGGCCCATCCGGGACTATGCCGACCCCGTTCGAGGTTGTTCTAGACCGAGCAGGTCCACCCATGCTCGTTTTTGGCTGGGCAGAGCCACCCGGTCACATAGTGAGGAAAATCCAGCATGTGCAGACCAAAAAGAACCCGAAAAAAAAAAGGTACCACACTGTGGTGCGCACCCGCTACACCGTTCTGAAGGAGGCCGACCTTCGGTGAAGAGCGGCTCCACCACCAGCGGCTGGACCGGGAAGGGAGGCTAGCGAATCACCGGGCTAGCGGCTTCGGCGGTGCAGCACGCTGCTATTGGGATGGCCCGGAGAGGGATGGTCGGGGCCGCTGCTGCACCTAGGTAGTACGCTGCTTCTGCAGCGCGGTGAAGGGGAGGTGCGGGCTGCAGCTGCTGCCGACCGGAGGAAAGGTCGGGTCCAAGGGAGCAAGAGGAGGCCTGAAGTGGCTGGGCGGTGCCCTGCGGGTGCAACTGGTGGAGGAGGCGCCACGGGGAAGGGAGAGGCGGACTCCAGGTGCTGAGCATTGCGGCTGGACAGGGAGGAGGCAGCCTGGGTTGCGGTTAGGGGGTGCTGGCTGGATGCAGGTCGGCACGCTCCAGCGGGAGGCCGGCGGTGCCACTGGAGGTGGCCTCAGGGTGGCCCGTGGGGTGCGGCGCCGTCGTTTCATGGGGTCTCTGCAAGGGAACCGCCGGGGTGGCCCGGTTCGCTACTGCATGGGAGAAGAGGCACCGCACACAACTGTTGCAGCTGAGTAGGGAGGAAGGCGGGGCGAAGGCAACCCGCAGGATGGAGCCAGTGCTGGGCGGCGTGGCCTGGCCGTCCTGCGCACTACATGGGGGAAGCGGGTAGCAGGTTGCGCACAAAGGAAGCACGGGCCGCTCGGCGCGCTACAGGGCGCCGGGGAGAAGAGGGTGCCCTAAAAAAAATTTCACGGCCTCGCCACCTTTGTTTTTTTTTAACAAGACCTAAAATAAGGTCTTCTTCCCCTTTATTTTTTTTATTTTAACAAGACCTAAAAGAAGGTTTTCTTCCCCTTGTTTTTTTTAACTTTAAGACTTACATTGAAGTCTTCTCTCCACTTTAAATTTTTTTTTTCAAAGCCTATATTAAGCTTTGGAAAAATAATAATAATATTATAATAATATTATTATTATAACAATATCAATATTATTATTATAATAAAACCAAATAATTTTATTATTATAATAATAGTACAAATAATTTTAATAAATTAATATCAAAACCAAATTGATTTTCCGGTGAGTATTTCGTACTGGAAATCAACCTCGAATCTGAATTCAAAACTTCGGATGGATGCAGAATATCTGATTCGGATTCCGTCTACGGATTTGGGACCGTATCAATGCTCTCTATGATGTTTAATGCAGATTTAATTTTTTTTATTTGACTTAAAATCAATGCACGCTCTGCTCTGATACCACTTGTTGGAACCGAGCATGCAGCAGAACCCCCAAACAGGTGGGTTATTAAAAAAAAAATCCACTGACAGTCGACATAAACATGTCGATGTTGGAGAAGAGTATCTCGGTCTTAGTCGAGGACCACACGTGGAGGATTTTAAGCACAAAATTAAACCGTAAAATACCTGGTTTAAATCCGAATCTGCGCATGACGTCTGCTCGTCGTTGGCGATCGCTGCTCGAAAAATCCGAAGCCGAATTCCTCTAGATCATCCACACGAGCTTCAAGGAATCTGCGGGAGCACCGTTCGTTGTAATCCGGGTGCTAGCGCGGATTTACGATGATGTCTTCGACGCTCCAACGACAACCGCATCGCATCGCTAGAGATGCCCGAGAGAGAGCTCCATCCGAGCTCCTTGGATCTAGAGCATCTCTATCTAGAATGTTGGAGAGAGGAGAAGAGAGATAAGCTTTGTGAATAGTGTTTGGAAAATTCCCCTCCTCTTCTATTTATAGTGCATAATTAAAATACCTGGTATCGCCTCGCCGGCCCCCGAATACTTAACGCACTATCAACGACATTTATGACTACTACACTGAGTCATGGATATTATTATCATTTACTTGTAATATATTAAAATATATTACATGATAATAATTGAGTCATTAACTCGACTCGTCGCTCCCATAAATATTAATTGAACCTTGAATAATTTAATATTCGTCAATTAATATTTTTTCATGTATTTACTTAAAAACTCATAAATACATTTAATAAATAAATTCAATACTCGTTATTCTAAACTCGAATAATATGAATTTATTTATTGCATTGGTGATCGTTTAACTTTGGACAATTCCCGGACCCTTGTGGCGGGGCCCACTATCTCCAATTCTACTATTCAACTGAATAGGGCATATTCTTGAATACGCTATTGTGTGTGACCCTCTAGGCCCTTATTTCAACAGTCGTGAATAGTATTCATAGACCAAGAGTGGGATCTAGCAACCCACCATGGCCCCTGAAGAAATAAGGATTGTCACAGCAGCGACAACCAACCTACGAACATGCACTGTGTAATATAATCTCTTTGTCTATAATATCTCATAAAGCATGATGCACTCTCGTGTCATCGCCCTTTTCTTTATTTATTGTTTGTTGATGTAACTGGATGGATTTACCCTTGACTTCCATGGCCATGGTCTTATAAAGGTACTGTCATCCATATCAACATGGCCAGAGATATATTACTTCCATAACCCAGAAGCGACAAATCCTTTCTTGACCATTCAACCAATGCCATGCCACCAATGACGCACCCGACACAAACTACCTCGCCACGACTTCATCACCATGGTTTTCATCTTGAATCAAAGTATGTAATCAAGTGATATAAATTGGTAATGATCTCAAGTCAGGAGACCATTACACATGATCATATATAGGAACATCCAATGACACCCGAAACATGTGGAGTTCCTATTTGCGGGTTTGTCCTCATGATCTCACTTCTAGAGATCACCAAGTGCAAACTTCATGAGAAGAAGTCTCAATGCTTATGATCCCCCAGCACCTGATGGTCAGACATCTACTGTGTCCAATTAGTAAGATGTATCTAGACCATATAAAATATATTTAAGATTAATGTCATGGTATCTAGAGGTTCTCATTATAGCCTGAGAACTACTATAACCTTTCGATATGACAATTAATCTTTGGACATTATCATTTCAATAGTGGACGCAAAAAATTCTACACTATAATGGTAAGATGACATCATGCATAGCTTACTGTATACGCGATATGGTAATCAAAAGCACGTAATAGTTGGGTATAGGGCACCCACTATTTCAAAAAAATTGCCTGTTAATTTCAGCTCTACTCCTTGGCTTTTGTGCAGATACGGATTTTACTTTCTCATGCTCATCATCAGTATCTTCTTCTGAATCAACATCATCCACTTCTGCTTCCCCCATGTGGTTTTCTTCCTCATCACTCTCATCAGGAAATTGTTCACTGCGCTATTGAATGATCTCCTCATTCTCCACTACAGTGACATCATTGCTCTCAATTACTTTTCCTAGCCTTTTGTTAAAGCATTTATATGCCTTGATTTTTCCTGAGTATCCAAGGAATATCCCCTCATCTCCTCATGATTCATATTTCCTATGTTTTTCCTTATTAAGGATAAAACACTTACTTCCAAATATTCGAAAGTATTTCACTGTTGGCTTCTTTCCATACCACATCTCGTATGGAGTCTTTCCTTCCTTCGGACACAACAGATCCCTGTTATAAATGTAGACCGATGTCAAAACTGCTTCCTTCCAAAATTTCTCTGGTAGGTCTTTTTCAATGAGCATCGTTCTGGCCATGTTGTTGATGATCTGATTTCTCCTTTCAACCACTCCATTCTGTTGGGGATTTCTTACTGAAAAAACTTGATGCCTTATCCCGTGTTTCTTGAGAGATTCTTCCACCTGACTTTTTGTGAATTTCGTACCATTGTCAGTATGAAACTTCATAATTTTCTATCCAAGAATCCTTTCACACTCCCTTTGGTACTGTTTTAAGCAGTTGAACACATAGGAATTATGGGAAATAACAAATACCCATGCCATTCTGCTATAGTCATCAATGAAAAGAACTTAGTACCTCTTTCCGTCAATTTCTCTTGGTGTGATAGGCCTGCAAACATCAGCATGCACCAATTTGAGCACTCTTGTTGACTTATTTTCTTTTGACTTATACGTCTTTTTGATGATATTCCCTTGTTGGCATGCATCACACATGTGAGTACGATCACGTGATAGCTTAGGGAGGTCTCTTGCTGTATCACACTTTACCAGATCTTCCAGGGATGGTTGGCATAGATGACCAAGTTGTTTATGCCACAACTTGTTTTCTTCTTCTCTAGACAGGAAACACATATCTTCTTCTCCACTTACCAGGTAGAGATTTCCCTTTTTCCTTTTTCCCTGTAGAACCATTGTCCCGTATCTTACTTTTACGATACACACCTTCATAGTAAACCTTATAGAATGTCATGAGTCACATAGTTGATTGACTCTGAGAAAATTTTGATGGAGGCCTTCTACTACTAAGACATCAGCACGTCTCATCTCTTTGCCCCCAAACTTGGCCTTTCTTGAGCCAATTATCTTCAGGCCTTCATCGTTTCCAAACTTGAAAACTCATTCTTTGTCATATTTTACGCCTGTAACGATATATATATTACCTGTCATGTGAGATGTGTAACCACTGTCAAGGATCCACACACCAGAGTGATCTGATGCTTTAAAGGAAATTTCTTCCACCACTGCCTTCTCATCCTTTTTCTTCTTGGTCCATATTTTTTCATTCATACTTGAGATGGATTGAGAATTCTAATCTTTTTCAGAGTATGATGGACCAGCTTCATCTTGAAAATATGAAAATCTATTTTTCATTTACAACTCACTTGTTGATTCATTGATCTTCTGCTTGTGAACATTTTTATTTCCCTTTGGCACATTCCTCTGTATGGTCGAATTACAATACCTAGCCATGTTCCCAAATCCTCCCCACCAAAAATAGTGTCCTTCGAAATATGTTCTGGAGAATTGTTCTCTGTTTGGATTCCACCTTTGTTCTTGTGCCCTTCAATATCTCTTGGCTATAGAACACACATATTGTGAATGTACCATATTTCCACAACAATAACACCTTATATGAGGTGAATTCAGTTGAGTGACTTCTGCACTACGATTTCCCCCTTGGGATCTCTGAATATTCTGATTCTGCCTTGTTCCCAAATCATCCTTCAATATCGGAGTGGGTGCTTGTGGTCTGACCTCAATTTTCACAGCTTTTTGTTTTCAGTCAAGCCCTGAATCAGCCTTAACATCTGAGCTCAATTGTTGCTTCTTTCCTACTGAACTACTAATCTCCTCTTTCATCTTTTTAGTCTTTGGAATGACCTGCTTTCCCAAGAATGTGTTGGGAATCAAAGGTTTTATCTGGTCTTTAACTTTTCTTCACAGACTGACAACTTCCTCTTCAAGCTCTTCGATACGCTTGATGTGACCTTTCCTTGTGTTTTTCAAGCTATCTATCTCCCTTTTTTGTTCTTCAATTTTTATTTTACACTCACTAACTGATTCTGAGTCCTCTGGTGTTGATGACTTGAGTTTCTCAATTTCTTCCATCAACTCAGACTTCTCTTCTTCCTGCTGCTTCATATAGAGTTTTGCATCACGAAAAACTTTGTTGGCTTTCTTTGTTTTGGCTCTCCAAATATCTATCTCCTCTAGAGCAGCCTCTAACTCAGCTTGCATATCGACTCTTACCTCAACTTATTCTTCTTCTTCATTAGCTTCGATTTCATTATTATTCTGAGAACTACTGACAACTTCCACCATAGAATTTTCTCCATGATCTCTATAGTTCTCTATTTCTTCAACCTCCTCAACCTCAGACTCATCTAAACTGTCATATTCTTTTTAAAGAAGGTTCTTCTTCTTAAAGAAATTTCTCTTGAACTGTTTCTTACCTTTACCATAGGCTGGAGACTTCTTCTTCGGAATTTCGATTTCATCGACATAATCATCCTATTGAAGCTTTTTGGGGCACCTTTCCACAAGATATCCAACCTTTTCACATCAAAAACATGAAAGTGGAAGCTTCCCTTTAAACTTTCATTTTCCTCTTTGAAGGTTTGAGGAGAGGAACGACATCACCTCATCTATCTCTTCTTCTTCCCAAGAGTCTTCAATGGTGAGCTTCTTCATGGCCTTGAATTCCACCTCTTTGGATTTCCCCTTTTCCACAGCATCGTTATCATCATTTCTCATTTCATATGCAACAAGGGTGCTATGCAGGTTATCCAACGCCAGCTCTTTCGGGTCTTTATCTTCCAAAACTGAAACTTTCGGATTGAACCGAGGTGGAAGTTTCCTCAAGATGTGATTCACAATGTTTATGTCTTCAATAACTTCTCCAAGACCTCGCATGTCTTCCAATAAAACATTTACCCTATCTAAGAATGCATCAACAGACTCATTCGGGTTCATTCTCAGATCTTCATACTTGTTCCACAACACTTGCAACTTTGCCTCTCTCACCTTTGTATCCCCTTCATATATATTCAATAGATTTTCCCACATGTCATGTGATGTTTTTCATGACATCACCTTTGTATAGATAGGATTGGATAGGGCTCCCCCTAAGTCATTGATTCCTTTGGCATCAGCATCCAACTCTCTACGCTCAACTTCTGATAATTCACCACTATTAATATCAGTTGTTATGCCATGCATTGATGTTGTGAACACATCCATTCCTAATGATCGGAAGTAGTGTTGCATCTGATTCTTCCATAGCTGTAAATTGTTCCCATCGAAGATCTGAATCCCTTTATGGTTAGTGACCTCCATTTGAGAGAGAAATACTGATATTAACCTTTCGCTCTGATACCAATTGTTAGGTCCACTAGGCTAGATACCCTAAGAGGGGGGTGAATCAGGGTATGACAGATTAAAAAGAATACCCCTTTTGATCTTGTTTTGTTATGTAACAAAACCCTATTCTCTCTCATTCCCTATGCAGAGTATGAACAAACCTTAAATAATGCACAAGACACAACGATTTTTATTTGGTTTTCCCTCACTGGGCTACGTACAAGGAGCATACACCGGCAGTGTGCCGATGTACCAATTCCACTATAATCGCACTACTGTCTACAAGTTTGAAGCGGACTCACTGTCCCTCCTGGTTTACAACCACTCACAATTTGAGAACTCACTGCTCTCTCAACTGAAGTGAGATCACTGCTTCTTCAGAAGATCTACTCACGGTTTATAGACTTGTAGGTCTCTTCATTTTCCTGAAAGAATGCATCCTCAACTGTTGATAGATGATCTATTGAAGTTCAAAGTTCATCCACTGATGAATACCCCTTTCCCCTGAACACTGAGAAATTCCTTTGTAAATACCTTCACAAAGCACCCTACTTCGCAAGGCTCCCAATTTCGCGAAGATCAAACAAGACTTCGTGAATATTCTGCCTTTTTTGAGAAGCTCAAGCCTTTGAAAATCTTAGGTCATCGCGAAGCTCCTGCCTCTTCACAAAGCACACTCCTTAGAGCATGTGGCCTCGCGTAGCGCACTTCCTTCGTGGAGCTAGATTAGCCACCGCGAAGCACCTCTCTTTCATGAAGAACACTACCTTCGTGAACCACCTTCGTGAACTGAGAGCAAAATATTTTCTTCGAAACCTCTCTAATTCTCTCGAGGGGGTCGATCTCTATTTATAGGCGAATCCACTGACCCTCGATCCTTCTGCGCGAAGTCAACGCCACGTCATCACAAATCGCGAAGCTCTGAAGTTTCTGCCAAAATTCTATCAATCTCGCGAAGCACCACAGAAATTTTATGATCGCGGATCTTGACGTAATCATGGAGCATCATCGTCAATCCCTTCACGACCTCTCCATGAAGCTCCCTCGCAAATCCCTTCACCGCCACGATGCGCTTCAACCTCTACAGTTCGTGAAGCTTGACGTAATCGCGAAGAACACCATCAACATTCTTCTTGTCTTCGAGAAATTAAATCCATGAATCTTATCTTCAAGAAACTCATGCCTTTTCCATATTTTGATGATATATTCAAGGATATCCACTTTTCGTGATGCTCTCCAAACTCCAAATTTTGGACCCCAAAAATTTGGTAAACACTGGAAAACGGCGCCACCTTGTACTGCTCTTTTTGTACCACCTCCAGATCTTCTATTCCTTTTTCATGGTTCATTGTCAACATGGATTGTCAACAAATTCTCTGGAACTCAACAATTCTCCATGTAAACCTACTTTTTCAACAAACACAATCAACCCAAAAATGTTGCAATGTTACCTTGAGGGATTTTTTCCCAACATGCATCTGCCACCAAATTTACCTTACCCAGTGTGTACATAAAGTCAAAATCAAACATCTAGAGATATTCCATCCATCTAATTTTCCTAAAGTTAAAATACCTTTGTGAGAAAATGTTCTTCAAGATCTTATGATCTGTATATACTGTGAATTTCTCACTGAAGAGATAATGACGCCACACTTTCAAAGGATGGACCAATGTTTCCAATTCTAAATCATGAGTTGGGTAGTTCTTATCATGAACCCTCAACTGTCTTGATCCATACGCAACCGCATGATTCCCTTGCATGAGAACGCACCCCAACCCTGATCACGATGCATTGCAATACACCATGTACCCTTTTCCTGGTTCTAGAAAAACCAAGATTGGGGATGATGTAAGGTGACCCTTTAGCTCTTCGAAACATTGTTGACATTGTTCATTCCACTGAAATGGAACATTATTTCTTGTAAAATCTATCATCGGTGAAGCCAAACGTAAAAAATCATGAACAAAACGCCGATAATACCCAGCTAGACCGAGGAAACTCCATACCTCAAACAAATTCTTTGGCCATTTCTATGAGATAATAGCCTCTATCTTTTCTGGATCCACTGAAACACCCCTTTCAGAAATCACATGGCCAAGAAAACGGATTTCCTGTATCCAAAAGTCACACTTTGACAATTTGGAATACAACTGATGATCCATCAAGATCTCCAACACTGTCGCCAAGTGTTGCTCATGCTCCACCCTTGTCTTTGAATACACTAGAATATCATCTACAAACACCATCACAAATGAATCTAGATATCTCTAAAATATCTGATTCATCAATTCCATGAACATCGCTGGCACATTCGTTAGACCAAAGGGCATAACCACATATTCATAATGGTCATATCTACTTCTGAAAGATTTTTTAGGAATATCCTCCTTCCTCACCCATAATTGATGATATCCCGACCTCAGGTCGATCTTGGAGAACCACTAGGATCCCCTCAACTGGTCGAACAAATCATCAATTCGTGGAAGTGGATATATGTTCTTTATTGTAACTTGTTTAAGTCTATGATAATAAAAACAGAGCCTCAAAGTTCCATCCGCCTTTTTCACAAACAACACTGGCGCTGCCTACGGAGACATACTAGGCCAGATAAACCCTTTGTTTTCTAACTCTTACAACTGGACTTTCAATTCCCTCAATTCAGTAGGTGCCATTCGGTAAGACGGAAGTGAGATAGGACTGTTCCTTGGAAGGAGATCAATCGTAAACTCCACTTCTCTTACGGGAGGTAACCTAGAGAATTCTTCGGGAAAAACATCCATGAACTGATCCAACACTGCTGGAAGAACACTCTCCTCAACACCCTCTAACGATTCCAATGACAACACCACCAACTAATACGATAACGTTCCCACTATTGGTGCCAACAAACCTTTTACACCCTAACTTTCATGCCTCTCTCCTATAAAGAGATATCTAACACCATCGTGTGTTGTAAAATCTATTGTTAGCGCATTACAGTCGGTGTGGGCCTTAAACTCCACCAGCCAATCCATTCCCAGGATTGCATCATACCCATCCATCTCAAGCACTGATAAATTCCACATTAGCTCAACCTCGCCCACAACAATACAACATGATCTTCACAAGAAGGCTCAACACTCTCTTCAACCTATAGAAGTTTGAAGTTTCAAAACCAAAGGCATCATTTCTAACCTTAAACCTAGTAACTCAACCACACGTGCAGCAATAAAAGAGTGTGAAGCACCCATATCAAACAGCACTTGCATCAAGGTAGAATTTAAAAGAATAGTACCTCGCACTATGGATGGTCCCGACTGATCATCCACCACAACCTGATCGGCTCCGAACAACGCCTTGGTTGCCACACTCTTATCTTCATTGCCCTGCTGAGGAGTTTTGGTGTTTAGAGAATCACCATGACGGACTTTGCTCTACTGATGAGGGGTATGTTGTTATCCCCGTCCTGTCGAAGCATACGACGTCTGCGATCCCTGAGGAGTGTCACATGCACCCGACATCAAAGAATTCCTACAATAGCACTAAAGATGCCCCATCTGCTTGAAATTGTGACATGCTTGAGGTTGTGTCATATAGTCCTGCTTGATGTGTTCCATAGGGCCACACTTAAAACATCTTGGTTTGCTCTGGGGCTTCGGAGGAAGATTTACTGATCCTACCATCGGATTATGTGCCAAACTCCTGCCCTGGGAATAAGTGT
The DNA here is from genome assembly GCA_963277665.1 of Viscum album. Lineage (NCBI taxonomy): Eukaryota > Viridiplantae > Streptophyta > Magnoliopsida > Santalales > Viscaceae > Viscum > Viscum album. The sequence goes on along the minus strand of OY728127.1, from coordinate 36,954,680 downwards.
CCCTCCTCTAATTGAACCCAGTTTTAGAGTTCCCACTATTCCCCATGGGTAACACCATGCTTCCTCTGCCTGGAGCTCCCAACAGATCCCACTCAGCCACTGATGCTCAATTCACCATCTCTGTGTAATCACTGATACACAGCACTGCTATTTTTGAACGGATCTATTTCCTTAACCCCGCTTCAAATATCCTTGCCTTCAACGACGTGCTACCCGCCACCTCGGGTGAAAACCTCACTAAGCTCATAAACTTAGCTGCATAATCCGTCACAGACATATGCTCTTGCTTCAGACTGAAGAAATCATTTGTGCGCTAAATTCTGAACGTATGTGGGTAGAATTTTTTATTAAACAATTCCTCAAAGCCTTCCCATGTCATACCCTGGTCTGTCCCCGCTTGGACTACCAACTACCACCACTGAAGAGAAATATCCTCTAGATTATATGTTTCAAGCTTTACTTTCAGCTCTACTGGTGTCCCCAAGAATTCTAAAATTATGTTCATTCTAGACAGCCACACCTCTGCCCTTTCTGGGTCTGAATCACCCCTAAAGACGGGTGGATCCTGCTTTTGAAACTAAGCCACATAATCAATATTATTTGGATCTTCTTCTCTATTCACACTTCTCACAGCTTGGAAAGCTTGCACTATGCTCTGGACTAACTGATGGTTCACCTGGGGCTCAGGTGTAACCACATTCTCATCGGCCACTTCCGATTGGTCTCTACGACGCCTACCTGGTGCCATTTCTATAAACAGAAAATAAAAATCATGAGTCTCACTTTCATAGACATCAAGAATTCCCATTTTAAATCGCATTACACAACACCATCACAACGAGGCTTTCCACCATTCCACATTTTCCATGTTTCACCATTTTTGAAAACCAAACCATTTTCAAAATACCAAATTTATTCATATTACAATTTCACACATTTGAAAAAAATCGTTTCTCAATTCATCCCATAAATCATTATGCCCAATGAAATATGCATCCTATAGGGAAGTCATTTCTACCATATATTCCATGCACATCTCATTGGATACACCCACTACAATGAGATTGTCAATTCCTATAAGTGTCTCCAAAACACTTATGTACCCAACTCCCTGGTAACTTGAAGTTCAGCATAAAAGGGTTAGCTATGTCATTTTATGCTATACATTCCAAGTTCCGACATTCCTATGCCTTGCTACCATCCCGAATCAAGGAATATATCACAACGAATGTCAACTCCAAATCCGAGAATCAACTCCAAAGGACCGAACAAGCTGATACCACTTGTAACATCCCACCCCATACCATTGGCTTGAGAGGGCAGGGGAATGTTACTTGGCCTTAAGAGACGTTCCCAAGGCGCCAAAGGCTAGCAATAAATGTTAAGGGCTTCAAGGAACAGTGGGGAACGATTTTCCCTTAAGAAGATAACCCAACTCAACCAACCAACAACTAAAGATTCATGCACTTTCAAACCCAACCATGGGATACTAACAATTCCATCACAAACCCCAAAACCATTCAACTAGACATATACACAAAACATCAGAGTACAAAGCGAAAACTAAACAAAAAACACCATGAGCCATGACACCACCACAGCTCCACACCAAGATCCAAGCTTCAAGCTCCACCAAAACATCACAATGAATCACTAAAGGAGGGTGATGCCTTACCTTTTCCCACGTCGTGATACATGACATCTTCAAAGACACCAAAGTGCCAAAGCATGGGGTGAGTACAACTGATCAGTAGGATTTCCCCAACTGACTTCCCTACACACGCCACTAGGATAAAACTATTAGCACATTTATATAAAGTAGTTTATATAAAATAATCACAAGTGAAACCAATACCATGAGCCAAACATACTCTTACCAAGCCACCTCACCCAAACCAAACACCCAAGGGAAATCCAAACAATCATTCCATAATCCATCTCACCGTTTAACATTAGCACAACAATTTCCATCTTACAAAGCAACATGCAACAAAGAAACCAAAACGGTGGGACTTCCGCCCATCCTGTTCACCCCATTTTCAGCTAGCGGTGCTTCCCAAACACTATCTGATATGGTGGTTCTTCCAACCACTATACATCACCTTTTATAGTGATACTTCCTTCCCACTTTCACATAACATTTCAACAATCCATAACCAAACACAACACACCAAGGCCACAACAATATGCAATTACCCATTCTCATCACATGTCAATCCACTTCAATAAATCACCCATTTATTGAAATCACTCATTTATCATTTTCCATGTCAAAACCATGATTCAATAAAACAACTTCTTTGTTGAAATCCATTTCCATAAACCATTTCCTTAACCCAAGACAAGAAAAAAAAATTAAAATCTATATTTTAAAATTTAACAACAAGAACATTCAACCGTAAAACCCCTTTGTCCCAAAAGAATCCACAAAATATCCCTAAAGGGATTTTCAACCAATTTTGCACCTCAAAACCACAATTAATTTCAAGAAAAACAAATTAATTGTAACCAATCTTCAAGTTCTAACAAAGTGGAGTCAAGAGAGAATCCACCTACCTTTAGGGTTTGGCGAAATCGACCCTTCGCCCAAACGCACTCCAAACCGGGTGAACACCTCGAAACCACCTCAAAAACCCTTCCCCGAGGAGTACCGCCTTCGATCCACCAAGAAACCCCTTCGATTTGCCTCCAAAACGAGATAAGGAGCTCCATCAACCTCTAAAAAATGGAACTCCCGCATGAGCCACGAGTGGGAGGAAGAATGAGGGAAAAATGTGAAATCCTTAGTGGCTCGGGACTTAAAAACCCAAAATTTAAGTGGTCGCACGGTTACCCCGCACGGTTTGGAAAACCGTGTGCCAATCGTGCGGTTGCCACTGTCTCACCCAGGGACTTTGCATGGATTGCCCGCACGGTCTGACAAACTGTGCGCCGCCCATGTGGAGCCCACTTTCAAGGGTGCACAGCTTCCTGGGCTGGCTGAACGGTTTTTTTAGATCGTGCGCCAACCGTGCGCCCCTGCACAACCTCCACAACTTTAAAAGTTTTTTCCCAGAATTTTCCAAACTTCAACCAACCACTTCAAAAATCACAAATGAACTGAAACAAGGGTCACATACCTTAAACTGTGGGTACTACATGCCTAATTTATCAGCAGGTGAAGGCTGAGTACTAGGTTCCAGCATGTTTGACACAACCCCTCGAGGTACCAGAGTGGAAGTCGGATGGGATATCGATAGACTTCATTACGAGCTTACTACGTACATCCATGGGGCATGATACCATATGAGAGATCATAGATCGACTCGCCTAGTCATCCCACTTCATGCTCATTCAAGAGCAGAGTTCAGTAGAGAGCTTGGGACTCCTCTATGTGAAGAAGATAGTTCGACTCCATGGAGTCCCATCTACGATAGTCTCAGATCATGATGCACACTTTACATCCCGGTTGTGGAAGGTATTGTAAGAGGATTTGGGGAATAAGTTACACTTGAGCACAACCTTTCACCCACAGACTAATGGTCAGATGGAGCAGACCATACAGACCTTGGAGGAAATGCTTCGTGCTTGCATCCTTGATTTTGGTTGTAGTTGGGAGGACCACCTACCACTATTAGAGTTTGTTTACAGAAACAGCTACCACTTCACCATCAGTATGGAATCGTTCAAGGCACTATATGGACGATCATACAAGTCACCGTTATGCTAGACAGACCCAAAGGAGTCAGCACTCATGGGTCCAGAGATGGTACAAGCTACCACTGAGAAGGTTCGGGTCATCCAAGAGTGGATGAACACTGCACAAAGCTGACATAAGTCCTATGTTGATAGGTGATAGATACCTTGAAGTTTGAGGAGGGGGACCACATATTCCTATGATTCTCTCCTCGATGAGGGATATAGAGATTTGGTCAGGTCGGCAAGCTATCTCTGAGTTTCATCGGACCTTTCCTGATATTGCGTAGAGTGGGTGAGGTGGCATACCACTTGGATCTACCACCGCAGTTAGAGAGGATACACGACATCTTCCACGTATACCAACTGAGGAGATACGTGCATGAACATTATCACGCCATCGACCATAGCGAACTGGAGATTGATGATATGGCGACATTCGCAGAATACCTGGTGGATATAGAGGATTGACATGAGAGGATCCTTCATGGATGGTTGATTCCTCTGGTGTGTGTTCGTTGATAGAACAGGAATCTCCAGGAGAACACGTGGGAGCGGGAGTCTAAGATTCATGCTCAATACCCCCATTTGTTTTATTAGATTTTGTTTTGGATTATGAGGATGTAAAGGCCTAAATGAGAGAGTAATGTAATACCATGAAATTCCATGTAAAATTTTTGAAAATTAAATGGGGTTATTTCGAGACTGAACTCTGAGAAGGCATGTAATTCTGAGGCCCGGAGTGGTCTGAATGTATTTTTGAACTATTTTTAAGGTTTATTAAATAGACGTGCGAGCAAGTTTTTATAAAATTTAAACCGGTGTTCAGATCAAAAATATGAGAACACCGTTGAACTCAGAGCATCAAGATTCACCTATAAAGGGCCTAACATTGGCCGGCATGAGCCAACAGTGGAAAGTAGTTTTGAACCGTAAATTAAATAATTAAGTAACAATTATTTTATTTTCAAATCCTTATAACTCCAAAATGGTAACTCGGATTGGAAATCTGAGAGTGTCATTGAGCTCGTGAGGGCGTGTTTCCCTTAGGTGGAGCTTAACCTCGACCGGCGTGGGTCGAGGGTGAAAGATAGTTTTTGGATTTTTTAAGAAAAATTAAAATAAAATAAACTTGATTATTTTATTTTTATTTTGAAATTTCAAAATTGTTGTAGCGAAACGGTGTTGTAATGCAACGAAACTGAAACACTATTTCATAAATTAAATAGCGTAATGGCACTGCAACGTGATGGTAATTGAAAAGCATTCCTCCTTTAATGATTTAACTGGGGGGTGCGTCATTGACATGTTGGGAGAAACATTCTAAATCTCTGGAGGATCGTCGTTGAAAAATGATGAATGATGATCGCCAACGACATTGAACACTCCCCCTCCTCTTTGAGAGATCCCTTCCTCAATGACGGATCAAGGACCTTTGCGGACTAATCTCCTTCAGCGACGAATTCTTCTTCGATCGAACTCCAACCAGGTGGGGGTTTAAATTCTTAGTGAATTGGTTTTCCTCGTTCTCCCCCTCTAAATAAAGAATGTGAATCAACTCTCTAACAAGTTTATCTGCAGATGGATTTTCCTTACGGGGTTGGCGAGTTGATATCGGGATTAAATCTTAGTGATTTATAATTTATACGTTGTGATCCCGGTAACACGAACAAATCCGGACCAACATGAACAAAGGCTGGTTGTTAATTTGGGTGTTCTTTGTGATCATCTCAATCTCTCTATCCCCGTTCATCGTGGCATAATGGACGGCGCCACATCGACTGTAGAGGCACCAGGTGGAAGGTTCATGGCCAGGAAAGCTACGGCACCAACAAGAGACTGCATCACCTGGTTACGGCAGCCACACCCCAGCCCCGGCGGCAGGCGGGAGGCGGCATGCTGGCAGAGCATCGCAACGGCAGCAGGAGCCACTGGCAGGGAGGTCGGTAGCTGGCGGTGGGCAGACACAGCCACCCAGCCATGTTGGAGGCATACGCGGTGCAAAACTACGGTCCGCAGACCACGACGCAAAACCGCAGTCCGCAGACCATGGCGCAAAACCGCGGTTCGTAGACCACGGCACAAAACTGAGGTCCGTAGACCGCAACAGTGAGCTGGACCCACAGTAGAGCCACGGGTCACCCGAAAGGACCAGTCTGCATGAGCAGATAGGCGCTGGAGGGCGGCACCGCATTGGAGGAGCTGGCACGCGGTCCTGGACCACGTGTGAAGGAGGCGGTCGGCTTCAGCCGGCTGCGTGCGGCGCGAACTGGACGCCCTGCGGGCGTCCAGGCAGGGGGGAACCGGCCCGCCATGCGGGCTGGGCCGGTGGCACAAACTGGGCCGCTGGGTGGCCTAGGCTGGAAGCAAGCTGACCTGCTTTTGTGGGTCAGGCCGACGGGGTGAACCGAACTGCTGGGCGTCCCGGGCTACGGGTAGAACTGGCCCGCCAGTGCGGGTCGGGCCGGATGGAACTGGGTCGCTAGGTGACCCAATGGGCTGGACCCATGGCCCACCAGGCTGGGTCCAGCAAGGCCCAAGGGGCCTGGCCTAGTGGCCAGGTCGGACCAGGTTAGCCCAGACCAAATCGGGTCGGGTCAGGTCGGACGAACCGGGTCGAGTCATGCGGGACCCTCGGGTCGGGTTGGTCGGGTTGGTCCAACTAGGTCAGACCAGAGCCGACCACAACCGACCCCTGAATTACTAAAACGCCGATATCTTTTATACCGTGCATCCGATTGACGCGTTGTCTACGGCATTGGGACCCTTGCGATGAGACGGTCCTTAGGGCATACTCTAAGTGAGATTTTGTGGTAGTTGAGATGTGACTGATGGCTTGAGGAGTATATTCTCTCGGAATCAAGCGTGCTACGAGCAGGAATCCTACGATTGGTTGTGACACAAAGGATGTGAGGAGCGGGTCTTAGTGATCCAGCTGGCCCAGAGAGGAGAGGGTCTTAGTGATCCAGTTGGTCCACATACGAGTGGGTTTTACTGATCGAGCTGGCCCAGATACGAGTGGGTTTTAGTGATCCAAATGGCCCAGAGACGAGCAGGTCTCAGTGATCCCATTGGCCCAGGTGATGAGTGGGTCTAGATGATGAATCCCTCTATAGTACAAGATGATCTATATCTACGAATGATAATCTTACTTTTTATACCTTGAGTTATACCTGGTGTGAGTTGTCTTTGCTGTGTGATTTTTGCTGTGTGATCTTGTTGTGTGGTCCTGCTTTGTGGTCTTTCCTTTGTGGTTTGGGGTCCCTACTGAGTATTGTGTTACTAACCCCTGCACGGGCCTCGCCCACACGTGTCATGTCTCATGCGGGTGATCGACACTTCGACAGAGACCTTGGTGGTCCAGGACCAAGTGGTGCCCAGTGAGACGGGACGTACCTCTACGGCTACCGATAATTATCCTACACCTACCCTTCAGGTAGGGCTTGAGCATACGGATCTTGGCAGCTGTACTTTTTCTTGTGGTTTTGGGCTTGTATTCTGGCCCCTTGTACTTTTCAGTTGTATTGTACTCTCCGTAGTTGTCTCAGTAACAGTTGTGGTTTACTTTGTGTTTACTTTCTATAGGTTGAGCTTTGTGCGTGTGTACAGGTTTAAAGGCAATGCCTTCCCTTTTGAGATATGTCTTCTTGGTGCTAGTCTTCATCCCATGGCCTATGGAAGGCGGGCCTGGGGTAGTCACGGCACGGGCCCTAGGGGACGGGTCGTGACACATCAGGTCTGTCATGCAACGACTGATGGTCACCCACTTCTATATTAGCATCCTCGCTGGGTTGTGGAACAATGTCACTGGTTGGAGTCTCTCCACAAGACACTGCACTTTTATTTAAAAAATCCACTACATTGGCCTTCGGCACACCAAGAGGTCCATATCTTATGGTATGTTCTAGCAGAACAAGCATCTAGGTAGTAATAAGTGAGTCAGCCACATCCATGTCACCTGTCTGCCCCTCCTCCACAATCTCAACCCATGATTTAGCTCGCTGCCTATTGACACCCTGACCAGAAGTCTCAGGGACAACCACAATGTTGCCTGCTCTTTGACCACTCCCAGTGCAAGCATCACCAGTAGAATCATCATCAGGACCGCACAGCTTCTTACCAGATGCACATCCAGGTCCATTCCCAGGCGAATCAACATGCATATTTACTTTATCTTGAGGCAGACCCTTACCAGCGTTACCCATGCCATCTGAAGCGTTATGCTTCCCATTTCGAATCCTTTTAAAGCATGAAGTGTCGTCATGTTCGCGCGCAGAGCAGAAAGCACAAGTAACAAAGTATTTACACTTCAAAATTTCATAACCAATTATTTTGAAGTTCAAACAAAATCGGGGAAACTTCTCATATTCAATCCTTAGGTTAATTTCATCATCATCGGCGGAAAGAAAAACCCTATCGACTAAGACAGAAGACAAATCAACTTCAACCAAGAACCGAGCATAGTGACCAATGCGGGTCATTTTAGTTTCCTTATCTAGCTTAATGGGGATCCCTATGGCCATCACAATATCATGGAGTATCCTGAGATGCCAGAGTACCCAATTAAGACCAAATATCTTAACCCGTACCTACCCAATGAGCAGCCCGCCTCCAACGAGTTGAATCTGCGATCCCATTCTCAGATGTGTAGAAATCTCAGCTTGAGGGAGACCGAGTCAAATCCTCAGGCCCACAACTTCAGATCAACAGAAGGGAGGAGAAAATGGAAGAAGCCCCTTCCGAGCAAGACACACCGCCAACTTGCAAAAACCCCAAATAATTGAAAGTCGCTCAATGGGATCTCTGACCTTCCACAACACCAAACCTCTAGGCAAAACAAGGTGCCCAATGATTGAATGCTCTCCAATTTGAAGGCATTCTGACACTGCCGCTGGATCAGCCCTTACATGGACCACATTACCCTTCCGGCAAATACCATGGTCACCAATCCTTGAAAGAGAGAGAAGTATCGATTGCGAGTTTTGACCACAACCGACACATCCTTCCTTTTACTCCCAACCTCCATTCCATCTATTGCAGCACCCAAATACTTGTGGGAATCGAAGCGCCCGCAAGCAAGGAGGCCAGCAGGAGACACTGATACCGAAGCCATAGGAAGGGAATAATTATGTATAAAAAACATTAAAAATGAATAAATATTTAAAATCTATAAATTATAAAAAAAAACTAAACACACACTTAACATTATCAATGAATAAATTATATTAAATGAATGCATTAAAAAATGGGTGAAAATTAATTATATATATAATTAAATAATTAATATACTATTTATAATTAATAAAAGTGAATAAATTTATTAAATACTGAATATATTAATTAAATATTTAATATACTGTTTATTACTATATATATACTAAATTTATTCTTTTTTTATTAATTTTATTCATTTTTATTAATTATAAAAAATATATTAATTATTTAACTATATGTATAATTAATATACTATTTATTACTATATATATACATATTAAATTTAATAAATTTAATTATAAAAAATTTGGGGTTGGCCTGATCCAGATCGTGAACCTGCATGAATATATGTTTAAATAAAAATGAATACAATTATGTTAAAAACATTAAATGCTAAAAAACTATTAAAAATTTAGTAATGAAATGTTCATTAATAAAAATGAATAAATTTAACATATATATATACATTAATAAATAGTATATTAAATGTTTAATAAATTTATTCAACTTTATTAATTATAAACATTGTATTGCTTATTTAATTATATATATAATATTTTTGTAATTAATTAATTTTTATTTAAATAATTAATATAATATTTATTACAATATATACATTAAATTTAATAATATATATATATATAATTAAATAATTAATATACTATTTATTAATATATGTTAATATTGATATATATATACACATGTGTGTGTATATATATTAATACATATCAATATTTAATATATATCAATATATATTTTTATATATTAATATTTAATATGTCAATATATATTTTAATTTTCGAAATAAGAATTTAATTATTAAAGTGAATAAGTATAAATAAATATTTAAAACAAATAGAATTTAAAAAATATTAAACAAATAAAAATTAAAAACAAACAAATTTAATATATATATATATATATATATTAATATATTCATATATTCATATATTCATATATATAAATAAATATATATATGAAATGAGAATTTCATTGTGAAAAAAAATTGTAACTCAACTATCCCTCAATGAACACCCATTAAGGAAGACCATGGCAAAAAAAGGTGGGTCGACACCTGAAGGGGCCCGTGGAGAGTAGACAGAGGGTAGAGAGTGGGCTAAGGCCTGTGTGGACTCGTGCGTGTAGGTTCAAGCCCATTTAGGTGTGTGTGGAGAGTGTATGCGGGAGTTTATCCCTACTGAAGGCTTCTGATGTCGTGATGTTGCAAAATGATATAAAAACAAGCGGATGATCGTCCACATTTTTGATGTGGGACTCGCACGTTAGTTTTATCGGTGTTTTTAACTAACACTGATCAATGCGACATTTATCAGCGTTAAAAAATGTGCTGATAAAGGGTGTCTCTTATCAATGGTTCCAAAAAATGTTGATAAAAGTGTTATTTTATCAGTATTTTTTTAGCGCTGATAAATGTTATCATTCATCTGCGTTTTTTGCAGCACTGATAAAGACAACTTTTATCAATGTTTTTCCTTGATACTAATAAAAGCTAGCGTTGAATAAACTCAAAATTATTGTAGCAATTTTAGGTGTTGTTTGATATTAGCGACACAGGGGGACAGGGGGTGACGATGAGGGACCCCAAAGCTTTGGCCACCGGCCATGGAAAATCTGTGGTGGTTGAAGGGAAGCAGGTACAATGATGGGCATTGAGAGGTGGCGGTGGGAAGTCATGGGAACAATCCATGAACACTTGGTGTGGTTTAGGGGAGTTCGATGAGAGTGTCACGGGTTACCATGGGTTACAGGGCAATGGCGGTGTAGCGGCGCGAGCGACGGAGCCATGTTGCAGCGAGCGTGTCATGGAAGACGACGCTGAAGGCATGACAAATCCTACCCAATTTTATTTCAGCATTAACGACCAATAATGGCGGTCACCCACTTCCATCAACGCAAAAACTTATATTTGTAGTCGTGTCACAACTATATCAAAACTCAGTTTTGAAGGTTTTTCGTACATTTTTTACCTTGAAAAAATAGTGATAGGGTCCTCATAGCTCAACATGACATAGATCACTCCACAAACTTCAATTTGATATGCGGTAGAGTCCAAACAGACGTCCAAATCAAATGTTATGCACGTTTGAAATTCAAGTCATGTTTTCAACTTATCTTAAATTGTTCATTAATTTATTAAATTTGTTTGTCATCCAATTGTTATCAAATGGCTATTACTCGATAATAATTAGCAAATTAGTAATTAACATTCTTTTTTAATTGTTTTATAAGTCATTTCTCATTAAATATCTTATATATTAAGTGTAAACACGTGTTTAGTCAAATATAAATCATATTTAATAAAATATATTATCTTTATATCAATATAAATATATTTATAAATTAATATATGATTTTTAATGATATGTAATTTTTTTTTATGAAATGTGGCTTTTATCAGCGCTGATACGTTAACCCTAACCTGTTTAGTTTTTCAAACTCAACCGTTTATAATCGGTTTATTTTTTAGACTCATTATCCCAACACTGCCATATTATGATTTTAAATATCTGTTTAAATTTCAATTTATATCAATTATAATTATTAAAAATGATTTATAAACCGGGCATTGGAGTCTTCTTAGGATTCTCTAGTGTTGGGGGTGATGGAAGAAGCACGTGAGTGGGAATGAGATCCACCCGCGAAACCCTATTTTTGATATTCACGAGCACTGACCATTCACATGCTTCCCTGCCACGCCCCCACCGGATACCCGCCACTCCTCGCCTTTCCCGCACTCTACCCATCCTCTTTTTATTGAACTTCCCAACTGAATGTTGACCGTTGGATCCGAGGAGGGCGTATGTGTGAAACAATTCCATGTATTTTGGGACGTTAAACGCATGAAATATGGTTTCACATATATAATGGAATTGTTTAAAAAAGGCATGAATTCCTTTCAAACATTTGGTTCCCTTTATTATATATATAGCTAAATTTTCAACAATATTTAGCTATTATTATATTTCCATATTGATTTCACTAAATTGATCTGAAAATATTATTTAAAATCTCACGCAAACTTCCGCTTTTATAATAGAGTCGTCCTTCACACATTTTACGGATTTTCGATATGTGTTTCAAGTTCAAATTCCTGATGTTGGAATATTTACATCGATGCGGAGGGAATTGGGTACATTACAAAGATAATCACACAACACACAAATGTAAGGACGAACTTAGCGTTGACGTGCTAAGCGTCATTAAAAGTCTCGGTCTTTATTAGCGATTTTTTTTAACATAGATAAAATTTGAAAAAAAAATATTTTTTCAACCGCTCACCTCCACCCCCACCCCCATTTGTCAACGCTCCCACTCCCACACACCCCCTTTTATTGGTGCTTGCAACACCCATTTGTCAGCGCTTTTCCACCGCCTGACTACATGTTCACCTGCACGTGCCTCTAGACTCGCTCATATGACCTCTCTTGTGCAATTCGAACCCCTTTATCACGGCCACAAACTTGTTTTATTATATATTTTATGATATTTCTATTATATATACATACATATATATATATTTCAATGCATATTTTTTGTTCATGTGTTTGTATATATTTATATAAGCATATTTAAATAAATCTATAAAACATAAGTCTGTATGCGTGCGTGTGTGATGTATATATATATATATATACTTATTTTTATTTAAATATATTATATATTAATATTAATTTATATATCGGAATATAAATATAAATATATATCCGCTTATTAACACACACGTATGTATATATAAGCATTACATATACATTTGTATAGCTATATATATATATTCGTATATTTTTATAATGTAAAAAAAGGTTCGATATTGTTTTAAATAAAATGGATAATAATTATTTCCAAATGATTTATATAATTATTTTTAAATACATTTTTAAAATATGTCTATATATTGAACATTTACATAAAAAATTTATACATTACACACACACACACATAGCCCCACCGTTGGTGGTGGGGTGGTAAGGGCTTGGGGGGTGAGGGGCAAGTCGCAGGGTTAAGTCCTCAGACATACATGTTTACTACAATTTCTTTCCTTGTATTGTGTTCCGCGGTGACAAATATAATCAACCTTATATTATATATATATATATATATATACATATTTACATATAATTGTATATTTAGATATAATTTTTTATAATGTATTTATAAATAATTATTGTAAATACTTTTATATAATATATTTAATTATAATGATATATTTATAAAAATACATTTATAACACAATATTGACACACATATTTACACAGACACACATACACGTGCAAATATTTACATATATGTATTTATTTACATATATTAGAAAATACATATAAATATATTTATTTATTTGTTGACACACATAATTATATATAAACACTACCTGTATAGGTATGTGTGTGTATATATATATTAATGCATGTTTATAAGGTAAATAAAATGGATAATTTTTTATTTTAAATAAAACGAATAATAAAAATTTATTTCCATATGGTTCATACATTTTAAAATACATTTTTATGTAAACATGTTTAAATATTTATTTATACAATTGATTTATTATTTGTAAATATAAGAAAATATGTATATATTTAATTATAAATAAATCTACAATATGAAAAACAATAACATTTCAAAATTATAATATCTACATGAATGTAAGCATTGAGAATAAATTCAGACTCCATTGAAAAATGACAAGAAGATTCTCTTAAACAAAGTTGAAATCCCATCAAATATTACAAAAATTAGGGTATCACAACTAAAAACTCAGTTTTGGAGTCCTTCCAGACCTTTTTTGACCTAAAAAAAAACAGTGATAGAGTCTTCCCTCTTCAATCAACATGGTGCAGATCTCTTCATAGGTTTCAATTTGATATGTGGTAGAGTACAAAGAAACACTCAGATCAAAAGTTATTACTATTTGAAGTTCAAGTCATGTCACTACTACATATATGCCCTTTAACAGCGCACAAATATTCTTTTAACAACATTAAAAAAGTGACGATAAAGGACCCCCTTTATCAGTGCTATTTTTAGCACCGTTAAAGGTCACTTTTTATCAACACTTTAAATAGCGATGATAAAGGCCTAACTGGCTGCAATGTGATGTTAATACACTACAACATAAATCGCCTTTAACGGTGGTCTTTTAGCGGTGGTTTTGTAAACTGCCGCTAAACCCCGTTTTTTTCCAGCAGCGACACTTCCCCCGACCTCGACTCCCCTTCTCCCTCAGACCCCCGCGAGCGATCCCCAAACCTCGGCTCGCCTCCCCGCCGTCGACCGACCATCCACACCACTTCCCCACAACACCCGACCTCGAACCCCCGCGACCCCACCTTCTTCCCCCGACCCCCACGAGACCCGAACCCTAGCTCGCCTCCCTAGCACCGGTGAATTTTATTTAGGTTAGTGTTTCCATTTCATTGAATTTTATTTAAGAGATTTATGTGTGCTTGGATTTATAAATTAATTTCTAATCCAGATAATGAGGGTGTGAGTTATCTAGGTTTGGTTTATAATGGTTTTATATAACTTAACTTGGTTTTCATGTGGCTTAAAGGTTTTAATTTCATGTTTAAATGAAATTTTTATGTAAATTTGTATTTTATACATTCGACATGTTTGATAAAATTAAAATAATGGTTTTATATAAGAAAAACACATGGTCATTCGATTTTAAGGGAAATTGGTTTTTCAAAGTGGGTTACCCTTTGGGGGTTAAATGGTTTCCATGTTTCAAAGGGACATGTTGTTTTATGAAATGGAATTGTGATTCATTTGGGTTATGTTTTGTAAATGATTATGATTTCCCTTATATTGGTGTTTGGATTCCAAAACATTTTAAAAAGGGATTTACAAATGTATATATTATATGTGATAATTGACAGTCTTGGATGACACTTTGTGATGTGATATTTGAGTTGATTGGTTCGTTGTTCCCTTGTGAAGCCCCTTTTCATTTATTTATGATGTCATGTGTATCCATGTGATGGTTGTTTGTGATGTGATTCATGATTTTCTTATGGGTGGGGGCTCATTATAAGCTAAATGTGGGATGTGGGAAGGATTTCATTATTATGCTAGCCTTTGACTATTATTATTTTCATTGCATGACATTCACTTTAAAAGTGTATCACCTCCTTTAGTTATTTTATAGGGAACCCTAGGATACTAAGTGGGAATTCATGAGATGTTTCTAGGCACATTGAGATTACACACTTTCTAGTTACCACTAGTTGTACAAAATATCGAGCTAGTGGGGTGTCATAGATGAGATTGGGTTTAGAGTGATTTGTTTGATGGATGTGTGACCATTAACCTGATGGAATGAGGTCCACCTTTTCATGTATTATACTAGTCCCATTAGTTCCTAATGTGTTTCCTCATGATATTTATCATGTGTTATGCCTTTAATTATTTATTAGCTTGTGTATTTCTTTTTTACTTGGATGGAATTTCATTTAAGCATTGATCCTCCAATGATTTAGTACTGATATTGATTAGTGTTGTTCCACTTGTTTGTTGGCATACTTTACGATTTTCTACAGGTAATTTTTCTTTATAGTTATCCTTATTTCCTTACTTTGAGTTTGTTGTGTTAAAGCTTTCAAGTGAGTGGAATTTTTTTAAAATTTCTAGCCATTATTAGAAATTCCTTTGATATGTTTTTAAACCATGTAAGGGTTTTTTATAAAAGGAGTGATGTTTTAAGGATAGATGAATGGGTTTTGAATTGGAATTGTTTCAGGAAAAACATCTTTATACCATGTTTTATAAATGTTGTGCATTGATAAAGTGCATGTTTTATATTTTATTTATTTATATATCATGTTAATGGAAAAAACCTATTTTTCTATATTATTCTCAAACTAGAAATTACAGTTCCTTATAAAAGGAATAAAAGTCAATGACTTACACTGAATAAAATTAATAACTTTAATACTTCCAATTCAACTAACTGCTATATCAGAATGATCAACTTGAAAATATCCCAATGCTCTGCAAGTTGACTTCTAATATAATGATTCAGCTTAACTCTTAACTTTTTTTTACTAATGCTGAACTTGCTCAAATATATCTGAAAATATGTTAGGTCCACAAGGCTGAATACCCTGAGGGGGGGGGGGGGGGGGTGAATCAGGGTATGACTAATTAAAAATTAAAGCCCGTTCGGATCTTGTTTCACTGTTAAGCAAAACACTCTTCTCTCTCTTTCCCGTTGCACAATATAAACAGAAAGTAAAGTATGCACAGGACACAACAATTTTTACTTGGTTCACCCTCACTGGGCTACGTCCAAGGAGCATACGCTGACAAGTTTCCGGTCGTACCAAATTCACTAAAAGCGCACTGCTGTTTAAAAAGTTTGGGACATATCACTTCTACTCCCAGGCTCACTGCCTATACAAAATTTAGGGTCAGCTCACTGCTTTCCCAAGGGTCACTCCCTGTTTCTCTCTCTCTGGATCACTGCCGGTGGAGAGGATCACCTTCTTCCTCTTCCTTTTCTCACTACTCAGGAAAGGATCCACTCACAGTTTATAGACTTGTATGTCTTTTTATTATCTCTAATGAATACATCCTCTGTTGTATGTGGATGCTCTGTTGAAGTCCAACTTTCACCCGTAGATGAATCTCTCTTTGCA
The DNA here is from genome assembly GCA_963277665.1 of Viscum album. Classification (NCBI taxonomy): domain Eukaryota; kingdom Viridiplantae; phylum Streptophyta; class Magnoliopsida; order Santalales; family Viscaceae; genus Viscum; species Viscum album. Next base: position 36,938,136 of record OY728127.1, on the reverse strand, counting down.
CCGAAGGTATCAGGCAATCTTTCAGCTTTCACGCAGCCCAGAAACACTGTCACGAATCAACCTTACTTGGCGCGCAAGTCAAACCCAGCGCGCAAGTATCGGCGTGCAAGTCACAACTGGCACGCAAGTCCACCTCATACACTTGTGCGGCACAAACTTCTTCAACTCCAAACTTGCATGACGCACTTCCCTTTACGCCCAAACCAATATTGGCGCGCAACAAAAAACAATCGCCCTTCTTCAAATATGGTGCGCAAGTCCTACTTGCGCGACACACCACCACTTGCGCGACCACCACACCTGCGCGACGGGAGCTCTGATTTTTCAAAGTGTTGAACTCCGTTAAAAATGGGGAGGGGTGGTCCAGTATTTATAGGCATTTTGAACACCCTGCGTGACGGCACGCAAGTCTCCCCTCGGCGCACAAGTTTTGGCGCACATGTCTCTTTTTCAAAACCATTTTTCTCTATTTATCGATTTTCAGGCCCAAAAATTTGGCAAACACTGGAAAACGGTGCCACCTTGTATCTGTTCTTTTTGTACCGCCTCCAGATCATCCATTCCTTTGTCGATGTTCTTGAATCAAACATGGATCATTGACCACAGCTCTTGAACTCGACATTCCACCATGAAATCCTCTTTGTCAACAAATTTGTATGCTATTTTTTTGATTTTTCAACAATCACCACACAGATATCCACTTTGTCAACAAACACAATCACCTCAAAAATGCTTCAATGATACCTTGGGGGATTTTTTCCCAACAATCTCCCCCTTCGGGTTTGTTGAAAACTCTTCCATAAAAAGATACATCGTTAATTCTTCATCCACCATTCGCCTATTGTGATTCCGATAACGATCAAGGATTTACTCAACACATACTCTAAGCCCACATGGGCATTGCTCAACATGAGAAATAAGAGTAAATGAAAAGTTCATCAATGAATCAATTCATCTCTGACACTCACTGTTGACACCAAACTGATACCAATTTGTTGGAAATATTCTTACCGCATCCCAACACCACTCTTTGGCATTTATCACATTCCTCAGTTGTCGTGATATCTATTCTTTGATCGATCACTTCAAGCATCTTCAGATTTAATACGCTTCCCCTTTCTCATTACTCCCCCCATATCACTGCTTCACTTGCTAGCTTCTCCCCGTATCTATCATGATTTCTCAAATAGCCACACTACCTCCCTCTTGAACAATCAATATTTTCTCCCCCTTTGTCAATGAACCCAAAGGTCATTCCTTTACAGTCTGTAACAGAGTAGAGAACACATATCAGCGCATTAGGGAAAAACACATCATACCTCGGGGAGAGGGGGAGGTTCCACATCCACACTCTTTTAAGTGCGGGGGCCGACTGAACTCCCAGAGCCAGTTGATGCCTCTCAAAAGCTTCCTTGGGTAAGGCCTTTGTCAGAATGTATGCAACCTGTAGCTCCGTAGGCACATACTCCAACTTTACGATTCCCTGCTCAACCTTCTCCTTGATAAAATAATACTTAATCTCAATGTGATTTGTCCTTGAATGATGGATGAGATTTTTGCTCAGATTTATAGCACTTGAGTTATCACACTGGATTCCGACCGGAGACTTCACTTCAACTCCCATGTCTTCAAGCTGCTGCTTCATCCACAATAATTGTGTGCATGCTTGAGTGACCACAATATACTCAGCATCTGCGGTGCTCAATGAAATGAAATCTTGCTTCTTGATTAGCCAAGAAATACACAATCCACCAAGATAGAATGCACCTCTTGACGTTGATTTTCTATCATCTGCTGATCCGGCCCAATCTGCATCTGTGTAACCCAATAACACCGATTGAGATTTGTCATTATATATCAGACCGAAATCCACGGTGCCTTTGATATACCGAAGTATTCTTTTCACTGAAATCATATGGCTTTCCTTGGGATTAATCTGATATCTTGCTGCTTGGAATGTGGCGAAAACAATATCAGGCCTTGTTGTGGTCAAGTACAACAGACTTCCAATAATTTGCCTGTATTCCGTGATATTAACTGCCTTGCCATCCTCATCTTTTGATAATTTCATCCAGGTAGCAACCAGAGTCTTCATCTCCTTGGAATTATCCATTCCAAACCTTCTCAGAACCTCCTTGGCGTATTTGTATTGAGAAATTAAAGTGCCATTACTTCCTTGTGTCACCTGTAAACCAAGGAAACATGTTAGCTCTCCAATCATTGACATTTCAAAATCATTCTTCATGAATTCAGAGAACTGCCTGCACTGAGCTTCATCTGATCCGCCAAATATTATGTCATCGAAATAAACCAACACCATCATCCTTTGATTACTATCGTTGCTAAAATAGAGATTTCAATCAACTCCCCCATGCTTGAAACCAAACTTCTTCAAGTACTGATCAAGCCTTGAGTACCATGCTCTTGGTGCTTGTTTCAACCCATACAATGCCTTCTTCAGCCTGCAAACTTTGTTCTCATCTTCATGAATGAGAAAACCATCTGGCTGCTCAATGTACAACTCCTCTTCCAGAAATCCATTCAAGAATTCAGATTTGACATCCATCTGGATCACTTTGAACTTTTTTTCACTGCTATGGAAAAAAATAATTTGATTGTCTCCAGCCTTGTAATCAGTGCAAATGTCTCATCAAAATCTATTCCCTCTATCTGGGAGTATCCCTTGCACACTAACCGTGATTTCTTTCGAATCACTGTGCCATATTTATTCATATTGTTGCGATAGACCCATTTAGTCCCGATGACATTTTTATCTGCTGGTCTTAAAACAATCTCCCATGTCTGGTTCTTCCCAATCTGATCAAGCTCTTCATTCATATCCTGAACCCAGTTTTCATCTTCAGCTGCATCGAAAAAACATTTCGACTCCACCTGAGATAAAAACAATGTTTTCTGTAATGATTTTATTCTTCGAGCCTGAACTGGAGCTGTCTGATCACCAATGATATTTTGCCTATCAATTTTAGCTCGAATCTTTGGCTTCCTTGCAGACACAGACTTGACACTTTTTTGTTCATCATCAGTATATTCTTCTGAGTCATCATCTACCACTTCTTCTCCCCCTGTGTTTCTTACCTCATCATCACTTTCATCCAGAAACTGTTCACTGGGTCATTGAGTATTCTGTTCATTTTCAACTATAGTGTCATCATTGCTGTCAACAATTTTCCTAGCCTTTTGTTGAAACTTTTATATGCTTTACTTTTCCCTGAGTAGCCAAGGAATATCACCTCATCTCCTCGTGACTCAAACTTCCTGTGATTTTATTTGTTGAGAATGAAGCACTTACTCCCAAAGACTCGAAAGTATTTAAGCATTTGCTTCTTTCTATACCACATTTCATACAGAGTCTTTCCTTCTTTCGGACACAACAAAGACCTGTTCAAGATATAGACTGATGTTAAAACTGTTTCCTTCCAAAATTTCTCTGGTAGGTTCTTTTCAATAAGCATCGTTCTGGCCATGTTGTTGATGATCCGATTTCTCCTCTCAACCACTCCATTCTGTTGGGGAGTTCTCACTGATGAAACTTGATGCCTTATCCCATGTTTCTCAAGATAGTCTTCGACGTGACTATTTGTGAATTCCGTACTGTTATCAGTACGAAACTTCAGAATTTTCTGTCCAATAATCCTTTCTGATTCACTCCTATACTGCTTTAAGCAACTAAAAACCTCTGTCTTATGGGTAATGACAAATACCCAGGCCATTATTCTATGATCATTAATGAAAAGAACATAGTACCTTTTCCCATTTATGGCTCTTGGTGAGATAGGTCCACATACATCAACATGCACCAATTCGAGCACTCTAGTTGATCTCTATTCCTTTGGCCTGTATGTATTTCTGATGATATTCCATTTTTGGAAAGCATCAAACGTATGAGTGTGATCACATGATAGTTTGGGAAGGCCTCTAGCAGCATCACACTTTACCAGATCTTCCATAAATGGTTGGCATAGATGACCGAGTCGCTTATGCCACAACTGGTTTTCTTCCTCTCTGGATAAAAGGCACGTATCTTCTTCCCTTCCTACAAGGTCAATATTTCCCTTTGTCCTTTTCCCTTGCAGAACAACTGATCCATATTTTCCTTTTACAACATACATCTTCTTGGTAAATCAGATAGAATTCCTAGAGTCACACAGTTGACTGACACTGAGCAAGTTATGACTAAGACCCTCTACTACAAAGACATCAGAACGTCTCATTTCTTTACCCCCAAACTTGGCTTTCCCTAAGACAAAAATCTTCAGGCCTTCTTCGTTTCCAAATTTTACAACTCCTTATTTGTCATATTTTACACCTGTAATAAGATCCTTATTACCCGTCATGTGAGATGTGCAATCACTATCAAGGATCCACACACCAGAGCGATATGATGCTTTAAGGGCAATCTCTGCCACCACGAACTTCTCATTTTTCTTCTTCTTGGTCCATACTTTTTCTTTCACAATCGGCATGGATTGAGATTTCTGTTCTTTCTCAGAGTATGATGGACCAGCTTCATCTTGCAAAGCCGCAAATCTATTCTGTATTTTCAACTCACCTGTCGGTTTATTGATCTACTGCTTGTGAAAGTTTTGATTCTTCTTTGGCACATTTATCTGAATGGTCGAAGTGCAGTACCTAGCCATGTGCCCAAATCCTCCGCACCAAAAATAGTGTCCTTTGAAATATGTTCTAGAAAACCGTTCTCTGTTTGGCTTCCACCTCTGTTCTTGTTCCCTTCTATATCTCTTGGATATGGAACACACATGCTATGAATGTCCCATCTTCCCAAAACAATAAAACCTGATATAAGGTGAATTAATTCATGTTACTTCAGCACTACGAGTTTCCCCTTGGGATATATGAATATTCTGATTCTTCTTTTTGCCCAAATCAACCTTCAATTTTGGGACGGGTGCTTGCGGTCTGACATCAATTGTCATAGATTTTTGCTTCTTATCAAGCCCTGAATCAGCCTTAACGTCTGAGCTCAATTACCGTTTCTTTCCTTCTGAACAACTAAGCTCTTCTTTCACCTTTCAATCTTTGGAATGACATGATTTCCTGACATCAAATTGGAGGTCAAGAGTTTTTCTTGATCCTTCATTTTTCATCGCAGACTGACAACTTCTTCTTCAAGATCTTCGATACACTTGACGTGATCTTTCACTTTTCTATTCAAGCCATCGATCTCCCTTTTCTGTTCTTCAATCTTGAGCTTATACTCACTAACTGATTCTGAGTTCTCTAGTGTTAATAACTTGAGTTTTTCAATTTCTTCCATCAACTCAGACTTCTCTTCTTCCTGCTGCTGCATATAGAGTTTGGAATCACGAACAAGTTTATTGGATTTATTTGTTTTGGCTCTCCAAACATCTATCTCCTCAAGAGTTGCTTCCAATTCGGATTCCATGTCAACTCTTCCTTCAACTTCTTCTTCTTATTCTCCAGCGTCAATTTCTTCCTTTTCCTGAGAACTATCGGCGACCGCCACCATATCATTTTCTCCTAGATCTTTGCAGTTCTCTATTTTCTCAACCTCTTCAACCTCAGACTAATCTGAAATGTCTATTTCTTGTGAAAGAAGATTCTTCTTCTTGAAGAAATTTCTCTTGAACTGCTTCTTCCCTTTCACATAGGCTGAAGGTTTCTTCTTTTGAATTTAAACATCATCTTCATCATTTTCTTCTTGAAACTTTTTGGGGAATCTTGTTGCGAGATTTCCAACCTTTCCACATTTAAAGCATGCAAGAGGAAGTTTCCCTTTGAACTTTCCTTTTCCTCTTTGAAGATTTGAGGAGAGGAATGACATTGCCTCATCCGTCTCTTCTTTCTCCTGAGAATCTTCAATGGTGAGCTTCTTCATGGCCTTAAATGCCACCTCTTTGGATTTCTCCTTTTCCACAGCGTCATTATCATCATTTCTCATTTCATATGCAACAAGGGTGCTATGCAGGTTATCCAATGTCAATTCTTTCGGGTCTTTATCTTCCAAAACAGAAACTTTTGGATTAAACCGAGGTGGAAGTTTTCTCAAGATGCGCTTCAGAATTTTTATGTCTTCGATAATTTCACCAATTCCTCGCATGTCTTCTACCACAACATTTATCCTATCAAAGAATGCATCAACAGACTCATTCGGGTTCATTATCAGATCTTCACACTTTTTCCAAAACACTTGCATCTTTGCCTCTCTGACCTTTTAATCCCCTTCATATATATTCAAAAGTTTTTCCCACATGGAATGTGGAGTTTTTCATGAAATCACCTTTGTATAGATGGGATTGGAAAGGTCTCCCCATAAGGCATTGATTGCTTTTGAATCAGCATCCAACTCTCTATGATCAACTTCTGATAATGCACCACTATTAATATCAGTTGTGATACCATGCATAGTTGCTGAAAACACATCCATTCCCAAGGATTGGAAATAGTGTTTCATTCGATTCTTCCATATCTGAAAATTACATCCATCGAAGATCAGAATCCCTTTATGATTAGTGACCTCCATTGAGAGAAGAACTATTATCAACATTTCCCTATGATACCAATTGTTAGGTCCACAAGGCTGAATACCCTAAGGGGGGGGGGAGTGAATTAGGGTATGACTAATTAAAAATTAAAGCCCGTTCTGATCTTGTTTCACTGTTAAGAAAAACACTCTTCTCTCTCTTTCCTGTTGCACAATATAAACAGAAAGTAAATCATACACATGACACAACAATTTTTACTTGCTTCACCCTCACTAGGCTACATCCAAGGATCATACGCCAAAAAGTTACCGGTCATACCAAATTCACTAAAAGCGCACTGCTATTTACAAAGTTCAGGATAAATCACTTCTACTCCCAGGATCACTGCCTATAAAAAATTTAGGGTCATATCACTGCTTTCCCAAGGGTCAATCCCTGCTTCTCTCTCTCTGGATCACTTCCGATGGAGAGGATCACCTTCTTCCTCTTCCTTTGCTCACTGCTCTGGAAAGGATCCACTCACAGTTTATAGACTTGTATGTCTTTTTATTATCTCTAATGAATACATCCTCTTTTGTATGTGGATGCTCTGTTGAAGTCCAAATTTCACCCGTAGATGAATCTCTCTTTGCACCGAAGGTATCATGCAATATTTCAGCTTTCACGCAGCCCAGATACACTGTCACGAATCAACCTTACTTGGCGCGCAAGTCAAACCCAGCGTGCAAGTATCGGCGTGCCGGTCACAACTGGCGCGCAAGTCCACCTCAGACACTTGTGCGACACAAACTTCTTCAACTCCAAACTTGCACGACACACTTCCCTTTACACCCAAACCAATATTGGCACGCAAAAAACAACAATCTCCCTTCTTCAAATATGGCGCGCAAGTCCTACTTGCGCGGCACAACACCACTTGCGCGACCACCACACCTGCGTGGCAGGAGCTCTGATTTTTCAAAGTGTTGAACTCCGTTAAAAATGAGGAGGGGTGGTCCAGTATTTATAGGCATTTTGAACACCCTGCGTGACGGCACGCAGGTCTCCCCTCGGCGCGCAAGTTTTGGCGTGCATGTCTCTTTGCCAAAACCATTTTTCCCCATTTATCGATTTTCAGGCCCAAAAATTTGGCAAACACTGGAAAACAGTGCCACCTTGTATCTGTTCTTTTTGTACCGCCTCCAGATCATCCATTCCTTTGTCGACGTTCTTGAATCAAACATGGATCATTGACCACAACTCTTGAACTCGACATTCCACCATGAAATCCTCTTTGTCAACAAATTTGTATGCCATTGTTTTTCTTTTTCAACAATCACCACACAGATATCCACTTTGTCAACAAACACAATCACCTCAAAAATGCTTCAATGATACCTTGGGGGATTTTTTCCCAACAATCTCCCCCTTTGGGTTTGTTGACAACTCTTCCATAAAAAGATACATTGTTAATTCTTCATCCACCATTCGCCTATTGCGATTCTGATAACGATCAAGGATTTACTCAACACATACTCTAATCCCACATGGGTAATGCTCAGCGTGAGAAACAAGAGTAAATAAAAAGTTCATCAATGAATCACTTCATCTCCGACACTCGCTGTTGACACCAAAATGATACCAATTTGTTGGAAATATTCTTACCGCATCCCAACACCACTCTTTGGATTTTATCACAATCCTCAGTTGTCATGATATCTATTCTTTGATTGATCACTTCAAGCATCGTCAGATTTAATACGCTTCCCCTTTCTCATTACTCCCCCCATCTCGCTGCTTCACTGATAGCTTCTCCCCGTATCTATCATGATTTCTCAAAATAGCCACACTACCTCCCCCTTGAACAATCACTATTTTCTCCCCCTTTTTCAATGAACCCAAAGGTCATTCCTTTACAGTCTGTAACAGAGTAGAGAACACATATCATTGCATTAGGGAAAACACATCATACCTCGGGGAGAGGGGGAGGTTCCACATCCACACCTTTTTAAGTGCGGGGAGGCGACTGAACTCCCAGAGCCAGTCGATGCCTCTCAAAAGCTTCCTTGGGTAAGACCTTTGTTATAATGTCTGCAACCTGTAGCTCCGTAGGCACATACTCCAACTTTACGATTCCCTTCTCAACCTTCTCCTTGATAAAATGATACTTAATCTCAATGTGCTTTGTCCTTGAATGATGGACGAGATTTTTGCTCAGATTTATAGAACTTGAGTTATCACACTGGATTCCGACCGGAGACTTCACTTCAATTCCCATGTCTTCAAGCTGCTGCTTCATCCACAATAACTGTGTGCATGCTTGAGTGACCGCAATATACTCAGCATATGCGGTGCTCAATGAAATGAAATCTTGCTTCTTGCTTAGCCAAGAAATACACAATCCACCAAGATAGAATGCACCTCCTGACGTTGATTTTCTGTCATCTGCTGATCCGGCCCAATCTGCATCTGTGTAACCCAATAACACCGATTGAGATTTGTCATTATATATCAGACCGAAATCCACGGTGCCTTTGATATACCAAAGTATTCTTTTCACTGCAAGCATATGGATTTCCTTGGGATTACTCCGATATCTTACTGCTTGGCATGTGACGAAAACAATATCAGGCCTTGTTGTGGTCAAGTACAACAGACTTCCAATAATTTGCCTGTATTCCGTGATATTAACTGCCTTTCCATCCTCATCTTTTGATAATTTCATCCAGATAGCAACCAGAGTCTTCATCTTCTTGTAATTATCAATTCCAAACCTTCTCAGAACCTCCTTGGCATATTTGGATTGAGAAATTAAAGTGCCATTACTTCCTTGTGTCACCTGTAAACCAAGGAAACATGTTAGCTCTCCAATCATTGACATTTCAAACTCATTCTTCATGAATTCAGAGAACTTCCTGCACTGAGCTTCATCTGATCCGAAAAATATTATGTCATCGACATAAACCAACACCATCATCCTTTGATTACTATCATTGCTGAAATAGAGATTGCAATCAACTCCCCTATGCTTGAAACCAAACTTCTTCAAGTACTGATCAAGCCTTGAGTACTATGCTCTTGGTGCTTGTTTCAGCCCATACAACGCCTTCTTCAGCCTGCAAACTTTGTTCTCATCTTCATGAATGAGAAAACCATCTGGCTGCTCAATGTACACCTCCTCTTCCATAACTCCATTAAAGAATTCAGATTTGACATCCATATGGAACACTTTGAACTTTCTTTTCACTGCTATGGAAAAAAATAATCTGATTGTCTCCAGCCTTGCAATCAGTGCGAATGTCTCATCAACATCTATTCCCTCTATCTAGGAGTATCCCCTGCACACTAACCGTGATTTATTCCGAATCACTGTGCCATCTTTATTCATCTTGTTGCGATAGACCCATTTAGTCCCGATGACATTTTTATCTGCTGGTCTTAAAACAATCTCCCATGTCTGGTTCTTCTCAATCCGATCAAGCTCTTAATTCATATCCTGAACCCAGTTTTCATCTTCAGCTACATCGAAAAAAAATTTCGGCTCCACCTGAGATAAAAACGATGTTTTCTGTAATGATTTCATTCTTCGATTCTGAACTGGAGATGTCTGATCACCAATGATATTTTTCCTATCAATTTTAGCTCGAATCTTTGGATTCCTTGCAGAAACAGACTTGACACTTTCTTGTTCATCATTAGTATCTTCTTCTGAGTCAGCCTCTACCACTTCTGCTCCCCCTGTGTTTCTTACCTCATCATCACTTTCATCCAGAAACTGTTCACTGGGTCATTGAGTATTCTATTCATTTTCAACTATAGTGTCATCATTGCTCTCAACAATTTTTCCTAGCCTTTTGTTGAAACATTTATATGCTTTACTTTTCCCTGAGTAGCCAAGAAATATACCCTCATCTCCTCGTGATTCAAACTTCCTGTGATTTTCTTTGTTGAGAATGAAGCACTTACTCCCAAAGATTTGAAAGTATTTAAGCATTGGCTTCTTTCCATACCACATTTCATATAGAGTCTTTCCTTCTTTCGGAAACAATAAAGACCTGTTCGAGATATAGACCGATGTCAAAACTGCTTCCTTCCAAAATTTCTCTGGTAGGTCCTTTTCAATAAGCATCATTCTGGCTATGTTGTTGATGATATGATTTCTCCTATCAACCACTCCATTCTGTTGGGGAGTTCTCACTGATGAAACTTGATGCCTTATCCCGTGTTTCTCAAGATAGTCTTCGACGTGACTGTTTGTGAATTCCGTACTGTTATCAGTACGAAACATCAGAATTTTCTGTCCAAGAATCCTTTATGATTCCCTCCTATACTGCTTTATGCAACTAAAAACCTCTGTCTTATGGGTAATGACAAATACCCAGTCCATTCTTCTATGATCATCAATGAAAAGAACATAGTACCTTTTCCCATTTATGGCTCTTGGTGAGATAGGTCCACATACATCAGCATGCACCAATTCGAGCACTCTAGTTGATCTCTATTCCTTTGGCTTGTATGTCTTTCTGATGATATTCCCTTTTTTCCTTTTCCCTTGCAGAACAACTGATCCATCTTTTCCTTTCACAACATACATCTTCTTGGTAAATCAGATAGAATTCCCAGAGTCACACAGTTGAATGACACTGAGCAAGTTATGACTAAGACCCTCTTCTACAAAGACATCAGCACGTCTCATTTCTTTACCCCCAAACTTGGATTTCCCTAAGCCAACAATCTTCAGGACTTCTTCATTTCCAAATTTTACAACTTCTTATGTGTCATATTTTACACCTGTAATAAGATCCTTTTTACCCGTCATGTTATATGTGCAATAACTATCAAAGATCCACACACCAGAGTGATCTGATGCTTTAAGGGCAATCTCTGCCACCACGACCTTCTCATTTTTCTTCTTCTTAGTCCATAATTTTTCTTTCACAATCAGCATGGATTGAGATTTATGTTCTTTCTCAGAGTATGATGGACCAGCTTCATCTTTCAAAGCCACAAATCTATTCTGTATTTTCAACTCACCTGTCAGTTTATTGATCTAATGCTTGTGAAAGTTTTGATTCTTCTTTGGCACATTTCTATGAATGGTCAAAGTGCAGTACCTAGACATGTGCCCAAATCCTCTGCACCAAAAATAGTGTCCTTTGAAATATGTTTTGGAAAACCATTCTCTGTTTGGCTGCCACCTCTGTTCTTGTTCCCTTCTATATCTCTTGGATATGGAACACACATACTATGAAGGTCTCATCTTCCCACAACAATAAAACCTGATATAAGGTGAATTAATTCATGTTACTTCAGCACTATGAGTTTCCCCTTGGGATATATGAATATTATGATTCTGCTTTGTGCCCAAATCAACCTTCAATTTTGGGACAGGTGCTTGCGGTCTGACATCAATTGTCATGGATTTTTGCTTCTAATCAATCCCTGAATCAGCCTTAACATCTGAGCTCAATTAATGATTCTTTCCTTCTGAACAACTAGGATCCTCTTTCACCTTTCAATCTTTGGAATGACATGATTTCCTGACATCAAATTGGAGGTCAAGGGTTTTTCTTGATCCTTCATTTTTCATCGCAGACTGACAACTTCTTCTTCAAGATCTTCGATACGCTTGACGTGATCTTTCACTTTTCTATTCATGCCATCGATCTCCCTTTTCTGTTCTTCAATCTTGAGATTATAATCACTAACTGATTCTGAGTTCTCTGGTGTTAATAACTTTAGTTTTTCAATTTCTTCCATCAACTCAGACTTCTCTTCTTCCTGCTGCAGCATATAGAGTTTTGCATCACGAACAAGTTTATTGGATTTATTTGTTTTGGCTCTCCAAACATCTATCTCCTCAAGAGTTGCTTCCAATTCGGCTTCCATGTCAACTCTTCCTTCAACTTCTTCTTCTTATTCTCTAGTGTCAATTTCTTCCTTTTCCTGAGAACTATCGACGACCGCCACCATATCATTTTCTCCTCGATATTTGCAGTTCTCTATTTTCTCAACCTCTTAAACCTCAGACTAATATGAAATGTCTATTTCTTGTGAAAGAATATTCTTCTTCTTGAAGAAATTTCTCTTGAACTGCTTCTTCCCTTTCACATAGGATGAAGGTTTCTTCTTTTGAATTTAAACATCATCTTCGTCATTTTCTTCTTGAAACTTTTTGGGGAATCTTGCTGTGAGATGTCCAACCTTTCCACATCTAAAGAATGCAAGAGGAAGTTTCCCTTTGAACTTTCCTTTTCCTCTTTGAATATTTGAGGAGAGGAATGACATTACCTCATCTGTCTCTTCTTCCTCCTGAGAATATTCAATGGTGAGCTTCTTCATGGCCTTAAATTCCACCTCTCTGGATTTATCCTTTTCCACAACGTCATTATCATCATTTCTCATTTCATATGAAACAAGGGTGCTGTGCAGGTTATCCAATGTCAATTCTTTCGGGTCTTTATCTTCCAAAACAGAAACTTTCAGATTAAACCGAGGTGGAAGTTTTCTCAAGATGCGCTTCACAATATTTATGTCTTCGATAATTTCACTAATACCTCGCATGTCTTCTACCACAACATTTACCCTGTCAAAGAATGCATCAACAGACTCATTCGGGTTCATTATCACATCTTCACACTTTTTCCAAAACACTTGCATCTTTGCCTCTCTGACCTTTTAATCCCCTTCATATATATTCAAAAGTTTTTCCCCCATGGCATGTGGAGTTTTTCATGACATCACCTTTGTATATATGGGATTGGAAAGGGCTCCCCATAAGGAATTGATTGCTTTTGAATCAACATCCAACTCTCTATGATAAACTTCTGATAATGCACCACTATGAATATCAGTTGTGATACCATGCATAGTTGCTGAAAACACATCCATTCCCAAGGATCAGAAATAGTGTTGCATTCGATTCTTCCATATCTGAAAATTACATCCATCGAAGATCAGAATACCTTTATGATTAGTGACCTCCATTGAGAGAAGAACTATTATCAACCTTTCCCTATGATACCAATTGTTAGGTCCACAAGGCTGAATACCCTGAGGGGGGGGGGGTGAATCAGGGTATGACTAATTAAAAATTAAAGCCCGTTCTGATCTTGTTTCACTGTTAAGAAAAACACTCTTCTCTCTCTTTCCTATTGCACAATATAAACAGAAAGTAAATCACGAACAGGACACAACAATTTTTACTTGGTTCACCCTCACTAGGCTACGTCCAAGGAGCATACGCCGAAAAGTTTCCGATCATACCAAATTCACTAAAAGCGCACTTCTGTTTACAAATTTCGAGATAAATCACTTCTACTACCAGGATCACTGCCTATACAAAATTTAGGGTCATATCACTACTTTCCCAAGGGTCACTCCCTGTTTCTCTCTATCTGGATCACTTCTGATGGAGAGGATCACCTTCTTCCTCTTCCTTTTCTCACTGCTCTGGAAAGAATCCACTCACAGTTTATAGACTTGTATGTCTTTTTATTATCTCTAATGAATACATCCTCTGTTGTATGTGGATGCTCTGTTGAAGTCCAAATTTCATCTGTAGATGAATCTCTCTTTGCACCGAAGGTATCAGGAAATATTTCAGCTTTCACCAAGCCCAGAAACACTGTCACGAATCAACCTTACTTGGCACGCAAGTCAAACCCAGCGCGCAAGTATCGGCGTGCAAGTCACAACTGGCATGCAAGTCCACCTCAGACACTTGTGCGGCACAAACTTCTTCAACTCCAAACTTGCACGATGCACTTCCCTTTGTGCCCAAACCAATATTGGCGCGCAACAAACAACAATCGCCCTTCTTCAAATATGGCGCGCAAGTCCTACTTGCGCAGCACACCACCACTTGCGCGACCAGCACACCTGCGCGACGGGAGATCTGATTTTTCAAAGTGTTGAACTCCATTAAAAATGAGGAGGGGTGGTCTAGTATTTATATGCATTTTGAACACCCTGCGTGATGTCACGCAAGTCTCCCCTCGGCGCGCAAGTTTTGGCGTGCATGTCTCTTTGCCAAAACCATTTTTCTCCATTTATCGATTTTCAAGCCCAAAAATTTGGCAAACACTGGAAAACGGTGCCACCTTGTATCTGTTCTTTTTGTACCGCCTCCAGATCATCCATTCCTTTGTTGACGTTCTTGAATCAAACATGGATCATTGAACACAACTCTTGAACTCGACATTCCACCATGAAATCCTCTTTGTCAACAAATTTGTATGCCATTGTTTTGCTTTTTCAACAATCACCACACATATATCCACTTTTTCAACAAACACAATCACCTCAAAAATGATTCAATGATACCTTGGGGGATTTTTTCCCAACAATCTCCCCCTTCGGGTTTGTTGACAACTCTTCCATAAAAAGATACATCGTTAATTCTTCATCCACCATTCACCTATTGCGATTCCGATAACGATCAAGGATTTACTCAACACATACTCTAAGCCCACTTGGGCAATGCTCAGCGTGAGAAACAAGAGTAAATGAAAAGTTCATCAATGAATCACTTCATCTCCGACACTCGTTGTTGACACCAAACTGATACCAATTTGTTGGAAATATTCTTACCGCATCCCAACACCACTCTTTGGCTTTTATCACAATCCTCAGTTGTCGTGATATCTATTCTTTGATCGATCACTTCAAGCATCGTCAGATTTAATACGCTTCCCCTTTGTCATTACTCCCCCCATCTCGCTACTTCACTTGCTAGCTTCTCCCCGTATCTATCATGATTTCTCAAATAGCCACACTACCTCCCCCTTGAACAATCACTATTTTCTCCCCCTTTGTCAATGAACCCAAAGGTCATTCCTTTACAGTCTGTAACAGAGTAGAGAACACATATCAGCGCATTAGGGAAAAAGACATCATACCTCGGGGAGAGGGGGAGGTTCCACATCCACACTCTTTTAAGTGCGGGGAGCCGACTGAACTCCCAGAGCCAGTCGATGCCTCTCAAAAGCTTCCTTGGGTAAGGCCTTTTTCAGAATGTCTGCAACCTGTAGCTCCGTAGGCACATACTCCAACTTTACGATTCCCTGCTCAACCTTCTCCTTGATAAAATGATACTTAATCTCAATGTGCTTTGTCCTTGAATGATGGACGAGATTTTTGCTCAGATTTATAGCACTTGAGTTATCACACTGGATTTCGACTGGAGACTTCACTTCAATTCCCATGTCTTCAAGCTGCTGCTTCATCCACAATAACTGTGTTCATGCTTGAGTGACCACAATATACTCAGCATCTGCGGTGCTCAATGAAATGAAATCTTGCTTCTTTCTTAGCCAAAAAATACACAATCCACCAAGATAGAATGCACCTCCTGACGTTGATTTTCTGTCATCTGCTGATCCGGCCCAATCTGCATCTGTGTAACCCAATAACACCGATTGAGATTTGTCATTATATATCAGACTGAAATCCATGGTGCCTTTGATATACCGAAGTATTCTTTTCACTGCAAGCATATGGCTTTCCTTGGGATTACTCTGATATATTGCTGCTTGGCATGTGGCGAAAACAATATCAGGCCTTGTTGTGGTCAAGTACAATAGACTTACAATAATTTTCCTGTATTCCGTGATATTAGCTGCCTTGCCATCCTCATCTTTTGATAATTTCATCCAGGTAGCAACCAGAGTCTTCATCTCCTTGGAATTATCCATTCCAAACCTTCTCAGAACCTCCTTGGCGTATTTGGATTGAGAAATTAAAGTGCCATTACTTCCTTGTGTCACCTGTAAACCAAGGAAACATGTTAGCTCTCCAATCATTGACATTTCAAACTCATTCTTCATGAATTCAGAGAACTGCCTGCACTGAGCTTCATCTAATCCGCCAAATATTATGTCATCTACATAAACCAACACCATCATCCTTTGATTACTATCGTTGCTGAAATAGTGATTGCAATCAACTCCCCCATGCTTGAAACCAAACTTCTTCAAGTACTGATCAAGCCTTGAGTACCATGCTCTTGGTGCTTGTTTCTTCCCATAAAACACCTTCTTCGGCCTGCAAACTTTTTTCTCATCTTCATGAATGAGAAAACCATCTGGCTGCTCAATGTACACCTCCTCTTCCAGAACTCCATTCAAGAATTCAGATTTGACATCCATCTGGAACACTTTGAACTTTCTTTTCACAGCTATGGAAAAAAATAATCTGACTGTCTCCAGCCTTGCAATCAGTGCAAATGTCTCATCAACATCTATTCCCTCTATCTAGGAGTATCCCTTTCACACTAACCGTGCTTTGTTCCGAATCACTGTGCCATATTTATTCATCTTGTTACGATAGACCCATTTAGTCCCGATGACATTTTTATCTGCTGGTCTTAAAATAATTTCCCATGTCTGGTTCTTCTCAATCCGATCAAGCTCTTCATTCATATCCTGAACCCAGTTTTCATCTTCAGCTGCATTGAAAAAACATTTCGGCTCCACCTGAGATAAAAACGATGTTTTCTATAATGATTTCATTCTTCGAGTCTAAACTGGAGCTGTCTGATCACCAATGATATTTTTCCTATCAATTTTATCTCGAATCTTTGGCTTCCTTGCAGACACAGACTTGACACTTTCTAGTTCATCATCAGTATCTTCTTCTGAGTCAGCCTCTACCACTTCTGCTCCTCCTGTGTTTCTTACCTCATCATCACTTTCATCCAGAAACTGTTCACTAGGTCGTTGAGTATTCTATTCATTTTCAACTATAGTGTCATCATTGCTCTCAACAATTTTTCCTAGCCTTTTGTTGAAACATTTATATGCTTTACTTTTCCCTGAGTAGCCAAGGAATATCCCCTCATCTCCTTGTGACTCAAACTTCCTGTGATTTTCTTTGTTGAGAATGAATCACTTACTCCCAAAGATTCGAAAGTATTTAAGCATTGACTTCTTTACATACCACATTTCATACAGAGTCTTTTCTTCTTTCATACACAACAGAGACCTGTTCGAGATATAGACTGATGTCAAAACTGCTTCCTTCCAAAATTTCTCTGGTAGGTCCTTTTCAATAAGCATCGTTCTGGCCATGTTGTTGATGATCGGATTTCTACTCTCAACCACTCCATTCTGTTGGGGAGTTCTCACTGATGAAACTTGATGCCTTATCCCATGTTTCTCAAGATAGTCTTCGATGTGACTATTTGTGAATTCCGTACTGTTATCAGTACGAAACTTCTGAATTTTCTGTCCAAGAATCCTTTCTGATTCCCTCCTATACTGCTTTATGCAACTAAAAACCTCTGTCTTATGGGTAATGACAAATAACCAGGCCATTCTTCTATGATCATCAATGAAAATAACATAATACCTTTTCCCATTTATGTCTCTTGGTGAGATAGGTCCACATACATCAGCATGCACCAATTCGAGCACTCTAGTTGATCTCTATTCCTTTGGCCTGTATGTCTTTATAATGATATTCCCTTTTTGGAAAGCATCACACTTATGAGTGTGATTATGTGATAGTTTGGGAAGGTCTCTAACAGCATCACACTTTACCAGATCTTCCATAGATGGTTGGCATAGATGACTGAGTCGCTTATGCCACAACTGGTTTTCTTCCTCTCTGGATAAAAGGCACGTATCTTCTTCCCTTCCTACAAGGTCAATATTTCCCTTTGTCCTTTTCCCTTGTAGAACAACTGATCCATCTTTTACTTTCACAACATACATCTTCTTGGTAAATCATATAGAATTCCCAGAGTCACACAGTTGACTGACACTGAGCAAGTTATGACTAAGACCCTCTACTACAAAGACATCAGCACGTCCCATTTCTTTACCCCCAAACTTGGCTTTCTCAAAGCTAACAATCTTCAGGCCTTCTTCGTTTCCAAATTTGACAACTCCTTATTTGTCATATTTTACACCTGTAATAAGATCCTTATTACCCGTCATGTGAGATGTGCAATCACTATCAAGGATCCACACACCAGAGCGATCTGATGCTTTAAGGGCAATCTCTGCCACCACGACCTTCTCATTTTTCATCTTCTTGGTCCATACTTTTTCTTTCACAATCGGCATGGATTGAGATTTCTGTTCTTTCTCAGAGTATGATGGACCGACTTCATCTTGAAAAGCCGCAAATCTATTCTATATTTTCAACTCACCTGTCGGTTTATTGATCTACTGCTTGTGAAAGTTTTGATTCTTCTTTGGCACATTTCTCTGAATGGTTGAAGTGCAGTACCTAGCCATGTGCCCAAATCCTCCGCACCAAAAATAGTATCCTTTGAAATATGTTCTGGAAAACCGTTCTCTGTTTGGCTGCCAACTCTGTTCTTGTTCCCTTCTATATCTCTTGGATATGGAACACACATGCTATGAATGTACCATCTTCCCACAACAATAAAACCTGATATAAGGTGAATTAATTCATGTTACTTCAGAACTAAGAGTTTCCCCTTGGGATATATGAATATTCTGATTCTGCTTTGTGCCCAAATCAACCTTCAATTTTGGGACGGGTGCTTGCGGTCTGACATCAATTGTCATAGATTTTTTCTTCTTATCAAGCCCTGAATCAGCCTTAACGTCTGAGCTCAATTACTGCTTCTTTCCTTCTGAACAACTAGGCTCCTCTTTCACCTTTCAATCTTCGGAATGACATGATTTCCTGACATCAAATTGGAGGTCAAGAGTTTTTCTTGATCCTTCATTTTTCATCGTAGACTGACAACTTCTTCTTCAAGATCTTTGATACGCTTGACATGATCTTTCACTTTTCTATTCAAGACATCGATCTTCCTTTTCTATTATTCAATCTTGATCTTATACTCACTAACTGATTCTGAGTTCTCTGGTGTTAATAACTTGAGTTTTTCAATTTCTTCCATCAACTCAGACTTCTCTTCTTCCTGCTGCTACATATAGAGTTTGGCATCACGAACAAGTTTATTGGATATCTTATTTTTGGCTCTCCAAACATCTATCTCCTAAAGAGTTGCTTCCAATTCGGCTTCCATTTAAACTCTTCCTTCAACTTCTTCTTCTTATTCTCCAGCGTCAATTTCCTCCTTTTCCTGAGAACTATCGACGACCGCCACCATATCATTTTCTCCTCGATCTTTGCAGTTCTCTATTTTCTCAACCTCTTCAACCTCAGACTAATCTGAAATGTCTATTTCTTGTTAAAGAAGATTCTTCTTCTTGAAGAAATTTCTTTTGAATTGCTTCTTCCCTTTCACATAGGCTGAAGGTTTCTTCTTTTGAATTTAAACATCATATTCATCATTTTCTTCTTGAAACTTTATGGGGAATCTTGCTGCGAGATGTCCAACCTTTCCACATCTAAAGCATGCAAGAGGAAGTTTACCTTTGAACTTTCCTTTTCCTCTTTGATGATTTGAGGATAGGAATGAAATTACCTCATCTGTCTTTTCTTCCTCCTGAGAATCTTCAATGGTGAGCTTCTTCATGGCCTTAAATGCCACCTCTTTGGATTTCTCCTTTTCCGCAGCGTCATCATCATCATTTCTCATTTCATATGCAACAAGGGTGCTGTGCAGGTTCTCCAATGTCAATTCTTTCGGGTCTTTATCTTCCAAAACAGAAACTTTTGGATTAAACCGAGGTGGATGTTTTCTCAATATGCTCTTCACAATTTTTATGTCTTCGATAATTTCACCAATACCTCGCATGTCTTCTAACACAACATTTACCCTGTCAAAGAATGCATCAACAGACTCATTCGGGTTCATTATCAGATCTTCACACTTTTTCCAAAACACTTGCATCTTTGCCTCTCTGACCTTTTAATCCCCTTCATATATATTCAAAAGTTTTTCCCACATGGCATGTGGATTTTTTCATGACATCACCTTTGTATAGATGGGATTGGAAAGGGCTCCCCATAAGGCATTGATTGCTTTTGAATCAGCATCTAACTCTCTATGATCAACTTCTGATAATGCACCACTATTAATATCAATTGTGATACCATGCATAGTTGCTGAAAACACATCCATTCCCAAGGATCGAAAATAGTGTTGCATTCGATTCTTCCATATCTGAAAATTACATCCATCGAAGATCGGAATCCCTTTATGATTAGTGACCTCCATTGAGAGAAGAACTATTATCAACCTTTCCCTATGATACCAATTGTTAGGTCCACAAGGCTGAATACCCTGAGGGGGGGGGGGGGGTGAATCAGGGTATGATTAATTAAAAATTAAAGCCCGTTCTAATCTTGTTTCACTGTTAAGAAAAACACTCTTCTCTCTCTTTCCTGTTGCACAATATAAACAGAAAGTAAATCATGCATAGGACACAAAATTTTTTACTTGGTTCACCCTCACTAGGCTACATCCAAGGAGCATACGCTGAAAATTTTCCGGTCATACCAAATTCACTAAAAGCGCACTGCTGTTTACAAAGTTCGGGATAAATCACTTCTACTCCTAGGCTCACTGCCTATACAAAATTTAGGGTCATATCACTGCTTTACCAAGGGTCACTCCCTGTTTCTCTCTCTCTGGATCACTTCCGATGGAGAGGATCACCTTCTTCCTCTTCCTTTTCTCACTGCTCTGGAAAGGATCCACTCACAGTTTATAGACTTGTAGGTCTCTTCATTATCTCTAATGAATACATCCTCTGTTGTATGTGGATGCTATGTTGATGTTTAACTTTCACCCGTAGATGAATCTCTCTTTTCACTGAAGGTATCAGGCAATCTTTCAGCTTTCACACAGCCCAGAAACACTACCGCGAATCAACCTTACTTAGCGCGCAAGTCAAACCCAGCACGCAAGTATCGGCGTGCAAGTCACAACTGGCGCGCAAGTCCACCTCAGACACTTTCACGACACAAACTTCTTCAACTCAAAACTTGCGCGACACACTTCCCTTTATGCCCAAACCAATATTGGCATGAAACAAACAACAATCACCCTTCTTCAAATCTGGCACGCAAGTCCTACTTGCGCGACACACCACAACTTGCGCGACCACCACACCTGCGTTACGGGAGCTCTAATTTTTCAAAGTGTTGAACTTCTTTAAAAATGAGGAGGGGTGGTCCAGTATTTATAGGCATTTTGAACACCCTGCGTGACGGTGCACAAGTCTCTCCTCGGCGTGCAAGTTTTGGCGCGCAGGTCTCTTTGCCAAAACCATTTTTCTCCATTTATCAATTTTTAGGCCCAAAAATTTGGCAAACACTGGAAAACGGCACCACCTTGTATTTGTTCTTTTTGTACCACCTCCAGATCATCCATTCCTTTGTTGACGTTCTTGAATCAAACATGGATCATTTACCACAACTCTTGAACTCAACATTCCACCATGAAATCCTCTTTGTCAACAAATTTGTATGCCATTGTTTTTCTTTGTCAACAATCACCACACAGATGTCCACTTTTTCAACAAACACAATCACCTCAAAAATGCTTCAATGATACCATGAGGGATTTTTTCACAACAAAATACTCACTATATTCTTGTTTCTTCAAGTGATTTTGTAATAACATGTGTATAAGCATACACATGCATGCACATATGTAATTTGGTTTTCTAGTGGGTGATTTACCGTATGCATTTATATAGGAAAACCTCATATAACATATTTTTATATTTTTTCAACTAGTATATATGAATCTCTTTCCCTATTTAATAGTAACTATGTGTTTTAATTTTTTTTAATATTTTGTAGGCACATTGTGATATATATGGATAAAAGCTGGATCACATTACCAAGGAACACACCTTAGTATATTAAGGGTTTGAAGGAGTTTTTAGATTTTGCAATTTCCAATCGATCCATTGAAGGGAGAATAAGATGTCCATGTCCTAAATGTAAATTTAGAAGATGGTTGAAGAGAGATGAAGTTTATGAACATTTAATACTGAAGTAATCCCCTGATCAATATTTGTGTTGGATTTGGCATGGAGAATCAAACATTACTGAAAGGTTGAGCACTGATTTTAATTCACAGAATGAGCTCCCAACTTCGTTGATAATGGAAAATGAAATGAAAAACCTCATAAATGATGCATTTGGAACTACAAGACACCACTATCAACATCAAAACATAACAGAACAACCAGATGAGGGTTCTATAAATTGCAACGTGACAAGTGATGTTTTTGAGACTGTAACACAACCAGATCAAGATTGTAACATATCATTGGATCCTCCTCTAGATTCTGTGGAGACAAATGTAAGAGAAAAATTCACTAAGGAAAATAATTTTCATGATTTAGTTGACGATGGAAATCAAGAGTTGTATAGTGGATGTTTGAAATATTCAAATCTTTCTTTTCTGCTGAAGTTGTACCATATCAAATGTCTATGTGGAATTATAATTAAGGTAATTTCCATGATATTGGAATTGTTGTGTGATGCATTTACTGAAGAAAAAATCCCCGAGTCTTTTTATGATATGAAAAAATTTGTTAATAGGCTTGGTCTGAATTATACAAAAAATACATGCGTGTTCCAATGATTGTATGCTTTATTGGAGAGAGGATTCAAGTAGAAAGAATTGCAAAAAATGTTCTTCTTCTAGATGACAGTCAATGGGTGATGTTGGAAGTCTGAATCAAAATAATTTCATGAAGAAGAAGAAAGGGAACACACCTACAAAGGTTTTTCATTACTTTCCTTTAAAGCCTCGATTGAAAAGATTATTCATGTCATCGAAAACCGACGAACACATGAAGTGGCATTCTGTAGATAATAACAATGATGGGTTAATGAGACATCCACAAGATTCAAAATCGTGGAAGAAATTTGATTCATTGCATCCATATTTCTCAGATGATCCTAGGAATGTTTGATTGGGATTGGCTGTTGATGGATTCAACCCATTTGGGACTTTGAGTACCAGTTATATCATTTGGCCAGTTGTTTTGATCCCTTACAATCTACCTCTGTGGATGTGTATGCAACAAACATATTTTATCATTTTGATGATTATTCCTGAAAAAAATGCCTGGAAATGATATTGATGTATACTTGCAACCTTTGATTGAATAATTACAAGATTTATGGAGCAACGGTGTTGAGACATTTGATGCTTCTTCTAAAACAATGTTCAAAATGCATACTGCTTTAATGTGGACCATTAGTGACTTCCCTAGGCTTGGGGATTTATCTAATTGGAACATTTACACAGGTTTGGCTTGTCCTATTTTTAACTTTGATTTTGAGCCCAAATGGTTACCTCATAGTAGAAAATGGTGTTTCTTATGCCATCAAAGATTTCTCGATGCATCTCATATATTTCAGATGAACATATCAATATTTAACGGTTTCATTGATCGTAGACCAACTCCAAAGTTATTAACTGGTTCTGAAATATTGACACAACTTGAAAATGTTGAATTTTTTTTTGGGAAGGTTCATCATTTGAATGATAGAGTGAAACGGGTTTGAAGTGCATCGTCAAGTGAAATCAGAACACAATAATGGAAGAAAAAAAGTATATTCTTCAAACTTCTATATTAGAAATTTAATTTGTTGTGGAATAATCTTGATGTGATGCATATTGAGAATAATGTCTGTAACAATTTGATTTTCACATTGCTTAATGAGCATGGAAAGTCGAAGGATCATCTCAATTCTCGCAAAGACTTACAAGTAATGAACATAAAATGTGATCTCTGGCCATATGAGAATGAAAAGTATGATCCGACAATTTTTTCAATGAAAAATAGGGATAAAGATACATTCCTTCAATTTTTAAAGAATGTGAATGTATCTAATGGGTATTCAAGTAACATCTCAAGGTTTGTTGACTTGAATAATCATAAGTTACATGGATTGAAAAGTCACGATTCACATATTTTGTTATAATAGTTACTACCATTGACATTGCGTACATTATTACCTGAAAAAGTTACTACTGTTGTACTCCAATTCTGCACATTTTTCAAATAACTATGTGATAAATCTCTACATCCATTTACACTTGAAAACATATATGAGAGGTTTGTATTGACCCTTTGTGCAATGGAGATGATCTTTCCTCCATCGTTTTTTACTGTCATGATGCATTTAACTGTGCATTTGGTTGAGTAAACTAAATTAGGAGGCCCCATTCATTATTGATGGATATATCCAATTGAGAGGTAATTTATTTATATGTTTTTCAGTTAAGTAAACAATTTTTTGGCACTTAATTAAATTCATAATTATGTTATTTTATTTCATAGATATCTTGGGCATTTGAAATCATACATGAGAAATAATGCTCAACCATAAGGCTCTATTGCTGAAGGCTATTTGGATAAGGAGTGTCTTAACTTTTGTTCTAGATACTTGGATGCCATTGAGACAAGATTTAATCGAGTTGGACATGTTGAAAACACATCGAATAAATCTAAAATACATCAGAAATCAAAAATATTTCCTGCTATTGGCTGATCAGTTGGGAGGACCTCAAATGTGACTCCGACAGAATTGGAATTATTACAAGCACATAGATATGTGTTGATAAATAGTGAAATTTCAGATCCATTTATTGAAGAGTTTATGATACAAAAAAAGAGACGAATGAGAGGACAAACATGAAATGAGAAAAATATAACAAAATATGTTAATAAATAGATTGTAAAATTGTTTGCATGACATGTAAGTTCATAAATATTGCAATAAATACGAATATTAGTTTGAAACATATATTTTGTAAATATAATATAGTATATTTATTTTTTTAGATCATGAATACTGATATTCAAGAAGATTTGTCAGAATATTCGAGGTTTCTTGCTCAAGGTCCTTTAAAACAAGTTAGAAAGTTCGACACTTACAACGTGAATGGCTTTAGATTTCATACAGTCGATCGAGAAAGGGGTTTGAAAACATAGAATAGTGGTATATTTATATTTGATGAAGTGGGATACTATGGAAATATGACTTATATTATTGAATTAAACTACCATATCCATTTTTCAGTTGTTTTATTTAAATGCAATTGGGTCGATATTATCAGAGGTGTTAAAAGAGATTCCTTGCAGTTTACTTCTGTGAACTTCTCTCAATTGATGGATGTTGGTGATCATGAATTACATGATCCATATATCTTATCATCGCAATAAAAAATGGTATATTATGTGAATGATGTTGTGGATGAAGGGTAGAGTGTAGTTTCTCACATAATACAAATATATTTGTATGATATGGGTGATGAAGTGGAAGATTTGACCTCTAAAATTGAATCTCATCAACAACAAGAAGCAGAATTATTTATCCATCATGATATTGAAAATATTAGTCTAGAAAGGATGAATGAAGTGGATGAAGTAATGGAGCAGGAAAATGACATGATTGAAGGGGAAAATGATTGTATGTACAATTATTTATTCATTCAGAAACCACTTATTTCATTTGTGCAGTCATTCATTATCATTGTTATGTATATTTTGTTTGTTATTACTGGGCATCTATTATCATTTAATTTTTTTTCCTGCATATTTTTTCTAAAATATATGTTTTTAACTTTATTTTATTTGATTAAATGATAGGAATTCCAAGGAGGAAGTGATACACTGTTTCATCCACTACTGCGACAGATGGCGATCCATCTGTCTCCCTTCCTATGACATCTGAGCCACCAACTTCCTTCCCCCCTATAATATCTCCCCCTGCACCATCTCTCACACCCTCTGTGAGTGTCCCTTTATAAGCTGAGTTGTCAACTCTACCTTTAGTAGCCTTAGCAGTGGGGCGGCGGCGCGCAACTTATAGTTCTTCACGGGCATACTGGAGGGTCACTGTTATATGTACAATTTTTAATATAAATAAATTTATTGCACTTTTTTATATTAATTGTTTGTTCATTAAAGATGAAAAAAATGCAACTATGGAGAAAAATATAAAAAGCGCAGATGTGTGGAATATGAATGGAGAGAATATAGTTATCCCATTTTATTTATATGGGGTCCCTACGAATGATGTTGTGGGATTACTTGGCCAAATTCTAGGCCAGCTGGCAGCAGAGCCCATTTCCCTTCCTATTTCTTATGATGATTGGAGATATATGCCTCCAAGTTGGAAAAATGAAGTTTTTTATTCCCAAATAAAGGTAATTTAATACATTATGGTGTAATTGAATGTCATGTTATTAATATGTTCAAAATGAATTTCTGTATACAGATGTTTTTCCACTTTACAGTTGGTGATGTGATAGAACAGAAGTGGACGTTGAAAAATCTTGGTAAGAAATGGAAAGACTTCAAATGGAGATTGTGGAGCAATGTAAACGATACTTCTTTGACCATCCAACAAATGTATTAGAAGCTACCCAATGGGGTACCCAAAGAATAGTGAAAAGTTTTTGTTGACAGACATCATGATGAGAAGCAGATGGTATTTAAATATATATTATTATATTAACCTCATTTTACATTTATAAATGTATATGAAGTGGATATGACATTTAATACATTACTATTAAATTGCATTTTATTTATTTCAGGATCTCTCAAGAAATAATGCATCAAGCTGGGTTAAGCAAGTCATCCCTCACACTGCGGGGTCAAAAAGATTTTCTAGAAGCCGATCAAATATGGTAATCTTTTCATTAGTTTAAATATTTATAAGACAATATTATCTGTTTAATATATTAAACTATTGATTTATCTTTGTTTAATGCAATTACAGAGTTTAGGGAATGAATCATCCCGAACTAAAGTGTGGTTGGATGTTCACAAAAAAATATGATGGAAGTTTTGTTAATGAGACTACCAAAGAAGTTGGGGTATGAACTCATTTTTTTATTATAATAACTTATTATAAATTTTAACTATGTTAATATATATTGATATTTTATTTATAGGTAAAAATTAAAGAAATATGGGATGCTAATCCTGGGAAGTCCTACTCAGTCTCCCAGGATGACCCGGTTGCTAAAGTCCTTGGGAAGGAGCATCCTGGTAGAGTGCGCGGGATGAGTTTGGGACCCATACCATCTAAGGTATTTGGCAGGCCATTGGGGATTGCAACTGCATCTACTCCTAGTTTTAGTCAGTCCATACCCAGAGATACTCAGAGAGAGATTGTTTCTCTACGAAACACAGTTCAAGACCAGTGGGCTCAGATATCCGCTTTGTAGAAAGTGTTGACTGATATACATTAGTAGATGAGAAGATATCCCCCCGGTGGTATTGTATCGACTGGTGGTGAGCAGGTAAATCACAAAAATTCAAAATCATTTAGTTTTCAATATTTTATTGGTTTTAAGTTTAAATATAAATATGTAACACTATTTAATTTTCAATATAATGTTCTTACAGGTGGTAGCAGGAAGTCGAGATGGAGGTGGAGAGGGTGACGATATCTATTCATCATCGGACAATGATTAGTAGTATTGTTTATATGTGGACAAATATTGTAATAGTAGGTTTATATATGTATCATGTGTGGCACATAGTTTCCTCCAAACATTTTCATGACCTAACATTTTCTTGATTTCTCATGTTTCCTTTTATGTATTTTATTTATTTTTGATGTTTCATTTTATGTCTTGATTTCTCGAGTGTGGTATGCACCATATATATTGAATCTTTATTGTGATGATTCATTTTTTATGATTATTTTTTCCTAAATTAATTTTTTCATTATAATAACTTATCCTACATTTTCTAGCCCAATGCATTTACCACTACATTTCCATTTCTAAGAAGTACTTCTTAGTTATGCTCTTGTATCAATCCCTAGGGATGAGAATGTGTGTCTCGCTAACATGTTTAAGATAGATCACCATTTAGTGTGGCATAATCCTAGTATCCAAAATTTCAAAAAATAGTTAGAATCCATAGATACTGATACAAGATTAGGGGAAATTTTGCTACACTGTCTGAAATGGGGTTTTCCCACCATTTCCAAAGTGGCCTCCAAGAACAGTCAGGCAGTGTGAATGATAGTGTCCATTATCTCAGTAGGAATGACATGCTAATGGGAAACTCCCAATAGATTATATAGAACCCCATTCCCTAGAAAAATGTTAAATAGACTACATGATCAGTTACTTACCATTCATAACATCAACTACCCTATCACAAATAATTTATTATAAGCATCCATATTCCTTGATAGAATATATCGACCCCCTTTATGAGACACTCTTCCCTTTGAAGGAATGTGCTTGATCACTTCTATTATATTCCTCACATCAAAATAACTAGGATGCATAATGGGAGTGGAAATATATTAGGATCCAGATTCCATTCCTTCTAAGGAAATCACACTAAAGACTCCTTTTCCAAAGAAATCACATGAGTGAAACAAATATGATAATTGAACCTGATCCATCACTCTTAAAAAATTAAGAACCCTTATCCATGGGAGATATTATTTTACCTTTTTTCTATTTTTAGTGTCAAGTATAATAATTCCACATGGAATAACCCAAGCGAGAGATGATTTTACCTAATTCCTATGTTATGTTTCATTTATAATAATTCTACACGGAACACCAACATAAATTAATCCCAAGAAAATATTACCACATCATTATTCCAATGATAAAGGGTCTACCACCAACATACTACACCCCACATCTTTTGAGTAACTAAGGAATAAATAAATAACCACCCAATCATGTTCTTAAAGGACCGTAGGAGGGTTTAAATTTATTGACACATAGATGGAATAGAAATATAAATAGTTACTATATATATAGTAGTAATATATATAGTTTATATATATTTCATCCACCTATATTGCCAAGGTATGTGAAGATGTACGTATCCATATACTTATAATAATACTGATGAATAGACCATGGCATAACTTAGACATCCCTAACCAGTCTAACGAGCCTATGTGCTCATGTAATTGGGTACATGCCCTATATCCCAATAGAGTGAGAGACGCCATGAAACAACACATGGGATGTTGAGTTCACCATCAGGTCAAAATTCTAGTCATGGAATGTGGTGAGTAAATCACAATACTTATATAGTAACATTTTTGTGATACACCATGCTCAACACCTGATGTAAGGAATTGTGAAATCTCCTTGCTCAACAATCTCATACCATCATACCACAACCTCTATAAAGGCATATATTAAATATAACTAGCAAAGGGAATTACCTCACATCCATCTATTCTATCTACACCATATGCACAATAAATTCACAATAATTTGCGTCATAATAGATAAGGAATAACCTCTTATTCATGTCTTTATCCATGTTCAATTCCCATTTAAAATATTACAATTCGTATGAAGCATTTTATAAAGAAAAAATCAAGAGCATGAAATTACAATTACTTGGGGTCATTCCATTTAAAACCAATTGATTTATTTTAAGAAAGGAAACCCACCATTAATTATCCATTTCACATTATTAGTTATATTTAATATATATAACAACACACTCAGCAAAAACCTATAATTTCAAACAATGATATATACATTTAATTGACATCATGAATACAAAAATTTCTACCCATAGTATATAAAAAAACTTCTATTTACCAATCCAGTGCAAATCATGGGCAAGCCCATGATTCCGAAATTTATTGAAAAAGATAAACAAAGTATGGAAGAAGATGGATAGTGAAAGTATGTGACAAGTCACTTCACAACAAAAGGAAAACATTTATAGGATCATACACCGACTCTACTTCTTGGGTGACATCCCCTTCATCATGTTTTTGTCTGCTTCCATGCCCCATCATCATCATCAGATGGGGGAGGATCATCTACCAGACCAGGGCCCAATGTTGACTTGTCCATCCCAGTGTTTTCAAATAATGTTTTATATACTTATATTTACAATTATCCAACAAACATTTTAAAACATTAATATTTCATCTTTTGATGCCTGTGATCCTCTATAAAAAATGTTCATCCATGGTATCAGTTGCTGAAAAAATCATCTCAACCCGAGAAAAAGATTCCACCTATATAAGAAAACAAATATTATGTTAGTAATACTATAAAGAAATAAATTAAACATTTATATGAAATAATACATTAATAAAATGTTAATATTTAATAAAAAAGATACATTTGGAGTTATACCAGTCAAAATGTGTGTCATATTGAGGTGGGGTTGATTCCTATATGTCACAAATGAGTTATGAATAGTTTTCCTAAAATATCAAAAAAATCTGAATGTGTTTTCTTGGTTTTGAGTATGTTACTTGTTCTTTTACTAAAAATTAATGTCAATTTTAAATAATGACACATTTGGAGTTATACCGGTCACACCATACATCAGATTGAGGTGTGAATGATTCCTAACAGTCAAAAATTACTGATGGATTGTTATCCTAAATTATCAAAACAATCCAAATGAATTTGCTTGGTTTTCAGTATGTCAGTTGTATTTTTGTACTAAAATGTCATTCCAAACTAGAAACACGTATTATGAGTCATACCAGTTACATTGTGAGTTGGTTTGATGTGAGACTATTTCATAAACATCACAAATGACTTATGAATTATTTTCCTAAATTATCAAGACAATCAGAGCATGTTTGCTTATTTTTCAGTGAGTGACACGTTTTGAACTAAAATGTCAATTTTAAACTGATAACGAACACTTTTAGTCATACCGGTCACACTGTGCATCAGATTGAGATGTGGTTGAAACCTAAATGTCAAAAATGTCACATGGATCATTTTACTAAAGAATCAAAACAATCCAAATATGTTTGCTCAGTTTTAGTATGTCACTTGTTCTTTTTTACTTAAATTAATGTCAATTTTAAACAAAAAAGGTACACTTAGAGTCATATCGGTCTCACCGTGCATTGTATTGAGATGATGTTGACTCCTACACATCAAAAATGACTCATGGATTGTTTTCATAAAATATAAAAACAATACGAATGCGTTTTCTTAGTTTTCAGTATGTCACTTGTTCTTTTATACTTAAATTAATATCGATTTTAAATAAAAAGACACACTTGGAGTCATATCAGTCACAATATACATTGTATTGAGATGAGGTTGACTCCTAAAAATCACAAATGACTCATGGATTGTTTTCCTAAAATATCAAAATACTCCAAATGATCTTTCTTGGTTTTCAGTATGTCACTTGTTCTTTTTTACTTAAATTAATGTCAATCATAAATAAAAAGACACACTTGGAGTCATAACAGTCACACCATGCATCGTATTGAGGTGAAAATGATTCCTACACATTAAAAATGACTTACAGATCACTTTCCTAAAGTATCAAAATAATATGAATGCATTTTCTCAGTTTTCAGTTTGTTAGTTTTATTTTTTTACTAAAATGTCATTTTAAACTATAAACATGCATTTTGAGTCATACTGGTCGCATTGTGCATCAATTTGACATGATACTACTTCATACATGTCAAAAATGACTTATGAATCACTTTCCTAAATTATCAATACAATCGGAGTGCATTTTCTTAGTTTTTAGTGAGTGACACGTTTTGAGATAAAATATCAATTTTAAACTGATAACAGACACTTTTAGTCATACCGGTCACACTGTGTGTCATATTGAGGTGTGATTGATTCTTATATGTCATAAATGACTCATGGATATTTTTTGTAAAGTATCAAAACAATCCAAAATATTTTTCTCAGTTTTAAGTATGTCACTTGTTCTTTTTACTTAAATTAATGTCCATTTTAATTAAAAAGACACATCTGGAGTTATACCGGTCACACCATGCATTATATTGAGGTGGGGTTGATTCCTACATGTCAAAAATGAATCATGGATTATTTTCCTGAATTATTAAAACAATCCAGATGTGTTTTCTCAGTTTTCAATATGTCACTTGTTCTTTTTACTAAAATTAATGTCAATTTTAAATAAAAAGAGACACTTTGAGTCATACTGGACACACCATGCATCATATTGTGGTGTGGTTGATTCCTACATGTCAAAAATGAATTATAGATCGTTTCACTAAAGTATAAAAACAATCTTAATGCTTTTTCTTGGTTTTCAGTATGCCAATTGTGTTTTTTACTAAAATATAATTTCAAACTCGAAACATGAATTTTGAGTCATACAGGTCACATAGTGCGTCGGTTTGACGTGATATTTCCTCATAAATGTCACAAATGACTTATGAATCACTTTCCTAAATTATAAATACAATCAGAGCATGTTTTCTTTGTTTTTAACGAGTGATACATTTTGAACTAAAATATCAATTTTAAACTGAAAACGGACACTTTTAGTCTTACCAGTCACACCATGCATCAGATTGAGGTTTGGTTGATTCATAAACATAAAAAATGACCCATGAATCGTTTTCCTAAAGTATAAAAACAATACGAATGTGTTTTCTCAGTTTTCAGTATGTTACTTGTTCTTTTTTTCTAAATTTAATGTCAATTTAATATAAAAATTCACATTTAAAGTCATACTAGCCACACCGTGCATCAGATTTATGTGAAATTGATTTATACACATCAAAAATGACTTATGGATCATTTTTATAAAGTATCAAAACAATGCAAATTCATTTTATTAGTTTTCAGTATGTCACTTGTTCTTTTTACTAAAAGTAATGTCAATTTTAAATAAAAAGAGACATTTTGAGTGATACCGGTCACACCGTGCATCATATTGAGGTGAGATTGATTCCTAAACATCAAAAATTACTGATAAATTTTATTCTTAAAGTATTAAAACAATTAGAATGTGTAATATTGATTTTCAGTATGCCAGTTGTGTTTTTTTACTAAAATGTCATTTCAAATTAGAAACACATATTTTGAGTCATACAGGTTTCATTGTGTGTTGGTTTGATGTGAGACTTCATACACATCACAAATGACTTATGAATCGATGCACTAAATTATGAAGTAAATCAGAGCATGTTTTCTTGGTTTTTAGTGAGTGACAGGTTATGAACTAAAATGTCAATTTTAAACTAATAACATACACTTTTAGTCATACTGGTCACACCGTGCATCATATTGAGGCGTGGTTGATTCCTACATGTCAAAAATGACTCATGGATCATTTTTCTAAATTATCAAAACAATATAAATGCATTTTCTCAGTTTTTAGTATGTCACTTTTTCTTTTTTACTTAATTTAATGTAAATTTAATATAAAAATACACACTTAAATTCATATCATTCACAGAGTGTGTTAGATTTAGGTGTGGTTGATTTCTACACATCAAAAAATGACTTATGGATAATTTTCCTAAAGTACCAAAATAATTTGAATGCATTTGATCTATTTTCAGCATTTCACTTTTTCTTTTTACTTAATTTAATGTCAATTTAATATAAAAATACACACTTAGAGTTATATTATTCACATCATGCGTTTGATTGAGGCGAGGTTGATTCCTACACATCAAAAATGACTTATGGATTATTGTCCTAAAG
The DNA here is from genome assembly GCA_963277665.1 of Viscum album. Taxonomy (NCBI): domain Eukaryota; kingdom Viridiplantae; phylum Streptophyta; class Magnoliopsida; order Santalales; family Viscaceae; genus Viscum; species Viscum album. The sequence goes on along the minus strand of OY728127.1, from coordinate 36,904,326 downwards.
TATCAAAAATAATCTGAATGCGTTTGATCAGTTTTGAGTAGGTCAGTTTCTTTGATACCAACTATATTAACCTAAAAATTTCATACATAGATATAACATCTTAGTAGATTAATGTTCCTTACATAAAATAATGATCCATTCTATAATAGTTTAGGTCTAGTGCTTTTGGAAACATGTAAACATAAAGAACTAGTTAATAAGAGTCTCTCATTAAGTTCTTATTTACTAAAAACCTTCTTAGACATATCATTTCTAAAACCATTCTTTATAACCTAAGGATATGAAACATAATAAAGGGTGATTATAAATGCTCAATAAGTGTAAAAAATGGAATATCAATGATCATATAAAGATAACATTAGCATAAAGATGTTATAATGTGATATTAACATTAGAAATTAATACCCTGCATATCATAAATCATAACCATGAGTCATGGATCAAAGCATGGTAGTTTAGAAGACATGAATCTTAAAGGATAAAAGAATATTATAAACTAAAAACACACACTTTGAGTCATACTGAGCACACTGTGTATCAGATTGAGGTGCAACTGATTGAGCTGTGGCTGATTACTATACTGTTCAGGAAAATGTTCATGAAAGATCTTTTGGGAAGTCATACTTTGCATTAAACTAATGAGAAATCCCTTGGTATATACATCCTTATGATTCAATTCAAATTTCATGCAGCATAGGTTTTCCTCTTCCATCCGAAAGGAACATGTTCTCTCTTTTCTGGCTTGTTTCATATAGTTGAAAGGAGAACATGACTTCCCAAAAGATTTGTAAAAACAATAAATAATTATTAGATAAAAATGATAAGGAAATTAAATTAAAAATAGTAGATAAAATGATGAAAAAATTAATTAATTTCATAAGTATTAGGAATTCACCTTTATATATTCTTGACCCATTTCCTTATTGTCATTATCTCAGTTACAACCTTAAAGTCCAATCTCTCACGAGTATGATCAATTTTGAACAAACCACCCAACTCGAACAAAGGAATAAACCTATATAAGAAAACAATTCTTATATGAGTAATACAAAAAAGAAATAAATTAAACATAAATATGAAACAATCCACTACTTCTATAAAAGTCACATCTTCATGCTATTTGTGCACATTTTTCCATTAGTTATGCTCTCTATTTGTTTCTTAACACATCTATATCATCTTGTGAATACGAGTCTTTTCGACAGTCATAGTAGTACTTTAAAAATATAAATATACAAAGGATTAATAAATATTTTAAATTAAATAGTAATTATCTTTGAAAATACCTCTTCAGGCATGTTAGTTTATTCATGAAATATGATCTCTCTCATAAATTTACAAACATAATAACCACAATATTTTCCATTTGTTTATTTTATACACTATAAAAACATTGATAAAAATAAGTAATTTGTTTTGATATGTGTTTGGATAGTGAAATATTATTATATATACCCTGATACTTATCTAGTCGCAGAACTAGTCAGGGTCCTTGTACTTAGCCCCTGGCCTCATTCCTTATTTTTCATGCTATTGATGCACCAACCTATCATAAGAGAATCCTCATTAAAACATAATATATGTTATACAACATTATGTTTAGTTATAAAACGTTGGATGTAGTGTATTAAAAATTGAAAAATGCCATCATGTGTGTTCGGGTTGTTGGATATCCATGCATTGAATCCAGGAAATAAATCTTTGGAGTATCCAAATTGACCGAAATGAGTATCCAATATTTCCTAAAAACACAAAAATAAATAATTAATTAAATAAATGAAAATATATTTTATATGATTAAATTTTAGAGTTTTACCGCTAATTTTTTTGTATTAAATAGAGCATGAAATCTGAAAGTTTTTTTTTTCAAATGATTTGACCAGAATTGCCACTATTTCATCCTTTTTTTGGAATCTATTTTTGGTTGTTCTGTAGAGGTGATGTGAGGACTAACAAGTCCAATTATTTTTCATACTAAAATCCCTTCAATTGTTTTTGATATATATGGATACCAAAAATATGAAACGTATTTAGTCATAACTAACACAACATATCAGCTTTTGGAAAATCAAATCATGAAAACATACCTCATGTATACATTTACAACCGAGGTGCTTAGAAAATCATAGTTGAGGATTTTATTTACATTCTCAACACCAATATAGTCTCCAAATTCCTCTTTGTACATATTTTCTTCAAAATCAATTATGTGACTACTTCCATTTTTTAAATTTGTATCCACATGAACATTCAATGCTAGTAAATGCGGATATAGAATGGGTGTGGTAATGGTGCTTTTAGTAGATCTTTTCGATCAGTTGGTTGATCCTTTATATGGTTTTGAGTTGGTATTTCATTCCACCCCTTCCCTTTGTCCATATTTAATAACATTTATCAGTTTAGACGTTTTTTCATTAATTATTAAAGTTTTAGCATGAAAAATAAATTAGAAATGAATACCTCCTTGTCGAAATGTTTTTTTACAAGATGTGACAGCCATACGATGAATGTTCCAATAGATTTTTCAGCTGTATGATTATCTTCCTCATCAATTGGAACATGCATCTCAATGCTTGACTCATGGGATATTCTAATCAACACTATCATATGACCTGTTGGAAGTGGTCTGTTGTGTAGCATATCATTTTGGATATTGAACACCATATCCCTTGCTACAAGGTGATGGGTGAGTATTGATAGATATAAATCACATTCATTATTACCCTATAGAATATCAGTAAAAAAAGGTATAAGTGTCTGTGTGATTCACATTCCAGATAAAAAATTATTAAAACATTGATTACCTTGGATAAGATAGTTTTTTTGAGGGGAACGACTCGCCTCAAAGATGGCGGGGGTGGGGCAGGATCTTCATGGTATAATTGTTCTTGAGTTGTTTCTTCTCTTTGATTCCTCCTACAAAATTTTCTATCAACTCTCTCTTCCATTGGAATTCTTCTTCAAGGGTAGCTATTCTTTCTCTCATCTGTTTCATTTCTTCACTTTGATCCTCCTCTTGTTTTTTTCTCAAAATATGTTTGGGGTGCCACCCCAAAACCCACACCTCTAACGCGACCATACTATTCTGGATGCTTCAAGACCACCGATAGTAGGTGGTCATCTGGTAAAAGTGTTGCTTATTCTTATGACTACGTCAGATAGAAAATATAGGAAAATAAGTGATCATTGTTATGTAATAAAGATTTAAATCAATTTTTTTATTATTATGTAATACTTAAACATGTTTCACACACTTTTTGTGTGTTTTCATCTATTAGTATCCCATATTTATTTACACATGACTCCTTTCATAGCACATGGATTGGGATGGAAGTGGCTTTGTATTTGGAGTCATCAATATATATATAAACATAGGAACATAATTATGTTGTTGTTTCATGTCACATAAAAGTATTATGGTAGATTTAAAATATGTACCAATTTTTTTTCCAAGTGAATCATACCCCATCCTTGCTTTACGGCATGGATACATTGGTTTTCCTGCCTGTTCCTTATTTCTAGCACTCAGTTGTTGTTTCATAAATAAAAAAATATAAATCAAAGTGATAAATCCATGTATTGTAAAACAACATATTTCTAGCCACAATATACCTGAAAAGATACATCATCATGATGGCTAGTAAACGCATCCCACAATTCTCAGGTTATTAGGTGTGCATAGATAAGAAATGGGTGTGAGTTTATTTTCCCTTCATCATCTTTAAGATGATATCTCATTAAAATTGTGTGAAAGACTCTATGAATCCTTCCAAAAAGAATTAATACATATTTATTATGGGAGTCATCTACTATAAATGAACTCTACAAGGGATGATGAAGAGTAAGTCAATGTTTCATTATTTTATTTTTTAGTAAAATAAAAAAATGATATCATAATGTTACCATAATCACTTCCCACATCAGTGTCTTAAGCCCGACCAAAACATGGTTCCACGAATCTACATCAATTTACACGTGCATATGAGTGATAATTTTAATGTAAATAATAAACATGGCCTTTTTTAGGTTAAAATTTTGTCCCCACACATTTCATTCAAACTCGTATCCGATGCCTTTGATTTTCAGATTAATGATTTTTGATAACACCATCAAACTATGATGCTCCTATTTTTTCTGCATCGTCAGTCTTTTGTTGCCTACCATTTCCTCAAATTCAACATCATAAACATGTTCCTATGGAGTAGTAGCATTGAAATGTGCAGATGGTCATTTTACCTCTACATTGGGAGAAAAAATAGGTTGAAAAACTGGTTATTCCTCAGGATTGGGAGCAACAGAACGTGCAGAAGGTCATTATTCCTATGCACTGCAAGCAACAGCAGGTTCAGAGACCTGTTGTTCCTCGGTATTGAGAGTAACAATATGTGTGGTAGTCATTATCTACATAAGTGGTTTAAAATTTAATTTAGAGTACATAAATTCAGTAGTGAATGGATAATAACATTAGGTAACACGATGTATATTACAAAAAATATAGCCTGATTATTAAAATATCTTTTTCTAAAGGCTATAGGGATTTGACCCCTCTATATAATATCTAAATCCCTTCATTGTGGTCTCCTATGACATAAAAAACATTGTCTACATTGGGACCCTTACAAAATTATTGTGATGTCCCAATGAAAGGGTCATCCTCAATTGAATTTTCATCTGACCCTTCAGTGGTTTTGGTCGATAACAGAATAATTGAACACTTTTGGTTTGTGGTATATGGAACATAAAATACTTGTACTGCCTATGATTCCATTATAAATGGTTTTTCTTTATACCCTTCCTTACTGAAATCAACTTTCATAACATCACTCCTGTTATCAACCCACTTGCATTGAAAAATTGGAAATTGGAATGTTGTATAATCCAACTCCCACATTTTTTTATAATTCCAAAGTATTACATATTCAAATAAATTGGATTTATGTCCTTAGTACCAGAAACATGCATCACTTCAACCACAAGTGAAACTCCACTATTTTTATGGGTACTGTATTCATCATGTTCATCTGTATAGAATGTATAACCATTAATTACATAACTATTTTAAGATAATACATACAAAATTGGTTCTATGATTATCCATCGAATTCGTTCTGAAATTGAATCTGGATTTTTATCTAACTCATTAAAAATATGGTCCCAAAACCATCCTATAAACTATTGATTATGTGTATTTGATATCCATATTTCATCCCTTGATGGATTCAAATTCCTAATAATTTCTATGTGGGTTTCAACATATGGGAAAACATCTAAATTATTATGAAAAATGTAAAGGTGGTCCTTCTCTCGATCTATATTATTGATTGTGACAATATATTTTCTAGAAATTACTTTACCCACAAGCCACCCAGTGTGACTAGATTTTAACAGAACAATTCTTTCCACACTGAAAAGGTATTCGATACAGATTTCAATGGCTTCCTCAATAATATATTGCTCTGTAATATAACCCTTTGACTGACTTCAATTTTTGACATACCCTTTAAAAATATTCATATACCGTTCAATGGGGTACATCCATCTATAGTGTATAGGACCATATAGTTGAATCTCTCTCACCAAGTGAACCATAAAATGAACCATCATATCAAAGAATTTTGGTGGGAATAACATTTACAATTCACATAATATGATGACAATTTCTCTTTACATATTCAGAAATTTCATTGGGTCTATAACTTTGCTGCATATATCTTTGAAGAATAAACAAATATTGGTTAATGTATGAGGGAAATTCTTGAAAAAAATGCAATGTAAATCTATATGAATTATATCTTTCATTAAAACATGGAATTCATGTGATTTCATACCCTTTAACTTTAAATTGGTCATTGACACGATGTTATTGATATTCGATGAATACCCATCTAGAACCTTTACACCATTCAAGAAGTTTCAAAACTAATATATCTCCTGTCTGGAAAGAGTGTAAGTATCTAGATGATGAAAAGTTATTTTTTCACCCTTCACTGGCGCCAACTCTTCTCATATTCCTATGTTAACCATTTCCTTCCTAGCCTTAATTCTATCCTTTGTTTTTCTGGGTGCATTTAGCAACGTACCGATGAAACTATCACATACATTTTTTTTCAACATATATAACATCAAGAAAATGTATGACGTACAAACAATTTCAGTATGATAATTCAAAAAAACTGATCTCTTTTTCCAACTATTTATTGCAAGGTTTTTCGAAAATGATTTACCAAAAGTAGTGTCCACATCTTTTACTTTCTCAAACAGTTGATCATCTGTTAGTGTAGATGGTGTTGTATGTTCTTATAAACTTCCATCGAATGATGTCATCCAAGATCAGTACTTATGTCATCAGGGTAGAAATCTATGATGTCCTAGAAACATGATTTTTTATGAATGTTTCAACCTAATTGACTGTATACCTTGTTCAAAAATGGGGCACCCTTGAGTTCCTTTAATGCCATATCCTGAAAAATTTCCATAAGTAGGAAAGTCATTTATCATCCTGTACAACATGTATCTCAATGTAAAATCTTCCTTTCTATAAGCATCATATAACATAACACTTGAATCCCATAATAATTTCAAATCCTTGATCAATGGATCTAAATAAACATCAATATCATTACCTAGTTGTTTTGGTATTGATATAAGCATATATAACATTATGTATTTTTATTTCATGCATAACCATGGTGGAAATTTATAATTTACCAACATAACCAGACATGTACTGCAAGTGATACTTTGAAAACCAAAAGGATTCACTCCATATGTAGATAATTCAAGATGGAGGTTTCTCGACTCATTTCCAAATTCAGGATACTCATGATCAATTATCTTCTACTGAGGAGAGTCTATTGGGTGACATAGTTTCACATCTTTAATTTTTGTATCTGTGTTCCACATCAATTTCCCTGCAGTCTCCTTACTTTCATATAGGTGCCTAAACCTTGGAATGATTGGAAAGTAACATACAACTTTTGTAGGACCAAATTCATCTTTCTTGTATCGAGAAGCACCACACTTTGGGAATTTTTTAAGTGATTTTTGGTACTTGAGAAATAGTATACAATAATTCAGGAAGATGTGTATTATTTTAGAGATCATACCCATTGAGTGTAGCATTCATTTGGCATCGTATGTTTGGCTCAGGAGCTCATTATCTTCTAGGAGCATATCATTCAAGAGAGAAAGTAGTTCATAAAACTGGAATCACTCCATCATTTTCTTACTTTCAAATTATAAAACTTTAGTAAGGATGAAAATGCTGTATATTTAGTGCAACCAACATACAATGATGTCTTTGCAAAAATCTTTATCTTCTCAAACAATTTTGGGTAATCATGAAGTTTATCTTCAACTGTCCTTTTCATTTCCTCAATATGATCTTCATCATCATTCAAATTTGTAATCACATCCTTGATATGAACTTTTTCATTGTCCACACTTGTAATCATATCAGATGATCCATAAATCATAGTGATATCCCCTCCACTAGCTACATTTGATTTTCCCCATGTTTATTCCAACATTTATAACTTCGATCTATTCCATGACAGATCAAGTGTTCTTCTAACTCCTCTGGACTAATTAGTCTTGAATAACAACAACGCAAACATGGACAAAGGATTTGAGAAGGTTTATATGCATGATCTTTTGGAAACTTGATGAACTCTTTCGCTTCATCCTCATACTCTTTTTTCAGATGATTGACATCCATACATTCTTTATTCATATCCATCCTATTAGATTTAGTAATATTAATATTTAATAAAATAAATACACAAAAGGGGTATTTCAAATAAGTGGAACTCAACATTTGAATGATAGTTATTATTTTATTTTGTTGCCTGAGACTCATCCCCTTAGAAGCTAACACCAAACTAGAAAGAATATCTAATTATAGAGGAATCATTTGATTTAAACCATGCAGGTGATATTGGATGAAAATTAGGTTTAGGAGTTGTAATGGGGTTAAAAATTAATTCAAATTTTGCAGGAGTGATGTCATGATATATATCCTATGGGTTGGATAGATTTAGTGAAAATCCCTTTCCATGATGTTATTATCAATATACTTGTATTCCCTATATAATGTAATGGTTTTCCTAATTCTATAAAAATCTAAACTTAAAAGATTATGGAAAAACTATATTTCAGATGTCCTTTGAAAAATATTTATAAAATCACACTTGAAATGAGAGAAAAACCTATATATTTTACAAATTTTAATTTAAAACTTCACACACCCCTTGTTAAAATGAAACCAACATTAAATATGATTTCAAAACATTCACATCCCTTTATGAAAGTCAATCAGGTGAGTTGAAAAACACTCGACATGAAACCTAAGTCCATACCAAGTATTTAAATCATTTTAAAGCTATTTAAAACCAAAAAAGGGTATGTTAAAGACATATATTTTTTTAAGAAACATTTAAAAATACTTGAATCATTTTAAAAGATCCACTTAGGCATTTTCACAAATACATAAATCCAAATAGAGGCTCTTTATAAAAGATACATGGATCAAACAAAAAAATTCTAGTTTTAGGAAAAATAATGAAAATAATTTTATCATATAGGGTTGATTAAATAAAACTAACAAAACATATATTTTTCTTTTAAACCAAATATAATTTACCAAGATACATCCATAAGATAAAATAATAATACAATATCAAGCATCAACCATTAAGGGGTACCTACCAAATATTTGTGAGTACATGTATAATATCATATAAAAGGTAGTAATTGATGTCATAAAAACAACTATTTTGATTCAATGTGTTCTTAATTTTCTAGGAAACTATGAATCAGGAGCCTCCCATATTTTTACAATGTTGGATAATCATTATAACTATAAAAATAAGATAATATTATACACTATTGTAATAATAAAACATAACATCTAATCTACCTAGCTAGAAACATGAATTGGAATGATATAAGTTGTGTAATATAGTCAACCATTCAGAAAGAGTTAATGTTTTTACATAACATATTCAGCCTCTTGGTTAGTATATCTATGTTGTGGAAAGGGGTTTAAAATTTACAATCCATCAAGATGTGTTAATCCATCAATATAAAAATTCCAACCCCATTGTAAGTGTATCTGATTCATGAGTATATTCATAACATAACCAATCCATCAAGAAGAGTAATGATCATCATGTAGACAATTTTCCTTTTAAACATTGTATTGGGCCTAGGTATAACATTTTCATTCACCTATGAATATAATATGAAAATGGAATCACAAGTCAATGTAAGTAATAACATCAAAAAATGGACTCATACAGTCTACCTATCATAATCATTTTCTACTATAACATGTCAAGAATTGTATACATTGTTATACTATGTCTCTCTATTGACTACCCCTAACACAACTCCTCACACACAATGATCATCTCTCAGATAATCCAAAGTACCTTAGGTGAACAATCTCTTATTTTACAAATTAACCCATAAGGAAAAGCTACCGCCTAGCCCAAATTATAACTCTAGACTCTCAGTGAAGCATCGCATATCATCACAAAATGTTGACTAATATATCTCATTTTTACCAATGAATAGTCACTCATCCCAAGGCCCTCTCAGTATTTTTGAAAATAGCTAAAAAAATTATAGTCATAGGAAGAATCTAAAATAAATGTAACTTGTGTATATCATACAAAAAAAAATTAACAGGTATTAATATTTTTGTCATAGACATATGAATAGTATTGGTTACCTATCAAATCCTCTACACTCTCTTATCTATGCTCATATATCACATAGTATAGAAAACAAAAATACAAGCACATATAATGATAGATTCCACATCCCCTCTACTACAAAAAGGTTTATCATTGGAAATCGTAACTAGATCTATATATGAATAATCAACTATAATAAGTAATATTAAAACATATGTTTATAGATTTAGAGTAAAGAACCTATAAATAGATATGAAATAAATAACAAGTGAGTGTGTTCCTTTAGTCTCGATGATAGAAAATTATTCCCACAAACAGTACAATGATCAAACACTCTCTGAGATTTCGAACACTAAAACCCTATAATTAATCTTTCATTATCTAAGAATTAATTACAAATCAAATAAGAACATACCCTAGATTTGGAGGTCTGATGATAGTAGTAGGGTCCAGCGGTGACAGAGGCCGTAAAGGGGTTCGCGACGAAGGTGGGGCTCGTGATGGAAGTGGGTTCATGACGGAGGAGGGGTTTGCAATGAATGTGGGGTTCGCGGCAGAGGTGGGTTCACGACAGAGGAGGGGTTTGCGGTAGAAAAGGGGTTCACTGCGGAGCAAGGATCAACGACGACAGAGGAGGAGACAGTAGGGGAGGAGTCAGTGGTGGAAGAGGTCAGCTTCTGCGAGAGTTTGAGGTGTGCGAGAGAAGAAGCCTACTATTAAAGTTCATTTATAAAACTAGGTGAAGCTTTTATTAGTGCTACTTAAAAAACGCCGCTAAAGGTATGTTTTATCAGTACTAAAACAGAAAATGCTGATAAAACATGCCTTTATCAGCGCTTTTTTAGCCCTAATAAACCTATGATGTCAATAATTTATTTATATTATTATATATATTTATAAAATTATATATACAATAAATAAATAAATATATATTTATAATTATGACTATAAATAAATAAATATTTATTTATATTTATATATATAACAAATATATTTATAAAATTATATATATTTATAAATTTATAAATTTTATAAGTAAATAAATATTTATTTATAATTATAAAATTATAAAAAATATAATTATATACATATATTTATATTTATAACTATAAATTTATATATATTTATCTAAATAATTATAAAATTATAATAAATGTATTTCTTATAATTACAATTTTATAAATATATATAATTAATATATTAATTATATATATTTATAAGATAATAATTATAATAAATATATAATAAATATATATTCATATAAATATATAATTTAAAAAATTATAATAAATATATATTTATTTATAGTTATAATTAAAAAAATATATATATATTTAAATAATTATAAAACTATAAGAACTGTATTTATTATACTTATAACTTTATAAATATATATATGTAATATATTTGTTATAATTATAATTATAAATATTTTTATATATTTATAAATATATTTATTTAATTATATATATTTTTAACATTAAAATTATAATAAATATATTTATTATAATTTTATAATTATATATATATATTTAAAATTATAAGTATAAATAAATAAATATTTATTTATAATTAAAACATTATAATAAATAAATATTTATTTATAGTTATAATTATAAATAAATAAATAAATATATTTAAATAATTATAAAATTATAAAAAATATATTTATTATATTTATAATTTTATTAATATATATAATTAACATATTTATTATAATTTTATAATTATTTAAATATTTCTGTATTTATTTATATTTATAATTATAAATATTTATATTTATTTATAAATATTTGTATATATTTTTAAACATATTTATTTAATTATATATATTTATAAAATTATAAGAATAATAAATATATTTTTTATAATTTTATAAATATTTAAATAAATTTATATTTATTTATAATTATAATTGTAAATAAATATATATTTATTTGTAATTAAAAAATTATAATAAATATATATGTATTTATAATTATAATTATAAATAATTATATATCTATAATTTTATAAATATATATAATTAATATATTTATTATAATTTTATAATCATTTAAATATATCTATATTGGGAGGGGAGGATGATGGGAGGAGTAAACCCTAATGGCACCGTTGCTTTGCTTGAGCTTCCTTGAATCCGTCGTTCACTACGCCTCTCGTCTATGGCTTCAGAACTGGATCTTTCATCTTTACTGCGAAAAACCTCCTCTCTCGGTGATCCTCTCATCACACATCGTGTTTCCGGTAGCACGAAGGTCTTACAACATCACGCAATGGGTGATATGTGGATGACATGTGTTGTGTGTTTGAATGCGGCAGATCTTGCATCTAAGGTGCTGGTGGCCACACAAATGAAATTGAAGCCTCTTGGGAGAGGTATCTCCTTTGCGAAGGTTCTGAACAAAACTACCCAAGCAGATCGATATCTGGACGCGCTGGTATCGAACACACCTCATGTATTGAGATCCGAGGAAGGTAAGGTTTCTATTTGCGTTAATCAAGAGGCCTTTAAGGAACGATTGCAATCCTGCCATTATTCTTTAATCGGACGACTGATTCTTGCCAAAGGTGATAAACCCCCATCTTTGGAGGATTTGAAATGTAAGCTAGAATGAATTTGGGGATTTGATGGATGGAGGATGATTCCCATATGAAGAGGTTACTTTCATCTTATCATTCAAACTGAAACTCATAAATCCACAGCCTGGGAATCTAGCTTCTACAATCTAAGCCCAAGAATTCTGAGACTATCAAAATGACACTTCAATTTTAATCCCCTTCATTAGAAGCATAATAATGCTCCGGTATTGGTCAGGTTTCGTGGCCTCAGTTGGGTATTCTAGCATCCACAGATTCTGAAGGACATTGCCTCTTGCATTGGTGGCCTACTCAAACTTGATGACAACACCATTCAAGGTAGGTTCAGATACTATGCTAGGGTCTTGATTGATATTGATTTCCTGAATCCTCAACCGAATAGTTTAATACTCACTGTTGATGGTGAAAAAATTTATGTTGAAGCTGAATATGAATTCTTACCCAATTTCTGTTGTTTTTGTAAGCTTGTTGGACATGATATTTGCAACTGTAGGAGGTCCAGAAGCTCCAATCCATGAATTCTAAAGGCATTGGGTGAGGATTGGTGTCCTCTTCTAAAGCTAATATGAAGGGTCCATGTTCCTCAAATGATATGAGAGCTGTTATTTCCAAGGAACTTGTTTCCCAGAATGACGCAGATCTCCCATTAATGCAGGATGGTTTGGATGTTATAAAAAACACTGATTCAGATGCTGTTGGTGCTCAGTGTTCCACATAGAGTGAAAAATACCCTGATACATCTCATCACGAATCCCCTTCTGGTGACATTGCTGCAGGGAATGCTAGTAAATCCTTTCTGCAGGCTCTTACAGGTAGTAAAAGGTAGGTGTAAGAGCACACCACTCCATTACAGCAGATGCCCCATGGACGTGATGGTGAGTATGATTCTGATAAAAAGCATGTTGCCCAGGTTTCATTCAATTTACAATTGATCTAGGACTCACTAAATACTTCTGGAAAAAGGAAGGGGAAGATTATTTCCAACTCTTGTATACAAGATAAACCAATGAAAGGTTCCTTGAGCAAGGGCATTTCACCTCATGCCCTCTATGGCGCCACACACCAGGTGACTCATGGTGTAGCTGCCACTGATGAGCAGGGAAGGGGTAGCACAACATGGGTTGATGCTTTGTAAAAGACAACAGACTCTAGCCATAACAACTTAAGTTTGATTGACATTTTAAACAGATCTAATAGCAAAGACGTCTTCTAAGAAGAATTTGGAAATACTCATGGAGTTTTTGGCACTGAAGATGGTAAGTTGGGTTTGGAGGAGTCATGCCCAGTGGAAGATTTAATCCCATCCAATGATGATGGGAATTGGCAGCAACCCAAAACTTGGAGAAGAGGTCACCACCCGAGAGGTAGGGGTGGTGGCTATTCCCATAAGTGACTTTTTGTTTGTTCTGATGTGGTTTGACACTTTCTTTCATTTCCTCTTCTCTCATGTACTTTATGGATTTTATTTTCAATAAATTTTTGAACTATGGGCTTGCCCATGGTTCACACTATTTGGTATAAATATATCTATATTTATTTAGACTCATAACTATAAATATTTGTATATATTTATAAATATATTTATTTAGTTATATACATTTATAACTTTATAAGTATAATAAATATATTTATTAGAATTTTATAATTATTTGCATATATATATATTTATAATCATAACTATAAGTAAATATATTTATAAATATATTTATATAATTATAAATAAATAAATATATTTATAAAATTATAATAGATGTATCTATTATAATTTTATAATTATATATATAATTTAGTTATAATTATAATTATAAATAAATATATTTAAAAAGTATTTATATATAATTAAAAATTTATAATTATAAATCTAATAAATATATTTATTATTTAAATATATTTATTGTAATTTTATAAGTATTTAGGAGAATAGATTTATGGTTATAACATGAATGAATCATATACCTAGTAAAGTATATAAATAATAAAAAACAAGTCATCACATATAAACAACATGAATAATAATAATAAGGGTGTAAATTATAAATGAACATTAAATCATAATGAATATATAATATATGCACATCAATTATACTCACACATTAATATATTTATTGACCAAATTCATTGGAAACATATATTTATTTAAATACATACATATATTTAATTATAATTATAATTATAATTATATATATTTAAAAATTATTTATATAGAATTATAAATATATAATTATAAATATAATAAATATAATAAATATTTAATAAAATTTATTATAATCATATAATTATTTAAATATATAATTATTATCTTATAAATACTTTTTTTAAACATTATATATATATATATATATTTATTATTAAAAAATATATATTAATTATAAACACACATTTTTTATTTAATGTGTATAAATAAAAATTATTTTTGAATATAAATAAAATAATTTTATTTAAATTAATAATATTTTTTATTATAAACTTTTATTAGTGCTAATAATAGTGCTGATAAATATACATTTTATCGGTGCTAAAAAAAGCGTTGATAAAGAGTAGATTTATCAGTGCTTTTATCTAGCGCTCATAAATGCCCCCTTTTATCGGCGCATTTTTCTTTGTACAGATAAAGGCCGGCGCTGCCCTTGCACTGATCTTTGGTAGTGTGTTTTCAACTTATCTTAGATCTTTCATTAATTTATTGAATTTTTATGTCATCTAATTGTTATTAAATGACTATTACTCAATAATAATTAGTAAATTATTAATTAATATTATTTTTTAATTATTTAATAAGCCAATTTTTACTAAATATCTTATATATTAAGTGTAAATGCATATTTAAACTTTTATAAAACATATTTAATAAAATATATTATATTTATATCAATATAAATATATATATTTATTAATATATGTTTTTAATGATATATATACTTTTATGAAATATACCTGCAATTTTAATGCCAATAAAGGAAACTATTTATCACTGATATCTAAACACGCTGATAAAGGATATTTTTATCATCGCTAAAAAAAATTGAGAAATGGATACTTTTATTAGTATTTTTTTGGTGATGACAAACATACCCTTCATTAGAGCTTTTAATTAGTGCAGATAAATATACCCTTTATCAGCACTAGCAAAAAGCACTAATAAAGAGGATCCTTTATGATCATTTTTTAGCGTTGATAAAAGTACCATTTATCAATGATTTTTGCTAGTGCTGATAAAGGGAAACACTTAATATTGTGTAATCTGTAGTAGTGTTAATAATAATTAATAATAATGTAAAGGATTTAATTAATATTTCAATTTATAATATAATTAATAATAATTATTAATAAATATAAATGATTGGTAATTAATAATAATAATGAAATTAATAATAATTAATAATTAAATTAATACTATTAATTATTACTTATATTATTGATTAATTTAATAATTAAATTATTAATTATTATTAATTATATTATTAATAATTTTAATTACATTATTATTATTAAGTACTATTAATTGGATTATTAATTACATTAGGGACCACTTCGTTATAAAATGGAAGCTTTGATGAGATTTTAAATAATATTTTCATTTTACTTTATTGAAAGCAATATAAAATATAATAACAGAAGAATACTGTTTGAAATTTTGTTACATATTTATATTTAAACACATCAAAACATAATAAAAATATTTCTCTAAAAGAAAACAAAATGTGTGAAATGAGTTCATTTATTTTTTAGGGCACCCCCATTAAATGTGTGATACCATTTTAAACATTTATCATCTCTCAAATGCATGAAGTGATTTTACACATTCAGTGGCCCATTTCGATAACATTTTTGATGCTAAACACAAAAAATTAAAAATTGCTAAACACTATTTAAATAAGCTAGCTCAAAGATACAATTTTATCTATCTATTAACTATAGAGTGAGTTGAGTGAGGATGTTACAATTTTACTCACTATTTGTTCTCTATAACATTATAATTACTCAGATCGAAGATAATGAAGTCATTAAATTGAGGTTCACTAATCCCAAACACATTTATAACACCCTAACCCGAATCACCAAGTCATGGGATGGAGTGCCAATGGACTCATGTACACCTCCTTGTAGGCAAGAGGTTTTTGATTAGTGGTGAGGACCAAGAGGAACATCATGGGGGAGATTATTCCATTTGTATTAAATAATTAGAGTATATAATAGAAGCAATAATAGAAGAGTCAATTAATAAAGAATAATTAAATAAATCATCAGAGTAGCAACATACACAAATAAGTACCAACCCATGTAATGACTATATGTCTGTCAGTCACATGAACCAAAACTAAGAAAAGTATCCCCATAGGTGGTGGATCTAAGTATGAGGTAAAGAAACTAAACAAAAGTAGCAAAAAACATCCAATTTGAGTATATCCTGCAAATGTCTGCATTCTCCTACTAAACCTACTCAACCATCCACCGTAGGGCCCTTATTCTAATGACCCGACTCAGGATCCACTAAACTGGTACCCCGAGTCGGTTCTCCACACGACCTTAGGTGAACCTCCTCATACTCTAAAGGCTTATAACTACTAACAGGGGTCTAAGGTGATACTGTTAGGAGACTATATCCTCATATCAGAGTGTGAAATAACAATATAAATAATCAAGCACCATACACATCACAATATGCAGAAAGAATAACTAAATATCAACATCTCAAATAAATTTCAAACAAAAACCAACAAATATAAACATGAATGAACAACCAATTAAATGTAATAGGGGAACAAATATTCATTTCATCATATAACTGACTGCTCACTGGGCCTGTTATATAATATTCCCGAATAAAATAAAAACCAAGAAAAAGGGTTATATTACATCTCTAAGCCAAACCTCATCCAATCTCCTAATACCATCCAAGTCATCCTGCCCGATCATACAAAACTCAAATCAAGACTCATCCTAAACCGTTCCTATAATAAAAATGCGACAACTGCTCAAATACCCATGTGTAGTGGTGACCCGAGCAGAGTGTGATTAAAACTTAGTATTTAAAAAAAGGGAATTTCCCAGGTGTGGATTTTTCGAACCCTCCATACTAGGAAACCCCCCTCCCCACGAATACAACTTAGTATGCCACCAACAACAGTGTCTAAATAAATATCCTATAACACCCTGAATTTTGGGTATCATATAATGATGATACTATGCATTTAATTTTTTTAAATTCCTTTTAACCAAACAAAAATTTAAAGTACAAACATAGGGATCTTTATTTAATTAAGAACACCGTAGTGTTTACAATACACTAAGATGAGAAGAGTAAAAATACTAACCAAAAATACCTATTAAAAACCCTATTAGAACTACTGGAAGACCCCCAATCACCACAATGAGGCCCAGTAAGTAAAGGATATCCTTCGATTCAACTAAAGAAAAAAACACCACCACTGTGATTATAAAAACCATGCTGAGCATCAGTAGAATGGGAAGCACCATCTTCTTCCTTTTGAGTTTGAGGACACCGTAAGGTTTGGTTTTATAGGACACTTTTTCGATCGTTTCTCTAGTGACCATTGGAAGATAACGGCTATAATTATAGCCGTTGGACCTTGTTAAGATAACTAAAAAAATTTATGCATTAATTAGTTTTCAAATGTTTAAGTCATAATTAAAATTATAGAAATAACCACCATTTATGAACTCTAAAAGAACGTGGTTTAATACTTCGTTTTCACATGCGTAATTTTGAAAAGTGTTAAGGGATTCAAATCACTTTGAAAATATTTCAAATACAATGTAACAATTTTCATTACTTAAAAAATGATATAAAATATGTTTAAATTTCTTCAAATTAAATTATGTTTTGATTAAATTATGTTTTCTATTATACTAGCACAGAAGTTATCATATAGGTTCATTAAAAAAAAATTTATATAAATTTTTTCTATAAAAAGGTTTAATGTTTGTAATTTTAGAAATACTTTTAACTAAGACATAATTTAGTTTGTATTCATCAATGTTTAAGAATATAAATTCCATATAGTTTTAATGAATGTTTTGTTTCCTCTTATTTAAAACTTTTTTAGTATAGTTTTTACAAAAAAATTGGTCCACTAGGGCCAACCCTTTTTTCTAGGACCGAGGGAGGTAGCTCACACGAAGTGGCTGAGCCTGACCCTCATCCCCAAGCCAAGGCCGACCCGAGCTCGGGAAGAGGTTCCCCGAAGGGCGTTCGGGAGCGAGCAGGAGCACATAGGCACACCAGTGTGGGCGTGAGGCGAGGCTTGAGGGCGGGAGCCCGTGTATAGGGACCCCTTTGTGAGTGCTGTTTGTTTTCTGAGAACTCGTTGGGAGGCCCGAGGTTATAAGGGAGGTAAGAACCTCTCTCCGTTTCAATGTGGGAAGCAGTTTTTCGGGCGAAACACGATCTGGACCATTGGATCGCGTCGCGCACGATCTGGACCACCGATCAAGATCTCGTTTCAACATTTAGCAACCATGACTTCCCATCGTGTTCTTTTACACCTTTCTATCTACCAAGGATTTAATCGCAGCAGTCGGTGCGATTTAAATTTCCACGTCGAACTTAGACCGTCCGATGAAACTTAGATCTAATCTAAGCCGATCAATTATTTTAAAACAGAGGACACATCTCAGCCCTTGGATCAACGTTGGGATCGATATGGACCATCCATTTTCCCCAGCTTTTCCCCTAACCATTTCATTTTTTTCCTCCACACATGGTTTACACTAGTAACCCTACCCTATGGCACACCCCTCATTTTCTTCACCTCTGACCACCGGGGACCCCCCATGTCTCCTATATTTCTTCAAGCACGACACCCCCCATTGAATGCAATACAAGTGGGTATGTTTTGTGTGGAAAGTGGTTTGTGAGCTTTTGTATATAAATAACTGAGACCTCTTGGTTCTTCTTCCCCATTCAAGTCTCCAGCGAACCCCGACCAATCTCCCTCAAGTCCTCTTTCTCAGAGTTTTAAAGGTGAGGGTTTAGTTTTGCCTTGTCTTGCTTCTTTGGGAGTATATACACTTATATTTTCATAAAGTATATACTTATAACCTTACAGTTCAGTCCAAACATTCTTTAATGTTGAGTCTAGGGCTTTGGGTTCTCTTACGCTCAAATGGAATAAAGAATGAGAGGATTATACCTTGCCTCATTTTATTGTTTTGAAAATACATATATACTTTTGGTTATATGTATATACTTAGGTTATAAGTATGAATGGGCATGGCCTTTCTACCTTGGTTATATGTATGAAGTTTTTGTATAAAAGTTACCATGTCTCACATGTTCACATATGCACGTTTTCAAAAAATTATATACAAATATATTTGAAAAATGTTATATATTTGTTCGGGCCTTGGGTGTTCAAATGGTGTAATGTGCGTAAGGAGTATTATGCATTGGTGCGTGGTGTTGAGTTATATATATATATATATATATATATATGTTCATAAAACCTTTTATTTTAAATATCTCTACAGGTTAGTTGAGACTCCTCATATAACCGAACCTAAATCCTTAAATTTGGTAATTTCGGTATATTTATAATTTATTAAATGTTTATCAAACCTTAAGACATGTTATATATTTATATATGTACATATTTAATCAAGAGTACTTCAGTTATATATATATATATATATATGGTAAATGTTACGTGTGTTTGATTTTAATAGAATTATATAGGTAGATTTTTTTTATGAACAAAAGTTTCATGACTAAGTACATTACCTACCCTATATAATACCTTGTTAACTTATACCTTTTAGGGGGTTAATGCACATGGATGTGCCACTCCTCTAGTATGAATGTAGTTATGTACATATACCTTTTATGATACATGAACCTTTATTATACCCAGTTCTGAGGTCTTTTACACATTAAGTCTCGAGTATTGGGTGGAGTATTAAAACATAAGAAATAGGACGTGAAACAAAACATAAATCCACATTTAAGAGTAACTTATTTGTTTTTTTCCTATGTTTTAAATGATGTTGCTTATAGTGAAGATTCATGATTTCTATCATGAACATTATTCAGTATTATGAAAGGGCTTAAAAATATTGAATGTTTTAGCATGTGCAAGCTCAAAACCCAACTTGAGATTTTTGGTTCACCTTTGTAATTAATTGAATTATAAAATTTTAGAATTTCAAGAACAAACATATATGTCATAAACTCCAGTTTTCTGTTCTTTCAGTACCTTAGATGTCAATGTATGTTCCATAATCTGCCTTTATTATTTCCTTTTAATAACGGTCATATGACTGTTAGCTTGGTTTTTAATCATCTAGATGCCTGTCTCACTTATAAGATATGTAAATTCAACTACTATGACCAACTATGAATGAATTATTCAAGGTGGTATGGGACATCTTGAATATAAAGCCCCGTTTAAGTAAAGTATTGATTTATGTGGCTCACATGTAAGTAAAGAAATATTAAGGGTGCACCCTGATAGTGCTCCAATGCATTGGGTAAATAATTAATCTCTAGAGATGACAAGCTTCACGATACCCTGGTGAATAACCTTGGTAATTTTTATGAAAGCTTGGGGATGGACCTTGGTGATATGTTCATGAATGTCTAAATGAAATGTTGAAGCCACATATTCAAGTCATGTTATAAGTTCTTTTCAAGATGATATGCCTATCACTGCTCTTATCCCTATGTTTTTATCAAGTTCATATTGGTGTCACAAGTAAAATTTTGGGGCATGATTCGTGTAAAATGGTAACCAACGTATGGAATTGAAGTTATTTCCTTCTCGTGCAAATCTGATTAAGTATTACTCTTAACTATTTAAATTTGTACTTAAACATTCATACGTCATACTTGTTTTTTTTCTACCCCTTTTGAAAATGTCCTAATTGATTCATGTATTCCTTGAAAATCTTAGTTGAGCACTTTTATGTTATGTTACATGTGTTACAGTCTTCTATAGGAGAATTTTCTTTTGATATGTTTTTAAAGAATGTTTTCAAAAGTTTCATTGGTTTATTTTAAACCCCTTACCGGGCATTCTTATGCTCACCCTACGTTTTGAATTTAAAATTTTCAGGTAACAACTTTTATCAGATGAAACATTTCTGAAGTTACCAGTTTTCCAGAGCCTGAACTGAACTCGATCCTCTATATGGGACGTGATGTGTGTTTATCAGTGCATGTTTCTATTTTAAAATGAAACATCATGTTCAGAAGGCACCGAATCCTGGTTTTTTGGGGTCGGGTCCTCACAGTTGGTATTAGAGGGTTCAGTTTGGATAATTTTGGAAATCCATTACTAAAACAAAGAAAAATATACTTCAACATTACTAAAAATGATTTTCCTTAATTTTCAGATAGAAAACGAAGGTAATAATCTTTTGTCTCTCCCCACGGAGGCCCTAGAGATCATTGTGTCTTTATCTAGGTGAGAGAATTTTCTTAACTATGCCCATATCCGCATGACATGAAAACATCTTTACGATGTGTCAAACTCACCACGGGTGCTTCGGCCACACCAGGGGTTAGGATTGGATTACCTACTTATGATGATGACCCAATTTCCCTCCTATGTATGTCAGGGAAGTTACCTTGAGGGACTTTTCTGGGTGTTCACGGAGGGTGATTACTTTGGCTATATGGCCCTCGACACTTTTCAAGAAGCTGCTACTGCCAGTGACCTCTGAGCAGCCTATCTTGGTCAAATCTTGAACTACGGCTTCCGGGGCCAGTTGTTGGACTTCAGAATGTTAGAAGATGAGTCCACTCGACTGTCTTGCAGGTAACAAGTATATTTTGACTTCTCCCAACTTCATACCCCTCATGCTATACTTAGGAGATGTCACAGGTTCCCCCATGAGTCTAACCCTGAATGCTCAGCCTGTGTTTGATTTAAGGAGATATGGAGTTTTTCTTCTCTGTGCGGAGTTCGTGTAGTAGGTCATTAGGAGAAAATCAAGCACTGATGTTTAGTAATAAACTTATGTTTATTGAAATATTGTCTTTACCATTCCAATCTTTGCTTTGTTAATACTTTTGGATGGATTTCAAGTGATTGAACTATAATCTTAAACTTTCAGATGAAAGGAAAAACCCACATGTTATCTCTTCCTACTGAGATACTGAAGATTATGGCAATCAAAACCTATGAAGACGAATATTTTCCATTCACAAAACTACGAGGAACGTGCAAGAAATGGTTTGAGGTGAAAAAAGGTCCGGAGATTATCTGCACTTGTCAAGGGAATGCTTCCATCTACTACCGCATAGGCTCAACACAATTAGACGAGCGTAAGCAGAGAGGAAAATACCATGAAGGGCTCTTCCTGTGTTTCACCCTAGGACGGAACTACACAGCCAAGGTAAAATTTCAAGAGGGTACTTTAGAGGGAAATGTTTGTGTGACCTATATGTACCAACTCCTCAGCGTTAGCCTGTACGACAACATCTATAACTTATATGTTCTCAAGAGAGACTTAATTCGGCGAGTTCTTCATACGTTGGTCCATATGGACATTTCCAAACTTTGTACTGTTCGATCCTCCCTCTGGAAGCCCGAGTGTTCGGTGCATGAGTTCAACCCCTTCCGCCCAAAGTGTATTTGGATCCGAGAACTAGAGGAGTTGAGCATCAATTTGGGCATCCCACTAAACGCACCTGAGGATCCTCTACGATGGGGGTTATGGTGAGGACATCAGAGAACCTTTATGGTTTTAGGAAATAAATTGCGAGGATGCAAATCTATAAATGGGGAATAATGTAACACCCCAGATTTTGGGTATCATAAAATGATGATACTATGCATTTACTTTTGTTAAAGTCCTTTTAGCCAAACAAAAATTTAAATTAAAAACATAGGGCTCTTTATTTAATTAAGAACACCATAGTGTTTACAATACACTGATATGAGAAGAGTAAACATACTAACCAAAAATACCTATTAAAACCCTATTAGAACTACTGGAAGACTCCCAATCACCACAACAAGGCCCAGTAAGTAAAGGATATCCTTCGAGTCAACTAAAGCAAAAAACATCACCACTGTGATCATAAAAACCATGCTGAACATCAGTGGAATGGGAAGCACCATCTTCTTCCTTTTGAGTTTCAGGACACCGTAAGGTTTGGTTTTATAGGACACTTTTTAGACCATTGCTCTAGTGACCGTTGGAAGCTAATGGCTATAAGTATATCCATTGGACCTTGTTAAGATAATTAAAAAAAATATTTATGCATTAATTAGTTTTCAAATGTTTAAGTCATAATTAAAATTATAGAAATAACCACCGTTTATGAACTCTAAAAGAATGTGGTTTAATACTTCGTTTTCACATGCGTAATTTTGAAAAGTGTTAAGGGATTAAAATAACTTTGAAAATATTTCAAATACAATGTAACGATTTTCATCACTTAAATAATGTTTTAAAATATGTTTAAATTTATTCAAATTAAATTATGTTTTAATTAAATTAAGTTTTCTATTATACTAGCACAAAAGTTATCATATAGGTTTATTAAAAAAAAATTTATATAACTTTTTTCTATAAAAAGGTTTAATGTTTGTAATTTTAGAAATACTTTTAACTAAGACATAGTTTAGTTTGTATTCATTAATTTTTAAGAATATAAATTCTATATAGTTTTAATGAATGGTTTGTTTCCTCTTCTTTAAAACTTTTTTTTAGTGTAGCTTTTACAAAAAAATTGACCCACTAGGGCCAACCCTTTTGGATAGGGACGAGGGAGGCAGCTCACATGAAGTGGCTGAGCTTGACCCTCATCCCCAAGCTAAGGATGGTCTGAGTTCGAGCAGAGGTTCCCCGAAGAGCGCTCGGGAGCGAGCATGAGCACATAGGCGCACCAGTGTGGGCATGAGGCCGCAGCGAGGTCTGGGTAGGCCGAGGCCTGCAGGCGGGAGCCCGTGTATAGGGCCCCCTTCATGGGTGTTGTGTGTTTTCTGATCACTATTTGGGAGGCCTGGGGTTATAAGGGAGGCGAGAACCGCTCTCTGTTTCGATGTGGGAAGCAGTTTTTCAGGCGAAACGTGATCTGGACCGTTGGATCGCGTCGCACACGATCTGGAACACCGATCACGATCTTGTTTCAACCTTCAACAACCGTGGCTTCCCATCGCGTTCTTCTACACCGTTCGATCTACCAAGGATTTAATCATGGCCGTCGGTGCAATTTAAATTGCCACGTCGAACTTAGACCGTCCGATGAAACTTAGATCTAATTTAAGACGCTCAATTATTTTAAAACAGCAGACACATATTAGCCCTTAGATCGACGTTGGGATCGATTTGGAATGCCTGTTTTTCTCTGGATTTTCCCATAGCCATGTTATCTTCTTCCTCTGTGCATGGGTTACACCAGTAACCCTACCCTATGGCACACCCCTCGTTTTCTTCACCTCTGACCATCGGGGACCCCCATGTCTCCTCTATTTCTTCAAGCATGACACCCCCCATTGAATGCAATGCAGGTGGGTACGTTTTTCATGGAATTTAGTGTGTGATATTTTGTATATAAATAATTGAGACCTCTCGGTTCTTCTTCCCCATTCAAGTCTCCAGCAAACCCCGACCAATCTCCCTCAAGTCCTCTTTCTCTAAGTTTTAAAGGTGAGGGTTTAGTTTTGCCTTGTCTTGCTTCTTCGGGAGTATATACACTTATATTTTCATAAATTATATACTTATAACCTTATAGTTCAGTCCAAACGTTCTTCAATGTTGATTCTAGGCCTTCGGGTTCTCTTGCACTCAAATGGTATAAAGAACTAGAGGATTATACCTTGCCACATTTTATTGTTTTGAAAATACATATATACTTTTGGTTATATGTATATACATCCTTTATAAGTTTGAATGGGCATGGCCTTTCTACCTTGGTTATATTTATGAAGTTTGTTTATAAAAGTTCCTGCGTCGCACATGTTCACATATGCACGTTTTAAAAAAAGTAAATACAAATATATTTGGAAAATGTTATATATTTGTTCGGGCCTTGGGCGTTCAAATGGTGTAATGGGTGTAAGGAGTATTACGCATTGGTGTGTGGTGTTGAGTTATATATATCTATACATACATATATATATATATATGTTCATAAAACCTTGTATTTTAAATATCTCTATGGGTTAGTTGAGACTCCTCTTATAACCGAACCTAAATCCTTAAATTTGGTAATTTCGGTATATTTATAATTTATTAAATGTTTATCAAACCTTAATACATGCTATATATTTATATATGTACATATTTGATCATGAGTAATTCGGTTATATATATATATACAATTAATGTTATGTGTGTTCGATTTTAATTGAATTATATAGGCATATTTTTTTATGAACAAAAATTTCATGACTAAAGACATTACCTACCCTATATAATACCTTGTTAACTTATACCTTTTAGGGGGTTAATGCACATGGATGTGCCACTTTTCTAGTATGAATGTATTTATGTACATATACCTTTTATGATACATGAACCTTTATTATACCCAGTTCTGAGGTCTTTTACACATTAAGTCTTGAGTATTGGGTGGAGTGTTAAAACATAAGAAATAGGATGTGAAACAAAACTTACATCCACATTTAAGAGTAACTTATTTGTTTTTTTTCCTATGTTTTAAATGATGTTTCTTATAGTGAAGATTCATGCTTTTTATCATGGACATTATTCAGTATTATGCAAATACTTAACAATATTGAATGTTTTAGCATGTGCAAGATCAAAACCCTACTTGAGATTTTTGGTTCACCTTTGTAATTAATTGGATTATAAAATTTTAGAATTTCAAGAACAAACTTGCATGTGATAATCTCGAGTTTTATGTTCTTTCAGTACCTTATATGTCAATGTATGTTCCATAATCTGACTTTCTTATTTCCTTTTAATAACAGTCATATGATTGTTATCTTGGTTTTTAATCATCTAGATGCATGTCTCACTTATAAGATATGTAAATTCAACTACTATGACCAACTATGAATGAATTATTCAAGGTGGTATGGGACATCTTGAATATACAACCCCGTTTAAGTAAATTATTGATTTATGTAGCTCACATGTAAGTAAATACATATTAAGGGTGCGCCTTGATAGCTCTCCAATACATTGGGTAAAGAATTAATCTCTAGAGATGAAAAGCTTCACGATACCCTGGTGAATAACCTTGGTAATTTTTATGACACCTTGGGGATGGACCTTGGTGATATGTTCATGAATGTCTAAATGAAATGTTGAAGCCACATATTCAAGTCATGTTATAAGTTCTTTTCAAGATGATATGCCTATCACTGCTCTTATCCCTATGTTTTTATCAAGTTCATATTGGTGTCACAAGTAAAAGTTTGGGGCATGATTTATGTAAAATGGTAACCAACATATGGAATTGAAGTTATTTCCTTCACACGCAACTCTGATTAAGTATTACTCTTAACTGTTTAAATTTGTACTTAAACATTCATACGCCATACTTGTTTAGGATATCCTTTACTACCCCTTTTGAAAATGTCCTAATTGATTCATTTATTCCTTGAAAATCTTAGTTGAGCACTTTTATGTTATGTTACATGTGTTATAGTCTTCTATAAGAGAATTTTATTTTGATATGTTTTTAAAGAATGTTTTCAAAAGTTTCATTGGTTTATTTTAAACCCCTTACCGGGCATTCTTATGCTCACCCTACTTTTTGAATTTAAAATTTTTAGGTAACAACTTTTATCAGATGAAATATTTCTGAATTTACCAGTTTTCCAGAGCCCGAACCGAACTCGATCCTCTGTATGGGACGTGATGTGTGTTTATCAGTGAATTTTTCTATTTTAAAATGACACATCATGTTCAGAAGTCACTGAATCCTGGTTTTCTTGGGTCGGGTCCTCACATATCCAATCTGAGAATAATGTTTGTAGATATAAAATGGGATAAATAAATAATATATAAAATAAGATAAATTTCAAAACTACTAACAATTTATCTATTAACCCATTGGACCTTGGGTTCTAAGGTGAGACCCGGGCCAACCAAACCTGCATCGACCCAAGTCGCTCATCTGAGTCATAAAACATAGGATTAAACATACTTTAAATAAAGTAAGGGGATTTTCATCCATAAATAAACTCATAGAAGCATAAAGAATCAATTTAAAGTATCCATCTCATGTTCTTATGCTATTAGTGCCTATAGTGTTAGTCTGACATCTCAACCATGTATCTATATCAATCGTGCTTGGGACCTCGGTCCGACACCTGAACCATGTACAAAGCTATTGGTATTGATATAAAGCATCATGTATAATATTATAATCATAAATTATAATAATACTGCTCATAACATCAGCCCAAAATATACTTATACATCAAATCAATAGTGCCTGGAGCATCAGTCTAGCACCAAAACCATGGATGCATAACATCAGTCCACTATCCATTCCATATGGTACACCAGCGTGCTCAGAGAATTAGTCTTCCACTTAAACTATAGATTATAATATCAGTTCCCATAGCCTCAGTCTAACACCCAGACCATATAGCATACTACCTATTCCTAGAGTGTCAGTATGGAACCTAAACTATTCCATTATTTCTCAATTACCAAGGTTCAACATCTTAACATTACAAAACATTATAAAACTACAAAAACCCTAGTTAAACCCTCATAATTTACCAAGTTCCAAACATACCTTTAACAAAAAAACATGGCTCAAAACATGTAACACCCTGATATTTTATGAAATATTTTTTTCACATAAATTTAATTTCTTTGATATCTTGTGTTACACGCAACACCAAGTTTTACAAAAGCACGATATACTATTAATATTATTATTTAAACATTCATATTATAACCCATCCATTGAATTAGAGGGTATGAATATGAATAACTAAATTATGAAAAGTATATGTTTTAAAAATGAATAAAATAAATTCATTTGGTATCAATTGATTAGAAATGAAAATACAAATCATTTGAAAGTAAAATAAACGTCTTTCTAAAAAATAGTTTTTATGCATATAAAGCATTTTTATCTAAATAAATTTAATTATGCACTATTTATGAATGATTTTAATTAAATTTATATATTATATATTAAATAAAATGTTTTATCATTCATCTAATATTTTTTCTAATCATGATATTAGAATAAATCTAATTTACATTTAAAAAATGTATTTTTTCTAAAAAGCAGTTTTGTCGCGTTATGTACAGTTATTTTAAAAATAATTTTATTAAACTTTTAGAAAATGTATTTGAAAAAATTAATTTTATTTTTAAAATCATCATGTCAGAATTATATTATAGTTAATTTAATATAATTTTCTGAAAAGATCAATTTTTCGATGAAAAGTGAAAAATATTGATTTTTATTGAAAAATGCCTTTTCATTTAAAGTATTTACAAAGTTAAATTATATTTTAAAATGGTTTTAAAAGTAAAATTTGTTTAATTATATTATTAATAATATAATTTAGTTCATTGGAATCAAATTTATATTGATTTTTTTGTATACAAACCTTTATACTTAAAGAAATATTTTCTTTTGAAAACCGATTTTTCATTGCAGCAACCAGTTTAATTTTAAATTAAATTATGGAGATTTTGTGAATTTATTTTAGTAAAATAAATTACATATTTGGAATCATAATAATTAATTTTAGGTAATTTTTTTTTTCAGAATGAATAATGAAAATAGTAAAAATTAATTATTGCGGTTAAGGTTAAAATGGGTTTACTAAGGGGTTAAAATTAAAGATAAGAGTAAGTTTTCAAAAAAAAATATCTAAATACTATTTATTGGGAATATTTAAACCTTATAATATTCCAAATTATAATATATTTCCATTTATAATCATTTTTATTTAGAATGACTTTATCATTTTGGATTCTTTTGGGAAATTTCCAAGTAGTTTCCAAGTTGGTTCCTTTCCCCACTTATAAACGGACATCCCCTTTCCTATATTATCCAAATTAAAATATCCTTTTGTTTTTACCAATACCTGAACAAATGATTTTCTTACTTCCATTACCATTTTCTAGAGGCCTTATTTTGATTATGAAACACTTCTAAGAAGGATTTTGGTGCTAACCTAAGGAGGTTGTCTAAAGAAGAGGTATCGTTCTTAAATGATCATTTTTATTTTATTTATTATTCCACCTATTTAAAATATTATTAAACTATGATGATATAATTAAATAAGTATATACCATATACTAATATGTTATTATGTTAGTGTCACAACCTACATCTATCTCCTCTTTCATCAAATGAGAAATGAAATCGTCGATCGTGTGTACGACGAACTATTATCTCATGAACCGATGTAATT
Source organism: Viscum album (assembly GCA_963277665.1). Taxonomy (NCBI): domain Eukaryota; kingdom Viridiplantae; phylum Streptophyta; class Magnoliopsida; order Santalales; family Viscaceae; genus Viscum; species Viscum album. The sequence goes on along the minus strand of OY728127.1, from coordinate 36,874,694 downwards.
CATTTTCTATCACCAAATCCTAGGGTTATATATAATTATAGATTTAAAATATGTATATGATATTTATTAAATAATTATACCCCTTTAATTATAATATAATATCTACCTTCCTACCTTTCAATCCGTTGGAAAATGATAATGTCACTTGTGTGTGTGTGTGGACTACCGCCTCCACGAAGCGATGTGATGCATTTTTTATTTTATTTTGATATGGATGGAAATTAAGATAGATATAATGAATATATATGATATAAAAATTATTCTTTAAAGGTTAATTAATATTTACATTTCTTATGTTTCATCCATCAAAAAATAAAAACAATGTTCATGCGTACGTACGACCTACCGCATCTATGAAAAATGTAGTTCATTTTTCTATCTCTAACTTCTATGGATGAATATAAATAAATATATAATGAATTTATATGATATTTATATCATTATTAAAATTATTTATATTATGGAACCACAATAAAAATACAAGTACCAAAACCATCAAACCAAAATGTACATGAAAAATGAAGAAGTTATCACCAGAAATAGTGATTTTAACACAAAATTGTTAACAAACGGGTGATAAAAAGTTGTAAGTAAATAATACACGTTATTATATATATATATATATATATATATGATTATTGTAACACCCCAAGCTTCCACGGTACGTTTCACTTCGAATAATGCAATAACGTGTGTTGTACGCAACCTCGAGCTCTAACACACACCACAATGAATTAAACTAGCCGTTGTGAATAGTAATACCTAATTTTTGAAATTTTATAAATTTTATTTATCAAAATGGACTTCATTTTTGGATTCGGAATATCGAAATTAGCCTATATTGAATTTTTGGTATTTTTCTGAGAACTTCTATTTTTTATGAATAGTAAAAAATACTTAAAAACAACTTTTTTAATCAAAATATTTTATAATGATAAATTATACTATTTAGTGGTTTTAAAGTATAATTAGAATATATTTTTACCATTTTATCCAATGGTGGTCATTAGAATTAATTTAACATTGAAATTGGAAATAAACAATTGCCAATCTTTTGATATAAATTGTTTCTTAAAAACACGCTATTTGTTGTAACAGCGGGAATTAATTATAAAATTAATTAATGCAACTTATATGTTTGGAATTTTTTAAAATAGACATCATTTTTGAATTCGGAATATCAATTATAGCTTAGGGTGAAATTTTGGCTTTGTTCTGAAAAACTTCAATTTTTGATGAATAGTGAAACCACTAAGTGGTAGTTAAATAACTGATTTTTCGTTTAAATGAAATATTACCACTTCTGTGATTTGATTTTCAAAAATCCTACATACATGGTTTTCATTAATAAGTAAAATGTGGTTCAATGAGATTAAAATAAATTTTTGGTGAATAGTAACTTTTAAGTTCTTAATCGCGATTAGAGGTAATTAGTGTAGTTTAAGGTAAAAATGATGTTTTAATAATATGAGATGAGCTTGACACTTGTACTACTCCTATTGGATGAGTCATGTCCGACCAAGAAAACCCATGGGTCAACTTGGGGACCCCATGGAGCCACTTTGGTTGGAAAATGACATTAATATATATTTATTTAATGTTAAAATTAAATTGACACAAACATGAGTTGTTTTATTAAAACAATTTTTAAGTGGGGTTACACAAGTCCAAATTTTGACTATAAATATTCATTAGAAATATAAAAAAATTTCCCACATCATAGTATTTTTTATATAATTTTTAGACATTAAATAAATTAAATTATTTATGACATCATTATGATGCAGCGATGACCTCATTATTTAACGATTTAAATAAAATGAGAAGATAATGCAAAATCCAAGGCTTAAACTTGTCCAAAGCCTATTGGATGAGGATATTTCGAACCCTTATAACCTTATACACGAATTATATAAGTGTGGGACCTTTATAATCCGAAAAGCATTGTATAATAATGTAACATTTCAATCTTTCCAAAAGAGCCCCTCCTCTCCTCTTATAAAAGGACCCCACCTCTCCCACCTCATTTACACTTTCAAGCCATTTGGCTCGGCCAAACTCCACCCAAATACTCTCCCAACTTCCCCCTCTTACTCCTAGAAGCCTCACTTTGGGCAGAACTCTTCCCAAGGAATCCTTTGGCTCAAATCAAAAAGAGTTACCCGATTTTGAGGTAATGTCTTCTCTAATGTTGTTTTGTTTTATTTTTCTTCTCCAACCCCCTAAACTCTTTTTATTCATTTCTTTTGTAACAACACCAGTATCCTAAATATACTAGGATGTTGTTATAAGAATTATTCGAGCTACACTTACACACACCTACATCTAATGGTTAAAGAACATACGGTTTCTGTGGATGGAGAATTTCTGCCTCACGAAACGATGATTGTTCAACACTCATATAACACCTTCAAAGGTGGCCATTAAGATGTCACTATATTTATATAGGATATATAATATGCTTATATTTTACTTATGCTTCTGTTTTTTTCATTTATGGCATACTTTATGATTTCCATTATGGGTAAAACGCGATAATTTCATTTTAGGAAGTGCGGACTACCGCCCCCTCAAAGTGATTTGAAATCGTTAATGCCATATGTGGGATGTATAAAGGATGGAGTAAATGGTATTATACACTATATTATACTGTAATTATATTATACATTTATATCATTATGATTTCATTCCATTAAATATGAAATAGAAATGAAAGTAGCGTTCATGCGTACGTACGGCTTACCGTCTCCATGAACGGTGAATTTCATTTCTTACCTCTAAATGTTACGTGGCATTATGAATGAATGTATATAATGTATATATATGATATATATGATATCTACATCATGAATATAATTCTGTATATAATGGATATTTCACCACATGAACAACTTGTAATTATAAGAAGTTTATTTTTGACTCAAGTACCAAAGATCGACAAAACGACCGTTATTAACTTAAATAATTAAATAATGTTCATAACATGGTAATAAGGGATATAAAAGGAATAATGAACATGAAAAAGGTTCTTAAGTAAATATAAATTAACTCTAGCTTATTATTCAGGAGGTTAAAGAACGGTCGAGTCAGGACAGGACGCAAGGTAAGGGAACTTCTTAACCCAACTTCCATTCTTTGGGTTAATCTCCTACTTTCAAATTATGTCATGATATTATTATGTCTTATTTTGTATTCTTTATGTGTACCTATAGTGAATACACATAATATATCTATTTTATTTTAAAAATGATCTTTGTAAGGACTTCGTCTCAATCTCCTTTCATTAAGGCATATTTGGTTTTATACACAAATTTCTTTTATACGGTGTATAAACCACTTTGACTTTTACGTTTATTCAAAAGGAATCTTTTTTATACGAAGCGTTTACTAAATGACAAAAGGGAATGTTTTTGTCGTATGTATGCGGCGACAATGACTTCTTCGCCGCCGTGACCACTATTTGAGTTTCGGCTTCCTCTACAAGCCATACCCTTTTTTTTGAAGAATAAATACCATGTTATACTTTTCTTTTATTTTGGTATTGAAAATGGTTTTAAAAGCGTTTTTATTATATCAATGTGTTGTATTGATATCTTGTGATTGAAATGTGGAAATGTTATGTTTCCTTTATGCATGTTTTATGTGATACGATTATGTTATGGTTTATGAGATGTTTAAACCTGTTCATATGAGGAATATATTGGACTTAATAAGTGACGGGTGGAGCCCGCTATAGCTCCTCGATGCATCGGTAGGTCTCATGAGACAACTAGATGTGGAATTGGCCGAGGACCTTTCCCAATTTGATTTATGGTTTTGGCCGAGGCCTTAATCATTTTAGACGTCTTGGCCAAGGCCTTGACAAAATGTTTCAGAATGTCTGGAATTATACATTCCCTCATTATGAAAGTGGTTATTGATATTTCATGTGATTATTCGACCAGTAGAATATCCATGTGAAGAAGTGAGTGGCATTATATCATTTTACTTTTGCCATATTATGTTGATGTTCAAGTTTAAAAGGCTTTTGTTTTAGTTATACATTGCCTTAAATTTTTATGTTTATTTATGAAAGCTTCTGCAATATTGTTATCTTTACTGAGCATCTGAGCTCACCCCTTTCAATGTTTTAATATTTTCCATGATGTGAAGAAGTATTTTATGAATGACCTGCAGGGATTGTGAGAAGAGGATATGAGTGTGGACTATGGAGACTTTGTTATTGTAGTTTTTCACTTTATTATGTAATGTAACGTTTATGAATGTATCTAGTGTTTCCAAGGCTACTAAACTAATCGGTCTTTCGAGACTTGATCTTTTGTGATCATGCCAATGTTACGAAGTAATGCACCGACTCTGGGTAGCTGGGGTCGGGGCGTTACAGTTGGTATCAGAGGCAGTTTAGTACTAACCTTGGAAGCTAGATGTAGATAAACTCTGATTAGAGCACATAGCCCAAAGATAGACTTTGAGGATTAGTATAGAAGAACTTCCTAGAATTTTGGTATTATAGAGACGTTATGAGTTTTCCGAGCAATACATCCCTGTCTGGATACGAGCAGGTAGAGGCGGCTCTGGCACAGATGTACCTAGGGGTAAAACCCGAAAACACCGCTTTGAGATAGACTCGAACGAGAACTGGTGCACGACAACGGGCCTTGCTGCACTCTTGGTTACGACACTCCCGGGGGATATGCTTAGGATAATTCTCATTTTATTTACAAACCACTATGAAGGGTTATGAGTATATAATTCCTCAAAGAAAACATTTCTTTTTATGATTATGGATTATATCCATAAATAGTTCAATTTATGTAAAGTGTTTTACAAGTATGGAATTATGTATTTTGATTCATAAACTAATCTAGTTTATGCCATTGTTTAGAAATGGCACCTAGTGGAAGGAATGGAAACCGTATCAATGCACGAACTCCGTGTAGGGATTGCCCTCCTGCTCAAGATAATTATTGTGGATCTGGAGATACAACTGGTGCTGATCAACTTATTACCATACTGGGACAACTCACTCAGGTTATGAATAATAACCTTACTCGTATGGAGCACCCTGATCCGCAACGTGGAGGATCAATGCTAGACCGTTTCATGAGGCAACAACCACCAACCTTCAATGGGAGTAAAAATCCTATAGTACCTGAGTAATGGATAAATTCCTTAGAGAAAATATTCCATGCCTTGGGGAGTAGTGAAAGGGAGAAGGTTGTCATGGCAGTTTACCGCCTCACTGGAGATGCCGATCAGTGGTGGTCACTAATTCAAAACACAAAGGAAGATGATGACGTATCGAATATGGTATGGAGGGAGTTCAAAGAGCTTTTCTTAGAAAAATACTTTCCTCGTGACCATCGAGCAGATATGGAAAGGCAATTTCTGAGTCTGAGGCAAAAGGAGGATGAGAATGTTGCAAAGTATGAAGCTAACTTTACAAGGTTAGCGAGGCATGCTTCCGATTATATATGTAACCCAAGGAGTAAGATTGATCGTTTCTTTGATGGGTTAAAACCATTTCTCCGTCGAGCTTTAGTATCACAATCCTTCTCATCATACGAAGATATTGTCTCGTGTGCTATCAAGACAGAAAAGGAATTCTCTAAGTCTTATGACAACAAAGTAAAGCAAGAGAAGAAGAGAACGGTGGAACAAGAGACAGATAAAGGGAAAAAGGGAAAGAAGGATTTTCCATTATGTGATAATTGTGGGAAGAATCACCCTGGTACGTGCCTAAAAGGAATGGGATTTTGTTATAAATGTGGAGAAAAGGGTCACCAAGCTCGTGATTGCAAGGGGAAGAAAGTGGCTGTCAAAGTTGAATGCTACAATTGTAGGGAAATGGGGCATTATGCAAATGAATGTCCTAAGCGTCAAGGAAACTTACCTCAGAAAAGGCCAAGGGATCAAGGCCAATCTTATGCTGTGACTACAGTTGAAGCGAAATAATTAATGTATTGGTGCTTTTGGACTCAAGGATTATATTCTGGTTATAAGAATTATGTGATATATATATATGGATTGTACTGCAGTACTTTTTGATTTCAGTAAGGTTTTAATATGATTAAGGTAATCATATTTTTAGTATGTGACAATAAGAGAAACTTTTCTTTGTTTGGGGAATCTGATGTTACAATTGATTTTGGAATTAAGAGACCTTTTAGAGAAAGTCTGGACAGAGGTATTTTGGATAACTATAAAGGTTGGAGTGGATTAAGTTGATCTTTGGATAGTATTGTTTAAGGTTAAAGCATTTCTGAAGATTATTTTTGGAATATTATAATACTATAGTTTTAGGAAAAGGACAACCTGCAGGGTGGGGAATAACCCGTCGCGTCGGACAAAGCTGCAGGAATCGAACCCACAACCATAGTACGACAAGCCTTTATTTCCTACCACTAGCCTACAGGAAGTCCCTGGTTATTACAAAATAGTTTTACTAATCTTAATGGCATGTGTTAATATTTGGAACCTTATACAATTAGGATAAAAAGAATATTTTTGAGTTCCGTTACCATTTGGAGTAAAAGATGGGTTTGTGGTAAAAATTTATTAACGAATGAAAGTATACATTACAAGTATGTATATTACCTTACGTTCTTAGTAAATCTCCTAAATAAATTCCTCAACATTATAAAAGGTAACTTAAAACAAAAATGTTGTCGGTTAACTTTTCCAACTGGGGATTCAATGACCGTTTAACCAGTCACAAGTTTGTGATTTTCTTGTAGTTAAACTTTCTCCTAATCCTGTTTTCTATAACTCTCCATCAAAACTTGATGGTTTGTTTCTCCTCCATATCCATATTTTCATATAATCCTAGAATGGGCTATATCGGGTGACCTTTGTACTTATCTTGCTTTCTTTTAATGTTATATATTTATTAACCTTATTTCCGATGTGGGTTTTCCTCAAAGGTATTTTCTCTTTTCAACCTTTTATTTTCAAAGAAAAATTTCAAATTGCGAGGACGCAATTTATTGAAGGAGGGGAGAATGTAACACCCCAAGCTTCCACGGTACGTTTCACTTCGAATAATGCAATAACGTGTGTTGTACGCAACCTCGAGCTCTAACACACACCACAACGAATTAAACTAGCCGTTGTGAATAGTAATACCTACTTTTTGAAATTTTACAAATTTTATTTATCAAAATGGACTTCATTTTTGGATTCGGAATATCGAAATTAGCCTATGTTGAATTTTTGGTATTTTTCTGAGAACTTCTATTTTTTATGAATAGTGAAAAATACTTAAAAACAACTTTTTTAATCAAAATAATTTATAGTGACAAATTATACTATTTAGTGGTTTTAAAGTATAATTAGAATATATTTTTACCATTTTATGCAATGGTGGTCATTAGAATTAATTTAACATTGAAATTGGACATAAACAATTGCCAATCTTTTGATATAAATTGTTTCTTAAAAACACGCTATTTGTTGTAACAGCGGGAATTAATTATAAAATTAATTAATGCAACTTATATGTTTGGAATTTTGTAAAATAGACATCATTTTTGAATTCGGAATATCAATTATAGCTTAGGGTGAAATTTTGGCTTTGTTCTGAAAAACTTCAATTTTTGATGAATAGTGAAACCACTAAGTGGTAGTTAAATAACTGATTTTTCGTTTAAATGAAATATTACCACTTCTGTGATTTGATTTTCAAAAATCCGACATACATGGTTGTCATTAGGAAGTAAAATGTGGTTCAATGAGATTAAAATAAATTTTTGGTGAATAGTAACTTTTAAGTTCTTAATCTCGATTAGAGGTAATTAGTGTAGTTTAAGGTAAAAATGATGTTTTAATAATATGAGATGAGCTTGACACTTGTCCTACTCCTATTGGATGAGTCACGGCCGACCAAGAAAACCCATGGGTCAACTTGGGGACCCCATGGAGCCACTTTGGTTGGAAAATGACATTAATATATATTTATTTAATGTTAAAATTAAATTGACACAAACATGAGTTGTTTTATTAAAACAGTTTTTAATTGGGGTTACACAAGTCCAAATTTTGACTATAAATATTCATTATAAATCTAAAAATATTTCCTAAATCATAGTATTTTTTATATAATTTTTAGACATTAAATAAATTAAATTATTTATGACATCATTATGATGCAGCGATGACCTCATTATTTAACGATTTAAATAAAATGAGAAGATAATGAAAAATCCAAGGCTTACACTTGTCCAAAGCCTATTGGATGAGGATATTTAGAACCCTTATAACCTTATCCACGAATTATATAAGTGTGGGACCTTTAGAATCCAAAAATCATTGTATAATAATGTAACATTTCAATCTTTCCAAAAGAGCCCCTCCTCTCCTCTTATAAAAGGCCCCCACCTCTCCCACATAATTTACACTTTCAAGCCATTTGGCTCGGCCAAACTCTGCCAAAATACTCTCCCAACTTCCCCCTATTACTCCTAGAAGCCTCACTTTGGGCATAACTCTTCCCAAGGAAGCCTTTGGCTCAAATCAAAAAGAGTTACCCGATTTTGAGGTAATGTCTTCTCTAATGTTGTTTTGTTTTATTTTTCTTCTCCAACCCCCTAAACTCTTTTTATTCATTTCTTTTGTAACAAAACAAGTATCCTAAATATACTAGGATGTTGTTATAAGAAGTATTCGAGCTACACTTACACACACCTACATCTAATGGTTAAAGAACATACGGTTTCTGTGGATGGCGAATTTCTGCCTCACGAAACGATGATTGTTCAACACTCATATAACACCTTCAAAGGTGGCCATTAAGATGTAACTATATTTATATAGGATATATAATATTCTTAGGTTTTACTTATGATTATGTATTTCTAATTTATGGCATACTTTATGATTTCCATTATGGGTAAAACGAGATAATTTCATTTTAGGAAGTGCGGACTACCGCCCCCTCAAAGTGATTTGAAATAGTTAATGCCATATTTGGGATGTATAAAGGATGAAGTAAATGGTATTATACACTATATTATACTGGAATTATATTATACATTTATATCATTATGATTTCATTCCATTAAATATGAAATAGAAATGAAAGTAGCGTTCATGCGTACGTACGGATTACCGTCTCCATGAACGGTGCATTTCATTTCTTACCTCTAAATGTTACGTGACATTATGAATGAATGTATATACTGTATATATATGATATATATGATATCTACATCATGAATATAATTCTGGATATAATGGATATTTCACCACATGAACAACTTGTAATTATAAGAAGTTTATTTTTGACTCAAGTACCAAAGATCGACAAAACGACCGTTATTAACTTAAATAATTAAATAATGTTCATAACATGGTAATAAGGGATATAAAAGGAATAATGAACATGAAAAAGGTTCTTAAGTAAATATAAATTAACTCTAGTTTATTATTCAGGAGGTTAAAGAACGGTCGAGTCAGGACAGGACGCAAGGTAAGGGAACTTCTTAACCCAACTTCCATTCTTTGGGTTAATCTCCTACTTTCAAATTATGTCATGATATTATTATGTCTTATTTTGTATTCTTTATGTGTAACTATAGTGAATAAACATAATATATCTATTTTATTTTAAAAATGATCTTTGTAAGTACTTCTTCTCAATCTCCTTTCATTAAGGCATATTTGGTTTTATACACAAATTTCTTTTATACGGTGTATAAACCACTTTGACTTTTACGTTTATTCAAAAGGAATATTTTTTATACGAAGCGTTTACTAAACGACAAAAGGGAATGTTTTTGTCGTATGTATGCGGCGACAATGACTTCTCCGCCGCCGTGACCACTATTTGAGTTTCGGCTTCCTCTACAAGCCATACCCTTTTTTTTGAAGAATAAATACCATGTTATACTTTTCTTTTATTTTGGTATTGAAAATGGTTTTAAAAGAATTTTTATTATATCAATGTGTTGTATTGATATCTTGTGATTGAAATGTGGAAATGTTATGTTTCCTTTATGCATGTTTTATGTGATACGATTATGTTATGGTTTATGAGATGATTAAACCTGTTCATATGAGGAATGTATTGGACTTAATAAGTGACGGGTGGAGCCCGCTATAGCTCCTCGATGCATCGGTAGGTCTCATGAGACAAATAGACGTGGAATTGGCCAAGGCCCTTTCCCAATTTGATTTATGGTTTTGGCCGAGGCCTTAATCATTTTAGACGTCTTGGCCGAGGCCTTGACAAAATGTTTCAGAATGTCTGGAATTATACATTCCCTCATTATGAAAGTGGTTATTGATATTTCATGTGATTATTCGACCAGTAGAATATCCATGTGAAGAAGTGAGTGGCATTATATCATTTTACTTTTTCCATATTATGTTTATGTTCAATTTTAAAAGGATTTTGTTTTAGTTATACATTGCCTTAAATTTTTATGTTTATTTATGAAAGCTTCCGCAATATTGTTATCCTTACTGAGCATCTGATCTCACCCCTTTCAATGTTTTAATATTTTCCAGGATGTGAAGAAGTATTTTATGAATGACCTGCAGGGATTGTGAGAAGAGGATATGAGTGTGGACTATGGAGACTTTGTTATTGTAGTTTTTCACTTTATGATGTAATGTAACGTTTATGAATGTATCTAGTGTTTCCAAGGATACTAAACTAATCAGTATTTCGAGACTTGATCTTTTGTGATCATGCCAATGTTACGAAGTAATGTACCGACTCTGGGTAGCTGGGGTCGGGGCGTTAAAAGTATGGTTCTATAATGGATTTATAATAAACCTATATTTATTATATAGTTTGTTTAAACATGTATGAATAAAATGAAAACTTGAGGTAAGATATTTCTAGTCTCTCTTTTATTACTGGGAGACATATTCAATATTCATCACTATTTTCTTTTTTGTGGTGTTTATACTACCAATTTGATATTATATATAATGAATCTAATTTTTTCATGATATTTAAAGTTTCATTTGATGTTATTTTTTAATGGGTCTTATGATTCAAAATTTTCCAAAGTGGTAAGAGATTCTCATCTCACTTTTATTTCTATGGGACACATGCTGTATACACCACTTGTTTCTTTTGTGTGGTGTATATGATGACCATTAATTACTTTTATGATTATTATAATAAAAATTATGTGATATAAATACCCATATATGGTTATTTATTTCATGAGTCTTAGGATTCAAAAGTTCCCAAAGTCGTAAGGGTTCTCTGTTACAATCCCAATGTTTATCGAGGTTATCTATGATTAAGTTTCTGATGATGAAATATTATGATACATCTCTCAAAAAAAATCATGAATTTTATTCTATTATAGTTATTTCTATAAAATACATGTTTTCCTTTCATTTTCCTCTATTTAATAACTAAGGAGACCAAAATAATTCTTTTACGAAGAATCAACTTTATTTCTATTTATAGTCGAATATATAATCTCTTCCATGTCCATGTTTTCAAAAAATGTTTTTATTACTATCCAATTATTATTTAAAGTAATTTTTATACCTGTTTTAATTTTTTAATTTTTTTAAAAGGAATATTTTTTTCATTTTTCAAATGAGGTACTTTTGACTTTTTGCCGAAAATGTGAAAGGAATCTTTGTTTTAACATGTACGACATGAATGGTATTTACCACCATCATGACCGATCAATGATTTAAAGGTTTATTTATAAGTTTCTAAGGTTATTTTAAAATAAAATATTTTATTTAATGTTTGGTAATTTTTTAGATTTTAAATAAGTGATTTCAAAGTGAAAAAAATTATTTTCCTCTAGAAATATTCCAAGTGATATTTAAAAATAATTTTCTATATAAGATTATATCTATTAATATTACTTAATATTTACTAAGGATATTATCCAATAATATCATCCTTATCCTTTCTATGGATGGTTTATGTTTATGATAATAATAAGTTATGGAACTTGTTTTTTTCCACAGGTTATGATTTGATGAAATGTTTATGAAATCCATTTCTTTTAATGAGTTCTAATATGATGAATGTTTTTTGATCTTGTGGAATACATATTTATGATTTTTATTATGTGAATGGTGGGACCTATATCTCTCTCTAATTCATTGGGTGGATATGGATAACTCATAAGTTAATTATGTTATGCATGAACATGATTTCATGTTCACAATGTTTTGTGTGGACATGGTTTAATGTCTATAATGTTATCCGTAAACCTTGTTTCATGTCCATAATGTTATGTGTGAACCTGATTTCATGTCCATGAGGTTATGTGTGTACCTAGTTTTATTTCCATAAGTTTATATACCTGGTTTTATGTTCCTTAAGTTTATACGAGGGCCTGATTTCATGTACTTAACTTAATGAGTAAACATGTTTCTATTTATACATGTTCACAATGTTATAAGATTATGTTTTTCCATATTCCCATGTCTATGTTATGCTCTTATAGCTTATGTTATTTGATTTCTTTATGATTCATGTCTTATAAACTTCAAATCTTTATGACTTGAATCAATATTATGATCTTTGTTATATAGGGTATAGTTTTAAAATGTTAATCCCATGTTCCCATACCCTTATACTCATTATATACCTATAAAATCATTGATATCTACATTGTTTACCCTTACTGAGAATTTTATCACACCCTTTCTTATGTTTCCTTTCCCTAGGTTATGAAGAAAGGTTTTAAGTAGGGTATTTATAAGAAGAGTACTATATGGGAATATATTTATGGTATATGTTGAAGATCATTCAAGAAATAATAAGATTGAGTATTTAGTATCCAAAGGCACTAAACCTTTATGGTCCTCAGGTGTGTATTTGTGAGATATATTGAGTATTCATATAAAAATATGTAATATTTATGTATCAAAAGTATAGTTCATTATATTTGGGATCAAATGATAGGTTTATTTAACCTTTGAAAACTAGTATGAGAAAAATTTAGTGAGAACCCCAGGGTTAAGTCTATGTATAGGAAAATATCCTGGAATTTTAGTGAAGTATAAATTGAGTGGTTTCTAAGAAATTACATCCCTTTTTCAATACTACAATTAGATGTGGCTCTGATATAATTGTACCTATGGGAAATAACTCTTAAAAGGGTGCATTGGTATTTGACTCGATCATCACCTGGTACATGACGACAAGCCTTGCTGCACACCTAAGTTGACACTCCCTAGGTATATGTCTTGGAAATTCACAAAATCTTTACGAAGCATCATGAATGATTTGAATAGATGATGAACATGAATGACCTAGTTTAAACCTAAAGGAAACATGGATTGAAAATAAGGTGTCATGATTTATACATCCTATAATTTATTTTTCAGGATCATGTGGTTTCCCACTATGATTATTGTTTCTCATACTATGTTTTTTAGTTTTAGTCAATGACTAGAACCTAAATAAATTGTGTTAACAATTAATACGATTACCAATTTAATGACCATCCTCATGAGAAACTAGATTTATTATAATCTAGGATGAATTTTTTTGTGACTATTCTCACTCAACTCTCTAAAGATTTAAGTGGAAACAAAGGTCATGTTGAACTTCCAAATTTACCAAGGAGGGAGCAACATTAAATTAAATATTTTATCCGAAAACATCCACTCTCCTTATGTGGGACTTATAATCCATTGGTTGTTGAGAAATGGATAAATATAACAGAAACGATATTTTCAATTCTTCAGTTCTTGGACCATGAAAAGGTTTCCCTAGTTGTTTATCATTAGGATGATGAAACAGGTAAATAGTGGAATCTTATTAATAATATGAGGCAATAGTATGAAATTGACTCCATGGAAGGGGATGAGTCTAAGGGAATATTTTTTAGTAAGTAATTCCCTCATATTATGCATAAAAAAATGGAGTAGTAATTACTTGAGCTTATATAGAATGATGATGAATCCATTAGTACCCTTGAGGAAAATTTTACAAGACTTGAAAGGTATGATTTAGGTTTAATTATCATCCTTAAAAGAAAAATTGATTTATTCTTTTGTGGTCTAAAACTAAGTCTTTAAAAGGAATTATCCATAAGGGACTTTGGAAGCTATGAAGAGATAGTTCAATGTGAACTGAAATTGGAAATGGATATTTGAAACTCTGAAGGTTTTGGTGATAAGAAATGGAAGATAGAGTTTCATAAAATCTATAGTGGTATGTTAAATGGTGGGAAGAAAAAGTTTCAACCTCCTACTTCCAAAAATTGTGGGAAGGATCACACAGGTGAATGCCTGAAAGTAACAAGAAAATATTTCATGTGTGGGAAACCTGGTCATCAAGCAAAAGACTACTTAAGTAATGTGAATAATACACCGAATGAAAGGAATAAAGAGATGGTTCAAAAGATTACACCACTCACAATTCAGTTCTATAGATGCAATGAGTTTGGTAATTATGTGAATAAATTCCCTAATCTAAGGAATACTAAGGATAATAATCCTCAACAACCTCTGAATAAAACAGAAAAGGGAAACTTTATAAAATCAAAATAGTTTAAGTGAATCATGATAATTAGGTAATGCTTATCCTCCACTATAGTATTAGGAATTTTGTATTGGTGTTTGTATGAAGGACCCCTATGAAAATTTTATTATTCATCCTCTAGTGAAATTTAATGTGATTATAAGCATTTATTATCTCTCTCTATAAAAATTATAGAATAATGAAATCACATTTGATATTATGAATCAACCTATAATCATCTATTGGTGTAAGGATGAACCCAATATTTTAATGGAAATGTTTTTTTTCTAAGATAGAAGATTATTTAAGGAGTAAATGGAGAATTATCTTTTGTAATCATATTTTATTTTATTTTGGAAAATGATAAGAGTATTTACATTTTTGTATTAGAAATTATGAGTGATTAAAATTATTTCAAGATAATTATTAATTTGATCATGGAAGTATTTGAGGTCAAATAATTCCAATCTTTGGGATTTAATTTTGTTCATACATATTTTGGGATCCTTAAGGTTGAATATTTGTGGAATGGGTTAAGTTTAAATTTGGGTGTTATTATTGAAGTTTTATAACCAAATTCTTTTTACTTTTCTATATTGGATAACTTTTGTTAAAAATTTTGGTTTTTTTAAATATCTAGAGATAGTGGGAATAAAAATACATAATTTTATGGATATTATGTTCCATTAAAATTTAATTATATTGCTTCAGGCATGAAAAAAACTCATCTTGAATATTCATTTCTTGGAGTAAGAGATGAAGTGGAAATTGATCAAAGTACATCCAAAGGATAAGATTGTGTTTATAAAATGGAATGAAATCAAGTAAGTATATATTATTGGTAAAATTCATCAACATTAAGAAAAGGATCTTGAAATAATAATGTTATACATTTACCTTCATTTATAATAAATGAATGGTCTTTTCAACCATCACAGATTTATGGCTTTGTGGCCATTAACTTTCTTCTGACCATGTTCTCTATCACTTTGTATTAGTATTTGGGCATTATTTTTCTCTCACATGCCCATATTTCCACTTACCAAAAATGTTATCCTATTTATAAACCTAGTTATGTGTAATTATATATGGCCTTCTCAATTTCTTTTCTCTCTTTTCAATAGGATGTTTTATTAACCCATTTTAAGATATGGGTTTTCTATAAAGGAATTTCAAATTTCAAACCCCAAGAGGAAAATTTAAAATTGTAATGATGAAATTTATTAGGGGGGAAATAATTGAACACATTTATATTTTATGAAATATTTTTTCAATTAAATTTAATTTTTTGATAGTTTTCCTTGCACGCAACACTGATTTTTAGCGAAGCACAACATACTATTAATATTATTATTTAAACCTGACCATTATAACCTAGCTGTTAAATCATTGGGTATGAACATGAATAACTGAATTATGAAAATTATATGGTTTACACATGAATAAAATAAATTTATTTGTTATCCATTTATTGGAAATTAAAATGAACATCATTTGAAAGTAAAAGAAATGTTTTTTAGAAAAACCGTTTTTATATGCATGAAGTGTTTTTATCTAAATAAATTAAATTAATAAATATTGGTGAATTATTTTAATTAAATTTATATATTATATATTCAATAATTTTTTTATCATTCATCTAATATTTTTTCAAAGCATGGGATAAGAATAAATTCAGTTTTATGTTTAAAAAATGTATTTTTTCTAAATAGCGATGTCGTCGCGTTCTAGGTACTTCTTTTAATTTTTTTACTATTTTAGAAAAATTATTTGTTTAAATGAATTTAATTATATAAATCATAATTTCAAAATCATCTTAGATTTAATTTTTGATAATTTTCTAAAAATATTATTTTTTCTATGAAAAGTGAAAAATATCGATTTTTATTGAAATCTGCATTTTCATTTAAAGTATTTAAAAAGTTAAATTATATTTTAAAATGGTCTTAAAAGAAAAATTAGTTAAATTATATTATTAATAATTCAATTTATTTCATTTTAATCAATTTTATGTTCATTTTTTATATAAAAACATTTATACTTAAAGGAATATTTTCTTTGGAAAACCGCTTTTTCATCACATATGCTAGTAAATTTTTAAATTAAATTCTACCAATTTTATTAATTTATTTTGTTAAAATATATTATGTATTTTTAATTAGAATAATTAATATTATTTAAATATATTAACTTAATTTTTTGTCAGAATGAATAGTTAAAATAATAAAAATCAATCACTGCATGTAAGGTTAAAATGGTTTCATCTGGTGGTTAAAAAAATATAAGGGTAAGTTTTCCAATATAAATTATATAAATATTATTTAATGAAAAAATTTCAACATTATACTATCCAAAATTAGAATCTATTTCCATTTGGAAGAATTTTTCTTGGTAATGACTTTATCATTTTGGATTCTTTTAGGAAATTTCCAAGTAGTTTCCAAGTGAGTTTCTTTCCCCACTTATAAAAGGACATATCCTCTCATCTCCTATGAAAACTCCAATATCCTTTTGGTTTAGAAAAGAAATTACCAAATAAATTTATTAATTCCATTAAAATGTTATATATTCTTTAGTTTGATTAGTAAACCCTCCTAAGAAGGCTTTTGGTGCTAACCTATAGAGGTTACCTAAAGAAGAGGTATTGTTCTTAACCGAGAGTTTTAATTTTATTTTTTATTCCATATCCTTAAAATATCCTTAAAATATTATGATATAATAAAATAATTATCTCCCATATACTTATATTTTATTATGTTAGTGGAATAACCTATATCCATCTCCTCTTACATCATATGGGAAATGAAATTAGCAATCATGTGTATGGTGGACTACCGCCTCGCGAACTGATGTAATTCATTTTCCATAAACTCTTCTTAAATATGGATATAATGATGGATATAACACATGTATATAAAATTTATGAAATAATTATAATTCTATAATTATAATATAACATATACCTGCTTACCATCCAATCTATTAGAAAACGACAACATCGCTCGTGCATACGTGTGGACTACTACCTCTATGAACCGATGTGATACGTTTTTCATTTTATTTTGAAATGGATGATAATAAGGATATATTCAAGGAATATACATGATATATATGATATAAAAATGTTTCTATAAAGTTTAATTAATATTTACCTTTATTCCGTTCCATCCATCGAAAAATGAAAACAACACACTACAAAAAAAAAACAGCAGATTAGCGACAATTTTTTAGAAGGGGTTATACACAACACCCTATAAATTTATTTTATAAGGGTTTATGCAAAAACTATTCTAATAATCAAATTTATAGGGGTTAAAACCCCCTCTAAATGTTTTAACATTATTTCTTGAATATTTGGTTGTATTTTAGTGGTTATTATATCAAAACTGCTGCAAATTAATAGTTAGTGTCACTATATGCTCGGTTGGATTTTAGAGGTGTTATATATTTATATATATAATATTCATTTTAATTTTAGAGGAAATATATATAAAAATGAATTTATTTTTTTAATTATAAATAGTGGGGGTTCATGATCCCTTAGACTAGAGGGTTTTTTGAACCCCTTCTAATTTAAGAAATTAGAGGGGGTTCTGAACCCCCTCTAATATATGACATTAGAGGGGGTTTTGAAACCCTTATAATTTATGAAATTTGATGGGGTTTTAAACCACTTCCAATTTAATATATTAGAGGGGTTTGTGAACCCTCTCTAATTTATGACATTAGATAAGGTTTTCAAACCACTCTAATTCATGAAACTAAGGGGTTCATGAATTATTGTTAATCCCTTTGATTAGAGGGTTTTTTAATGCCCTTTAAAATATTATTTATTTTTTAAAATAAATATCTTATAAATTCAAATTCTATAATATATGTGTGTGTGTGTGTGTGCATGTGCGTATAAATATATTACATAAACATAATATATAAATGCATTTAAATGCATTATATATATATATATATATATATATAGACATTATATATAAATACTTTAAATAAATACTCATACATATAAATAAAAATGTATAAAAATATAAATATTTGTATACATAATATAAATGCAATTATAAATATATTTATTTAAATATATAAAATTTATAAATAGTTTTAAAAAATACTATGCATTTATATTATGATTTATATTATACATATATTATATTACATACATTTTTATTGTATATTTATATATAAATAAATTTATACTATATTATGTATAAAAATATATATAATATAGAAAAAATTAAATATATGTATATATATATTATATTTATACTATATATATTATATATAAATATATATATTATATAATTATTTTATATATATTGTAGTATGTAATATTACACTACTGGAATTTAGCTTTTTCCCAACGGCAGTATACCAACGGTTTACTTAAACCGTTAGGATAGTGAGTCTTTGCCAACGGTTTAAGAAAACCGTTGGCAAAGAGAATTTCAGCAGACCTTTCCCCAACGGTTCACTGGAACCGTTGGGAAAAGGAGACCTTTACCAACGGTTCAATGGAACCGTTGGGAAAAGGCTGCTAAAACTCACACATTCCCAACGGTTCCACTAAACCGTTGGGAATGTGTGCCTTTGCCAATGGTTTTTATAAACCGTTGGCAAAGGTTTCCCCCAAATTGCAGGCTGCGATCTCCTCTCCCCATTCGGACAGAGCCCTAATCTATTCACTCCGCTGCTCTCGCGAACCCCATTTCACTCCACTGCTCTCGCGAATCCGAACACCAGTACCCCCATCCCAATAGGTACACCCCATACGAATAGGTGAAATTTTATCTCAACCATATTGTTGTAGTTTTTTTAATGAATATATTTTTTCCAGGTGTTGGTAGTTTAATTGATTATCTAGGTGTTGGTGATTTTTAATGTTTTTGTATTCTATGTTTGGAAGGAGAGTGTTCAAAACATGTTAATCAGACCAATTTGATATTACTCATGAAATCAATTTGATAATGGATTGTGAGATTTTTTAATGTTTTTGTATTCTGTTAATGTTTTTTGTATTCTATGTTTGGAAGGAGGTGTTGGTGATTTTTAATTATTTTCCAATGGTCGAGCATCATGTGAGATTTTTTCTATGTTTGGATAATGGATTGTGGGAATTATGGATTGTGTTCAAACCAATTTGATATGTTTTGGATAATTGATTGTGGGGGTAGGGGCTGTCCACGGGGGTGGGTGGGTGTCCACGGGGGTGGGCGGGGGTGTCCACGGGGGTGGGAAAGGCTGTCCACGGGGTGGGCGGTGCTGTCTAGGGGGTGTGGGCTGTCCTGGGGGTCTGGGTGGGGTGTCATGGTGGGGGAGGGGTGTGTGGGGTGTCCATGGGGGTGGTATGTCTAGGTGGTGGTGGTGGGGTTGTAGGGGAGGGGGGTGTGGGCTGTTTGGGAGGGTGGGCGGGGCTATCCAGGGGGGTACGGTGGTGGGCGGGCTGTCCACAAGGGTGGACGGGCTGTCCACGGGGGTGGTCGGGATGTCAAGGAGGCGTGGGCGGGCTGTCCAGGGGGGGTGGGTGGACTGGCAACAGGGGGTAGGGGTGTCCAGAGGGTGGGCGGGCTATCCAAGGGGGTGGGGGGCTGTCCATAGGGAGAAGGGGTGTCGAGGGGGGTGGGTGGGCTGTCCACGGGGGTGGTTGGGCTGTCTAGGGGGTAGGGGGCGTCCACGGGGGTGGGTGGGTTGTCCACGGGGGTGGGCGGGGTTGTCCACGGGGGTGGGAAAGGCTGTCCACGGGGGTGGACGAGGCTGTCCAGGGGGTGTGGGCTGTCCTGGGGGTCTGAGTGGGGTGTCCTGGTGGGGGATGGGTGTGTGGGGTGTCCAGGGGGGTTGGTATGTCTAGGTGGTGGTGGTGGGGTTGCAGGGGAGGGGGGTGTGGGTTGTTTGGGAGGGTGGGCGGGGCTATCCCCGGGGGGGGGGGGGGGGTACGGGGTGTCTAGGGGGGTACGGGGGTGGGCGGGCTGTCCACAAGGGTGGACGGGCTGTCCACGGGGGTGGCTGGGCTGTCAAGGAGGGGTGGGCGGGCTGTCCAGGGGGGGTGGGTGGGCTGGCCACAGTGGGTAGGGGTGTCCAGGGGGGTAGGCGGGCTATCCAAGGGGGTGGGGGGCTGTCCATAGGGAGAAGGGGTGTCGAGGGGGGTGGGTGGGCTGTCCACGGGGGTGGTTGGGCTGTCTAGGGGGTAGGGGGTGTCCACGGGGGTGGGTTGTCCATGGGGGTGGGCGGGGCTGTCCACGAGGGTGGGAAAGGCTGTCCACGGGGGTGGGCGGGGCTATTCAGGGGGCTGTCCAGGGGGTGTGGGATGATCATACATAATGAAGCCTTACAGGATGTGAGATGATTATATCTATGAAATCTACTCAGGTACCTGGTGAGGAAGTGCATATTAATTCAAAAAGGTAAATCGCATATGAGGATACCCTACTAATATGGTTATGGGATGAGGCATGCTCTGATGTGATAACACATTAAGTTCTTGTTGGTTTTACATTTTTTCAATAACACATTAGTATGTTTTTTTCACATGTGTAGTTGATACCATGATTATTTTCTTCCTTTGTCATTTACTTAAATGTATTTTCTATTAAAGTTCAATCCTATTGAATCGTTTATGACAAAATGACTTATATGAATTCTTTTTACAGGAAATGCTGCCAATTGAAGAAAGAAGAAGTAAAAAAATGGCGGAGAACAATCGTCGGATGGAGGAGATGGGCATTCCACCATTAGTGCCTACAGTGAGTACTTTATTTCAAATATATATATATATATATATATATATATATATTTACAGAATATATAATGTCATGTGATTAATTTTTTTTGTAAACTTTTTTGTAGGATCCACCATTACGTCGACAGTTATTCGACGAGGAGCCTAGTACTGCTCCTAGTACTCAGGCCGGTGGTACGAGGAGGGTTCGTACCAGAGGTGGACGTAGAGCTGCGCGTGCCCGACTAGACCCTGCCCCTCCCATTGACATTTCAGCCTTCCCACATTCTGATCCCAGAGTGTCGTTAGGGACACACGAGGTATTTAGGCCTCCCATGTTTTCGCTACCTTCTGCATCTTGTGCCCCATCATTTTCACATCCCATGATGATTCCCACTCCCCAGTCAGCATCAGGTCATACAGTTGTTCCATCTTCTTTTCCTTCTACTTCTGTCTCTCCAAGCTTTTATATTCCATCGTCTTCGACTCCTGTTCCACCAGAGGGTGTTCCATCAGGTTCTGTGGATCCGGCGCCACTCATTGATCAGACTAGCACAGGTATATTTATAAAACCCTAACAAATTTTTATAGCAATATTTATTTTCATTATAACATGTTTTGATAAAATATTTGTTTTTCTTTCATGACAGATACATCTACTGACAGGAGGCGGGGGCGGGGGCGTACACGCATGCGTTCGGTGTGGAACCGTCGCACACAGGTTATGGTGGAATATAATGAAGACAATCAGATGGTTGAGAAAACAGGGCAGCAATGTCGGAGTTTTCTGGCGACGCTTGCCAAATACTCCGACATCATTCCCGTCAGCCCGCTGTCATGGAGACATTTGCCACATGAGGTCAAAGATAGAGGTTGGGCAGAGATATGGGTAAAAAAATCTGTTGTATTTAATGCCATGAATTTTTTTTGTATTTATATGAATTAATATTTTGATTTCAGCTTCGATTTAATTTTCCTGATGGTGAGGGTGCACGACTGGAACGTCTAAAGGATTTAGGCGAGCTTTGGAGAGCCTACAAGCATGAGGTGTATATTGGATGGCGTGCTAGAGTTGGCACTGAGTTAGAGGCGGTACCAGTCGTGGATGATTGTCCTATAGAGCAGTATCGTCAGATGATTACTCATTGGACGAGTACCCAGTTTAAGGTATGAATTACATTTGAGGTATTTAAATAATAAATTTAAAGTTTTGCATTAATATTATCCTTTTCATTATCTAATTTTATTTAGGAATCATCTGGAAAAAATAAAAAAAACATTGATGCAAAAAAATACCTGCATACACTAGGACGCACGACGATGCCAGATCATGAGAGGCAGCAGGTATGACAATTGTTTATAAGTTTTCTTTACGACATACATTTTCTTTTGTTTCCTCAATTATTTAATCATTTGCTAAAGTTTTTATATAACTTTTGTTTTCAATGTCATTGTAGAGGCAAGTACAAAATATTGAAGGACGTGTGCCTCGAGCAAAACTGTTTTGCTCGAGTAGACGAAAAAAGGATGGAAGTGCTGTCAACGAAGCGACTCAGCAGCAGATTGTAAGTTTTAATCTGTTGATTTTATATTTTAATATCTATTTCGTAACTTAATAATATATTTATATTTGTAACAGGATGCTTTAGAGGCCCTCGATGCCCAAGAAGCAGACAATTTTGGGCCATCTGATCACTTACATCAGGTGTTGGGAGATGATCATTCTGGCAGAGTACGCTGCCGACCTAGGATAGCCCCGACGAGGTATTGGCCTGCCTCAGGTACGAGTTGTAGTGCCACCGAGCTGCAAAAAGTTAGGGCATAGGCAGAACAGGCTGAGAAAAGGGCCATAGAGACGGCAGAACAGTCTGCTAGGGCAAACAGTGCATTTATGAAATTTATTGAAGTTCTACGTCCAACACTTCCAGCAGAGGCCAGCCCAGCGATTGATGAATACATGTCGTCGATACATTCTATATATGGTGCACCAGGTGTCAGTTCCAGTGGTGGTCAGGCCGATGTCCAGCTTGAAGATGATGATGGCAAGGAGTCTGATGCAGAAGAGGAGGGAGATGAGGAGGGCGAGGAGGAGGGCGAAGGCGAGGAGGAAGGCGCTGTGGAGGGTGAGGACGATGAGGAGGACGATGACGAAGGTGATGATGATGATGATGATGATGGTGATGCTGATGTGTGACATATTGATCCGTTACATTTTTGACTTATATTACTGAGATTTGATGTTTAATCTATTCTAGTTGTTGGTTTTATCTAGACTCGTAGTATAGTATTGGAGTTGAGTTATTTTTATATATTTCCAGTTTATATGGATGTTGTTTTCTTTTAGTGGTTGTGTGTTTGAGAACTCCCTGGACAACCCCCCTCATTCTTGGACCCTAGACAACCCCCCCTCCCCCTTGGACCCCGAACACCCCGCAAACACCCCCCAGATAGCCCCGCGGACAGCCCCCTGGACAGCCCCCCGTACAGCCCCCAACCCCCCACCCTGGACCCCGGATAGCCCCCCGGACAGCCCCCGGACAACCCCCCCACCCTCCCCCTTGGACCCCGGACAACCCCCTGAACAAACCTTGAACAACCCCTGAACAACCCCTGAACAACCCCTGAACTGCGTTTTCGGTCACCGCGGGCACACGGCACGTCCGATTGACATGCCGTCTGCGCGTACACGTCACAAATAATAATTAGAATGTTCCACGGTGGTTTCAGCTCAATCCGTGGCCGTCCGCCATGAATTTGACCGTTGGACGCCCGTTCTGGCCGTTTATGACACCAGAACTGCGTTGTCGGTCACCACAGGCACACGGCACGTCCGATTGACGTGCTGTCTGCTCGACCACTTCAGAAATCATTCACCCGTATTTTTCGTCTGATTTCAGGCCATTCTGACATCGTTTGGCTGGTTTGGACCCCCCTCACGCGCGTTTACGAAGCGCGCGCACCACTTAAAACACGAATATTGAGCCGTACCGCGCAAACCGCACGTCCGATTGATGTGACGTCTGCGCGTACACATCAAGAATAATAATTAGAATGTTTCACGGTGGTTTCAGCTCAATCCGAGGTCGTCCGCTATGAATTTGACTGTTTGACGCCCGTTGTGGCCGTTTATGACACCAGAACTACGTTGTCGGTCACCGCGGGCAGACGGCACGTCCGATTGACGTTCCGTCTACTCGACCACTTCAGAAATCACTCACCCGTATTTGTCGTCTGATTTCATGCCATTCCGACATCGTTTGGCCGGTTTGGACCCCCCTCACGCGCGTTTACGAAGCGCGCGCATCACTTAAAACACGAATATTGAGTCGTACCGCGCAAACCGCACGTTCGATTGACGTTCTGTCTGCGCGTACACGTCACGAATAATAATTAGAATGTTACACGGTGGTTTCAGATCAATCCGAGGCCGTCCGCTATGAATTTGACCGTTGGACGCCCGTTCTGGCCGTTTATGACACCAGAACTGCGTTGTCGGTCACCGCGGGCACAGGGCACGTCCGATTGACGTGCCGTCTGCTCGACCACTTCAGAAATCACTCACCCGTATTTGTTGTCTGATTTCAAGCCATTCCGACATCGTTCAGCCCGTTTGGACCCCCCTCACGCGCGTTTACGAAGCGCGCGCATCACTTAAAACACGAATATTGAGCCGTACCGCGCAAACCGCACGTCTGATTGACGTGCCGTCTGCGCCTACACGTCACGAATAATAATTAGAATGTTCCACAGTGGTTTCAGCTCAATCCGAGGCCGTCCGCTATGAATTTGACTGTTGGACGCCCGTTCTGGCCGTTTATGACACCAGAACTGCGTTGTCGGTCACCGCGGGCACACGGCACGTCCGATTGACGTGCCGTCTGCTCGAACACTTCAGAAATCAGTCACTCGTATTTTTCGTCTGATTTCAGGCCATTCCGACATCGTTTGGCCGGTTTGGACCCCCCTCACGCGCATTTACGAAGCGCGCGCACCACTTAAAACACGAATATTGAGCCGTACCGTGCAAACCGCACGTCCGATTGATGTGCCGTCTGCGCGTACACGTCATGAATAATAATTAGAATGTTTCACGGTGGTTTCAGCTCAATCCGAGGTCGTTCGCTATGAATTTGACTGTTTGACGCCCGTTGTGGCCGTTTATGACACCCGAACTGCGTTGTCGGTCACCGCGGGCAGACGGCACGTCCGATTGACGTTCCGTCTGCTCGACCACTTCAGAAATCACTCACCCGTATTTTTCGTCTGATTTCATGCCATTCCGACATCGTTTGGCCGGTTTGGACCCCCCTCACGCGCGTTTATGAAGCGCGCACATCACTTAAAACACGAATATTGAGTCGTACCGCGCAAACCGCACGTCCGATTGACGTTCCGTCTGTGCGTACACGTCACGAATAATAATTAGAATGTTACACGGTGGTTTCAGATCAATCCGAGGCCGTCCGCTACAAATTTGACCGTTGGACGCCCGTTCTGGCCGTTTAGGACACCAGAACTGCGTTGTCGGTCACCGCGGGTAGACAGCACGTCCGATTGACGTTCCGTCTGCTCGACCACTTCAGAAATCACTCACCCGTATTTTTCGTCTGATTTCAGGCCATTCCGACATCGTTCGGCCCGTTTGGACCCCCCTCACGCGCGTTTACGAAGCGCGTGCATCACTTAAAACACGAATATTGAGCCGTACCGCGCAAACCGCACGTCCGATTGATGTGCCGTCTATGCCTACACGTCATGAATAATAATTAGAATGTTCCACGGTGGTTTCAGCTCAATACGAGGCCGTCCTCTATGAATTTGACCGTTGGACGCCCGTTCTGGCCGTTTATGACACCAGAACTGCGTTGTCGGTCACCGCGGGCACACGACACGTCCGATTGACGTGCCGTCTGCTCGACCACTTCAGAAATCACTCACCCGTATTTTTCGTCTTATTTCAGGTCATTCCGACATCGTTCGGCCCGTTTGCACCCCCCTCACGCGCGTTTACGAAGCGCGCGCATCACTTAAAACACGAATATTGAGCCGTACCGCGCAAACCGCACGTCCGATTGACGTGCCGTCTGCGCCTACACGTCACGAATAATAATTAGAATGTTCCACGGTGGTTTCAGCTCAATCCGAGGCCGTCCTCTATGAATTTGACCGTTGGACGCCCGTTCTGGCCGTTTATGACACCCGAACTGTGTTGTCGGTCACCGCGGGCACAGGGCATGTCCGATTGACGTTCCGTCTGCTCGACCACTTCAGAAATCACTCACCCGTATTTGTCGTCTGATTTCAGGCCATTCCGACATCGTTCGGCCCATTTGGACCCCCCTCACGCGCGTTTACGAAGCGCGCGCATCACTTAAAACACGATTATTGAGCCGTACCGCGCAAACCGCACGTCCGATTGACGTGCCGTCTGCGCCTACATGTCACGAATAATAATTAGAACGTTCCACGGTGGTTTCAGCTCAATCCGAGGCCGTCCGCTATGAATTTGACCGTTGGACGCCCGTTCTGGCCGTTTATGACACCCGAACTGCGTTGTCGGTCACCGCGGGCACACGTCACGTCCGATTGACGTGCCGTATGTTCGAACACTTCAGAAATCACTCACCCGTATTTGTCGTCTGATTTCAGGCCATTCCGACATCGTTCGGTCTGTTTGCACCCCCCTCACGCGCGTTTACGAAACGCGCGCATCACTTAAAGCACGAATATTGAGCCGTACCGCGCAAACCGCACGTCCGATTGACGTGAAGTCTGCGCCTACACGTCACGAATAATAATTAGAATGTTCCACGGTGGTTTCAGCTCAATCCGAGGCCGTCCGCTATGAATTTGACCGTTGGACGCCCGTTCTGGCCGTTTATGACACCCGAACTGCGTTGTCGGTCACCGCGGGCACACGGCACGTCCGATTGACGTACCGTCTGCTCGACCACTTCAGAAATCACTCACCCGTATTTGTCGTCTGATTTCAGGCCATTCCGACATCGTTCGGCCCGTTTGGACCCCCCTCACGCGCGTTTACGAAGCGCGCGCATCACTTAAAACACGAATATTGAGCCGTACCGCGCAAACCGCACGTCCGATTGACGTGCCGTCTGCGCCTACACGTCACGAATAATAATTAGAATGTTCCACGGTGGTTTCAGCTCAATCCGAGGCCGTCCGCTATGAATTTGACCGTTGGACGCCCGTTCTGGCCGTTTATGACACCCGAACTGCGTTGTCGGTCACCGCGGGCACACGGCACGTCCGATTGACGTGCCGTCTACTCGAACACTTCAGAAATCACTCACCCGTATTTGTCGTCTGATTTCAGGCCATTCCGACGTCGTTCGTCCTGTTTGGACCCCCCTCACGCGCGTTTACGAAGCGCGCGCATCACTTAAAACACGAATATTGAGCCGTACCGCGCAAACCGCACGTCCAATTGACGTGACGTCTGCGCCTACACATCAAGAATAATAATTAGAATGTTCCACGGTGGTTTAAGCTCAATCCGAGGCCGTCCGCTATGAATTTGACCGTTGGACTCCCGTTCTGGCCGTTTATGACACCAGAACTGCGTTGTCGGTCACCGCGGGCACACGGCACGTCCGATTGACGTGCCGTCTGCTCGAACACTTCAAAAATTAGTCACCCGTATTTGTCGTCTGATTTCAGGCCATTCCGACATCGTTCGGCCCATTTGGACCCCCCTCACGCGCGTTTACGAAGCGCGCGCATCACTTAAAACACGAATATTGAGCCGTACCGCGCAAATCGCACGTCCGATTGACGTTCCGTCTATGCGTACACGTCACGAATAATAATTAGAATGTTCCACAGTGGTTTCAGCTCAATCCGAGGTCGTCCGCTATGAATTTGACCGTTGGACGCTCGTTCTGGCCGTTTATGACACCAGAACTGCGTTGTCGGTCACCGCGGGCACACGGCACGTCCGATTGATGTGCCGTCTACTCGAACACTTCAGAAATCACTCACCCGTATTTGTCTTCTGATTTCAGGCCATTCCGACATCGTTCGGCCCGTTTGGACCCCCCTCACGCGCGTTTACGAAGCGCGCACATCACTTAAAACACGAATATTGAGCCGTACCGCGCAAACCGCACGTCCGATTGAGGTTCCGTCTGCGCGTACGCGTCACGAATAATAATTAGAATGTTCCACGGTGGTTTCAGCTCAATCTGAGGCCGTCCGCTATGAATTTGACCGTTGGACGCCTGTTCTGGCTGTTTATGACACCAGAACTGCGTTGTCGGTCACCGCGGGCACACGGCACGTCCGATTGACGTTCCGTCTACTCGACCACTTCATAAATCAGTCACCCGTATTTTTCGTCTGATTTCAGGCCATTCCGACATCATTCGGCCCATTTGGACCCCCCTCACGCGCGTTTACGAAGCGCGCGCATCACTTAAAACACGAATATTGAGCCGTACCGCGCACACCGCACGTCTGATTAACGTGTCGTCTGCGCGTACACGTCACGAATAATAATTAGAATGTTCCAAGGTGGTTTCAGCTCAATCCGAGGCCGTCCGCTATGAATTTGACCGTTGGACGCCCGTTCTGGCCGTTTATGACACCAGAACTGCGTTGTCTGTCACCGCGGGCACACGGCACGTCCGATTGACGTGCCGTCTGCTCGACCACTTCAGAAATCACTCACCCGTATTTGTCGTCTGATTTCAGGCCATTCCGACATCGTTCGGCCCGTTTGGACCCCCCTCACGCGCGTTTACGAAGCGCGCACATCACTTAAAACACGAATATTGAGCCGTACCGCGCAAACCGCACGTCCGATTGACGTGCCGTCTGCGCGTACACGTCACAAATAATAATTAGAATGTTCCACGGTGGTTTCAGCTCAATCCGAGGTAGTCCGCTATGAATTTGACCGTTGGATGCCCGTTCTGGCCGTTTATGACACCCGAACTGCGTTCTCGGTCACCGCGGGCACAAGGCACGTCCGATTGACGTGCCGTCTACTCGACCACTTCAGAAATCACTCACCCGTATTTGTCGTCTGATTTCAGGACATTCCGACATCGTTCGGCCCGTTTGGACCCCCCTCACGCGCGTTTACGAAGCGTGCGCATCACTTAAAACACGAATATTGAGCCGTACCGTGAAAACCGCACATCCGATTGACGTGTCGTCTGCGCGTACACGTCACGAATAATAATTAGAATGTTGCACGGTGGTTTCAAGTCAAAAGGACGTCATTTTAAGTGAAAAGCATCAACTGGCATACGGAAAACCGACCAAACACATTCCGAATCTGTTGATAATTTATCTCAACAATCCATGGGTCATATGTGACGTGTACGAGCCAACCCGGGATGAATCCGAGTCGCGGTGTGGCCGGGATAAGTCTAAATGGCTCTCTTTTGTTTAAAATGGACACCATTTTAAGTACATACGGAAAAATGACCAAACGAATTCGGTTTCCGTTGAAACTTTAGGAGAACGATCCATGGGTCATATGTGACGTGTACGAATCAACCCCGCCACAATCGGAGACGCGGTGTGGCCGACACCACTCAAAGTGTCGGTCTTTTGTTTCAAAAAGACGTCATTTTAAGTGAAAAGCATCAAGTGACATACGAAAAACCGACCAAAGGCATTCGGACTGTGTCGATACTTTATCACAAGGATCCATGGGTCGTATGTGACGTGTGCGAGTCAATCCCGCCTCAATCCGAGGAGCGATGTGGCCGACACCGTTCTAACTGTGTCTCTTTTGTTTAAAATGGACAGGATTATAAGTGAAAAGAACAACTGGCATACGGAAAACCGACCAAACACATTCCGAATTTGTTGATAATTTATCCCAACGATCCATGGGTCATATGTGACATGTACGAGCTGACCCGGGATGAATCCAAGTCATGGTGTGGCCGAGATCAGTCTAAGTGGCTCTCTTTTGTTTAAAACAGACACCATTTTAAGTACATACAGAAAACCAAAGAAACGGATTCGGTTTCCATTGAAACTTTAGGAGAACGATCCATGGGTCATATGTGATGTGTACGAATCAACCCCGCCTGAATTGGAGACGCGGTGTGGCCGACACCACTCAAAGTGTCTGTCTTTTGTTTCAAAGGGACATCATTTTAAGTGAAAAGCATCAAGTGACATACGGAAAATGGAGCAAATGCATTCGTATTGTGTCCATACTTTAGGAAAAGGATCCACGGGTCGTATGTGACGTGTACGAGTCAATCCCGCCTCAATCTGAGGAGCGGTGTGGCCGACACCGCTCCAACTGTGTCTCTTTTGCTTAAAATGGACAACAATTTAAGTACATACGGAAAACCGACCAAACGCATTCGGTTTCCATTGAAACTTTAGGAGAACGATCCATAGGTCATATGTGACGTGTACGAGTCAACACCGCCTCAATCTGAGGCGCGGTGTGGCCGGAACCACTCAAAGTGTCTGCCTTTTGTTTCAAAAGTACGTCATTTTAATTGAAAAACATCAACTGGCATACGGAAAACCGACCAAACGCATTCGGATTGTGTCGATACATTAGCACAACGATCCATGGGTCATATGTGACGTGTATGAGTCAACCCTGCCTCAATCTGAGGCACGTTGTGGACGGTAGCACTCCAGGTGTATGTATTATGTTTAAAACAGACATTACTTTAGGTAAAAATATATGGTATACAAAAAACAGATCAAATTATGAATTGACTTCCAGATTCCACATATAATTGTCATCTACATTTTAAATTGAAATCTAAATGAATTATGTATGTTTATAATTACGTTATCAATTCTAATTTAATTATGGATGTGTATAGTTCTACCATTATATGTTAAACGTGTATGAATTTGTTCTCTATATGTAAGTGTTAGTTGGTTACTGCAGGTACAATAATTATATATGTATGTGTTAGTTTATTGCAGGTACAATAATTGGATTGAAAAATGAGAGGGAACCCACAAAACCAGATGTGGTGCTGGTCAAATTGGAGACCTGGTTGGGAGCTGCTGGGCAAATTGGGGAGCTGCTGGGTGATTTGCCCAACAGAGGCTATGCCAATGGTTCAAAACCGTTGGCATAGAAATTGTAGATTAGTTTTACCAACGGTTCATCAAACCGTTGGTAAAACACTTTTCCCAACGGTTTAGAACCATTGGGAAAGAGTAGATGTGGGGTTTTTGCCAACGTTTTACCAAACCGTTGGGAAAAACATCATAATTTTAAGCCCCTGTGCCAACGGTTTTAAACCGTTGGCAAACCTTTTTCCCAACGGGTTTGAAGAACCGTTGGGATAGAGTAACCTATCTCCACCCTATGCCAACGGTTTGCTGTAAACCGTTGGGAAATGCTTTTCCCAACGGCTTACTTACCTACGGTTGGCAGAACCGTTGGTATATGTTATACCAACGGTTTTCCAACCTTTCCCAACATTTCTCAACCATTGGCAAATATATTATTTCCAGTAGTGTTAATTATAAATTAATTTAATAAATATGTATATATCATTTAATTATATGACATATTTATAATTATATGAATGTATTTAATTTCATGTGTGTGTGTGTGTTTGTATATATGTGTGTGTGTACACATGATAAAATATAAAAGTATATAATTAAATATATAAATATATAATATAAATGTATTTAATATAATATATTTATAATATAAATCATAAAACATATAAACGTATAGTATTTATAAAACCAACATATAATTTGTAGTTTAAAAAATAGGTGTAATAATAATAACAATAATTAATAATTAATAATATTATTGTTACACATGCATACATATATATAAGTATATAAAAATAATCATATAAATATATATGTATATATATATATATTATAATTATATTGTAACTATAAATATTATATAAATACATAAATACACACACACAAATATAATTGTATTTATAAATATATGTATAAATATATATTTATATATGTAAATATAATGATTTACATATATTATATATACAAAAATAATATATATATATATATATATATATTATACCCAAATATATTACATATTATGCCCTAATACAAATACATTATATTAATTAAATTTGTATAGACAACCATATATATATTCTATAAATTTCATGTATCTAAATAAATATAAAATATTGTTTATATAAATAGAAACCGGCTTTACCTTAGTGGATACGGCGCAGGGATGGGTCCGACAGGTTGGGTCTTCAAAACTCAATAGCTAGGGGATTTTTTAAATCCCTTGAACTTCGGTGACAGGCGTGCTATGCACGTTGGGGCCCACGAAAAACAAGTCTCTGTCCTGGGGGGTATGCTTGGGAGTGTGTCTATAGGTCTTTGGGGGCATGTTCATGGGTCACATGGGGTATTTTCACATGGGGGTGTCTGGGGTGTATTTCCATGAGGTCTTTGCACATGGGGGGTGTTCGGGGTGTGTTGTCATGGGGTCTCTGGGGGTGTGTCCGTCGGTCACATGGGTGTCACATGAGGTCTGTGGGGGTGGGGGGTGTCATGTGGTGTCTGGGGTGGTGTCATGGGGTCTGTGTAGTTTCCCATGGGTGTCTGTTGGGGGGGGGGTGTCCTAGAGGTGTCACATGGGGTCTGTGGGGGGGGGGTGTCATGGGGTGTCTGATGGGTCTGTGAGGTTGTCCATGGGTGTCTATTTAGGGGTAGTTACAACATAACCACCCCTAAAATGAGAACTTGGGACTCGATTAAGGGCCTTTATAAACACCCCTAAGTGATACATTAATTTAGGGGTGGTTATAACCACCCACATTCTACTCATATAGGGTGAAATTAGAGGGGGTTTAAACCCCCTCTAATCTAATCGCCACTAAATTTAGACTCAGTTTACCAGTGCTTACCCAAAAATGGAGTGGGTGGCCACATTAGTAGTAGTTATGGGTAATCAATTCTAATGTGTTTAGAAGGGGTTATAGCCCCTTCTAAATTAAAAAACCCTTCTAATCACCCTATTTTTTTGTAGTGATGTTTATGTGCTTTTACAACCTACTGTCGCCATGAATAGTGTAATTCATTTTTTTATCTCTAACTTTTATGGATAAATATAAATATGTATATAATTAATTTATATGGTATTTATATCATTATTAAAATTATTTAGATTATATAGCCATAATAAAAGTTAAAGTACCAAAACATACATGAAAAATGAAGTAGTTATCACCTGAAATAATGATTTTAACAAAGAACTGTTAAAAAATAGGTGATAAAAGTCTATAAGTAAATCATATATGGTATGATATTTATGATTATTTTTATATAATATATTTATTATAAACCTATATTTATTATACAATAGGTTTTAATGTGTATGAAGAAAGTCAAGACTTGAGGTAAGATATTTCCAGTCTCTCTTTTATTTCTGGGAGACATATGCCATATTCACCACTCATTTCTTTTGTGTGGTGTATATAATGAAACTTTTAAAAGTTATATAATTAATATAGTTATTTTAATTATATTTAAAGTTTCATTTTATGTTATTATTTAATGTGTCTTATAATTTAAAAGTTTCCAAAGTGGTAAAGGATTTTCATCTCACTTTTATTTATGTGGGATACATGCCATATACACCATGTGTTTCTTTTGTGTGGTGTATATAATACCCATGAATGTATTTTATGATTATTATCATGAAAATTATTAGATATACATATCTATATAAGTTTATTTATTTAATTGGGATTATGATTCAAAAGATACCAAAGTGGTAAGGGTTCTCTATTACAATCTCATTATTTATTGGGGTTGTTTATGATTAAGTTTATGATGATAAAAATATTATTATATATATCTCAAGAAACTTATGAATTTTAATATACTATGGTTATTTATATAGAATACATGTTTCCTTTCATTTTCCTCTCTTTAATAACTAAAGATACCAAATGATTTTTTAAAGAAGAATCAAATTTATTTTTCGCTTCAGTTGAATATATGTTCTCTTCCATAACCATGTTTTCTAAAAATGTTTTCAAATTTTTTTAATACCCTCCAATGATTTTTTAAATTCATTTTTACACTTTTTTTAATTTTTAAAAATGTTTTAAAATTAATCTTTTTTTTCATTTTCTGAATGAGGCACTTTTTACTTTTTTTTACTAAAAATATGAAAGGAATCATTATTTTAACATATTAGGCATGAATGGTATTTATTGTTGTCATGAATAATCAATTATTTAAAAATTACTTTATAATTTTTCATAATTATATTAAAAAAATGTTTTCTTTAATATTTGGGAAATTTTTAGATTTTACATAAGCGACTTCAAAGAAAAATGGGTATTTTCCTCAAGAAATGTTCCAAGTGATCTTTAAAAATAATTTTCAATCTACGATGACAACCTTTGATGTCAGTTAAGATTTAATGGGGATATGATCCAATGATACCATACTTATCCTTTCTTTAGATGGTTTATTTTTATGATGAAAAGATGTTATGAAACCCATTTCTTTTCCATGGGTTATGCAATGATAAAATGTTTATTAAAACCATTTCTTTTCATGGGTTGCAATACAATGAATGTTTTATGATACTGAGAAACACATATGTATAATTTTAATTGTGTGATGGGTGGTACCAATATCACCCTCCAATATATTGATTAAATATGGATAACTCATGAGTTAATTATCTTACGAATGAACCTGATTTTATGTTCACAATGTTATGCGTGGACTTGGTTTCATGTCCATAATGTTATGTTTGGACATGATTTCATGTCCAAAATATCATGTGTGGACTTGGATTTATATCCATAATATTATATGTGGACCTGGTTTTAGAGACTCTCGTTTTACTATGTAAGACTTTGGAATATTCCTAAGATTATTTTCAGAGCTAGGCGCTGAGACAATGCACGATTCTGATGCCCAGTGAGGCCAGAATTAATTTTATAAAAATATTAAAAATATTTTATATCATGCACATACAATTTTCCATAAAAAGTAGAATATCTCATAAAAAGAGTGTCGAATTGGAAATATGAGACCATGTTTGAATTCAGAATGTGGATTTTACCCTATGTGAGACCTAAAGTTGGTCAGCGCAAGACGTTCCGATGAGGTAGCCGTTGGAGGGTACATTTAAATAAAATAAAGAAATAAATTATTTATTTTTTTATTAAAAGACCCAATTAAACCCAATATAAAACCCTCTTATGAAATATTGTTAATGGTTATACTCTTAACCCTTTCTAGATCTAAAAGGAGGAGATCTTTCTTCGTTGGAGGATTGAGATCGGATGACAATTGATGATCAGATTGAGGTGAATCGAAAGGTAGTTAGTTGATCACCTTTATCACTATCAGATGTGTTCTTCACTAAAGATCTATCTATAATATATTTAGGACTCATCATTTGTGGTTTCCATCCTTATGATTAAAATACTGAGCATGTTCAAATCTGTTTTCTTTGATCTGTGTTTAAATAAACCTTTATATGATCTTGTGTATCAAAATAAATTAGTCTTTCAATTTGTTTCTTGTATATGTCATGTTTCTCACCCTTTTTTTCATGCTATAAAATCATTGTCCAAGAAATCTTGTAAAATGATGTTTATCACCTTTATTATCAGTGCTTTCCCCCACCGTTCATCATGTTATTCATCATTGGACTATGGGGTCATGATTTGACATTTTTTGAGTGGGTTCAAGTGTGATAGAACCCCCAGATTTGTTGCAGTTTACTATGAGTGTGAGTTTCTGATCAGAGGTCATTCAGGATTAGATCGGTGATCCCCGTTTTCCCTGTTGGTATGTGGTGATGATGTGTGATGTGACAGGATCAGTTCCGAGAAAAGGTCGTTCAAAGGGTCTCATGACGGAGGCTTCTCGGTGTTGACGTGGTAGTGGCCGGACTCGGATCTCCGAAGAGGTAGTCGAATGTGGTAAATTTGGTGGGCATTAATAATAATAATAATAATGGTGGTGGTGAGTTAATAAAATGAAATGATGATTTGTTATTATTATTATAATATTTAATAATAATAATAATTGTGTCATAAAGTGTGTGGTTAATTAAATTAAATGATTTCAATTTAATAAATAAATATAATTTTTAATATTTAAAGTAATTAATATCATTTTTATTAAAATGATAAATGAAAAATAATATAATAGATTAAATGTGATTAAATGTGAATGATGTTTTAAAAATAAATAAATAGATTAAATGTAATTTAATTTGTTTAAAGGAATAAGAGTGGTGGCTTAGAGGATGTAGGCATAAAGGATTTTGGGGAGAGGATTGTGAATGGCCCTATCATTTTTGAATAAGGGTTTAAAAAAGTAATAAAAAAATATTATTATTATTTATTTTATTGGGAAAACATTATTTCAGTTGTAACTCCTTCATATGACATCGGATTGGCGAACAGTTTGCAGTATCATGACCCTGGAATTGAGATGGCCATTTTAAGACCAATGTTGGATACCTTTTTCAGACTCGTGCCTCAATTCAACAGAACACCCAATAATAATAATAATATTTTATTCTCATGGAATCTTGTATTTGACATATCTTCTTTATATGGTATCGAAATGACGAACTGTCTATGATGTCGTGACCATAATATTGAGGTGGTCATTTTGAGACCAATAATGGATATTTAATTTGGGTTTGTGTCTTGGGACTATGAAGCAACGTTTGTGCATTATGCAGTGAAATGCGACTTTTTCACTAGGTGACCGATTTGGGAAAGTGAATAGTCTATCTTGATAATTTTTTCCATGAGGATCACAACGGTGTGATCTGTTTGGATATACAGGGCTGTTTTTATAAGCATATTAATGGAATTATTATTTTTCCCTCAGACCAACGACGATCCTCTTACGTCCATCAGAATTTTGGATGAGACCTGTCATGTAGTACCCTTAAATGCCCTGTAGTACTACATGGCCTGCAAACCATGATCTAGAGAGGATACAACCAGATAGTAGAGTGGGACCACATGCCGTGTGGATCCCCTAAATGTAGTGTATCTCCTTTAAAAGGAAACTTCAAACTCTCATATCTCTTTTATTTGAACTTAGATTTTGGCCAGCGAGTAGCCTATCCTAAGTATTTTTTGCATAGAATGTGATGATTACCTTGATTATGGATTTTGGGATACAATGTGAGATGTTCTGAGAATGAAACTTATTGAGGCGATGCCCGATGATGGTAGTGATCAAACTTCTGAGTGGAACCCCCCAATCATATAGGAAGAAGATCCTCAATGACCAAAGTTCAATTCCCCTGTTGTACCAGGGTGTGATTCCTAGACTTCTGAGTAGAACCCCTATTATATAGGGTGTGGGTTTTCAATAACTAGAGTGGAACCCCCTATTGTACCAGGGTGCGGGTACTTGGATTTCGAGTGGAACCCCCTATCAGATTTGGTGTGGGTTCTCAATGACCAGAGTGGAACCCCCTATCACACCGAGGCTTCAATACTCAACTTCCAAGTTGAATCCTCTATCTAATAGGGCACGTGTCCTTGATGACTAGAGTGGAACCCCCTGTCACATTAGGGTGTAGGTCCTCAATCTATAGAGTGGAACCCCTATCATCTTGGGCACGGGTCCTCTATCTATAGAGAGGAACCCCTATCAGATAGGGTGTGGGTCCTCATAACATCATATTGGAACCCCCTTAATACATCTGGGTGCAGGTCCTCTATGGATACTTTTGGAGTGACACCTCCTCTAATGCACTAGGGTATAATTCCTCTACTTGGATATTGTGCCACCTTGACTGTGCAACATAGTGGTGAGGTGTGGGACTCCACCACATTATTTATGTAATTATTGGCACTCTTTTCCTGGGCTAGTGTGACATCCCAGACCTGGATTCCACTTAATAGGGGCCCTGAGACCGATGGTCCACATGGCCTCAAGCGCATCTCCCTAAACACCAGAGGATGAAAACTAGTAGTGAGGGCCTAGGGTGTGTTGGTGGGTATACTATTCCCCCATTAAAAAAGTGTAGCGCAACGGGTAAATATAAACAGAGGTAAATAGAGGAAGCAATACAATTAAATAGAAGGCATAACAAAAAATAGAGACAACAACAACAATAACTGAAATAATTGGAATAACATACAAGCATACAAAAACTGATTATGATATGTCATGTCACTAGAAAACTAGAAAACATGGATACAAGATAGCATACATAACATGTTCCACCAAAATATAATAGAAATAAAAAGACTATCCCAAGCATCCTGAGCTCTGAATCGGTCATATTCTATCAAGATCCATTCTAAAAAACAATCAATCAAGTGTTCGAAGCCGTATGATTCCCTTTATCAACATATTCATTCATGTAATCTACTCTGGTTACCAAACGGTGTCTGGAGAGGGTGTGAGATAAATCTCAGTGGGCCACCACCAATGATGTCTATAACACTTGGCCCGTGTAATGGAAATGTAAGAGTGTGCAAGCATGCATATATAAAGTAAAGAAATACAATGTAACTAAATACCCAAGTACCTGCTTTATCCCTCGACTAGTGTCTAAACATAACCAGTCCATTAATTGATTATTACCAGTTTATAAATAAGTCACATGTCAACAATAATGAAAGTTCCAAGTTATGACAAGGTAAACCATAATGACATTTAATAATGAAGTTCCAAGGTAATAACTAAGAAAACATAGACCTCAAGGGTTTTTAACTTAGTAATAAATGTATCCTGGCTAAGGGTAAGAGTGTAATCCAAGGATAATATTCCAAGGCAGTCCACAATAATATGCCTACTGAATCCAAGGTGATCGTCCAAGGTAAAATGGGGATAAGTAGAGATAGGCCCCTATGGGCTGTAACCATGGAACCTACTTGTCAATAATGGATCCAAGGAGTGTATCCAAGAAATCCTTTAATACTATGTGAGGGATCCTATGTTGTCATACCGGGTATCCAAGAATAGATAAAAAATCGGGATCTATGTGGGTCTCAACCTAAGCAATCCATATCCTTGAATCCGAATGGGGTTCCCGGGTGTTCAAGGCATTCCCTGATAAGAATCCAAGGATAGATCGAGTTAGAAAACTCATGTTTAATTATTAAGTCATGTAATATTTAATTTAGTTCAATCATTTCCTTTCATTAGTGTGATAAGGTCAAGTAACATGCAACCTTTTAATGAATTCATAATTAATCAATAAGTCCATTTGGTTCAAGCCTTTCCATTTATTAGTGTGACAAGACCAAGTAGCATGAAACCTTTACTAATTCCATTTAAGGAATATTAAATAATTAAGGTTCATTCCACTACATTCCATTAATGTGGTAAGGGGTTCTACAAATATGCAACCTATTAATCATTTACATTTAATCCAGTCAAGTCATATACTTAGTATACTTGTCGATTTCCCTTTCACATTTAATTATTATTTTGAAGCA
This sequence comes from Viscum album, assembly GCA_963277665.1. Lineage (NCBI taxonomy): Eukaryota > Viridiplantae > Streptophyta > Magnoliopsida > Santalales > Viscaceae > Viscum > Viscum album. The sequence goes on along the minus strand of OY728127.1, from coordinate 36,835,084 downwards.
CTTACCTTAGCTGGGTCAAGTTGAATTGACATAGTAATTTCCATTCACCATTACATTATACAACAAGAATTTATTATAAGGAGGCCTACCATTAGTGTGGTCAAGCTCGATCATATCTGAACAATGGCTCAAAAGTGTCAAAACACTAAAAACTCAATTATGGAATATCATCCTACATGGGATGGATGGATTTGTGGGCGTAACCACCAAAAACTAATCACATATATGGAAATATAATAATCATACAATTATAATTATTATAAGAGTGATATATAAATTCAATAAATGACACCCAATGAAATCTATGGGCTCCACATGACAATTCCAAAATCAACAAACTTGAGGGATAAGTTATAGACCAACCACCTTAGGGTTATATGATCCTTATCCTCAGATATTATCCTAAAATTCATATTATAATTGAGTATATATGAGAAAAATTAAAAAATTCTCACATCTAGATAACTAGGTCCAGAGAAAGAGAGGAGAAGAAAGGCTCAAATAGACTCAAGTGCTTACCGTTGTGCATCCAATGTGATGAATGGAAGCTTGATCAGATCCTGAAAAAATAATATCTTTCAATCCCTACCTTAGGCCTTCAAATAGATCCAAAAGGGAATAAAAATTGGTCAATACCACATAAACTTGGGTTAGGAGGAAGGAGGAGGTTTAATTAGACCATTAAGGAAAAAATGGTCATTTTACCCAAAAATTAGCCTATGCACAGTTTGGATGAACGGTTTTCAAAACCATGCACCAACCATACATGGGTACCTAGGAAAGAAAGTGCACTTACATGGTTAAGTTTAAAGATAAGGGAAACCATGATCCAACTATGCGGTAAGGCTATTTCCAAAAAAGTTACCATCCGCACAGTTTTTCATAACCGTGCGGCCTTCCTGCACGGTTTACTCCAAACCGTGCACCAGACCTTTTTTCCAAAAAAGATAGGTTACAGTCTATGAATAATCCTTGAACACCCTTGGGACCTTCACTATCCCATTATTCATCCATATTATGCCCAAAATAAATAATTAGACTGAAATTTAAAGGATCCATACCTGATTGAAAAATCATGTTCTTACAACTGGGCTGTGAGATGGAGATCCCCTTAAACTCTCCTCCTCCTCTAATGGTCCGAAGGCCTTTATTTTTTTATTGATTTTTGATAATCCACCTTTCAAGGGGTGAGGTGGAACCCTTTACATGGCCCATAGGCGTAAGTATTACATGGCCCATAGGCCTTAGAGGAATTCATTGCCCGAAGGCTTCAAACATTACATACAACCCAGACTAACTACTTAGAACTACTCCTCCCCAGCATCTTCATCGTGAAATCATCTATCCACCTTTTCATGGCTATTTGTCTAGGCTTTCCCGTGAATGCACATGCTTGTTCTGATGACAGGTTCCATACCCTCTCATTCTTGCAATCTGTTTAGCTTTTGCTATGGTGAAATCTCCTTGCTCCTCCTCCTTCTGAAGCTTGTTCCTTGTAGGTTGTATGATTTGTATCTGCACTTAAGGTGTCCCGAAGGCCTTGATGTGGCTCGAAGGCCTTACTGACCAGAAGGCCTGGGTGGCCCGAAGGCCTTAAAGGAATCGGGGACCAAATTGGTGGCCCGAAGGCCCAAACATGGGCATATTCCCGGTTGATACAGTGCCAAACAGTGCCTGCTACAGTCCCACTACAGTACCTGCTACAGTCTGCAGAGTTCCTACTACAGTGCTGCTACAGTACCTACTACAGTACCTTCTACAGTACTGCTATAGTACTGCTACAGCACCAGAAATTATCCCCCACCTAGATTTGATCCTGGGTCTCTTGGATGCACTTAAGGAGTCCTCACCCACTGGGATGAGGCTCATGTTCTCCCCTTACACTCTCATTTTGAATTATTTGGTTTGAGAATATATATATAGATATATATATATCTATATCATGTTGTTGGATTCGGTTACTCTACTTCCATGTGTTGTGAAGATGTGTGGGGTATGACACGTGCTTTCTGTGTTTAGCTTCTCATGATTGGATAAGGTTTCTCTCCTGATATGGGTGGAAAAGACTCAACGTTTAGTCCATCTACACACCATGTTGAGCCTCTTATGTTTGGATGAGGTTACTCTCACTATTGTTTTTGGTTGAACTATTATATTTCACCATTTCATCTTTACTTCCAATTTTGTGTCTCTTACTTCTCCTCCTTCAGCTTCAGGGCATCCTACTAGATATGTATATACTCACCCCTAAATGGTCTTTACCCACACGTGTCATGTCTTATATATATGGAAGGAAGGTAGGAAGATATTTTAGAGGATATTAGGGATACTTTGGGGAAATAGACTGCATACAATGTTCAGATCTTGGAGATCAAGAGATGGGATCTCTTAGAAGTTTACTTTTCTAGTTTTGTTAGGTTGAGACATATTTTTGGTTAGACATGTATTTTTCCCATTTTTAATTTTAGTTTTCACTACCATAATCTTATATTATCTTGAGGTTTTACATGCATGGCTTATTCCCTAGTTGTTTCTTTTATTTATTATTATTCCTTTTCACTTATGCATTGATATATCTTTGTGTGTGTATTTGTACTTAGGAAAGGCCACCCCATGTTAGTTATGACTTAGGAACTAGTCTCTAGCCCTTGGCCTATAGAGGTGGGATTTGGGTAGCTGTAGATTGATCCCCACTAGGTCGAGTCATGAAAAATTAGTATCATAGTAGTTCATTTCTTGGGACATTTTCTAGAGTGGTCCCCTTATGAGGATTTGGTTGAGATTAGTTAAATAGTGTCAAAGTGTATTGAGTGCAGATATCAGGATAGGGAACCTAGTGTTGGTACGGGTGGTCGATGTATCCATTTATTAGGACCTTAACTATCTGCTTTTCAACTTGGCATACTAAGACATTGGTTATGTGGATCAATGGTACGTGCATTATATAGGATTGAGTCTTTGACTATACTTCTTGAGTCAGCTTCACATTATTGTATATATATATTCTCATTTGACCATGGTACGTCTTGACCACTTTAGAGATGCCTCCATGAAGGAAACCAGCCAGGTTATCGATTTTTGGATCATGATGACGATCCGATGAGTTATGAGGCCTCAATTCAGGGTCCATCCCATGATATATTTTTCTACAGGTAGGTAGGTAGTAGCACCCCCACCTATCGAGAACCAGTCAGTAATAGAATAGTAGGATGAGGATGCGTGAAAGCTTTGTGCACCCCACAAGTTCGAGAACTAGAGGCTGATGAGGTTCTGTGATGAGCCAGTTTCCCAGGTAGTAGTGGTTTGGCTTGAGTTGGTGATCCAAGGTTTCATATTTGTGTGGATCTCAACCAATTAGATGGTTTCGCTCACAACCAGGGATCTTCGTAGAGCAGTATTTGGTTCTAGTGGTACCAACATATGACACACCTATGTTGAGTGTGCATTTTGGGTTCTAGATAAAGAGATCGCCTAGGTTTCATGTTAATCCAGACTCCCTTCTCAGGTGGTTGAGGTCAGGTTCCATCCTATTGTTTGAATATCCCGCTTTGATAGGACCCCTTATAATGGTGGTTACAAAGGAGATATTTTCCAGTGTGGAATGGGGAATTGGTAGAGACCTATGTTAGTGATTTTGACATGGATTCAGATAATAAAGAAAGAGGGACACTTCCCCCACTAAGATGCATCATTATAATGAAATCTAAAACTGTACGGGCGAGTCAATTCCATCCAAAAGAAGATAGTATCAAGGTGTGGTCGATGAGTTCCTTTGACTTATATTTTTTAGGTCCTTTTGATTTATTGAGCTTTTAGTGTAGGAACTAGTTGTGGAGAGTAGGTTGAAAATGGAAAGGACGAGCTTTCGACATAAATGGTTTCTGGTCGGGAGGATCGAGTGTGGTTTGTGGTATGACTTATGTCTTCATTTATCTAGTTTTAGTTTATTACGTAAACTTGAAAGGCATATTTCTCTATATGTAACCTATTTTTGAGACCTAGAGATACCATTGGAGTCCCTTTTTGATTGACCCTTTTTTTGGAGGCTTCTATATAGAGATCCTTACACGAAATCTTTCTGTGTCGGAAGTGACACCCTATGATGTTTTTCTTAGGATGGATTGTTCATTGACCATCCATGATTAGATGATTACCACCAGTGAGGATAGTAGTTATTCTAGCTTTTTGGGATGAATTTTTACTCCTTGGATAAGGAGTGATCCCCAAACAGGGAAGGATGAGCTCATTCGCAGGAGGTTACAACCAACTTATCAGTTGGCAAGTATTACCCTTGGAGTATTGGATTATATGAGTTCTTAGATTCTTGTAATGATGGTGGGGCTTGATGATGTATTTCCTGAGGATGTTTCAAGATTAATTCCCCATCACGAAGAAAAACTATGCAAAAAATTTCACTAGGGATGACCCAATATATGCACTATCATATCAGATGACCCCGTGTAGCTGTGAGAGATGGAGGTGCAGTCATATGAGTCTGCAAAGAAGGGGTTTCATAAGACTTAGTGTGTTTTATTGGGAATCCATATGTTTTTCACCTAAGGGGATAAGATATCTTGAGTTAAGGTGTGGATTTACTTCATTCAAATTATGTAACTATCTGGGAGGAGTATCCACCCTTGATAATCGATGACCTCTTCTCCCAGTGGATGGAGGTGAAGTGGATCTCATAGTTTGACCTCAGGATGAGTTATTACTATATCCAGGTTTGAAAGGTTAATGTAACAAGCATGCATTATTAGATCTATTGTAGTTACTTTGAGTTCTTATTGATACCCTTTGGTGTGTTGAATTATCCAAAATAGTTTTCAAGAATATGAGCTGAATCCTTAACCTTTATTATATCGGTTCATGGTAGTCTTCTATAATGGTACCCTCATGTACTTGACATTAGAGTTAGAGAATGAGAGACATTGGAGGAAGGTTCTAGACATGCTTTGGGAGTGCTAGTCACATGAAAACTCTAGTGTAGTCAATTATATATTTGAAGGTCCACTTATTAGGATATGTATTCTTAGACATGGAAGTTGTAATGGACCCTACCGAGGTTAAGGTGGTTTGAGCTTGAGGTACACCTAGTGCATGGTCATGGCAGTATATGCTCACACCAAGGTTTTCCATCCACTATTGTTGAACGATGTGATGGAGTAGTCGACCTATTTATAGTTATACTAGGTTCTTGGTGTTCTCTACATGCTGCAACTGGGGAAGTATGTGCACGACTCGTTGTACGATAGCGACCATGGTAAGTTGAGCCATGAGAATAGAGTTTCATTTTTCAAAGAGTCAGCGGTGTTGAGAATTTACAAAGAAAGACCCTTCTTATACAAGTGTTCTCCTAGTGTGCATGTTTTTTGTAAGCACAAGAAACCATTGGGGGAGCTCGTGGGAGCAGGAGAGCTGGATGCAAGCTCAGAATCCCTACCTTTTTCCTTAGTTTGTGATTTTTGGGGACAAAAATATTTGAATAAGGGAGTAATGTAGAGACTCTTGTTTTTACATATAAGACTTTTTAATATTCCTAGGAATATTTTTAGAGCCAGGTGCTGAGACGATGCATGATTCTGAGGCCCAGTGAGCCTGAAATTAATTTTATGAAAATATTAAATATATTTTATATCATGAATGCGTAGATTTCTCGAAAAAGTGTAATATCTCCTAAATAGAGTCTCATATTGGAAACCTTAGACCACAATTTAACTCAAAATGTGGGGTTTACCTTAGGTGAGATATAAAGTTGGTAGGGGAGAGACATTCAGATGAGGCAGCCATTGGTGGGTACGTTTAATTAAAATAAACAAATAAATTGTTTATTTGTTTTATTAAATGACCTAATTAAACTCTCTATAAATACCCTATTATGATGGATTGTCAAGGGTTAGCCTCATAACCCTTTCAATATCTAAGAGGAGGATAAGGGCATTCTTTGTTGGCGGATCAAGATCAGATGATGATAGGTGATCATATCAAGGTGAATCAAAAGGCAGTAGACGTATGAGGTCACATTCATCACTAGAGGATGCATTCTTCACCAACCCCTGATCTATAATCGAGGTAGGACTTATCATTTTTGGTTTCCTCCCTTATGATTAAAATATTTAGCATGATCAAATTTGTTTTATTTGATCTATTTTTAAATGAACCTTCGCATGAGCCCATGTATCAGAATAAATTAGTCTTTCAATTTAATTCTTGTATATGTCATGGTTATCACCCGGTTTACCCTCTATGAAATCGTTGGACAAGAACGCTTGTCCAATGGTGTTTATCACCTTTTTTTATTGGTTATTTCTCCCCAAAATTCATCACGTTATTCATCGTTGGACCATGAGGTCACTATGAGTGTGGATTTGTGATTGGAGGTGGTTCGAGATCAGATTCATGATCCCTATTTTCCCGATTGGAACATGGTGATGATGTGTGGTGTGATAGGATTGGTTCTAAGTGGAGTCCATTCGCAAAGTCTCATGGAAGAGGCTGCTCGACATTGACATGGTAATGACCAGACACAGATCTCTAATGAGGTGGTCGGGTATGGTCAATATGGCGTGCGTTAACATTATTATTATCAATAATAATAATAGCGGTGAGTTAATAAAACGAAATGATGATTTGTTATTATTATTATTATTATTATATTTAATAATAATAATAATTATGGCATAAAATGTATGGTTAATTAAATTAAATGATTTTAATTTAATAAATATTTTTTTAAATATTTAAAGGAATTAATATCTTTTTTATTAAAATGATAAATGAATAATAATAGGCTTGAAGGGGGAATGGGTTGTGCATCTTAAGAGGCACCCAAAATTGGTTTAAAAAAAGAAACATGAATCAAGTTTTAAAAATAAATAAATAAATTAAATGTGATTTAATTTATTTAAAAGAATAAGAGAGGTGTATTGGAGGCTGTACCCGCAAAGGAATTGGGGGAGGGTCTTGTGCATGGCCCTCTCATTTTTGAATAAGTGTTTTTAAAGAAAATAATAATAATAAATTATTATTATTATTTATTTTTTTGGGAAAACCTTAATTCAGCCATAACTCCTTCACATGACATCAGATTGGTGAATCATGTACAGTATTGTGACCCTATAATTGAGATGGAAATTTTAAGAACAAATCTAGATACATTTTTTGGACTTGTTACTTAGGTCAATGGAATGCCCAATAATAATAATATTATTATTGTTATTGTTATTATTATGGAATATTGTATGTGACGTATCTTCTTTATACGGTGTCAGAATGATGAACTATCTACAATATTGAGACCCTGATATTGAGGCAGTTGTTTTGGTACTAATATTGGATATTTAATTTGGGTTTTTGGCTTGGGCCCATGAAGCAATATTCATGCGTTATGTGGTGAGATGTAACTTTTTCACCGGGTGTCTGATTTGGGAAATTGAATAGCCTTTACCGAGGATTTTGTTTATGTGAGGATCACAAAGGTGTGATTTGTTTGGATATAAAAGGTTTTTTGTAGAGGAATATTAGTGTAATTATGTTTTTACCCTCAGACTGATGATGAGCCTCATACGTTCATCAATCTTTTTTCCAAGACACATTGCGTAACACCCTTACACGCTGTGTAATAATACATGGATAGAAAGTTGTGGTCTATCAAGGATATGGTCGGGAAGTAGAGTGGGACCACACACTGTGTGGGTCTCTTATATATAGTGTATCTCCTTTTTAAGGAAACTTCAAACTCTCGTATTTCCTTTATTTGAACTCATATTTTTATTCTGTGAGTAGCCTATCCTGAGTATTTTTCCATGTAGAACGTGATGATGCTCTCAATTATAGATTTTGGGATACTATGAAAGATGTTCTAGGAATGACACTTATTGCGGAAATGCCTGATGATTAAAGTGATCAGAATTTCGAGTGGAATCCACCTACCAGATAGGGCGCAGGTCCTCGATGACCAGAGTGGAACCCCCCTGTTGTACCAGGATATGGTTACTCGAATTCCAAGTGGGACCCCCTATTGGATAGGGCGTTAGTATTAGATGAACAGAGTGGAATCCCTCTATTTTACCAAGGAACATATCCTTGACTTTCGAGTGGAACCCCTATTGGATAGGGTGCGGGTCCTCGATGGCCAGAGTGGAACCCCCCTTTTGTACCAGGGCACAAGTCCTCAACTTCCAAGTGGACCCACTATTATATAGGATGTGGGACCTCAATGACTAGAGTTGAACCCCCTACCACATTAGGGCGTGAGTCCTCAACCTATATAGTGTAACCATCTTTCATCTTGGTCGCAAGCCCTCTATCTACTGAGTGGAACCCCTATCAGATAGGGCATGGGTCCTTATGACATCAGAGTAGAACCCCCCTAACATATCAGGGTGTGAGTCCTATATGGATACTTTTGGAGTGTCACTCCCCCACTAACACACTAGGGAGTGGGTACTCTACTTGGTGATTGTTCCCCCTCGACTGTGTGACATAATGGAAAGGTGTGGGCCTCCACCCAGTTACTTTTGGAACTGATGGAACTCTTTTCCTGGGTTGGGATGTGAGATGGATATCCCCTTACAATCTTGTTTTGGATTATTTGGTTTGATCATATATATATATATATATATATATATATCTTTATATATATCTATATGCATGTTGTTGGATTCAGTTACTCTCCTACCATGGGTTGTGAAGACGTGCAGAGTATGCCACATGCTTTTCGTATTTAGATTATTGTGGTTGGATGAGGTTACTCTCCTTATATGGGTGGAGAAGACTTGATGTTTAGTCTATATACACACACCATGTTGAGCCCCTTGTGTTTTTATGAAGTTACCCTCTATCTTGGTTTGGGTTGTGCTATTCTGTGTCATTGTTTCCTCTTTACTATCTATCCCTTTCATGTATCTTACTTCTCCCCCTTTAGATTTCAAGGAATTCTATTGGGTATGTATATACTCACCCTTATATGGGATTTTCCCACACATGTCATGTGTTATATAGATTGTGGACAGGATGATAGTGATTTCAGAGGATCTTAGGGATACTTTGGTGTACTAGACCGCATATGGTGGTTGGATACTAGAGATCAGGATTTGGGCTCTCTCAACAGTTTATTTTTCAGGTTTTTTAAGGTTGAGACATCTTTTTGGATGGACATGTATTTTTACCCTTTTTTTACTTTTGGTTTGCACTATTGTACTCTTGTACTGTCTAGAGGTTTTACATGCATGGATTATTCCCTAGTTGTTTCTTTTATTTATTATTATTTCTATGCACTTATGCATTGAGATAGCTATGTGTGTGTATTGGTACTTAGAAAAAGGCCTCCTCGTGTTAGTTGTTCCTTCAAAACTAGTAACCAGCCTTTGGCCTATGGAGGCAGGCTTGGGGTAGTTACGGATTGATCCACAATGGGCCGGGTTGTGATACTGGTTTCATGTATAGAAGGTTATGTGTAGGCCTAGTTTCATGTACATATGGTTATTAATGGACCTGGTTTCATGTCAATAAGTTTATGTAAGGGCCTAATTTCATGTCCTTAACTTAATGAGTGAACCTATTTCTATTTATACATGTTCACAATGTTATAATCTTATGTTTTTACACATTACTATGTATATGTTATTCTATCATGGATTATATTCTTTTATTCCTTTATTATTAATGTCTTATGAACTAAAAATCTTTATTAATTGACCCAATATTATGATCTTTGTTATGTAGATTATGGTTTTCAAATGTTAATATCATGTTCTAATACACTTTTGCTCATGTTATTCATATGTGATCATTAATATCTCTCTTATTTACCATTGTCGAGCATCTGAACTAACCCATTCTATGTTTCCTTTCCCCATGTTACAAAGAAAGGTTTTAATTAGGGTATGTCTAAGAAGAGTACTATATGGGAAGATATTTATGAGAGATGTTGAAGATATTTCAAGAAATAAGAAGATTGAGTATCTAGTCTCCAAAGACACTAAATTTTTATGGTCCTTAGGCATGTATTTGTGAGATGTATTGAATATTCATATAAAAAGATGTAATATTTATGCAAGAAAATTTTGTTTCATTGTAGAATATTGAGCCCTTTTTATATACCCAAACACCATTCTAAGCACTCTTTAAAAAAATGATATATATCACACATACATTTTTAAAGAATTTAAAGTCACCCTTAAAACATGGGTCTTACGCATGAACATACAAAACCAGGAAAAATCCTTCCTTTACATCAAAACCCTTAAAATATCTATATAGTAACTTTCACCTAAGTGAAACCACCCACCCATTGCAAATAAATATTTCAAATTCATTTAAAAATCCTTTTCTAAATTTCTCGAGGTTAGAACCTTCTTTATAAGAAATATGAACTTTAAAACATATTTTTCACCCAATTAACACAAATCTAGATCAAAATACAACTCACATGATTTCAACCATTTCAAATGACTCATAATCATTTCACAAGACTCTACACATAAAAAAATTTCATTTTCAAGAGTCAAAACACCCCAAGGGTGGCCATGGGTCTAGTCTCATAATCACCAATGAATATCATAGAATCCGCAAAAGGACTAAGACATAAATATAAAGTTTGAAACCATTTTATTAACCAAGGGTGAACACACACCATTTAATGGAACTATTACACATACTACATGAATATGAAAATAAATTATCAATCCCAAAGGATAAATCTCTCAGACCACCCACCTAATTAATGAAGATTTACCAAAATTTCAAAGTCCCAAAGGATTTTCAAAGGTCTATACAAGACCTATCCAAAATCCTCAGTGTCCAAACGATATTTTCTCAATCACTAAAGTTTTAAAATCACTTGAAACAACAACAAACATTTAATCTTTACATTTAATAGTTAACTTAAAAATTTAAATTAAAATTTCATAATGATCTCAAATATCATCGGGCACTCACCTATTATTGAAAATCTAATAAATCACCATAGGTGGTCCAAAATAGACTCCTAACACCATTCCCAGGAAAATATATAAGAGTATATACCATGACAATAATTAATTAAATTAATTCATTAAGTAAAACCTAAGAAAACTAACCATAGTCTCATAACTTAATGAATTTCTAAATAATTATGTGTGGAATTATTTTAGGGAGCTCCTCTACACAAGCCAACAAAAATACCTATGATAAATGGATAATTCCACCATGATCCAATGAAATCACCAACAAAACCTGAATTGGAGAACTCCAACACCATAGAGTAGGAATAAAGAAGAGGGAAGAGGTTGTCATAGGGTGATGCTAACATAAAAAATTCCTAAAGATCACCATAAGTACACCCCAAATCAAGGGTTTGGAGGGTAAGGAAGGGGTTAAAAGCACCCCTGGTCCACACACACATAATGGGGAAGAGAGGGGAGTGGATAAAAAACCCTAGAGTGAATTTTGGTAATTTTCTAAATTTAATGAAATTCTAGGTAGTCATATGATTTGGCCACATGATTTTCCAAAACGTATTCCAACTATACACCCTTCATTGAGAATTAAAAAATTCCTCACATGGTTAGGCCACACAATTAGAAAATCCGTGAACCAACCATATGGTTAGAACTTCCATCCATTTGTAGTAAGGCACATGGTTTGTCAAAAACTGTGCACAAACCATGCACCGTGACTTAGGCTCTCTACAACCTAACATGGTTTCTTCTTTAATTTTCATAGTTTACCCCAAAATATTCTCTAAACAAGAAATTTAACCTTGATGAAACGCACGGCCGATTGTCGCCTATCGACCGTTCAAGGTTCCGGTGCTCTGCTAATGTGTATAGCAGCACTCGGGTCAAATCCTCAGCGATGATACTTTGTAATAGTCGTTTGTTTTTAGTTGATTGTATTTTGATTAGGGGGGTTTGTTTGCAGAGCTTAATTGAAATGATTTATGGATGATGTTTGATTTACCAAATTGATAAAGATTGGGGTGAGTTCATCATTGGGGAGTTAAGCATGTGATATCCTTGAGCCTTACTTTGTATTGCATTAAATTAACACCCATGTCATAAGTTGACGTTGATTGGAATTCCTAAGTGTGAAGGCTTTAATCCAAGCCTTAACTTAACTTAGGGTTATAATATCAATCAAAACTTATTTATGGTAGTGTATTTATGGTTCCAATAATCCATGGAAACAACTCGTTAAACAAAACATATCATTAATCCATGACATATTAAGTTTAACATACACAATATTAATTTAAAGAATACTCATCGAGCAAAACTCTCAATCACTTAACATCCCCGAATAATAACTCACCCCAATGAGAGATTTACTCAGCCATTTGGATGTTTAATATTCTGGTTAAAATAATTATGATGATAAATTAAGAATAGAAGAAAAAGAAAGGGATTAGAAAAGAGTGGTACGTTGACACACACACACGAACGATGATGATAATTAAAAACGGATTTTCGATTGAATGAGGAAGCAAAATAAGGGAAGGGTATTCAACTGAATTTAAACTATTTTAGGAACATAAATATTAAACTACAGAAGGTGGATGAGAATAAGAGATATTGAAGATGTAACTTTCATTAAAACATAATTACAAAGAAACAGAATTACAAGATTACAAAAATGAAGAACACAAAAGTAAGTGAAAACAAAGAGAGGAGGAAAGGTCTCTCAAGTGAAAACTTGAGTATGGCAAGTCATCCCAAGCCTTTGACAAAGCTTTGTTCATTCCAATATGATCTCCTCTCTTCTGAAATGCCAACCCCTCTCAAGGAGAGAAGGGGAGAGTATTTATAGCCCAAGGAGTGGACTGTTTGCATTCCCAATCTGTCCCTCCACTTGCATCGCCAATTTGGCTATCCAGACAGCCGAATCTCCAATATATCTTTCTTCAAAGTTTTAGATAATAAAGTTTTCCGACTACTTTCAAAATATGGAGTCATTTGGACAAGTGGATCCAAAGTTATGGCGGTTTTATTAAACAAAGGCAAACTGTCCATTTCTATCCATGCTTTTTCGATGGCCAAAATGTGAATGGATTTTTGAACAGTAAGATGCCTTCAAATCCGAATGACCTCTTAAACAAAGTCGGCCGCCTATTTCTCCTCTTTCCCAATGCAAAATCTCAGCTCGATTTGATTCTTACATCATGAGATATGTCATGAATAGTATACTGATTTTAATTCTCGGACAGAATGGTGGGCTGGACTTCAAAGCTTCATTTGGGCCCCTTGTACTTGGATTTGGGCCATGAAATTTTTATCCAAGATGACATGTAGTGTCCCCCGAATTATGGAGAGTTAATGTTTTTGGACTTCTGTATTGAGCCCAGTAAATCAATCTTCAAGGCTGGTCCAGTTTGTTCACAGATTCTTTGGTCTTGTTTGTGAGGACCATATGACCCTTCAAATGGTAGAATTGGATCATGGTTCCTTCTAATGAAATGATTTATATTGAAAGGAGGATCCTAAAAAACAAGAACCACAAAATTTGGATCATTATAGTGACAGTTATAATTAAAACATTAAACTGACTCAATTGGACTACTTCTAAAAATGCTCAAATATCATACTTAATATTAAAACATTAATATTTCACACAAATTATGCACATTTCATATAAAATAAGTAAAGGGGGAATATAATAAGTCATGAAAATATTAATAACATCATCTCCCCCACAATTATATTTGCGCGTGTCCTCATGTGCAACAAATATAAAAACATGACAAAAATCATTTTCACTCACCAACAAATATTAAAATTTTGTTTTCTCCAATCAGGGGAGGTTTAGACTATTTCACTCATCCATATTGAATTCCATCACAAATTTGGTTCAAAATAATGCATCATAAACAATTCATTTTTTCATGTTTAAGGTTTGAATTGGAAAACGTAGGCACTCAAAACTTACTCCTCTCAAGATGATAAAAATGTATTTTAGGAGGTTCACTCATTCACCAACAAAAAGTGAAAATCAAGAGTTTGTAAGAGCTCTCAGCTTCCATTCCCAAATCTAATGTGTAAAAGAATCAAGAGGTCTTTTAAGGGGTTTTTTCAGTGGCTATGGGACGGTAGTTATATAATGTCCAAAGGAAAAGAGGGGCTAAAAACACCAACATGGAAAAATCAATGCACATTTTTTTTGAAATTTGATTTGAAAGGAAATAGAAACACATATTTACAAGGGCATGAATGTGTGATGAATGAAAAGTGAGGGAGATAGAAAATGGAATAGGGTGAGATGATGGAATATGTACAACATGGAAGACTTCCAATAATGACACAATACAAGATGATTCAAGTGTTCTTTTTTTTTTTTCTCTTTTTGCTCTTTTTTTTTTCGAAAGTTGTGCTTGAAACAAGTCTCACAGTCATCTCCCAACCCATGCTTGATCTCCTCATGGAACTAATTTTAGTAGTTATAACACGATCAAAGGTTTATGATGAATGATTTTTGACCCACCCAAGACACAATCCATTCCTTTTTTTTCATTTTTTTTAATATAATTTTTTTTTTCATTTTTTTTGAACACTTTTCAATGACTTTTGTACAAATGAAAATTACACATATACACCCCAAAGCTCACAGAATTACAACCTCTCCCCCACACTTGAATGGATGCTTGCCCTCAAGCATATGATGACACATTGGAAATCAATGAAAGTACGCCCAAAAATGAAGTCCATTCCCCCCACACTTAAATTTCAATAAATTGTACAATGAAAATCCATGAAGATGTTGGGTGGGACAAGGTATTAGGCTTGTAATGTGGCTATCAAAAGAAAGGTTTTCATAGGCTCAAAGGGGCTTTCAAAAGTAGGATCAATGTAAGGGTAACGGGATGCTATTTGGCTATTCTGATTCTCATGTGGCTTAGAAAATGCCTCTATCATATTAATGCACACAAAAGATGGAAATTCAGCTCGAAGGTCCACAAACTCAAGACTCACAATCAGTGGTGAAGACACACAATGAAAAAGATGGCCATAGATGACCTTGGCATGAAGGATAATGTTATTCCTCACGGTAGGGGAAAAGCATTTTCCAAATCAAAAATTGAGCATTAAAAATGTGTTGGTTTTGACACAAAATTCTTTATCCAAAGTCATGATGAAAATACAAAATTTTTGAGATGAAAAGATGTCTTTTAACTCCCCAAAATGGTTGGACAAAATTTCAAAACTCGATGGTGAGTAAGCATGACTCTTTTTTTGTAATTTTTTAAGTAATTGTGTTTTTTGGTTTTTTTTTAGTTTTTAAGGTTTTTTTAAAAATACACACCCACACAAGAAAGATAAAAAGAAAGGGTTTGATGAATAAAGTGGTAAAAAAATGAAAGAGAGAGGAAGAAGAAAGAGGTAGAGAGAGGAAGAGATAGAGAGAGAGTTAAAGGGAAAGAGGTGCCCCCTGGTTTGGATTTGGTGGGTCACCGTTTCCATCTAGTGGTGGGTCAATGGAAGTCGATGTGGAACCTGAAGTGAATGGCCTCTCATAGTGATGCTTTAACCGGTGTCCATTTACCGTGAATGTTCTTTTTGAAGAAGGGTCTTGGACTTGCACTGCACCAAATGGGTAAACATTAGTAATAATAAAAGGTCCATCCCAATGAGAATTGAGCTTACCTAGGTGAAGTCGAAATCGAGAATTGAAGAGCATTACCTTTTCACCTTAATGAAATACCTTTCGAAGAATGTGATTTTCATGGAGTGACTTTGCCTTTACTTTTTAGAGAATGGAGTTCTCATACGAATCGAGTCGAAGCTCCTCCAATTCAGTCAACTGCAACAATCTTTCTTCACCAGATTTTTCACAATCAAAATTACAAGTTTTGACAGCCCAAAATGACTTATGTTGGATTTCAACTGGTAAATGATAGGCTTTACCAAAAACTATCCTAAATGGAGACATCCCAATGGGTGTCTTATAGGCTGTTCGATAGGCCCAAAGTGCTTCACCAAGTCTATCGGGCCAGTCTTTTCTTGTGGGCTTAACAATTCTTTCAAGCACTCTTTTCACTTCTCTGTTAGAAAGTTCAGCCATTCCATTTGTTTGAGGGTGATATGCAGTGGATGTTTTATGTACAACCCCATTCTTTTTCAAAAGTGACTCTATGGTTCTATTACAGAAATGAGTTCCTAAGTCACTTATCAAAGCACGTGGTGTTCCGAATCGATGGAAGATATGGGTTTTGAGGAACTCACTCACAGCTTGAGCATCATCTTTACTAGTGGTTTTGGCCTCGACCCACCTAGAAACATAGTCAACAGCAAGGAGAATGTAGGATAATCCATTGGAAGGGGGAAAAGGTCCCATGAAATCGATGCCCCAAACATCAAAAAGCTCACAGAAGATTAATGGATTTTGAGGCATTTCGTTTCTTTTGGAAATTGTGCCAAACTTTTGGCAAGTGGGACATGATTGACAGAACTCGTGTGAGTACTTGAAGAGTGAAGGCCAAAAGAATCCAGAATCTAGGACCTTTCGAGAAGTCCTTTGTGGTCCAAAGTGGCCACCTCCAGGCATTGTGTGGAAGAATTCCAAGATGGAGGATTGTTCAGTTTCATCAACACATCTCCTAATTACCATGTCAGCCCCAGTTTTCCAAAGTTTATTATCTTCCCAAAAATAATGATTTGAATCACTTTTCATCTTTTCTTTTTCTTCTTTTGAAAAATATTCAGGGAAAACACCAGAAACCAAGTAATTGACAATTGGGGCATACCATGGTAACTTTGGAGTGAGAGATGAGAGGTGTTCGGTTGGAAATTTAGGATCAATTATTTCAGAATGAGAAGAATTAGAAATTATACTCAGGTGGTCAGCCATAGGGTTTTCTTTTCCAGGTTTATCTTTTATCACAAGGTAAAACTCTTGGAGCATTAAAATCCATATTATTAGCCTTGGTTTGGAATCACTTTTCTTAAGTAAGAACTTTAATACTGAGTGGTCCGTGAAGATGATGATTTTGGCACCTAAGAGATAGGGCCGGAATTTATCCAAGGTAAAAACCACAGCTAAAAGTTCTTTTTCAGTCACAGTGTAGTGTGATTGAGTTTCATCCAATGTTTTTGAGGCATAAAAGATGACATGAGGAATTTTTTCTCTTCTTTGACCAAGAACAGCCCCAATGGCCCTATCAGAAGCATCACACATCAATTCAAATGGTAAGGACCAATCTGGGGGTTGGATTATTGGAGCAGATGTGAGAGCAGATTTGAGTTCAATGAAGGCTCTCTTGTAAGCCTCATCAAAATTGAATGTGACATCATTTTGAAGTAAACGAGTGAGTGGGAGGGAAATCTTGCTGAAGTTCTGAATGAATCGCTGATAGAAACCGGCATGACCAAGGAAGGACCGAATGTCTCGAACTGATTTGGGTTCAGGAAGTGATTGGATCACCTCAATTTTGGCTGGATCAACTTGGATACCCTCTTGAGAAATTATATGCCCTAGAACAATCCCATTTGAAACCATGAAGTGACATTTTTCAAAATTCAGCACAAGGTTTCACTTGACACACTTTTGAAGGACCAAAGAGAGTGAATGTAAGCAAGATTCAAATGACTCGCCATAAATGGTAAAGTCATCCATGAAGACCTCCATTCAATTCTCAATGAATTCAGAAAAGATACTCATCATACACCACTGGAATGTTACAGGAGCATTACAAAGGCCAAAAGGCATTCGCCTATAGGAATAGGTTCCAAAGGGGCAAGTGAATGTGGTCTTTTCTTGGTCTTGAGGTGCGATTGGAATTTGGAAGTAGCCGGTGTAACCATCAAGAAATAAATAGTGTGACTTTCCGGACAATCTCTCAAGCATTTGGTCAAGGAAAGGAAGTGGGTAGTGATCTTCTCATGTTTCAGCATTCAATTTGCGATAATTGATGCACACACGCCATTTGTTTTTCACTCGAGTTGTGAACACTTCTCCATGTTCATTTGTGACAACTGTTATCCCGCCCTTCTTAGGAACGACTTGAATTGGACTAACCCATTCACTATCAGAAATTGGGTAGATAATACCAGCTTGAAGAAGCTTGGTAATCTCTTCCCTAACTACCTCAAGTATGAGTGGATTGAGTCTTCTTTGAGGTTGCCTAATTGGTTTGGATGATTCCTCTAGATGGATGTGATGAATGCAAAGGGCAGGGTTGATTCCTGGAATATCCTCTAGGGTCCAACCTAAGGAATTTTTGTTTTCCTCTAACACTTGAACAAGTTGGGACTCCTCAGTTTCAGAAAGTGAAGTAGAGATAATGACAGGGTAGGAGGGATCATGGAAAAGGAATGCATACTTGAGGTGTGAAGGAAGTGGTTTTAGATCAGTTTCAGCCTTGATTTGAGAGCTAGACAAGTTAGGAGCAGGAGAAGGGATTCCATATGGGTTTGGATCATTTTCCTCAACACTGTCCAAGGTGGAGTAGTAGATATCAGAGTTGATGTGGGATTCAAGAGAGTTTTCAAGTTCACTTTGATTGATGGAGTCTAAGAAAGAAAGGTCAACATCAACTTCTCCATTTATAACTTGGTTAATCATTGAGTAGATTTCACAGTCTCCACTATCATTAGAACATGATGAGCATGAATAAATGGAGGTGAGTTGATTCCCAGAAGTGTCATAAGATGCATGAATAGAGAATGCAGAGTGATTCTCTGATGGGTATCACATGGCTTGAAAAATGTTGAACTTGACCACTTGGTCACCAAATTCCATGGATAAGATGCCCGAATGGACATCGATCTTGGTTCTAGTAGTCATGATGAATGGTCTTCCTAGAATTAATGTAGATCGAGAAGAGGTCGTCTCACCTTCCATGTCAAGGACATAGAAATCAGCTGGGAAGATAAGATCATTGACCCGAACAAGAACATCCTCAATTATCCCCTCAGGACTGGAAGTGCTTCGATTGGCTAATTGAATGACAACACCCGTTGGGTGAAAGGGACCTAGACCAAGGTTGGAGAAAATGGATTTGGGCATGACATTTATTGAGGCTCCAAGGTCTATGAGTGCATCATCAAAGTTGGAACTCCCTATTTGACATGGAACCGTGAAGGTCCCTGGATCTTTGCACTTCATGGGAATGGACTGTTGGGTTGAAACATTTTCAATGTTCCTAAGTTGCCTCTTATGGGTGCACAATTCCTTAAGAAACTTGGTATACTTAGGGATTTGTTTGATTACATCTAAGAGGGGGATGTTCACTTCAACACGTCTAAACATGTCAAGCATTTCAGGACCAGGTTCAAAGGACTTCTTAGGCTTGAAGATGGCTTGAGGAAAAGGAATTGGGTTCCTTAGAGGAATGGAAGGAGGTGAAGGAGTGGATTCAAGTTCCTTTTCCAGCTTTTTGTTCTTTTCATTTTCTAGATCAACATCGAAAGGGGAGGTAGAGCAATCAGCATGGGGCATAGCAATTTGCTTTCCCGATCTAAGTGCAATTGCACTTACATTACCCTTAGGGTTGGGTAATGGTTGAGCTGGGAGTTGGGATGAATTGGATGGTTGTTGCTGGCTAAGGTGGGATGCAAGTTGACCTATTTGGGTTTCAATTTTCTTGAGTCTAGAACGGGTGAAGGAAGTAAGATCCTCTATAGCACTTTCCCATGGTTGTTTAGAAGAAGAGGCTTGTCCCAAATTGGGTTGGCCTTGATTTTGGTTCTTGGGAAAGCGATTGTATTGGGTGGGGAATTGGGAAGGCTCGTTAGGATAGTGGAATCCAGGAGGAGGATTGTTCCTTTGGGGTTGAGGAACAAAAGGATAAGGTTGATGGATGTTACCACCACTTTGACCATATTGGAACTGGTTTGGATTTTGATGAGGGAACTGAGGAGGATGATAAATGGGATTACCATACCTCAGAGGTGGGTTAAAGGTAGAAGAGAAGAGCTCAGAGTGGGGTTGGTTGAAGTTTCTAACAAACTGACCTGATTGTTGAGGGTTGAAGTTTCGCTGATCATATGCCGCATTGAGCTCCATTGGACTAGATGAATCAGATGGATCATCTTGAAGTTGTGGACATGTGTTAGTCAGATGAGTTGGTGAGTTGCAGATTCCATAGTTCTTGATAGGTCCAGGGAATAGTGACTGTGGAGAAGATGAGGTTGGGGCTTTGGTAGCCACCGCTAGTTGACGCACAAGACCTCTAAGTTCACTCATCCACTGAGTCATCTTGTTGGGCTCTATGGATTGATTCTCTTGGGTTTGTTTTACTTGAGCATGTGATAGAGCATGGAATTGCTGCGTGTTTTCAGCCATGTTGCTTATGAGTTCTCGTGCAGCTGCAGGAGTTTTGTCAACAAGAGCATCGCCACTTGCGACATCAATAAGAGTTCGCTCCATAGCCAATAACCCCTCATAGAAGTATTGGATCAGGAGTTGGTCAGGGATTTGATGGTGTGGACAAGTTTCCACAAGCTTTTTTAACCTCTCCCAATACTCATGGAGTGATTCATTAGGGAATTGACGGATGCCACTTATTTCCTTTCGGATAGAAGCTGTTCGGGAAGCGGGAAGGAACTTCTCAAGGAAAAGTCTCTTCATGTCAACCCATGAGTTTATGGAACCAGGTGGGAGGTAGTAGAGCCAAGACTTGGCAGAATCCGCTAGGGAAAAGGGGAAATCTCTAAGCTTGAATTGTTCTTCAGAAACCCCTTGAGGCTTCATAGTAGAGCATACTACTTGGAACTCTTTAAGGTGAAGATGTGGATCCTCACCGGCTAGCCCGTGAAAATGAGGGAGAAGATGAATCAAACCCGATTTGAGTTCGAAGTCAGCTTCAATATTTGGATATTGAATACCAAGATGTTGGTAATTCATATCAGGGGCAGCAAGTTCTTTCAATGTTTTTTCCCTAGGATTGGCCATATCTAATTCAATTGGTAGGGCAATGATTGGTTCTTGGGTGATTTGGTTATCCCTAATGGTCCTCCTAAGTCGACGAAGAGTTCTATCAATTTCAGGGTCAAACAAATCCGAGGGATTGTTTGGGAGGCTGCGGGGCATTCAGAGAGATTTAGAAAGGATTAGGAAGACGGGTTTTCCTTTGTATTTTTTCAGTTTATGATTTTTAAGAGGAAGACAGGTTTTTCAGCCATTTGGATGTTTAATATTCTGGTTAAAATAATTATGATGATAAATTAAGAATAGAAGAAAAAGAAAGGGATTAGAAAAAGAGTGGTACGTTGACACACACACACGAACAATGATGATAATTAAAAACAAATTTTCGATTGAATGAGGAAGCAAAAGAAGGGAAGGGGATTCAACCGAATTTAAACTATTTTAGGAACATAAATATTAAACTACAGAAGGTGGATGAGAATAAGAGATATTGAAGATGTAACTTTCATTAAAACATAATTACAAAGAAACAGAATTACAAGATTACAAAAATGAAGAACACAAAAGTAAGTGAAAACAAAGAGAGGAGGAAAGGTCTCTCAAGTGAAAACTTGAGTATGGCAGGTCCTACCAAGCCTTTTGAAAAGATTTTTTCGTGCCAATATGATCTCCGCTCTTCTGAAATGCCAACCCCTCTCAAGGAGAGAAGAGGAGAGTATTTATAGCCCAAGGAGTGGACTGTTTGCATTCCCAATCTGTCCCTCCACTTGCATCGCCAATTTGGCTATTCAGAAATCCTAATCTCCAAATATCTCCTTCTTAAAAGTTTTAT
Source organism: Viscum album (assembly GCA_963277665.1). Classification (NCBI taxonomy): domain Eukaryota; kingdom Viridiplantae; phylum Streptophyta; class Magnoliopsida; order Santalales; family Viscaceae; genus Viscum; species Viscum album. The sequence goes on along the minus strand of OY728127.1, from coordinate 36,813,411 downwards.
ATAATAAAGGTTTCCGACTACTGTCAAAATATGGAGGAATTTGGACAAGTGGAGCCAAAGTTATGGCGGTTTTATTAAACAAAGGCAAACTGTCCATTTCTATCCATGCTTTTTCGATGGCCAAAATGTGAATGGATTTTTAAACAGTAATATGCCTTCAAATCCGAATGACTTCTTCAACAAAGTCGGCCGTCTATTTCTTCTCTTTACCACTGCAAAGTCTCAGCTCGCTTTGATGCTCAAATCATGAGATATGTCATGAATAGTATACTGATTTTAATTCTCGGACAGAATGGTGGGCTGGACTTAAAAGATTCATTTGGGCCCCTTTTACTTGGATTTGGGCCATGAAAGTTTTATCCAAGATGACATGTAGTTTCCCCAGAATTATGGTGGAGAGTTAATGTTTTTGGACTTCTGTATTGATCCCATTAAATCAATCTTCAAGGCTGGTCCAGTTTGTTCACAGATTCTTTGGTCTTATTTGTGAGGACCATATGACCCTTCAAATGGAAGAATTGGATCATGGTTACTTCTAATGAAATGTTTTATATTGAATGGAGAATCCTAAAAAACAAGAACCACACAATTTAGATCATTATAGTGACAGTTATAATTAAAACATTAAACTGACTCAATTGGACTACTTCTAAAAATGCTCAAATATTATACTTAATATTAAAACATTAATATTTCACACAAATTATGCACATTTCATATAAAATAAGTAAAGGGGGAATATAATAAGTCATGAAAATATTAATAACATCACTTTACCATTTAAAAATGAACCAAAAAAACCCTATGAATCAAGTTTTAGAATAATTTCTCCTAAATATTGCACATAAATCCATTCACCCTATCCAGATTACTCTCAAACCCTTGAAAATTAACCCAAAGCTCCTAAGGGTCACCCAAACACATGAGACAAAATTTTCAGATCATTCCTTATTTAAATACATTTTTTATGCATTACAACTCTCATAACACCATTCTAAGTCTCACTTAATTTTTTTACCCACCCACTAATTGAAAAATAAAATTCCTTCTATAATTTTCAACTCGTATGGAAATGGGATATTATAACCTCCTCACCATAATAATTCTCATCCTTAATAAGTATTGGTGTTCATCCTTACACACCACCCAACCAACTGCATTCACTATTTATATCCAAATATTTCATTCATTTCTTGAAAACCTAATACAAAACCTCCAAATAAAGGCACTCAATAGGCCAAAACTTGAGCCAATGCTCATTTTCAAAATCGAAACACCAAGATGGTGCTTACTTGATCTCATCTAACTAAGTCACTAAATATGTAATCACACATTCAATCTTCATAGATATGGTTATCCCCACTATAAAATTTAGATTATAACCACTAACTTCCGATCTCAACACCTCTGTTATCAAAAAATCCCAACAAAAACCTGAATCCATGCTCCCATAATGCATCTGGAAGGATTAAAAACTTTCCACTCCTCAACACTCATGATAAATCCAATCATTATCAACACTCATACTCATTATCGAAAACCAATTAGAGTGGAAACATAACCTCTGTCCATGCATAAACTAAGAACAAACTAAATTTTCCTCAAAAGGCGGGTTTACTTTTTGAAATTCATCAATCATTTAAAAAATGACTCGCTTGATGTGGTCTGTAACTTACCACATTCATTACATATTCCAACCCAATTCAGGATATCCTCAAACAACTTGTCATGAAAATACTCAAATTTAACTCTTGTAACTTCTCCATATCACCTAGTCAAGATGTCGTCATGCCTAGAGGCATTCCATAACAATACCTACACACCCACATGACTGCATACCCGAATATCAGTGAGACTCCATAGTCATATCCTCATTTGAATCAAACCATCATCATTCTATACCGTACCACTAGTGCACCTTCGATACAAGCACCTCAAATTACTTTTTAGAACTACTTAAAGCTTGAATCCAATGCTCAAATCGATCATCCGCCACATCTTATTTACTATTATCATTACCTAAGGAATTTAAGCACACACCTCATTAGTTCCTCACTATACCTCTATGCCACTATGATTGATCCATGACTAGTTCTATACAACTGCAACCCTTCCAGCATGGGGGTTGTACTTTTATGACCAAAATGTCCCCCTCACCACAAGATTTTTGATTTCATTGCCTCACTCAAGCAACCTCATCCACCATGGACAAAATTTCATTCACTGTAAACCTACGAATTGTACATGGCCATATCTCTCTCACCTAATTGAAAAAATAAAATTTAAATTATCACCCATTCTTAGCTTTCGAGAATAGTACCCATGACATTTTACGACATTCAGTACATTACAAGGAACTTACCCACTGATGGTAAATGGCAATATTTACACTATATAGCTTCACTTACACCATTATATGAGCACAAAATCCAAATAAACCCTTTATCAAACCATAAATTACATTTATATATCTTGGTGTATAACCGATGCTCTTTTAGCATACTCAGGGCGATGTAAAGATGTTGGGCATTATCATCATTAGAATAAGAGTACAATAATATGTAATTGATGAATAACACCATAAAACATCCATTTATGATTTCACCTTTGTGAAAATATGTATACATTTATTTATTTGTTTTCAATCAAATTTAATTTCAATGAAAAATGTTGTTTACATTTCTTGTTTTTAAAATTATTTCATTTTTTTATTAATTTTGAATTCAGAGTTTTTCCTTACCCTATAGTTGGATCCTATGTAAATTTATCCACCATATTGCATAAGTGTACTCTTATTTCATAATGATAGATTGCATGATGTGTAAGGGTACTCCTAATAGGTGTAAGGGTACTCATAATAGGTGTAAGGGTACTTTCCAACTTGTATAAGGGTAACTTAACTCCTACATAAAGGCACCCTAGTATACATAAGGGTATTGTCCAACTTGTGTAAGGGTAACTTACCTCTTGTATAAAGGTACCCTGGTATGAATAAGGGTAATACTCAGCTATGTGAGGGTAAGTCCCTGTACACATTAGGGTATTCCATAAATCGTATAAGGGCCATACCTTGTTACGTAAGGTTAATCCCCTAACTATGTAAGGGTACTCTTGTCCACATAAGGGTAACCCCTAATTAATGTAAGGGTACTCCTTACATATGTAAGGGATATCCATATCTATGTAATAGTCAGGCTTGGATTCCATAAGTGTTAACCCCCTCACATAATGGTAATTCTTACTTGTGTGATGGTAATACCTATTTGTGTAAAGGTAACGATTAGTGATGTAAGAGCAATAACTATCTCATATAAAGGTAAAATGGCCTACATAAGGGAACTTCTTCTCATGTAAGGTTCTCCACCTAGCTCGTGTAAGGATAAAAAAAATTAATTAAAGGTTATATCTATCTCATGTAAAGGTACATATAAGGGTAAAACCATGTAAGGGTTTGTTAATTTTTTATAATAGATTAAATGAATCTCAGTTCTATGCAGTACATGTGGACCACATATCACATTTTATGCCTGAATTTTCATCGCATCACTATTATGATTATACTTAGGGGCTCTTAATCAGTGATTTATTTGAATTTTCTATGTGTTGTGAGGTAAAAATTTCTGATTCCCATAGTGAGAAAGATTGAGAGTAAGAAGGATTTTTCCATATATGGTTCCTGAAGTCCACTGAAGTTGATCATCTTCATTATTGGCTGAACTTGGTCTAGGGTTTTGGTGGTGAATGGTGGATATATTTATCCTTCATCACAAGATGAACTCATGTGAAGGAATACACTAACAAATCAAGTTCCATTCGAGCTTCTTCTAGGTTCTGATATTAGATCCTTTCATTGTAAGAATTTTATTTTGAATTTTTCATTTTCATTTCTTTCTACCATGTATGGTGTTGCATCCTTCTACATGTTTGTGTAGTATGAGTTTCATCTAGGAACATCCTTATATGAATTATCTATTTCTTTTCTTCTTTCAAAACTTGTTATTTTGGATGTTTTCTTGTCTTTAGTAATAAAATTTGTCTAGTGTTGTTTTCACTATATACGTAAGTCCATAGTGGACTGAAGCATGTTATATCTCTATATTGTTTTTTATTTTCTGTCAAATCATCTATCTAGTGTCCATTATTCCACTTCTATTTTATTGTTAATCAAATTGTATGCATTAAATCGTGAACCCAGTACCTAGATTATTGGATCTTGGTTGTCTCATAGGTACCACCACACCAGTGTAGCCCCTACCAATTGAAATTGAAGCCATATAATTTATAATAATGGGATTGAATAACTTTGATATAGATAAATAAAATGGGGATAGTGATTTTAATCTATGAAGGATAAAGGTGAATGCATTGTTAGACCATAACAATCTACTTAATGCTTTGTGTGGTCCCAAATAGAAAGTTTTTACCCTTTATGCCGATGGATAACCTAATACTACTGAAATAGATATCCCTACTGATGTGTTTAGGAAGGTATGAAGTCTAATAATCCTAAATTTAGGTGATAAAATCTTTCATAAGGTATCTTATGAATCCACTACTTCCCAAATATATTCCAAACTTGAAAATCTATATATGAAAAGATCTTAATAGGATAACTATATAAGAATATATAGTTTTATAATTTTTATATGAATATTGGAACTGTAGTCATGAATTACATTGATGATTTTAATAAAATCATTCTTGATTTGTCTAATATAGAAGTTAGGTTGGATGACGAAGATTTGGATATCATACTATTGACCTCGTTAGATGATTCTTATAATTTAATTAAATATTCAATGGTGTATGGTAAAGATTATTTAAACCTAGAAGAAGTCAAATCTACCTTGTTGTCTAAACAAATCTAAAAGAAGATTCCTAGTCCTATTAAGTAGGAATCCAAGGGGATTAATGTTAGAGGTAGGCTTGATAAGAGAGGGAAAAGAAGAGGTAAGAGCAAGTACATGAGCCGAGTAGGGTCTAAAGGTAAAAAAATTAAATGTTTTCATTGTAAATATCTTAATCACATTAGAATAAATTGTCACCAAAGGGCCAATTATAAGAATAAAACCAATAATAGTGACCATTATTTTGCTAGTTGAGCAATATTTTGATACTGCGGATGTTCTAAATGTCTGTTCTAATGACATGAGTACTGAATGGGTCCTAGATTTAGGATTCACATTTCATATGTTTCCCAAACATGATTAATTCACTAGTAGAATAGAGATTAAGAGTGGAGAGGTTTTCCTAGGTAATAGAAAAAGTTTCCAAATCATGGTGAGAGATATTGTTTCTATAGAGTTATATGATGGATTAGTCAAATCCTTAGAGGATATTAGGTGGGCATCAAATGTGAATAGGAATATTATTTCCCTAGCTGTATTAAAACCGAATGGGTATTCTTTTATGTATAATTTAGTGAGTCTTAGGATCTCTATGGGCTCACTCACTATTATGCGAGGAACCCTCACTAATTTTATTTATGTATTAGATAGTAGGAATCATATAAAACAATTAAATGAATCTATTTCATCCTTGATTGATAATACTATATCATGGAACATGTGGTTAGGTATTTTTGTTTTCAAAATGGATAAATGAAATAAAAAAATAATGAATTTTGAATGATATAACCCTATAAAACTTTCCCTTTTTTAAGGATGATGTTCTTGTTAAATCAAAATGTGTTAGTTTTAAGAGGTATTAATATAGAGATAAAACCCCTTTATAATATGCATATTTTGATTTGTAGGGTCCCTATAGGAATGATTCCTATACTGGGAGAACTATTATGTAACCTTTATAGATGACTATTCATAGAAATTTTGGATTTATATTCTTAAGAAATAATCTAAAACTTTTGAAGCTTTCATAATTTGGAAATCTTGTATTGAAACTGAATATGGAAATAAATTCAGAAAACTTAGGATATAAAATGTTCTAGAGTATTTTTCTAATGATTTAATAGACTATTATAGTTCTAAAGGTATTTTTAGACATAGAAATATTGTTGATTCCCCATAATAGAATAGTATAAGAGAGAGGTTGAATAGGATTGTTTTAGAAAGAGTGAGAAGAATGATCTCATATTATAGTATTCCCATGTCCTTTTGGTAAGAAGTTACTACTAATTATATCTATTTGATAAATAGATTCCCTTCTAGTTTCATTGAATTCAAAACCCCTAAAGAGAGTGGATTGGTTCACCCCTAGTTTAGGACATATTATAATTTTTTGTTGTACTACCTATGCTCATAGTAGGGCTGATAAACTCGAACCCAGGGCTGTGAAATGAATTTTTGTTAGATACCCACATTATGTCAGAGGGTATAAGATTTAGTTTAATAATCATATTTTTCATAAGTGAATAATTATCCATGATATATTTTTCCATGAGGATTATACTAGTAAACAGAATCCCTATGATCATATCCAATCAGAACAAGCCAAACCTATAAGTGTTGAAATTATCTTAAATACTAGAATGAAACCTAAACCTAAGGCTCCCTCCATTAATCCCCCCCAACTAGCCCAAATTGAAAAGTATCGTGCTAGTGTTTTTCTAAATATGAGTTTGAGGATGAGAGAGATGGTGAATTGAGAGATTATAAAATGACTCATGATAGGACCAAAAGAACCATAAGGCCTCCAACCCAATTTATCAAGGCTAATGTTACCACCCTTTACTTTAATATAGGATTTGAATTGGGAAATGTTAAACCCCAGAGTTTTAAATAAGATATTAAATTTTATGAATTTGGGTAGTGTCTTGATACCATGAAATATAAAATAGAATCTATTCTTAAAAACCAAACCTGGATAATTTTAAACAAATATAAAAAGGAGAAAATTATAGGTTGTAAATGGATTTTTAAGAAGAAAGAGGATAAAATTGGTGAAAATAAAATTAAGTAAAAATCTAGACTTATTGTAAAGTCATTCTTCAAATATGAAGGAATTGATTATAGCATGTTTTTCACCCATTATCAAGAATTAATCTATCAGATTATCATTAGACTTTTTTTTGCCTAGAAAGACTTTCATGTTAAAAAATTGGATATTAAAAATTCATTTTTTCATGGTAAGTTTGATGAAAAGATTTATATTCAACCACTTGATTTCTTTTCAAAATATTTTAAAATCAATCAAGTGCGCCTTTTGAGAAATTCGTTATATGTCCTTAAACAATCATCTAGACAATGGTATAAGTATTTTGATTCTTTTATACTAAAAAAAATATTTTAATATAAATAAATATGATACTTGTGTTTACTTTAAATATTCAAAGAATGTTTTTGTTTATTTACTCCTATATGTTGATGATATTCTTATAATTTTTAAATACACCAGGTTGATAAATCAAATGAAAAATCAATTGAATAAAGATTTTGAAATGAAAGATTTAGGGTAAGAAAATAAAATTCTTGGTATGGAAATCACTAGGGATAAAAAATTCTAGGGTGTTGTATTTTTCCTAAACTTCTTATATCAAGAAGGTACTAAAAAGTTATTTTTTAGATAATTTGAAACCAAACAACACTTTATGTTATCCTTATCCCAATCCCCTAGTAGTGATTATGACATTGATTTTATGAGTAAAACACCTTATGATAACATTTTTGGTAGCCTTATGTATTCCATGATATGATCTTGGAAAGATATGTATTTTTTAATTTATACCTTGATCTAGTTTATAGGAAGTCCTATAAATCTCCATTGGCATGCATTAAAGTGGTCACTCGGGTATGTATCAATGTCTTCTGATTTGTGCATTGTTTTTGGAAAAAATGATTCTTATAGTAAATATATTGTTGGAATTGTTGATTATAACTATGCTGTAAATATATATACTAGAAATTGTATTACTGGTTTTATATTATTGGATTATGGTGTCCCTATGTTATGTAAATTCAATATAAAATCCAGTGTTTCCTTTTCCACTACCGAGGCTGAATACATAACATTAACTGAAGCAATCAAATAATACATTTAGCTTAAAATCTTAGTTAATAACATATTTTTATCTTATAGTAATATATAAGTGGTTTTTGATAGTCAACATGCTTTACATATTTCTAAAAATCATTTTTTTCATGGAAGATCAAAACACCTAGATATAAGATTGAATTTTGTTAGGAATTCCATTGAAGAGGTAGTGTCACCAACATTTCAAATCATGAACCATATCTGCCAAATATAATTCATGATTATGGTAGTTCTTCTTGTGGGGTCACGACTAATATTACCCATAATCAACTACCTTATCACCCTACATTATAAAAACTCCCAATCCAACACCAGATGCATCCCAAAACACTAAATACCCAACTCCAAGATCTGGAAGAATAAAAATATGAGTCAATTTCAAAATATTATTCAACTCTAATAAGGTATATTCATAATTTTCTTTCCATTAAAACTTCACTCCATTCTTAGTAAGTGAAATTAGAGGCACCAATAGGTGAGAAAAGTACCAAATGAACCTCCTGTAGTACCTAGTCAAACCAAGGAAACTATGAATCTGAAACAAATTCCCTAACCATACCCAAGACATAAATTTATCTACCTTTTCTAAATCAACTCACATTCATTATTGAAAAACCACATGACCATGAAAGCACACCTATGGGATCCAAAATCCACACTTTAATAACTTGGTGTAAAACTGATGTGCAGGAATCATGATCAACATGATCTCAAAGTGTCTAGAATGCGATTGAAATGTCTTGGAATATATCAGGATGTTGTTGATGAACACAATGATAAAGGAGTGTATGTATGGGTGATGTTATTATTCATGAGGTCCATGAGAACTACCAGAGTATGCCTTAATCCAAAAGGAATAATGAGATACTCATACAACCCATGCCTTCTCCTAAACACTATATTTGTTATGTATTCCTTTATGAACTGAAGCTAATGGTAGCCAGAACATAGTTCAATATTTGAAAACCACTTGGATCCCCTTAATTGATCAAAAAAGTTGTTAATACTTGGAAAAGAGTACTAATTTTTCACTATGATCTGATTTAACTTCCAGTAGTCCACATTTATCTAAACACTACTATATAATTTCTTAGAGAACAACACCATAACATGCTAATGGGAAGTGATCAGTATGAAAAATCCTTTATACTCAAGATATTTAAGATATACCTTGAAATATTTCAACTTATTTGTTTCCATCCGATATGGTGGAATTGATATAAGTCATGCACCAGGCATGAGATCGATCTCAAATTCAATTCCCCTATGTTGTTGTAACCTTGAGAAATCTATTAGAAAGATATCTTGGTATAGGTCTACCATAGGAGGAAAAGATGAGGGAGTCATTGTTTAGTCCACTGTAAGGATCATACTAGACACCTATGATGAAAATAATTCTCTTTAATGTGGATCTAGTCATACTCTTCCTGTCTCAATATCTCACTCATCAGCTAACAAAAACTTATCCCCTTTTAGTGATGTAAAATTCAATCATCTCTGATAATAAAAAATATGTGCTCGGTATCTAGTCAACTAGTCCATACCAATGATCAAATTGAAACCTATCATCTCAATAATAATGGATCTCCACACATTCTTGAAGTCAGAAACGACTATTTAAAATTTTGGAAATATATTAAGATAATCCACTTTCTTTCCCAGGTGTGTATCGATAGAAAAAAACTTATAAGAGAACTTAACCGATAAGTCTAACCCAACAACCAATTAAGTAGATATGAAAAAATGGGATGGGCCTATATTAGACACAGAAATATATAATGTAGAATAAATCAGAATTATACATAAAACTATTAAAGGTACCTCTCCACCATCATCCAAAGCCTACTCAACTATATAAGCCTTGCCAATAACCACTCCATGACACCCATGAGATTCATGAGTCACCTGATTCACAAAAACTTTTGGCATCTACACCCACTTCCAAGGTCTTGTACATGCACCATAGCCTAATTTTTTTTGTTCATCTATGAATCCTTGGAAAATAACCACTTCAGATGATCGGTCTTGTCACATTGGTGACATGTCTTGAGAGAAATAGGACAATCCTTAAGATAATATCCTTTCTGCCCATATTTATAGCACCTAATAGAGTCATCTCTTATATAGGGAGTCAAAGAACCTCTGTTATTCTTTGACTATCAACTACTTTCCTAGCCTCCATCCTATGAAATCCTTTTCTCACTCCTATAATAAGTAATTGGAATTGCATAAGAGAATTCACCTTTAATTCCACTAATAGACGTGGAAGGAGACCTACAACCCTTTAATCCTCTATGATATTCTTTATCATTAGTTCCTTATGATGTACTACCTCATAAGTTTTCATATCAAGTTTTTTTACTTAGAGTTTTGGCTCTAAATAAAGGATGATCTCAAACTTCCTATCCTTTTTCACCTCATTCCCAAATAAAATAAGAACAAATAGGATCAACTCAATGAATCATTCTAAATAGGTAGACACTAAAATTGTCCCATAATGGAGCTCTATAAACTCTTAATCACAATCTAGATTTAGTGCATCAGATAATAAATCCTCAAAGAAGATATCGTTGAATGTCACCCATGTTTTCCCTTCATGTTTACCATCCTGAAGCATAATATCCCCCCACTGTTCAACTACGTATTGAAGCATAAAGGTTTCAATATTTTCCTTTCAATCCTCTGAGGTATCTACTAGTTCGAAGATCCTATTAACGACTCATTTCCAATACTCTATATGATAATGGACTTTAATCCCCTGGAAGGTTGGGATATGTTGGAGTTGGAAGTCATGAGCATAGTCAACCATCATCATCCCACCCCTATGGGATCCTCCAGCCTAAATAGGTTCTAACCAGAAGAGTCATGGCTGGGTTGGTTCTAAATATTAGCTACTGGAACAACTATGGGACCATTATCAACTACATACTCTACCATAATAGGTGGTTCAAATAGATACACAAGATATTTACAAGGAAAAATTTCTTGAAATGAAATATCAAACCTTATAGGAATCCAACAACTATCTAAGAAGACCAATAGTAGATCACAAACACACATAAGGAATACACCAAGGTTCAATCTAAGAGGTTACCCACAAGAACAAGGCCTAAACCAATATGCACTACCCATGAACCAATCCTAGAATTTAGTACCCAAACATTAGTCCTATCCATATATATACACCTAAGAATAGAATACTCAAGCTCAAATAAAATAATGTAAGAAATAATGCACTAAAAAAATATCATAATATCAAATAGAATTTAATTATTTAGGATTTATCTAATGCAAGAAAAAAGAATATGACATGTGATCTTATTTTCCTAAAAATTATGCATGAATGAACACTAAATATTCTAAATGAGTATACCAACATCATGTGCACCAAATAAGGTGAATTAAATAAAGGGTAACATCAAAAAACAAGAGAATAATTTACCACTTTATGCCAAATTAGAGTTCTACTATACAGTATTGGTCAGGCCCTAACATAGTTTCGTACACAATCCCCAACCATCCTATATCCTTTCTACCCTATCCTGAATCAAGTAAAATAAAGGAAACAAGTTAGTGAACCCAGAACTTTTATACTATTTTGTAAAACCCTGGCTCGAATCAATGGGTCCCAAGCTAGAGTTCCACCTAACCTCATGTGCACCTTCCTATATTCAATATGTTACTGACTAGTAGTGAGGGCCAAGAGGAATATCAAGGGATAATATTCAATCAGCATTATACAATCAGAGCATATAATGTAAGTTATAAAAAAAATATTCAATGAATAAATAATAATTAAATAAATCATCAGAGAAACAATGTATACAAATAAGTACCAACACATGAAATGATATTATGAAATGTTAGTTACATAAACCAAAAATATGTAAATTATCCCTATAAGTGGTGGATCTAAGTATGAGGTAAATAAAATATACAAAAGTAGCAGAAAAAATATAGCCTGATTTTATCCTACAATGCCCACATCCTCCTACTAAACCTTTCAATCCGTCCAACGTAGGGCCTTTTCCCTTCACTGGATCCCTAGACATGAAGTATATATGTGCACTGAGATTCCTGAGTAGGGTGTGAGTACAAACTCATTAGGATACAACAAACAACCCTTAACATAAATTTTTAATATATATTGGTGCATTACATGAATGTAAATAAAATGAAGATAAGTAACAAGTATATCACACAAGCATGAAATATGTGCTGGTTACTTAGAGAGAAACACAACCTACTTTAGATCCACATTAGAAGGAACATTATACAGCTACCTGACACATCTCCTTCAATGAGATAGTCCAAAAATATGTCTGACACACCCTCTTGAAGGGATAACCCAAACTCATTTTGACCAAAAATTTGAAACACCCCCCTTTGAGGATAGTCCATAAGACTAAAATTTCATGATTAACTATAGAATATAGGGTAACAAAACATGTAATACAAGATAAAAATGACTGATCAAACATCATTTCATATCAATAAAGAGTTATAATTATCATAATCAACACACAAGAAACATCAATCACAAGCCTCAGAGGGCTACACATGCACACCTCATGTGATCAATCATCAAACATAGGTCTTATGAGGCTACAAATATACACTAATAATCATAATAAGAACACATATAAATATGTTCTAATTATTGGGACTTATTACCTTAGGTTCCACAATGTTTCGATGACAAGGGTCGATGATTGAGGAAACTTTCACCCCATAAAAAATTATTGACATTCCTAAATTGTCATAATTAATAAAATTATGATATAGGTTAAGGAGAATATGCACCCAAAATTTAGGATAATATCACACATACCTGAGGAGATCCACTTCCAGCAATGGTCTAGGTCCAACAATGCGTAGATTCCAAAACTCTAGATATGGGTGTTTATTATACCAATGATAAAAAATTCCTTAGTTAGATAGAATTATAAACCATATATCTAGAAAAAACATGTTGGATTTATGATTATTTTCAGGTTAAAAGAGGTATATCTAAATTAAATTCAAATAATAGTGGTTTTTGGATTACATAAATTAATTCTTAATCATCTAAATTCCTTAGATCCACTAGATTCAATATTAGAAGGGAAAAATTCTAGGGAAGGCCTATGGAGTCTCAGGGTTTGATAGGTCTTTGAGTAGGAGAAATAATGAGTCAAAAAGGGTGGTTAATGACCATTAAAAGTTATTTTCATATAATTAAATCATGTTCTCATGGTTTGGTCAATTGTTTTCCAAACTGTATTCTAATTATGTGAGGCACACCGAATCTCCTAAGAAAATTTCATGATTTGGTCACACAGTTTGTTAAACAATGTGCCAACTAAGCTTTTGGCCACTGAATCATGTAACATGGGTTTTTAGGTGAGTCCTCATGGTTTAATAAACCATTAACATTAACCTCATGGCACCACTTGAGTCTCTACCACTATCCGCACACTTTCTTGGTGGATCAATACGATTTGGGAAAATTGTGCTCAAAATGCACACCATTAAAAAGGACACCAAAACACTGAAGAACAAACCAAAACCCTCATAACTCATCCTAATGAACTCTTAGTCCAAAAAAAAAAAGATTAAATATTGAAACTATCTCATAAAGTACTTGAATAAACCCAAGGCTATTACAATGTTCCCACAAAAATTATTATTTTAATATTAACACCATGATTTTACATCAACCATGTAGAACATTTCTCCCAAATCCAAATCTATAACTAATTGAATTAGACTATCAAAAATTCATCATAAGATATTCATATGTTAGATTATGCATAAATAAACATGTCAACACAATCTATTGGAGACATGACCTAAATATAATATAAATAAAAATATGTTTTTAGAGATATTGTATTGTTTTATGTAAGTATGTCATATGGGATGACATACATGTTTTTGGGAATATAGTTTCAAATGATATAATATATCATATGAGACTACTTTGATAGTCACAGTGTATGACTTTGGCATAAAACATAGTAGTTAATTGTATAATACAATTCACACAAATACCTTATGAACAATATTACAGTTGAATGATAAGTGTTATCATTTAGATCTCTTCCATTAATATCTTTCATTGTTATAAATGTTTTATATGATGAAACAAGTGGGGGGATCGATCAATTTTTATGATTAATTCTTGTAATCCCCGAAGTATTTATTCTAAGGTTTTATAACATTTGAGTAAATTCTATGGAGACTTAGAAATATAACGAGGACTATATAAATAGGCTATAGACATTGATATGTTGTTCACTCATGTGGATTATCCCTACCTAAAATCTCTCTTCCTCCAACTCTCTTTAACTCAATAGGAACTAGTATGTCATGAGAATAAAGGATGATCCTTCCCATTTAATGGATGACCCAAGTTGGTTTGTGGATACACCATAGTGGAGGTAATATTTTAGCTACCTCTTAGATACATTCATCAGGAACATGATGGAAGATAATTATAGTGGCTATCTTTTGTGAAAGGTATGCATAATGTTCTTTATTTTAGTTATACATGGTTTTGGGTTTCAAGCATGGTTGGTCTTGGGAATATGGTTTTTAGTTGTTTCCTATAAGTTGACTGACTATTAATAGAAACTTATAAACCTATTAGTGTTAATATAGCAATGGTATGGGTTTTAATTCTCAAAATCATGTTGAAAGATGAAGTCAAAATTATATCACATGAATGTTTCATTGTATATTATAATAAATGATTGGAATTTTTAATTGCGACTGAACTTACATTATGTGATAAAAAAACTAAGTCGTGGTCATGCCATATAGTATGTGATATCATAAGTGGCAACATAGTATAATTCATTTGGTTTTTATCACATCATCATGTATGATATGGGTTATAGTGTCATCTGATAGTGCCGACCCTAGTACTCAAAATAGAGCCTTGTATCACTAAGGCGCTATCACGACGTGTCATAAGCGGTGATATCCTAGGCACTGCTGGGTTAATATTGATGTAATAGGATATCATAAGCAGTGATAACCATACACTTTCATGACTAATATTATCTATTATAGATTATGATAAATAATTGAAGCATGTTGCAGATTACAACATGGGGATGTCATAAAATACCATATACAGTGAAAATTTTAAATTTTCCATGAATTGAATTGCACAATTTATATAATGTTTATAAATAAAGAATAAGGTATTTTTTGATATTTATTTAATTTATAATTTTTTTATATTATTTCATTATAATATATTTATAATTAATTTTTAAATATTTATGAAACATTTAATAAATAAATATTCCATAAATATTAAATGTTAATATTAAAAATTCTATGGCATGAAATATAATTTAGATATAAATGGTTTATATGAAACTTATCAGTGTAATTTGTAAAGTGATTATAAATTGAAAAATTAGGAAAAATATTATGAAGTTATATTTAATTCCATGAATTGTTCATAAATATTAATATGAATTGTTCAAATTAAAATAAATTTTTGAGAAATTATTTAAACTATATCAGAAGAAGTTTTGATAATAGACATGATCAAGGTTTAAATTTTAAATGTGTTAAATTCTTAATATTTTATAATCTTTGAATAGTTCATATATATAATGTTTATATTACAGATATCATATATTTAAATTAAATTCCATATAAAGTCATGTATCAATTCCAATAAGATGTAAATTAGAGGCACAATGTAGTTTCAGGGGTGCTCTTACACTCTGCAGTCCTAGGGTTTCCCTACTTCCAACTTTCTTCTTCTCTTACCTTTTAAGCTTCTCCCTTTTGGGAATGAAATTTTCGATGTTTAGGTTGAGAGACATGAATTTTCCTGGTGTTTTTGGCTTGAATATACTATGGCTTCATGGATTTAACTTCATTTATTAGATCTCTATCAACAATACTTCATCATCATTCACCCTCCTTCAACGGAACCAATTTTTGGGTCTCTACTATTTCACCCTCTCCATGGACTTTCTTACTTTCGGTTCCACCCTAATGGAATTTTTACCTTTTTGTAGCTACATTTATTTTTAGTGATAGGTTTTAGGATCTTCAGAATGTGAAGATTCAATGTGGTTTATCATTTCTCAAAAGTCCCATGGATCCATGTTCATGAGCTTTATCAATAAAGCCCCAACTATCATTAATACTCCTATTATGTTTCATCATTTGTGGGTATTAGTGTTTTGGTTTACCCTTATTATGGATTGATCTGATCCTTGTCACAACCCCTCCCCCCAAAGGAACCCCTAAGATGATAATGAAGGAAGATGAATGATAATGCTTGAATATCCACCTCTAAAAGGACATGGGTTGGATACTATCACCGATGGTATATCAAACAAAAAATGGGAGGCATTACCCTCTAAGAATAATATGAGTAATGAAAGATAATATAAGACCATCAATAACTCATACTCAAAATAAAAGTAATAAAAGACCCCAATATATGCATGTAATGTCATACAAACTGAAAAACTTTAAAAAAGGAACTAATAGTACCAAAATAAAATCCACATTAATGACCTTGAAGCTCAAATGTCTCCTTAATAACTCCCATGAGAATTTAATGTACAACCTGATTACCAACCATTTCCTATGGACCTGAAAAACAAATTCTATATATTGAGGTGAACGTAACATGTATACTCAGTAGGATCCTCCCCAGAGCCTCTTTTGAAAATGTGAATAAAGCATACAAAGTCTGATAAATAAACAATGAAACTAACTCATCACTTAATTAGATATGTTAATTTCACAGCCTCACTACGACTCTCTCACCAAGTATCACATACAAGTAATAAAATAATATTCAATATAATATAAAAGTGAAGGTACCCCATTACCACTTCCCCACTGGTTTGAAACTATCACCCCAACACCACACATCACGATCAATCTCACTCCAATAATACACATGCATCAAAGGAAACTATATAATAACCCACAACCCATGCCCTATATAATTTCATCACCATCACCACCTCTGGATAGTAACTAAGTAGTTTCTAGGAGCCACCAAATCCTGTACACTGTGTACTACACCTCAATACATAACATCCCATACATAGTATACCTATAATAATCCTTAGGATACTATATCCAAAGATACATGTGTGTGAAATGACCAAAATCCCTTATATCCTTCAACACACATATATAGGATGAAAACCTCTTTGTATAAGAGAACATAATAATACTAGGAAAAGAGAGCATGAGATAAGGGGTAGTCACCCATCCATCCTCACTAATTTAGATGTTGGAGGAAAACACTCCTATAGTCTACTGGGTGTTAGTATCTGCACTGAAATGGGTGTGGTAGAATATTAAATCACATAACAAAATAAATATAGCTCACAAACACACTAAGGGAAACTCCCTAACCTTAAATTCAACTACACCTATCACCTCATGGACACCCAAACTACAAAACTAAAAACTAGATATCCTATAGGAACAAAAAAATTTCAAGAAACTTTCCATTAATTCTTGAGTTGAAAATTCCATATTTACATAATTAATAACCAATAATTCAGAGTCAAACATTAAACTCCCAACCCTAAGGGTTAAATTATTTAATATTCATTATCATTCCATAATTCAAAGTACTATAGGAATAATCATAAGACACAATAAAAAGATGCATAGACCAAACACAACTAGCTATGTTAAGAAGTGGAGAGAGGAATACAGAAATCAAGAAACCTAGTTGTTTGACCATCAATGCAATAAATTCATATCAGATAAGAAAATAAGCTTTCAATTCATTAGAGACTAGAAATATCAACTTCAACTCGCTCCATCAGTCACCATTCCATCTTCAACACCACTATGCATATCACCAAACATCCCTCCATCACCTACATAAACTACTTTCACAACCCCTAGAATCCCGACCCATTTATGTTCAAATAATCAACAATCCTATTCTCACATCATGTTGAATAATAAGGCTCCACATAAAGAGCAAGAACACATGACAAAAAGTAAATAACAAACATTTAACAGGGTGTTTAGGCCCTATAACCAAGGCATCCAACCTTAGTAATCAAATAGGTTCGCTCACCCCTAAATAATTATCTTTAATGAAGAAAAAATTCATTACCATCTTGAATTAACCGATTCATTTAATAGAGGTTATAACTACATGCGACGTAAGGCACTAGCTATCAATAACTATAAGTTATTTAAACATGATCCAAGCATCACTTTGATTTCCATCAATTATAAGGAATAATGATAAAAATTAAGCATGGATATATATTTATCTCAACAATAATTACCAAATTTACATTATTTATCCAATTAAAAGTATAAAAAACATGCTAAACCACAACATCAACAAGATATGACACACTATATAATTAATCAAGAGGAAAACCGTCAACACAGTGTAAACACATGTGGTCAATACAACCCAAACCAAAACTCATTATTTAATTCTGGTTTAAACTTCATTAATGTTAATTCCATTATAACCCAATTATATATAGAATGATAACCCAACAAAATAACTTAAAATAAGGTAATCAATAAATCACCTACCTCGATACTTTCAATGTTCTTTAAACAAGAACAAAAAAACAATCGTAGATCTCTAATTAATTCTCCTTTAAGGAATATACATCCCTTCTAGGATTCTAGGAAAAAAACACACTAATAAGAATACAAATAAATCCACGATAAATGAAGAAGATAAACTACCATAGCATGGAAAATTAGAGTGAGAGAAAACAAAACCGAATAGAGAAGAAGCTATAAGATAAAGAGGAAAAAATCACCTCGGATCACCATAGATCATCACATGTGGTTTTAGATATTCTAAATTCACCCTTATCTATCATTTTTTTCTTTATACTTAACCAAGAGTTCTCTTCAGATGATTTTTTACTTCATGCATCTTCCTAATGCTTCAATATTTTTTTCATCACTAGTCTCCATCTAGATCAATTGGCGTTATGAAAATGGTCATGTATTTTAGGTAGATCTGTGGGTACTAATGGATGGGTGTCATGGGATGTGTATAGTGTCAATGATGATATGGGAAGGTGGTATATCACAATAGGATTGTAGTGTGGTGGTGTTTGAATCAAGTTCTATAAGATCTCTTCTACCGTATCTTCTTATATGCTAATTTCGAAATTTCAAATTTTGGGTTTGTATTTTTACTTTATAGTTTGTATTTATAGTGATCTAGGTTACTGTGAAATTCCCAATTTCCTAAAAAAATGGATTTTTAGAAAATAAAAAAAAATGTATTTGACCACCAATTAGATGTAAATATAATGTTTTCATATTTATTTAATTACATAATGTCCATAATACATGGATTAATTATAAAATGTTTATAATTTATTTATTTAAGAATTGTTTATAAATATTTTATATCATGTTTAAATTTAAGAGTTTTTCATTAATTTATTTTATTACCTTGTTTATTATTCATGAATATAATTTTTATATTACTAATTATTGTATTATTTTTTAAAGTTTTAAACTATTTCTATAAATTTTCTTACGTGCATCTAAGGAGTTACATGCTATGTATGACAATTGATTTATTTTTATTCTAACTTAAATTTTGATGTATTAGATAATAATCTTGAATTTAATGGTTGATTATAGTTTATAAATATTTTATGTTAGAATTATAGTGGAATTGATGCCTCTTTTGAGTAATGAATCCTTTGATAGAGGTAAATTTTGTCATATTTCTTGTTGGATTGGTGACTTATACCTTACCAAGAAAAGTTGGGGTTGACAATATGTCTCTCTAAGATTACTATTGTGGGTATTATTGATTTCATATGATTATAATCCTTTTCATCAAAGGGTTTCACATACCTTATGCATGATGAAATTTATATTTTTATAAATATATTAGGATTTAAATATGGTTTAGTAACACAAGATATGAGTTTTTTACCATATAAGTCACCTTCAAAAGGGGTTGAATTGAATTTTAAAGAAAACTCACAATTTTTCCCACTCAAGATAATAATTATCCAAAAAGTTATAAATTATTAATAGATCAGAGTAATAACAAATATTAAATACCATGGAAATTAAACATCTTAGAAGTTAACACTTAACTGAGGTATATAAACCCATAAAAATAAGAACAATACAAATAAAACAATGAAATGGAGTTTATATGAAAATAAATAAACTACCTTTTAATATGATATTAAAGGATATAAAAATTACAATCAAAATAACTCTTTATTTTTAATTCAATGTGGTAGGAGGATCATTACCTATATCTAAGCTATACAAGTTACAATACCTACGAAAACCATCGATCAAACTAATTGGAAGATATAATTCATTTCCTTGTAAATTTTAAAAGACATTGGATGTAGATATCTCTATCCTCAATATCCTCTTCTATCACCTGATTGAAATCAAGCCTTATCCCTAGACTTCATCAAAGTAAAATCTCAAAAAAATAGATTACATTCCCTAAAATCTATTTGAACAAACAATATCAGAAGTAAATGATTATAAAAATAAATTTTATAGATATTTTAATAAATTTATCACAAATGAAAGCTCAAATAACACATTGGAAATATTATACAAGGAGAATCTCTTAGAAAATGAGGTAGTATACACCTCTTAATTGATGGTGTTACAACATTTACTGTTCTTTGTATATTGGCCTCTATTTATAAGAATTGGTGTAACAAAATTCTTTAAGTTCTTTGGGGATAATTGTTATCTCTAAAAAATTAAAAGGTTCCACTCTATCTTTATTTTAAATGATTATGATAACTTTATGATACTACAAAAATTACAAGAATAAGAATCAGATCACTGGAACATGTGAATTAGAAGTTAAGTCGGCACAAAAATAGAACTAACAAAACTTTTATTAAGTACAAGTAAATAAAGAGTGTGTTGTGATTCATTACAACAATAGAACTGAAAGATGTAATTTTAAGAAAATGGATCAATAGGATCTCCCTTTTTTATAATAAAAAAACACAACAAATAAGAGAGGTTATATGAAATAAAGTGAAATATAAAACTCCATATCTGTCCAAAAATCTTACTCCCTCATATATATTCAATGAATGAAACTTTTACCCCTTAAAAAAAAACTTCTTCTCTATAATTTATCCTTAAAAACTTTCTTAAATTATCTTCCTTAATTTCCCTTTAACATTTCCCCCTTTGAGATTATTAAAAATAATAATAGTAAAGGAAAAAAACTAAAGAGTTAAGTAAAATCAATAAGAAAGTTAAGAACAAGGGGAAAGACCTCGGTGAAATAATGAAGTGACATATAAGAATAAACCAAATATCTTGAAGCTATGTGAGAATCACCTAAAACAATAAGTGTAAGAATAATCTTAAAATTATATATTATACATAATTTTTTTTTAATAATTCATGAATAAATATGAAATACTTAGGTATGTACAAGAACAAACTACAAAGAGGGGGTCTTCATGAAAAAATATGTAATATAAATAAAATAAAGTAAATAAATACCATTCATAAGGTTTAGTTTAATAATATATAATATATAACGTCTATTAAAAGTTCTTTCAAAACATATGATGTACCTACACAAAGAGTTATTACAGTTCTATATAAGAAAATAAAGTCCTCCCCCTTTCTTGAGGATAATATAAAATAAGAAGCGGTTAATGATCACTTAACATTGATCATACCGGTCTTATTATTAAAATATTCAAATATCTAAAAATGTAATTTTAAATATATTAGTAAGAAAATATAGAGTTCTGAATAATTCAAGAATAATATCCACTTTTGGTGGCCGATCTCAAAGGAAATGATGTGTTATATCTATGTGTTTAGTTCACTAGTGATGTGCTAGATTCATAGACTAATAAATTTTCCTAATACTATTATAAATAATCAAAATATGAGTAAAAATCATTATGAAATTAGTGAGTGTATACTGAATCCATAACAATTTAGCACTCCAACTTCTAGCTGCTACATATTTATCTTCAATAGTGGAATGTGTAGCCAAATGTTTCTTCTTATTAGACTAAGAAACTAACACTTATCCAAGGAAATGAAATGTTCTAGAGGTATCTTCCTATCCATTATACAAACTCTAAAATCAATATTTGAATATCTTGTAATAGTAAAATTAGTCATGGAAGTATAAAATAGTTCATATTCCAAAGTTCCTTTAAGGTAATGAAAAATATATTTGATTGGTTGACTAGAAGTCTGGTAAATTAAAATTCCAACAATCCCTGTATTTTTTTTGATCTAACAGTTTCTAGGATTCATCATGATCAAGTTTATATGGGGTACCAACCAATGTACTTATATTATAAGTAGTATCAAAACCAAAATGTTTTAGTAAATCTTTGATATTATTATATTGAGTTAATAAAGTTCGTTCTAGTTTTTGAGTTATTTGGAATATGAGAAAGTAGTTAAGTTCACCAATCACACTCATATGAAAGTCACATTGCATAAGTTTTGAAAAAATTTCCACAAGTTTTTTTTAGGTTGAACTGAAAAATGTTTCATCCACATAGATTTGTATGATTATAGTGTTATTAAAAATTTTCTGGATAAAGAGACTAGGATTTTCCATTCCTTTAAGAAATTCATTTTGAAGTAAAATTCTAGACAATCTATCATACTAGGCCCTCAAGGATTGTCTATGTCCATAAAATTACTTAGCAAGTTCATCATACCATTTGGTTTTTCGATATAATCCTCCTTATAAATATACCCCTTAAGGAATACAGTCTTTACATCTATTTGAAATAGGATAAAATTAATATTAGCTATAAAGGAAAATAGAATATAAATATATTCAAGTCTAGACACCCAAGAAAATTTTCTCCATTGTCTATTCCATCATACTCATTATAACCCTTACAAATGAGTCTATATTTATTTAAAATAATAGCTCCATTCTCACCACACTTATTTTTGAATTATAATTTAACACCTATAACCAAAAGTTCATTAGGAAATTCAACCAAAGTGAAAAAATTATTCTGTTCAAATTGATTATGATCTTATTAGTTAGAAATTACCCAAATCACATCACCCAAGGAATAATCTATCATTTTAGGATCAAATTAAGATAATAATGAAATATTCTCACATTTATTTCATAAATAAATTTTGGTTTTAACTAGTTTATCTACACCAACAATAATATTATTAGTCGGAAGATTTTTAAGATTATCTAGTTTCTAGGTAAAAAGGAAGGTTGTTCCTCATATACCAAATAAGTATATTCCATTAGGATTTATTCCACAATGATAGTTACCATTGTATGTGTTTCAATATCTAGAAGTAAATCAGAGGGAGTTTTAAAAGTACAAAAAATATTATTTTCATAATCTATATATTTTAAATTTACATAAGGATTGGATTCATCAAACTTAAAATGTATAGTTTCATCAAATATATGTATCCATATATTGAAAAGACAATAATCCTTACTTGTGATTGGGTAACCAATTCATCATATTTCAGATCAAATGTTTCAATATTTTATTTAGTGTTAAAGATGAATACCTTGTATCATAAATCTCTAAAGTGGATATGTTTTGGATTCCCTATATTCTATAATTCATAAGGTGTTTTAATCAGAACCAAATTAAGTAAAACCTGATTTATAATGGAATAGTAAGTGCTCACTATTTTATCCCAAAAGTTCATAGCAACACAATATTCACACTATATAGATTTGAAACTTTCTTAGAGTGTTATATTCCTCCATTCAACTACCCCATTATATTTTTGTATTCTTAGTGATGAAAAATCATGTTTAATTCCTTTTTCACTATAAAAAGTTTCAAAAAGTAGAATTTACATACTCACCACCATGATCACTTTAGATAGTGATAATATGAAGGTTTTTATAAATTTTTAAAGAATAGGAAAACCTTTAAAAAAACAAGAGTTTTGATGATTTAAGAGTAAGAAAAGGAAACCAGGTATATCTGGTGTAATCATCAACTAAGATATACATATAGTGTTTTCCTCCTATACTCACAGTTTTTATACATTCATAAAGATCCATTTCCATTAAATGTAATAATTAGAAAGTTGATACTTCACTAGTAGGTTTAAATCTTGATTTATATTTATTTATATATTGAAAAGGTTTATAGAGACTAAAATAATTAAATTTAATGTTTTGGATGATCCTTTATAAGTTATATCTTAGAAAATTTAGCTAAGTTATAAACCTTGTTGTATCTTAAAATTCTATGAAAAACTAAATACTTATCCTTAATTGCCAAGAGACAAGGAATGCTCCGAAAAGTAATGTCCTCTAGATTAATAGTGGAATAAAATTAAGGTCCCCTGGGTTGTATTGCTTGCTTTATTTGAATAAAAATTTGATTTGGATGGATAGTTGACTTATGCTAATAAGGTTGTGCTTAATACCTGGAACATAAAGAACATTCAAAATCAAAGTTTCATTAAAAAAAGAAACATCATTAGTTTATATAATTTGACCTTGTGTATTTTCTTCAAAAGAAACATGCCCACCCTTTGATTTTTGTATGTTACAAAATTTAGACTTGTTTCCAATCATGTAATGAGAATAGATGCTATCGATATACCAAATATTTTTGCATGCTGTTACTCAACCTATTCTTCCAAAATCAATGAAACTAAAAGTTTATTACCCATTTTTTTGGTTCTTATAATATTTGAAAATAAAATTTCCATGTATGAAATTTATCCTACCCTATGGTGCTGAATTTCTTCTATTTTATTTGAAATATAACTTTCATAAGTTCCAATATATTAAATTCTAAGTAAATTTCATACATATATTTTTAATCACTTGAATTTATTAATTATTTTAATAATTTTAACATTTTTTACTTTATATTAATTATTTTATATGTTAATGGTTGGGAAGCATTGGGAATTTCATCTGATGAAAAAGGAAGAATGATAGAGTAGCATGATACCTGAAGAATGAAGCGAGACAAAAGAAAATTAAATAGACAAATAAATTCAAACTATGAAACTCAAATTCATGTAATAAATGGTGATATGAGCTCATGTAATTAGATATTTATAAAAAAGGGGGTCTAAAGGGTAATCCTGATAATTCATGGAATGACACATCCCGTCACACCGTGAAACTAGTAAAAAAAAAGAATTAAAATTCTAAATTTTAAGAATATTGATATTATCTCATATCGACTTGACTGAGGACCAATATGTGTGATTGGGGCACATTTAATGAGATATTTTTGACTCTAATATTGACATTTGGGTGGATCAATGCCTATAAATACATGGGTTGGACACTTCTTTTGGTGATGGGAATGGGAAGACCGAAGTTTCACTGAAGGATTGTCAATCAACTATACCCACTATACTGCCATCAATGTTCTAGGTTATTTTATTTTTATATCCCTTCATGAATAACATTAGGCGGTAAGTTTTCATTATTCCAAGTTATGTAATTGAAGGATAATTTGCTATTGAAGTTTTATTTCATTCTTATTATAGGGATGGGTTTCATATTCATACTTAATTTCTAAATCTCCCCCTTATTCTCATTTCATAACCATTATGATTTGAAATTTGGAAATATTTTAAATATAAAACTAATAATATTGATTTTTTTCATGATAATTACATTATTCATTATTATTATGTTTAAATATAGTGTTGAAGAACCTAACCAATTAATAAACCCAAGTAATTGAACATACAAAATGTGTAATTTTTAAGTTAGGGAGGAAGTGTGAAGGCCACATACTCCCTCATTTTTGGCTCCAACAACAAAAATAGCTAATTAATAAATATTTCAATAGAAAATGAACCTAAAAGTACTAAAATTTTCATGTCTTATAAATTTGACACTCCAAAAGAATTCATTTCTTCACTCTTTATAAATCACTTAATTTTTTAAAAATTTACTGCGATCATATCATGGTTTCAAACTTAAACTCACCACTTACTATACTTAATTAGTTATTATCAATAGTTTTAGTTAAAATATAAATTAATAAATTTTATTATCTTTATAATAATTAATGACACCCTGTGGTTGGTCTCATTTTAGTACCATTTTTGGGGATAGTTGCATAGAAATATTAGGATAGTTAGGGTTTTTTCACATTTTCAAGGTTTTAATTTTCTTTATTTATTTTACACTTGGTATTATTTTTATATAATCCTAGGTCTAGGTTTACATGAGTACTCAACTAAAGTAATAAACAAGGAAATTATTTACTATGATCCTAATCTTGAAAAAAATCAAAAGAAATAAAAGAAAAAATAACTTACCATGGATAGAATAGGGAAAGATCGATGAATATCCATAGGTGTACCACCAAGATATCCAAAGTAACAAGCACCTAAGGAATACAAAAATCTAACAAACATGAGACCAAAACAAAGAATTCTCATTGCACTAATAGTGACCAATTATTTCAAGATCAATATAAATATCATAAAAATGATCTCAAACTCTATAAAATTATCCAAGATACTGTATGAGGACCCCAACTCACATCTATGGAGTTTCCTAGAGCTTTGAGATACATTATAGTTCTATAATATATCAAGTGACACTATAAGCATTATATTGTTTCAATTTTCTTTAAAGGATAGAGCCTGTGAGTGAATCAAAAACCCACCTTGACACTCAATCATCATATAAGGTGATATGGTAAGAAAATTCTTAAACTATTTCTTTCTTCCATCAAAATTAAATTGATATTTGTTTCAATAATATTAATTTTGATTAATTTGGTATAAAATCAATTTATAATCTATGAGAAATATTCAATGATTTGATTAGGAAGTGTCCTCACTATGGTATAGAACTGTGCTTTTTGATTCAAAAATTTTAAAAAGTTTTTTTTTACAAAGAAATAGATCCATTATTTACATTTATTTATTGATGAAAACTTACCAAAATATTGTTAAAACTTACTTGATTAAATAGAGAGAAACAACTTCGAATGGAAATATGAAGGAGGTAAAAAATAGAAGTTTACATGGTTGACAACAATGGATGTATGAAAGATCAAATAGAAGATCTGAATAATAATATGGATACCATGATGGTCCAAAAAAACCCAAGGTACGTACATTGAAGAGGTTAATTATATTGACTAAAATCATCAAAAAAAAAAATTTCAAGGTTGGTAGCCACAACACAATCACGGTCAGGGGTATCAATAAAGGAAACCGAGATATCAAACACCACAAGTATCATCAATGTAAACCCAAATCAGTACCCAAGATAAGAATTTGGATATTTTCATTTCCACCACCAGGGATTCCAAAAAATAATTGACATATTCTTTAAAAGAACAAGGTCTAGATATCATGGAGCTGAAAGATGATTCAAGGGATCAAAATGTTGCATTAATAAACTTGTAATTATAAGATTTCCAGATTACCAATCAATTTAAGGAGATTCATAGATAAGTGTTTCCAAGTGATACAAAGGTTCACCCATGGGGATAATTGGAGGATTTCACCTTTATAAATGGAAAATACACTATAGAAAAACCTGAAATAAGAAAAAAAATACCAAGAAAAAAGCTAAAAAATAAGTATAAGAGCTATAAAAGAAGAATGGAAATGAGAAAGATGATGAATAAGAAGTAAGAGAAAATACACAACTTCTATATAGGCCATAATTACCATTTCCAGAGAGGAAAAATCATGTTAAATTTGATACAAAAAATGAAAGTTTTTGGAATATTTTAAAAAATTACATATTTACATTCCTTTGGAAGAATAGCTTTCCAAATTTCAATGTATGAAAAATTTATGAAAGAGTTGGTGTCTAATAAGAAGAAATTGGAGTATATTAGCACCATCCCACTCAAAAGGATAATTCTATATAGTCATATCCAAATATTTATTGAAGAATCAATAATACCCAAGTAGTTTTTCAATTATTATAAATCTTAGGACCAAAAGATTTTGGAAAGCACTGTGTGACCTAAGTGAAAGTATGAACATCATTTAATACACCATGATCAAAATACATGTATTAGAAAAGATTAAGAACAATAAATTTTCACTATATCTAGAATATTTGATAGTGAAGTACCTCAGATGTATGATTTAATATATTCTAGTTAAAGGGTAAAAATTAATCCTTAGTATATTTCTTAACACTAGAAATGCAATAGGAAAGGAAACCACTCATCCATGGAAGACCATTATTGGTAACTGTAATAACTTTGATCAATGTACAAAGTGGTTAGATATTCTTGATATTTGGTAGTGAACAAGTGAGTTTCAATATTCACTGAGTGATGAAGTATTATGATGTAATGGATAATGATCTGGAAGAGGAAAAAAATCTTGATACTGAAGATGTTGTGGGTTTTAAGGAAAAAGTGAAGTTAGATGCTATCTAGAATGAGGAAGAGGCTCTAATATAGGTGAAAAGGAAAAAATAAAAATGAGACAAGATTACCAGATATGGAGAAACAATTGTTATAGATATGTTTGAATAGGGACAACAAGTATAGATGATCCATTATCTTGATCTTGGTTTTTATGGGACGATTAAACACTGATTGTAGCATACTGACCCGAGTGCCATATACCGATGCCCCGATTCGGTTTGTTACATGACATCAAGCATGCCTCCCTATATTCTTGAGGTTTTTAATAGTATTGAGGGTATAATATGTCACATGGGGATACTATAGATTCTTTATTTGTGTAATAACACAATATAAATAAATAAAAAAATAGCCAAAATAATACAATAATAAATAACCAAAAAATAACAATCATCACATGAAGAATCCCAAAACAAGGATAATGAAAAAAAACTAAGGAAATAGATATTTCATTTCATATAAGTATCAAGTGTTAAAAGAAAACCCAAAACAAAGACACACTATAAACTCCAAAGCGGGTCCTGAAATCATGTCCAATTCCCTCATCCATTCTCTATTCAGAATCCCAAATCACCCATCTAACATAGTGATCTTGACTTTATCCTATCCTGAAAACATGAAGTCTATTCATGTCCCAAATGTAAGCCCAATTATGGTGCGAGTATAACTCAGTAGACCACCACCATTGACGTTTAAAGAAATATCCAGTCTATAATAGTGTATGTAGTTGTATAAAGAATAAAATAAAAATGATATAAGTAAATAAGTTTCACATTTATTATTCTTTAGTTAACCACATTGGCCCCCAGGTTCACTGTGACACCTAAGATAATCATACATACTTAGGTCCGTGATGGATTCTAAACTATTCTCCATAAGGATTTTAAAATTATTCTTTCATGGGATTTAGTTATTCAATTTAATTCCAATTTCATTTTTGGTACCTTGGAGAATCAATCCATGTACCATTATCAAAAATAATTGGAGTTTCAGTACAACATCATTATCTTAGGTACTTGGATAATCAGTCAAACACCAATATCATGGGTACTTAGAGAATCATTATAGAACCAAAATATCATTTACTTAGAGAATTAAGCCATAACCAATTAACATGCATGCATCAGGTGGCCTAGAGCATCAGTCTGTCCACCCATGGGAACTTGGAGCATCAATCTAGCATCCACACCACATTTTTCACAATACATATCAAGTTTCAACATTATTAAACCTTTTTATAAAACATTCTCAACATGATACAATTTCATTTACAACATATCCATTTAACCCAATTTCCATCATTCATCTCACATCTCATTGACACTTCCATGTTAATCCCAAAAACCATTTATAACATGTAAAGATTCCAACACATTCATAATTGGTTTAGTTTCATAAACCCTCTAATTTCCCTTTTTCATTCCATTATTATCATTCTAAAGAAAAATTGACACACCCCATGGGTTTCCATCATTCCCGGTCTCATAATCTCTAATAGATCTAATGGAATCTAAGAAGGGTATCACAATTTCATGGGAATTAAATTCTATTTTCTAATTTAAAAGTAATTGTGAAACATGGAAATGAAATGATACAACTACAAAATAAGATCATTGTCAATACTATGGGAATTATCATATAGACCACCTACCTTAGGGCTGTTGACAAACACTCACCCAAAATTAGCCTTTAGTTCAAGGTAAAACAACTAAAAAAAGAACAACTGTAATATCCTCAAGATTTAAGCTTGGATCCCCTTTAATTAAATATATCCAACCATAAAACATCATAATTATCATAAAAGAACATGGATATATCCACAACATATTAGATCTATGTTTTCGGGAAATAGAATAAGAAGATATCTTGGAAGAACTGTCAAGAACAGAGACTTACCGGTAAATATGGATCTCCAACGAGCTTTGAATCTCCTATAAATTGCGCCCGGATTAAAGGAACTCACCTCTCAATCATTGGGAGAAAAATGATTTTGTAAATATAAGAGTTTTGGGAATTAATGAGTAGTTTTTATCTTAATTCAGATTAAATCCATGAATTTTGGGCTTCCAACTGCATGCTACATAGTTAGGCCGCACAGTTTGTAAAACCATGTGCAAACCATGCGGTACTTACTATCTTAAAGAAACCCTCTCATGGTTGGATTTCATGGTTAGAAAAACCACACACCAACCATGCATTTCCCCTCTGTTTAACATTACACAATTTCTATTGATCACCCACATGGTTTTGTTAAACCGTGTGCCAATCGTGCCCCTACCCAATGCCCACTGTCTTGCCTTGCTTAGTTTTCTGGAGGAGGCTGTGCAATTTGGAATAACTGTATTCCAACCATGCACTGCCAAACTCAAAAAAAAAACTTCCAAAAATCACATGAATGCACCTGAGACAAGCCCAAACTAGATGTAGATTAAAATAAGGGAAAAAGAATACCTGAAAATGAGTACATGATGCCTCAAGAAAGGTAGAGGTCTTACAATCTCCCCACCTTATAGTATATTTCACTTGATCTATACTCCCAAGAATCAATAAGATTTATATGTGAAAAGTTTAGGCCATTAGGACCACATATCTACTTCCCTATCCCATGTTTCCTCCTGAACATGACCATGATACCATAACACTGATACCAAAGACATAGCCTTTACATGAAAAACATTATCACTATTATCTATACCATAAATCAGATTCTCTTGAAAGGATGAATTAGACTAAAGATCAACATCATCAACATCTATCACATGAGAAGGGTTGGGGTGATACTTCCAAATATGTGACACATAAAAAATATTGTGCATAAAACTATACCTCTATGGAAGAGACAATTGATACACCCCCAGTCCAATCCTATCTATAATATTAAAAGGTCTAACAAACCTTGGTGCCAAATTTCCCTACTTACAAATCTATTAGTGACACAATCTCAACAATACCTGAA
This sequence comes from Viscum album, assembly GCA_963277665.1. Lineage (NCBI taxonomy): Eukaryota > Viridiplantae > Streptophyta > Magnoliopsida > Santalales > Viscaceae > Viscum > Viscum album. Next base: position 36,782,091 of record OY728127.1, on the reverse strand, counting down.
AGAAAACATGACCACCAACTATAAACTAAAGAGGCTGATAATGCTGATTAACATAAGACTTATATCTACTTTACACTATATCCATAAATTTACGAATCAACTGAACCTGTTATGACATATCCTACATGAGACTCAGTCCCGAAAACTCTGACTCACCCACCTCCATCCAATATAAGGGTGATCTTCATGGCCTAACATAGAGTGTATTGTATGGTGTCATATGAATAGTTTCCAAATAAATATTGTTATAGGAAAACTCAACAAGTGCTAAGTGCTTCTCCCATGTCCCACCAAAATCTAGAATGCATTACCATAGCATATCCTCTAACACCTGAATATTAAATTCTAATTTCATGTATTTTTGTGGGTGAAAAGATATAATTAGAAACACCTAAGTACCAAGTGTCTTCTTCAAGCCTTTATAGAAGCATAAAGTAAAATGAGGGCCATGACCTAAAACTATACTCCACAACACCCTATGAAAATAGACAATCTCCCAAACATACATATCACCCAAACAATCAACCGTGAACATTTTTTGGATTATAAATAAATGGGATACTTTTTTCAATTGGTCCAAAATCACCATATCACATCATTATTCCAAGGGGTCCTTATAATACCTAAAAAAAGTCTATGGTAATATCGTCCCACTTCCATTTTATAATGTAAAATGGTTGTAATAAACCACCAGGTCGCTGATGCTTATCCTTCACCTATTTATAGGTGTAAAATCATGTCACGAAACCTATAATCTCCTTTTTCATTCCCAACCCCCAATACTATCTATGAAGGCCATGGTACATTTTGGTCAAACCATGATGCATTACCCAATTTGAGGCTTGGAACTCATGCATCGACTCCTCTCACATACAATTAGGCATGACAACACAACCCCAGACATATATGATCTCATCCTCATCTATAGTCCAATCGAAAGGTGAATACCCACCTTCAAGGATTTACATCAAGTCCAAACACTCCAGATCCTCATACTTCCTCTCATAGATTTGGACCATAAGTGTGGAATCAACTAACAAGGATATGAGGGTCATCTTCTCCTAGACCTCTTTAACCTCTACATGCATCTCAACAAGTAAATCCATTATTTTCCACTCAAAAATGGACTTCTAGACTACTTGATTCTATGTATTTTGGCTCAAAGTGACAAAACCACTATTTTATTTCCCCATAATATATTACAACTCAAAATCAAATGACTACATATACACAACCCATATATACTACTAAAGATTCAAATATCATTACAAAAATATGGACTTTAAAATTTTATGGTCGGTGTACAAAATAAACCTTTCACCCAAAAGGTAATATCACCAACACTTTAAGGAATAAATGAGATCACACATAAGATAATTCAGTTCACGTGGAATCAACTGTCATGATCCATATTCCATGAATCGATCACTCTATATCAACACAACCCTAAGTCCAATTCTAGATGCATCAAAAAGCAAGGTATACTCTTCACTCGACTCAGGTAGGATAAAAAATTGGTGCAGTGGGTAAAGACTTCTTTAGCTCTTGGAAGGAATTCTCACTTGTTCTAAACTATTAAAATTTGATATCCTTCTTAGAAAATCCCAAAAGTAGCACTAAAAATGAGAAAAGACCTTAATGAACCTTTGGTAATATCTTTCTAAACCCAAAAATATCCAGATATCCAAAAAATTCTTTAGATTCTCCCAAGAAACAACTAACTAAACTTTCTCTAGGTCCACTGAAACACCTTCCTCAAATATGATGTGACCCAAGAAATGCACCTTGTCGATCCAAAATTGAAACTTAGATAACTTAGAATATAAACTATGCTCTATCAGTGTACTTAGGATGATGTCAAGATGTTTTTCATGATCATCATGAGTTTGGGATATAAGCATAAAAGGATCATTTTTCAATCCAAACAATATTACAATGAACTCATACAAGATAGACCTTCTCCTAAAAGCAGTCTGTTGTATATCAAAAGTTTTCACTCTCAACTAATGACACCCTAACCTAAAATAGATTATGGAGATCATACAAGAACCCATAAGATAGTAAAAAAGATCATCGATATGTAGAAGAGGATAAAAATTCTTATTTTCATTATATTTAACTTCCTTTAATAAATGAAAATGAATAATTTACCATCAGACTTATTGAAAAACAAGACTGGATAACCCCAAGGTGACATACTCGGGAAAATGAATCCCTTATCCATCAATTCTTCTAGTTGACTCTTGAGTTATTAAATCTCTACTAGTGCCATTTTTCAAGGAGGAATGGAAACTGGTTTAGCTCTAGGAATTAAATCAATTGTAAACTCAACATGTCTCTCAGGAGGTATCCCTAAGAAGTATTTAGGAAACACATCTTAAAACTAATCCACTATGGGAGGAAAGAAACTATGATTTACACCCCCATAATATAACAAAATACTCACAAACTGGGTGGTGAGATCCTCCATTGCTGATGAAATGGCCCCACACAGCCTGCCCAAGTATCCCATTCTTCACGATGAATATATCAATCACCCTCAAGATATGTGAAATTTTCTCTCCTAAGGTAACAATCAATGTGGGATCAGTATGATACCATCTAGTCCATAACCAAAATAAAGTCAAAATATGAGATCTCAAGTACATACAAATCCCAAAGGAAACAATACTCACTAACCTCGAGGGAACACCCTTTTCATAGACATTATTCCTTTGAATGTAAACCTACTGAGGGTGTTGATTATCATAGTAACACACAAAAACTCCACTGTCAGAATCAAACCATTCACAAATTAAACTAATATAAAATAATGTGAGGCTCCTATATAAAATAAAGTGTTATAAAGTGTATAATCTACAATAATCATACCTTTGACTATCGATGGCCCCACTTTTCTATCAACAAGCGCATACTGAACAACAAGCAATAGAACCATCCCTCTACATTGTGCTCCAGTCCAAGTCCCCTGTGCTACACTAATTTGTTGATAAGGGAAATCTTACCCTGAAGTACCACATTCTATGCCCCGATCGACATGTTTGGTAAAAATCCAATTTCTTAAATGGTATGGGGTATAAGACCCCCTTCTAGTGCTATGGTTTGACCCAGCTCCTCTATCTAAACCCACCAGTCTAGGGTTCCCATAGTACCTCTGTAAATTTCCCATCCTACTGCAAGTTTTACACTCCCTTAGTGGTATGGGACACTGAATATGAATGTGAACCAACTTGAGTAACCAATACTTCCCCCTAGATACTCTATTTTACACTGATCTAGTGAATGTTCTCGTAATGAAACTTCCTACCCTTGGAAGATGTACCTCCTAGTAATCTAGTAGAAACCACCTATACTCCACTAGAATCCTCCTTTATGTTTCCTTTAGAAATGAGAGATTAATTCACTACCTCAATAAACATCTTTAACCAAAATATATTAACTTGGGACTTAATATCACATTTAAGTCCATCTTAAAAAATTCTCATCATAGATGCCTCATCTCCTACCAGTGCTGGAAAAAATTACAAAAAGTCGATAAAGTGACTATCATGGTCTATCACTGACATACTTCCCTGGGTCAACTACATAAACTCTTCTACCCTCTCCTACCTCAGTGTCTATGGATAAAAGTATTCCACTAACTTATTTTATAAGTCCTTACATACCATACTCTCCAACTATTCCTCCCAAGATAGGATATCCCACCAATGATTAACTGGTCCTCATAACGTATAAGCATCCGAATTGACTCTTTTCTTTAGAGGAGTCTCTAAATGATCCAGGATTGTCTCGATAGACTCAATCCAGAACTCAGCTACCTCAGGTCCACCCTCCCTGGTGTATGTCAGAGGGTTATTCAACTAGAAATATTATGTTAGATCATTTATAATCTACAAAACCTATCTTGGGTATCTTTATATGAACTTCATAAAGAGAGTGAAATTCTCAAAAAAATTATCTTCCTCTCATTCACCCAGAGCTATCAAGGCCTCTTGTCCCACTACTGGAGGCACATTTCTAGCAATGTTCTCCTGTCATATAAGTAAATTTTTTTGTCATGGATCCATGTATATACAATGAAAATCACACATATTTGGACACATAACACATCATCTACACATTTTAATAAGAGAGATTCACATAAGTACACAACCAGTTGTCCCACATACATTGTACCATGGTCAAAATCATGGTGCTATCAATACCCTAAACCATCCCTAACCCATGTCGTGTATAACATAGGGCAAATAACTTTCCATATTTATAACTTTACCTTTATTCAAACCCTTTTAAACTATTTAAAATTAACACATTTAACATATTTTAACCACTATAATTTTATTATTAGGAACCATTTATTTTTACTTCAAATAAATAAAAGAATTTTTATTTCTCATAACCCACTCATAACTTTCATTTCCATGCATTCCTAATATGATATATGTACCATAAATTCCGAAGTGCCTAGAATGATGCATGCATACTCAAATATCATCATATTGGGACATAAGTGAAATCTAATAAAATGATAAATTCACACAATATGTGAATCACCTAAGGAGAAATAATATTCAAATTAACAAAAAACATCAAGAAAAACAATACCACCTTGGGAACTAGGGTTTTCCCCCACACACAGGTTAGATACTACCATGAAATATCTCATTACCAAGTCCTAACTCAAACTATCCTCATTTATACCTTTCCCAAATAATATAATGACAAAAAAGACCCGGGTTCCACATATTGGTTCCCTGATATGGTTTGTTACATAACCTAAAGTAGGCCTACCCATATTCTATAGGATTTAAACTTGCAATGAGGGTCTAATATGTCACATGGGGAGACTATACCCTATTTATTCAAGAAATAACATAGTCAAAATAAGTAAACAAATAGACAAAATATTCTAATAATTAATATCCAATAAAGACCCAACATCACATGATGAATCCCAAAATAGGGGCAATGGCCATAAACCAAGGTAGTTGATATGTAATTCTATATAAGTGTCAAGTGATAAAAGAAATCCCAAAATAAATAAGCATTGAAATCTTCTAAGAGCTTCTAGACATTATGTCCAGTTTCCTCATCCATGCTCCATTCCAAATACAAACTCAACCATCTAACATAGGGATCTTAACCTTATCCTATCCTGAAAACACGAGGTCTATTCAAGAACTAAATGACATACCAAGTAGGATGTGAGTACAAATCAATAGTCCACCACCAATGGTATCTAAAGAAATATCCATTCTGTAACAGTGTATGCAATTGTATAATAAGTAAAAGAAAAACGATATAAGTAAACAAGTTTCACATTTATTATTCTTTATTCAAACACATTGGACCTTGAGTTCATGGTGAAACCCAAGCCAATCATTCTTAATTTGGTATGTGTCGGAGTTTGAACCATACACTATAAGTATTTTAAAATTATTATTTCATGGGATTTCATTATTTAATTTAATTCTAATTTCATTTTCAGTACCTTGGTGCATCAGTCTAGGTACAATTATCATGAATACTTGGAGAGTTAGTCCAAAATAATTATATCAAGTACTTAGAGCATCAATCAAGAGCCAATATCATGGGTAATTAGAGAATCAATCTAGCACAAAAATCTCAAGTACTTGGTGAATCAGTCTAACACCAATTCACATGCATGTATCGGGGGATTAGAGCACCAGCCTGGCCATCCATTAGAACTTGGAGCATCATTATATCACCCACACAACATTGTTCACATTTACATACCATGGTTCAAAATTATTAACCCTTTTTATCAAAAATTCTATACATGGTACCATTTCATTTACAACATATCCATTTAAACCAATTACTATCATTCATCTCACATCTCATTAACACTTCCATGTTAAGCACAAAAACCATTTATAAGAAGTTAACATGCCAACACATTCATAATTGGTTTAGTTTCATAAAGCCTGTAATTATAATTTTTCATTCCATAATTATAATTTCAAGGAAAAATTGGTACACCCCATGGGTTTCTATCAGGCTTGGTATCATAATCTCCAATAGATCCAATGAAATCCGGGAAGGGTCTCACAATTTCATAGGAATTAAATTATCTTTTCTAATTTGAAAGCAATTACATAATATGGAAATGAAACGATACAACTAAAAACACAACATCTTTATCAAGATTATGAGAATTATCATATAGAACACCTAACTTAGGGTTTTTTTATCAATGCTTGTACAACCTTAGCCTTTAATTTGAGGTAGAACGATGAAAAATTAAGAATGACACTATGATCCTCAAGATCTAGGCTTGGATCTCTTCTCCTTAAATAGATCCAAACATAAAATATCATAATACCCATAAAGTAAAATGTATCTATCCATAAAAGATTATATCTAAGTTTCTAAGAAATAAAATAAGAAGATATCTTGGATGAACGGTCAATAATGGAGATTTATCGGTGAATATAGATCTCCAATGGGATTTGAATCACCTAGAACAAGCTCTAGGATCAATGTGAATTGCATATCAAGCCTTGTGTGAAAAAGATGTTTGGAAATCTAAGATTTTAGAAGAAAAATGAGTCATTTAGATATTAATTTTGATTAGATCCATGAATTCTAGCTTTCTAACTATACTTTGAATGGTTAGGCCCCATGGTTTGGAAAACCATGCGCTAACCATGCAGTACTTACTATCTCAAACAAACCCTCATACGATTGGATGGCATGATTAGAAAAACCATTCACCAATAGTGTGTTTCTACTATATTTATAATTTCATAGTTTCTCCTGATTACTCGCTTGGTTTTCCAAACCATGCGCTAACCATGCACCCACCCAATGCCCACTGTCTTTCCTTGCATGATTTCCAGGAGGAGGCCACATGGTTTGTGAAAACCATGTTCCAAACCTACACTTCCAATCCCCCACTAAATAAACTTTCAAAACTCCCCTAAACACACCTGAGAATATCCCAAACCAAAGGATATTAAAAAAAGGGTAAAATAATATCTCAAAATGAGTACGATACATCTTCATAAAGGCTAAGATCTTACACTTATGGATTTGACTAATGAAAGTAGATCAAGTGCTACCCACAAGAAGAGTGAAACTAATTTAAAAAAAAGTAAATGGGACCAACCATATAGAGAAAACCATTTTTAACCATTTTCAATCCTAATTGGGAAACTTCTTTCTAACCTTATATCACTTGAGCTCAAAAGAGGTAATGTTGAGTTAAAAAAAGAATGGCTTCCAAGAGGCAGCCTAAGTTTTTTTATTCCCTTTTAGGACTTTTGTTTTTATTGGTTTCATAGTAATTAGATTTAGTTTTATATTAATAAATTATTTTAAGATGTATTATTCAATTCCACTTATATTTTTGAGATTTAATGAACGAACCTTATGATTTTATGTGTTGTTTACTTTTATAGGTTCAAATTAAAGGCACAAGGAGTAGTAGTTGCAAAGAATTAGATTCATTATAAGGGGGATATATTTGGAAGGAAATAAAAGAGGCTGCATGTGATTCATGACATGAAATGTGAGTTTATGATGAGAAATATTATTGAAAATAACCCAAGAAAGGGATCATTAGAGTTCACAACCACAATAACACCCCAAAATTTTAAAATATGAACATCATATTTGATAGTGCGTATTACACACAACACCAAGCATATAAAGAAACATAAATTCTTAAGAAATTATGATATATTTACTATTTTAAATGAATTATATCTATTCTATAGAATGAAATTCACACAATACTGAGTTATCCTATCTTACACGCAACCACTATTTTCTTCGATAACTCGTGCTACCAGCAAGAATGATTTTTACAGAAAAATAATATGCTATTAATATTATTATTTAATATGATATTTATTACCTAGTTGTAAAATTTTTGGTTAAATATTATCAAATAACTTATGAAAATATATGGTTGAATTCATTGGTTACCAATTAATTAAAAATGAATATAAGAACCAATTGAATATAAAGGAAATGTTTTTATAAAAAACAATTTTTATGCACCAAATGAATTTTATCCTAATAAATTATATTAATTTCTATTAGTGAATGATATTAATATAATTTATAATTTATATATTCAATAAAATTATTTTAAATTCATCCAATGTATTTGATGGTCATAAGATAAGAACAAATCTAATTTTACACATAAAAGATGTATTTTTCTAAAGGTAGTCTTGCCACATTTTAATAGCGCACTTGTTTTACAAATAAATTTTGATACTTCAATAAATTTTATTTAAAAAATAATAATTTTTAAAATTTTAATGTCAAAATTATCTTAGTTTGAATTTTTGATATTTTACTGAGAAGTTTCATTTTTTGATGAATAGTGAAAAATACTAAATTTTAATTGAAAACTGAATTTTCAACTAAATAATTTATAAAGGTAAATTATATTTTAGATAATTTTTAAAGTAAAATTAGATAAATTACAATTATTTTAATCTATTTTATTTTATTTGAATCATTTTCATATTTAATTTAGTTATAAAAATATTGTAAACTTTGAAACATTTTCACTTTAAAAACCCACTTTCTCATCCCATTTGTGGGATTAATTTTAAATTTTTTCCACTTCTATGAATTGAATTTTTAAAAATGAATTTCATATTTTTAATAAGAATTATTTATAATGTCTAATAAGGAAAACTTAATTTTTGACCAAAGTGATTAATGAAAGCCATTAAAATTAATTACAATGATTAAGAGAAAAACTTTGTTTACCAAGGGACTAAACTTTAAAATTAAGGGAAATAATGTCATATAACATTTTCCAAAACCCATTGGATATCATTATTTAGACATTATTCCCTAAATTATAAAGTTTTATTCATTATTGGAGCCACTTGACATGAAAAAACATGGGTGGAATTCCCTATTTCAAAAATGTACAAGTTTTCCACTCACCCCACTTATAAAAGGCATCCCCTCTCCCCCTTATTCAAATATCTCAAACTAATTTTGTTTTTAAAAGAACTAACCAAATCAATACCAAACTTACCTCCCATCTATAACATCCTAACATGGGGTCCACTTAACTCGTGCCTCGAGTTTGTTGGTTACATGAACTCAATCACACCTATCCATATGCCAAAGGTGGATGAAGAGCAATGAGGGTGTGAAGGTGGTATAGTTGGGAGACTATAACGTCACGCCAGAGTAGAAAAGAATATAAAATAATAAACATAAAACTATAGAAGAATAATATTTGAACAAATAGAATAAATAAACAAATAATCAGTGAAATAATGAATAATAATTGAACAATTGATAATATAACCAAAAGCCTCCAAGGCATAGTCCGATACATGGATGTATGGCATGAAAATACAAAAGTTAAAAAAACAAAAACAACTCCACTATCATCTTAGGATAATTCTCATTCCTATTCTCTTAAGATCCATCTATAAAAAAGTAGATCAAAAACCTGTATAAGGGCTCTTTACCTTAATCAATACCTCCAGACAAATAATATTCTCAGGTACCAATGGAATCCCAAGTAGGGTGTGAGATAAAATATTATTAGGCCACCACCAATGGTGTCTATGTGTAATCCAAGAAGTTATCATAACTAAACAATGTACAGGTAATATTAATTAATTAATAAAACTGAATAAATAAATAACCAGCCTGCTCAGGTTCTTATAGGACACATGGCATGTCTACCTGCTTTAGCTCACAGCTGGAATAGAAGTATAAAAAATCACTATATATATATAGTAGTAATATATATATATATAGTATAATTATATATATTAAATCCACCTATATGAACCAAGTATATGCGAACGTAAGTGACCATATACCTAGAATACTAGTACTGGCTGGACTGGGTGTAACCGAGACATCCATGACTAGTCTAACAAGCCTACAAGCACAAACAATAGGGTACATTACCTACATCACGATAAGAGTGTAAGATGTCATTAATGACATCGGAATGGTGAGTGAGCCATCATTTCATCACTCTAAATAGGGAGCGTGGCTCCTCAACCCAACGTCCTATATAGTATCACCGGTTTGAGATGCCATACTCAACAACCAATGTAAGGGATAATGGTTTTTTCCATGATCAACACCCCTTACCATTGTATCACAAACTGTATAAAGGAATATTCATTTATAATTAAAAAGGGCCTGAGGCAACACCTCTCATGCTATATATTCATCAATCCTATATATATATATAAATAAGTCATTATGCATATTCATGTCTACAATATAACATATAAGAAAAAACTTCTCATATGTCCCATTAGTAAAGTTCAATTACATAAATTTCATTATAATTATGAAAGAGGATTTAATAAGCATAACCATAAGGTGTGTTCTTACCACCCTTTACAAGTCATTAAACATCATCATTTTGTTCATTTATAGAAAGACAAACATCATGTATAAGCACTTTCATTAAATACTTACATCTTATTCAAGTAATGGAAACCATTATGGTATATGTGAATTCCATTTAATTCAAACCATTAAATTCCATATAACATGAAAATTCAATTTATAAAGCTCATGGAATCACTTAGAAGGTGACATGGGAAATAAGGAAAATAACTACTTGGGTAATTCCAACTTTAAGAGGGAAAAACACCTAAGAGGTGCCTTGTTTCCATTTAAACATCCATATAACAATGAAATTTCTATTGTAAGTCTAAGATGAAGCTAAAGAGTCATTCCAGGTATAAGTGAATTTCATTTAATCCACACATTTCATTATTCAATTCATTAAATTAAAATTATTCCACTATGTAAAAACCATCCCGACTAATTCCAACTGTACAATTAACTAAAACATGGAAAATTAATTTATAAGGCTCATTGGACCTTTAAAAGGGTGACATGGGAAACAAGGTAATTTCCTACTTGGGAAATTCCAATTATAAGAGGTCCAAGCACCTAATAGGTGCCTTGGGTTTCATTTAATACCCATATCTCAGGGGAAATTCCATTTAAAGGCTAATCCATAAGCTAACTAGGTGTTTTGGAAATTAAGAATTTGACCAAAAAGGGAAATTTTACTTGGCATACCCATGGGGTGTCCATAAGTGAAACCAACAACCTCTAATTCACTAAACAAGGATCAACAAGCATGAATCAAGGTGGAGGGTTCAGTTTGATATGAATAATACAATATAATGGGGATTCTTGAAAAAAGTTGGCATGTTACACAAAGAAATAGCTATGAAGAAATGAAACTTAAAGGGAAAACAATGTGACTACATACCTTAAGGCCATAGATGACCCCTCGCTCGATATCGACCTCATATTTGAAGCAAGTTGGAAGAGATCTGGGAAACGGTCCAATACCCTAAAGATAGGGAAAATGAGATTGCACCTAAATATCATGATGGATATGAAGATAAAATTAGATAGGATGTAATAGAATAGTGGAGATTATAGAGATAAGTCTAATGCTTCCGAATGATCAAGTATCTGACACCAGATTCAGAAGTTAGCTCATAACCTAACTTGAGAGGATTTGAGCTCAAAGGGAGAAGAGGATGGGTTCCATCCAATGAAGGAAGAAGGGAAAAGAGAAAAGAGTTAAAAGGTTAATTGAGGGGACAAATGGTCATTTCTCCCCAAAAATTGGGTTTCATAGTTTGGATGCATGGTTTAGCCAAATTGTGTGCCAACCGTGAATCTCCCACTACCTAAGGAACCCACCTCACATGGTTGTGACACATGGTTTTACCTAACTGTACACCATCCATACAATGAATAGTGATTAGGTACTTTATAAGTGGCATTAACTATGTGTTTTGGGATCATGGTTTGGGAAAAATATGCGTAACCTATATAATTCATAGCTTCTAACCTCTATAAGTTGCACAGTTTACTGTTGTGGGCCGCACAGTTTTAGACAAACTGTGTGCCCTATTCAGAGCACCCAAACTTGTTATTTCTGGACCTGGTTCTCAAAAAACTCAATGAGACACTAGTGGAACCTATGATTCCTTTACCCAAGTCTAAAAATATTCTTTTAGGTGATCCAACTCTTAGAACTAAGTTCCGAATCTCTGTTCAAAGAACGACCTATCCAGTAAACACCAAAAGTTAAAATTATCTTGAAATTTTACCTTTTCACAAAACACGGGTCAATACAACATCCCCAAATTAGAAATTATCATCCCTAAGAATACTCAGAGAATAAGTAAAACAACACCTGATCTATAGGGGTCGTGATGTCTTGATTGAACAGTCATGTTGTGTTCCCAAACACCCAACACACCTCAAAGTACTTCTTAGGTATACACTGATAAATCCATCAAAAACTAATCCAAAACTCAATTTAAAACTGAAAAACTAAAATAGTGCTTACTAGATCCCTTTTATCTAAAGAAAAAATCACTTAACAGTCTCTTTGAATATTTTGATGATGGTGCTTCCCACCATAGTTCTTAGCCTTAGAAAGGGGCCAATTCCAAGACACAGTACCTCCACCATTGGAATTTCCTATGAAGCAAACAATAAGTATTCTAGAGACACTCCTAGAATGAATTATTTAGATAAGATAACCTTATTACATCTGAGGATATATTAGGGACCTCATCAATAAGAAATGGTTGAATCCTAATTGACTATGAAATAGTCACACACGATTTCCTTGAATGAAAATGCTGACCTAAAACACCATGCCTGCCTTAACCTAACAACATGCTTAAAATAGGATCCTTATGACCATAAACATTGAACAAAATGGATCATTACTCATTCCAACTCTAGTTTACCACCCAAAAAATTCTCAACTTAGACAACCGACATATTTTCAACATAACCATAATGACTTCTTCCAAGTCATCTCGTATTTACCATGAGCACATTCACTGAATCCCATACCTAACTTCCAGTGATGATCTCAGATCAAACCCTCAATTTATCATTAAAATTTTCATTCCTCAAAATGAGTGAGGGTGTAGTCCATATTTGACCCACCAGAATCATTACCCTTTTAAACATCACATCCGAGCCTGACTACAAATATTAGATAAAATCAATTTCAAAAAACTGAATTCCAAGGAACCTACCTAAGTTAGTCCATATCCAAAGTTTACAAAGAGAAATTAGTACAAGTACAAGAAATCTACATTAGATAATTTATTGATCCTAGATCGGTATACACATAGTGGTCAAGTCAGAAGAAACAACTGGTGTCTGATAGTATATTCAAGGCGCTCGTACTTAGGAACCCAAGTATCACTCAGGACTAACCATGTATCAATAAAAACTAGGAATCCAATGTGAAAGTAAATAAATATCACTTATCTATATCAGTAGATTTTAAAAATTTAGTGCGGTGTAAGACCAATGCTCTCTCAGTGTACCCAAACAATGCCAAGATAGGGAACATGGTCATCATCAAAGAAAAAGCACACTAAGAGGATAAGAATAAGGATCAAGAAACTCCTATCATATCAAGGAAAAGTGTTTGGTATGGTTTTAAACCAACCATATATAACCACTAGAAATGAAAGTAGTCGAACCACTAATGGTCGACTTCTTGGAAGAAGCTCAGCCTCACCTTCCAACACATCAACATTAACCGATCACCAGCCTTTACCACCTGAGGCATCACACGATTCCTCAAATTAACCACATAAGTCCATCCAAGATCAATGATGTTTATCATAGGTTTTAGACACAACCAACCACATAAAATTCATGGTTTTGAACAATCACATACATGATTCAAAACTTGCAAGCCTAAAGAGAATTCAAGTAAGCCTGACCATTTCCAATGGCCCTCTTTGGTTTTACTCTTTCTACTTGAAAGGACATGTATTTTTCAAAACTAACATGATAATACCCACCTTAGGAGTGTCCTAGTAGTCCTAAGAAAAGATAGACCAACCACTCATAAGCGAGCTAGACAAAATTCTCTTTAAATTCATGTGTGACACTCCTCAGAGTCACACTCACAATGCCAAGGTATTTGGAATGGAAATCAAATCCAACCTGACCAGCATGTCAAGACACCAAATCCACTTGGAACACCATTATAATCATTGGAAATAATTTTGTCCTTCAATTCCTATGTCACTCTACTCCATAGATGACCTGAGAACGTACTCAATAGCCCAAGGCTCAATGATTTTTCTGAACTCAACCACTTCGTTATATCAATTAGTAACTTGACAGGTACCACATATATCAACGCATACTACCATAATAATTCATGAGAAAAAGAAACATCTTGGATACTATCCATAGGTTTTCTACCCTATGCATTCAAGTATCATACAGATCACATAAAAAATGAGCTAAAATGCACATTATCCCAAACGACTGCAAAATAGACCAAGACCTCTCGAGTCTCCCAAAGTAAAAGAAACAGGGTCACAAGACCTAAAAAGTAATATACCATCACATATGAATGTCTAACCCACTAAAACCGAGCATTAATTGATGCTCACACCCATAACAAGGGTCAAGGATACAATGAACACCCATCTGAACAAGGGTGTCATTTAGAAGCTAAGAGCCCTACCAGGGACAACAACACTAGAACAATACCATATGGTAGAAAGATCATAGAATCATAGCATTTGGAAAGGAATTTAAACTATAAGGGTGATACCTACCTCAAGAAATCCCCTTAAAAACATAAGTGTCAAACCCATCACTAGGTCACACCAAAATGATTTAACTAGGACCTATGACTATCACTTAATCCATTACTAAAAAGGATATGGCCTATAGAAAATTCTCATGTTTTAGTTCCAAGGGAACTCAAAGAGATTCTTAAACTACCCTTAATAGAGGGTTTAAATTAAGTTAACCACTTAAGGTTCCATTTTAAGGTCATTTAATTAATTCAAATTTGGTATTTAAACATTTAAAATATTTTTAAAATAGAACACCAAATACCAATTATAAGACATAAGTAGTTTAATTATTAGGGCTTTAAAACACCCATAGTATGTTATCTCATAATAAATATGCCCCAAATGACCTACTTGGGTCAATTTGTGCATTTTAGAATTTAAACACACGATCTCCATGCCCGCGTGATAGAGTCAAAAGCCTTTTTAGAGGAAACCAATTTATTACTGATCAAAATTAAACATCTTTTAAATTTATAACCATTTCAAGATACATCAAGTTCATAATTAATGGTTTGATTATATGAATTCCCATTAATCAAAACCAATTTACTTTAAAATTTGAACTAAAAAAACTTCCATATATTAACAAGTTTCTAAATATGTTTAAATCACAAATATGGTTTGAGTACATGGATTACCTTTCCCAATTATAAGGTTCCCAGACACCTTACAACTGAAAACTGGCTCCCACTTGTTCATAATCAAAATTTTCATTCCATGCAACCAACTATATATTTAGATCATAAATATCATGTTATCATAATAAAAAAAACATAAGAAGCATTCTAATAAGCTCAGAATCGTGATATATATACAAATCATGCTAAGTACATAGGCAGCATGACATATATCACCTATCATGGAAAAAAATTAATAATTAATTTCACTCTAAGAGTCACTTTAATTTTAATTTTGTGCTTTCTAAAATATTTAAATTACTTAAAATGGTTGAATTGAATGGATTACCATTTCTAACCCATAAGGGACCATACCCCTTATGAACTAAAATATGACACCCACTTAACCCTCACTATAACACATTCCAGCCCATGCGACCAATGGTCCATGGGTCAAAATTCCATAATTGACTACTTAAGGTGTCTACTTTAACCTATCTAGGAAAAATCTATTAGGTTAAGGCATAAAATTTAAGTATCAATCATGTTTTCAAATCCTTGCAAGAATTTTCAACATAATTCAATACATCTACAAGGAATAACCAATATGCACAAGTAATGCATGTTGAAAATTAAACATGTCATGGTAAGAGGAATGACCTATTAATCATATCGTGCCTATGATGATGTATTCTAATAAAAATCCCTCATCTCATCAGGCCTAGGTGAAATAAATCAAATTTCAAAAATACCAATATCAATAAAATCATAACATAAGTGCATCACTCAATGGTGAAGTTGTATAAATCAATAAAAATCAGAATCAATAAATGCAATTACCCATCCTAGGTAATTTGGGTTTACCTTGTACAAGGGTTAGATATGTCCAAGAATAGGGTCAATTCCAAATCCCTTTAACTCCTAGTCTCTTTTCTAATACCCAAATAGTATAAATAAGGAAAAACAAAGGCTCTGATACCACTTGTTAATGTATCGACTTGGGGTCTACTTAACCCATGCTCTGATTCGATGGGTCACATGGCCTCCAGCGTGCCTCCCTATATACCAGAGGCTGCCGACTAGCAATGAGGGTGTGAAGGTGGTATAGTGGGAAGACTATACCCTCATGTAAGAGTATAACAATTGATAAAATAAACATAAAACTTTAGAGAAATAATATATGAATATATAGAATAAATAAATAGGTAAGTTGCTGAAGAATGAATAAGAACTGATCAATTGATAATATAACCAAAATCCTCTAAGGTAGAGTATGATACATGGATGCATGGAATGATAATACAAAAGGTACAAAAGAAAAAAAACTTCTCTACTAGAGAATCATTCTAATTCTCATTTATCTTCTCCTAAAATCTATCTATAAACAAGAATATCAATAACTTGTAGAAGGGAACTTTCCTTTAATCAATACCCGTAGATAGACAATCTTCTTGGGCACCGAAGGCAGACCAAGTATGGTGTGAGATAAAAATATTAGTTGGCCATCACCAATGATGTCTATGTATAATCCAAGTAGTGATCGTAACTAAAAAATGTATAGGTAATATTAATTAATTAACAAAGCTGAATAAATAAATAACTATCCCGCTCAGGTTCCTATGAGACACCTAGTGGGCCTACTTGCTTAAGCTCAAGGTTGGAATGGAAGTCTAAAAAATAACTGTATATATATATATATAGTAGTAATATAAATATATAGTATAATTATATATATTTAATCCACCTATATAAACCAAGTACGTGGGAATGTAATTGTCAATATACTTGGAATACTAGTGCTAGCTAGACTAGGCATAACTTAGACATTCATGACCAGTCTAATGAGCCTATAATATCAAAAAATAGGGTACTTTACCTATATATTAAGAAGAGTGTGAGATGTCATGCATGAAACCTGAGATGGTGAGTGATACATCATTTCATCATTCTAAATTGAGAGTGTGGTGCCTCATCCCAATGTCCTACATTGTATCACTAGTGCGAGATTCCATACTCAACATCTGATGTAAGGGAGTGTGATTTTACGTCATGATCAACACCCCGTACCATTGTATCACAACCTGTATAATTTTTTTTTCATTTATAATTAAAAAGGGCCTAAGGAAACACCTCTCATGCTACATATTCATCAATACTATATTTATAAATAAGGAATTACACATATTCATGTCTACAATATAACATATGAGAAAAACCTATCATATTTCCCATTAGTCAAGTAAAATTACGTAAATAGATTTATAATTATCAAAGGTTATTTAATTAGAATAACCATAAGGCGTGGTCTTACCACCCTTTACAAGTCATTAAACATCATCATTTTTTTCATTTATAGAAAGGAAACCATCATGCATAAGAACTTTCATTAAATCCTTAAATCTCATTCAAGGAATGAAAACCATCATGTTATATGAGAATTCGATTTAATTCAAACCATTAAATTCCATATAACATGGAAATTCAATTTATAAAGCTAATGGGATCACTTAGGAGGTGACATGGGAAAAAAGGAAAATGAATACTTGGGTAATTCCAACTATAAGAGGGGAAAACACCTAATAGGTGCCTTGGATTCCATTTTAACATCCAAATAACAATAAAATTTCCATTTTAAGTTTAATATAAAGCTAAATATACAATCCATGTATAATTTCATTTCATTTAATCCTTACATTTCATTTTTCAATTCATTCAATTAAAAGAAATCCACTATTTAAAAACCATCTAGACTAATTCCAACTATCCAATTCACTAAAACATGGAAAATTCATTTATAAGCCTCATTGGACCTTTAAAAGTTTGGCATTAGAAATAAGGAAATTTCTTACTTGGGAAATTACAATTCTAAGAGGAAAAAACACCTAAGAGGCTCCTTGGGTTCCATTTAATACCTATGTCTCAGGGGAAATTCCATTTAAAGTTCAATTCAGAAGCTAACTAGGTGTTCCTATAATTAAGAATTTGAAAAAAGGGAAATTTAACTTGGAATACCCATGGGGTTTCCATAAGTGAAACCAACTACCTCTAATTCAATAAACAATGATCAACATGCATGAATCAAGGTGAAAGGTTCATTTTGATATGAAAAATACAATATAATGGGGATGCTCGAAAAAATATGGCATGCGGGACAAAAACATAGATATGAAGAAACGAAACATAAAGGTAAAATAATATGAACACCTACATCAAGGTCTTAAATAACCCCTCGCTCGATATTGGCCTTAGATTTGAAGTAAGTTGGAAGAGATCTAAGAAACAGTCCAACGTCCTAAAAATAGGGCAAATGAGCTTTCACCTGAATAGCAAAATGGATCCAAAGATAAACTCAGATAGGTGGTAAGAGACCATGGGAACTTACCAAGATAGATCAAACGATTCTTATGAATCAAGGATCAGACACCAGATGTAGAAGTTAGCTCATAACCTAACTTGAGAGGATTTGAGCTCAAAGAGAGAGGAGTATGGGTTTTATACGCTAGAGGAAGAAGGGAAAATAGAAAATATTTATAAGGTTAAGTGAGAAAAAATTGTTGTTTCTCCCCAAAAACTATGTTTCATGGTTTGCCCGCACAATTTAGTCCAATTGTGTGCCAACTGTGTGGCTCCCACTGCCTAAGAAACTCACCTTACACAGTTGCGCTATACAGTTTTTCCTAACCGTGCACCAAACATGTAGTGAATAGTACTTAGGTACTTCTTAAGTGACATTAACCACGTGGTATAGGCTCATGGTTTGGGAAAACATTGCAAAACCTATGCACTTCACATCTTCTCACCTCAATAATTTGCATGGTTTGCTACTGGGGGCCACACGATTTTATAAAAACTGTGCGCACTATTCAGAGCACCCAAACTTGTGATTTATGCCCTCAGTGATCCCAAAACTCAATGAGACACTGGAGGAACCTCTTGGTCCTTCACCCAAGTCTATTTTTTTGAAGTGATCCAACCCTTTAAACTACGTTCTGAACCTGAATTCAAAGAATGACCTATCTAGTAAACACCAAAAGTTCAAATTCTATTGAAAATTTACCTTAGCCAAAAACACAGGTCATTACAACCTCTGTAACTTAGAAATTATTGTCCCCAATAATCCTTGTGGAGCAAGGAAAACAACTCCCAACCTATAAGGCTCATGACGTCTCGATCGAAAGACTTTATTGCATTTCCAAATGCCCAACACACCTCAAATAATTTCTTAGGCATACACTGCTTAAGCCATCAAAACCCGATCCAATTCTTGATTTCCAACCAAAACATAGAAATAGTCCTTACCTGATCCCTTTTATATATAGACACAATCATGTAATAGTCTCTTTAAATATCTAGATGATAGTCCTTCCCACCATAGTTTTTAGCATTAGAAAGGGTCCAATTCTAAGCCACGATATGTCCACCATTTGAATTTACTACCAAGCACACCCGAAGTGTTATAAAGACACTCTTGGCATAAATTATTTTTCTAGGTGAACCTTATTACATATGAGGCTATATTAGAGATATCATTAGAAATAAATAGTTGAATCCTGATCAACTAAATAGGAACTAGTCACACATGTTTTCCTTAAAAGAAAAATCTGACCTAAAACACCACGTCTACCTTAACCCAACAACATTCTTAAAACAGGATCCTTAAGACCATAAAAATTGAAGAAAAAATGATAAAAATTCACGAAAAATTTAGTTGAACACCCACAAGATGCTCAGATTAGATGAACGACAAATTTTCAATAGAACCACAATAATTTTTTCCAAGGAATATCACATTTACCATGAGTGCATTCACCGAATCCCATACCTAACTTCAGGTGATGCTCTCAGATCAATAACTCACCTGGTCATTTAAACTATCATGCCTGATAACAAGTAATGGTGTATTCCAAATTCAACCCACTAGAATTATTACCCTTTTAAAAATCACATCTGAGCCTGACTACAAGTCTAGGATAACCTCAGTTTCAAAAAAATAGAGTCTAAGGAACCAACCTAAATTAGTGAATAATCCAAGTTTACAAAGAGAAATTGGTACAAGGCCATGATGTCTACATCAGATAATTTACTAAGCCGAGATCGACATCCTCCAAGCAGTCAATTTAAAAGAAACAACTGGTGTCCAAGAGTCTGTTCAAGGCGTTCCTACTCAGGAACCCAAGTATCACTCAGGAATAACCATGTCTTAATAGAAACTATGCATCTATTGTGCAATTTTATATAGATCACTTATTGATATCAACAATTTTTAAAACTTTAGTGTGGCGTAAGACCGACACACTCTCAGTGTACCCAGACAATGACAAGATAGGGAATATGGTCATCATCAAAGAAAAATCACACTAAGATGATAAGAAGAAGGATCAAGACACTCAAACCATATTAGGAAAAAGTGTTAAGTATGGTTCTAAACTAACCATACCTAACAAACAGAAAAAAAGTAGTCAAAGCACTACTGGTCGACTTCTTGGAAGAAGCTCAGCTTCACCTACCAACACATCACTATTAACTGATCACCAGCCTTTACCACCTGAGGTGTCACGTGATCCCTCAACTGCACCACCAAATTTTATCCAAGGTAAATTAGTTTTCTCATAGGTTATAGACACAACCAACCACATCAATTTCATTCTACCGAGAAAGCACATGCATGATTCAAAACTCATAAGCCTAAAGGGAATTTGAGCATGCCTGACCATTTCTAATAGTCCTCTTTGGTTGTGATCCTTCTACTTAGAAGGACATGTATTTTATATAGATGATGTGACAATCCCCACCTTAGGAGTGTCCTAGTAGTCATAATAAGAGATATACCAGCCACTCATAAGAGAGCTAGACTAGATTCACCTTAAACGCACATGTGACACTCCTCAGAGTCACACTTACAATGCCAAGGTACTTGGCATGAAAAAAAAAATCCAACCTGACTAACATGTAAGGACACCCAATCCACTTGGAATACAATTATGATCATTGGAATGAATTTGGTCCTTTAATTCCTAGGTCACTCTACTCTAAAGATGACTCGAGAATGTACTCAATAGCCCAAGGCTCAATGATTTCACCAAACTCAACCAGTTCATTATATCATTTAGCAACTCAATGGGTACCCCATATATCAATGCATACTACCCTTAGACTTCATGAGAAAATGACACATCTTGGATAATATCTATAGGCTGTCTACCCTATGAACTCAAGTATCCGATAGATCACATAGAAAAATAGCTCAAAAGCGCATTATCCCAAAGGACTGTAAAACAAAACAAGACCTCCCAAGTCTCCAAAAGAAAAAGAAATAGGGTCATGAGACCTAAAAAGTGGCCTACCATGACCTTGGCATGTCTAAACCACTAAAACTGAGCATTACTCAATGCTCACACCTGTAACAAGGGTGAAGGATACAATTACCACCCATCCGAACAAGGGTTTCATTTAGAATCTAAGAGTCCTACTAGGGACAATGACACCCAAAAGGTACCATGCGGTAGAAATATCACAACATCAGGCAAGACATTTAAACTATAAGGGTGCTACCTACCTCAGGAATTCCCCTTACAAAAACATAAGTGTCAACACTATCACTAGGTCACACCAAACTGATTTCACTAGGCCCTATTCCAATCACTTAATCCATTTCTAAAAAGGATAAGTCCTATGGAAAACGACCATGTTTTAGTTCCAAGGAAACTTGAGGAGATGCTTAAACTACCCTTACTTGAGGGTTTAAATTAAGGGAACCACTTTAGGTTCAATTTTAAGGTCATTTAATTAATTCACATTTGGTCTTTAAACATTTAAAATATTTTTAAAATAGAAAATCAAATACCAATTATAAGACAAAATCAATTTAATTATTAGGGCTTTAAAACACCCATAATAGGTTATCTCATAATAAACATGCCTCAAATGACCTAATTAGGCCAAGTTATGAATTTTAGAATTTAACCACATGATCGTCATACCTTTGTGATAGAGTCACAAGCCTTTATAGAGGAAACCAATTTATTACTGATCAAAATTAAACAAATTTTAAATTTATATCCATTTTAAGATACATCAAGGTCATAATTAATGGTTTGATTATATGAATTCCCAATAATCGAAACCAATTTACTTTAACATTTGAACTAAAATAGCTTCTATATCTTAAAAAGGTTTCTAAATATGTTTAAATATCAAATACGGGTTGAGTGTATTGATTACCTTTTCCCAATTATAAGGTTCCCAAACACCTTACAATTAAAGACTGGATCCCGCTTGTTTGCAACCAACATGTTAATCCCATGTAACCAATTGTAAATTTAGATCACAACTAGCATGTTATCATAATAAAAAAACACAAAAATCATGCTAATAATATCATAATCATGATAAATAGACAAATCATGTTAAGTACACAGGAAACATGACATATACTCACCTATCATGGAAACATATTAACAATTAACTTCACTATAGGAGTCACTTTCATTTTGAGTTTGTGCTTGTTAAAATATTTAAGTCACTTCAAACGGTTGAATTAAATGGATTAAAATTTCTAATCCATAAGGGACCATACCCCTTATGAACCAAAACATGACATCCACTTAACCCTCACCATAACATGTTCTAGCCCATGCGACCAATGGTATATGGATTAATGTGCCATAATTGACTTCTTAAGGTGTTTGCTTTAATCTATTTAGAAAAAATATATTAGGTTAAGGAATACACCTTATGTATCAATTATTTTTTCCAATTCCTACAAGAAGGGTCAACACAATTCAATACATCTACAAGGCACAACCAATATGCACATGCAATGCACACTGAAAATTAAACATGTCATGGCAAGAGGCATGGCCTATTAATCACACTGTGCCTATGATGATGCATGTTCTAATGAAAATCCCTTATCTCATCAGGCCTAGGTAAAATAAATCATATTTTAGTAATAAAAATATTAATAAAATCATAACACAAGTGTGTCGCCCAATGATGAAGTAATATCAATCAACATAAATCAGAATCAATAAATGCAATTACCCATACAAGGTAATTTGGGTTTCCCCTGTACATGGGTTAGCTATGTCTAAGCACAGAGTTAACTCTAAATCCATTTAACTCATAGTCTCTTTTCTAATACCCAAATAGCAATACAAAGGAAAAACAAAGGCTCTAATACCACTTTGTAACGTCTTGATCCATGGTCCACTTAACCCGTGCCCCAAGTTGGTGGGTCACATGGCCTCAAGTGTGCCTCCCCATACGTCAGAGGATACTGACTAGTTGTGAGAGTGTGAAGTTGGTATAGTGGGAAGAATATACCATCATGTCAGAGTAGATAAAAATATACAAAAATAAACATATAATAATATCAGAATCATATATGAATAGATAAAATAAATAAACAGGTAAGCAGTGGAAGAATGAATACGAATTGAATAACTGATAATATAACCAAAAACCTCTAAGTTAGGGTCAGATGTATGGATGCATGGAATGCTAATAAAAAAGGTAAAAAGGAATATAAAATAATTCACTAGAATCTCTACCTAAGGATTAGTCATCTCCTCCTAATATCTATCTATAAACAAGAATATCAATAACTTGTAGAAGGGTGCTTCCCCTTAATCAATACCTGCAAATAGAAAATATTCTTGGAAACCAAAGGAAACCCGAGTATGGTGTGAGATAAAAATATTATTTGGACACCACCAATGGTGTCTACATGTAATCCAAGTAGTTATTGAAAATAAAAAATGTGTGGGTCATATTAATTAATTAAAAAAGCTATATAAATAATTAACCTGCCCACTCATGTTCCTCTAGGACACCTAGCGAGTCTACATACTTTAGCTCAGAGATGGAATAGAAGTCTGAACAATCACTATATATATATAGTAGTAATATATATATATATATATAGTATAATTATATATATTTCATCCACTTATATGAAACAAGTATATGCAGACATAAGTGGCCATATACTTAGAATACTAGTGCTGACTACACTGAGTGTAACTCAGACAACCATGACCAATCTAACGAGCCTGTAAGCTCAAAAAATTTG
Organism: Viscum album; assembly: GCA_963277665.1. Taxonomy (NCBI): domain Eukaryota; kingdom Viridiplantae; phylum Streptophyta; class Magnoliopsida; order Santalales; family Viscaceae; genus Viscum; species Viscum album. The sequence goes on along the minus strand of OY728127.1, from coordinate 36,757,756 downwards.
GTACATGGCCTACATAACAAAAATAGTGTGATAATTCATGGAAGACACTTGATATGGTGGGAAATCTATCATTTCATCACTCTAAATATAAAGTGTGGCACCTCATCCCAATGCGCTATATAATATCACTGGTGCAAGATTCCAAACTCAATAGTCGATGTGAGGGTGTGTGATTTTCCACCATTATCAACACCCCTTACCATTTTATCATAGTATGTATAAAGTATTATTCATTTATAATTAAGAATGGAATGATGAAACACCTCTCATGCTACATATTCATCAAGACTATATATATAAATAAGTCATTACACATATTCATGTCTACAATATAACATATGTGAAAAAACATCTCATATGTCCCATTAGTCAAGTTAAATTATATAAATGGAATTATAATTATGAAAGGGTATTTAATAAGAATAACCATAAGGTATGGTCTTACCACCATTTACAAGTCATTAAACATCATTATTTTGTTCATTTATAGAAAGGAAAACATCATTCATAAGACCTTTCATCAAATCCTTACATTTCATTAAAGTAATGACAAACATTATAGAATATGTGAATTCCATTTAATTCAAAACATTAAATTCCATATAAGAAGGTGATTAAATTTATAAAGCTCGTAGGATCACTTTGGATGTGACATGGGCAATATGGAAAATTCCTACTTGGGAAATTCAAATTATAAAAGGGACAAAAACCTAAGAGGTGCCTTGGGTTACATTTAAACATCCATATAATAATGAAATTTCCATTTTAAGTCTAAGTTGAAGATAAAGAGTAAATCCAAACATAAGTGCATTTCATTTAATCTTTACATTTCATTATTCAATTCATTCGATTAAAATAATTCCACAATGTAAAATCCATTTCAACTAATTCCAACCCATCCCATTCACTAAAATATGGAAAATTCATTTATAAGGTTCATTGGACCTTTAAATGGGTGACATGAAAAACAAGGCAATTTCTTACTTGGGAAATTCCAGTTTTAAGAGGAAAAAACACCTAAGAGGTGCCTTGGGTTCCATTTAATACCCATGTCTCAGGGGAAATTCCTTTTAATGGCCAATCTAGAAGCTAACTAGGTGTTATAATAATTAAGAATTTGACCAAAAAGGGAAATTTTACTTGGCACACCCATGTGGTGTCCATAAGTGAAACCAAAAACCTATAATTCACCAAATAAGGATAAACATACATGAATCAAGATGCGAGGTTTAGTTTGATATGAAGAATACAATATAATGGGGATTCTTGAAAAAATCTGGCATGAGACACAACAACATAGCTATGAAGTGATTAAACTCAATGGTAAAACATTGTGACCACCTACCTCAAGGTCATAGATGACTCCTCACTCGATATCAGCCTCAAATTTGAAGCAGGTTAGAAGAGATCTGAGAAACGGTCCAATGAAAAAAAGGGAAAATGAGCTTTCACTTAAATAACATGATGGACATGAATATAAACTTAGATAGGAGGTAAGATACTAGGGGTGCTTACTGAGAAGGATCCAATGCTTCCAATAGATCAAGGATCAGTTACTGAATTCAGAAGTTATGTCATAGCATAACTTGGGAGGATTTGATCTCAAAGGGAGAGGAGGATAGGTTTCATCTAATTAAGGAAGAATGGAAAATAGAAAATATTTAAAAGGTTATGTGAGGGAAAAATGTTCATTTAACCTAAAAAAACTAGGTTGCATAGTTTGGCCACATGGTTTTTCCAAACCGTGTGCCAACCGTGCTGCTCCCACTACCTAAGGAAACCAACTCACACGATTGTGCCACATGGTTTTTCCTAAACAAGCACAAAAAATGTGGTGAATAGTTCTTAGGTACTTCTTAAGTGGCACTAACCATTCAGGATAGGTGCACAGTTTGGGAAAACTGCACAGGCCCCACGCGCTTCACATCTGCTCATGTAATGACCTGCAAATTCTCATTGGCTTGAGAGTGTAATGAGTCATTAATGGGACTTAAGCGACATCCACAAGGCGCTAAAGGATGGAAATAAATGCCGAAGCGTTTTGAATACAAGTGGGGGACGATTTACCCTTTAAGATATAACCCATAAACCAACCAACCAAAACTCAACATAACTATATGATACATGAATAAATGAGAGAAAAAAACAACAAATTCATTTATAACAACCATATCAAAGTACACAACAGTGGAAGACTAAACAAAGTAAAAAATGCATAGAGGATAAACAACCCAAGACTCTCAAGAGACTCCACGACTCCGTGCTCCACAAACTCCAAGCTCCATAACATTTCCCAAGCATCACCACCAAACACTAGTAATGAGATGCTTTGACTTTACCTGTGTCCCGTAAAACAACATCTGCAAAAGAACCAAAGTTCCAAGGCAGGGGTGAGTATAAAACTCAGTAGGTTTCCCCAATTACTTCCCTACTCACACCACTAGGATAGAAGAGTTAGCAACATTTATATAAAAACAGTTTATATAAAACATTTTCACAAAAGAAGTTTATAACTAAATATAAACAAGTTACAAAACCATTCACCACCAAAGGCATTCCAAGAGCAATCAAAACCAATTTTTCCAACAAGTTATCTTTCCAGAAAAATAACCAAATAAGCTTTCAAACCATTCCACAAACATCCCTTTTTGGCATTTCCAACCATTTCACAAACCTGTGAAATCAACCATACATGCTTCGTTATGACATTTCTATACTCATGAGTGGTCTTTCATCGATCTACCAAGTCGTCACAAGGTAATTGTTCCCCATGTGCAATTACACCTTTGGCACTGAGCACAAGGTCATATTTCAACCAAGCATCATACTTAAAGTCACCATGTGCCATTAAACGTTTGGCACCGAGCACAAGGTCCTATTTCAACCAAGCCCCATACAATGAAATATGAACACACACCACACAATACCAATAATCATGCCAAAACCAACCTTTCAATAAAACACCCTTTATTGAAAACCATTTCCATCAAACCATGTGTGTTCAACCCATTCAAACCATTTCAATAAAACCACCCTTTTATTGAAAACCAATTTCATCAAAACCATTTCAATATAAAATCATTTCAATACTACTCTTTTTATTGAAAAACCCATTTTCATCAACCCATTTCTAATTTCAGCAAACCCACAATTTAAAATCAACATTTTAAATTCAAGAAGCCAGATCACTTTGCACAACAATTCACCAAGATTTCACAATTTCACCCAAAACTTAAATCATCACTAGAGAAGATTTATTTCATGATTTCAACAATCATTTTTATTCAAATAAACCAATTGAAATCTACGCCAACCAATTCTAGAAAGAGGAGTCGAGAGTGAAGCCACCTACCTCAACAAAAGGGGAGAAACCAAGCAACGGACGAAGAACGCTCAAGAACGCCGGGTCAAAACTACAAGAATCCTCCTTAGATATCTCCTCCTAACACAACCAAGACCAAATCTTGTCATATTTGGCATCCACACCCTTAGATCTACCCATAACAGGCATAGATATAAGAAAACAAGAGAAGAGGAGAAGTATATCTGAGAAGATCTAATAAACAATCAAGAACAATCACATACCTTAAGAATCCAGCATCGATTCGCCAAGAGAGGCATTCGGATCGCCTCTGGAATGCTTGGGAGAAGTATTCCAACCTTCAAGGGAGAGTAATCCCGAGTTAGGGCCGCTTAGGGGCTTTAAACAAGGTAATTAAAGGAAAAAATGAGTTAGATCCACAATTTTAGGATCTAAATTTAAGTGACCGCACGGTGTGCGCACGATTTGACAAACCGTGCGCTAACCGTGCGTTAGCTTCTGCCTCGACCATCCTTCACGCATGGCCTCATCGCATGATTTGTCCAAACTGTGCACACACCGTGCACTCTATTCTGTCCAAGAGACCACCACCTGCACGGATTCTGCACGGTTTGGGAAAACCGTGCGCAGCCCGTGTGTCCCCACATTTTTCCCTTTTACGCTTTAAAAGTCTCCCAAAATTTTCCCAAACATCTCCCATAAACTTCATGCACTTAAAAATCATAAAAAAATGGTTACTTACCAGAAACTGGGGGTACTACATTCTCCCCAATATTGGCCTTTCTGTCCTTGGAAAGTAGAAAACCATCGCTTGACTGAAAGAGTTCTGGCCACTACTCCTTCATTTCTTTCTCGCGTTCCCAAGTTTCTTCCTGAATCTGACCATGTTGCCACAAAACCCACACTAGGCCGATACTTTTTCCATGAAAGACTTTATCCTGCCTATCCACAATCCACACTGGGATATGTACCAATGAAGCATCCGACTCTAGGTCAACGTGATCCCATCTGATCACATGGTCAGGATCAGGTTGATACTTCTTTAACTGAGATACATGGAACACATTATGCACTGCAATGAATCGTGGTGGTAATTCCAACCAATATGCCACCTCACCAAACCATTCCAGTATCTCAAAAGGACCTATATATCGAGGAGATAACTTTCACTACTTCCCAAAATGGCATTGTCCAAGTCTTGGAGAGATCCTCAAGAAGACATGATCACTCACTGCAAATGACAACGGTCTTCGGCGATGATCTGCATAAGATTTCTGACGACTCTGAGCCGTCTCCATCCTCTTTATAATCAACTGAATCTTCCCTGTCGTTTCTTGGAAAAGGCTCGGCCTGACCAGTGAAGTTTCACTAGTTTCCACCCAGCATACTGGAGATCGACAAGGATGCCCATACAATGCTTCAAACAGAGCCATACGTATAGAGGATTGATATCTGTTATTGTATGAGAACTCCACTAAGGGTATATGCTCCTCCCATGAGCCACCAAAATCCATTGCACAAGCCCACAACATGTCTTCCAATGTTGGTATCGTCCGCTCAGATTTCCCATCTGTCTGAGGATGATACGTCGTACTCATCGAAAACTGAGTCCCCAGGGCTTGCTGTAATGATTTCCAGAAACAATATGTGAACCTCGCATCTCTATCTGAGACTATTGACACTAGTACACCATGTATCTTTACCACTTACTAGATATAGATTTTTGAAAGATCTTCCACCGTATGAGTTTCAAGAATCTGGATCAAATGGGATTACTTGGTTAGATGATCCACTATTACCCAGATGGAATCGTGTTTCCAGACTGTTCTTGGAAGACCTGTAACAAAATCCATGGATATCTGCTCCCATTTCCACAATGGGATAGGTAAAGACTATAACATACCAGCTGGTCTCTAATGCTCTGCTTTAACCTGCTGACAAGTTAAGAATCACGAGACAAACTCAGCCACCTTCCTTTTCATGCCGCTCCACCAAAACTGCGGCTTCAGTGACTTATACATCTTCTGTGTACCCAGATGTACAGCCCATCTCGAATGGTGGTAAGCATGAAGGAGTTGTTCCTGAAAAACCATAGGTACAACCATCCGATCTCTGAAACACAAAAATAAACTCCCATCCAGCTTCCATCCCTCAATGGTCTCCCCACCATTGAGTTTTGAACTCATTGCAACACATTCTACATCGGATGTTTGTGCCTCCTTTACTATCTCCACCAAATCAGGAACAAGTGTAGTTGAAAAGAAAATAGTAACATCATATCGGTTTTCACATTCCACATGCATGCCGGCTAAAACCGAAATCAACTGCCATTCATCTGAAGCTTCCTTTTCCAACGGATCATACGACTTCCTTCTTAATGCATTGGCCACCGAATTGCCCTTACCTGACGTATACATTAAGTCAAAGTCGAACATTTGAAGATACTCCATCCATCTCCTCTACCTCATATTCAAATCTCATTGTGAGAAAATGTGTTTCAAGCTTTTGTGATCCGTAAACATGGTAAATTTCTCACCAAAGAGATAATGTCTCCATGTTTTCAAAGCATGGGCGACTGCAGCCAATTGCAAGTCATGTGTTGGGTAATTATTCTCATGCACCCTCAACTGCCTTGACCCATAAGCAACAACATGGTCTCCCTGCATGAGAACACAACCCAACCCTGATCCTGAAGCATCACAGTACACCACATACCGCTGTCCTGATTCTGGAAAGATCAGGATGGGTGCTGATGTAAGACGAGCCTTTAACTCTTGAAAAGATCTCTCACATTCGTCCGTCCATTGAAATACATTGTTCTTCTTTGTCAATGATGTCATAGGCGAGGCTAGTAGTGATAATTCATGCACAAAGCGTCGATAATAACCAGCTAGACCAAGAAAAATGCGTATCTCAAAGACATTATTCGGCGGTTGCCAAGAAAGAACAACTTCTATCTTTTATGGGTCCACTGAAACACCTTTCTCAGAAACAACATGGCCCAAAAAGTGTACCTCTTGTATCCAAAAATCGCACTTTGATAATTTGGCATACAACTGATTGTCTCTCAAGATTTCCAACACTATCGCCAAGTGTTTCTCATGCTCTTCCCTTGTTATTGAATACACCAATATGTCATCGACAAACACCACAACAAAAGAATCCAGATATTTCTGAAATATCTGATTCATCAAAGCCATGAAGACCGGTGGTGCATTCATTAGACCAAAAGGCATGACTACATATTCATAGTGGCCATATCTGCTTCTGAAGGCTGTCTTTGGAATATCCTCCTTTCGAACTTGCAACTGGTCATATCCTGACCGCAAATCAATCTTGGAGAACTGCTGAGCTCCCCTCAATTTATCAAACAGGTCATCAATGCGTGGAAGCATATATCTATTCTTTATCGTAACTTGGTTAAGCTTACGATAATCAACACACAACCTAAGAGTTCCATCTTCATTATTCACGAAAAAACCGGTGCTGCCCATGGGGACACGCTTGGGCGAATGAATCCCTTTCTTTCCAGCTCCTCTAACTGCATTTTCAATTCCTTTAACTTCGTTGGTGCCATCCTATAAGATGGAAGTGAGATAGGACTGGTCCCCGGAAGGAGATCAATCATAAACTCTACTTCTCTTACAAGTGGTAACCCTGAGAAGTTTTCAGGAAAAACCTCAGGAAATTGATCCACCATAGATGGAAAACTATTTTCCTCACTCTCTTCCAATGATTCCAAAGTCAAAGCTACTGGTTGGTAAGAGATCATTCCCACCATTGGTTCCAACATGGTCTTTGCACACTTCTTTACCATTATCTCTCCTCTGAAGAGATGGTCGATGCCGTCCTCTGTCATGAAACTAACCGTTCTCCCATAATAGTCGATGTGAGCCTTAAATGTTGTCAACCAATACATACCCAGGATTACATCATAGACATCCATATACAACATGGAGAAGTCCCATTTCAGCTCAGCTTTATCAACAGTTATAACACATGCTCTACACATGAAATCTTGACATTCTCTTTCACCAAGAGAAGTTTTCAGTTTCAAGACAGAAGGCATCATTTCCAGTTTAAAGTTCAGAAAATTAGCAATATGAGAAGAAATAAAGGAATGCGATGCACCAGTATCTAAAAACACTTGCACAAGGGTAGAATTCAAAAGAATCGTACCTCTCACCGTAGATGGTCCAGCCTGATCATCTACCACTATCTGTTCAGCTCTATACAATTGCTTCATTGTTGCACTATTCTCCTTGTTGCCTTGCTGCGATTTCCCAGGTTGAGGAGTCATGGTATTCCTGGAATCACCATGGCTAGCTCTATTATGATGACGAGACTGATTCTACTGTCCTCGTCCTGTCGAAGCATACGATTCTTGCGACAACTGAGAATTGTCCCAAGCACCCGACCTTGGAGCACTACGACAGTATCGCTGAAGATACCCCATCTTGTTGCAATTGTGTCATGCTCTCAGTGGTACTATACATTCTCGTTTCACATGATCAAAAGAGACACATTGAAAACAACCATCTTTGCTCTGGGGTTGTGGAGGAAGGTTTACTGATCCCGCCGTCTGGTTCTGATTGACACTCCCACCTTGGAAGTATGTTTCCCTCTTTTTCTTGTTCCCAGTATTAGAGTTCCCACCCATTACCATGGGTATCATCATGCTTCCTCCTGTTGATCCCGAGATATCACGTTCCGCAACCATATCTCTGTTCACCATTTATGTATAATCCATGATACATAGCACCACAATCTTCGATCGAATCTCCTGCCTTATCCCTGATTCGAAGATGCGTGCCTTTAACGACGCACTCACCACAACCTCTGGTGAAAAATGGACTAAATGCATGAATTTAGCCGCATATTCTGTGATAGAGAGGTTCTCCTATTTCAAGCTAAAAAAGTACGTTGTTTTCTAGATCTTGAACGTGCGAGGATAGAATTGTTTGTTGAACAATTTCTCAAAATCCTCCCATGTAATTCCTTCATCCAATTTAGCCTGCACCGCTAAATCCCACCACTAACATGCAAGATCCTTGAGTATATACATTGTCAGCTTTACTTTCAGCTCCACTGGTGTGCCGATGAAATTGAAGAATCTATTCATCCTTCTTAGCCACACCTCCACCTTTTTGGGTTCAGCATCACCTCGAAAGTTAGGTGGATTATGCTTCATGAATTGGATGGTGTGATCCACATGCCATGGTTCATTCCTCCGGTTCCCTGTATCTATAGCTTGAAAATCTTGGACAATACTATGAACTAGCTCTTGGTTCACGCGTGGTTTTGGTATAACCACGTTCTCCGCCACTTCTTCGGGTTGGTTTCGACAACGCCTACCAGGTTCCATTTTCTAAACCAACCACAAACTCCTTCAATATCACTCCCTAGCAATTGTTGGCTTAGAATTTCAAATTCTATCACATCAACTATCACAACATTTTTCTCAAAACAACCTTTTTCCATGTTCAACCATTTTTGAAAACATTTAACATACTTTTTGAAAATTAATACATTTTCAAAATACACCAAATATCCACTTTTCAAAATCTTTTATTTGAAAATCAATTCTGCATTTTTCAAAAATTTATATCTTTGAAAAAAAATCATAACTCATTCCTCGCCATGATATATGAAATCATAATGGGAAGTCATTCCTATAAAATGCATGTAGTGCACATCTCATTGGCTAAACCCATGACAATGAGATTTGTAACATTCTAGAAGTGTATCCAAAACACTTATGTACCCAACACCCTGGTAACTTGAAGTTCAGCATAAACGGGTTAGCTACGTCCTTTTATGATATACATTTAAAGTTCCAACAATCCTAGTCCTGTCTAAGATGATCAACCAAGGAATAAACAAGAAGGAATTTCAACTCCATGACCAAGAACATCGATGACCACTTGTTAGGAAAGGTCCGAACAAGCTGATACCATTTGTAATGACCCGCCAATTCTCATTGTCTTGAGAGTGTAACGAGTCATTACTGGGCCTTAAGCGACATCCCCAAGGTGCCAAAGGATGGTAATAAATGCCGAAGGGTTTCGAATACAAGTGGGGGACGATTTACCCTTTAAGAGATAACCCATAAACCAACCAACCAAAACTCAACATAACTACATGATGCATGAATAAATGAGAGACAAAAATAACAACTTAATTTATAACAACCATATCAAAGTACACAATAGTGGAATACTGAAAAAAGTAACAAATGCACAATGGATAAACAACCCAAGACTCTCAAGATACTCCACGACTCTGTGCTCCACAAACTCCAAGCTCCACAACCTTTCCCAAGAATCACCACCAACCACTAGTAATGAGATGCTTTGCTTTTACGTGTGTCCCAGGAAAAAACATCTGCAAAAGCACCAAAGTTCCAAGGCAGGGTTTAGTATAAAATTCAGTAGGTTTCCCCAATTACTTCCCTACTCACTCCACTAGGATAGAAGAGTTAGCAACATTTATATAAAAACATTTTATATAAAACATTTTCAAAAAAGCAGTTTATAACTAAATATAAACAAGTTCCAAAATCATTAACCACCAAAGGCATTCCAAGAGCAATCAAAACCAATCTTTCCAACAAGTTATCTTTCTAGAAAAATAACCAAATAAGATTTCAAACCATTCCATACACATCCCTTTTTGGCATTTCCAACCATTTCACAAACCCGTGAAATCAACCATGCATGCTTCGTTATGACAGTTCCATACTCATGAGCGGTCTCTCGTCGATCTACCAAGTCACCACAAGGTAATTGTTCCCCATGTTCCATTACACCTTTTTCACCGAGCACAAGGTCATATTTCAACCAAGCCTCGTACTTAAAGTCACTATGTGCCATTAAACTTTTGGCACCGAGCACAAGGTCCTATTTCAACCAAGCCCCGTACAATGCAATATGAACACACACCACACAATACCAACAATCATGCCAAAACCAACCTTTAAATAAAACAACCTTTATTGAAAACCATTTCCATCAAACCATGTGTGTTCAACCCATTCAAACCATTTCAATAAAACCACCCTTTTATTGAAAACCAATTTCATCAAAACCATTTCAATCTCAAATCATTTCAATACTACTCTTTTTATTGAAAAACCCATTTTCATCAAACCATTTCCATTTTCAGAAAACCCAAAATTTAAAATCAAAATTTTAAATTCAAGAATCCACATCACTTTTCACAACAATCCACTAAGATTTCACAATTTCACCCAAAACCTAAATCATCACTAGAGAAGATTTATTTCATACTTTCAACAATAAATTTTATTCAAATAAACCAATTGAAATCTAAGCCAACCAATTATAGAAAGAGGAGTTGAGAGTGAAGCCACCTACCTCAACAAAAGGGGCAAAACCAAGCAACGGACGAAGAAAGCTCAAGAACGCCGGGTCAAAACTCCAAGAATCCTCCTTAGATCTCTCCTCCTAACACAACCAAGACCAAATCTTTTCATATTTGGCATCTACACCCTTAGATCTACCCATAACGGGGATAGATATAAGAAAACGAGAGAAGAGGAGAAGTAGATCTAAGTAGATCTAAGAAACGATCAAGAACGATCACATACCTTAAGAATCCGGCTTCGATTCTCCAAGAGAAGCCTTCGGATTACCCTCTAAATGCTTGGGAGAAGTCTTCCAACCTTCACGGGAGAGTAATCCTGAGTTAGGGCCACTTAGGGGATTTAAACAAGGCAATTAAAGGCAAAACGAGTTAGATCCACAATTTTAGGATCTTACTTTAAGTGACCGCACGGTGTGCACATGGTTTGAAAAACCGTGCGTTAACCATGCATTAACTTCTACCTCAGCCATCCTTCACGCACGGCCTCATCGCATAGTTTTCCCAAACCGTGTGCACACCGTGCGCTCTCTTTTGTCCAAGAGACCACCACCTGCATGGCTTCTGCACGGTTTGGGCAAACCGTGCGTAGCCCGTGTGTCCCCACATGTTTCCCTTTTACCCTTTAAAATTCTCCCAAACTTTCCCCAAACATCTCCCATAAACTTCATGCACTTAAAAATCATAAAAAAAGGGTTACTTACCAGAAACAGGGGGTACTACAGCTCACCTCCATAAGTTGTAAGGTTTTTTGCTGGGGGCCGCATGGTTTCAGACAAACCATGCACCCTGTTCAGAGAATCTAAACCTTTTATTTCCATCCCTTATTCTCCCTAAACTAAAAATACACCAGAGTAATGTCTTAGACCTTCACCCAAGTCTGAAAATAATTCTTTGAAGTGCTCTAACTCTCATAACTACGTTCGCAATCTCAGTTCAAAGAACGAACCATCCAGTAAATGCCAAATTTTAAAATTATATTGAAGTTTTAACTTTTCAAAAAACATGGGTCATTACACCATCATCCTTGAATCCTTATTAAGGTATGAGAGTAATCCTTTCAAGTTTTTCATGAAAACCTTAAAAGGAAATATGAAGAAGAGGTAATGTTCTTCTAAAAGTGTTTTTATTTTATTTCCTTATCCACCTACTTTAATTATTTTAATATAATTATTATATAATAAACTCAATATCTTGAATATACTGAGATGTTTTTTAAGGGCTGAAAATAAAAATTTACACATTTCCATCAAATAGGATACATAATCATCATTCATGTGTACGGAGGACTACCACCTCGTGAACCAATGTTGTCCGTTCTTCCATTAACACCTTTAAAGGCTAGGAACAATGATAAATTTATAGTTTATATATGATATTTATGTTTTATTTATGATTTTGTAATTATTATATAACACATATCTGTATGATTTCCATTTTTTGGGAATAAGACAACATCGTCGTGTGTACGGCGAACTATCGCCTCGCGAATCGATGTGATTCGTTCAAACATTACATGAAATTTATTAAGGATAGTTTTAATAAATATATGTGATATATATGAAATAAATATAATTCTATAATTATAATATAAATATATATAATTTAATTTTCTTTCTTTCAATACGATAAGAAAATGGAAACAACATTCATGCATACATACGACTTGCCGTGTCCATGAACAGTGCATTTCATTTCCTATCACTATTTTTTTATATTATTATAAATACATATATACTTAATATATATGATATTTAAATTAGTATTTAAATTATGTATATTATTAAATCACAATATATGTAAGTTGAATAAAAAAATAACAAGTCAAAACATACTCTAAAAACAAAGAAAGTTATTACCGAGAATAATGAAAATAATAAAAGTTTATTAATGAATGATTAATAATATGTTATAAAAGGATCATATATGATATAAAAAATATTAATATTGTTATCTAATAAGTTAATAACATGTTTAAAACCCCTATACTAGAGGTTAAATTAAGTACGACCAAAAGGAACATAAGGGATTTCATCTTAATTTCATTTCATTGAGGCATATTATAATGTTATGCACCTAATTTATTTTATATGGTGCATATACTTCCTCCTTGACATATAATATCATGAATAATTAATTATTAATTTTATATTATGTTTTAATTTGAATTATTTTATTTAAGGGGAATTGGATTAAAATTTACCAAGTGGTAAAGAGTTTCATAACCCAATTCCTTTTCATTGGGTTATATTACTTCATTGCTATCATTAATATTTTAAGATTATGTGTGTAATGAATTTTTAATATATATTATTTTATTTCCATTTATTTTATGTGGATTTATAGTTGATAAACATAATTGATTCATTGTATGATTATCAATTCAATGTTATAATCTTTCCAAGCGTTTACTTCATAATATCATTTTTATTCGGGATTGTTCACACTTGAATTCTAATTGAAGGAAATTATTTGATCACTGCTTAAAAAACCCGTTAATTTTATTCTACTATAGTTATTCATGATTATTTTAAAGTAATATTACCCTTTTCCCACACTTTGGTACTTAAAGTGTTTTAGATTTTTTTTAAGAAAACCCGACTTCATTTCTCTCTTTAGCCGAAAAACCTGTTTTCTTCTAAAAACCCTATTTTCTAAAAAGTTATTCAATTTTTTAACCTTTTAAAAATGATTTATTGAAATACATTTTTACCCATTTTTTATTTTTATAAAATTTTTTCAAAGGAATCTCCTTATCTCTTTCCAAACAAGTCACTTTTATAACATTTTTACAATGAAAAAGGAATGTTCTTTTACCTTGTATGGAATTACCCACCATAATATATTTAAAGATTCCATTGAAGGTTTACAAATATATTTTTAAAGAATTTTTTTAAAATTTTATTTTGAAATAAAATTATTTTTAAAATGTTTTTCAAAATTAAAAGTTTATTTTTTTCAAGAATGTTTTCAAAGATCTATTTTTTATTTCATTAACGACAATAACCCTTATTCTTACTTCAATGGGTATAAATCATATTGATACCATCCCTAATCTTACTTTTTATGGGTTATGATTATTTTGACCAAGGATAGTATTAAAATTCACTTCCTTGAATAATATTTGTAGTCATTAAGTACCCCTTGAGTTATTCTCTTTCAAGTGACCATTGGACATTAAATTTCCCCTAAATATCTACATTATTTATCATGGATATGATTATTTTCTAATCCATATACCATTTTTACATATGGTATTTACTTTGATAGTTATTTGATTAATTAGGGAAATGTTTAAAAATTCATATTCTTTACTCAATATATATATTTGATGATAAAGCACATTATTAAATCGATTATTTGATATTTGAGGAATTCTTTGGACCTGAAGACATGGATGGGGCTCGATTAATGATATTCCCTCGATGCATTGGTATTATCATGAGATGACTAAGTTGGATAGACTTAGCTAATGGGTTTTCACCCAGTATGTTTTAAAATTTATTGTGGAAGGTTTTGACGGAAAAGGTATGGTGTACCTGGGAAACATAGCGTCTAATAGTTAATTATTGCTTCATTTAGATTCATTTATTATTATCCATGATATTTTCACTATGAAAAAAAATATGGAAGCATTTAATTCTCATTTTATTTATTAAATTTCATGTTTTTTTAGTTATTTAGATTGCCGTATTAATTATGCCTTATCCACTTATTTAAATAGCATTTGTTTTTAGTTATTTACCTTTCCATATTGATTATGCCTTATCTAGTTATTTAAATGGAATATGGATTTAGTTATTTACCTTTACATATTGATTATTCATTATTGATTCATGATAGCTCCTGCTATACTTAACCCTTACTGAGAATTTTAGATCACCCTTATTTTGTTTCCTAGCCACAGGATTACATGAAGTTTACTATGAATGACACATAGGGATACACTAAAAGGAATAAATTTATTTTTAGAAAAAATTATGTTTTAATTTTTGTATTAAAATGGAATGTAAGACTCATGTATTTATCTAGTTTACCAATTCTACTAAACTGATCAGTCCTTCGGGATGCGTTTCCTTGTATCTTATACCAATGAAATTGTATCAGGAACTAGGTCCGATATTTCTGGGGTTAGGTAACTACAGTTTGTGTCAGTGGAAGTTTAGTAGAAACCTTGGAAACTATATTTAGTAAAACATAGATTAGAAAAAAAAACCGATGATAAAATTTTTAGATAAGTATAGATGAACATATTAATTTTTTGTTAAGGTAGAGATTATATGGTCTTTCCTAGAAATACATCCCTATCTAGATAGTATCATGAATTTATGAGTTTAATATTGAAGATAATTTTAAAAACTTAAACACCTATTATTAGGTTTTATGTGATGAGATTATAATAAGATTAAGGATATTTTGAGATAAATTTATAAAAATATTATTTGAGGAATAATGAATAAATTTTATAGAGAACAGTTGAAGGTATTGATAACATTTAGGGTTAATATGATCATTAATAACATTGTAATAATAGCCATATAATATTATTAGGCTTTGTAAAAAAAAATTGTATTGAAAACCCTAGTAAAAAGGTTATTTAATGATTAATTTATTTTTAAGTATGTTCATCATATTTTATTAGAACTTTATAGGAATTATATTAATATATTTTATAAAAAAGAAAACCAGTATTCTGGGTGAAAACCCATTGTATCAAGAAAGGAAGTAGGGGTTAAACCCACAATCGAAGGATAATAAGGGTTTAACTCCGACCACTGAGCTATGTCATGTACGAATTAAAATGCCACTATTTTTTAGGTAAAATATTTTTAAAAATAAATATTAATGATGAACCAGTAGTGTTACTTTTTTGGTTTAGATATTAATTTATTATATTGGATAACTAGTATTAATAATATTAGTTTTGGAAATAGTTAGATATAGGTGGAAAGACTTTATCACTCTTTTATGTATCTTATGATATGTTAAAAGTGAATTTTGGTGCTTCAGGTATAAAAAAAATTAATTTTTGGATATTCATTTCATGAGGTAAGGGATGAAAAGGAAATAGATCAAAGCACAAACAAAGGATAAAATTGTACTTATAGAAATATATCAATTATTTATATTTCCTTATATTCATAAATAGTGAAATAATTCCATAACTCTAGGAAAAAGTGTCTTGAAACAAAAATGTTATCCTAATAACTTCATTTTTGTTGAACTGATGGTCATTTAAAAAATAAAAAATTTATGGTTTTGATACCCTAAAATTTCCATTTATGAATTTATTTTTTTTTGTGATCAATGACCTCAATCACTCCCTATAAATATTCACACTTTTCCTCCATGTCCATATCTTCACTTTTCACCATTTTTATCCTATGTAGAAACCTAGTTATATGTTATTCCATATGGGCATTGTACTTACCTTTCTCTATTATTAAGAGGATATTTTATTAACCGTTTTATGATGTGGATTTTTCAACAAATTAATTTTAAAATATCAAATCATAAATTATCAATATCAGTTTTAAATTATGAGGAATCAATTTATTTAAAATAGAGAGAATGTAACACCCCATAATTTTAAAATACGAGCATCATATTTGATAGCGTGTATGAAACCTAACACAAAAAATAGGAAGGGATATAACTTCCTGAGACATTATGATATATTTAATATTTTAAATAAATTTAATATATTCTATAAATTTCAATGCACACAATACCGAGTTAGCTTCCGTTGCCCACAACTGTGATTTTCTTTAATAACTTTCACTACATGAAAGGTTGAGTTTTAACGAACAACAATATACTATTAATATTAATATTTAATATGATATTTATCTCCTAGAAATGAAATTTTATCTAATAAACATGATTAAATAAATTATGAAAAAATAATATCAAATTCATCAGTTACCAATTAATTAAACCTGAATATAAAAACCAATTGAATGTAAAGGAAATGTTTTTATATTGAATTATTTTTATGCGCTAAAGGAATTTTATCATTATAAATTAAATTAGTTAATATTAGTGAATTATATTAAGGAAATTTATATATTATATATTCAATTTTTTTTAAATTCATCCAATTTATTTTATGGGAATAAGATAAGAACATTTATAATTTTACATATAAAAAACTGTATTTTTCTAAAGGTAGTCTTTCCGCCTTTTAATGGAGAACTTATTTTAAAACTAAATTTTGAATTTTTTTTAAATTTTATTTGACAAAATAAAATTTATTTTTAATAAAATAATTTCAAAATTAACTTAGGGTGAATTCTTGGTATTTTTCTAAGAAGTTTCATTTTGGATGAATAGTGAAAAATACTGAATTTTAATTGAAAAATGATTTTTTATCTAAATAATTTATAATGTTAAATTATATTTTGAATTGGTTTTAAAGTAACATTAGATAAATTATATATCTATTAATACAATTTATTTAATTTTCATATTTAATTTATATATAAAAACAATGTAAAATTTTGAACATTTTCACTTTAAAAACCACCTTTCTCATCTCATTCGCTGGATTAATTTTAAATTAATTTTTGATGATTTTGTGAATTAAATTTGTAAAAATAGATTCCATATTCAGAATCAGAATAATTTATAATATATAATAAGTAACAATTAATTTTTTTAACAAAGTGATTAGTGAAAGCAGTTAAAATTAATTATAATGATTAAAAGAAAAAATTGTTTACCAAGGGACTAAAATTTAAACTTAAGGGATAAAATGACCTAGAAAATTTTCCAAAACCAATTTTATAGACATATTTTAGAAATTATACCTTATATTATCTAGTTTTGTGCATTATTGGAGCCACTTGACATGGAAAAAATGTAACGCCCCGACCCCAGCTACCCAGAGTCGGTGCTTTACTTCATAACATTGGCATGATCACAAAAGATCAAGTCTTGAAAGACCGATTAGTTTAGTAGCCTTGGAAACACTAGATACATTCATAAACATTACATTACATCATAAAAATGAAAACTACAATAACATGGTCTCCCTAGTCCACACTCATATCCTCACTGACTATTCTTGCAAGTCAGTCATAATACACTTATTCACATCCTGGGAAAAATAAAACATTGAAAGGGGTGAGCTCAAATGCTTCGTAAGGATAACAATATAGCGGAAACTTTCATAAGAAAACATAAGCATTTAAGGCAATGTATAACTAAAACAAAAGCCTTATTGAACTTGAACTTCAACATAATATGACAAAAGTAAAATAAAATAATGAAATTACTTACTCACATGGATATTCTACTAGACGAATAATCACGTGAAATATCAATAACCACATTCATAATGAGGGAATGTATAATGCCAGACATTCTGAAACACTTTGTCAAGGCCTCGGCCAAGATGTCTAAAATGATTAAGGCCTCGGCCAAAACCATAAATCAAATTGGGAAAGGGCCTCGACCAATTCCACGTCTAGTTGTCTCATGAGACCTACCGATGCATCGAGGAGCTATAGCGGGCTCCACCCGTCACATATTAAGTCCAATACATTCCTCATATGAATAGGTTTAAACATAACATAAATATTCGTATTAAAACTAGCATATGAAATGTCAACAATTTCTCCATAAACTATGGATGGTATAAAAATAACACATCCACAGTCAAATATTTCACAAAATGTTCAATGTAAGTTTTGTATCATAAATCAATTTCAATTAAACTTAAAACCCATCAAAGGATGTTGAAATGGATGAAATCAAAGCTATTTGAGAGTAATATCTCTCCTTTTTGAAATCATTTAAAAGTCCCATAATTATAAAATAATACATTTACTTTGAAGATATTCTTATAAGCTTGTTAGGGAAGCTTCGACGAAGTTATAATGGTGGAAAATAGCCGCACCCTCCATATAAGTTAAAAAAATATTCTTACCTTAAATTTGTCAAAGAGGTCAAAAAGTACATTGTTTGGAAAACGACTGTAATATTCCTTTCAAAAATGTATAAGGGTATAAATGACTTTAACACATTTTCCATTTAATAGTAAAAATGTTTTGAAAGACATTTTTAAGAAACATGGATGTGGATGATAACGAGGTCCCAACAGATAATTATGTATAAACAACCTTGGATAATGAAGAGGTTGTGAAGTAAACCCTTACCTTGTACTTTTCCTTGGTTGGGTTAGGTTAACCTCCTGTATAATGGTGAAATAATTGTTATTAAATTATACAAGAATCATATACATTCATATGATATCATATATGATCTTTTAACATTGCTTTGTTAACAATATCTTAGATTTATCGTTGTTTCGGGTGTTAACTTACTCGTTTTCTTTTATATGTTTTTTTAGGTAAGTCGTGTTTTTCATGGATAGGTTGTATCTTATTCATATCCAGAATGATATCAGGTCCTTAAACATTATTTTTAAATCATCAAATGATAATTATACTTGAATGCATACGATGGATAATGAATCTCATCGCGTTTGTGGAGACGGTAGTCCGTACGTACGCACGAGCGACAATATCATTATTTTGATATTAAAATAATATATAATTGGATAGTATATCATATATACAGAATCATTATCATGTTATATTTATTATTTACATGAATTACATATCATTATTATACCCATCTAAATAATAATATATTGAATAACAATTACACCACGACGTGGAGACGGTAAGCCATACGTACGCACGTATGGTGACATGTCATTCAAATGATGGGTAGAATACTGAATATGTTTGTTCCATATTTATAATAACATAACAGTATATATAAGATACTAGAGTTATAATTTTAGAATTGAAATAATAAACAAAGAGGGAGTGGAAGAAGAAAGAAACTTGAAAGAGGGTGATGAAAATGTTACCTCTTCTTCGGGTTCTTCCTTTTGATTTGATCAAAAGGACTCCTTAGGATGGCTTTCGGACTAAAGTAAATCTTCTAGGATGAAGGGAGAGAAGTTGGGAGAGTATTTGGGCAGAGGTTGGCCGAACCAAAAGGCTTGAAAGTGTGAATAAGGTGGTAGAGGTGGGGGCCTTTTATAAGAGGAGAGGAGGGGCTCTTTTGGAAAGATTGAAATGTTACATTATTATACAATGCTTTTCGGATTCTAAAGGTCCCACACTTATAAAATTAGTGGCTAAGGTGATAAGGGTTCGAAATATCCTCATATAATAGGCTTTGGACAAGTGTAATCCTTGGATTTTGCATTATCTTCTCATTTTATTTAAATCGTTAAATAATGAGGTCATCGCTGCATCATCATGATGTCATAAATAATTTAATTTATTTAATGTCTAAAAATTCTAAAAAAAATACTATGATGTAGGAAATCTTTTTAGATTTCCAATGACTATTTATAGTAAAAAATATGACTGGTATAACCCCATATAAAAATTGTTTTAGTAAAACATTTCATGTTTGTGTCATTTTTTACTTTAACATTAAATAAAAGGTATTTATGTCATTTTCCAACTAAAGTGGCTCCATGGGGTCCCCAAGTTGACCCATGGATTTTCTTGGTCGGCCATGGCACATCCAATGAGGGTAGGACATGTGTCAAGCTCATCTCATATTATTAAAACATTATTTTTACCTTAAACTACACTAATTACCTCTAATCGCGATTAAGAACTTAAAAGTTACTATTCACCAAAAATTATTTTAATCTCATTCAACCACATTTTACTTCTTAATGACAACCATGTATGTCGGATTTTTGAAAATCAAATCACAGAAGTGGTAATATTTCATTTAAACGAAAAATCAGTTATTTAACTACCACTTAGTGGTTTCACTATTCATCAAAAATTGAAGTTTTTCAGAACAATGCCAAAATTTCACCCTAAGCTATAATTGATATTCCGAATTCAAAAATGATGTATATTTTACAAAATTACAAACATATAAGTTGCATTAATTAATTTTATAATTAATTCCCGCTGTCACAACAAATAGCGTGTTTTTAAGAAACAATTTATATCAAAAGATTGGCAATTGTTTATGTCCATTTTCATTGTTAAATTAATTCTAATGACCACCATTGGATAAAATGGTAAAAATATATTCTAATTATACTTTAAAACCACTAAATAGTATAATTTATCACTATAAATTATTTTGATTAAAAAAGTTGTTTTTAAGTATTTTTCACTATTCATAAAAAATTAGAAGTTCTCAGAAAAATACCAAAAATTCAACATAGGCTAATTTCGATATTCCGAATCCAAAAATGAAGTCCATTTTGATAAATAAAATTTATAAAATTTCAAAAAGTAGGTATTAATATTCACAACAGCTAGTTTAATTAGTTGTGGTGTGTGTTAGAGCTCGAGGTTGCGTACAACACACACTATTGCATTATTCGAAGGGAAACGTACCGTGGAAGCTTGGGGTGTTACATTCTCCTCTCCTTCAAATAATTGCGTCCTCACAATTTCTAGGGTATTACTGCATAAAAAGACTCGGGTGGTTCTTCATCATAAGTTCCTCAGGTTCCCACGTTGCCTCTTCCATTTTATGATTTCTCCACAAAACCTTTACCAGACGAGTTGTCCGGTTTCTCAGCACCTGCTCCCTCACATCAAGAATTCGGATGGGCTCTTCACAATAAGATAGATCGGGTTCCAGTTCTAATTCCTCATAGGTAAGTACATGTGTTGGGTCGGGCATGTATTTTCTCAATAGAGATATGTGGAAAACATCGTGAACTTTGGAGAGATTTGTCGGCATCGCCAAACGATAAGCTACAGCCCCAATACAATCTAGAATTTGAAAAGGTCCGATGTACCTGGGACTCAACTTACCCTTCTTACAAAAATGTATAACTCCCTTCCATGGAGACACCTTTAAGAAAACATGATCTCCCACCTGAAATTCCAAAACCTTTCTTCTGTTATCGGCATAGATCTTCTGCCTAATTTGAGCTGATTTGATGTGGTTTTGGATTACCTTCACCTTTTCCATTGTTTCTTCCACCAGTTCTGGTCCCACAAGTTTTCTTTGACCAACGTCATCCCAACAGGTTGGTGTATGACATCTCTTTCTGTATAACGCTTCATAAGGTGCCATCTGAATGCTTGAATGGAAGCTATTGTTATAGGAAAATTCTACCAGTGGTAAGTATTGATCCCACATACCCTGAAAGTCAAGAGAGCATGATCTCAACATGTCTTTTAAGGTTTGAATAGTCCGTTCTGATTGTCCATCTGTTTGAGGGTGATAGGCAGTGCTCAAACAAAGTTCAGTATCCAAGGCCTTTTGAAGACTTTTCCAGAATCTTGAAGTAAAACGAGGATCACGATCAGAAACAATCGATAGGGGTACTCCATGAAGTCTTACAACTTCATTAATATATAATCTTGCTAGACGTTCAAGTGGTAGATCCTCCCGTATAGCCAGAAAATGTGCTGACTTAGTAAGACGATCAACAATGACCCATATTGCATCATTACTTCTAGGAGTCTTTGGTAGTCCCATGACAAAGTCCATCGTAATATTATCCCATTTCCACTCAGGTATGGGAAGAGGTTGCAATACTCCACCAGGATGTTGCTTTCCAGCTTTCACTTGTTGACAAACCATACACCTCGACACAAAATCAGCAATCTCCCTCTTCATATTGTCCCACCAAAAATGTTCCTTCAAATCTCTATACATTTTGGTGCTCCCAGGGTGTATAGATAAATTGGAACTATGAGCATCATCCAACAATTACCTTTTTAGATCAGGTATATCGGGAACACAAAGTCTCTTCCTGAATTTCAAAATTCCATCCTTATACACAAAGTCCCTCAATCTTCCATCATTCACATCTTTAATCTTCTTCTGAAATTCTTCATCATTGGTATGAGAACTCTTAATCCTTTCTAGTAATGATGGTTTGGCAACCATTTTAAAAAGCATTGATGTTTCACCTTCCCTAGTTATTCCCATGTCCATCTTCACTAGATCCAAGAAAATTGGATCCCTTTCAATTCTCATCACATTCAAAACTCCATGGTCTTTTCTACTCAAAGCATCTGCCACCTTGTTTGCCTTCCCCGGGTGGTAATGTATCATGCAATCATAATCCTTGAGTAGTTCAAGCCATCGCCTTTTCCTCATGTTGAGTTCTTTTTGTGTGAAAATATACTTCAAACTCTTGTGATCAATATAAATCTCACATTTTTCACCATAGAGGTAATGTCTCCATATCTTTAAAGCAAAGATCACAGCTGCTAACTCAAGATCATGAGTAGGATAGTTTTGCTCATGAATTTTTAGCTGTCGTGATGCATAGGCAATGACCTTATCATTCTGCATAAGGACACAACCAAGTCCTTTCTTCGATGGATCACTATAAATAACAAACCCATCATTCCCCGATGGTAGAGTCAATACATGGACATTGACTAATCTTATCTTTAGTTCTTCAAAACATTCTTCACACTCTTTTGTCCAGACAAATTTAATCCCTTTACGTGTGAGCTTTGTCAATGGGTTAGCCAATCTGGCAAAATTCTGGACGAAACGTCGATAATAACCTGCTAAACCAATAAAACTGCATACCTCAGTTATACTTGTCAGTGTTGTCCATTCTTGGATTGCCTTGGTTTTAGAAGGATCAACGGAAATTCCATCCTTAGAGACAATATGGCCAAGAAAAGAAATCTCATGAAGCCAGAATTCACACTTGATAAATTTCCCATATAATTCATGTCTTCTAAGAGTCTTCAGGATAATGCGTAAGTGATTTTCATGATCTTCGTGGCTTTTGGAGTATACCAAGATATCATCAATAAATACCACTACAAAGTCATCAAGATATTCCTTGAAAAATCTATTCATTAGATCCATGAAAACAGAGGGTGCATTAGTCAATCCAAAAGGCATTACTGTAAACTCGTAATGCCCGTAACTTGTTCGAAATGCTGTCTTTGGAACGTCTTCCTTCTTCACACACGACTGATGGTATCCAGACCGAAGGTCAATCTTTGAAAAGTATTGAGCTCCATGCAGTTGGTCAAACAAATCATCAATGCGAGGTAGGGGATACTTGTTCTTTATTGTTATAGCATTGATCTCCCTATAGTCAATGCACAACCTCATAGATCCATATTTCTTCTTAACAAAAAGAACAGGGGCTCCCCAAGGAGAAACACTAGGGCGAATAAATCCCTTATTACTCAATTCCTCTAGTTGTTTCTTTAGTTCAACTAATTCCATAGTGGCCATTCTATAAGGGGTCTTCGATATGGGCCTTGATCCAGGAATTAAATCAATGGAAAACTAAAATTCTCATTCTGGAGGATGTCCAGGTAAATATTCCGGAAACACATCAACATATTCTCTCACAATAGGTACATCCTCTATTTGAATATTCCTTTCCTCACCCTCAGTAATTTCCTTCTCTTCCTACCCAATAATTGAATTTAGTTGAGCTACTGGGGGTGGATCTAGATAAGAATTATGTGGCGATGATTCAGCTCTAAATATAAGGTGTTCCTTATCATCATCATCAAGAATCGTAACCTCTTTCCTCTTACAATAATTTTTTGCATAATGGTCCGAAAGCCAATCCATACCGAGGATTATATCAAATTCAATCATGGGTATGACGATGAGATCAGCAGGTAAAGAATATTTAGGTGCTCTAATGGGAACTAATCGACAAAACTTTGTTGCAACAATACTTCCCTTAGGGGTTTTGACCGACAACTCCCTTGTTAAATCAAATTGGAAATATCTAATTTTCTTAGCAAACTGGGAAGATATGAAACAATGCGATGATCCAGAATCAAATAATGCATTTTCTAAACTTGAGGAAACCATTAAATTACCTGCCACCATGTCTTTCAGAGCTTCCACCTCAGCAGTAGTGATAGCATAAGCCTGGCCCTGATCCCTTGGCCTCTTCTGAGGTAAGTTCCCCTGACGCTTAGGACATTCATTTGCATAATGTCCCTTCTCTCTACAATTATATCATTCCACATTGACAGCCGCTTTCTTTCCCTTGCATTCATGAGCTTGGTGGCCTTTTTCACCACACTTTTAACATACTCCTTTTCCTTTTAGACAGGCATCAGGGTGCTTCCTACCGCAATTATCACAGGGTGGAAATTCATTTCTACCCTTCTTCCCTGTTTCCTTATTTTCTTTCCCAGAGTTTTCAGCGGATCTCTTCTCATCTTGCTTTGATTTAAAGTCATAAGACTTAGAGAATTCCTTTTCCGTCTTGATAGCGCACGAGACAATACCTTCGTATGAAGAGAAGGTTTGTGATACTAAAGCTCGACGGAGAAATGGTTTCAACCCATCAAAGAAACAATAAGTCTTACTTATTGGGTTACGTATGTAATCTGCAACATACCTTGCTAACCTTGTAAAGTTAGCCTCATACTTTGCGACATTCTCATCCTCCTTCTGCCTCAGACTCAGAAATTTCCTTTCCATATCCGCTCGATAGTCTCGAGGAAAGTATTTTTCTAAGAACAGCTCTTTGAACTCCTGCCATTCCATGTTTGTTAATTCATCATCTTCCTTTGTGTTTTGAATTAGTGACCACCATTGATCAGCATCTCCAGTGAGGCGGTAAACTGCCATGACAACATTCTCCCTTTAACTACTCCCCAAGGCATGGAATATTTTCTCTAAGGAATTTATCCATTGCTCAGCTACTATAGGATTTGTACTCCCATTGAAGGTTGGTGGTTGTTGCCTCATGAAACGGTCTAGCATTGATCCTCCATGTTGCGGATCAGGGTGCTCCATACGAGTAAGGTTGTTATTCATAACCTGCGTGAGTTGTCCCAGTACGGTGAGAAGCTGATCAGCACCAGTTGTATCACTAGCTCCACCATAATTATCTTGAGCAGGAGGGCAATCCCTACACAGAGTGTGTGCATTGATATGGTTTCCATTCCTTCCACTAGGCGCCATTTCTAAATAATGGCATAAACTAGATTAGTTCATGAATCAAAATACATAATTCCATACTTGTAAAACACTTAACATAAATTGAACTAATTATGGATATAATCCATAATTATAAAAATGTTTTCTTTGAGGAAGTATATACTCGTAACCCTTCATAGTGGTTTGTAAAGAAAATGGGAATTATCCAAAGCATATCCCCCGGGAGTGTCGTAACCAAGAGTGCAGCAAGGCCCGTTGTCGTGCACCAGTTCCCGTTCGAGTCTAGCACAAAGCGGTGTTTTCGGGTTTTACCCCTAGGTACATCTGTGCTAGAGCCTCCTCTACCTGCTCGTATCCAGACAGGGATGTATTGCTCAGAAAACTCACAACATCTCTACAATACCAAAATTCTAGGAAGTTCTTCTATACTAATCCTCAAAGTCTATCTTCGGGATATGTGCTCTAATCTGAGTTTATCTAAATCTAGCTTCCAAGGTTAGTACTAAACTGCCTCTGATACCAACTATAACGCCCCGACCCCAGCTACCCAGAGTCGGTGCATTACTTCATAACATTGGCATGATCACAAAAGATCAAGTCTCGAAAGACCGATTAGTTTAGTAGCCTTGGAAACACTAGATACATTCATAAACATTACATTACATCATAAAAATGAAAACTACAATAACATGGTCTCCCTAGTCCACACTCATATCCTCACTGACTATTCTTGCAAGTCAGTCATAATACACTTCTTCACATCCTGGAAAAAATAAAACATTTAAAGGGGTGAGCTCAAATGCTCCGTAAGGATAACAATATAGCGGAAACTTTCATAAGAAAACATAAGCATTTAAGGCAATGTATAACTAAAACAAAAGCCTTATTGAACTTGAACTTCAGCATAATATGGAAAAAGTAAAATAAAATAATTCCATTACTTACTCACATGGATATTCTACTAGACGAATAATCACGTGAAATATCAATAACCACTTTCATAATGAGGGAATGTATAATTCCAGACATTCTGAAACACTTTGTCAAGGCCTCGGCCAAGACGTCTAAAAAGATTAAGGCCTCGGCCAAAACCATAAATCAAATTGGGAAAGGGCCTAGGCCAATTCCATGTCTAGTTGTCTCATGAGACCTACCGATGCATCGAGGAGCTATAGCGGGCTCCACCCGTCACATATTAAGTCCAATACATTCCTCATATGAATAGGTTTAAACATAACATAAATATTCGTATTAAAACTAGCATACGAAATGTCAAAAATTTCTCCATAAACTATGGATGGTATAAAAATAACACATCCACAGTAAAATATTTCACAAAATGTTCAATGGAAGTTTTGTATCATAAATCAATTTCAATTAAACTTAAAACCCATCAAAGGATGTTGACATGGATGAAATCAAAGCTATTTGAGAGTAATATCTCTCCTTTTTGAAATCATTTAAAAGTCCCATAATTATAAAATAATACATTTACATTGAATATATTCTTATAAGCTTGTTAGGGAAGCTTCGACGAAGTTATAATGGCGGAAAATAGCCGCACCCGCCGTATAAGTTAAAAAAACATTCTTATCTTGAATTTGTCAAAGAGGTCAAAAAGTACATTGTTTGGAAAACGACGGTAAGATTCCTTTCAAAAATGTATAAGGGTATAAATGAATTTAACACATTTTCCATTTAATAGTAAAAATGTTTTGAAAGACATTTTTAAGAAACATGGATGTGGATGATAACGAGGTCCCAGTAGATAATTATGTATAAACAACCTTGGATAATGAAGAGGTTGTGAAGTAAACCCTTACCTTGTACTTTTCCTTGGTTGGGGTAGGTTAACATCCTGTATAATGGTGAAATAATTGTTATTAAATTATACAAGAATCATATACATTCATATTATATCATATATGATCTTTTAACATTGCTTTGTTAACAATATCTTAGATTTATCGTTGTTTCGGGTGTTAACTTACTCGTTTTCTTTTATATGTTTTGTTACGTAAGTCGTGTTTTTCATGGATAGGTTGTATCTTATTCATATCCAGAATGATATCATGTCCTTAAACATTATTTTTAAATCATCAAATGATAATTATACTTGAATGCATACGACGGAGAATGAATCTCATCGCGTTCGTGGAGACGGTAGTCCGTACGTACGCACGAGCGACAATATCATTATTTTGATATTAAAATAATATATAATTGGATAGTATATCATATATACAGAATCATTATCATGTTATATTTATTATTTACATGAATTACATATCATTATTATACCCATCTAAATAATAATATATTGAATAACAATTACACCACGACGTGGAGACGGTAAGCCGTACGTACGCACGTATGGTGACATGTCATTCAAATGATGGGTAGAATACTGAATATGTTTGTTCCATATTTATAATAACATAACAGTATATAGAAGATACTGGAGTTATAATTTTATAATTGAAATAATAAACAAAGAGGGAGTGGAAGAAGAAAGAAACTTGAAAGAGGGTGATGAAAATGTTACCTCTTCTTCGGGTTCTTCCTTTTGATTTGATCAAAAGGACTCCTTAGGATGGCTTTCTGACTAAAGTAAAGCTTCTAGGATGAAGGGAGAGAAGTTGGGAGAGTATTTGGGAAGAGTTTGGCCGATCCAAAAGGCTTTAAAGTGTGAATAAGGTGGTAGAGGTGGGGGCCTTTTATAAGAGGAGAGGAGGGGCTCTTTTGGAAAGATTGAAATGTTACATTATTATACAATGCTTATCGGATTCTAAAGGTCCCAAACTTATAAAATTCTTGGATAAGGTGATAAGGGTTCGA
Organism: Viscum album; assembly: GCA_963277665.1. Classification (NCBI taxonomy): domain Eukaryota; kingdom Viridiplantae; phylum Streptophyta; class Magnoliopsida; order Santalales; family Viscaceae; genus Viscum; species Viscum album. The sequence continues at coordinate 36,729,303 of OY728127.1, read as the reverse complement.
AATCTCCTCATCCAATAGGCTTTGGACAAGTGTAAGCCTTGGATTTTGCATTATCTTCTCATTTTATTTAAATCGTTAAATAATGAGGTCATCGCTGCATCATCATGATGTCATAAATAATTTAATTTATTTAATGTCTAAAAATTATAAAAAACTAATATGATGTAGGAAGTCTTTTTAGCTTTCCAATGACTATTTATAGTCAAAAATATGACTTGTATAACCCCATATAAAAATTGTTTTAGTAAAACATTTCATGTTTGTGTCATTTTTTACTTTAACATTAAATAAAAGGTATTTATGTCATTTTCCAACTAAAGTGGCTCCATGGGGTCCCCAAGTTGACCCATGGATTTTCTTGGTTGTCCATGACACATCCAATGAGGGTAGGACATGTGTCAAGCTCATCTCATATTATTAAAACATTATTTTTACCTTAAACTACACTAATTACCTCTAATCGCGATTAAGAACTTAAAAGTTACTATTCACCAAAAATTATTTTAATCTCATTCAACCACATTTTACTTCTTAATGACAACCATGTATGTCGGATTTTTGAAAATCAAATCATAGAAGTGGTAATATTTCATTTAAACGAAAAATCAGTTATTTAACTACCACTTAGTGGTTTCACTATTCATCAAAAATTGAAGTTTTTCAGAACAATGCCAAAATTTCACCCTAAGCTATAATTGATATTCCAAATTCAAAAATGATGTATATTTTAAAAAATTCCAAACATATAATTTGCATTAATTAATTTTATAATTAATTCCCGCTGTCACAACAAATAGCGTGTTTTTAAGAAACAATTTATATCAAAAGATTGACAATTGTTTATGTCCATTTTCATTGTTAAATTAATTCTAATGACCACCATTGGATAAAATGGTAAAAATATATTCTAATTATACTTTAAAACCACTAAATAGTATAATTTATCACTATAAATTATTTTGATTAAAAAAGTTGTTTTTAAGTATTTTTCACTATTCATAAAAAATTAGAAGTTCTCAGAAAAATACCAAAAATTCAACATAGGCTAATTTCGATATTCCAAATCCAAAAATGAAGTCCATTTTGATAAATAAAATTTATAAAATTTCAAAAATTAGGTATTACTATTCACTATGGCTAGTTTAATTAGTTGTTGTGTGTGTTAGAGCTCGAGGTTGCGTACAACACACGCTATTGCATTATTCGAAGAGAAACGTACCGTGGAAGCTTGGGGTGTTACAAAAAACATGGCTAGAATTTCATCATTAAAAAATTTATAAGTTTTCCACTCACCCCACTTATAAAAGGTCTCCCCCTATCCACCTTATTCAAACTTATAAAACCACTTTGGTTTTTAAAATAACTTAGAAAATAACTCATAAAATTTCATCCCCTTATACTATAAGACTTATTTTAGGCATAAAGTAATCCCTGCAAGGTTTTAGTGCAAACCTATGTTGGAAACCTAAATAAGAGGTAATGTTTTTCTAAAATCATTTTTATTTTAATTAATTCTTCAAATAATTAAATTATTTACATATCATGATTATATAATAACCTTAGTATGATAAATATAATTATTATTTTTTGATTTTAATGGTAAAACCTACAACTTCACATACTTCCATCAAATGGGATACACAATCATTGTTCGTGTGTACGACAGACTACCACCTCGCGAACCGATGTAATCCATTCTTCCATTACCATCTTTAAAGGTTAGGAATAATGATTTATTTATAGTTTTTATATGATATTTATGATGTATTTATTCTTATTTAATAATTATAAACACATAACATCATGATTTTCGTTTTTTGGGAATACAATAACATCGTTCGTGTGTACGACGGACTGCAGCCTCACGAAGCGATGTGATTCGTTCAGACTTTACATGGAATTTATTAAGGATGATTTTAATAAAAATATTATATATATATGAAATAAATATGATATTTTAATGATAATATAAATATATATTATTTAATTTTATTTCTTTCAACAAGACAAGAAAATGGAAACAACGTTCATGCATACGTACGACCCACCGACTCCATGAACTGTGCATTTCATTTCCCATCACTAAATTTTGTGAATTACTATAAATACATATATATTGTATATATATTATATTTAAATAATTATTTAAATATTTGATATTATTAAATCACAATCAAAGTAATATGAACAAAAAAATAACAAGTCAAAACATATTCAGAAAAGAAAGTAAGTTTTTACCCGAAACGATGAAAATAATAAAAGATCATTAACAAACGAGTAATAATATATTATAAAAGGATAATATATGACATAATAAATATTAATATTATTATTTAATAATTCAATAACATGTTTAAAACCACTATACTAGAGGTTAAATAAAGTAAGACCAAAAGGAAAGTACGAGGTAAGAGATTTCGTCTCAATTTCATTTTATTGAGGCATATTGTATTGTCATGAACCTAATTTATTTTATATGGTGTATATAATTACTCCTTGAAATGTAATATAATTAATAATTAATTATTCATGATATTTTAAGTTTTAATTTGAATTATTTAATTTAATTGGATTTGGATTAAAAGTTACCAAGTGGTAAAGAATTTCATAACCCAACTCCTTTTCATTGTGTTATATTACTTCTTCATTGTCATTAATATTCTAAGATTATGTGTGAAATGGTTTTTGAATACCTTTTATTTAATTTTATATTATTTTATTCATATTTACAGTTGATACACATAATCAATTCGTTATACGATTCTCACTTGAACATTATGGTCTTTGTAAGGCTTTACTTCACAATCTCATTTTTATTAAGGATTTTTAACACTTGAATTTAAATTGAAGGAAATTATTTGATAATTTCTTAATAAACCTTTAATTTTATTCTAATATATTTATTCTTAATTATTTTCATGTAATAGTACTATTTACACTCTTTTTTTACTTAAAGTGTTTTAGATTTTTTTTAAGAAAACCGGACTTTGTTTCTCTCTTTGGTTGGAAAACCTGCATTATTCTAAAAAAACTATTTTAAAAAAATGTTTTTGAAAAGGTTTTTAACATTTTAAAAAATTATTTATTAAAATATATTTTTACTCATTTTTTATTTTTAAAAAATGTTTTCAAAGGAATATTATTTCCACTTTAAAAACAAGGAACTTTTCTAACCTTTTTACAATGCAAAGGGAATGTTATTTTTTACATTGTACAGAATTACCCAGTATCATTTTGTTGAAACTTAATTTGAGAGTTTACGAAGATATTTTTAAAGGAAATGTTTTTAAAAGTGATTTTTAATGAAAATTATTTTCAATTTTTTTAAAAAATGAAAAGATTATTTTCCTCAAGAATGTTTTTAAATATCTCATTTTATTTTATCCATGAAAAAACCCTCATTATTACTTCAATGGGTATACATAATATTAATACCATCCTTATTATTTATTTGGATGTATTATGATTATTTTGACCAATGATACTATTGAAATTCACTTCTTTGAATCATTTTTATATCCATTAACTTCCCCTTTAGTTATTCACTTTTCAGTGACCATTGAACATTAAATTTCCCATAACTATACACATTACTTATCATGGATATGATTATGACCTAAATCATATACCATTTTTACATACAGTATTTACATAGATAGTTGTTTGATTAATTGGGTAAATATTGATAAATCCATATTCTTTACTTAATATGGATATTTGATGATAAGACACATTATTAAATCAATTATTTTATATTTAAGGAATAATTTAGACATAAAGACATGGATGGGGCCCGATTAATGATATCCCCTCGATGCATCAGTAGTCTCATGAGACAAATTAGTTGGATAGCCTCAGATAATGGGTTTTCACCCAATATGTTTTAAATTGTACTATGAAAGGTCTTGATGGTAAAGGTTCCATGAACCTGAGAGAAATGGAATCTAATAATTGAGGATTGTTTCATTCAGATTTAGTTATTACTATATATGATATTTTCACCATGAAAGAAATATATGGATTCATTTCATTCTCATTTTGTTGATTAAATGGAATTTATTTTCTGTTACTTAACTTTACATATTGATTATTCCTTATCCATTAATTTAAATAGAATGTTTTTTTGTTATTTACTTTGCTATATTGATTATGATTTATCCTGTTATTTGAATGGAACATGTGTTTAGTTATTTACATTTCCACATTGATTATTAATTATTGATTCATGATATCTCTTAATGTACTTAACTCTTATTAATAATTTGAACTCATACATATTTTTTTTCCTTTCCCCAAGATTTAATGAAGTTTTCTTTGACTGATATGTAGGGATATTATAAAATAAATAAAGTTATTTTGAAAAAAAAATTTATGTTGTAATTTTTTTATTCAAATGGAATTAAATACTCATGTATGTATCGAGTTTACCAAGAATAATAAACTAATCAGTGCTTCAAGATGTGTTTCCTTGTATCTTATTCCAATGAAATAGTAGTAAGAACTGGCTCTAGGCTTCCTGGGGTTGGGTTTCTACAACCAAAAACCCAAAACACCCTAAAAAATGAGATTAAGTGTTTTAATTATAATTTTTTATGACTCTCATACATTCTTTTTAAATTTTTGTTTGATTTTTTAATTGAAAAGGAATTCTCCACACTTAGACTTTTACAAATTCACCGATCTAGGATACAAACATCACTTTGGGTAACCATCATTCCTTATTTTAGATTACATTTTTAATAGGACTAAATGAGAAAAATAGGGGAATGAATTATTAGAGATGAACATGGGAAATGGATTAAAAAATTCATGATCTAGGGGAACTAGTTAATTTATATGGATGTTTTTTTTTGTTATTTTCTATGTTTTGAATTATTGAAATTTGTGTTAATTAATTTATTATTCATGTGTATTTATATGAGTTATTTTTCCAATTATATGTTCACATTCCTGAACTATTTTCTAAGACTAATATTTTTATTCTTTTTTTAAGCATAATTCTTGAGAGTCTTAGGCATACATTTATTCTAGAACTTTTTTAACATCTTGTTGAAGCTATTATTGTACATAATGACTTTTAATGTGACTGAGGCATTTTTTGAGAACTTTTTCCATAGACCTACCCATACATATATCCTTTATTTTACTCATAGGAAACATGAATTACCTTGATAGATAAGATCCACATTTCCATGCCATATTACCCTTTACTACCCCACTCTTAGTGTTTTTCATGATATTCATTAATTCAATTATGGGGGATTGGTTGTACATGGTGGAGGGGACGATTCACATTACATAGTAAATGTTGGGTGTGGTTGTTTTATTTTAGATAAATGTAATGACTCATATTTTATTCGGTTTTATTTTTTTATAAATTAATCACGAAAATTCTGAGACTAGGTGCTGAGATGATGTGTGATTCTGAGGCCCAGTGTTCCCAGAACAAGATGTTGAATAATGTTAATTTTTTTTATAAATAACATGGGAAATTTTTCTTTAAAAAGGGAATAAATTCTAAATGGGTGTTAGATCAGAAATCCAAGGGCACTATTGTGTTCAGAATAGTGAATTTACCTTAGGCAAGGTCTAACATCCACCGACACGGGCCAGGCGTGAAAGTTAGATTTTGGATGTATCGGTAATAAAATATTTAATAAAAATATTTTATATCAATTTAGTGAATCTTTTAGTTATTTTTGAGTTTCTGAAGAATTCAGGGTTATCACCATAACCCTAGAATTCCCTTGAGATGAGGAGAAGGAAGTTCTCTTGATGGCGATGATGGATCGAAAATCAAGACTTGGATTGAAAATCAACGGATCGACGAATAATTACAATGTAACTTATCCCTTCATCAAAAACTAATCCAAACCCTAGGTAGGGTGTTGTTTCTTTTTTATTCATTCTCTATTCTTAAATTCAATGATGAACATAGACCAACCCACAAGCAGGTTGATCTGTGGTTCGATCATTCTTGTGGGGTGAATAATTTATGCGTGTTGATTATCGGGGATGATTCTATTTGGAGATTCATTTTATTTTATTCTCCATTATTCATTCTAACATGAACAGATTGAGGTCGACATGAATAAGGACTATATTCATTATTTGGGTGTTCCTGTGCATTTATCTCTTTCCCTCAATATTTCTGCGTTCCTCGTTCTTTGTTAAATATGAACGGAGGATCGTTGTGCCATCGATCTGTAGCATAATGATCTGAGACCGAGGATCTAACACTAAAAAGACATATTATAGGTGAGATGGAGAAGGTGCAACCCAAATCACCCAAGGAATTGGTTTATGATAGTACAAGGTGGCACTTGGAGCAGTGGCTCCGGCCAGGTTCAAGGAGAGTGAGAGACGAACAGTGGGCAGCCGACAAGGCGACTAGTTGCGGAGGTGACACACATCCCAATGGGGGGTTGGTATAGGATATTTGTGAGGTGGACGGGCCTCCAGTGGGGTGGCCGATGTAAGATCACGAGGTAGCAGTTCAGGTGGGACCGCGTGTGACCCGCATCGGTGGAGGTCGTGGGCAGCGACCGGGGACACGATAATGAGGGGATTCTTATGCAGCGGTGAAGGCTATGGGGGAGTCCAGGGATGCGATGAACATCTAAATTGACCAAAACAATTCCGTGTTAACCGAGAATATGCGGCTGGGTTAGCTGTGTGTGGGAGAAGGGGGACGACCCACATGCAGCGGGCCGAGCTGGATGAACCGGGCCGATTTAGTGGCCCAGAGGGCTGGGTCCAGCAGCCTAATGGGCCATGCCCCACCAGGCCCAGTGTGTCGGGCTGGGTCAGATCCCGACCAAACCTAGATCAGACCCCAACCAGACCCGAGTCATACTTTTTTCACTAAAATGGGCATAACTTTCAAACATAAGATTCATTTGATGAGCCATCTACAACGTTAGGACCCTCATGAAGAGGAAGTACTTTTGAGATGGCTAGGTGGGTTTTTAGTATGGACCAATATAGTTATAGAGTTTCCCTTGGTTCTTTCCTCAAGGGTTTAGTACGATATTATTTCCACATCACTGTATAATAGACCCCTCAAGAGGCTGAGTCCCAGATAGAGTGCAGTATCCCTCATTGGGAATAGAGTGATCCTCTATCACCCCTGGTGGAGTTTTATGGGAATTGACATAACCTAAAAGTACATGGTGTTACTCCTCTATCTAGTGTTTCGTATCTATAGGGTTGTTAGTATTCTCAGATAAGGACCCCCTATGTTATGATCCATATCGGTAGGGTTGTCAGTATTCTCTGAGAAGGACCCCCTACATTATGGGATAATACAGACTGGGTTGCCAATATTCTCTGGGAAGGATCCCCTCTATATATACAATGATCTTTGACAATTTTATTCTCTTTGGGAATGGATTATATTAGTGGGATCTCTTTCAAAGAGTCTCCGATGACATCATGGCTCGAGGAGCGAGTTATCCCTGAACGAGCATGCCTTGAGTAGAATCCCATGGCTGATGATTTGTTGTGACTTACCACTTTACATTGTGTCTGGTTATGAGTATATTTGGATATCCTTGTTATATTTTTTAGATATGTATATCTGTGTAGAGATGACTATACTTCATATATTTATTGTGGTATACTTCATATATTGGTTTATGGTATTTCTTTTTGGTTTTAGGGTGTCCTACTAACTATTGTTTTACTCATCCATGCATGGGATTTTCCCGCATGTGTTGTGTCTTGTATAGACAATTGATGCTTTGATAGAGTCCTAGGTGGACCAGGACTATATGGTGCTTAGGGAGGCCAGACAGATGTGGTGTGCTTCTACAACTTCAGACATATGTCCTACACCTACCCTTCTGGTAGGGTTTTCTACGGACGAGTTTTTGGAACTTGTGTATTTAATTTTTTAGACTCTTTCTTAGGTGGGATTGTATTCTAGCCCTATTTAATTTCAATTTCCTACTGTCTTACTCTGTGATTGGTATCTTAGTGTATTCATGCATTTTCTACTTAGTGTTTTTTCCATTTGAGCATTTTTGGGTTTGGATTTGTGTGTACAAGTACTTAGGAAAATGCCTCCCATTTGTGGGATATTCCTACTCAGTGCTAATATCCAGCCCCTGGCCTATTGGAGGCAGGCTTGGGGTAGTCACAACATGGTCCCCTTTGAGATGGGTCATGACAGAGTGGTATCAAATGAGGTCTATTCTACTTAAGGGCTGAGATTCTGTGGAGGTTGGTTTGGGGAAAAAGTGTTAAGTGTTTCGAGTTTAGATTTCAGGATAGAGACTCTAGTATTAGTGTGACGACCGAAATATCCATACAACAGGACTATGGACACCTGCTTTTCGACTTGGTACATGAAAAAAATGGTTGTAGGGAATTAATGGTACATGCATTATATAGGAATGGGCTGTGTTTTCCATGTCCTTCTTGAGTCATCTCTCTAGATATACTCAATTGACCATGGTCCATCTTATTTTATTTTAGGATTCCTCTACGTAGATAGAAATCCATGACCCATTTCATGATCAATAGGATGATATTCCTAGAAACAAGGTGTCAGTACAGGGGCCTATACCAGAGGTGGCACCTCTGGGTGGTTTTCCTATTGTAGTATCACCCATCGAGAAGCAGTTACTAACAGCGCTACCAGTTGAGGATGCATGTAGGCTAAGTGTGTTGCATGAGTTACATAGGTAGAGAACTTATAGGTTTCATGGTGATATATACCCCCAGGTAGCTGAGGATTTTTATAGGTAGTTACACATGTATTATTCCTTGTGAGGATTCCTTCCGACTAGATGGTGGTCCTAGTCGCGAGTCTTTTTTAGGGTTCATTGGGGCAATGGTGGAGCTTAGTGACCTAGACACATGATGAGGCAACTATCTCTTGGGAAGTCTTTGAGAATATATTTAGGGAGGAGTTCATTCCAGCTATGTTGCAATTAGTGAACATCCAGAAGCACCTGTATCTATAGTAGGGGAGTCAGACAATAGTAGAGTACTCAGAGAGGTTTACTGATCTTTATTTCTACTCCATGAATATGGTGTGAGACCTGTTCTTCAGGGAACATACATTTGAGAAGGGACTAAAATGAGAGATCAGGTCTTCCATGATATTCCTTATCATTTCTACATATGTTGGGGGTACTGGAGTGAGATCTACAAGTGCAGATATTTCTAACAGATCATACAATGACTGTGGGAGCTACCACCAGGCACCAGGTAGTTGAGTCTTCGACAGTAGGTAGGCGACATAAGTTTTAGGGACCCAAGTAGGCTAGGAACTTCATAATATGACCCCAAGATATCAGGTCAGTGGTGCATGGCTCCCAGGGCAGCTTTAGTCTACCTAAAGACAAGCAGTGTTACACATGCAGTGGTCAGGGGCATCTGGCTTGAGATTTCTTGAATCAATGTGTGGATGATCAGGGGATGGTCAAGGGACCATTGAGGTAGATGTAGAGACATGAGCAGGGTGGTTCGCAGGGTGTAGAATGCAGAAGATTAGTAGGTAGAGTAGTAAGATGTGGGCATATTTTAGATGTGTTACCACCACCACCCCCAGGTGGTCCACACCAAGGACAAAGAGATGGTGGAAAGAGATGAGGACAACTGCAGGTGATGGAGGCTTATGAACCCAATGCTCCAGGGATGATTAGAGGTACGATCTATGTATTTTCCACCCTAGCTATAGTTTTGATAGACACGAGTTCCAGTCATTATTTTCTTTCGACAGACCTTATTCGAGGCTTGAAGATTCCAGTTGAATCGTTGACTCGACCCTTACATTTAGAGACTCCTACATGATATGATTTGATGATCACACACTGGTATTGACGATCTGATCTTACTCTTTGAGGAAATAGTTTTGGTTGGGATATATTGGTAGTGGAATCAAGGACTTACGACGTCATTCTTGGTATGGACTAGTTATCTACAGTCCATGCTCAGATTGACTATTTTAGGCGTAGAGTGCGGTGTGTCCATGGTGATGGGACCAGGTTTTAGATTGTTGGTGAAAATGAAATGATTGCAGCATATGATGGAATTAATCATAGGAGGGTGTATCTGATTACTCATTGTTTGGATAGTATCACCCTTGGTGTAGTAGATGATAGTATTCCTCAGTTTCTTGCAGTGGTGACGGAGTATGAGGATGTCTTTCCTGAGGATGTCCCCGGATTACCTCCCTGCAGGGAGGTAGACTTATACATTGATCTATACCTTGGGACGACATCGATATCTACCCCTGCATATCATATGGCTCTTGAAGAGCTTTTTGAGTTGAGGGTTCTATTGGAATACCTACATAGGAGGGGCTTTGTAAGACCTAGTGTTTCACCCTGGGAGGGCCTAGTTTTTTTTTCAAGAAGGAAGATAGGAGCTTGAGGTTATGCGTGGAATTTTTGTGACTGAATCAGGTGACTGTAAAGAACAAGTATCCACTACCAAGGATCGACAACCTCTTTGATCAGCTAAAGGGAGCAAGGTGGTTCTTAAAAATTGACCTCAGATCTGGCTATCACCAGCTTCATGTACAGAATGATGATGTAATAAAGAAAACCTTTAGATGTTGGTAAAACCAATATGAGTACTTAGTGATTCCGTTTGGCATAAAGAACACCCTAGTAGTGTTTATGGGACTCATGAATTGGATATTTCGGCCTTACTTAGACGATTTCATAGTGGTCTTCATTGATGAAATCCTAGTGTACTCAGCGTCTGAGGAGGATCACACGATGCACTTGAGGATGGTACTAGACACACTATGAGAGAACCATATTTATGGGAAGCTCTAGAAATATCAATTATGGATTTTAAAGGTCCACTTTCTGGGACACATCATTTCAGAGGCTGGAGTTGTAGTGGATCCGATGAAGATTGAGGTGGTGCTTTCTTGGAATCCACCCAAGAGCATTATCGAGGTGTGAAGTTTACTAGGTTTTTCTGGGTATTATCGGAGATTTTTACCTAAATTTCTCAAATTGGAAGCACCCTTGATGAATTTTACATGGAACAGGTAACCTTTGGTATTGACAGAGAAGCTCCAGTAGTGCTTTCAAAAGCTGATACAAAGACTGGCGAGTGATCCCATCTTGAGACTACTAGAGGAGGGAATCAGGTATGTAGTGTTCTGTGATGCATCGGGGACCAGGCTTGGTTGTGTCCTGATGCAGGGTCAAGTGGTGATTTCCTATGGTTCATGCCAGTTGAGACAACATGATCAGAACTACACAAACCATGATCTTGAGCTAGCTATAGTAGTCTTCGCATTGAAGATGTGGTGACACTACCTCATGGGTGAGTAGTGTATCGTCTACTCTAACCACAAGAGTATCAAGTATATATTCTCTGAGAAGGATCTGAACTTGATATAGAGGTGATGGATAGAGTTCCTCAAAGACTATGAATTTGAGATTTTCTATACTCCTAGGAAGGGGAATATGGTGGAAGATTCTCTCAGTAAGAGATCCATCTTGTAGTTGCTGAGTGAGGCATCAGAGTAGTTGTCCACGTTATAGATTTTCTTTATGGATAGAGATGAACCCTATTTCCTCTAATTGATGGTTTTCACCCCTCCACTATTGCAGTGAGCTCGGAAGGCACAGCTTGGGGATACCAACTATGAGACCCAACATGATTAGTTGTCCACAGGGTATTCCCCTGATGGATATTCGATAGGCGGGGAGCACACTGTTATTTTCATAGGCTGCACAGTTGTACCAGTGGTGTTGCAAGAGGAGGTTCTGAGGGAGTTCCAGACATCCCCTCTGGTGGTACATCCATGTGTGGCAAAGATTTACTAGGACCTTCGATGTCAGTTCTGGTGGATAGGGTTGAAGAAGGTAGTGGAAGAGTTAGTTTTTGATGACTCACTTTCCAGTAAGTGAAGGATGAGACCCGGGTTCTATCAGGCTTGAGCCAACCTCTTAAGGTGCTAGAGTGGAAGTGGGATGGGGTATCAATATAATTCATGATGGGTTTACCACACACATATAGGGTTCATGATACCATCTAGGTGATCATTGTTCAACTCACTAGTCAGACCAATTTCTACCTATCTAGGAGAAGAGTTTACTGGAGAGCTTGAGATGCCTCAGTATGCAGAATATAGTTCGACTTCATAGAGTTCCATCAATGATCGTTTTAGATCATGATTTTAATTTCACATCCTGGTTGTGGAAGGGATTAATGGAGGCATTTGAAACTCAATTATGCTTGATCATGATGTTCTATCCCTAGAAAGATGGCCAGAAATAGAGGACCATTTAGGTTCTAAAAAAATTGCTACAGGCCTATATCTTGGACTTTGGTCATAGCTGGGAGGATCACCTACCACTGGTAGAGTTTGCGTACAAAAATATCTACACTACACCATTGGTATGGTATCATTCAAGTCCTTTTACGAGTGACCGTGCATGTCATCACTTTTCTGGACTGACCTAGGAGAGTCAACACACATGGGTCCAGAGTTAGGGCAGGGTACCACTGAGAAGGTGAAGATCATTTAAGAGAAGATGAGGATTGCATAGAGCTGACAGATGTCATATGATGATAGGAGATAGAGGCCTCTGGAGTTCTAGTAGGGATACCATGTGTTCCTTCGAGTCTCATCTCGACGAGGATTGCAAAGATTTGGCAGGGGCGATAAGTTATCTCTGAGATACATCGAACCTTTTCAGATTCTGTGTAGAATTGGAAAGGTGGAATACCACCTTGATATACCCCCATAGTTGCATCAGGTACATGATGTCTTCCATGGGTCACAATTGAGGAGGTACGTGCATGATCCGTCGCACATCATTGATTGGGGAGAGATGGACTTTGACGATGGGGTGACTTTTGTGGAGTACCCGGTGGAGATCGAGGATTGAAATGAGAGGAACCTTCATGGGCAGTCAATTCCTATGGTGCACATTTAGTGGCAGCACGAGAATATATAAGAGATTACTTGGGAGTGGGAGGCTCAAATTCGTGCTCAGTACCGTCATATTTTTGTTTATTATCCCTTGTTTTGACTTTCAGGGACATAAAACCCTAAGGTGGGGAGAATGTAATGACTCATATTTTCTCTGTTTTTATGTTTTTTATAAATTAATCAGGAAAATTTCAATATTAGGAACTGAGATGATGTGTGATTCTGAGGCCCGATGTTCCCGGAATAATTCGTTGAATAATGTTAAGTTTTTTTATAAAGCGTGTGTGTAATTTTCTTTAAAACATGAATAACATCTAAACAGGTGCCTGGATCAGAAATAAGAGGGCACCATTGCATTCAGAACAACGAATTTACCTTAGGGTGGGACTAACATTGACCAACGTGGTTCATATGTGAAAGTTAGATTTTGGACATATCAACAACAAAATATTTAATAAAAATATTTTATTTCAATGTAGCAACTCTTTTTTTTATTTTTGAGTTTGTTAGGAATTCAGGGTTATCACAATAACTCTAGAATTTCCATGAGATGAGGAGAAGGAAGTTCTATCGATGATGATGATGGATCAGAGATCGGGACTTGGATCAAAGATCGACAGATTGATGAACGACGATGACATAGCTTCACCCTTCATCAACAACCGATCCAAACCCCAGGTGGGGTGTTGTTTATTTGTGATTCATTCCTCATTATTAAATTCAATGATGTATGTGGACCATCCCATGAATAGTTTGATATGTGGTTTGATCATTCTTGCGGGATGGATAATTTATGTGGGTTGATTATTAGGGATGATTATGTTTAGAGATTCATTTTATTTTCCTCTCCGTTCTTCATTCTAACACGAACGAATCGAGGCCGACACGAACAAGCCCAAGATCTATTATTTGGGAATTCTTGTGCATTTATATTTTCCCCCAATATTTATACATTCCTCTTTCACTGCGAAGTAATAATTGAAGATCATTATAACTTCAATCTATGGCACAATGATCCATGACTGGGGATCCGACACCACAACGACATCGCGGTGGTGCGACAACTAATGCACGAAGAGAATCATATGAGGAAAAGGTTTAAGGTGGTGTAAGGCGGTGCTCGGAGAAGTGTCTCTAGCTGGGTTCAGGAAGAGAAGGAGGTAGGGAGCGGGCCTCTATTGGTGGAGGTGACCCACGACCTGGTTGGGGGCTAGGCCACCAGTTGGGAGGTCGATGACGGAGCACAAGGTTGCGGTCCTGGCGGGACTGCATGGGAGCCTTTGGTGGTAGAGGCTATTGGAGGTTACTGGGGACGCAATAGTGAGGGGCCGCATATGCGAATGGTTTTACATGGAGCTCATGGTGATGGAAGTCGGGGACGCGGTGGCCATCCACATTGACCATGGTGGTGCTGCATTGACTGAGAAAATGTGGCTGGGTCGGCTATATACAGAAGAAGGGGACCAACCTACATGCAGCGAGCCAGGATGGAAAGACTGGGCCTAGTGGTAGGGGCCAGGTCGGTCGACCGGACTGGGTCAGGTCAGTGTGCTAGACCAAGTCAGACCCAGACCAGACCCGAGTGATACTTTTTTCAGTAAAATGGCCGTAACTTTAAAACAGAAGGTCCGTTTGAAAAGACGTCTACGGTGTTGGTACCCTCACAATAAGGGAGTCCTTTTGAGATGAATTGGTGTGTTTTTAGTATGAAACATTATAGGTAGAGAGTTTCTATTGGTTATTTCCTAATGGTTTTAGTATGATATTACGTCCACATCACTAGATAGTATTCCCCTCTAGAGGATGAGATCCAAATAGAGTGTAGTATCCCTCCTTGGGACTGGACCGATCCTCTATCACCCATGGTAGAGTTTTATGGGAATTGATGTGACTTTAAAGCCTAGGGATTTAGTCTTCCATCTAGTGTGTCGTATCTGTAGGGTTGTCATTATTCTCGGAAAAGTATCCCCTACATTACGAGTTGCATCAGTAGGGTTGTCGGTATTCTCGAAGAAGGATCCCATATATTGTGATCTAATACAGACTGGGTTGTCAATATTCTCTGGGAAGGATCCCCTCTCTGTATACCATGATCTTTAAAAAGTGTATTATATTTAGGTGGGGACCAAATTAGTGGTACCTATTTGTAAGATTATCTGATGAAATCATGGATCGAGGATTGATTTCTCCTAGAATGTGCATGCCTCTAACAGAATACTGTGACTGATGATGGGTTGTGACTTACCTCTTTACTTTTTAGATGGTTACGAGTATATCTAGATATCCTTGGTATATGTATTATAGACGTATACTTGTGTAGAGATAACTGTACTTTATGTATTTATTTTGGTATACTTCATATATTTCTTTGTGGTATTCCTTTTTTGATTTTGGGGTGTCTTACTGAGTATTTTTTTACTCACCCCTACATGGGATTTTCCCACGCATATCGTGTCTTGTGTAGATGATCGACGCTTTGACAAAGTCCTAGGTAGAATAGGACTAGGTGGTTCTTAGAGAGGCCAAACAAACATGTTGTGCTTCTATGACTTCAAACAACTTTCCTACACCTACCCTTCAGGTAGGGTTTTCTATGGATGAGTTTTAGGAACTTGTGTAATTATTTTAGCATACTCTTTCTTTGGTGGGATTATATTATGGCCTTGTTTACTTTCCATATTCCTACTTTCATACTCCATGGTTGGTATCTTAATGTATTCATGCATTGTATACTTAGTGTTTTTTCCATTTCATCATTTTTGGGCTTGGAGTTGTGTGCGTGTGTACAGGTACTTAGGAAAATACCGCCCATTTGTAGGATATGCTTACTCAGTGATATTCTCCTGGCTCTAGCCTATTGGAGGCGGGCTTGGGGTAGTCACTGCATGGGCCCCTCTAGTATGGGTCATGATAATAAAGGTTCAAGATTATTCATTTATTGTATTTATTACTAACCCTCTTAAAAAATCAAAAAAATAATTTTGTATTTGGAAGGTCAAAAATTATCATTGATTGACCAATTATCTTGATCATTTTGAATTGGGGGGGTGGATATGAGACTTGTACTAAGTTCAAATTCCAAAATAATATGAAAAAACATCAATATAGAAAAAAGAAAAAGAAAAAAATAAATAGTTTTTTTATATTTTATTATACTTCATTGCTTCGTGACATTGAATTGAGTTTTGGGAAAATGGGAAATGTGATTTCTTAAGGGATTATCTTCATTGAGTTTGTTTTGAATATCATGATTTTTGACTTAGATATTAACCATATTTTTCAACATTGTTGATTTTTTAAATCATTTTCCTACCTACTCTAAGGTCTTAGAGATGTTGGAACCTTAAGTTGAAATCATCATCATTAATTACTATTTTTATCTCTATAAAATGGAGATTTGAGATTCTTTATAAACCTAAGGTAATAAAATGAATTATGGTATTAAGATAACTCCCTTTATATATTTACCTTTAGGATGATTGAAAATAATTCAATTTGAGGTAAATTAAAATTTGTATGAACATTAATGATTAATTAAAAAATATAAATCTAAGAAATAAGAAGCATTGAAAATTTTAAAGAGGAAAAGTAAAATACATTATTAATTTAATTTCCTTAAAAAGTAAAGAGTTGACAAAACTTTCTTATGTGATTCCAAAAAATTTATTTCCCTATTGAAATTAATTTATTTCTATTAAAATTAAAATTTAATTAATTATAGGGAAAACATCCATTATATCATGTTGAGATTTCATTTTTTTGAGGACACACATGAATTCAAGTGTGTGGGGATTTGATAACTACATTTTTTGTATACATCTTTACTAATATAAATTGACTAATTATTTTATTAATTTAATTTTTTTTCTTTGGTACTCATTTTTTGATATGTTAATGGTAGGTAATCCTTGGGAATTTCATCTAAATAGAAAGAAACTAAAATATAGAATGTTAATACCTGAAGAATAAAGCAAGTCACAAGAAAAGGAACAAGAAAGGGAAATTCATGCTGTAAAATTAAAATTAATGATGTGAATGGTGCATGATATCATGTCATGAAAAATTCAAAGTAAATAGAGTCTAGATGGAAATCCAAAAAATTAATGGCAAAAATTATCCTGTCAAATAGTGAAACCAGTTGAAAAAAAATTAAAACTCCAAAATTTCAGAATCTTGACCATATCTTGTGTTAAATTGATCGGGGAATACCATGTGTAATTGGGACACATAGAATAGGATATTTTTGACTCGAAGGATAAACCTTGGGTGGATATATGATATTAAATACATGGGTTGGATACTACTTTTGGGGATATGACTGGGAATCTTGCACTGATTCCAAAGGATTGCTGATCAACTATACTTACTATAACACCATATCCTTCTAGGTTTTTTTTATATCCTATCATGGATAAAATGAGGGGGTATGTTTTCATTATTCCAAGACCTGAAATTTAATAAGAATTTTCTAGTGAAGTGTTATTTTACTATTAGACCATGGGTGGGTTTTGTATTCACACTTAATTTCCAAATCTCCCCCAATTATCATTTCGTGACCACAATGAATTGAATTTGGGAAATTTTTTAAATAGATGACTAATAATATTTAGTTTTTCCAAACCATTTCATTATTCATGATGTTTATGGTTAAATATGGTATAGAAGAACCTAACCTATTAATAACCCTTAGTAGTTTATCTTATGAAAGGGGGAATTATTGAGTTAGGGAGTAAGTAACAAGACCAAGGACACCCTTATTTTCGACTCTAAAAACACACATGGATTATTAATCAATAGGTCTCTTCACTTCTCTAGCACATGAACCTGAAATGACTAAACTTGGAAAATCTTCTCAATCTGATTTTAAAAAAAAATTGATTTCTTTTTCTCTCAATCAATCAATGAATTTCCTAAGAATCTACTATAACTATCTGATGGGTTAAACATTGAAATCTACACTGACTACAATTAATTTGTTAGTAGAAATAGTTTTAGTTTAAACATAAACTTCTAAAATTTATTATCCCTATAGGAATTATTGATTCCCTATAGGCAGTCATTAAACTTAATTCAAGAAGTAGAAATTAGTGACCTCTTATTTGAAACATAGTTTAAAAGGTTTGACTCTTTGGAAAGAAATAATTATTTTAAAAATATGAATTTTTAGAGGATTTATACCCAACTATATAATATTTTCTAGATGTTTTCTAATGTCTTATTTTCTTATAAAAACTCCCCCTTTAAAATGTAAAATTACAAAGAAAATTCTTGATACTTTCACCTTTAGATTTAAGTTCTAAAACTCCATTCTAATAATTATAATTTAAAATAGAAAATGATTTAATATATATATTAAAATTGATTTTACAAATTCTATCATTATACTTAGCAAGATTTAACTTATCATGATCACAATATTTCTTCAAATAATATATCTCTTCATTATACAATTAACATATCCATTCATTTCTTTAAATAATGGGTCATTATCTTCTTTATTCTAAAAATAAGGATACACAAATTCTAAGGAAAAATTCATAAGTTAATTAGAAGTTATCTAATCTATAAAGCAAAATTCATTTTATGGTACTGTGGTACAAAACATAGTGATCATTTGGATATCATCACTTTCCCAAGAACTTTCAGAAGTATTATCTTCACAAACACTCCATGTTTCCATCACCTATATAAATTTACATCCTATCCATTTAAAATATATTTTTTGATCTCTATCTTTTTTCTTTAACCCAGGACAATTTGGTCTGATATTCCTTGGTTCCTTACACTTATATCAGATAACATCCAAATAATTTTCACTTCTACAAGAGTTCTCATGTATATATCTTTTTTATTTCTAATAATATATGAAAAAATTATTCCTTCCAATAATTATATTCATACAACTTGAAAGTTGGGAAAATTTAAATTTTATTAAGTTCCAAAACACTAATATTCAAAAAATGATTAGAAAATTTCTTTTAAGTACAAGGCTTAGAATTAGTAACTATGGAGGAAGTAGATGAAAACATAACTCCATGATTCTTCCATTACTCCATCTCAACATCTCACTTCAGTCTATTATCTTCCAAAATTAGCTTAATAATATGTTTCATATCATCAATTTATATTCTCTTAGAATCCTACTTCTTTAGAAGTATGTCAATATTCTTCCCCACAAACTATTCAATCAAAATCTACCCCTAACTAAGATATTTTAGACTATTAACCATATTTATGAAACACTGTTGCATCTGAGTAACTAATTATCCTTGAAGAAGATACAAATATTGATAATACATAGGCTGAAAATATCTTATTTTTTCGAAACATTAAAATTTTCCAAGAGAGTTATCTATATCTTTCTCTAAATTTTGTTATCTATATCACATGATGATATCTGACTATAAATGTTTTGATTCATTGAAAAATAAATAGTATCTTTAAACTTAAAGTTATATTGATATCCAAACACTTAAACATGAGTAATGTTCAAAATTTCCTTTTTTAGAATCCTATAATTTCCAAACATCACTTGATAATTATGAACACTAATTTTTATTTAAAAAGTTTTCATCTAATATGTCTAGTACTCATAATAAGAACCAATAAAAATAGGTGTCTAACTTGGAATCAAGTTCTATAATTTCTTTGATAGGTATCCCTACCATTGAAAAATAATTTTTCTCTATTATATGTTATTGTAAGGAAAAATTAACCAACTAAGTATCAAATATATAAAAAAATAGATACCAGCTCTAATACCAATTTTTTTTCCAAGATATAGAACTTTTAATATGGGTTGAATTCAATTTTAATGAAAACTTAAAATTTTTACCACATAAGATAATAAAAATTCTAGAAGTTATAAATTAAAAACTAATCAGAGTAAGGAAAAATAACTAATACAATGGAAATTAACCACCCTATATGTTTACTATTAATTAAGGTAAATAACTTATCGAAATAATAATAATGAAAATTAATTAATGCAGTGGAGTACCAGATGAAAATTCATAAAATAATTTAAAAGATATTATTAAAGGATTGAAATAGTTCTAATTAAATGAAGTCATCACTTTTAATCAAAAGAGTCAAGGAGATAAATACCCAAATCCAAGAGATACAAGTTTTTTTGCCTTAAAATTTCATCGATAAAATAATTTTGAAGATAAGAGTTCTTTATTTATAATTATTCAATATAAATCATTAATAAAAAACTATATTCTTGATATCCAATTTGATTGCATAGTTGGAAGAAATCCCTATACTTTGACATCATCAAACTAAATATTTGGAAACCCAAATTCCTATCATTTGAATCTCTTTGATTACATAAGATAATATGTAAATAAGAGAAATAAAAAATCTTAGAGATTTTAAAATAAATCCCTTACAAATGGAAGCTCTAAGAAAACACTAAAAACTCATACAAGTGGGATATCTCATACACTGAGGTAGTGTATAACTCTCAATTGAAGGTATTATAGAATCTATCATTCCTCAAATATGAGTATCTATTTATAAGTGATAGTGTAACAAAATATTATGAGTTCTTCAGGAACATCTATCACCTATAACAAAATTGGGATGTTTAAATCTATATTTTATTGAAATGATTCTAGTGACTTTATAATGAATCATAAATGACATGGATTCGAATCTTCTCACTGAAACATGTGAATCATAATTTTTTATAGAATAAAAATAAAACTAACAAAAAATTCGAGTGAGTATAAGTAAACATGGAGTGTATTGTTATTCATAAAAAAAATTGACCTAAAATAAGTCAATTTAATAAAACTACCCAACAATGAGTTTTCTAAAGAGTTACTGATCAATATGTTTTGAATATATTGATTTGGTAAAAGGAATATGATTCCAAACTAAATTACTAGAATAATTCATATAGGTAAAGGGAATACATGATTGAATATGGTGAGACTAAATCCCATTTAAAATAACAGTACATGTCATATTACTTCCAAATAAAACACATGTTAAGTCCTCAATCATTTAAATGGGTAGGTTATTCCAAATCAAGTTTCCAAGGATTATCTTGTGTAAGGAATAGAGGATATTGATGGAAAAAATCCCCTTAGAGTGTTTTTGGTTTTTTTGTTTTGACAATTAAGTGGAAGGAATCTTCAATACAATTTATATCAGTTATTGGAGTTTGTTTCTCGAAGGTCATAAGAGGTTTAGATATAATTTTAACGAATTATGTGAAAACTAGTTTTGATCATATTTCTATAAAATAGATAATTCCTTATGTATGAGTCATCTGGGAGCTATGTAGGAGAAACCAGAGATGTGCATATGAGTAATTCAACAACATTGTATGAGTGTTTATTTATAGAATCTTGAAAGTTGGAAAAGGCATGAATTGATTATGAGTCATGGAGAATCTTCATATTAGTGAATGACCTATTCATATGAGTTATTTATCCATTCATATTAGTAATTTTCATATTGTGTATGAGTCACATCCTATATAAGAGCCATTATAAAGATACGTATGAGTCAAAATGGGCTGAGTAAGTATCATTTATTTGTTTATAGTTTTTTTGAGTATATCATCCATCAATGAATATAATTAATTTTTTTATATTTAAATAAGATCAATAAATCATACAACTTTCAAGAAGAAAATTAAACTGAGTTTCAAGGGACAATCAAGACATGTTGTTTTGATTATTTTAAGGGTGATTAAAATAGATTTTTTGGAATAAAAATTGTCATGTTTCAAATCTTGTAAATCAAAGGAGGTGGCATGGAGAGTTATGTAATGATATGTTGTGTGTATTTTCAAATTCATGATTTAGAATGATATTATGGATGTTATTTTGAATGGATTATTTTCCTATTTTAGAAGGAATTTTTTCTGGGCATATAAAGTTGAAAGCTTACTTGTTCTATTTTAAAATGATTTATCATTAAAAAGGTAGGTTATAATTTTTGAGAAAATAGGGAGAAAAGTATTCTAAAAATAAAAATAATATCTTTTGTAAAAAGAATATATTTTTTGTAAAAATAGGGGAGTCTATTTCAAGAAGAGATAGGGAAATATAGAAAGAAAACATAGTAGGAAAGAGGGTGTTAATAGAATTGGGATTTTCCAGTCCTCATGTTGGAAAACAGATGAAGAAGAGTAAGGTGATCCATGAGACACTATCAATAGAAGTTATTTTAGAGTTCCTCAAGTAGAAGAAAGTGAAACATATTGATATACCATTTTTGGATAATTTTTAATCTACTATGCTTGGAAGTAGAATATAGTTACAATAGGAGCAGTGTGTTCCATACTATAAGTTGAGAGATGATATTTTCATTGTCTATAGTTGTAAACTCAAAGGGTTGGTACAACTGATATAAATATTTTAACAAAAAATAGTTATATTTAGTGATTCAAGTGTATAAGAAAATTTCCATGCATGATCCTTGTATTTATCCATTTGGGTGAACTAAGTAAAAATGTATGTGTCTCCCTTTATTTTCTTTCATTATTTCATATTCATTTTTAAGAGAGAAATAAAAGAGAGAGGTTTTCTCAATAACTATGTAACATGATCATTGATAAGGGAAAATTAAAATTGAAATACCACAATTCACCCCCCTCAAGGTATAAACCATTATTGGGACCAACATGTGGTGTTAGATTCAAGGTTTAGGGTAAAAGATCGACTCTAAAGATTCTAGGGAAACTATTTTCAACCATAAAGATATACCATTTTTTGAAGGAAACAAATTTCATCTTTGGAAGAACCAAATGAATAATTACTTTTAGTCATTGGGTATGAATGTTTACATAATAGTAATATATGAGATCACAACTTGTATAGACATTTGAGATCATTCGTATACTAATCATAAGGAGTTGGATGCAGATTCTATGGAAATCAATACCTTAGAGGGATATTTTGAAAACCCTATATATATAAAAGTGATGTCATGAAATAACTCACATGAAATGTGATAAAATACTCCGAATACATATAAATGTTATTAAAATCATCAAGAAGTGAAGTTTTTAGGTTTATTATATTAAGCATGAAGATATAAGAATGAGCACAAATGAGATAATTGATGCATTTTTGATCAACTAAATGATATTATAGAAGACATGTGTGGTTTTGGGGATATCATTAATGATATAATAATTTTCAAAATAATCATGAGAAGACTACCTAGGATATATTAAAATTATCGGTGCTTGAAGATAAATATCTGAAGGAGGTAATATTGAACAACCAACATAGCACTATTGTCACATATGAAATAAGGAACAATGAAAATTAATCTATCTCAAAGGGGAATTTTTAGGAAATATAATTAAAATATATTAAGAAACTTTTAGTCAAAGAAGAACCCAAGTATGAATAAGTTAATGTGATAATGTATTTTCTTTCCAATAATCTCAAAATTGAAAAAATAAAATTCAATGGAAATCTACCACTCACTTGTTTTTGATGTGTAAAAGTTATACATCCTATTGTTAGGTGTGATAATAAATTTCATTATCATGATAGGGAAGAAGAACCAGTGAAGAAAACATTCAAATGAATAAGTATTAATAGGAAACCATAATGAATATTCTACAATAACAAGAAATTACTTTCAAAATAAGATGATAGATTTGAAGAAGCAGAAGTAGAGGAGGTTGAGGACTGTATAAACCTCTGTGATAATCTCTCTGTGGTTGTTGTAGACATGTATAAAGTGAAGGAAAATGATGATAAAGATATTAGAATTGAGGGAAGAGTTGATCTTGAAGCTAAACTAGAAGAATACCTGGAATAAATTAACATCTAGAGAGCTAAAAAAATGCAATATAATGGTGTTGTAAATGATTCTGAGCTCTATATTCAAAAAATATAATAGTAAAAGTTAGAATTTAAAGTGGAGATTGAAAAAATAAAACCTAGAAATTCAATAAATTCAGAAAAAGAAGTTGATCCCCAAATAAAAATAAAAGAAAAACCCCAAATTATTTTTGAACAGGCCAACATAGTGAATGAAAGGGTCAAAATCATAGAGTAACTTAAAAGTGAAGTCATTATGTGGTGATGAAAGTGTGAAGATTAATAGTATATCATCCCTCCTTTTTATCACATAAACTTTCATTACATTTTAGAAAACCGAGGATCTTTAAGGTTTAGTGTCTTGGAAACCAGGAACTTAAAACATGAGAACATGAAACATTCTTCTTAAACAATTGAAAGGCTTCTCCTCATGTTCATCATAGGTTCATTACTGTATCTCATAACCTGGGGATATACATCAAAAGAAAGGGTGAGCAGAAGGCCCAGTAAGGGAAACAAGAGAAACATTTTTCATGTGAGCTTGAGATACTTAAATAAGGTCAAGAAAAGAACTTTAAGGCATGAGAAAGAGATCATGAGATATATCATATTAAAAATAACATTTTTCATAACTTGAATATGTGGCTACATCATTTAACATAGAAAATCTTGAACATATCACCAAGGTCCATCCCCAAGGTGTCATTTGAAAATTACCAAGGTTATTCACCAAGATATCGTGAAAATTGTAATCTCTAGTGGTTACATCATTACCCAATGCATTGGAGCGCTATCAGGGAACACCCTTAAATTTTCCTTTATTATCATGTGAGAGACATATATAATCATCAAACATTTCATAAATAACCCATATATCATAAAATAAATGGGTTTCATTTCATAATCATAACGTTTTAAAAACTGCATTAAAGATATGATCTTTACGTCACTTTAAACCCACGGAAGGGGAGAGCGGGTCTCATGTATGTAAATCCCAGAATTTAAAATAAAAAATTTTGGTATATATGTGAATACCCCTTTAGAAGAAAGATCTATGAGTATTCACTTAATAAAACAAAAGAACTTTAGAAAAAGAGAGAGACATTTTGAGGCGGAAATTCTGCAGCATAATGACTATGTTTCGGGGTTTTAGAAAACATTGAAAAGAGAGGGGAGATGGGTCAAAAAATCATGAATGATCCATATAACAGTATAGGGACAAAATATAAAGGAGATATGAACATGGTAATGAAATTTTAAAGACATACCATATGAAATGAAAAACATGGAGTGAAGACAAAAATAAGATTTATCTTATGAAAATTCGGCATCCTAACGACGTCACTTAAACTTTAACAAATTGAATTGAAGAGATAAAATAGGGTCTCTCATCATATGAACATAGAAGATCAGTATGATAGATATAGAGATGATACCCCAACATAATAAAAAAAACTTGAAAGACTTGACAAAAAGTAGAACTTTGAAAAATGAGAAAGGTGAAAGAATCCCTTAAAAATTCGGCAGCATAACGACGTCACTTAAACTTCAAAAAAAAAAATGAAT
The DNA here is from genome assembly GCA_963277665.1 of Viscum album. NCBI lineage: Eukaryota > Viridiplantae > Streptophyta > Magnoliopsida > Santalales > Viscaceae > Viscum > Viscum album. The sequence goes on along the minus strand of OY728127.1, from coordinate 36,704,025 downwards.
TGAAGAGATCAAATAGTGTCTCTAATCATATAAACATAAAAGATCATTATTATAGATATAGATATCATACCCCAACATAATAAAAAGGAACTTCAAAGACTTGACATGAAAGTAGAACTTGAAAATGAGAACGGTGAAAGAATCCCTTAAAAATTCGGCAGCCTAACGGTGCCACTTAAAACATCAAAATAATGAATTGAAGAGATAAAATTGGGTCTCTCATCATATGATCATAAAATATCATTATGATACATATAGAGATCATACCCCAACATAATAAAAAGGAACTTTAAAGACTTGACCTGAAAGTAGAACTTGAAAACGAGAAGGGTGAAAGAACCACTTAAAAATTCGGCAGCCTAACGACGCCACTTAAAACTTCATAAAACGAAATAATGAGAGTAAGAGGGGATATATCATTATATGAAAATAAAAAGGGAAGTAAGATAAATATAAAAGAACATCCTTTAACATAAGAACATGGAGCATAAAAGAAATGACATAAAAGAGATTACTTGAAAAGAAAGAGAGAGGTCAGATCCCTTACCTTAAAATGTAACTCTTAAAACTCAAAGGTTTGGACCTTGAGAGGCTTGGGGGCACCTTGGAAGGAATCCTTGGGAGGTAATGAGACCATAACTTCATTGGTGGAGAGTGGGGAGTCGAATGGATGAGATGATGACTTGGTATTTATAGGGAAAGTGAGGGGACAAGACATTAATGGCCAAGGGATACCTCATTAGTGGTTTTGGCAAAACCATGGGCTTGCCCATGGTATTTGCCCATGGTATTGGCCACTTGGGACACCTCATACCTTATATTACTATTCATAAGTCGACAATATTGATTACATACTTAATACATCATTTAATGATGTCATTAAACACCCGTAACTTAAAAACTGTATTTTCACTATTCATCGAAAATTCAACTTTCTCAGAAAAATCCCAAAATTTAACCTTAACCAAATATCAATGCTCTAATTTCAAAAATGAACTACATTTTATAAAAATAATTTTCTAAATATTTTTAATTTAATTTTTAAATAAATACACTATTCACCGAAAATTCATTTTTTTCAGAAAAATCCCCAAAAATTACCTTAACATAATATCGATGCTCTGTGTTCAAAAATGAAGTCCATTTTATAAAAATAATTTTCTAAATATTTTTAATTACATTTTTAATTAAAAAACACTATTCACTCGAAAAAACTAATACTTGACTAATAATTTATGAAACCGTTATTTAACCATTTTATTGAATCACATTACTTAATCAAGGTGCCTAGATTATATTAATGCTTTATTTAAGTGAGATTACTAATCCATTTGGTCACATTACTAATCCTAAGCATAAAATCACTATTCATAATTTACTATTCATCAAAAATCAAGTTGATCTTATTAGACTCTAAATTTTGTACTGGACATAATTGTAGAAGACCATTTTTTTGAATATCATTACACGTTTTTAATTATCTAAGGTTTACATAAACTTTTTTAAAATATCCTTTTTCTAAAATTCATAAAAAATATGCATACTATATTTATCTGGTCATTTGAAAATTCATAAACTTCATCATAAGAAGAAATCCCAATTTTTATTTAAAAGAAAGGATTACACAAGGTAGTTACGGTCTCCTTACATATCCCCTTATCACACCAGCATAGGACCTAAGTGTAAGGTGTGATAAGGTGAGAGAATCCGAGGGAGGCTCGACCAACATCGCACGAGTAGTAATTTATATCAGTTTGAACTTCTCGCAAAGTCGATTCCGTTCTTGCTTCACACGATGAAGTTCGGCTTGGGTTTGGTCTAGAGCAAAGCCCAGTGGTGCTACCTCCTTCCCAAGTTCTGTTAGATGGGCTTCGATCGGTCCAAGACTACTGGGTGAGGCCATCGAATCTTATTTCTATATTAATTAACCAAGATTACTTGTATTTAGAGAAAATAATCAAAACGTTTAGTTTCCAGTGGTCATATTGACCAATGGTCATATAATAGTCAAAACCCAACGGTCTCATTTTAATTATACTCATGTTATCAAATGAAACAGTTTTGTTGAGTATGAAAAAAAATAACACACAAAATTAGGAAACAAGATTTATTCAAAATTTTGGGTCGTTACAATCTTCCCCCCTTAAGAAATTGCATCCTCGCAATTTTTAAATTGGGTTTTGAAATTTCATTGAAAGTCCCACATCGAAAAAGAGTCAGTAACACTATTACTTTAAAAGAAAGAAAGGTAAGTACAAAGGTCACTCGAGTTAACCCATAATAGGATTCCATGGAGGAAAACATGGATATGGAAGAGAAAAACAAAGGGTCATGTTCTGGGGGAGAGTGATAGAAAACATGATTAGGAGAAATTTGACCACGAGAAAATCCCAAACTTATGATGTGTGTAAATGGTCTTTGATTAACTAGTAGGAAACGTAAACCAACAACATTTTTTTTACATTTCTTTTCATAATTTTGAGGAATTCATTTACTACATAGAACAAAAACATAAGGAAATATACCAACCTTCAAGTAGAGTTTCATCCTTTAATAAGTTTATACCAAAACTAATCTTTTCTCCAAACGATGAGCATTCAAAACTACTTGGTCTCATCAAAACACAAGAATCATATTATAAAGAATCACATAATCCACAAAATATTAACTATCTATTTCTTCTATCTTGAAACATTATCCCAAAAACAGAAAGGGTAAGGTAAAACAACTCTTCAAAAAGAAAGAATCCCATAGGAATGGAAACTACTTTTAAATCTTTAAAGTTCCATGGTACTACCCAAAGTTCATCATAGACCATTCCATAAATAACGGTCCTTAAAATTCCTCAAAATAAACCAAACTAAGATTGATACCCAAATACAGGAAGGATTTGATAACATAGTCTTCCAAGGTAAACTTTATCATTAATCTCCAAACAACATCAACCATCCCAAAAATCTTATAACAAAACTAACTAACCTAAACATATTTACCCCAAGATAGGTTATAAGTAACCTATAATACCATAAGTTCACCTTAAATTCATTGATTCTTCAAAATATAAGTCAACCTTACTCCTCAATGAAAATACCATAGTAATCTATTTACCTCGATCATATAGGGTCCCCAAAATAGTGAACGTCTTCCAAAATAATAATCATCTTTTAATCCACTAATCATATATGTCATATTAATACGACAATCATCACATTTCCTATCACATTGGTTTTTGGGACATGTTCTTCCATTTCCCACCATTAACTAAGAAGAGAAAGTATAATTAGGGGCTTAAATACTTGGCCAATAATCATGAAAAGGAACTTAAAGCATATAAGGATAAATTGTAGAAGAAAAGTATACCCTAACTTATGATCCCCTAGGTTTCAAACTAGGTTATCCATGATCATATATTCTTATGTGAATCTTTATTTTATTTTATCTTTGTTCCTTTAATAATGGTTCATACTAAGCTTATGAATTTACCAAAGCATATCACCCGGGAGTGTCATAACCAAGAGTGCAGCAAGGCCCGTTGTCGTGTACCAGTTCCTGTTCGAGTCTATCTCAAAGCGGTGTTTTTGGGTTTTACCCCTATGTACATCTGTGCCAGAGACACCTCTACCTACTCGTATCCAGACAGGGATGTATTTACTTGGAAACCCCTTACTCAATACTCACCAAAATACCAGGAATATTTCCTATATTTAAAATTTTCTATAGGGTTATTCATAAAGTTTTCATATCCTAATTTCCACAAATAACTAAAACTTCCTCTGATACCATCTATAGCATCCTTCCTTTTCATCACATAAACTTTCATTACATTTTACAAAACTGAGGATCTTTAAGGTTTAGTGTCTTGGAAACAAGGAACTTAAAACATGAAAACATGAAACATTATTCTTAAACACTTGAAAGGATTCTCGTCATGTTCATCCTAGGTTCATTACTGCATCTCATAACCTGTGGACATACATCAAAAGAAAGGGTGAGTAGAAGGCCTAGTAAGGGAAACAAGAGAAACATTTTTCATGTGAGCTTGAGATACTTCAATAAGGTCATGAAAAGAACTTTAAGGAATGAGAAAGAGATCATGAGATATATCATATTAAAAATAAAATTTTTCATAACTTGAAGATGTGGCTACATTATTTAACATATACAATAATGAACATATCACCAAGGTCCATCCCCAAGGTGTCATTTGAAAATTACCAAGGTTATTCACCAAGATATCGTGAAAATTGTAATCTCTAGTGGTTACATCATTACCCAATGCATTGGAGCGCTATCAGGGTGCACCCTTAAATTTTCCTTTATTATCAAGTGATCCACATATATCATCATCAAACATTTCATAAATAATCAATATAGCATAAAATAAATGGGTTTCATTTCATAATCATAACGTTTTAAAAACTGATTTAAAGACATGATCTTTACGTCACTTTAAACCCACAGAAGGGGAGAGCGGGTCTCATGTATGTAAATCCCAGAATTTAAAATAAAAATTTTTGGTATATATGTGAATAACCCTTTAGAAGAAATATCTTTGAGTATTCACTTAATAAAACAAAATAACTTTAGAAAAATAGAGAGACATTTTGAGGCGGAAATTCTGCAGCATAACGGCTATGTTTCGGGGTTTTAGAAAACATTGACAAGAGAGGGGGCATGGGTCAAACAATCATGAATGATCCATATAACAGTATAGGGACAAAATATAAAGGAGATATGAACATGTTAATGAAATTTTAAAGACATACCATATGAAATGAAAAACATTGAGGGAAGACAAAAATAAGATTTATCTTATGAAAATTCGGCAGCCTAACGGCGTCACTTAAACTTCAACAAAATGAATTGAAGAGATAAAATAGGGTCTCTCATCATATGAACATAGAAGATCAGTATGATATATATAGAGATCATACCCCAACATAATAAAAAGGAACTTGAAAGACTTGACATGAAAGTAGAACTTTGAAAAATGAGAAAGGTGAAAGAATCCCTTAAAAATTCGGCAGCATAACGACGTCACTTAAACTTTAAAAAAATGAATTGACAAGATCAAATAGGGTATCTCATCATATGAACATAAAAGATCATTATGATAGATATAGAGATCATACCCCAACACAATAAAAAGGTACTTGAAATACTTGACATGAAAGTAGAACTTGAAAATGAGAACGGTGAAAGAATCCCTTAAAAATTCGGCAGCCTAACGGCGCCACTTAAAACTTAAAAATACTGAATTGAAGAGATAAAATGCAGTCTCTCATCATATGATCATAAAAGATCATTATGATAGATATATATATCATACCCCAACATAATAAAAAGGAACTTTAAATACTTGACATGAAAGTAGAACTTGAAAACGAGAAGGGTGAAAGAACCACTTAAAAATTCGGCAGCCTAACAACGCCACTTAAAACTTCATAAAACGAAATAATGAGAGTAAGAGGGGATCTCTCATTATATTAACATGAAAATTTCAGTAATAGGAATATAAAATAACATCCTTTAATATAAGAACATGGAGCATAAAAGAAATGACATAAAAGAGATTACTTGAATAGAAAGAGAGAGGTCGGATCCCTTACCTTAAAATGTAACTCTTAAAACTCAAAGGTTTGGACCTTGAGAGGCTTGGGGGAACCTTGGGAGGACTCCTTGGGAGGTAATGAGACCAGAAATTCGTTGGGGGAGAGTGGGGAGTCGAATGGATGAGAGGATGGCTTGGTATTTATAGGGAAAGTGAGGGGACAAGACATTAATGGCCAAGGGACACCTCATTAGTGGTTTTGGAAAAACCATGGGCTTGCCCATGGTATTTGCCCATGGTATTGGCCACTTGGGAAACCTCATACCTTATCATACTATTCACAAGTCGACAATACTGATTACATACTTAATACATCATTTAATGATGTCATTAAACACCCGTAACTTAAAAACTGTATTTTCACTATTCATCGAAAATTCAACTTTCTCAGAAAAATCCCAAAATTTCACCTTAACCAAATATCAATGCTCTGATTTCAAAAATGAACTCCATTTTATAAAAATAATTTTCTAAATATTTTTAATTTAATTTTTAAATAAATACACTATTCACCGAAAATTCATTTTTTTCAGAAAAATCCCCAAAAATTACCTTAACATAATATCGATGCTATGAGTTCAAAAATGAAGTCCATTTTATAAAAATAATTTTCTAAATATTTTTAATTAAATTTTTAATTAGAAAACACTATTCACCTGAAAAAACTAATACTTGAGTAATAATTTATGAAATAGTTATTTAACCATTTTATTGAATCACATTACTTAATCAAGGTGCCTAGATTATATTAATGCTTTATTTAAGTGAGATTACTAATCCATTTGGTCACATTACTAATCCTAAGCATAAAATCACTATTCATAATTTACTATTCATCAAAAATCAAGTTGATCTTATTATACTCTAAATTTCGTACTGGACATAATTGTAGAAGACCATTTTTTTGAATATCATTACACGTTTTTAATTATTTAAGGTTTACATAAACTTTTTTAAAATATCCTTTTTCTAAAATTCATAAAAAATATGCATACTATATTTATCCGGTCATTTGAAAATTCATAAACTTCATCATAAGAAGAAATCCCAATTTTTATTTAAAACAAAGGATTGTACAAGGTAGTTACAGTCTCCTTGCATAGCCCTTTATCACACCAGCATAGGACCTAAGTGTAAGGTGTGCTAAGGTGAGAGAATCCAAGGGAGGCTTGGCCAACATCGCACGAGTAGTAATTTCTATCAGTTTGAACTTCTCGCGAAGGCGATTCCGTTCTAGCTTCGCACGATGAAGTTCGGCTTGGGTTTGGTCCAGATTAAAGCCCAGTGGTGCTACCTCCTTCCCAAGTTCTGTTAGATGGGCTTCGATCGGTCCAAGACTACTGGGTGAGGACATCGAATCTTCTTTCTATATTAATTAACCAAGATTACTTGTATTTAGAGACAATAATCAAAACGTTTAGTTTCCAGTGGTCATATTGGCCAATGGTCATATAACAGTCAAAACCCAATGGTATCATTTTAATTATACTCATGTTATCAAAAGAAACAGTTTTGTTGAGTATGAAAAATAAAATAACACACAAAATTAGGAAACAAGATTTATTCAAAATTTTGGGTCGTTACAAATAGATACTCCTTTTTCTAGGTTTGGCATCAGAGAGTTTGTGTACATTAATCCCTAAGGAGGATAAGGAAGTTCATGAGATGTACATTGAGGAATTTTTTATTATCCCATGAGTGTATCTATTTGGTGACAATGAAAAATAAGATGTAACACATAATCAAAAAAATATGGTAGTGAGAATGGATAGAAAATATCAAGCACTATAGTGGCTCAACATTTTATTACATGACTATTACACCAATTTTAAGATAAAAAACATAATAGTTGTGACATATCATACTTGGTTCAATCAAAAGTAACCGAACCCAGTTGTCCATATGAACTTAAGCGTCGATCCCCACATACTAGTGGTTGTCGAAAAGTAGTGAGGGTCCATGGTGGAATAGTGGAGAGACTATAACCTCATGGTCAAAGTGTAACACATTAGTATAATAATGTAAATAAATAAAAAAATCATATAAATAACTAAACAGTTAAATAATAATTATTCATAATATAAATAACCAAATAATCTCATCCAACAGTGTCATATACAAATGATGATCATGGAATTCCATAAAAAATATTGGTAATACTTGGAAACAAGAATTCAGTACAATACATGTATCAAAAATACAAAAAAATACCAAAAAGAAACTATCCCTAGATAGCATCATGATTCATAGCATAGTCTCATTCTCACCTTCTCCTATTCCATAATCAGTCAAGAACTATCAATCAAGTGATTGCCCCTATCCCTACCTGTATCCATGAAGTCTGTTTGGGTACTCAACGACAGCCCAAACTGTGTATGAGATAACACTCTATAGGCCACAACCAATGATGTCTATAATAAGTCTAATATATTTATATAAGCTAAATCAGTGTGAAAATATAATAAAAGTACAAGTAAAAATTATATAAGAAATAATTTTTAGTTTATTAAGTCTCACTTTGATCATGCAATGAAATCATAAGGATATCCGTAAATCATAACAAGCATCAACAACAATAGCCTATGTCATGTAATAATATATCATGACTACATGGGCTATAATCCAAGGAGTATATATGTCTAAGGAAACCAAGTAATCTAAGTAAAACAAGTAAAAAATATCCAAGGAGTGGAAATGTCCAAGGCATCCTAATGATTCATATCTAAGGAGTAGAAATTTCCAAGGCATCATAGCATGTCAAGTAAACTATTTAAACTAGATCCTTTGAGTAGAAATGTCCAAGGAATCCAAGTAATCCATATAAACAGGATCCAAGGAGTATAAATGTCTAATTCATCCTAATAATTCATGTATCTAAGATCCAAGGAGATGAAATATCCATGGGATCCTATTGGTTCATTGGATCCAAAGAGTAGAAATGGCCAAGGAATCCTAACATATCAATTAAATCAAGTGATCAGATCAAATGATTGAAAATTTCCATGGAATCTAAGTAAGATAATTGAACCACTTAAACTGGATCCTTGGTTTATAAATGTCCATATAATCCAATAAATATAGATCCTTAGAGTAGAAATGTCCAAGTCATCCAAGTAATTTAAGTAGATAGGATCTAAGTAGTAGAAATGTCCATGGAATCCTTACCAATTAATTTACCACTTCATAATTTCATTCATAATCATCTACAATCCAAGGGATTCAACAAATAATACTTTTCATATATAAATGATATGGTACTAAAAGTTTCTTAAAACCATTAACTATTCACTTTAATACCCCATTCAATTCTCAATCATACAAGGTGATATCATCACACCCCAAGGGTGGTATAATCATGATAAAAGGGTAGAACCCCCCCTGTGGGTGGTCCAGGTTGATGTAGACAACCTCAAACCATTATGAAAGGTGTCATGGAATGTCTCAAACATTATTTTATCATTTAACTCAAGGTTTAATTAATTTATAAATCATCATCTAAAAATTCTTGTGTGTGGCATAACAAAAAAAGCTATATACAATGACACATTGAGGGAAAAGGTATATACCAACTACATTATTCCCATATAGGAACACTCATCCAGACTCAACCTATAATTTATCTTATATTGTAAGAAAATAGAAGAATGTATCAAGACCCTGAAAATAGGGCATAAGTGTCTGCACCAAAATAACGTCGCCATTATCATGATAATAAAAGGTGAAAGAGGAATGTATAACTCAATGGTAGCTATACAAAGAGATGAAAAACTCTTGAATTAGATTCTAGATGATTAAATGGGATCAGGACTATCTCAAAGTCTTGAATAAGTTTTTAAAGGATGAGAAGAAGACCTCCTGTCCACTGGAGGAAGAAACAAGGAGGAGGGTTAAAACTTAAATGAAGTAAGGAAAAAATATTCATTTCCCTTGTAAATACTGGATCTCATGGTTTGGATGCATGGTTAGCCAAACTACAAACCAACCACGTGCCTTTATCTTCCTCAAGACCCCCTCACACAGTCATGGTGTATGGTTAGAAAAACCTTACACTAACAATGAATTTATCCTAAGTTAAAAACACTGTAGAACTTTCATGGGTGTGCGAACCCTATTCTATAGTTCCATAAAACCCTGTGGCCCTGGATAGTGGATTATACCACCCTAAATAGTTAAACTAAACTATACAGCCTAGGCGGCACAGTTTCTACTAAATGTGTGGCCCAACTACCTTCTCTAAAAACTTAGGATCCAAACAAGCCCTAGACACCCCCATTTCCTCCATAGGATCACTAAGAATTCATATTAGATCAAAAAAGAGGAATTAAAATAGAAACAAAAAGGATTTGTACCTAATATAAAAGATAGTTTCTTAAAATATCCCCCATTAAATCAATTCATCCTTGAATTTTACTTCCTGGGGTGTTCAAGCATCGTCTGAGAATAACTCCATCCACTGGCCACGTAAGTCAGACTCCCACTCCCACGTCTCATCCTATATACAGCTATGATTCCATAACACCCATACCATAGGAACTGAATTTACTTAGATAACCTTTATGAAATGATCAATAAGACATATATGATTCTTCTCAAAGGACACATATACCTCTAACTCAACCTCCACAGGCTGAAGAAAATGTGATGTATCAAAATGATATTGACGAAGCTGAGATATATGGAAGACATCGTTCATGAACCAATATTGCTGAGGTAGCTGCAACTGATTGGCTAGTATCCCAAATCCCTCTAGAATATCAAAGGGTCTAACATAACAAGGAAATATCTTCCCTTGCTTATGAATCCATCTATTCCCCAGTCTAGTAAAAAATCACAAGAAAACCCAACTCCCCACCTTGAACTCTAAGGGGAGACAATGAAGATCGGTGTATGAATTCTTTCTAGACTGAGCTATAGAAATTTTCTTCCTAATAAGTGGAACTACCTCTATATTATTATAAAATAAATTAGTACCTAATAGCACTACCTCTTCTGCCTCTAAATAGCACAGGGGTGAACCGCATGGCCTACCAGATAGGGAAATTACAAGGAGGCATCTGTATATTCATCTAGAAGGTGTTATTATAAGAAAACTCGATGAGAGGTAAGTGTTTCTCCCAAGAACCTTCAAAGTTAAGGATTCATGCTCAGAGTATGTCCTCCAAAACCTATACCATCCACTTGGGATGATCGTCTATCTATAGGTGATAGGATGTGCTCAATAGTACATGTGGAACTAGTTCCCTTTGTAACCCTTTCCAGAACCATTATGTGAATCTAGAATCTCTATCTAATACAATATAATGTGGAAATGTAAGGAGGTATATGATATAATGAATGTAGAACCTCCCAAGATCTTCCCATGAAAGAGTCTCACAAATAGTCAGAAAATATGAAACCTTTTTTTAACCTGTCTACAATCACCGATACGATGTCACTACCTTAAGGTGATCTAGGATTTACCTTCACGAAATCCATGGTGAAGTCATCAAATTTTCACCTAGGAACAAGTTATAGATATAAAATCCCAACTAGTCATTGGTGTTCCACCTTCACCTACTGATAGGTGGAACACTGATTAATAAAACCAACTATCCCTCTTTTCAGCCCCATCCACTAGTATTGATGGCGTAAGTCATTTTTGTGACATCAAGATGTAATTACCATGATGAGGCATGAAGATATCACATAAAATCTTCCCAGATATTTGTAGGAACCCAGATAAATCTATGGATTCTCAAGATGTAATCCTCATCAACGATCCAATCAGGAGGCGGGTCATCAAATGCCACACCCTCCCATAGGACCATGTCCTCATAATCTGATAGGTTGCTCATATTCACTCTCTCTGGAATTGAAGAGTTCAATAATAATGATGAAGGTATAGACCATCCATGATATTCCTAATAATCTATGTGCATATTATAAAACAGGTCCATAAGCTATCACTCTCTACTGGCCTCTTGACCTTCCTACATATAAGTCCTCCTGTTGAGAGCATCAACAACTTCATTTCACTTTTCAGGCATATAAGAAAGATTGAGGTGGAAATAATGAAGGTATTTAACCCAATTTCTTTGCCTAAGATTATTTTCATGCTATGTAAGGATGTTCTTGAGTCTTTTATGGTCTGTGGACACCAAAAAATTCTCTCCCATTAAATAATGCCTCCAACAACACAAGGCATGAACAACAATGTCTAACTCAATATTATGAATCATGTAGTTCCTATCATGTGGCCTCAACTAACAAGACCTATACACCCTGACTCACTCCCCCTGGATCAAAACTTCCCATATCCCGATACCAGATGTATAAAAAAACACTATATAACTTATGGAAGGCTCTAGAATAATCATGATTGGCACTGAATTCAGTCTCCCTTTCAGTTTATTAAAGGTTGTATCATAGGTATCTAATCACATAAACATCACAACCTTCTTATTCAATCCTGTAATAGGTGTTTATAAGTAAGAAAATTATTTTATGAAGTGATAATAGTAACCATATAACCCCAAGAAAATTCGTGTGTCAAATATATTCTTGGGTTGTTCCTAAGAAACTACCGCTCTCACCTTCTCTAGGTCAACTGATACTTCTATCTCTAAGATAATATAACCCAAGAAGTGATTCCTAACCATCCAAAAGTTTCACTTGGTGATCTTAGAATATAAATGATGCTTTTTCAGTGTATCCAATAAAATCTCAAGATGTTTGACACGGTCCTTTCGAGTGTGAGAATACACTAAGACATCATCCATGAATACCACCATAAACGAAGATACGAATAAAGAAACTAGTTTATCAGTTCCATGAAAAATGTTTACACATTTGAAATACCAAACGACATAAATAGATACTCATATAGACCATACCTATTATGAAAATCTATACAGGGTATGTCCAAAGGTCGAACACATACCTGATGATAACATAATCTTAGATAAATATTTTAGAACACTTGAGTTCCTCAAAACTAGCAGAAGAGATCATCTACACGTGGTAATGGATACCATTTATTAATCATAAGCAGGTTTAATTGAAGGTAATCCACACAGATCCTGAGGGTACCATATGCCTTCTGGGTGAAAAGGATTAGTGAACCCCACATCGAAGAATTCGTCCATAAAAAACCCTTATATTCAAAATCCTCTAGCCACCTCTTGAGTTCCTGAAATTTAGTAGTAGCCATCCTGTAAGGAGGAATGGATATTGGTGTAGATCTATGCAATATATAGATGTAAAAATATACCCCTACCTCAGGAGGTAGTCCTAAAAATCCATATGGGAAAACATCACCCAAAAAAAGAACCACTAGAGGGATATCCACCTGACATGTTCCATAATCATCTAAATATAAGATAGAAATTTGGGCTATCATCCTATCCCTACCATGATGCTCAGGTCTAGATCGACTCTCCTAGAAATCAAATTAACCCTTTTGAATAAAAATCCCACTGTATGGTGATGTGAAAGTCACCCCATAGTGATAAAAATCAATGTAACCATGATAGGGAGCCAATCAGTCCATCCTGATAATGATTTAAAACCCTATAATCTCTAAGAAAAAGTGGTACCATATGAAGCGACACCCACCTATATCAAGGGGTAACTCTCTGCACTGGTGTACACTCTTTGATTATATCCCCAACGGAGTATCAACTGTCATCATGCCACTAGAAAACTGAACATTAATCCCAAGTCTATCCAAAACAAGTATATACATAAAAGAACGAGATGCACTTGTATCAAAAGGAGCATATACCAATGTAGAGGCTACTAGAATAGTATCTATCATGGTAGAAGGTCTAACACCCTTATCCTTTGTCATTGGATGAACTGTATACATCTGGCCTGAACCAAAAACCTGAGATATAGCCTGACTACCCTGAGAAAGTCTGCTCTTCTGTCACTATGAGTCTATTTTTTGGATACCTCAACCAAAACCACCACCTCAACCTGATAAACCGGTCACACTCTAACTTACTGCCTGATGATAAGCTGTTGACCCTACTCTTGAACATAGAGTCAATGTAGAACCTATCTCACTGGATGTTGGAGGAAAGGTTCTACAAAACCACTGTAGATGGCACATCCTATTGCATATTTCTCACTTAACTCGATCTCTATCACAATAGCTTTTGATGTTTCCCTTCCTCTCATACTGATGATAGAGAAAAAAATACTATCAATCATTCTCTAGTTGGTGTTACCTTCAAAAGAGAACTCAAAGTATCTATTCTGGCCTCTTGACATAGAACCACTAGGTCAAGAAGTTTATCTACCCTGTTCAATGCCCCCATCTTCACTTAGGTTATGTTCAGTAATCATCACCAAATTTACTATTTATAATACAATAGTAAGTTGAAAAACATTCACATGTGATTGGATGTCATACCAGATACCATCCTCAAATTTCCTAGCTACAAATAACTCATCAACCAAAATAATAGGCGTGAAACACTGAAGCTCTGTAAAATTGGAAGAACAGTCCATGACTGATAATGTACCCTACTCCAGATGCTTAAACTCTCTAGCTCTATTATCCCTAAACATATCAACATAGAAATAATCATAAAATTCTATCCATAAATACCTCCAAGCCATATCATGTTCATGATTAATCTATGTAATCATGACCCACCATCTCTTACTGGAATCCTAAAGCATATACGTAGAAATATTCACTCTCCTATAGGGGGTGTCTTAAGATTTTTTTAAAAGTAATAACATAGCTACTATCCATGACTCTACAGCCTGTGGTCCACCATCCCCTGAAAATGTGAGTAGATGTTGTAGTTGAAACTCAAATTTCAACCCTACCAAAGTTGAGGTAGGTTGTAGTGATCCCTGAATGGTCTACCTAAAATGTAGTAAGCCCTCTTAGAACTGGACCTCAACACCCATATCATGTATAATGGGCAGTTTCAAAAGAGGCACTGTTGGAGGTTATATGGGTGGCCCAAGTCCCACCAGCACTGAAGCATGGTCGTTACCACACTCCTGACATACAACTCCAAGTCATCACGATAGAACATCTCTAAAAATTCTAACCACATGTCTCAATCAAGGTTTGGTAACAATAGGATCACATATATAAAAATTGTATAGGAACAAGCTTTCCTAACACAAGTAACACCCCACTTTCTACTCCTAAATCTAGGTCTGGGTGACATACAAGTCATAAGATAAGAAAGATACACTACCGACTAACCACAACTAAGGTTAGTTCAGGGTCAAAATATCTGCTAAAATTCATAGGTTTTAGTATACATAGTTTCAATTGAAATCTATAGATGAAAAAAACCTTTAAATTTCAATTAGAACCACTATTTAACAGAAACCATTCAATTCAGAGTTCAATTTCATTTAATGTAATTATCATTTATAATATAATTATATTTAAATTATTGAACTATATGGATCACCATTTTCAATTTTAAGGGCCCATACATGTTATAAATTGAATATTGGCATCCATTTAATCATAACCTATTATTTATTTAGTCTATGTATGAAATTTTAACACAATTTCATGGATATAGAAATAAGGTACCAAAACATGTTGTAAGAAATGCATGCAGCAAGTAAACGTGGCATGGAATAATGCATGACATATAATTCCTGAAGTGTATATAATGATGCATGATGAAATATCTCTTTACCACAGTAGGCAAGGGTAAAAATATTTAATCATAAGAAATATCAAACATCAAGTACATCACCCAATATTGAAATTAAGAAAACTGTAATAAGAATAATCCAAAATACCATATCCCATCCCAGGAAATTTGAATTTTCCCTGTATGTGGGTTAGATACTACCAAACATAGCTCATTAGAAAATTCCAACACATTCCAAACCTCCTGTCTAATATTCCCAAATGATAAGACAAAAGAAAATAAAGTACTATGATACCACATTATGATGTCCCGAACATGGTTTGCTAAATAATAACCAAACATGGTTAACCACATGGCCTCAAGAACACCTCCCTGTATTCCAGAGGCCGCCCAATAGCTGTGAGGGTTCATGGTGGAATAATGGGGAGAATATACCCTCATGTTTAGAGTGTAACATATCAGCATCACTACTACCAAACCATCTTTTAATAGTGCTAGAAATGGTCTTTATCATCGTTAGAAAAGTGTTGACTACATGAGCAAGGTTAAATGCCCTAGTCTTTTATCATCACTAAAAAAGCACTGATAAAGGGGTCCTTTATTGGCACTAAAAAAATCACTAATAAATTAACTATTTATCAGCGCTTTAATTTAGCACTACTAAAGGAACCGTTTATGAGTGCTTTAATTTAGTGCCACTAAAGGAACCATTTATCAGTGGTTTTATGAGTTCTGATAAAATAGACCTTTATCAGTGCTTCTATGAGTACTGATAAAGTATACCTTTATCAGTGATGATAAAGGGCCATACTATAGTGTGATATAATAGTACACTACAGCACCACTACATTTTGCTGTAACCGCACACAACATCACCAGAAATACACCAAATATCAATAAAAACAAGTCACAATACATGATTGAAATGAAATTAAATTTACAACACTAACATAAGAAAAAACACTATATTATAGACATTTCAAACATTGGTTCATAAAATTACATAAATAAAAATTATTATATACATTAAAAAACATCAATGTTCCTTTATCTTTTAATCCTGAGCCAACTCATGCTATTATCGAAAAAACCACCCCTGATCGAGTAAAATAACACACCTGTATAAGAAAAAAATCTTATGTTCGTAATAATATAAATAAATATATTAAAAGAAAGTGTTAATTTTACTAAAATTTATGTCAATTTCAAATAAAAAGATGCACTTGGAGTCATACCAATCACACCATGCCTCATATTTCAGTGTTATTGATTCCTACACATAAAAAATAACTTATGGATCATTTTCCTAAATTATCAAAAAAATCTGAATATATTTGTTCGATTTTGAGTAGGTCATTTTGTTTTTTTACTAAAATTGATGTCAATTTTAAATAAATACGCACTTAGAGTCATACTGGTCACACTGTGCATCCGATTTAGTTGCAGATAATTCCTACATGTTTCAAATCACTTATGGATTGTTTTCATAAACTATCAAAACAATAAGAATGTGTTTTCTTGGTTTTGAGAACTTCACTTGTATTTTTTACTAAAATGTCATTTTAAACTTGAAACATTCACTTTGACTCATAAGGATCACATCGTGCATCGGATTTATGTGATAATTATTCCTACATGTCAAAAATTATTTATAAACAAATTCCCTAAATTATCAAGAAAATCCAAGCGTGTTTGCTTGGTTTTTAGTGAGTGAAATGTTTTAAAGTCAAATGTAAATTTTAAACTGATAACAAAAACATTGAGTCAGTTATATTTTTTACTAAAATTAATGTCAATTTAAAATAGAAAGAAGTAATTGGATTCATACCAATCACATTGTGTGTCAGATTGAGGTATAGATGATTCCCACACATCCCAAAGTCTCAAAACAATCCTAATTATCAATTTTACCATGATTTACATTGATTTTATTTTTAAAACTTCCAACACTGCATGAGAAGCTTCAAATAAACCACATCAACTCTAAAAAATAATCCACCTATATAAGAAAACAAGTATTATGGTTAATAATAAAAATAATTAAATTAAACATAAATATGAAATAATGCATTAATTATATAGACAATGATTTTAATATTAAAATGAAAATATTACCACTATGATTGAGGAGTGGAGGGAAATTGAAGGAAAATGATAAATATCAACACTGTAGGGGTGAAAGGTTTTGAGGGAGAAGAATTCTGTGGAAGTTTTGGTGCAGAAAGGCATGAAAGATGGACAGAGCACCACAACTTGAACAAAATAATCCACCTGTATAAGAAAAAAATTATTATATGAGTAATACTAAAAATAAATAAATTAAACATAAATATAAAAGAATACATTAATTCTATGGACAATGATTTTACTATGAAAACATCAATATTACCTTTGTAATTGATCAGATGCATCATTGTTTCTTTTCCTGTAAAGGTAGTGGAGGTAACTTAAAAGAAAGTGATAAATGCACCACTATAGGGGTAAAAAGTGTTTAAGGGAGAAGGAGTATGAAAGTTGGATATATCACCCCAACTCGAACAAAAGAATCCACATGTATAGGAAATTTTTTTTTATCTGAGTAATACTAAAAATAAATAAATTAAACATAAATCTGAAATAATATATTAATTCCATGGATAATGATTTTACTGTAAAAACATCAAGATTACCTCCATAATTGAGTAGAGGAAGTGTCATTTATCTTCCTACAAAAATAGTGGAGGTAACTTTAAAGAAAATGATAAATGCATCACAACATGGGTGAAAAGGTTTTAAGGGATAAGAAGTATGAAATTTGGACAAATCACCCCAACCCGAACAAAAGAATCCACCTGTATAAGAAAGAAATTATTATGTGAGTAATAATAAAAATAAATAAATTAAACATAAATATGAAATAATAAATTAATTCTATTAAAAATGATTTTACTATAAAAACATTAATATTATCTCTGTAATTGACCAGAGGAAGCATCATTGCTCTTCCTTCAAAGACAATGGGGAGAACATGAAAGAAAGTGATAAATGCAACACTGCAGGGGTGAAAAAGTTTTGAGGGAGAAGAAGCATGAAAGTTGGATAGAGAACCCCAAATCGAACAAAATAATACACTTGTATAAGAAAACAATTATTATGTGAGTAATAATAAAAGGAAATAAATTAAACATAGATATGAAATAATACATTAATTCTATGGATAATGATTTTACTATGTAAACATCAAGATTACCTCTGTGATTGAGTAGAGACAACGTTCTTGCTCTTCCTACAAAGGCATGACATATGGATAGAAATTTTATAAAACAAACAAAATCTATAAGGAATAATGAAAATTAAATCAATATTTCATTATATATTTTTTTGATAAAATATAGAAAGTATATCATAACATTACCTTTATATATTTACAAAGGGTTTCCTTCATTATAGTTTTTTCTTCCATCATGTGCAGAAGACATTGTCTTCATGAGTAGTCAAACATTTATTTTAGATTATGTTAATACAATAGAAAACATATAATATTATGAGGAAAAAAATAATCTATTAAAAAAAACTTTTACCTTCTCATTGAACCCTCTTTATTTTTTAAAGGTTTTAAGGATTTTGTTCCTCTATAAAGAATCCAAATACCCTATTTGTGGTCCCCTCTAATGTACAAGACATTGTCTACATTGGGGCTGACATTAATTTATTGTGATGTCCCAATGAAAGGGTCATCGTTGATTGAATTTTCACCTGACTCAACATTTGTTTTAGTCTCCATAAGGAAAATTGACTAATTATTGTTTGTTCGATGAGAAACATAAAATACTTTCACTTCTTGTGATTCCATTATGAATGGCTTGCCTTTTCCCCCTTCCATAATGGAATTCACCTTCACGAATCTCATTTTATCAACTTTCACTCCATTGATATTGTCAACCCATTTACAGTATAAAAAAGACTCTTGAAATGTTATATAATAAAACTCGTACATCTATTCTATAATGCAAAAATATGACATATTTTTATAAATTGGAATTTTATCCTTAGAATCAAATATGTCCATCACTTTAGCCATAAGCATAACACCACTATTTTTCATCGTGTTGAAGTCATCTTGTTCTTTTGTATATAATTTTTAACCATTGATTAAAAAACCAATGTAAGATATAACATTTTCATTTGGTCCTTTGGATATCCATTGAAGTCATTCGATAATTGAATTCAGATTTTCAGATAACTCCTTATAAATTTGATCTATGAACCATCCTATAAACTGTTGATTATGTGTATTTCATATCCATCCTTCGAACCTTGATGGATTCAAATCTCTAAGAATTTCTTTGTGGGATTCAATGTATGGATCAAAATCTTCACTATTATGTAATATGTAAATATGTACTTGGTCTTGCTCTGTCAATGTAATTGTAACAACATCTCTTCTGGAAATCCCTTCTCCCATTAGGCGTTCACTGTGATAAGACTTTGGGAGTCTGATTCTTTCAACATCTAATAGGTAATCAGTACAAAATTAAATAGCTTCTTCAACAATATATCAATCTGCAATTCAACCTTCTCACCAACTTCGATTCTTTATGTACCCTTTAAAAATATTTATATACCATTCCTTGGGGTATAACCATCTATAATGGGTAGGACCACAAATTTGAACTTATCTGACCAAGTGAACCATTATGTGGAATAATATATCAATGAATGATGGTCAGAAGAACATCTCTAATTCACTTAATATAACTTCAATCTTCTTATTCATGTTGGGAAACTTCATAGGGTATACAACTTTACTGCATATGGATTTGAAAAAGAAGCATATTCTGGTTAATGTATGTCATACATTTTGTGGCAGAATGCAATGGAAATCAACCTGCATTAAATCTTGTATCAAAACATGACAGTTGTGTGATTTTACTCCATGTAACTTCTAATTAGTCATTGACATGACATTCTTGATATTCGATGAATACCCTTGTGGAAATTTTACACTAGTAAAGAAAAAGAAAAATTTCAATTTTTCCTATCTGGATAGAGTGTAAGAAGATGGAGGAAGAAAAGTCTGCCATTTACCCTTCACCGGTTCCAACTCTTCCCTTATACCTATTTCAATCAAGTCCAACCTAGCCTTTATTCCATATTTTTTTCAAAGACATTTAGTAATGTGACAATAACACTATCAAATACTTTCTTTTCTACATGCATGAAATCAAGAAAATGTTTGACATACAAAGAACTCCAATACGATAATTCAAGGAAAATTAATCTCTTATTCTAACATTATTTTGTAAGAATTTTTGAAAATTATTTACCAAAAATAGTTTCAATCTTTTTTACTTTTTTGTACAGTTGATCACACATTGCTGGAGACAGTGTTGTACCTTATTCAATATTCCTATCGAATGATGTCGTCCAAGATCGGTATTTATGTCATCGAGGTAAAAATTTACGATGTCTTAAAAACACAATCTTCGAGGAAATTTTCAACAGAACTGAGTATGTGTGTTTTTAACAAATGGGATACCCCAAAATTATTTTAATGCTATAGGATGATAAATTTCCATAAGAGGGGAAGTCATTTATCATAATATACAACATGGACCTGAATGTTAATTCTTCACTTCTATGATAATCATATGTCGTAACACCTGTATCCCACATCAATTTCAGATCTTCAATCAATGGTTCCAAATAGACATCAATATCATTACTGGGTTGCTTTGGTCTAGATATAGGCATAGAAAACATAATGTATTTGCACTTTATGCATAACCATGGTGGTAAATTATAATTTACCAACATGAAGGGCCTGTACTATGAGTAATACTCTATACACCAGAAGTATATATTCCATCTGTAAATATTGCAAGAAAAAAATTTGTCAATTCATCTCCAAATTCAGGAAACTTGTAATCAATTTTCTTCCACTGAGGATAATCTACTGGATGATGTAGGTTCCTATATTTAATTATTGTATTTTAATTCCATGTTAATTATCTCACCATTTCTTGACAACCATATAGTATTCTAAATCATGGAATGATAGGCAAGTACCATACACATTTCTAAGTACTCGATTAATTTTTCTTGTATCGATCTACACCACACTTTAGGCATTTTATAAGTAATTCATGGTCCTTGTGAAACAATATAAAATCATTTGGTTAATCATGTATTTTTTATAGATAACTCCCATTGAACGTAACATTCATTTAGCATCATATGTTTGACATTGTAGTTTATTTTCTTTTGGATGCATATCTTTTAGAAGACCAAGTAATTCTGTAAAGCTAGGGTCACTCCATCGGCTGCAAAATTTCAAATTATATAACTTCAATACAACTGATAATGTTTTTTATTTAGTAAAACCAGTATAAAATGGTTTCTTGGAACACCTATTTAACTCCTCAAACAAATTTGGACAATCATGAAGGTCATCTTCAAATTACATTGTCATTTCTTCCATGTGATCTCTATCATCTTTTACAAAGGTATTCATATCAAATGATTCATAAACTGTTGTATCATCCCAATTGATGTCCACCTTAAGTTTTTCCCATATTTTGTCCAAAATTTATAGCGTTGATCTATTCTGTGACAAATAAAATTTTCTTCCAACTCTTACAGACTAATTTGTCTTGAATAACAACAATGTAAGCACAAAAAGAGGATTTTAGAAGGGTCGTCTACATGCTCTCTTACAAATTTGATGAACTCTTTAACTAAATCTTTATATTCATTTGTAAAATGATTAGCATGATTCATTTTTCAGTTCATATCCATCCTATTGGATTCATAAAATATTAATTGTATACAATATATAAATAAATACACATAAGATATTCATTATCATAATTGAAAGTTATAGACAATTTTAATAAGGGAAAATCAACATTTGATTATTTTAAAGAATTTTAGTATGTTGAAGAAAATGGGTAATTGAATTCAAGAAAAGAATTAATCTACATAAAATATTTATTAAACCCCATAAACAAATGAAAATATAATATAGGCAATTAAGGAGTAATAAGAAACTAAAATATGATAAATAAGAATAATAAACTCTCATTCAATCAAATAGAAGATATAAAAATGTATTAGAACAAGTGGTGTAGAAACCTAAGGAATTAATACATTTAAAATTAATGGTATATAAATTTTTTAAAACATATCAAGAATCTTGGGATGTCATATCACCACACCGACCTATCCTAAGGAAATTCAAGTCACTTCAACTGGATGTAAAATTAGCATCTTCTAATGGATTACATGAATAAAAAGTTTAAATCAAACAAAAAAAATATTTTTCTCATTATTTAATATGAGAATAATGTTTTTAAATTCAAAAATGTGATGTATGAACTGAAAAAATAACTAAGATCTTGGTATTTAAAGTTTGATGAATTATTAACGAAACTTTAATTTAAAAAATGAGGAATTGATCATAATCATTACTTAAAAAATAATTTTATGAATATATTGAAAGTGTTTATCAATGTGGATGATATAATATTTAGAGGCCCAATAGATGAATTATGATAATAATTTTCTACATTAACAATGACCAACGTTTAAATGTTTATGATTAGTGAGTTGGCATTTTCCTTATTTTATAGGCGACTAAGGGAATTCTTGGGATATTTACTTCCCAATCCATGTATGTGAGGGAAGTGTTTTATAGATTTCAAAAGGAATATTGAAAACCCATGTTGATACCCATTGAAAGTTGAATAAAAATTTCAAATTTTGTTGATGGAATGTCAATATATATCATAGAGTGTGGGAGATTCGTTATATGCCAATTTTTTTTATATTGAAAAGGTTTGACATACTATTTTTCTACATGTCATATAACTAGGTATCAAAGTGATTCCATGGAAATCCACTTGTTATTAGTTAAAATAAATTCTCAAAAGGGGGAAAATTCTTGAAAATCTACATTTACAAGAAGGAAATTATAATGTCTTATAGTGGTATATAGGTCTCAAAAAAATTGTTATAACTAGAAAGGGGTAATCTCAAAAGGATATTTTTTTTGTAAATTATTAAGAGAAGGGGAGTTGTATAATGATTAAAAATTATAATGTAGTTATAAAATAGTACATATCATCAAGGTATAATATTTCATATATTATTATTAAAAGGATTTATAAATATTGTTGGATTAATCTAAAGAGGGAGAAAAATAAAAATGATTTTTTGAAAAGTGTAGAGACATAGGAAGTCATATTATTGAGAAAAGGTAAAACACATTTAAAAATATATATAGTTTCCAAAACAAACCCAAGAAAACCATATATCAAACACCCCAACTATCCCATGATAGTATCCAAAGGAAATTCTCGACCCCCCTTGGACTAGAAGAAAGCACCAAGGAATGAAAAACAACATATTGGGAATTATTTTTCCAAAAAAATAAATAAAACTAGAAGAAATAAAATTTAAATAAAAAATTCCATGATAAATCCATGCATTGGATTCCTACACCAACCTAGATAAGTAGAAAAAAGAAGATATGAATCAGTATAATATAAAAGAAATCCATTAACCAACCTTTAACAACCTCACACACAAAAGTCCCAATTTCAATTTCTAAAATTTCACATATATTGAATACCATTGATAAAATAAAGAATGAAAAATATGTATGATAGCTTTGGGACATAAATTTGGGAAATGTAAACAAAATAAAATAACCAACTAAACTCCATACAAATCTATGTGTCACCGTCAAGTCCAGAAACAATAAAATCTCCATTAATGATCAAGAGTGGAATCAAAATTGTAAATTGAGAAAATCAGAAGGCCTAACTCGATAGTATAGAATCACTGGACCAAAAATAATTACATCTTCAAAGAATAAATAAAAAATGAATCAAAAAACACACAAAGAAAATTAGAAGGCCAACGTCCCTAGGTTGAAGAAAATTCAAAACCCTCTTTAGAAACCGTAACTTCAATAAAACACAAGATGTCATTGAGATGTTCGAGAGGTAGTTTAGTGGTGTGATTCAAGGTTCAATTCATCGAGGAGGAGTGTCGACAACGGGTGGATTCTGCAGAAAGATTATGATATCACGATGAGTTCTCAAATGGTTAGAGTTTTTTAATCAGATCAGGACACTTTTATTAGTGCTTATAAATAAGCATTGATAAAGGTAGGTATTTATCAGTGATAAAAAGTTGTAGCAAGCCGACCCTAGATATCCTGAATCCAGTTTTTGCTATCAATTACATTATAATGATTACAAGGAATCATGCCTCAAAGGATCAATCAGTTTAGTATTCTCGGTAAACCAAATACATAAATAAGTATTGCATTACAAATGAATACACTAATTACAACATATTTTTTTCTTCTAAATGTAAACCTTTGAGGACGATCTCTAATCCATCTAGTATATTCCTGAATATCTTTAATAACATGATTCATGGATTCATAGAAAAAATAACATAATAAGGGTGAACTGAAATGTTCAATAAGGGAAGAATATAGAATAAGCAATAACGAATTAATAAGAGTAATAATTATGTAATGGTAAATAGTTGAACACACATACCAGGTGATTAAATGTTTTTCAAGGAACTGAATAAACAATATTGAAAGGTAATATCTAGAAAAAAATGCCATTAAAATAACTAGATAAGGAAAAATAAATATGGAAAGGTATGAAACTAAAACACATTCCATTAATTAATGAATTGAAATGAAATTTATCCATAGATATGCCGACGCAAAATCTCATAGATGAATAATAACTGAAACTAATATGAGGGCATTGATTTCTTAATGGACATCATGTATAAGGCACATGAGTACCTATTACCCTCAAGACCTTTCACAAGAAAGTTTAAAAATAAGGGTAGAAATCCATTTATTCAATTATTTGTCTCATGATAACCTGTCGATGCATCGATGAGCTATATAATTTCTGGGATCCACCCGTCATTTCCAGTCCAAATAATTTCTCATGTTAAACAAAAAAAATAAATAATATGCCTCATAAAATATCCATATTGAATTAGTAATATGGATTTATCAATAATTCCCCAATTAATAAAATAACTGTAAAAGTATGCACCATATGTATAATGGTATATGGTTTAGGTAATATCAATATCCATGTAAAATAAAATGGATAATAAGGGGAAATTAAATGTATGATGATCATACAAGATTAAATATTTATATTGGACTAATAAATAAAGGAATTTAATGTGAATTCCATTCTTGGATAAGTCAATAATAAACCATCTATAGGAATAATAAAGACGATATCAATATATCAAATCCCATTTGGGGTAAAATAGAGGGTTGTTTTCATTGATGAAATAATATAATAACTTTTAAAAATATTCTTGAGGAAAATATCATTTTCTTAAAAAAAATTTGAAAATATTCTTCATTTAAAGTCCCTTTTAAAAACATTTTAAAAATAATAAACCATTTAAACTTGGAAAGGTGGCTTTAAAAAAACGACGACGGATAAATCTATTTATGTTGTACGAGGTAAAAAGAATATTACTTTTGTATGGTAAAAATGTAATAAAAATGAATTGTTCAGAAAGTGATAAGAATATTATATAGAGAAATTTGGTAAAATAAAAAATTGAAAAAATTTCTTTACCAAATCATTTGAAGATTTAAAAGGTTTTTAGAAGAAAACAGGTTTTCCGACTAAAGAGAGAAATAAAGTCTAGTTTTCTTAAAAACATTTTCTAAAACATATTAGTACAAAAGAGTGGAGAAATGGTAAAAATTATTGAAGATGGTCATTAATAACAAGATAATAATTAAATGGTTTATTTAACAATTGTTAAATAATTTATTTGAATGGAAATTCCATTTAAATATCATTAGGATTAGTCTAGAGGAAAATAATCATTAAACATCCCAAAGTGTCTCATACCACTTTTAAATTTTTTAAATAATTACCTCATAAAGGAGTAAAATTAAATGAAATTTATAATATCATGAGAGTAAGGATATTTATAATATATAATATAAATGGAAATATATATACACCATATAAAATAAACTAGGTTCATAATAATACAATATGCCTCAATGAAATGAAATTGAGATGAAATCTCTTACACATGAATCGAAAGATAAAAAATTAATAATCATCAAATGAAACATCTAAATAAAATTAATATAAGTAATTAATGATATTATATATCAAAATGGGAAGTAGGTACACCACACAAAATAAGTAAGTGGTGAGTATGACATTTATCTCACAGATGTAAAAAGTGAGATGAGAATCCTTACTGTATCTTTCCTTTTTGTTGTGTGGTATTTATACTTCTGTATAGTGGTTTAAAATATGTCACTAAATAATAAAATAACCGTACACTTTTTTATAATATCATATATTAACTTCTTACAATATTTTATTACCCATTTGTTAACACCTTTTCATTATTTTAACTATTTCGGGTGTTAATTGCCTAGTTTTCTCAAGTAGGTTTTGACTTGTAATTTGGTGTTTTATTAAATATATAATGGTTTAATCATATCAAAAATGTAAACCATGAATAAATAATCTTATATATTCAGTAAATATGTATTTATAATAGTCCATAATATTTGAAGATTAGAAATGAAGTGCACCATTCATGGAGACGGTAGGTCGTACGTACGCTTGAACGCTACCTTCATTTCTTTTCTATATTAAAAGAATTAAAATTAAATAATACATATGTATATTATAATTAAAGTATCATATAGATGTTATATATGTTACGTATGTTTATTAAAACCATCCTTTATACATTCCATGTATGTCATGAACGAGTAATATCGCTTTGAGGGGGCCATAGTCCACACTTCCTCAAACGAAATTATCATATTTACACAACATGGAAAGTATAAGGGTATGTTATAAATAAAAAAATAATCATAAAGAAAATATAAAGAAAATATATATAATATATAAATATATTTTCCATCATAATGGCCACTATAAGAGGTGTTAGTAAAAAATGGAACAATCATCATTTCGTGAGGCAGTAGTTCACCGTACATAGAAATAGTATGTTCATTACCATTAGATGGAGGTGTGTGTAAGTTTAGGTCAAAATTATATCATAAAAACATCCTAGTTTATTTATAATACTGTTTTTTATGTAATAATATAATAATAATAGTATAGGGAGTGGAGAATGGATATGAAACTAGAAAGCATGAGAGAAGTCATTACCTCTTAATCGGGTAACTTCTTTTGGTTTATACCAAAAGGCTTCCTTGGGAGGATTTCTACCCTATGTGAGGTTTCTAGAATTATGGGAGGGAATTTGAGAGATTATTTGGGTAGAGTTTTGTCTATATAGAAGGCTCCAAGTGGTGTGAGAAAGTGAGGGAGGAGGTGTCCTTTTATAATGAAGGTGAGGGGCACTTTTGGGATTTTCAAAAGATTAATTTATAATAAATTTGATATCCACTATAATACCTAAAAAAGTTTATATATTCTAAGATAAGGTGATATAAGTTTTTAAAATCAGAAACTAATAGAATATAGACATGTTTTGGTGTTATTTTAATCCTTATCTTTTTGATTAACCCTTAATCAACCCATTTTAATTTTAACCAATGTAAACAATTTTTCTATACTAAGAGGATGTAATTTTTACTTATCAAGTGTCAATTGCACCATAAATGAAAAATTTATGATATTTTAGACCATATATATTCACCTTGTCCTTATTTAATAATATTATTAAATAATTTAATTAAATATTATTTTCATAAAATATCATAAGTGTCAATTTCGATACTATTGATAACATCGAATTTAATAAAATACATACAACAAGATAACTTCAAACAAAATCATTTAACATACCCATAACATATCATATTAATTTATAAAATTATTGGATGGCATAAATTATGTCAAATAATATTTATTTTAAAATTTATAATATCATTTATTTGATTCTTTCATTAATAAAGCAATTACTACATCATCATTGTGTCATAGATAAATTTAGTTATTTAATGTCTAAAAATTATAAACAAAATAAAATTATGTAGGAAACATTTTTATCTTTATAATGAATATTTATATTCGTAGATATCATTTATATAAAACCATATTAATTTTTTTAGTAAGAAGATTCATTTTTATAACATATTTACCTTTATTTTAAATTAAAAGTTTTAAGTGTCATAATCACACCCAAGTGGATTACAAAGGGAAAATTTATGCCCCAAGGGTTGTATTGGTCGGCCATATCTCATAAAATAGGATCAGAACATGTGTTAGGGTAGTTTTATATTATTTTAATATTACTTTTACCCATATTTACCTGATTTACCCTTAACTGTGGTAAATAAAAATAATTACTGAAGTTACTATTCCTAATATCCAAAAATAAAAGGTGAATATTTAAATAATTTGAGACTTATGATTCCAAATATGGAATAAAATTTTCCAAATTCAAAACATAGAATTTTCATAAATTAATTTAAAAGTAATTCCCATTGTCAAAACGAGAAAACGAGTTTTTAAAAGTAAAAACCATCAAAAGATTGACTTGTGTTTATATCAAATTTCAATATGAAAATACTTTCAATGACCACCATTGGATTAAATGATAAAAACACAACCTAATTATACTTTAAAATAAATAAAAAGTATAATCTAAATATATAAATAAATTAGACAAAAAGGCAGTCTTGAATTAAAATGCAGTATTTTTTCACTATTCATTAAAAATTGAAACTTTCCAAAAAATTTCCAAAATTTTACCATAAGATAATTTTGATATAATTAATTCAAAAATGAAGTCTATTTTACCAAATTAAATTTCTATATGTGTCCGAAATTAATTTTATTATTTTTTACAAAAGGACATAAAAAGTTGTTCTTTTAAGAAAATATTAGTTTTAAACATATAAAGGCTTTACAAAAAATTATATTTTTCATTATTAAAACTATTATAACTAATATTTAAAAAATATTTATTCATATCACAAGTTTAATGACTAGGTTATAAATATATTTTTTAAATAATTATAATAGTAATGTTTTGTTTCAAAGAAACTCGGTTTTGCGCACAACCCAAGCTATAGAGGAAGATCGCTCTTGCTTGTAACACACACTAACTCAGTGTTGAATGAATTGAATTACTTAGAATATATTTTAAATAGTAAATATATTATAATGTATCTGAATATTATATTACCTTACGATCTTGGTGTTGTGTATCATATATGCTATATAATACAAGGTTCTTCCTTTAGTTTTCTGTGGCGTCACAAAAGTGACGATAAAATCAATCTTTATCAGCGCTAAAATTATAGGGCTGATAAAGCCTCATCTTTATCAGTGAAAAAACAAAGCACTGATAAAGATGATTTTATCAGCTCTTATTACTTAAGCGTTGATAACAGATTTATAATTATAATTATAAATAAAATAATTGTAAATATTTATATATACTTAATAAATATATATAAATATAAATATAGTAAATATATTCCTTTTTAAATATATTTATTATAATTTTATAATTATTTATTTATAATTATAGAAATATTTTTAAAAAAATATCTTTATCATTATATATATTTATATAATTATAAATATATATGTTTAAAAAATATATATAAATATAGTAAATATATTTATTGTTTAAGTAAATTTATTATAAAATTAATAATTATTTCAATATATAATTAATTATTTATAATTATATAAATACTTAAAAAGTATATTTATTTATAAATATAAATATATAATTGTATAAATATAGTAAATGTACATTTATAAATATATTTATTTATAAATATTTTTTACATATATTTTTTTAACATTATTAATGAATATCTAATTTTAAATGAGTGGATATATGTTAAAAATGAGTTAAATTGAATAAATTAAGAATAAGTACACTTTAACAATATTGAAAAAATGGACAAGTTTTATGTGTGTGCATTGTATATAAAAATGCATTAATTACATATATGTGAAATCAATATAACACAGATTTGATCTATGTTAAATTGAAAAATCAAACGACATTCAATTATATGTCAAATACTATGCAATTAGTCAATAGTTTTAATTCATCTTAATTTTTAATTATAAACCATTATTCAATAAATATATGACTATTTAATGTAAAGTGCATAAATATTTTTTAATATATAAATCATATTTATATACATTAATATATATCTATATATTTAATATATAAAATTTAATAACATTAATTATCATAATTATCTAATTAATAAAATGTTTAATATTTAATAATGTGTAATCAATTTATTCATTTTTATTAATAATTATTTAATTAATAAAATTTGATTTTTTTTTATAAATTCATTTTTTATTTTTTATTTATTTCATTGTTTCATTTTATTGAGTCAAACCTTTATCAGTACTAAAAAATCATTGATGAAAGAAATATTTACCAGTGCTAAAAATAAAGCCCTAATAAAGGGGACCTTTATCAGTGCTAAAAATAAAGTGATGATAAAGGGTACCCTTTATCAGTGCTAAAAATAAAGCATTGATAAATGATACCCTTTATCAATGTTAAAAAAAGTGCTGATAAATATGTCATTTATCAGCATTTTTTTCTAGCACTAATAAATACTATCTTTGTTAAATGCGGGGTTTGTAGTAGTGTATAATCATATCAATCAATAGTGAAAGTGTAATGAACAAATGTTTTATTAATGAAATTCCCTTCTTATAATAATTTCTTATAGTATAATAATATAATATTACATATATAACTCAATACGAACCTTATAAATGAAGAATGAGTGAAGTAAAAGGTATCTATAGAAGTTAAGGAACGAATAATGATGAAATAGTAACTTGAAATTTAGAATATTAATGAGACCCTTATGAATAGTTTACTGGAAAATTGAATAGTAACCTCACTAATGAAAGTATAAATAAAATTTTCCCATCTTATTAGTGACAATATGATATAAATATATCCTAGTATAAGTAAGTACACATTTTAAAAATTATTAATTAAATGTTAGTATTTTTGTAAGTCATGTATATTTAATTACAATTTTTTGATTAATTTAATAATTTATAATAAAATATATTTTAATAAGTAAGTATTTTGATAACTTATAATTACATGATAATTTTAAGAGACCTTAATTAATTTTTCAAAGTGTTAGAAAGGCAGTTTTAATTTTAAAATTTGTATCTTTCAAGTAAATTATGATTTCAATTAAAAATTTAATTTCACATATTTAGAAAATTATTTTCATAAAATTAACTTCATTTTTGAATTCTATATATGTCTAAAAATGTTTTTGGTGATTTTTTGTGATTTTTCCGAAATACTTGAGTTTTTAATGAATAGTAAAATATGATAATTTACAATAAATAAAAAATACATGAATTATGATGTCATAAAAATGATTTATGGCTTATGTAAGGCCATTATTTCAAAATAACATGCATATATTACTATTTTTGTCACAAGAATCAATACTATTGCTTGTATTGAGAAAAATAATAAAATAATGAATAAAATATTGATAAAACCCCCCTCTCCTCCATCACCCCCTCTTCTCTTCACTCCTATCAAGCCTTGTGCCTAGTCCAAATTCTACTCAAATATCTCCCTAAGACCCTCTCCCACGTCCATCATCCCCTGGTATCTTCAAAAGACAAAATCCTCTCCTCTAAAGAGGTTCTCAAGGAAGATATATTCAAGAGGTAAATTCTTCTTTTCATTTATTTTATTTTCTTTCAAGTTCATTTATTTATTTTTCTTTCCTCACCTCCTTTAATCCAAATGTTATGAGAACTACAGTACCTCACATGTACTAGAATTTTGTGATGATAATTTCATAATTCATCATCATCTATCCTTCCCCCTCCCTTTATACTATAAATGAAAACACCCTCCTAGATATGTTAATTTATCACATTCAAGGATGACGGGTTTTCAATTTCTTTTACTGTATTAAATTCTAGTCATGCCACCATTTTTATGGGTGAAACAGACTATTATATATTTATTATGTCTGATTTATGGTTCTGGAATCTTTTTTACACATGATATTAATTTATAAAGAAAAATGTGTTCGATGTGATCAAAAAACGCCAATTAACCAAAACGGTTATCATTAATGTTTTATATAATGATTTATCTTCACTAAAAATAACCAAATGAATTTTATAACCATGTAATCTTATGTATGTTCACTAATAAAATAAAACTTCAATTATGGACAACCATCCTCATCTTACATGTTTATCCTTACTTGTATATAAGTTAACCAATCATGAAAACCAATGAAAACAAACAATGAAATTGAACCTCTCAACCCATCAAAAAAGGCCACGAATGAACTTAATATGGTTATAATAAAACAATTACATTAATAAAAGGTTTTTTAAATACAAATTAATGAATGTAATTTGGTTATCTAGGACATTAAGATCAAGTGAAGGACACCATCAGACTTGAGGTACATGATTATACTCGAACCTCTATTATTCATTCGAGATGTTCTATCTTTATTTTTACCCAAATTAAGTTATATGTTCTTTTTATGTAAATATTTTAAATTAAATTTAAATGATCCAAAATCATGTATCAATATCCATTAATTATTCTCTTTTGGGGATATACATGTTTTTAAGTAGTTCCCTGCTCAATACTTCCCGATAACCAAACCTGTTGTAAGGGAACTTCCCGAATTCTTACCCAATTTCAAGTGCACTCTATCATATGTTTTAAGAAACCATTTTTTTTTTATAAAATCAGTATTTTTACTATGAAAACATTATTTTTTCACTTATTAATTTATATAAAATATTATGACCTTTTCTATTTTAAAGGCTTTTTAGTATTTTCCTTAAAACCGCACTAAAATATTTTAATGCTAAAATTTATTAAATACTATTATTACATGTTTTAATTTATGTTTCACATAACTTACCATGATATATGACTATTTTCTCTTATTAATGTTCATTTATGTTTTAATTCCTTTCTTTTATGGACACTTGTATGATATGCCCATTTATTATGCTTTATGACATGATTATGATACCCATTTATTTCCATGCGTACCTTTTTTTATGTATGATTGATTATGTATGATTATATATGTGTAAGTCATATTAATTAACATGTTATTATTGGTACACCCAGATAGTGCTCCAATGCATTTGGTAAAGTTGAGTCTCATGAGACATTATGTGCAACAGTCTTGGTGGTTAGCCTTGACCCGTGCTACCATGTGCAACGGTGTTGGGGGCTAACCTTGACTTGTGCTCGTCTATATAATACGAGCCTTGAATCATGCTAAATTAACTTTTTAAGTTTCTTCCACATTACTATGAATCCATTTTTATATGATCCCATGTTTATATGTTATGATTCCATATGTTCCATGCCTTTTTATATCATTATGTCATGTCCTCTAACCCATGTGCTAAAGCTTTATTCTTATGTTTATTCTTTTAATGGGCTCTTTATCTCATCCCTTTTTTCATGTTATCCACAAGTTATACTATGAAGATGTATGAGCAGAATGGAAGTTAGGAAATATTTATTAAGATTAAGTAATTTTTTTATTTAGTCCCATGTTTTCAGTTTTATGTACCTAGTCTTCCAAGACACTAGACTTTATGATCCTTGACTTGTAATATGATGATTTACTATGATTAAAATAAGGTAATGAAATGTGTAAAAATATAGGGTCTCTATAGGAATCATATAAATAACTAAAGAGATAAAGAATAAATATCCATCATATAAATAACCAAGTAATCTAATCCAAAAGTTTCATATGTAAATGATGATCATGGTATGCTATACAAAAGCGAGGTAATACATGGAAATAGGCATCTAGTACAATAAATGTATCAAAAATATAAAATATTACCAAAAAGAAACTATCCCCAGATAACATCATGATCCATAGCCCAATCCTTTACTCTTCTATTCCTATGCCATAATCAGTCAATCACTTTGAAGCAGGTGATTTCTCCTATCCCTACTTGCATCCGTGAAGTATGTCTGGGTACCCAAATATGGCCCAAGCATGGTTTGACATAAAAATAAATAGGACACCACCAATGGTGTATATAATAAGTCTAGTCTATGCATATAAGCTAAAGAAGTGTATAGATATAATAGGAGTACAAGTAAAAATGATATAAGCAATACTATCTAGTCTATCAAGTCACACTGTGATCATGAAATGAAATCATAATGCTATCAGTAAATCATAGAAATCATCATCAACAACAACCTACATCATGTAATAATATATCAGGCCTACATAGGCCAGTGTCCAAGGATTATAAATGTACAAGGAAATTGAGTAAGCTAAGTAAAACAAGTAAATAATATCCAAGGAGTGGAAATGTCCATGACATCCTAACGAGTCTAATCCAAGGAGTAGAAATCTACATTGCATCCTAGAATGTCATGTAAACTAGTTAAACTAGATCCTTAGAGTAGAAATTAAAAAGTCATCCAAGTAATCCATGTAACTAGGATCCAAGGAGTATAAATATCCAAGGCATCCTATTGATTTTTCAGATCTAAGGAGTAGAAATGTACAATACATCCTAACATATCAAGTAAATATTGGGATCATATCCAAGGAGTAGAAATTTCCCTGGAATCTAAGTAAGCTAATTAAACTGGTTAAACTAGATCCTTTGAGTAGAAATTTACAAGGCATAAAAGAAAGCTATATCCTTATAGTTGAAATGTCTTAGGAATCCAAGTAATCTAAGTAGATATGATCCAAGGAGTAGAAATTTCCATGGAATCATAAAAAATTAATTCAAAATTTCATAATTCCATTCATAATAATATACAATCCAAGATATTTAAAAATTTATACCTTTTATATACAAATTATAAGGTGATACAATGTCCTTATAACCTTTAAAAATTCAGTTTAATACCCCATTCAATTCTCTATTATACAAGGTGAGCTCATCAAACCCCAAGAGTGGAATAATTATAATAAAAGGGTATAACCCACCCCATGGGTGGTCCAGGTTGAGGTCAAAACCCCCCCTACCTTGACAAAAAGTGTCAAGGAATGTATCAAACATGATCTTATCATTTAACTCATGGTTCAATTAATTTAGAAAGCATCATCTGAAAATTATAGTGTGCGAAACAATTAAAATAATATATAAACAATGATACATTGAGGGAAAATTTATAAAACACCTAAATTATGCCCAAATAATATCACTCATCCACTCTCAGCCTCTGATTCAGACTGGATCAAAAGAAAAATGAAGAATAGACGAACACCTTGAAAATAGGGAATAAGTGCATACACCAAAATAGCATCAACAATAGCAAGGGGAAAAATGTGCTAGAGGAATTTATAACTCACAAGTGGATATCCAACATGAAGAATGAATCTTGAATAAGAGTTCAGATGATGAAACATGATCAAAGCCTATATCAATGGCTTAAAGAATCTCTAAAAGGAGAAGAAAAAGACCTACTTTCTACTGGAGGAATAAATAATGAGGAGGGTTAAAACTTAAATGAAGTAAGTGAAAAATGACCATTTATCCTCTAAATATTGGCTCACATGGTTTAGATTCATGTTTGACTAAGCAGTGATCCAACCATGCACCTTTTTTGCCTCAAGACCCCCCTCGCATGGTCATGGGGAATGGTTAGACAGACCATACACCAACCAATAATTTATCCTCTTTCAAAAAATTTATAGTAATTTCACTAGAGTGTGGCCCCTGGTGCATGGTTTAATCAAACCATGAAGCCCTAGATAGTGGACTGGACCACCCCGCATGATTATTCTAAACCATATTCTCTGGACAGTATGGTTTATACTCACCATACGATCAAACTGCCTCTTCCAAAAACTCAGGCTTTGTGATCCGAACAAGCCCCGAACACCATTCTTTCCACCATATCCTCACTAGGAATTAATATTAGTTCAAAACCAAATAATTAAACTAGAAATAAAAAGGTTCTTTACCTCATATAATATCCTTGTTCTTATGATAGTGATACAAATCCAATATCCAAAGGTTTAGTGTGTTGGGAAAATTATGCTCATACATCAATTTTACATAATAAAACTTAAAAATTATTTAAATTATTATTATTTATACTTATAAATATATCACAATATCCTTAGTACATGTAGTAACCTATGGATATTAATCAAATAAATGTGTGAGATAAAATCCTAGTAAGTGAAGGAATAAGGGATATGAATCAATAATACATGGGTGAGCATAATCAACATCATCGTATCATAATAATATGATCATCATTAACATCATGAGAGAAAAATTTGATAAAGGAATGGAATGTGGAATATTCATAATAATTAAACATCATAACATAGTGGTAAAATACCACACATAGTTTCAAAAAAATCTATCATCATGTTCACACATAACATATGTGCATAAATCATAACATCATCATTATGAACAAATATAGTAGCATGTTCATGCATAATAAACATTATCTCATAAGATAAATCCCATTAACCAATGCATTAGAGGGTTATATAATTATGATCCCACCCATCACATTATAAAATTCCCATAATCAGGTATTCTACATGGAAGGATAATAATTGTAGTCATGAAATAACCCATAAAAGGGAATAAGTTTTGTAAAAGTTATCATATATATTACTTGAATAAATGAAATTTAAGACTACCAAATTAATAAGGTATATAATAATTTGGAATAAAATATCATTTTATTCTTTGAAATGATAAAAAACTAGAGAGTATTCAAGAGATGTTTTGGAAATTGAAGTGTTTTTGAAAAATAATTGTAAATGGATTAGAAAACATTTTGTAAGGGTAGAAAAATTTATATCCCTGAAATAAAAGAGAAACACTATTAATAGAAAATATTTTAGATATTATTGGAACATTAATACTTAAATAAATGTGAAATAGGAGATAACCCAAAATAAATAGTTTGGGTTTGAGAATCCCCTTACCTTAAATCCAACTTTATTTCATTGCTTCTTCACCTTCTAAATAATAAACTTAGGTTTATTAAAAAATAAAAAAGCGAATTATTGTAATTTTTTAATAATTTCTAAATTATAATCATTGAAATATATTTCTTAATTACACCTATTAAAGTTAAAAAGTTTTGATATCATGTTTTCCTTTAAAATTTCCCATTTTACATCAATTTCACATTTTTTGTTCAAGGTAATTTATACATTAGAATAATTAATTCAGGAATAATAAAATAAATATATTTAAAATTTATATATCATAAATAATTTATTATATCAATCCATAAGTTTGTTGATAATAAATTAATTGGTACCTTCTTTGTTGGCGGTTAACTTATTGTTAACGGGACACTATCTAAGGAGGATGTACAAGAATTATGAAATATAAATACTTAGTAGATAAGATTATTTAAGTAGGATATGATCATTAATAAAATTTTAAAATACTAATTAATGTTATAATATTTTAGTTTTTAAGGTTTCAAGAAAAATTAGAAGAGAAGATGAAAAAAAAGAATATTTGATGTAAACATACCCTCTTCTAGGTGTTTCCTCTCTTGCATGACACTAGAATTCCTTAATTATTAGAGTTAGTTACTATATAACATACTAAAGGATTATAAGATTATTTAGGGAGAGTATTTTGGTAGAGGTTTGTATTTGGTAAGTGAGGGAGGAATGGTTTTCCAAGGGGAGCGAGAAGGGTTATTTATACTTGAAGAGAGGGGTATTTTTAGAATAAAACACTGAATAAAATACCATATCAAAGGTAAACCTTGTAATAGTGATATTAATGATATTATGAATCATATATAAATAAAAAATAATGGTTTTAGGACTTTAAACACCTTTATGATTCGAATTCAATAGTTTATTAAAAATGAAAGTGGGAAAAATGAAAATTGTTATTTTAATGGAATATTTTAGACTTTAGACTTTGGAAAATAATTGTTAGGTTTGGAAAACATATTTATTGTATTTAAATGACTCATTTATGTAATTTAACATGTTATTATCTGATTTAAATTTTCTATAATTGATTAGGTCCTTATTTTATCATGAATGATGTAATTTGAAATACATAAGTTTGGAACAACCTGTATTTTTTACCATTTACATAAAAATTGAATTATTTCAAAAAAATTTCAAAAAATAAAAGTTGGAAAATTTATACATGATGATTTATTATATTAAATTAATTTTATAATTATAAATTTCTACTATACATTATTTTTTAATATAAAAATTATGATTTTTACGAAATACCTTAAAAATCAGTTTATTAAAAACGTTCTTATATTTTATTTGAGTTTTTAATCTTGATATTTACTTTTTTGTAATTATAATATTTATATGTAATTAAATTACTCATGATAGATATTAATTATATTACATTTTATTATTTTGAGGTCAAATTACTATTCCAACAGCCATGTTACTACTTCCAATGGTCAGGTTACTATTCCCAAAGGTCATGTTACTATTTAAACAGTCACATTACTATTCTAATGGTCATATTGCCTCCTATAAATACCAATTAATTACATATATTAATTATTCACACACATTACTCTCAAGGTTCTACATATCCATTATCTAAAATTCTGATTGGTTTACTAATATTTTATTTCATTTATATTGTGTTGTCCATGAGGGTGATGATTCTAACAGGTTGGGTCAATGTATATTTTCCCATTATACTTTTATTAATTTATATTTTTCTCTATTATTCTGTTTGGAATTTTTATGGGTTTAGTTGATGATTAATGTAATGATATTTATTAATAAAATAAATTATTTTCAATTTATTTATGTATTGTATGTGTATAATACTATATAATATAATATAAAAAACATTTATTTCAATAAAAAAATATCATTTATAAAGTCTGGTCTGTTACATTCTTCCCCACTTTATGAATTTCATCCCAAAATTTTCAACTCACATTTTTAGTTGAGAATAGATGAGGGTACTTCTGTTTCATTGTTTCCTTAGGTTCCCATGTCGACTCTTCATATTTATTGTTCCACCAAAACACTTTGAAAATATGAGTAGTCTTATTATGTAGAATTTTGTGTCTATGTTATATGATTTTTATCAGATACTCCTTATACGAGAGTCCATTCTCCAATTTTACAACCTCTGTATTCAGTACATGTGAGGGATCAAGTATGTAATTACTTAGGAGAGGTATGTGGAACACATCATGAAATTGAGCTATATTTGGTGAAAGTTAAAAAGGATATGACACTACTCCTAGGTGATCAAGGATCTAATAGGGACCAATGTACTTAAGGATAATCTTCCCTTTCTTTCCAAACCACTTGACTCTTTTCCATGGTGATATTCAATGTAAAAATTTGTCTTTAACTTCAAACTCTACACCCCTTTGATGGTTGAAATCATATCTATTATGTTGAATCTGAGCATATTTTATAGGTTGCTGGATGGATTGAAAATTTTCTAACATCTCTTGCACAAGATCAGGTCCATGTAGATTTTTTATCTAACATGATCCCTGCAAGTAGAATTTCTACATCGATATCCATACAAAGATTCATATAGAGGAATTTGAATACTTCAGTGGAAGGTGTTTTTGTATGAGAACTCAAATAATAGGATATGTTGACCCATCCTCCTTTAAATTCCATTTATAAGGATCTCAACATGTCCTTGAGTGTCTGAATAGTCCTTTCATATTTTCCATCATTTTGGGGGTGATTGGATGTACTAAAATGCAATTAAATATTCTGATCAAATTGAAGACTTCTCTATAATTTAGAAGTGAAACTTGGATCATGATTAGAGAAAATCAAAATTGGTACCCTATATAACCTCACCATTTCCTTTATGTATATATTAGAAAGTTATTCTAGAGATAAATCTTCCCAAATAGTGATGAAGTGAGAGGTCCTAGAGAGTTAAACCACCAGAACCCATATCCCATTTTTTCCTTTAGATGTCTTCAGAAGACCAGTGAAAAAGTACATGGTGATGTTCTCTCATTTCTATATGTGTATGGGTAAGGTTTCATCATCACCTTGTAATTTTTTTATTCTAATTTATCTTGCTAACATACCAACACCTTGAGATATACTCAAAAATATTTTTCTTCATATTGTCTCTCCAAAAGTGTTCTCTAAGATCATGGTACATCTTGGTACTTCCAGGATGGATGAATAAAGA
This sequence comes from Viscum album, assembly GCA_963277665.1. Taxonomy (NCBI): domain Eukaryota; kingdom Viridiplantae; phylum Streptophyta; class Magnoliopsida; order Santalales; family Viscaceae; genus Viscum; species Viscum album. Next base: position 36,663,610 of record OY728127.1, on the reverse strand, counting down.
TGAGCTAGGAGCATTATACAATAACTCCTTCTTTATCTTATGTGTTTAAGACACATAAATTCTAGTTCCAAATCAAATAAAACCATCTACATTGATGTATAATTCATGAATATTCCCTTACTTTACTTCTTTTACCCTCTTTTGAAGCACCAAATCACCCCTTTATGCGTACATGATATTCTCTTGGATAGATAGTTGGAAAATAATTTGGGAAAAGTAGGATGTTTTCCCTACCATTATTACTTCAGAATCCATCCTTTTCATATCCATGAGGATGGGGTCTTTCTCAATCCAAATCATGTATAAAGTAGAAAGTTTCTTTTTACTAAGAGCATTAGCTATCATGTTCTCCTTTACTAGATAACAATGAATAGATTAATCATAGTCCTTGATCATATATAACCATATTTATTGATTCATTTTGATATATTTCTATGTGAATATATAATTTACACTCTTGTGATTAGTATATATGTCACACTTATCTACATAGAGGTAGTGCCACCAAATCTTCAAGGAGAATATCACAACAGCTAACTCTAGATCATACCTTGGTAGTTCTCCTCATGGATCTTTAGTTTTCATGAGGTATAGGATATCTATCTATCATTTTTCATGATCACACAACCCAAGACTTTCTTTTAAGTATCATTTTATATCACAAAACCTTATCCACTTGATGGTAGTGTGAGTATAAGTGCAGTGATTGGCCTCTTCTTGATATCCTTAAACCATTACTCAAATTATTATATCCATACATATGTTACCTCTTTTTATGTTAACATAGTTAGTGGGATAGAAAATCATGATAAATTTCTCAAAAAATATCAACAGTGCACTACTAAGACAAGAAAAATATGGATTTCCATGAAACTAGTGGGTTTGGTCTGTTCATCAATTTCATTTTTCTTTGAAGGGTCAATATAAATTCCCTCACTTGTGATCATGTTCCCTAATAATGTGACTTTCTGCATCGAAAATTCACACTTACTAAACTTAGTGTACATTTTCTCCTTACTTAATGTTTAGAAGTATAATACTTAGATTATTTTTATGTTTATTATTTGTCTTGGAGTAAATGATAATATCATTGATAAAGACTACCAAAAATTTTTCATGGTAGTATCTAAATACTCTATTTTTTAAATCCATGAAGATATATGGGAATTAGTAAGTCTAAAGTGAATCACTATGAACTCATAGTGTCCATACCTTATATGGAAGGCTATCTTCTGAATATATTCCTTATTCAACTTCAAATATTGATATCTAGAATGAAGACACTACTACAAATATGGCCTTTATCAGTGCTATAAAAAGTGTTGTTAATCAAGGCGAAGATAGGGGGGTCCCTTTTATCAGCACTCAGAAAAGCGCTGATAAAGGCCACTTTTATCAGTGCTAAAAAAAGCGTTGATAAAAGTAAAAAAAAGAATATATAATACGGGGGGGGGGGGGGGGGCTTTTAACAATGCTTAACCCCCCTTTGTGAGTGCTAGGTAGACCCCCTCCCACTCTCCCGTGCGCTGCCCTTTCCTGCGCATCCCCTACATGCCTGTGCACCCTTCCCTACTTCCACCCAAACTCGAACTCGAGACCTCCCCCCTTACGCGTCTGCACCTTTACCACTAATCTATTTAGTTTTTTTCTCTATTTAATGATATATCTATTTATATATATAGTTATATTTATTCCTATATTAATATAGATTCATATGAATATAAATATATTTAGTTATATTAATACATATATATTTATTCATATATCAATATATATATATATATATTCGTATATTAATATATATTTATATTTATTTATATATATATATAGTTATATTTATTCGTATATTAATATAGATTCATATTAATATAAATATATTTAGTTATATTAATACATATATATTTATTCATATATTAATATATATATATATATTCATATATTAATATATATTAATATTTATTTATATATATATATAGTTATATTTATTCATATATTAATATAGATTCATATTAATATAAATATACTTAGTTATATTAATACATATATATTTATTCATATATTAGTACATATATATTTATACGTATATTAATTTATATTTATATTTATTTATATATATATATTTAGTTATAATTTTTTTCCATATATTTATTTGTATATTAATATATATTTATAAGATTAGTTTTAAATACATTTATAAAATATGTTTTTTTATGTGTGTTTATAAATAAATAAATATATATATATACACATATATACAACACACACACACACATATTTACTAATAAATACATATATATGTGTATTTGAAAATCCATAGAATGTTAAAACGAACATAACTTCTAATCCAGAAGTCCGTTTCAACTCCACAACTAGTAAAATCGAATAAAATGAATAAATATTTGATATGATATGTGGTACAGGCCTAGAGGATATCCAGATCAGAAGTTATACATATTTTAATGTTAAAAAACCGGGGTATCCCGAATAAAAACTCAGTTTTGGAGGATTTCTTGTCCTTTTTGGTCCTCAAAAAATGTTACACAAGGTTCCCATTAGTCACTAGTGCGTATAACTCATCACAAGATTTGATTTAATTTGTTGTGGAGCTCAAACGGACACCCGAATCAAAAGTTATGGCTGTTTAAAGTTTGAGTTACATTTTCAACTTATTTTAGATATTTTATTAATTTTTTTTTGATTTTTTTGTGTCTTCAAATTGTTATTAAATGATTATTAATCGATGATAATAAGAAAATTATTAATTAATAATATTTTTTAAAATATTTTAAATCAATTTTCAATAAATTTTTTATATATTAAATTTAATAGTCTATTTATACTTATCTAAAACATATTTAAAAAATATATATTATATTTATATCAATATAAATATTCTTATATAACAATATATTATTTTTCAAAAAATATATATATTTTTTTAAATATAAACTTTATCAGCACTAGGAAAAAGTGTTGATAAATCCCCCCCTTTATCAGTGCTACTAAAAAAAGCGCTCATAAGGGGGGGCATTATCAGTGCTAAAAAAAGCGCTGATAAAGGGTCACTTTTAACAGCGCTTTTTTTAGCATTGTTAAAAGTACCCTTTATCAACACTTTTTTTAGCGCTGATAAAGTCACCCCCTTTATCAGCGTTTTTTAGCACTGATAAAGGGTGGCGCTATGGAAACCCAATTTTGTGGTAGTGAGATCCTCCTTTGAGAAGTACTTATGTTCTTTTAGTTAATGGAACAAGTCATCAATCCTTGATAGGGGATAATTTTTCTTTATAGTGATCTTATTGAGCTACTAGTAATATATACACAACTATATTGATCCATCCTTTAAATTTTTAAAGTGTACTGGTTCACCCCAAGGCTACGTGCTAGGGTGTATAAATCCTTTGTCCAATTTCTCTTACAGCTTCTTCTTTAACTCCTCTAGTTCTATAGGGTCCATCCTATAGGAGAATTTGGAGATACGAGTGGCTATGAGTATAATCTCTATTGATAACTCTACATCAAAATTTATTGGGAGTCTAGGCAATAGTTTAGGAAATACATCAGTGTATTCCCTAAAAATGAGAATTTCCTCAAGGTTGATGATTTCCTTTAACTCAACCATTTTGTCAATGTATGCTTCTTCATAGGGAATCATTACCCACTCCATCGAGAGATTATCCAAAGGATATTCATGATCATAATTGAATTTTTATAGGAGTATTGGATCATTCATAATATAGAAAGAAATTTCCTTTTCTTTATATTTGATATTTTATCTAAATAATGAGATCCAATTCATTCCTAGTATAAAATCAAATCACACCAAGGGAAGGATTACTAGATTATCTAAAAGAATATTTACATATATGATAATTGGAGAAGATTCCAACACTTGGGTGGCAATGATCACACCACTAGGTGTTTTTATATGTATATCTACTTAAAGGCATTATGGTTTAATTCAACTATTCTAGAAAATGAGTAGGATATAATGGAATGAGTAGATCCAAAATCAAATAAAACCATTTCCATTCTTGAGTATATATTAAGTGTAACTTGTATGACATAATTTTTATTCTCTACTTTAGCAGTAGAAATGAGATAATATTTCCTTTCTCCTTGGGGTTTGGTGATTTCTAACACTGATTACCCTTAAGGACCCATGGTTTAGTGAACTAACTTTCATAATGCCCATGATCCCTACAATTGAAGCATTGAACAGTGAGTGGTGAATTAGGAGGTTCTTTCCTTTAATCTATCATTTTATCAATATTCTTCATGTATCTTATACATTCATGATCTTAGTGTCCCTCTCTCCAACACTTTAATCATATCCCTATCTCTTTTAGGGAATTCCCATGATGCTTCTTCCCACATTTTTGACATGTGGGTGGTTCGATTCTCTTTCCTTATTTTTCATTTTACCCCCAGCTTGAAACTCCATTGTTCTCTTCTTATCTAAGTAACCATGGGACTATTTTACAAACTCTATATCTACTTTTATAGAATATCAAAATAATTCTCATAACTATGAAAGTCTTAGATATTTAGAGCCTTTTGCTGGTGTGGTTTTAAATCACTAAAGAATCTATCATTTTTTCTATAATTTTTGGTAACAAAACCTAAGGCATATCTTGCAATCCTTATGAAGTTTTTATCATAATCCATGATAAATTAACCTTACTTTTACTTCAACTCAAATAATTTTCTCTCCATATTTATTCGAAGAGTTTGAGGTAAATACTTGTTAAGAAATATTTTCTTAAAGTATTCCCGCTCCATATCTTCCATTTCATACTTCTACTTGGTGTTCTTTATCAACAACCTCTATTGATCGACTTTATCTAAATGATATATGGAAAAATTCACCTTCTCCTTATTAGAATAGTAGAGAAATAAAAATATCTTCTCTATTGAGTTAACCCACTGTTCCGTGACAAGTGTATTGGAAGATCCACTAAATGTTCATGGCAGTTGCCTCATAAAGGAATTAATGACTAGTTAATCCATCTTAGATGAAGGTGGACGTTTCATGTGGTTTAGGTTATTATTTATATATTGAGATGGATGGGTAAGCATCTCCATGAAGTTTTGAACTCCATAACCCATTGAAATGGGAATGTTGTTTGGAAAATCATTTCATTATCCCTCACATGGGTTATTGGCCTGGTTTATCCAAGTTCCCATCATTTTATAAAATAGAAAAGGTTTTAATATTATGTAAGTCAAAAAATCTGAAATAAATAATTTATTTTCATGTGAAAAAAAAGTATAGAGTCTTATCTTATGAGATATCTTTTTTTAGACTTTTTCTAAAACAATGTTTCTAGGATGTTTACCTATACTTAAAATAATCCTAAGGGTTTTCACTAATGTTATATAATACTAATTCCAAAATTAATTAATCTTTATATATGATACCAACTATAGTGACCCAAATTTTTATTACATGACTATTACATCATTTTTTAGATAAACAACATAATAGTGATATAAATCCAGGATCCAAGGGTTTTGTGTCTTAGGATAATTTAGATCATATATCAATTGTACATATTACAAAATAAACATTAATTAAAATTTTCTTCTTTATCCTTATAAATATATCACTATATCCTTAGTACATGTAGTATCTTGAGTATATTCATCAAAGAAAGGGGTGAGCTAAAGGCCTAGTAATGGGTGGAATATGGGACATGAATAAATAGTACATGGGAGATCATAATCAACATAATAACATCACAAGTATAATATCATCATAAAAATAATGATGGAAACATTTGATAAATGCATGGAATGTGGCACATGCATAATACCCAAATTTCCCAAAGGCCTTTTTTTTATTCTTGATAACCCCCCTTTCAAGGGATGAGGGGTAATCCTTACAAGGCCATTAGGATTAGAGATTACATGACCCGTAGGTCTTAGAAAATATGCAGACTATACTTTGGAACTCCTCCTCCTCCCAGCTTCTTCATCGTGATATCATCTCTCCACCTTTTCATGGCTATTCAGCTTGGATTCCCATGAAAGAACAGACTGGCCACGATGGAAATTCCATACCCTCTATTTCTGAAAAATCCTCTTAGCTTCTGCTCTGGTGAATGTATATAATCCTAATCCCCATCTGAAGTCTTCTTCTTGTAGAGTCTGTCTGATCATTTAAGCATAATTTCAGGTGGCCGGAAGGCCTTGAGGTGGCCCAAAAGACTTACTATCCCAAAGTCCTTGGGTGCCCCGAAGGCCTTGGGTGTCCCAAAGTCCTTAAAGGAACTGAGGCCCCAACCAGTGGCCCGAAATCCCAAATAGATGAATAGTTGTGACTGCTACAACACCGAACAATGTCTTCTACAGTGCCTACTATAGTACTGCTACAGTACTGCTATAGTAACCCGAAAACATGTCTCTGCATGATTTTAAACTCAGGTCTCTTGGATGCACTTGATGAGTCCCCACCAACTAGGATGAGGCTCTTGTGCCATGCATAATAATGAAACATCATAATATAGTGGTCAAATAACATACATATTTCTGAACAATGCTAACAACATGTTCACACATAACATATGTTCATAAATCATAACATCATCATTGTGAACAAAGATAGCAAGATGTTCACAAATAATACAAATTATCTCATGAGATAGATCAAATTAACAAATGAATTGGAGGGATATATAATTCCAAGCCATCCCATCACATTATAAAATGTTCATAATCTTGCATTCCACATGAAAGGATAACCCTTGTAGTCATAACATAACCCATATAAAGGAATAGATTTTGTAAAAATATTTCACTTATCATGATTCATAAAAAGAAATTTAGGACTACCAAATTAATAAGGGAGATAATAATTTGGAATACAGGATCATTTTATTCTTTTAAAAGAGAAACAACTCAAGAGGATTCAAGATATGTTTTGGAAATTGACGTCTTTATGAAAAAGAATTGTAAATGGATTGATTTTTTTGGAAGGGTAGAAACATGTATATAATGAAAATAAAATATAAAGAATTTTATCTTCTATTTCACATTTATTTCAATTTGAATATTCCTATAATGAAAATAAAATATAAATAATATTTATATGATAGATTTTTGATATTATAGGAATATTCAAATTGAAATAAATGTGAAATAGAAGATAAAAAAATAAAGGGTTTGTGTTTGAGAATCCTCTTACCTTAAATACTGCTTTTGCTCATCACTTTTATGCCTCTTGAATAGTAAAATTAGCTTAATTAAAACATGAAACAAAATTGAATTATTTTAATTTTTTTACTATTTATAAGTTATAATCATTGAATTATATTTCTCAATTCTCATGGTTAAAGGGAAAATGTTTTGATATTACGTTTTCCTTGAAAATTTCTCATTTTGTTTCGATTTCACTTTTTTTGTTCAAAATAATTTATAAATTATAATAATTGATTACAAAAGCATAAAATACATATATTTACACATTTATATATCATAAATAATTTATTATAACTATCCATATGGTTAGTGATAATAAAATAATTGGCAACGTCTTCATTGTCGATTAACAGACCGTTAATGAGACATTATCTAGGGAGGATATACGAGAATTATGAAATATAATTACATAGAAGATAAGATAAAATAATTAATATAATTATAACACACTAATAAATATTATAATATTTTATTTTGGAAGGGATATATAAAAATAAGAATAGAAGAGGAAAACACAATTAAGAGTTGATGAAAACATACCCTCTTCTCAGTGTTGCTTCTCTTACACGATGCTAAACTCCCTTGATGCTTAGAGTTGGTTACTCCAGAATGTACACAAGGATCATAAGAGGATTTCAGGAGAGAATTTTGGTAGAGTTTTCTATTTTTAAGTGAAAAATGAGCGGTTTTCTAAGGATAGGGAGTGGGGTAATTTATACTTTAGGAGAGAGGTATTTTATAATAAAATATTGAATAAAATACTATTTCGAAGTTAAACCTTATAATAGAGATATTAATGAAATTATGGATCATGTATCAATAAAATATAATTTTTTAGTACTTTAAACACATTTATGATTTGAATTAAATATTTTATTAAAAAGGAAAGTTGAAAAAAGTGATTTTTTTCATTTTAATGGAATACTTTAGAATTTGTAAAATACTTTTCAGGTTTGGAAAACTTGTTTATTATATTTAAATGACTCATTTATCAAATATAATATGTTATTGGTCGATCCAAATTTTATATAATTGATTAGGTCATTATTACATCATGAATGATGCAATTTTAAATACACCGATTACCAAAAAACTATAATTTTACTATTCACCTAAAAATTAAAGTATTTCCGAAAATTACCAAAAAATTAACCTTAAACAAATTCAAAATGATGATTTCAAAAACGAAATTCATTTTTAAAAAATAATTTTCTAACACAGGTCATTTTAATTTGTAATATAAAATTATAATTTTTACAAAATACCTTAAATTTCAGTTTATTAAAAATGTTCTTATATTTTCTTTGAGTTTTTAATATCAATATTTTTTTGAATTATAATATTTATATTTAATTAAATTACTCATGATAAATTTTATTTATATTACATTTCATTATTTTGAGTCTATAATACTAATACAACAGTTAGGTTACTATTCCCAATGGTCATGTTACTATTCCTAACGATCAAGTTACTATTCCAATGGTCACATTACTATTTCTATAGTCATATAACCTTTTATAAATACCAATTAATTAATTAATTAAATATTCATATAAATTCCTCTCAAAGTTTTACATTAAAATTTTCTAAAATTTTGATTGTTTTTCTAAAATTTTCTTTCATTTCGATAGCATTGGTCGTGGGGTGATTATTCTAGCAGATTGGGTTGATATATATATTTTCCCATTATACTTTTATTAATTTTTTACCACTGTAAAGTTTGGTATTTTAATGGGTTTAGTTTCTGATTGTTGTAATGATATTTATTAATGAAATATTTTTTTCTGGTTTCTTTATGTGTTGTATGTGTATAATACTAAATAATATTTTATAACACACATTTATTTCAAGAAAAAAATATCATTTATAAACTCTCGGTTTTTATAAACACTAAAAAACCATTAAAATATTGAGTTTTAAAACCTTAGAAGACTATTATTGATGTAGAAAAGGGTGAAAAGAAGACATAAAAATTATGATGTCATTTTTGTGGGAAGATGTGTTAGACCTAATATGTGTTCTCTATTTCTAAGATATATTTCAGTGATAAATAATGAAAAAATCATGAGCATAATTTTATACCCCCAATATAGTTTTAATATTTTTTTTGTGAAGGTCTTGGGAACAAAGTAGTTATTTTTTCTTCAAAAGTTCAAAGAAGTGTTCCAAAAAAGACCCAATGAAGGAGAATACAGTAGCAAGAGACTTCATAAAACAATCTAGATTTTTTTTTAATTTTTTAGGTTGATGAAATATATATAGAACCATATGAAATGTAGGATCATATATCATCAAATAAGGTGAACCAATAGTCATTTATTGAGAAGGAAAGATACGAGAAATCCAACATTACTAAAATTTACTTGACGGAAACAGATAAGTACGAAACATTGATTTTGGAAAGACGATACACTATTTACAGAACCATAATTAAAAAACTTTTCACTAAAATAAAACATTACGAGTATAGAGTTTTGAAAATTTTTAATTATTAGGGGATAAAAATCATCGGCTCTAGGAAGGAAAAGATTGTGGGAAACGATCTAAGGCACATGGAAGTCTTGTTAGTTGACAGTATCATTCACAAATTGGTTAGTGTAAGTGAAATTTTTGACTCAAGGTATTAATTAAAATTCAACAAGAAAAGTTTAATTATCAAAGAAAGTGATGGCTCATTTTTTTTCCGGGAAGAAACACAAAGGGAAACCTCTATCTTATTGATGGAGAATAATAAAGGTGCATGTTGTCTAAGGAAGTGGAAGCCCAATTATGAAACAAGATTATTGGCCATTTAATACAAAAATATTTATAAAACTTGGTAAATAATTAAGGTTCTAAATAAACTCATAATATTTTATGTATTATCACACATACATGCGATACTTTTTAAAAGTTGAAAATTACATATAATAACTACAAGCTAAAGAAAACCAGATCATCAAGGTTTCTTGAGCTAGTTCATATGGATATACATGGTTCAATGAAACCCAAGGCCATATATGTAAATTGGTATTATGTATTATTCATTTATGATTAAATTAAGGTTCCATGGATGATGGTGGTTTCCCATAAATATTATGTTTTTCACTGCATCACTCATTATCGGTGGTTGGTAGAGAAAAGGATTGGGCTAAAAATTCAAAAGTTCATAACCAACAATAGAAAAAAGTTTACCAATAATAATGTTGAGGAGTACCTTTAAAATAATGGAATAAAACATCAAGTTTTAACATTAATAATTTTTCAAAAAAAATTGAGGTTAACCAAGAAAAACATACATATATTTTACATCAATTTATATAAATATTAATTAGATAACATTATGATCCATGACAAAACCATAAGGGTTTAGTGTCTTTGGAAACTAAAAACATAATAATATTATTTCATGAAATATATTAAATATTTATTAGAAATATAGCCTCATACAAGACACTTCTTAGACGTACCATTCATAAAACCTTTTTCCATAACCTGGGGAACTGAAACATAAAAAAGAGTGAGCTTAGATGCTCAATAAGGGTAATCATAAGAGATATCGATCTATGATTATAAGTGAACATAATATAATCATAAGTGTCTGAAAACATGATCATAACTTATAATAATCATAACCAATCAATCAATGATCCTTAATAATAAATCATTCCATAAGGCTATGTCATAAAAAAATCCATAAGTCATAAGTGTTTGATGTCATTAATAATCAATCATGAGCCATGAGAACATATCATAAGACAAAGACATAACTTTTTGTAATAAAAATAATTATATAAAATCATTTACTTATTCAATTATTACTTCCAAGACTACCATATTGGATTGGTTTCACTCCCCATTACATCATATCTTAGTTATGGTTTACTCCCAATACTATCATAGTGGATAGAGTCCCTTACGGAACTGGGTTTACTACCCCTTCCAGTTCATATTCTCTCATCAGATATCTATCTTTACTGAATGCATTGGAGGGTTATTTAATTCAAATTCCACCCTTAAAATAATTAAATCCATACATATGTGTTCTAAAAGATCATAAAACATTCATTATATCATTATATCATATCCTATGGAAAGGAGACATGTTTTACAAACATTTCAACATTTCATCATAGCATAACCCATGGAATATAAAATGGTTTTGTAAACATCTCATAACCATAACCATAAACTATCTATAGAAATAATATGTATATTATAATTGGATAATTTCATAAGTAAATTATAATTAACATCAAAGTATTTTATATAGATGAAAAATTTCTTTGAAAGGCCATTAGAATATTTATTGTGGAAAATACACATTTCATTTTGAAAAAAATTATTTAAAATCAAATTATTTCCAAAATACTTGAAAAATAATTTCTTTTAAAATAAACATAGAAACTTGTAAATGAATATTAAATTCATAAAGTGTTCATGATAGTGGGAAATTCCATTAATGTCTTAATTATTGAAACAAATATTTTGTTCACACCTTCAGAAAAAGTACATTGTTCAGAAAACAAAAAGAATATTATTTTTAAAAATTTTTTATAAAAATTAAACCATGTGTAAAATTGAATTTAAACCATCATTTAAGAATATTTAAACACATTTTGGATTTTTTTAGAAAATATAGATATAGAATAAAAAAATTTTCTGACCGAAAGGGGGAAATAAGGTTGGATTTTCTTAAAATCATTTTATGAACTATTTTGGGTACCATAGAGAGAAAAATGGTTCTAAAAATATAAAATTAGATAAATAAAAATATTATAATAAAAATTAAAGGTTTTTATCAAATAATTATCATATAATTTTGTCAATGAAAATTCATGCATAAACATTCCTGATTAAAATGGGATTAAAACATAAACCCCTTACCTCAAGTCCTGTGTTATTTCATACATGTTAAAATGTACTATATAATATATATATATATATATATTTATTATATATCTATTATAGAAACATATTATTTAATAACTTACTCCGTACCATTCCTTTATAATATCGAATTATGCTTTTATTAATAATTCTTCCTTAAAATGGACATTCGAGTGAAAATTGGTCATTTTTCCATGCATGTTTCAATTTTATGGTTCCAATCCTTATACCTTGGACATGGTTTCATAGTATATAGAATATTAATAATTATTTATAATATTTATTCATTATATACACTTTTATAAACATTTATATAAAGTAGTGATGAAAAATGAATTACGTCACTTCATGGAGACATTAATCCGTACGTATGTACGATTGAGGATTCCAATTTCGATGGATAAAATGAAAGAAAAGTAAATAATAATTGAATATTAAATAACTATAATAATATCATAAATATCATATATATTCAATAAGTCTATCATTACAACTATCAATGTGAATCGGTGATGAAAAACAAAATGCATTGCTTCATGGGGGTGGTAGTCCACACGTATGCACAAGAGATGTTTTCTTTTCTCATTGGATAGAAATTAGGTGGGTAATAGTTTTAAAATATTCATAATAACAATTAATTATATTTAATATACTAAATTAATTATTTTATAATGGATACCATAGATTTATAAGAGGTATAAGAAGAAATAAAATTGAAAGTACTCGATTAAGAGTTATACCACTTCATTAAGAAACCTCTTCTAGATTACATCTTAATCCTTAAAATTATGGTATTTTAGAAAGATAAAAAGACATATGATGAATGTAAGGAAGATATTATGTCATTTTTTTGGGATTGTATGATCTATAAGGCACAAACTTTGTGAATAAGGGACTATAGGAGGCACCCTATTATAAGTGAGAGAAAATACATACTTTGAATTTGTTAAAATATTAAATAATATATTTATCATAATAATGTAAAGTAGAAAAAAGGCAAACTTAATTAAAATATAAGGAGTTATAGGTTCAAAATAAACTTAAATAATCACATTTAGACAAGTTTTGGATACATTTTAATCCTTATCTCTTAGTTAATGCACTTTAAACCCATTTTATCTTTAACCATGATAACTTAAATTTTTACCAATGTAACATAATTATATGAAAAAAATAAAAGGGGAATTCTAATTTTTTTTGGAAATTTGATTCTAAATTTTTAATCTATTTTATTATATTCAATATCTATAGGTGGAAAAATTTCTTTTAATATAGGAACACGTAACACTTGATTTTTTATGAAAATACCCAATTTGAGAGTAACAATAATTTTACAATGAAATAAAGTAATAAGTTGGTATCTATTAATTTTATTGGTTAAATAAAAAAAAATTAAGGTTATTATTTTTTTGGAGTAATCCAAAATTGAATGGAATATTCCAACCATTCCATTAAATGTAGAGACCCAAAAATAGTTTTTAATTTGAATAAAATATAACTTATCTTCACAAAAGAAAATATTGGGTTTCTAATTTCAAAATAATTTTTTAAAATACATAAATTAAACTCCTTAAACATATATATATTAAAAAAAAACTCATGAAATAGTATAAAGGAATGTTTTATATAGATTTTAAAGCTTTACCCCATAGTTTTAATCTACTTTTACCTCTTCTACTAAGGTGACAAATATTTTCCATGGTTACTATTCAAAATGAAAAAAATTATATTAATTATGATGGTTACAATTATGGAATTAATTTTAAAAGATTAAATTTGTATATTTGAAAAAAAATCATTTAAAAATAAGCATACAAAACACAACATAAACCATATTTAGAAAAATGCATTTTTAAGCATAAAACTAGATTTATTTTTATTACATGGCCTATCAAAACCATTAGAAGAATATTAAAACCTTTAATTTAATATATAATCAATAAATTTAATTAAATTAATTCATCAATAGAGTATAATTTAATTTATTATGATAAAAACACATTGCATTAACAAAAACCATTTTTTCTGAAAACATATATATTTTTTCATTTATAACAATTTGATAACCATTGAATTCATTTTTTAAATGTGTAAATGATAATTTTTCATAATTTAGTTATTTATATTCATACTCACTGATCTAATGGCTAGGTGATAACTATAAAATTAAGTAATAATATTTTAATTGTATATCACAGTTCGTTTAAACTCAGTGTTATGTGAAAAGAAAGCTATCAAAGAAATTAAATTTATTGAAAAATAATTATATTATAAAATCTTATGGTGTTAAATTATACCATAATTATTATATTTACCTATAAATTCCATCACTTTGATACAAACAATCGAGGATACTTTTTTCACATCACATCCTCTAGTTCTCATGTATCTTCTTTAAATTTATGGTTTCTCCACAAAACTTTTACCAGTTGAGTGGTCTTGTTTCAAAACAATTTATCTTTTCATTTGAAAATCTCCACCATTTGTTACTTATAATATAGATATTTATCTAGTGGTAGGATATTTTGGTTCAGTATATATGGAGGATCATGTATATACTTCATTATGAGAGATATATGGAAGACATTGTGAACTTGAGAGAGATTTGGTGGAAGAAGTAAGCAATAAGAAACCATACTAATATGATCAAGAATTTAAAGTGTAATGATATATCTAGGGATAAAATTTCCCTTATTTTGAAATATCATATCCTTTTTCCAATTTGATATTTATAATAATACCTTATAACCAAAATCAAACTCTAGGTATCATTGATGATTGTTAGTATAATTTTTTTTTGACCATGAGATTCCCTAATGTGCTACTGAATGAATCTAACATTATCTTCCATTTAATCATCTAGCTCAGGTCCCAATATCTTTATTTGCACAACTTCATCCCAACATGTGGGATTTTGAAACTTCTTTCCATATAGGGATTCATAAGGATCCAGTTGTATGCTTAAGTGAAAACTATTATTGTAAGAAAATTCTAAAAAAGTAAGGAGTTGGTCCTAACCACCTTTGAAATACATAGAATAGGATTTCAACACACATTCTAGGTTTTAAATGATCCTCTTATAATGACCATCTGTTTGAGGATGATATAGCATACTGAAACATAACTCTCTATCCAGAGCCTATAGAAGAATTTTCTAGAAAATAGAGGTAAAACCTTGGCCATAATTAGATAAAATAGAATTTAGTACTCCATGAAACCTTACCACAACCTTAATATATATCAGGAAAATATGATTAATATTGAATGATTCTCTGATATAAATGAAATTTAGTGATTTTTAAGGTGATTGACTAAAATCTAAATAACAATATTCCCTTTAGATGTTGTGGGAAGTTTGATGATAAAATTCATGGTAACATTTTACAATTTCTATTATGGTATGAGTAATGTTTCTAACATCCCCTTTAACTTATGTCTCTTAGCCTAAACTTGTTAAAAAACTAGGAATTAGGATACATAATCTACAATATCACATTTCATGTTATCCCACTATGAATATTCTTTTAGATCTCTATACATATTCATAATTTTAGATGAATAAATAATAGTTAACTATGAGATTTATACAACTAATCCTTAAAATATAGTATTTAAGAGACACATACTCAATTACTAAACCTTATATTTCCATCATAATCATGGTTAAACTCCGGAACATTTCTCACCTTCTTCTATAGTTCCACACCCTTCTTATGTACCTATTTAATCCACAAATGGATGGGTGGTTTAAAATTAATTTGGGAAAGATATGATATATCCCCCATTCCTCAAAATTTCAAGATTATCTTATAAATATACTTAAATATTGGATCTCTTTAAATCCTCATCATGGAAAAACATACATGGTCATTTAGTCTCATAGAATTAACCACCTTGTTCACTTTCCCAAGGTGGTAATGTATTATGTTGTCATAATATTTGATCAACTCCAACCATATTCTCTATATAATATTCAAAATTTTCTATGTGAATATATAATTCATGATTTTGTGACCAGTATATATATATATCACATAGTTCACTATAATGACAATGCCTCAATATTTTCAGGACAAAAATTACTAATGCAAACTCTAAATAATGAGTTGTGTAATTTTGGTCATGAATTTTCAATTGGTACGATGAATAAGATACCACCATATCATTATACACGAGGTCACATCCTTTTCTATTATTTAATAAATCACTAAAGATCACAAACCCTTCTCACTATAGGGTAGTGTAAGCATAAGTACCCTAAAAAACCTTCTATTTAGTTCCTTGAAGTCTTCTTCTCATTAATCTATCCAAATGAACTTGAACCTATTCTAAATTAACTTCGTGAGTAGATTAGATATTCATGAGAAATTATTCAAAAATAATTGATAATATCCATCCAAATAAAGAAAACTATGGATCTCAATAACTGTGGCTGTCCTGAGGAAATTCTCAATAACTTATGTCCTTGATGGATCCATTGATATACCATTACTAGAGGTTATATAACCCAAAAATGAAACTTTATGTATCCAAAAGCTACACTTGGTAAATTTTTAATACAACCTCTCTTTCCTTAGAGTCATAAGTACAATCCTCAATTAATATTCATGATTTTAATTCTATTAGAGTATATAAGAATATCATTTATAAATACCACCACAGAGTGATCATGGTAATCTATAAAGACTATATTCATTAAGTCTGTGAAGATAGTTGAGGAATTAGTACTAAAAAATGACATAAATATAAATTCATAGTGTCCATTACTCATACATAAGGATATATTGGGTATGTATTCACTTTTGACCACCAATTTATAGTATATATATTGAAGATTAATCTTGGAAAAATATTAATCTCCTCATAATTGATAAAATAAATCATCAACACACAGTAGATGATACTTATTCTAAATTTTGATCTTTTTCAGTTCTCGATAATAAATACAAAGTTTCAATGATCCATATTACATCTTAACAAAAATAATTTGGGCACCTCATAGTGATGAACTTGGTTGAATGAATCCCTTATCAAGATTCTCATAGAGTTTCTTCTTTGATTCCTACAACACAACTGAGGCCATTCTATATGGAGTATTTGAAATAGGTGTTTCACTGGGTATGAGTTCTTTTGAAAACTTGAATTCACAATTAAGAGGAATAATAGTTAACTATTCTAGAAAAACATCAAAAACAATTATGTATAACAATAATATATTCTATTTTGAGTTTATCCCCAACAATTTAAGATAAATACCCCCTTCGAATAAGAATCATAACCCATGCAATATATTTAATTTCCATTGGATGTTCATACTTATCATAAAATTGAAAATTGATCATAGGTTGGTTCAGAATATCAAATGTGACTTCCCTTCCATGGAAATTAATATAGGATTTATATAAAAAATCCAATACATGCCCAAAAATAACATCAAATTCCAATAGAGGGAGAATAATGAGATTTTCAAGAAGAGCATTCCACAAACCTAAATCAGAGACGAATAAAAGACCTGTGGTGAAATCATCATACCATTAGGAGTTTTTACTAATAATTCAATATATAATCATTTAGTATAATAATGAACATCCCTAAATAATTTTCATGATATAAAGGAATTAATATGACTAATATCAAATAAGATACCTCAACATTTGAGCATACACTACAAGAAATTTAGGGTATAGTCATGGTTTGGAACCGTGGCTATAAGTCTAAAAAACATGGCTATAGGTTATAGATATGATTTTATAAACCGTGGATGGTATTGGAGTGGATATATAGAAATAACTATAGCCATGATTTGAACCATGTATAAACACCTAAATCCATGATTTAAAACTGTGGTAGCAGCTTAAGGCACATAGGGCTATGGCCACGGTTTGAAACTGTGGCTATAGGGATATAGCCACGGTTCAAACCGTGGTGATAGGCCTATAGCCACAGTTTGAAATCGTGGCTATAGGGTTTACCATTTTATAAAAAAACACCCCACCCCCTTGAAAAGCCCCCCCTATAGTATCCCTTCCCCCATGTAAAGCCCCCCTCCACACCCCCATGGACAACCCCCCCTACTATAGAGTCCCCCCTGGACAGACCTCCCCCCACTATACAGTCCCCCCTAGATAGACTCCCCACACTGCACAGTCCCCCCGGGACATCCCCACACACCCTCCGGACAAACCCCCTTCACCCCCCTACACAACCCCCACCCTGGACAGAGCCCCCCACCTTGGATAGACTCCCTCCCCCTACTGAACACTCCCCTGGATATCCCCCACCCACCTCTGGATAGACCCCCCTACACACCCCCCTGCACAACCCCCACCCCTAGATAGATCCCCCAAGACATCCTCAAAAAAAACACCCCCACCCTTACAAATCCCCCTTCCAGTCCCCCCTGGACATCCCCCCCCACCCCCCGCTGCATAGTCCCCCCTAAACAGACCCCCTTGCTGCACAGTCCTCCATGGATAGCCCCCACCTCCCTCTGAATAGACCCCCTACATCCCCTTACACAGCCCCCACCCCTAGACAAAGCCCCCACACCTGGATAGCGCCCCTACAAAGACACCTCTGGACAGACCCCCACCCCTGCAAAGCCCCCACCCCCCTAAAACACCCCTTCCCCCATGAAAATCCCCCCTCCACTCCCCCCTGGACATACCCCCCCAGACAGACCCCCCCAGACCCTAGACACCCCCTAGACAGACTCTGGACACCCCACAGATAGACCTTGGACAGACCCCCCAGACCCTGGAAAGACACCCCTCTAGGACATACCCTTGACAGACCCAAACAGACCCCCCCAGGACAGACCCCCCCAAGACAGACCCTGGACACCCCCAGACCCTAAACACCCCCTGTACATACCCTATACACCCCCCCTCTTGAACACCCCCTCCTCCTAGACCCCCTAGGACCCAGGACAGACCCCCCAGGACAGACCCCGGACACCCCCAAACCCCCATACCCAAGACCCCCTACTGGACACCCCCCTGCCCACCCCCTTCTCACTACACACCCCCTTGCACACTCCCCCCCTCACCCATCCCCCTCACCCTTCCCCTACCCCTTCCCCTCCCCCTCCCCGCCCCCCATGAAACCCCCACCCCTCCCCACCCCCTATCAGTCCCCCCTTCCATCCCCCCACCCCCTTCTAGCCCCCCCCGCTAGCCCCCCATGATCAGATCTACACCACCCCATGACCAGATCTACACTAAATTGATTTCCGTAGGGGTTTTTAACTTCCACGTTTTAATCCATGAAATTATTCCATGTATAGAAATGGTTTGAACTATGGAAGTAGTACATTTATGGACATGGTTTAACCTTGTAAATTAGAGTATAATACCACGGTTAATCCAATGGAAATTATAGGATAAATCCATGATCTTAACAATGGTAATTTTTTAACTACACACATGGTTAAACCATAGATCTTGATCCCTAATAACACTTTCAAAACCAGTGAAAATAGACCCTACATCCACAGTTAATATCCATGTAAATTTATTCCTACCCATCTATACTTAATCACCAAATTCTTCCATAAAAGCTGCACCCTTATAGCAGTACTCAAATCCTCCACGTAAGAGAAAAAACACCACCTTCCAAATAAAACTGAACTCAAACATAATACAATATATATCATAATAATTCAAACTATCTCCAATATAAACAATATAAAATTTCAATATCAATATCATCATAATAAAAAGAACTATTAGATAAAAATTAAATGTATAAACCAAGAATAAAATTTACATCTGAAATGTACCTCAATATCAGCATAACCAGAACCATCTTGACCCTCATCGTCTCCTATAGAAACACCAACATCATTATCACCTCCTCTCATACCACCACCACCACCACCAACACCATCATGATCATTGAAATATTAATTGGTTTATGAACCTAAATCAGTGGAAGGAGTGAATAATCCTGATAAACATAATGAATACAAATGAGAACACATTTAATTAATGAAAACATTCAATGTTTATATGGTGATTTATATAATATCATTATGTTACTAATAAAATACTCTGATAAACATAATGCATACAAATGAGAACAAATATAATTAATGAAAACATTGAAATATTCTTGTGTATGATGATTCTTGAACATAAAATTGAAGATAAATGAGAAAGATGTTTAGAATATAGAGCAATAGTAAGAGTTGATTGTCTAAATAGAAAAAAATAAGAATGAGAGAGTAATCAATTTTGGAGATGGTTAAAATATTAAATCATATTTATTTAATGATGATATTATTATATATGTTCATTCATGTATAGATTTCATGAAAGGGGGAAATTATTATAATTCATAAAAATAAATGAAAAATTAGTCCATATATGGGGAAAACTATATGTTATTGGGGGAATATATAAAGGTTATTCATGACTGGATTCATCATTAACATTTGGCACACATTACATGTGTTTATAAGAGATAAATTCATATAGAAGAACTGTATAAAAGTACCAATATGAGTATTGAGGTTGTTTTAGCTATAAGATACATGAACGTGTTGGAACATATTTGATGGTGGGGGAGGGGGGGGGGGGGGGGGGGTAAATAAGATGTTTTGTCTTGTAATGAAGCGTGATAGTTTAAAAAACACATGTTTTCTTTTGTATTAGCTTTTTTTTTCATGATGAAAAAACCAAATACATAGTGATGGGTATTGGGGGATAAAAATGGATTTGAGTTTCATTTCATTTCCACCAATTTATTGAAACATAAAAGTGATTGTATTGAGTTTTCATATTAGATTCATTCAAATCCATGCCCACAGGACCATTAATTTCTCATTTAATTAAGGTATATCTAGACCTTATAACACTAGCCTCACAAGTTTACCCTAATATTAGTGCTTCCAAAAGAACAATTAATTATGATTTATATCATTGATGATATCATAGGATGAAAAATATCTATCAATATTGCTTCATATATTATTTTACCAATTTACTTGGAATGATAGAAAATGAACAATTAGAAAATGATATCACCATAGTTCCTTCCCAAAGAAAGTGTGACAGAACCATATAAAATAAGATCATAACCACCCATAGATATTTTGAAGTTCTCCATGTGAATATCTTTAATAGTCGTCCAAGATGAAAACTTCATTTGCAAAAAAATTAACTACTTTTCAATAGTAACAATTGAATTTTCAGTTTGAAATAAAAAAATCAAAATAGAATACATGTTTTTTAGATCAACTAAAAAAACTACAACAAACCCCCTTGCACCCATAGATAGACCCCCCCTGGACAGACCCCCCCTTCCCTCCCTCCTATAGACCCCCCTTGCACCCCCTCCCCTTGTATACCCCCCCTTTCACCCCCTCCTAGAAAACCCCCTTCCTCCTGGATAGTCCCCCTCCTTCCTGGACACCCCCTCCCTCTCTTCTACACACACCTACTAGTTTTACCTCCCCAACTTCCCCCTTTCACCCCTTCCCCACTACCCCAACCCCTTGCACCCCTGCCCTGCAGACCCTCTAGAGACCACAACCCTCTCGCCCCTTGCATACCACCTGAAACCTCCCCCTACCCTACCCTGTAGACTCCCTTACAGACCACCCCCTTCCCTGAAAACCCCCACTCCCCCTACCCCTACCCCCTCCACCCACCCGTACCCCCTTCCCCCTGCCCCTCCCCCTGCCCTGCAGACCTCTCCCCTACCCCCTGCCTTGCAGACCTCCCCCCCTCTCCCCTGCCCCTACCCCCTTCCCCCTCCTCTACCCTGCAGAATCCCCTACAGACCACCCCTACCCCCTGCCCTACCATATCTCCCCACTCCCCCCTTCCCCTACCCCTCCACCACCCTCCCCCTCCTCCCCTACAGACCTCCCATTACCCCCTGGCCTACAGACCTCCCCTGAGCCCTTCAACCTTCCCCTTCCACCCACCCCATCCCCTCACCCTGCTCTCCCCCCTCCTCCTGCCCTGCAGACCTCTTCCCTACCCCTACCCTACAGACATCCCCCTCCCCCTTCCCCCTACCCTTCCCCCTACCCTTTCCCCTACCCCTTTTCCCCCTCCACCCTCCCCCTACCCCTCTCACCCCTCCCCATGCAACTGGTTCCAAAAACTATCCCCTAATATAGAGAACCCCCACTTTGAGTACGTGGGGTAGTGTTAAACTCCTAAAAAGAATATATAGGAAGTAAATAATACAATAAATATGTTGCTAAGTTAGTATATAACTCTGTATATAATTATGAGGAACCATTCCATGTCACTAGCATATCTCTTATAGAGTACTTAACCATGTGCTAACTCTGATTAAGTTTTCCAAACCTAGTAGTCTCCTTTGTGAGTCCTAGTAAAAGGTAGGACATGTAATGTTCTCATATATCCATGTCGAGTTAACTATATAGTCTATCCCAATAGGGTACACAACATATGGGACTTATGAGTTACTTAGGAATCCTTCACCAGTATACATCAAGCCAATTTAACCTAACATAAATGTCATGTTTCTCCTTTACACACAGTGTGTTAATAATTAGGGTTAATAAGTGTGCCTCTCAGATAGATATGATCCCTTCATAATGTAGAAACACCTCTTGATATGATGGTTTATAGTTCTTTGGGACCTTCTGGATCAAACAGACAACCAAACTTATTCTTTATGAAGGTATATCATCAACACACAATAATGAATAGTGTAAGAGGAGTAGATTAGGAGGAAGAAAGGCTGGTAATGGTCTCATAGGAAGTAAATATCGGTATGGTGAGCTATGGTTTCACCAAAAAAGAGTTAAAACCCATCAATGAGTAGTGATACATATAAAATTAATCTCTTTGGGAGGACATAGCCGTAGGGTGTCATTAATTCCTATAAAAAAAATGAAACATCACAACAATAGTCAGAGATATCATCTATGTAAATTTAATTAAAAAATATATTTAATGGTATAAATTCAAAACTCTAATGCATAAGGGTAAATGTGTAAGGGTAAACATGTAAGGGTACCACCAGTATAAGGGTAACAAAACCCACTGTGTAAGGGTCAAATGTTCTTTCTGTAAAGGTAACACTACCAGTACACTTCCCATATAAGGGAACACTATGACTCGTGTAAGGTTAATCGACCAAATACATGGGATATCTAAGTGTAAGCTAGAAACCATGTAAGGGAAAGGTGGGCCTCATGTAACGATATCACTTTGAGATCCAAAATCAAAAAAAATGATCAAAATAATAATAGGATAATTAAATTCAATTTTTTATGCATTCATAATAGCATATAAATGGAAGAAATATTAATCAAGGAAAATTTAACATGAAGACACACTAAATTCACAAATATGCACAATATTCATTTGGAGCTAGAAATGTTATTACACATATTTTCATTGAATGGGAACCAAACTCATTGAATCTAAACAAAACATAAATTTTGATAAAACCATATCTTTAGTCAAAATATCAAGGGAATATACTCAACTTTTATGGTTAAAAGAGAAACCACTAATTACATGTTCCATTCACATGATATGGTTCTTCCACAAGTGGTGAAGACATATCTAGTAGGTGACTTATCAGATATTACCTATGTAATCAGCATCAACATATCCAACAATTAGTTCATCTATATTTACATTTCTAGAAAAACAAAAATATAGGATAACATTGTGTGAAAAAATTCTAAGTAACCATTTTAACACCCACCAATGAAGTTTACCTAGATTTTTCTGTGAATCTATTGAAAATGAAAACAGAAAAAACTATGTCTGTCCTGGTGAAAATCATACATTAGGCTACCAAAAATTTTGGTTAGTTTTAAACACATTTTGGTAACTATAAGGTGGTTTCATGTACAATTTACCATTAAGTTCACCGTGTAATGAGGAAGTTTTTTCATCTAATTATTCTTTTTGAAAGTCCTTAAAATATAAAAAACAACAAGTAACCAGATAGAATAATTATTAGAAAATGGTGAAAAAATATTAACATAATCAATAACCTCTCTTTAAAGGAAACCCTTTTCCACTAATATGTCCCTGAATTTTATTTTCCTTTCATTAGTGTTATATTTTTTCTTCCCATAAATCCATTTATGCCCAATTTCCATGGAATCGGGAGGTCTATAAAAAATAGAAAATGTATGGTTTTTATTCAAGGTTTTCATTTCTTCATGTATGTTAGAGATTCAGGCTTTGGAATCTCTGTCATTAAATAATTTATTATGGATTTTAGGATCATCATCAATGAGATTCTAGGCAACATAAAATAAAAACAAAGCCATGTCATATCGGTAGAACTAAGAAGGAGGCCTAGTAAAACTCATAGATTTGTCTCAAGTCATTATTAATCAATATTATTATTTCAAGGATGAGAATCATAATTTGAATCAGAAATAGAATCATTTTTGAATTCACCATTAGGATTAGGAGGATGGGGCTCATCAGTATCCTCTAACTCATTTGGGGAATAAGAATCAATAGTCTCACTAAGGGTTGTATCATCACTATCATGTATGATAGATTTGGATTTAGGATAACTAAATTCATGAAAGACAACATCTATAATGATTATAAACCTTTTGTATCTACATTTTTCAACTCGAAACATATATCCCTTGACACTATTGGGGTATCCCATGAAAACATACTTAAGAGATCTTGGTTAAAACTTATCATTTTTAATGTGGGTGTAAGTTTCACACACAAAGACTCTTTGGTGGTTATCGAATGATGGTTTACCATTGAAAATTTCATCTGTGGGTTTGAACTAATTAGCAACATATGTGAACCTATTAAACAGGTACACTATCATAGTCACAACTTTTTCCCAAAACAATTTTGGTAGGCTTGAGTATGAAATAATTCCTTAGGAATACTCAAGAATAGTTTTAACTATGTTATCAACAAGTTCTTTATGTTGGGGGTATCCCTAATAATATGATTTCATTTTATTCCCTCAAATTTATAGAATAATAAAAGCTTAGTAGATAATTACTCCAAATAATTATCAATTATAATTACTTTTTTTATATTTATAATCTATATTTCAATAAAATTTGTTTAATGTTTTAAATGTTTCAAAATAATTATATATTTTTTGTATGTAAACCCATGGTTTTATATAATAGTCCTGAATGAAGGTAAAAAAATTGGAACCTTCATCATGGGATGTGGTTTTGGAAGTTCTTCATAAATCAAAATGGATATAAACATTACTTATAATAAAACATCATATAATTAGGAAAATGAGTCACCCTATGATCCAAAAAGTGAAGAAAAAATCCATACAGAAAATCCTGTTGCAACATACACTTTTTCCACTCTTCCATAATTAGAAGTGTTTCACTTCATCAACAAAAATTCTTCTATCCCTCTCAGTCCAACCTGAGAATCAAGTAAATAAGTACTATTCGGCCCTCTGTCCAAGTTAATCAAATGAAAATTCAACTGAGCATGATTATATGAAAAGGAAATTTAAATCATTCTCTCAGATAGGCATTAAAAAATAGTATTCAATAAGAATGTCCTTAGACAAAAGCATGATTGCAAAAGTATGATCAAAGTGTAGCCTGAAAAACACCAGTGATTTATAATTCAATATATAGATCTGATTAAGACCTCAAAACATGATTTCCACTAATTTGAAACTCCAATCTGGAAATGTAATGCAATAGAAAATTAAAAATACTACATTTTATGGTGAAAATAGATAGGGAACCAAAAGTTTGCGGAAGGATATAATCATTCATTCTCCTCACACCTACACTAATATAACACTGTTAATTTTAAAATAATGAAATAATGAAGGAGTTGAACCACAACACATGAGCCTTAGCCTGGTTGGTAAGGACTCCATAAGTGCATCCGGGAGACCCGAGATCAAATCCAGGCGGAGACATCATTTCCAGGTTACTGTAGCAGTACTGTAGTAGGAATAGTGCAGTACTGTAGTAGGTACTATAGAGGGAACTGTAATAGGCACTGTAGTAGTCGGGAATATGCCCCTGTTTGGGCCTTCAGGCCACCGATTTGGTCCCCGAGTACTTTAAGGCCTTCAAGCCACCCAGACCTTCGGGTCAGTAAGGCCTTCGGGCCACTCAAGGATTTCGGGGCACCTTAAGTGCAGATGCAAACTAGACGAACTATGAGGAACAAGCTCTACAAGGAGGATGAGCAAAGAGATTTCACCATAGAAAAAGCTAAATAGATTGCAAGAATGAGAGGGTATGGCACCTGCCATTGGGACAAGCCTGTGAATGCATATGAATGCCTAGCTGAATAGCCATGCAAAGGAGGAGAGCTGATTTTAGGATGAAGATGCTGGGGAGGAGCAGTTCCAAGTAATTAGTCTGGGTTGTATGCAATGTTTGAAGCCTACGGGAAAATTAATTCCTCTAAGGCCTACGGACCATGTAATACTTACGCCTACGGGCCTTCTAAGGGTTCCACCTCACCCCTTGAAAGGTGGATTATCAAAAATCAATAAAAAATGAAGGCCTTCGGGCCATTGGATGGATATAAGGATTTTAACCACAAGTGCATTGAATAAATAAAATAAAATTAAAAAATGATGAATATATTATAGGGTACCTTTATATAATTCTCTCATTAATTATATAATATTCTCTTATAAAATATATTCACCCCTAAATAATACCATGGAAAGAAACAAGATCTTAATCCATTCACTCTCTCTTCAGTGTGTTAGGTTAAGTAGAGAAAAAATGATTTTAGATACACTACTTTCACCTACCCATGGTAATTGAGAATGATTAATCACTCCTTTATCACCCCTCACTCCCCTGCATCATATTAGAAATGAATGAAAATTGTGGTAGTATTATGTGTAAACCAAATTAATAGATAAAACCATGATAAAATTTAAAGGTTCATGGATAATAATCTACTACTCATATAAAAACAATCTGATTTAATAAAAAAACAACAACCTGATTTCATGAAAATCACACTAGAGAAATAAAAATACAAATTCATTTAAATCCATGGATTTTGATGGGAGAATGTCTCCTCAACCACACAATAGTAGTATAAACACCATCACCATATAAAATAATTAACTAACAAAAAACCATTATGATATATTATAATTTTGTTTCAGGTCAATCTATTTATAAGTAGGAATGATGTTATTTATCTAATGTAAATATCAATACCATATTACACCTATTATTTCAGTGTTGATAGGAAAGATCGATCTCATTATTCATTGGATGGGTTACATGTGTCTATCTTTGAGGGTTTTTATGTCTTTATCTAAACTCTAGAACCTCCTATATTTTTTTAACACTCTCCCATACATAATAAAATAATATTTATGAAAATATTTCTAAGATATAAAATTTTTCTCTTTTGAATATATAAAATCACTTTTCTATATATGTTAATACCCATAAACAATTTCCCCATGTTCCTCTGGTTGAATTTCAACATTCCCTAACCAATTCACTCGTTATCCCGCTCTGATTTTTCTGTTCCTAATGTTGGTTATTCAGTTTTTCCTATGATTTTGAAGACTCTAATGGTTTAGGAATCAATGGTTTAGGTTTTAAAATAGTTTTCCCACTCTTGGGAATAGTCACAACTTTGAGTTATTCATGAAAGGATTGTGTACAAAAAGATTCTTCTAAGATATCAGGGAAGGGTAAACCTGAGTGGGAATGGGTTCCATAACCATTTCAATATTTTATATATCTAATCTCAATGATGAAAATTGATAATTCATTTTCAATATTTTTTTAAAAAATTATTCTAATAATTTATATGGAAAATATTGGATTCAATGTTGAGATGGTTGGGATTGAAATTGGTCATGGGATGGAAAATTTTCCAGATGGTTAGTATTTAGACCATGTAGTTGATTAGGTAATTGATTATCCAACCAATTGAATTTATTATTTTCATTGTACATGTGATGAAAATTGTTTTATTCATAAATCTCTTAAGTATTCATATAATTTTACTCCATTAATGGTCTCCTTAGAAGAACTTCCTTGATTTATGTAATAGTTGGGAAATTATCGGTCACTCAAGAAGAGCCTTTTATTAAAAAATCTTGCACATCGGGGGTCTAAAGTGGTGAATACTGAGGGTTTCACCACTAACAATAATTTCATAGTAATGTGGAAGATCCCCTATAATATGATAGATAACAAGAATCTCATAAGGTATCTCTTTACTAGATAGATTTTAAGCAGAAAAGTTCCCCTCCCTCCAATTATGAATGATATTTGTTCCTTGATCGATGGAGGACCTACACTTCATAATATTATAAACTGAATACCAAGGAGCACTTGCATCATCATGTAGGAATCTTAAAATAATCTTGGAGTTCTACTCAACCATAATAATATTGAAGTTATCTATCCTCCAAATTTAAAGGCCACAGAGTAAAGATATTTTCTCCACCCAGATAGAATTACCAAAACCCTAAAATAAATATATTTGATAACCATAGATCCCCTAGAATCATGAACAATCCCTCCGCATAACTCACTATTTATAAGAACCATTCACATTTTGTTTAGTCCAACGTTGGGGGTATCCACTTGATCAACCACCCTATAGGAGCTCTATCATTTATAATCACATCCCTAGGTAGGATCCCCTTACTAGTATCCATTCTATTTTCAATAGGAAAAGGGAACCTAGTTTGTCCATGAGAGAGAGCACATAAACTTGAATGAATAGAGGGATCTATTATTTCCTTCACAACCCTTGTTCCTTGTCTCTTAAATCGGCCAACACACCACTAAAACACTATTACATGAAGATTAACCATATATGAATGTTTCTTAGCACTTTGAAATAATATAACCAAAAAGTTAGAGATGTATACTCCCTAAAATTGAAATCCCATAAGTTTCCCAACAAGGACCCAAGCAAAGAGGACCCATTCTACATCAAAAAACAAGTCCTAGACTAACTCATATTTTAGCCTCTCACAATACATAAATGGTGAGGGTATCTAAATTACTTTTCTATAGATATTAATTTCAGTTGGTATGCAATTATTTAAGAGCCTCTAGAAATTTATGTTCAACTTAATTGGGATTTATTTAGATAAGACTTTGCTGACCCACTCATCATGCTCCTAGTTGAATCTTAATAACAAGTGAAACTCCAAAGTATTAAATTATCCTAAGTTAAATTCTGAGAATGTGAACATATCCAGTTCATCGAGCATTTAAATCCTATTATAAAAAATATTATGATCCTCCTCGAGGGATGCTAATATAAGCCCAGGGTTTATTCTCACATTCCTAAAGTAAATGTAAGGGATTCAGAATCTAGGGATGAAGTGAAAATTAACTAACAATTTTTATTTCTAGTAATTTATTTCACCCCACCTAAAAACCAACACACCAAGTGTGGGATCCTATATGCAATTTTTTTTTTAATAATAGGAATGGAAATTGATTTTAGGATGTCTATTTAAATTTTTGGGTATTCCAGATTTTAATCCCCATGGTGAACTATACCTAGAAACTTTTATAAGTGTGGGATCAAACATAGATATGCTACCAATGAAATAAACACTAGATAAATGTACCTTATTCATGGATTCATCACATCTATGATGAGGATCTCGGGAGGTGGGGTGGCCATGTTGGGACCACGTCAGAGCTGCGTCGGAACCCTGCCGGAGCCACGTCGGAGAAGGAGGGTCATGGGGAGATGGGGTGGCCACGTCAGAGACGTCGGGAGAGGAAGAGGATCGTGGGGGGGGGGGGGGGGTGGCCACATTGGTACCGTGCTGGAGCCGCGTTAGAGAAGGAGGGTCGCGAGGAGGTGGGGTGGTCGCGTTGGAGACGTTAGGAGAGGAGGATAGTGTGAGGGAGGAGGATTGTGGGCCAGTGGGGATGGGAAACTTGAGAGGGAGGGGGGGGGGGGGGGGGATAGGGCCCTAGACATTAAAAAAGGCATGGGTATAAGTGACCTATAACCATAGTTTTTATTTTCTGTGGATATAGATCTATGTATGTAGGTCCAAATTCTAGCAGTGATACCTAATCTGATACAAACTTAGGTGACCCAAAAGAAACATATATAGATATTACATCATTTTATATGAACATTCCTTTTATGACATTATGATTCAGACCAGAATCCTATAGGTTTAGTCACATTGAAGACTATATATTGAATCTTATAATTTCATGAATGATATTAAATATTTCACACAAATATATTATCACATAGTAAGATTCTTCGACATACCCTACCTAAAAAATTTCTTCATAACCTTTGGAAAGGAAACATAAGAAAGGGTAAGCTCAAATGCTTAATAAGGGAAAACATAATAGATATCAATCAATGATGATAATTGATAATATGGTAAGATTAAGGGTATGATAACATAATTATAACTTATAATAATCATTCCCAATCAGTTAAAGACCTTTAATCATAAATTATGGCATAAGGATTTTTCATAAAAAAATTCATAAGTCATAACTGTGTAGAATCATCAATAATCAATCACGATCCATGATGACATATCATAAGCACAATAAAATAAGTTTTTAGAATAAAAATAATAAAAGAAAATCATTTAATTAGTGAAGTATAATTACCAAAAAAATCATAGTGGATTGGGTTCACTCCTCATTCCATTATATCATTAGTCAATGTTCACTCCCAAGACTATCATCATGGCTAAAGTCCATTACTGAACCTGGTTCACTCACCATTCCGGTTCATACTATCTCATGATATATCCGTATTTACCCAATGTATTAAGGGTATATAAAATTCTGGGAACACACATCACATAATGGAAAGAATACATATTTGTGCCACAAGATCATAAAACATTCATCATATCATCATATTATAACCCATGGAAAGGAAATGAGTTTTATAAACATTTCATCATTTCATCATAGTATAACCCATGAAAAAAATGGTTACATAAAAATATCATCATTGTAATCATAAATAATCTAGATAAATAATAATAATGGTAACATTGGATCATATACCTAGTAAATCATAATTAACATCAAATGATATATCATATATGAAGAATTTATTTAAAAGATCCATGGAATATTTTTTTGAAGAAAATTCCATTTTAATTTTTAAATCACTTATTTAAAATCCAAATATTTATAAAACATTAAAGAAAAAAATTTCCTTGAAAATAAACATGGAAAAATTTAAATGAATCTCCAATTCATTGATTGGTTGCAATAAAATAAAATTCTATTCACACCGTAATTGTTAAAGAAAAACATCTGTTCACACCTTCAGTAAAAAGTACCTTACTATGAAAATTATAGGAAGATTCATTTTAAACCATTTTTTAAAAATTAAAAAATTGGTAAATTTTAATTTAAATAATAATTTAATAATAGTAAAAAATATTCTTTAATTTTTTTTTAGAAAACATGAATATTAAAAGGAAGGTTTTCCAACCGAAAAGGAGGAATAAGGTTGGGTTTTCCTAAGAAAATGTTTCTCAACCATTTTGAGTACCAATAAGAGAAAAATGGTACTAAAAATTTAAAATTAAAAAAATAAATAGAGTAAAAGAAAAATAAAATGGGTTTATCAAAAAAGGATCATATAATTTCCTCAATGAAAATTAAAGCATAAATAATCCTGATTAAACTGTGATTGAAACATAAACCCCTTACCTCAAGTATTGTCTTGTTTTGTATGCATTAAAAAATCAAGTATAATAAATATATTTTTATTATATATATATTAAGAAACCATATTCCTTCATAACTTACTATGTACCATTCCTTTATAATTTTCAAGTATCCTTTTATTAATAATTCCTAATTAAAATGGACATTCGGGTGAAAACTGGTCATTTTCCATGCATATTTTGGTTTAATGGTCCCAGTAATTACACCATGGTAATGGTTTCATAATATTTAGAATATTAATAATTAAATATTTATAATATATATTCATTATATACACTTTTATAGTCATTCATGTAAATCAGTGATGAAAAATAAATTACATCACTTCCTGAAGATGGTAGTCCGTACATACGTACGAGTGATGTTTTCACTTTTTGATGGATATAAAATTAAATAAATAATAATTAACCTTTATAAAACTATAATAATATAAAAAATATAATATGTATTCATTAAATAGATCATTGTAAGCATCAATATGAATTGTTGATGAAAAACGAAACACATTTCTTTGTGGTGGTGTTTTTTCACACGTATGAACAAGGAATGTTTTCATTTATAATAGGATGGAAAAAGTGGATAAAGGTTGGTAAATCATCATAATAAAAATTAATTATATTATATATAATGAAGTAAATATTTTGAAATAGAAACCATATATTTATAGGTGGTAGAAGAAGAAATGAAATTGAAAGTACTTGGTTAAGAGCTATACCCCTTCATTGATAAACATCTTCAGGATTACAACTTAAGACTTGAAAGGATCGTATTTTTTTAAGAAAAAATATATAGGATGTGGGGAATTAATTTATAATGATATTTTGGTAGGAATTTTTTGATCTAGAAGTCTCAAACTTTGTGAATAATTGAGGATATGAGGTTCTCTTTTTAAGTGAGGGGATAAAAACACTTTAAAGGTAGGGGAAGTCCCCCCTTATTTTTATTGAAGAAAAGGAATAATCTTGTTATTATGAGAAAATAAATCCCATTAAATTTATATTTAAAGACCAATGAGTATTAAATCCCAATAAAACTAGACCCATGAATTCAGAATAACCCCCTGTTGACCTGGCACTACCTGCCATCATTGATTTTTATGGTCAAAACTTCACCCAACAACGCCATCTACAGTGCTGTAGCCATAGATTAGCAACACCAGCCACCAAAAATTTTATGAGACAACTGAGGTGATCCATCATCAACCATAACTACCCTTTCAACCATCATTACATTCATAACCACCATGTCCAACCATCAGCATCCACCACCATCAGCCATTCCCATTGAGTTGGTCCGTCCTCCACTATACTTACCTTTTCAGCATGGACCACCATTTATGTTCACCACCATTAGTGTCATTCCCATCCTGGGTCATCCAATCATCACCCATCACATTCCACTGGCTGCATCATCTCCCACTCATGCATTCCACCCCCACTAAAACACCATCCCCACCGTGCCTACTCCCCCCCTCAAACAAGCCACCCTAAAGTGGAACCAAGGCCCCCAAAATTTAAATATTAAATTTATAGGGTCAAAATAAACTAAATTTGTCAAATTTAGACACATTTTGGACACATTATTAGCCTTATATCCTAGTTAAACCACTTTAAACCTATTTTAAAACTGTGATAACTTATATTTTTACTAGGATAAAATAATTAGATAATAAAAAATAAAAGGAGGATTCTAAAAAAATTTTGAAATGAAGATTCCAAATTTGGAATCCATTTTTTAAAATTCAATTTATATAGCTGGTAGAAATTACTATTAATATAAGAACAGAAAATGCATGAAAAACTGTTTTTTAGGAAAATAACTGATTTAAAAGTAAAAATCATTTCACCTTGAAATCAAGTAATAAGTTGGTTTTCACAATTTTTTGGAATAAATAATAAAAAAATAAGGTTTTAAGACTTTTTGATCCAGAAAAAAAATAAAATTTCATATTTCAACCATTCCATTAAGTTCCAAGACCTAAAAATATTTTTTAATTTGAATAAAATATAACTTATCTTCAGAAAAGTCAATACTGTGTTCCCAATTTTAAAATAATATTTTAAAATAAATTATTTAACTTCATAAAAATATATTTGGTTAAAAAACACACATAAAATAGGATAAAGGAAGGTGTTAGAAATTTTTTAAAGCTTTACCTCATATTTTTAACCCAGTTTTATCTCTTTTATCAGGGTGTTTTTTTAGCACAGTTACTATTCATAATGACCAAGAATTAAGTTGAACCTATTAAATTATATTAATTATTACAATTCCAAATGTGGAACCCTTTTTACTATATTAAATTTCAACATGTGGTAGAAATTCATTTTAAAATAAGTGTGAAAAACACAATAAAAACAGTTAGAAATGAATTTTAAGCATAAAACTGGATTTATTATTATTACCTACCAAGTAAAAACTTGTAGATGAATATTAAAAAGTTTAATTGAATATAAAATCATTCATAGATAGAGATTAATTTAATTTATTATGATAAAAAGACATTGCAAAAATAATTTTTTTCTTCTAAAAAACATATCTTTTTACCTTCAAATGATTTTATTTTAATTTCTAACCAATTGATAACCAATGAATTAATTTTTTACATGTGTAAACAATTATATTTAAAAATTCAGTTAGTTATTTTCATACACACCAATGAAAAGAATAAGTGATAACTGTCACATTAAATAATAATATTTTAATAGTACATCACAGTTCATTTAAACTCGGTGTTTTGTGTAAATAAAGCTATCAAAGAAATTATATTTATTTATAAAGAAATACATCATAAAAAATATGGGTTTTTCAAATAAATTTATTAAAATAATAATTTTTTTTACAAAAAACATGGTCTGGACAATTCTCCTTGAAAAAAAACTAGAATAGATGTTTTGAAAAGAAGTAGTGCTTACACCAGGGTACATCTATGATAGATATTTACTATGTCTGAATAAAGAGAATACCCCCCCATGAGATGTGGTATACAATGAATCCAACCCTTCAGTAATTTATAGTTTTAAAAAGTGAATGTTTTATTCTCCATAAATAAAATAATTGGAAGTTTGTGGCATATGGGGATGAATGAATTTTATTTAGATAATAATTAAAAAGAAAGAAATATAAACATTACAATAAAATGATTGAAAAAATTGTGGAATTATAATATGTAATGGTTGTTTGAAATGAGATATATTTTCAAACAATAAATAAAATATTTTAGAAAAACAAAAAAAAACTTGGGAAGAAAGTAGTGCTGAAATAAGTGGTCCAGGAAAAGTTAAGGGGCTATAGATGAATTAAATTAAGTCTCTAAAAAGAATGAAAAAAAGTAATGATAACTGAAACTAATAGAAAATCCATTATAGTATAAATCAGAGAAAAGAAATTTTTGGAGATCAAATAGCCCCAATTCAAACTAGATGAATGAATGACACATAGAAAAAAAAACTATTTATTGTAGGTAGAACCTAATAAATTTGAAGAGTCTACTAAGGATAATCATTGGGTGAAGGCTATGCATGGAGATATTGACCAAATTAAAAAGAACCAAACATGAGAAGTTATTCCAAGGGCAGAAGATAAGAATTTAAAAAAACCTAAATGGGTGTTATATAATAAGATCAATGGGGACATAATGTTAATATGAAATAAAGAATGGCGGGTGTGTATTGGGTATTACCAAATTGAAAGCGTTGTTGTGGATGAAACCTTTTCACTGGTGGATCAGTTTGAGACTATAATATTATTCCAACCCATGGAAGTGTAAAAGAGATTAAAAGTGTATCAAATGGATGAAAAATCAGAATTATTGAATAGATTACTTGAATCAGATGTTTTCATTGAACAACCAGATGGGTTTCTTATAGATGGAGATGAAAATAAAGTTTATTGGTTGAAGAAGTATTTTTATGTCCAAAATCAATCATCAAGGTATTGGTATTCATGATTTTATCTATACCTGAAAAATATTTATTTTTAAATATGTTGTGTTGAACACAACTTATACATCAATAAAGAAAATAAACAAATGATTTCGGTGAATATATATGTGGATGAAATTATTTTGGGAGTTATGTATGAGGCATAATGCAAGTTGTTTTTAGATGAAATGAAATGAGATGTTGAGATATATATAATTTGTGAGCTTAACTTCTTTCTTAACTTATAGGTAACTCAAGAAAATGATGAAACATTCATTTCTCCAAAAAAATTATGCCAAATAAGCTCTCAATTTTTTTAACATGGAATATTGAAGGACAAGGAAAATTTTGGTTACTACCCGAATGAAATCATAAAAAAATTTTGATTTCAAGGAGGCTTATATAACTAAATATAGATAGATAATTTAACGTTTGTTTTACATTACAACTAAAAGATCTATTGTAGTTTTTTTGTTATGCCAAGATGAACAATACTAAAGCTGTCCCAATGAGATCAAATTTATAAAAGTTAAAAAATTAATTCATACATAAATAATATAGTAGATTTCATCTTGTTTTATCACATAATGTCACTACACTATTTATTGGGATATAATGATGAAGATTGAGAAGGTTCAGCTGATGACAGGAGGTCAACATTGAGTGGTACTTTTTACCTTAAAAGTTCATACATCCCATGGATGAGAAATAAATAATATTGTATCTATTTGAGCACCATATAAGTTGAATATATTATGGCTACTCAATGTTGTACTAAAATTATATGGATGAAGTAATAACTTGAAGACATTATAGTTGATGTGAGATCTCTAATTTCCATCATGCGGGAGAACTCAAGTTTAATAAATCTTAATAAAAATAACTTTCATCATTCAAGGATAAAGTATATTGAGATTAAATCCCACTATGTTAAGGAGAAGGTGGAATAAAAAGTTGTGAAGTTGGAGTATGTGTCCAATCAACATAATGTGGTTGATATTATTGTTGAGGCACTCCCTATGGTAGAATTTGGATGGAATTGGTTGGATCTTGGATTCTAACCAAATCCCTCTAACTTTATGAGTTGGATAATTGACCCGTACTCCCCCATGGGATTTTTTATTTATGGAAAGGTATGATATCTCTTTTTTATTTGATGTATGGAATTCTAACTATCATTTATAAATTTTGGAGAAGTGATATTTGGGTTCAATGAAAAATGGTGAGAAGGTAGGGATATTGTTTTGGAAATTGGTAGAGTTTTTGAATGATTAATCAAGGTGCAAATCAACTTAGAAAAGCATATAGAAAGTGTTGATGGGCTTGGAGATCCATTGGGTGTTTCATGAGGATCATTTAATTTAAATCCAATTTCTTACACCAAGATTGGATAAAGTGGTATTATAGTTTAGGTTAATTAAATCATTGATAGCCTTGAATGAAAGAGTTTTGTGATGCGATTGGGATTAGATCTTGTTAGTTATGAGTGTTCTCAAAGGTTAAAGTTCTAAATCTATCTTGATGTTGTCAACAAAATCGAAGGGGATATTGTTTAAACAAAATACCAATGGAGTTTTTTTGATGTGGTTTTTAAAAATGAAGTGGAATAAATTTTAGATGCAGTCTATATCAGTTATTTTAGTTCTTTACTTGAAGGAAGGAAGAGGTTTGGAGGCATTTTGAATGAATTATATGAAAAATGGTTTTGAAAAAACTTCTAGAAAATGGATAAGGCCTTACGTAGAAGTCACCGAGGAGCTACATATGAGTCACCAAATCTATGAATAAGAGTCATTAAATATCATCATATGAGTCATTATTAATAGAATCTCAATATTTGGAAAAGGTAGTAATTAAATATAAGTAATGAAGCATCTATATATGACTGAACGACCTTAGTGTATGAGTTATTTTCTATACATATGAGTCATTTTATGACTTTGTATGTGTCATAACATACATATGAGTAATTAGGGAGCTGTGTATGAGTCCTAAAAGGCTATGTATATTTCATTTATTAATTTTTTGTAATTTCAGAGTATATTATCTAGCTATATACAAACTGCCAGTATTTCAAGGAGATAATAAAGCTTAATTTTAAGGGACAATCAAGTCGTGTTGTTTTGATTATTTTAAGGGTGATTGAGGATGATTTTGTGTAAAAAATGACCATTTTTATATCATCGAAATGGAAGGAAGAAACATGGAGAGTGTTGAAATAACATATTTCATGTATTTTAAAATGCATGATTTAGAAGAAGATTATGTATATGATTTTGAATGTATTATTTTCATGATTTTTAAGGAATTTTTTATAGGGAATAAAAAACAACAAGTTAACCATTTTTAATTTAGAATGATTTAACATTAAAAAGGTAGGTGATTATTTTTGATAAAATAGGGGGAAAATATTCTAAAAATAAGAATAATTTCTTTTTTAAAATGAGGGGAGTCTATTTTGAGAAGTGATAGGGACATATATCAAGGAAACATAGTATAATAGAGTGTGTTTATAGGATAAAGTTTTTAAATCCCTCACACTATAAATCAAAAGAAGAAATAGAATACGATGATTCATAGGACACTCTCATTTGAAGTTCTTATGGAGTTATTCAAGTAGAACAAAGTGTAGCATATTGCAACACATTCATTAGTGTAATTTTCGTCTAGTGTCCATGGAAGGAGAAGATAGTTTCAATAAGAGAAATTTATTCTGACATAGGTAATAAATTCATCATATTTTTATTCCTCCATATTTATTAATTTATTTATATTTTGGGTGTTTTGAAATTAAAGTGGAATTTCTATAAGTTTGGAAAATATTTGTTAAAGAGCCAAAATTATGGAATTAATTGTTCTAATTGTTTTTGAATAGAATGATTTAATATACATCGATTTATAGATTTATAATGATTTAGAGGTTACTTATAATGTTTTTGAGAGGTTTCAAGTTCTTTAAAGAGATTCTGGAAATATTTTACTGGAACTGAGGAAATATAGAATGGGAAATTATTCTATGAAATCTGGGAATCACTATGAAAAAGTCATATGCTGTAAGAGAATTGTGAGACATGAGACCACCTAAGATATTTTAAGAGGTTATGTGTTATAACATATGCATTCTAACTATGCACAATGAATTTGAGATACACTGTATGAAATTTCACCCCATTTAGGGGACTTCTAGGAACAAGTATGACATTTAGACTTTTCATAAATTCATCTAAATCCTATATGACATGTTTAGAAGATGTATATGGAATTTATTATCCCATATGATATTTTTAGCCATTTATGACATTTGATAACACATAAGATTAATATATTACAACAAAAACTCATAAGATAATATACTTTTTGAAATAATATTAATTTTCAGAAGTAGAATTTACCTTATGAATGATATTTTTACCACTTGTAAGATAATTTGAATTGAGATAATTCAGATGTAGGATGAAAATAAAGTGAGTTTAGGGGATTTTTCCAAATATTAAACCAAGGCTTTGGGATTAAATTTCATCACTCATGTAATCATTCTAAGGAGGCTATATGGATAATAATATGAAAAATATTTTGATAAAATAACTAATAATGGAAGCAGTGGATTTTCAGAAAGACCATATCACCACTTAGTAAAAACAATATTAATAAGAGTAAAGATGATGATTTCAAATATGAAAGGATCTTGGAAGTTTGAACAATGTTGAGAAGGTGGAAACTAAGTATATACAATAATAGGATAAGATTGACCGAAGTGAGATACTTGTCTCATAAAGATTGTTGGAGTTCCATCATAAATTAAACTAATTTTGTTATATATTTTTGTTTTTTAGTTTTCTAATTCCTTATTTTGTCCCTTCTTCTATTTCTCCCTTTGAGTGGATGGGTAATGTTCTGAGTGATTGAGGAGGGGAAGGAGGTCATTTTTAATTCTTTCATCCAGATTCTATCGAATAAAACTCTATTTTGATGAATTATTTCTGTTTCTAGTGGTTGCTAAAAGCTTTTAATGTAATTATATTTTGGGGTTTTAACATGATCATGGTTTATACTAGGGTTTAACATATATCATCTCCATCTACCTAATGTATTTTGTCACAAAGGAATAGGTTGTGTTAGGTGGTGAGTGTCTAGAAATAGTTGGAGTGTCTGTAGAGGCGATAGGTTAATTCTAAATTGCCCAGGAGCGCCAATACCTAATTCATTATTTCCTTGGTAGTTTAGGATTATTTTAATAACTTTTCAATAACACATGAAGCATGATTTACCTTACATAAAAACTATTAGGATAGTTTCTATTATGACCTTCAATCAAGGGTGATTGAAAAATCAATTGGGGAGTCTTTTATTTTTTAACTAAAAATTATAAAATAAAAATCATTTTAAAGACTATAATATCTTCATAAAATGAAATAAAACCATGCACCCATCACAATATTAATCATTATACTTTCAAATATATGTTTCATTACTTAATTTTTTTCTTTAAAAATCTCTAACAAAGAGAACCCTATTTTTTCTTACTTTAAAGTAAATTGTGATTTTTGTGCACTCCTCTTTGAAGATAACCCTATGTTTAACAATAATACTAAATTTAAAAACTAAGATAAATAATTTACTTTGATGCACCCCATGATAGGTGTGTGTCAAAACATGGAACTATTATTGGGGATGTAGTGCTAAAAATAATTTTTTTAGAAAAAACAAAATCCATACACTAATTATCATGAATTGATATTTCAATCACCAATTGTTTAATTTTGAGCCTGAAATTTAAAGAATATTTATAACTATACTTATAAACGTCAATTTACAAAATAAATTCAAATAATTTTCTTTGATAGAATCAGACGAGACTCCAAGTGTTTACTTTGAGGCTACTACACACTTCTTGTAAAGGCACCTAGACCCACCATTTTGAACTGTGGGTATAGCCCCCAAAACCGTGGGTATAGGCTATACGCATGTTTTTGAGAACTGTGACCTATTAAGGCATCAATATAGACCTTTACCCATGGTTTCTATAAAAACTGTGGGTATAGGTCACATGGATTTTTCCATACCCACAATTTCAATAAAACCATGGGTATAGATCTATACCCATAGTTTGAAAAACTGTGGGTATATCAATTCCCATAAGACAACCTATACCCAAAGTTCTACAAATTGAGAGTATAAGTAACTGCTTGAATTTGGAAACAAAAACACCAAAACTTCTTCTATCATCTCCTTAACCTAAAAATCAGATAAAATATACAATATACATTCAATGTAGTACAAAATTTCTACATTTTTCATCCAACCAACAACTTTAAATATTTTTAAAATCATATAAAATACTAAAACATACATATACATCCATAAAAAAAATCAATTTAAGTCATTAAAGAACTGCACAAGTCTTATTCCTTCTATGCCAAAAATAGATGGGATCAATATATCCCCCATCATCAACATTTTCATCCTCAACATCATCATTATCAATAGTAGGAGCATCATATTCACAAACATCATCATATAAAGAAACAACATCATTAACAACATCATTTACACCACTTTTAGCTCAATATCTACTAGAACCCTCATTGTAATCATTATAGGTATCATTTAAAGAATGAATATATTCCATATATGAATCAATAGTATTATCATCCTCTTATAAAAGTGATTGACTTATAACTGACATAGCTTTCAGGAATTTTTTAGTGATCATATTACTTCTCTCACACTTATGTTTACTTCTTTCATGCTCTTATAAAGCTATTTTTTTCTTCAACTGCAATTTCATGGGTGATTTGTAGCTCAGGAGTCTGAGAGCCTTGAGAGGGGCCTGATGAGGACCAATACCTAGAGGTGACGATGTTTTTCCCTGGTTGACATCAGACTCTGCCTTGGTGTTCATCACCTAATACCTGACTCAAATGATTTTTCGGCCTGAAGTTTTCATTTTCTTTATCATTATGGGCCTATAGGGAAGCCTATTTAAAATATAAATAATATATTTAACTAGGGATTTCATATAAATATTTGAAATATAAAAAAAAACTTACAATCTTTTCTTGTGTTTGTGCATTTACCGCACTTCCATCATTTTTCTTCCAACTTGAGAAAAATAATGTAGCTCGAGATAGATGAATTTCGATGTCCAATATAGCTTGTTTCAAATGACACTGATGAGTATACACATATTAACAATATAAAAATTTTATAATATTTAATAATAATAAAATGGAATAAATTTTAAATAAATGAAAAATTCATAATTAATGTGATAAACATTCATGACAAACTCAAATATAAAAGCTTATCATAAACACTTTATAATTTTAGGTACTCATTATAAACATTCAATAATCTGGAATATGAATTATTTATATTAATTTCACAATATTAACTTTATTTATTCATTATATGGCCAATTTTCCATTAGGCATAGAGGCCAATTGTACATTAGGCATAATGGAATAATGTAAAACTAGCCTATAAGACTAATGGACAAATGGCCATTATGCATAATTTTAAATAGGACTATAGGCCTAACGACCAATTGTACTATAGGAATAATATCCAATTTTTCTATTGGCCTATATTCCTAATAGGTCAATTTTCCATTAGGCCTATAGGCTAATTGAACATTAAGCATAATAGACAATTGGCCTATAGGATTAATGGACAATTGGCC
Organism: Viscum album; assembly: GCA_963277665.1. Taxonomy (NCBI): domain Eukaryota; kingdom Viridiplantae; phylum Streptophyta; class Magnoliopsida; order Santalales; family Viscaceae; genus Viscum; species Viscum album. The sequence continues at coordinate 36,621,261 of OY728127.1, read as the reverse complement.
TATATGCATAATGGTCAATTGGAGAATTAGGGATAATTTACAATTGACCTATAGTCCTATAGGAAAATTTTCCATTAATACTAATTGGCCAATTGTCTACTAGGACTATAGGAAAATTGTCCATTAGACCTAATTGGACAATTATACATTAGGCCTATATGAAAATTATCCATTAGGCCTAATTGGACACTTGTCCATTAGGACTAATTAACCAATTGGCCATTAGGCCTATAGTAAAATTTTCCATTAGGCACAATTGGACATTAGGCCTATAGGCCAATTGGACATTATACTGTTAGGCCTAATTTCCAATTAGCATATAAGACTAATGGCTAATTACACTATAGGCCAAATGGCCATTTGAAATTGGTATTTTCATCCTTTTATTAAGGGAATTAATGAAAATAAAACTTAAAATTCAGTATGAAAATCTAAATAAGTAACAATATAAATAAGGAAATTATTTTAATTTAGATTAATGTACCTAGTCCTTCTCATTCTTGGCCATTTTAGTGTTCCCCAATATGTATAGATATTTCATTGAATCTTTTTTCTTTTTGTTTTCCTGTGAAACTTTCTAAAAAAATTACTATACAAGTAATAAGAAATAAATTTTATATGAAAATAATTAATGTAACACCCAAGATTCCATGATACGTTTCCCTTTGAATAATGCAATAGCTTGTATTGTACGCAACTTCGAGATTCTAACACACCGTGACCAATCAAAGTAGTCGTTATGAATAGTAATACCCACTTTTTAAAATTTTATGAATTTTATCATTCAAAATGGACTTCATTTTTTGATTCGGAGTATCAAAATTAGCTTAGGGTGATTTTTTGGTATTTTTCTGAAAACATTCAGTTTTTGATGAATAGTGAAAATTACTAAATTTTAATTAAAAACAACTTTTTTAATCAAAATAATTAATAGTGATAAATTATGAATTTAAATGGTTTGGAAGTATAATTAGATTATATTTTTATAATTTAATACAATTTAGTTAATTATAAGTAATTTCACATTTAAATTTGACATAAACAAGTGTCAATCTTTTGATAATTATTATTTCATAAAAACACGATTTTTGTTTTGACAACGAGAATTAATTTTAAATTAATTTCTGATAATTCTGTGTTTTGAATTAAGAAAAATGGATTCAATATTTGGAATCAAGAGGTCCAAATTGTGTAAATAGGTAACTTTTATTTTTAGGCATTTTGAATAATTACTTCGGTAAATATTTTCTTACCATGGTTCAAGGGTAAATCCGGTAAATAAGGGCAAAAAAATAATATTATAATAATATTAAATTACCCTAAAACGTGTCATAACCCTATTGGTTGATACATTTACAACCATGGGAATATTTGGGTCGATTTTGGGACCCCATGAAACCACTTGTTAGTGACAATGACACTTTACATTAATTAAGTTAAAGTAAATACAAAAATGACATAAGCGTATATCTTTTAGAAAACCCATTTTTACACAAAGTTATATATGTTATATTTTAGAATATAAATATTCATTAGAAATCTAAAAATATTTCCTAAATAATGGGATTTTATTTATAATTTTTAGACATTGAATAAATAAATTTATTTATGACAAAATAATGATAGAGAATTTTTCTTATTAATGAAAGAATCAAATAATTGGTATTATAAATGTTAAAGTAAATATAATTTGAATGTTTTGATGACATAAAAAAATTTTATTGGTAAATATGACATGTTAGGATTACTTAAATGAATTTTTTTTGAATTAAAAAAGTTTTTAAGACTTTAAAAAAAATCAATTATTAAATAGTGTCAAAATTGACATAAATGATTTTTTAAAACAAATATTATATTATTAATTGATATTCTATTCCTAAAATTCTAAGGTTCGGAAAAAGGACTTATATAATTATAGGTGTATCATTAATGGACCACTTGGGGGTATATTGGAAGTATATAGTAAGTTTATTAACTATATAATATAAAAATACCAAGAGACATGGTAAATGTCAAACTATTTAACTAAGAGTTAAATCAAAAAGATAAAGTTAATATAGTGACAGAAACCTGTATAAAACCTATTGTTTTAGTGGGTTTATACCTATACCAAACTTAAACTTTAAACAATACACTTTTTATCCATTATAAACTGAATATTAATTTATTATAAAATAATATTTCTAGCTTTTCCTAAGGTGCCCCTCACCCCTCTTATAAAAGGGCACTCCCCCTTCTCTCTAATTCACACCTTAAAATCCTTTTGGATCAGCCAAAACCTGACCAAATATTCTCTAAACTTCCATAAATTCAATATAGAAGAATTAGTTTGATCAGAAAGCCAACCTAAGGAGTTGTTTTGATCAAATCAAAAGGAAGAACCCGAAGAAGAGTTAATGCTTTCACCACCCTCTTTCCAGTTCCTTTCCTCTTCCACTTATTCTTTCTTTGTTATTTACATTATAAAATAATAACTCCAGTATCTTCTATATAATGTAATGTTATTATAAATATGGTACAACCATATTCAGTATTCTATCCATCATTTGAATGACATGTCACCATACGTGCGTATGTATGGCTTACCGTCTCCACGTCGTGGTGTAATTGTTATTCAAAACATTATTATTTGTATGGGTATGATAATAATGTGTAATTGAAGTAAATAATAAATATAACATTATAATGATTCTTTATATATTATATAACATCCAATTATATATGATTTTAATGTAAAAAAAATGATATTGTCGCTCGTGCGTATGTATGGACTACCGTCTCCACGAACACGATGAGATTCATTCCCCATCATATCCATTCAAGAATAATTCTCATTTGATGATTAAAATTAATGTTTAAGGACTTGATATAATTCTGGATATGAATAAGATACAACCTATCTCTAAAAAACACGGCTTATGTAACAAAGCATATAAAGGAAAATGAATCAGTTAACACCCGAAACAACGATAATACTAAGATATTATTAACAAATAAATGTTAAAAGATCATATATGATATCATATTAATGTATATGATTATTGTATAATTTAATAAAAATTATTTCACCATTATACAAGAGGTAAACCAACCCTCGACCAAGGAAAAGTACAAGGTAAGGGTTTATTTCACAATCTCTTCATTATCCTAGGTTGTTTATACATAATTATCTACTGGGACCTCTTTATCATCCACATCCATGTTTCTTAAAAATTTATTTCAAAACATTCTTACAATTTTATTGAATATGGGTTAAAGTCATTTATATCCTTGTTTGACTTTTTATAATATGTTTATAAAGGAACCTTTCTGTCATTTTCCAAACAAGGTCCTTTTTAACCTTTTCGACAGAATTATGGTAAGAATGTATTTTTTTAACTTATATGGTGGGTGAGGCTATTTTATGCCATTATAAAATCGTCGAAGATTCCCTTACAGTCTTATAATAATATTTTCAAAGTAAATGTTTTTATTATGTGGCTTTTAAATGATTTAAAAAAAGATATATTTCTCTCAAATAGTTTTGATTTCATCTATGTCAACATCCTTTGATGGATTTCAAGCTTATTTGAAGTTGATTTATTATGATACAAAACTTCCATATAGTATTGAAGGTTTTGTGATATGTTTGACTGTGGATGTGTTATTTTTATACCATTCATGGTTTATGGAGAAAGTATTGACATTTCCAATGCTGGTTTTAATATGAATGTTTATGTTATGTTTAAACCTATTCATATGAGGAATGTATTGGACTTAATGAGTGACGAGTGGAGCCCACTATAGCTCCTTGATGCATCGGTAGGTCTCATGAGACAAACTAGTGTCTTGGCACAAGGCCTTGAAAAAATATTATTTGTAGTCTTGGCATAAGGCCTTCACTATGTGGTTATGATAGTATGGAATTATGAATTCTATCATTATGAAAGTGGTTATTTATATTGCATGTGATTATTATATTAGTATAATATCCATGTGAATAAGTAAATGGAATTATTTCATTTTATTTCTGCCATATTATACAGAAGTTCAAGTTTAAAAGGATTCTCTTTTAGTTATACATTTCCTTAAATGTTTATGCTTATTTATGAAAGTTTCCGCTATATTGTTATCCTTACTGGGAATCTGAGCTCACCCATTTCTATGTTTTCTTTTTCCCAGGATGTGAAGAAGTATTTTATGAATGACCTGTAGGGATAGTATGAGGGGATATGATCGTGGTCTATGGAGACAAGATGTTGTTGTAGTTTTTCACTTTATGATGTAATATAAACTTTATGAATGTATCTAGTGATTACAAGGATACTAAACTAATCGGTCTTTTGAGACTTGATCTTTTGTGATCATGATAATGTTATTTAATAATGAACCGACTTTGGGTAACTCGGGTCGGGGTGTTACAGTTGGTATCAGAGGAAGTTTAGTACAAACCTTGGAAGCTAGATTTAGATAAAATCTGATTAGATAACACAACCCTAAGATAGAATTTGAGGATTAATATAGAAGAACTTCATAGAATTTTGGTATTGTAGAGATTTTGTGAGTTTTCTGAGAAATAAATCCTTGTCTGGATACGAGAAGGTAGATGTAGCTCTGGCACAGATGTACCTAGGGGTAAAACCTGAAAACACCGCTTTGATCTAGACTCGAATGGGAACTGGTGCACGACAACTGGCCTTGCTGCACTCTTGGTTACGTCACTCCCTGGGGATATGCTTAGGACAGTTCTCATTTTGTTTGAAAACTATTATGAAGGGTTTATGAGTATATAATTACTCAAAGAAAACATTTTTTTTAAGATTATGGATTATATCCATAAACGGTTCAATTTATGTTAAGTGTTTTACAAGTTTGGATTTATGTATTGCGATTCATAAACTAATCTAATGTATGCCATTGTTTAGAAATGATGCATAATGGAAGAAATAGAAACCGTATCAATGAATGCACTCCATCTAGGGATTTCCATCCTTCTCAAGATAATTATAGTGGAGATGGTGATGCAACTGGTGCTGATCCGCTAATCACCATACTGGGACAACTCACTTAGATTATGAGTTATAACCTTACCCGTGTGGAGAACCCAGATCCACAGCGTGGAGGATCAATGTTAGATCTCTTCATGAGGCAATAACCACCAACATTCAATGGGAGTACAAATCCATTAGTAGCTGAGCAATGGATAAATTCCTTAGAGAAAATATTCCATGCCTTGGGGAGTAGTGAAAGGGAAAAAGTTATCATGGTAGTTTACCGCATCACTGGAGATGCTAACCAATGGTGGTCATTGATTCAAAACACAAAGGAGGATGATGAAGTATCAAATATGGAATGGAGGGAGTTCAAATAGCTTTTCTTAGAAAAATACTTTCCTCATGACCATCGAGCAAATATAGAAAGACAATTTCTGAGTCTGAGACAAAAGGGGGATGAGAATGTCGCAAAGTATGAGGCTAACTTTACAAGGTTAGTGAGACATGAAACAAATTACATACATAACCCAAGGAGTAAGATTGATCGTTTCTTTGATGGGTTAAAACCATTTATCTGTCGAGCATTAGTCTCACAATCCTTCTCATCGTACAAAGATATTGTCTCATGTTCTATCAAGACAGAAAAGGAATTCTCTAAGTCTTATGAATTTAAATAAAAACAAGAGAAGAAGAGATCTATTAAACACTCTGGGAATGGAAATAAGGGGAATAAGGGAAAAGTTGAATATCCATCCTGCAATAAATGTGGGAAGAAACACCCAGGTACTTTCTTGAAGGGAATGTGAGTCTATTACAAGTGTGGTGAAAAAGGCCACCAAACTCATGATTTCAAGGGGAAGAAAGAAGATACCAATGTTCAATGCTACAATTGCAGGGAGATGAGACATTATGAAAATAAATGTCCTAAGTGGCAGGGGAACTTACCTCAGAAAAGGCCAAGGGATCAAAGACAATCTTATGCTATCAATACTACTGAGGTAGAAGCACCGAAAGACGTGGTAGTAGGTAATTTAATGGTTTCCTCATGTTTAGAAAATGATTTATTTATTTTTGGATCATCACATTTTTTCATATCTTCCCAGTTTGCTAAGAAAATTAGATATTTCCAATTTGATTTAACAAGGGAGTTGTCACTCAAAAATCCTAAGGGAAGTATCATTGCAAAAATGTTTTGTGAATAAGTCCCCATTAGAGCACATAAATGTTCTTTATCTTTGGATCTCATCGTCATACTCATGATTGAATTTGATATAATCCTCGGTATGGATTGGATTTCATACCATGATGCGGAGATTTATTGTAAGAAGAAGGAGGTTATGATTTTTGATGATGATGATAAATAACACCTTATCTTTAGAGTAGAATCGTCACCACTTGATTCTTATATAGATCCACCCCCAGTAGCTCGAATAAATTCAATTATCGGGGAGGAAGATAATGAAATAACCGTGGGTGAGGAAAGGATTGTTCAAATAGAGGATGTACCTATTGTGAAGTAATATGTAGATGTGTTTCCGGAATATTTACCTAGACATCCTCTAGAATGATAAATTTAGTTTTACATTGATTTAATTCTTTGTTCAAGGCCTATATCGAAGAACCCTTATAGAATAGCCACTGTGGAATTAGTTAAACTAAAGAAACAACTAGAGTAATTGAGTAATAAGGGATTTATTCTCCCTAGTGTTTCTCCATGGGGATCCCCTGTCCTTTTTGTTAAGAAGAAAGATGGATCTATGAGGTTTTGTATCTTCTATAGGGATATCAATGATATAACAATAAAGAACAAGTATCCCCTACATCGCATTGATGATTTATTTGACCAACTGCATGGAGCTCAATACTCTTCAAAGATTGACCTTCGATCTGGATACCATCAGTTGTGTGTGAAGAAGGAAAACATTCCGAAGACAGCATTTCGAACCAGGTACGAGCATTATGAGTTTACAGTAATGCCTTTTGGATTGACTAATACACCCTCTGTATTCATGGATCTAATGAACAAAGTTTTGAAGGAATATCTCAATGATTTTACAGTAGTATTTATTGATGATATCTTGGTATACTCTAAAATCTATGAAGATCATGAAAATCACTTGCGCATTATCATGAAGACTCTTAGAAGACATAAATTATATGGGAAGATTAGCAAGTGTGAATTCTGGTTTCCGGAGATTTCTTTTCTTGGACATATTGTCTTTAAGGATGGAATTTCTGTTGATCCTTCTAAGACCAAGGCGATCCAAGAATGGCCAGCACCAACGAGTATAACTGAGGTATGCAGTTTTATTGGTTTAACAGGTTATTATCAGCATTTCATCGAGAATTTTTCCCGGTTGGCTAACCCATTAACGAAGCTCACACGTAAAGGGGTTAAATTTATTTGGACAAAAGAGTGTGAAGAATGTTTTGAAGAACTGAAGAGAATATTAGTCAATTCTCCTATATGGACTCTACCATCAGAGAATGATGGGTTTGTTATTTATAGTGATGCTTCAAAAAAAGGACTTGGTTGTGTCCTTATGTAGAATGATAGGTTTATTTCCTATGCATCACAACAACTGAAAATTCATGAGAAAAAATATCCTACTCATGATCTTGAGTTAGCTGCTGTAATCTTTTTTTGAAGATATGGAGACATTATCTCTATTGTAAAAAATGTGAGATATATACCGATCACAAGAGTTTGAAGTATACTTTCTCACAGAAAGAACTCAACATGAGGAAAAGGAGATGAATTTAACTACTCAAGGATTATGATTGCATGATACACTACCACCCGGAGAAGGAAAATAAGGTGGAAGTTGCTTTGAGCAGAAGTGATCATGGAGTTTTGAACAAAATGAAAGTTGAAAGGGATCCGATTTTCATGAATCTAGTAAAGTTAGATATGGGAATAACCATGGAAGTTGAAACATTGATACTTTTTCAAATGGTTTCCAAACCATCTTTACTAGAAAGGATTAAGAGTTCTTAGACCGATGATGAAGAATTTCAAAAGAATATTAAAGCTGTGAATGATGGGAGATTGAGTGACTTTGTGTATGAAGATGGAATTTTGAAATTTGGGAAGAGACTTTGTGTTCCTGATATACCTGATCTAAAAATGGAATTGTTGGATGATGCTCATAGTTCCAAATTCTTTATACACCCTGGTAGCACTAAAATTTATAGAGATTTGAAAGAACATTTTTGGTGGGAAAACATGAAGAGGGAGATTGCTGATTTTGTATCAAGATGTTTGGTTTGTCAACAAGTGAAATCTGGAAGGCAACATCCTGGAGGAGTCATTAAACCTCTTCCCATACCTGAATGGAAATGGGATAATATCACAATGGAATTTGTCATGGGACTACCAAAGACTCCTAGAAGGAACGATGCAATATGGGTCATTGTTGATCGTCTTACCAAGTCAGCACATTTTCTTGCTATAAGAGAAGATCTATCACTTGAACGTCTAGCAAGGATATATATTAATGAAGTTTTGAGACTTCATGGAGTACCCCTATCAATTATTTTTGATCATGATCCACATTTGACATCAAGATTCTGGAAGAGTCTTCAGAAAGCCTTGGATACTGAACTTTGTTTGACCACTGCCTACCACCCCCAAACTGATGCACAATCAGAACGGACTATTCAAACCTTAGAAGACATGTTGAGATCATGCTCACTTTACTTTCAGGGTATGTGGGATCAATATTTACCTCTGGTGGAATTTTCCTATAACAATAGCTTCCATTCAAGTATTCAGATGACACCATATGAAGCGTTATATGGAAAGAGATGTCACCCACCAACCTTTTGGGATGACGTTGGTGAAAGAAAACTCGTAGACCCAGAACTGGTGGAGGAAACGATGGAAAAGGTGAAGGTAATCCAAAAATACATCAAAGCAGTTCAAAGTAGGTAGAACATCAATGCCGATAACCGAAGGAAGGATTTGGAATTTCAGGTAGGAGATCATGTTTTCTTGAAGGTATCTCCATGGAAAGGAGTTATATGTTTCGGTAAGAAAGGTAAATTGAGTCCCAGGTACATCGTACCTTTCAAAATTCTAGAACGAATTGGGGCTGTAGCTTACCGTTTGGCAATGCCGCCAAATCTCTCCAAAGTTCACAATGTGTTCCATGTATCACTGTTGAGAAAATAAATTCGTGACCCCACACATGTACTCACCTATGAGGAATTAGAATTGGAACCTGATCTGTCTTATTGGGAAGATCTTGTCAAGGTTATTGATAAAAGAGAACAAGTTCTGAGAAACCGTACAACTTGTCTGGTAAAAGTTTTATGAAGAAACCATAAGATGGAAGAGGCAACGTGGGAACCCGATGAACTTATGATGAAGAACCACCCTAGTCTTTTGATGCAGTAATATTCTAGAAATTTCGAGGATTAAATTATTTGAAGTAGGGGAGAATTTAACATCCCAAGCTTCCATGGTACGTTTTTCTTTGAATAATGCAATAGCTTGCATTGTACGCAACTTCGAGATTCTAATACACTGCGAGCAATCAAAGTAGCCGTTATGAATAGTAATACCCACTTTTTAAAATTTTATGAATTTTATCTTTCAAAATGGACTTCATTTTTGGATTTGGAGTATCGAAATTAGTTTAGGGTTAATTTTTGGTATTTTTCTGAAAACATTCATTTTTTGATGAATAGTGAAAATTACTAAATTTTAATTAAAAACAAAATTTTTTAATCGAAATAATTAATAGTGATAAATTATGAATTTTAATTGTTTGGAAGTATAATTATATTATACTTTTATCATTTAATACAATGTAGGTCATTATAAGAAATTTCACATTTAAATTTGACCTAAACAAGTGTCAATCTTTTGATAGTTATTATTTCATAAAAACACGCTTGTTGTTTTAACAACATGAATTAATTTTAAATTAATTTATACCACTTCTGTGTTTTGAATTTATAAAAATGGATTCAATATTTGGAATCATGAGGTCCAAATTGTGTAAATAGGTAACTTTTATTTTTAGACATTTTGAATAATTACTTCGATAAATATTTTTTTTCCATGGTTAAGGGGTAAATCCGGTAAATAAGGGTAAAAAAATAATATTATAATAATATTAAATTAAAATAAAACCTGTCATAACACTATTTGTTGATACGTGTCCGACCATGGGAATCTTTGGGTCGATTTGGGGACCCCATGGAACCACTTGTAAGTGAGAATGACACTTTATATTAATTAAGTTAAACTAAATAGAAAAATGACATAAGCATATATCTTTTAGAAAAACAATTTTTACAGAGGGTTATATATGTTAGATTTTTGATTATAAATATTAATTAGAATGATAAAAATATTTCATATATAATGGGATTTTATTTATAATTTTATACATTTAATAATTAAATTTATTTATGACACAATAATGATGCAGTATTTTCCTTATTAATGAAAGAATCAAATAATTGGTATTATAAAAGTTAAAATAAATATAATTTGAAAGTTTTGATGACATAAAAAATGTTATTTGTTAATATGAAATGTTAGGATAACATAAATGATTTTTTTTTCGGGTTAATAAAGTTGTTAAGACTTTAAAAAAATCAATTATTAAATAGTGTCAAAATTAACATAAAGGAGTTTTTAAAACAAATATTATATTATTAATTGATATTATATTCCTAAAAATCTAAGGTTCATCCAAAGGACTTATATAATGATAGGTGTATCATTAATGGACAACTTGGGGGTCTCTTGGAAGTATATAGTAAGTTTATTAACTATATAATATAAAAAGACAAAGAGACATGGTAAATGTAAAACTATTTAACTAAGAGTTAAATAAAAAATATAAAGTTAATATAGTGACACAAACATGTCTAAAACCTATTGGTAGAGTTTTTTTAGACCTATAACCACCTTAAAATTTAAATAATCCACTTTTTAGCCATTATAAACTGAATATTAATTTATTATAAAATAATATTTCTAGCTTTTCCTAAGGTGCCCCTCACCCCTCTTATAAAATGACACTCGCCCTTCTCTCTAATTCACACCTTCAATGCCTTTTAGATCGGCCAAACCCTGACCAAATATTCTCTCAAATTCCCTCACTTCAACCTATAGGCCTTAGTTTGATCAGAAATCCAACCTAATGATACCTTTTGATAAAATCAAAAGGAAGAACCTAAAGAAGAGGTAATGTTTTCACCACCATCTTTCATGTTCCTTTCTTCTTCCACTTATTATTTATTTGTTATTTTTATTCGAAAATAAAAACTCCAGTATATTCTATATATTGTGATGTTATTATAAATATAGTACAACCATATTCATTATTCTATCCATCCTTTGAATGACATGTCACCATACGTGCATACGTACGACTTACCGTCTCCACGTCATGGTGTAATTGTTATTCAAAACATTATTATTTGTATGGGTATGATAATGATGTGTAATTGAAGTAAATAATAAATATAACATTATAATGATTCTTTATATATGATATACCATCCAATTATATATTATTTTAATATCAAAAGAATGATATTGTCGCTCGTGCGTACGTACGGACTACCGTCTCCACGAACGCGATGAGATTCATTCCCCATCGTATCCACTCAAGACTAATTCTCATTTGATGATTAAAAGTAATTTTAAGGACTTTATATAATTCTGGATATGAATAAGATACAACCTATCCATTAAAAACACGGCTTACGTAACAAAGCATATAAAGGAAAACGAATCAGTTAACACCCGAAACAACGATAATACTAAGATATTATTAACAAAGCAATGTCAAAAGATCATATATGATATCATATTAACATAAATGATTCTTTTATAATTTAATAAAAATTATTTCACCATTATACAGGAGGTAAACCAACCATCGTCCAAGGAAAAGTACAAGGTAAGGGTTTATTTCACAATTTCTTCATTATCCGAGGTTGTTTATACGTAATTATCTACTTGGACCTCTTTATCATCCACCTCCATGTTTCTTAAAAATGTATTTCAAAACATTCTTAATATTTTATAGAATATAGGTTAAAGTCATTTATACCCTTGTTTGACTTTTTATAAGATGTTTATAAAGGAATCTTTCTGTCATTTTCCAAATAAGGTCCTTTTTAACCTTTTCGACAGAATTAAGGTAAGGATGTCTTTTTTTAACTTATACGGTGGGTGCAGCTATTTTCTGCCATTATAATATCATCGAAGCTTCTCTTAAAATCTTATAAGAATTTTTTCAAAGTAAATGTTTTAATTATGTGGCTTTTAAATGATTTCAAAAAAAGATATATTTCTTTCAATAGTTTTTATTTCATCTATGTCAACATCCTTTGATGGATTTTAAGCTTATTTGATGTTGATTTATTATGATAAAAAACTTCCATATAGTATTGAAGGTTTTGTGATATGTTTGACTATGGATGTGTTATTTTTATACCATTCATGGTTTATGGAGAAAGTATTGACTTTTTCTATGCTAGTTTTAATACGAATGTTTATGTTATGTTTAAACATGTTCATATGAGGAATGCATTGGACTTAATAAGTGATGGGTGGAGCCTGCTATAGCTCATCAATGAATCGGTAGTTCTCATGAGACAAACTAGTGTCTTGGCACAAGGCCTTGACAAAATCTTATTTTTAGTCTTGGCACAAGGCCTTGACTATGTGGTTATGATAGTCTAGTATTATGCATTCCATAATTATGAAAGTGGTTATTGATATTGCATGTGATTATTCGATTAGTAGAACATCCATGTGAATAACTAAATGGAATTATTTCATTTTATTTCTTCCATTTTATGCTGATGTTCAAGTTTAAAAGGATTTTGTTTTAGTTATACATTGCCTTAAATGTTTATGCTTATTTATGAAAGTTTCCGCTATATTGGTATTCTTATTGGGCATCTGAGCTCACCCCTTTCTATGTTTTATTTTTCCCAGGATGTGAAGAAGTATTTTATGAATGACCTGCGGGGATAGTATGAGGGGATATGAGTGTGGTCTATGGAGACAAGTTGTTGTTGTATTTTTTCACTTTAGGATGTAATGTAAACTTTATGAATGTATCTAGTGATTCCAATGCTACTAAACTAATCAGTCTTTCAATACTTAATCTTTTGTGATCATGCCAATGTTATATAATAATGCACTGAATCTAGGTAACTGAGGTCAGGGTGTTACAATTAAATATTGGGAATAACATAAACTCATCAGTCTTCTAATGTGAAATAATTTTTTTATATTGAGTTTTTGGATAGTCGGGGAATGTGGGTACACCCTATAAATTAGAACCAACTTCCCTCTTCCTACCAACATACAACTCATTCTTGTATGATCATTATAACTCCCAAAGATCCATAAACCTTATAGTCTTAAAATCTTCTCCCTCAGAAAAGTTAAACCGACTCTAAAATGAACATATTATTTCATATAAATACAACAATAATATAGATATAAATTTATAAATTTTTCTTACCCATATATTCTACCATGCTTTGTCCATGATATCCTTACTGAGATGTTTCCATGAGACTGGTTCCATTAAAATGATATTGTGGTACATGGATAAAGTGGCCATGAAAATTTTACACTTTCTTGTATTTTTAAATACCATTTTATTTTTTGCATTTAACCCACTATTATATATGTTTGTAAATTCCAAGATTCTTTTATATGAGTGTGCTCATGTCGCCTAGTAGAAGATCCCACTGAATAAGAAAAGATAGGTAAGAAAGAAGAATTAATTCATAGTACAATATGACAAAAATAAAGTGATATAATTTGGTACAATTATAATAAAAAACTTAATACAGGTAGCTCAATAGACTGTGATGGATCTGTGGGCTGTCCTGGATCAGTATCCTTTGAAGGAACGATTCTTTCCAATGCATTCTTTGGGTGGTCTTCATGCACTGGAGTGGAAGATGAAGGAACCAAATAATCATATGTTGGATGGATGGTAGGAATTGGAGGTGGCATAGACATGGAAGAATATGGGTAGTAGGCTAGGGGATACATTATCAAATATGGATATGGTAAAGGTGGTAACATCCATGGAGGTGCTGTAGACATGGATTAGAAAGAAGAGGCTAAATGAGATGACATAGGCATTAGTGGGATCATCCCTGGAGGTGGAATAGACATGGTATATGAATAAGAGGGTATATACGATGATAATGGAGGCATGGATAATAAAATACATAGAGACTCAAGCAGAGGATGGAAAAGGTGTGGTAGATGGGGTGTCCGCTGGTGGGTTAGTGTGTGAATGGGTATGACGAGTTCTCCTTCTAGGTCTAGAAGAATCACTACTCAGACCCATGCTAAAGGAAGAGGATTCAAATCTGGTGGAACTAAATGTACCTAGAAAAAATTTTGATAAAGAAAATTAACATGACATTTTTTTAATGCAGTTGAAAAACATTAAAATTTTTATACTCACTGAGGGAAGTGAAGGAGGCAACACACGCTTTCACACCTATCGACCAAGATCAAATATTTTCATCCTTCAAATTTCTAAATTATTTGGAATAATTTTCAAAATAATTAAATGTTAATTTTTTAGAAATGATTTTTATAAATCATTCATAGAACTTAGAAGTAAAATATGGAATAAGAAATGTCATAACATTTTTTAGTAACAATAATTTAAAACCAAGTTATACATTTTTTAAAAACTAATTTTCAAACCAGTTTTCTAAATTGAAATAAATATAATTAAATGAAATGAAACAAGACAATACTAAAAAAACATACCATTCTAAACTAAAATTAATTAAAGTAATTATAGTAATATAAACCTAAGAAAGTCATGCCAAGGTAAACTGAATAAACAGTGAACATATATGGTTGCTTCTATATATTACTCATCACTACTTAAGGTTCAACATCAACTCTCACAATGGGACAATTTTATTCATAAAATGAAATATTTTGGTCAACACCAATGGGGACATAAATGGTGAAAATTTAATCACCAACATCATGAAAAATATGTATTGGGATTACTTCATTAATGACACTATAATATTGTATCAGATGATCTTTCACATAAAAAACTTGTTTATCCATTGATTCCAAAATGTATGGTTCATCGGTATGTAGGAATCGACTTATGTCAGTAACTCTAAATCCTTAGTCATCAATAAATGTACCCTATCACCTCACTGCAACATACCATTTAAATTTCATCATAGTAACTCCACCTTGAGAGTAGTAATATAATAACAATATTTTCTCAAAAAGTGCATAATAATACACATATTCATATCGAGGATGACTATCTGATACATTGGAATAAAAATTTGTTGTATTAGTTAACATAATTCCATCATGCTATGTTCTCATTTTCACTACTTGACCAGTTGTAACAAATTTATATCCATTGATTATTAAATATTTTCATTCATGAACCAAAGAATTGGGACCAAAATCCAATGCTATTAATTCCTAAGAAACATATTCAATAGGTAAACTCAATACATGAATTATATATGAATAATAAAATTAAATGTATATCTATATTTTATGTTAATTAAATTAATTTTCATACCTTTTATTTTAACCAAGAAAGAAACTCTCGGTTATGCAAAGCCTGTCTGTTTATTAAAGGAAAAGATATATGAAATCTAGTTATAATTTGTTTATTCTCCCTACATAAAATGATAATAAAAGTATAAGGTATATGTGAATTTCTATAATATTAGATGACATATAAATATCCAAATTACTTACTTGATATTGTCATCGAACAAACCACAATTAAATAAGACTGTGCAATGTGCCATAACTTGCTCTTAAAGGATCAATGTAGCCATTGTATAAGACTTAATAATTCCCCCTATTTAGGTAGGAGACATAAATGATGGTTCAATTTATCCATACTAGTCATCTTCATTTCTCATTGGCTGGTTATGTCTTGTCCTCACATCAGAGAAATACATTGAACAAAAATCCATAAATTCTTGAGCAAGATAACCTATCACAATCAAACCTTGAGGATAAATCTTATTTCATACATATGATTTTATTGTGCATGTATTTATTTCAGTAGGATCCATCCATTGAAAATAAACTAGTCCCCCAAGAAGTGTTTTAGTTTGAAGATGAACTGCTAAATGCATCATGTAGGTGAAAAGGATGGAGGAATTTTTTTTCTATCTCACACAAAATTAATGGAACCACCTTATTCATTTTTATCAAGAATTACTTGGATATGCTTTTATCACAAATTTTTATAAAAGAATAGAACAATCCATCAATAAAACCCATAAATTATTGGATAATAGATGTTGAATTTCTATTGGAATCAATTCATGAAGAAGGATGTGATAATCATGATTATTTAGTGATTTTAGTTTCAAATACCTTATGTTGACTCATTTTGATATATTCCTAGAATAACAATTAGAGACCTAGATATTCTCCAATAATTCCAAAAATTGATCTTTATTTTATGGTTTCATCATAGAAGAATCACAATGAACTTTCCATTTTTTTCACTGATACACATAGGATGCAGTTCCGGTTGAATACCCCAATCCAATAAGTCCCAATAATATTGGAAGTCATATTTTGTATTCCCCTGGATATTTTTAATAATTTCAAGATATATTTCACATATATTTTTCTCAATGTGAATTACATCTAAATAATGATGTATTAAATTGGTAGACCAATATGGAAACTCAAAAAGGATACTTCTCTTTTTCCAATTGTAAGTTGCTTCAGTGTCAACATTACTCGTCTTTTTATATTTCATCTGAACTTTCCGTAATAAAAAAATAAAATATTTTAATTCATTAAGAACATCTACATAACATATATTGATGTGGTTGTTCAATGTCAATAGTTTTATCAAACCTCTGATGATTCTTCCTATATTAATGATCCATGGGAAAGAATCATCGATTCCCCATGACACTAAAACTATGATGATATTTTAGATTTATCAATAATGTATTCTTTATAAATACATGACATGATAGTTTTACCTTCATGCTCAAACCATACATTATTTCCTAAGTAGGGAAATCATTTATAGTCTATAAAAGGGCATCATACATCAGCAATATATTTTTGGAAGAAGCATCGAATGTCCGCACACCCATATCCCAAAGCTTATTAAAATCTCTTATTAAAGGATGAAAATTTATGTCTATATCAGTAATAGGATAATAAGGTCTATATATCAGTATACTCAAGAAGGTGAAAGGTTTTTTCATACACATCCATGGAGGAAGATTATAAACATGAATAAAAACAATCCACATGCTGCATGCAGTAAACATCTAACCAAACGGATTAAAACCATAACAAGATAAACCCAAACTAACATTACGTAACTCAGATAAAAAATCATGGTGTTATGAATCTAATTTCTTCCATGCTAATCCATATGTAGCACGAACCAAAAAATCATTACCTTTAATTATCTCAGCATCATGTCATCGCATATTGGATGATATTTCTAGAGACATTAATATATTTGGTTGTTTGGGAATCAATGAAAATTGCCACATGACTTTCTGTAGCACATGAGATGGTGTTCCATCTACATTTTCCTTACATAGAGATGTACCAAATTCTTTACAATCATTACAGTCAGTTGTTTCCTCCCAAAATAAACTTCAATCTTTCGGACAAGCATGAACATTATTAGTAGAAAATCCAAGCTACTTAATTAAGTTCATTTCTTTATACTAATTTGAGAGAATATATACCCCATCAGGAATAAAGTCCTTCAAAAAGATAAGAATAAAATCAATGGAGGTATTAGAAATTCCATACATGGGTTTTCCATGATTTCTCCTCATTAAAAATTCTAACTTGGTCATTTTAGTACATTCCTGATAAGTTCTGTCATCATCCATTAATATTTTCACTCTCTCAACATTATCATTGTTGGTCGGAGTGGATACTCAAGAGGGGGTGGGTTGAATTGAGTTCCAATTAAAAATTTCTGTTAAAAAGATTTATATTAAAAATCCCCCAAATTAAATAACAAGCTAAACTGTAGTGAATTTGTAATACAGTAAAGGTTCAGTTGGGTTCTCAAAAGATTGATTAGTTCTCAGTTAATATAATTTAAAGATTAGATTATCTTTTGAAACTAACCTAATGCTTTACAAGAAATACAAACACTTTCTAGTTTAACTATCAGTGTAACTTTAAAATAGATTTGTATTTCAAAGTACTTAGCAATAGAATATTCAATATATTTTAAAAGAAAATAGGATGAAAAATAGGTTTAACCAAGAGGTTCAATCTCAAGCTGAGACTTAGTCCTCTCAAATAGTTTTATATAAACTTTGATCCACACCCTGGATCGAGGTTAACAACAGTACATAGACTGTCAAGGTACTAAGACCTCTACCACAGTTCTTCGTGGGAAAAACAAAACAATAGAACACATGCTATCCAGGTCACACTTGACCTCTACCAATATCCACAGTGGGATATAAGAGTATAAGGGAAAGATTGAGTGAGGATTTATAAATCCTCCAGTTCAGCACATGAGATAGTATGTGTCTAAAAATACGGAGCACAAACACTGCTCAAAATGTAAATAAATGAAACACAGTAGAGAAAAATAGATAGATATGAGTTTAGAATGCTCTATGAGTTTTGAGTGAAGCTCTAGACTCCTTGGATTGATGAAGATGAGGATTTGTGTCCTTCTTTGGTTTTTGGTCGAGAAACAGAGTGTCATTTTTGTATTTGACTTCCAGGTCCAGGTTGATCATTCTTGATCATCTTGAGTGCAAGTGAAATCGTTGAAGCTATTTTCTCCTTGAATGTTCAGGTTTTTATGGATTCATTATGTATTCTTCCTTCTTCTTCTATGCATGTATGTTCTTGAGTATCTCCAGAATATTGTCTCATATGTGCATGGAAAAAGAATAACCAACCACCACACGAGGTTTCCTTACATAGCTTTAGCTCCAGAAATAAGAATGATCACCTTTTTACAGGTACGAGGTACGGTTCCTGAAATTCCAACCACTATCATTAATTAATAACAGGTGCATTAAAAACATCAAATATGACCGTTTCTAAATAAACAATTAGAAATAGATTTTAGAGAAACTATGACTGATTTCCATCGGTAGCTCTTAGTATCAGTGAGCTTATATTGGTAGATCTTCTATATCAGTAGCTGTTATCCTTTATAACGGTAGCTCGCAGGAATCAATAGCTTCTCCTATCAGTAGCTGTTATGCATATCAGTGACCTTTCTGTATTGGTGAACTTATGTATCAGTGACCCATACCAGTGAGCTTGCAACGGTGGAATTCATAATATTATTGGTTACTCTGTATTAGTCGACTTGTGCATACTAGTAGACTTATTCTATCGGTAGCTCAGGTGTAACGGTAACTGTCTGTATACCGGTGACCTTATCCATATCGGTAGACTTCTGTACCAGTTTACTTATCCTTATCGGTAGTTGTGTATCTGAGACCTTTGTATCGGTAGCTGTTTGTATCAGTGGCTCTTGTAGACTTAATCGGTAGGTCTTTCTGTCTGTATCAGTAACTATTCTGCATATCGGTGGACTTATGCATACCAGTGGACTTACTCTATCGGTAGGTCTGTATCAGTGACACGAATACTAATTTTTTCTATGCAAAACATATCCAAATTGAGTTAGAATTAGTTCTAAGAATCTATAAACATAGATAAACATTGATTAACATATTCCAATGATTATTTTGATATTTTTTTCAACATAATTTAACATATATATAAGATTATAAACACATATTAAAACATAATTGAGATTATCAAAACATATTAAAGAATAATTGGGATTATCAAAATAGGTGAGGTCAACAATCTCCCCCTTTTTTATAATCACAAATTATGGTATTATAATCCAAAGTAATCATTAAGATATCAGTATAAAAGAGATTGATTCTCACTTATCCGTGTGAGTAATTCCAGCTTCAAATGTATGAGATAATAGAGTATTATATGCAAATGTATGAGAGGTATGAAACAACTGTATCAGAGATATAAAACAAAAGTACCAGAGGTAGAATTATATTACGGTAAAATTAAATTATGCTCATATGAATTATGCTCATATTTCTCATATATATTATGCTCATATTTCTCCCCCTTGCTTATGCCCATATTTATCCCCCTTTGTGATTAGAAAAAAGTAGGAAATAAAGGATGAGATAAGGAACATAAGGTAAAAGAGAATAATATCAGATATATTTCTTGGTGCAAAAAGATATAGAGAAATACAAAAGTAGTATAAGTGATTCCTATCAAATGTCCTAGCCACTATTCAATCCCCCTCCTGAATGTCCACTTTGGATTTGGATTTGGGTTCAGAGGTAGACTCAGGCTTGGGAATTACAGAAAGCACCACTGGAGGTTGAGCAACACAGACTATTCATGACCTGTAGTGGGTACTCCTTGGAGTAATCAATGGTGTCAGGCTTCTCATAGCTTGAGCCGGTGTCATCTGAGGAATGGAGGTAGTTTGAGCAGAGGCGGGCAGAGATGGAGGTGCAATGATAGGAGTACTGTCTACATGCAAAAATGGCAGCAATAGATTTATAAAGTCCATAATGATTCCTCCTCCTCTCTCCTTGGCTAAGATAAATTAATCCATGTTATCCATAAACTTGTCTAGATCAGGAGTCAACTCCCTGAGCTTGCTTACTTGTTCTTTGAAATCCTGAGTGACTGGGGGTAGTTTCATGTTTTCTAACAAAAGATTGAAATGGTTGTTGAGATTATGCCTGGTATAGACTTTCTGAAAGTAGAGATCAATCTTATACTTGATTTATTTCTGAGCAGCAGTAGCACACCTCATATGCTCCTGGAAAAACTTTCTGATATCTCTTGAGGTAGATAGTACTTGAGAATCAGCTGAACTAATGGTACTAGCCTGACCGAGCCCCTCTTTCAGCACAACTCTAAATTTCTCAAAATCTACTGAAGTAATGGATGAAGCAAGAGGTTTGAAAGTGAATGCAACAATTTCCTTGAAATATTGGGTGAAACTACTTATCAACTTCTTGACAACCAAATCCTGTGTACTAACATGCTCTTTGATATTCTTCTTAAATGCTTAAAACACATCCACAAACTGCTTTACTACACTCTTGATATAATTTATGTAAGCAGCAACTTGGGTTTGGGAACTAGCCAAGGTATGAAAAGAATCAACATATTGATTCAAAACACTAACAACCTCTTTATAGCTCTCAATCTAAGAATGAAATACTTTGACTTCATTCAACATCTCTACCACAGTGGTTGACATAGTATATCCAAGAGAGAGTTCAAATGATTTTTCCATTTTTCTCAGCTCCTCAACAAAGTAATTATTTACGTCCGCAACAGATGCAATCCAAGTCTCCTTCAACTCAGCCTTTAAAGACTCAATATCATCCTTAGTAACCAGATTGTCAGGAACAACTACAGATGCTATTTTTGACATAATACTAGCCATAGAGTCATTCATAACAGATTGAATGTATAATATTAAAGAGGTTTCCATTCATCTTATCTCTTCCACAAACGAGGTCTTAAGATTAGACTTCAACTGATCTAGATCATCTTTTCTTATCAAATCCTCAGGTAAACACTTAGGAAATATATTATAGTTAATTTGTGGTTTATTGATGGGTGTCTCATTTTTAGAATCAGGAAATTCCAACCCACAAACTACAAAACCTGGGTCTTCTGCCCAGTCTTCAATCTCATGAGCTACTGAAATAGTGCCAATTCTGGTTGGATGCTCCCCCTCAATTTGTGAATTATCCTTTATATGTATAAAAATATCACCCTCAGCAGGTCGGTCTTCCTCAAAATAATTATCCAAAACCATTTCCATTTCTCCAACAGGAGGCTCATCAGGAATGGGTGTAGGTTCTTCCATCTCAAAAAATTCCTCAGTAGGTAGTGAGGAGTGCCCAATCTGTGGAATGAGACTCAAGCAGGTAGAAATAGATGCTTCAGTTTCAGATTCTTCTTCCTCCTCATTCTCTGGAGAAAGCTGGTCTTCCTCATCAATAGGGACTTCTTCATTTCTCTCTTCCAAGGCTGTTTCTTTTTCAGATGATACAATTTCAGAAACAGGACTTGGAGGCAAGTCCGGATCCCTTCCATCAGCTATATAGGTATCCTCCTCATCACTATCATCACTATACTGAGGTTCCTCTTCATCTGGTCATAGACCTGGATCCCCCACATCCTTAGTCCTAGAAGGATGATCCACAAGAATAAACTTATTATACAACTTCTCATCATCACAAACCCATTCTCTTTTCCAAGTATTCCAATTGATCTTCATGTATTTACAGATGGTTTTGGTAATACAAAAGTTTTCTTTCATAACCACCATCTCATCCCGAGACTTAGCGACACTTGTTACCTTGATCAGCACATAGATCAGCTTCACAAAGAATAGAGCATTAGTTTTTGACTTTGGCCTGGTCATATATTCAATTTTAATCATTAACAATCTATACAGATTCACCATAACACCATGTATTAACAGATGAAACAAATAAATATCTTGGTATTTCAGATTTGCAAAGTCCCCTCTTCTTGGACTTAGCACATGTTGGATGAACTTGAACAATAACTGGTTCTCTCCATCTATTTCTGTAGCAACTACCTTTCTTGATGTGTCATCTCCTGTTAATTCTTCCAAAGAAGCTTCATATTCAAAGATGTCACTATTAGGAGGTATTGATTTCAAGAAATTCCCAAACTCTCCTTCATGTGGAACTTTCAGGCACTCAGCTCACTCAATAGAAGAAAAAGATATTGTCCTACCATTCACAACTGAAACCTTTCTATTCTCCTCTTCTAATTTCTCAAAATGAACAAACTCGTAGAATTATTTTACCAGCTTTGGATAATAATGACCATTGTTATTCGAGAAGCACTCTACCCATTTATGATCCTCCAACACTTCAAGAAATAACGATTTACTGGACATCAACCATTCCGCGCATAACACTTTCTAAACTAATATTTCCCTTTGAACGAGATGTGGATTTATATGTTTCTTCACTTCTCTTACACCACTAGACTCTCCTTTGAGTCTCTTGGAATTCATCTCATCATCCTTTTCGCTGACTGATGATCTCTTTACTCTTTCCATTCTGCAAATCGTGAGGCTTAGGGTTCGAAAGAAATGAAGGTTTGGGAGCTAAGGCTTGAAGGTAAAAGGGTTTTAGGTGGATTGAGATGAGGTCAAGACTTATGTTTTATCATTTAGGAATCATAAAATAAATAAATAAGTAAAATATAAACGATACGGATTCTGGCGGCTAATGATACAGAATTTTAAAAACAGCGCAACCTAAAAGTAACACATACTGGTGAGGATTCCTAACGGTGAGGTATATCGGTGAGGTTCATAATAGTGAGGTTCTGGCTAACAGTGAGGTTTCTAACAGTGAGGTTTCTAATGGTGATGTTTCTAACTTACAAAGTCTATCATTCCTAACTCATGTCTAATGTAACTTAACTTATCTGAACTTAAAGGTTTGGTGAATATGTCAGCTAATTGATGTTCAGTACCTATAAATTCAAGATTAATATCACCCTTTTGGTAATGATCTCTCAAAAAGTGGTGCCTTACATCAATGTGTTTGGTCCTAGAGTGAGACACAAGATTCTTAGAGATGTTAATTGCACTAGTGTTATCACAGTTTATAGACACATGTCTAAAATGATATCCATAGTCCAATAATGTATGTTTCATCCACAGAATTTGTGCACAGAAACTATCAGTAGCAATGTACTCTACTTCAACAGTAGACAATGCAACAAAATTCTGCTTTTTACTACACCATGATACTAAGGACTTACCTAGAATATGACATGTTCCAGATGTGCTCTTTTTATATAACTTGCAACCAACAAAGTCAGCATCTGAATAACTTATTAAATCGAATGATTTTCCTTTTGGATAGAATAATCCTAAGTTAGTAGTATGTTTAAGATATTTGAAAATTCTTATAATAGCAAGCAAGTGTGACTCTTTTGGCTTAGCTTGAAATATTGCACACATACACACACTAAACATAATATCTGGTCGACTAACAGTAAGATAAAGCAGAATCCCTATCATTCCTCTGTAGTTGGTTTGATCCACTAGTTTTCCAGTTTCATTAGCATCCAACTTACAATTAGTACTCATAGGTGTATCACTTTTCTTAATACTATCTAAACCAAAACGTTTTAAAATATCCTTTGTGTATTTACTTTGATTTAAGATAATACCATTTTCCTTTTGAAAAACTTGAAATCCAAGAAAATATTTGAGTTCTCCCATTAAACTCATTTCAAATTCATTTTTCATACTCTTTAAAAAATCAATACACTAAGTATTTTAGAAGATCCAAAAATAATATCATCAACATAGATTTTCACTATCAAAACATCTTTGGAAATTCTTTTAATAAAGAGAGTTAGATCATCAATCCCTTTATAAAAACCTTATGAAATACGAAAACTACTAAGTATATCATAACAATCTCATGGAGCTTGTTTTAAACCATATAAATCTTTAGAGAACTTAAAAACTCGATTTGGAAAATGAGGATTAGTAAATCTAGGTGGTTGTTCAACAAATACATCTTCAATTATAAAACCATTTATAAAATCACTTTTAACACCCATTTGATATAAATTGAAATTCAGATGAGCATCATATGCAAGTAGAATCCTAATAGATTCTAATCTAGCTACAGGTGAAAAGGTTTCCTCATAGTCTATTCCTTCCTCTTGACTATACCCTTGTGCAACAAGTCTTGCCTTGTTTCTAATGATATTTCCTGATTCATCAACTTTATTTCTAAAAACCCATTTAGTTCCAATGGACAAAGTATCCTTAGGTCTGTAAACTAATTCCCAGACTTTGTTTCTTTCAAATTGATTTAATTCTTTTTGCATATCCATTACCCAAAATTAATCATTGATTACATCATAAGTACTTTTAGGTTATAACTGTGAAAGAAAGGCTTAATGTTCAACCCGATTTCTTAGAGAAGCTCTAGTTTATGTCCCTCTATTAAGATTAAATACAACAACATCTAAAGGATGATTATTTAGAATCCTAGTTGATCTGGTAAAGGTAGGACTAGAAATTTCAGATTCTTCTCTATGATCGGGTTCACCAGAAGCTGATTCTGGAATATTTACAGAACTGGTGGTCTTTACAACAGGTTCATTGATTTTATCATCAAGGTCCATAATAGACAGATATTCTTCAAGATTTTCAAGAGAATACTTAGGTTCATGCGGATCAGTTTCATCAAATTTGATGTGAACATATTCTTCCACACATTTGGCTCTTTTTTTAAAGACTCTATAAGACTTACTAGTTATAGAGTAACCTAGAAAGATTCCTTCATCACTTTTAGAATAAAACATTTCAATATTATCCTTAGTATTGCGAATAAAGACTTTGCAACCAAAAACTCTAAAGTAACTAACTTTAGGCTTCCTATTATTCCATAGTTCATAAGGGGTCTTCTTAAGAACAGGTCTAATCAAGACTCTATTTATAATATAACAAGATGTATTCACAGCTTCAGCCTAAAAATAAATAGGTAGGTCATACTCATTGAGCATAGTTCTTGCAATTTCTTGAAGGGTTCTATTCATTCTTTCTACTACACCATTCTGTTGAGGTGTCCTAGGGGTAGAAAAGTTGTGACTATAGCCATTGTGTGAGCAGTAAGATTCAAACTCATGATTTTCAAACTCCCAACCATGGTCACTTCTCAAGGACTTAATATTAAGTCCACTTAGGTTCTCTACAGACTTGGAGTAATTAATGAAATAGGAACAAGCTTCACTTTTGTGAGAAATAAAGTATACCCAAGTGTATCTAGAATATTCATCTACTAAGACATAGAAATAATGCTTCCCATTTAAACTAGAAACTCTAGAAGTTCCAAACAAGTCCATGTGAACCAACTCGAGAGGTTGAGAAGTTGAAACTTCTTTCTTTGATTTGAATGAAAGTTTATGTTGCTTTACCTTTTGACAGGGAGTAAAAACTTTGCCTGATGGGAATTTTAGTTGAGATTGGTCTCTAACTAATTTTTTATTAGTTAGTTTCCTAAGTGAATGAACATTTTAGTGTACTAATCTTCTATGACATAGACAAGACTCTTTATGAAAATCATTTAAAAAAGTAACCTTTTGTTTGGATAAATAATTTAAATCTATAGCATAAACATTTTCATTTCTTAAGGAAAAAAATACCAAAACATTTTTAGAATTAAAAACATTACAAGAATCATTTTCAAATTTAAAATTGAAACCGTCATCTCACAATTGATAAATGCTTAATAGGTTGTATTTTAATCCATTAACAAATAATACTTTAGAAATTAAAACTGAATCAGTGTTACCAATCTGGCCTAAGCCGATGATTTTTCCTTTTGAATTATCACCAAAAGTGACATTCCCTCCATCAACCTTGATTAAACTCTTGAGGCATGAGTAATCTCCAGTCATATGCCTTGAAAATCCACTATCCAAGTAACATATATTCTTATGGGAACTCTTCAGGCAAGTCTCCTACACAATAGGTTTAAACAAAAAATGATTTTGTTACCCAGATTTTCTTGGGTCCAGACAGGTTAGCAAGCAAAACTTTTGGTACCCAAATTTGTATAATGGGTCTCATACAATCAATAGATTCAAAATATTTTGAAAGATAAACTTTTTTTGATCTATAACTATGTGAATAGATAGTTGAGGCATAGGAATTTCCAAAACTAGAACTAGCAGCATACTATCCAGATTTAGGAATAAATTTATTCTTAACAAGCTATCTTTTTCCAGGTTGATAGCCTAGACCAGTAGTATACTTTGGTGCAACTTGTTTTTCTAGAATTTTCGTAAGAGTTTTCTTTCCATTGGTGATTTTTTCTAGATATTTTCTAAGTTTCTCATTGTAAAATTTAAGTTGAGTCTTCTCCTTTAATAGTTGAGCATTATTTTTCTTTTCTAATTCTAATGCAGATTTGACAATGCTAGTTAAAGAATACTTTTTCTTTAAGGTTTTATACTTCTCTTTCAGCTCATTTCAGGTATCTTCTAACATATTACAGTATTCAAATAACTCAACTTTAGACATATTATCATCACTATTTGAATCACTTTCATTCCCAGAATAATAATCATTTAGTATAGGGGAAACATGCACCTCAGAAGTATTAGTCTTGAAACACATGTTGGCATGATTATTTTTAGAATCAGAAACCTCAGATTCACTTGTGCTGTCTTATGAAGCACTCCATGTTGCCTTCATAGCTTTCTTATATTTTTTGTCCTTATAATCATATTTCTTCTTGAACTTCAATTTTGGACAGTCAGCCTTAATGTGTCCTTTCCTTTTGCATTAATAACACATAATCTCACCATCCTTATCATCTTTCTTCCAATCTTTCTTCCAATCTTTCTTCTAATCACCTCGTTGGTCATACTTACCCTTATAATTTGGTTTTATGAAATATTTCTTCTTCCGGTAGAATTTCTTGAATCTCATGGCTATTTGAGCCATCTCTTCATCACTATCAGAATCTGAACCTTCACTTGTTGAGCTTTCTGTAGGTATGTGAACTTTCTCCTTGTCCTTGCTCTTTGAGGCAGTAGACATAAATGCCACTGACTTCCTCTTTGGTTTATCATCTTCTTCCTTGTTTACCTTTAGCTCTTCTTCATACATCATTAACTTACCAATCAGATCTTTAACATGCAGTGAGATTATGTCACATGATTCTCTTATAGAAACTGATGTGCCTCTCCATCTTTCTGGTAGACATCTTAGTACCTCATGATTTTCTCTTTTGCTGGAACAACCTTTCCCAGTGAACTCATTGTATTTACAATTTCGTTGAACCTGAGATACATGTTATAAATAGGATCATATGGATTCATTTTAAAATGATCATACTTAATAGTGTAGGTATTCAATCTCATTTCCTTAACATCAGTTGTTCCCTCATGGGAAATAGCCAAAGTATCCCAGATTTCATAAGCAGTTTTGTAAGCAGATATTCGATTAATTATTCATCTCTTAAAGCACAATACAAGGAATTAATTGCTTTACAATTATTATTGTAAGAAGTTTTAGTAAGTTCATCCCAAGTAGTTCTTTCAGTTTCTGGAATCTTATACTGAGTCTCTATAGCAGTCCGGATGTCAAATCCCATACTTTCTAAATGAATTTTCTTTTTCAGTTTCCATTGGGCATAATTAACACCATTAAATAAAGGTGGCCTGTTAGTAGCAACACCTTCTAATATATTATCCATAATTATATTTTAGCAAATATATTTAAAGAGATAAAATTCAGAACTAATAGAAAGTTAGAATATTTAAGATATAACTAAAATCATAGTTGAAAAATAGAGTATTTGGAAATCCTTTATTAATAACAAACTCTGATAGAGAATGTTGGTCGGATTGGATACTCAAGAGTGGGGGGGGGGGGTGAATTGAGTTCCAATTAAAAATTTCTGTTAAAAAGATTTATATTAAGAACCCTCCAAATTAAATAACAAGCTAAACTATAGTGAATTTGTAATACAATAAAGGTTAAGTTAGGTTCTCAAGAGATTGATTAGTTCTCAGTAAATCTGATTTGAAGATTAGATTAGATTTTTAAACTAACCTAATGATTTACAATAAATACAAACACTTTCTAGTTTAACTATCAGAGAAACTTTAAAATAGATTTGTATTTCAAAGTACTTAGCAGCAGAATATTCAATATAGTTTAAAAAAAATAGGATGCACAGTAGGTTTAACCAAGACGTTTAGTCTCAAACTGAGACTTAGTCCTCTCAAATAGTTTTATATAAACTTTGATCCACAACCTGGATCAGGGTTAACAACAGTATACAGACTGTCTAGGTACTAAGACCTCTACCACAGTTCTTCGTGGGAAAAACAAAATAATAGCACACAGGCTATCCAGGTCACACTTTACCTCTACCACTATTCACATTGGGATATAAGAGTTTAAGGGAAAGATTGAGTGGGGATTTACAAATCGTCCAGTTCAGCACAAGAGACAGTATGTGTCTAAAAATACTAAGCACACACACTTCTAAAAATGTAAATAAATGAAACACAAGAGATCTAAACAGATAGAGATGAGTTTAGAATGCTGTATGTGTTTTGAGTGAAGCTCTAGACTCCTTGGATTGATGCAGATGAGGCTTTGAGTCCTTATCTGGTTTTTGGTCAAGAAACAAAGTGTCATTTTTGTATTTGACTTCCAAGTCCAGGTTGATCAGTCATGATCAGCTTGAGTGCAAGTGAAATCGTTGAAGCTCTTTTCTCCTTGAATGTTCAGGTTTTTATGGATTCAATATGTATTCTTCCTTCTTCTTCTACGCATGTAAGTTCTTGAGTATCTCCAGAATATTGTCTCATATGTGCAGGGAAAAAGACTAACCGACCACCACACGAGGTTCCCTTATATAGCTTTAGCTCCAGCAATAGGAATGATTACCTTTTTACAGGTACGTGGTACGATTCCTGAAATTCCAACCACTATCATTAATTAATAGCTGGTGCATTAAAAACTTCAAATATGAACGTTTCTAAATAAACAAATAGAAATAGAGTTTAGAGAAATTGTGACTGATTTCCATAAGTAGATCTTAGTATCAGTGAGCTTATATCAGTAGCTCTTCTGTATCGGTAGCTATTATCCTTTATAGAGGTAGCTCGCAGGAATCGGTAGCTTCTCCTATCGGTAGCTGTTATGAATATCAGTGACCTTTCTGTATCGGTGAACGTATGTATCAGTTGCCCATACCAACAAGCTTGTAACGGTGGACTTCATAATAGTAGCAGTTACTCTGTATTGATCGACTTGTGCATACTGGTAGACTTATTCTATCGGTAGCTCTGGTGTAACGGTAACTGTCTGTATACCAATGACCTTATCCATATCAGTAGACTTTTGTACCGGTGTTCTTAGCCTTATTGATAGCTGTTTACCTGAGACATTTGTATCAGTATCTGTTTGTATCGGTGGCTCTTGTAGACTTCATCGGTAGGTCTGTCTGTCAGTATCAGTAACTATTGTGCATACCGGTGGACTTATGTATACCAGTGGACTTAATCTATCGGTAGGTCTGTATCAATGACTCGAATACTAATCTGTTCTATACAAAACATATCCATATTGAGTTAGAATTATTTCGAAGCTTGTATAAACATAGATAAAAATTGATTAACATATTCCAATGATTATTTTGATATTTTTGTCAACATAATTTAACATATATGTAAGATTATAAACACATATTAAAACATAATTGAGATTATCAAAACATATTAAATCATAATTGGGATTATCAAAATAGGTGAGGTCAACAATCATCTTCAGTATTTTCCTCATGTGTTTTGAAATAATTTCCTTCTTTAACTAGCATACTATCTCTCTCATAATGATGCAAAAATGGAAACCTATAAAATATCCAATTATATATACGACTTTTTTCTTTTCATTCATGAATAGAATAAGATTTTCCTTTCTCTCCATGGTGATACCAAACATAATAGTTTTTTTGAAATCCAACTTTTTTATATGGTAGCTAAAATCTTCTTGGCATAACCATGATCTTCCAACACAATTATTTCATGGAAAATATATACAACCTCTATCTAAAGCATTGTTAAATGAAAAATCTATTTTTTTCCAAATTATTTTAAAACTCAGTTGAAATACGATCGGTATGATACATACATATTCTATCAATTCTATTACAAGAAAAAAAATTATATTCCAATAAAAAATGTAAACCATAATTAAAAAATTCAGTACAACCAATTTTAATATAAAATCCATCAAAGCATATAAATAACCAGAAAACAAAGAATAAGATAAATAAAATATGCTATAAGTGATGACTAGAAATAATAAATCAAGGTTGGTACTTATGTGAGATAATGATTATAATGTATATTTCATATTAGATAAACACTATAAAAAATATTCAATAATCTAGCATGTTGGTAAGAAATGTGTTTTAGATTAATAACATATACACATTGAAAATTATATATTAAAAATTAATTTTCACCTTTGGAATCAATGACATTTATTATTTCATTCTAAAAGGAAACTCTAGAACCAAAATATCATAATTGAATAATAGTTTCAAAATTATACATAGGTAAAACACTATATAAAATATATTTAATATGAATATAATTGATAAATCTAATGGTGTATACACTGAGGATTTTTTAGATTGTATTATTACAAATATGGCATGTCCACCTTTAAGTTTTTATAGGTGGTTTAACTTCTAGAAGTCACTGAGCTATAATTCATACATAATATGTTCATATACTAAGTAAAATCATGGGATTATGTATTTGAGTATCATTCATATAATTTAATTTTGAATATAAATATATTGTTACACAAATGTTTTTTAGTACAGTGGTGTTAGCTAAAATAGATTTTGAAACCCATATTATCATTTTTATGATATTTTCTCGATAATATAGAAGAGAATAAAAATATTTTAGGTAATCTATAAATATTATTTATTGAATTTAATTGGTAAAAAAGATGGAAAATTTTATTAAAATATTTAAATATCCTATATTGAGATGATCATCTCTTTTTAAGAATATATTGGCTAATTTGAAGTAATTTAAAATCAGTTTTTTCCTATAAAATTTTAAACCAAAATTTTTATCACAATTTAATAATAATTTCTTTATTTGATAGAGTCTCTCTAACCACTTTCATTGTGGAATAAAATTTCTCAATTTTTTTTTGAAATTAATGGTCTTCCTTTCTATTAATGCATTAGCTTCATTTATATTTTTTAATTTGTTTATAATTTATTTGGTCATTAAAAACCCAATGTGTTACTCCATATTATTTTTACTAATATCCATTGAATCTTGAATTGTTGTTTCCTTTGGTAAAAAAGTACATGGAAATGTTCAATGTATTATCATCAATATAATTTTTAATTTAATAAAATATTCAATAAATTCTATTCTATTTAGAATTTTATTATAAACATGTAATTATTTTATTCTTTCGTTATCTGAGTGTAACTCTAGACAATATATATCACCCATTCTTCTTTATTCCCATAAAATAAATTCTTTGTTGAGTTATGATATAACTAGGTTTGAATTCATTATTTTTATCATGGAAAGTAAATTGATCCTCCTCTTATTAAAGTTTATAGAATTTATTTTCCAATGGGATGGAATTCATTTCTTTCCTAAACATTCTAATTGAGACTCCAATTGATTTATTTTCTACCATAATTTTCCAACTATCATAACCCAACTTTAATTGAACCCATTATAAGACAAAGTGAAGTTGGGTGTGCCCCCTAAAGCTTACTTCTAATTGGTTATGGGTTGGATACTAGAAATTAGGTTATAAAAAATGTAATATAAGAGACAATAACCTATTTAATTAATATAAATTAAGATAATACACCAATAAAAACCAAAAAAAATGGAAGAAATTAACCCAATATCATAATGAAAATATAAATATCCACATAATACCATAAAAACTAAAACATCAATATGTAAAATAATAGATTCAAACTACTCCTAAGGAATAATAAATCCTCCAATTTGCACTAATATCCCATATTAATCATGTGTATAGTCAGCCAAATTTCAAACACCATTTTAAAAATTATATAAATAATATATATAAGTAGGGGTGATCATACATGTATAATCTATAGTTTTCTTTAAATAATATATATTCAAAAATGAGAAAATAAAATATCACATATATCAAAATATATTTACTCCTTACCAATGATTTTATATATTTTATATTTTTAGTATAATATCTTATAATTTCTCAAGGAATCTGAATAATGATAATTCCACACTAATTATAATAATGAAAATTGATAAATCACTTACATAAAATTGTAGATAAATTCATTTCCTCACAAAATGATTAATTTGAATGCTTAAACTCCCACATTCTAAACATGGTTCTCTTGTGAACTATAAATCACTAACATAACAAAAATATTATTCTCTATCAATAAATCAACCACTATATATAGATCCCCAATATGGAATAACAGTATAAAGGAGGATAGGGAAGAAAATCCTACCTCACAAAGATCCCTAAAAAAATCCAAAAAAATAAATAACACTATTAGATGGGTGAAATGTTGCTTGGGGGATGCCAAATTCAATAGATATGAGTAGGGGGATCCAGAAATCGATTGAGGAGAGTGGGGGGGGGATTCCAAATCTGGTTGATTGGGGGAGGGAGGAGTTTAAAATTGACCAGGGGGAGTGGGGAAGCGCATAAACATGGGAGAGGCTTAGGGTTTGAATGAGGAGTAAGGGAGGAGGAGCTTGAGCATCCTGCACATATCTAGACCCCTATACCAATGGTTTTAAAAAACCATTAGTATAGATAACCATATACCAATATTTTTTAAAAAAATGTTTCTATACCCTTGGGCATAAAACCAATAACCACATTATTTCTAAACCATGGGTATAACTATGTTGGGATAGATGGATTTTCTAGTAGTGATCATATTAGGGAACTTGAATTCGATCATTTCAGACCTATGTTCTCTTTAGTTCATAAATAAGAATAAAAAATTTCTATTCAAGCATTACAAAATGATTTTAAACTTGAAACTTACTTAAATAAATTGCTACCTTACAGACCATAGTGCATCGTTAATATCCCATGGGGCTATGAAAATTTAATAATTTATAAAACTTAGTCAATATAAATAAAAATGAGTAATCATAAGGACCAAGTGTCAAACCCATAGGGATGGTCCATATGCCATAAATTAATTAAAGGAATTGAAATTGCAATTGTTTTGTTGTTTAAGAAGAGATAGAAAATTAAGTAAAGACTATGTTTGAAATAAAGAGACGAGTCTTGATAAGTTTAGTTATTTTTATGTTTTTGTGCTAGGGATTCGATTGATTTTGGTTTCATTCATGTTTTTTGTTAGGATTGGATTAATATGGATCCTTGGTTTGGGTACCCTACCCTAATCTTGTGATTACACCATTGGAATCGTCATCTACTAGGTTCAATTAAAAAACTAGGCAACTTAACACCATATTTAAAAATAATTGACCTATAGTTCATAATTTTCATACACAAAGTATCATATTCAATTGATGTAATGAAATGAAACTC
This sequence comes from Viscum album, assembly GCA_963277665.1. Taxonomy (NCBI): domain Eukaryota; kingdom Viridiplantae; phylum Streptophyta; class Magnoliopsida; order Santalales; family Viscaceae; genus Viscum; species Viscum album. Next base: position 36,587,051 of record OY728127.1, on the reverse strand, counting down.
CTAAAATCTCATTATAGTGGTCATGAAATTGAAACATAAATATAATTTTAATTGATATAAAGTGTTTCAAGAATAAAAAAATAATAGAAAATAAAAATTATCCCTACATCCCCCTATAATCACATCACCTAACATAAATAAAACTACTCACTCATGGTAGAAAATATGAGTATTTGTAGCATGGATACCCAAGGAAGAATGGCGGTGAAGAATAACAGTGAAGCATGACTCTGTAGTCGTGGTATGATCATAACGTGTCATCATCCATCCAGTTTCATCCCTCTAAAAGGTGCGTCTAAGGGGTGAATAAATAGGAACTGTTTCAAAAACCCTTGTTCCATCCCATTAAAGATTCCAGATTACTAAGATGTTCATGAAATTTATAATTTACATGTAATGTAAGTTGCGGTTGTGGTGGATTCCACCAATCTCTTCTTTCCCAAGCTTCTCACATCATGTATATAATACATAGTGTATAATATCACAGGCTATGAATCTCTAGTTCACGACTATATGGATCGATGCTCCCCTAATGAACTCACATCATGTAAGGATTACATGGAATGTAAATGGATTCCTCCAAGTTCTACAACTTTCTATTCCTTCATATTCTTTCAGCTTCTAGGTTCAAAATTCCATTATCACTCCACTTCACTTTGATCACAGTGTGAAGTGTATTTTTGATCCTATATTCATATATTTTCTCTCTTTTTTCAAATACATGTTTTGTCCTACCATAAAACACAAAAAAAGTCAAACAGTCCAAGAATTAGAAAGATTAATCATTTAAATAATGAAATCAATGAATTAAAAAACCCTGAAACGTATGCATAAAATACACTTATCACTACCAAAGTTTTATGATATTATAGGTGAATAATTGATTAAGAATATAAAAAAATTTACATTGCGTGTGCTCAACTATGAATCCCCAAGGTGTAGTTGAGGAGAAATTCAAGTGGAGAGAATTACCCTTTTCACACGATTGTGTAGTAAATGAATGGTTGTTTAGCCTACAACCTAGAGAGACCTATGGATGATATGACTTTTATAGGTCCTTTATTTAGTGAATATTCCCACCCATTGGATCACAGTAATAAGAAAATATATCTATTCCATTAGGAAATCATCAGGAGAAACTACCTATGAGTACCAAGAGAGGTTTGAGAAGATATTTTCCAATTGACCTTACTAAGCCATTTAAGATCACCACTTCTTTGTTTTATTTTATCAAGTATTAATAGAAAGTGATAGGAACCTATTGGATGATATTTGATTGAGAAATCACTAATAAAATCCAAGGGACATATTGATAATGCCTTATAGAACTCCCAATAGTTTGGAATGAGAGGTACTTGTACAAGAGACATAAATATGGTAATAAATTATCACTCATATCCATTATTAGAATCTTGATATTAAGGTATGACAAGACTTGTGAGAAAAATGGATTTGAAAAAAAAACTAGTGAAAAATAATAACCATCCAAGGTATGTGGTCTATATTATTCCCCTCATTATCCTACTAATCAATTTGCTGAGATATAGGGAATGGGGAGTTTGGTAGCAACATTTTAAGCAAGGAAATTCCAATAAAATCAAGTATGGATAGATCCTAACCAAGTACATTATAGATTTGAAAATTATAAAAACTAGTAAAAAGCACCATTTCAAAATCAACACCACCAACAACCCCCATTTCAATAATAACAACCAATTTACCAATAGTAAATCCAAAACCCACCACCCTTTCAAAAATCACACAAGAAACCCTATAACCAACTTGAATACCAACAATCCCCTTTTTTATAATAAAAGAAACTATTTTAACAATTATCTAGAAATGAAAAAACCATATTATAATAACAAGAAATACCTAATGTTTATAAGAATAGGAATAAAGTAGGAGAGTTGAGAAATCAAATAGATAGTCTTGTGGAGATTCTATCAAAAAACTTAGGGAAGATGCCAACTCAATCAGTTCCTAACCCAAAGAAGAATGTGAGTATGATAATAGTAATAAAGGGAAAGGATATTCACCCCAATACCACCCATGAACATGAGAAAAGTATAGTATAAATTTAATAATACCATGATGAAAATTCTAGAAAATTTCACGAGATCCATCCTATAACATCCCATGTTTTTGGAATGGGTCATTTTTTTTGAAAGTTTTTGAATTTTGAGTTTGGTGAGAGGACCAACATTAATTTTTAACTTTTTAAATTAAATTTAAGAGTATGAATGCTCTTAGGTGTTGTTTTTTGATGAGGTTTGAGGCTCGATGAGTGCCTCAGGGGTTCAGATGAGTTTCATGAGTGTCAGCCATCAGAAACTCATTTTTAAATGTGAAAGAAGAGGTGAATGGTTTGTTAAAACCATGTGGACTTTAAGGTGAAACAATGTGAAATTTTTTTGTACTTGATCATTGTTAGGAAAAATCTATGAGGTGGGGTTCCCAACATTGAAAAATGGATGTAGTTTTTAATAGAGGGTGCACATAGGCTGTGCATAGTTTGAAAAACCATGTAGCCTAGCCCACACTCTTAGTTCCACTTAGGAAGTGAGAGCGCACAGTTGAAAAATGATTGGTGCCCTATCTATCCACACTGTGTGGCTAAAATGTGTGACCTATTATAAATGGGGTTCCCTTTGTATAGTTTCACCACAAGGTTAGTGTATGTTTAGCCAAACTATGTGGCAAAACCATTCAGTTCATTTAAAGGGAATGAAATTATCTTTATACCCCTCCCCTATGTTTCCTTCCTTATCTTTTCTTTTTCTCCCATTTTATGTGCTTCCTCTAGTAGCCATTGGAGCTTCTCCTCCTTCTTTAGGCTTTGTCCTTTTTCCTTTATCTGAGGTCTGAATTGAACACCATCAGTTGTGTAGGAAGTAAAACAGTAATATCTTATTTCTACGTGCTTATATTCTTTGTTTATCTCTCTATATGGAATTCTAAATACATGAGATTTTATTTTTCCATTTTTAGAGAATTTTTCTAAAATCCATATTTCTATCATCTCAGATTATATTAGAGGTTGATATTTTATGAGTGTGAACCTATGAGTCTAAGGTAGGTTGTGCCTAGATTTCTCTTTATATATATGAGTATTATGGTGTGTGTTATTAAATATGAATAAGTGGGTTTTCTAGGTGAGACCCTTAAAAAATTAATACTTGTTTTATATTGTTTAATTGATGTTATGAGATTTTGATGAGAATTATCTTGCCTCTTTAAATATTATATTCCTTGTATGGGGATTGTAGTTGGTTATGAAGGTAATGTTGATTTCTTAAATTAATTAAATGTGATTTGAATACATTTTTTCCATGGGAACGTGATGACAATAACCCAAGGTATTAACAGGATATTGATCACCAAGAATGAGACAAAGAGGTTCATCAAGATGAGGGTGTGGTCCAAGATATATGGGATGGTGTTGACTATAATAATTAAGTTGATTTGATCATCAATATGATGGTGTGGTCTGAGATATATGGGATGGTGTTGATAGTTGGAATTTGGGAAATGTGATCTTCAAGTTGAGGTGGATAGTGATAAAATTTTTGTGTATGGGTGTAGGGGTTGGCATGTGGAAATAATGTTGTTGGATGGTGTGGAATAGGTAATTTCTTGAGAATTTTTTCTCACCATTGTTGGTTGACGCTGCCATTAGGGTCATGTGCACACATATAGGACACAATTGATGTGGTGTTGAACACTCATTGTGGGTGGAGGCCTCCTTAGTTTTAGAAACTTAGGGGATGATGTTGACTATTAGTTATGGAGGAGGTTCTCACTATAGAGGGCCACATGAGATGGTGTTTGAGACCATCAATTGGGGGTTGAGGCTCACTGTTTAAATTTGAGGCCGATGGGATAAGATTATTAAAGTAAGGATCTCACCGTACCTTGGATGTTAGGATATTGATATGATAGTGTATTATTATTTATTGGAGGATGGATATCATCGTGCCTCGGGATGTCGGGTTGTTGAGCAGATGATGAATTTTGGATGAAAGTTTATGGGACTTGTGACATATTTGTTGGAAATACTATTAGAATTCTGGTTGTACATGATGTGAGGAAATATGTGGTTTTGGTTGGAATGAGGTGATAAGTGAATTATATATAGTTGAGACCAAGGGTTCTCTAGGTATGATAGATTATGGATACATCATTCCATTCCGAAATTGGCTAAATAAGGTAAACACTTACTTATGGATGATGAACACATGTGGAACATGTTATGTATTTTGATGTGTGAGTGTAGTTTCTATTTAATTATGTATGCATACAATATATAATTTTGGATGTAAGATAGGAACATGTTGGTGATGGCCTACTAAGTTTATACTCATACCCTATGTATCCCCCTTGGGATATGTGTAGAGTTTATGGTTTTGAGATCATATTGGGGAATGTTTTCATGCTCTAGACCATAGTGATCAGGGATGCATATGTGCATGGGGTGGATGGCATATAGACCATGGCGATTCTTTGCATAGAGTTGGAGTTCTCTTTGTGGATTTTGAGTACATTATTATATGATCATCCATAATAGATATTTCATGTCTATTTTTGTATGACTGTTTGACATTTATACTTTAACATATATGTATGGAAGTTTCTTTTTTCTTGTTTTTACCGTTATCTATTATTTCTTCACTAATTTTTCTATTTATTCTTATACAATGTTTTATTAATATATGAACTTTATTATTATCATCACTAGAGGGTATAATATTCCCACTATCACCAAATTAGACTCTCACTACTTATCAACAGCCTTTGGCATATGAAGAGTTGTGCCTAAGGTCTAGTGGTTCTCTGACACAAAGAATTATTTTTAAGTGGTTCCCAGGTTTGGGCACTATAAATGGTATCAAAGATGCTTATTTTCCTTTTTTATCTTACTATTTGGGTTATGGTAAACCAAAGACCAAGATATAGTTGAAACTGGGTGAAGATCCCATGATTGGGTGTTTACAATCCCATGCATAGTGGATAGAATAAGTTCTGAGGGGTGATAAATTGATGTCTTTCTTTGTACTTTTATAGTAGATTGATTTCGACCTTGAGTGTCGCACTTGGGTGTGATGTTATTAGATCATGAAATTTTTACCGTTCGACTGGTATGGAAAGGGAGGAGTATTTATGCATTATGATAGAAACATGGGCCCATATGATGTGTGTATATTCTTGTGATTATCATTGGGAACCTGCAATGCACTAATAGGGAGGGGTTGGACTATTTAAAGTGTCCAAAAAAAGATAAAAAATGTTTTCTACATATCCATTTTGGTGTAATTCTACTCTGCCATTTCAGGTATGCGGTTCTTGATGAGATTGATATGTGATTCTAGGAGTGTAAGTTATATATGATTCTTAATATGTTATGAGAATTCGTGGATAATTAAAGTGGGTGATCCATTTAAAATGTCAAAAAATCAAAACATTGGTTTCATGCATTGCCTTTTGGTGAAATTATACTCAGCCACCCTAGATTGATGATGTATAATATACATGATATGTGATTTTTGACTCTATTATGGGTAGTAAAGGGGACATGAGTTAAGATGATATGTGATACCTAAATCTGATATCGATAGGTAAAGGTCCATGACATCATATGTTATGTGATATGGGTCTAGTAGGAGAGTGTAAGGGTGGTAAAATGTGCTACCTGTTATAGCTTTCCCTATCTATGATATATATATATATATATATATATATTTGTATGTTTTGACCATGGTGTTGGGTCTTCAGTGTGATTCCACCTAGATGGCTTCTAGTGGAGCATCAAGAGGGAAGATATGTGGTGTCACTAGAGCATGCATGGGATGAGGCCCCTGAGGGTTGAGATGATCATGAGACATAGAGGCTCTGATGCAGGAGGGGAAGCCATGACAGATGGATGATTTTGGGCCATGGTTAGATGAGAAGATCAGGTAGACCTTGGTGTGAGTCATACATGGTATTGACAAGGGAGCTCAGGGAGCTATTTTGTCCATGGATTATATGAAAATAAAGTTCCAGTCTCATTACCAACTATTATTTCTAAGTAATTGTGGAATACAGGTAGTGTAGAACTGGGTTGAGTATGTGCACAATATTTTTAACCAGCTTGAGACACCCCAAGGCTAGAGGGTGAAGTTGGATACTTCTTTGCTTAGAGGACCGACAAAGTGCTGGTGGTATTTACAGGTATAGGCTAGTAGGAACGAGGGACTGACATTGAAGGATTTTGAGGCTAGGTTCTTTGAGAACTTTTTCCTGAAGACATTGAGGGTAGATCGAGCCTAGGAGTTCATGAAACTACAGTTGGGGGATACATCTATTATGAATTATGCGGAGAATTTCACAGACCTATATCAATTTTTTTCCTTCTATAGTGGGCGATGATACCTCTAGGGTGAGGCATTTTGAGGATGTTTTATGACATGCCATTTGGGTGTAGGTTAATATTTTCATGTTGACCTCATTTCTAGGGGTATTGAATTAGGCTTTTATGACCAAGAGAAACTAGATGGACCAGACTTATTTGAGCCCAATGATAATGCCATGTGAGACTAGCAATGATGCTTTGGGTAGCTGAAAGTGGGTTCGTGAGGAGCCTCAGTGGGAAAATCTGGCCATAAATTAAATTAGACCACTAAGGAATGGGTCATAGATTGTATTCTTGTAGTGTGGGAAGCCAATTCAAGTTCATAACCAATGTGAGAGACCTAAAAAGGAGTGTAAAACATGTGGCCTGATGGGGTACTTAGAGAGGTTTTGTAGGAAGACTTCTCTTGTAACTCTGAGTCAAGAACTGGGTCAGACTCATGGATCTAAGGTAAGTCCAAGATCAGCACTGGGACATAGTTTTTGGGATACTACTACGCACAAAAGTCATGGTAGAGAGAGAGACCCAGTAGTGGGGTTAGTGTCTAGTTTTTGGAGTAGCTTCATAGGGAGGTTAGGCCTTAGGCAGTCGAACTTCTTGCTATTTACATGTTTTTGACATGGAAAGGTAAGAGCAGGTCAGGGTGATGATGATAGTTAGAAGTAAGCCTTGATCGTGGTGTGTCCTTTTTTTGGTACTAAAGGATATGAGTTCATGAGGTGAATGTATTTTTGTTGAACTAACCAAGAGCTAGTTAGTATATAGTAATCAGATATGATGTGTGTTTTTTATGAGAAGCGTATGCATAAGAAGATTGATGGGAATGAGTATATATATATTAATATATGATGTGATATTTATTTTTGAGCATTAGTGTGATATAGGACACGTGAGAACCAGTTGAGATGCAAGACCTCATGGGCTTCATGTCAGAAACATGCACAAGGGGGGAATCTGATTAGCCACTAAATGAGGCTAATATTAATTTTTAACATATATAATATTCATGTGCTTTATTATTCATAAACACCATTTTTAGTTCATTTTACACATTGAACATCATTTCACATTATAATTTGTAATTCCTTCTTAAAATGCACTATTATGTGGTACATTTTTGAACATCATTTAAAGTAACCAATGATCTTGATTTTGTTTTCATATTTAATTTTCAGGTTTCTAATTATATTGGGAACAATTTATACTTGTAGAGTATTGGAAGATTCACATTGGAAGACCACCAAAATGGAATTTCATGTAAACAATCCTGGAGAAGGCAGATTGGACATCAGACCACTGATGAGAATGTGGGGTCCAACATAAAGGCTCAATGAATCCCAAATTTCGTGTTATACTAGAAGAAATATAGAGGAACAAATAATTATTCAGGATCCAGTTCTAATTCTTTCTCCATTGTGGTTATGCAGGCATCCCAATTTGAAGATAAAATTTTGGGCCAGATTCTACGACCCAGAAAAATAGCCCACTATTTTACACATATCTCGTTAAAAATAAACTATTTTGGGTTGAAACGTTACCGAAGGTTAAGGGACATCCATATATTTATTTTTGTCTTCTATGTCCTACTCCAATTTTGCCATCTTGAAGGTCTTATAGGCATATCTGTTCGGTGGAAGCAAGCTGGATGCCACCCCGGGTCAAGGGTGGAAAAGTCTCCTCTCCCTTACTTTCCACCACCCTAGGCCTACCATACTCACATGGGTTCTTTTGTTCTATTGGGAGATCTAACCAAGCCTCTAGAAATGACTATTTAAGGTAGTGGTGATGGAGTAGTTGATCATCTTTTGAGCTTTCTTTCATTGAATTTTATGCTACAATTTTGATGTCTCATGTTTTTCTTTCACATGTAAGTTGTTTTAATTCATCCTAATTTCATAATAAAAGTTGTTATTCTACTATTATTATTTTCTTCTCCATATCACTTTGATACCGTTGGTTCAGGGTGTGAATTTATTCACACCAAACCTTGTGAAATTATCATAGAACAGTGGAGTGATCGTTATTTCATTGTTTTTTTACTTCTCAAGTTCCTCCCTCATGAGTCTACTTTCTGCTTCCATTGAAACCATAGAATCAATGGAGGGATAACACACTTATGGGTTGATCCAAGGGAGTATCAAGGGGATATATTGGATGTTATTTATCACCCCATTAATTTATAATCACTTCTTTTAATTGAGATTTTTATTTGATGATTTTAAAATTCCTTCATCCATGTTGAATTTAAGGCCACACACTTCAAGTGCTAATACGAACCTTTACCTTGAAGTGCTCAAAAATTTTATCCTTTAAGTGTATAGGTGATTAGTATTAAAGGGTGTAGGTATTAAACTAGTAAGTGATGATGTTGTTTTATCTTCTTAAATGAACCCATCTCGAATTTAAGAAATTGAAATCATTAAAAAAGGAATTCATCCAATCCACCCCGAGCGATAACCTAGGATCAAATCATTACCTTAATTTGAATTAACTTAAATCTATTAGTGATCCTTTAAACCCATCAAAAATCAACCAAAGTTGGACAATTCATATAAAAAAAATCCCTAAAATTTACATGTCTGTAGGTTACTTCTTACGTCTCTGAGGATTCGATAACCCAAGCTAAACTACAAGGACCGTTCTACCTTCATCTCTTGGGTAAATTTGAGCGTGAATCAAATTTTGTCACCATTTCTGGGGACCCAAGTAATTCATCTCAACAACCATTATATTATTCCCCATTTCTTCTATTCTCACTCGAGATCTTATATCTTTTCCCTTTCTCGTTTTTTCTTTCTTTTAGCCCATGTCCGCCTATACGCGCGATAATTCAAACAGACTAGTTAGGGTGGAATGTCCTAGGGTTGGGGAGTCAAGTGAACCTAGGGGATTGTTTTCATTATATCCTAATCCTCTTTATATTACAAAGTCCAAAATTGATCCCATTTTAATGGAAGGTCTTCAAAGAAACCAACTCATAAACCTGGGTGGAAACCAAAATGGAAATCCAAATGAGGCAGCCCCAAACTTGGGGAATGCGGTCGATCAAACCATGACTGACTACCTCACACATTCCTGGACCAATTCCCCCTCATCCATTAGACATAATTCCCTATGAGATTCCAACTACATCTTTAAACCCCATGTCCTAAACCACCTTCCCACATTCCATGGAATGGAGTCTGAGATTCCCTACCTTCACGTTAAGGAGTTCAATGACATTGTAGAAAACATGTGTCCCCCACATCAACTAGAATCAGCTAAGATGATGATATTTCCTTTTTCTTTAAAGTATCTAGATAAAAATTGGCCAAACAATTTGAGACCGTCATCTATAAACTCTTGGGACCAACTAGAAAGATAATCCTACAAAAAATAATTTCCCCACCACAAAACAATTTCACTAAAAAGATTATCAAAAACGTTTTTGAAAAAGAGGGAGAGTCATTCTATGAAACATGGGAGAGGTTAAAAGACACTCTAAACATGGTTCCACACCATGGTTTTTATATTCCTGAACAAGTGATAATTTTCTATGAAGGGTTGGGTCCGGGGAACAAACAATTCATTGACAAGATGGGTAATGGAACCTTTAAAAACCAAGCCCCAAATGATTCCTATGAGTATTTGGAAAGCCTTGCTGAACAAAACCAAACATGGGGAACTTCACCTTCTTCTGAAAACCCACAAAGAACTACTAGAATTCATACACTTAGAGAATAGGAAAGCCTTAGGGCTAAAATCGCAGTACTCTCTAGGAAGGTTGAAGAGATAGACCTTAGGAAAGTCCATGAAATCCAAACTGTAGACCCTGTTTGCAAAATTTGTGACAAACATGACCATAATATAGACAACTTCCCAACCATTCCATACATCAAGTATGTTATTTTAGGAGGACCCCCAGTAGATGTAAATGCGTTGAAATTTCAAAATCCTCAATACCAAAACAACTTCAACCCAAGGTATAATGACCACCCAGGATTCTGCTGGATAGATTATCAACAACCTAGCCAACCACAGGGACAAAATCCTTACCCCCATAAGAACTACCAAACCCATAACCAGTTCCAAACAAACCTATCCAATACCAACAGCCACCAGTCCATTTTCAACAAACCATCCCACCTCTAAAATATCCCCCTTGGATAAACCAATTTTCTCAAGAACCAACCCAAATTGTTCCACAAAGCCTACCAGAACAACTGTGCAAACAAATGGAGAGGATGAACTTGGAAGTCTCTTACTTAAAAAAAGAACTTCAAACCATAAAAACTAGAAAGGCACCCATACCTACTCAGTTGGTATCATCCTCAACTTCAAGGGGAGATTCAAGATGTACTCAAACAACTCATGAACAACTAAAGGCTGTGAATTTTTTAAGAAGTGGAAAATCAATTGAGAAACCTAAACAACTAATTCAGAACCCATCTGAAGCTTCAAACTCTAATTAAAATTCAAATGAACCACAATATCAAACTGAGGAAACTAATAACAATGTGAAAGAAACAACTCTTCAACAAAAAACCCCACAACCTGGACCATTTCCTCAATGCATGAGGAGGAAAACCAAGACTGAATTGAGTGAAACATTGAGGGAAATCTTCTCACAAGTCAAGTTGAACATTCCCCTTCTCGATGAAATCCAAACCATACCTGCCTACTCAAAGTACCTTAAGGACTTGTGCACTTTTAAAAGAAAATTTTAACATAAAAACCAAGTCCTTTTGGCTGCTAATGTGAGTACCACAATTCAGAGACACATTCCTCCTAAGTTGAAAGACCCGGGTTTCCCTTACATCAATGTTGAACTAGGATAGAGAAAAGTTGTCAAGGACTTGTGTGGCCAAGGTTCTAGTGTCAATCTCATACCATATGCTATGTACTTCCAGTTAGGCCTAAAGGATCTCCAACCCACATCTGCACACTTCAACTTGCTGATCATAGCATTAGGGTTCCAAAGGGGATTTTAAAGGACGTTCTGGTAAATGTTGAAAACTTCATCTACCCTACTGACTTCATTTTCCTTGAAAGCCATAAAAACTTAGGAAATAAGGAACAAACCCCAATCATACTTGTTTGTCTCTTCCTTGCAACAATCATCTCTGTTATCTGAGTCCGAAATGGGAACATGACCCTCACCTTTGGCAACATGAGTCTAGAATTGAACATCTATATTGAAACCTAAAAAATTGGGGATGATGAGGACATTCATGAAGTAAACATGATAGGAAGAATTGATAATGAATCCATAGAACATCAAGGAATATTTGATGGATATTTAATTCAGGATGAGATTGAATTCCTTTGTTCACATGAAGGAATTTTATCTCCTTGGCTTGAATCATTTTAAAATTTCTCTTATGATGAAGTCTTAGGCCTAACAATTATTGAAACCTTTCAGGAAAACACTTTCATGAAGACCACTCCAACTTCTTTCCCTAAATATGATCAAGCCAATCTAGTAGCTAAAACTTCTACATGTGTGGAATCAATCCTATCTAAAACTCTAGGAAACAAAATTGATCTTGATCCAATGTCCCAATCTTCTGCTGAAATTATGAACCCACCTGATCTTGAATTGAAGGAACATCCTACTGCACTCAAGTATGCCTTCCTAGGGGACAATCAAACACATCCTATTGTTATTTATTCTTCTCTTGAAGCCAATCACGTGAGGATGATTTTAGATGTCCTTAGGAAACATAAGAAAACCATTGGTTGGACCCTATCTGATATTCCTGGAATTATCCCACTTATCAGGACTCATAGAATTGTTTTGGAATATGATTCAAAGTCATGTCGTCAACCTCAACGGTGACTCAATCCCAATCTCATGGAAGTAGTGAGAAAAGAACTTCTAAATTTTTTAAAATATGGTATCATCTATCTCATAGCTAAGAGTGAATGGGTCAGCCCAATCTAAGTGGTTCCCAAGAAGGCAGGAATCACAGTGATAACCAATAAGGATAGAGAGATTCTTCCAACTAGGGTGAGTAGTGGATGGAGAGTCTGCATCGACTATAGGAATCTAAACTCATTTACCAAGAAGGAAAATTACCCATTACCTTTCATTGACCAATTCCTTGAGAGAGTGGCAGGTCATGCCTTCTACTATTTCTTAGATGGGTACTTGGGGTACAATCAGTTTGAGGTATCCCTAGAGGATCAAGGGAAGACTACATTCACCTGTCTATTTGGCACCTTTTCCTTCAAATACATGCCCTTTAGGTTATGAAATGCCCTTGGAACCTTCCAGTGGTGCATGATGGGAATATTCTCAAACATGGTAGGGGATTTTCTAGAGGTCTTCATGGATGAATTCTTTGTGTTTGGGGATACATTTGAGGGATGTCTGAGGAATTTGGAGAGAGTCTTGTCAAGTTGTGAAGAAAAGAATCTGGTCCTAAACTGGGAAAAATGCCATTTCATAGTTAAATAAGGACTAGTTCTAGGCCATATAGTCTCAAGTAGGGGGATTGAAGTTGATAAAGAAAAGGTTGAAATCATTCGTCACCTTCCATAGCCCATAACTGTCAAGAAAGTGAGGTATTTCTTAGGACATGCTGGTTTCTATAGAAGATTCATCAAGGAATTTAGTTCAATCTCCCATTACCTTTGTTCTCTCCTAGTAAAGGATACTCTATTTGTTTGGACAGAAAGTTGTGAGGGTTCATTCTCAACCCTCAAATCCTCTCTCACCTCTCCTCCCATTATGAAATCTCCAAATTGGAACCTTCCTTTAGAACTTATGTGTGATGCCAGTGACTTTTTTGTAGGATCCGTGTTAGGACAATGTTGTGATAAAAATTCTTATGTCATTGCTTATGCAAGAAAATCCTTAAATTATGCCCAAATCAACTACACCACCACTGAAAAGGAGTTACTTTCTATTGTGTTTGCCTTAGAGAAGTTTAGGTCCTACCTCTTAGGATCCCCCATCACTGTGTTCACTGACCATTTTGTATTAAAATACCTCTTCCAAAAACAAGATGCAAAGGCTAGACTGATTAGGTGGGTCCTTCTCTAACAAGAATTTGACCTCACAATCAATGATACAATAGCCATTGAAAATATTGTAGTTTATCACATATCCAGGATAGAATTAAAAGGAAACTCAAATCACCTTTCTATGTCTAATTCATTTCCTGATGAACACCTATACTCTATGAGTGACTGCCCTTGGTATGCTGACATAACCAATTTCATAGTTACATGAGTAATTCAAAAATTCATAGGGACTCAAGCTCGAAGTAAATTCCTTTATGATGTTAGAAACTATGTGTTTGATGATACATACCTCTATAAGTTCTTCCTTGACCAAGTCATTAGGAGGTGTGCCCTAGAATCTGAACAAGAGTCCATCCTTAAATTCTGTCATATTGAGGCATGTGGAGGTTACTTTTCCTCTAAGAAAACATCTGCTAAGATTATTTAGTGTGGTCTCTTATGGCCCACCCTTTCAAGGTAATCCTACACATTTTGTAAAAGCTGTCCTAGGTGTCAACAAGTAAGGTCCATCACAAAAAGGAATCAAATTACACTCACTTCCATCTTAGTGGTTGAAATCTTTGAATGTTGGGGAATTAATTTCATGGGTCCCTTACCAAACTCTAGGGGATTTATTTACATTTTCTTAGCTATTGATTATCTATCAAAATGGGTTGAGGCAATTCCCACAAAATCCAATGATCATCAAACTATGATTAGATTCCTAAAAGAAAACATCTTCTCTAGATTTGAAATTCCAAGAGCTATCATTAGTGATCGCGAAACTCATTTTTGCAATCGTCCATTCTAATCACTCATGGAAAAGTATGTAATTTCTCACAAATTTTCCACTAATTACCAACCATAGACCAATGGTCAAGCTGTGTTATCCAATCGAGAAATCAGAAAAATTCCTAAGAAAACTATTAAACCATCCGGGAAAGATTGGTTAAGAAAACTCCTAGATGCTCTTTGGGCCTATCGAACCGCATATAAAACCATTTTAGGAATGTCCCCATATAGGTTGGTTTGTGGTAAAGCATTCCATTTTCCAGTGGATATTGAACATAAGGCTTTTTGGGCAATTAATAAAATGAATTATGACCTCTCATTGGCCGAAACAAAAAGGAAATTAGATCTCAATGAACTTGAGGAACTTAGGATGGAGGCTTATGAAAATTCAAGGATCAATAAAGCTAAAGTAAAAGCCTACCAATCTCAAAATATTAAAACCAAACACATTGTTCCGGGTAAACCTATTCTTTTGTATAGTTCAAAACTTAATTTACACCCGATAAAGTTGAGGTCTAGATGGTCAGGTCCATACATAGTGTATAAGGTGTACCCCCATGGGGCTGTAGAAATTAAAGATCCCACCAATGGTGAAACCTTTAAAGTTAATGGTAATAGAGTCAAACCATTCATTGAACCATTCCAAAAAAAAAAGAATTTGATGAAAACTTGTGTGAACCAACCTTAGATGAGGAAAATACTTAAATAATTAAGGGTCTAAGTTAAGCTAGCGACATTAAACCAAAGCGCTGCATGGGAGGCAACCCATGATTTTCATCTTTGCGAATCATTTTTTTAAATAGGATTAATGAATCATTTTTATATTTAAAAAAAATATACTATTGACCTGTTATTCTATTATGAGTATGGATGGGTATGAAATGGGAGCACCATATTCATCCGTGTCACGTTGTGTGATCCTTAAGTAATTCCTTACCCAGAAATTTAAAAAGAAGACAATTTATCATCAGTTTATTTTATTTTATGTGTTTATAGGTTAAAATAAAAATACAAAAAAATAAATAAAAATAAATAAAAATAAAAAAAGGGACACATCGTAGGTTGTGGGTCAAACCCTGTCACAACCGGCGAAGCCACGAGGAATCGAACCCGGGACCGAAGGGAGACAGGGGGCGCACTTACCACTGACCTATGACTTATTGTGCTTACTTATTCTATAATTTGTATATATATATACCTATATTTTATTTATTATTTTTTTATAAATATATATATATATATATATATATTTGTTTTGTTTTGTTTGTTTTTTTTCTTTTTTCTTTTTTCCACTAGGGAACTCTGCAAGTGACATGGATATCAAAGGACTAAATTGGAGCAGCAAGAACCTCAACATCAACCACCAGGTGACCTCATTCCATGATCCTCATATGTCAATTTCTGTTTTGAACTTCCCTTATCTATCTATACTCTTTCTAAATTTTCTTTTCTTCAAACACTGGGGATAGTGTTATTTTAAGTTGGTGGGGGAGATGAAATAATTTTTTTTGCTTTTGTGAAAAAAAATGATTTGAAAAAAAATGTGTGTAAATGGAAGGAAAAAATCCTTTAACTTTGAACATGATAATACACATTGAAAACTTTGAAACTGAATATCAAATAATTTAGCATGCCTTGATTTTGATTTTAATCCATGTATAATTTCCTGAGCATAGATTTTGGAAAGTGTGGCTGTCTAATGTGATATTTCATGGTTTATATTTTCATCCAAATAAAAGAAATCACAACTCACATCCTTTGGATAGTGGGGTATTAGTTTGAGTTCATGGGGTCCCCCAAATAAATATCATAGGTTTGGTGATCATTTTAGTTTTAATATGAGTATTAAATAAAAAAATTATAAAAAAAACAATAAATTTGCGCGTAGAGAAATTAAATGACCTAATGTGTGGCTTTAGGAACTTGGGGATTGTGAATCCATAGTTGTTTGGCCTAGAGTTAGTAATTTTATCTCTATTTTTGGTAATTTGAATTGGTTTTTGACTGATTTAACTCGAGATGATTCCTGAGTATGTGGGCTTCACTTGGTGCCCTAAGGTCTTTGACCTGGGTGTCATTAGGAAAGTCTCGCTACAGGGGTTGATTCTTTTGAGTGTAATTTCAATTACCATGGAAAAATTGAAAAAAAAATAACCCAATAAAAAATTTAATACTCATCTTAATATTGAAATGTGATTCCACCTAGAACTTCCATCATTTCCCCCTTGAATAAAGATGAACCCCCATGTCTATTGTGATACACAACACATCCTCATACATAATTGATATTGGATGAAATATGGAAATGAATTTGAACAAAGGAATGGGATTGGGATTAGGATCTTCTTATCAAACTATCATGTATTAAAATATTTTTATGGGTTTCATGATTGTTTGGTATAAGGGTTTTTGGTGATCATTGTGTATTAAAATGTTTTTGGAAAATGGAATTATAATTTCATACTGTTGAGATATATTTTGCTCGGGACTAGAAAAACTCAAGTTGGGGGTGTGATTAGACACTAAATGATGCTAATATTCATTGTTAACATATATAATAGTCATGTGATTTAGTATTCATAAACACCTTTTTAGTGCATTTTACACTTTGAACACCATTTCACAATATAATTTGTAATTCCTTCTTAAAATGAACTATTATGTGGTACATTTTTTAACATCATTTAAAGTACCCAATGATCTTGATTTTTTTTTCATATTTATATTGGGAAAAATTCATAATTGTGGAGTGTTGGAAGATTCACATTGGAAGACCACCAAAATGGGATTTCATGCAAACAATTCTGGAGAAGGAAGATTGGACATTATCCCACTTATGAGAATGCGGGGCCCAACATACAGGCCCAATGAATCCCAAATTTCGTGGGATGCTAGAAGACATATATGGAAACAAATCACTATTAAAGATCTAGTTCTAATTAGGCCTCCATTTGGGTTATTATGGCAGCCCAATTTTAAGATAAAATTATGGGCAAGATTCTGCGGCCCAGAAAAACAACCCACCATTTTACACATATCTCGTTAACCATAAACTATTTTGGGCGGAAACTTTACAGAAGGTTAGGGTAAATTAGGATATTCATTTGTTTGTTCTATGTCCCACTCCAATTCTACAATATAGAAGGTCTTCCAGGCACATCTGTTTGGTGGAAGCAAGCTAACTGCCACCCCGAGTCAAGGGTGGAAAAGTATCCTCTCTCTTACTTTCCACCACCCTATGCCTACCATACTCAAGTGGGATCTTTTGTATAGTTGGGAGATTGACCAAATACTCTATAAATGCCTATTTAATGCAGTGGTGGTGGAGTATTTGATCATCTTTTGAGCTTTCTTTCATTGTAATGTTATGCTGCGATTTTGATGTCTCAAGTTTGTCTTTCACATGTAAGTTGTTTTAATTCATTCTAGTTTCTTAATAAAAGTTCTTATTCTACTATTATTCTGTTCTTCTCCATATCACTTTGATACCGTTGGTTTAAGGTGTGAATTTATTCACACCAAACCTTGTAAAATTATCACACAATAGTGGAGTGATCGTTATTTCACTGTTTTTTTACTTATCCATTTCCTCCCTCATGAGTCTACTTCCCGGTTCCATTGAAACCATAGAATCAATGGAGGGATAACGCACTTATGGGTTGATACAAGGGATTAGAAAGGGGATGGATTTAATGTTATTTATCACCCCATTAATTTATAATCACTTCTTTTATTTGAGAATTTTATTTGATGATTTTAAAACTCCTTTATCCTTGTTGAATTTAAGGGAACACACTTCAAGTGCTAATACGAACATTTACCTTGAAGTGCTCAAAAAATTGATCCATTAAGTGTATAGGTGATTAGTTTTAAAGGGTTTAGGTATTAAACTAGTAATTGATGATGTTTTTTGATCTTCTTAAATGAACCCATCTCGAATATAAGAAATTGAAATCATTAAAATAGGAATTCATCCAATCCACCCTGAGTGATAACCTAGGATGAACTCATTACCTTAATTTGAATTAACTTAAATCTGTTAATGATCCTTTAAACCAATCTAAAATCAACCCAAGTTGGCCACTTCATATCCAAAAACAATTCCATAGAATGTATGTGTCTATAGGTTACTTCTTATGTCTCTGAAAATTCGATAACCCAAGCTAAACTACAAGGATCGTTCTACCTTCATCTATTGGGTAAATTTGAGCGTGAATCAGCATCAGTTGGGGTGTAAGACATATGTGCATATAATGAGATGCATGAATCTTGGGTATCAGGTGCGACCCATGTGGAAAAACCATTTGGTTCATTAAAACCGGTTAAATTACATTTTTAACCCTCCCCAATATTTCCTTCCTTCACTTTTCTTTTCATCCCATTTCATGCAGCTCCTCCTATAGACGTGGGAGCTTCTCCTACTCCTATAGGCTTTGGCCTCTTACCTTAGTTTGATATTTTAATTGAATTTTGTTGAGTGTGATGTATGCGTAGCGGTAATTTCATAACTCCTCTTACTTATATTCTTCATTAATATCAACATACAAAATTCTAGATCCATGTGATCTCTTTTACCCTATTTTCAACGGTTTCTTTTCTAAAATCCCAAATTCTCTCATCATGGCTCGAATTAAAGGTCGATATTAAATGAGAGATCACCTATGAGTCTAATATATATGGTTCCTAGGTTTATTTTTAAATATACAGGATTTATGGGGTGCGTTATTAAAAACACATATGTGGGTTTTCCAGGTGAGACCCTTAATAAAATTTTCTTGTTTCAAATTATTTCACTGATGTTATGAGATGCCGATGGGCATGTTGTTGCCTCTTTAAATATGATAAGATGATTATGGAAATTGTGTTTGGTTAGATAGGTTATGAAAATTATTTAAATTGTTTAAATTAATTAAATATAATATGACTATATGTCATACCCTGACCTTGGATACTCCTTTATTTTATTATTTTCTTAATCTTGGATCTTTTTTGGTTGAGGTTCAGGTAGATCCCCAGTTGAAATTTTCAAATTTTTGAGAGTATTGGTGAATTTTAGACTATGAATGGGCATCACATGGTAAGTTGAAACCATGAAGGCTAACCCAGGTAACCATGTGGAAGGTGTTGGAGGTGGACATAATCTATTATACAGTTTGGACAAGGTAGGTCAAACCGTGCAGGTTGGTCGTGCAATTAGTTCCCTCATGGGAAGTGGTTACCACACGGTTGGCTTACGGTTTGGTAAACTGTGTTCCCAAATCATGAAATCATACCATATATTTAAAACTTCATGATTCATAATCTACCCTCTCACATTTTACCCAAATTTATACCCCCTCTTCTAGAGTTGGTTTTGGCGCATGAAGGGAGCCCTATATCCCCCTCCTTGGGTCCTGCTCCTCTGTGGATCCATCCTTGAAGTCCCAAGGCATGATTTTAGGGGTTTTTTCAACTTATCCTCCTCCTCTCTCTATCCCTCTTGATTTCAAGGATTTTATTAAGGGGTTTCTATTTTTTTCGAACTGTAATGGCTAGGGTTGATGTTTGGATCATTTTTCTTGATTTTTAGGGTGTGTGAATTGAACTTCATGATGTTTTATTCCCCCTTTAAGAGTTTCAACACATTCACATGCCATTGAGGTAGACGTCTACCTTATTTTTTTCCGATGCATTCTGTTGATTCTTGGGTTCCTTCAATTAATTTTTAAACATGATTCTCACCTTCATAATGTACATGGTTAGTATATCATGGTGTTTTCTTATTGGTAGAAATTTCTAAAAATGGGTTTTGATTTGATTATTTACTTATGAATATTTTTATATACTCTAAATGTGTTTGATAAAATATTAATTGAACCTTTAAAGGTAAAATTGGAGAATTTGAGTGTTGTTTCCCCTTATAAATGTTTTATTAAATTGATTGGATTGTTTTTGGGTTTGATATGTGGAACATGGTGGTTTTCATAATGTGGTTTATTGTACTAGTTGGGAAGTATGTGATGTTTTCTTAAAAATGGTTTGTGGAAAATCTAATTCTAGTATTCCATTGGATGTGGGAACATCCATGTGTGCCCAAAGTGCACACATGGATGGGAACACAAGTGATTATGGCCCTACCTTAACACAAAACCTAGTTTTAAAACACTTGGGTGATTCTTTTAAACTCATGGTGTTTAATTAAACCCCCATTTTCTTATAAAATAACCAAGGGTATTTTAAAATGTTATGTTTTATATTATAACCCATTTGGTATTTTTTAAAAGATAATTGGTTTCTAAATGATATGGAAGGCCGATTGACATCTTTAAGTGTATTATGTTTTCAAATTGGTTGTTGAAATAAAGTTGGATTTGGAGTAAAGTCCCATTGGTCATTTTTTCTTTTTAAAGTGGCTGTTTGTATTAATATTGAAAAATGGTTGATAAATGTTTTGAATGTGTATTTGAGATGGAGATGATATAAGGCCCAGTTGGCACCTCGTAACATTGAGAAACGAATGTGATTTTGAAAATATGAATGCCTGATTGGAAACTTGATATGTTTGAGAAAGGTTTTCTGAGATTATGTGATATGAAGGAATGGTTGGAACTTATAAATGACTTATTGTATGATGAGGACACATATTGGGGATTTTCCTTTATGGGTTATCATATAGGTGGTGTCAGTATTTTAGGTAGGTAAGTACAATGATGATAGGTAAGGTGAGTCACTTATGCGAGGGCCTCCTACTTACATAGTACAATTTTACCATGAGTTTCCTGGGCATATTTTAGAGGGTCAAGTGATATTTTCTGATCAACCCTGATTAGATGGGGTTGGTACTTCTTGGATTAGCTGAGAGTCCAGGTGAGACGTGCCACTAGATTGGTTAGTTTAGGGTGGACAATTGGTTATTGACTAGGGAGATTCACCATATGCCAGCAGGTGGTTCTGAACAGAGTATATCTTGGGATTGATCAAGGAATGTTTATAAAATTCCTATTGTTACTATTTGTATGTGATATTTTACTTTTTATTAAAATTGATTTTAGTTTTCACCACTTATTTATTATCATCACAACCTATTTTTGTTTGTCTGGGGACTTATAACCTGTTATTTTTTTTAGCATATCCTAGTATTTGTTTCATTTGGAATTTTACTTGGGTTCAGGTTTCCAAAATGATAAACTTTTTTGAATTTTTAAAAACATGGTATGTGTTATTTTGAAAAATAGGAAGTTGTTTTGTTTATATAAAATGATAAAAACATACTTTCCTAAATGAATTTTTAAACTACTCTTAATAGACTACTTGTAGGAAAGGAAAAGTATGTATTGTTTTGTGGTTTCCTATTGATCTATTTATCTCACACCCTACTTGTGCCATTCAGTGTTGGTAGACCTGAGCTATTTTTTAGGTTCAGGTTCCTGGTTCTTGTGCTCATTGTTTGAGTGGTTTGGTCTTGTGGTTGGTGGTGACCAAGAGGTCACATGGAGATCATGGTAGCATGGTTCAATTTTAGTTTTTGTATTTAGTTTTCCATTTGTTTAGCTGTTGTTACCGAACCTATTTATATATTTATCTAGGATTTAGTTTTTAGTTCTACCACTTTTTTGGTTTTATTTATTTGATTCTAGTTATTCTTTGGGATGAAATCATTCCCACATGGATTTCATCTGATGCCTGACATTAGTTTCCAGACTGTGGGGATTGGGAAATTCCTTCGGTTCATGTCTCAGACTGGGTTGGGTGTCCAGGTTAGATGGAATCCTAGCCTGGTTCATGACAAAATGGTATTGGAGGAGGTAGTTATTTGTTATTTTAGGGTCAAATAGATTGGGGGTTAGGATTTTCAGGGCTCAGGAGGTAGGTTATGGGTTAGTTCTTGATCACTACCACTCATTAAGAGATCCAATTTTCCAAGGGTGGTTTAGGAATTTAGTTTTTGTCTTGTTTGAGTTTATTTTGAACTAAGGAATAAAAATAAAGGTGAGCTGGTGTCATGCCGTGATATCACATGGATTAGTGACCCATGTGGAGTCCAAGTACACGGTTCAATATCTTCCTAGATATTGATGCTTACTTGGGGCATGGATCACTAACATGTCACCAATTTGAGAATAGACATTATTTCCTCATTCTGGTGGTTTGGAATGAGTCATTATTTTTTTTGGTCTTGTTTGATGTGAGTAAGCTTATAAAATTAGAAACAACTTTTGAAAGGGAAATGATTTCCTCCAAATGGTTTTGCATTGAAAAAATGGGTTTTAAAAAAGAAAGTGGTTTGGTTTAAAAATATGGTGCATTTTTAGAATTGATAAGGAAGTGGAATGGGTGAGACCCTTGGTCTTCCATACAGATGCTCGCATATGTGCAGGTATGTGTGGAAAGTGTGTGTTGGAATGTGTGTATGGAAATGGATGAAAACATATGTGATGGTTTTTTGGAAGCCATGCGCATGTATTTGAAATCAAATTCTTGGAATTATTTTTCCCAAGTTATTTTGAAATTGAAAAATGATTCTAGAAATTGGTTTTTGTTTTAGAATGTGGGTTTTGTTTTGTGGGAGTGGATTTTGTTTTTCGAAAAGTGGTCTTGAATAGGGAGGTTTTGAAAATTTAAATGAAAATGGGATTTTTAAAAATAAGAATATCAATTGTGCTTATATATGTTTGGCTTCAGAGCCTAATATTTTTTCTTGAGGTGCTCTTTTGAATTGTTCTTTGGTTTGATATTGGTTTTAGTTTTGTGTTTCTCAAGTTATTCAGAATATGCCGCCCAGAAAGGTCCGCAAAGTTTATAGTGAGTCATGCTTAGTTCCTGATTCTTCTCAGTTTTTTCCTAAATTTCATGGTAATAAAGGTTCACTAGAGGCATTGGAGTGTCTGGAAAAGGTTGATCATGTGTTCAGACTATTTAGAACTCCCTAAGCTGTTAGGGTTCATGATATTTTGTGTTTTTTGAAGGTCCTGCCTTAGATGAATGGGATTTGTTTTCATTGACTTCGACACAAGTTAGGATGACATGTGAAGTGTTTAATTCTATCTTTTTTAATGGTTTATACCTGAGGAGGTGAAGATGAAGAAGAGGTAAGAGATCATGAGTATTCAATAAGGCCAACAGGCAGTGGAGGTTTATATTGAACACTTCAAGAATCATTCCTTCTTTTCTCTGGAGTTGGTGTCCTAGGATCTATTGAAGACTTATATATTTATTAGGGATCTTCATCCTAAGATAAAGGTGCAAGTACTCTCCTCAAAGGATCTTCCTTTATAGAAATTGGTGGATGAATAATTTTTATCCAAGTTGGTTACCAAAACGTAGGCAATTAGAAATATGGTGTCTCTTGTTGCTTGTGAAGGTTCCCCATCTGGAGAGGAGTATGTTCCAAAGGATCATATTATTGAGAAGTATCTATTGTTGGATCTAACTTCTCATTAATTAGACCAATAAATCATGTGTTTTCTGTGTGATCGGTTCAGGCATACAAATCCATCCTTCTGTAATCCTTCAAAGACTTTCCTTAATTGTGGTCGTTTGGGTCATCTGGAGAATTTTTGTAGGAAACATTTCCCAAAGAAGAATAATCCTTGAATAAAGGATGTTAATTCCTAATTGTGAGGTAGTATATTCTTCAATCACCAGGGATCAAACCATAGGCCTCGAAGTGAAACTTGCATGTAGTCAGAAATCCTTGGGGGGTGTGGGTAACCTTTTTACAGTTTTTGTCACTTGGGTTGGGATGGAGACATTTGAAATTTCCTTATCTTCTTTCTCGCTGTTGTTATAGGTTCATGTTTCATTGTGAAAGTGTAATGGAATTGTTCTATCTTAATCTTATTAGTTGTGTTTATCTGAATAAATCTCTTTAAATCATTGTCCTTATTTGAGTGTGCTCATTTTTAGGTGCTTGAGTTTTTTGGAATTAATGGGTTTTGGTTTTGGTTCATTGTCAAGATGAAGTTTCTTTCATGGGTTTCCTATAGTGTTTATGGTTCGGGTTTTGTGAGAAGTTCATAGTTCTATTGATGGTATTGTTTCAATCATTCTAAGGATTTTGTGTCTGTTGTGATGGGAGTTCCTGGTCTTGATGTGGATGTTGCATGATTGACATGGACAAGATTGGGTTAGCTCGTGTTGTGAGTTATCTATTTTCTTGGATATGTCAGATGATCTCTTATGGTGTGGGAACCTTTTTCTGTTCTCCCCTCATTCCTGTGTTATGGATTATTTTTGATTAGTCATGTGTGACTAATGGAGTAAAAAGGGCCACCCAAAGGTTTGTGAATTTTTTTTTCTGGTTTTGAATGGATATGGATTCATGTTTTGGTTAAATTTCGGCTAGGTGAATTTTTGGGTGTAGAAAGTGTTTGTGGTGGATAGAATTGTCACACCCCAACCATTGACACTCCTATATTTTATTCTTTTCTTGATCTTGGACCTTTTTGGTTGAGGTTAGTGTTGATCCCCAGTTGAAATTTTTGAATTTCTAATAGTCTGGGTGATTTTTGGCCTATGTACGAGCACTACACGATTATTGGAAACCATGAAGCCCAGCCTAGGTAACCGTGTAGTTGGTCCTAGAGATGGACAAAAGCTACCACACAGTTTGTGTATGGTATGTCAAACTGTGCAGGTTAGTTGTGCATATAACAAATCATACTTTACATACATTGATATTACTTCAATGTTAAAGAATATTCATTAAAAAATATAACAAATCCATGACAGGACCATATAGGTACAGTGTCTTTAGAAACTAGGAAACATAAACAACTGGATTATAAGACATCTTCACTGTCTTTCACTTATTTCATCATAACTACACCCTTTTTGATATATCTTACTTAATACTATTCTTCAGGACCTAGAAAAAAGAAACATATGAAAGGGTGATATCAGATTCTTAGTAAGGGTAAACAAGAGAGATATCAATCATATCATAATCGTAAGACATAAGAGCATAACATTTGAAAATCTTATCTTGCATTTGAAATATTGTGAAATATTTCCATGGGATCAATCATGAATATTCATAAGAATAAATTAACGTAATCCCAAAAGTCATAACATAATAATTGATTTTTAGCATATAAATAAGCATAGAAAATCATTTTATATTAGGCATGGCTCATTTCCAATACCATCATAGCATACAATGTCCATTACTAAATTGAGGTCACTCCTCATTCTATCCCTTTACCACTGAACCAATATCATTTCTCATTCCATCCATGTCTATATAATGAGATATAAATCTTTAAAAAATGAATTGGAGGGAGATATAGGTCCCAACCATCTCACAATGAAATCATTATTACGTGTGCTATATAAATCATTCCTCATAACCCATGGAATAAAATGGGTTTATTTAAACATAATTCCACCATAACATAATCAATGTAAAACAAATGGATTTCATAAATAAAATTCCATCATAAAAAAAATAAAATCATATGAACAATAAATATATTATACTTGAAACATAAAAAATCTTAAATAATTAAATCTTAGATGGAAAATAATTTTGGTGTTACACTCGTAATTAATTCTTGAGGAAAATATCCTTTCTTTTTAATTTTTTTCTTTTCTTATAACAACATGTAATTTTAAAAGAAATGAATTTCTTTAAAAATAAACTTGAAAACTTATCAGATAAACTTTATGTATATAAGGCGTTATAAAATTTTAAAAATCCATTCCTGTCGTTTAAGTTAAAAAAAACATTCTCCTCATACTTTTGCCGGAAAAGTCAAAAAGTACATCGTATCAAATAACAAAAAAATTCCTTTCATATTGTTTAATAAAAATTAAACAATGCGTAGAATTGACTTTAGAAAATTGTAGAAGAATAGAAATAGTATTACACATTTAGGAAATATGGACATGGATGATAAATATACCCTAGTAAATACTTACGTATAAACAATCTCGGATAACAATAGGATTACGAAATTAACCCTTACCTTTTAGGTATGATTTCATTTGTATATATCCGAACATACTGTATAATGATTTAAATTCTGTAATTGAATTATTTTAGAATGATAGTCATTTTTATGATATCATATATGATCAAATTATCATCCGTTTGTTAATAACATTTCATTATTACTTGTTATTTGGGTATTAACTACTTCATTTTCTTATGAATGTTTTGTTAAATAAGTTCTGGTACTCCTTAATAGGTCATAGTTATATCATTAAAAAATTATATTAACATTATATATATCTTATTTATTCATTCTATACATTTACATAATCATTATTTAATGAATATCATGTAGAATGTATCCCATCACAATGTGGAGACGGTAGGCCATACGTACGCATGAGCGACGATATCATTCCCATAATTGTTGAATGGTATTGAAGTGAATGGGGTATTATATTTCAGAATAAATATAATTTTATAATAATCATATATATTTATAATTTCCATAATTATACCCATCCAAGTAGGAAGATGGTGAAAAATAGATTACACTACGGCGTGGAGAAGATAAGCTGTATGTATGCATGCGTGGTGATTTCATATTCTGTAGGATGGATAGAAAGTGGAATATTGTTGTTACACAATAATAATAACATCTCAATATTTATTTTATACTGGATTTATTACTTTATAATCAAACAACTCAAGAAGAGGAAGTATAATAAGAAATAAGTTCGAAAGAATCAGTAGAGGAGATTACCTCTTCTTCGACGTGCTTCCTCTAAATCTCTTCTTAGAGCACAAGAGTTGGTCTTTGAAGAATACCAGAACCTATATAATGTAACTATGAAATCTAAAAAGGGAAATGGGTATGGGATGGATGGTATGGAAGGCTCAAAGTGAATTTAAGAGGTGCGGTAGGAGGTTCCCTTTTATAATTGAAGTGAGTGGCACTTTTGGGATCTCAAAAAATATTAATTTATAATAAAATCAAAACCAATAAAAAACCAATAAAATGTCCCAATTTAGAATATGTGATTATATAGGTTTGTAATTTGATCAGCCAATATATTTTAGACAAGTTTTTATGTCAATTTAAACATTATCATTTTAAATAACACTTAGTTATTATATTTAATTTTTAAATAGGGTAACAAATATTTCAATATTAAAAGGGTTAAATATTTACTTAGTTGATGTAAATTAAACCATAAATAAATAAATTATAACATTTAGACCATATAATAATTATTATATATTTTTAATTTTTTTTAATATTTTGAGATAATTTAATAATACATTATTTTGATAAACAATCAATTTTGTAAATTTTGACACTATTCAACTCATTGATTTTTAAAAATATTAAGATAACAATTTCACTTTGAAAAAAATAGTTTATTATATTCATAATATGTAAAGGTAATATATAAAATTTATTATACTTATTAATTATAAAAATGTATATTTATTTTCTTATTTTTAATAAAATTTATTTGTTATCTCTATTAATAAAATAATTACTACATCAATTTTGTGTAATTACTTAATATACATATTTTTTGAATAAAAATTAAAAATAAAATACTATTATGAATATAAATCTCCTAGATATTGTAATAATATTTTTACTCTAAGATATATTTTAGAAAATACAACATTTAAAATGTTATACTTATTAAATTATGGAGGTGACAACTTTAACATCACTTCAAATAAAATAATATATGTGTCACAATCTATTATATAAGGCTCAAAATGGTAACTAACTAGACATTTGTATTTTTATAGTCAATATATACTCGATAAATAAGTTTTTTTCAAGTGTTTGGTTTTTTGTGTGGTTATTAGTATTTTAATAAAAATTAGTTTATTTATTTCTAATCAATTAATTATTTTTTACATCATCAAAGTATAAGTCCTTAAGGTAATTATTTATTTACTAAAAATTAAAAATAAATTCCCATGATAAATAAAAACATTTCAGATTTCAAATTAGTATTTATAATTGAATTTATCACTTGTATAACCTTATATAAAAAATGATTTAGTTATTAAAATTTGAGTGAGATATTTAATTTCTTTTTAAATGAAATAAATTAAATTTCTTAATCTCATCCAAGATGATTCCAAAGGAAAACATTTCAACAAAAGAATTATTTAGGTCAAAACAAACTCATCCATTGATATTAAGACAAGTGTTAGGGTAACTTTTTAAAATTATTCTTACCCTTAATTACCAGATTTACCCTTTTTTCGTATTGATAAAAATTACCAACGTTATTATTCATAATACTCAAAAATAAAATAAATATATTTACATAATTTGGACATAATTATTCCAAATATGGAATCAATTTTTCAAAATTCAAAATTCATAAGTTTCAGTAATTAATTTAAAATTAACCCCATTGTTGGAAAGAGAGAACGAGTTTTAAATGTTAAAACATTACATAATATTGAAATGTTTGTACATATAAATTCAATGTAAAATTAATTCTAATGACATAAGTTATATTGAATGATAAAAATATATTCAAATTATACTTTAAAACCATTAAATATTATAATTTATTCATAAAAAATATTTCGATGAAAAAAATTGTTTTAAATTGAAATTTAGTGTATTTTACTATTCATCAAAATTTGAAAGCCATCAGAAAAATATTAAAAATTAATCCAAAGTAAATTTTTATATCCCACTTCCAATGAACATGTTTATTTTTTCATATAAAAATTATTAATTTGTAAAAATCTTAATTTAAAAGGGGTTTACCATTAAAAGAGGGAAAATTTCCCTTTTGAAAAATAAGGGTTTTTATACATCAAATAGGGTTTATTTATACCCTATGACAAAACTATCTATTGGATGAATATCAAAAATATTTTATTAAGTATATAAAATATATATTTCATTAATTTTATTTACTAATATTAATTCACTAACTTTAATAATACAAAAATTTAAATATATAGTTGATTTATATTTTTCATAAATAATTGGAAGCGAATGACTTAACCATGCATTTTTATAAGTTAGTTATATTTATTACTGCTAACCTAATGGATTAGTTAAAATGGTCATTTTATACTAAGGTAATCTCATGGTTTTTTTAAATTCAAGATTGCGTGTAATGCCAGCTATAGAAGAATTAAAATTATTTACAGAAAATTTCTCATAAAAACATGCGGGTGTTACATTCTACCCCCCTTAAACTGAATTTCACCCTCAAAATTCATCACTTGGATACAAATAGATGAGAATATATCTCCCTCACCATATCCATAGGTTCCCACATAGCTTCCTCTAATTTTTGGTTCCACCACAAAACTTTAAGCAAGCTAGTGGTCTTATTTCGATGAACTTTTTATCTACGATCTAGAATCTATATCGATTGTTCTTCATAAGAAAGAACTTTATCTAGTGGTATGACTTCTGAGTTTAGTACATGTGAAGGAACAGGTATGTACTTTCTCAAGAGTGATACATATAACACATCATCGACTTGAGAGAGAGTCGATGGAATCACCAATCAATAAGCTACCTTCCTAACATGATCCAAAATTTCAAAAGGTACGATATACTTAGGGAACATATTGTCCTTTTATCAAATCTCATTACTCTTTTCTAGGGATATATTTATAGAAACACCTTTTCTCCCACTTCAAACTCTAGGTATTTTCTTCAAATTTCAGCATAATTGTTTTTGTTGATTCTGAGTTGCTCTTATGTGTTGTTGAATAGATCTGACATTTTATGCCATTTCATCAACAAGATTAAGTCCTAATAGCTTTCTTCCCCCAAATTAATCCCAAAAAGTTGGATTTCATCACTTCATTCCATATAGGGATTCATAATTATCCATCTGAAGACTTGAGTGAAATCTATTTTTAAGATAATTCCACCAAAGGTAGGTGTTGATTCCAACCACCTTTGAAATACATAGAGAAAGCTCTCAACTTTTATTATAGAGTTTGAATTGTCCTCTCAGACAGACCATATGTATGAGGATGACAAGAAGTGATAAAAATTAACTTTGTATCTAGAGCCTACTAAAGAATTCACTATAAATTCAAGGTAAACCTAGGATCCTGATTTGATATAATGGAATGTGGTACTCCATGAAATCTTACCACTTCCTTTACAAATATCCTAGAAAGCTCATTAAGAGAGAAATAATCTCTAATAGAAATTAAGTGTGCCATATTCTTAGGATGATCAACTATAAACCATATAGAATTATGGCCTTTAGATGTTTTGGGAAGTCCGACGACAAAGTCCGTAGTAATGTTTTCCCATTTCCATTCTAGTATGGTTAATGGTTGTAACATCCCTTTAGAATTCTGTCTCTCGACCTTAACTTTCTGAAAAACCAAGCACCGAGAGACATACTTGGAAACATATATTTTTTATACCATCCCACCGAAAATACTCTTTTAGGTCTCTATGCATCTTTGTTCTTCTAGGGTGAATAGATAATGAAGAACTATAGGCCTTATCCAATAGATCCTTATTTAATTATGGTATGATAGTAATAAAAACTTGATTCCTAAACCATAATATTCCATCATAATCAAGGTTTTATTCACTAACATTTCTCTCCTTTTACATCTCTACATCTTCATTCTACACCACCTAAATCTTCACTTGTATTTATGGTTAAATATTCACTTGAGAAATATAATATTTCTCCCATTCCTTTAAAATCTCAAGATCCATCCTTTGAAAATTCATAAATATTGGATCCTTTGTGATCCTCATCATGGATAGGATAGAATGGTCCTTTCGACTCAAAGCATCTACCACCTTGTTCACTTTCCGAGGGTAGTAATGTTTTGAGAAGTCATAATCTTTAATCAACTCCAACCATATTCTTTTGTGCATATTCAACTCATTTTGTGTGAAAATATAATTTAAACTTTTATAATCAATATAAACATCAAACATTTCACCATAAAGACAATGCCTCTATATCTTTAATGAAAATATTATAGCAGCTAACTTCAAATTATGAGTTGGGTAATTTCGATCATGTATTTTCAATTATTACGGGGCATAAGATATCACCATATCATTTTTCATGAGAACACAACCCATCCCCTTCTTGGATTCATCACTATAGATCACAAACCACTCTACACTACAAGTTAGTGTGAGCAAAGGTGCATTAGATAACATTCTGTTTATCACTTTGAAATTTTATTCAGATTCCTTCGGCCACATGAACTTAACTCCTTTCTGAGTCAACTTGGCGAGTGGATTTAATTAATCATGAAAAATATTTCACAAAATGCCAATAATATCCAACCAAACCAAGAAAAATTCAAACCTCAGTTACCGTTGTTTTTATTATCTAACTTTTAATAACTTCTATTTTTCTAGGTCCATAAATATCCCCTCTTTTGAAGTTATGTAACCAAAAAATGAAACTTTTTGAATCTAAAACTCACACTTGGTAAATTTTTCATAAAGATTATACTTTCTTAGGGTCTTTAGTACAATTATTAAGTGATCTTAATGTTCTTTGTTTCTCTTCAAATAGGAAAGAATATCATATATAAAGTCTACCATAAACTGTTCAAGATAGTCTCTAAAGACTCTATTCATTAGATCTATGAACATAGCAGGGGAATTAGTAAGACCAAAAGGCATAACTATAAATTCATAGTTTCCATACCTTTTAAGGAATGTCTTCTTTGGTATATCCTTTTTCTTGACCCTTAATTGATGATATCCATAAGGAAGATCAATCTTGTAAAAGTATTAAGCTCTGTATATTTGGTCAAATAAGTCATAAATACGAGGAAGATGATATATTTTTGATAGTGATCTTGTTAAGTTCTCAATAGTCATTGAAAAGTATCATTGATCCATCTTTCTTATTAACAAAAAGAATAGTTTTTCCCCAAAGTGAACAACTAGGGAATATGGATCCCTTTTAAATATTCTATTTGAGTTTCTTATTTAATTCCTATAACTTAATTTGGGACATTCTATAAGTTGTCTTTAAAACAGGTATAGCACCCGGTATGAGTTCTACAAAAAAAATTAACCTGACGATTCGGTGGAAGACCTGGAAATTCTTCTGGAAAGACCTCATCAAACTCCCATACAATGGGTGTATTATTAATTTTGAGTTTCTCCCAAAACATTTGGGATAGATAACCTTCATTTATAGGAATCAATACCCATATTATGGAATAAAGTTTCACTGTAAGGTGATACTCATCCTTGCATCGATATATGACCATATATTGACCTAGAATATAAAATGTGACTTTCTTGCCTTATAAATTGATATGAGATCCATATATAGAAAACAAATCCATGCCAAGAGTCACATTAAATTCCACTATAGGAAGGTTCACAAGATTTGTAGGAATAATTTTCCTACAAACTTCAACGGGATAATAATGATAAACTTTTGATGTGACTGTTCTTCCATTAAGAGTTCTCATAGCTAACCCAACATATAATTATTGAGGTAATATGGAGATACCCTTGGAAAATTCTTTAGAAATAAAAGAGTGTGAGGATCCAAAATAAAATAAATCATTTTCTACTTTAGAGTGGATGGTAATTGTACCTTTCACCCCTTCATTATTGTACTCCCCATCACCAATAGTGATAACATGTTACTTGACATTATCTTTGGGATTAAGAATTTTCTGATGTAAATAATCATCAATTACCCTTGGATTAGGGTATTAATTGGAATAATTCCCCATTTACTTTCACATGTAACATTTAAGTGTAGGAGGTGTATTCTTTGTAACCTTTTTTCTATTCACATCATTATATATATTTTTCCCATCACTTTAGCATTCAACTATCCGATGACCTTCTTTTAAACACTTAAAACATTTACTATCCCCTTTAAGAAAATTTCTTCCATTTTACTTTCTACACTTTTATAATAAGAGATGATTTATCTTCTTTTAAATAT
Source organism: Viscum album (assembly GCA_963277665.1). NCBI lineage: Eukaryota > Viridiplantae > Streptophyta > Magnoliopsida > Santalales > Viscaceae > Viscum > Viscum album. The sequence continues at coordinate 36,554,020 of OY728127.1, read as the reverse complement.
GGTCTTTATAATTTCCTTTCAATCCCATTTTTCTCTTCTTATCAAAACCCATAGGACTTATGGGTTACTCCAATATCCATATCAAACTTGATATCACATCAAACAATTTATTCATAGCTATTGAAGTTCCTTATGGATAATTACCTTAAAATAATTGGTTTTAAGATACCAAAGAATTGATCAATTTTACTCTCAGGTTGGATAATAATTACAGAAGTTTACCTTGCAAGTCTGGTAAAATTTTCTTCGTAGGTACCAACAAATTCATCATCCTTTTTCTTAAGTTTAAGGAACTACTTATCCATCTTTTTTCAAATAATATGTGGAAAATAATTTTTAAAAAATATGTTTTTCAACTCATCCCATTTTATAGATTCAATTTCAACTCTTTGCCTAATATTTTTGATAAGGTTACACCATTGATTAGCTTCACCTTCCAAACGATAGTCTGCTAAGATGAATTTATCATGTTCTGAACATTGGTGAACTGAAAATATCTTTTCAACAGTACTGATCCGTTATTCAGCTACTAATAGATCAGAAGACCAATTGAAAGAAGGTGGGCGATGCCTCATGAAGGAATCAACAGAATGTTGTTCCATCCTTTTACCATTTAGAAGCCCCGTATGATTCATAGCATGATAAAGTTGTGTGAGAATAACTACAAGATTTTTAATTCCATATCCCATAACATTTGGTTACTCAGGAGGAAAATCATTGCATTTCCCATCACATTTAGAATTAACACAGTTATTTTGAGTTCCATCCATTGAATAAAACCAAGAAAAATAGTGTGAGCAACACTAATCATAATAGGAAAACCACATAATAAATAATAAAATTTTAATTTAGGAAACTTTTGGTTTTATCCTAGTTTATTCATGATCATTTATAAAATACTAGGATTGTAACTTATACTTTGATACTTCTTTTGGGTTCTTACTAAGGTTTTCTCATCCTAGTTTCCAAAGTTTAACTATACCTTTCCTCTAATACTAACTATAATGACCCATACTTTATATACATTGATATTACTTCAAAGTTGAAGAATATTCATTACAAAATATAAAAAATCCATGATATAATCGTATAAGTATAGTGTATTTTGAAACTGGGAAACATAAACAACTGGTTCATAAGACATATTCATTGTCTCCCACTTATTTTATCATAACTGGACCATTTTTGACATATCTTACTTAATACCCTTCCTCATGACATGAGGAAAAGAAACATAATAAAGGGTGCGCTCAGATTCTCACTAAGGGTGAAGAAGGTAGATATCAATCTTATCATAATTATAATACATAAGAACATAACATTTGAAAACCATATCCTGCATATGAAAGATCGTGATATCATGCAATGGGATAAATCATGAAAGTTCATAGGAATCAATGAATACAATCCCAAAATTCATAACATAAGACATGATGTTTTTTTACATACACGTAATCATAGAAAATCATTTCATATTATTCATGGCTCATTATCAAGAGCATAATAGACGACAAAGTCCATTACAGAACCGAGTTCACTCCTCGTTACAGCCCTACACTACTGAACTGAGATCATTTCTCATTACATCCATGTCTATATCATGAGATATACATATTTACACAATGAATTGGAGGGAGAAATATGTCCCACACATCTCATAATGAAATCATTCTTATGTGTCCCATATAAATCATTCATCATAACCCAAGGGATAAAATGGGTTTCTTTAAACATTATTCTACCATAACACAATCCATGTAAAACAAATGGATTTTATAAATAGAATTCCATCATAAAAAAAAATAAAATCATAGGAAAAATAAGGATATTATTCTTAAAACATAACCCTGTTAAAGAATTCCATCTTAGATGGAAAATAATTTTTATGTAACAGATGAAAATAATTCTTGAGGAAAATATCCTTTCTTTTTCAAAAACATTTTATTTTCTTGAAACACCACATAATTTTAAAAGAAAACAATTTTTTAAAAATAAACATGAAAAATTTTAAGGTAAGATTCATGGAAATAAAAAGTTATGAAAGTGTAAAAATCCATTCATGCCGTATAAGTTAAAAAACATTCTTCTCGTACTTTTGCTGAAAAAATACAAAAGTACCTCGTATCGAATAATGACAAAAGTTTCATCTCACACCATTTAATAGAAATTCACCAATAGGTAAAATTGAATTTAACTTTTTTTAAAAGGATAGAAATAATATGACATATTTAGGAAATATGGACTTGGATGATAAATATACCCCATTAAATACTTACCTATAAACCATCTTAGATAATAATGAGATTGCAAAATTATCCCTTACCTTTTAGGTATGATTTCTTTTATATGTATCCAAAAATACTGTATAATGATTTAAATAATCTTGTTGACTTATTTAATAATCGTATTCATTTTTATGATATCATATATGATCAAATTATTATCTGTTTGTTAATAACATTTCATCATTACTTGTTATTTGGGTATTAACTGCTTCATTTGCTGATGTATGTTTTGTCAAATAAGATCTAGTTATCCTTCAAAGGTCATAGTTATGTTATTAAAAAATGATATTAACATTATATATATCATATTTATTAATTCTATACATTTACATAATAATTATCTAATGAATATCATGTATAATGAATCACATCACATCATAGAGATGGTAGGTCGTACGTACGCACGAGCGACGATATCATTCCCATAATTGTTGAATGGTATTGACATGAATTATGTATAATATTTAAGAATAAATATAATGTTTTAATAATCATATATAGTTATTATTTATTTCATTATAACAGTCCAAGTAAGGTGATGGTGAAAAATACATCACACCATCGTGTGGAGACGGTAAGCGATACGTATGCACACGTGGTGCTTACATTTTCCATAGGATGAATATAAAGTGGAATATAGTTATTTAATAATCATAATAAGATCTGAGTATATAGGTTATACTAGATTTATTACTTTATAATGAAATGACTCATGAAGTGCATGTATAAGAAGAAAGAATTTTTAAAGAATCGGTAGAGGAGATTACCTCTTCTTCGATATGCTTCCTCTAAATCTCCTCTCAGAGCAGAAGAGTTGGTATTTGAAGAAGACAAAAAACTTTATAATGTTACTAGAGAATATTATAATGTAAAAGGGTAGGGTATTGTTGAGAATTAAAGATCAAAGTGAAGTTAAGAGGTGATGGAGGAGGCTCCCTTTTATAATTGAGGTGAGAGGTACTTTTGGGATCTCCAAAAATATTAATTTATAATAAAATAAAAAACCATCCAAAATCCTCCAAAATGTCCCAATTTACAAGTTGATATGATATAGTGTTGTAATATCATCAAACAATAGATTTTAGACACCTTTTTTCTGTCAATTTAAACCTTATCATTTTAATTAACACTTAGTTATTCTATTTAATTTTTAACTAGGGTAACAAATATTTCAATATTAAAAGGGGTAAATATATTAATTATTTGATGTCAATTAGACCATTAATGAATGACTTATAACATTTTATACCATATAATAATTATTATATATATTTTAAAAAAAATTCATGTTTTTTAAATAATTCGATAATACATTATTTTGATAAATAATCAGTAGTGTCAATTTTGACACTATTCAATTAATTAATTTCTAAAAATATTAAGATAACAAGTTAACTTTTAAAAAACTATTTTATTATATTCATAAGAGGTCAAGGTTATCTATAAACATTATTAGACATATTAATTATCCAAAATTATATTTATTTTAATATTTTTAATAAAATTTATTTGTTATCTCTATCAATAAAATAATTACTATATCAATTTTGTGTAATTATTTAATATACTTATTTTTTGAATAAAAATTTAAAATAAAACACTATGATGAAGATAAATATACAATATTTGAAAATAATTCTTTCAGTCTAATTTATCTTTCTGAAAATACTACATTTAAAATGTTATAATTATTAAATTATGAATGTGAAAACTTTAAAATCACTTTAAATAAAATAATATAAGTGTCACAATCTCTTCTATAAGGATCAAAATGGTTACTAACTCAAACCTTGGATTTTTATGGTCAAAATATACTCTAAAAATAATTTTTTTTCATGTTTTGGTGTCTTTTAATGGATATTAGTATTATAGTAAATATTGTTTTATTGATTTCTCATTAGTTAATTAATTTTTACATCATCAAAGTATAAGTATTTAAGGTAATTTTTTAGTTATTAAAAATTACAAATAAATTTACATGATAAATAAAAAAAATTTATATTTCAAATTACTATTTATAATCTAATTTAACTTCTATATAAACTTATATAAAAATGATTTTTTTATTAAAATTTGAGCGAGACATATTTAATTTTTCTTTATAAAAAATAAATTAAATGTCATAATCTCATCCAAGTGGATTTAAAAGGACACCATTTTGACCCAAGGACGATTTTGGTAGAAATAAACTCATTCAATGATATTAATACAAGTGTTAGGGTAAATTTATAACTATATTTTTACATTTAATTACCTGATTTACCCTTTTACCGTATTAATAAAAATTACCAAAGTTACTATTAATAATACCCAAAAATAAAAAATATATATTTCGATAATTTGTAACTACTAATTTAAAATATGGAATCAATTTTTTAAAATTCACAACAGAAAATTTTTAGCAATTAATTTAAAATTAATCCCGTTGTTGGAAAGAGAGAACGAGTTTTAAAAGTTAAAACATTGCAAAAGATTGAAATGTGTTTACATCTGAATTCAATATAAAATCAATGCTAATGACATAAATTATACTGAATGATAAAAATATATTCTATTTATACTTTAAACCCATTCAATATTTTAATTTAACCATATAAATTATTTAAATGTAAAAAGTTATTTTTATTTAAAATTTGGTGTATTTCTACTATTCATCAAAATCAGAAAGTTATCAGAAAAATATTAAAAATTCATCCAAATAAAATTTTTATATCCTGATTCCAAATAATATGTTTATGTTGTCATATAAAAATTATTAATATATCAAAATCTTAATTTAAAAGGGGTTCTCCACTGAAAGGCGGAAAATTACCCTTTTGAAAAATATAGGTTTTTATACATCAAATAGGGTTTGTTCATACCCTATGAAAAAATATCAATTAGATGAATATAAAAAATATTTTATTAAGTATATAACATATATATTTATTTAATTTCATTTACTAATAGTAATTCACTGAATTTATTAATACAAAAATACAAAAATATAATTGATTTATATTTTTCATAAATAATTAATAGAGAATGACTTCACTATACATTTTCATAAGTTAGTTATATTTATTCCTACTAACCTAATGGCTATGTTAAAATTTCCATTTTATACTAAGGAAATCTCACAGTTCATTTAAACTCATGATTGTGTGCAATGGAAGATATTGAAGAATTAAAATTATTTAGAGAAAATATTTCATAAAAACATCTGAGTGTTACAGTGCGGTCAGTTCCCTCTGGAGAAGTGCCAACCATATGGTTTGCACATGGTTTGGTAAACCATACAACCAGCCTGTGAAATTGGCCAAGATCATTAAAACTAAATTTTTTAATCTATCCTCTCCCCCCTTTTACCCTAATTCAGCCCCTCTATTCTTGGGTTGTTTTTAGTGCATGAAGGGAGCCCCCTAGCCCCCTCTCATTGGCTTCTCCTCCTCCAAGGATCCATCCTTGAAGTCCCAAGGTAAGTTTTTAGTGTTTTTTTTCACTTATCATCCTCATATCTCTCTCCCCCTCTTGATTTCAAGGGTTTTATTGAGGGGGTTTCCCTTTGGATGAACCTTAATGGCTAGGGTTGATGTTTGGTTTGATTTTATTGATGTTTAGGGTGTGAGGTTTGTTCTTCAGGATGTTTTCATCCCCCTTTGAGAGTTTCTTCACATTCACATGCCATTAAAGTAGGTGTATCCATGATTTTACTTTCCTATGCATTTCATTGATTCTTGGGTTCCTTAAATTAAATTTTCAACAAGATTCACACCTTCATAATGTGCATGGTTAGTCTATCATGGTGTTTTCTTATTGGTATAAATTGCTAAAATTGTGTTTTGAAGTGATTTTTTACTTATGCCTATGTGTATATACCCTAAATGTGTTTGATAAAATGTTAATTGAACCTTTAAAGGTAAAATTGGATGATTTTAGTGGTTTTTTTCCTTAGTAATGTTTTTTAAATTGATTAGATTATGTTTGTGTTTGATATGTGGAATGTGGTGGTTTTTATAATGTGGTTTGTTGTACTAGTTGGGAAGTATGTGGTGTTTTCTTTAAAATGGTTTGGGGGAAATCTACTTGTGGTATTACATTAGATATGGGCACATCCATGTGTTCCTGGGGTGCACACATGGATGGTAACACAAGTGATTATGACCTTTCCTTAATATGAAACCCAGTTTTCAAACACTGGGGTGTATCTTTTAAACGCATGGTGTTTAACTAAACTCCCCCTTTGTTTCTAAAATAACCAAGGGTGTTTTGGAATGTTATGTTTAATATTATGGCCCATTTGGTATTTTTTATAAGATTATTTATTTCTAAATGATATGGAAGGCCGATTGGAATATTTAAGTGAGTTGTGTGTTTTCGTCTTGGTTTTTGAAATAAAGTTGGATTTGGAGTAAAATATCATTTGGTATTTCCCTTTTCAAAGTGGTTATTTGTATTAATTTTAAAAAATGGGTGAGATTTTTTTTGAAAGTTCATTTGAGATAGATATGATATATGTCACGATTGGAACCTTATAACATTGAGAAATGAATGTGGTTTTGAAAATATGAATGCCCGATTGGGAACTTGAAATGATTGAGAATGGTATTATGAGATTATGTGATGTGATAGACAAATCAACAATTATAAATGTATTATTGTATGATAGGAATTACTATTGGGGATTTATTGACATGGATTATCATATAGGTGGTGTCAGTGTTTGGTTTAGGCAAGTGTGGGGATGACAAGTAAGGTGAGTCACACGTTTGAGGGAATACAACTTATAAAATATACTTTTAACATTGGTTTACTAGGAGTATTTTAGAGGGTCGAGTGAAGATTGCTGATCAAACCCGATTAGATGGGTTGGTACCCCCTGGATTAGCTGAGAGACCAGGTGGGATGTTCCACTGGAATGATCAATTTAGGGTGACCAATTGGTTATTAACTAAGGAGCTTCACCATACATCGATAGGTGGTTCCAAACTGAGTACATCTAGGGATCACTCTAGGGATGTTTAGGAAATTCCTGTAGTTACTATTTGTATGTGCTTGTTTACTTTCTATTGCAATTGGTTTCAGTTTTCCCCGATTATTTATTTTCATCACATCCTGTTATTTTTTTGTCTTGGAATTATAACCTGTTTATTTTTTTCCAGCATAACTTGGTATTTTTTTTGGACTTTGAATTGGGTTCGGGTCTCCAAAATTATAAACTATTGTGAATTTATGAAAATGTTTCCTGTGTTATTTTGAAAAAGGGATAGTTTTTTTGTATATCTAAAATGAGAAAAACATATTTTCCTTAATGTAATTTCAATCTAGTGTTAATGGACTACTTGTGGGAAGGGAAAAGTATGGATTATTTGGTGGTTCCCTACTAAGCTATTTTTCTCACACCCTAGTTGTACCATTCGGTGTCAGTAGACCCAATATTTTTTACGGGTTCAAGTTACTAGTTATTGTGATCATTGTCTGAGTGGTTTGGTCTTGTGGTTGGTGGTAACCAAGAGGTCACATGGAGATCATGGTGTCACGGTTCAGTTTTAGTTTTTTTCTCCCTTTTGTATTTAGTTTTCCATTTTTTTAACTGTTCTAATAGAATATATTTATATATTTATTTGGGATTCAATTTTTGGTTCTTCCACTAGTATAGTTTTATTTATTTGATCCTAGTTATTCTTTGGGCTGAAATTTTTTCCACATGGATTTCATTTGATGCTTGAAACTAGTTTCCAACCCATGAGGTTTAGGAACACCCTTAGGGCCATGTCTCAGACCAGGTTGGGTGTCCGAGTTGGATGGAATCACGGCCTAGTTTATGACACTACATGAGTTTCTTGGGAATGTGAAGGGAATTCATTGAGGTATTGAGGTGATATTGATCACTGTGACTGAGATGAGAAGGTTAATCATACTAAAGGAATATCCCACGATATTGGGATGGTGTTAACCATTAGAATTGAGGCAATGTGATGGTTAGGTTGAGTACGTGGACCGAGATATATGGGATTTTTTTGACCAGAAAAATTGAGGTGATGCAATCATTTGGTTGAAGAAGATGGTGATAGCCATGTAGTGTATGGGTGAAAAGGTTCACATGTGGAAATGAAGTTTCCAAATGGTGTGTCTTAGGTACTTTTTGGTGATTTACACTCACATTTGTTGTAAAAATTTTCCATTGGATTCGTGTTCACATAGATAGAAATTAGTTGTGGTGGAATTGACTACTCATTTTGGGTGGAGGTCTCTGTAGTTGTAGTGTCTTAGGGGATAATATTGAACATCAGTTATGGAGGAGGTTCTCGCCATAGAAATCTACAAGATATGGTGTTTGAGACCATTAGTTGGGGGATGTGGGTCACTGTAAGTATTTGAGGTTGATGGGCTTGGATTATTGAAGGATAGAACTCACGGTACCTTGGACATTGAGCTATCAAGAAGAAAATATTTTATTATTAATTTGATTAATTATATCACCATGTCTCAGGACATCAAGCTATTATGCTGATGGTGAATTTCTAATGGAATTCCATAGGAATTGTTACATGTTTGTTGGGAATTCCATTTGGATACCGATTTCCCTAAATACAAGGATGCATGTGGTTTTGGATGGCATGAGGTTTTGGGTGACTTATATAAAGTTGAGCCCAAGGGTTCTCCAAGTGTGACAGATTATGGATATCTTATTTCGTTTCAGCATTGGCTAAAGTAAGTAAGCACTCACTTATGGATGATGAGCACAAGTGGAGTAGGTTACATATTTAATTATGTGATTATAGTTTATATTTAATTATGTACTCATACACTATATAATTATGGATGTAAGATAAGAACATATTGGTGGTGAACTACTAAGTCCATACTCACACACTACTCATGCCCCTAAAGATGCATGTAGATTTTATTGTTTTAAGATTAGGTCAGGGACTGGGTTTGTGCTCTGGACCATAATGATCAGGGATGCATAAGTGCATTGGATGGATGGAATATGGACCACTGTGGTTCTTTACTTCAATATGGAGTTCGTTTTTTGGGATTTTGAGTACATTATTATATGATCATCCATGGGTGATCTTACATGCCATTTTTTGTATGACTGTTTAACATGTATAATTTATCAGATATGTATGGCTATTTCTTTTGGATTGTTATTGGAATTATCTATTGTTTCTTCAATAGAGTTTGTTATTTATGATTTTTTAGTGTTTTATTATTATATTAACTTTATTATTATGTCATAATTAGAGGTTATAGCATCCCCACTATCACCCAATTAGACCATTTCTTCTAGTCGATAACCTTTTGTGTACGAGGAGGTGCGCCTAAGGCCTAGTGTTCCTCTAGCCCAAAGCACGGGTTTTATGTGGCTCCAAGGTCGGGGTGCTACACAATAAATATAAGATGAAAATAAATATTAAGAGTAAAAAGTTTGAACTGGAAGAAAGAAACAAGAAAAACCCTTACAAGGGTAGTAAAGAGAAATTAGAGACATACCATTACTATAACTCCCTATAGATTCTTGGGTCATTACATTTTAGTGTATATTTGAATTTTTATTAACTAAGGGGTTCATTTTAATAACTAGAGAAAATAATGAGATTTAATGAGTCTAGGCCCCCTTAAAAGGTGTTTTTGGATATGTTTTAGTGCTTAGGTGGTGTCCTAGGTGTTCATGAGGGTGTTAGGGAAGGTCTGGGTGGCCAGGCTACTCCAAAGTAGTATTAAAAAACCATTCATGACACATACATATATTCACACTGTGAAAGTCTTGGAGGAAGGGGGAATCTCTCTCTGCCAAGGTGGTTTGTAATGTGAACTTGAATCATGATGTGAAAGGTGTTTGGTAGGTTTTTTCAAGAGTAAAATATGGGTCATAACTCTTTGATTTTGTTGATAAGGCATGCGTGAGGAGAGATTTACATCTATTACTTCCATAATCTATTCTTACAATTTATTCCCCTTAATATGGTGTGGGTTTAAGATATATCTGAGGGTGATTTGAGGTAATATCTTCCATTTTTATTTATTTTTATTTCTCTCTTTATAACCATTTATTTGTGATGTTTTTTTGGTTAAATTTTATTACGTATTTCCACCAGAGCATGGAGGAAATCATTCATGTCGATGGGGATTTAATGTAGGGTGGCTAAAAGAGAACCTAAAATGATGTTTCACTCCATTTTATACTATTCTGGTAAAGGAATTTGTGATTTTTCCTAGATTATTTACCTAAATTAGATAAAATCTGTTATTAAATCAGGCATAATGGTTAGATATTTTGCATAGATTAGGTCAAAGTGCATGTTTGGTGTTAACAAAACCTCATTGATCGAGGTTTTAGTGAGAGGATGATGCTCAATGTGTTTTTAAGTATTATATTAGAATTTAAATTAAATTGGATAAATAATTATAAATGGTTATAATTAATAATTTATGTTTCTTGGTGAGAAACATGTTCTCAGGAGTGTGGATGAGGCTCAGTGAGCTTGGATATGGCTCTAAAGAGATCCACTAAGGGTTAAATCAATTTCCAAGGCATGTGACCCATATAATAAAATATCATATGTTTTTCTATGCCAGGGCGTGCATTCCTGCATAACTTCATGGATTTGAGAATGAGGTAAAATGACCCGTATAGTTCTTATAAGAGATGACATGGTGGCATTGGGATTCTTAGGATGATAGAAAGTTATATTTATAACATTAGGTAATTTGGGATCTCCTAAAGACTATTTCAATAAGGGGAGAGGATGTCAGTAAGTTGATGTGAGGCCTTAGGTTGGTCTCAGAGTGTGACAGGTGATACTGGATGGCCTAGATTGGGTTCCTAGGGAAAGTGGATAGGCATGAGAGGCTTGGGGATGAGTGAATATGGGAGAGATAGATTTTTTTATTGAGAGTAATGAGGAATTACCTCCAGAGGTTAAAGGTGAGTCTTGATGTACATGTGGAGTGGGAAGATTCCTATGGTACTTGGCATATAATGAAAAAGAGTGGTTTCCTCTTAGTGATAGGATAATGGATTTCCCTCAGGAGATGTGTGACGAGACCCAAGTAGGGATCATGAGAGTTGTTTGAGAGTTGGATTTGGGATTCCAACAAAGTTTTTGTTTGGATTTAAACCTAACTTGTTTAGTCATAGGTCAGGTAGATGAGATAGATTATAATAGTCCCCTAGGTAGTGGGACTGGGGGTGTTGAGGGATTTTAGTGAGTTTAGACTGAACCATCGGGTCTAGGTCATGATGAGACTTTGAGATGTGATTTCACAAATGGGTGATAGATTCAAGTTGGTATTGTTGTGAGGAGATTATGATGGGTCTTGAGGGCCTAGTTGGATCCCATCATGGGTGATTTGAGCCATTTTTTGAAGTAGGGATTGGTCTTGATAAACTAGTGCCCTGAGATTATCTGGTGAGTTATGTGATGTGATGTAGGCCTGATTTACTATTTCATGTGTGCACTTGCATGTGATTTTTGGACCTTAACTTCAGAGGATTAGGTTGCTGTGCTTTATTTGGCCATCTTTGAGTATATAGTGATGGTTCATTGTTCTTGAGGTAACCTCACTTGAGTTTGTATTAATGAGATAGTTTGATTGATTTGACATCTATAGAGTCCACATTGATATATCAATGTTCTTTATATGGGCTCCCTAAAGTCCATAAGTATGGGTTGGTGTTATTGAGGCGACTTCCCTAGATTCTGTAAGTATGGGTCAGTGTGCTTGATGTGGCCTCCCTTTAGTATGAGGGGATAGATTAATGTGCATCATGTTACTTACCTTGAGTGTGTGTGGATGGGTTAATAAGCATGAATTAGACCATTCCCCAAGCATGCTTAAGTTCAGGACTTATAGGGGATATGCAATAGTGTGACATGAGACATGACTAATGAAAATTTCTTTGAGAGATACGGATGTGGGTTGAGATATGTACTTATGTCTATTCTCTATCACTTTAGGTAGAGGATTGAGGTTTGTACACCACCATATCCTGAGTCTTTGGGTATGGGATGGACATTAATATCAGGTGAGTCTATGAGTGGATTCCATTATGGCATTGAAGCAGATAAGCTTAGGTGTATGGGTATCATGTTTATCACCTGAGGACATAAAGGGAATGCGTACCTTGTCAGTTGTTGTGATGGATTGGTTAGCACAAGAAAACCTGAAGAGTATTTTTATTTACTATATTTCTTTTCCTCATGAATACAAACAAATATAATGATGTATATACGAGTTTAATTATAAAAAGCTAATGATATGTATAATTACACCCTGCATGATCATTTGGGTGTATGTGTATACCTTATATTTGCAGTTTAGTTTCATCAAAGGATGTATAGTGGATCATGATAGTAAATATTGAGGGTATTAGAGATAGGTTGTGTGAGGCGTAGGGTTGGAGATAGGTCTAGTGTGTGTGTGTGTGTTGTAATTTGGTTTATTTTGTATTTGGGATCATCCTGATGGCCAATAAATGTGTGTTTTGTATGAAAATATATTATATGTTATTATCTATGTTTATTAATTCTGAATATTCTGATTGTGTGATGGATGTTTGTAAAACCTTATACATTGTTTGAGATGATAATTTGTTTAAAGTTTTATGTAAACTCATGTACTCTTCCTTGTTTTAAAAGTCTTGGGGGTTAGGAGTGACCTTAGAAGTGGTTTAGTAGAAAATAGCTAGTCTGTAGCCGAATGGCTATAGAATAAGACTATTAATACCATAAAACCAAGTGTGATGATGTAAAAGATTTGAATGGGTTGGGGGTATATCTCAATATTTCATGTAATGAACATCCAATTCACACCCTAAAACATTCCTAGAGTAAAAGAAGATTTTTTTGGGGTTTTAAAATATAAATAAGAGTGGTCTGGGGAAGGTCTATTTGGCCAGTATGTAGTGGAAACATCCACCCCTATTGAGGTTCCTCCTCTTCCAAGAGTTTATCCTTTGTTTCTTAGTGGATTCAAACACTATTCATTATTATGTAGAGCTATGGACATGTCTACCATTCCACCTTCTACATTTCTCTATTTTTTTCAATGCCAATATAGCTATCACAGTTCATGGATGTTATTCCCTATTTTCATGGGTTTTTTCTATTTTTTTATTCTAGTTGTTTGATAATGAATTATAGGCTAGCATTCAATGAGTAATCATATACAATCATAAGGTAATAGGTGACTAGGTTTTTCCAAAATTTATAAATGTGTCATGGGATTCAAGAAAAATGGGCATGATAGGGGTGTTCTCGGTGAGATTGAGTATGATATTCTTTGCATATTTGAGGTACCTATGAGATACCACTGAATATTCTCATGTGTTAAATGGTATGATTATCATGGTGTGTCATGAAAGGTGTGTTATGGGGTTACATGATTGGTGGGAAATTATAATTTCAGTTATTATTATTTTTAATGTTGTTATGGCTGAGTTGGTTCAGTAGGAATGCATTGGGAATATCCTATATGGATACGAGTGATGTTGATCATTCAAAGTGAGGTTTCATGGTTCATTAAGATGAGAAAGATGGTGTTGACCATTTTCATGGTTGGGTGATGTGGTTCTTAGGTGGAGATAAAGGTTTGTTAGAGGCATGAGCTAGGATTGTTGGTGATGTCACTCACCATGGTTGGATTATGGATACACTGGGGGTTTGTACACATCGGATAATACTTATTAAGGTGTTGTTGACTACACATTGTGGGTGGAGGCCTCTATAGATTAGGAGGGATAGAGGATGGTGTTTAATATCATTATGGTGAAGGTGCTCAACATAAAAGTCCATAATTGGTGGGGTGTGAGACCATCAGATGGGGGCTTAGGTTCACTACTATGTTGGGATTGATGAGATGGGATTATGGAAGGATAGGTATTGTCATACCTTGGGTTTTTTAGGTTGTTGATATAGTGATTGGTTGAAGGAATCAGACATCTGTGGGATTGTGATATGACTTGTAGATGTGCCTTTAGGGCCTCAGGTAGACTTAAAATGATTATAAAGAGATAAAGACTTGTAGTTTCATGCTATGTGTACTGGTGGTTGACATGTGACTCCGTGTGATATGGAAATGGTCTGATGGCCTAGGGATCTTCTAGTATGATAGACTATAGATGTATCATTATACTCCAACAATAAAAGAGGTAGGTAAAGTCTCACATATGTATTTTTAGCACAAGTGGAGTGGGTTATGTGAGATATGTAAACTTATATTTATTTATGTTTATCATTCACTGATATATGTATTTTTGAAATCTAAGGACACTGTTGGTTGTGGCCTATTAAGTTTGCACCCACACCCTATACTGGCCCTTTAAGACACATGTCGAATTTATGGTTTTGAGTACATAAAATAGATTAGGATCAAGGACTGGAGATTAGTGGGAAGGGTCATGTAAATGGAGAATGTTCATGTTGTAATGTTTTTTAGTAGATGACATGGGTGGTTACTCGGTATCGGGATGGTGGTGTTTTTTGTTATTTTTGTTTATTTACATATATGGTTAGCTCATGGGAGATATTTTTAACTCTTGTATTAATTCATTGAAAATTGGATATTATCTGGGATATAATATGTGTATTTTTTCTCATTATTATTTTTGTTTAAAAATTTATTCTACTATGATTGATTTACCAATTATTATTATTATTATTATTATTATTGTTATTACTATAAGGTATAATGTCCAAACTATCACACAACATAACCTCTATGATTATCAATAAACTTTAGAGTATGGGGGTGTGACTAAGGTTTTGTGGTGATACATCCTTCAGTTTTTGAACCACTTAGTGGAATCATAGTGTGGGAGGGATGTCACAAAGTTGTATCTGAGTACTATTGGTGTTATGAGGTATAATTAAAGAGAATGGGAATTACATGGTGGTATCTGGGTAGGTTTATTACAGAGTGTTAACAATGTTTGACTAATTTCTAGGTTCTATAAAAGGAATGTTATTAAAAAGTCATTTGTTATTTGGGATATATTATAGTAGAGATTAAAAATGTGTTGGAAGTTGGGATAGATATTATGTTGTGTGTCTAGTGAGCACCAACCTGAGTTGAAGTCCAAGTTACCAGAAAAAATGAGATTGTTGTTTCATCTTTTCATGGTTATATTTGAGCTATTTGTTTTAGAATTATTTTATTTGATGTTATTGACTTTTTTATACTCTTGGACAAAGAGGAAAGAGGGTGTACTCATGAATTATGATAGGAACTAAGGGCTCAGATGAGATATGTGCGTTCTTGTGATTGTTTATTAGATCCTAGAATCAAAGAAAGGTGTGTGTTATTTAAAATGTAAATAATATACTAAACATCATTTTCCCGTGTAATATCTTGGTGTAATTATACTCATATACCATCATGAAATGTATTGGTTCTAGAAATGAAAAAATGGGTTGGTATTTTTAAAGTGTTAAAAATAGATTAAATTATATTTTCCTACATAGTATCTTAGTGTCATTCTACTCAGCCCGCCCAGGTATGTGACTCTTGATGCGATGATAATGTGATCTGAAATTCATATATTGTTTGTTGTTCCTAACCTTGATATAGGTAGGTAGGGGGCCATGAGGTCAGATGATATGAGATATGGTAGGGAAGTGTAAGGGTAGTGACATTAATTGATTGTTATAGTTTTCCATATTTATGTTATTAGGGATGCTATATTTTTTTATCATTATATTTGGTTCTCATTGTATTTCCCCTAGAAATACTCCGCTGAAGAATCATGAGGGTAGTGATGTGGTGCTTCCAGGGCATTCAATAAATGAGGCCCCTGGGGGAAGGGGTGAGCATGAGCCATAAGTGGAGGCCCTGAGCTAGGTGGTACATCCACAATGGGAAGAGGATTTTGGGCCATGGTTGCATGAACAGCTCAAGGTGATCTTTGTGTGGGTCATTAAGAGCATTGAGTGAGGATCTCAAAGAGTAGAGTGTTCCATGGAGTATTTTCCACAAGAGTTTTAGTCGAAACACCCTACTTTCTTCTAGGGATAGGGTGGAATGAAATCATAGAGTGTTAAATAAAGTATGTAAAGTCTATTATTGATCAGATTGAGACATCCCAAGGGTATAGGTTGAATTTGGCCACATATATTCTTATAGAACCAAAGAAGCACTATTAGTGTGTATAGGTAAAGACAGGAAATCATAGAGGTTGATATGGAAGGAATTTGTGGCTATGTTTTTTAGAACATTTTCCTTGAGACACTAATGGGGGATGAAGAATGTACGTTTATACAATTGGAATAGGCAGAGACCCCAGTTAGGGACTATGCTGGGAGGTTCATGGACCTGTTGTGTTTCACACCAGTTATGGATGTAGATGACATCTCCATGATTGATAAATTGAGGATGGGTTGCAACATGGTATCAGTGTATAAGTAAACATATTTAGGCTGAACAGATTCCCTGAGGAAGTGAACCAGGAACGTTTATCTAAGTGGAACATGGATGAAAAGACTATATAAATCCGAATGGTGGTGATAGACCATATAGATGGTGGTGCTCTAGGTATATGGAAGTGGGGCTGTGAAGAGATGTAGTTGGGAGGTCAGATCAGAGATGTCATGACCCGTCCTCGGGGCCCATGCCGTGACTACCCCAAGCCCGCCTTCCATAGGACAGGGGTTTGCGACTAGCACCAAAGGCATAAATCTCGGTATCTGGGAAGGAATTTCCTTTATAAAACATAAACACAACCAACCAGAGTACGAGCGGAAGTAATACACTAAGTATAAAAGAAAGTTCTGAAAAGTAAATGGGCCAGAATAAAAACCCAACTGAGAAGTACAGCTACAACTGAACGTAATACAACAGAAAAGACAAACAACTGGAAGATAGAAGCAGCTCCTGGGTCGTCCACCTCAGATCCTTCCTGAAGGTTAGGTACAAATAGACTCCTCATCGCTCTCGCCCTCCATCCTCCTCCGAGTACCGTCTCGTCGTGAAGTCCACCTCTGGGTACTGACTCGTCGTGAGGTCCACCTCCGGGTACCGTCCAGTCTTCGAACACTCGATCTCAGTCAGTGCTATCCGTCATCTGCATCCAGCACAACGAGGTTCGGGCATTTCCCATGAAGGGGTGAGTATACGATACTCAGTAGGGATCCCGAGACCCTCAAGGTCTCACTAAATCCATCAAGGATAATCACAAAGAAAGTTCTCAACAGATAACCCTTACTTAGGTATAAGCTCATACTTATACCTAAGTTATCAAGTATCCCATCTCATCCACGAGGTATCACACAGATATGAAGTCGATGTAAAACCACTACTTAGGTATATTCCCATACATATACGTAAGTTATCATGTAACCCATCTCAATCCTGAGGAAAACCCAAAGGTCATTGACTCAGCTCAAACCAGGATTTTCATTATCAAAACTGAACCTGCTGAAGAGCTCCTCCTCTGTTGAGTACACTAATCCTGTCATGACTCTGAGGCGCTACTCACTAACCTTAGACTGCTGAGGTACTCCTCCTATCGAGTACCGCGGGTCAGCCACCCAAACATAGTAGTGCTCCCCACCGGGGTCTGCCACCCAAACACAGTAGTGCACCCCCTAATAGCCTAGAGAGGTACTCCTTCTATTGAGTACCGTGGGTATTCCACCCAAGAACAGTAGTGCTCCCTGCCATGGGTCTACCACCCAAACACAGTAGTGCTCCCCACTGGGCTATACAAGTCACTCTGACTCGAATCGGACAAGCAGTCATCAGGTCTCAGCCAGCTACACGGTCTCCGTACTCTGTACGATTGTCTTCGGGAGGGTCCGATCCATGAGCTACTGGTTGATACTCCAAGTATCAAAAAGTCCCACGAAGAAGTATCTCAGGGACCGCCTCGTCATAGGGGTCTCAATGCAACAGACGACACGTCAATTAGACGCCCGGTCTGTGAGTTATTAGCCTTTTCGTTCCAGGGCCCGGTTGGTTTCGATTTTTAACCAACCTCTCCATACCCATACTTCTCCTAAACCTTGAGAGTAATATACCTAAACTACATTCTCATTCCAATGAACCCTACACAACTGACGGTGCATCGATCAGAGGTCCGTAGCTCAAGATATGAGCATTTAACTGAAGAAAGTCCGAAAATAGGGGGTTTGGGCCCGGTCCGACCCGGCCCAATACCCCCTGGGTCATCCCAAACCGGGTTCAGGTCCGACCCTATTGGGCGCGGCGTGGCCTGGCGCTGGCGGCCCGGCCCGGCGCTGGTGACCCGGCCCGACCCAGTGCGGGCGACCAGACCCGGCCGATTCAGGCTCGGCCAGCGTGGTCGAGCGGACGCGGAGCGAGGGGGGGGGGGGGTGGCGCTGTTCCCCCTGGTTGACATGAACCGGCGCAGCTTTAAAGTCGCACCCTCCCAAAATCAGGAATGAATTTTCCATTCCGGTCCGCCATGGCTCAGCCGCGGCGGTCTTCTTCGGCGGCGTGCCACCGCCGCTTTCCGCGGACCACCGGACACACACCGGTGGTCCGTTTCACCCGCCGTCTACGCCTAAGGTCACTACAGGACCCGAGCTTCACTGCGGAGACTTAAAATCTCCATTGTGTCCCGTTTCTTCATCGCCCTTCAATCCGAACATCAACAAATAATCTGCGGAGGGTTTTCGGGCCGTGTTTGTTTGGCCCGCGCCCTCCGCGTTAGGTGTTATCAATTGGCCAAAAATCAACACATGATTTCAAAAACTTAACAAGGCACAATTTTAATCAATTAAAATCAAATATAGTTCCCAACAATACACCCGTAATTAAATATTCCTGTCCCGAAAATAATAACATTCGCGGATCAACTTGATAATGAGTTGATCCACGTTCTTTGTTTAGAAGGGAACAATCACGAGAATATTAAAATTCTAAAAACAAACCCCTACCTCGTGTCGCTCATCATTCATTGACGATATCGTGAAAGGGAAAGGACGTCGGTTCGTTGACGCCGTCGCAATGTAAGAGGTGATGGTGACGATGGTCGTTGGCATTCGTCGTTTCCTCAAAGACCTTCGATCCGGCCCGAGCGTCGTTCATTGGAGATCTGACGGTTGGAGAACTGTTCTTCGTCGAGGGAGGGAGTCATTCTTCGATAAAGAAGCGTCGTTATTCGGCGAGGAGGAACTCTTCTCTTCCTTATTCTTCTTCTTCTTCTCACAAAGGCTCTCTCACTCTCCCCAAAGTCTCCAAAAAACTTTCCCAAACCCCTTAAACCCCCATTAAACCCCTTAAAATTAAATGTATAACTCCTCACTCCCTCTTTAATTATGTAACTCACCCTCTCTCCCTCTTTATTTCATGCCAAATCACATTAAATTAATTGATTAAACCTATTCAATTAATTTAACTAAGAGTTTGAATTTTAAGTTTTGAATGCTTGGAATGTTATAATAAAATAAGAGCAAGTCTTATTTTATTTTGGGTTGGGATTGTTGTGTGGAGACTTTGGGGAGAGTGAGAGAGCCTTTGTGAGAAGAAGAAGAAGAAGAAGGAAGAGAAGAGAATTCCTCCTCGTCGAAGAACGACGCTTCTTTATCGAAGAACGACTCCCTCAATCGATGAAGAATGGTTCTCCAACCGTCGGATCTCTAATGAACGACGCTCGGGCCGAATCAAAGGTCTTTGAGGAAACGACGAATGCCAACAACCATCGTCACCATCACCTCTTACCTTGCGACAATGTCAACGAACCGACGTCCTTTCCCTTTCGCGATATCGTCAACGAACGACGAGCGACACGAGGTAGGGGTTTGTTTTTAGAATATATTCTCGTGATTGTTCCCTTCTAAACAAAGAACGCGGATCAACTCATTATCAAGTTGATCCGCGAATGTTATTATTTGAGGGATGGGAATATTTAATTACGGGTGTATTGTTGGGAACTAGGTTCAATTTTAATTGATTAAAATTGTGCCTTGTTAAGTTGTTGAAATCATGTGTTGATTTTTTTTCAAATTGATAACACCTAACGCGGAGGGCATGGGCCGAACAAACATGGCCCGAAAACCCTCCGCAGATTGTTTGTTGATGTGAGGATTGACGGGTGACGACGAAATGAGCCACAATGGCGATTTGAAGTCTCCGTAGTGAAGTTCGGGCCCCGTAGTGACCTTAGGCGCAGACGGTGGGCGAAACGTACCACCGGTGCGCATCCGGTGGTCCACGGAAAGCGGCGGCGACGCGCCGTCTGAGAAGACCGCCGCGGGTGAGCCGCCGCAGACCGGAATGGCAATGTTGTTCCGGATTTTGGGAGGGCGCGACTTTAAAGCCAGACCGGTTCACTGTCAACCGGGGGGGAACACCGCCCCCCCCCCCAATCTACGTCCGCTCGACCACGCAGGCCGAGCCTCAACCGGCCGGGTCGGGCCGCCAACACGGGGCCGGTCCGCCAGCGCGGGGCCAGGCCGCCTGCGCGGGGCTGGGCCGGACCCGAACCCGGGTCGGGTTGACCCGGTTCGGGCCGACCCAGGGGGTATTGGGTCGGGTCGGACCGGGCCCAAACCCCCTATTTTCAGACCTTATTTAGTGAAACGCCTATATCTTGAGCTATAGACCTCCAATCAATGAACCATCAGTTGTGTAGGGTTCCTTGGATTGAGACAGTCGTTTCAGTATATTACTCTCAAGGTTTTGGTGAAGTATGGGTATGGCCGGGTTGGTTCGAAACCATAAACAACCGGGCCCTCAGAACGGAAACAGTTATAACATGAGTTCCGGACATCCGATTGATGTATCATCGAATTTATTGGATTCCTCTTGATGAGACGGTTCTTTTGGTATACTTCACCTAAGGTTTGGATGCATTTGGAATATGGCCGGGTTGGATTTTACCTGAAATCCAACCGGGCCCCTAGAACAGAAAAGCTGATAACTTTCAGATCGAACATCCATTTGACGAACCGTCAGCGGCGCTGGTGATCACATTGAGAAACTATCCCTTTGAGTTTACCCTATTAGAGTTCGAGGTGCAGTTGAGATATGGCCGGGTTGGTTCGTATATGAAACCAACCGGGCCCCCGGGCTGAAAAGGCTAATAACTCACAGACTGGGCGTCCGATTGACGCGTCGTCTGTTGCGTTGAGACCCCTATGATGAGGAGGTCCTTGAGATACACCTTCTTGGGACTTTGTGATACTTAGATTATCAAGCAGTAGATTGTGGAGCGGACCCTCCCAGAGACGAGCATACGGAGTACGGAGACCGTGTAGCTGGCTGAGACCTGATGACTGCTTGTCCGATTCGAGTCGAAGTGACTTGTATAGCACAGTGGGGAGCACTACTGTGTTTGAGTGGCAGACCCACGATGGGGAGCACTACTGTGTTTGGGTGGCAGACCTGCGGTACTCAATAGAAGAAGTACCTCTGCATGCTATTAGGGGGGGGGTGCACTATTGTGTTTGGGTGGCAGACCCCAATGAGGAGCACTACTGTGTTTGGGTGGCTGACTCGCGGTACTCGACAGGAGGAGTACCGAAATAGTCTAAGGTTAGTGAGAAGCACCTCGGAGTCATGACAGGATCAATGTACTCGACAGAGGAGGATCTTTTCAGCAGTTGCAGTTTTGATAATGAAAATCCTGATTTGACCTAAGTCAATGACCTTTGTGTTTTCCCCATGATTGAGATGGGTTACTTGATAACTTACGTATATGTATGAGAATATACCTAAGTATTGGTTATCCATCGACTTCATATCTGTGTGATACCTCATGGATGAGATGGGCTACTTGATAACTTAGGTATAAGTATGAGATTATACCTAAGTAAGGGTTATCTATTGAGAACATTCTTTGTGATTATCCTTGTTGGATTTAGTGAGACCATGAGGGTCTCGGGATCCCTACTGAGTATCGTATACTCACCCCTGCACGGTATATGCCCGTATCTCATTGTGTTGGATGTAGATGACAGACAATGCTGGCTAAGATCGAGTGTTTGAAGACTAGATGGTACCCGGAGGTGGATTTCACGACGATTCAGTACCCGGAGGTGGAATTCATGATGAGACGGTACTCGGATGAGGATGGAGGGCGAGAGTGATGAGGCATCTATCTATACCTAACCTTCGGGAAGGATTCGAGGTGGATTCCCCAGGAGCTGCTTCTATCTTCTAGTTGTTTGTCTTTTCTGTTGTATTACGTTCAGTTGTAGCTGTACTTCACAGTTGGGTTTGTATTTTGGCCCAATTACTTTCAACACTTTCTTTTGTACTTAATGTATTAATTCCTCTTGTACTCTGGTTGGTTGTGTTTATGTTTTATAAAGGCAATGCCTTCCCAGATACCGAAATTTATGCCTTTGGTGCTATTCACCAGCCCCTGGCCTATGGAAGACAGGCTTGGGGTAGTCACAGCACGGGCCCTGAGGACGGGTCATGACAAGATACATGATAATCCTATTGTAGAGTGGATCATTGATGGTACGTTTCTAGTGTGTATAGATGAGACACATTTGATCTCAATGTGATTGGCCTCTTAATGAGTACCAAGCATGTGGTTAGATGGGTAATTTGGAGAGGTTTTATTATAATACACCGTGGGTAGATGAGATTCGTGGGCCGAGTCAGACTCAGGGATATGAGGTAGGACCATTATAGGGAATATGAGATAGTAACTAGGATTCATCTACATATCAAAGATATTGAAGGGATATAGATATTAAATAATAGTGGAAATTTCTGATAGTGATTATGCCTCTATAGGAAGGATACGAATTAAGTTTTTGGGATTCAAGATAGTTTCTTATGGTTAAGAAGGCATAATTAGAGCATGTTAGAGATTAGATGACAGTAATAAGTATGCATTGAGCATGTGCATGTGGTTTTTCGGGTTTTTATGATGGATACTGATGTACACAATGAATGTATAGTTTGTTAATTAACATATTGTGATTAATATATATGAATTAGGAGTTATATAGGATATATGAGAGCATTAAGAGTGATGTGTAATTTTTATGAGAATTAGGAGAGATATAAGACTTGAGTGGGAATTGGGAGTGATGTAGGATTTATGTGAGAATCAAGAGTGATGTGGGACTTTATGCACATCATGTATAATGTTTTCATGAGATGAAAAATAGATGTGATGTGTAGTTAATGGTGTATGGTGGTTGGAACATGGGAATTCTAGGAGGATATTTTGTATGGTACCATTAGGATATTGAGTTATTGGGTTAAGAAGTGACGGGGTAGGTGATTCCTATGGTTGGAAGTTCCCATAGAAGGAATAAACTTTTTGAGTAGGTAGCCGAGGTAGTCTAGGATATTTATAATGAGATAGATACATTCAACATTATCTTAGGGTTTGAGAAAGTGAAGGGAATGACACTCATGATAGATGAGAGTTTGGGTCGATGTAAAGAAGAAATATCTCAGGTATGAACTATTAAATAGTGGGGTGATTAAAAAACCCCATGCATTATATTTTTTGAGGAAATATTTAATTTTTTGTGGAAACTCATGTAATTTTCTTGGTTTTAAAATTATTGGAGGTTATGAGTGACTAGGTAAGAGGTTTGGGAGAAATGACATGGTCTGTATCCATTAACACTAAGAAATTTGCTGTCATGGTGTAAAAAATACATATACGGGGTGTCCCTGGTCATAATATTTGTTTATATGAACATGAATTTCAAGCTATGAACCATTCTTAGAGGGAATAAAATGGAGGAAATTAATTTTGTTTTAAAATATAAATAAGAGTGGTTTAGGGGATGGGTATTTGACCAATACATAGTACACACCCCCTGAATTTGGGTTCTTTCTCTTATAAGGGTTTGTTTTTTGTTTTTCAGTAGATTTATCTTCTAGTTATTGTAGTAGAGAGCTAGGGAAAAATATACTATTCTTCCTTTGAACTTTCTTTGTTTATTTCTATTTCTAGATATTTCTCACCATTTATGGTCATTATACTATATTTTCAAGGTTTTTATCCGCTTTTCTAATTCTTTATATTAGATCTCAAATCATAGGATGGTATTCGACGAGTAAGAGTTTATAAGAATAAGGTAAATAGTGCCTAGATTTTTTCAAAATATTTATATTTGTTATGTGATGCATGATAAATGTGTGTGAGAAGGGTGGTCCGTGTGAGACATAATGATTTATAATTTGATTATTTGAGGTTCTTGAGAGATACTAGTGGGTAGTCTCATGTGTGAGATGGTATTATTGATCCTGATATCATATGATAGGTTTGATATGGGGTTCTATGGTTGGTTAGAAATGATGATGCTAGTTATGAAAATTATTTTAATTATGTTATCTAAACTTTTGTTATATGGGAACACATTGGGTATTTTTTATGTGACTATGGGTGATGTTGATCATCATAAGTGAGGCAACATGGTCCATTAAGATGATGAAGATGGTGTTGATCATCACCATGTATGGGTGACATGGTTTACAAGTGAAAAAAATGTTTTCTAGAGGTGTGGTCTGGGATTTTTGGTGATTATGATCACCATAGTTAGAAAATGGAGCTATTAGGTCCATGTAAACCAAGTATAGGACCTAGTGATATGGTGTTGAACACTCTTTGTGGATGGAGGCCTTTGCAGATTAAGTAGCATAGGGGACATTATTAACTTCAGTACAAAGGAGGTGCTCACTATAAAAGGAAAAATGGTAGTGTGTGAGACCATCATATGGTCGTTGAGTGTCGTCACTATGTTGGGGATGATGGGCTATAATTATGGAATAATTTGTATCACTATGCCTTGGGATCATCAGGATGTTAATTTGGTGGTTGGTTAAGGGAAGCAGATGTCCATGGGAATTGTGATATATCTTGTGGGCATGCCTTTTTGGAACCGGATTGACTCAAAATGGTTATGTGGGAATAATGAAATATAGTGTCATATTGTGTGTTTTGGTGGTTGTTATGTAATACCTAGTGACATGGAAATTATTTAAAGGTTGATGTCTCTTCTATTATGATAGAACTTGGATATATATTATTCTACTCCAATACTAGACAAGGTATGTAAAAGATAATTTTTGGATATTGACCATAAGTGGAGAAAATTATGTGAGATGTGTTGACTGCTATTTATTTATATTTTGAATGCACTAGTATATGTTTGGATGCATGTTAGGAACATCATTAGTGGTGGCCTACCGATTTCATACTTACACTCTATATGTGACCTTCAAGACATGTGTATACATTATAGTTTCAATTATAGGAAAGGGATAAAGATCAAGGTTTGGAGCTTAATGGGAAGGGGTTTGTAGATAGATCATGTGAATATTGGTATGTTTTTTAGTTTATGGGACTATTTTTTCTTTAACATCATGCTTGGGGTATTTTTGGTTTGTTTTTTCATTTACATATATGGTTAGACCATGGGTGATCTTGGTTACTCTTGTATGAATACCATGAAATATGGATATTATCTATCATGGATCATGTGTACTTTTTTCTCATAATTATTATTATTTAAAATTTTGTTCTACTATATAGGATTTACCACTTTCAAAATATTATTATTATCACTGTTATCAACCAAGGATAAAGTCTCCCCACTATCACCGAACATACCCTCACTACTATTTGAAAATATTTCTTATATTGGGAGGAACATGTAAGTTATAGTTCTAACCCATACTATAGTGGTATCACTTCTTAGTAGCTATATACTAGGGTAGGGTCAATTTTTTTTATTATCCTCCATTTTTTGTTTCATTCTAATTGAGGGAATAGTCTTCAAATTGTATTAATTAGTCTATTTTCAATTTTCAATTTTCTCTGGAATATGAGTAGGTGAAATTGAGTTCAATCATCACCCCATACTAGATATTAGTTATAGGATAGGGCATACAAATTTCCATTTTCATCAAGGATGGTTTAATCCAAGAAGATTCAAGAGGAATAAATTCAAATAGAAATCCTAGAAACATTTTATAATGTTAACATTAATATCCCCCTTATTGAAGAAGAAAATAAAATCCCAACATATGATAAGTTTATTAAAGAAGTTTCACCAAGAAAATGGGACTTTTGGGGAATAAAAGGATTAGTTTAGGGAGAAGTGTATCATCACTTATCATATCCTAATTTCCAAAAAAATTTCAAGATCCAAGTACATTTTCTATGTATTGTACTATTGGTTCTATAACTTTTTTAGATTCTTTATGTGATTTAGGTGCTTCAATAATTGTTATTCCTCACTCCGTATTTATGTCATTATATATGGGAGACTTGAATCCCACAATATTAGTTGTGTAACTTGTAAAAAGATCTAATATTTTTCTAGTAGGATGCTTGGAAGATGCGTTTGTTAGTGAGAAAAATCTTATTTTTCAAGCTAATATATTTATACTGAACATAGAAGATGATATATCACCAGGGAACTCACCAATAATTTTTGTAAGACCTTTCTTGAAGATATCCAAGAAAACCATCAATGTGAATGAAGAAAAATTCACCATGGACTTTGGAGACAACACAATCCCCTTACACAATTTGAACCAATGAGGCACACTTTATATGAACATTAATTCATTAAACTTTACCACTTTTAAAAGGATTAACCCATTAAATCCCCAAGTATATTCCATTAATTTTTATCCTTAAGAAAACACTTAATGATTGGAATCTCTATATAAGATAAAACTGTAAAGTATTATAAGGAATATGATTTCAGTGTAGAGGATAAGGTATGCTATGAGTTTTTTAATGGATTTGATTTTTTATTCAATCACGAGACAACTTATATGTCACCTAATGTGTAGAAAGTTCAAGATATAAAAGTGAGAAACACATATCTAATTTTATCTTTTGAAAAACTACCAAATATGAAATTAAAAACATTTAACACTAATTTGAAGTATGTGTACATGATGAGGGGAGAAAAAACCAATAATCATTGGTTAAAACTTATACCCATCCCAATAAAATAAATTAATTTAACTTTTGAGAGAAAATTTGATATAAATTTGTTGGATTTTAGGAGATATTCCCTGTATAAACACCAAAATATTCTCACACATAATTTTTCTTAAGGATAATTATAAACATGTTAGGAAGTCCTAAGGATGTTGAATATGACCATCATGAAGGTTGATAAAAATGGATAAAGAAATTATTTGAGGCTAATATCATCTACCCCATTTTAGACTCACAATGGGTCATCCCCATTCACATTGTATGAAAGAAAAATTGATTGACCATTGTGAAGATTGAAAAAAATAGATAATCCCTATGATAATTTATAATAGTTAGAGAGTGTATAGATTATAGGAAATTTAACTAGGTTACTAATAAATATAATATCCCCATTCATTTTTTGACCAAATATTATAAATATTGGTATAGCAAAAACATTATCGATTCTTAGATAAATTTTTAGTTACTTCCAAGTACTTAATGAACCAAAGGACCAATAAAATACTACCTGATATGTCCATTTAGAAAATAGTCCTTCAAGAGAATTCCATTCAAATAGTGTAGTGCCCCAATAAAATTTAATAAGTGAATTGTAAGTATATTTTGAAGTCATTTTCAAGATTTACTAGACGAATTTTTAAATGAATTTTATATCATTTGAAATTAATTTTATCATTGTTTGAAAAATATGGGAATTTTTTTGAAAATATTTATAGGAAAGAACTTGGTTTTATATTTAAAAAAGTGTAATTCCATGGTGAAAAAAGGGATAGTCCTAGGGCATGTCATTAAACAAATCGGCATTGAGATGGATAAATCAAAAATTGATGTGATATATTCTTTTCCTTATCCAACTAGTGAGAAACATGTTAAATAATTCTGAGGACATTCTAGATTCTACAAAACATTTATAAAGGATTTCAGTAACATTTCTCTTCTAATATATTGATTGAATTTATAGGATGATGAATTTAATTTTAATGAAGGGTTAAAGGAATATTTTATTGAATTAAAGATTATATTATTCACCATGCCAATGATGAAGCCTCCCAACTGAGAGAAAACCTTTGATTTACTTTTTGATACTTCAGACGAAGCCATGGGAGTAGTTCTTTCCCTAAGTATTGAAGGTAGACCTTAAGTCATTTCCTATTCTTCAAGCACATTATATACTACCCATATTAGTTATATAATAACTAAAAAGGAGTTCCTTGTAGTTTTTATTTCCTTAGATAAATTTATATCCAATTTTATTGGAACTAAATTCACTGTATTTTTTAATCATGAAATACTTAGATACTTGATGAAAAAGGGGAATCTAAACAAAGTATATTTTTTTGGATATTGTTTCTCTAGGAGTTCAAACTGGAGATAAAATACAAGAATATATCATATAACTAGGTAGCTGATCACTTTATTATCCTACCCAATACAACTAAATAAAAATTTATTGACAAATAACCACTGAAAGATCAGATTCCAAGAGAGAAGATTTAATTTCTAGATGGAGAATTTTCTTATTATAATGATATTGTAAATTTTTTGATTAATTACCTAGTAAAATTTCATTTAATTACTTAACAAATTATTATGTTTTAGTCTGGCTAGGAATTTTATATTTGGGAAGATCCATACATGTATAAATTGTATAACGATCAAACAACATGGTGATCTTTACTAACAAGTGAAATGCAATCTATTTTTGAGTTTTGTCACACTTTATATTTTAGAGGCCACTTTGGACCTTAAGGTATCGAAATGAAAGTTTTAGAGTTAGGAATTTGTTAGTCCTCCTTGTTTAAAGATGCATATGAATTTTTTAGAAAATATGAGAAATGTTAGGTTGATAAGAAATATTTTAAATAGAAAATAACTAAACCAAAACCCATCATCTTTTGTGAGATTATTTTAGTTTGGTGAATATATTTTTTGAGATATATTATTATATATTTTGGAAATTATTATATATTTTGGAAATTATTATATATTTATAGCTGCGGATTATGTTTCAATGTGGGCGGAATCCAAGTCAACCAAAGCTAATTATGCCAAATTTGTGTGCACTTTTTTTAGATTTGACATATTTTGTAGGTTTGGAATTCCCAGATCTACCATCAAAGATCAAGGAACACATTTTTGTAATTATAGAATAGATTATTTGATGAGGAGATATGAAGTACACCATAAACATCCATAACCTATCATACATTGAAAAAATGTCCAATATAAAGTTTAAAATAGAGAAATCAAAGGAATATTGGGAAAGACTATAAACCCAAACATAATAGACTAGAGCCAAATTTTGGAAGACACCTCATGGGATTTTAAGATATCCTACAAGGATAACCATAAGAATGAGAACATATCGATTGATTTATGGTAATATTTTCCATCTACCTATAGAGTGGAAACACAAATAATGTTAGGTTGTTAGGGAAATTAAAATGGACCTAGATAAATCTAGAATAGAAAAAACTATAACTGTAAGAGATGGGAGAAATTAGTAGAGAATATTTTGAAAATTTTAATATTTACAAATAAATTTTTGGATTGTCTCATGAAAAATTGATTCAATAAAAAGACTACCATTATGTAGACTGAGTGCTACTATAGAACTCAAGGCTGAAGCTGATTCCATGTAAATTTAATTCAAGATAGTAAGAACCACTTATAGTTACTCATGTGTATCCTTTTGTTGTCATGCAGATTATCAAATAAGTAGACAAGAAACCATTAATTATTAAGGGAAATAGGCTGGAGAAATACTATAGAAACATTCTTTAAGAACTAGTGGATGAGGTCACACTTCTCCAACATGCTTATCAATGAGAATTATTGACTTATACCTTTCTTAAAAATATATATGATTAATTTGATTCCATTTAAAATATAATTACATGTCAAATCCACTTAAATAAATTGTGTACACTACATCATTTATGTGTAGTAGAAGGAACCTTTTTAGTTATGGACTTTTCAATTTTTTTTTCAAAATTTCATGTCCTTTTCTAAAATTTTTGTGTCTCTTGATATTTTTATTGAAATTTGAAACACGTGAAACTTAAATTTAATTTCCATGAAAATATTTATTCTATTGAAATGTTGAGAAACCGATTTAACAAATTTAATTATCCTAGATGAACACTAATTTTTTTTTTTCAATTACTATGTGAGGGAAATCCATGAAAGTATTACCAAATTTTGAGTCTCTTTCCAAGAAAACTTATCTATAATTTAAACCAATTACTTATGAGGATTATAAAACAACTTTTAATTATTATTTTCTATTACCTTTATCCTGAGAGAACCAAGTCATGTTTGAACAAATAAAAATTACTGTGTAATTTAGTCAAAACTTTAGATCATTTATGACATTTGTGCTATAAGTGATTGATGAATTATTCTTATTTCTGAATCTATTTTAAAAGGAACTCTATTTTCATGACTAAATTTACATTTAATACTTATGTCACTTAGAATCCACGAATGAATATTTTAGTTATCCAAATTATAAGTAAAAAATTACTATTTACCTACTCTAGAAGATGATGCATGTTCTAGATTTAAATATTGTGTGGGGGAAGGGAGAAAGTGAGATGAAATAAAATATTTGAAAATTTTGATTAAGATTAAGAGAAAAGGTATTGAAACTTCTATGATTCTTTTTTATGAGAAAAATAATCATGGGAATATAAGTCTATCACTGCTTGAAGTAAAAATTACTTCTCTTTCCCTCTTAAATTCAAGGTTGCACAAAAATTTCAGATATGAATTTAAGCTAAAACAAAACTCAAATGTGGTAAATAGTAAATACCCTTATCATTAATGATGACTATATTTAAGGTGAAATTTATGAAAAGTTAAATAATTATTTAGGATTACATATGAAGTTATATAGAAGATAAAATATTCCCATATGTAATGTCTAGAGGAGATTTTTGGAAGTAGTCTCCCACCTAATGAAGAAAATATGAGTCCCTATCTACCTTCATGATTAGAACCAAAATAATAAGAGAATAAATTAAGTCCTACTAAAGGAAACATAAATTTGATGTGTTTTATACTAATGAAATTACAAGTTTATGAGATTTCCTATTTGGATTTCAAGGATTTAGAGTTGAAGATGTTAAAAAGAAGATAATGAAGATTATATTCTAGAATGAAACTAAAAATCATTTATTATGCCTTAACATAGATCCCCAAATCCTATTCTTCCTTAATTGTTTTTCATTAGAAACTAACAACCTAAAACCACTAAAAAAACCTGAAAATATATCATGATATGATAAAATACTTGACTTATTGGGAGTTTTTGAATAAATTTATCAATCCTATGGTGACCTGTGAATGAGTTTGGAATGATAACAAATTTTCTTGAAAATCATAATTGAGTTTTGGGTGAAATATTTTTTGGAAGATAGGTAAAAGTGTGTCTAAGGAGATGAAAGATATGGAAAATAATTGAATGTACTCAATTAGAGAAATGTGATCACAAATATTAATTAGGAATCATAACTTTAGTATCATGAAGTTAAAAAGGTAACTCACACTGGCCAATATTTGAATTTTTATTTGGTAATATTTTGAAGTTTACTTATCCAAGAGTCCAAAAAATAAGTGTGGGGGGATTTTTATAGGCAATAAATTCATCATAATTTATTAATATTCAATTAATTTATCTCCCCATATTTACAAATTTATTTATATTTTAGAGTTTCTGGAATTAAATTTAATTTCAATAAGTTAGTAAAATATTATTTATAAAGCCAAAATTATGGAATTAATTATTATAATATATTTTTTGGAATTAAATGAATGGATATAATTTTATTTCATATGTTCTGATGTTTTGAAGGTAAATTATGAAATTTTGAATATGTTTTAAGTTATTTAATGAGATCATTGAAACACCATGTTGGATTAAAGGAAATGCGGAAAGAGAAATTATCCTATGATGTAACACCTCGACCCCATATACTCGACGCCGGTGTATTATTTTAATACATTGGCATGATTACAAGGAATCAAATATTGAAGGACAGATTAGTTTAACAGTCTTGGAAAATATATTACATATATGAACCTTTCATTATAATTCAAAACATAAAATACAACATATATAATCCTTTACGAACTCCATTATTCTTCTAGCTTAACCTTGGATATCTTTCATAATACACTTCATGGAATCCTGGAAAATAAAACATAAGAAATGGGTGAGATAAGATGATCGGTAAGGGTATGAATACAACAAAAGATTTTATGAATAAATAATCATAAACCTTAGGGAAATATGTATAACTGAAACAAAAACCCTTTAAACATAGCAATGATCATAATATGGTAAGAACAAATAATACCATATAAAATAAGTATAACCATGGATATTCTACTAGTCGAGTAATCAGATGTAATATCCATAAATCACACCATAATTAGGGAATTAATAATGTGGGACATATGAACTATTAAGATATATCCTCAAGATACTTACTGTCAAAATCTATCCTCATGAATGTTTAATTATATGGGTAAAACCTGTTAGATTTGTGCCAAGATCTATCCTCCTCACACTATTAGACTTCTTGGAAAGAAAACACAAAGGGTTTGTTTCCAACTAATGTCATCTTACGAGACCTACTGATGCATCAAGAGGCTATAGCGAGCCCCACCCATCACTTAATAAGTCCAATACATTCCTCATATGAAAATGTTGAAACATAAACAATATAATCATTCATATTAAAAAAATTATATAAAATATGAATAATTTAACATTAAACCAAGAATGATATCTATCATATACCATTCAAGAAAATATGGAAAATGATTTCATAATAGATCAACCTCGATTAATAATAATATCCAAGAAAATATTTTGACATAGATGAAAATACTCTTTTAAAATCATTAAAAATATCTTGATATAAATACACCTTTTCCTTTGAAATCATTTATTCAAAAACTGCGCAGTTAAAAAAAATTAAAAAGATATTTTTTAATAAATTCGTCCCATACCACTTTGAAACTTTTGAAAAAATTAACCTTTTAAAACATTCATGCCTATATAAATAAATCCTTAAGATCATTTTGAAAACATGGAAATTAATGAGATATATTTATAAGAATAAATCTTTAAAACATTTAGAACAATGTTTTAGTTAAAGAGACCCTTACATAAAACTTTATAAATATTTGTTTTGAAAAAATTTTAGTTAAAATTAAAATAGACATAAAATTTTCATTATAATCCTTCATATACATATAGATAAATATGTATGATAATATCAAGAATATTTAAATGGAGAAATGATTTATTCTTTAAACATTCAAAATGTCCCATAACACTTTGAAATATTAAATCACAATCCTGATATCTTAAAATGAATATTTAAATAATTTGAAGATAAATTTATTCATGATATGATATATAATAGGGGTATTACATACACTGCACACAAGAAATAGGTGGTGAACATGGCTTATATCACGCAAGAATTAAAAGTGAGACGAAATTACCTTACCTTTGGCCTGATACTCTCCGTATGTGTCCGAAACATCTGTATAATGGTTTTAAACATATTAATAACTTCTACCAGAATCATAAAATAATTTATGAAATCATATATGTTTCATTTATGAATTTATATTACTCGTTAATTAATAATTTCTAAGTTAAAAAAACATTCCAGGTAATAATCTCTTTGTTTATTGTATATTTTATGAATTGTTATTCTTGATCATATTACTTAGATCATGATTCAATTAAATAATTTATAACATGATTTATATATCATATATATTCATAATATAAATATATATAATATATATATATTTATGAAATGTAATACACCGTTCATAGAGATGGTAGGCCGTATGTACGCATGAATGTTGTTTCCATTTTCTTATCGTATTGAATGGAAGTAAGTGAATGATATATATACATATATATATATATATATATATATATTATAGTAGAATTATTATTCCATATATTTCATACTTATTAATAATATATATTTTTATAATCATTCTTGAATGGTGAACGTGGAAGATGAATCTCATCATGTCGTGGATATGGTAATCCGTACACACACATGAGCGAAGATATCATTTTATAAATGGTTAAATGGTATGGAATTGGATGAAATAAAAATTTTAAAGAAACAATATCATGTTATATTTATTATTTAAATCATTTATTTTCATATTTATACCCATATAAATAAATTTTAATGAAAAATAATTTACACCACGACGTGGAGACGGCAAGCCGTACGTACTCACGCATGGCGATATTGTTTTTTGTAGGATGGGTAAAAGAAAGAATACGGTTGTAAAATTATAATAAAATAATATCATGATATATTATCTAATGTATTTATGACTTTATTTTTGAAACAACATAATAAGTGTAAGTATAAGAAGAAAAGAAATTGAATTGAACTGGTAAAACAATTACCTCTTCTTCGAGTTTCTCTTTTTGATTTGAACAAAATAACTCCTTAGGTTGGATTTATAACCAAAGTATGGACTCTTGAATTAATTGAGGGAGGTTGGGAGAGAAAAAATGAATGGTTTTGTCAAGCCAAAGGGCTCTATATGTGTGAATTAAAGAGAAGGAGAAGTTCTGTTTTATAAGATAGGTAAGGGGCACTTTTGGAAGATTTTAAAACATTAATTTATTATAAATTGATTTTCAGTTACAAATGGATCAAAAGTAATAATTTCAAGTATAATATAATAATGGTTATACATCCAGTCAACCAATTAATTTTAAATATGTTTAGGTCATTAAATAAACCTTATCGTTTGGATTTAACCCTTAGTTAAACAGTTTACCTCTTACCATGTCTTCTTGTATTTTTATACTATAGGGTTAATATATTTAAAATAAAATGAAAAAAGAACCCCAAATATATAATTTATTACATATTATAAATTATACAAGTTATTTTTCCTAACATTAGTTTTTATGACTTTTATATCATTTAATTAAATAGTATTAATTTTAAAATATCATTTATGTTAATTTTAAGACTATCCAATATTTTCATTTTTAAAAATATAAAAGAAACATGATAAATTAGAAACAATAAATAAAATATGTCACTAAAATTACTATGTTATATATTAAATTAGTTTATATAATTAATTGAGTCAAATTTTATATATTTTAAAAAATTTAATATCATTTATTTGATATCTCAATTAATTAAATAATTACTGCATCATCATTATGTCTTAATTTAATTAATTTATTTAATGTATAAGAATTATAAATAAATTATAATGATGTAGATAAATTTATTACCTCTATAAATACTATTTATATTTGACCATATCACTTATATAACCTCATATTAAAAATAAAATTGTTATTGAAATTTGAATATGACATTTTAACTATTCTTTAAATAAAATATAATAAATGTCCTAATCAAACAAAAGTGAATTAAAAAGGATAATATTTCTGACCTAAGGTTTATTTTATTCAAAAAATAGTTATCCAAATAAATTAGTACAAGTTTTAGGGTAATTTTATATTATTATAATATTATTTTTACCTTTAATTGGCAAATTTATCTTTAAGTGTGGTAAATAAAATTCAAAATTTATTATTAACAAAAAGTATTTTGATCCTATTAGACAAAATTTTTCTTAATAATTACAACCATTTATGTTATATTTTCAAAATTAAATTCACAGAAGTAGTAAAATTACATTTAATGCTAATCTGCAAACATGGTTAGAAGATGGGTAAAAAGACGTTAAAAACGTTCAATGAATTTTTATATCTAATTCTTTCATAAAAATGACTCCAATTACCTAAATTAGGTTAATATATAAATTATTTATCTATTTTTGACTTTAAATCAATTTAAAGTAGAATTATTATTTAAATGAAAAAGTTGGGTTTTTAACAATAATGTAGTGTTTTTCACCATTCATCAAAAATTGAAAGTTTTTCGAAAAATACAAAAAACAAACCCTAAGCTAATTCTGATATAAATAATTCAAAAATTAAGTCTATTTTACCAAATTATATTTATAACAGTGTCTAAAATTGATTTTATTTTTGTTCACAAAAGGACATAAAAAGTAGTTCCTTTAAAAAATAGTATTTCTAAACATATAACTATTTTACCGAAACTAATATATTTCATTATAAAAATGTTTTACTTATGTGAAAACATTAATTATTTATTAATATTTATATTACTATATTTAATGGATAACTTATAAATATATCATTTAAATAATTTTAACACTAAAATTTTATTTCGTAGAAACTCAATCTTGAATGTTATACAAGCTAATTCAGTGTTATGTGCAACAAAAGCTATTGAAGATAACGTACAATAAAATATTGGGGTGTTATATTTTACCATCCTTCAATAAATTTCATCCTCACAATTTGAAATTATACTTTGAAAATAAAATCTTGATACTAGAAAATACCTTTGTGGAAAAGACACATCGAAAATTGGGTTAATAAAATATACTCTTAATAAGAGGGAAAGAGAAATGAAAAAGGAACAAAAAATTTAGGCTTTTGAATAAGATAAAATTAGTGGAATGTAGAGATATATACAAGGAGGAAAAATATAAATATTTATTTGGAGTTATTGAGATCATAAATCATAAACAAGTGAAAAATCAATGGAAAATTGAGGGCCTCAAATCCATAAATCTATGATTATTTAAAATATCATCAGTTCAAAAAAATATAAGGTATTAGGATAACACATTTTAAATACTTTTTCTTAGAGTTGTGGGATTATTTCACTATCCAGATAAGAACTCGAGAAAACTTACCTAATTTAATACCGTGTATCAATGTTATACTTTTGTTGTGCTTTGATCTATTTTCATTTCATTTCTTTCACCTAGAGATGGATATTCAAGAAGATTATTTATGCACGAATCAGATTGAAGGAATCATACAGTCCACAGGTACTTCATTAATGTTTTAAATGTTTACCAAAACCATAAAGGTTTTCACATAATA
The DNA here is from genome assembly GCA_963277665.1 of Viscum album. Classification (NCBI taxonomy): domain Eukaryota; kingdom Viridiplantae; phylum Streptophyta; class Magnoliopsida; order Santalales; family Viscaceae; genus Viscum; species Viscum album. Next base: position 36,516,837 of record OY728127.1, on the reverse strand, counting down.
TCCAAAAAATCATACTTAATACCCAAACAATAATATCCAATGTTCAACTTATCCCATTCCAACCTTAAGAATTTTCCAAAATAATTCTATCCAAATTAACTATAAAAAAAGGTCTCTAAATTTCCAAAATAAATCTTGACATCAGATTCTCCAAACAACATGATGTATCTCTTATTGCCACACATAAAATATTTGATCACCCTTAAATACTAAATGAAAACTCTTATGATTCCAAATCCTTAAAGAAGAAATATTGAAATACAATACTTATATATTTCATGAATCTTATAACCATAGAACCATTTATGTAATAATTTTTTAATCCAAATACAAAATAAACTTAATAATTCCACTTCACTATTAAACCCTTAACTATTCTTCAAGATCATGTTCCTTAATACCTCCTTCATCTCATTTTTTTGTAGCCTCTTCATTATCAGTAGTATAACCATTTCATGTATAAACTTTTAGATTCTAACCATTGACCAAAAATCAAAGAATAATGTGAGAAATACTAATAATTGTGACAGAGTCACTAAGAATCATTTACAGGATCTTTAAATAGTGAAATCTTCATCTCAATCCATTTGTCGATATGATTAACCTTGGTTTTCTATTAAAAAATATAAAAGATTATATTATATAATTAAACATATCCTCTAAGTATATATTTGGGTTATGACACCTAATATATGTTTTCTAAATCTAATTTCCAAGGTTGTTGATAAACTTCCTTTGATACCAACTATAACTCCTCAAACCCAGATGCCCGAAGCCAGTTCATTATTTTAATACATTGTAATGATTACAAAAAATCAAATCATGAAGGACCGATCTATTTAGAAGTCTTGGAAAATATATTATATATATGAACCTTTCATTACAGTTCAAATCCTAAAATAAAAAATAGATAATCCTTTGAGAATGCCATTATTCTCCTAGATTAAACTTAGATATCATTCATAATACACTTCATGGAATATTGGAAATTAAAACATAATAATGGGGTGTACTCAGATACTCAGTAAGGATATGAATACAAAAGAATATATTGTGAATAAATAATCATAAACCTTAGGGAAATATGTATTATTGAAACCCAATCCCTTTAAACAATATCTTGATCATAATATGGAAAGAATAAATAATACCATATAAAATAAGCATTAACATGTATTTTCTACTAGTATAATAATCACATGTAATATCCATAACTAATATCATAATGAGGGAATGCATAATTATAGACATATACACTATCAAGATATATCTTAAAGATAGATATTATCAAGATCTATCATCATGACAGTTTAAGTCTATGGGTAGAAACTCATCTGGTTTCTGTTTAGATCTATCCTCCTGAAAATGTAAAACTTCTTGGAAAACCAACACAGAGTGTTTTTCACCAACTAATTTCATCTCATGATACCTAACAATTCATCAAGGGGCTATATCGGGCCCCTCTATTCACTTACTAAGTCCAATACATTCTTTATTTTAAAATGGTGAAACATAAACAACAAATTCATTCATATTAAAACTAGCATATGAAATATGAAAACTTTAACCATAAACCAAGAATGGTATATATCACAAAACATTAAATAAAATATGGTAAATTATTTCTTAAGAGATAAACCTAAATTAAGAATAATATCCAACAAATGATATTAACATATATTAGAATACTCTACCAAAATTATTAAAAATATATTCACACAGATACCCATTTCCTTTGAAATTATTTATTCAAAAACCACAAACTTAAAAAAACATTTAAAAAGAGATTTTTGAATTAATCTATCCCATAAAACATTGAAACTTTTTAAATAATTAACATTTTAAAACATTTATGTCTATATAAATAAATCCTTAAAATCATTTTGAAAACATGGACATTAATGAGAAATATTTAAAAGAATAAATATTTAAAACATTTAAAACAATGTTTTCGTTAAATAAACCCTTACATAAAAGTTTAAAAATATTAATTTATAAAATATTTGAATTTAATTAAAAATAGTCATAAAAGTTTATTTATAATCCTTTATATACATATAGATAAATATGTATGATAATATCAAGAATATTGAACTGGAGAAAGGATTAATTCTTTAAACATTCAAAGCGTCCTATACCACTTTGAAACGTTAAATCATAAGGATAATATATTAAAACGAATCTTCAAATACCATTAAGAAATTTTTTTCATGATATGAAATATAATTGGGGTAGTACATACACCACACATAAGAAATAGGTGGTGAACATGACTTATATCTCTTAAAAATTAACAGTGAGACCAAATTCCCTTACCTTAGGTCTGATACTCTTTATACATGTCCAAAACTCAGGTATAATGGTTTTAAATATATTATTAACTTCTAATAGAATCATAATAATATTTATGAAATCATATATGATTCATTTATGACTTTATATTACTCGTTTATTAATAATTTCTAAGTTAGAGAAACATTTCTGGTAATAATCGCTTTGTTTATCATACGTGTTATGGCTTGTTATTCTTGATCATATTACTTCGATCATGATTTAATTACTTCCATAATGTATAACCTGATTTATATATTATTTATATTCATAATATAAATATATATAATAGATATATATATGAAATGTAATACACCGTTTATAGAGATGGTATGCCGTATGTACGCATGAACACTGTTTCTGTTTTCTTATCGTATTGAATGGAAGTCAGTGAATGGAATATATGTACATAAATATATATATATATATATTATTCAATTAGAATAATTATTTTAAATATTTTATACTTATAAATAATATATATTTTTATAATCATCCTTGAATTGTGAACGTGGAAGAAGAATCTCATCGAGTCGTGGAGACGGTAAGCCGTACTTATACAAGAGCAGAAATATCATTTCCTTAATGGTTAAATTTTATGGAATTGGATGGAATATGAATTTTACAGAAAAAATATCCTGATATATCTATTATTTACATACTTTTTATTCATCGTTATACCCATATAAATAAATTTCAATGAAAAATAATTTACACCACAACGTGGAGATGGTAAACTGTATGTACGAACACATGCTGATATTATTTTTTGTAGGATGGGTAAAATTAAGAATATGGTTGTCCCATATTAATAATAAAATATCATAATATATTAGATTCTGTATTTATCACTTTATTATGGAAACAACATAGGAATAATAAGTAGAAGAAGAAAATAAATTGAATTGAATTGGTAAAAAAATTACCTCTTCTTCGAGTCTCTCCTTTTGATTTGCACAAAAGGACTCCTTAGGTTGGATTTATGACCAATTTATGGAAACTATTAAGAATTAAGGGAGGTTGTTAGAGGAAATGGGAAGGGTTTGGTGAGTCAAAGGACTTTTGAGGTGTGAATTAAAGAGAAGGAGAAGTGCTCTTTTATAAGAGAGGTGAGGGGCACTTTAGGAAGATTTTAAAACATTAATTTATTATAAATTGTTTTTTGGTTTAAAATAGCTAAAAAGTGTTAATTTAAAGGATAATATGAGGATGGATCGCAATCCTCTCAACCAAATAATTTTAGACATGTTTAGGCCATAAATTTAACCTTATCTTTTTGATTTAACCCTAAGTTAAACTGTTAAACTCTTACCGTGTCTTCTTGTATTTTTATACTATAGGGTTAATATATTTACTATAAAATGAAAAAAAAACCAAATGGATAATTTATGAAAAATTTTACATTTTAAAAGTTAGTTTTTAAAACCTCATAGTTTTATGACTTTTATATCAGTTAATAAAATAGTATTTTTTTTAAATATAATTTATGTCAATTTTAATACTATTCAATATTTGCATTTTTAAAAATATAAAACCAACATTATAACTTAAAAAATGCTTCAAATATGTCACAAACACTCCTAATTTATCTAGAATTTTTTTATGCCATTAATTAAATAAAAGTTTATTTATTTTAAATTTGTTAATATCATTTATTTGATATCTCAATTAATTAAACAATTTCTGCATCATCATTGTGTCATCTTTTAATTTATTTACTTCAGGTCTAAAAATTAAAATAAGTTATCATGATGTAGATTAATTTATTATCTTTATAAATACTATTTATAGTTGACCATATCACTTATATAACATCATATTAAAAATAAAATAGTTATTAAAACTTGAATATGACATTTTTAACTCTTCTTTAAATAAAATATAATAAATGTCCTAATCAAAAAAAAGTTACTTAAAAAGTATAATATTTTTACCTAAGTTTTATTTAGGTTGAAACATAATTATCCAATGCTATTAGGACAAGGGTTTGGGTAATTTTATATTATTGTAATATTATTTTTACCTTTAATTATCCTATTTACCTTTAATTGTGGTAAATAAAATTCAAAAGCTACTATAAATAAAAAATTATTTTGATCTTATTATATTTTTTTTCATAATTATTACAAAAATTTATTTCATATTTTCAAAATTAAACTCCCAGAAGCATTAAAATTATGTTTAATGCTAATATGCAAACTTGGCTAGAAGATGGGTAAAAAGACGTTAAAAAAGTTCAATAAATTTTTATATTTAATTCTACCATAAAAATGAATTAAATGAACAAAATTATGTTAATATATAAATAATTTATCTATTATGACTTTAAAATAAAATAAAATAAATATAATTATTTAAATTAAAAAGTTGGGTTTTTAACAATAATGTAGTGTTTTTCACTATTCATAAAAAATTGAAAGTTTTTAGAAAGATACCAAAAATTCACCCTAAGATAATTTTGATATTCCGAATTCAAAAATAAAGTCTATTTTACCAAATTATATTTCTAAGAGGGTCTAAAATTAATTTTATTATTGTTTACAAAAGGACATAAACAGTAATTCATTTAAGAATATAATATTTCTAAACATATAACTATTTTACTGAAACTTATACATTTCATTATAAATTTGTTTTATTTATGTGAAAAAATTAATTAATTATTACTATTTATATTACTCTATTTAATGGATAATTTATTAATATATCATTTAAATAATTGTAACACAAAATTATTGTTTCTTAGAAACTCAATATTGCGTGTAACGCGAGCGAAGTCTATGTAACGTGAAACACAAGATATTTAAGATAACGTACTGTGAAATATTGGGGGGGGGGGTTAAATTCCCCCTCCAATAAATTTAATCCTATAAATTTGAAATTATACTTTGAAAATAAAATCTTGAGACTAAAAAATACCTTTGTGGAGAACCCACATCAAAAATAGGGTTAATAAAATATACTCATAATAAGAGGAGAAGAGAAATGAAAAATTCACCACCAATTTAATATTTGGAATAAGAGAACATTAATGGAAAGTAGATATACACACATGGAGGAAAAACATAAATATTTATAGGGAGTGATTGAGGTCATCAATAATAAACAAGTGAAAAATCAATGGAAAATTGAGGGCCGCAAAGCCATAAATCTATGATGATTTAAAATATCATTGGTTCAAAAAAATAAAAGGTATTATGATAACACATTTTTAGATAATTTTTCTTAGAGTTGGGGGATTATTTTACTATCCATATAAGAAATCGAGAGAACATACCTGATTTCATACCATGTATCAATGTTATCCTTTGGTTGTGCTTCGATCTATTTTCATTTTATTTCATTCAACTGGAGATTGATATTCAAGATGAGTCTTTATGAATGAAGCACATTTAATGAATTATACGGTCCAAAATTTCTTTATTTATATTTTAAATGTTTATCAAAAAAAAAATTGCACATAATATCCAATAAATCATACTTAAGACCCAAATAATAATATCCAATGTTAAACTTATCCCATTCCAAGCTTAATACCTTTCCAAAATAATTATGTCCAAAATCACTATCCAAAAATGTCTCTAGATTTCCAAAATAAATATTGACATCAGATTCTACAAACAACATAATGTATCTCTTATTTTCACATGCAAAATATTTGATCACCCTTAAATCCTAAATGAAAACTCTTATGCTTCAAAATACTTAAAGAATAAATACTGTAGTAAAATCCTTATATATCTAAGTAATATTATAACAATAGAACCATTTATGTAATAATTATTGAATCTAAATACAAAATAAACTTAATCATTCCACTTCACCCTTAAACCCTTAACTATTCTTCAACGTCATATTCCTTAATACATCCCTCATTTAATTTTTCTATTTTAGCCTCTTTATTATCAGTAGTATAACCATTTCATATATAACCTTGATGATTTTACCCATTGACCAAAACTCAAATCATAATGTGATAAATACTAATAATAGTGATGTAGTCAAGAAGAATCATTTATAGGACCTTTAAATGGTGGAATCTTCATCTCAATCCATTTGTCTATATGATTAACCTAGGTTATCCATTACCAAATCTAAAATATGATATTATATACTTAGAATTATCCTCAAATTCTATCTTAGGGTTATGGCCCCTAATATAAGTTTTCTAAATCTAATTTCCATGGTTGTTGCTAAACTTTTTTTGATACCAACTATAATGCCTTGACCCCAGATTCCCGAAGCCCATTCATTATTTTAATACACTGGCATGATTACAAGGAATCAAATCCTGAAGGACTGATCAGCTTAATAGTATTGGAAAATATATTATATATATGAGCCTTTAATTATAATTCAAAACATAAAATACAACATAGAAAATCCTTTGATAAGGCAATTACTCTTCTAGATTATCCTTGGATATCATTCATTATAAACTTCATAGAATCTTCGAAATTAAAACATAAGAATGGGGTGATCTCAGATGATCAGTAATGGTATATATACAATAGAATATATTATCAATAAATAATAATAAACCTTATGGAAATATGTATAACTGAAAAACAAGACCTTTAAACATAATCTTGATCATAATATGGAAAGAATAAATAATACCATATAAAATAAGCATAATCATGTATATTCTAATAGTAGAATAATCACATGGAATATCTATAACTAATATCATAATGAGGGAATGCATAATGATGGAAATCTGCACTATCAAGATGTATCCTCAAGATAGCTACTATCAAGATCTATCATATTGACAGTTTAAGTCTATGGGTAGAAACTCGTCAGATTTGTGTCAAGATCTATCCTCTGGACAATGTCAAACTTCTTGGAAAACCAACAAGAAGGATTTTTTACTAGATAATTACATCTCATGAGACCTACTGATGCATCGAGGGGCTATAGCGGGACCTACCCTTCACTTACTAAGTCCAATACATTCCTCATCTGAAAACGGTGAAACAGAAACAACATAATAATTCATATTAAACTAGCATATGAAATATGAATAATTTAACCATAAACTAATAATGGTATCTATCATAAACCATCCAATAAAAATTGTAAATTATTTCATAAGAGATCAACCTTGATGAAGCATAATATCCAACAAAGGATGTTGACATAGATGAAAATACTCTATTAAAATCATTAAAAATATCTTGAGATAAATAATCCATTCCTTTGAAATCATCTATTCAAAATCCACACACTTAAAAAAACATTTAAAAAGATATTTTTGAATTAATGTATTCCATACCACTTTCAAAATTTTGAAATAACTTACATTTTAAAAAATTTATGTCCATATAAATAAATCCTTAAAACCATTTTGAAAAAATGGACATTAATGAGAATGATTTAGACGAATAAATCTTTAAAATATTTAAAATGATGTTTTAGTTAAAGAGGCCCATACATAAAAGTGTAAAAATATTCCTTTTGAAAAAATTTGAATGAAATAAAAAATAGGCATAAAATTTTATTTATAATCCTTTATATACATATAGATAAATATGTAGTATAATATCAAGAATATTGAAATGGGGAAAGGATTACTTTTTTAAACATTCAAAGCATCCTATACCACTTTGAAATGTTAAATAATAAGACTAATATCTTCAAATTAATCTTTAAATACTATTAATATAAATGTATTCATGATATGAAATATAACAGGGGCAGTACATACACCACACATAAGAAATATGTGGTGAACTTGGTTTATATCTCACACAAATTAAAAGTGAGATGAATTTCACTTACCTTAGGTCTGATACTCTCCGTACATTTATGAAACTCATATATAATGGTTTTAATATATTATTAACTTCTACCATAGTCATAATAATATTTATGAAATCATATATGATTCATTTATGACTTTATATTACTTGTTTATTAATAATTTCCAAGTAAAATAAACATTCAGTGTAATAATAGCTTTGTTTGTCGTACGTGTTATGGCTTGTTATTCTTGATCATATTAATTTGATAATGATTTAATTACTTAAAAAATGAATAAAATTATTTATATATCATATATATTCATAATATTAATATACATAATAGATATATATTTTAAATGTAATACACTGTTCATGGAGATGGTTGGTTGTACGTACGCTTGAATGTTGTTTCTGTTTTCTTATCGTATTGATTGGAAGTCAGTGAATGAAATATATGTAAATACATACATACATATATACATATTATTCATGTTTAATTATTATGTAATATATTTCATACTTATAAATAATATATATTTTTATACTTATCCATGAATGGTGAACTTGGAAGATGAATCTCATCGAGTTGTGGAGATGATAAGTCATACTTACGCACGAACGACGATATCATTTCGTTAATGGTTATATGGTATGAAATTGGATGGAATATGAATTTTATATAAACAATATCATTTTATATTTATTATTTAAATCCAACTTATTCATTGTTATACTCATATAAATAAATTGTAATGAAAAATAATTTACACCACGACGTGGAGACGGTAAGCCGTATGTACATACACAGAGTGATATTATTTTTAACAAGATTGGTAAAAGGAAGAATATGATTTTAAAATAATTTTTTGAAAATTTCAGAATATATTAGATTCTATATTTTTAACTTTATTATGGAAAAAACATAGTAAGAGGAAGTAGAAGAAGAAAATAAATTGAATTTAATTGGAAAAACAATTACCTCTTCTTTGAGTGTCTTTTTTTGATTTTCACAAAAAGACTCCTTAGGTTAGATTTATTACCAATGTATGTAATCTAGGAATAATTGAGGGAGGATGGGAGAGGAAATTTTCATGGTTTGTCCACTCAAATGGATTTGGAGGTGTGAAATAAAGAGAAGGAGAAGTGCCATTTTATAAGAGAGGTGGGGGTATTTTTGGAGGAATTTAAAACATTAATTTATTATGAATCAATTTTCAGTTTCAAATAGATAAAAAGTGATAATTTAGAGTATAAGATGAGTATGGGTCAAAATACTCTCAAATAATTAATTTTATACATATTTTGATCATAAAATTAACCTTATCTTTTGGATTTATCCCTTAGTTAAACAGTTTAACTCTTACCATGTCTTCTTGTATTTTTACACTATAAGGTTAATATATTTAATATAAAATGACAAACTAACCCCAAATGGATCATTTATGACATATTTTAAATTATAAAAGTTAGTTTTAAAAACCTTAGAGTTTTAATACTTTTATACCATTAGATAAAATTGTATTTTTTTAAATATCATTTATGTCAATTTTAATACTATTCAATATTTTAATCTTTAAAAATATAAAACCAACATGATAAATTAGAACCAATAATTCCAATATTTCACTAACATGACTGAGTTATATATAAAATTATTTTATGTCATTAATTACATAAAATTTAATTTATTTTAAGAATTTTAATATCATTTATTTGATATCTCAATTAATTAAACAATTACTGCAGCACTATAGTAGTAACTGTTCAGTACTGTAGCATCCAGAACTGTTCATCCATCTGCGAATTTGTGCCACTGGTTTGGTCCTTGGGTCCTGAATGTCTTTCGGGCCACCCAAGGCCTTCGGGCCAGTTGTTTCTTAAGGCCTTCGAGCCACGTGAATGAAGAAGTACCAGCCAGACTACAAGGGACAAGACTTCAGATGAGGATTCAGGGCAGACATATTCACTGGAGCAGAGCTAACTAGAATTGGAAGAATGAGAGGGTATTTCTTTTCCATTGGTACTAGGAATATGCAGCTTTTCATAGTATAACTAGCTGACTAGCCTTGTGAAGGTGGAGTGCTGATTTCATGACATATGCTGGGGAGGAGCAGTTCCAAGTTGTCTTGTCTGGGTGATTCCCTCTAAGACCTACGAGTCATGTAATTGTCTCTAAGCCTTCAGGACTTGTAAGGGTTCCACCTCACCCCTTGAAAGGTGGATTATCAAAAAAAATGAAGGCCTTCGGGCCATTTCGACCGACCGAATTAATTAAACAATTACTACATCATCATTGGGTCACCATTTTGTTAATTTATTTAATGTATAAAAATTATAAATAAATTATCATGACATATATAAATTTATAATATTTATAAATACTATTTATAGTTGACCATATCACTTATATATCCTCATATTAAAAACAAAATAGTTATTAAAATTTGAATATGACATTTTTTACTCTTCTTTAAATAAAATATAATAAATGTCCTAATCAAACACAAGTGACTTAAAAAGGATCACATTTTTGACCTATGGTTTATTTTGTTCGAAACATACTTATAAAATGAAATTAGGACAAGTGTTATGGTAATTTTATATTATTATAATATTATTTTTACCATTAATTTTCTAATTTACCTTTAATTGTGGTAAATAAAATTTAAAAATTACTATTCACCAAAAATTATTTTGATCCTATTAGATCAATTTTTTCATAATTATTACAAACATTTATGTCAAATTTTAAAAATTCAACTCACAGAAGTGATAAAATTACGTTTAATGCTAATATGAAAACTTGGCTAGAAGATGGGTAAAAAGACGTTAAAAAAGTTTAATGAATTTTTATATCTAATTCTATCATAAAAATGACTTCAATTTAATACATTAGGTTAATATACGTATTATTTATATATTTTTATTTTAAAATCAATTTGAATTAAATTAATTATTTAAAGGAAAATGTTGGGTTTTTAACAACAATTTAGTGTTTTTCACTATTCATAAAAAAATTGAAAGTTTTTAGAAAAATACCAAAAATTCACCCTAATCTAATTTTGATTTTACGAATTCAAAAAAGAAGTTTATTTTACCGAATTATATTTCTATGTGAGTCTAAAATTAATTTTATTATTGGTTACAAAAGGGCATAATAAGTAGTTCCTTTAAGAAAATAGTATTTCTAAAAATATAACTGTTTTACCAAAGCTTACACATTTCATTATAAATATGTTTTATTTATGTGAAAAAATTAATTATTTATTACTATTTATACTTATATATTTAATGGATAAGTTATAAATATATCATTTAAATAATTTTAACACTAAACTGTTGTTTCGTAGAAACCCAATCTTGTATGTTACACAAGCCAAGTTTGTGTTACGTGCGACATAAGCTATTGAAGATAACATAATATGAAATATTGGGGTCTTACATTCTCCCTTCATTCAATAAATTTCATCCTCAAAATTTGAAATTATACTTTGAAAATAAAATCTTGATACTATAAAATACCTTTTTGGAAAACCCACATCAAAAATAGGGTTAATAAAATACACTCTTAATAAGAGGGAAAGGGAAATGAAAAAGTCCCCACCAATTTAGGATTTTGAATAAGAGAACATTAGTGGAATGTATAGATACTTACAAGGAGAAAAACATAAATATTTATAGGGAGTGGTTGAGGTCATCAATCATAAACAAGTGAAAAATCAATGGAAAATTGAGGGCCTCAAAGCCATAAATCTATAATGATTTAAAATATCACCGGTTCAAAAAACCATATGGTATTAGGATAATACATTTTTCGATACTTTTTCTTAGAGTTGGGGGATTATTTTACTTTCTAGATAAGAACTCAAGAAAAATTACCTGAATTCATATCATGTATCAATGTTATCCTTTGGTTGTGCTTTGATCTATTTTCAATTCATTTAATTCACCTGGATATAGATATTTAAGATGATTCTTTATGCATGAAGCACATTTAACGAATCATACATTCCAAAAGTACATCATTCATCTTTTAAATGTTTACCAAAACCAAAAAGGATAGCACATAATATCCAATAAATCATACTTAATTCCCAAACAATAATATACAATGTTCAACTTATTCCATCCCAACCTTAATACTTTTCCAAAATAATTATTTCCAAATTCACTTTCCAAAAAGGTCTCTAAATTCCCAAAATAAATCTTGACATCAGATTATCCAAACAACATAAAGTATCTCTTATTTTCACACAAAAAATATTTGATCACCCTTAAATCTTAAATGGGAACTCTTTTGCTTTTAAATCCTTAAAGAAGAAATACTGCAGTATAATCCTTATATATATCTCATGAATCTTATAACCATAGAACCATTGATTTTATAATTCTTGAATCCAAATACAATATAAACTTAATCATTCCATTACACTCTTAAACCCTTAACTATTCTTTGTCATTATATTCCTTAATACCTCATTCATCTCATTTTTCTTTTGTAGCCTCTTCATTATCAGTAGTATAACCATTTAATGTATAACCTTGAGGATTCTAACCATTGACCAAAAATCAATGCATAATGTGAGAAATACTAATAATAGTGATGTAGTGAGAAAGAACCATTTATAGTATCTCTAAATGGTGGAATATTCATCTCAATCCATTTGTCCATACGATTAACCTAGGTTATCCGTTACCAAATATAAAAGATTATATTCTATTATTAAACTTATCCTCAAAGTATATCTTAGTGTTATTGAACCTAATTTATGTTTTCTAAATCTAATTTCCAAGGTTTTTTCTAAACTTAATTTGATACCAACAGTAACAACTCGACCCCAAATGCCTAGAGACGGTTCATTATTTTAATACATTGGCAAGACTACAAGGAATAAAATCTTGAAGGAATGATCAATTTAGTAGTATTGGAAAATATATTACATATATGAACCTTTAATTACAATTAAAAACATACAATACAATATAGATAATCCTTTGAGAACACTATTATTCTCCTACCTTAACCTTGGATATCATTCATAATACACTTCATGGAATCTTGAAAATTAAAACATAAGAAAGGGGTGAGCTCAAATTCTCAATAAGGGTATGCATACAACAAAATATATTATGAATAATTAATAATAAACCTTAGGTAAGATATATAATTGAAACACAAGCCCTTTAAACATAATCTTGATCATAATATGGAATGAATAAATTATACCATATTAAATAAGTATAACCATATATATTCTACTAGTCCAATAATCACATGGAATATCCATAACTGATATCATAATGAGGGAATGCATAATGTCGGACATCAGCACTATCAAGATATATCCTCAAGATAGCTACTGTCAAGATCAATTCTCATGATATTTTATGTATATGGGTAGAAACTCATCTGATTTGTGTCAATATCTATCCTCCTAACAATGTTAAACTTCTTGGAAAACCAACATTAAGGGTTTATAACCAACTAATTGCATCTCATGAGACTTACGGATGAATCAAAGGGTTATAGTGGGCCCCATACTTCACTAACTAAATCAAATACATTCCTTATATGAAAATGGTGAAACATAAACAACATAATCATTAATATTAAAACTAGCATACAAAACATGAATACTTTAACCATAAACCAATAATGGTATCTATCATAAACCATTAAATACAATATTTTAAATGATTTCATACGATATTAAACTTGATTAACAATAATATAGAATAAAGGATGTTGACATATATGAAAATACCCTATTAAAATAACTAAAAATATCTTGAGACAAATACCCCTTTCAATTGAAATTATTTATTAAAAACAAGGCAATTAAAAAATATTTAAAATGAGATTTTTTGAATCAATGTGTCCCATACCACTTTGAAACTTTTTAAATAATTAACATTTTAAAACATTTATGTCCATATAAATAAATCATTAAAATCATTTTGAAAACAATGACATTAATCTGAAAGATTTAGAAGAATAAATATTTGATACATTTAAAATGAATTTTTAGTTAAAGATACCCTTACATAAAAATTTAAAAATATTCCTTTAGAAAAAATTTGAATGAAATTAAAAATAGGAACATAATTTTATTTATAATCATTTATATACATATCGATAAATATGTATGATAATATCCAGAATATTGAATTGGAGAAAGGATTAATTTTTTAAACATTCAAAGCATCCTATACCACTTTGAAACATTAAATCATAAGAATGATATCATCAAATCAATATTTAAATACCCTTAAGATGACGATATTTCTGATATGAAATATAATAGGGGAATTACATACACCACACACAAAAAATATGTGGTGAATATGGATTATATATCATGAAAATTAAAAGTGAGATGAAATTCCCTTACCTTAGGCCCAGTACTCTCCGTACATGTTCGAAACTCCTATATAATTATTGTAAATATATTATTAACTTCTTCAAGAATCATAATAATATTTATGAAATCATATATGATTCATTTATGACTTTATATTACTCATTTATTAATAATTTCTAAGTAAAAGAAACATTCCGAGTAATAATCGCTTTGTTTATCGTACATGTTATGGCTTGTTATTCTTGATCATAATACTTATATCATGATTTAATTACTTCCTTAATGTATAAAATGATTTATATATCATATATATTCATAATATAAATATTTATAAAAGATAGATATATGAAATGTAATACACCGTTCATGGAGATGGTAGGTCGTACGTACGCAAGAATGTTGTTTCCATCTTCTTATCGTATTGAATGGAAGTCAGTGAATAACATATATGTGCGCATATATATATATATATACAATTCATGTATAATTGTTATGTAATATATTCCAAACTTATAAATAATATATATTTTTATAATTATCCTTGAATGGTGAATATGGAAGATGAATCTCATCGAGTCTAGAGATGGTAAGCCATACATACGCATGAGCAACAATATCATTTCCTTAATGGTTAAATGGTATGGAATTTGATGGAATACGAAGTTTACAGAAACAATATCATGTTATATTTATTCTTTACATCCTTTTTATTCATCGTTATACCTATATAAATAAATTTTAATGAAAAATAGTATACACCATGACGCGAAGATGGTAAGCTGTATGTACACACACATGGTGATATTATTTTTCACTAGATGAGTAAGAGGAGGAATATGGGTGTGCCATAATAATAAAAACAACTCAGAATGTATTATATTCTGGATTTATCTTTTTATTATGGAAGCAAAATAATAAGAAGAAGTAGAAGAAGAAAATAAACTGAATTGAATTGGTAAAACAATTACCTTTTCTTGAAGCGGCTCCTTTTGATTTTCACAAAAAGACTCCTTAGTTTGGATTTATTCCAAATGTATGTCCACTAGGAATAATTTAGGGAGTTTGGGAGAGTAAATAGTCATGGTTTGGTGTGTAAAAGGGATTTGGAAGTGTGAATTAAAGAGATGGATAAGTGCCCTTTTATAAATAATAGAGGTGGGGGGCACCTTTGGAAGATTTTAAAACATTAATTTATTATAAATTGATTTTCTATTTCAAATATCTCCAAAGTGATAATATTGAGGATAAGATGATGAAGGGTCGAAATCCTCTTAAACAATTAATTTTAGACATGTTTAGTTCATAAAATTAACCATATATTTTAGATTTAACCCTTAGTTAAACAATTTAACTCTTACTGTGTCTTCTTGTATTTTTACACTATAGGATTAATATATTTACTTTAAAGTGAAAAAAGAACTAAAAATGTATCATTTATAAAATATTTGAAATTATCCAAGTTATTTTTCCTAACCTTAAAATTTTATTACTTTTATATCATTTAATAAAATAGTATTTATTTTAAAATATCATTTATGTCAATTATAATACTATTCAATATTTTCATTTTTAAAAATATCAAACCAATATGATAAATTTGAACCAATAATTCAAATATGTCACTAACATGACTAAGTTATATATAAAATTAGTGAATGTAGTTAATTAATTCAAATTTTATGTATTTTAATATTTTTAATATCATTTATTTGATATAACAATTAATTAAACAATTATTATATCATCATTATGTCACCATTTAATTTATTCATTTATTGTATAAAAATTATAAATAAATTATCACAACGTATATAAATTTCTTATATTTATTAATACTATTTATAGTTGACCATATCACTTATATAACCTCATATTAAAAATAAAATTTTTATTAAAATTTGAATATGACATTTTTAACTCTTCTTTAAATAAAATATAAAAAATGTACTAATAAAAAAAAGTGGCTTAAAAATGATCATATTTTATTCCTAAGTTTGATTTTGGTTGAAAAATAGTTATCCAAAGAAATTAGGACATGTTTTAGGGTAATTTTATATTATTATAATACCATTTTTTACCTTTAATTACCCTATTTACCTTTAACCATGGTACATAAAATTCAAAAGTTTTTTTTTCAAAAAAAATTATTTTTATACTATTAGGAAACTTTTTTTAAAATGATTACAACCATGTAGATTTGATTTTTAAAATTAAATTCATAGAAGCGGTAAAATTATGTTTAATTCTCATATGGAAACATGGCTAGAAGATGGGTAAAAAGACATTAAAGAAGTTCAATGAATTTTTATATCTAATTCTATTATAAAAATGATTCCAATGACCTAATTTTTTTTGATATATAAATTATTTATTTTTTGGGACTTTAAAATCAATTTAAATTAAAATAATTATTTAAATGATTTTTCTAACAATAATATAGTGTTTCACTATTCATCAAAAATTGAAGTTTTCAGAAAAATACAAAAAATTCACCCTAACATAATTTTGATATTACAAATTCAAAAATGAAGTTTATTTTACCAAATTAAATTTCTATGAGTGTCTAAAATTAATTTTATTATTGTTCACAAAAATACATTAAAAATTATTTCCTTTAATAAAATAATATTTCAAAACATATAACTATTTTACCAAAAACTCATACATTTCATTATAAATATTTTTTATTTATGTGAAAACATTAATTATTTTTTACTATTTTTATTACTATATTTAATAGATAATTTATAAATATATCATTTAAATAATTTTAACACTAAAGTGTTGTTTTACAAAAACTCAATCTTTTGTGTTATAAAAACCAAGTCGGTGTTCGTGCAACACAAGCTATTGAAGATAATATACTAGGAAATATTGGGGCGTTACATATGATGCCTAGAATCAATGTGAAAAAGTCATATGCCATAAGATAATTGAGATACATGAGACCGTATAAAATAATTTTAGGAGTGATAAGTTAAAAAAAACACATCTATGTGAAATACATTTGGGATCCTAGGAATGAAATTTAACACCATATTGAAGATTTACATGCACACATATGACATTTGGATTTTGTGGAAATTCATGCAGTTCCCATATGAAAATTTTAAAATTCATGCTTTAAATTTATGAACCCATTTAATATTTTATATCCCCATACAACATTTGACAGTGAATAAGAGAATTATCTTACAAAAAGCTATCATAGAAGAATCTACTTTTCAAAACACTTATAACACCCCGAGATTTTATGAAAAATATTCTTTTTAATTTCATTAATGCCTTGTGTTGTACGCTACACCAAAAGAATCTTGCACAACATGCATCCTTGACTTGCCTTGCATTACACGCAATCATGACCTTTCTCGATAGCATGTGTAGTACGCAATACTTAGTTTCACTAAACAACGATATGCTATTAAAATATTATTAAAACTAGCTGTTATGAATAGTAATAAAAACTTTTTGAAATTTTGTAAATTTTATTTTCTAAATGGACTTCATTTTTGGATTCAGAATATCGAAATTAGCTTAGGGTGAAATTTTGGTACTTTTCGGATAACTTTCATTTTCTGATGAACAGTGAAAATTATTAAATTTTAATTAAAAACAACCTTTTTAATAGAAATAATTAATAGTGATAAATTATTAATTTGAGTGGTTTTAAAGTATATTTAGAATATATTTTTACAATTTAATACAATGTTGGTTATTGGATGTAATTTCACATTTAAAACAGACATAAACAACTGTCAATCTTTTGATAGTTATTATCTATTAAGAACACGCTATTTGTTTTGACAACGGGAATTAATTTTTTAAATTAATTAATGCAGTTGATATGTTTTGAATTTGGTAAAATAGACATCATTTTTGAATTCATAATATCAAATATAGCTTAGGCCTAATTTTTGGTATTTTTCTGGAAACTTTCATTTTTTGATGAATAGTGAAACCACTAAGTGGTAGTTAAAAAAAATGAATTTTTCATAAAAATTAATTTTACCGCTTCTGTGAGTGGAATTTTAAAAATACGAGAGACACAGTTGATGACAGTAAGTAAAATGTGGTTCAATGAGATGAAAATAATTTTTGGTGAATAGTAACTTTTTACTTTTTTTTACCATGGTTAAAAGTAAATAGGGTAATTAAGGGTAAAAATGATATTATTATTACCCTAACACATGTCCTAATTCTATTGGATAAGTTTAATTCGACCAAAAACAACCTTAGGAATAAAATATGACCATTTAGGCCCAATTGGATTAGATTAGGACATTTATTATTAATTTATTTAAAGAAGGGTTAAAATAGTTCAAATCAAAGTTTAATAAGAAAATCATTTTTAATATAGGGTTATACATAAAAAAAATTAGACTATAAATATTAATTAAAAAGATAAAAATATTTACTACATAATGGTATTTTATTTATAATTTTTAGACATTAAATAATTTAATTTATTTATGACACAAAGATGATGCAATAATTATCTTATTAATGCAATATTGAAATAATTGATGTTATAAATACCCAAATAAATGTAGTTTGAGACTTTTTATGAATTACACTAATTTTATAGGTTAATATGACATGTTAGTATTGATTTAATTAACTTTTTTCGAACTAATAATTCTGTTATGATTTTTACAAAAATCAATTACTAAATAGTGTCAAAATTGACATAAAATAGTTTTTAAAACAAATATTATATTATTAATGCTTATTTTATTCCTAAAAATCTAAGGTTCTGCCAAATTACTTAGATAAGGTTATATATATTAATAATAAACAACTTGGGGTTCGTTTGGCTTGTTATAGTAAGTTTATTAACCTTATAGCGTAAGAACACAAAAAGACACGGTAAAAGTAAAATTATCTAACTTAAAGTTAAATATAAATGATAAGGTTAAAATAGGAACCTAAAGTTGTCTAAATTATATTTGATGTGAGGATTTCGACCCATACCCACCTTAGCTTCGAAATAAATCAATTTGTAACTATTTAAAACCAAATTTGTCTTTATAATAAAACAATATTTTTAGTTATTCCAAAGGTGCCCCTCTCCTCCCTTATAAAAGGGCACCTCCTCCCTCTCTTCCTCACACCACTTTGAGCCTTAAAGCTCAGCCAAACAATAAAAAATTATCTTCTAGACTTCCCTAGAAACATCCTAGAGGTTCTGATCTTCCTCAAAGACCAATTTTAGTGCCCTAAAAAGAGATATCAAAGAGGCGCTTCAAAGAAGAGGTAATGTCCGTTACCGATTCTTTCAACTTTATTTCTTCTTCCACTTCTTCTTCCTAGGTTGATTCATTATGAAGTAATAACATCAGTATCACTCATATAATTATATGTTATTATAAGTATTAAACAACCCTATTTCACCATCTATCCATCCTACGGAAAATGAAATCACCGCGCGTGCGTATGTACGGAATACCGTCTCCACGCCATGGTGTAATCTATTTTCCACCACCACCTTACTTGGATGGGTATAATGGTGTAAATAATAACTATATATGATTATTGTAAAGTGATATTGATTCTGAAATAGTATACATACACTCCAATATAATTCCACGATCATGAGAACGATATCATCGCTCGTGCGTACGTACGGACTACCGTCTCCACGAATTGATGAGATTCATTCTCCACGTTAACCATTCATGAATGATTATAAAGTATATATAATAAGTAATCATAAAATATATGAAATAATAATGATACTGGATTTTTGTGTATATATATGTATGTTATCTACTTAATTCCATTCAACTCAATAAGGAAACGAAAACAGCGTTCATGCGTACGTACGACCTACCGTCTCCATGAACGGTGTATTTCTTTCCATTTACTGGTCTATTATATATATGTATATTCTGAATATATATTATATATAAATTATGTTTTATATTCTGGAATTAAGTAATCATGATCTAAGTAATCATATGAATAATTACAAGTCAAAACACAGACGACAAATGAAACGATTTTACCCAAAACGCTCTTTAACATGGAATTTACAAAAGAACGGGTAAAATAAAGTCATAAGTGAACCATATATGATATCATAAGAATGATTATGATTCTGGAATAAGTCAATGACATTATTTAAATCATTATACAGGAGGTTCATACACTTACGAAGTAAATCGGACCTAAGGTGAGGGAAAATATCACAATCTCATTTTTATCTGAGATTGTTTATACTTTGGTATTTACTGGGGTGTATTTTATCATCCACATCCATGTTTCCTCAATATGTATTATTATTTCCATCCACCTAAAATTGTTTAAATCCAATTTTACCATTCGGTTAGTTTTTAGTAAAAGTTATGAAAGGAATATTTTTTCGTTTTTCGTACGAGGTACCTTTTGTCTTTTCTGACAAAAGTACGAGAAGAATGTTTTTTTAACTTATACGGCATGAATGGATTTTTAAAACATTATTTCCAAGAAGCTTCCTTTACTAGTTTTCAAGTTTATTATTAATCAACTTCTTTTAGTTTAAAATTGTATGACATGTTAAGAAAGGAAAATATTTTTGAAGTAGAAAGGATATTTTCCCCAAGAATGGAGTTCAAGTGTTTTATCAAAATTATTTTCCATCTAAGATAATAAAGGATTCTATTTCTATCCCTATTATTACATTGTTTTGATTATTTTGTGATGGAATTATTTTTATGAATTCTTTTATCTTATATGAATTGTTTTATGATGTCACTGTAACGCCCCGACCCCAGCTACCCAGAGTCGGTGCATTACTTCGTAACATTGGCATGATCACAAGAAAGATCAAATCTCGAAAGACCGATTGGTTTAGTAGCCTTAGAAACACTAGATATATTCATAAGTTTTACATTACATCATAAAATGAAAAACTAATACAACAACATAATGTTTCCACAATCCACACTATTAACCCCTCATAAAATCCCTGCAGGTCATTCATAACTTACTTCTTCACATCCTGGGAAAAATAAAACATAAAAAAAAGGGGTGAGCTCAAATGCCCAGTAAGGATAACAATAAAGTGGAAACTTTCATAAATAAGAATAAACATTTAAGGATATGTATAACTAAAACAAAAGCCTTTTAAATACGAACTTTCAACATGGTATGGCATAAATGAAATAATGCCATTTACTTATTCACATGGATATTCTACTAAATGAATAATCACATGCAAAAATCAATAACCACTTTCATAATGTTGGAATGCATAATGCCAGACTATCATAACCACATAGCCAAGGCCTCGTGCCAAGACTACAAATAAGATTTTGTCAAGGCCTTGTGCCAAGACACTAGTTTGTCTCATGAGACCTACCGATGCATCGAGGAGCTATAGCGGGCTCCACCCGTCACTTATTAAGTCCAATGCATTCCCATATGAAATGGTTTAAACATAACATAAACATTCGTATTAAAACTAGCATACGAAATGTCAATACTTTCACAATAAACTATGAATGGTATAAAAATAGCACATCCACAGTCAAACATATCACAAAACCTTCAATACAATATAGAAGTTTTGTATCATAATAAATCAACTTCAAATAATCTTAAAATCCATCAAAGGATGTTGACATAGATGAAATCAAAATTCTTTTTAAAGAAATATCTCCTTTTATTTTGAAAACATTTAAGATCCATATAAAATAAAACATTTTCTTTGAAAATATTCTTATAAGCTTGTAAGGAAAGCTTTGAAGATTTTATAACGGCGTAAAATAACCGCACCCGCCGTATAAGTTAAAAAAACATTCTTACCTCAATTCTGTCGAAAAGGTTAAAAAGGACCTTGTTTTGAAAATGACGGAAAGATTCCTTTTATAAACCTCTTATAAAAAGTCAAAAAAGGGTATAAATGACTTTAACCCATATTCTTGTAAATAGTAAAAATGTTTTGAAATACATTTTTAAGAAACATGGATGTGGATGATAAAGAGATCCCAGTAGATTATTACGTATAATACAACCTCGGATAATGAAGAGATTGTGAAATAACCCTTACCTTGTACTTTTCCTTGGTTGGGGTAGGTTAACCTCCTGTATAATGGTGAAATAATTGTTATTAAATTATACAAGAATAATATATATTAATATGATATCATATATGATCTTTTAACATTGATTTATTAATAAAATCTTAGAATTATCATCGTTTCGGGTGTTAACTTACTCATTTTCTTTTATATGTTTTGTTACATAATCCATGTTTGTTGTATCTTATTCATATCCAGAATGATATCAAGTCCTTAAACAACATTTTTAAATCATAAAATGATAATTATACTTGAATGGATACGATGGAGAATGAATCTCATCGCGTTCGTGGAGACGGTAGTCCGTACGTACGCACGAGAGACAATATCATTCTTTTGATATTAAAATAATATATAAATGAATGGTATATCATATATACAGAATCATTAACATGTTATATTTATTATTTACATGAGTTACACATCATTATTATACCCATCCAAATAATATTATATTGAATAACAATTACACCACGACGTGGAGACGGTAAGCCGTACGTACGCACGTATGGTGACATGTTATTCAAAGGGTGGATAGAATACTGAATATGGTTGTACCATACTTATAATAACATCACAGTATATGTGAGATACTGGAGTTATTATTTTAGAATGGTAAGAACAAAGGAAGAAGAAGTGGAAGAAGAAATGAACTTAGAAAAGGGTGGTGAAATCATTACCTCTTCTTCGGGTTCTTCCTTTTGATTTGATCAAAAGGGCTCCTTAGGTTGGCTTTCTGATCAAACTAAGGCCTCTAGGTTGTAGTGAGGGATGTTGGGAGATTATTTGGGCAGAGTTTGGCCGAACCAAAAGGCTTTGAAGGTGTGAAGAAATGAGAAGGAGGAGTGCCCTTTTATAAGAGGGGTGAGGGGCATCTTTGGAAAAGCTAGAAATATTAATTTATAATAAATTCATATTCGGTTTCTAATGGCTCCAAAGCTTATTATTCAAAGGTTAAGGTGGGGATAGGTCGAAAACCACTCAACCAATAGAATTTAGACAGGTTTGGGTACTTATATTAACCTTATCTTTAAGTATTAACTCTAAGTTAATTAGTTTCACTTTTACAATGTCTCTTTGTATTTTTATATAATATGGTTAATAAACTTACTATATACATCCAAGCGACCCCCAAGTGGTCCATTAATGATTAACCTATAATAATATAAGTCTCTTGGCCGAACCTTAGATTTTTAGGAATTTAATATCAATTAATAATATAATATTTGTTTTAAGAACTCTTTTATGTCAATTTTGACACTATTCAATAGTTGATTTTTGTGAAACTCATAACAGATTGATTACTTCGAACAAAGTCCATTACATCAATCCTAATATATCATATTAGCCTATAAAATTAGTTTAATTCATTAAAAGTTTCATATTATATTTATTTGGGTATTTATAATATCAATTATTTTAATTTTTCACTATTATAGTAATTACTACATCATCATTGTGTCATAAATAAAATAAATTATTTAATGTCTAAAAATTATAAATAAAATATCATTATGTAGGCAATCTTTTTAGCTTTCTAATGAATATTTATAATCTAAAATCCAACATATATAACCCTATTTACAAATTGTTGTTCTAAAAGATATATGCTTGTGTCATTTTTGTATTCATTTTAACTAAATTAAAATAAAGTGTCATTATCACTTACAAGTGGATCCATGGGGTCCCAAAATTGACACAAAGATGTCCATGGTCGACCATCTATCAACCAATAGGGTTAAGACACGTTTTTAGGGTAATTTAGTATTATTATATTATTATTTTTTTAACCCTTATTTACCGGATTTACCCTTAACCATGGTAAATAAAATATTTACCGCAGTAATTATTCAAAATGTCTAAAAATAAAAGTTACCTATTTACACAATTTGAACATCCTGATTCCAAATATGGAATCCATTTTCCTAAATTCAAAACACAGAAGTGGCAGAAATTAATTTAAAATTAATTCCCGCTGTCAAAACAAAAAGCGTGTTTTTAAGAGATAATAACTATCAAAAGATTGACACTTGTTTATGTTCGGTTTAATTGTAAAATTATGTCCAATGACCAACATTATATTAAATGGTAAAAATATATTCAAAATATACTTTAAAACTACTAAAATTCATAATTTATCACTATTAATTATTTTGATTAAAAAAGTTGTTTTTAATTAAAATTTAGTAATTTTCACTATTCATCAACATATGAAAGTTATCCGAAAAGTACCAAAATTTCACCTTAGGCTAAATTCGATATTCCGAGTCCAAAAATGAAGTCCATTTTCAAATATAAAATATATATAATTTCAAAAATTAGGTATTACTATTCACAACGGCTAGTTTAATTAGTTGTGGTGTGTGTTAGAACTCGAGGTTGCGTACAACACACGCTATCGCATTATTAAAAGGGAAACGTACCGTAGAAGCTTGGGGTGTTACATTCTCCCCTCCTTCAAATAATTGCGTCCTCGCAATTTCTAGGGGATTACTGCATAAAAAGACTCGGGTGGTTCTTCATCATAAGTTCCTCGGGTTCCCACGTTGCCTCTTCCATCTTATGATTCCTCCACAAAACTTTTACCAGACGCGTCGTCCGGTTTCTCAGCACTTGTTCTCTCGTATCAAGAATCTTGATGGGCTCTTCGCAATAAGACATATCGGGTTCCAGTTCTAAATCTTCATAGGTGAGTACATGCGTTGGGTCAGGCATGTATTTCCTCAACAGAGATACGTGGAATACATCGTGAACTTTGGAGAGACTTGGCGGCATTGCCAATCGGTAAGCTACAGCCCCAATTCGTTCTAGAATTTCGAAAGGTCCGATGTACCTGGGACTCAATTTACCTTTCTTACCAAAACGTATGACTCCCTTCCACGGAGATACCTTTAGGAAAACATGATCACCGACTTGAAATTCCAAATCCTTCCTTCGATTATCGGCATAGCTCTTCTGCCTACTTTGAGCTGCTTTAATGTGATTTTGGATTACCTTCACCTTTTCCACCGTTTCCTCCACCAGTTCTGGGCCTACAAGTTTTCTTTCACCAACGTCATCGCAACAGGTTGGTGTACGACATCTCTTTCCGTATAACGCTTCATATGGTGCCATCTGAATACTCGAATGGAAGCTATTGTTATAGGAAAATTCTACTAGTGGTAAATATTGATCCCACATACCCTGAAAATCAAGTGAGCAAGATCTCAACATGTCTTCTAAGGTCTGAATAGTCCGTTCTGATTGTCCGTCTGTCTGAGGGTGGTAAGCAGTGCTCAAATGAAGTTCAGTATCCAGGGATTTCTGAAGACTTTTCCAAAATCCTGAAGTAAAACGGGGATCACGATCAGAAACAATCGATAGGGGTACTCCATGAAGTCTCACAACTTCATTAATGTATAGTCTTGCTAGACGTTCCAGGGGTAGATCTTCTCTTATAGCAAGAAAATGTGCTGACTTGGTAAGACGATCAACAATAACCCATATTGCATCGTTCCTTCTAGGAGTCTTTGGTAGCCCCATGACAAAGTCCATTGTAATATGGTCCCATTTCCACTCTGGTATGGGAAGAGGTTGCATGACTCCTCCAGGCTATTGCCTTCCAGCTTTCACTTGTTGACAAACCATACATCTTGACACAAAATCAGCAATCTCCCTCTTCATGTTGTCCCACCAAAAATGTTCCTTCAAATCTCTATACATTTTGGTGCTCCCAGGGTGTATAGAGAAATTGGAACTATGAGCATCATCCAGCAATTCCCTTTTTAGATCAGGTATATTGGGAACACAAAGTCTCTTCCCGAATTTCAAAATTCCACCTTCATACGCAAAGTCTCTCAATCTCCCATCATTCACAGCTTTAATCTTCTTTTGGAATTCTTCATCATCAGTCTGAGAACTCTTAATCCTTTCTAGTAAAGATGGTTTGGCAACCATTTGAAAAAGCATTGATGTTTCACCTTCCCTGGTTATTCCCATGTCCATCTTCACTAGCTCCATGAAAATTGGATCCCTTTCAATTCTCATATTGTTCAAAACTCCATGGTCTTTTCTACTCAAAGCATCTGCCACCTTGTTTGCCTTCCCTGGGTGGTAGTGTATCGTACAATCATAATCCTTGAGTAATTCAAGCCATCTCCTTTGCCTCATGTTGAGTTCTTTTTGTGAGAAAATATACTTCAAACTCTTGTGATCAGTATAAATCTCACATTTTTCACCATAGAGGTAGTGCCTCCATATTTTCAAAGCAAAGATCACTGCTGCTAACTCGAGATCATGAGTAGGATAGTTTTGTTCATGAATTTTCAACTGTCGTGATGCATAGGCAATAACTCTATCATTCTGCATAAGGACACAGCCAAGTCCTTTCTTTGATGCATCACTATAAATAACGAACCCATCATTCCCCGATGGTAGAGTCAATATAGGAGCATTGACTAATCTTCTCTTCAGTTCTTCGAAACATTCTTCACACTCTTTTGTCCAAACAAATTTAACCCCTTTACGTGTGAGCTTCGTTAATGGGTTAGCCAATCGGGCAAAATTCTGGACGAAACGTCGATAATAACCTGCCAAACCAATAAAAATACGTACCTCAGTTATACTCGTAGGTGCTGGCCATTCTTGGATTGCCTTGGTCTTAGAAGGATCAACAGAGATTCCATCTTTAGAGACAATATGGCCAAGAAAAGAAATCTCCTGAAGCCAGAATTCACACTTGCTAAACTTTCCATATAATTCATGCCTCCTCAGAGTCTTCAAGATAATGCGCAAGTGATTTTAATGATCTTCATAGGTTTTGGAGTATACCAATATATCATCAATAAATACTACCACAAATTCATCGAGATACTCCTTGAAAACTCTATTCATCAGATCCATGAATACAGATGGTGCATTAGTCAATCCAAACGGCATTACAGTAAACTCGTAATGCCCTTAC
Source organism: Viscum album (assembly GCA_963277665.1). NCBI lineage: Eukaryota > Viridiplantae > Streptophyta > Magnoliopsida > Santalales > Viscaceae > Viscum > Viscum album. Next base: position 36,489,395 of record OY728127.1, on the reverse strand, counting down.
CTGGTTCGAAATGCTGTTTTCGGAATGTCTTCCTTCTTCACACACAACTGATGGTATCCAGATCGAAGGTCAATCTTTGAAAAGTATTGAGCTCCATGCAGTTGGTCAAATAAATCATCAATACGAGGTAGGGGATACTTGTTCTTTATTGTTATAGCATTGATCTCCCTGTAGTCGATACATAACCTCATAGATCCATCTTTCTTTTTAACAAAAAGAACAGGGGCTCCCCATGGAGAAACACTAGGGCGAATAAATCCCTTATTACTCAATTCCTCTAGTTGTTTCTTTAGTTCGACTAACTCTACAGTGGCCATTCTATAAGGGGTCTTCGATATAGGCCTTGATCCAGGAATCAAATCAATAGAAAACTCAACTTCTCGTTCTGGAGGATGTCCAGGTAAATCTTCCGGAAATACATCTACAAATTCTTTCACAATAGGTACATCCTCTATTTGAACATTCCTTTCCTCACCGACAGTTATTTCATTCTCTTCCTCCCCAATAATTGAATTAAGTTGAACTACTGGGGGTGGATCTAAATAAGAATTAGGTGGTGACGATTCTGCTCTAAAAATAAGGTGTTCCTTATCATTATCATCAAGAATCGTAACCTCTTTCTTCTTACAATAAATCTTCGCATCATAGTCCGAAAGCCAGTCCATACCGAGGATTATATCAAACTCAATCATAGGTATGACGATGAAATCAGCAGATAAAGAAAATTTATGTGCTCTAATGGGGACTGATTCACAAAACTTTGTTGCAACGATACTTCCCTTAGGAGTTTTAACTGACAACTCCCTTATTAAATCAAATTGGAAATATCTAATTTTCTTAGCAAACTGGGAATATATGAAACAATGTGATGATCCAGAATCAAATAATGCATTTTCTAAACTTGAGGAAACCATTAAATTACCTGCCACCACGTCTTTCGGAGTTTCTACCTCAGCAGTAGTGATAGCATAAGCCTGGCCTTGATCCCTTGGCCTTTTCTGAGGTAAGTTCTCCTGACGCTTAGGACATGCATTTGCATAATGCCCCATCTCCCTGCAATTGTAGCACTGAACGTTGGTAGCTTCCTTCTTCCCCTTGCAATCATGAGCTTGGTGGCCTTTTTCACCACACTTGTAACAGACTCCCATTCCCTTCAAGCAAGTACCAGGATGTTTCTTCCCGCATTTACCACAAGATGGATATTTAACCTTTCCCTTCTTCCCCTTATTTCCATTCCCAGATTGATCAGAAGGTCTCTTCTTCTCTTGCTTCGCTTTAAAGTCATAAGACTTAGAGAATTCTTTTTCGGTCTTGATAGCACATGAGACAATGTCTTCGTACGACGAAAAGGATTGTGAGACTAATGCTCGACGGAGAAATGGTTTTAACCCATCAAAGAAATGATCAATCTTACTTCTTGGGTTGCGAATATAATCTCCAGCATACCTCGCTAACCTTGTAAAGTTAGCCTCATACTTTGTGACATTCTCATCCTCCTTTTGTCTCAGACTCAGAAATTGTCTTTCCATATCTGCTCGATGGTCGCGAGGAAAGTATTTTTCTAAAAACAGATCTTTGAACTCCCTCCATTCCATGTTTGATACTTCATCATCTTCCTTCATGTTTTGAATCAATGACCACCATTGATCAGCATCTCCAGTGAGGCGGTAAACTGCCATGGTGACTTTTTCCCTTTCACTACTCCCCAAAGCCTGAAATATTTTCTCTAGGGAAAATATCCATTGCTCAGCTACTAAGGGATTTGTACTCCCATTGAAAGTTGGTGGTTGTTGTCTCATGAATCGATCTAACATTGATCCTCCACGCTGCGGATCAGGGTGCTCCATACGGGTAAGGTTATTATTCATAACCTGAGTAAGTTGTCCCAGTACGGTGATTAGCTGATCAGCACCAGTTGCATCACCAGCCCCACTATAATCATCTTGAGCAGGAGGGCAATCCCTACATGGAGTGCGTACATTGATACGATTTCCATTTCTTCCACTAGACGCCATTTCTAAAAAAAATGGCATAAACTAGATCAGTTTATGCATCAAAATACATAATCCCATACTTATAAAACACTAAACATAAATTGAACTATCTATGGATATAATCCATAATCATAAATATGTTTTCTTTGAGGAAGTATATACTCATAAACCCTTCATAATGATTTGTAAAGAAAGTGAGAGTTATCCTAAGCATATCCCCCGGGAGTGTCGTAACCAAGAGTGCAGCAAGGCCCGTTGTCGTGCACTAGTTCCCGTTCGAGTCTAGCTCAAAGCGGTGTTTTCGGGTTTTACCCCTAGGTACATCTGTGCCAGAGCCGCCTCTACCTGCTCGTATCCAGACAGGGATGTATTGCTCGGAAAACTCACAAAGTCTCTACAATACCAAAATTCTAGGAAGTTCTTCTATACTAATCCTCAAAGTTCATCTTAGGTCTGTGTGCTCTAATCAGAGTTTATCTAAATCTAGCTTCCAAGGTTTGTACTAAACTTCCTCTGATACCAACTGTAACGCCCCGACCCCAGCTACCCAGAGTCGGTGCATTACTTCGTAACATTGGCATGATCACAAGAAAGATCAAATCTCGAAAGACCGATTGGTTTAGTAGCCTTGGACACACTAGATATATTCATAAGTTTTACATTACATCATAAAATGAAAAACTAATACAACAACATAATGTTTCCACAATCCACACTATTAACCCCTCATAAAATCCCTGCAGGTCATTCATAACTTACTTCTTCACATCCTGGGAAAAATAAAACATAAAAAAAAGGGGTGAGCTCAAATGCCCAGTAAGGATAACAATAAAGTGGAAACTTTCATAAATAAGAATAGACATTTAAGGCAATGTATAACTAAAACAAAAGCCTTTTAAATACGAACTTTCAACATGGTATGGCATAAATGAAATAATGCCATTTACTTATTCACATGGATATTCTACTAAATGAATAATCACATGCAAAAATCAATAACCACTTTCATAATGTTGGAATGCATAATGCCATACTATCATAACCACATAGCCAAGGCCTCGTGCCAAGACTACAAATAAGATTTTGTCAAGGCCTTGTGCCAAGACACTAGTTTGTCTCATGAGACCTACCGATGCATCGAGGAGCTATAGCGGGCTCCACCCGTCACTTATTAAGTCTAATGCATTCCCATATGAAAAGGTTTAAACATAACATAAACATTCGTATTAAAACTAGCATACAAAATGTCAATACTTTCACAATAAACTATGAATGGTATAAAAATAGCACATCCACAGTCAAACATATCACAAAACCTTCAATACAATATAGAAGTTTTGTATCATAATAAATAAACTTCAAATAATCTTAAAATCCATCAAAGGATGTTGACATAGATGAAATCAAAATTCTTTTTAAAGAAATATCTCCTTTTATTTTGAAAACATTTAAGATCCATATAAAATAAAACATTTTCTTTGAAAATATTCTTATAAGCTTGTAAGGAAAGCTTTGAAGATTTTATAACGGCGTAAAATAACCGCACCCGCCGTATAAGTTAAAAAAAACATTCTTACCTCAATTCTGTCGAAAAGGTTAAAAAGGACCTTGTTTTGAAAACGACGGAAAGATTACTTTATAAACCTCTTATAAAAAGTCAAAAAAGGGTATAAATGACTTTAACCCATATTCTTGTAAATAGTAAAAATGTTTTGAAATACATTTTTAAGAAACATGGATGTGGATGATAAAGAGATCCCAGTAGATTATTACGTATAATAAAACCTCGGATAATGAAGAGATTGTGAAATAACCCTTACCTTGTACTTTTCCTTGGTTGGGGTAGGTTAACCTCCTGTATAATGGTGAAATAATTGTTATTAAATTATACAAGAATCATATATATTAATATGATATCATATATGATCTTTTAACATTGATTTATTAATAATATCTTAGAATTATCATCATTTCGGGTGTTAACTTACTCATTTTCTTTTATATGTTTTGTTACATAATCCATGTTTGTTGTATCTTATTCATATCCAGAATGATATCAAGTCCTTAAACATCATTTTTAAATCATAAAATGATAATTATACTTGAATGGATACGATGGAGAATGAATCTCATCGCGTTCGTGGAGACGGTAGTCCGTACGTACGCACGAGCGACAATATCATTCTTTTGATATTAAAATAATATATAAATGAATGGTATATCATATATACAGAATCATTAACATGTTATATTTATTATTTACATGAGTTACACATCATTATTATACCCATCCAAATAATATTATATTGAATAACAATTACACCACGACGTGGAGACGGTAAGCCGTACGTACGCACGTATGGTGACATGTTATTCAAAGGGTGGATAGAATACTGAATATGGTTGTACCATACTTATAATAACATCACAGTATATGTGAGATACTGGATTTATTATTTTAGAATGGTAAGAACAAAGGAAGAAGAAGTGGAAGACGAAATGAACTTAGAAAAGGGTGGTGAAATCATTACCTCTTCTTCGGGTTCTTCCTTTTGATTTGATCAAAAGGGCTCCTTAGGTTGGCTTTATGATCAAACTAAGGCATCTAGGTTGTAGTGAGGGATGTTGGGAGATTATTTGGGCAGAGTTTGGCCGAACCAAAAGGCTTTGAAGGTGTGAAGAAATGAGAAGGAGGAGTGCCCTTTTATAAGAGGGGTGAGGGGCACCTTTGGAAAAGCTAGAAATATTAATTTATAATAAATTCATATTCGGTTTCTAATGGCTCCAAAGCTTATTATTCAAAGGTTAAGGTGGGGATAGGTCGAAAACCACTCAACCAATAGAATTTAGACAGGTTTGGGTACTTATATTAACCTTATCTTTAAGTATTAACTCTAAGTTAATTAGTTTCACTTTTACAATGTCTCTTTGTATTTTTATATAATATGGTTAATAAACTTACTATATACATCCAAGCGACCCCCAAGTGGTCCATTAATGATTAACCTATCATAATATAAGTCTCTTGGCCGAACCTTAGATTTTTAGGAATTTAATATCAATTAATAATATAATATTTGTTTTAAGAACTCTTTTATGTCAATTTTGACACTATTCAATAGTTGATTTTTGTGAAACTCATAACAGATTGATTACTTAGAACAAAGTCCATTAAATCAATCCTAATATATCATATTATCCTAGAAAATTAGTTTAATTCATTAAAAGTTTCATATTATATTTATTTGGGTATTTATAATATCAATTATTTTAATTTTTCACTATTATAGTAATTACTGCATCATCATTGTGTCATAAATAAAATAAATTATTTAATGTCTAAAAATTATAAATAAAATATCATTATGTAGGAAATCTTCTTAGCTTTCTAATGAATATTTATAATCTAAAATCCAACATATATAACCCTATGTAAAAATTGTTGTTCTAAACGATATATGCTTGTGTCATTTTTGTATTCATTTTAACTAAATTAAAATAAAGTGTCATTATCACTTACAAGTGGATCCATGGGGTCCCAAAATTAACACAAATATGTCCATGGTCGACCATCTATCAACCAATAGGGTTAAGACACGTTTTTAGGGTAATTTAGTATTATTATAATATTATTTTTTTAACCCTTATTTACCGGATTTACCCTTAACCATGGTAAAGAAAATATTTACCGCAGTAATTATTCAAAATTTCTAAAAATAAAAGTTACCTATTTACACAATTTAAACATCCTGATTCCAAATATGGAATCCATTTTCCTAAATTCAAAACACAGAAGTGGCAGAAATTAATTTAAAATTAATTCCCGCTGTCAAAACAAAAAGCGTGTTTTTAAGAGATAATAACTATCAAAAGATTGACACTTGTTTATGTTCGGTTTAATTGTAAAATTATGTCCAATGACCAACATTATATTAAATGGTAAAAATATATTCAAAATATACTTTAAAACTACTAAAATTCATAATTTATCACTATTAATTATTTTGATTAAAAAAGTTGTTTTTAATTAAAATTTAGTAATTTTCACTATTCATCAACATATGAAAGTTATCCGAAAAGTACCAAAATTTCACCTTAGGCTAAATTTGATATTCCGAGTCCAAAAATGAAGTCCATTTTCAAATATAAAATATATATAATTTCAAAAATTAGGTATTACTATTCACAATGGCTAGTTTAATTAGTTGTGGTGTGTGTTAGAACTCGAGGTTGCGTACAACACACGCTATCGCATTATTCAAAGGGAAACGTACCGTAGAAGCTTGGGGTGTTACAGTCACGATGTTTAAGATTCCCATTTTTATTACATGGGTTATGCTATGATGTATGGTTTATGATTTTGTGACACACATAATAATAGTATCATTATGAGATGGGTGGGACCTATATCTCCCTCCAATGCATTGGGTAAAGATTTTATATCTCATGAGATAGGCATGGCTGGAACGGCAGGTTAAACCGGTTCAGTGAAACAGGACTGAAATGAGGAGTGAACTCGGTTCAGAAATGGACTTTGTCCATTAAGATAGTCTTGGAAATGAGTCTTGACTAATAAGAAAAGATTCTCTATGATTATGTGTGTATGCCACAAAGTTTCATGTTTTAAGTTATGATTATTGGGATTACAATTCACTACTATGATTTATCCCATGTTATGAAATTATAATTTCTTTTGCAGGTTAAGATTTCCAAAAGTTATGTTCTTATGTATATGATGTGATTGATATTTCTTTTGTTTACCCTTACTGAGCATTTGAGATCACCCTTTTATGTTTTATTTTCCCCAGGATATAAAGAAAGGTTTTAGGTAAAAAAAAGGAAGATATTTATGGGAGATGTTGAAGATCTTTCACCACGATTAGAAGATTATATTCCGAGTTTCCAAAGACAGTAAACTATTACGGTCCTTGTGTGTGTGTGTTTTTGTTATGTACTAAGTATTCCGCAAAAGTAATGTAATTTCCTTGTACGTTAAGCTTAGGGTCTCTATAGTTGGTATCAGAGGAAAGGTTTAGTCAACCGTTGGAAACTAGGATGCAAGAACTTTAGTGAGATCCCTTGAGATATTTCTAAGGTATTTCTAGGGATGTCTCTAAGGTTAAGTATAAGTATAGGTTATAGTACTAGAATTACGGTAACCCAAGATGTTAGATATTGAAGTTACTCCCCCTTTATTATATTGTTTTCCCTATCATGATTTTTGCCTCTCACACTATTCTTTTTGGGTTTTAGACGATGGCTGGAACCCGAAGGAACCGTGTTGATCAATGTAATGGACAATGCAATGATTGTCCTCCTGAACAAACAAATGTTGTGGGAGATGGAGTGAAAAATATTATTGATATACTTACACAAGCTATCAATAATTCTGGAATTCCAAATGAGCAGAGAAGGGAACAATATTCTATTGAGTCCTTCATGAGGCAACATCCACCTTCTTTCAGTGGGTCTTCTAATCCACTTATTTCTGAAAAATGGATCAGTACTACTGAAAAGATATTTTCAGTTCTTCAATGTCCTGAACATGATAAAGTCATCTTAGCAGTGTATTTTTTGGAAGGTGATGCTGATCAATGGTGGAATCTTATCAAGAATACGAGGCCAAGAGATGAAATTGAGTCTGTGGAATGGGAAAAGTTCAAGAACTTATTTTTCAATAAGTACTTCCCTCGTATTCTTCTAACAAATATGGAGAAGGAGTTTCTTGAACTAAAGAAAAAGGATGATGAATCTGTTGGTATATATGAAGCGAATTTTACAAGGCTTGAAAGGTATGCATCTGGATTTATCATCCAACCTGAAAGTAAAGTTGATCGATTCTTCAGTGGCTTAAAACCAAATCTTTGAAGGGCATTAGCTATAAGAGACTTCAGTAGCTATGAAGAAATTGTGCGTTGTGCTATCAAGGTAGAAATAGATGTTGGTGTTACTTATCAATCTCATAGTTTTGACAAGAAACGAAAGATGGAGTTCAAGGAGAAATCTCAGAATAATGGTGAAAAGAAGATGAATGTTTCCTTATGCTCAAAGTTTGGAAATAATAATGGTGGATATTGTCTTAAAGGGACTAGAAAATGTTTTAAGTGTGGAAAAGAATGTCATTGAGCAGCTGAGTGTCGAAGTAATGGAAAAAGGGTTTCTAATGATGTGAATAAAGAAAAGACTGCAGAGAACGCACCACCAACACTTCAATGCTTCAAGTGAAAGGAAATAGGGAATTATGCTAATAAATGCCCTAATCCAAGGGTTAGTGATGATCAACATGAGAAACCACTTAAGGCAAAGGACAAAGGGAAGTCACATGCGATCACTATTGGCGATGTTGAATATGACAACAATGTGGTTGAATGATTAAGTGTTTATGTAATGGGATTCCAAAATAATGTTGTATATAGTATCGTGGAATATTGGAATATTTATGTATTGGTATATTGTGGTTTTCAATGGTACCGGTAACCATAGAATGTGATTGAGATATTTTTGGAAAAAAAGATGATATGCGCATAATGAAAGGAAAATGAGAAAATGAAACGTTTGACCGTATTCATGAGATCATGACTGATATAAGGAGAAGGTTATATCATGGTTTGAGTATATAGAATTTTTGGATTTTGGTATGTGGAAAGAGTTAACTTTTGACTACATTCATGTTTTCACTAAGGTTCAATGGGTATTAATTATTCAAGAGAATACATGATTAAGGTATTCACATGTTTTTAATTTGACCAACAAGATATATCTTATGATATATGAGGGATAAATGATGACATTCACGTGATTGTTATGTGACATTTCAAGTAATCATTTTCTTTATACTATGAGCTTGGACCAAAGTATTTTAGATAATCCTAAATATTGGAATTGATTATGTTGGACATAAGTTAGGATATAACTTTTTTCGATATTATTGATGGGATGTTATAGTAATATAGCTTTAGAAAAAGTACAACCTGTAGGACGGGCGACAACCCATCACGTCAGACAAGGTTGTGGGAATCAAACCCACAACCGAAGTGTGACTGGCCTTTTTCGCCTACCACTGGCCTACAAGAAGTCCCTGTTTAGTAGAAAATAGTTTTATTATATTAAGCAGTATGATATAATAAGTATAAGTCCATTTTAGGAACCACATATGATTATCTCACTATAGATGGACTTATGTATTTTTTTGATAACTTTTCTAACCTTTTGTTTGAGACAGATGGAATGACCCATCATTCTATCACATGATCTGCTAACACATCACGAATGACAAATTCAACTTCATTGCATTAAGATATGAAGTGGAAATTTTACAAAGAACGACCAACGGTGAGACTATACCAAAATCACGAAAGTATTTCTTCAAATTCCAATTTCATCAACTTTAAGGAAATGATCTTGAAAACCAAAAATGTTGTCCTATTGCTCTTATATCTGATGAATCAGATGATACCTTAGATCGTCACAAATTTATGGCTTTGTGATTGCTGGATTTTCCATAGCCATGTTCTCTACCACTCTCCATCAGAACATGATGATTAGATTTCTCTTCCATATCAATATTTTCACCTATGTGGAAACCCAATGATTAGTTAATTTGGGTAACCGTTATGTTTCATACTTTTGTTTTTAAAGAATGGTTTTGGTATTCCTTTTTACGATGTGAGTTTCTATTAAAGAAACTTTCGAGATGTAAACCATTTATAACCCCGACGAATTTCGAGGGCGAAATTCATTTTAAGGGGGGTAGAATGTAATACCCCAAGATTTTATGAAAAATATTCTTTTTAATTTCATTAATGTCTTTTGTTGTAAGCTACACCAAAAGAAGCTTTCACAACATGCATCATTGACTTGCCTTTCATTACACGCAATCACGACCTTCCTCGATAGCGTGTGTAGTACACAATACCAAGTTTTACTAAACAACGATATTCTATTAAAATATTATTAAAACTAGCCGTTATGAATAGTAATAACCACTTTTTGAAATTTTGTAAATTTTATTTTCAAAATGGACTTCATTTTTGGATTCGGAATATCGAAATTATCTTAGGGTGAAATTTTGGTACTTTTCGGATAACTTTCATTTTCTGATGAATAATGAAAATTACTAAATTTTAATTAAAAACAACCTTTTTAATAGAAATAATTAATAGTGATAAATTATTAATTTGAGTGGTTTTAAAGTATATTTAGAATATATTTTTACAATTTAAAACAATGTTGGTTATTGGATGTAATTTCACATTTAAAACAGACGTAAACAACTATCAATCTTTTGATAGTTATTATCTCTTAAGAACACGCTATTTGTTTTGATGATGGGAATTAATTTTTTAAATTAATTAATGCAACTGATATGTTTTGAATTTGGTAAAATAGACATCATTTTTGAATTCATAATATCAAATATAGCTTAGGCCTAATTTTTGGTATTTTTCTGAAAACTTTCATTTTTTGATGAATAATGAAACCACTAAGTGGTAGTTAAAAAAATGAATTTTTCATAAAACTTAATTTTACCACTTCTGTGAGTGTAATTTCAAAAATCCGAGAGACACGGTTGATTTCAGTAAGTAAAATGTGGTTCAATGAGATGAAAATAATTTTTGGTGAATAGTAACTTTTTACTTTTTTTTACCACGGTTAAAAGTAAATAGGGTAATTAAGGGTAAAATGATATTATTATTACCCTAACACATGTCCTAATTCTATTGGATAAGTGTAATTTGATCAAAAACAACCTTAGGAATAATATATGACCATTTAGGCCCACTTGGATTAGATTAGGACATTTATTATTAATTTATTTAAAGAAGGGTTAAAATAGTTCAAATCAAAGTTTAATAAGAAAATCATTTTTAATATAGGGTTATAAATAAGATAAATTTGACTACATAATGGTATTTTATTTATAATTTTTAGACATTAAATAATTTATTTTATTTATGACACAAAGATGATGCAGTAATTGTCTTATTAATGAAATATTAACATAATTGATGTTATAAATACCCAAATAAATGTAATTTGAGGCTTTTTATGAATTAAACTAATTTCATAGGTTAATATGACATGTTAGTATTTATTTAATTAACTTTTTTCGAACTAATCATTCTGTTATGATTTTTACAAAAATCAATTACTAAATAGTGTCAAAATTGACATAAAATAGTATTTAAAACAAATATTATATTATTAATTGTTATTTTATTCCTAAAAATCTAATGTTCGGCCAAATTACTTAGATAAGGTTATATATATTAATAATAAACAACTTGGGGTTCGTTTGGATTGTTATAGTAAGTTTATTATCCTTATAGTGTAAGAACACAAAAAGACACGGTAAAAGTAAAATTTTCTAACTTAAAGTTAAATATAAACGATAAGGTTAAAATAGGAACCTAAACTTGTCTAAATTCTATTGTATGAGAGGCTTTCGACAAATCCCCACCTTAACTTCTAAATAAATCAATTTGTAGCTATTTAAAACCGAATATGGCTTTATAATAAAATAATATTTTTAGTTATTCCAAAGGTGCCCCTCTCCTCCCTTATAAAAGGGCATCTCCTCCCTCTCTTCCTCACACCACTTTGAGCCCTCAAGATCGGAAAACCCCTGCCAAATTCTCTTCTCCACTTCCCTAGAAACATCCTAGAGGTTCTGATCTTCCTCAAAGACCAATTTTAGTGCCCTAAAAGGAGATCTCAAAGAGGCGCTTCAAAGAAGAGGTAATGTCCGTTACCGATTCTTTCAACTTTATTTCTTCTTCCACTTCTTCTTCTTAGGTTGTTTCATTATGAAGTAATAACATCATTATCACTTATATACTTATATGTTATTATAATTATTAAACAACCCAATTTAACCATCTATCCATCCTACGGAAAACGAAATCACTGCGCGTGCGTACGTACGGAATACCGTCTCCACGCCGTGGTGTAATCTATTTTCCCCCACCACCTTACTTGGATGGGTATAATGGTGTACATAATAACTATATATGATTATTTTAAAGTGATATTGATTCTGAAATAGTATACATAAACTTGAATACAATTTCACGATCATGAGAACGATATCATCGCTCGTGCGTACGTACGGACTACCGTCTCCACGACGTGATGAGATTCATTATCCACGTTAACCATTCATGAATGATTATAACGTATATATAATAAGTAATCATTAAATATATGAAATAATAATGATACTTGATTTATGTGTATATATATTTATGTCATCTACTTAATTTCATTCAACTCAATAAGGAAACGAAAATAGCGTTCATGCGTACGTATGGCCTACCGTCTCCATGAACGGTGTATTTCTTTCCATTTACTGATCTATTATATATATATATATATATTCTGAATATATATTATATATAAATCATGTTTTATATTCTGTAATTAATTAATCATGATCTAAGTAATCATATGAATAATTACAAGTCAAAACACGGACGACAAATGAAACGCTTTTACCCAAAACACTCTTTAACATGGAATTTACCAAAGAACGGGTAAAATAAAGTCATAAGTGAACCATATATGATATAATAACAATGATTATGATTATGGAATAAGTCAATGACATTATTTAAATCATTATACAGGAGGTTCGGACACTTACGAAGCAAATCAGACCTAAGGTAAGGGAAAATATCACAATCTCATTTTTATCCGAGATTGTTTATACTTTGGTATTTACTGGGGTGTATTTTATCATCCACATCCATATTTCCTAAATATGTAATATTATTTCCATCCACCTAAAATTATTTAAATCCAATTTTACCCTTCGGTTAGTTTTTTGTAAAAGATATGAAAGGAATCTTTTGTCGTTTTTCGTACAAGGTACTTTTTGACTTTTCTGACAAAAGTATGAGAAGAATGTTTTTTAACTTATACGGTATGAATGGATTTTTAAAACATTATTTCCAAGAAGCCTCCTTTACGAGTTTTCAAGTTTATTTTTAATCAACTACTTTGAGTTTAAAATTGTATGACATGTTAAGAAAGGAAAATGTTTTTGAAGTAGAAAGGATATTTTCCTCAAGAATGGAGTTCAAGTGTTTTATCAAAATTATTTTCCATTTAAGATAATAAAGGATTCTGTTTCTATCCCTATTATTACATTTATTTGATTATGTTGTGATGGAATTATTTTTATGAATTCCTTTGTCTTATATGAATTGTTTTATGATGTCACGATGTTTAAGATTCCCATTTTTATTACATGGGTTATGCTATGATGTATGGTTTATGATTTTGTGGCACACATAAGAATGGTATCATTATGAGATGGATGGGACCTATATCTCCCTCCAATGCATTGGGTAAAGATTTTATATCTCATGAGATAGACATGGCTGGAATGGCAGGTTAAACTGGTTCAGTGAAACAGGACTGAAATGAGGAGTGAACTCAGTTCAGAAATGGACTTTGTCCACTAAGATAGTCTTGGCAATGAGTCTTGACTAATAAGAAATTATTCTCTATGATTATGTGTGTATGAAACAAAGTTTCATGTTTTAAGTTATGATTATTGGGATTACATTTCACTACTATGATTTATCCCATGTTATGAAATTATGATTTCTTTTACAGGTTAAGATTTCCAAAAGTTATGTTCTTATGTATATGATGTGATTGATATTTCTTTTGTTTACCCTTACTGAGCATTTGAGCTCACCCTTTTATGTTTTCTTTTCCCCAGGATATAAAGAAAGGTTTTAGGTAAAAAAAGGAAGATCTTTATGGGAGATGTTGAAGATCTTTCACCACGATTAGAAGATTATATTCCGAGTTTCCAAAGACACTAAACTATTACGGTCCTTGTGTGTGTGTGTTTTGTTATGTACTAAGTATTCCGCAAAAGTAATGTAATGTCCATGTACGTTAATCTTAGGGTCTATACACCACTGATAATTTTTAGAAATATAATTTAACTCATATAGGACATTTTTACTTCTCATAAGATAATTTACATTTTGATAATTCCACCAGAGGATGGAAATAAGGGGAGTTCATGGGATTCATCCAGTATTCAAGATAAGAATTTTGAATTCCATCTTTAAAATCTTGCATTAATTATGAGGAGGGAACATGGAAAAAATATGAATAATATTTCAATCAATGAAAAAATAAAGGAAACTGCAAAATTTTAGGAAGATCAAATCACCACTTAGGAAAGTGGATCTTGATAAGAGAAAGATGAATATTTAAAATGAATTAAGATCTCAGAAGTTTGAAAAAGGATGGATAAGGGGGAAACCAAGGATCTTTAAGAATTGGATGAGCTCTATTTAGGATCGAAACTTTATTTGTGGAGATTTCTATAGAATCATTATGATTTATTTTCTTTTCATTATATATTTTTTGTTTTCTCAGTTTTGTAATATATTATTTTACCCATTCTTCCATTCTTCCCTTATAATGGAGGGGGGTTTTTTGAGTGACTGGGGAAGAAAAATAGGCCCTTTTTGATTCTTGAGTGATTATTCCTTTGATTAAAACACTCTTTTATTAAATGAGTTTTTTTCCAATGGGTGTTTGAAACTTTTAAACTAATTTTATTTTGGGTTTTAAAATTTTTTGTTGATTATGACCAAGGTTTAAAATTTATAATCTCCCTCCACCTAATGTACTTTGCCTCAAAATAATAATATAATAACCCATACATAACTTTCCCATAATTACATGATTTATAATAAATGTTTCCTTACATACATTCCCAAACCCTTTTTGGTTTATATTTTTCGAGAGTTAGGGAAAATTGTTAAATAATAAAGCCCATGTTTTTCTTATATAGTAGAATTGTTTTACACTATAATAAGAGAAATTTAATCCATAATTTGACTTCAACATATAACATAAATTCTCCATACATTATACTCTTCTATTTATTTCATACATACTAAATTTCATCATAATCTAAGGAAATAAAAACATAAGAAGGGGTGAGCTCAAATGATCAGTAAGGGTAAGAATAAGAAATAAATATCAAATATCATAAGTGTGAATGAAATTAATATAGAGATATGATAATATAATCAATGAACCTGAACACATCATAAAGGATTCAAACCTAAGAAAACATGGATTCATAATATTAGAATCATTGAATGAGGTTTTTAGCATAATGAAATTGATATGTTAGGATCATGGAATTATAGATAAAACATGGGGTCAAATATATGAATGTGAACATAAAAACATGGGGATTAATATTAATTTAATAAAATGAGGCATAACATGAATGTGTGTATAAAAATAAACAAGATAAATTCATAATCATATCACTAAAGTTCATTACAAAAGTGTTGTAAAAAAATATTACCATGTTTTTTCACAAAGGTATCATAAAACATTAGCAATCCATGAAACCAAGATTATATAAACATATCATATCTAGATATTAATTCTTTACCTAATGCATTGGATCTCTACCAAGGCACACCCTTTCAATGTCAAACATTATATTTTCCATATATGAAAATCATATATAATTCCATCAAAGCATAATTCAACTGAGAAGTAAATGGGTTACATGATAATACACAACTTGATTAGAATCCATCCAATGAAACAAGTTTTATAGAATAATTAGATAATATAATTGGAATGAATAAATGATGTTTAAATGGATGGAAAATACATTTTCAAGATCACTGGGTAAATCACATTTAAAAATAAGTGGAAAAACCCATTTTCATTTTAAAATCAATAATAATTAGTTTTATTTGGAAAACCATTTTAAAAAATTGGAAAGAATATTCAACAAATATAATGGTTATAATGGAAACATAAATTATTCACATAGAAAAATAGTAAAATATAATTTAGAAAATATTTTTAACAACAATGTAAAACATTGAAGTTACCGATCACCTTTACAAGTTATTTTTAAAAAGGTGTTTTAAAAATTTTTAAATACTATTAATTTTAAAAATATAACCTTAAATAATAGATCCTTGAAATGTATATAAAGACAATATCTAGGAAATTTTGAGTGTAGTATAAAACAAATGAACATGGAAGGAAAACCTTTTTAATATTATAAAATACATTTTCTAAAATCCAAAATCATAAAAAGATATAATAAATCTTATATTTGATAATTAGAGAAGGTAAATATGAATTTCACATGAGAAAAAACCTAATTATATTTATAAATGTAGAGGATAAAATTTAATGGAATGGAAAATATTGACATTGAAGAAAATTCCTCATTAATGAGAATATGAATTATTCTTAACAAAATTATAATTTTATAGGGAGAATAAATTAATCTTGGAGTATTATTTGAATAAAAAGTTTTATTTTCCCCAAATATAAATGGAAAATATAGTATAAAAACTTATGTTAAAACAAATCAAGAATAAAATTATGAAGTTCAAGATAAAATATCATAACTAAAATGAAGTGGGTTTGAGTTAACAAAAAACACTTATGACTTGGGTAACACTAGAATAAAAAAATGAATGAAGAAATGAACATGATTTAGATTTATATATCCAATGAATATATTAAAATAATTTCTTTGGAAGTAAATCAAATGAATACCATATATAAAGAAAAATGGTTCATATAATATAATATTTCTTAAAGAATCAAAATAAAGACCAAGAAACTTTTACCATTGTTCCCGACATCCACGAACATGATTTAACCTCATGTGTAGTAAATATAACTATCTTAATCACTTATTAAATAAAAGTATTCATATATATAACCTTTTTTACTTTCCATTTTTAATTATTTTCTTGATTTTTTATTATTTATTTATTATCTATTTTTAAATCAGGTGTTAGTAATTATTATTGTTTTGTACTAGTTCTATAGTAATAGTGTTAGTCATCATTCATATTATAATGTTCATAAATCTTAGATCATTTATGGTAATAGAATATATGTTCAATGTTTTTATATAAATTTACAATTTTATTTTTATGAGATAATATTTATGGTTCTTGAAGAAGAAATTAGTGGTGAGTTTTGTTTCAGTAAATTTTAATGAACAAACAATTGTATCTTAATTATTGAGATAGTTTTTTATATTGACATTTCATAAAAATACAAATTATTATTTACTTATTAATATCCAATATTATTAGTAATTAATTTTCCATATCTATCCTTGATATAAATTTATAGTATTGTTCATGTAGGTGGTTAAATCAACCGAAACAAGAACATGTTATAATCTACAAGTGAGTATGGTTATGGAAATAATTATTTCATTATAATATCATTATAAAATAGATATAATTAACTTATTTATATGATATTAATGTGATTAATATTAATTTTTAATATTTAAAAGAATAATATATAAAAAAATAAGTTATAGAAATATACCTCTTTCCTTTTTGGGATGTTTGTTTTAGGCAGTTAATTTTATAATGATCTCATATCTCTAATATTAATTTTATAATACCTAATTTTTTATTTTCAGAATTTAAATCATGAAATAACTAACATATTTAGTCCTGAAACCCATTTATATAACAAAAAATTAAATGAAGTGATGAAAAATGAAATGTGACGTTCATGGAGATAGTATTTTGGACACACCTATGAAAAACATTTTCATTTTTTAAAATTAATAAAAGGGGAATAGAGAATGGTTATAGAATCAATATAATAAAATTTTATTTTATTATTTATAATTATTTAATTATATACATGTGGTTTGTATATGCATGGATTTGGGTGGATGAGAAGTAAAAAAGAAAGTTAAAGGTGAAGCAAAACCCACATTGATAGTTCAGATCTTTTCTTGAAGTATACTTTAGAAATGAAAGCCTTGAAAAACTTTATTGAGAATAGGGGAAACTTGAAGTGTAAAGGGCCTCTAGGGAAAGTAAAATGGATAGATTTTCATGGGAATTTTGAACTGTACTTTAGGATTGAAGTTGGTGTAAGTTACCTCCTTTTATTGGTAAAAAGATTGTATTTCCATGGATAGTAATATTATGTAAGGGGTAAGAATTGGATGACACGGGGTTAGGTGGGTTAGGTGATTTTGGTGAAACAATTTAGTGAGGATTGTAGGATTAACATTAATACCTAACAAAGGACTTCCATAAGGTATAAGTTCCAAGTTAATTTAGTAAAATTAACACCACATTAGATTACCCATTTTAACACTCATTAATCTTCATTAAATATTAATCATAGTGATTATTTTCTCATCAAAAATAAAATATGACCAAGCTTTATAAATTATGAAATGATGAATCAAAATTTTTTCTCCATTTAATCTAATTAAATTTCTAAATATTAGAAAATTAAATTTAAAATTAAAACATATAATGTGTATAAAAATCATTTTTGGTATAAAAATTATATTTTAATTTTTAAATGTTATTAATATTATTTAAAATTAATTTAAAACTGAACGTGTGTTAATTTATTTTAATTTAATTATAAAAATAATATTATATTCATCATTTAGAATAGATAAATTTAATTTATTTTAATACCATGTTTAAAAAAAATGATTTTAATATACATGTACATAACAAAATCTTAAGAAAAAATGTGACTTTAAGAATTTCATAAATTTATTACATGCATAGTAATAAAAAAATATGGATGTTGAATTAATTTATTATATATATTATTAACAATTTTAATTAAAGTAATTATTTTATCATAAAATAATAAAATTCATAGTTTATTAATACGAATTTTCTGAGAAAAATATATTTGTACAGATAAAATGATTTATTAGTTATTTTTATATACCAATTGAATTTTATCAATGCATTACCATTATTAATATTTTTTTATATGTAAATTTCATAATATTTTTTCCCATATTTATACCTACAAATTATATGATTACTTTTCAATGATTATATTAATTTTAACATAATACATCGTTGTTCATTTTTGTTCCGTGATATGTGCTGAGAGAGCTATCAAAAATATTAAATTTATTTAAAGGAAAGATATATATTATAAAATCTTGGGGTGATATATTCTCCCCCTTAAATAAATTGCATCCTCACAATTTTAAAACTCATAATGTGGGTGTAATTTCTATATGGATATAGTAATTAAACATACATTGGTAGAAGATCATGGGATGATTTAGGATATGAAGTGAGATTTACCTATATAGAAATTATTGTGATCCCTTTATAAACATGGATTAATCCATTTCTAATATCTTATCAAATTTCCCTAAGGAAAGAAGAGATAGGTTTTAAGGAGTTAAATATCACAATCCTTGAAGGATATCTACATATTTTAGAGAAAATAATCATACCAAAAGGTGTATTTATTTATATATCAATATCTAATGGTTGAGGTGGTGAAAACTGATATAACTAAATATATCCTCAAATCTGGAGTGAAAAAATCACTATCTACTTCAAAAGAATTATTTGCATAGGATTTCCCGAATTCCCATGGTCTAGGAGTCTGTTATTATCGATTTTCATCTCAATCCCTTATGTTAGTTCACTAGTTTTCATAGTACCAGAATTCCTCACATATAAAAAATTGATTGTTAATGGATACTTATGAATAAATTTTTTATCTCGATCATGTTAACTGAATAGTTCCTTTTTCCCATGATAGTTTTTTTCTTGTTTCCCTCCATCACCATGGATAAAACATCTTCTAGTTCATTTTATTCATTCCTTAGGTGCCTCTACCATGAGACTCCATCCTCATTTTCTTTTGCGTGTTTGTAAACTCAATAATGTTCAATATTTTAATCATAATTCATGGAAGTTGTTTAGTCACCGCTATGATATTTCTCACACCATATCTTATCTTATTAGGTTTCTCATTAAGAAAATCTCTAGATTATCCCTATAATCCAATATTCAATTGGTTCCTTTGGGCCTTAGGAATTACTAAGACCATATGTTTTTATTATGAGTGGTGAACAATTGACATCATAAGAGAATTATTAGAAGTAGTATCATGAATAACTCAATCTCAAAATTCATTTCTATTTGAAATAATAACATTATATTTTCATTCATCCTAAATAATTCTCAATTAAATATAGGTTTTTTTAGGTTGGGTTTTACCATACTACTTGGCCTAATTAATATGGATATTAAATTATTCATACTGGATTATAAGTCGAATTTGATTGACCAAAGAATAACCCTCAAAAGTGTCTATCTTGGTATGTAGACTTAGGTATACTCATCATGAAATTAATTAAGATCAATTAAATACTTAACTAAAATTTTTGGGGTGATTACCCCTAATTGGATGTGTACTATAGTCACATCCACTTGATAGTATCCATATAGAGATATAATTTATAAGAAACAACACAATATATACTTTTCCAAAACATCAGGATATTATCCTATACTTAAACTTATCTCTAGTGTTTTCACTAAATTTATCTCATCCTAATTCCTAAAAAACATAAAATATCCCATATTACCACAAATACCCTAAATGTTTATCTATACCTTGGAAATTAGGATCAACCTTAAATTATAAACCATTAGTGACATTTATAAATCTAAAATTATTTTCAATAAATAACATCACAACCTATAAATTTATCTAAACCCTAATATAATACACAATATGATGCCTTAGACTTAACTATACCATAATTAAATGATTTATAAAAAATATTTCCTTATCAACATTCCCAATACCTATTAAATTTAGAGTTTTAGAGAGTTAGAAAAAACCACAAAATAATAAATCCCATGTTTTTTCTGATCTGATGGACATTTGTCTTCCACTATACTAAGATATAATTAATTCATAATATGTATTCAACATATTATATAAATTTTCCATGAAATATACTCTTTTAGACATATCATATGTATTACCTTTCTTCATAACTTGGGGAAATGGAAACACATGAATGTATGAGCTCAAATTATTTGTAAGGGAATTTATAATAAATAATAATAAAATATCATAAGTGGGAATAAGATTAATATATGGGTATGAGGATATAATAATGTAACATGAACTAATCATAAAGTATCTGTACCAAATAAAACATAGATTAATAATATGAGAATCATCTAATGAGGTTTTTAGTATAAGTAAAAAAGGTATCACAAGATCATGGAATTATAGTTAAAACATGGGGCGTAACATATGAACATGAACATAATACATGGGGTTTAATATGAACATTAGAACATGAGGCATAACATGTTATTTTGGATACAACATAAACATGAGACATATATAAGTATATCAAGAAAAATTATCACTAAGTTATCATAAAAAAATATTACTAAAGTTGTTCACTATGGTATAATAACAATTTACCAAGGAATATTTCCAAGGTATCGTAAATATGTCATATATAGAGATTATTTTTTTTTACCCAATGCATTGGAGTGTTTTCACAACACACCCTTTATATGAATAACATTATGTACACTATATATTGAAATTATACATAATTACATTAGAGCATAATTTACTCTAGATGGAAATGGGTTACATGATAATACATAACATGAGAATAATCCATCTATAGAAAGAAGTTGGATGGCATCACTAGATTTTTTTATAGTAACGGATAAAAGATGTTTTCCTAGATGGAAAATACATTTTCAAGATGATTGGGTAAATTACTTTTAAAAATTAGGGGAAATAAAAATTTTTATTTTGAAAATAATTATTAATTAGGTTTATTTGATAAAAAGAAATAAAATTGGGAAAGTAATATTCATTAAAAATAATGGACATAAATATTAAAGAATGCATTCATATATAAAAACCATAAAAAGATATTTTAGAAAACATTTTTAATATTATTTTAAAAAGGCGAAGTATGGGTCACATTAAAAAGTTATTTTCAAAAATGTGAATTGATTTTTTAAATAATTTTACTTTTTAAAAAATAATATTTAATAATTTAGGTTTTTGAAATAGATAAATACCATCTTTAGGAATTTTGGAGTGGAATATAAAACAAACAAACATGGAAAGAAAAGATTTTCAATATTTTAGAATATATTTATTCAATTTTCACATTGTAAAAATTAATAATAAAACATACTTTTGAAAATAAGAGAATAGAAATATGATGGTCACATTATATTACACATAATTATTTTTACAAATATAAATTAGAACACAAGATGAAAGAAAAAATATATACACAAATGAAAAATCCTTTTTAAAAAGAATGAGAATTATTATTAACCATGTCATAATTTTATGAGGAATAAATTCATCAACGAGGAATATCTTAATTAAAAGTATCATTTTCAAAAATAAAAAATAAAAAGTAAAATATAAAACCTAATTGTGGAAGAAACCAATCATATAATTATAAAGTTCAAGATGAAACATTATAACTCAATGAAAGCGGTCTTGAGTTAAAAAAACCCCTCATGGATTATGTAACACATGAATTGAAATTAAAATGAAGAAAGGAAATAGATTTAGATATTTATATAAAATGAATATAGTAAAATAATTTCATGAGAATAAATCAAAATTACACCATATACAAGGAAATATAGTGCAAAAAATATAACATGTCTCAAAGAGTGATAATTGAGCCCAAGAAACCCTTACTGTTGTTTTCAACCTTAAAGAACATGATTTAAACTCATGTATAATAAGAATAAATTTCATAACCACCAATTTGAAATCCATATTCATATCTATAATCTTTTATACTCTTCATTTATAATAAATCTTTAGATATTTATTAGTTAGTGATTCACTATTTTCACATCAGTGTTAATAATTTGGACTGTTTTATACTAGTTATTTGGTAACAATGTTGGAAATAATTCTTGTTAAAGTTTTTATCATTAAAATATAATTAAATTTATGATAGTATAAGTAACATTATATTATATAAAATTATAATTTCATTTCATGAGATTTTGTTTTTGATTATTGAAAAATAAATTGGTGGAAAGCTAATTTCATTATTTTTTAATGAACAAACGATAGTATCTTAATTATTGAATTAAATGTTTATATTAGGATTATAGTAAAAAATATTATTTACTTATTAATATAAAATATTATTATTAATTAATTTTTTATATCAATACTTTATATAAATATACACCATTGTTCATATATGTGGTTAAACCGAGCCAAACAAGAACATGCTATAATGTATGTGTGAGTATGATTACGAAAGTGATTATTATTTTTATAATATCATTATCATAGAGATATAATAAAATTATTTATATTGTAAAGACCTGGAAATTCCGTGGATTTTTTTTCTTAAATACATGGTATTTTTTTGAGTCCGTGAAAATTGACGGCGCTTGATTCCGAGGCCCGGTGTGCCCAGAATCAATTTCTGAAGTTTTGTTTGGGTACATTTAGTAAACGTACGAGCGAGTTATTATAACTTTTGAGCCAGTGCTCGGAACTGAAATCTGAGGGCACTGTTGAACTCGCAGCGCCAGTATTCTCTTAAGAAGACTTTCACCTCGATGGTAGATGATCGATAATAAAAGTTAGTTTTTGGTTTTTTATAAAAAAATAATAAAATAAAGTACAACACTTTATTTTATTTTTTAAGCTGTCATGTGTTGAGTGTGTTGGTTAAAACCTCCCCTTGGGATTTGGTGGTGGGACCGCCAAACCCTAACCTCCCATGAGAGGTTATGGTGGTGGGGCCCACCTGAGAATAACCTCTCATGGGAGGATAATTAAGGTGGGGACCACCCGAGCCTCATAACCTCCCTATTAATGATAGGGAT
This sequence comes from Viscum album, assembly GCA_963277665.1. NCBI lineage: Eukaryota > Viridiplantae > Streptophyta > Magnoliopsida > Santalales > Viscaceae > Viscum > Viscum album. Next base: position 36,465,685 of record OY728127.1, on the reverse strand, counting down.
GGGGACCACCCGACCCCTTTTGATGGTGGAGGATGAAACCTCTCCACTCTCCCTCATTAATGAGGGAGAGCCTCTTGACCTCCCTACATAATTAATTCCACCAACACATGTGTTTTATTAAGGAGAGCCTCTTGGAATCCTCCAATTGAAAGAGACAACACTTGTGCATTTAATTTGGTGGAGCCGAGTTTTTATTTTTCCTCTTTGAATTGGTGTGCCAACATAATATTAGATGACTAATCTAATATTATTTCGTTGGAATTTCTCTTTTGGTGGAATTGAGAGGATCTTGGGAGAAAAGTTCTCTCAACGAAGAACACTCCTCCCAACGAAGAATGAAGAATGCGAAGAACGCCAGATTTCTTCTTCGGCTTATTTCCTAGAATCCTACCGATGTGGAGCACCTTCCGCAGCCAACTCAACTTGGGATTCGGAGAGCATGGAAGACGCGAATAATGGCGAATTATTTCTTCTTCTTCCCGTGACTACAAACGTCAACGAAGGATGAAAGACAAATAATAAGGTAGGGGGGTTATTTCCTGTTGATGTTTCCCTTTTCTTCCTCTCATCATCAAATGAAAAATTAATACAAAGTGTTGTAATTAATTATTGAGCTTCATTCTAATGAGCCAAATGATATCTTCTCTAAACATAGAGGGTGTGGCCCAAAAAAACACGGCCTGACTCCCCCCGTCGTTATTTGGTAATGATTCTTCGGCATGGTGATGAGGCGACGACAACAAAAGAAGGCAACGATGAAGGCCATGCTCCTCACAGCCTCTGCGAATCGCACCACCCCCGAGGCGCACCTATACTTCCGATCGAACATCGTCACGCCCTGTCATGCGAACTACAGCTTACCCGTGTGCTTCCCTATGCGCTCCAGCCTTCCCGCACGATGCTGTGCCCCGCGTAGCCTACCCCCGCACCGCCGTGCCCCACGGGGCCGGCCCGAGTGCCGCCGCGCCCCGCGCCGCCTGCCTGTGCGCCCCTAATGCTTCCCAGCTCCGCCTGTTCCCTACCTGGGTCCCCCGCGCACTTCCCGCGCGCCGCCGTGGCCTGCCCAGCCCTATCGGTAGCCTGCCCGGCTCCCCCGTGCCCTGCCCAGTGCCCCCCACGCCCTGCCCGGCGTCCCCGCAATCTGCCCGCGAACCACCGTGGCCTGGCCGGTGCACCCGCGACCTACCCGGTGGCCAGCCGACCTTCCTGTGCCCCGCGCGGCCTGGCCGCTAGCCTCCCAGCTATGGACCTTCTGAGCTGCGCCCCTCGCGGTGCTGGCCGAACCGGCCCCGGCCTTCGGGTCGAGCCGCCTGCATGGCGGCATCCGGGCCGAACCGCCCTCACAGTCTGCTGGGCCGGGCCTAGTGGACTGGGCCTAACCTAGCGAGATGGCCCGCCCAACAAGCTGGTTCAGACCCATCGAGTCTGTCCTGGTTGACCCAGACCGGGTAGGCTCGGACTGGGTTGGGATGAGTCAGTCCGACTGGGTCGAACAGGACTCGGGCCCACTACCGACCCCTTTTCTTACTTTGGCCATATCTAAGGTACCAAACGTCCGTTTGATGAGACTTCAACAGTGCTGGTAATCTTGATGAGATACGGACCCTTTTAGTATACCCCACTAGAGTTCGGGGTATATTTGAGATACGGTCGGGTTGGTTTGTACACGAATCGAACTGGGCCCCTAAGACTAAAAGGCTAATAACTCTCAAACTGGGCATCCGATTGACGCGCCGTCTATTGCGTTGAGACCCCTATGACGTGGAGGTCATTTGAGATACTTATATGTGATACTTAATGACACTCAGAGTATCGACCAATAACTCATGGAGCGGATCCTTTCGGTGATGAGCAGACAGAGTACGGAGACCTAGTAGCTGGCTGAGACCTGACGACTGCTTGACGGATTCAAATTGGAGTGACTCGACTATCCCAGTGGGGAGTGCCTCTATTTGACGCGGCAGACCCATGGCAGAGGAACACCTCTATGTGAGTGCGGAAGACCTGCGGTACTCGACAGGAGGAGTTCTTCTGCTGGTTATTAGGGGGAAAGCCTCTGTGTGACGCGACAGACCCACAGTAGAGAGTGCCTCTGTGTGATGCAACAAATTCACGGTACTCGATAGGAGGAGTGCCTTAGCAGTCCAAGGATAGTGGGAAGTACCTCTATGTGACGGGGCATGCCCACTGTACTCGATAGAGGAGGATTACGCCACCAGCCATGGTTTCAATAATAAAAATCCTAGTTTGAGTTGAGTCTTTGACTTTTGTGTTTTCCTCATGACTGAGATGAGTTACTAAATAACTTAGGTATATGTATTAGCATATACCTAAGTAATGGTTATCCGTTGAATTCATACTTGTGGTTTATCCTATTTGGATTTAGTGAGACCTTGAGGGTATCAGGGTGCCTACTGAGTATAATTATACTCACCCCTACACGGGCTATGTCCACACCTTGTTTTGTTGGTTGCAGATGATGGACAGCACTGATGGAGGCTAAGAGCGCCAGGACTGGACGACACCCAGAGGTGGACATTACGATGAGTCGGTACATAGAGGATTTTGATGGATGTGGAGTGCTGATCTGGCCATCTTTACCTACCCTTCAGGCAGGATCCCCGGAGGTCAATCCAGGAGCTTCTCTTTACCTTTCATCTGTTTGTCCCTTTTTTATTTGTACTTGTACTTTACAGTTGGGCTTGTATTTCCAGCCCCTTTTACTTTCCAGCACACTTTTTGTATACAGTTTTTACCTATTGTTTTTCTTCCAGTTGTTTACTCTAATGTGTTTGTTTAATGTTATAAAGGAAATTCCTTCCCAGTTTTGGGATATATGCCTTTGGTTCTAGTCACTAGCCCCTGGCCTATGGAAGGCAGGCTTGGGGTAGTTACAACACGGGCCCTGGGGGATGAGTCATGACAAATTAGTATCAGAGGAGTCAGTTCTACCACAGAACTTAGGACTCTAATATTTGTTTTCTATGAAGAAATAGTGTTAAGCGTATTAAGTGTGGTTTTCAGTTCAGGGAGTCTAGTATTGGTGCGGGCGGCCAACATATCCATACATCAGGACCCTGACTTCTGATTTCCGACTCAGTGCATGAAAACAATGATTGCATGTGTGTTTTCAAAAGTTTTTCTTTAAGTCAACTCAACATGGTCAGCTCACCAGGTATAGTCTTTTGACCATGTCACATCTGTTTCTTTTAAGATGCCTCCCCGTGGATGACCAGTTAGAGCCCCGAGAGTTATACGTACTGACAGCCCACCGAGCGATGAGGCCTCGGTGCAGGGCCCTTTTCTAGCGGGGGCACCAGTGGTACCACTCCCCTTTGGGCCATTTATGCCACCAGCCCCAGCATCAGAGGATGCACACTGCTTTAGGGTGTTGCACGAGTTCCAGCACCATAGGCCACCCAGGTTCAGGGGAGAGATGGACCCGCAGGTTGCTGAGGATTGGCTGGAGGTTGTAGTGAGAGTCTTCAGACTGGTAGGGAAACTAGTTGACTTCATGGTGATCCTTGCCGCGAGTATACTTCAGGAAGTAGCAAGCATATGGTGGAGCCTAATGCTCTAGGTACATGACGAGGCAAAACATCTTTGGTCAGACTTCGAGATCCTTTTCTGAGTGGATTTTCTCCCAGCCACCCTTCGAGTAGTGTGGATATAGGAGATACTGCATCTATGGAAGGGTAGCATGACAGTGGAGCAGTACTCAGCAAGGTTCACCGACCTATCATGCTATTCTACTAATATGGTACTAAATCTATTCTTTAGGGCCCAAAACTTCGAGCAGGGACTCAGGCAGGAGATCAGAGCTTCTGTGATCTCACTTAGCATCCCGACTCAGGCAGGGGTGTTAGAGAGAGCTCTCCTAGTGGAGAGTTTCCCTGCTGAGCAGTCTCTAGCAGCGAGACCCACCACTAGCCGAGATGCAGTGGATTCTTCTGCATCTGGTAGTAGACAGATTTCACAGAGGTCCAAGATGACCAGAACTATAGGTGGTCAACCGCATGACTCAGGATTGGTTGTGCAGGGCACACAGAGGAGATACATACATGCCGGTAGTAGGAAGTGTTACTCATGCGGCGGGCTTGGTCACATGGCTCGTGACTGTCCGAACTACTGCTCTGATGATCAGCAGATAGTTGAGGGACCTCCTAGGCAGAGGCAGAGATTTGATCGAGTCGGTCCACAGGGCTCAGGCAGATGTCTCAGAGGATCTAGTCAAGCAGCTAGTGGTGGAAGACGTTACGAGGTGCTACTGCCACCACCACTAAGAGTCCCACCCCCAACTGCAGGGAGCAGGTGGACTAGGGAGAGATCAGATTCAGGAAGCTAAAGCATACGACCATGGTGCTCCAGAGATGATAAGAGGTACAATCTGTGTCTATTCTACCTTAGCTACAGTTCTTATAGACACAGGTGCTAGTCACTCTTTCATTGCCACTTCCCTCGTTCGGAGCTCGGAGATTCCGATGGAGCTGTTGGATCGATCCTTACGGCTAGAGACTCCTATGGGAGATTATTTGATGATTATTCACTGGTTCCGACAGTGCAGGCTTAATCTAGGAGGCGATATCTTTGGCTGTGATCTCCTAGTAGCGGCGTCGAGGCCTTAGCACATTATCTTGGGTATGGACTGGTTATCTACAGTCCATGCCCAGATCGACTGTATTAGGTGCAAAGTGCGGTGTGTCCGCACGGATGGGACCAGGTTTACTATCACCGGTGAGAAGGGAGCCTTTGCAACACATGGAAGACTTACTCGGAGGAGTGTGCAGCCGATCACTCATCAGTTGGCTTGCCTCACCCTCACAGTGGTTGATGTGGAGAGTCCTACGTATCCTGTAGTGGTGGACCAGTATGCAGATGTTTTCCCTGACGATGTTCCAGGATTACCTCCTCGTAGAGAGGTGGAATTCTACATTAACCTCTACCCCAGGACGACACCAATATCTACACCAGCATATCGGATGGCTCCCATTGAGCTTCACGAGATGCGGGTACGACTAGAGGACTTGTAGGGAAATGGATTCATCTGGCCCAGTGTTTCTCCCTGGGCAGCCCCGATTCTGTTCGCCAAGAAGGCGCCCCGATTCTGTGTATACTATCGTCGCCTGTACCAGGTGAATTTGAAGAACAAGTACCCACTAATGAGGATTGATGACCTCTTTGATCATCTCAAGGGAGCACGTTGGTTCTCAAAGATAGACATCAGATCAGGCTATCACCAGCTCAGAGTTTGAGACAAGGATGTGCAGAAGACAACCTTCAGGTGTCGTTACGGCCACTACGAGTTCTTGGTTATGCCCTTAATCATAACCAATTCTCTAGAAGTGTTCATGAATCTAATTAACATGATCTTACATCCTTACCTCAATCGCTTGGTCGTAGTCTTCATCGAAGACAATTTAATAAACTCGACTACCGAGGAGGAGCATACCTACCATTTGCGGGTAGTACTGGACACACTCTAAGAGCACCAAATTTATAGTAAGCTCTTGAAGTGACAGTTCTGGATCCGAGAGGTGAACTTCTTGAGACATATTATAATGGAGGCTAGAGTTGCAATAGATCCAGTGAAGATCGAGGTGGTACTTGCTTGGGAGCCACCCAGGAGTGTGAAGGAGGTACGGAGTTTTTTGGGTTTGGCTAGCTACTACTAGAGATTCAATCCAGACTTCTCCAGAGTTGTAGCACCACTATCATCCTTAAAGAAGAAGGTTAAATTCTTTGTGTGGTCAGAGAGATGCCATTAGAGCTTTCAGGAGCTGAGGTAGAGGCTGACTAGTGCCACCATCTTGAGGCTTCCAGAGGAAGGCATAGGGTGCGTAGTCTACTGCGATGCATTAGGGACCGGACTCGGGTGTGTCCTAATGCAGGAGAAAGCTATGGTCACTTATGGTTCTCGGAAGTTGAGACAACAACGTTGGATTGAGTTCCTCCCATATTATGACTTAGAGATAGTCTATACTCCTGGAAAGGGGAACATTGTTGTGGATGCGCTCAGTAGGAGGACTGGTATTCAACTGCTAGGAGAGGCGACAGAGCTACTGGCTACCTTACAGATATCCTTTGTGGATAGGGATGGAGCAACATTCCTATAGTCTCTTACGATCACTCCCCCACTCCTTCAGCGAGTCAGGGAAGCACAACATGGGGATGCTGACTGAGAGACATGATGTGCTCAGATATCCTCAGGGCAGGCACCTGAAGGATTTTCTGAGGGTTGGGAGCAGGTTATTCTCTTCAGAGGACGTCCTATGGTACCAGTGGCACTTTAGGAGGAATTTTGGAGGGAGTTCCACAATTTACCTTTAGAGGTACATCCAGGAGTGGCGATGATGTACCAAGACCTTTGTCGACAACACTGGTGGCCAAGTACGAAGAAGGCAATAGCAGAGTTTGTCTCTCAGTGCCTCACTTTTCAGCAAGTGAAGGTGGAGCACCAGGTACCATCCGGCTTGGTTCAGCCTTTAGATGTCCTAGAGTGGAAGTGGGATGGGATATCCATGAGCTTTATGACGGATCTTCCACGTACATCTAGGGTTCACGACTTGATTTGGGTGATTGTCGAATGACTCACGAATTCATCCCACTTCCTACCGATCAGAGAGAAAGGCTCAGTAGAGGGCATGTGATGCCTCTATGTGTAGGATATTGTGTGGCTACATGGAGTACCTTCATCTATTGTCTCCGATCGTGACACACAATTTAAGGCCCTTGATTTCGAGGCACGTTGTTCCCAGAATCAATTTTTGAAGTTTTGTTCTGGTACGTTCAGTAAACGTTCGCACGCTGCATGCGCGCCACCGCGGCCTGCCCGACGAACCCACAGCCTGCCCGGTGACCAGTCGAACTGCCTGCGCCCTGCGAGTCCAACCTTCTAGCCTCTCGGCCGCCGAACTCCCGAGCCGCGCCCCTCACTGCGCTGGACAAACCAGCCCCGACCTTTGGACCGAGCTGCCTATGTGGCGGCATCCGAGCGAACCGCCCTCACAGTCTGCTGGGCCAGGCCCAGCAGACCAAGCCTAACTTAGCGGACTGACCCGCCCAACAGGCTGGGTCAGACCCATCGGGTCTATCTGGGTTGACCCAGACCGGGTCGGCCCCGATTAGGTTGGGCTGAGTCGGTCCAACCGGGTTAGACCAGACCCGGGCCCACTACCGACCCCTTTTCTTAATTTGTCTATACATGAGGCACCAACCGTCCATTTGACGAGCCATCAACGACAATGGTAATCTCGATGAAAGAAGGTAACTTTGAGTATACACCACTGGAGTTCATGGTATATTGGAGATATGGTCGGGTTGGTTCGTACATGAATCCAACCGGGGCCCCAGGACTAAAAGGCTAATAACTCACAGACCGGGCATCCGATTGATGCACTGTCTGTTGCGTTGAGAACCCTATGATGTGGCGGTCCTTTGAGATACTTCTAGGTGAGACTTCATGAAACTTGGAGTATCGACCAATAGCTCATGGAGCAGATCATTACGGTGACGAGCAGACAGAGTACGAAGACCTAGTAGCTGGCTAAGACCTGACGATTGCTTGACTGATTCGACTTAGAGTGACTCGACTAGCCCAGTGGGGCGAACCTATGTGTGACGTGGAAGACCCCTAGCAGAGGAGCACCTCTGTGTGAGCGTGGAAGACCCGCAGTACTCGACAAGAAGAGTACCTCTGCAGGCTATTAGGGGGAGTGCCTCTGTGTGACGTGGCAGACCCACGGTGGGGAGCGCCTCTGTGTGACACAGCAGAACCACGATACTCTACAGGAGGAGTGCCTTAGTAGTCCATGGATAGTGGGAAGTGCCTCTATGTGACGCGGTAGTCCCACTGTACTCGAGAGAGGAGGAGTACGCCACCTGCCATGGTTTTGATAATGAAAATCCCTGTTTGAGGTGAGTCTTCGACTTTTGTGTTTTCCTCATGATTGAGATGAGTTACTAAATAACTTAGGTATATATATGGGAATATACCTAAGTAATGGTTATCCATTGAATTCATACTTTTGGTTTATCCTTGTTGGATTTAGTGAGACCTAGAGGGTCTCAGGGTCCCTACTGAGTATCATTATACTCACCCCTACACAGGCTATGCCCGCACCTCGTTGTGTTGATTGTAGACGACGGACAGCGCTGACAGAGGCTGAGAGTGCCAGGACTGGACAATACCCAGAGGTGGACCATACAACGAGTCGGTACATAGAGAATTCTGATGGACGTGGAGTGCTGAGGTGGCCATCTGTACCTACCCTTCAGGTAGGAACCCCGGAGGATGATCCAGGAGCTTCTCTTTACCTTTCAGCTATTTGTCCCTTTTTCATCTATACTTGTACTTTACAATTGGGCTTGTATTTTCGGCCCCTTTTACTTTCCAGCACACTTTTTTTATATAGTTTTTACTTGGTGTTTTGCTTATATTTGGGTAATCTGATGTGTTTGTTGACGGCTATAAAGGAAATTCCTTCCCAGTTTAGGAATATACACCTTTGGTGCTAGTCTCTAGACCCTGGCCTATGTAAGGCGGGCTTGGGGTAGTTATGACATGGGCCTCGGGGGATGGGTCATGACATATATGATATTTATTTGATTATTATTTTTTAAAAGTGTTATAAGAATAATAAAAACAAAAATAATTTGTTAAAATAGAATCCTTTTCTTCTTGGGATATTCATTTTATCCAGCTAATTTTATAAAAATATCTTAACATTAATATTAGTTTTAGAATTGATAATATATATTTACAAAATTTAAATCACATCATAAATAATATATCTATTTATTAAACCCATTTATAAAACTAACCATGAAATTTAATGATGAAAAATGAAATGCATTGTTCATGGAGGTGGTAGTCTACACATATACATGATAAGAATTTTCATTTTTTCAAATGAGAGGGGAACATATAACAATTATAACATCAATATAATAAAATTTTATTGTATTATTTATTTTTATTTTCTTATATACATATGGTTAGAATAAGTGAGGATTAGGGTGTATGAGAAAGATAAATAATGGAATTTAAAGGGTTAGGAATCTTCACATTGAGAGTTTTGATCTTCTCTTGACATATCCTTTGGAAATGAAAGACTTGAGGAAATTTTTGAGTCTAGGGGATGAAAAAATTGTAAATGGGATCAGAGGGAAGAAAAATTGGTATATTTTTATGTAAATTTTGAAATAGATTTGTGGTTTAAGTGATTATTGGTGAGATATTTTTATAAGTGAAAAAGTGGGGGTTTTCCATGGAAATTAATGTTATGTAGGGTAATAATGGAATAAAATGGAGATTAAATGGGTTAGGTGCATAAGATTTGGTGATACATGTGGTATAGAATTTATAAACTAAAAATGGTCTTATATAAGTTCTAAGTTCCATGTTAATTTTCTAAAATTTGAGACACTTTAGATTACCCATTTCAAGGCTTATTAGTCATTATTAAATGTTAATAATGTTAATTATTTTTTCACTAAAAATATAATATGACTCTTATTTCCAAATTTATATTCAATGAATCAAAATGTTTGACCCATTTAACCTAATTATTTTTTTAAATACGTGAAAATTAACTTTTAAATTAAAACATATTCTATGTATAAAAACCGTTTTTTTAGAAAAAAGACATTTTAATCGTTAAGTGTTCTTAATCTTATTTAACATTAATTTAAAATTAAATGAGTGTTAAATTTTTTAATGTAATTTTAAACATCATATTGTAGTCATAATTTTAAAAATATCAATTTTATTTATTTAGATACAATTTTTATAAATTATAATTTTAAAATAATTGTGCATAATACAATTTAAGGAGAAAAATATATCTTTAACAATTTAATAAATAAATAAATTTCATAGTAAAAACTATTGTATGATTGTTGAATTATTTTATGGTATATATTTTTAACTCTTTTTGTTAAAATCATCATTTAATCAAAATATAATAATTAAAATCGTGTTATAAATAATTTTTTTATAAAAATGTATTTTTTTGAATAAATTTTTTATTATTTTATTTAACTATACCAATTGAATTTTATAATTTTATTACCATTATTAATTTTTTTATTTCTAAATTTCATTATGTTGTTTCCTCTAGTTATACCCACCAATTATATAGACACTTTTCAATGGTTATATTAATTTTAATAAAAAGGAATCTGAGTTTATTTTTGTTTGACGATGGTTATGGAGAAAGCAATCAAACACATTAGATTTTTTTAAAGAATGATATATATATATATAGTTAAATGTTGTGGCGTTACATTGTCATATCTCAAATAAATTTATTTCTTGAAATTTGATATCTCATATGGTGGGATTAATTTCTATATGGTGTTCATAATTAACCATACACTAGTTGATGATCATGTGTTGATTTAGGATATGAAGATAGATTTCTATATATAAAAATTAATGTGATCCCTTTTAAAGGTAGACTAATCCATGTTTAATTTAATTTGTAATTACACTAAGGAAAAAATATCAAGATTTGTAAAAAGTAACTTTCCATAATCCTTAAATAATATTCATATATGAAAAAGTAATTACAACACCAGGTATTTTTCTTTATTAATAAATATCAAATAGTCAATGTTATGAAAAATTAGATGAAAAAATACATATTAAAATATAGAGAAAAATAATCACTATCTACTTAAATAGTAAAAATTACATAGTATTTTTCATATTATAATGTCTTAATATGTTTTTGGTGTCAATTTGTATCTTAATCCCTTGGATTAGTGCATTGGATTTCATGGAGATGAAATTCCCCAGCTATAAAATATCAAATTCCTAATAGATCATTAAGAAGACCATTATTTTTCCTATATCATTTTAATTGATATATTAAATTTTCCTCAGGAACTTGTTTTTTGATTCCCTCATTTACCATAGATAAAAAATATTCCATTTCCTTTGACACATTCCACTGGGCGACTCTTTCTATATTTTTGACTCGAAGGAAATTGAATCTTCCTTCATTCATAATCTCCATCAAATGAAATTCAATAAGACTCAACATTTTTCTTCTTTAGTGTGTTTGGTATCTTATATAAGTTCTTATTTATAACCACATTTCTTGCAATTTGATTAGTCATAACTATAATATTTATCACTCCTTCTCTTATCCCATGAGGTCTCTTATTATGATAATCACTATATTTTCCATGAAATAATTTTTTAACTTGGTTCCTTCAGACTTCATCCATTAGTAAAACCAAAATTGGTTTAAATGAGTGGTGAAAAATTGAAATCATAAAAATATTTTCATAAATAATATCATGTGAAACTCAACATCAAAATTTATTACTCTTTGAAATAAACACATTAGCATTTAGTTTGACCTAAATCACTCTCTATTGAATCTAGTTTTCTTTTTTTTTGGGTTCACTCATTCTCCTTGACCTAATTACTTAATATAATAAGTCCTTAATAATGGATTGTAAAGTGAATTTATTAACCAAAGAACATATCTTAAAAGTGATTACCCTTAGATGAATCTATTCCCCAACCAAATCGACTTATTAGTGTCCAAATAAGGATGCAATTTCTCAAAAACCATACAATATATACTTTACCAAAATTTTAGGATGTTATCATATACATATAACCATCATTAGTTTTTTTACTAAAGTTATGTTATCCTAATAACCAAATAACATAAGATATCTAATATTACCCCCAATAACCTAATGGGTTTTGAATACCTTTCAAATTATGATCAATCTTATCTAATCAACCCTTGATGACTTTTATAACACATAAATTATCCTCAAACAATAACATAAAAACATATAAAATTATGTAAAACCTTATATTAAACCAAATATGATACCTAGACATAACTATCCCATAATTACATGATTTAAATAAAAATATTATAGTACATACAATCCCAAGTCCTTATTATTTTGTAGTTATAAATATTTAGGACAAATAATTAACCATGTTTTTGTTTTTTAATGGACATTTTTTCCACTATACTAGGAGATAATTAATCCATAATAAGTCTTAATAATATTACATAAATTATCCACCCAATAAACTCTTCTAGACATATGATACACATTACGTTTCATTATAATCATGGGAAATTGAAACATATAAAGGGGTGAGATCAAATTTTCATTAAGGGTAAGCCAAATAAATAATAATAAAATATCATAAATGAGAATAAAATCAACTTATGGGAATGGGAATATAATCAAGGAACATGAACACATCATAAAGGTATCATAACTAATAAAACATGGAGTCATAATGAAAGAATAATTGAAAGTTTTTGGCATAATGAAATAGATATCATTGGATAATGATTTTATTGTTAAAAGATGGGGAATAACATATCAACATGAACTTAAGAACATGAGTCTTAGAATGAAAATAATAATGCTAGGAATAACATGGAAGTATGTCTACAACATAAACATGATATATTCATAATAATATAACCAAATATCATTACTAAGGCATCATAAAAAAAATACTACCATGTTTGTTCACCGAGGTATCATAAAATATTTCCAAGGAATACTGCCAAGGTATCATGAACATATCATATATAGAGATTAATCACTACTGGAAATATCACCTATACCCACGGTTTCAAAAACCGTGCACTGCAGTGCCGTCGCAATAGGTCTATACCCACGGTTTTCTGAAAACCGTGGGTATAGCCCACTAATATTTCATCATACCCGCAGTTCTGATAAACCGTGGGTATACATCTATACCCACGGTTTACAGAACCGTGGGTATACATTTTAAAATCACAACATATATACCCACGGTTTACAGAATCGTGGGTATACATTTTAAAAGCACAACATATATACCCACGGTTTACAGAACCGTGGGTATATATTTTAAAAGCACAACATATATACCCACGGTTAAAAACCGTGGGTATAGATTGTTTCAAAACAGCATATATACCCACGTTTTATATAACCGTGGGTATATATGGTTTACCTGGAGAAGGAAAAGAGGTCACACAGTTCACCCAGAACCCAAAAAACAGAACAGAAATCCTGAAACCAGAACCCAAAAAACAGAACAGAAATCCAGAATCCAGAACCCAAAAAACAAAAGCAGACAAAATTCCCAAAAACAAAGAAGAATGCAAAAGCTAAAATGGAATCTCACCTTGATCCTTCAAACCAGAATGCAAAAGCCAAAATGACCAAAAATGAAGCAGACAAAGGAATCTCACCTTGATCCTGCAAACCAGAATGCAAAAGCCAAAATGCAAAAAAACAGAAATCCAGAACCCAAAAACAGAAGCAGAAAAAATGCCCAAAAACGAAATATAATGCAAAAGCCAAAATGGAATCTCACCTTGATCCTTCAAACCAGAATGAAAAAGCCAAAATGCCCAAAAAAGAAGTAGACAAAGGAATATCACCTTAATCTTGCAAACCAGAATGCAAAAGCCAAAATGCAAACCAAAATCCAAAAAAACAGAAATCCAGAACCCAAAAATTCTAGATCAGACATCCTTTAAAAATTCTACTATGATAGTTAATCAGGAATAAGATGTTGATAGTGGAGATGTGGTAGGAGAAGATCTGATTGATGGGGAGAAAACTCCCATTTTAAAAATGATTAAAGTACCACATCCTTCTAACCCAACATTGATGGATACTTTGTTAAAATTTATAGGAGAGTGTGAAGTAGTTGAATTTCCTCATGGGATCTCAATCAATCCAATGGATCTGTAAAAGTTGTTTCACCTAAGACCTACCACCAATTTTGATATTTCACCTGCTGAGGAACCCAGACCTATTCCTACTCCATCAGTACCCATTTTTTTGTAGTGAATATGTCACTAAGTCTTATTTGGAGAGTCACAACATGATATCTAATCTACCATTAAGGAGTTAGTACAAACTAAAATCAGGAATGATTTGAGAATTCTAGAAAAGTAAAACTTTAGTTAAATGATGAATTGAACAATATAAAGTCTTAATTGGAACTGTTTAGGAAGTTGGTGCCTTCTTCCTCTACCTATTATTATGTTGGTATCAGTATGTCAGATTCTACCTTTGTTTCCAAGATGGTGATAAATGAGATTTAGCCTTATCTCATTTCAACCTTGGAGACCATTGTTAAAAGCAACACCAAGAATGAAAATGATGTAAATAAATTGACTCTTGGGATTAATGGTTTGACTATATAGTATAAAACAACAATGGAGAACATTATTGAGGATCTTAAAAACCTTGTTACATATCTTGACAACTATGATTTGTCTCTGTTGAAGACTGAAATTGGATAACTAATTAAAGGTTATTATACTTCGGCTGCGGATACATCAACCTCCACTAATATTGAGCCATTCAAAAATATGATTAGAAAGGAATTGTATGCATTTCCTAGTGAAACAGACCATGATACTTTGGATAAAATCACAAAATAGTGACCATGTTTATAATATAATCAAGCAGTTTTCAAATGAGGCTTCCACTTACCAATAGGAAATTACCCCAAAATGTTGACTATTATTTCTCCAGGAACAATTCCAAGCATGAAATGAATAATAACTTGAAATTTCTTGTGGAAAATATGATATTAACCCCAGTTACTCAAGCCTTCAATGATCAAGTCAAACAACTTAAGGATTTCACTAAATCCCATGAGATATTTTTGGAGAAAAAAATGGAAAAGGGCCAGAAATAGCTATCAGTCCAGAAAAAAATCAATGGACCAGAAATAGATACCGGTCCAAAAAAATGGAAAAGGGCCAGACACTGCTACTGATCCAAACATACATTTCTATCGGTCCAAACAAACACCAATCCAGAAAATTCACAAAGGATGTGAAACAGCTACCGCTCTAGAATTATCAAAAAGTATATAACACACTTCTACGACTTCAAGACACTAGTACTAGAATTTCGCAAAGTATGAGTCACTACTCCTATGAAAATGGGTTTTTACACCACTCAGAGATAGGAAAAATCACCACTCCTGAGTCACCGCTCTTTAGTGACATTGCTCAGTGACACTGCAACTGTGACACAGCTCCATACTTTACCTCTTTTATATATAATTTTAGATTGTTTGTCTATGGGTAATATTATAGTTATTAATGCTACTGATTATAATAATTATTTTTGGCAAAACATATTTAATGACATGTCATTGAACTATATGATTCATGAGGATATCCACATGCACAGTTTTGGGCCACTGAACATAAAATAAGGAGAACCAGACAGAATTGTAGAGAAGGCGTGGAACCAAGAATAAGAAAAACACACATACAAACCTGTACAAAAGTATACACGAGCATCAGATAAGAACAAACAACAAGAACATCATTGTTGTTTGCTATGAACCTGTTGTGCATCAACATTTCTACATCTATTTAGCATACAACAAAACCAAATGAGAAGATCCTAGAAGATAGAGAAAAATTCATAGACAACATTCTAATGTCACAGTATGCTTCTAGAAGTGGACTGGAGCTACAAATCCAATACACTAAGAGTCCAAAGCTAACCTTCAAAACACACAGAGGTAAACTCACCTAAGGGGCTCCCAATAAAGAAAGGTATTCTAATTCAGATGCGCTCATTGAGTCTAAGGAAGTGGACATGGATGGGGAATAAATTATAACCACTTAAAGGAAGGGGGAAACACTCTTATCGATCCAGAAGGGTTTATCTAGAACTCTCAAAGGCTGTATAGAAAGAAATATTACTATTTATTAACTATCCCTCCTGTTACTCAATCCTCAAGAAAAGGAAATATACCTCTAAAGGTTTCCAATCCAGAAGAGGTAAACTCGCCTAAGGGGCTTGACTCTTCAGCATAGGATTAATCTATATCTGACCGGGTGCATGCTGTCAAGGAGGTTACTGAATTTGATATCCCTTAGTGTGTTAAGGAATTGATAGAATATGACTAGTTGGAAACATCATCAACTGTAAGGAAGCTTTTTGTGACAAGATCCTTCAGGTAATTACTACATAAGAGGAATATGACCAGTTACTGGGGAGGCATCTTCAGGCTAGCCACTCCAAGGAGAAAGGTGTCTGGATCCACAATCATCTTGGCATACTAGAAAATGGTTTCAATGGGAAGATTATTTTTGTGGAAGATATCATCCAGACTTTGGACAACGTACCATACAAAATTGAAATCTATCTTAATGAAGATCGGTGTGAGAAGGATTCACCTCTAAAATGGAGTCTCCTAAGATTTAAATCCTCTAATAGGATTAAATTACAGTTCAGTGATTCGACTATTTCATGTTTGTTTTGGTGATGTCTGTGTGTAATCTCAAATGGTTTACCACTTTTCCATAAATGTGATTTTTCATAATAATAATATATAATTAGAAGTAGATTATATGAAACTCCAACTGGTTATAATGGTAACACCAATATCCCACCTTCATAATGATCATCTGTATAAAATTTTCTTTATTGATTTCTCAAAACACTTTTTTCCTCAACTATTTACTTCGATTGAATTCCTGAGTCTTTGTTTGAGAAATTTTCTTCAAGAGAGTTCACCTGTATTCTAAACCACTAAGAATATATTTATATTTATAAACTTTTTTTGGTGTTTCATATATTAGTAATGTTATAATTGACTAAACATCAATCCTTTCAACCTGACACTAACCAAGATTTTGGTGAATATATTTCTATTTTGTGAACCTTCAATGCTATGAAAACCATAATTCACATCACAATATTCACCTTATCTCCACAGTAAATATGAGTTCAGTTAGGATATAACTTGAGTGTTGAGAACAGGATGTCCAGCAGCAGGAGTAGCAGAATTTTCTGTAGTAGAATGCAAAATAATAGCAGGAGAAACAGTATGGACAAAAGCAGTATTATATAAAGGGACCATGCTAGTTTTTCCCATTTCAGAAGAAACATATTTATCAGCATCAGTTAGCAAAGACCTCTCAGTGAATGTGCAATTAGTGCTAAGCAGTGCAGGGAGAGGGTGATTAGGGGTACCTGTTTTGAGCAATCTTGGAACTGCTAGCATGAGATGGAACCACAATGTTAACTTCAGGAGAACATGAAATGAGAGATGTTGATCCAGCTAAAATAAGTGAGTCATTCACATGCTGGGGTTTCAGAGAACTTACCAGGCCATTGTCAGGTTTAACATGATCCCTTTCAGCCAGATTACTCTTGCTTCTCAGGATGACATCCCTTGTAGAATAAATGTTTTTGTTGGTATCAGCAGGGATGACAGGATTAGAAGCCTCCTGAGTCTTGCAAGCAATTCCTTTGCTGGTTTCTATACATGAGACAAATTCATGAGCATTCAAGTATTGGTTAGAAAGTGTAGTGGTTTTATTGTCATTGGTGTCATTGACATCATTCAAGTATTGGGAGTCTACACATTCTTTCTTTTCTTGATAGAATTTTTATACATTCCAGTAGTGTATTTTAACCAAAATGGAATGTATATAAATATGAAATGTATAGAAAATGAAGTAGGGTAGATTGGACAATTTTCAGTTTACTCTCTCTAGTATTTCACAACCTGAACCACTTTATGTCTAACCCAAACCTGTTTAACTCATGTCATGTCCAAATATCATGTCAAGTTAAAAACTGTCACCTCCCTCCCCACTGCCCAGCAATCACCCTGCCCAGCCCCCCTCCCCCTCCCCCCCTGTCCAGTCCTTTCCTTGCCCAGCCCCCTCCCCCTCCCCCCATGCCTAGCCCCTCCCCCTCCCTCCCAACTGCCCAGCAACCCCCCCTGCCCAGCCCTCCCCCTGCCCATCCCCCCTCCCCCTCCCCCCTGGCCAGCCCTTTCCCTACCCAGCCCCCTCCCCCTCCCCCCATGCCCAGCCCCTGCCCAGCCCTCCCCCTGCCCAGCCCCCCTCCCCCTCCCCCCATGCCCAGCCCCTCCCCCTCCCTCCCCACTGCCCAGCCCTCCCCCCTCCCTCCCCACTTCCCATCCCTCCCCCCCTGCCCAGACAACCCAAATAACAGAAATTTTCAAACAGTCTAAACAGAAATTCACATACAGCAGTCCACCAATACAAAAAAAAATAAACTCCAACATAAGTCTCTCTGCTAAGTCAAAAATGGAGGGGATTAATATCCCCCTCATCGCCATAATCATCATCCCCATGTCCAGCATCATCATCATCATCAACATAATCACCAACCACACCATCAGCATCATCAGCAGCAATATCATCACCAACAACAGCATCAGCAACATCCTCACCAGCTCCAACATCCTCACCAACTCCATCACCACCGCCCTGACCGCCACTAGGACCCTCATGGTAATCACCTGAGGCATAATTTAAAGAGAGCATTGATGCCATACATGAATGAAAAGTGGCAGCAGCCTCTGATGGTAGTAACTAACTCAAAACTGACATTGCTTTCATGAAATGTTCATTCATTAGCTTACTTTTTTCACGCTCCTCTAATACCATTTTCTTTGTTTCAGCTAATTCAGCAGAGCTTTCCAACTCAGAGGCCTTAGAGGATTCCGATGATGACCAATACCTAGAGGGGACAATGTTTTTGCCTGGTCTACAACGGACTCTTCCTGGATGCTCCGCACCTAACACCTGACTCAAATGATCATTTGGCCCTAAGTTGTCAGCTTCCTTTTCATCCATGGCCTCCAAGGCAGACTGTTGAAATTATAAACATATTAAATTATGAATTTCATATAAATGTTTGAAATATAAATAAAAAAACTTACAATTTTATCTTGTGTTTGTGAATTAACTGCAGTTCCATCTCTTTTTTTTTTCTACTGGAGCAGAATAATTTGGCACGAGGTACAGGACCTTCAATGCCCAATACAGCTTGCTACATATGAGAAATGCATAAATTTGGATTACAGCCATATATGAGAAATGCAAAAAATTGTATTGAAGTGAGTTTCAACAAAGACCTACAAACATTGAGGTAAATGGAAGTCATAACCAATTGGTGGTTTTCTGAAATGGTTTTCTAAAATGGGTTTCAAGGAAATATACTACTTGTTTAGAAAAAATAGACAAGTCTTCTCCTAGTATAAGATTTGATTTCCAGGATACATAGACTAACCAAGGGAATGCATGAATAAATTATGATGACATGTTATAAATAAGTACATTGTTTTAATTCAGATGAACGTACCTGTTGTTTCTCATGCTCGGGCATTGTAGTGTGTCCTAATGTGTGTAAATATGTCAATTCATCTTTGTTTTTTTTGTTTCTCTCTAAAAATACCTAAGAAACACAAAAACAATACAAGTAATTCAAATTAAATTTTTATATAAAAATCATTAAAGATTGGTAGTACCTTAAACCGTTCAGTCTTCCATTGTGCGGTCATTTTTTGATATTGACTTTTTGGACAGTCAGGGTTTGTGGGTACACCCTCTAACTCAGTACCCACTATACTCCTCCAACCAATATATAACTCATGTTTGTATGACCGCCAATACTCTCCAAGATCACTCAACCTAGCAGCTTTGGCAGCTTCACCGTTAGGAAAGTTAAATCGACTCTGCAATGAACATGTTAAGTCATATAAATACATTACTAATATAAATATAAATTTATAAAATTTCCATACCCATATCTGCGCCCATGCCCTATCCTTGATGTCAGCACTGATATGTCTCCATGAGACCGGTTCCACTGGAACGATATCATGATATTTGGCTAAAGTAGCCATGAAACTTCTACACTCCTTAGAATTTTTACCTACCATTTGATTTTGAGGATTATAATCCACCATAATCTGAGTTTCACGATTTCCAGGCATCCCGCATTCAAGTGCGTCCACGTCACCTACTAGAAGATCCCACTAAATAAGATAAGAGGTGAAAAGAGAAGAGTTAAGTGACAATACAATAGGACAGAAGTGAAATGCTATATTTTGAAAGATTTATAAAAACACCTGATGCAGGCTCCTGAATAGACTGTGAGGCATCTGTAGACTGTGTTGGATCAGCATCCTCCGAAGGAAGTATCTGTTCCACAGCATGCTCCGGCTGATCTTCATGAATAGGTGTGGAAACTGAAGGAACAGACTCAATATGTGTAGGAAGGATGGTAGGAAAAGGAGGTGGTGCAGACATGTCAGAATATGCATAGTAAGTCTGGGGATACATGAATGGATATGGAAATTGTGCAGGTGAGAACATCGGTCGAGTCGGCATGGACATGGAATGGGAAAAAGAGGGTAAATGGGATGATGATGGCGGCATGTATGAGAACATCCCAAGGGTCTCAAGCGGAGGGCGTACATGTGTGGTAGATGGGATGTCCAATGATGGGTCAATGGGGGGAGTGGTAAGACGGGAGCTCCGCCTAGGCCTAGGAGAATCCCTGCTCGGTCCCATAGTGGGAAGAGGGCACTCTTGAGTTATATGTCCCTAAAAAAATTGATCAAAAATATGAAGATTACATTATATGTAATGAAGAAGATAAATATTAGAATTATTATACTCACTGAAGACAACTCAGGGTCGCATCTAACAGGATCAACATCAAATAATCTCTTCTTGCGAGCTTTTGTAGTTTTCTTCATAATCTGCATATGAATGAAATAAATATTTTTTAGCAACAATTTTTACAAATCATACATACAACTTAGAAGTCAAAGAAGACAAATAATGTCATAACATTTTTCATTAGTACCAACCTGAGAAACTCACGTCATGTTAAACTGAATGAACTCTGAATATATATGGTTGCTTTTATATACTACCCTCCACCACCTCAGGTTCAACATCATCTCTCACAATGGGACAATTTGCATCATCAAATACAGTATTTTGGCTAACACCGATGGGGGCATCAATAGTGACAATTACATCTCCAGCATCATGAAAAATATGTCTTGGGATTACTTCATTAATGACACCGTAATCAGGTTTCAAATGATATTTCACATAAAACACTTGTTTTTCCATTGATGCCAAAATGTATGGTTCATCAGTATGCAAGAATCGACTCATGTCAATAACTCTAAATCCACAATCATCAATAAATGTACCATGTCGCGTCATTGAATCAAACCATTTACATTTCATCATAGTGACTCGACCTTGAGAGTAGTAATCCAATAACAATATTTTCTCAACCAGTACATAATAATACACATCTTCATATCGAGGTCGACTATCTGATGCACTGGCATAACAATCCGTTCCAGCGGTTAACATAACGCCATTATGTTGTGTTCTCATTTTCATTGCTCTATCGGTTGTGACAAATTTATATCCATTGATTATTAAAGATTTGCAGTCACGAACCAAAGAATTGGGACCAAAAGCCAACGCTCTTAATTCTTGAGAAATGAACTCAGCAGGTAAACTCAATACCTAGAATACATATGACTAATATAATTAAACATATATCTATATTTTAAGGTATTTAAAGTAATGGTCATACCTTTGATTTCAACCAAGCTGGGAACTCTTGGCTATGTATAGCCTCTCTCCTTCTCAATGGAAAATATCGATGAACTCTACCTATAATTTGTTTATGTTCCCTACATAAAATGATAATAATAGTATAAGGTATATGTGATATGATATCGTATGAAATGACATATAGATATTCAAATTACTTACTTGATATAGGCATCGAACAGACCACAATTAAACAAGACTGTACGTTGTGCCATATTCCGCTCTTCAAATCTCAATGTAACCAATGTATATGACCCGACAATTCCACCTGTTTGAGGAAGAGAGGGAAACGAGGGTTGAATTTCCTCATACTACTCATCTTCATTTCTCATTGGTCGATTATGTCTTGTGGTCACATCGGACAAATACATTGAACAAAAATCCATACATTCTTGGGCCAGATAACTCCTCACAATGGAACCTTCAGGATAATTCTTATTTCGGACATATTATTTCATTGTGCACATATTTCTTTCAGTGGGATATATCCACCAAAAAGCGACTGGTCCCCCAAGAAGTGTCTCAGTTGGAAGATGAACTGTTAAATGCAGCATGCAAGTGAAAAAGGATGGAGGAAATTTTTTTTCCAACTCACACAGAATTAATGGTGCCTCTTTCTGCATTTTTATCAATAATGCTTTGGATAACCTTTTAGCACAAAGGTCTCTAAAAAAATGACACAAGTGAATCACCGTCACTCTTACATTTTTGGGTAGCAAATGAAGAATTGCTATTGGAATCAATTCATGAAGAAGGATGTGATAATCATGAGTTTTTAGGGATTTCAATTTCAAATGTCTTCTGTTGACTCGTTTAGATATGTTGTTGGAATAACCATCTGGAACCTTGATATTCTCCAATATTTCCAGAAATTGATCTTTCTCTGTCGGTGTCATCACATAAGAAGCACAGGGAACTTTTCATTTGTTTTCACCGATACAAACAGGGTGTAGTTCTGGTCGAATACCCCAGTCCAATAAATCCCGACGAGATCGGAAGTCATCTTTGGTCTTCCCCTTAATATTCAAAAGAATTGCAAGCAACATTTCACATATATTTTTCTCAATATGCATTACGTCTAAACAATGACGTAACAAATTAGTAGACCAATATGGCAACACAAAAAAATACTTCTCTTTTTCCAATTGTAAGTGACTTGAGTATCAGCAGTCTTCCTCTTTTGAGATTTCAACTGACCTTTCCCTAATGAAAAGCTGAAATATTTCAATTCATTAAGCACATCACTTCCAGACATACGTTGAGGTGGTTCTTCAGTGTAAACATTATTATCAAACCTCCGACGATTCTTCCTGTATTGATGATCCATTGGCAAGAATCGACGATGCCCCATGAAACTGAAACTACGACGATATTTAAGCCTTTTCGATCATGTATTCTTCATACAAACGGGACATGATAATTTTCCCTTCGTGCTCCACCCAGACATCATTGCATAGGCAGGGAAATCATTTATTGTCCATAGAAGGGCAGCACACATCTGAAACGTATTCTTTGAAGAAGCATCAAATGTTTGCACGCCTAATTCCCAAAGTTGTTTCAATTCTCTTATTAAAGGCTGCAAGTAGACATCTATATCATTACCAGGATCTGAAGGTCCAGAAATCAGTATACTCAAGAAATTGAATGGTTTTTTCATACACATTCACGGAGGAAGATTATAAACATGAATAAAAACCGGCCACGTGCTATGAGAAGTAAGCATCTGACCAAATGGATTAAAACCATCACATGATAGGCCCAATCTGACATTACGCACCTCAGCTGCAAAATTAGGATGTTGTGAATCAAATGTCCTCCATGATAATCCATCTGGAAATCAATGGAAAGTGCCACATGACTTTCTGTGGCACACGAGATGGTGTTCCATCTGCATTTGTCTTCCATCGAGATGTACCACATACTTTACAGTCATTACGGTCAGCTGTTTCCTCCAAAAATAAACTACAATCTTTCGGACAAGCATGGACTTTATTAGTAGAAAATCCAAGCTGCTTAATTAACTTCCATGCCATGTAATGATTTGAGGGAATATCTGCACCATCAGGAAGCAAGTCCTTCAAAAATGTAAGAATATAATCAATGGCGGTATTAGAAATCCCATACATGGTTTTCCCATGATATAACCGCATTAAAAATTCCAGCTTAGTCATTTTAGTACATTCTTGATATACTGGAGTTCTGGCATCATCCAATAAATTTTTCACTCTCTCAACATCATCGCCTTCAGTATTTTCCTCATGTCTACTAATATCATTGTCTTCTTGCACCGTCATACTGTCTCTCTCGGAATGATGCACATATGGAAACCGATCAAATATCAAATTCTCCATGTCACTTCTTTCATTTCATTTATGAACAGTCGAAGATTGGTTCATCTCTCCATGGTAAAACCAAACATTATAGTTTGCTTGAAATCCAAATTTCGTTAAATGGTAACTAACTTCTTCTCGTCTTAACCATGGTCTTCCAACACAATTATAACAGGCACACTGTATAAAACCTCCATCTAACGCATTGTTAAATGCAAAATCTAAAAAATTCTCCAAATTATTTTGAAACTCGGTTGAAATCCGATCGGCACGATACATCCAGCTTCTATCCATTCTATATCAAGAAAAAAATATCTTTCGATCAACAATGTAAATCATATTTAAAAAATTCATTACAATCAATTTCATTATTAAATTAATCAAAGCATATTAGTAGCTAGCAAAACATATTTAATTTCCTCTTCCACCTCTCCTAAAATTTTTTATCATGAGAGAAACAGTCTAAGTATAATATTTCATATTTTTATATTCATTTTATAAGTATTTATTTTCTTAAATCATGACCCCTTTTAAATGATGTCCCCAACTAGTTACAATATCATATTATAATTAAGCTATAATTCCTTTCTATTTGTTGTTTATTAAGATAAAAGTCTAAAAGTAATAAAATAATTATGCAATTAATGCATTAATTCATTTATCTGAACTTCCCATCCAAACAGTCCTAGGGATTCAAATTTTCTATAATTTTTAATAAATTAAAAAATATTAATTAATTTAAAAGTAATTCATGCATTGCATGAAATGACAGGGAACACAATAGGAACCCTTCTTGTTAGTTCTTAATTTCCATCAGAAATATAATAAACATATATTGTATTGGAGGCAACATGATATGAACCCTTATACACTATAGGGTGTGTATTCTCACTCACATAGTGTGTGGAAAAAAATCTATATAGTTTTTTGTTGTGTATGACATACCAACAAAACATGTCTGCCTATATGATGTGTCATGATATTAGAAAACGTGTAGTTCCATGAGTAAAGGCACCTAGTTAGCATGACATTTATAATTACCTCACATGAAATTAATACATGCAGAGTGTACAAAAAGAAATGAGATTGAAGTATAATGAATGTGTGAAGAAAAAACACATAATTCAGTTCTAAAATAACATAGAATATAAATAATTTAGTCACTTAATTTGACAGAACCCACAAATAATCACTCCATATGTGGGGTTTCATTTTAATAAAAATAAAGATGTAATTTCTTCAAATGTCAATGTAAATTCATTAATGATTTATTCTATAAAAAAGGATGAGATGTTCCATTGTCCCCATGAGGGAGAGTTTAGTTTCAGTCATATGCTTGTTGAAATAGGCTCATTTGGGCCATCAGAAGTGTTTAAGTTTTTATTTGGAACCTATAATTTTGAAAAGAAGCCCGTGAAATATTTTCAAGTAGAATAGAAGGTATTGTGTAAGTTTGTTCATACTGGAATAGTTTAGAAAGCTAGTGAGATGGATAAAGCTCTTTTCCAGGATATATATTTGTTGTATATTCCAATAAATAACCTGAAATTGAATCTTCCAAGGCACGTGATGCATTTTTTGCGTCATTGTTACAATGGACAGGGTAAGCTTAATTACTACCCTTATGGAAGGTTGATTTCTTTAGTTTTGAAGACAAAATAATTGGATCTCGATGAAGGGGGTGTAGTGAAGTTTCACAAGAATGACACTTTACATGTTATCTTATTGAATACCATTGGTTATTTTTGGGATTCTAATTCAAGATCCTTAAAGGAAATATGCTAGGAAGGTATGGATCAAAGGGATCCATCTCAGACCTCACTATCTACGAATGAATCATCTATCGAGATGGTAACTTCTAGGAGAGTGGAGGAGTCAGTACCATTCAGAACTGAAACTTTGGTTCCAGAAGTAAATCTTACCATGGTTGAGCTTATTCAATGTCAAGAAGAGGCTGCTCATAGCCAATTTGATTAGTCTAATGAATAATTTCATCAGGTTGAGGAGCTAGTTATTGTGACATATATTTATTTTCCCAAGGAAAGTTCAGTTGAATATTTTTCTATAGTTTCTAATGTTCACGGAAGGTTTGAGGCTGAGGATGAAGCTCAAACAGTAGATCCAATTCTTCATGGATCGCCTATTGTTAGATAAAGGAGTGATAATGTGGTTATGGGGTCTGCTAAGCATTCCCATATACATCATGTACTATCACCACCACTAGTGGATCATGAGGATGTGCCCTCTGACAGTAAGAGCTAAGGGGCTAAGGAAATCCAAATTTTTCATTTACTCTAAGGGATGATTTTGATAATATCATATCATATTATTATGATTTTAAGGTGGATATTTTTATTTTATAAGATGATATTAGAGAACTCAAAGTGTCCTATGTTTCTAAGTTTGATTTTAATAAGATATTTGATATGTTAGCTGCTGAGATGGAACTAATAAAGAATATGAAATCCATTCCTCATGTTCTGCCTACTGTTAGTTTTGAGTTTAGTTATGAGGAACTGGAAGAGTTAAAATCTTTGGTGAAATTATTGGAGTACCTTTTTCCTACCAAAGCTGAATTTAATGAGCTTAGTACTATGGTTGCATCTCAGAGAGATGTGTTTCTTAACATTCATTCATAAAATCCATGTTTATATCAATAATTTCTTTATGAATTCAAGTCTTTTAGGAATAAGAGGAGGAAAACTTTACACACTTTACGAAGTGTAGTGATAAGCCAGTTCGAATTTATAAAGAAGTTACAATATGTTTCTATTGTTTCTCCCTTAGAACTGTATTATATTATTTATTTTCAAAGAGGATTTTATCAAGTTAATTCATAAGTAAGTTCAGTATCCACAAAGATCCAATGTCTTTAGTGTGATCTGATCACACATGTTCTATTGTAATACTTGAAGAAGGATCTATTGGGTAAATTCCAACACAACAAAGAAGTTGTTAAGAAGATTATAATTGTAATTGATATGTGCATGAATGACCATGTTTGTTATCTCAAATAATACCTTGGTGGTAAGGTAAAATAAAAATTAAGAGTATATAAGCATATAATAGATATAGTTTCATGCTCTGTTGAACCAATTAATAAATACACTCAAATCACTTACAAGTGGATAAAGGAAATATTTTTAGCGATTATGAATCTATATTTTGATTCTTCAGATGAATAACCAAATTTAGAATCAGAAGAAGCATCAGAAGTGTCGTTTCTAGTTATAGGAAGGGAGTTAGTTGTTTACAAACTTCCATGGACAATTCATTTTCTCGAATTGGTTTCTCCTATTCCTGCAATATCAGATTGAGTTAAATATGAGCCTCCTGCTATTAGTGCTTAAGTTTTCGAATATTCTATCATTGATATAAAATAAGTTTTTTTAGATTTTGATAGAGCAAATGAAGAACATGGACATAAAGTTGCAATCATTTAATGGTAGAGTGATTTACATGTAGAGTTCAGTAGATGAAATTTTGAAGAATCTTTCAGTGCACATTTTATCAGCTCTCACTGCTATAGACATTTCTTCTTTACTCCAACCTCAAGCAGTCATTACTCCATTGAGTTTCACATCAACTCATATTAAATATTTTAAGGGGATTATCAAGAGTGGTTTTTCTTTAATTCCCCAGGTTCACAAGTAAGCCTCTATCATTCTTTTGGAATTATAAAAGTCGGATATTATTCCTAGAATAAACATGTTTGTTGAAGATCTATTTCAAATTATAAGGATACCTATTGGTTATGATCCTATTGAATATTATCATGGTGATTGACATAAAATTGACTCAGTTTAATATTTGTCATCTTTCTATCAGAAAAAAACATGAAAAGTATGATGTTGCTTTAGCTTTTTAGTGTTCTCAGGGAGAACCATCTTCTTATGATCCTTTTAAGAAGATACATTTTTTAGGATCCTAGACCCTATGACTTCAATCTAGGTCAATTCCATCTATGTATCACCAAGAAATCCAGATTTATTGTATCCAAAATAACCATCCATGATGGACGAAGCCTGGAAATCGACATTCACATCAATCAGCAACTCTGTTGCTAGGATGGGGAAATCATATTTTGAGAAATGGTGATTGAGATCTCAGAAGTAAATATAGATCCTAATTTTTATATTCTTATTCATGACTAGGAGAATGTTTTCCAGACATGTGAGGTATTGGAATTCCCTAACACAGTTGTTTTTAATGAGCTTATCGATTTAAGCCTCAACCATTATAAAACCACACTCGAACCTCAACCCAAAAATCGATGAAACATAAATGCAATGAATCTGCCGGTGAGTTGATAAAAGAATCGGTGATTAGTTTAAAAAGAATAAAAAATCAAGGAGAAAAAATTACAAACCTAAATGAAATGAATCTGCCGGGACGTTGCCGGAGGAGAGGGATCCTACAGGGGGAAGGGGCACGCCATTGGAGCTGGAGGAAGGGAGGCGGAGGCCGAGACGTTGAGGTGGAAATGCCGGCCGGGAGGTCGAGGTCGGGAGCGGATGTGGAGTCCGGAGTGGGGATGAGATGGCCGGGTACCGGTGGTCAGATGGCCAGGAGGCGGAAGGTCAGAGAGGGGAGTAGAGGGCTGGGAGGCGGAGGTCAGATACCCGAGAGGCAGTGGTCGGGGAGGGGGGGAGAGGGCCGGAGGCAGAGATCTGGAACCTAGGGTTCGAGCGGGGACGAGAGCGGGGGAGCACGAGAGCGGGGGAGCACGAGAGTGAGGAGCGCGAGACGGAGTGAGGAGGAGGCCCGATAAAATTTTGGATTGAATACCCACGGTTCTAAAAAACCGTGGGTATTGATAAACAAAGAAGAACTATCCCCACAGTTTATCAAACCGTGGGGATAGATGTGTGGGGATATACCCCCTTTCCAGTAGTGAATTATTTACCCAATTAATTTCATTAATATTATGGTGCACACTTCACATGTCTATAATTATGTGTACCACATATATAAATCATATCATATCATATTAAATTATAAATATGAAAAGAGGTAAATGGTTTACATGATAATAAACAACCAAAACTGAATCCATCTAGAGATAAAAGGTGGAGAGTATACTTATAGAATATCATAGGAATGAATAGATGATATTGACATAGATAGAAAATACCTCTCTAAGATCATTGGGTAAATTATTTTGGAAAATAATAGGAAATACCACTTTTCATTTTAAAATCATTAAAAATTTGATTTATTTAGAAGAACACTTTGAAACATTAAAAGGAATATTCAATAAAAATAATGGTTATAATAGAAAAAGAATGTATTCACACAAAAAAATACAAAAATATATTTTAGAAAACATTTTTAAAATTATCATAAAATGATGAAATTATGGGTCACATTTAAAAGTTATTTTCAAAAAGGTGAAGTGAATTTTTTTGAATACTTTTAATTTTTTAAAAGTAACCTTTAATAATATAGCCTTAAAAAAGGCATAAATAATATCTATAAAAAGTGTGGAGTGGAAGATAAAATAAAAAAACATGGATGAAAAATTGTTTTAACATATTAAAATACCTTTGTTGAAATATCACATCATAAAGAGAGATAATAAAACCCCATTTATAACACAAGAGAAGGGAAATATGAAATTATTATGAAATAAAACAAAATTAGGTTTCCAAATATAAATTAGAACGCTGATCAGATGTGAAAATATAGGCATGGAAGAAAAATCATCATTGATGAGAATTAAAATTAAACCCTACAATATCATAATTTTATGGGGAAGAAATTCATCAAGAGGGAATATTTTAATCAAAAGTGTTTTATTCAATATATATAAATAAAATTAAAAATAT
Source organism: Viscum album (assembly GCA_963277665.1). Classification (NCBI taxonomy): domain Eukaryota; kingdom Viridiplantae; phylum Streptophyta; class Magnoliopsida; order Santalales; family Viscaceae; genus Viscum; species Viscum album. The sequence goes on along the minus strand of OY728127.1, from coordinate 36,436,087 downwards.
AAAGTATTATTATTTAATAAAATAATAATATAAGTATGAAGTTCAATATGAGACATTATAAGTCAAAGAAAGGGGGTTTGAGTTAACAAAAATCCCTTATGGCTTGGATAACACTTAAATCAAAAGATAAATTAAGAATTAAAATAAATTTAGATTTTTATATACCTTGAATATAGTAAAATAATTTCATGGGAATGAAATAAAAGAAACACCATATACAAGTGAAAATGGAGTACATAATATAACCTGTATCAAAGAGTCAGCATTGAGATGAATAAATTCTTACCTTTATTTCTAACTTCCAAAAACATGATTTAAACTATAGTATAATTTAAATAACTATATTAATAACCTATTTTAGAAACCTATATATAACCATTTTTATTCTATTTAGAATAACTCTTTATATGTTTGTTAGTTAGTTATTATCTTTTTTCACATCACATGTTAGTAATTTCTATCATTTTTTATTAGTTTTGTAGTAATGATGTTGGTAATTGTTATTGTTACAAATGTTATCATTCCAAAATTAGTCAATTTAATAGAATATATATTAAATTATATTATATAAATTTTTAATTTCATTTCATGAGAGTTTAGTTATGGTTAATCCAGTAGGAATTGATGGTGAGCTTGTTTTAGTAATTATTAATGAACAGACAATGGTATCATTATTAATTAGTTAATTTTTTATATTACAATTAAACAACCAAAAAATAATTATTTACTTATTAATATCCAATATTATTATTAGTTATGTTTCCATAGTCTTCCTTGGAAAAAATAGAGCATTGTTCATGTTGGTGGCTGAACCGACCTAAACAACAACATATTATAATCTATGTGTGAGTATGGTTATGGAAGGATTATTTTATTATACTATCATTATCATAGATGTATATTGAGATTATTTAGATGATATTAAGGTCATTATTTATAATTTTTAATATTTATAAGAATAATATAAAAAAAGTTGTAAAAATAAACCACTTTTCTTCTTGGGATGTTCGTTTTGGGCGATTAATTTTACAATGAAATATTATCTCTAATATTAATTATAGAATGAATAATTTTTATTTTGAGAATTTGAATCATTAATTAAATAATATATATATTTAATAAATCCATTTATATAATGAAAAATTATAGGTAGTGATAAAAAATGAAACACATCATTTATTGAGGTGGTAGTCCACATGTACGCATGAGTAACATTTTCATTTTTTATAATTAATAGAGGGGAATAGATAATGGATATACCATAAATATAATAACATTTAAGTATATTTTTATACTTAAATAATTATATATATATATATTTAGAATAGGTGTTCATGAGGTTGGATGAGAAGGGTAAATAAATGAAATTATAGTGTAAGTAAAATTCATGTTGCGAGTTTGCATATTTTCTTGAAGTATCCTTTAGAAACTATAGATTTGAGGAACTTTGTTAAGACATGGTGTAACATCATAATATTTTATGATTTTTATTTCAAATTAATTTAAATTTTTATGTATCTTGTGTTATATAAAATAACGAGTTTAGCTTGAATTATACACAACAACAAGTTTCTTTGATATTGTGCATAACACGCGACACCGAGCTTCAGAAAACCATGAAATAATATTATTTTAAATATGAACATTATATAAATTTTGTTAAATAGGTAGGTATGAATAGTATTAAATACTTTATGGAATTTTTATATAAATCCCTTACTCAATATAAAAGTATTTATAAATTCTTAGTAAATAATCAAACAACTTTCACTAAAGTAATTATATTCATCAAAAATATGTTTCCTTAAAAAATTATTTTTAATGATTTTCTATGAGAAAATATTATAAATAATTTATAGAAAATTTATAATATTTATTTTAAAAAAATTAAATTATTTTTTGAAATCATCATATCAAAATTAAATTATGCTAAAAGTTTGGAATTTGTGAGAAAATATTAAATTTTTAGTTGATAATGAAAAATACAGATTTTTTTTAAAACTATAATTTATTTTAAATAAATAAATTTAAATTTACAATTATTATTTAAATTAACATAAGTATTATTTATTTATATTTAATCTAATTATTCAGTTTTGAATTAAATTTATATCATGTTTTAGTAATAGTTTATTTTTGGGATTAAAAAAGTGTTTTTTTCTTTTAAAAACTGTTTTAGAGTACATAATGTTTCACCATTTTAATTAATTAAAAAAATAAATAGTGAGGAATTATTTAAATTAAATTTATAGATTATATATCAATAAATTTTAATCTATATTCATACAATTATTATTATTAGACATAGAGTTAATATTAAATCTTGTACTACAAAAATGCACTTCTCGAAAACCATCTTTTTCGTCACATATATTGGTTTTTTTAAATTTAATATTTGAAAAATTGATAAAATTTATATTAAAAAATATAATTTAATTTTTAAATATTAATTTCAAAATTATATTAGGTAATTTTTTTTGAAAGTTTTCTAAAAAGACAATTTTTTTGATAAATAGTAAAAAATAATGAATTTTAATTGAAAAATGCCTTTACTTTTAAATTATTTATAAAGATAAATCATATTTTAAATTTATTTTAAAGTACAATTAGTTAAATTATATTTCCATTAATACAATTTATGTCATTTAAATCAATTTAATTTTTAAATTGGATTTAAAAACTTTGTAAACTTTTGAATATTTTATCTTTTAAAACCCACTTTCTCATCACATTTGTGGGATTAATTTTAAATTAAATTTTAACAATTATGTGAATTGAATTTGAAAAAATGGAATAAATATTTGGAATCATAATAATTTATATTATATAATTAGTTCTTCTAAAATATTTCCAAAATGAATAGTAAAGATAGGAAAAAATTAATTACTACAGTTAAAGTAAAAATGGGGTTTTCAGGGGGGTTAAACTAAAACGATAAAGGTTAAAATGACTTAAAAAATTGCATAAAAACTATTTTATAGAAATATTTAGAATTTATCAATTCTATGGATTTATAATACTTTATTTTTCAGTCTTGTGGATTGAGAAAAACATGGGTACATAACTTTTTTCAAAAAATTACAACGGTGTCACTCACGTCACCTATATAAGGCCACCCCCTATCCTCTATCATTCAAAATTAATTTTTTTTTGATAAAATAACTACAATAATAAATTTAAACCTTATATTCTCTCATTATATAATCATTATTTTGGGCATAAATCCAACCTAGAAATGATTTTGGTGTAAATATAAGGAGGTTACCCGAAGAAGAGGTAACGTTCTTCAATGAAATTTTGTATTTTTTTATTCACCCACCTAAATAAATTCTTATTAAAACACAATTATATAATAAAATAAGTATCTTAAATATACTTGGATGTTTTTATATTAAGTGAATTACATAAAACCATATCCAATTCCATCAATTGGGTTACAAAATCATTATTCGTGTGTACAACAGACTAACGACTTGAAAACCGATGCCATTAATTTTTAAATTACCAAATATCATGTTTGGGTATGATGATGGATATAAAGTATAATTATAATATTTATAAAATAATTATACGTATGGAGTTATTATCTCAAATATACATTTTTTTACTTTTCTTTCCATAGGTGATACAATAATGCCGCTTGTGTGTATGGTGAATTACCATCTCATGAAGTAGTGCGAATAATTTTCACTAATGATTTACATAGAAGATAATGAGGATAAATATATGTGATACATATGACATAATTATGATATTCATGAAATATTTATCATTCTGAAAAAATTATATATCATTTTATTTCTTACCTTTTCACTCACTGAAAAAATAACATATCACTTTGAATATCCTTTTTTATTGATATTCATAGTTTTACTTGATTTTATGATTTATTGGTGATTAGGATTCCAAATTTTACTAAAGAGTTAATAGATTTCCTTCTCACTTTTATTTTTCTATGAGAAACATGTCATATTCACCACATATTTCCTTTATATGGTGTATATATTTCCTATGAATTTATATTATGATTCTCATACCCAATATTATTAGTATCTACAAATCCATTTGAGGATTTCTCTTTCATGGGGTATAAAGTTGAAAAGTTACCAAATTAGTAATGGATTTTGTTCTTAATTTTCCTTCTTTGAGACGTATGATTATTTAATGCACTTATCTTCTTATACTAGGTGTATATAAAGACCCTTTGACATGTTATATCATTAATTTATTTATCCTCATGATATTTGAAGTTTCATTTAATGAAATTCCTTCATAGGGATTATGTTTTAAATTTACCAATGTGGTAAAGATTTTAGGTTACAATCTCATCATTTATCAGGATTTTTTTATGATTATTTTTCTAATAATAGAATCATATTATCCATCTCTCAAGAAGATAACTAATTTTATTCTCTTATTTCTATATCATTAGAATACATTTTTTCCATTATTTTACTCTCTTTATGTATCTCATAGTTAAAAAATAATATTTTTAATAAAAAACCATCTTTTCAATTGAAAAAACTTTTTCTTCCAAAACCATATTTTCTAAAAATAATTTAAAAAATGTTTTTGATTTTTTTTAAAATTATTTATTAAAGAAAATTGTAACCATGTTTTAATTTTTATAAAATGTTTTAATAGGAATGATCATGTCATTTTAAAAAATAATGCCCATTTTTATTTTATTAAAAAATTGAAAGGAATATTTTTGTATAGAATGAACGGAATTTCCCACCATCATAACCATTATTTTTATTTAATGATTCCATTATAATATTTAAATTTTATTTTAAAGGAAAATTATTTCAAATTAATTTTATGTTTTTTTCTCAAATCAGAAATTTATTTCCCTCAAGAAATGTTCCGTGTGATCTTTCAAAATCATTTTCCGTCTAAGATAACATTATTTGATGTTACCTATAATTTACTGGGGATATTAACCTAGGATACCATTATTATTCCATATTTGAATGTTTTATGAGGAAAATATGTTTATAAATCCCATTTCTCTTCCATGGGTTATACCATGATAAAATTCTAATGAAACTATATTATTTTTCCTCGATATACAATATGATGAAATGATGAAATGATTATAAAATATGTTTCTTTTGCATAGGTTATGATATGATGAAATGTTTATGAAACCTATTTAATTTAATTGTCTATGATATGATTAATTTTTTATGATATTGTGGCACACATACCTATGATTTTCATTATGTGATAGTTGTGACCTATATCTACCTCTAATGTATAGGGTAATGATTAATGTTAGATGAGATCCAAGGGTACATAAGAGGTTATCCCAAGCCCAAAATAGGATACAAAGGAGGTTATACCAATACCAAAGTAGGTACAAAGGTGGTGATACTAAGACTAATATTTTATGGATGTCCTGATAGGCATCCATGACATAAGATTTTCTATACTTATATGTATGCTAGCCCAAATGACCTGAAGTCCGTCTTTTTATTTTATTATGGTTAATCCCCCTTTTAAGGGTTGAAGGGGAACTCGTACATGACCCGTAGGCCCAAGGCACAATGCCTGACAAACCCGCAATACATGACCCGAAGGCCTAGAGGCTTACCATGCCTAATACATGACCCGTAGGCTAGCCCACTTAAACTGCCTCTCCCGATCTTTCTTCCTCATTGATCACCTAGCTCTCCACCTTGCATTGCTAATCGGATAGCATTGCCCCGTAAAAAGCTGCATGGTGCCTGGTCTCGATGGCGGCTGCCATACCCTCTCATTCATCTAATCCGTTTAGCTCTGCATCTCATGGCTGCTACTCATGTTGCTCTGATCCTCTTTTGGGGCATGTTCTGTGTGAACTGGGCTACTCCATGGTCTATGTGACCCGAAGGCCCTGTGGCCCGAAGACCTTTGATGACACGAAGGCCCAAATCGGGTGAATAGTTCTAGCTGCTACAGTACCGAACAGTAACTGCTACAGTACTCCTGCAGTATTGCTACAGTACCTTGAAATTTGCCTCCACCCAGTTTTGAACCCGGGTCTCTTGGATGCCAAGCATGATCCCTTACCACTCAGGTACGAGCTCGTTGGCTACTTATGTGTATGCTAGAATTATATTTATTATGACAATGTTATACTCTCATGGATCATGTTATTTTATTTCCTTATGATTCATTTCTTATGAATTGACAATATTTGTGTTATGAATCAAGATTATGATATTTTATATACAGGGTATGGTTTTCATATATTATCCTCATACTGTTATACTCATGTTATATTTATGTATTTCTATTGTTTACCCTTACCGATCATCTAAGATCACCCTTTCTTATGTTTCCTTTCCTAAGGTTATTAAGTAAGGTTATAAGTTGGGTATGTGAATGAAGGGTACTTAATGGGAATATCATTATGGGATACATTGAGGATCTTTCATGAAATAAAAAGACGGTGCATCTATTCTCCAATGACACTGAACTATTACGGTATTTAGGTGTGTGTTTGTGTGATTTAATAAATATTCAAATAAAAATATGTAATATCCATGTATAAAGATCCTAGGTCATTATAGTTAATATCATAGGAAATTTTAAGTTAACCATTTGAAACCAGGATGAGAAAAATTTAGTGAGATACCTAAGGATATTTCTAAGGATATGTCTAAAGATGTCTTTAATAATAACTGTATAGGAAAATGTTCTAGAATTTTATTAAAGTATAGAGTGGGTGGTTTTCAAGAAATTATATCCTTATATAGATACTATAAGTGCATGTGGATTTTTCATAGAGGTATATTGGGGTAATAACTCTAAAAAGGGTGCATTGAGCTGGACTCGATCATCACCTGGTGCATGAAAATAGGATTTACTGCACACCTGGTTTGAAACTCTTGGGGGATACAATATGGAAATTCAAAAACTCTTTACAAACCATCAAGAAATATTTTTTAAATACATTTATTATACTATGTATTTTTTTATATTATATATATTATTTTCAGAGCCATGCATTGATACGATGTGACATTCTAAGGCCTGATTATTCCAAAATAAATATTTGAAATATATTTAATATATTAATATCACACACATGATGTTTTATTGAAAAAATTTAATAACTACCAAATAAGGGAATATATTATAAATATGAGGGCATCATTGAGTTCAGAATGTAGGTTTTACCTTATGTGTGACATAATTGTTATTGGTGTCGAGCATTTGTGAAAAAGTTATCACAAGCACAAATGAAGAAATAAATAAATAAATAAATTTATTTTATTTGTTTTGAAATAGTTAGCAAGATATTTTATTATTAAATAGTTTCTGTGTTATCTCAGGGTTGGATGCTAAACCCTGGATTCCTATAGGATTGTTGGAGAGCATTCTTAGAAAACGACACCAGATTAGATCAGGATAAAGAACTGGTTTGTAAACAGAATGTGTGGATCTCACCAAAGACAATGATGTATGATCCTTATTTATAAGAGATCAGTACAAAATATACTTAGGATATTGATTTGTTTTTTATATCCCATTATTTAATTATGATTGAACACAAATCAATTATACAAACAAGAATTGATCAACACATCAACAATAGATTTAAATGGACGGGTTTATTTTATTGTTCATTCGTTATCTATCCCTCTTCATTAATTAATTAAACAATAATGGATCGAGACTAAATGAAAAAAGTTTGAGGTTCATTACTCACAAATTTTGGATAAAAGTTTTCTTTTCTCTTTCTTAACACATTCATCAATGGTATTTCCTTTGGCCTGTGGTTCGATGATTACTCAATATTTGATTTTTGTACGATTGTTCTTTGAAAAAACGGATCAATTCCTCGATTATGGTTTGGGATAGAGGTTCAATTTTTTTTATTGAAAATGATAATGGATTATTCAAGGAGGAATGAGACTAGATTGAATTGAGAGTTTTTTTTCTGCAAAGCATACACGACGTCGACTTGTGGTGGCGACAGATTGGCTTGATAGACCATTTTCTAAGCAGGTTGAGGACCAAAATCTAGTGAGGGAGAGATGTAGAGGTCGTGTGACCTCCAATTGATTGATTCCAAAAAGGACGGTGGATCAGATGACAAGGTGGATTACATGGAGGAAGAACCAATAGATCTATAATATTCCTCATTATATGACATGTAATCTAGTATTACATGTAGTGTGGTACCCCTTTATTGTATCGCTAGGGTTTCTGTGTAGAGTTAAATGTCACATTCTGTATGACCATGTCACATGCCCCGTGACACATGATATATGGACCATCATGTATCTTGGAGTATACATGCTAATTGGAAAGCCAAGTACATAGACAAAACCAAGTGTACACGTGCATGACTAGGTTTACACAGGTTGATTTATGGGCATGACTAGTGGTCCATGAGCATGGTAATATGGAACGAGAACGTTTCTGGGTGATCTCTACATGCCGTGTACTATTCCCATATTCCATATATTTAGATATTTACATGTCATGTGGGGTATAACCACATTAGCAGACTAAGGGTTGATCGGACATGCCGTGTACCACTAGTATAGACCTTGTACCCCCATTGTGGGTGTTTGTTTCCCTTCATTTCATTAGTCTAAATAAGTATCAGTTAAGTATTTTCCCTTAGTCCATTCCCAAAAGGGTTCAATGCGGAATTACGTCCGCATATTAATATTGTGATCAAATCTAGAATATAAGTCTCAGCTAGAGTTTTCAGAGTCCCTTTGTGAGACTGGAGTGTGATATTATATCATTTTTATACCCTAGGTGGGGTTTGTGGAATTGGTTTGAACTACTTGAGTAGGGTGTTGATCCCTCATCTAGATGTCGTATCAGTAGGGTTCACAATATTTTTGGCATGTGATCTCCTATGTAGTGGTTGGATCAATATTGGGTTTGTGGTCTCTCCCAATGGTTCTGGGCATGGCCCCCTATCCAAGTATTAGGGTCTTCTGAGACCAGTGAGCTTTCTTAGGTGGGGACCTATGATCTAGAACTCTTGGATGAGTTTCTCTATTGATAAAATGTCTTGTGGAGTGGATTATCCTTTAACGAGCATTAAATCAAGCCGAATCTTGTGGCTGGTAGTTGGTTATGACTACCTGGTGACGCAATTTCCTTCTTGAGTATATCTTGATTTTTCTCTTCTATTATGTATTGATTTATATATTTTTTATGAGATGACTATTATTTATTCTTCATGTTTAGTGTTTTAGAGGTTTCCTACTGGGTATTTTTAGGCTCACCCATGTTTGGGATTTTCCTACACATTTTGCATCTTATGAAGATGAAAATCGAATTTACGGCGTCCTAGGAGGGAAGGGATTGGTGGATCATATCTTGAGCTAGTTAGACCATGGTGTTTTTAGGTGATTTCATTTTATTATAGTCCTTACCCTTGGATCAAGTTGGACTCTCTATAGTTTTTGGTTGGGATTGTATTTATACCTCTTTTCCTTTTTAATACTTTATTTTCATACTCTATTTATGGGATCATAGATGTATTCATGCATTGGTTTTAGTTGTTTTACATTTCATCATTGTATGATCTTGGAGATTTGTGCATGTTTATAGGATCATTAGGATATTTCCTCCCATGTGTGGGATATGCCTACTCAGCGCTGGTCTCCAGCCCCTGGTCTATTGGAGGTGGGATTTGAGTATTCACAGTTTGGACCTCGGTGGGTTGGGTTGTGATAGAATGGTATCAGAGGTAGTATATTCTACCTTAGTAAAGGAGTATGTGATATTAGTTTTGGGAAACAATTTCAATTGTTTCAAGTTTTGATTCCGGGCCAGGGACTCTAGTGTTGGTGCAGTGGTCAGCATATCCATACACTAGGACTTGAATCACCCACCTTTTGAATCAGTACATGTAGAAATTGGATTCAAGGGAAATATTGGTACATGAATCATAAAAAATGGTTTGTGGTTTCCATGTACTTCTTGAGTCATCTCCCCAGATATAACTTGTGACTATGGTACATATTATTTATATCAAGATTCTTTCACAAAGACAATCATCTAGGATTCAAATGCATGATCACATGGATGATCTTTCAAGTGATGAGGCTTTAGTATAGGGGCCTTTACCAGAGATAGAAATTTTGGTCGGTTTACTAGATATACCACCACTCATTGAGAAGTAGCTAGAACCGAAAGTTCCAACTGAGGATGCACCCAGGTTGAGTGTTATGAATGAATACTAGAGGTAAAAACCTCCTAGGTTTCACGATGATACATACCCATAGGTGGATGAGGAATGACTAGAGGAATTCACTAGAGTTTTCTTATATGTGAGGATGCCTTCAAGTTGTATATATATCCACATGGCGAGTCTTCTTCAGATCTCTTATAAGAGATGGAGGATTTTAGTGACTCAATCACACGATGAGATAAATATCTCCTAATAAGTCTTAAAGAATATATATAGGGATTAGTTTTATCAATCCACATTGAGATCAATGTGCATTCAAGATCTACTGTATCTATAGTAGGGAAATTTTACTGTGGTGGAGTACTCATCGAGTTTTTCTAACCTCTAGTGAGACTCCATGGATATGTTTTAGAATTTATTTTTCATAGAAAAAACCATTGAGAAGGGATTATTCTGGGATATCAGGGATTTATTTATCTCTTTCTACATTCTCAACAATTATGGGGTACTTTAATAGGTCCTAGTGGTTTATAAATTCTTATAAGATTAGGCACCGATAGTGGGTGCTGGTAGCGGGTACCCATGAGCTGTGACCTTAGAAGTAGTTAGTCGACATAGTCAAAGAGATAAAAATGTGATAGATGTTTTAGGAGTAGATCCCATTACACAAGATCAGTGGTGTAGGGCTCTCAGGATGGATCTAATCAACCAAGGTATAGGTGGTGTATCACCTATGAAGGACGAGGACATATTTCTTGGGATTGTCCAACCCGTCATACAACTAATCGAGAGATAGTCGAGGGACCACTGAGGTAGATATAGAGGAAAGACAAGGGTGGTCTGTAGGGTGGAGGAAATTATTGAGGGGGTGATAGAGTAGTAATAGATGGTCATATGCTTGACCTATTACCACCACCTACCCGAGGTGGTCTAAACTAGGCTTGGGGAGCAGGTGGCCAGGGGCGAGGCTGGAAGCAGGATACATAGGCATATGACCTTGAGTCTCTAGGAATGATATGAGGTATGATATGTTTATTTTCTATATTTGATATAGTATTTATAGAAAATGGTATGATCTATTACATTCTTTCCACTTCTCTAGATCGATACATAGAGTTTATAGTAGATCCTTTGGCTCAACCCTTTTCATTGGAGACACTGATATGAGGTGAAGTAGTGATTGTGAACTTCCATAGACAGTGTGATATGATGGTTGGAGGCAAGATATTTTCTTATTATCTCTTTGTAAAAGTGATTATGACTTATGATATCATCTTAGGAATGGGATGGATATTCAAATTTCATGGTCATATTGACTATTTTATGCAGAGGATGCAATGTGTTTGTGGTGATGGGATGAGGGTTTCTTTTATGGGGGAAAAGGAATCCTTGGTGGAGTAAGATGGGATCAGTCATAATAGAGTGTATACGATTAATCACCAGTTGGCTAGAATGACTCTTGGAGAAGTATATGCTCCGAGCTACCAATTCCCATAAGGTGGTGGTATAGTATGAGGATGTATTTCCTGAGGATGTTTCAGGGTTACCTCCCTACCAAGATCTAGAATTATATATTTACTTGTACCCTGAGATGACCTCAATATATATTCCATCATATCAGATGGATCCCATATATATTTTTGAGATAAGAGAATATTTAGAGAAATTATAGGATAAAGGATTTATGAGACCCATTGTTTCCCCTCGGGTATCCCTAGTGTTGTTTTCCAAGAAGGTATATAAGAGATTGAGGTTATGTGTGGATTGACAATATTATAACTAGGTGATCATGAAGAATAATTATCTAAAACTAATGATCGATTACCTCTTCAATCTGTTGATAGAAGAAAAATGGTTCCCAAAGATTTACATCAGATTCATCTATCACCATCTGCGAGTACGGGATGATATCCTAGTGTAATTTACATCTAAGGAGGAGTATTAGATATACTTTAGGATGGTCCTAGACACAATATAAGATAATAATATTTATGGGAATATCTTGATGTGATAGTTTTGGATTTGATAGGTCTAATTCCTAGGACAATTCATCTTAGTGGTAGGGGTGGCAGTCTATACGGTGAATGTTCAGGAAGTACTTGCTTGGGGTCTACCCGGGAGTGTTACTGAGGTGAAAAGTTTTCTTGGTTTGGTAGGGTAATATTAGAGGTTTTTACTCTATGTATCTATAGTTTCTGGACCCTTGACATCTATGACCTGAAAGGGTAAGCCTTTCATATGGAGGAAAAGGTGCTAGTAGTGCTTTCAGGAGTTGAGGTTGAGGTTGATGAGCATTCCCATCTTTAGATTTCAAGAGGTGGGTGACAGTTACATATTTTTTTGTGATGCATCAAGGTCTAGGATTGGTTGTGTTATGATATAGAGGTTGGTAGTAATAACCTATGGTTCAAGTTAGTTTAGACCATGTGAGTGGAACTATGTGACCCATGATCTTGAGTTTGCAATGGTAACCTTTACACTGAAGACATGGTGACACTACCTAATGAGAGATAAGATAATCATCTACTCTAACCAAAAGATTATCAAGTATATATTCTCTCATAATGATCTTAACATGATATAGAAGTGATGAAATGAGATCCACCAAGACTATGACTTAGATATTGTCTATACTCATGTTAAGGGGAATGTTTTGGAAGATGATCTCAGTAGGAGATCTTGTTCTGAGTTGTTGGATGAGGCATTAGAGAAGTTTTCCTCATTGAAATTGTCCTTAGTGGTCAATGATGGTTCTTCATATCTTTAGTTGATGGTTGTTACCCCATCACTTTTATAGTGTTTTATGGATTCTCAATGTGGAGATACCGACTATGAGACCTTACATGCCCAAATATCCTCTAGAATTTCTTCTAAGGTATATTTCGATGGTGGGGAGAACACTGTCTTTTTTAGAGGAAGAACGATGGAACCATTTATGTTGCAGGAAGAGGTGATGCGAGAGTTTCATACATCCTTTTTTCAGTACATCCACATGTGGAAAATATATACCAAGACCTCAAAAATCAGTTTTTTTGGCCATGAATGAAGAGATGTGTTACAGATTTTGTCTCTCGATGCCTCACTTATTGGTAAGTGATGTATGAACACCAGGTTTGAGCAAGATTAACTCAACCATTTGAGGTTCCATAGTAGAAGTGGGAAGGGATATCCATATACTTTGTGATGGGGTTACCACATATATCCAAGGGATAAGATCCCATCTGGGTGATCGTAGATCGACCCACCAAATCAGACCACTTCCTAGCTATTTTAGAGCAAATATCAATAGGTATATTAGGATGCTTGTACATGTATGAGATATTTTGGCTCCATGGATTCCCCTCAATGACCGTTTCATATCATGATGTTAATTTCATGTCAAAATTATAAAGAGGATTGCAAGTGGAATTTGGGAATCAGTTTCACTTGAGCATGATGTTTCACCCCCATACTAACAACTAGACTGAAAAGACTATTCATGTATTGAATGAAATGCTTCAGGATTGCATGTTGGACTTTTTCCATAGTTGGGAGGATCATATACCCTTGGAAGAGTTTTTCTACAACAACAACTACCATTTTACCATTGGTATGGAACTATTCGAGGCCTTGTATGGGTGAACCTACATGTCACCACTTTTTTAGACTAATCTTAGTGTGTCAGCAATCATGAGATGAAAGTTGGTGAAAGATACTACATAGAAGATGAAAATCATTCAAGAGAATATGGGGACTATAGAGAGCCATCATAATTCCTATGCGGACCGACGTTAGAGACCCATGGAGTTTGATGAGTGAGACCATGTGTTCCTGAGGGTCTTACCTTAATGCAGATTGAAGAGATCTGGATGAGGAAGAAATATATCTTTGAGATTCATTGGACCTTTGCAGATACTGTATAGAGTTGGCGAGGTAGTGTACTATTTAGATCAATCACTACAGTTGGACTAGGTGAACTGGATCGGATTTTCATTTCCTACTATTTGGGCCCATTAAGAAGTTATTTTTTGGTGCATTATAACTTCTATTTTTTATGGATTGGGAGTTATCATATGTATTTAAGGAATGAAAGTCAGGATTTAGTATGGTTTCAGGTTCCATGATTTTGATGTTGTTCTGGTAATTTTGTAAATTCTAGGTGTTTTTGTTTTATGTTTTTTGTTTTGTTTCTTTTGATGTGTTACCTTTAGTTTATTGGTTCCAATGTAACCTCCATATTGTTTCATTGATACTCATGTAGGGTTATGTTTTTTGTGTATTTGTATTGTTTTGTTTGTGTGATTCCTCATAAAAATATTGTTTGGTTCCCATTTAACCAAAAAGTGGTTTATTTTGAAATAATAAAATAATGGATGGATGGAAATATTTACAGGAAATTTTTATAATGGATAACTAACTAATAAGAGTCACATGCCTGAACCATCACATGTTATCAACTAAAGAGATCTATAAATTGAGGATTATGCTACCTTACTGAGTACTTGGTGGAGATTGAGGATCGATAAGAGAGGATCCTTTTTGGGTGATCAATTCACCTAGTGTGTGTCTGACAGTAACATGAGAATCTTTAGAAGAGCACATAGGATCAGGATACCTAGATGCATGCCTAGTACCCTCATCATTTTGAGTAGATTTTTATCTTTTAGGTATGAAAATTCACAAGGTGGGGACAATTTACCAACTCTTATTTTTTCAGGTATTATTTTTGGATTTTATATATATAATTTTAGGAACCAGGGGTTGAGACATTGTGATATTCCAAGAAATGATGAGTCCAGAATAAATGTTTAAATTATATTAAATATATTAATATCACACACATGTAGTTTTCTTGAAAAAGTAAAATAAATCCTTAATTGGGTCCTAGATTAGAAATTCAATTCCACTATTGAGTTTAGAACACATATTTTACCCTAGGCATGACATAAGCATCATAAATTTTATGAATTTGTGAAAAAATTATCCAGGTAAAAAATGAATAAAACAAATAAATAAATAAATAATTTTTAATTTTTTTGATGTAGTGACCAAGATATTCTATAAGTACATAGCCATGGATCTATCTTAGGGATGGCGTCTAAACCCTAGAGACCTAGAGGACCATTGGAGAGTGTTCTTGGAAGATGACACCGTATCCGATCAGGATCGAGAACCAATGTGAAAACGAAACCTGTGGATATCACCAACAGAAATGACATATAATTGTTCTTCATAAGTGATAAATCCAAACTCCATATAAGATTTTTATTTGTGATTTACATCCCATTATTTAATCTTAGTTAAACATGGATCAATTCCATGAATAAAAATTGAATCATATATCGATGGTATATTAAAATTTATTGATTGATTTTATTGTTCATTGTTTATATATCCCTCTTAATTCATCAATTATATGACAATAAATCATGGAAAAATGAAAAATGGACAAGTTTTGTTCCTAACATCTTATGAATTGTGGCTTTCTCCCCTATTTCTTGACACATTTATCACATATATTTCAGTTGGAATATGGTTCAATGATTAACTGTTATTTGATCATTGCATAATTGTTCTTATGAGAAACAGATCAATACAACATGTACGATTTGTGATGGAGGTTTTGAGTTGAGGTTAACTGAATAAAGTGGATGATTCGAGGAGGAATGAGACTGGATTGAACTAAGAGTTTAGTTTCTATGAAGGATATGTGATAGAGGCTTGTGGTGGTGACATATCGGCTTGATCGACTATTTTCCGAGAAGATCGAGGACTAGAATCAGGCGAGTGGGTGGCATTGAGGTCGGGTGACCTTTTATTAATGTATTCTAGTGAGGATAGCGACTCTGACATGGTAAATGATGTTGAGGAAGAACCAAAAGATCTGGAAAGTTCTGTGTTACACTGTGTATAATCCAGAATTACACACTGTGTGGGACCCCCTGGATGCAACATTAGGGTTTCTGTAGAGTGTAAAATATCACACATTGTGTGACCATGTCATACTCCATGTGACTTGTGATTGGTGGTTTGGTGTGTATCTTGAATGATACATGGGTATGGGTAGGCCAAGTACACGGACATGCCCAAGTGTACGCTAGCACAACCATGTATATACTGGTTGTTACAGGAGCATGAACAACGATACACAGGCATGAGAAGATTGAATGTGAATAGTTCTATGCAATCTCTACATGCCATGTACTATCCCTACATGCTATGTATTTGGATATTTACATGTTGTGTGGGTAAGTACCACATGGGTAGACCCAGGGTTGGCTGGACATGCCGTGTACCACTAGTACTGTAATAACCCAAACTATTATAAGTGAAATCTACATTTTTATTTAATTAAATGTCTTATTTTGTAAAAAGGATATATAAAGCACATGTATTCCATTTATTTTATTATATACAATTAGATTTAAATGAGTGTTAAATATCATAATCGTTGATAATATAATAGTTTAAAAGTGATAACATGACTAGTATAAATATAGGATTTTAACAAATCCTTTCAAAAAAGAAAAAGGAGGTGATGACCTCAACCAGTAAGATCGCTACCTATGAAGCCCATTTATCATAGCTTCTGACGGAGATATCATTTTTGGTCTTTTCCCTAGACCAAGCCCAATACGAGATCCAACAACTTAAGCATGAGCAAAACCATTTATGGGAGAAGTTCAAGCTCATCGAGATCACGACCCAAACCATGTTCCCCAAATAACCCCATGAAATCCCCACCATTGCACACCTTACTCTTAGGGAAAATTCTAGTGTAATAAAGGGATATGTATCAAGACCCTAGCATTATTATTATGCACATTATTTTTTTATATAATAATAAATATACAATTATTTTATTATTGTTTTTAAAGAACAAATAGTATTTTCGGTTAATATTAAAATTGAATTAATAAATATATTTTGATGAATTAATAAATAATATTTTGATAAATTATTATTATTAAATTACTTTTATTAAATATAAATGATCATATATTTTTTTGAGTCCAAATGTATTTTTTATTAATGTTTAAAAACTGTTTTTGTCAAAACCTGTTAATTTTCAATGTCTTTTTTTATTTTAAAAGTGAAAATTGACATATTTAGAAAATTATTTGAATAAAATGAATTTTATTTTTGGAATCAGGATGTCAAAATTATCCAACAGTGAATTTTTCATAATTTTTTGAGAGTTGAATTTTTGGGTAAAAATTAAATATCATATAAATATATAGCGTGTTTTATGACATCATAATGACCCAATAGCGATGTAATAAACTCTATAAAAGGGATATTAGTTCAAATATAAGATTTATAATTAAAATAATGTGATTTTATATTTTTAGTCTTATTCTGTAAAGCCTTAGTGAATCTTAAATAATGTATAATATACTTTATGATTTTAAGTTCTTTTCTTTAATAATGTGACTCACCTCCACATAAGAAAGGATAATATTTTAATATCTTTGGCCCATGGACTTATAACATAATGTTTTACACTCCTCTTTGGAAAAAACCATGGGAAAAACCATATGAAGTTTTATGGTTTTGAATATTTAATTATATATATTCTAAAACCTATGTTTGTGAAAAATTAAAGAATTCCACTCTCATTTCCTATATAAACCCACCCAAACTCCCACTTCTATTCACTCAAAATACTTGGAGCACGTCCTTACTCTATCATCCTCTCTCTATAATCCTCCCAATGCACCCCAAGATATCACTAATCCATCTTCAAGCTTTTGAAGTTACACACTTAAGTAAGGGTTCCTTCTATTCTCCTTTGTATCCAAGTTTCCTTATATTCTTACACAATTTTATTTTCATTTGAAAATGATGGGTTATATTTTAGAACCCCCCCCCATACTTATTTTATTATGTTTTAATGACGAGATACCCCTTTCAATCTCTTTAATCTCCCCCACATACACCCATTACCATGCCAAAATTTCATAAGAGTTATTCTATTTCTCGTTTTTATTCAAGTTTCTTTATTATGTTATGCCTTCTATTTCACAATTACTTATGTATAGAAATGAATTCATATTCCCTATTACTGTAAATTTCATTTATATATAATGAGAGGCCTCTTTCTCTCTCATCAACCTTTTTTATGAATTTTTATATCATGTTGTTAGGATGCCGAAATTGCACTGTGAATTTTCATTCCAAAATAATTTTGTAAGTGAATACCGTACCCATTCCATATCAAGGGTGTTCAATTTTATAAAAATATAACTTTTTATTGTGGATATAAATATATTTATTCCACACCCCCTGATCGTGGAATAAATTATGATGATGAATGAATCCATGCTTTATGATCCATGTGGCATGCTTAAGCATCAGAATGAAATGATAGTGATGGGTGCAGCCTGAATTATATAGCGATCCAATGCATTTTGTAATATTTAGTATCATGATAAAAAATGTTGGGGTAGGGGTTTACCTGATTTGTTTATGGTAAATATTCCACTATGATGTCTTTACAGTTTATCCTTGACCTACGATTTAATGTTTTAAGTTGTTGACTCATTTTCATGTTATGTTATCATGATATATCATGCATTTATGTTCATGTTTCTTTTATGATCCATTGATATGAATATTGACTAACTTGTGTTTTATTCCTCATGTTATTCAATATTTATTACCCTATTGGGATTTATATCTCACCCCTTTCTTATGTATTCCCTCAGGTTATCCCGTGCAATGTTAAGTATGAAGGAATGTCGTGATCATGTAAAGGATGTTTTCAATAATGATATTGTGTTTCATTTTTTAAGTTGTTATATAATGTTATTAATTTCCCAAGACACTAGGATTATCGATCTTTTGGGTTTTATTAAGTGAAATTTTATTTCCTTAAATTATGTATGAATATAACAAAAAGAACATGGTTGTTATAGTTGGTATTAGAGAGAGGTTTAGTTATTTTTAGGATTAGGATTATAAAACTCTAGTGAAATCCATAGGGATAAGACTAAGTATAATAAAAACATCCCTAAATCTTGGTGAGTATAGTGTAAGTTGTTTATCAAGCAAATACATCCCTGTATGGTTATAAACAAGTGGATGTGGCCCTAGTACAGATGTATCTGAGGGTAAAACTCGAAAACAACACTTTGAGCTAAACATGAACGAGAACTAGTGAACAACAATGAGCCTTGATTCACTCTTGGTTTAACAATCCTAGGGTATATGTTTTGATAAATTCATAATCCTAGTATGAACCATTATTAATGGAACAAAAAAATCCCATAAGAATATACGTTAGGAAATAGATCATGGATAACTTAGATTGAAGCCTAGAAATTCATAAGTTAAGGAAATAAATGTAATTTATAAGTTATCACATTAATTTTATTGGATTCCCCTTTATGTGTTTAATTATTTAATATAATCAACCCTAACATTACTTTTATTCTAGAAAATGGCTGGTAATAGGAGGAATCATGCTAACAATCGATGCAAAGATCAATGTAATGACTGCCCTAATGAGATACCCAATCCGATGGGAGCATGAATCACAAAATTTTCCATGATACTTTCTCAGTTAACTCATGTTTTGAATATAAACCTATATCAAGAGGAAATTCCACCCCCTAAGAAAGAACAATTCTCAATCAATAGCTTTATGAGATAAAGGTTTCCTACTTTCAATGGATCATCTGATCACTCAATCACCGAACAATGGATCAACTGCATTGAGAATATATTCTCCATCCTTCAATGCTACAAACAAGATAAGGTTATTATGGATTCTTACCATATGGAGGGTGAATCTGATCAATGGTAGACATTGATTCAAAATACGAAGTCTAGGGAAGATATCAAGGTGATGGGATAAAATGATTTCCAGAAAATGTTTTTCGATAAATATTTTCCTCATACCCTACAACTTAAGATGGAAATGGACTTCATTTACCTCAATCAAAAATATGATAAATCCATCAAAGTGTACGAGGAAAAATTCACATTGCATTCAGGATATTCCCTTGTATTTTTTATTACCCCCAAATACAAGGTTGACCATTTCTTTGGTGGGATAAAACCTAGCCTACAGAAAGGACTAGCAATCTGTGACTTTGATAGCTGTGAGAAAATTGTCTGATGTTCCCTCAAAGTCAAAATGGAGGTCAGTGAATATCAAGGGTATCATGAGGATAATAATTGGAAGGTGGAGTCAAATTTTGGCAATCTGATAGAGATATCTAACAGTTCCAAGAAATTTCAACACCCCACTTTCCAAAGGTTTAGAAATAAGAACCCTAGAAATTTTATAAAGGGGATGAGGAAATGCTTTAGGTGCAGGAAGGAAGGGAACCTAGGAAGTGATTTCCGGCAAGAAAAACCCACTACTGCAATGGAGGTAAGGAATGCTCTGGTAAACCCTCAGCATATTTTTCATTGCTAGAAATCCAAGGAACCATAGCATTTCTCAAACCAATGCACTAATACAAGGGTTTTAATAGGCAACCAAAAACCTTCAAGGTAGCAAGGGTGATATTTTCCCATCACTACCTCCAAAGTGATTCCTAACAACAAAGTGGTGATAGTTATTTTAGTTATTCATACAATAATATAAAACAAAGTTTTTTTATTCTAGTTCTATGCATTATTTTATATCCCAAAGGTTTATTAAAACAATCCAAACACCACTACAAAGTATGGAAGTAGAGATGTCAATGAAAATGAAAAATGGGGAAATTATAGCATTCCATGTATATAACTCCTCCCATATCAAAATCTATGGAATAAACTTCTTATAGAACCTTATTGTAATTACCTTTTTGGAATATGATGAAATTATTTTTATAGATTAGCTTTCCCTAAATAGAGTCAACTTAAATTTCCATGAGAGAGAAATCACTCTCCATATGGAAAATCAACCCCTGATTCTATACAAGTGAAAGGTGGCCGATGAATATTCTTTAGCACCATCATCCCAAGAATGGATATTAATTCCATATGAGCATTCACATATTTCTTAGATGATTGAGTATAAAGAACAAACCATCCTCAAAGAGATGCCTATTGTGAGGGAATTCATTGATGTGCTTACCGAGGAATTTCCTGGTCTTCCTCTTAGCAGAGATATTGAATTCTTGATTGATCTTATATTTGTGGCATTGACAATATCCAAGAGTTCATATAGAATTGATTTTGTGGAAATTTAGGAGCTAAAGAAACAACTATAAGAGAATCTGGATAAATGTTTTATAGAACCAAATGCTTTACCATGGGGTGAACCAATCCTCTTCATCAAGAATAACGATGGGTCAATATTTCTTTTCAATGATTATTGTTAGCTCAAAAAATCACGATAAAGAACAAGCATCATTTTCCATGAATTAATTACTTATTTGATCGGCTATGTGGAGCACAATACTTATCCAAGGTGGATCTATAGTCAGGATAATACCAAGTAATGGAGAAAAATGATATCTCCAAGACTGTATTTCATACAAGGTACAAGTATTATGAGTTCATAGTGATTCCATTTAGACTCACTAATTTTGTAGTAATATTCATCGATATGATGAACTGAGTCTTTAGAGATTACCCTGAAAAATTTGTGGTAGCCTTTATTGATGATATTTTAATATAATTCAAAATTAAGAAGGTGGATGAGGAGTATTTAAGTAATTTTCTAAAGACCTTGAAAAATGAAAATATTTATGCAAAGTATAGAAAATGTGAGTTCTGGTTAAAGGAATTCTTTTTCTTGGGGAATATCATAACAGTAAATGGTATATTTATGGACACTTCAATGAATAAGGAAATTGAAGGATGGTCGAGGACAACATCTATGACATATATCTGTTGTTTCCTTGGATTAGCTGGGTATTATCATCGATTTGTGAGAAATTTCATGTGATTATAAAACCATATAACCAAGAAAAATTGGAAGGGAGTCAAGTTTGTTTGGTATGATGAATGTGAAGAGATATTCAAGGAGTTTAAAAAGAGGCTTATCACTGCAACCATGCTCATAATACCCATAAGTGGAGATATTTTTGTGGTATTCAGTAATTATTTAAAGAAGGGTCTAGGATGCGTGTTGATGAAAAATGAAAAATTTATTTCTTATGCTTCAATGTAGTTGAAAGTTCATGAGCAAAACTATCCAACACATGAACTGGGGTTGGCTGCAGTGATATCCACATTGAAAATTTTGAAACATTACCTCTTTGGTGAGAAGTGAAAAATATATATAGATCACAAAATCCTCAAGTATATATTCACAAAGAAAGAGTTTAATATGCACCAATGAATATGGTAAGAGATGATTAAAGACTATGACTACTCAACTCACTACCATATTGGGAAATCTAATAAAATGGAAGATGATTTAATTTTAAAGGATCCAATAACTCTTTGATTGATGATAATTGAGAAGGATCTGATCTTCTTAGTCTTGAAGGGGATGAACATGGAAATCATAAAGGAATGAATATCATCAATTCTTTCACAAATTATTTCGCAAACATCTTTTCTAGGGAGGTTAAAGGATTCTCAAATAGATAATGTAGGAATTCATAAGAAAATGGAAACTATTAAAGAAGTAAAATCCTCAGAGTTCAATTTTAATGAAGAAGGTGTTATAAGATTTGTATCAAGACTATGTGTACCCTCAAATCCTGAGCTAAAGAAGGTGATGTTGGATGATGCACATAACTCAAACTTATCTATCCACCATGGAGTCACAAATATATATTGAGATCTATGATAACACTATCAATGAGGAAATATGAAGAAGGAGATTGCATAATATATATCAAGATGTCTCTTATATTAGGAAGTGAATGCCAAAAGGCAAAAATCTAAGGGGATGATGCAATCATTACCCATACGTACATGGAAATGGGAAAACATCACTGTGGAATTTGTCCCTGCGATTCCTACAAAATCTAGAGGAAACAATTCTATCTCAGTTATGGTGGATCGTATTACAAAGACTACACACTTCATTATTATTTGAAAGGATTTATCATGGCATCAACTTGCACAGATATACATAAGAGAAGAGATGAGGTTGCATGTTGTAACAATATCGATTGTATTCGATTGAGATCCAAGATTCACCTCTATGTTCTGGAGGATTCTACACCATGCTCTAAATACTAAATTAAACTTCAGAACAACCTATCACCATCAAACTAATGGCCAATCTAATTAGAAAATTCAGACACTTGAAGACATGTTCAGATCATTCTCAATGGACTTCAAATGAAGATGGGATCAACGTCTTCCTCTAGTTGAGTTATATTATAACAACATTTTCCAATCTAGAATACAAATGTCTTTCTATGGATCCATTTACGAGAAGAGGTGCAAAAAACCAACAGTTGGGATGAAGTTGGAGAATGAAAATTGCTAGGTCCTGAAATGGTTGAGGAAATGGTGGATAAGGTTAAGACCATTCAATAGCACATCAAGGCTGGTGATAGTTGATATAAAATCTATGATAATAATCATCGACAAGACCTAATGTTTGATGTTGGAGACATGGTATTCCTCATCATATCCCCATGGAAGAGAGTAATGACATTTGGGAAGAAGGGAAAGCTTAGTACAAGGTACATCATCCCTTTTAAGATCATTGTTCACATCAGAGTGGTGGAATAATGACTAACACTCCCAACTAACCTATCTCAAGTAAATGATGTATTCCATGTATCCCTCTTGAGAAAGTATATACCAGACCCATATCATGTACCCAATCTACATGTGGTACCATTTGATAATGACCTCTCTTATGAGGATAAGCCAACGAAGATCTTATATTGAAGAGAAAAAGTTCTACGGAATATGACAATTCACCTGGTCAAAGTGTTGTGGAGAAACCACAAGTTTAAAGAAGCAACGTGGGAACTAGAGGAGGTGATGAAAAAAGGTACCCTCATCTATTTTAATGTGGGAAATGAAAATTTCGAGGGAAAAATTTCTTAAGGGGGATGATTGTAATGACTTGAATTATTATAAGTGGAATTACCCTTTTGATTTAATTAGATATCTTATTTCATAAAATGGATATAGAAAACACATTCACTCTTTTTGTTTTATTATATCCAATTGGATTTAAATGATCATTATGTATCATTACCATTGATAATATAGCTGTTGAACAGTGATCACATGACTAGTATAAATATAGGGTTTTAACAAATCCTTTTGACACTGGAAAAGGAGGTGATGACCTCAACTAGTAGGATCGTTCCCTATGAAGCCTATCTATCAAATCTTCTGAGGGAGATAGCATTTTTGGGATTTTCCCTAGACCGACCCCATGTTGAGATCCATCAACTTAAGTATGATAGAAACTGTTTGCGGGAGAAGTTCAAGCTCATCGAGATCACGACCAAAACCATGTTCACTGAACAACCCCATGAAAGCCCCACCTTTACACACCCTACTCTTAGGGAATATTTTGGTGTAATAAAGTGATATGTATCAAGACCCTATAATTATGATTACGTACATTATTTTTTTTATAGAATAATGAACATATTTTTATTTTATTATTATTTTTAAATCATAAATAGTATTTTTGGTTAATATTTAAATAAAATTAAGAAATATATTTTGAAGAATTAATAAATTATATTTTGATTAATTATTATTATAAAATTACTTTTATTAAATATAAATGATTATATAATTTTTATGAGTCCAAATGTAATTTTTATTAAGGTTTCAAAAATATTTTTGTCAAAACCCATCAATTTTCAATAAATATCAGTTTTTATTTTAAAATTGAAAATTGAAATATTTAGAAATTTTTTTGGATAAAATGAATATTATTTTTGGAATCAGGATGTCAAAATTATCCAATGGATAATTTTTCATAAATTTTTGAGGGATTCAAATTTTTGGCTAAAAATTAAAAATTATATAAATATATAGTGTGTTTTATTACCCCATAATGTACCAATAGTGATTTAATAAACACTGTAAATGGGTTCTTAGGCCAAAAATATGTTTTAAATTTAAAATAATGTGATTTTATATTTCTTTGACTTATTTTATAAATCCTTAATGAATCCTCCAAAATGTATAATATATTTTATTATTTTATGTTCATTTATTTAATAATGTGACTCACCTCTACACAAGAAAAGGAAATATTTTAATATCTTTGGCCCATGGCCTTATAAAATAATGTTTTACACTCATCTTTGGAAAAACCCATGGGAAAAACCATGGGAAGGTTTGTAGTTTTGAATATTTCATTATATAGATTCCAAAACCTAAGTTTGTGAAAGATTAAATAATTCCCCTCTCATTTCCTATATATACCCACCCAAGATCCCACTTATCTTCACAAAAAAATACTTTTATGACGTCCTTAATCTGTCCTAACCTCTCTAGAATCCTCCCAAGGCACCCAAATCTGTCAAAAATCTCCTCTTTAAGCTTTTAAAGTCACACAATCAAGTAAGAGTTCCTTCTATTCTCATTTTTATCCAAGTTTCCTTATATTGTTACACCCCTGTATTTTCATTTAAAAATTATGGGGTATGATTTTACACCTCCCCAATACTTCCCTTATTATATTTTAATGATGATAGAACCATTTTACTCTCATTAATCCCTCCCATGTACATATGTTACCATGCCGAAATTTTATAAGAATTATTACATTTCTCCTCTTTCTTTAAGTTTATTTATTATGTTATGACTTATATTTCCAAATTCCTCATTTTGTAAAATGTATTTATATGACCCTATTAATTTCCATTTCATTTATATATTATTATGTACCTCTTTCACTCTCATTAACCCCTTTTATGCGTTTTTATGTCAAGCTGTTTGGATGCCGAAATTGCACCATGAATATGCATTCCAAATCAATTGTTTAAGTGAATACCGTAACCATTCCCTATCAATGGTGTTCACTTTTATAAACATATACATTTTTATTTAGGACTTAAATTTCTGTATTCCAAACCCCTTGACCGTGGAATAAATTATGATGATGAATGAATCCATGCTTTATGATCTATATGGAAAACTTATGCATGAGAATGAAATGAAAGTGATGGGTGCACCTAGAATTATAGAGTGCTC
This sequence comes from Viscum album, assembly GCA_963277665.1. Classification (NCBI taxonomy): domain Eukaryota; kingdom Viridiplantae; phylum Streptophyta; class Magnoliopsida; order Santalales; family Viscaceae; genus Viscum; species Viscum album. The sequence goes on along the minus strand of OY728127.1, from coordinate 36,409,872 downwards.
CAATGTAGTGGTTAATGTTTAGTATCATGATATTGTAAGTTGGGATATGGGTTTAACTAATTAATTTATGGTACTTCATACACTATTATGTCTTGGCAGTTTATCCTTGACCTATGATGTAATGTTTTAAGTTGTTTCCACATTTCCATGTTATGATTATCCTGCTATATCATTCCTTTATGATCATGTTTCTTTTATGCTCCATTTATATGCCTATTTCCTAACATGCATTGTATTACTCATTTTATTACATATTTATTCCCTTACTGGGGTTTATATCTCACCTCTTTCTTATGTATGTCCTCAAGTTATCCTGTGAAATGTTAAGTATGAAGGAATGTTGTGGTCATGTAAATGAATTTTTCAGTAATGATGTTGTATTTCATGTTTTAAGTTTTTATGTAATGTTCCTAATTTAACAATACACTAGAATTATCGATCTTTCATGTTGTATTATGTATAATTGTATATCAATAAATAATGTATGAATTTAATAAAAATAATAGGGTTGTTATAATTACACACCGTGTATACACTTTGAGGGTGTTTATAGCCATTTTTTCTTCTTTCTAGAAGATTATTGGTTGAGTTTGTTCACTTAGTTCATTCCCATGAGGGTAAAATGAAGAATTACATCCACATCTCAGGATTGTGTCCCCCTTTAGAGGATGAGTATAAGATAGAGTTCGCAGTGTCCTTCCAGGATTTTGGATTGTGGTCCTCTATCATTATTATACCCTAGGTGGGGTTTGTAGAATTGGAATGAATTCCTTGAGAAGGATGTTGATCACCCATATTTTTTTCCATATAATTAGTTTTCATGTTATTATTGTCATATGATCCCCTATGTATCGAGTTGATCTTGATTGGGTTCATGGTGTCCCCCAATGGTCTTGGCTGTGACCCCCTATCTGAGTATCAAGGTCTTCTGTGACCAGTGATCTTTCTTAGTCATAAACCAATGATCTTAAAATTATGGATGGGTGTCTTCATTGATTTTATAAATCATGGAGTGCATTATACTGAAATAATCATTTCGTCAAGAAGAATCTTGTGGCTGATAGTTGGTTGTGACCACTTGGTGGCATAATGTCCTTCATGAGTATATCTAGGTTTTTATCTGTTGTTATTCATTTATTCATATATAATTATTTAGATGACTATTATTGATGCTTCATGATTAGTTCTTCAGGGTTTCCTATTGGGTATTGTTATAATCACCCCTACATGAGCTCTTCCGACACATGTCATGTCTTATGTAGATGAAAACCCATTTGACTATGTCTTGGGAGGATATGGAGCTAGTGGAGAATAATTTGATTTGGGAATACCTTGGTGTTTTCTAGGTTCTTGAATATGATCATAGTACTCTCTCTTGGAGCAGGTTAGACTCTCTATACTTTTTCTTTGGGCTTGTATTTGGCCCTCCTTTCACTTTTAGTAATTTACTATCATACTCTGATAGTGGGATCATAGATGTACGCATGAATTAGTTTCAATTGTTTTATATTTCAGCATTGTATGGTCTTGGAGACTTGTAAATGTATATAGATACATTAGGCTAATCACTCCCATTTGTGGGATATGCCTACTCGGTGTTGTTCATCAGGCCCTATCCTATTAAAGGAAGTCTTGGGGTAGTCATGGTTTGGACCCTAGTGGGTTGGGTCATGAAAATTTTAAATATATGATGACTATAAATAACTTTTGATAAACCTATGTTGTCCTAGATTAAAAACAAGGTTTCATGATTTAGACATCCTATTAGTGATTTTCATGATCATTTTTCTCATTGTGATTTGTGTTTCTCACACTATGATTTTTGGTTTTAGTTAATGGTGGGAACCAAAGGGAACTAGGTTAACTTGAATGTGAAATAAAATTTTCTAATGAGAATCCCAATGGGATGATGTCTGGAGTAAATGATTTTGTGATTGTTCCTAATAATTTATCTTGATATAGGATTAAAAATGTGCACCTTAACCAACTCACAAACTCACCAATGAAGAGAAGGATACAGTTCGCTGAGAGTTTTGGTAATGGAAACATGGAAGGAAATAAGATTCAATTTTCTATATGTCAATAATGTGGGAAAAACCAATCAAGGGAATGTATCATAGGGATGAGAAGATTATTTGGGTGTGGAAAAGACAGACACAAAATAAGTAATTTAAAAAGAAAAATGAAAAGTTCGATTAAGGAAATGAATGAGAATAATGGTCTCCCAAATGTGTCATCAACTATTGAATGTTTTAAATATGTAAATTATACGCATTATGAAAATCTATGTCTTAAGGGGAATGATCATGAAGAGAATCAAAAATATTTTATGAATAATGTTTTTTCTATTGACAATGAAGACATTAAAAATTACATATGAAAGGAAGGAGTTATTAAGAAATAATATGATGAATCCAAGTTATTGGTTGTAAGAATGAAGTATAATGATTGAAGTGTTAGTGTATTGGAATTAAATAGTTATGAAATATATAAATATTGTTCAGTATAATTTTCTCATTAAGGATTTGAAAGAATATGTTGAATAATGATGATGACCTATAAAAGTGATTTAATGAAAAGGTGATATTCCTGGAAAATACATGATTAAGGGAATGATAATGCTCAATATGTTCTTTATGTTAAGCTAATGATGTGGGGATACAGTGATTACTGATATTAATAATGTAAATTAGATAGTATTTATGACCTTGGAAATCATTAATGATTTTTTTGAAAAAGTAGTTTATTCTATCATTTATGGAGTTTAATTTTTTTTTGGATTTAAGGAATATATATAGTAATCTATATTTTATTTAATGAATAAGTAAGAAAGTATGTTTTTATTAAGGTTTTAAGGTAATTTTAGTTATTACCATGATCTAAGAAAATATATGACTAACGTATCCATTTATTTGGTAAGTGAAAATAAAGAGCTAATTTATGATAATTTGTGGATTAATGTTAAGTTGATTTTGAGAAATTTATTGACTATATTTATAAATTTTAAATTATGGAAGGGTTATAATGTTAACCATTTATGGAATTGTTTAAGTTTAACATTGTATTTAGCTTTAGATATTAATTTAATACTTCACCATATGAAGATTTATGCATATTGGATACCTTGTGATAAGCTTTTTGATAACTAAATATTTATAGAATGGATTATCATTCTCTTTATGGATCTTATGGTCCATTAGTTCTTTAGGAATAAAAAATTCACCTTCATTTCTTAGAGTAATGGATGATTTAGATATTGATCAAGGAATAATCAAAGGGTGATATAGTGCTTATGAAATGGAATTAAATCAAGTAAGTATATTTTCTCATGAAAATTCTTCAACTTTAGGAAAATGATATTTAAATAAAATTTTATCTTATAGTCATAATTTTTTATTATATAAATGAAAATTTTATGACTCATAGTGTAACACCCTGAGATTTTATGAAAAATATTATTTTAATTTCATTTATGTCTTGTGTTGTAAGCTACAACAAGATTACCTTACGCTATACGCAACACCGTATGAGCTTGCAGTATACACAACACTATTCTTGGATCATGTTACACACAATTTTGATAGTAGTCATTCTACGAAACCTTGAGTGTATATATAAATATTCAATGTATAAATGAAATATTGTCGTATTCTGTTATACGAAACAACAGAGGAGTCTTGCACAACATGCAACTCTGACTTGGCTTGCATTATATGTAATCGCGACCTTCCTCGATAGCGTGTGTTGTACGCAATACCAGGTTTCACTAAACAACGATATATGGTTATAATATTATTACGAACTAGTCGTTATGAATAGTATCAACTACATTTTTAATTTTATAACATTATTATTCATCTTACACATTTTCTAGAACAAGGTATGATAACAAAATCAATTTTTTGAGTAAAATAAGTATTTTTCAAAAAATGTAGTTTTGCCGCCTTTTGATTGCGCACCCACTTTAAATCTTGTTTTTGACATGTATATAAGTTCAATTTGACAAAATAAAATTATTATTTGGAATCAGGATATAAAAATTTACTTTGGATAAATTTTTCATATTATTCTGCTAACTTTCATATTTTAATGAATAGTAAAAACACGCTATATTTTAATTAAAAACAAATTTTTTTCATCGCAATAATTTATATGGTTATATTATCTTTTTAATTGGTTTTAAAGTGTAATTAGAATATATTTTTACCATTTAATCCGATTTTGTTCATTGGAATTAATTTCACTTTGAAATTGGATATAAACAAGTATCAATCTTTTGATTGTTTTTGTTTCTTAAAAACACGCTATTTGTTTTGATAACAGGAATTATATTTAGAATTAATTAATTCCACTTATATGTTATGAATTTGGGAAAATAGACATCAATTTTCAATTCGGAATATCAAATAATGCTTCGGTTGAATTTTTGGTATTTTTCTGAAAAACTTCAATTTTCAATGAATAGTGAAACCACTTAGTGGTAGTTAAAAAACTGACTTTTTTTTAATTTAAATTAAATTTTACCACTTCTGTGAATTGAATTTCAACAATCCGAGAGACACGGTTAATATCAAGGAATAAAATGTGGTTCAATGAGATGAAAGTAATTTTTGGTGAATAGTAACTTTTTACTTTTATTTACCACGGTTAAAAGTAAATAGGATAATTAAGGGTAAAAATGATATTATTATTACCCTAAAACATGTCCTAATTCTATTGGATAAGTGTAATTCGACCAAAAACAACCTTAGGAATAAAATATGACCATTTAGGCCCACTTGGATTAGATTAGGACATTTAATATTAATTTATTTAAGGAAGGGTTAAAATAGTTAAAATCAAATTTTAATAAGTAAATCATTTTTAATATAGGGTTATACATAAGATAAATTCTACTATAAATATTCATTATAAATATAGAAAGATTTCCTACATAATTGTATTTTGTTTATAATTTTTAGACATTAAATAATCTAATTTATTTATGACACAAAGACGATGCAGTAATTATATTTTTAATGAAATATTGACATAATTGATGTTATAAATACCCAAATAAATGTAATTTAAGACTTTTTATGAATTTCACAAATTTTATAGGTTAATATGACATGTTAGTTTTTCTTTAATTAGATTTTTTAGAACTAATCATTCTGTTATGATTTTAACAAAAATCAATTACCAAATAGTGTCAAAATTGACATAAATAGTTTTTAAAACAAATATTATATTATTAATTGTTATTTTATTCCTAAAAATCTAAGGTTCGTCCAAATGACTTATATAAGGCTATATATATTAATAATAAACAACTTGGGGTTCTTCTGGCTTGTTATAGTATGTTTATTAACCTTATAGTGTAAGAAAACAAGAAGACACGGTAAAAGTAAAATTATTTAACTTAAGGTTAAATCTAAATGATAATGTTAAAATAGAAACCTAAACTTGTCTAAATTCTATTGGATGAGAGTATTTCGACCCATACCCACATTATCTTCTAAATAAATCAATTTGGAGCTATTAAAAACCGAATATGACTTTATAATAAAATAATATTTTTAGTTTTTCCAATTGTGCCCCTCTCCTCCCTTATAAAAGGGCACCTCCTCCCTCTCTTACTCACACCACCTTGAGCCTTCAATATCGGCCAAACCCTGAAAAAGTATCTCTTCCACTTCCATAGAAATATCCTAGAGGTTCTGGTATTCTTCAAAGACCAATTTTAGTGCCCTAAGAGGAGGTCTCAAAGAGGCGCTTCAAAGAAGAGGTAATGTCCGTTACCGATTCTTTCAACTCTATTTCTTCTTCCACTTCTTCTTCTTTAGTTGTTTCATTATGAAGTAATAAAATTAGTATAAATCATATACTAATATGTTATTATAAGTATTAAACAACCCTATTTCACCATCTATCCATCCTGTGGAAAATGAAATCACCGCGCGTGCGTACGTACGGAATACCGTCTCCACGCCGTGGTGTAATCTGTTTTCGACCACCACCATACTTGGATGGGTATAATGGTGTAAATAAATAACTATATATGATTATTTCAAAGTGATATTGATTCTGAAATATTATACATACACTTCAATACAATTCCACGATCATGGGAGTGATATCATCGCTCGTGCGTACGTACAGAATACCGTCTCCACGACGCGATGAGATTCATTCTCCATGTTAACCATTCATGAATGATTATAAAGTATATATAATAAGTAATCATGAAATATATGACATAATAATGATACTGGATTTATTTATATATATATGTATGTCATCTACTTAATTCCATTCAATTCAATAAGGAAACGAAAACAACGTTCATGCGTACGTACGACCTACCGTCTCCATGAACGGTGTATTTCATTCCATTTATCGATCTATCATATATATATATATGTATATTCTGAATATATATTACAAATGAATAATGTTTTACATTCTGTAATTAATTAAATCAGGATATATGTAAAAATATTAAGAACAACAAGTCGAAACACGTACGATAAATGAAACGATTTTACCCAAAACGCTGCTTTTACATCGAATTTACAAAAGAACGGGTAATATAAAGTTATAAGTGAACAATATATGATATCATAACAATGAATATGATTCTGTAATAAGTAAATGACATTATATAAATCATTATACAGGAGTTTCGGATACGTACCAAGCATATCATACCTAAGGTAAGGGATAACTTTTCCAATCTCGTTCTTATCCGAGACTGTTTATTCGTAAGTATTTACTGGGGTTATTGTTCTCATCCATGTCCATGTTTCATAAAAATGGTTTCATGTACGTTTAATGTGTTTTTACCCATTTTTTACTTTTAATACATTGTATTTATGGAATCTTTCTTTTACGAGGTACTTTTTGACTTTTTTGAAAAAAGTACGAGAAGAATGTTTTTTTTAACTTATACGGCATGAACAGATTTTAACGATTTCATAAAGAATTATTTTAATGAAGCTTCCTCTACAATATTTCATTATTATTTTCAACAAAATCATTTTCTTTTAAAATTGAAAGAAAATTTCAGAAAAGAAAATTATTTTGAAGAAGAAAGGATATTTTCCTCAAGAATTCTTTTCAAGTGTTTTATCAGAACCATTTTCTATCTAAGATGAAATTATTTCATATGTGTATGTTTCAAGTTTAATGTCTCTATGATTTACATGGTTTCAATTTTCTTATGATGAAATGTCCATTTGTTTTATATGGATTATGAGATGATGGGATGATGTTTATGAAACCCATTTTATTCTTTGGGTTATGATGAATGTTTCTAGTTTATTTTGTGGCACAAGTAAGAATGATTTCATTATGAGATGGGTGGGGCCTATATATCCCTCCAATGCATTGGGTAAAGATTTATATCTGATGAGATATACATGGTTGGAATGGAAAGTTAAACCGGTTCAGTAATACTAGACTGGAACGAGGAGTGAACTCGATTCAGAAAGGGACTTTGTCCACTAAGATGGTCTTGGCAGCAATGCCTTGGCTACTATGGAAATCCTAACAAGTGCTGAATGGTTGCCACAATTACATGTTTTATTCCCATGCTATTTTATCGTGATTGATGTTCCTTTATGATAAATGCCTTACGTACTTCCAAGATTTATGTCTTTGCTCAAGGTTTTAATGTTTAGATTTCATGTTCATGTTTTTGCTTTCAAATCTTTATGGATTGTTTTATGTTCTCTATGTTTGCCCTTACTGAGCATTTGAGCTCACCCTTTTTATGTTTTATTTTCCCCAGGAAATAAAGAAAGGTTTTAGGTAAGGAAACAAAAAGGGGAAGATCGTTATGGGAGATGTTGAAGATATTTCAACATGATTAGATGTTTATATTCCGAGTTTCCAAAGACACTAAACTATTAAGGTCCTCGTGTGTCTGTTTTTGTTATGTATTAAGTATTCTGCAAAAGTAATGTAATGTCCATGTACGTCAAGTTTTGGGTCTCTATAGTTGGTATCAGAGGAAAGGTTTAGTCAACCTTTAGAAACTAGGATGCGAAAACTATAGTGATATCCCTAGAGATATTTCTAAGGTATGTCTATGGATGTACCTAAGGTTAAGTATAAGTATAGGATATAGTAATAGACTTACGGTAAAGATATTAGAATTAAACCTAAGATGTTAGATGTCGAACTTACTTCCCCTTGATTATGTTATTTTACTTGTATGATTTTTTCCTCTCACAGAATTCTTTTTGTGTTTTAGTCAATGGAGGGTACCAGAAGGAATTCGGTTAACATTGAATCCAATGGAAAAATTAGTGAATATGAGAAAAAAAATTTCCTAATTCCTAGAGAGAAAGATATTGTGATTATTCCGAATTAGTCATCGCGATATATGATTAACAAGGTGAAATTTAGTGGTATGACTAATTCATCAAATAAGAGGAAGATAGATTTTTATGCATGTTCGCATGTTGAGGAGCATAAAGAAAGGAAGATTGAGATTTCAAAAGAAGGGAAGAAGAACCTTGAGGAATACCTCAAATGGAGGACATATGATATCTATGTGGAGAAAAGGGTCATAGAGTGACAGAATGTTATGGAGTTCAATGTCTTATTTGTGGAGAACATGGGCATTACCCAACTCAATGCCCTGACCTAAAAAGTTACTTCTAAATCAAGGAAGGACTTATTCCATGACAATCATTGAAGAGGATTGATTCAAGTGTTTATGTATTGGCATTCACAAATAATGTTGTTGAGGTACTTTTATGGTGTATTAGAATATTTTTTTATTAGTCTATTGTGGTTTTCAATAATTTTATGGTACCGGTAACCATGAAAAGTGATTCAAATATTTTGGAAAGCAGATGATATGCGCATAATGAAGGGATAAGGAGGAAATGAAATGTTTGACAGTATTCATGAGCTCATGATTGATATAAGGACTAAGTGATATCATGGTTTGAGTATATAGAATTTTGAGGATTTTGGTATGTGGAAAGTGTTAACTTTTAACTGCATTCATGTTTTCACTAAGGTTCAATGGGTATTCATTTTTCAAGAGAATACATGATTAAGGCTTTCAAATGTTTGGAATGTGACCAACCAGACATATCTTATGATATATGGGGATCAACGATGGTATTAACATGCTTGTTATATGAAATCTCTGGTAATCATTTTCACTATAATATGAGAGTGGACTGCAGTATTACGGATAAGCTTAAAGATTGGAATGGATTATATTGGACATAAGTTAGTATTGTTTAAGGATAGAAGTTTTTTTTGATATTATTGATGGGATGTTATAGTAATGTAGTTTTAGAAAAAGGACAACCTCCAGGATGGGTGACAACCCATCGCGTCGGACAAGGCTGTGGGAATCGAACCCACAACCAAAATGCGACTGGCCTTTATCGCCTACCACTGGCCTATAGGAAGTCCCTATTTAGTAGAAACTAGTTTTATTATATTAAGCAGTATGACATATGAAGTATAAGTCCATTTTAGGAACCATATATGATTAATCTCACTATAGATGGACTAATGTATTTTTGATAACTTTTCTAACCTTTTTTTTGAGACAGATGGAATGACCCATAATTCTATCACATGATCTTCTAACACTTCACAAATGACAAATTAAACTTCATTTCTTTAAGAGATGAAGTGGAAATTGTCCAAAGAACGACCAATGATGAGACTGTACCAAAATCACGAAAGTATTTCTTCTAATTCCAATTTCATCAACTTTAGGGAAATGATCTTGAAAGCCAAAAATGTTGTCTTAGTGCCCTTATATCCGATGAATCAGATGGTACCTTAGATCATCCCAAATCTATGGATTTGTGATTGATGGCTTTTTCATAGCCATGTTCTCTACCACTCTCCATCAGAACTTGATGTTTAGATTTTTCTTCCATATCCATATTTTCACCTGTGTTATCCTACATGGAAACCCAGTGATGAGTTACTTTATGTAATCATTACATTTCATACTTTAGTTTTTAAATTTAAGTTTTAGTATTCCTTTTTACGATGTGGGTTTCTATAAATAGTAAACGATTTATAACCCCGACGAATTTCGAGGGCGAAATTTATTTTAAGGGGGGTAGAATGTAACACCCTGAGATTTTATGAAAAATAATCTTTTAATTTCATTGATGTCTTGTGTTGTAAGCTACAACGGGATTACCTTGCGCTATACGCAACACCGTATGAGTTTTCAGTATACACAACACTGTTCTTAGATCATGTTACACACAATTTTGATAGTAGTTATTCTAAGAAACATTGAGTGTGTATATATATATATATATATATTCAATTTATAAATGAAATATGGTCAGATTCTGTTATACAAAACAATGGAGTATTCTTGCACAACATGCATCCCGGACTTGGCTTGCATTACACGGAATCACGACCTTCCTCGATTGCGTGTGTTGTACGCAACACCAGGTTTCACTAAACAACGATATATGGTTATAATATTATTATGAACTAGCTGTTATGAATAGTATAAACTACATTTTGAATTTTATAACATTATTATTCATCTTACACATTTTCTAGAACAAAGTATGAGAACAAAATCAATTTTTTGAGTAAAATAAGTATTTTTAAAAAAAATGTAGTTTTGCCGCCTTTTGATGGCGCACCCACTTTAAATATTGTGTTTGACATTTCTATAAGTTAAATTTGACAAAATAAAATTCTAATTTGGAATCAGGATATAAAAATTTACTTTGGATACATTTATCATATTATTCTGATAACTTTCATATTTTAATGAATAGTAAAAACACGCTATATTTTAATTTAAAAAAAAAAATTCATCGCAATAATTTATGTGGTTAGATTATCTATTTAATTGGTTTTGAAGTGTAATTAGAATATATTTTTACCATTTAATCCAATGTTGTTCAATGGAATTAATTTCACTTTGAAATTCGATATAAACAAGTATCAATCTTTTGATTGTTTTTATTTCTTAAAAACACGCTATTTGTTTTGATAACAGGAATTAAATTTAAAATTAATTAATTCCACTTATATATTATTAATTTGGAAAAATAGACATAAATTTTAAATTCGGAATATCAAATAATGCTTAGGCTGAAATTTTGGATTTTTTCTGAAAAACTTCAATTTTCGATGAATAGTGAAACCACTTAGTGGTAGTTAAAAAACTGACTTTTTTTTAATTTAAATTAAATTTTACCACTTTTGTGAATTGAATTTCAAAAATACGAGAGACACGGTTAATATTAAGGACTAAAATGTGGTTTAATGAGATGAAAATAATTTTTGGTGAATAATAACTTTTTACTTTTATTTACCACGGTTAAAAGTAAATAGGATAATTAAGGGTAAAAATGATATTATTATTACCCTAACACATGTCATAATTCTATTGGATAAGTGTAATTCTACCAAAAACAACTTTAGGAATAAAATATGACCATTTAGGCCCACTTGGATTAGATTAGGACATTTAATATTAATTTATTTAAAGAAGGGTTAAAATAGTTAAAATCAAAGTTTAATAAGTAAATCATTTTTAATATAGGGTTATACATAAGATAAATTAGACTATAACTATTCATTATAAATATAAAAATATTTCCTACATAATGGTATTTTATTTATGATTTTTAGACATTAAATAATTTAATTTATTTATGACACAAATATGATGCAGTAATTATCTTAATAATGAAATATTGACATAATTGAAGTTATAAATACTCAAATAAATGTAATTTGAGACTTTTTATGAATTTAACTAATTTTATAGGTTAATATGACGTGTTAATTTTATTCAATTAACTTTTTAGAACTAATCATTCTGTTATGATTTTCACAAAAATCAATTACCAAATAGTGTCAAAATTGACATAAAATAGTTTTTAAAACAAATATTATATTATTAATTGTTATATTATTCCTAAAAATCTAAGGTTCATCCAAATGACTTATACAAGGTTATATATATTAATAATAAACAACTTGGGGTTCTTTTGGCTTGTTATATTAAGTTTATTAACCTTATAGTGTAAGAAAACAAGAAGACATGGTAAAAGTAAAATTATTTAACTTAAGGTTAAATCTAAATGATAAGGTTAAAATAGAAACCTAAACTTGTCTAAATTATATTGGATGAGAGGATTTAGACCCATACCCAAATTATCTTATAAATAAATCAATTTGGAGCTATTAAAAACCGAATATGACTTTATAATAAAATAATATTTTTAGTTTTTCCAAAGGTGCCCCTCTCCTCCCTTATAAAAGGCCACCTCCTCCCTCACTTCCTCACACCACTTTGAGCCTTCATGCTCGACCAAACCCTGAAAAATTATATTTTAAACTTCCATAGAAACATAATAGAGGTTCTGGTATTCTTCAAAGAACAATTTTATTTCCCTAATAGGAGGTCTCAAAGAGGCGCTTCAAAGAAGAGGTAATGTCTGTTGTCGATTCTTTCAACTCTATTTCTTCTTCCACTTCTTCTTCTTTAGTTGTTTCATTATGAATTAATAACATAAGTATAACTCATTTATTGATATGTTATTATAAGTATTAAACAACCCTATTTCACCATCTATCCATCCTATGGAAAATGAAATCACCGCGCGTGCGTACGTACGGAATACCGTCTCCACACCGTGGTGTAATCTGTTTTTGACCACCACCATACTTGGATGGGTATAATGGTGTAAATAAATAAATATATATGATTATTGAAAAGTTATATTGATTCTGAAATATTATACATACACTTCAATACAATTCCACGATCATGGGAATGATATCATCGCTTGTGCGTACGTACGGAATACCGTCTCCACGACGCGATGAGATTCATTCTCCATGTTAAACATTCATGAATGATTATAAAGTATATATAATAAGTAATCATGAAATATATGACATAATAATGATACTGGATTTATGTATATATATATGTATGTCATCTACTTAATTTCATTCAATTCAATAAGGAAATGAAAACAACGTTCATGCGTACGTACGGCCTACCGTCTCCATGAACGGTGTATTTCATTCAATTTATCAATATATCATATATATATGTATATGATGAATATATATTAAATATAAATCATGTTTTAAATTCTGGAATTAATTAAATCAGGATATATGTAATAATATTAATAACAACAAGTCGAAACACGCACGATAAATGAAACAATTTTACCCAAAATGCTACTTTTACATCGAATTTACAAAAGAACGGGTAATATAAAGTCATAAGTGAACTATATATGATATCATAACAATGAATATGATTCTGTAATAAGTAAATGACATTGTTTATATCATTATACAAGAGGTTTGGATACATACCAAGCATATCGGACCTAAGGTAAGGGATAACTTTTCCAATCTCGTTCTTATCCAAGACTGTTTATTCGTAAGTATTTACTAGGGTTATTGTTCTCGTCCATGTCCATGTTTCCTAAAAATGGTTTCATGTATTTTTAATGTCATTTTTACCCATTATTTACTTTTACTACATGGTATGTATGGAATCTTTCTTTTACGCGGTACTTTTTGACTTTTCTGGCAAAAGTATGAGATGAATGTTTTTTTAACTTATACGGCATGAACAGATTTTGACGACTTCATAACGCCTTATTTTCATGCAGCTTCCTCTACAAGATTTCAGGATTATTTTCAACAAAATAATTTTCTTTTAAAATTGAATGACAATTTCAGAAAATAAAATTATTTTGAAGAAGAAATGATATTTTCCTCAAGAATTCATTTCAAGTATTTTATCAAAACCATTTTCCATATAAGATGAAATTATTTCATATGTGTATGTTTCAAGTTTAACTTCTATATGATTTACATGGTTTCAATTTTCTTATGATTAAATGTCCATTTGTTTTATATGGATTATGAGATTATGGGATGATTTTAATGAAACCCATTTTATTCTTTGGGTTATGATGAATGTTTGAAGTTTATGTTGTGGCACAAGTAAAAATGATTTCATTATGAGATAGGTGGGACCTATATCTCCCTCCAATTCATTGGGTAAAGATTTATATCTCATGAGATAGAAATGGCTGGAATGGAAAGTTAAACCGGTTCAGTAATACAGGACTAGAACGAGGAGTGAACTCGATTCAGAAAGGGACTTTGTCCACTAAGATGGTCTTGGTAGCAATTCCTTGGCTACTATGGGAATCATAACAAGTGCTGAATGGTTGCCACAATTACATGTTTTATTCTCATGCTATTTTATCATGATTGATGTTCCTTTATGATAAATTCCTTATGTACTTCCAAGATTTACGTCTTTGTTAAAGGTTTTAATGTTTATATTTCATGTTCGTGATTTTGCTTTCAAATGTTTATGGATTGTTTTATGTTCTCTATGTTTTCCCTTACTTAGCATTTGAGCTCACCCTTTTTATGTTTTATTTTCCCCAGGAAATAAATAAAGGTTTTAGGTAGGGAAACAAAAAGGGGAAGATCGTTATGGGATATGTTGAATATCTTTCAACATGATTAGATGTTTATATTCCAAGTTTCCAAAGAAACTAAACTATTATGGTCCTTGTGTGTCTGTTTTTCTTATGTATTAAGTATTATTCAAAAGTAATGTAATGTCCATGTACGTCAAGTTTTGGGTCTTTACAGTTGGTATCAGACGAAAGGTTTAGTCAACCTTTGGAAACTAGGATGCGAAAACTATAGTGAGATCCCTAGAGATATTTCTAAGGTATGTCTAGGGATGTACCTATGGTTAAGTATAAGTATAGGTTATAGTCGTAGAATTACAGTAAAGATATTAGAATTAAACCTAAAATGTTAGATGTCGAAGGTACTCCCCCTTGATTATGTTATTTTCCTTGTATGATTTTTGCCTCTCACAGAATTCTTTTTTTGTTTTAGTCAATGGAGGGTACCAGAAGGAATTCGGTTAACATTGAATCCAATGGACAAATTGGCGACAATGAGCAACAAAATTTTGTAATGCCTAGAGAGAACGATATTGTGATTATGTCAAATTATTCATCGTGATATTTGATTAACAAGGTGAAATTTAGTAGTATGACTAATTCATCAAATAAGAGGAAGATAGAATTTTATGCATGTTCGCATGTTGAGGAGCATAAAGAAAGGAAGATTGGGATTTTTAAAGAAGGGAAGAAGAACCTTGAGGAATACCTCAAATGGAGGGACATATGTTATCTGTGTGGAGAAAAGGGTCACAGAGTGACAGACTGTTATGGAGTTCAATGTATTATTTGTGGAGAAAATGGGCATTACCCAACTCAATTCCCTGACCTAAAAAGTTACTTCTAAATCAAGGAAGGAATTATTCCATGACAATCATTAAAGAGGATGGATTGAAGTGTTTATGTATGGTATTCAATAATAATGTTGTTGAGGTACTTTTATGGTGTATTAGAATATTTTTGTATTAGTATATTGTGGGTTTCAATAATTTTATGGTACCGGTAACCATGAAAAGTGATTCAAATATTTTGGAAAGCAGATGATATGCGCATAATGAAGGGATAATGAGAAAATGAAATGTTTGACAGTATTCATGAGCTCATGATTGATATAAGGACTAAGTGATATCATGGTTTGAGTGTATATAATTTTGAGGATTTTGGTATGTGGAAAGTGTTAACTTTTAACTGCATTCATGTTTTCACTAAGGTTAAATGGGTATTCATTTTTCAAGAGAATACATGTTTAAGGCCTTCGAATGTTTGGAATGTGACCAACAAGACATATCTTATGATATATGGGGATCAACGATGGTATTAACATGCTTGTTATATGAAATCTATGGTAATCGTTTTCACTATAATATGAGAGTGGACTGCAGTATTATGGATAAGCCTAAAGATTGGAATGGATTATGTTGGACATAAATTAGTATTGTTTAAGGACAAAAGTTTTTTCGATATTATTGATGGGATGTTATAGTAATGTAGTTTTAGAAAAAGGACAACCTGCAGGATGGGAGACAACCCATCGCGTCGGACAAGGCTGTGGGAATCGAACCCACAACTGAAGTGCAACTGGCCTTTATCACCTACCACTGGCCTACAAGAAGTCCCTGTTTAGTAGAAACTAGTTTTATTATATTAAGCAGTACGATATTTGAAGTATAAGTCCATTTTAGGAACCATATATGATTAATCTCACTATAGATGGACTTATGTATTTTTTATAACTTTTATAACCTTTTGTTTGAGACAGATGGAATGACCCATCATTATATAACATGATCTGCTAACACTTCATGAATGAAGAATTCAACTTAATTTATTTAAGAGATGAAGTGGAAATTATCCAAAGAACGAACAACGGTGAGACTGTACCAAAATCACGAAAGTATTTATTCTAATTCCAATTTCATCAACTTTAGGGAAATGATCTTGAAAAACAAAAATGTTGTCGTAGTGCCCTTATATCCGATGAATCAGATGGTACCTTAGATCATCACAAATCTATGGCTTTTTGATAGCCATATTCTCTACCACTCTCCATCAGAACTTGATGGTAAGATTTTTCTTCCATATCCATATTTTCACCTGGGTTCTCCTATATGGAAACCCATTGATGAGTTACTTTGGGTAATTGTTACATTTCATACCTTAGTTTTTAAAATTTAATTTTGAGTATTACTTTTTACGATGTGGGTTTCTATAAATAGTAAACTATTTATAACCCCGACGAATTTCGAGGGCGAAATTCATTTTAAGGGGGGTAGAATGTAACACCCCGTGATTTTATGAAAAATATTCTTTTAATTTCATTGATGTCTTGTGTTATAAGCTACAACAAGATTACCTTGCACTATATGCAACACCATATGACCTTGCAGTATACACAACACTATTCTTGGATCATGTTACAAACAATTTTGATAGTAGTTATTCTACGAAACATTGAGTGTGAATATATATATATATATATATTCAATGTATAAATGAAATATGGTCATATTATGTTATAAGAAACAATATAGGAGTCTTGCACAACACGCAACCCTGACTTGGCTTGCATTACACGCAATCACGACCTTCCTCGATAGCGTGTGTTGTACGCAATACCAGGTTTCACTAAACAACGATATATGGTTATAATGTTGTTATGAACTAGCCGTTATGAATATTATCAACTAAATTTTGAATTTTATAACATTATTATTCACCTTACACATTTTCTAGAACAAGGTATGAGAACAAAATCAATTTTTTGAGTAAAATAAGTATTTTTCAAAAAATGTAGTTTTGCCTCCTTTTGATGGCGCACCCACTTTAAATCTTGTTTTTGAAATATCTATAAGTTCAATTTGACAAAATAAAATTCTTCTTTGGAATCCGGATATAGAAATTTACTTTGGATAAATTTTTCATATTATTCTGATAACTTTCATATTTTAATGAATAGTAAAAACACGCTACATTTTAATTAAAAACAATTTTTTTTTCATTACAATAATTTATATGGTTAGATTATATTTTTAATTGGTTTTAAAGTTTAATTAGAATATATTTTTACCATTTAATACAATGTTGTTCATTGGAATTAATTTCACTTTGAAATTGGATATAAACAATTATCAATCTTTTGATTGTTTTTGTTTCTTAAAAACACGCTATTTGTTTTGATAATGGGAATTAAATTTAAAATTAATTAATTCCACTTATATGTTATGAATTTGGAAAAATAGAAATAAATTTTTAATTCGAAATATCAAATAATTCTCAGGCTGAATTTTTGGTATTTTTCTGAAAAACTTCAATTTTCGATGAATAGTGAAACCACTTAGTGGTAGTTAAAAAACCGACTTTTTTTTAATTTAAATTAAATTTTACTACTTCTGTGAATTGAATTTATAAAATCCTAGAGACACGGTTAATATCAAGGACTAAAATGTGGTTCAGTGAGATGAAAATAATTTTTGGTGAATAGTAACTTTTTACTTTTATTTACCAAGGTTAAAAGTAAATAGGATAATTAAGGGTAAAAATGATATTATTATTACCCTAACACATGTACTAATTATATTGGATAAGTTTAATTAGACCAAAAACAACCTTAGTAATAAAATATGACCATTTAGGCCCACTTGGATTAGATTAGGACACTTAATATTAATTTATTTAAAGAAGGGTTAAAATAGTTAAAATCAATGTTTAATAAGTAAATCATTTTTAATATAGGATTATACATAAGATAAATTCAACTACAAATATTAATTAGAAATATAAAACTATTTCCTAAATAATGGTATTTTATTTATAATTTTTAGACATTAAATAATTTATTTTATTTATGACACAATGATGATGCATTAATTATCTTATTAATGAAATATTGACATAATTGATGTTATAAATACCCAAATAAATGTAATTTGAGACTTTTATGAATTTAAATAATTTTCTAGGTTAATATGACATGTTATTTTTGATTTAATTAACTTTTTTCTAACTAATCATCCTGTTATGAGTTTCAAAAAAATCAATTACAAAATAGTGTCAAAATTGATATAAAATAGTTTTTAAAACAAATATTATATTATTAATTTTTATTTTATTCCTAAAAATCTAAGGTTTGGCCAAATGACTTAGATAATGTTATATATATTAATAATAAACAACTTGGGATTCGTTTGGCTTGTTATAGTAAGTTTTTTAACCTTATAGTGTAAGAAAACAAGAAGACACGGTAAAAGTAAAATTATTTAACTTAAGGTTAAATATAAATGATAAGGTTAAAATAGAAACCTAAAATTGTTTGAATTTTATTGGATGAGAGGACTTAGACCCATCCCCACATTAGCTTCTAAATAAATCAATTTGGAGCTATTAAAAACTGAACATGATTTTATAATAAAATAATATTTTTAGTTTTTCCAAATGTGCCCCTCTCCTCCCTTATAAAAGGGCACCTCCTCCCTCTCTTCCTCACACCACTTTTAGCCTTAAATCTCGGACAACCCCTGCCAAATTCTCTTCTCCACTTCCATAGAAACATCCTAGAGGTTATGGACTTCTTAAAAGACCAATTTTAGTGCCCTAATATGAGGTCTCAAAGAGGCGCTTCAAAGAAGAGGTAATGTTCGTTACCGATTCTTTCAACTCTATTTCTTCTTCCACTTATTCTTATTTAGTTGTTTCATTATAAAGTAAAAAAATCAGTATAACTTATATACTTATAAGTTATTATAAGTATGAAACAACCCTATTTCACCATTTATCCATCCTACGGAAAATGAAATCACCGCGCGTGCGTACGTACGGAATACCGTCTCCACGCCGTGGTGTAATCTGTTTTCGACCACCACATTACTTGGATGGGTTTAATGGTGTAAATAAATAACTATATATGATTATTTCAAAGTGATATTTATTCTGAAATATTATAAATACACTTCAATACAATTCCACGATCATGGGAATGATATCATCGCTCGTGCATACGTACAGAATACTGTCTCCACGACGCGATGAGATTCATTCTCCATGTTAACCATTAATGAAAGATTATAAATTATATATAATAATTAATAATGAAATATATGACATAATAATGATACTGGATTTTTTATATATATGTATGTCATCTACTTAATTCCATTCAATTCAATAAGGAAACGAAAACAGCGTTCATGCGTACGTACGACCTACTGTCTCCATGAACGGTGTATTTCATTCCATTTATCGATCTGTCATAAATATATGTATATGATGAATATATATTACATATAAATAATGTTTTACATTCTGGAATTAAGTAAATCATGATATATGTAATAATATTAAGAACAACAAGTCGAAACACGTACGATAAATGAAATGATTTTACCCAAAACGCTGCTTTTACATCGAATTTACAAAAGAACAGGTAATATAAAGTCATAAGTGAACTATATATGATATCATAACAATGAATATGATTCTGTAATAAGTCAATGACATTATTTAAATCATTATACAGGAGGTTCAGATACGTACCAAGCATATCGGACCTAAGGTAAGGGATAAATTTTCCAATTTCGTTCTTATCCAAGACTGTTTATTCGTAAGTATTAATTGGGGTTATTGTTCTCATCCATGTCCATGTTTCCTAAAATTGGTTTCATGTATGTTTAATGTAATTTTTACCCATTTATGACTTTTACTACATGGTATGTATGGAATCTTTCTTTTACGAGGTACTTTTTGACTTTTCCAGCAAAAGTACGAGAAGAATGTTTTTTAAACTTATACGACATGAACAGATTTTGACAATTTCATAACACATTATTCTCATGAAGCTTCCTCTACAAGATTTCATGATTATTTTCAACAAAATAATTTTATTTTAAAATTGAATGAAAATTTCAGAAAAGAAAATTATTTTGAAGAAGAAAGGATATTTTCCTCAAGAATTCATTTCAAGTGTTTTATCAAAACCATTTTCCATCTAAGATGAAATTATTTCATATGTGTACGTTTCAAGTTTAATGTCTCTATGATTTACACCGTTTCACTTTTCTTATGATGAAATGTCAATTTGTTTTATATGGATTATGAGATGATGGGATGATGTTTATGAAACCCATTTTATTCTTTCAGTTATGATGAATGTTTCAAGTTTATTTTGTGGCACAAGTAAGAATGATTTCATTATGAGATGGGTGGGACTTATATATCACTCCAATGCATTGGGAAAAGATTTATATCTCATGAGATATACATGGATGGAATGGAAAGTTAAACCGGTTCAGTAATACAAGACTGGAACGAGGAGTGAACTGGATTTAGAAAGGGACTTTGTCCACTAAGATGATCTTGGAAGCAATTCCTTGGCTACTATGGAAATCATAACAAGTGCTGAATGGTTTCCAAAATTACATGTTTTATTCCCATTCTATTTTATCGTGATTTATGTTCCTTTATGATAAATGCCTTACGTACTTCCAAGATTTATGTCTTTTCTCAAGGTTTTAATGTTTATATTTCATGTTCATGTTTTTGCTTTCAAATGTTTATGGATTGTTTTATGTTCTCTATGTTTGCCCTTACTGAGCATTTGAGCTCACACTTTTTATGTTTTATTTTCCCCAGGAAATAAAGAAAGTTTTTAGGTAAGGAAACAAAAAGGGGAAGATCGTTATGGGAGATGTTGAAGATCTTTCAACCTGATTTGATGTTTATATTCTGAGTTTCCAAAGACACTAAACTATTACAGTCCTAGTGTGTCTGTTTTTGTTATGTATTAAGTATTCCTCAAAAGTAATGTAATGTCCATGTACGTCAAGTTTCGGGTCTTTACACATGGGTTTATGGTTTTGTGGCTGTTAACCTTTTCTGAATCACCCACTTTATTTTAATCAATTGTCTCTACCACTTTAAAATTATTTATGATTTTATTCCATGTCCAAACATCCACTTCACACCGATGTTCTTATATGTGGAGGCCTAGTTATGAGTTAATTTAGGTAACCTTTATGTTTTTAAATCTTCCCTTTTAATGGAAGTTTTATTATTCATTTGTGTGATGTGGGTTTCTATAAATGAATTTTCAAATTTCAAACCTTTAATGATCGACATGAATTTCAAGGGTGAAATTCATTTTAAGGGGGGTAGAATGAAACACCCCATGATTTTGTGATTATTTTTAATATTAATTTTTAATTTTTAGATATTTTTAATTATATGAAACTTCAATTTTATCTTATGTTACACAAAATAATAAGTTTCTTTGATAGCGTGCATGACATGCGACACTAAGGTTTAGTGAACAATAAATAATATTTTTTAAAATATGACCATTATAACCTAGACATTAAATTAGAAAGTATGAATAATATTAACTAATTTATGAAAAATTCATATAAATTTCATACTCAATATAAATTTATTTATAAATTCTAAGTAAATAATCAATTAACTTTTAGTAAAGTAATTACACTCATCAAAAATATGTTTCCTTCAAAAATGATTTTTATTGTTTATTATGAAAAAATATTATAATTAATTTATATATATTTTAGAAATTTTATATGATAAAATAAATTTTTTTTTTCTGAAATATTCATATTGAAATAAACTTATGCTAAAATGTTGAGATTTTTTTTGGAAATTATTAATTTTTTAGTGAATAGTAAAAAATAATGTTGCTTGCAAAAATATCATTTATTTAAAAAAAATCAATTACTTTAAATTAACAATTATTATTTAAATTACCATAAGTATTATTTAGTTATATTTAATCCACTTAATTACTTTTTGAATCAATTTTGTGTTGGATTTTAATATAAGTTTATTTTTTGGATTAAAAAGGATTTTTCCCTCAAAACTCTTTTAATGTGAATACTGTTTCTCCAATTTAATGAATTAAAATAATACCCAATGTGGAATTTTTTAAAATAAATTGTTGATTATATATTAGTAAATTTTAATTTATATTCATACAATGATTGTTCTTAGTTTAAATTTTGATAATTTCATGAAAAGATTATTTTTTGATGAATTGTGAAAAATACAGAATTTTAATTGAAAACCTATTTTACATTTAAATTATTTATTAAGCTAATTTATATTTTAAATTAATTTTAATTTATTATTAGTTCAATTATATATCTTTTAATCCAATTTAGGCTATTTTTATTAATTTTATATTGAAATTGGATATTAAAACTATTTAAACTTTTGAACATTTTCTCTTCGAAAAACCGCTTTCTCTTCACGCCTGCGTGATTAATTTTAATTTTTTTTCCACTTATATGAATTTAATTTGAAATAATAGACTGATTATTTGGAATAATAATAATTTATATTATCTATTTATTTAAACTTAATTTTTTACCAAAATTAATAGGGAAAACAATAAAAATTAATTACCACGGTTAAGGTAAAAATGGGGTTCAAAGGGTTTAAACTAAAACGATAATGACTAAATGAACGAAAAAATTGTATAAAATATATTTTATTTCTATATTTAGAACCTATAATGTGTTAGTATTGATAATAATCCTTTTTTGAGACCTTTTTCATGACAAAAATTTGGGTACACGTTTTTCTTTCAAAAAATTACCTGCATACCACTCACCTCATTTATAAAAGGCCAAACCTCTCCTCTCTTATCCACACATTAAAATCCTTTTTCTTCACCCAATTAATTACCATATTACTTCCAAATTTTCATAATATCATCCTAGAATCATTATTTTTTGTATGAATCCAAACTAGGAAGGCTTTTGTTTCAAAACTAAGGAGGTTACCTGAAGAAGAGGTAACATTCTTCAACGAGCAGTTTTATTTTATTTCTTCGTAATACTCCATAAAATATAATTAAAACATGATGATATAATAAAGTAAGTATATTAAATGTAAATATTTTTTATTTTAATTCTATGAACCAAAATTATCTCTAATTCGATCAAATGGGCTGTGAAATAATCATTCGTGTGTACAGTGGACCACCTCCTCGTAAACCGATGTCATTCATTTTTCCACTACATCCTATCACAGTTGAGTATGATGATGTATATAAAGCACATATATGATATATATATATATATATAATTATTATACCTTTGGATTAATTATATCATATATAATGTTTTTACTTTCTATTATATAGGGTATACAATAAAGTCGCTCGTGTGTATGGCTGATAACCACCTCGTGAAGAGATGCGATTCATTTTCACTAACATTTTACATGGAAGATAATAATGATAAATATATGTGTTATAAATGAATTAATTATTATATTAATTTAATATTTTTAATTATTAAAATATAATATATCATTTTATTTCTTACCTTTTTTACTCATTGAAAGATGATAATGTTGTTCACATACGTGTGGACTACCACCTTCATGAAGCAATGTGACTCTCTTTTCACCACCACACCATTTGGATGATATGTATAAATATATTTTAATAAATAATATTATATTTATGATATTATTATTATTATATAAAAATAATATATTACTTACCCTCTTTTCCATAATGATCATTGAAAAATGGAAATTTTACTCTTGCTTACGTACGACCTACCATCTCCATGATTGTAATGTAATTCATTTTACAAAACCATATTTCATGTTTAGAATTAAAAGTAAAATGATATATAAATATGATAATTATTTCATGATTATTATTATTTAGATTGTTTATTGATTATAAAAGTAATAGGGCTATAAATAAAAAATCAAAACATATACGAAAAAACAAAACAATTATTACCCAAAATGTGAATTTAACATGGAATTGTTAATAAAAACATTATAAAAGGATATAAATAAATAATACATGATAATATATATGTATATTTGGTTTTGTAATATATTTATAATAAGATCATATTTATTATAAAGGAGTGTTGAATGAGTATTAAGGAATTTGAGACTTACGGTAAGGGGTCCCAAGTATATTTTTTATTTCTAGGAGAAAAAGGTAAATTCACCATCGTTTCTTTTTTGTAGTGTATATAATGACCCTTTGAAATATTCTATCATTAATATAATTATTTTAATGATATTTCAGGTTTCATTGGATGTTATGATTTTTTTGGGTTTATGATTCAATATATTACTAAAGCAGTAAGAGATTTTTATCTCACTTTTTTTTTCTGTGAGACAGATGCCATATTCACCATATTTTTCTTTTATGTGGTGTATATACTTCCCATGAATTTATTTTATGATTAACGTAATTATAATTTTTGGTACTTATATATCCATTTTAGTATCTATCTTTCACGGTTCTTATGGTTCAAAAGTTACCAAATCTGTAAGGTATTTTTTCTCAATTTTTATTATTTGAGATATTTGATTATGTTATGAACCTATGTTCTTATACTAGGTGTCTATTGAACCTTTGACATGAAATATAATGAATTTATTTATACTCATCATATTTTATGTTTAATTTAATCATTTAACTTCAAGGGGATTACATTTCAAAGTTACTAAAGTGGTAATGATTTTATGTTGCAATCTCATCATTTACCGAGATTGTTTATGATTTTGTTTAGGATGGTAGAATATTAATAAAAATATCTCAAGGAACTCATGAATTTTATTCTATTATGTTTATGTTATGATAATACATATTTTCACTTCTTTTTCCTCTCTTTATGTACTCATTAATAAAAAATATATTTTTTAATAAAAATCATCTTTTCGGTTGAAAAACCTTTTTCTTCCAAAATGAAGGTTTCTAAAAAAATTTCAAAAATGATTTTAATATTTTTTAAATTATTTTTAAATAAATTTTTACCCATTTTAACCTTTTAAAAAACATTTTAAAATGAATATTCATGTTTTTTTAAAAAAAAAATGCTTGTTTGGTTTTATCGAAAATGTAAAAGAAATAATTGTTGACATCATGAATGAAATTTACAGCCACCATAAACATTATTTTTATTTTAATATTACTTTATAATATTTAAATTTTATTTTCATAGAAAAATATTGTCTAAATATTTTATGTTTTGATAAGTGTTTTCCAAAGAGGAATTTTATTTTCCTCAAGAAATGTTCTAAGTTGTCTTTTAAAATCATTTTCCATATAAGATGACATCCTTTTATGTATCCTATTATTTATCAGGGATATGAACCAAGGGTAATATTATTATTCTTTCTCTTCATGGTTTATGTTGAAAAAATGTTTATGAAATCCGTTTCTATTGCATCAGTTATACTATGATAAAATTCTTATGAAACCCACTTATTTTTCCACAGGTTATGCTATGATGAAATGATTAATTTATTTTGAAACCTCTCTCTTCTACATAGGTTATTATATAATTAATTGTTTATTAAACTCGTTTTATTTCATGGATTATGATATAATTAATGTTTTATGATCTTGTAGAACACATATGTATGATTTTCATTCTGTGATGGGTGATACCTATATCTCTCTCCAATGAATTGGGTAATGATTAATGTTATATGAGTTAAAAGGGTACACTAGATGTTATCCCAAGCCTAAAAAAGGGTACATGATAGGTCATCCTAATCCTGAAGTAGGTACATAGGTGTCGATCCCAAGCCTAACATGTTATGAATTTCTTGGTAGGTATCATTGACATAAGATGTTTATTTCTTATGGGTATGCCACAATTCCACATATTATGCCAATGTTATTATATCATAAATCATATTCATTCATTTCCTTATGATTCTTGTCTTATAAACTACCAATATTTGTTCTATGAATCAATATTATGATATTTTATATATACGATATATTATTCATAAGTTATTCTCATACCCTTGTAATGACATTATGTTTATGTATTTCCCTTTTTTACCCTTACTAATCATCCAAGATCATCCTTTATTATGTTCACCTTCCCTAGGTTATGAAGAAAGGCTATAAGTAGGGTATTTCTATAACGATTAATTAATGGTAAGATATTTTTGGTATAAATTTAATATCTTTCATGAAATAATTATATGGTGTTCCAAGTCTCAAAATACATTAATCTATTACATTCCTCAGGTGTGTTTTTGTGTAATGTAATGAATATTCATCTAAAAATATGTAATATCCATGTATTAAAATAATGGGTCATTATACTTGGGGATTGCAAACATGGAAACGTGCTCTAAGGGAAATAAAATGGCCAGTGTTTCATGGGAATTTCAAACTAGATGTGGGTATTTAGGTGGGTGGAAGTGATCACTTTTTATAGATGAAAAAGAAGGGGGTTTACATGGAAACAAATGTTAGAAAAGGGGTAATAATTTAATGAAATGGGGGTTGGGTTGGTTAGGTGAGTTAGGTGAAGAAGTTTTTTTTTTGATAAAATTGGGATTGAATTGATTACCTGATAATGGTATTTTAGAAGGTCCAAGTGCCAAGTTGATTTAGTAAAATTTGAGCCACATTAGATTATCCATTTTGACACTTATTAATCTTCATTAAATATCAATCATGTTAATTATTTTATCACTAAAAAGTTCATATGACCATTATTTCCAAATTTTGATGTCATAAATACAAATTTGGGATCCATTTAACCAAATTATATTTTTAAATATGATAAAATTATTTTTTAAATTTAAATATTTAATGTATAGAAAAAATCAATTTTGATAAAAAATGAAGTTTCAACCATTTGTTGTTCTTAATTATATTTAAATTGAATTTAAAATTAAATGAGTATGAATTTATTTTAATTTAATCTTAATCATCATATTACAATGATTATTTACAAGTGATCAATTTAATTTATTTAGATATTATTTTTATAAAAAATAATTTTAATATATGCATGCATACTTTTTTAAGGAAAAAATGGATCTTTAAGCCCTTAATATATTTATTACTTGCCTAGTAATAACTATAGGATGATTTTTTACTTATTTTATTATATATATTATTATCACTTTTCATTGAAATCATTATTTATTCACAATAAAATAAACTTTATGGCATATCAAAATGATAATTTAAAAAAAATATTTTTAAGAATAAAATGGTTTTCTATTTATTTAGCTATACAAATTTATTTTTTCAATGGATTACCATTATTAATATTTTGTTAATTATAGATAAATTTTATAATTCAGTTACCCCTATTTATACTAGCTCATTCTATGATAACTTTATAGTGGTTATATTAATTTTAATAAAATTTGTTGCAATTTTTTGGTTCAGTGATTCATGTGGATAAAGATATCAATCACATTGTATTTATTTAATGGAAGGATATATATAGTAAAATATTGGGGTATTACAAATGGGTTTTGTTAGGTGGTGAGTGGCATGAAATTTCTATCATGTGTATGGGAGCAATTGGAAACATCTAAATTTCTACAGAGAAACAATACTCAATTAAGTAAAGCCTTGGTAGTTTAGGAG
The DNA here is from genome assembly GCA_963277665.1 of Viscum album. Classification (NCBI taxonomy): domain Eukaryota; kingdom Viridiplantae; phylum Streptophyta; class Magnoliopsida; order Santalales; family Viscaceae; genus Viscum; species Viscum album. Next base: position 36,382,008 of record OY728127.1, on the reverse strand, counting down.
TATCATAATGACTTTTCACTAAACAATAAGGGAGGATTACTGCACACAAATTCTTTTTTTATATACTCCATCATAAAATTCAACCAATGGCAATTGAAAAATCAATTGAGGAGAATTTCTTTAATCAATTAATTAGAAGACATGTAAAATCACTTTTAAGGCTATGATAGCATTGAAAAAGTAAACCCAACCCCAAAACCATAACTTTATTAATAATTCTATATTTAATTATTAGTTTTATTTCTTACTTTATTTTCAAGAATCATAAACATATAACACCACATTTTTTGACTAAAAATGAAAATTGATTTTTATGCACTCCTCTCTATAGATAACCCCAGGGTTAAATGTACTACTATAATTCAAACCTAGGAGTAATAATTTATTTTTCCACACCCCACAACATGTGTTCATAATGTTACATAGGGAAAGGATATTAATGGTTTTTCTATTGTTCATGATTATAATCTAGGAGGATTTTTGTGACCTCAGCAAACATTGTAATAAAAAATAAGCAAGGTTTAGTGCATCAGGTGCATATGAACATTACCATCCATGCTCCTTGGATTATCCCATTTGGGTTAACCATTTAAAATCTATTATGTCCCATTTTTATTGATTTTATTATTTATATTCATTTCATGATATAATAAATAGAGAGATTTGATCCTAATAACTATAGAACAATATCATAGACAATTGTAAATTAAAATGGACACAACCTGATTAACCATCCCTCATGGTATAAACATTTTTTTAGACCAATAGATATGGATAATTCTTAGTGTTAGGTACCCAATTCGTGATGTGATATTTTAGTATGAATTATATCAGAAACTCCAAGAGTTAGGATACTAGAAGAATAATATTGAGTTTATCCATATGATGGATTGAAGAAATATTTATCCACTCAACCATATAAGATTCATATCTATTATGATTGAGATCGTATCTTACCTATATATATAAGGGGTGAGAATAATTCTAAACATGACTTATATATTAGTGAAATATGGTTCTTAGAAAACTAATTGATATGATGGAATTAAAATAGATCATTATGTTAGTGCGGGAAAATTTAATAGAAATTCTTATTAACGGAAAGTAAAACATGATACTAATTTGATAAAATATTTATTTATATATTATTAAAAAAATTATCATGTAACATAACCATGAGATAAAACATTACAAAATGAGAATCTTAATGTATGTGGCTTCATAGACTAGTATTAAAACTTACGAATTTTTCCTGAGAAAGAAAAATTATATGTGTTATTTCTACTCCATCATGTTTAACCAAATGTTAATGTTTTCAAAAAATGAATATATATGATTAAGATATTAATATACTGATTAATTCTAGGTTTCTAAAGAATTATATGAAATATTGACAAATTAATTTCAGTATTTGCACATAATTTCAATATAATTGGATATGCTAATAACTTGGAGAGACTGTAGGTTCTAACTAAAGATTTTTTGGCTATTGAATTATTTATGTTTCCATCATTGGTAATTTTATGAAAATTTTAATTAGTTTCAATATTGTTTTACCTGATAATTTTTAATTATTTAATATAGATGAACTTGGAAGGATATTTTTATGTTTTAGTGCTCTATTGATATTACAAGTGGGTAAATGTTTAAACCAAAAGAAGAAAAGTTAGGTATAAATTCCAAAATTGTTTCTTTAAAAATTAAATAATGTTTATTAAATCATAATGGAAGAGTCTATATAGATTAATATTTTTCCATATAATATAATTTTCTTGGATAATTGTAGGAGAATAGAAACTACTTGAAAATTCCATGTCCGGTATCAGTGTTATGGAAATAAATACATCGATTTTAAAAGGATATATAAAACAAAATTTATGTTTTAAAAGTTTTGTAAATATATAGAAATTAAAAATTAAGGGAATATCCAAAATTTCTTATAGTTTTTATTTAAAATATGAAACAAACGGGTACTAAATCATGGAATTGAATGGAAAGGAAAATTCTATGCTTAGTTCGATCTATGTAAATGATGGTATTTTAATCTCATATCTCTTATATGTTAAGATGATTTTTTTATTAAAAAAGTATTTTTGTAAATAATATTAAATGATGGTTATATTATACATGTTTTATGATTCAATAGTATCTATACCATATTTAAACATAAGGTATGGATAACTGGGATTTTTATCCATGATAAAAGGGTTTATCTTGAATTTTCTTAAAATATAAGTATTTTTATCCCACCATCAGGGATGAATTTTAAATAATGAAGTATTATTTTCTAGAATAATCATCCAACACATAGAATACAATATTTTTTTATAGATACAATATTCTGAAGAGAATATAATGTTGAATGGACTACTAGGGGTATTATTTGAACTTTTAAAGTTTAGAGTTACAAATAAATAATTATAATAGTTAGAATATTAATTGAATGACACTTACCATATTAAAAGGTTTAGGGTATATCAATAAAATATTAATGTAAATAGTTACATTAGTTACCAAAATAATTTTTGGGAAATTTTTGATGGGAAAGGTTCCCTAGATGACGATGGTTATTAGAATATAAAGAGTTACATATAGCCAATAGAAGTTTTAAAAATTGTAACATCGACTATTATGAATATTGTTAGGTTCCGGGGCCCGTAGTTGAAGCTGGTGGGCTTGGGATTTAAACATTTTCATTGACAGGACAACAGAACTTGTCATCGTTATTGAACCGATCCCCAGAGAGGTCTGAGGATCTCGCATAAATTATAAGGAGAACAAAATTAAAATGAAAACATACTCGTTTCAAATCTGAAGGCATGGTCGATTGCAACTAGTCGACGACGATCGTCACTTGAATGATCCAAAGTATGATCCCTCTAGATCATCCACACACACTCCAAAAATCTTTTGGAACGTCAGTTGTCAAACTCTGGGTGCTAGCGTGGCGATCCGACGATGCTTTCGACGTCCCAAAGATCACTGCATCGAGAAGACTTCCATGCATGAGAGAGATCTTGATCCGATCTTCTTGGATCGAGAGCTTCTCTCTCTAGAGAGAAGGAGGAGAGAGAGGCTCTGAACTTTCATTCTATAAAATGAATGAATAGTGATTTGCACACCAAATAGAGAGAGCCTCCTCTCTTATGTATAGAGACGTTGATAAATACCCGATAGGGTTCCCTGGCCCCCATTTATTTCAACTTTCACTAAATAAATAATTTTGAAAAACTTAATTGCGCCAATATTATTCATTATTTTATCACATACTTGTAATATATATATATATAATATTATGTGATAAAAGTGAGTCATTTAACTCAACTCGCTATCCCGCTTAATATTAAACAAACCTTGAATATTAAAATAATATCTGTTCTGTTAATATTTTTCTCGTATTTACTAAACTTTTAAATACATTAAATAAATTCAATCCCAAATATTCATAACTTGAATATTAATTAATTTATTTAATTCATCGGTGATCTAAAACACGGAAAACGCTCAAACCCCGTGGCAGGGCCGACTATGTCCATATACCTATTCAACTGAATATGGAGGATTCTTGAATACACTATTATGTGTGACCCTATAGGCCCTTATCTCGATAGCAGTGAATAAAATCCATAGATCAAGAGCAGAGTCTAGAAACTCATCGTGGCCCCTAAAGAGATAAGGATAGTCATAGAAACCACTACCATCCTACGAACACTGATTGTTTACTATAATCTCTTTGTGATTAAATATCTCATAAAGCAGGACACACTCTTGTGTCATCGTCCTTATCTTGCTTTATTATTTGGTGATCTATCCAGATGAATTTTTCTTTCTACTACTTTGGCTAAAGACTTATGAAGGCAGCACCACCCTGATCAACTAGGCCTGAGATATACAACATCCTGAACTTGGAAGCGACAAATCCTTACTTGACCATTCAGCTGGCGTCATACCACCAACGACGCACCCAACACAAACTACCTCTCCATGACATCACTACCATGGTTTTCGTCCTGCATCAAAGTAAGCAATCAAATGATATACATTGATAATGGTCTCATGTCAGGAGACCAATACACATGTCCGTAGATAGGAAAACCCAATGACACCCAAAACATGTAGTGTTCCTATTGGCGGGTATGTCCTCATGATCTCACTACTAGAGATCACCAAGTTCGAACTTCATGAGAAGTCTCAATGCTTATGAGCCCCCAACACCTAATATTCGGACATATACTGTGTCCAGTCAGTAATATGTATCTAGACTATAGCACATATATTTAAGATCAATGTCATTGTATCTCGAGGATCTCATTATAGCTTGGGATCTGCTATAACCTCTCGACATGACAATTAACCTTTGGACATTACCATTAATATAGTGGATTTAGAAAATTCTACACTATAATGCTAAGATAACATCAGGCATATCTAACTATACACATGATATGGTAATCAAAAGGTACTACATAGCTGGGTCTAGGGAACCCACTATTTCAACAAATATAAATAGTTTTAAAACTATATTCAAAGAGTTGAACATTAGTAATTTGATTCTTCATTCTCACTATTTTGAAAAATGGATTACTTTAAAGATGTTTCTCACTAAAAAGTTTTGTAAGAGGGTTTTATCAAATGGACACATAAAGATGAGGTAGGAATTATATTAATGTGTAATGAGTTTAATAAAACACCGAAATTTCATCAAACATATGGTTGATCTAGTAGTCTATTATATTTAATATTCTAATAGATAAACTTATATATGGTTTTATTTACATTATTGAAAGAGTTTTTGAATATAAAATATATCATTCTATAAATAAGAAAATATCCACATTATTATTCTTTCATGATTCATTCATATACTAATGAAGTAAAATAATTACTGACCTATCAATGTGCCAATTTGAGTTATCCCTAACTGATGTTTCTCATAGCGTATTATAGGTTGTGATGAAATTTTTTGGTTAACTTGAGTGAAATTCATCTATTAAGATACAAAATATGATCATGAAGAACAAAACATGTTTTGTGCACTAGATGATCCATGATGTATACCACATGAAGTATTATACACTATGTCTTTAGTAAACCAGGGGTGCACGTTTCATATTATAATTTAAAAACATAAAGTTAGAGAGATAAATAGTATGACAACCTTTATATAATTATTCCTTAATTAAATAAGTTTTGAGGCTTATCTAAGTAATGGTTGGTTGGGTACGTTGCTGATCATGTCATCAGTTAGAGATTTAGTAGGATATATTTTTTTCCTATCATATGACTACTACGAAATTTGGGATCTTAATTTATAGAGATTTAGGCAGCGTATGATGGCACCTAGATAAGACATATAATGTACTTGTGTTTTGAGTTAGGGTTATGTGATGTGCTCATCCATAAAGGTGAATGACATGTGCTGTATTCATCAACATGATCAACATATACTTAGATAATAGAGAATATATGAGGATTATATATGGGATTGAGATAATTAATGTCCCATGGTTAATTGATGTCTTGGAAGAAGGGATTATAAATTCATTCTTGGATATGATGTAGCTGGTGGACCAGTATATAAAGATACATGTGTATGATGGAGACCACAATCGATCCCATTATAGATTAAGCACACATGATATTTTTATATAGGCCCCTCTTTTCTTACATTTGTGGGATTGGGATTTAATATTCTTTTTCCAATGCTACAGAGGATTTTGGGGACACACTTTCTAATTTAATAAATTGGGATCTATTTTTTACTCAGAGAGCTTCTATAAAATATTTTTAGAGTTTATCTGAAAAGATTTTTGGATAATAATTAACATGATATTACATATAATGTGATATAAGGTGATGTTAATGATATATTTAAAAAAGTTTTTTTGGATTATATTCTAAACGGTTTAATATATGTCTTGAGAAGATATTATATATGATACTATATAAAGTTAAATGACACTAAGTCATTAAGGCATTAGTGCAAGTGGGAGATTGGTTGAGAGATGCCCTAAATATAATATAAAGAATATGTTGTTTTTCGATATATCTTATATTATGATATTAGTATGTCAAAATCTATGAAGTAAATTTTTTTATATATATCATTTCATACAATATAAGATATCATATGGGACTTATTTTCCAGTTATAGTGTTTTACTATGGCTTATCATAGAGTAGTGAATCATATAGTAAAATTTTCACAAACACCCTATGATCAAAATTGTAACAAAATAATAAAATTTTTCATTTTTTATCTATTAAAATAATTTATTTTTTTATTTTTAATGATTCATATGAAAAAACACATGGTATAATTGATGCATTCATATGATAAATTCTTGTAACAAATGAAGGATTTAGTTGAACTTTTCATAATGTTAGAGTAAATTCCAAGAGGAATATGAAATTTTCTAAGGGTTATATAAATAGACTGAACCATTGATATAGTGATCAAAATAATATAAATTATCTAAAACCAAAATATATCATCTCCCTTCTATCTTCACCTCCAGAGGCACTAACATTTAGTAATAATAGAAGGTTATTCAATATATATTTTGGGATATTCATGTTGGCCCATAAACAAAACATTAAGTAGGGAGTATTTTGGATACCTATTAGAGATAATCATCAATCACATAATAAATGATAGTTTTTTTAATATATTTTGGGATAGGTACAAATAATGTAGAGACCTGAATCTTGACATACATGGATATTACATTACTTTTGCAGAATACTTAATACACAACAAAAATAGACACACAAGGACCATAATAGTTTAGTGTCTTTGGAAACTTGGAATATAATATTCTAATCGTGGTGAAAGATCTTCAACATCTCCCATAAAGATCTTCCCCTTTTGTTTTCTTACCTAAAACCTTTCTTTATATCCTGGGGAAAAGAAAACATAAAAAGGGTGAGCTCAAATTCTCAGTAAGGGTAAAAATGGACAAAATAAAACAAACCATGTACATTTGAACATAAAAACATGAACCTAATGTTTAAACATCGAAATCTTGATAAATGACATAAAACATGGCAGTACATAAGGCATAGATCATAATAGAACATCAATCATGAACAAATATCTTGTAAATAAAACTTGTAATTGTGGAAAAAAATTAATCACATGATATGATTTCCATATTAGCCAAGACATTGCTTCCAAGACCATCTTAGTGGACAAAGTCCCTTTCTGAATCGAGTTCACTCCTCGTTCCAGTCTTGTAACACTGAACCAGATTAACTTACTGTTCCAGCCATGTCTATATCATGAGATATAAATCTTTACCCAATGCATTGGAGGGAGATATAAGTCCCACCCATCTCATATTTAAATCATTCTTTCATGTGCCACAACATAAACATAAATCATTCATCATAACCCAAAGAATAAAATGGGTTTCATAAACATCATCCCATCATAACATAATCCATATAAAACAAATGGATATATTTTCATCACAAGAAAAGTGGAACCATATAAATCATAGATACATTATACTTGAAACATACACATATGAAATAATGTCATTTTATATGGAAAATTGTTTTGATAAATCACTTGAAATGAATTCTCGAGGAAAATATCCTTGCTTCTTGAAAATCATTTTCTTTTCACAAAATTACATTAAAGTTTAAAATAAAACGATTTTGTTGAAAATATTCATGAAATCTTGTAGAGTAAGCTTCATGAAAATAAGGCGTTATGAAACCGTAAAAATCCGTTCATGCCGTATAAGTTAAAAAAAACATTCCCTCGTACTTTTGTCGGGAAAAGTCAAAAAAGTACCTCATAACGTAAACAAAAGAAAGATTCCTTACATACCATATAGTAAAAGATAAAATTTGGTAAAAAGGACTTCAAACATACATAAAAACACTTTTAGAAAACATGGACATGGATGATAACAATAGCCCCAGTAAATACTTACGATTAAACAATATCGGATAAGAACGAGATTGGAAAGGTTATCCCTTACATTAGGTCCGATATGCTTCATACGTATCCGAACCTCCCGTATAATGATTTAAATAATGTCATTTACTTATTACATAATCATATTCATTGTTATGATATCATATATGGTTCACTTATGACTTTATATTACCCGATCTTTTGTAAGTTCCATGTTAAAGCAACATTTTGGGTAAAATCATTTCATTTATCGTATGTGTTTCGACTTGTTGTTCTTGATATTATTACTTATATACTGATTTAAATAATTCCAGAATGTAAAACATGATTTATATATAATATATATTCATCACATACATATATATATGATATATCGATAAATGGAATGAAATACACCATTTATGGAGACGGTAGGCCGTACGTACGCATGAACGATGTTTTCGTTTCCTTATTGAATTGAATAGGATTAAGTAGATGAGATACATATATATATAAATAAATCCAGTATCATTATTATGTCATATATTTCATGATTACTTATTATATATACTTTATAATCATTAATGAAGGGTTAACATGGAGAATAAATCTCATCGCGTCGTGGAGACGGTAGTTCGTACGTACGCACGAGCGGTGATATCATTCCCATGATCATGGAATTGTATTGAAGTGTATGTATAATATTTAAGAATCAATATCACTTTACAATAATCATATATATTTATTTATTTACACCATTATACCCATCCAAGTAAGGTGGTGGTCGAAAACAGATTACACCACGGCGTGGAGACGGTATTCCGTACGTACGCACGCGCGTTGATTTCTTTTTCCGTAGGATGGATAGAAGGTGAAATAGGGTTGTTTCATATTTATAATAACATATCAGTATATAACTAATACTTATGTTATTACTTTATAATGAGACAACTAAAGAAGAAGAAGTATAAGAAGAATGAAACTTGAGAGAATCGGAAGAAGAGATTACCTCTTCTTCGACGTACCTCTTTTAAGCCTTCTCTTAAGGAAGTAGACTTTGCCTTTTGAGAATAATAGAACCTCCAGAATGTTTCTAGGGAAGTGTAGAAGAGAAATGGGCAGGGGTTGGCCGAGCTTCAAGGCTCAAAAGGGTGTGAAGAGAAGAGGGAAGGGGTTCCCTTTTTATAAGGGAGGAGAGGGGCACCTTTGGAAAAACATAAAATATTATTTAATAATAAATTCATATTCGGTTTATAATAGCTCCAAATTTATTTATTTTGAATCTAATGTGGGTATGGGTCGCAATACTCTCAACCAATAGGTTTTAGACAATTTTATGTTTCTATTTTAACCTTATCTTTTAGATTTAACTCTAAGTTAAATAATTTAACTTTTACCACGTCTTCTTGTTTTCTTACACTATATGGTTAATAAACTTACTATAACCAGCCAAAATAACCCCAAGTGGTTCATTATTAATATATATAACCTTATCTAAGTCATTTGGCAGAACCTCAGATTTTTAGGAATATAATAACAATTAATAATATAATATTTGTTTTAAAACCTATTTTATGTCAATTTTGACACTATTTGGTAATTGATTTTTGTGAAAATCATAGAAGCATGATTAGTTCGAAAAAAGTTAATTAAATCAATAATAACATGTCATATTAACCTATAAAATTAGTGGAATTCATAAAAAGTCTCAAATTACATTTATTTGGGTATTTATAACATCAATTATGTTAATATTTCATTAAAAAGATAATTACTGCATCATCATTGTGTCATAAATATATTAAATTATTGAATGTCTAAAAATTATAAATAAAATACCATTATATAGAAAATATTTTTAGATTTATAATTAATATTTAAAGTTGAATTTTTTGTATGTATAACCTTATATTAAAAATGTTTTAGTTATTAAACTTTGATTTTATCTATTTTAACTCTTCTTTAAATAAATTAATAATAAATGTCCTAATCTAATCCAAGTGGCCCTAAATGGTCATATTTTATTCCTAAGGTTGTTTTTGGTCGAATTACATTTATACAATAGAATTAGGACATGTGGTAGGGTAATAATAATATCATTTTTACCCTTAATTATCCTATTTACTTTTAACCGTGGTAAATAAAAGTAAAAAGTTACTATTTACCAAAATATATTTTCATCTCACTGAACAACATTTTAGTCCTTAATATTAACCGTGTCTCTCGGATTTTCAAAATTCAATTCACAGAAGTTGTAAAATTTCATTTAAATGAAAATGTCAGTTTTTTAACTACCATTAAGTGGTTTCACTATTCATCGAAAATTGAAGTTTTTCAGAAAAATACCAAAAATTCAGCCTAAACATTATTTGATATTCCGAATTCAAAATTGATGTATATTTTTCCAAATTCAAAACATATAAGTGGAATTAATTAATTTTAAAATTAATTCCCTTTATCAAAACAAATAGTGTGTTTTTAAGAAACAATAACTATCAAAAGATTGATACTTGTTTATATCCAATTTCAAAGTGAAATTAATTCTAATGACCAAAATTAGATTAAATGGTAAAAATATATTCTAATTACACTTTAAAACCAATTAAAAAGATAATCTAACCATATAAATTATTGCGATGAAAAAAGTTGTTTTTAATTAAAATATAGCGTGTTTTACTATTCATTAAAATATGAAAGTTATCATAATAATATGAAAAATTTATCCAAAGTAATTTTTTATATCCTGATTCCAAAGAAGAATATTATTTTTTCAAATTGAACTTATAGACATGTCAAAAACAAGATTTAAAGTGGGTGCGCCATCAAAAGGTGGCAAAACTACATTTTTTGAAAAATACTTATTTTATCCGAAAAATTTATTTTGTTCTCATACCATGTTCTAGAAAATATGTAAGATGAATAATAATGTTATAAAATTCAAAATGTAGTTAATACTATTCATAACTTCTAGTTCATAATATTGTAACAATATATCGTTGTTTAGGGAAACCTGATATTGCGTACAACACACGCTATCGAGGAAGGTCGCGATTGCGTGTAATGCAAGCCAAGTCAGGGTTGCGTGTTGTGAAAGACTCCTTTGTTTTTTCGTATAACAGAATCCAACCATATTTCATTTATACGTTTAATATATATATATATATATATAGACTCTCAATGTTGCGTAGAATGACTACTATCAAATGAACTTGAAATTGTGTGTAACACAATCCAAGAATAGTGTTGCGTATACTGCAAGCTAATACGGTGTTGCGTATAACACAAGATAATCATGGTGTAGCATAAAAAAATGACATCAAATAAATTAAAAAGAATACATTTCATAAAATATCGGGTTGTTACACATAATGTTCTTCATTTTATTTATACATGGTTTTGGGAATCATGCATGATTATTTGAGGGAATGTGTTTCTTAATTATTTATGGTGCACAGACTATGTGTTAATAAATCCTTGAAAACCCATAAAAAATATAATATTTTTCCTCAATATGAAAATAAAATTAAATAATTTCTATATACTATTCATAAAAATCAATCGATGTACATATTATTCTTGTGACTTAAAAATGTGTCCCAAATTCAATACTATTACATAACTCAAAAAATGACCCAAAAAATCAAAGGTGGAATCTTCATTGTCAACCATATATAACCCTTTAATTCCATTAAATAACCATTATCTTTCTCAAAATAAGACATCAATTTAATTGGGTATCAATAAATTTATACACACATATTTGACTATAAGGGTTATAAATATTCTAAGTATATTTTTCAGTAGGATTTCCTCAATGAAGAAACCCTCACTCATGAGTATATACTAGTATGTGCATGTTTTAGTGTACACAAAAAGTTTTGTAGTATATAATCCATAACATTTAAACTAAATGATATGATAAATCCATTAACAAGTTTAAAATTAATAACTTCACCGTAATCATCACAAAGAATAGCATCAAAATTAATTTCAAGGAACATCTTAATCGACACATAAAGCATTAACGATATAATAATTAATATACCATAATCAATAATAAAAATAAAAGTAATAGTGATCCCCTCATTCAACACTAATACTATTTGATTAAATCACATTAAAACTTATAGTAACATATTCCAAAATTCCTAAGTCAATGATTTTAGTATTATAATGACTTACGTCGTGGGTCACCTTTCTCTTTATAGTAAAAAATGATACCTATCAAATCATCATGTTATAAATATTTTTCAACTTTTTTTCTCATATAATTATGTCTTTATTCATCATAAAATACACCTCTTGAATCATAGATACTTTAATTAGTTATAAATCTCACTCACTAATATATTTTTTAAATAAAATTGTAGTTTTTTACATTGGTTATTAAAACAAATTCTAAAAAATGAATATTATATTTCACATTAGTTTTTAAGGAACATATATGAAATATTTAAAAAATAAAATCATACAGGTCCTCCCCTATCACCCCTTCACATCAAAACCATCTTGGAAAAAACATTAATTCATTTTTTGTGAACTAAATCCACCCCCACTTTGATGATCATTATCACAATCTTCTTAGGGATGTGTGAGATATCTGAAAAAGAGAAACTATCCTAGCGATGTTTGAAATACCCGAAGATTGACGACCCCTATCATAGTTTTTAGTATTGTATTTTTTATTAAAAATTGTATATATATTTATATGTATTTAATCCCTTGTGAATAATGTTTGGTTTGGTAGTTATATTCTTTTAATTGTAAATTATTAGAGTCCCTATTTGAATAGAGGCTCTTGTTTATATTTTTTTTGTGATTTTTTCTTTTATTCGGCTCTAATTGTGAGGTTTCATGATTATGTATCTAATAAAAAATATTTATCCCTTTCTTTTTTTATGAGATGATCATTATTTATAATTTTTATTATTATAAAGAAGTAAATTATTAAACTTCAATAATTTATTTTCTAGTGTTGAATTTGATATCATGTCAGTAAATTTGTCTTAAAGCTATTGTATTTATCTAAATACATAATAGAGTGTCATCAAGTGGTTTTGAGTTGTATTTTATATTTTTTGAAATAATTTTAAATGATTTTATTATTTTTATTTTGTTTTAATGTGAGGGTATTTTCTTACTAGTTAATGTTTTCTAGACTCTGTAGTATGTGAATCTAAAGAACAATATAAACATAAATATCCACCAAATCTAAAAACATAAACATAAATATAAATAGTATATGTTCAACCACAACCAGTAAGGAATTGAACAACCAAAGTCTCATGAATATCTAGGTCCCATGAGAGGTAATCATATATTTTAGTTGGTTCTATAACAATTATAAATCCATGACTCCATATTTAATATATGTTATCTAAATTAAATGATCAAATAAAGTGGTATGCTATATAAGACAACAATATGGGTTCATATAACATACTATATATTTATAATCCTATAAAAAATTGATTAATTACATCGAGGTTTCTCATATGATCCTAGGAATTCGTGATTAGGATTAAATACCAATGGATTCAACATATTTGAGACTTTTAGTACTTGATATAACATTTGGCGAGTTCTTCAAATCCCATAAAATCTAGCTTTATGGGTGTGTTTTTTGAAAACATCCTTCATCATTCAAATGATTATTCCTAGACAAAAATGATTCAAAATAACATTATTGTATAATTATAACTTTTAATTGAAGAATTATAAGGGGTTATGGAAAATTTATAAGAAACATATGCTTTATATACAATATAAAATGTTCAAAATAAATGTTAACGTGAGCCACTAGTGAATTCCATAGATAGGGAAACGTATCTTGATGAACCCTCAACCCACACTTTTGGATCCAGTGACATATATACATATTTTTCATATATAATAAAGATTACAATGGTAACATTGGTGACCGAAATACCTATATGGCACCAGATCCACATCATCAAAACACCTCAAGTGAACATATCAATCACCATAGGCTGAAATAATCATCAATGGTTAATCACTACACATGTGGGATGCAATTTTCTCTTATTTAATAGGGAACTAGTAGCTAGGAATATTACCTTAGTAAATCCAGTTGATCTTAGTCCTGATTAGTTCAATTATACACTATTAATAAATTTGGTAAAGGGTATAACACATGGTAGGAGTAGACTATATGATATGAATAAACATGATACACGAAAACAAATTTCAATGTAACAAACTATGTAAAAATCAAGTGAGATCATATCCAAAAACCCATATGCACAATAGTTAATATTCCAAAAATAGACTAGAGACCCAAAACCAGGCTCCTTTATGTGAATACCCTCTAAAAGGTGTCAAGGATAGCCTGAGTAAAACCCATCGGATCACATATCAAGCATAGAAAAATACTCTTCACAACCCAAATGCTCCTCATACATATTTCTCCATTCCCAAGTGCTTTCTCATTGCCTAAAGCTCGAATAAATAAGTCTACACACTTCTCAATAGGGACTCATGTAGGGCATGAGTACAACAACTTATAATAAAATTTCCACCTCACCCCTAACAAGTATCATAAACTAGATTTTGTAATGAAAATAACATAAATCTTGTAGAACTTATTGTATGAATCAATGTATCACAACTCAAAATTTGGAATAATCATTTATATAGAAATGTAACACACTCCCTAGGGAGGATCCACACATGCATACCAACTTCAAGACTTAGCTCAGGATCTAAGACAATACTCTTTGGCCATCCCATATAGGATAATTTATAATTACTTGTGATAACATAAAAATGTACTCATATTCATGAACATATATGGGTATATATATGAAATTATGTTTGGGTCTTGGGGACCCATCCCAGTAATAATAATTAGTCAAATCCAATTGGGGTGATCTTGTAATATAACCCAGGGAAGTGGGGAATTGGTAAAAAATTTGTGGTGTTACAAGTACTTCCTAGTCCATTACTATATATAACGAGTCATGATCGAATGTACTGTCTTGACCCAGATCAATCAACATTAACCATATTAAAGTGTTACCTGATCTCTAGTGCACCTCGTATATTCCAAAGTCTTACAACATATAGTGAGGGTCTAATGAGTTACCAAGGGGAGAATATGACCTTATATATAAGTAATATGAAATTATAGAAACAACATACAACCAATCATCACAATATTTTTTGGAATAAATAAAAATCATGTATAAATCCATCAAAAATACATAATATACATCATGCTATAAAAATATGAAATATTATAATAATGTCACATGAGTCAAGAAGACATAAACAAGATATCCTAGGGGTAGATCATATACATCCCAAACCAAAATAAACATAATTAATAAATTGTAATAATAACCACCTAGTCCCAAGCCCTACACCTAGTCCTATCTCTTGACTCCAGCCAATACATCCAACTCAACTATCCAGTACATGCCTCTATAAAACCCATTCTTGCAATAATTAGGTCTTATCGGATTCTAGTTATCTAAGTCCACCCAATTATGGTGTGAGTATTATTCAGTAGGCAACCACCAATATTTTCCTAGACATAACAAGTTCACGTAGTGCATGTACATTGTAATATAATATAAAAAGTAAATAAATATTTGAAATGAAACAAAATAAATAATCATTGATCATCTGGTTTTATGGTGAAACCCAGGATCAACCATACCTACTTAATCCAATTTTGTAGGTCTATAGGCATGATATATCAACACCTAAGGGGAATAAAATCCCTCCTCGGAACCTTTTCCAAGAAAATCATCACCACCCAGGGGCACCATATATCTGTAGAACCTCATGTAGAATACAGCCACAAGCATCATCTCTCCATGGAACCTTATATAGAATACCTCTATGGGAATTTTATCTTAAAAAAACATCATATATCATAAACCAATGGGTCATGATAACCTCATATATCATACATTTGGGGGAATCATCTTTCCATATGAACATATATGAAAAACACCTAGAGGAATCATATATCCCTAGAACATCATATATCATATACCTTAGGATATCATATCTCCCTAAAACCCCATATATCCTACACCTAGGAGAATGAGTCCCTAAAAACTCACATAGAATACCCCCAATGGGAATCATTTTTTCATGAAACCTCATAAAGAATGCACCTAGGGGGAAGTATGGCCTACTCTATAAGATTTATATAACATAAACCCAGAGGTAATATCCTCTCTAGAACCTTTATATGAAACACACTAAGAGGGAACCACATCCTACCACATAAGGTCTTTATAATATCTCCCAGGGGAACCATGGCCTACCCATATAATTTTTAGAATATCACATAGGGGGACAATGTATTACCCTAATACATTTTTGGAATATAATATAAGGAAATCATGTCCTATTGTAAAGCCTTTTAAAATTATAAATGTTTAATAATATCCCAATAATATTATTTTCATAGTTTATTAACAAGACAAGTGATGCAAATTTACCATATTAAAATTTTATTTTTTAACTCTAGAGTGTCACTCCCTTATCCTAGATCTCAACCAATACTCTTTTGGGAAACAACTATATTAGAATGCACTTTTGAGAATATTTCTTCATATATTTCATCATTGGGAATACACATTCATCTTAACTAGTGAAAAAGGAGTCTATAAACCCCACATGGGTTCCTTTATCACATTTCAAACTCTTGGGTCAAGCCTATCTCTCAACAAAATAACATCTTTCAACTTACTGATTCTTTCCTCCTGATCTAATTGGATATAATGGAGATATGATACATCCATCAAACAAGAGAGATGGAATAAATAACATCTCACAAATAGAGTCAAGTTAGGCCAATCATCTAACACCCAACCTATATATAAACCCTTTCCTTGATTAGAACACCTGGATACACACATAATTGTGGAAGATAAACACATCTCTTGAACTCTAAATTTCTATCCAATATTTTATAAGGAAACATAATATTTCATTTGGAATACCTATATGAAAACCATGCCCAATCTATCATACTTCCCTATCCATAGAAAACTGAGGGAACCTATTTCAAGGTCCACTAGGTTTATTCATTTATTTTAACACCTCTATGGTTTATATATCACACAATATGTGTATTTATTGAATCCCATGACCATAGGTGATCATGTAGGTAAGATAGTTTTCTAAAATCCATAAAAAACCAAGACACATTATTTCTTTTTATGGAACTCAAAGGAATAAAATCTATTTTATTATAAGTTCGAGTGTAAACAAGTGAGAGATCTTATATCATATGAACGTAAAAAAATTGATAAACCTTAAGGATCTATTTAGGTATCACTTACATCATTCATAGTTTTAAGTACTTAAGTAAATCCCATCCACTATAATTAAATATCATCCAATATTGACTGACCATCACACAAAAACATGAATCCCTAACTCTATTAATAATTATTTAAATTTATTATCATAAAATTATAATTAATATTTTAATTAAATTAATATTTATTCAATAAACATATCTAGGTAATAATCATAAAATTACTAATTGGGTGAAATAACAGGGAAGAAACATACTGTGATCCACTCCTATACGCACCCAGAAATAATCCAAACAATATCCCCAGTTTATTTCAAAAAATTGATGGATAATTAAAACATTTTTTTTCAAAAAACCTAAATTAAATCACATTAAAACATACCTCAAATAAAAATATGAATGACAAAAATAACTCCCCCTTATGGTACCTCCTTTAAAATCCTTCAAAATCCTAATTATACCAAGATGATTCTACCATGATTAGGTGGAATCATCATCAAACCCTTGAATAAAGACACCAAAGTCCACATCCATCAAAGGGAAAGAAGAAATTAAAGATGACGAGGGATGAACATACCTAAAATCACTAATAAAACCATAGAATATCTACCCTTCATCAAGGGGGGTCAATGAGAGGAAGATAGGGAAATGAGATGGTAAAATATTACGCTCTCTATACCCCCTTTCCCACTAAATTGTGAAGGGGAAGACCAAAAATAGATGTGTATACCCCTAATTTTTTAAAAATGGTAAAGGTCCACCTTATGATGTATCATATAGGGATCAAAATGGGATTACCTTTTCTAGAAACCCATCACTACATGACCCTTTCACTCACTCTATGATACACCTCCCTTGAGAAGAACCAAAATACCATAACCCTAGACTTCATATAATGACCCATCTTATAATGGTTGACACAATATATTTAGGTAAAACTAGAATGCTTATATCAAAGTCTTCATATACATAGCCTTCACCCTTCACATTGTGGCCTTTAATCTCCCCAATATGATGCAACCCCCTAAGAAGTCTTCATAGAATGTAACTCCACCTTGTGGAAACACACCTCACCATGACCCTCAAAATAGGGATCCCTATAGGTTAGGTAATAACTATCCTCCACAATGTAAAATTTACAAATTCAATAAGAATGTTTTTTAATAAGTACGGAATTTAATATTTAATAAATTTCACCATAATGTGAAACCTCTATAATTATGTGATCCTTTTACATTGATATTTTACTTAGAAAAACATTTACTATGTTAAGGTTATAATCATAGTGTGATTACCCTATACAAGACATGATTTTTCATGACCCTCATGTATACACACCCCACACATGAACGTCAAAACTATGAAACACCCTAGTCTTAGTGTGAAATGTTGTATTTATGCTATGTTGTGCCACCAAGCCATAGAATGATTCACTAATTAGCTCTTGATTACTATATAAAACTCACCTATCATGGTATAATTATCCATTTGTTGCATAAATTATCAACTAGGTCACCCTGACCATTCTATAATTCCCACCCAAGAAAACACCACCCAAGTCTCTAAACACATCCAAAAACATCTCTTTAGAATGTTCCATCCTTTAGAATCCTATTTTAAATAATAATAATTTAAACATTTCATAATTTGGGTTAGAAAAAATTAAATTATACCCAATTTTTACCAACCTGTGTGGTCCGAGTGGTTATAGCCTCATCACCATAACACTTATTATCCTTGAGAATTATCATTATGGATATTCTTTGAAATATCCTAGTTGATGAGACCCAATTCATGCCCAGTATTCTATGTCTCCCACTAATTATGGCCATGCTGACACTACACCCATACTAGCTACCCAACTCAAACCCTGAGAGCCTCTCACCATGGATCCTCAAAATACAATTAATTCCCCAAATGATACATTTCAAATCTCTCCAAACCATAATGATAAATCACACATGAATGACATAGAGAAAATCCCTTTGCACTGATCACTCCTGAAAATCTACTGGACCATGTATCATGATGGAAATTACTTCCAAAAGTTTCAAAAAAAAAAATTCCCCACTCCTATTGGAGTTTATGAACTCTCAATTGACCAATGTTTCCAATTATTAGTCGATGTTAATATTCTACATTAAACAATATCTCACTTAGTATCAGTCTCGAGCATCACCTGACCATCCCCATCATAGATATCCATCTCACTCCCAAGACTATATCCATAACAAGAATCCATGATCCATTATTCCACTCAGTATACTCTATCAAGAGTATTGAAAATTAATGGACCGACTCACCCTACTAATACGTCTCTTGAAAATTCACTCTTTTCTATAACATCTAATTGTTATCCTAGATCTAGATAATGTCAGTCATCCGACATACTGACTCTAATTTATTTTCCAAAAACCAATATCCACATCTAGGTCTTATATTGACCATACGTAACATAACTTATTTCATCTATGCTATATCACAAAACTACAATGAAATCTTGGTTGGGTAAATCAACACATCACCTTCATCAGTCATTTAATGCTACTCAAAATGAGAACCACATTATTAAATGACATTTGTTTTTATTTCCCCCATAGAATATCCATTATCATTGATCAATGACATGATCTTGCTTGATATCCACTGCCAACTAAATAATGAAACCCATGACCCCGTCTCATATTTCTCGAGTAGGTCCACATTTCAAACCCCTCTATAGGTTCCAATTATACTACATATCCCCACACAACCATTTTCTAACACTACCAAAAATGTTCTAATATAAACCTTGTTTAAATAGATCAAAATCAATGTCAATGACCTTTCTCAGCATCCCCATATTCTCACTTTACATATGAATATAGGCCCTAATTCATATAGATAGTAACTCATAATCTATTTGGTACCCCATTAACTATATCTAAGGAACTATACTGATTCCTTAGTGGTTACATTGATCCACTCATCCCCTCTACATTTCATGAGACCCAACAATAATCATTCCACAATTGATACTATTAAAAAAAGCTCACAAATCAACTCAAATATGAGTTGGATATTACTACATATTCATAATAATCATGACCACTGAATAATTTCATTATCAATTTACATTGAAATCATCTCACACCAGTTACACCTCAATTCACTAACCTCTATAGGTTAAAACATACATGGAAATATTCTAGATTAGACCCTACTCCATCTAACACAAGTCATATCATTAATGGTCAACACTCATAAATTCCTATAAGGTGTATCACAACTTTCCACTTTCATCTCATATATGATCACTATCCATGCGTGGTCATATACTAAGACCAACAAATATCCATGAACTTAACCCATATAAATCAAAGAACTAAGGAGTCCTGGAACCCTATAGAAACATGCTTATGTGTTTCATGGTTCTAATCTAAACAAGTTTCAAGGTCATGATCAACTATATTTCCAAACATCTGAACCCACACACTAGGAAGGTGTCACATGTAACTTCCCTAAATTTCCATTAGTCATCATGTCCTCACCCAAGAAGACATGTAACTTCCAAAACTCATTTTTCAAATCCATATGTTTTACTAGATTCCAAATGTTTTCATGTATCACATGACCCCATGTCCACTCATTCCTGACTAAACACCAAATCACCTTCCTTGGGCCAAGCTTACATGACACCACTATAACTACCACATAGTTTAAAAAATTATAACTCTCTTAACCCAAGAAAAGATATTATCCATATATCCAATCTCACAATGGTGTTAAATATCGCCCATTTTCAAAACCAAGTATACCCATGAATTCATATACCCAGGTGCTACCCTGATACATCATTAAAATTATTCTATCTTGATTCATAAGTGATCTATCCTAGGCACAAAATTCTAATCCAAAATCTATCCAGACATCACACATCTATTCATCTAATTAATTATATGATTTCTTGACTATTTTCTTGAAAACTATGCCTCATGTACAATTCATACGTATCCAAACATGAGCACTACCCAATATTCCACAAGAACAATACCAAATTAATCTCCATTCCCATACCACATAATTGATATCAACTTCCATGAATCAATCTCAAACATAAGGCATATAACCACGATTCCTATCTATAAAGGAACTTATAAGTATGTGTTAATTGATCTCTCTCAGACAACCCTTTTATATTAGAACCAATCTATAACAATAATAGAAAAGTTTATTTATAATAAATCATCAAACCAACTCACCAATATACCTTTTCTAATATCAACATCATAATGTTCTCCCACAAATCCCATAAGTCACATACCATATGGGTGAAAACTTAAGGAGAAATATCTATGATCTCATCTTGGATACCAGAAGGAAACTCCTAGGAAAAAACACCCACTTTGGGTTCTCACATATGAATATACATCTATAACCTCATAATTAATCCAATTACGCACTCTGGGGTACTAATCCTTAATAGGAATCCATGTACCAGGCTATCCCACTCAAGGATCAAGGTCACATCCATGTGAATATAATTACATTTCCCTATGATGATCCCTATTAAGAAATCATAGTCATATGATTTGATTAAATATAATACCACACATAAGTTATTTTATAAAACAAAAAATAATTTATTATTGTAAATTTAATTTACTAGTACGAATTTTCTTTTCTAGAACCAGTCATACCCTTGTGGTCATGTTAACTAGAATTTAACCAATAAGTTATTTTGGAAGACACCAAATTACTTTCTGGTGATAATTTAAATGATTTAAGCTTATTTCCTTTTTTATAATTGGTATTATTATAACAAAAAGCATGTACATTTCATGTAAATGTACATGGTTGATATGATCCATGGACACCTAGCTATTTCATCATTTGATACGGTCAAAAGTAGTAAATCATTTAATCAATAAAATAAACACCATATATATAAATAATATAATCAATTGTACTAATAAAATATAAGAATAAAAATCCCAACTCCCTGTTAACTCGGACTTTAGCACATATAGGTACATTCTAGGCATATGAAATAATATTCATCCCATGTTTCAATTAGTCATATATTCTATTTAACATATCCAAAATAAAAGTAAATATAAAACAATTATCTAATACCATATTATAGAATCCTGGACTAGGTCACTTTATAGTAACAAGATCAGAGTGTTATGTAACCTCAGGGATGACTCCCCATACACCAAATGTTTTCAACAAGTAGCAAGGGTCTATAGAGTTTACATGGAGAGACTATACCATCATATTAGAGTATTAAAACACAATGTAAATTTAATTTAACAATTCATCACAATACATGAAAGAATAAATTTTAGTCTCAAACAAATCCACCAGAACTAAATAATATACCCCATGCTATAACAAAATTAACAATTCTAATAATGTCACATGAGTTAGGAAAACATCAACAAAGTTCTCTTGTGGGTATATTATATATATTGTAGATTAAAATAAATATAAAACTGATCACCACCTTGGCTTAATCCCTTTACGCTATCCCATCTCCAAACTCCACCCAAGACAATAAATTCAAACACCCAATACCATGACTCTACCCTACTCATAACTATGATCAAGAGGTTTACTTGAGTACTAATGTGCTAGGTCTTTCAGAGTGGGGTGAAACTTTAAATCAATTGGACACCACCAGGGATACCTCTAACATAACTAGTATATACGGTGAAAATATGATGTGAAATTTTTAGAATAATAAATAAATATATGAATTGAAACAAAATAAGTCACTTTTGATCCTCCCGTTCTAAGTTGATACTCGATATTGATTAGGCCTACTTAGGTTAGTGTCAGATGTCCCTAATCATCATACATCACCCCAATAGGAGAATAACATCCCACCCCATAACCTTTTATCATAAATTCATCTCCACATAGAGGCATCGTCTCTCCCTAGAACCTTATATAACTTTATACTCAAGAGCATTTTCTATCCCTGTATCCACATATAATATACACTTAGGGGCCTTATCTCTCATTGATACTTGACATATACTTTACAAATGGAAATCCCACCTAAAAACCTTAAATATAATACATCCATGGGAATTATCTCTAACTGGAGCCTCATGTAGAACACACCCAATGGAATCAAATCTCCCCATAAACTTATATATAATACAACCATGGGGAAATATCTCTCTCAAAAATCTCATATATCATACACCGAGGGTCATCCCTCCTAGGAACTTCATATAGTATACATCTATGGGCATCGTCTATCCCTAGAACATCATATATAATACTCCCAAGGGGAACCACATACTTTTACATAGCCTTTATATTCCATTTAAATAGGGGACATCTGCTCCCAAAAACCTTTATAGTATATACACCCATGGGGACCACATCTTTCCTCGTAACCTATTAAGAATATCACCCAGGAGAACCATGTCCTTCCTTATAAACATTTTAGAATATCACCCAAAGGGAATACATCAAAAATTAGAACCTTTTTAAAATATCACACAGTGGAACCACTGTTACACCCCAAAATTTTAATTTAAAAAATAATAAGCTTGATATCAAGCTTAAAATGCATCACCGAGCTTTAGGCGAATTGAGATATATTATAAAAATATTATTGTTTAAATGTGACCATAATAAAATAGAAACTTAATTCAATGTAACCACATTATGAAATATATTTATAACTGACCTAAGCAATAATAATTTATTGACTAATTCTTAGGAAATAAGAACTTAATTTTTTGTGAAGTCATTTTATGATTTAAAAAATACATTTTCTTAAAAAATGATTTTATTGTGTTTTTTGTGTAAAAATTATAATCAATTTCCTCCAAATTTAAAAATGGTATTTTATAAAATCAATTTCATTTTTTAATTTATAATATTAAAATTATCATTGTGTTAATTTTGGTATTTTTCTAAAATGACTGATTTTTTTCAGTGAATAGTGAAAATACCAATTTTTCAAATTCTCGTTTATTTCCATTAAATCAAGTAATTTAAAAGTCCCATTATACTTTGTATTTAATATTAAAATGTAATATTATCCATTTTATGAATAAAAATTTAATTAATTCAATTTTAATTAGTAATATTCTTGATTTTGATATAAGTTATGCTTAAAAATACATTTTTCTAAAAAACTGTATTTCTTTCTGTTTTTTGTATTTATATTAAAATTGATATAAAATTTTTTTAGGAACGTAATTTTATAAAATTTAGTTAATTTCTTCTTTCATCAAGTATAATTTATCCTAGGAACAATTTTTAGATTTTTCTAAAGAAGCTAAATCTTTGGTGAATAATAAAAAATCCAATTTTCATGAAATATATTTTATGATATTGTCAAGATATAAGAATTTTATAATTTTTTTAAACTTATATATTGAAAATTTATTATAATATAATAAAAATTTTCTTAAAATATAATTCAAAAATTTTATATTATAACTTCTTTTATGATAAATATTAAAATTATTTTTATTGCCGATGTAGTGCCTTCACAACCCTGGAAAAGTCAACTTTGGTGTCCTAAATATGATATTTTAAATGGAAGAATTACATGATAGAATTTTTTATTAAAATTTAAGTAATATTTATGATTTTTATGGATATATATGAATTTTTTATATTATATAACAAGTAACTTATACAAATACTTGTGTAATGCTTACGTGAGGCTAGAAAAGTTAAAATAACATATTAAATAATTTTTCATGACATATATGTAAGTAAATATACAATTTTAATGAATATAAATGTGTTTTTTTAAATTAATTAATATATTTTTATGATGGTAATTTATTTTTAATATTTAGTAGAGAAATAATTACCTTAAATTCTTACATACACTAACGTAGTGCTTGTGCAAGTAGTAAAAAATTATTTAAATGATTCTAAAAACACTAAAAGGAAATATTTTTTATAATAAAGTTAAAGGTTAACACAAATTTATTAGATAAATATAACATATTATTGTTTTTTAAAAGTTTTATATTCTAATTTCATTGCTCTAATGTTATTTTTAATGTTAAATTATGTGAATAGTTCTTAAAATGACATTAATAATGTTTTATGTTGAATATAGTTTATTAAATTATTTAAAACTCATAATTTATTTTGTAATATGACAATTAAGATTATAAATAGTCTAAAATTTCATCCATTTTCCATTTATGAGATACTTTTCACGATATAAGTAAAATTATAAACTTTTATTATTGAAAAAGTCATTATCACATTTATGGTTAAAATTGATTGACAAAGGGGTTAAACCAAATTACGTGGTTTAAAATTATATCTAAACCTATAAAAATTTTATTTTATGATTATAATAATACCATATATTCTTTATAATTTAATCCATATCATTTTGGATCCATTTTACATGAGTTATACACAGATTAAATTATAATATTTCATGCATTTCAAAATATTACATTAAAGACATTTTATAATAAAAATTATTTTATGAAATGATTTAAAATTAATAAAAATAATATATTCAACCATTTTAATTTAATATAGTTTAAAGTATCAACCATGTCCCATTTATGGGTAAATTTTCTTTTTATGGTAACATTCATGACCCTTAAATAATAGAAAACTTTGATATTGTGGTAATTGTTAAAATGATTAACAGGGGGTCAAAACTAATATATAAGTATTGAGACATCATTTAAAATTGAATAAATACTATTATATTATATTATTTAGACTTATAATCATCTTATAATTTAAATACTTCAATTTGGAGTCAATTTATTATAAAAATAATTTATATTAATTAAATATTTTAAGTAATTCCAAGAGTCCCATCCTCGCACTTTTAAAGGGGAACCAATTTATCTCTCTTACTCAAGCATTTTTATCATTATATATTAGATAATAAATAACATAATACCTTATTGTATTCCTTAAACACATCCTAGAACTATTGGTATTTCCAAAATACCACCCCTTCAAGGCATAAGGTGTAATCCAAAAGAGGGTTCTCAATGAAGAGGTATAAATTTTATCCTAATGTTTTTTATTTTATTTCTTCTTATTCCTACTATAAATCCATGGTATCTAATATAAAATAATTGATTAACTATATTAAATATACTAAATTTTTATTCTGATGATGGAACAACTGTTATCCACCTTCTTTTTATCCTACAGAATTCGAAAATATTGCCCGTGCGTACATACAACTTACCATATCCACATAGCAGTGTAATTTGTTTTTCATCATAATTTTACTTGGATGGTAATAAATATAGAATTAATGAGTATATATAATATTTATGAGATAATTAGGGATTTTTAAATATAATATATTTTTTACCTTCTCACCTTTCGATCTGTCGGAAAATGATAATGTCACTCTTGTGTACGTTTCGACTACTACCCCCATGAAGGGATGTGATTAATTTATTTATAGGGATTGTAATAAGGATAGATTCATTGAATATATATGATATAATAATTATTTTTTAAAGGTGAATTATTATTTAATTTTATTTTATTTCATCCATCAAAAAGTGAATAAAATATTCATGAATATGTATGACCTAACGTCTATTTTAATTATATAATCCATTTCACAATCTCTATATTTTATGGATGAATCTAAATATGTATATAATTAATATATATGGTATTTATATCATTTTAACATTATTTATATGATGTAAATATGATTAAAGTACAAGGAATGAAACTGTAGAACTGAAACATCCATGAAAAACGAAACATTTAACACCTTTAAATGATGATTTTAATATAGAATTATTAATAAATCGGTGTTCAAATGTTATAGGTGGAGAATATATGATATTATAATTATATAAATAATTATTTTATTAAATTATAATATATTTAAAATTATTATATGAGATGTTAAAACACTTTTTGTCAGAAGTAAAACTTGATGTAAGGGTTTCTTGTCTCATTTTTGTTTCCATGAGACATTTGCGATATTCAACACTTATTTATTTCATGTGGTTTATATAATACACCTTTGATATGATATATAATGATTCAATTTATATTAACTATATTTAAATTTTCATTTTATTTTATTTATTTCATGGGTGTTATGTTTCAAAATCTACCAAAGTGGTAAGGGACTGTTTTTCAATCTCATTATTATTCGATATTGTTTATGTTTATGTCTCTATTGGTAGAATTATTTGATATTTATTTCATAAAACCAATATATTTTATTATAATATTGTTATTTATGGGGTTTTCAAGTATTAATTACATTTTTACCTTCTTTGGAACTCAAAAATACCAAAATAATATTTTTAAGGAAAACAAAATTTGTTTTTCTATTCGTCCAGGAATATTTTTCTTGCATGGATATATTTTTCTTAAAATATTTTCAAGAGAGTTTTTAATTTTATCCAATTATTTATTAATTTTATTTTTACCCATGTTTTACTTTCTATAAAAATATTTAAATGGAATGTTCTTTATTTTTTCAGAACAAGGTACATTTTATTGAAGGTGTGAAAAGAATATTTTTTTCAACAATTATGGCATGAATATAATTTTATGCCATCATGACTACTCAATTTTTTTAAGATTATTTTAAAATTTTCTATGGTTCTATTAAAATAAAAAAAATCAATATTATTTTTAAAAATTTTAAATTATAAATAAGTGATTCCAAAATAAAAAGTGTACTTTCCTCAATAAAATTTCCAGAGATCTTTTAAAAGTATTTTCATATATGTCAATATTATTTGATGAATATCATGATTTAATATTATTATAATATAATGATACCATCCAACATATTTCTATAGATGGTTTATGATCAGTTTGACTGATGAAATTATTCACATTATGTAATCATTTTTTAAATGGTTGGTTATTGATTAAAAATAATTTTGATTAAGTTGTATTTTTTATTCATATAATTATTGAATTGGAATTATTAATTAACATGTGGGGATCATAATTAAATATCCCCTTGATGCATCAATAGGTATGATGAGATTAACTAGTTTTCATATTTGGACAAGAACTTACCCATTTATGGAAGATTTCTTAGCATAAAACCTCAACAGTAAGTTTAAAATGCCTGATATTATGCATTCCATCATTATAAAATTAGTTATTGATGTCCATATGATTATTAAAATAGTTATGATATCTATGAAAAGGTTTTAGGTTTTTAACACCCCAACCAAAACCATTGGGACTAAGCTTGGGTGTTAGGTAACCTCATGTTTACCTCCCCATACATAAGAAGCTTTCGACTAGTAGTGAGCATCTGAGTCTATCAATGGGGAGACGATACCCTATTTATCTTTACATATTATCAATAATAACAAGAAGTAAATAAATAATCATCAGAGTAATCATGTGGAAAAAAATAAATGGAATACCTGTCATATAAATAAAACAGCCCCAATGTGGAATCTTTTCTAGAGTAACTATATCATAACCTCTATAAATATACTTCTATAGGAAAGTATGCAATGACACCTCCATCACACAACACCCCTATAGCACCGAAAGCTCCTCTATGGCATGGGTTTCCCCATCATATAATAAACACTTTTCCCATGATTTGGTATCTCATATTTTGGATGTGAACTTCCAAAAAACACCACATTTTACTTTTTTAACTTTTTTAATCCCCTAATTCTCATCCTAAGCACTATTTAACTCAAAAAATGGTGGGAAATCAAGACCTTTTTTGAATAATAATATTTTTTTTCCTTATAATTCTCCTCCTCTGAAGACTTATCATCCTCGAGAAGATCCTCTAGATCCACCCATGTTTTCGTCAAATAAAGAAAAGTGGTAGCATCTTCCTTTAGAGGAATTTATCACTCTGTTCTATAATACTCACCATAAAATCCTCATAAGATGTGTCAATATCTTTCTGTATATATTCCCAATCAATTACATGCATATAGTTGAGAATTTACCTTCAAATTCATGACGGATGGAACACATCGTCCATACCTTAGTAACAAGGAGGGGTTCTAGATGTTACACCACTATCCCAACATCCTTATTGATCTCAAAGGGTCCCAAAAATCAAGTTTATATCTTACCCTACTTCCATAGACATTTGTGCTCTAACTAAGGAGTCACTCTAAAGAAAACCCGATTTCCCACATCAAAGTCTATTGGTTTTTATCTTTTGGTCGACATAATATCTCTACCTATTTTGTGTTATGATCAAAATATTCTGAATCAAATTCATGCTTTTAGAGTTACCCTGAACCATTTTTGGGCTTAAAACCACTACCTCACCCACCTCATTCCAATTGAGTGGTGAATGACGTGAAATCCTGTAAATTTTCTCACAAGGTGCCATCTGAATCGAATCATGAAAACTGTTATTGTATAAAAAATCACCCAAGTCTAGGTGATCATCCTATGCTCCTCCAAATTCCAATATGAAAGATTAAATATTATCCTCCAATATTCATATAGTTTTCTTAGACATTCTATTTCTATGTGGATTGTACACTATACTCAATCTCAACGGATTCCCTAAGATATTTTGAAATCCATACCAAAAATACAATGTAAAATGCTAATCTCTATCTAAAAAAATTATCAATGGAAATCTATGTAAGTATAAGATCTCATGGATGTAGATCTTTCCCATCTCACCCACTGAGTGAGTCTCCTTAATCAGAAAAATGTGGGAGACATTTTTCATCTGATCAATAATCCCCAAAATAGTGTCACAAATCATAAACATCCTAGGTAACCCTATTAAAAAGTCCATCATTATACAATAACAATCCCACATAAGAACTATAATTGGATGGATAAAACCACCAGGATACTGGTGCTTATCCTTCACCCCCTGAAAAGTAATCCATCAAGTGATAGACCCTACAATGTCTGTCTTCATACCATAACACCAGACCTTTTACTTGAAGTCATGGTATATATTTGTTTCTTGAATATTAATTTAAAATATAGATGTGTAGTAATCCCTTCTTAGATCCTATCTGATATAATCCATGAATACTACTCTCCCATGTATTGTGATCATATCTTCATCACTCAAAGACCACCTGGGTATCAGATCACCTCCAGGTAACTGTCCCCTCATCGCAAAACACTTTGAGTCCATGTCCTATCTAGCCTTTAATTTGTCTATAAGAGAATATGTGACAACAAAGGGATAAAATATCATAGAAACCTGATCCTCTGATCCATCCACCCTCAAATCATCAAACAAGCTCATCAAGTGCCACTCCTCTTTAGATGGCTTCTCACTAAGCTCCGACTCAACCTACAAATTATAGCTAAGATCATCCATAATGACATTAAATTTCCTAGGTGCAAAATCTATGTTGATGTTTAAAGTATATGGATATGAAAAATAGAACCACTATTTCAGGTTTAAGTCCCTTTATGTGAAGATATAACAAATTCTCTTGTGCTCTATGTAAAACACAAATCTATCACAAAAAAAATCGTATCTCCAACACTTTAGAGTATAAAATAAAACTTATATATCCAAGTCATGTGTTGGGTAGTTCCTATCAGGGGGTCATAGATAACATGTCAATATGATACTACATTCTCTACCTACATCAGCACCACTCCTAGAAAAACACCTGATGCATCATAGTAATATGTATAACCAATCCCAAGCTTGGTGATTATAAATACTGGAGCTATCATAAACATTCTATTTTACCCAAGGAATAACCCTTGACATTGGTTAAACCACTATAAATTAACTTCTTTCTTCATCAGTACTGTCATGAGTGCTAATTGTTAGGATAATCCCAAGATAAACCACTAATAATATCCTATTAAACCAAGAAACATCTTAATATCGAACATGTTCTGGGGATGTTTCTAGGACATCATTTCATATGCCTTCTCTAGGTCTATAGATATTACTATGTTGGAAACCAAATGTCCTAGGAACTTCAGATATAAAATATAGAAGTCACAATATGACAATTTATTATAAATCCCTTGTGCTCAAATCATACTCAGAACTATCCCCAGGTTCCTAACATAATTATCTAGTTCCAATGAGTAGATAATGATGAATTAGATAGACATAATGATGAAAAAGATCAAGTATGGGTGTAAGATCTTGTTCATGAGGACCATGAACACTTCTGGTGCATTCTTATTTCAAAATTACATCACCAAGTAACCATATATTTATTACATACTCAAAAATTCCATCTTTAAAATGAAATCCATTATAAATAATAGATAATTATAGCTTGATCAAAGATCTATCTTAGAAAATCACTAGGTTCCCTATAGCTGATTGAAAAGAACGTCAATCCTGGGAAAGGGGTATCAGTTCATCACTGTCACCTAGTTTAGCTTCTAATAATCAACAAATAGTAAAATAATACCATATGACTTCTTGTAAAAAAACATAAGTGTACCCCACGGTGAAGTAGATGGCTTGATAAATCCCTTTTGATCAAAGTCCTCAATTTGTAATTTGATATCCTTTAGCTCGGTTAGTGAGATATGATATGAGGGTATTAAAATGGGCTGCACACCCACCACGATCTCAATCTCAAAGTTAAATCTTCTATACATAGGATGTAATATGAATTTTTATAAAAATACATAATGATAGATCTCCACAACTGGAAAACAAATGAGAGGTATGTAAGTAATACTGATAAGATATCCAAGATGACCATCTTTGATATGATTATCCCGAGCTAACTCAAGTCTTGTCCAACTTTACCTTCTCACAGTTCCCACTCCCAGGTAATCATGTCTCTCTCTCCCTTCAACGAAGTAAAGTAAACATGTCTACAATAACAATAAATGTGAGATAAAAAACTAGTCATCCAGCCGATGAAGAGAATCACATCGAAGGGTGCCATCTCCAGAATCATGAAATCTCACATATTTCCATATCTAATGATGAATATAGAAAAATAAGGATATCACTAGAGATAATACACTTTTATGCCCTATTATGTATCAAGAGATACTATTTCAGAGGATAACTTGATTCGTAGGTCAATTTCAGCAACCACTTTTGTAAAAATAAAATAATGAGAAGCAATAATATTAAAAAAGTAGTAGATTAGGTGTATGTTATCAAAATCATAACTTGAATTATAGATAGCCCCTCTAAACCATATTTTGGAGTATGATCCATAGTATAGATGTGACAAACCTTAACTTTATGACCTGGTCCCTGATATGAATGACCAGTCTAGGTCTTCTTCTCAAAACCACAACCAAATTTCTAGTTACCTGGTCATGGATATCTTCACCTCCTAGTAAAAAAATTGGATATTTTTTTTGAGATTTCATTTCTACCCACACTACTAGAACTAATTATGGGGTGTTGGGAATTATTGAATGTAGTGTCCAAACATCCTATATTTGAAGAAATGTGGGCCACCTCCAGATGGAATCGAAGATACTGAACTCTACTACATATGAATTCCATTGGTACATTATATTTCTTTGGAATTTTTTTATACCATCAAAAGAGGCACTTGTGGAAGTATTATGAGTTCCAAAAATATGGGTAGTGATTTGTAATAAAATAACAACTTATCTTCCATCCTTTATAATCCTTTCAATGGGCCGGGCCTTCCTAAAAACCTCAGGGTATGATGTTAGATAAAAACACCACACCTACTATCTAAGATTGGGTTGAAGTCCGATTTTGAACTTCCTGGTCCTATTGTTGGATATAATTGGTGCAAAATAGAGTATCTCAGTAAAGAAAGAAAAGTATGATAATACTATCATTGATCCTTCCTTCACTTATATGAACTCCTTTTCTTGGTTGATATTTAGTGTGTTAGGGAGTAAATATATAAAAAAAGTCTTTGAAGGCTTCCCATAAGTTTCTATAATGTCACCCGACATGGTCTATAACTACCCATTAATACTTTTATAGTTCTTATAGAATGAATGCTACTAGATTCACCTTACTATATAATTGTTTTTTTGATGAGGTTAAAGATGATCTCTATAGTTTACATCCAATAATCAGCAATATGTGGTCCACCGGTGCCCCAGAAGGTGGTTAGATGTTGGAGATTGAAATACTTAGTATAGTTTACCATGGATTTATATGGCTGCTGAAATGGTACCATTTTCTGCACCACTAGGATAGTTTTTGGAATGTTATTAGGGGAACCTTACTCAACTGGTGGTTCCACCAAACATCTGTGATACAACTTCCTCTATAACCAAAGTAAAATTCAGAATATAACCATATCTTAACTAGTCTATGGGATAATAAAATTTTCTCCTAGGAGTTTACCCACAAATTAAGGTATAGCCCTACCAAATCTAACCCTATCTCCAACCC
Organism: Viscum album; assembly: GCA_963277665.1. Lineage (NCBI taxonomy): Eukaryota > Viridiplantae > Streptophyta > Magnoliopsida > Santalales > Viscaceae > Viscum > Viscum album. The sequence goes on along the minus strand of OY728127.1, from coordinate 36,348,502 downwards.
TGCATGTTATTCATAATAATCATATAAATACTAACATAAAAATATGATCAGTTCAACAAATTAATTCTAAATAAGATATATCAAAATATCCTGAAAAGAAGATATATCAAACAATCAAGGATACCACCCTGAACCAATACCACAATAATTGAATTTGATTAAAGATCTATTATGTATCACAAAAATAGGTGTATATATATATATATGATATGTGGACCTATGTGTTTAGTCATGATGCATGAATGCAACTAAAATATCATAAATCACATATCAACATAATTTGAATCCTGAAAGGTGAATTTAGTTAATGGTAAGGATAGAAAATACCAAAGGGGTCAAGCCAAACTCACCCTAGGTCAATTATCATCAAAACGGATCCATAAGGCTATAGGAAGAAGGAGAAGAGTATTTAAAAATTTATGGGTCTCTATAGTGCAAGGAAGAAGGATATAACATGGAGGTGTATTGTGAATAACCACTATGACCTATGGGAGGATTCTATGATGTATAAGATTCCAATATGGTGTAAGGAGATTGACTACTACATAGTATTTTTTGATAGTGGAAAACCATGGTGAATGGGACAATGTATGTGGAACATAGGTGCACAGGAAACAATCTCCACGACATAGTGTGGAAGTATGTGGCATGGGAAACACAAGTGGTCAACCTCTATGGTGTAGAAAGAGGTGATTTATTACAGAACCAAGCCATGGCGTGCTCTACTGTGGTGTAAGGGAGAGTTCCATTAAACAAGACCACATTGGTTAGAGAACTGCTATAGTGTAGGGGATTGGTATGTGGAATGAAGTCTCTGGTGTAAGCCTTCAGAGTTATATATTTCCTTTGAACAATGTGGAAGGATATATCATAACAATAATTCATGGGTTAAAACCATGTGATTATTCCTTTTTTAAGCCTCATAAAACCAAATTGATGTCTCTAAATTAAATCAAAATGGATATCCCCCATTAAAAGTCTGATATAAAGTTGATCCAATGAATTTAATTCATTCAAACCTGAAGTCCAATGACCAAAAAATTTCTGTAACTGATATAGAGAGATGCCTATGTGGAATGGTCTGGGTAACCATGGTGAAAAATTCATAAAAAACATCAATGTAAAAGTCTTGGGTGAAACCTCACTTTCACCAAACCCCTATAGCACTGCAAGCTCCTCTTCAGCGTTGAAACCCCCCTAATATAATATCCATTTAGGCTATGGTGTGCTGCCTACTATTTTGGCATTGAAATTTTTGAAACAACCCATTTTCTTCTTTTATCTTCTCTAAGCCTCTAATACTCTTCCTAATAATGGCTAAAATCAATAAAAGTTGTAAAATAAAGACTTTTATTAAAGATAAACAATTTCAGAGATTTAAAAATCACATGTGATTATTTTTTATTGAATTATTTGATTATCTTTTTTTCTTTCTACATTATTCTGCATTCTCGTGTTATTGATTAAATGAAATATGGTTTCATTTACATGCCTTTCCATTTTTGTTATTACTTATTTATTTTAGGTATATTCCATTATATATAACCTTTACCAAGTATTTGAGCTCACCCTAATTTTGTTTCTTTCCCTAGGATTTTAGGAAGTGTACTATGATTGATATACAAGGATATTCTAGAGATAAAAATTATGTTATCAAAGGAAATAATTTTTTATATTATGTTTTAAAATTTAAGTGACATTGAAGAATGTATCTAGTTTACCAAGACTACTAAACTATATGGTCCTTTTTGGTTTGATCTCTAGTATCTAGGGTCAATGTAATAAAGTAACCACATACTCTAGGCTATTTGGGTTGAGGTATTTACAATTAGTATCAGAGAAAGTTTAGTTTAAACCTTAAGAACTAGATTGAGGGAAAAATAGATTAGGTAATATAAACCTATTGAAAAAATTTAGGTTATTCCAAATTATAGGATAAAATCATAATGTTTTTGGTAAGGTAGATATTATGTGGATTTCCTAGTAAAACATCCTTGTATGGATACTATATGTAGAGATAGTTTTAGCATAGATGAAAATAGGTGTAATAACCTTGAATATATTTGGTTGAGTATGTATCGACAATCATTCTGGTGCATAGTGAATGGGAACTTACTGTGCACTTGGTATTTTTACACTCTTAAGGGATATGATTGGGTTAATTAACATTTTCTATATTAACCATTAGTATGAATGAGAGAATAGAACCTTTGGAAAACTATGATATGCTATAGTGATATGGGATAAACCTGAAGTGTCTGGGGTTGATATGTCTATGGTTGATCATAAGATTAAAGGAATAGATACCACTTTTGATATTTTATGTGGTGGAAGTTTAATAATATTATAGATATTTGGGGACACATTAATGGGAATTGAATCCTTTAGTTTAGTATAGATTTTAATGAGAATGTGATTTGGGGAATAATTATTTTATATTTTATAGAAATAAGTTTATATTTAATAATAACCTTTAGGGTTAATATGATCATTTATGTTAAGGTAATAATAGTCAAATAATATTATTTGATTTTATGGAAAAACTATATCTATAAAAAACCTTAGTGTTTAAAAATTGATTTGATGATTAATGTTATTTTGAGGATGTTCATCTTATTATTATCAGGAAGGCCTCAGAGCGGCTCTGTCTCTCCCATTTGTGGCACTAGGGTTTCGAAAGGGTTAGTTTTCCCCTTCCCCTCTGGCCTGGTTCAGATCGACGGCTTCTCTGGAGTCGTGTTGGTGGGGCGCGTCCGGTCTCGGTGTGGAGCAACAGGATCCATCGGCGCTTCGTGGTCTCTGTGTTTTCGGTGGCAGCGCAGCGCGGCGGAGCACAGTGTGTAGCTTGGCAGCCTGGCCTTCAGAAGACGACGCGGCTCCTCCCGGCGACACCTTAGCCTGGATTTTCTCCGATCTGCTCGGTTCGGTGCGGCGTGGTTCTGGCGGCACTTCGCAGTCTCCGTTTTCGGGGGTTCACAGTTCGGCGGAGCATGGCCTTCGGATTGGTGGCATGGTCTTCAGGCGATGACACGGCTCCTCCCGACGACGTCTTGGTCTGGCTCTGCTCCGTTCATATCAGAGTCTGGTGCGGCTTGGTTCGTCCGGGCGTCGCTGTGGTTTCGGTTCTGTTTTCCGGCATGGCTAGGTGTTGTCTCCGGCGGGTTCCAGGTGTGGCTCTGTATCAGTTCTACAGTGCTTTGGAGGGGGAGGATCTTGATCCAACACAGATGTGAGATTTTTATTTTCTGGCATTTGGGTTCGGTTTTCTGTGGATTTGTCCCTTTGGATGTGTTTTCGGTATCTCTTGTTCTGGTTTGTCGCGGCTGGTTCACTGTGTCCCTTCCCGATCTCCTCGCCACCACTAGCTTGCTTTGAAACCCGGTTATGTGCAGTCTTGATTCTGATTGGAGTAGACCCATGTCCAGATAGATGCTTCTATTGCAGGACGATCAAAAGTCCCTCATCAGTGGCATTCTCATGTTGTGGGTTTGATCCATCCAGTCCCAGGTGACGATGGATTGGACTCGCGCCCCTTGGATTGCCTTTCAGGATTCTTCGGCTGTGGTGGTTAGGGTGTCTCGTGGAGTCTGTAGGGTCTTCCAGTTTGACGGTTGATGGTGGTGTTTGGGCTCTCGAATGTTTGTAACTTTTCATATTTCTGTTGGGTTGGTTTTTGAGGCTCAGATTTTGAAGATTTATCCGGACTCGACATCAAGGAATTGCCTCAATGGAGGTTTCAGAGCGGGCGGTTCACCTAGGCAAGCTGCATGGAATTGGATGTTTGAGAGGGTATGGCGTTCGCCATCAGATCGGTCCTGTGCTTGTCACATGACACATGCTTTCCGTACAGTTTTGCAGCGGTGGAGCGTTTTTTCATGTTTTAATGCTGGGGAGAGGTCTGGGTTTTATCTTATTGATCTTCGGACTGTTTAATGTTTTATGTCCATGATGTCTGCCCGAGTTTCCCCTCCTTCCCTTAAAATGGGGCTTATCATATAATATAAAAAAAGTCTATGGCTTTTGAGCCATTGGATGGAGGATGTTCATCTTATTTTTCATAATTTTATAGGAATTATATTAACATAAAAAGTGAAACCCCATAGACCGAGTGACAAACTATCACATTTAGCAATGATGTGGGGATTAATCCCATAACTGAAGGTCGATAAGGGTGGAATACATACCACTAGCCTATATGATGACATGATTCGTATGATTTTTTTTAATGAAATGATTTAGCAGATAAAGATTATCTCTATTTTGGGAATTATATTATATGATCAGTTTTTATTAATTTTTTGTAATTTTAGGTGATTATTGATAATTTAAGATACGTTTTATTGGTTCATTGTATATATAACATTTATGTTTAATTTAAAGAATTATTTAATAATAATTCTATTATGTTTTTAGAGATCTATGCTGAAGGGTATAAGATAACCTTCAAAGTTAAAAATTTCTTTAATTTTGAGGTTAATGAGGTTATTTGGGATTTAGGGTTATTTATTTATGGAATGATATATGTTAAATATTTGGTTTTATTGTTGAATTTTAGAAATTAATGTATTATTTATTCATATAAAGGTTTATTCACCTTGGGTATTATATAACATTGTGCTAACCATTTTCATTTTAATAAATACAATAGGAATAGATTTATATTCTTTTATAGATTATGTGATCGGTTAGAAGTTGATTTTAGTTCTTTAGGAATGAGAATTTCACTTTGAATACTAATTGTTTCAAGTAAAATATTATATTGTAGTGGGAATTTTTTAAAGTTGAAATTATACTTTTCATGTAAGTATATTTTTTTTATGTTCTTAGTCTTAAAGGTAAAGGAATTTCTCAACTTTAAGAAAATGATTTTGAAATAAAATTTTTATCCTTTTACCTTCATTTCTGATGAATTTATGGTCTTTTAACCCTGCACTGATTTATGGTTTTGTGGTCGTTAACTTTCTCATGCCGTGTTCTCTATTTATCACTATTAGTCCTTGTACGTTAGTTTTCTCCTCTGTGTATATTTTTTAAATTCCCACCAATGTTTTCCGTATTTAGAAATATGAATATGTGATATTTAAAGTAACCTTTATGTTTCCCAATTCCCCTTTTCAAAGGAATTTTCATTATCCCGCACTAAGATGTATATTTGAAACAATGGTATTATTAAATTTTGAATCTTTGACAGTTGAGATAAAATTATGAGGGTACAATTTATTTTAAAGGGGTAAAATTTAGCACCCCAAGATATTTAGTTTAAAATAATAATATTCTAGATATCTTTCTTAACACACAACACCATGCTTCAAGAAGATTGAGATATCTTATAAATATATTATTATTTAAACTTGACCATTAAAACCGAGATGTTGAATTAGAATTTATTACATTATTAAATATATTTATAATGGACCTACTTAATACAAATGTATTTATGAATTTTTTAGAAATAAGAACTCTTTTTTTTGAAGACATTTTATACTTCAAAAATAAATTTTCTTTAGATATGATTTTATTTATTTTTTATTCTTGAAAAATATATTTAACTTCTACTAATTTTAGAAATTTTATTTTATAAAATTAACTCAATTTTAAAAATTATAATATTTTAATCATCTTAGGGTCTAATTTTGGAATTTTTCAGAAATGGTTGAATTTTTTTGCGGATATTAAAGAATACCAATCTTTCAATACTTTGAGTTATTTTCATTAAATAAAGAAATTTAAAGGTACCATTCTATTTTTTATTTGGTGTTAAAGTGATATATTATCTATTTTACTTATAATAATATAATTAATTCCATTTGAATAATCAATATTAATTATTTTGATATAAGTTAATTTTCTTAAAAACAATTTTTTTCTAAAAAAGTGTCCTTCATTAAGTTATACTTATTTGTATTTAAATTTATTTATATAAATTATAGGAATTTAATTTTATTAAATTGAATTAATTTTTTTTAATAGATATAAATTTATCACAAGATTAAAATTTTAAATTTTTCTAAAGAAGTTATTTTTTGGGGGAATAATAATAAATACAGGTTTTATGAAATAGATTATCTTTTATTATATCATCAAGATATAAAATTGATATAAAAATTTAAAAAATATATTGAAAGATTAATTTATTATAATATAGTTTAAATATAATACAAATATAAATAAAAAATTATAGATTATAATTTATTTTATGAAAAACATGAAAATCATTTTCAGTACCGATGCAGTTTTAGCACGACACTTGAAAAGTAAAATTTGATGTCCAAAAGATAATATTTGAGAAGGGGAAGCATTTTATCTAATTTTTTTAAATATTAAGTATTAGTTTTTATTTTTATTGATATATATGAATTTTAGAGTTATTTAATAAGTGACTCATCCAAATTATTGTGCAATGCCTACACAAGGCTAGAAAAGGAAAAGTAACATATTAAATATTTTTTCACGAAATAGATGCGATTGAATATAAAATTTCAATAAATATAATTGTTTATTTTTTAGAAAATTAATTTATTTCTATGATGTTAATTTTTATTTAATATTTAGTGATGAAAAAATTATCTTAAATGCTTACATAATTTTGACACAGTGCTTGTACAATCGATTAAAATATAAAGTAAATGATTTAAAAAAATATAAGAAGTTATATTCTATTGGAGAGTTAAAGTTTCAAACTAATTTTTAAGATAATTATAATATATTAGAGATATTTTAAGGGTTTATATTTTAATTACATTTCAATTATATTATTTTCAAAGTCAAATTATGTAAATAGTTTATATAATTACATTAATAACATTTTATGCTAAATATATATTTATTAAATTATTTAGAAATCCTAAAAATATTGAAATATTATAATTATAATTTTAAATGGATTAATATTTCCTAAACATAACATTTATGATCTAATTTTTCCTTATAATTTAAATTATAATCTTTTAATATTGAAAAAGTCATTATCACGGTTAGGGTTAAAATTGGTTTACCAAGTGGTTAACCCAAATGATAAGGTTTATAATGACATATAAACTTATAAAAATTAAATTGGATGATTATTTTAAGAAAATATATTAATTAAATTCAAATTAATGTCATTTTGGAACCATTTTACTTTAGTTAGACACATATTATATTGCAATATTTCCCGTATTTCGGAAAATAACATTAATGATATTTTATAATAAACAATATTTTATTAAATGATTTAAAGTTCATAAAAATAATATCTTCAAACAAGTGGATGAGATATTGTTTAAAATATAAGCCATGATCCTTTAATGGGTCTCGTTTGCTTTTATGGTGACATTCTTGACCTTTAAACAGTAGAATACTTTGATGTTGTAGTAGATATGAAAAGGATAAATGAGGTTTTAAGACTAAGAGATAAGGGATACAAAATCACAAAAAAATTTAAAATCTTTATTGTATGAGAATATTTGGACTTATCATCACCATAAATTATAAATATATCAATTTTGATTCACTTTATAAAATATATATATATATATATAATACTTTAAGTAATTCATAGAGTGACCATCCCCGCACTTATGAAAGGGAACATGTCCTCCTCCATTCCAAAAACCTTATGGGCCTTCTATATAAAAAAATACCTAACATAATACCTTCATATATTCCTTCAATATATCATATATCTCATTTTCTTTCCAAAATACCATCCCTTGAATGCTTAAGGTGTAATCTAAAAGAGGATTCTCAATGAACATGTATAACTTTTAACCGAGAATATTCAATTTTATTTCTTCTTATACCACATATAAATCCATGGTATCCAATATAAAATAATTAATTAACTATATTAAATATACATAAATATAATTATGATGATGTAACAACTATTATCTACCATCTTTTCATCATATGGAAAGTGAAAACATCGCTCGTGCATACATATGACTTACTGTCTCCACGTTGCGGTGCAATTTGTTTTTCATCACCATTTTATATGGATTATTATTAATATATAAATAATTATTATATAATATATTTATGATTTAATTATTATTATGTTAATATAATATAAAATTTTCCTTCTTGCCTTTCCATTCATTGGAAAATGATAAAGTCACTCGTGCGTACGTGTGAACTACCACCTTCATGAAGAGACATGATCTGTTTTTCTATATGGATGATAAGAAGGATATATTTAATGATTATATATGAAATAATAATTATTATAGAAAATTTAATTATTATTTACATTTTTTTCATCCATTGAAAAGTGAAAAAACCTTTCATGAGTATGTACGACCTACCATCTCAATGAATGGTGTAATTAATTTTTGTATCTCTACCATTTTTTGATGAATCTAAATATGTATATGATCAATATATATTATATTTATATCATTTTTATCATTAATTAGGTAATGTAACCATTATAAAAGTAAAAGGACCAGAACTATGGAACCAAAACTTCAATGAAAAATGAAATAGTTAACACCTAGACATGAGGATTTTAATTGAGAATTATTAATAAATGGGGGTTAAAAGGTTTTAAGTGGATAATATATGATATTATTAATATAAAAATGACTATAGTATAGAATTATAATAAATTTAAATTTATTATACATGATATTAGATCACTTAAGAAGGAATTTGAGATTTTGGTAAGGGTTTCTCGTCTCACTTTTTTTTTCAGTGAGACATATTCCATATTCACCACTTATTTTTTCATATGGTGAATATAATGACCTTATGATATTATATATCATGATTAAATTTATATTATTTGAATTTAAAGTTTCATTTTAATTTATTTCTTTCATGGAAGTTATTATTCAATAGTTTCCAAAGCGGTAAGGGTTTATTTCATAGTCTCTTCACTATTTGAGATTGTTTACGTTTAAGTGTCCACTAAGGGAATTATTTTATCTTTATATCTTTGACCCAATATATCTTCTTATTCTATATTTATTTCTATATTTTAAATTATTTATTAATGCAATTTTTACCAATGTTTTACTTTCTATAATAAGTTTTCAAAGTAACATTATTTTCATTTTCCAAACAAGGTATATTTTATAGAAGGTGTTAATAGTGTATTTGTTTTCAATGATTATGACAAGAATTAAATTTCAAAAAATCATGAATTCTCAGTGTTTTGAGGCTTATTAAGTTTCCATGGTTTTTTTCAATGAAATTTTTTCCCATAACATTTTTTTTATTTTTTTATTTTATTTAAGTTATTTAAAAATGAAAAGGTTAATTTTCTTAAGAAAATTCTCACAGATCTTATCAAATTATTTTCATCTATATCATCATACCTTTATTAATCTTATAATTTAATGAGATTATATTCTAATGATACCATCCAACATATTTATTTGGATGGTTTATGATCTTTTTGACTAGGGAAAGTATTGACATTCCATATTTAGATTTTCCAATATAAAAAATTTCTGATTATAATTAATGATTGTTATGTGATATTATTTATTTATATATTTAATGAATTAGGATTATTAAGTGATGAGTGGGGCCCAAAATTACATAGCCCCTAGATGCATCTATAGGTCTCATGAGATAAACTAGTTAGGGTATTTCTATAATCCCTTACCCATTTATGTAATATCTCTTGGTATGAGGCCTTGATGGTAAGTTTATAATGTCTAAAATTATACATTCCATCATTATGAAATTAGTTATTATTGTCCATGTGATTATTTGATTTATTATTATATTCATGGATAAGTTCAAAGATCATGTGATTATTTTTTATAATATTATTTAATTAACATTTATTCCAACCATATTATTCTTCATGCTCTGCTTATTGATTAAATGGATTGTATTTTAGTTATTTAAATTTCTATATTTATTTTGACTTATTTACTCAACATAGCTTCCCTTTTACATAACCCTTAGTGATCGTTTGAGCTGACTGATATATTTTTTTCCTTTAACAAGGGGGTAAGAAAGTGTACTATGATTGATATGAATATATATTATAAGGAGAATATTTATGTTCTCAAAATAAATAAATTTTTATAAATTATGTTTTCAAATGAAAGTAAGATTAAAGTATGTATCTAGTTTACCAATACTACAAACTATTTGGTCCTTTGGGATGCAATATCTTATATATAGTGCCAATATAATAAATTAACCACTACCTTTGGGATACTGGGGTAGAGGTCTTTTCAACCACATCCTTCATAGAATTTTTTTTACAATATCATTGTTTAAGAATTAACCAATCAAATATTTTCATAGTTTATTAATAGGCTTATTTATAATAATTTCCTATATTAACATTCTTGTTTTCATGTTTTTAGGGTTTCACACCCATCCCATATCTCAACCCATACACATTTAGAAAATTACCATAATAACCCATACTTATCACATGATTTCATCCTAGGGTTAATCTAAGTGAATCCACCTTCAGGTCACTAGGGAAAAATAGATCATGTAAACCACACATTGGTTCCTTTATCAAATTCCTAAATCTAGGTTCAATATCATCTCTAAATATCATAATATATCTCAATATAATATTTCTTGCATCATGGTATAATAAACCACACTGTTGATATAATACATGCATCATAAAAGAGAGATAGAATAGATCCCCTCTCACATCTAAAGTTATGATAGGTTGGTCTAATCACACCCAACATACACATAAATACATTCCTTGATTAAACCTCATAGGTATACACATACTTTTGGGAGAGAAACACTCTCCATATACTCTAACAAATAAACCAATAGGCAATAAGGTAACTTAATATTTCATCTAGACAACCACTAAGCCAACAATTCCCATTAAATTAAACTTCTCCACTCAGTGGGAACTTAATAAACCTATATCAATGTCCATTAAGTTCATTCATTGAGATGCACCACTATAGGATTTATATATCACACACCACATATCTGTGTTCAATACCAAAACCATAGGTGACCATGATAGTAAGATACTATTCCAGGATTCATCATAGCCCAAGAAACTTCTATTCTAGTCTTGTAACCTAAATAAATAATCCCATTTTCAATTTAAATTTAATTTTAACAATTGGATAAAATGCACATCGAATGCATATAACAAAATTTGAAAACCTTAGGGATAATTTTAGGGACCACTTACCACAATTGAAGTTATACCATTTTAAGTAATTCTTGGATAACACTACTAAAGCTCATCCAAGGCTGACTGACCATCACTCATCAACCCAAAGCCCTAAATTTACTAAAATACATAAAAAAAATTCAATTAATTAGAATTAATTTACACATTAAACTAGTATTTATTCCAAAACTAACTAAAGTTCATGATCAAAGCATTATTTTCTATGGTATATAATGACACTAAAACCACAAGCAATGAGGTGTGATTAACTCCTAAAATGATAAACAAAAAATCAAAAATTTATTTCCTTAAATTTTTGGATAATTTTTTCTAATTTCACCAAAACCCTAAAATAACCAATGAGTAAAAATATCTTATTAAAAAAATAACAACATTGTAAACTCCTTTTTCTGGGACCTCATTTACAAGGTGAGAAAAAGACTCATCAGACAATCAAAATTCCACCATGATTTAGTGTAATAAATGAAAAACCCAAGATCTAAGATTATAAATTCAACAGATAAAGAAGTTAAATAATAATATAATTTATACGTGGGAAGAACATACCACAATTCATTATGGAAAATTCCCAAGTGTTTTCCATCACTAAGTGGGATCATCGAGAGAAATAAATGGGGGAGGAGATATTTCAAAATAGGACTCCAAACATCTAATTTCCCTCTAAATCATATAGGGGGGACATTAAAAAGGGATTTATACCACTATTTTAAAAGAAATGGAAAAGGAAAACATCACAGTGTAACTTATAGGGATCACAGGTTGATGACCTCTTCTAGACACCCATTATGGAGTGACCGCTTAGTTCATTATGTGACACACCTCCCTCAAGAATAACCATAATATCGTGGCCTCAAACATCTTGATGTGAACCCTTTAGTCATGGTGTTACACTTAATATCTGAGAAGATAAAAAATCATGATAGCCAAGCCTTCACAACACAACCTTCCTCTGTTCATAGGATGTAATTACCACGTTAACTTTGCAATGATTCTCCACTTCCAGTATTTACGTCATCACCCTCCATCCAAGAGAAACCCAAATCAATAAAAAATATATTTATAGAATGACCCTATGAGCCAAAAAACGGCCCTATGGGACACAAAATGACTATAAGGGTCCTAATATGTCAACCTCTCCCATATAAAATTCACAAATTGGGTACAAAAGGCCTTTCAATACATAATAAATTCAATACATAAGAAATTACACTACTGGGTGATTCTCCTACCATGGTGTGTCCCATATAAATAAGATATTTTACCTATAAAAATATCTATTTTATAAAGGTTATAATCATGACATGATTCCCCAAACAATGACACGACTTCTCCTAACCCACACAAACACACAACCCACATAAGGACCACAACACCATGACCCCCGGTAATGATGCAACATACTTACTCCATTCCATGGTGACCCACCTAGCCACCACATTATTCCTAATTTAGATCATCATCACACATGAACATTAACAATAATTTCATGACAATCATTCTATATTAAATATTAATAACCAGGTCACTCCAATCCTCCTACAATGCTCACACGAGCACCCAAAACACCTATCGAGCCTCCAAACACATAAAATATTTCTCATAGAGATGTCCCAATTTTTAGAACCTCATTTAGAATCCCAATTCTCAAATTATCCCCTATTTCAAGATCAAAAATTCAAATTCCATATGAATCTCACTAACTCATATGACACATGTTGTTATACCCATGTCTATTTCAAGGATGATAACCTATATTTCCTTAAAGGTGGTACTTGTGAAAGATCATATTAGGAAATACATATACACATTAATATTAAAACATATATAGTTAATAATATAGAAACCAAAATTGCTATACCATGTGTGCATGATAATAAATATAATCAAAATGATTTTTAAATAATTATGGATAACATCCATGGAGGATTAAATATGCATGTTATATTTTAATAATTAACCAAATAATTGAACATTATAGGTAATAAAAAATTCAATTGAAGTCCATAATCTAATAAATAACATGGAATTTGAATAGAATAACATAATAAAGAGAAGCATTATAATACTTTTTATCTATATAATGGTTTTAGGGGACTTTATTAATATAAAACTATAGGTCTAATTAGGTTCACTCAACCCCATAAAATTTCCAAGATATCCATCTATAAGTTGAAGATGAGAAATTGGTAATCCCACATATTAAATAGAGTGAGTTTATCCTTGGGGTTTATAAAAGATGTTCAAATCATGACTTGAATTTAGAAACAATCGTAAGGCCAAAATAAGACCAAATCTTAGTCTGACCTAAATATAAAACACAAAACAAAAGAAGGGTTCATGGTAAATATCTTGATATTATCAAATCTAAACCTTTATAACAAATAAATAAGAAGATTTTTGAAGAGAGAAGATAAATTCATTATCCCTAACATCAGAGGATGATGGTTATAGAAAATTTTATTAAAACAAAGATAAAAGTGAGATTAGGAAGACTACATGGCCTAAACTTAGAGGGAGAAGTCTTTCATTACCCATTGGAACATTTTGAATCATGTACAAAGAAAAATATTCATGGGAGATCGTGAATAAAGAGGGTGAATGAGAGATAAATTGAGAAATGAGTCTTAATAAGTAAAATCTTGATCTATGCCTCTAATAAGAGGTTAACTTATAACATAAAAATGAAAAAAATTCCTTTATTAAGGGTATTTTTCTAAAGTTCCTATCAAGGATACCTTAGGATGCTATAAATTACCATGTGGTTTAAATAGAACCACATAAAATCTGAACATTCTCATTGAGTACCTGATGTTAACAACCCCATTATCCATCCCTTTTTCCTCTAACTCATCATGAAATCTCATTAAAATGACTGAACCACTCTTAGACTTAAAATTGACTAAAATTAAATTTAAAAAACTAGAAATTAATGGTAATTACTTATCCGAAGTGTTGACATATTTACAAACTTCTTACCATTGGGTTTTTCATCTGTAATAAGATTTAACTAGCTTATTGAGGATAAAACTATAGATTTTGTCTGGTTATATTATATTCCCACTCTTATGTCTCATATTTTACCTTCCAATGCTTCTATATGACCTAAACCAAAGTAATGATCATTCTTTGTAACTCATTTTGACATTGGTTGATGATACATATATGATTCTCTATATAGTACACATCAAATTCAAGCTCAAAATATCTATATCAAATAACATATAAAGGGATAGGAATATATTTCATCAATTGTGAAACATGAATAGTGTTTTTCATGAAATAGAAACAAGGGGGGTAGTGAAATATATTAATTCAACTCTCTAACTCAAACCAATATCTCATATGGTCTGACAAACTTAAGAGCCAACTTCCCATGTTTTTCTAATATCAATGACCCAATCATGCTGAAACCAAAAGGAAGACATGGTCACCAACATAAAATCTAATGGGGTTTCTTTGTTGATAAACATATTAATTTTTCAAAATTTGAGTAATTTTTTACCAATTTCAAATTAGATTCACTAATTTGGTCACCCCTAGATAATATTAGGTCCTATCTTAGAGAATTCACATACCTTCATCGTTTATAAGGGAGAATTACATGGATTACCATATAAATCCTCAAAATAAACCATATAAATAGATGAATGGCAATGGTTAGTATAGGATAATTCAACCAGAGTAAGATAATAACACCATAAACCACCAATATCTATGATACACACCCGATGAGTACTCTTTAGAATGTGGATGATCCACCCAAACATACCATTACCCTATCAGTAGATAAGAGTTCAAAACTTCATCTATGTACCAAATTCCCATTGTAGCCCTTCACAAAACATAGATATGAATCTATGTTCCCTATCAAATGTGATACTAAAAAGGACACTAGGATGTTTTAAAACTTCTTTGACATATTTATTCTTAAGCTTGTCAATTGAAGAAGTTTAATTGATTGGTATTAATTGACATGTCCTAGTAACTTGGTCCAAAATATCTCATACATTTTTCTCAAAAATTTTGGGTTCTTGATAGACTGTTATGATGTCCATGGTGATTTCATTACACTTTAACACTGTTAGTTAGAGTGGATAAATCTTTACCACGAGCTTCTGGTTCTCCACCTTCACCTTTTTATAATTGAACCATTTAGAAACAAACCTCATGATATATATTTTCAAAATAGTACATCATAATTGGAAAAAAAATATCACTATACATATTCATGTTCCTAGGATATAAAACCCATTGGGGAACATGGTATTATTTTTATACTATTACCCTTATCCATGTATGGATAAAATTTTTATCACGGGTAAAGAGGAAATATGGTGGGTCATGGAACTAACCATCACGAATCAGTTGACCATCAATCATCTCTTAAATCATGATTCAATTTTGCATTTATATCTTGGAGTCTTTGACCTATACCATGAGATAAGATGTTAGGTTTATATTAAAAAGTTTCATCCCACTAAGATATTCAAAGACATCTTGGTGGAGATCATCCATAAGTTACTTGAATCTCAAGTCATATTTATCTTCCATCGCCATTTGTGGGTGAACCATTTGAATAATAGAATCTACAATAAAGTGTCCTTGACAACGAGAATACTAGTTTTCAAAATCAAAGGATTTGATTTGTTATTCCAAAATTCTTTTGGTGTTTGGATTCCATTTAGAAAATATATATTTCAAAAATTTGTGGTTCAGGAATACTATAAAGGAAACTTTTTATTTTTTGTACTTCCAAAACTTAAAGTAATGACACATAGTAAAAATTATAGGATATGGGTAGGATAGTTATATTTATGAAGATGTAATTTCATTGAACTATATGAAAGAATTTGGTGGCCATACAAAGTAATACTTCCATGGATGACTGAAGAATAATCACAACACACTTCAAATCCATTACCTATCCAAGTTAGAATAAGGCCTGAGGTAGATATTAAATGATTGTTTAGTTATTGTAATGATAAATTACAATAGTTTGAAAAAATACATTTATCTACCTTGTTTTTTAAACTAGTCTTTAGAGTGACAATGATAAAATTTTTATGTATTAAGAGGGGATAATATCTTACTAGATCAAGAAATATATGAACCTAAAATGTGTTATTTGGTACTTTATAGGTAATCACCTACACTAATTTCTCAAGTTCCACCAATATACTATCCTCAAATATAAAATTTACAAGGAATTTGATCCATCAAATCAAGAAAGAACGTTTATAAAATTTAACATATAACAATTTATCCTATTGAGCATCTAAAACAATAAGAAGATACCAACCATTACTGACCTAATAATTTGAGTAGAAAAATATATAATACACAAATATTACCACACATGTTTTAAAAAATAGATGAATGAACCTCTTTATACAGTACATAAACATAGTTGGAGTATTCATTTGGCCCAATGGAATTTCCTGATATTCAAAATTCCCATAATAGATTTAGAAACCCATATTTAAAATATCACATGGTCTAACACAAAAATTATTGTAACCTAGTCCCATTTAATTATTAGAAAACCACATTTACCCTTTGAGTTGATAAAATAGAACATTGATCCAATGAATGGGATAATTTTTTTCCCTGTTTGAAATTTCAATAGTTCACACACATATATAAACTTTAATTGTAATTTTACCAAAAATAACTAAAGAACACAAAATAGAAGTGATTTATTTTAGAAACCCTTTATATTAAAGATTTCATACCTTGGTATTTAACCCCATCAACCTAGTTAAAGGAACACATAAGGAGTGATAGATATCAGTTCATGTCGAGACACTAATTAGAAAGTGAGATCAACTTCTCACTTCAGAGGAGGTCTCTTAAAGTCTTCAGGGAACATGTGAGGATAGATACCAACTATATAAGGAAAGAATATCCATTATATGAAATAAAATATCTTGATAACCATGAAAACCATCACAAATATTATTTCTACTACTTGTCCCTAATCAATACCCACTTGACTAGACTAGAGCTCCCACTCCCTATGGATGGTGTATTTAATACCATTAGGAGAAGATAATGAAACTCTCATATTGTGGTAGTAATTATAGGTAGGGAACTAGGTTAACCATTCCATACTTTGGTTGATGTCAAATATTTCCATATTAATAACCCCAAGCTCTTAGATTTACCCAAATGATGCCATGGATAGAGAAAAATATGGTAACTTATGAGTTTGCACTATCCTTTTCCCCAGTGGAGTATCAAGGCTCATATATGAAGATATAACTTACACTTTATGTTCAATAAGTAGGTCTAGTTTTATTAAAATAAAATAATGTGTAGATATTATATCAAATAGAGCATAATAGAATGTAAATGATAAAAGTATAATAATTTTAATAGTAGATAACATGACCCTAGAATTAGGTATACATTTCTATATAGATTATATACTTCCTATATGATCATACTTCCCTTGAGATAAAAATTCTCATCCAAAATAACATACCAAGGCTAGATGTACTTGAATTCTCCATATACCCCTTGACCAGATTGTCCAAATGGTGGTAGAATACTATATATTAACTATAAATCGGGTCATACTTGCGATTCTTTGGTTCATTGAGGTTGCTTCCCAACAATTTTGAAGGGTCTATATTGGAATTAATATTTTAGGTGACCGTACAAGCTTTAAAAATGGAACCAATTAACCTTAAAGGCATAATTTGGAATGATATGACCAACCCACCCACACCGATGAATGTTTATATGGGTATTTCCTGAGCTAGGAAATAAAGGTACACCACCCATGTGTTACTTAATGAGAATAACTACAACTCTCCTCCCCTCGTCATTTATTATGACTTCCAAAAGTACTATTTCTAGGTGTGTGTATCTTGGTAGTAAACTATATACCCATGAAACCCCCTTAGAACTGGTATATTCATGGATCTTATTCATAACAACTTATAATATTTTTGGAATATTTAAGATATAAAATTGGGTTTTAAAAGTTTTTTTAATCCCCACATCAAAGAACAAAGACTTAGATTTACAACCCTACTGTTATTGGAAGAAACAATATAGATGATAATTAAAGGTGGAAGAATATTCCATAACTAACAATGAACCTTAATGAAGTCTTATAAACTCCATAATTTTTACCCAACATTGGGTATCATGGTAGAAATTCACCAAGAAGAGTTCTTGAAAAATGGGCCATGTAAGGTTGAGATCATTCATCACCTCAAATATCACATCCCTCCATCAATATGATGCTCCTTTGAACATACTGGTGGAAATAAAAACTTAGAGATTCTTTGGTGTTTTAATCTTATAAATGAGATGGTGGGGGTGATTGATCAACTCCTCAGTTGATTAAGGATAAATATTAGCATTGAATATCAAGTGATGGTGAAATTTAAATTCTTTATAATATTTGAGACCATAGGAATCTTTCATAGTGAACCTTTATTGGAGACACAATTAATTTGGATGATCCCCTTTAAGACATGAGGGTCAATAATGAGTTTATTTAGAGGTTTATTTTAATGGAATAGAACTTTCAACCTACTAATTTGTAGGAATTTTTGTAATAAAGCTTTCTGAAAGAGTTTTTAAGGTAGTTGTAGGGAAAATGAGGTTTTATCTAGAAAATTAGCTAAATAGGATTCTGTGAAAGGGAGTCTTGGCTGCACTGTGGAAGAATGACAACTATGACATGGAGAGGTAGGATACGGTGCAGATGCTCGAGAGGAGGTTTTATTTTCAACTACCTTTTTAAACATATATACAGTGTGGAGACCCTGACTTTTTCTTGAAATATCTAGAGTGAGTTTTGAGGGGTTATGAGTTGTCGTTCCATATAGATAGGTTGTGACGTAGCCCCCTTCCTGTTTCTTCAGTTTTTTTTGGCATAATGGCCTTGGTTTTACCATGGTCCCTTCTCATATTAAATCAAATATTCGACAAAGAGATAGTCACAATTCTTGCATTTATATTTTATTAGACATGATACAATTTGGTCCTTCCCTTTCACCGTAGTCCTTTCCTTTTTCAACAATTCTTTGGGGTGGTGTCGTAAGCTACACCGTGGTTTTGTTTTTTCTAGACTAGGTATAGAAACCCAAATCCCCTCAAACCCCTTAATTATTATATATTTATTTTTAGTTCTTGGGTGAACCAAGTATTTCCCAAGGAGTTATTTTAGACCCATTTTATTTTATTTCAAATCCAACCTTGATAGATTGATATTTGGTGGTTTTCTATGAGTCCCCTTATTTTATTCTCCTTGTATTCCACCTATAGTTGACATGGAATAGGTTTCTATTAAGGGGAATCATTTGTTTTGATGTTTTTTTGGTAATAAAATATTTTGAGGTTTTGTGTTTAGGGTGGTCAATGTGTTTTATTCCATCTTGGATCTTGGTGGTGGTCTCCCTCTTGTTATAACCTTGTGCAGGGGTTTGGAAAGATTAGATTTTGCTAAGGGATATTTCATTTCTCATCCTATTTTATCACATGTGAGGTATTATGCTCTTTTTAATGTTTGGGAAGATATTATTCAATATCCTAATGAATATAATGAATTATTAAATTGAAAATGAATGGGAAAGAAAATTAATAGCATTTTTATAAAATATTTTGATATTATTACTAATGAGAAAATGTTTTCTTGATGTATCATTGAAAACTATGGCTGTTTGGATCCTTTTTGTAGTAAAATTAACATGTATTATGTAAACCTTGATGTATTATTTTTTTATATCACCTTGATCAAATTGATAATCACTTATATCAGACTAATAAATTGGTTGTCCCTAGAAATTCTAGTTTGTGTGATAATTTCCTTAAAAATTAAAGAGTAATGTGATGAAGTTGTCTTGGATAATATCAAATAAGTTATGGGATGTGTGGTTTCTATGAGTTATGGTGATGTGTGGTTTTGATGTGTTGCGATGTTGTGTGGTTGTGATGTGTAGTAGGGATGTGTTTTAGTGATGTGTGGGACAGATGTGATGAGATGTGGGCATGATATGTGGTGATTATGATGAGTATGTGGGTTTGGTTGTTAAATGGTGGCAATGTTGGATATTTTTAGATTAAAGAGGATGGTTTTTGTGATGTGATGTATTGTTCTAGTTTCCTAGGTAGTAATGGAATTAATTGGAAATGATGAATTGAAATGGAATGGGTTGGAATGGGTAAATGAATGCATGAATTAAAATGGGGAGTGTGGTTAGAGGTAGTTGATGCTTAAATTTGAAATAAATGGGATGTTTATTTTAAATGGGTTGTTAATGGAAAATATGGTAATTGGATTAACCTAAAAATGGAAATTGTCTTGTGGTTTTCTTGTGTGTTGGTGTGCATTTAGTGATGGTAGTGAAGGTGGAGGTGGTTGTAAGTCTTGGTGGTGATGTTGTGAGTTGGGATAGTGTATTTTTGTTAACCCATAGGTTGGGATTGTGTGTGGATATTATATATATATATATATATATATTCATGTTAATTATGATTTCTATACGCACCATATTCGTATTGATAATTTTTTGTTGGAAACCAAATGTTTTGGGGGTGTTTTTCCCAACATCCCAGTGGAAAAGATGGACAGATAGTTACCCAGCCATCTCTGATACCTCTTTTAAGAGATGTTTACATACATAAGATATGATTACTAGAATTCAAAAGTTCACTGTGGTGATGTTTTATGATATGAATTATAGTGGGGACCATGCATGGTAGTAGGAGGGCTTGAGGTTGATGTCCATATTGGTCATGATACACTACTATTCTGGTTATGGATGTGTTGTGATGTGGTGTCCTAGGTGTCTACGGGTGATATTTGATGTGATGTGGTAGCCTAGTTTAATTTGGGATATATTTTATGTAATTTGATAACCTATATGTATTTGGGAATGATGTGATATGATATACTAAGTGTATTAAAGAAAGTTTACTATACAGAATAGATGGGAGCACCAAGACATACATTGTTTGGGTGTGAGAGAATAATATTAATGAGAATGTGGAATGGGGTACCCTTTTATCAATATTATCATTATTATGTTACTATAAATGGATTTTTAATTTAGTGATCATTCCATTGTGAGTATGAGATTGGTTAGTTTACTTATTTTGATGCATTTGGTTCTTCTATTTTCCCATTAGTGGGTTAATATGATCTTTTTCACAGGTACACATCATACTTTGGGTATGATCTTACTATGTATACTTTCATTCTCACCCAACATATATACAAGATATTTTTTCTGAGTTTAAAAGAGTACTAATTTGTTCATGATGAATATTACTAGCTTCGACCCTTAGATTTTCAATTAAGTTGTTATTATAATACTTGTCTTTTGGCACTTATTTAAAGACTCTTTATATTCATTTAAATTGCACATGTATTGTGGGATAATTTTGATTAATTTACTTTATATTATTTAACTTAGTTTTTTCTGTGTTTGGTTATCCTATATCTCAATACAATATATATTTTAGGGTAATTCCTCCCATATTTGAAATTTTATACGCTTAGTGTTGGTCACCAACTTGGGGCCTGGTGGGGGTGAGAATTGGGGGTCATTATCCTTCTTCCTTCATTGTCAGCCTGGGATGGAAACCATTAGAGGGAGGGGGCTATGAAAAAGTGGTATTAGAGGTTTTTTTATGGATAAGAAGGAGTTTAGATTCATGAATAGAGAGGATTTCATGGTTTTTTTGTGGAATAATGTTAGTTGATCTTGATTCATGATATAGGCTTGGGAAGAATGGATTGGTCATGGAATTTTAGGCCCCCCTATGATTCAAAAAAGTACTCTGAGTATACCAAATGACCAAGTGAGGTGGATATACTTGTAGGGTATAGACCTCGTAGAGGTACATGAATCATGATTTCGTGTGTTCTTATTTGAATTGGGTAGTTTTGTGAATGTTAAAATGAATTAAACAAATATTAATGAAATTATATACTATAGGGATTTATAAATCCAAATTCCATTTTCTATTATTTCTCTTGGTAATTTATGGAATTTCTTTAGGTAGTGGAGTTTCAGTTGGATGATCTGGTTGATCATCGGAGGGTTAATCCAGTTTAGGAGGACGATCAGTGGCAGATAACATTTCACAGCTTTCAGTGGTAGGCATTGGAGAAACATGAGGGTAGAATCTCTGATATAGATATAGATAGTTTTTAGAGGATCTTGATATCACCTTCAGTTTGATATGGGCATGGGAAGAGTATTGGGTCCCGTTGGTAGTCAGTTAGATGCAAGGAGCGACGTGTCAGTGGTGGACTCTATTTCATGGTGAGAAAGAGGAAATGTTTGCATGGATCAAATTTTATATGGAGTTACAAGAAGAGTTCCTTTCTTCAACCATGAAGGAATTGAAGAAGAAGGATAATATATCTCTTCAGTATGGGACCATATTTTTGTGGGAGCAAAGAATCAGGTTAAATGTCCTTTTACAATTCACCCTGGATCTTTTTTCTTATGAGGAGTCCCAAGCATGACATCTTGAAGAGGCACTCTACCCTTCTATATATTATGGAATTACTCATTTTACATTGCTAATGAATTTAGAGGTTTAGATGAAGGTGGATGTGATAGAGTGTATGCACTACTAAGGAAGTTTACCATGAGAGGTGAAACAATAGGATTCCTTGAGGAGAGAAGATGTTAGTGGTAGATATCAGCTGTTGAGGCCTTTGAGGTTTTTTCGATTAGGGAGTCAACCTCAAAAACATTCTTTCTAGATTTTTTTAGGGCCAATGGATTCTCTATTTTTTTATTATGGGACTTAGGATAGTGTGCATTACTTGTAGTGCCTATATCCATCATCAGAATCAGTTCCCTATTCTTCAATTTTAGTTTGGTGGAGGTGTTCTAGTTCAACATCAGCCTTAGCAGCAACGAACATCAATGTTGTTTCAAAATAAGGGGAACAAGTATTATTATCTCATGAGAGGAGATGGAGAAGGTAGTGGGAAACCTCATGATGTTCCTCTTATTTAGGGACCCTAATTTGAACATGGATATAGAGGTGTCCATTAGTAGACAGGTATAGGGGCTAGACAGAGTCAATTGCATGCGATAGAGGTGGCAGTGCTAGAGGGGATAAAGATCCTTATAGGTAAAATCAACTAATAATTTACCTTTTTTGTGTCTTTTTTGATTTAGGATCTTCACACTCCTTTATTTTACCCTCTCTATTCCATACTATGTGACTAGATGTTGAGAGGATTCGCATGCCCCTGGTGTTGACTATGTCGGTTAGAGACTAGACCATCTTGTTTGATGTGTGTATGGGTTTCATAATGATTATGGGGATATATCAATCATGTGAGGATATATTATTGATTTAGATATAGACATATGATGTCAACCACACCATCGACTAGTTGTATTTTTTTCTTTCCATTATCGAATTCTTTTGGAGGATTGTGGTGTTATTGGATGGGGATGACCATCTTGTGGTTTTCATTGTCAAGAAGAGTTTTAAATTGGTAAGTAGATGCATGGAGACCCATTTTTCACTAATGGATAAATTTTCCATGTTATTAGTATTATCTTGGATTTGTGGGGTTCCTGAGGTTATTGGGGAGTTTTGGATGTTTTTCTAAAGGAGGTTGTGATGCTACCCCCACGACATGATGTCGAGTTCAGGATAGATATAAAACCAAGTGATATTTTAATATCAATGGATCCTTATCCACTGGAACCACCGGAGTTGAAGTATTTGAGGATTCATATATATGATCTAATGTTTACAGGTTTCCTCTGGCTTAGTGTGTAACTATGGGGTTCTCCAGTTTTATTCTACAGAAAGATAGATAATAAAATGAAGTTTTGTATAGACTATTATAGGTTAAATCAGGTGATGAACAAGAATCATTACCCAATTTCTTGTATCAATGATCTTTTTGACCAGTGGTGGGGGTGCAGGTGGTTTTCTATGATTGATCTATAGTCAGGGTATTCCTAGTTTATGGTGAAGGAGGATGATATCACTAATACTACCTTTAGGTGAAAGTATGGAAATTTTGAGTTTGTGGTCATACTGTTTCATGTAGTGAATGAAATAGTTATGTTTATGGGACTCATGAACTCTATGTTTCAAGGGTTCCTAGTCCAGTTCATTGTTTTGTTCATCAATGACATCTTAATCTACTTGATGGCATAATAAGAGAATGATGATCATCTCATATATATCCTGTAGGTTTTTTTAACACTATCAGATCTATGGGAAGTTATCCAAGTGAATGTTTTAGATTTTTTAGGTGTGTTTCCTTAGGAATTTCATGTCCCTTCAAGTTCTGGCTATGAAACCATCAAATATTGAGGTATCTGTTTCTTGTACAACCCCTAAGAACTAGGAAGAGGTTTGTATATTCCTAGTTCTTATGGGTAATTTTCAAATTTCTCATAGATTTTATCCCCATTTATATCTTTGACTAGGAAGGACCATGATTTTATCTAGAATTATCAGTGTTAGGTAGCATTTTAATACCTTAAATGGAAATTTATCAGTTCTCTGGTGCTTCAGTTTATATAGGTGGAGGTGATTTTTAAGGTGTTATATGGTTCTTTATGTCTGGGAATGGGAAGTATATTGATATATAATATTTTAATGATTTTTTATGGGTTTAGGTAGTTATATTCCCATGATCATAAATATTAAACACAATATCTGAAGCTATAAATAGTTGTGTTTTTGTAGAATTTTCGGCGACATTACATCGTCGGGGAGCGCTTTATGGTCTTTACAGATCATAATAGCTTGAAGAATATCTTACCTGAATATATGATAATATAAGTGGATTAATATTCTTCATAATTATGATTTTGAGTTATTCTATACCTCATGAAATGGGAATATCATGATTGATGCATGGAGGGAAATATAGGAGTTCACAACCCTGTACTTAGATGCAATGGTAGTTGATGGTGGGTTTTTTTGTTTCAGATGGATGTGAAATGTTCTATGATGAGAAAGTTGTATGATTCCCAAGTGGGAGATTTTGAGGAAGAGGTGATGTATGATTGTGTTATCCATGGTGATGATCTAGAGTGATGGTTTGAGGATAGTTGAAACCAAATTTTATTTTAGTGTATAATGTTTCTGATAGAAATGCATGAAGTATTCCTTTGTGAGTTTCATAGATCACTTTTAAAGGTACACTAGAGAGTATCTGATATTTATTTTGGTTTAAAGACACAGTTTTGGTGGACTAGGATAAAATGGATTGTGTTAGAGTTTTTGGCTCATTTTTTGGTTTTGTAGATGGTAAAAGATGATAACCATGTTCCTTGTGATTTGTTATAGCCCTTGGATTCCCCTGAGTAGAAGTGGGATAACATATTAATGGAATTATATACACTGTTACCCAAAAATTAGGTAGGTTATGATTATATCTAGATAATCATTGATCCATTGATGAAATTTCTCCAATTCTTATCAATCACGAAGTTAGGTGTTGTGGATGATTTGGAGAGGTGGTATAGGGATGAGTTTGTTCGGATACATGGAGTTCCAAGGTCCATTTCATTATATCAAGATGTTCATTTTACCTTGTGAGTCTAGAGGGGATTGTATCATTATTTTTGAACTCAATTATTCCTCAACACTACTTTACACCCTCATAAGGATGGGTATAAAGAGGGTACCATCCATACACTTAGGGATACATTTCAGGCGAGAATCGTGGATTTATGTTAATATTAGGTAATGCACTTTCCTTTTTTGAGTTTTATTACAACAAAAACTATCATTCATCCATTGTAATGGAGAAATTTTATTCTTTCTATGGGCGGCCATTTCCTTCCCCATTATTCTGGGAGAAGGTTATAGATTCACCAGTTCTCTGTGTTGATGTGGTGCAGATCATGAAAGGGAAATTATATTCTGTTTATGAGATGATTAAGGTGGAATAGAACTGGAAAAAGTCTTATACAGATCATAGGAGGAGAAACTTGGAGATCTCGGTTGGGGACAACATATTCTTAAAGGTTTCTCCTCAATATGGGAAGTAGTGGTTTGGAATGGGTAGTATTCTATCACCTATATTTTTTTGGGCCTTTTAGGGAATTTGAGGGTGTTGGAAAGGTGGATTATTAGTTGGGACTCCTATCATGATTAGAAAATATTTTCAATACTTTCCACATCTCTCAGCTCTATATGTATCTTCATGATAACTCCCATTTCACTGGATGGGGAGATTTGGAATTGAGGATGATTATTTCTTTGTTTAGTGGATAGTAGAGATCTGGTATCATCGAGAGAAGGTGTTACATAGTTTAATTGTTACCTTTTTTGTGTTATGTAGAGTCATGGAATCCTAGAATAAGAGTACTTGAGAGCATGATAAGTAGATGCGTTCTTAGTACCCATATTTTTTTTGAGTTTTATATTATTTTTTACTTTCCTTTTTGATTTGATGTTTGTATCTAATTGGTTTATGAGTTGTGAATTTTTCCTTGGTGTGATGTGTTTTAAGGATTATAGAATATAAAGACGGAAAAACCTAATAACTAATCAAGAAATATTATAAAATGAAAAATATTAAAACTCTATGGGAAAGTTAGTACCCACCAATGTGGATAATATTTTGATATAGATGTGGTAATTCCTTGATTTGTGTGCTTGGGTACATTATGTGTGATGGTGAAGAAATGTGGTTGTGAGGGATGTTTGGTGAGTGTTTTTACTAGTATTGGTGTGTTTGGTCGGTGGCAGTATTAAGTTGTAACAAGATCCTTGATAGGTATCTCACAAGATGGTTGTTTGGAATATTTTATCATTTCCCATTTTGGTTTTGTATTTTATTCTGGAGGATGATAATAGTTTGAGAGGTATATGATGTAATTACCCAGATATTTTAACCCATTACTTTGTGTTAATTATGATAAAGGAAGTTTCTAGAGGAGGTTCTGAGGTAGTTTGATGGAAAACAACAATAAAACTAGAAAATTATCCAAGGAGTATTCTTCATCATGGAGCCTTGTCTATGTTGTGGAAGAGAGGTAGTTGAGGTTAGGAGAGACCGAATATGGAACAGAGGCCCACAATGAGGTTTTTGGTGCTACTTCCATTCTTAGAATAAATATGGAATGAAGACCCTAACTATAGCATGGAGTTAGGGGGTGAGTTTTTGGGGGTTATTTAACTTTTTGGGATGTTTTTCCATGGATATAAGCTATAACATATCCCTCTTCTGGTTCTCAGGTTTTGTAGTGTACTGGCCTTGGCTTTTTCATGATCCCTTCTTCTATTTTATTGGATCTTTGGTGTTGAGATATATGCAATTATCAGATGTAACTTTGAAAATATAGTATGTGGCATGGTTGTTCCCTTTCTCTATAGTCCTTTCCCTTTTAAGTAGTTCTACGACATGGTGCTATAAGCTAAACTATGGTGTTTTGTTTTCCAAACTGGGTATAAAAAACTAAATCCCCTTGAACCCCATTATTATTTAGGATTTATCCTCAGTTTTTAGGTGACCCAAGTTCATCACAAGGATTTGTTTCATCCACATTTTTATGGATTTCAAACCTAGCATTTTGTGATCAATATTTGGGGGTTTTATTTGAGTCCCCCTCTTTTCAACTCCCCATTTTCCCCATATTGTTTTCCCAGAAGAGGTTTCTATCAAGGGGAAACAATTTTTTAATTATTTTTTTAATAAGAAGACATTATTGGGTGTTGTTTTTATGCTGATAAAGGTGTTCTTCTTCATAAAGGTTATTATTTGTGGTCTCCATCTCATTCTAACCTAGGGAACCATACACAATGCTTTATTTGAGGTAGCGATCTTTTATTTCTCTTATAGTTGTATATTGTGGGATGGGTTATGATACTTTTATCTTTTGGGGAGATATTATGCACCAAACTAATGAAGATAATGAATTGGTAAATTTAAATTTAATTGTAAGGGTAATGATTCACATGTTTGATTGCTTCTGATATTATTACTATTGAGAATATGATTTCTTAATATATCACTGAAAATCATGGTTGTTTAGAGCATTTGTTTATATAGAAATTTGAATGTTTTTTAGAACCCATGATCCATTATTATAGTGATATAACCTTGATTAAATAGATAATCACTTATATTTGGGTAAAAAATTGGTTGTCCCTGGAAATTATTGTTTTGGTCATAATTCCATTGAAAAGTAAAAAGTAATGTGATGAAATCCCCTTAGATAGTCTGAAATAGGTTATGTGATGTCATTAAAATGTGTGGTTGTGATGTGTGTTGGTGATATGTGGCAGTGATATATGGGGTGAATTTACTGATATGTGGGTGTGGTATGTGGAAGTTATGATGAAGGGGTGGCTATGGTCGGGAAATGTTGGAGATGTGGGTGCTTGTTGGCTTGAGGAGGATGGTTGTTGTGATGTGATGTATTGTGCTATTTTCTAGGGTAGTAATGGAATTAATTGAAAATGATGGATTGAAATAAAATTTGTGGGAATGAGTAAATTAATTCTTGAATTAAAATGGGGAGTGTAGTTAGAAGTGGTAGATTATTAAATATGAAATAAATGGTATGGTATTTTAAATGGGTTAGTAATCGAAAATATAGGAAGTTACATAACTAAAAAAGGGAATCTGGCTTGTGGTTTTCTTGTGTGGTGTGGTGCATTTAGTGGTGGTCATGAAAATGGAGGAGGTTGTGGGGATTGGTAGTGATGTTGTGAGTTGGGATAATGTTTTTTTAGGAGTTGGGATTTATTTGGTTTATTATATATATTTATTTATATATTCATTGTGATTTATATATGCGCCCCACCTGCATCGAGCACTTTATTCAACAACCAAATTTTTTAGAAGTGTTTTTTCTAACATCTCGATGGTGATAATGGATGGATGACAACCTAATCTTCCCTGCTCTCTCTTCCAGGAGATGTTTACATGCATAGGCTAAGATGGTCAGAATTCAAAATTGTAGTGTGGTGATGTTTGATGCGATAGATTTTATTGGGGGTCGTTCTTGGTAGGAGGAGGGCATGAGGTTGATGTTTTGTATGTTAATGATACTATTATGGTTATGGCTATGATGTTATGTGATCTTCGATGTGTCTTTGAGTGAGATTTTATGTGATGTGATGGACCTAGTGCATTCTAGTGAGATGTGTTGTGATGACCTAATAGTATTTGGGTGATATTTCATGTGATGTGATGTGATAAACCAGGTGCATTTAGGTAGGGTTACTTTGTAGAAGGGATGTGAGCATGAAAATGTATGTCATTGGGGTGAGATAGAATAAAAT
Organism: Viscum album; assembly: GCA_963277665.1. Lineage (NCBI taxonomy): Eukaryota > Viridiplantae > Streptophyta > Magnoliopsida > Santalales > Viscaceae > Viscum > Viscum album. The sequence continues at coordinate 36,319,116 of OY728127.1, read as the reverse complement.
TAGTGGTAAAGTTCCACGAGGTACCCTTTTATTTATATTCTCATTATTATGTTACTATACTAGGATACATCATTTGGTGAGCATTCCCTAATGAGGATATGATTGGTTAGTTGATCTATTTAGGTGTTGTTGGTTATTCTCTTTACTCATTGGTTCTTTTGTATGAAATTTTCAACTGTTCATGCGAGAGTTTGGGTATTATATTACCTATTTTACTTGAATTATCACCCTACATATACACAAACTATTTTCAAGTTTCCTATATGACTACAATTATTTTTTTAACACTATTATCTTGGACCCTTGGAGTTTTTATTGAGTTCCTACTATAAAACTTTTCTTTCATGTACTTATTTGGAGGATATGTATTCTTCTACATTTTACATGCATTTTGGGAAGGTTTTGGTTAATTTATTTTATTTTATATCAAAGAGATTATTTGAAGTTAGTTATCCAATCTCCCAATCCTATATATGGTATAGGGTAATGCCTCATATATGTGAGATTTTATACCCTCGGTTGTAGTCGCTAACCTAGGGCCTACTGGAGGTGAGACTCAGTGATCATTATCCTTATTCCTTAATTATATTCCTAGTATGGGTACCTTTAGAGGGAGGGGGTTATGAAATGTATGCTCACATGACTATGGTGTAGCTCATTCTACCCTTTCTTGATCAATAGAAGATGATATTCTTGGTTGCATGCTTCATAAATAAGTAGAATGAAAAATAAAATATTTCATCTTAGAAAGAAACTAACCCACATCTTTTCTATAATATATAGTCCTGGACTAACACCATTCCTCACTCACTCAGTTTTATTTAATAAATAATTTATATGTTTAGTGAACCTTTCAAAAACATTTCATACCCAATTCACATAGTCAAGGAATGTTTTAATGGTAAATAAAGTCATTCTATGGGTATAACATAAAATTAAAAAAATCCACCATTAGTATATAATGAACTTCCAATCATAGAATAAGTTACTCACCCATGTGAAGATAATAATTATAAATTCAATATGTAGGAATACCCCATTTATTTATTGTGAATTTTTTAGTTAATATGAGTAGAAAACATGTTCCAACAATAATTTAATAATAATTACATGAAGACCCGCATTATGAAATATTTTCCTACTCATTCCTTACTATTGAAACCTAATAACGTAAATTAGTATCAACGATTAAGGACATACTCAAGATAATGAAAAAAGAGATAAAAGGAACCCTAGACTACACATGGAAACTTAGGCATCCATAATAATTATTTCGGACAATGATATTTATGGGATACATCATTATTCCCAACAATACTGACTATTGGATACTCTCTAATCCTATAGAAAAGGACCCTTACCATTACATGATACAATTTTTAAGGTCTTTGAACTAAATACCCATTTGAAAGTCGATCCACATCACCTCAAGAGAACCTACCAATATCTAGAGGCTGGATCAATAATTTATGGTAAATCAATACACATTTGGGTGTAAATTTTCACCCTTTTAATAATGAACAACTACCTAGGTTAGTTCCCTTAGGTGATACAATCATTCTTGGTCCAGTTTAGTCATATTATACACCCATCCATTAATTAAAGCATTAAGGACTAACAAAATGAAACAATAGATGATATAACAAGAACAAACATCAAATATCACAATAAGCTTCATATTAACCAACTCAGAACAACATAAGTTAGATAATAAAAAAAACAAATGTAAAATAGTGAGTATACTAAAAATGGTCTAGAGACCCAACATAAATCTCCCTAGGGTAAATCATCTCCAAAAATTTCAAGTAAAACCAATGTAATTTCCATCAAATCACCAATCAAGAACCAATATAGCATCTCCAAAACCCTCATTCTCCTTATGAAACTTTCCCCCATTCATGGGATCCTTCCCCTTATCAATTTCCTAAATAGTGATATCTGCATACACCTTAAGAGGGGCCCATGTATATTGGTATTATGATAACTCATTATGTGATCACCACCCCAACCCTAATAACCAACCACAAAATAGAGAGTATGATAGAAAAAATATAAATCCATATGAGAATATCATCAAAAATAATATAGAAAAATTGAGAGTTTGGCATAATCATTTACATGGTAAAGTTAATCCCTGCCTAGGGAGGATCCATTCTTACATACCTTCTTCCATTCTTGACTCAGGATATGAGATGATATGGTTGGGATATCCCTTAGGGTATGATTTATATGTAATTGTGATAAACTACACAAGTACTCATATTTACCCAATCATATGTGTATATGTGTAAAAATAATTTAGGGTCCTAGTAACCTATATAATTAATAACAATTAGGTTGACCTAGTTAGATATATCTTATAGATTATTCCATGTAACTTGGGAATGTGTCTAATAATTCAGGGCATCTTGAGATACCCCAATACATAAAATAATATAACAATCTAGGGCCTAAGGCCCATCTAAGGAAATAAATATGTCTTTTATTAAAGGGGATTATCTATTCAATATAATATAACACAATACATACATACATGGAAAATATCAGAAGTCCAACGAATGAGTTAGAAACCATGTTTTTTATAGAAAGTATGTATGACTATAAAGTGCATAAAAATTCATTTAAAACAATTATTGTTCACAAATATAGAGAAGGAAATTACCATTCTATATTTATATAGTTAACTAAATAATTGGATATGCTAGTAAATCAAAAAATGAATAAACGATAATCACCTTATTCATAACATGGAATCAGAATAGAATAAATATAAATGTTTTTTTATTCCCAGAAGACAATTTGACTTGGTTGAGTGGGAAACCAAATAAATAATATAGGAAATTAATCCACTTAAGAATTCACTAGACCGTTATTAATAAATTTTAAAGTGTTAGAATCATGTACCATTTTCAAACTCTGATCTGTAGGGAATTCTTACCTTTATGAGTCATCTTTAATAAGGTCCTAAAAATAGTAGTCTATCTTATCCCAGGTCCTAATCCCTTCATTAAAAAATCGATCAAAATACGATGTTGTGCATCATTCCATGTATTTTTTCCTCATAGATGTCAATTTAGATCACTCTTTCATAAATTCTTTAGATGTCTACTTGAGTGGATTTGATTATAAAATCATTTCCATTATCTTCTCCTATGAATGAAAAAGAATGTCCGTAGTAGGTGTAGGATCATATTTATATTCTTTCACCATTTCTTCTCCCCATCCTTTTTCTAAGATTTAACTTACTACCCATAGATACAAAACTAGAAATCTGATACTATACCAAATATGACTTATCCTTGCATATATTAAGCTTATAAAATTGGTATTTTAAGCTTGAATTTTCAGTCCCCTTTTTTACTATAAGTGTAATTTTCCTTCCTTCATATACTAATTTCTTCCTCTTATTAGTGATTTATTGAATAATACTAAGTTATAGAATCCATTTTGGTTAAATAAATAACTAACACTTTATCTTACTAACTGATATATTAATCAAAGGTTTAAGTAGTTTATAATAGTCCTTTTGAGTTCTAAATTTATTTAGATTATTGATAGAAATATCCCTAGACCCCAAAACCCCATAATTAATTTATTCAAACTAGAAAAAAAAAATTCATCACTTTGTTCTTATGCATAGTAATTGGTGTGGGATTGATAAGTATCATATATCCCTTAAATCTCATTAGTAGATTCATCTAATCCCACTTCTTGACATTGGTTTACTAGCATAACCTTTCCAACCTACCCATGGATGAGATTCCTTTTCCATTTCATCTTTTCATTTTTTACTTACTTTCAATTAATAATGACCCATAGTCTCTATACTAAAGACACCAAATCAGTTATTTAATGTGACATCCGAGATAATTTCCATCACACTAGTTCCACTACTCATGGATAAAGTGAACTCCTCCACTGAATCCTCATTTTATTTCTTTGTATCCTATAACTATAGCTTAATAAAACATTGATCATTCTTATTAACACTAACAATCCCATATTGAACCTCATATCGAAGGGTAGGGGGTTAGTCATAGTCCCTTAGTCCTTGAGGGAACATTCTAGGTTTCAACATGTTTGAAAATTTCTCTACGGACCCCAAAATTCTTATATAAAAACATAGAGAAAGGATCCTACCACCGAATGCCACCAATTTCCTCATGGATGATTCGTTTAATTTTAGGGATTCATTTAGAGTTATATTGGATATATCTATATTATTTATGGTTACATCATGGAAAATTTATAATATAATTAGTAGTCTATATTCAAAAACACATTCCTTTCTTACATAACCACTGTAAAGACCCACTAGAGGTGACCCAATCATTAGAAAAAGGGAAACAATTAACCCAAGAATCAAATTAAACCTCAAAGACATAAAAAAATTCCTCCTCAACCAAAATCCAAACTAATTCAATTAGAGGATTTGAAAAATTAATGTTAATATAGATTTATGGTGAAATAGGGGGCCTAGAGACAATTTCCTACTATCATAACTCAAAAATTGTCTGATAATAACTCCAATAATTTTCAAAATAGATTTATTTTGAATATTAATTGGGTAAAAATTATAGGATATCATGGTGTGAACAAATATATGATCTTAAATCATATAAAAATGGTAGGTCTATATGAAGAGATAAATCCGAGTGTTGTTGATTTGTAATTGATCTTTTTACCACACAAAAACAATATGTTCCTTAAACTCAATATGAATCAAGATGTGATGATAATATAGAAACCCTACTATAGCATGGTTCTAAAATCCCCAATATCTATTTACTATATCATCAAATTAATTGAGCCAATAATGAGAGATTAAGGAGTGATAAATATTCAATTAATTATAGTAGTGAAACTGGAAACTTAAAAACCCCAATGAAATGAGAGGGATCCATCATGATAATTAGGATACAATTAAATAATGGGAGAGAGTCTAGGGAGGATAAAGTAGTGAAATCCTTGAGGTATGTTAAATTTTATCCAATAGTGTGAACCTACCCTATAAAGTGGAATGTTAGGGGAAGAAACCTATGACACCCCATACCTAATATCCTAATAATTTCAAGAACTAATGAAAATATTTCAATAAAATACATTAATAATACCTTTTTGGTTTATATTATTATATAATTATAAAATCCCCTTAACTAAAAAACTCACTTATTTTCCAACCATTAGATATATTATCACTATAAAAAAGCTACATAATCCATAAAAAGTATTAAATATCTCCCACTAATTAATTCTCATAAGATACCCTTATAGACAAATCTTATATATTAATTTTATTTCTAATATATAGAAATGGAAACAAATGAAATGGGGTGATCTCGTATACTCAGTAAGGGCAAAAAAAATCTATAACAGCTGAATATAATAAGTGAGCATAAGATGGGAATATATAAATAAACAAGATACATAATAAAATAAATCTTCAAAAAATAATAGATAATTAATCAGGGAATATGACTTGGAATAAAATAATACATGAATAAGAAGAGTAAGAAAATATGAGTCAATAAACATTAAGCATAAAACATGAGCCATGTAACATAGGAAAGAAAGTGGTGCAACCATAAACATGGGATTTATTATCTTTGTAAACTTGGCTACCAGCTAAGCCATTCACTCATAAAATTGTGAGTAGATATAAACACTATCACACTTACCCATTTTTGAACCTCTCTACTTACTAACCTATTTATGCCTGAAATTGAAATTAGAGATGAACACTATTGTACTTATCCTTTGAGAAACTAGCTACTCACTAACATGTTCTCATAACATTTCTATCTCTTGAGATATAGTCCTTTACCCCATTCATTGATGGGAGGTATAATTCAACCCATCTCATAGTCCATAAATTTTTATAACTATTGAAAATTAAAAAAATCTTCATCTCATAAATAACCAATAGAAGAAGAATTTATTTCTTAATATATTCAAAAACATCACATCCCATGGATATAAGAAATCATAGAATATAAAAAGTATTATTTTCCAAAATGATTCATATCATAGTGAAATATAATATATGATAAAAGCCTAACTTCATTGAAGATAAAACTTAGAGGTCATATATAAGTGAAAATAAAAAAGGTTTCAATTTTTTTAAAACATTAAAGTATTAATTAATTTGATAAAAATTAGTGAAAGGAAAGTGAAGAATTTTTAAAACCTTATTTTCAAATAAAATATCCAGGAAAATACATAAAAGTTTCAAAAAGGATAAGCTAAAATAATTAAAAAAATTACATTTAAAATAACCTTTGATAATTAGGATTAAAATAGACATATTTATTTCAAAAAGTAAAATTGAAAATATATTAAAAAATTTTAAATTTAAAAGAACAAATAATAATAGAGAATTTAAAAGTTAAAAGCTTTTAAAAAAGAGAAGTAAATATAATTCTAAAACCTTTTATTTTTTAAAAAAATATTAAATTATATATTCTTATAAATGTATAAAGGTTATAAAAAATTTGGTGTTTAAGATAAAACATTTAATTTTCATGGGGGTTAAAACCTTCTAAATATTTTGAAATTCCCTTATTAAAAATCCTGCATCATTAAAAATATAACAAAAAAATTGATTTAAAATGAATAAAGAAAAGTAATAAGATAATTTGATATAAAAATTTGAGTTCCCATTTGCGAAAAGAGAACATTAGTGTGAATTAATAACATTTATATGAAAGAATAATCAATTAAATTAAATGGGAATTATTCTTAACATAAATGCATTTTAACAAAAAAAATAGAATAATAATAGAATAATTATTTGGTGTGAAAGATTATTTTTTCCATAAATTGTGGTGTATATACAATATAACATTATCATAAGTTAGAATAGATCAATATTTAAAGATAACCAATAAGATTTATTACTACCCAATGAATAAATTTGAGTCATGAAAACCCCTTATAGGATTTTTAAATTTTGAATCAATAAACTATGAGAAGAATTACATTAAATAGAACATTTAAGATCATTAAATATAAGTTTATAAAGAAATAAAAATAAAAATAGAGTAGTATTTACATTATTGATAAAGAAAAATGGTGCATGACTTAAACATGTATGAAGGGATTCGAATTTGAGATAAAAAAATCCTTACGAATTGGGTAAAAGTTCAATAAAAAATCCCATAAAAGGGATAGAATGGAATAAAAATTAAAATACCATGAATGAAATAAAATTAAATATATTTTATAGAAAATATAAATTATAAAAACTTCTTAAATAAGAATTAGTTCATAAATATGAACTATGTCTTAATTAAGGGATATTGAGATGAAATCCCTTACGACTTTGGTAATTTTTGTTGAATAAAAAGTTATTGGAATATTGAAATTAATATGGTTGTATAAATAATATGTATTAAATCATTTATTATTGTAAAATACATTCATAGGATGTGTATACACCATATAAATAATTAATTGGAGCATAACATTAAATCATTTTTCAGTGAAGAGAAATTGAGACAAATAACCATTATAGATTAAGAAACATTCTAATAATACCCATTAAAAGAGATAAATATTGATTTTGAGGTTAAAATACTATGGATAAAGATAATTTGTGATATTATATATCTAATTGGTAGTATAAAAATATATTTAAATAGAATTAGGCACATAAAAGAACGTGTGTCTCAAAGAAGGATGTTTTGAGATGAAACCCTTACCTATGTTCAAAAGCATTATACACTTGCACTTATCTTCCTAAATAATTAAATTGAGTTAATTAGATATATAACCAATAAAATTATTCTTATATAAATAATTTTATAATGTCTATTTATTATCTTTTTTAACTTATTTTAATACAGTTCCCGCTTATGTAAGACACTCTAGGTTGTTCAGTTAATTTATTCATAATACTTTTAGTTTGTTAAAAATGGTTAATGATGTTGTAAAATAGTTTAGTATTCTCCATAATTTAACATTATTATTTATTTTAATATTTCATTATCACATAATTTATACAGTTAAATAGATTCTCCATGAATGGACTCAATTTTGAAAAGTTACATTATTATGTTCTTTTTAGTGGTTAAATTTACTATAACAAATTGTTGATAATATTACATATGGAATGTATAATATTATAATTCAATATTGTTAATGGTTTTTTAAATAACCCTTATTTATAAATTAAATACATGTTTAATTCCATTGATGTTATTTGATATGGTAAAAGAAAGAGAAACACCATCTCATGGCGGAGGTAGTCCGCACGTACACACGAAAGATGCTCCCATTTTCATAGAATAGAATCAACGAATAAAATAAAGTATCATATATTTTCAGTAAAATTAAAATGTTATAAATATTATATCAACTTTTTAAATAACATTTTTGAACCATCCGTGAAAGGTGGTGAGGAAAAACTGAAAGCATCACTTCGTAGAGGCGATAATATATGAAAACACAATAATGAAAATTCTTGTTTTTATTGATTGATGGAATATAATAAATAATTATTATACCATTATTATAATAAAATTTCAAAAAATATTTTTAGGTTATTATTATCTCATTGTTATGGTTGGTTTAGAAAGGAAAGAGTAAAAACGTTAGAAAAGATTTGTTACCTACATTGAGACCTTAAGATTCTTCTTGATGAAGGTCTTATATTTTAGAGACTTAAGAATTTTTTTGAGGAACAAGGGAATTTGGTCATATAAATTAATTCAAGGAGAGAAAATTTTGTTAGGGTTTCAAGGAAAATTTGAAATATTAGTGGCATATTAGACAGGTGGAACTAAACCCTCTTTAATAAGTGAATGGTAGGGATTTTTCCATAGAAAATAATGTTAATGTGTAAAAACGGAATGACCTGATTTTTTTTCATTTAGGGGAGGTAATTTTGGTAAGAAATTTATTTAAAATTTACAACTTAAAAATTATATTTAGAAGGTATACAGTTGAAATTAATTTAAGAAAATTCAAGCCACGTTAGATTAGTCATTTAAACACTTACTAATCATAATGAAATATTAATTATGTCAATTATTATATAACTAGAATTTTTTTTGACATTATTATTGTGAATTTGGGATCTAATTAACCTAATTAACTTCAAAAATATGAGAAAATTTTATTTTAAAATAAATAAACATAACTCTTAATTTTTTTTTGTAAAAAAAGTGTTTTAAAACATTAAACTTATATATGTGATAAATTTTTCTCGTTACTAATTATCATTATATTAATTTATTTACTATAAAAAAATAAAATATAATGTGTCTTTAAAATAAATCCAAAACTAAATTTCACTATGAAAAGGTTAAATTAAAAGAAATAAATGAAAATAATATCTAAATTCTAATAAAATGTTGCTTAAGTCCTAAAATATTAAAATATAATGTATAATCTCAAAATAATATTTTATATTTCATAATTATTCCCTTAAAATTCATATTTTATAAATTAAAATATTTCATATACTTTTAGGCCTTGCCCATTTTCTGATAATGTGAAAAAAGTCATTGTTTCGGAATAAACTACATTTTTCACTATTCACATAATAATAAAACATTTTATAAAAATATAAAAAATGAATACCAAGATAATTTCGTTATGTTGAATTAAAAATTAATTTTTATTTATCAAATTTAACTTCTTAAATTTTTAAACATTTTTTTAAAATAAAATAATTAATATATTGAAAATGAATTTTTATTGGAAAAAACCTTTTCAATATTAACTCCAATTAATTGTTTACCTTTTAAAGGTAAAAAATATTAATGTATTACCATGTTAGTATTTATTATAGCTTTATTAATAATATATTATCAATATTTTGGGTTTATTTTACGTTGGATGTAGCATGTGACAGAAGTTATAGAAGATAGTATATATTTTAAAGGATCTAGAATCTCGGGTTGTTATATTCTACCCCTTAAATAAATTTTATCATCACAATTTTAATTATTACCCACCTATTAAGGTAAGAGAGGGTATCCTTAACATATTTATTCTTCTAAATGAAAAATCCAATATTATATCCACCTTTCTATCTTAAACTAGATCAAGATTGTTTTCTTTCCTCAAACAACATTTATTATTTATACCATAATCATATATTTTATAGAGTATACCTTCCCCAAAACTACCTAAGTGTACAGGTGATAAAAATTCTGTTAAATCACATATTATTAAAACAATTAATTCTATTTTTAATCCTTAAATGGAATTTCCCACTAGTTCATCAAATCACACACTAGAATATATATACCACAGTACAAAAAATGTGATAAACTTGACAAAAAATATTATTAATTATCATCAATACAGATGATGTAGATACTAAATAAAATACATTTTCAGAATCAATTAATACTTCACTATCTTGAAATGAAAATTTAATAAAAATAATACTTATCCAAAAATCATTATTTTTAAAAAAAATATAACATTTCCATAAAATCATTTCTTGAGGTTATTGATACCATTTAATATATTATTTAAACCCATTAATGAAAATCTAATAAATAACAGTCCTTGGAGTTTTCACATAATCCTCAATAAATTTTAAAATATACTAAAATTTCAATTATACAAATCACTTCACTAAATATAATAGCTAATATAATCATGATTTAATTTATATTAGGATATCATCCTCATTACTTTAGGTAATACTAGTAAAAACACTATTCCATCATGACATGCATATAATATGATTCATTTATTTATAGAAGCTCCCTTATTTGGTTGTAATATTGTGTTTTGGGGATGCATACCTTTATTAGCTCCATTTTTAGAAACAATTTCAACCAAATACTAAAACCATAATGGCTATGATAATATCATAAAGATTCAAAGTATATGAATATGAAATCTAAATCCTAAGATGTATTCTCTAATAGAACCTTTATTTCAACCTATGATACTTTCATTTTAACTATATACAACTTGGTTAATCCTATAACTCTCTTGGTTATATCGTGGGAACTTTATATTGTGTTTCATCATACTTCTTAACCTAATCACTTATCATAATTAAGAAATCAATCCTTTATATTGGTTTATAGTGTATGAAATCATACAAATAATAAACCTAAGGAGTATCAAACTTGGTTTCCAGTTAGGCCTCTTTCTCATTCATTATTTTTTGATTAAGTTAATACCTAATATGCACTTTTTCTGGGTTATTATCCCTATATACAATTGTTCCATATCCTATATTTACTTGTATCTTATAAGAAGAGATTTTATTTCGATAAAGGCCACACAATCTCTACTTTACCAGAGATTTAGGACATTATCCTATTCATAGATGTATCCCCTGGTTTTTCACTCAAGTTCCATTATCGTAATCCCGCAAATATTAAATATTAACTCAACTTACCTAAAGGTTTATGTACGACTTATAATTTAGTTTAAACCTTAACTTATCAATTTTTTTGTCATTTCAAACTCCATAATTTTTCTAAACTGATAACATCCTAATATCTAAAGTTATTTAAACCATGATCTGATACAAACTATGAAACCTTGACCTAATCATCTGATAATTTCATAGAATAAAGAAGATATTTCAATAAAATACATTCCCAATACATTTTAGGTTTAGAGTTTTATAAAATTATGATAAAAATTTAACTGAAAAAACTCACATATTTTCTAATCATTAGAGATTTTTTCACTATAAAAAAATGTTGAATCCATAAAAAATATTCAATATCTCTCAAAAATTTAATTTCATAAGATACCCTTCTAAATAAAACTTATATATTACTTTTCTTTATAAAATTAGGAAATTGAAACATACTAATAGGTTATCTTATATTCTTGGTAAGGAAAAAAATAAGAGGTAACATTCTAATATCATAAGTGAGTATAATATGAGTATTTGGGTATAATCAAGATACATAAGAAAATACATACCCAACCAATATAAGATCATAAATCATGAAATATGAATTTTCATAACATAATATTTTAATCAAAGAGTGTTGAAAAATGTGTCAACAAATATGAAGCATAAAACATGAGCCATGGAACACAGATAAGAAAGTGGAACAATCATAAACAAATGATTTCTTATATTTGTGAACCTAAATACACTAAAAAATGATCACTCATAAAATTGTGAGTATAGATAAAATCCATCACAATCACTCTATTTGAACTTAATTACTTTCTTACCTATTAAAAAATGAAATTGTGAGTAGATCTAAATTCCATTGCACTCACTCTATGAGAACCTAGCTACTTTCTAACCTGTTATTATAACATTTATATCTCATGAGATATAATCATTTAACTAATTAATTGGAGGGATATATTGGTCCCACCCATCTCATAATATATACATTTTTATACTAATTTAAAATAAAAAATTCATCATCTCATAATGATCCCAAAGAAAAATAATGTGTTGCTTAAAACATTAAAAAAACATCATACAACATAAACTTAAGAAATCATAAAATATCAAAAATCACATTTTTTAAAAATAATAATAACATAATAACATATAAAGAATATAAAAAATAACATAAATATACAAAAATATTATATGTTAAATTAAATTTAAAATAAAAACGTTTTAAAAAAATATTTTAATACATTAATGTATAAATTATGTTGAAAAATGTTTTTTTGTGAAGGGAAATAGAATACTTTTGAAAAACTTGTTTTAAATAAAATGTCCTTTAAAAACAATAAATGTTTGAAAAATAAGAATCTGAATTACTTTAAAAACTTTTAATTTTAAAAGAACCTCTAATAATGAATAATATAAAAATATATAATGATTTCAAAAGGGGAAGTGAAAATATATTCTAAACAGTTACACCTAAAAGAACCTGTAATAATAGAAACTTGAAAAGACATAATTTTTTTAAAAAATAGAAGTGAAAATACATTGAAAAACTTTGATTTTAAAAATAATATTTAATTACTGAAAATTGAAAAAACAATAATGGTTTTCTAAAATTTGGAGTGGAAGATAAAAGATTTTATTTTTAAAAGATGGAAAACCTTTTGAATGTCATGAAATTCCATTATTAAAAATCCCACATCGTTAAATGGATAATAAAACCATTGATTTAAAATGAATCAAGGGGAATAATATGATCATTTGAGATAAAAAAAATTATATTTTATTATAGAAAGGTGAACATTGGTGGGAAGTAAAAAAATTGCTATGGAAGAATAATCTATTAAAATAAATGGATATTATTCTTAAAATAAATGTAATTTTACAAAATACTAGAATCATAAAGTAATAATACTTTGGTGTGAAACATAATTTTTCTGAAAAATAAGGTATAAAGATAACCTAATATCATCATATGTTATAATATATCAGTATTGAAATATAATATACAAGAAGAGTGATTGTGACCAAAGGAAGAAATTTGATTCATAATAACCCCTTAGAACCATTGTAACTTTTGAATCAATACACCATGATATGAATAAAATTAAATTTAAAATTTAATATAAATATTTAAAATATTATCATATTACATAATTAAAATAGGGTTTCATTTGCACCATTTATAAGAAAACATGATGTATCACTTAAACATGTCTCAAGGGATTCAAATCTGTGATAAAGAAACCCTTATGACTTTGGTAAAAATTAAATAAAAAAATATTATAAAATTGAGATAATTTAATTAAACTTCAAATAACATATATAAAATATAATTCATGATATGTTATATAAAATATTCACTATTCAAACAAATTAAATATAAATTGGTGTATAAATACGAACTATGTCTTAATAAAGGGAAAGTGAGACAAAATCTCATACAACATTAGTATTTTTTATTGAATAAAAATTACTTTAAAGATTAAAATTCATATTTTTATATAAATAATATTAATTAAAATATTTATTGTTCTCAAATAATTTCTTTTGGAGTGTATACACCATAGAATTATGAAACTAGAGTATAACATTAAAACATGTATTAATGAAGATTAATTGACATAGAAAACCCTTTAAAGCTTAGGAAATATTATAATAAAACACCTTGAAAGAGTGAAATAATGAATTTGAGTTTAAAAATACATTAATAAATATAATTAATGATATTTTAAATCCATTTTTTAGTCTAAATACCATTTAAATGAAATTTGTCACATAAAAGAACATGTGTATCAAAGAAGAATTTTTTGAGATAAAACCCTTACATGGGTCCGAAATCATTCATCACGTGCACTTAAATTCAAAAATAATTAAATTCATTTAATTAGATATATACCCAATAAATTTATTAATATATATATTTATTTAATTTTCTAACATCCATTTATTATCTTTTGGATATATTTTTTAATATAGTTCCCACTTACATCGGTCACTCAGGGTTGTTCGGTTAATTTCAATGTAATACTTTCAATTTGTTGACTGTGGCCAATGATGTTGTAAAATAGTTTCATAATCTCAATAATTTAATATTATTATTTCCTCTAATATGACATAATAAAATAATTTATACTTTTAAATAGGTTCCCCATTTATGGACTCAATTTAGAAAGGTTACATTTTTATGTCTTTTTTAATGATTAAATTTACTATAATAGTTTATTACTTTTAATACTTATATAATTATTAATATTATCATTATATAATTTTATTGTTTTACTAAATAAAAATTTTTATGAATCAAATACTTGTTTATCTCTATTCATGTTTTTTAAATGGAAAAAATGAGAAACAACATCTCATGGTGGCGGTCATCCGCATGTACACACAGATGACACTCTAATTTTAATAGAATGGAAATAAAGTATAAAATTAAGTATATTTTAATTTTATAATCATAAAAATGTTATAAATATTATATTACCTTAGTATGTAACATTTTTAACCATCCATGAATGTTGGTGAAGAAAACCCGAAAGTGTCGCTCTGTGGAGGCGGTTATCGACACACACACACTAATGACGATTATTGTTTTTATTAGTAGATAAAAGAGAATAAAAAATGGTTATACCATTATTATTATGAAATATCAAAACAAAAATGAATCTAATATTATTATTATAATATATTTATGTTTATTTTATAATGTAAATAATAAGAATGAAACGTTAAGAAAGATGTGTCACCTACATTGAGACCTTAAACTTCCTCTTGACGAAGGCCTTATATTTGATTGAATTAGGCTATTTTGTGGTGCACAACGTCATTGATTCCTGTAAATGACTCAAATTTGAGAAATATTTGGATGGGGTTCAAATAAAGTTTTAGACATGAGTGATGTATTGAAAGAGTGTAAGTGATCCCCCATTTGTAGGTGAAGAGAATGAAATTTTCCATGGAAAAGAATGTTAAGAGGTAAGAATGGAATGAAATTATTTTTAGTTGAGTTTTGTTAATGAATGTTGTTAATAAATATATTTATTAATTTGAAACATAAAAATGATATCAATAATGTCTAAATGAAATTTTAATTTAGGAAAATTAGAGACAACATAGTTTAGTCATGTAAACACTAAATAATCTTAATTAAATATTATCATGTCATTTATTTTATAACTAAAAATATAAGTTTACCCTTATTACCAAATTATGAAATTATGATGTGAAATTTTGTTTCTAATTAACATAATTAATTTCATGAATATTTGAAAATACATTTTAAATTAAAGACACATAACACATAATGGTTTTTTAAAAATAGTGTTTTTAGAATTTTAACTTACGAATAAGATAAATTTTTATGGTTAGTGATTACCATGATAGTAATTTATTTATAATAATGATATCTTTCTTTAAAGTAAATCCAAAACTAAATTTAACTACAAAATTTTTAATTAAAATAAACAAAATAAAATAGTTTTTAAATTTTAATAAAATGTTTCTTATGTCCTAGAATATTAAAAATAGAATTTACAAGTTCAAAATAATATTTTATATTTCATAATTATAAAATTATAATATATATCTTATCAATTAAAATATTTTTCAAACTATTATTCCTTTCCCATACACTGGTAATGTGATAAGATTCACAGTTTTTGAAAAAATAATAATTTTCACTATTGACCTAAAAATCAATTATTTAAAAAAAACACAAAATTACATCACAATCTAATTTTTTTGTAAGGAATTAAAAAATTAATTTTAATTTAAATAATTTATATTTTTTAATTTCTAACCTATATTTTTAAAATATAATATATAATATAATGAAAACATTTTTTATTGAAAATAACATTTTTAATATTAACTCATACTAATTATTTACATTCTTAAGGTAACAACTATTAATAGTTTACCAACTTAGTTTTCATTGTAGATTTATTAATAATGTATTATTATAAATTTTGGGATTTTTACATTAAGTGTATCATGTGACATAAGATATATAACGTAGTATGAATTTTACGAGATCCAAAATTATTGGTCATTACACATCCATCGCTGAAGGGGAAAGAGTGAGATGTGATAAGATATGGGTATAAACATAGAATAACTTAATAAATAGAATAATAAATATCTTATATATATATATAAAGGTTTAATATGAATTTATTAATTAAAACTTATTATTTTAATTAGGTTCACTCATCCCCAGACCATTGCTAATCTGACTCTCTATGAGTATAATAGGTGGAAGGGGTATTACTACCCATTTAATAGCATAATAATCACTTTAGGGTTTAAAGAAGATGATCAAACCGAAACATGAATTTAGAAACCATCCTAAGAATAAAATAATACAAGGTCTTGGTCTGATCCCAATATAAAACATAAAAAATAAGTAAGGGTATGAGGGAAATACTATGAGATTGTAGAATTTAACCATCCATAGCTACCTGATGAGAAGATGTACAATGAAGAATTGGGATTTAACAAGCCATAACATTAGGTTGTGAGATAAATATGAATTTTTATATCATGGAGGAAATAAAGAATATTTTTAAGATATTATTTCCTTATTTTGGTGGGAGAAGGCCTTAAGATCATATGGAACATCTTTAATCAAGAAACAAGAAGAAGATTCATATAAGATGGGGTAAAAAATGATGGAAAATAGGTGAAATCCCAAACCCACCTTAAATTGGTTAATTTATATTATTAAAGGAAAAAAATACCTTTAATACAAGAATTTTACCTAGGAATATATCAGTTACCTACTACTATATCACCTGGTAACCGATGGTTCAAACAAAATGACTAGTAATATGTAGGTGCTATCTGGGTTATAGGTACTAAGACACTAGGTCCCCAATGATTACATAACATCACTACTTCTCCTTTTCCCTAAAAATTCTCTTGAAGTATCTAGAAATTTCCAAATTATCTTATATATATAATATAGACTATAATTAAATTAAAATAATGGGAAATTAAGGTGATTTACCAAGCTAGAGAATCAAGATCTTTACAAAAACCAACTCCTAAGATCAAAAGGTTAGTGTCTTTAGGAACTAGGTACTTGTATGAATTAGCTGATGATATTGTTTAAATTTCTTCCATTGAATAATTATACACACATGAAACTCTCATATACATATGCTTTTATAAATATTCCTTTTCAAATTGGGAAACATAATAAAGTTGTGAGCCCAATGCTTAGTATGGTTTAAATAATAATAATAAGACATAGAGGAGTTATTAATAAATAAGGTAAGACTAGAGTCTGGAAAACATGGGACTACAATTGAATAGGAGGGTCTGGGTCTCCCCTTTTTGGATAAACCTATAGTTGATACTAGGTCAACAAAGTTTAGGTTTGGTAATAACGACCATGTTCTTACTAATCCTTCTTAAGTTGAAGATCCTGGATTTGCTGAATGAAGGGTCGCTGATATATTCACATGTTTGAGGAATGATCTGGCTTGTCCATATCTATATGGGAATTCTCCTATGGTGTATATGGTGGTGGGGAGTGATCTTGTCACCTATATAGGGGTTCTATGATCCACCAGTGATAATCCTTCTGCAGTGGTGAATCAAATTCCATATGAGGTTGTTCCAAATGTAGGAAAGTGGTGTGGGTCCCTAGAGTCATGCCTATATGAGGAGATAGAACTTAGGAGGAGTCCTAGGTAATGTAATCCATCTCTAAAGTTAAGTAATTCATTTTATGGGTTGGATGAAGAAGGGTATGAATAGAAAACATGCCTGATTCTGGGGTATGAGATGCAAGAGGATGTGGAAGTGCACACACCTCTTTTATGTGAGGACGATTATGAGGAATATCTCTCTAGTCAGCTATTGATGGACTGTAGGGAGGGAACTCAAGCCATAGGGCTTCATAATCCAAATAATAAAAAGGGACACAAGGGTAATCGTGATGCATGGGGGATGGATTGTGGTTGAGGGGAAGAAATCCAATGGTCGAAAAGACTATTCTCCGTTGTTGAAGCTAATGAAGACAAGGTCGGCCAGAAGGGCCAAGGTGATGACTGATGCAACTGTGGACCAAGTTTAGGTAAGTAATAAGAGTATTGTTCTTTAAAATGGAAAACAAAAAAATTTAAAGTAGGGATACTAAAATAAAAAAGTAGGGGGATGAATTTGGAAAGGCGGAAGAGGAAAATGGGATGGAACATCTAGATCTCTTTATCTATTCAAATGAAGAAATGGCGAAAGAGTCCATTAAGCTCCTGGGCTTAGAGGAGGAGAAGAACATAATCTTAGAGAGATATCTCCAAGGTGATTTTAGAATAGATCAAAGGGACAAGATCTATAAACAAGAACTTATTTTAGTACATTACTTCAATGAAAGAAAAATAAATTGAAAGAAGTACATCCAAAAAAGGGACAATCTTATCAATTAATTTTAAGACCTTGTCAAAGATGAACCAGATATGAAGGCACACGCCCTTCATTGGGGGCTATATCTGGTAAGAAATTCCATTTTATTGTATCACAATTAACTACA
This sequence comes from Viscum album, assembly GCA_963277665.1. Lineage (NCBI taxonomy): Eukaryota > Viridiplantae > Streptophyta > Magnoliopsida > Santalales > Viscaceae > Viscum > Viscum album. The sequence goes on along the minus strand of OY728127.1, from coordinate 36,300,232 downwards.
TTGTTATTTCATACTGTGCCTAAATCTTTCATCCTTGAACTTGTATGGTTTCCCTCTTTTCCTCAATAGTGCCTTTGGAAATAAAAATTTAATCTTAGTAGTAAGAGGTAATAATCATAGCATAAAATTAATAAAATAAAGTAAAATAAACGAAAATAGAGAAAACTAGAATTTGGGACATGATGTTTCAAGATATTTTTAGTCATGAGAATAATAATAATTTGGTATACACATAAATTTTGTCACATTTCATAGCTCACTACCCAGAAAACATAACATAATGTGATAGGATCACTGGAAAGATTTCATACATAGTATCTCATGTTATAAAAAAAATACCCAATTGATTAGGGGATATATAATTTCAGTCAAACACTTCACCCAATGTTCTATTCTTACTACCCATTCACTATATATAGTATCTTGTGAGATAAAAACATTAGTGAATCTGTTAGAGGACTATATAATTTCAATCACACCCATTTTAATATAATACAATATTAATATCTGTTCCATACAAATACTAAATAAATATAAAAAAATCTAAATTAATAACATGATTAAGTTATTGAAATAAAATAGGCATTGAATCAAATAAAGAAGATAACTTGGGAAAACCCCTTCGACCAAATGGAGTATAAGGTATTTACACCAAATATAATAATATTTATTTTGTCTCATTAATAATTTCTCTAATAAATCAAATTCATGACTATATATGTTAATTGCATATAATTAAAATAATGATTTAAGGTTATTCAAAAAGTAAATACATTACAGAAAGGACAGATTTATTCTTAGGTGAGGAAAAGGAAAGAATAAGGGAGTGATTTATCATTTCTCATATATAGATTTCATTTCCACTATACCAAACATACATAAGAATATAGATCATGAATCCGAGGATTAGTTTAAAATCATTTCCATTTATGAGACTGATAAAATTCAAGGAAATAAAACATAAGAAATGGTTAAATGGGTGGAAGGTAAATGAGTATTATATTTTTTTAGGGAATCTTATATGAAGATAAGAAATTGTAACTCTTTTAACAAAATAATTTCATAGTTTTTATGAAATATTGAATTAAATATGGATACCATAATTTTTTAGTGTGTATTTGTTTGTAATATATTATTTAAATAAAAATTAAATTTTATAAATGAATAATTTAATGTTCTTGTCATATAAATAATTTTTTTGAGAAATAATCTTCATAAAAATAAAAAGTAAATTGAAATTGAAATCATGAAATGTCTTTCCATAACTTTTGTTGACTTTTTTTATAAAAATATATAAATGAGTTACTTATAATTTTTTGATAAGGTAATAAAAATTCTTTAAAAAATTATTTTAATAATAAAATTTCACAAAAATTAACCCTTAATAAGAAATTGAGAAAAAGTTAGATAAACTTATAGATGATGGTGTAGTTTCAAAATATTCCCTTAAAATTTTTATCGGGTTTGAGTAAATAATATCCAAGAAAAGATTCATTAAATTAATGAGTATACATAGAAAAGGGAAGGATACAAAGTCATAAAGAAACTATATTAATAATATTTAAGTAGGAAGTGAGAGAAATAAAAGGTGATATTGAACATAACCACATGAATAAAAAACAAATGGGAAAACCCCTTATGAACAATGTATGGTAAAAACTGTAACTCCATAAGGAATTAAATAAGATAATTAGTTCATCAAAAAGGTATGGAAACATAAAATTTTTAAATTAAATATTATGGATATACTATATAGAAAATTTTAATGTAAATGGAGGAGAAATACATGAAATGAATGGGGATTTGAAAAAAAAAACTCTTACCTTGAGTATTGACTTGCTTCTTATACCCTCTAATATCTTATATATTCATGTTTCATTAATTATTTTATTTCTCAAAATACGTTTTTATATTTATTTCATTATTATTATTACTTTTAAATTTTTGCATTTCTATGTATTATTCATATAATAAAATTATATTTATCTCATTATCTATTTTGAGGTTGTATGGTTCATTACTTCAAAACAAAGTTGATGTAGTGTTAATGGTAAAACGTTACTATCCAATTGTTCTATAATCACTTCAAGTGTCATGAAATATTTTTAATATCATTCAAAAAGGTTATATAGTTTAATATATTAGCAGATATCTACAATTCATGAAATCTTTATCGGTAAGATTTTTTTATAGTTAAAAATGACTATGATTGTTTACATATAATTTCATAATTACCATACATAATTTATAATTATTAAATAATTTAAATAATTTAATTTTATTATTTTTTAATATTTAATCAAAAAATTAATTTTTTAGAAAATAATCATGAAAATAATAAGTGAAAAATAAAATATCACCATACACTCTTGTGGTTAAAAACTACCTTAGGTAGAATGATATTTTTAAGTGTGTTTTACAAAGATGAAACAAACTACTTTTTTAATAATATAAATTTATAATTAATAATTTATTTAAATTTAAATTTTATTGATTGCTTCATGTTATATAATTGTTAATGGAATAATTTAAATTTAATCATCGGTTTTGAAACTTTTATATTCAACATAGTAACAACGTATGAAAAATGTTTTGATTAGAATAAATATGTGATATATAATTCAAAATGTATCAAAAGGATATTAATATAAAGTGAATATAACCATGGAATTAAAATAATGATATTTTTGTAATATATTATGAATGAATAATATCAAATAATATTGAAAATAGGGACTTTGGAATACTTACCTTGATCGATGAGTTTTCTCCTTTGGATTGGTCCTAAATCCTTTAGAGGAGGGATTATTGATCACACCAAGTGATTAAGGATGTGGGAAGATGAGTTTAGAGTTGGTTTTTTTAATATATTTTTGGCAACACTTTGAGATTCTAATATAACACTATGTTCAAGAGCTTATTCAACACACAACACAGAGCATAAATGGACCGTGAAATGTTATTAAAGTATATCCTTGCATTTAAATTATAAAGTATAAATAGGAATAACCAAATTATCAATATATATATATATGTAATTTCTACTCAATAAAAATTTATTGATTAATTCTTACAAAATAAGTGCTCATTTTTTTGTAAAGTCGTTTTATTCTTCAAAAAACTATATTTTCTTAAGAAATGCTTTTATTACTTTTTATGAGAAAATATTATAATTAATTTCTATAAATATTATAAAATTAATTATAAAATTATCTTCATTTTTTCAATCATCATATTAAAATTATCTTAGGATTAAATTTTAATTTTTTCCTGAAAAATTGCATTTTCAATCAATAGGGAACAATAATGAATTTTATTAGAAACTGTATTTTATTTTCCAGTATTTACATAGTCAAATTATATTAAGGATTATGTTTAAAATTTAACAGTTCCTTATGATTAAAAATAATCCAATTATTGTATTTGAAATTAATTTTATACATTAATTTGTTATAATTATTGTTATAAATAAATTGTATCTTTTTAAAAAACTACTTTCCGTTGCGTTTTAAGTATTTATCTTAAATTAATTTCTATAAATTCCATAAGTAAAATATTGAATAATAGATTCCATATTTGGAATTAGTAGGTCAAATTTTTAAAAATAATTCCATTTTATTTTTTTTGTCAAAATGAATAGTAACTAGAGTGAATAATTGTCACCATGACCTTTATAAAATTTAAGTAAAATATAATGTATATAATATAACTTTATTGCTTTTAATTACCATAATATTTTTTAACATGGATAAATAAAATGTATGTTTGATTATAAATACTTATTTAAAGTATAAATGATTTGTTTTTTTAATTTTAATTTATTGTTATATTTTAGGAATAAAATAATCACCCTAAATGCTTACACAACATCGACATAATATTCATTAAATAAATAATAAAACAAAATAAATTATTTTAAAACTATTAAAAGTAATATAATTTGAATGAATTATTGTGTACTATGATTTTTTAGATAAAAAATAACATGTTAAATATTTTTGAATACATTATATTCAAATTCCATTATTTTCATGTTGTTTTCAATGTCAAATTAATTTAATAGTTCCAAAAATGACATTAATGTTATTTTATAATAAATAATATTTTATTTAATTATTTAAAATTCCAAATAAATCTATATTCTTCCTACTGATTGGTATATATTAAATAATATCAAATATGGTCCATTTATAGTCCAATTATCATTTAATAGTAACTATATTGTTAACTAAAGAATTTTTTTATAATCACGGTAATTGTCAAAAAAGGTTAACATGAGTTAAAAAAATCTATAAAGGTAAAATCCTAATAAAAAATTATCCAAAATTTTATTTTCTTTCAGTATTTATACCCATACTCATTTAATATGTGAATTATATCAGTTTGGGGACTTTTTTCCAAGAAAATTAATTTATATTAATTTAATATTTTAAGTGATTCCAAGAGTGCTCCTCCCCTCACTTATAAAATGGGGCATCCCCTCTTATTTTTTTCATAATTCAAAAGCCTTTTATTTTATAAAATACATACTAGAATCCCTTAATATTATATATAATCATTTTATTTATGTATTTATTTGGAATAAATCCATCCTTAGAGTGGTTAAGGTGAAAAGCAAAGGGAGTTGTCCGAATAAGAGGTATAGTATTTTACCAAATGTTTTAATTTTTTCTATTATTCCACCTAATTCACATCATAATAAAATATTATGAAATAAAAAAAATTATATTACATGTACTGAGATATTATTATTTTAGTTTCACAAGAATAATCCACATCATATTCCATCACATGAGAAATAAAATCATTTTTCTTGTGTACGACAAACTACGACCTCATGAACCTATGTAATTCACTTTCTATAATTCCTCTCACGAATGGTTATCATGATGGATCTAGTAAATATAATTTTTTATGAAAATTTTTGATTCTATAAAGTTTAATTATTATTTACCTTTCTTTCATTCCATCCATTGAAAATGGAAACAACTTTCATGTGTTTATACTGCCAACCGTCTACATGAATGCTATAATTAATATTATTATCTACTCCTCAAATGGATGAATATATATATATATATAATGAATATATATTATATTAATACCATGTATATCAAAATTAATATTATGTAACCATGATCAATTTATAAATATAGAGACAACTGAACAAAGAAATGCATGAATAATGAAGCAATTATCACCAGAACAATGATTTTAATAATGATTTTTTATTAAAGGGGTTGTAAGATTATATAAGAAAATAATATATGGTATGATATATATGATTATGGGTTTAGAATAATTTTATAATAAATCTATATTTATTATATAGGAGTTTCTAACATGTAAATATAAATAAAAGACTTAAGGTAAAGTATCTCTCTAAACCACCCTTTTTATTTATGTTATGATCATTCTCTATCTAAATCACTTTATATGTCCCTTTGATGTCAAATATTTACTCTATATTCTGTATATATTTATCTTACATATATACCTAGCTCATTATCTATCCCTTTGATGGTGCAATACACTCTATAAGTTCATCGATCAAATTCCTTCTGTAAAATCAAACCTAGTTGAGGGGAACTTTTTTATACAAAATTCCTTTTATGTTATAAGTCCCCAGCCTTAAACATTACTTATTATTGAATTAAATGAATAATTCACATTGAGGATATTTTCAGGTTTAGAGTTTTAGAGAATTAGGTCATAACTATTACATCTCAAATATTACAAAGTATACACTTCTACTATGTTTCAATAAAATAATAACTCTTAAAAAGAAACATGTCTAGTTCCATGTTTTAGATAGCATGTCTTTCCTTGATCCCATCCTTGACCCTATTCATCTTTAAGTCCTGTGGAAAACATTTCAAAAACTTGGGATGAGCATAAAAAGCCTAGTAAAGGATACACAAAGAAGGAAAAATGTTATTTTTTCAAAACAACAAGTAAACCAAGAATACTTTATCAAAGTAATACTTTTCACCTTTATGAAGTAGTAAAAAAAGCTCTTCACTGAATAAAAGATCATTACTTACCCCTTTTGTAACCAAAAGATTTCCATAAAAACCCATATAAAGAACATATAACATATAAAGGTAACTTGGGACATAAACTTACTTAAATTGAATAACCATACGATCGACTTCCACACATATCACTTAATGGAATAGCCATACGGCCGACTTCCATATCCAATGCATTGGAGGTTATAACGTAACCACCCGTCCTGGAATTCACGGCACCACCCATCATATGGTTTATCACGTAACCACCCGTAAAATGTCCAAGTACCATCATTACACATAAAATATTGAAAATATAAACATTTCAATAACAACATCTCATTTGCAATCACAATAAGTAATTCCATGATATTAAATTAATCAATCCATTTTGAAAATCCATTTAAAAGAGATTTTTAAATCAAAGTTTCCCATACCACTTTGAAGATTTTAATGGAATTATAATTTTAAAACATTAATTTACATATAAATAAATACTGAAAACCATTTTGAAAACATGGAAATTAAAGATAATGATTTAAAATAATGAATCTTTAAAACATTTAAAACGATATTTTTGTTGGATAGTTTTTAACAAAATGAGAGACTCCTGAATACAAATAATTGAGGAATAACATTTAATCCGAGCTTTATAATATCATGAGAATAAAGGGATTCATGATATAATATGTCAAAGGACAATATACACACCATATAAGAATGAATTGGTGCATAACAACAATGAAGTCTCAATGGAAATGTAAATTGAGATGAAATCAATTATAAAGATGGTATCCTTAAATTAAGGATAAATCTATCACATAATTATGTGTGAGAAATATAAATACACCCAATATAAGTGGATATTAAGTATGAAACAATCAGATGTCAATCACACATAATCTTGGAAAAACAAAACCAATGACATAGATATTTTACTCAATGAAATGAGATTGAGTTATGATTTCCCATACAAGTTCGTAAGAATTTATCAATGAGATGATTATGTTTAGAAATAGTATATCTAAAAAAAGGTTTGTGTAAATTACAACATAGAGATTCCACACATAATCTTGGCATAATAAAATCAAGAAGTAGAGGTTAAACCCAAAGAATTGAAAGTGGGTTAAGAAGTTCCCTTGCAGAAATCCGAGAGCCTAACGACGTCACTTAAAATTCATAAAATGTGTTGATGAGAGTGAAAATGGTATCTCATCACTTGGACATAAAATTTACATAAATAAGGATACAGAAGAACATATCCCAAAATAATATTATGTTAATTAAAAGACATAACAAAAGAAGTCTTTTAAAAAGAGGAGGGTGAATGGTCCCCTTACCGAGTTGGGTAACTTTTGAAACGTAAACCCCACGGTAGAAGGGTCATAAAATGAAGATGAAAATACCCATAAATGAGATTATACAACACAAAGTGTATAATAGTGGTCAGTACATACAACACTCAAAGGAAATAGTGGCAAACATAGCATAAATGTCACAAGAATAAAAGTGAGATGAAATATCCCTTAAGAAAACTCGGAAGCCTAACGGCGCCAATTAAAACTTCCAAAAATGGATTTATGAGATAAAATAGGGTCTCTAATAATATGAACATAAAAATTAAAGTATGAGGAATATAAAATAACATCCCCAAACATAATAAAGATGAGCTTAAAATAAATGACATAAAAGAGAGTACTTAAAAAGAAAGAGAGAGGTTGGATCCCTTACCTCGAGTCCGACATGACTCGATCGTTCTTTAATCTCATGAATAATAAAATTTGGTAAATTTATAATTTCTTAAGGACTTCCTTTAAATATTATTATTTAGTTCATATTACATATTATAATCTTATAATAATTGGTTAATAAAGTGAGTTCATATCAGACGTTTTTATTGATGTACGGTACATGAGTAAAAATTGAACTTGTTGGAAAAAATATTTACATGTAGTTATAGGTACATAATCTCCGGAATAGTATTAATGTTTTAAATATCATATATATCCCGTATATATTCATTTTTTACTATTCCATAACATTTGGAGATAAAAAAATTAAAAGCACCATTCATGGAGACGGTAGGTCGTACGTACGCATGAACGTTACTTTCATTTTTTTTGTCATATTAATGGAATTAAAGTTAAAAGAGATATATATATATTATAACTCAAGAATTTTATCCATAATTTAGATGTAATATATGAAATATATATCCATTATATATATGTACTTATAATAGTACATAACATTTGAAGATAAGAAATGAAATGTATCGTTCATGGAGACGGTAAGTCGAACGTACGCATGAACGCTACTTTCATTTCTTTGGCACATTAATGGAATTAAAATTAGATGAGATATATATATATATATATATATATTATAATTACAGTATAATATATATGTTATATATATTACATAAGTTCATAAATTTAATTCTTTATACATTCCATGTATTGCATGAACGGTTCACATCACTTGAGGGGGCGGCAGTCCACACTTCCTCAAATGAAATTATCGCATTTGCACAACATTAAAAGAATAAAGTTATGTATTAAATATAAAATACAGAAGCATAGAGAGGAAATAAATATAATATATCATAAATAAATATATTTCCATCATAATGGCCACCATGAGAGGTGGTATGAGAAGATAGAACAATCATCATTTCGTGAGGCAGTAATTCTCCATCCACAGAAACAGTATGTTCTTTAACCATTAGACGGAGGTGTGTGTTAGTGTAGCTCAAATCCTCCTCATAATAACATACTAGTATAGTGAAGATACTGGTGTTGTTACAAAAGAAATAAATAAAAACTGTTTAGGGGGTTGGAGAAGCAAAATAAAACAAAAGAACACTAGGCAAGACATTACCTTTAAAACGGGTAACTCTTTTTGATTTGAGCTCAAAGGCTTCTTTGGGAAGACTTCTGCCCAAAGTTAGGATTCTAGGAGTAATATAGGGATGTTTAGAGTCAAAATGGGTAGGGTTTGTACAAGCCAAAGGCTTGAGAGGTGTGGGTAAGGTGGTAGAGGTGGTGGCCTTTTATAAAAGGAGAGGAGGGGCACTCTTGGAAAGTTATAAAAGTTTACTTTATTATAACATTATTTTCGGATTTTAAAGGTCCCAAAATTATATATTTCGAGGATAAGGTGATAGGAGTTCTAAATCCAACCATCCAATAGGTTTTTGACATGTTTAGGTCTTAGATTTTACATTATCATTTCATTTTATTTAAATCATTAAATAATGATGTAATTGTTTCATCATCATGGTGTCATAAATACTTTAATTTATTTAATGTCTAAAAATTATAAAAAAATATCATGATTTAGGAAATCATTTTATATTTCTAATTAATATTTATAGTTAAAAATATGACTTGTATAACCCCATTTAAAAATTGTTTTAGTAAAACAACTCATGTTTGTGACATTTTTATTTTAGCTTTAAATAAAAAGTTATTTATGTCATTTTCCTACCAATGTGGCTCCATGGGGTACCCATGTTGACCCATGTATTTTCTTGGTCGGCCATGACACATCCAATTAGGGTAGGACATTTTTATAGGTCATTTCGTATTATTAAAACATTATTTTTACCTTAAATTACACTAATTACCTCTAATCACGATTAATAAAACTTAAAAGTTACTATTCACCAAAAAATTATTTTAATCCCATTGAACCACATTTTAATTCTTAATGACAACCATGTATATCGGATTTTTGAAAATCAAATCACAGAAGTGGTAAAGTTTCATTTAAATGAAAAATCAGTTTCTTTAACTACAACTTAGTGGTTTCACTATTCATCAAAAAATGAAGTTTTTTAGAAAAATACCAAAAATTCACCCTAAGATATATTTGATATTCTGAATTAAAAAAATGATGTCTATTTTACAAAATTAAAAACATATAAGTTTCATTAATTAATTTAATAATTAATTCCCGCTATCAAAACAAATAGCGTGTTTTTAAGAAACAATATCTATTAAAAGATTGACACTAGTTTATGTCCAATTTCAAAGTGAAATTAATTAAAATGACCACCATTGGATTAAATGGTAAAAATATATTCAAAATACATTTTAATATCAATTAAAAATATATTCTATCCATATAAATAAATCTTATTAAAAGGAGGTTTTGAATTAAAATGCAACACTTTCAATAAAAATGATCTTTATCGGAAAAATAACAAAAATTTACACAAAGTAAATTTTGATGTCCAGAATCTAAAGAAGGATTTTATTTTGTCAAATACAACATATAAAATTTTCAAAAGTATATTTAAAAAGGGTTCTCCATCAAAATGCGGTTAATCGACCTTTTAAAGAATATTAGAAGATTTATGCTTAAAATTGGATTCATTTTCATTTTAAGCCTCTAACAATTATTGAATAAAAGTAAAAATATTTTAAAAACATATATAATCATTTTGTAGTTAGTTCCGTTCATTCCCGCCATTACAACGGCTAGGCGTTAACTACCATTTAAAATAATATTATTTTATTATTAGAGTGCAACGTAAGATTTCAAAAAAACTCGTTGTTTCGTATTGGGTACTCCATCGAACATAGTGTTCCCTTTAAAGTAATATTAATATTTTATTCACAAATATGGATAAATATGAAAATTTCATATTCTTTATTTACCTGGGGTGTTACATCCTTCTCCCCTTTTGGTAATTGCATCCTCGAAATTTTAAAAATTGGGCTTGGAAACTTCATTGAAAATCCCAAATCGGAACAAGAGTCAGTAAAACTATCACTTTAAAATAAAGAAATAGAAGTACAAAGGTCACCTAAGTTAACCCATACTAGGATTCCATGTAGGAAAACATGGACATGGGTGAGAAAACAAAGGGTCATGTTCCGAGGGAGAGTGATAGAAAACATGTTTAGTAGAAAGCTAACCACTAGAAAATCACAAACTTGTGATGGGTTAAACGGTATTTGATTCCCCAGTAGGAAAAATTAAAATACAACATTTTTGTTTTAAGTTACTTTTCATTGAGGAATTTATTTATGATCTTAACTAAAACATAAGGAAACATACTTACTTTTCATGTTGACTTTCAACTTTTACTAGATTTCTTACACGAACTCATATTTTCTCCAAAAGATGAGTATTTAGGATGACTTGTTCACATTAAGAGAGTTATAATCAACTTCAAGAGAACCACCTAATCCACAAAAGAGAACTATATACTGCCCATGTCTTTAGAAAATAACCAAAACTAAAACCAAAAAGGTTAGTATGAGATCAGATAATACCCAAAAAGGATAATCCTTTATAAAAAAATCTATTCTTAATCTCCAAAATATGTCAAACAATACCCAAAGTTCAAAAAAAGACCATTCTATAAACATCTATCCATAAAATTCTTCAAAGTAATAAAAAATAAGACTGAAACCCAAATCTCTAAAGGATTTAATCACATAGTCTTCCAAGATAAACCTTAACATTTATCTCCAAATAACATTAGTTACTCTTAAAGTCTCAAACTGAAAAGTAATTAACCTAATCACATATCCTCCATGATAGGTTAATAATTTCCATAGATAACCCAAAATAAACATACTCTTGATTCCTAAAATCATCTAACTAAAAATAATTATTCAAACTAACCAGGGACTTCACGTAGTCCAGTGGTAGGCGATAAATACCAATCGCACTTTGGTTGTGGGTTCGATTCCCACAGCTTTGTCCGACATGACGGGTTGTCACACGGTCTACGTGTTTTCCTTTTTCCAAAACTACATAATTCTTAAAACATTCCTCAAAATGAGATAAAATATTCAAAAATGATCATAACATATTTTAACCTCAAGTTTATCTCATGCCTTTAATTTTCCATCATATCATAGAGTAACCCATAATTACCTAAAAAGAAAGGATCATATAAACCCTAATGGTTACCTTTATAATTATTACCTGAACTTCCATGTTGAGATGCTTCTCTCGTAATGATGCATTAGAGAACTCACCAAGGTTCAAGTGGTTGATCATGACTCCTGATAGTTGGTTTAGAATAACCACGAGATTTCTCATTGAATCTCCCATTTCATCCAGTCTCTTAATCAGAGAACCACCACAGTTTCCTTCAAACCCATTTCCACTTTGGTGCATGCTAGATCCATCCATTTACTAAAACCAAAAATATCATTGTGAGTATATCAACAAAATAATCATGTACTAATAAAAAAGATAATCACTAAGATATACATACTCATTCGCTTTACCTAAAAACCATGACTCTTTCTAAAATCCTAGCCATTATGGTAATGTCACTTATGCTTATAGAATACCGTAGCCTCTAAAGTTATATAAACTAACCTCTGATACCAACTATAAGGCCCCGACCTTAAACATTACTTATTATTGAATTAAATGAATAATTCACATTGAGGATCTTTTCAGGTTTAGAGTTTTAGAGAATTAGGACATAACTATTACATATTAAGGATTACAAATTATACACTTCTACTAAGTTTGCATAAAATAAAAACTCTTAAAAATAAACATGTCTAGTCCCATGTTTTAGATAGCATGTCTTTCCTTGATCCCATACTTGACCTTATTCATCTTTAAGTCCTGTGGAAAACATTTCAAAAACTTGGGATGAGCATAAAAATCTCAGTAAAGGATACACAAAGAAGGAAAACTATTATTTATTCAAAACAAAAAGTAAACCAGGAATACTTTATCAAAGTAATACTTTTCACCTTTATTAAGTAGTAAAAAAAACTCTTCACTGAATAAAAGATCATTACTTACCCCTTTTGTAACCAAAATATTTCCATAAAAACCCATATAAATAACACATAACAAATAAAGGTAACTTGGTACATAAACATACTTAAATGGAATAACCATACGGTCAACTTCCACACATATCACTTAATGGAATAGCCATACGATCGACTTCCATACCCAATGCATTGGAGGTTATAACGTAACCACCTGTCTTAGTATTCACGGCACCACCCGTCATATGGTTTATCACGTAACCACCCGTAAAATGTCCAAGTACCACCATTACACATAAAATATTGAAAATATAAACATTTCAATAACAACATTTCATTTTCAATCACAATAAGTAATTCCAAGATATTGAATTAATCAATCCATTTTCAAAAACCTTTTAAATGATATTTTTGAATCAAAGTGTCCCATACCACTTTGAAGCTTTTAATGGAATTATAATTTTAAAACATTAATGTACATATAAATAAATACTGAAAACCATTTTGAAAACATGGACATTAAAGAAAAATATTTAAAATAATTAATCTTTAAAACATTTAAAATGATATTTTTGTTAGAGAGTTTTTAACAAAATGAGAGACTCTTGAATACAAATAATTGTGGAATAACATTTAATATGAGCTTTATAATATGATGATAATAAAGGTATTCTTGATATAATATGTCAAAGGACAGTATACACACCATATAAGAGTGAATTGGTGCATAATAACAATGAAGTCTCAATGGAAATGTAAATTGAGATGAAATCCATTATAAAGATGGTGTCCTTAAATTAAGGATAAATCTATCACATAATTATGTGTGAGAAATATAAATACACCCAATATAAGTGGATATTAAGTGTGAAACAATCAGAGTTCATTCACACATAATCTTGGAAAAACAAAACCAATGACATAGATATTTAACTCAATGAAATGAGATTGAGTTATGATTTCCCATACAAGTTCGTAAGAATTTATCAATGAGATTATTATGTGTATAAATAGTATATCTACACAAAGTATTGTGTAAATTACAATATAGATATTCCACACATAATATTGGCATAATAAAATCAAGAAGTATAGGTTTAACCCAAAGAATTGAAAGTGGGTTAAGAAGTTCCCTTACAGAAATCCGAAAGCCTAACGACATCACTTTAAAATTTAGAAAATGACTTGATGAGAGAGAAAATGGTATCTCATAACTTGGACATAAAATTTACATAAATAAGGATATAGGATAACATATCCCAACATAATAGTATGTGAATTAAAAGACATAACAAAAGAAGTCTTTTAAAAAGAGCAGGGTGAAAGGTCCCCTTACCGAGTTGGGTACCTTTTGAAACGTACACCCCATGGAAGAAGGGTCATAAAATGAAGATGTAAATAACCATAAATGAAATTATACTACACAAAGTGTATAATAATGGTAAGTACATACACCACTCAAAGGAAATAGTGGAAAATGTAGCATAAATGTCACGAGAATAAAAGTGAGATGAAAAATCCCTTACGAAAACTTGGCAGCCTAACGACGCAAATTAAAACTTCCAAAAATGGATTTATGAGATCAAATAGGGTCTCTAATAATATGAACATACAAATTACAGTATGAGGAATATAAAGGAACATCCCCAAACATAATAAAGATGAGCTTAAAAGAAATGACATAAAAGAGAGTACTTAAAAAGAAAGAGAGAGGTTGAATCACTTACCTCGTGTCCGACATGACTCGATCATTATTTAATCTCCGGAATAATAAAATTTGGTCAATTTATAATTTCTTAAGGACCTCCTTTAAATATTAATTTTCAGTTCATATCACATATTATAATGTTATAATAATTGGTTAATAAAGTGAGTTCATATCAGACGTTTTTGTTGATGTTCGGTACATGGGTAAAAATTGAACTTGTTAGAAAAGAATTTTCCATGTAGTTATAGGTACATCATCTCCAGAATAGTATTAATGTTTTAAATATAATATATATCCATTATATATTCATTTTTTACTATTCCATAAAATTTGGAGATAAAAAGATTAAAAGCACCGTTCATTGAGACGGTAGGCCGTACGTATGCATGAACGCTACTTTCATTTTTTTGTCATATTAATGGAATTAAAGTTAAAAGAGAGAGATATATATTATAATTCCAGAATGGTATCCATCATTTAGATGTAATATATGACATATATATCCATTATATATATGTACTTATAATAGTACATAACATTTGAAGATAAGAAATGAAATGTATCGTTCATGGAGACGGTAAGCCGTACGTACACATGAACGCTACTTTCATTTATTTGGCACATTAATGGAATTAAAACTATATGATATATATACATATATATATTATAATTACAGTATAATATATATCTTATATATATCACATAAGTTCATAAATTTAATTCTTTATACCTTCAATGTATTGCATGAACGGTTCACATCACTTGAGGGGGTAGTAGTCCACACTTCCTCAAATGAAATTATCGCATTTGCAGAACATGAAAAGCATAAAGGTATGTATTAAATATAAAATACAAATGCATAGAGAGTAAATAAATATAATATATCATAAATAAATATAGTTCCTTCATAATGGCCACCATGAGAGGTGGTATGAGAAGATAGAACAATCATTGTTTTGCGAGGCAGTAATTCACCATCCACAGAAACAGTATGTTCTTTAACCCTTAGACGGGGGTGTTGTTAGTGTAGCTCGAATACTCCTCATAACAACATACTAGTATATTTAAGATACTGGTGTTGTTACAAAAGAAATAAATAAAAAGAGTTTATGGGGTTGGAGAAGCAAAATAAAACAAAAGAGCACTAGGGAAGACATTACCTTTAAAACGGGTAACTCTTTTTGATTTGAGCTCAAAGGCTTCCTTGGGAAGACTTCTTCCCAAAGTGAGTATTCTAGGAGTAATAGAGGTATGTGTAGAGGAAAAACGGGCAGGGTTTGGCCGAGCCAAAGTCTTGAGAGGTGTGGGTAAGGTGGTAGAGGTGGGGGCCTTTTATAAGAGGAGAGGAGGTGCACTCTTGGAAAGTTATAAAAGGTTACTTTATTATAAAATGCTTTTCGGATTTTAAAGGTCCCAAAATTATATATTTCGAGGCTAAGGTGATAGGAGTTCCAAATCCAACCATACAATAGGTTTTTGACATGTGTAGATCTTAGAGATTACATTATCTATTCATCTTATTTAAATCGTTAAATAATGAGGTAATCGTTGCATCATCATGGTGTCATAAATAATTTAATTTATCTAATGTCTAAAAATTATAAAAAAAATATCATGATGTAGGAAATTTTTTTAGATTTATAATGAATATTTATTGTAAAAAATATGACTTGTATAACCCCATTTAATATTTTGTTAGCAAAACAACTCATGTTTGTGACATTTTTATTTTAGCTTCAAATAAAAAGTTATTTATGTCATTTTCCTACCAAAGTGGCTCCATGGGGTCCCCATGTTGACCCATGTATTTTCTTGGTCGGCCATGACACATCTAATGAAGGTAGGACATGTTTATAGGTCATTTCATATTATTAAAACATTATTTTTACCTTAAATTACACTAATTACCTCTAATCACGATTAATAAAACTTAAAAGTTACTATTCACCAAAAAATTATTTTAATCCCATTGAACCACATTTTACTTATTAATGACAACCATGTATATCAGATTTTTGAAAATCAAATCACATAAGTGGAAAATTTTCATTTAAACGAAAAATCAGTTTCTTTAACTACCACTTAGTGGTTTCACTATTCATCAAAAATTGATGTTTTTTCAGAAAAATACCAAAAATTCACCCTAAGATATATTTGATATTCCGAATTCAAAAATGATGTCTATTTTAAAAAATTAAAAACATGTAAGTTTAATTAATTAATTTAATAATTAATTCCCGCTATCAAAACAAATAGCGTGTTTTTAAGAAAAAATATCTATTAAAAGATTGACACTAGTTTAAGTCCAATTTCAAAGTGAAATTAATTACAATGACCACCATTGGATTAAATGGTACAAATATATTATAAATACACTTTAATCGCAATTAAAAATATAATCTATCAATATAAATAAATCAGATTAAAAGGAGGTTTTGAATTAAAATGCGACATTTTCAATAAAAATGATCTTTATCAGAAAAATAACAAAAAATTACACAAAGTAAATTTTGATGTCCAAATTCTAAAGAAGGATTTTATTTTTTCAAATACAACATATAAAATTTTCAAAAGTATTTTTAAAAAGGGTTCTCCATCAAAATGCAGTTAATCGACCTTTTAAAAAATATTAGAAGATTTATGCTTAAAATTGGTTTCATTTGCATTTTAAGCCTCTAACATTTATTGGATAAAAGTAAAAATATTTGGAAAACATATATAATCATTTTGTAGTTAGTTCTGTTCATTCCCTTTATTACAATGGCTAGGCGTTAACTACCATTTAAAATAATATTATTTTATTATTAGAGTGCAACGTAAGATTTCAAAGAAACTCGTTGTTGCGTATTGGGTACGCCATCGAGCATAGCGTTCCCTTTAAAGTAATATTAATATTTTCTTCAAAAATATGGATAAATATTAAAATTTCATATTCTTTATTTACCTGGGGTGTTACATATGTAATTCTCAATTCATATGATTATGCCTTATTATTGATATCCTTTTATGGAACAAATAATCATGAAAATTTTATGATGGGTGCACCCAGATATAACTCCAATTAATTGGGTAATGTTTTTTTCTCAAGATATTTTTGAATTTGATTATGGGGTAAACCTAATCCATGATGTGACTATATCCACCACATAATGTTGTCTTGGCTGTTAGCCTTGGCTTATTCTTATGTCATGTTTTTTTTGTTTCAACGTCCTTTTCTTTGTTTCCATGATCCCATGATCCTATGATACCTTGTTTTTTATTTTATGATTCCATGATATTATTAATGACCGTTTTCTACTATGATATTTTTTTATATATTTAACCCACACATTAAGCTTCCATATCATATTTATTCTCTTACAAGGCCTTTTAGCTCACTCCTTTTGCCTATGTATTCCCATGGTTATCACATACTATTTTACAAGGTCAAATTTTTTTTGGAGCTCATCATAGAGAATAAAATAAATATGTTTTAATTTCCTGTTGATGTTATACTTACTTATAATTATAAGGGCCCTATTCCTTTCAACCCTTGTTTTGTATTTAATGGATATTTATGTTATAAATTATGTAATAATATTTATAAAATTAATTGGTCACTATAGTCATTATTAGAGTAAAGTATAGTTATTTTTGGGGATTATAGAATGAATTATTTAGTGATATATATAAGGATAATTCAAAGTAAATAAAAAATATCTTGGAATTTTGTGGAATTATAGATTGAGTAGTTTACAATAAATTACATACCTGTTTGGATACTACGATTTGATATGGATTGGTCACAGTTCTGCCTAGGAGTAATAACTCTAAAAAGGGTGCATTGGCTATTAACTTGATCATAATCTGGTGCATGAAAAAGAGGCCTTACTACACACCTAGTTTAACACTCCTGAGGGATATTATTTGAAAATTACACTAACTCTTTTTAAAACATTTTTTTAGAATTGAATAGATTATTAGGTTTGAAAAATTAATCGAAAAATTACCATGGATAACCTAGATTGAAACCTAGGGACTGATAAGTTAGTATATACTTATAATTTATATGTTATTCCTTCTTAATTTATATGTTTCCCTTATGTATTCTTATTGGTTAAATTATTCTCATATTTTTTCACTTTTTAGTTAATGGAGGTAAATAAGAGAAACTATGACACAACTAACATTAGAGAAAATGTGATGATTTCACTAATGATATGCCTAACCTCATGGGAGAAGAAATTGGGAACTTCTTGGAAGTACTAGATCTATTTAATCATGCTATTAATAGTAACTTGGATAATAAATAATGAAATCCTTATACTAAGAAAGAAAATTTTTTGGTTGAGTGTTTTATGTGAAAAAGGCCCCTAACCTTTGCTGAATGTTATGATCCCCTCATCAAGAAATAATGGATTAACTCAATTGAGAATATATGTAACATCCCAAGTGACTATAGAATAATAATGTTTCATATATATTAATATTTATGAATTAGATATTAATTTTACTTTTAAGGGATGCTACATCTGATAGCATACTCAACACACAATAACGGGTTTCTCTGAAATCTTTCATTGCACACAAGACATAGTTAAACCAAAAAATAATTTATTATTAATAATATTATTTAATATTGTAGTTATCACCGAGCCATTATAATGGAGGGACTGAATAGTTTTAACTAAATTATGAAAATATGGTTTAAAAATGTTTATATAATGATTCATTGGTCACCAAATTAACATGAAATAAAACTAAAATCCAATTGAATATAATGGAAGCATTTTTATGAAAAAACTATTTAAATGTGAATAATTATGTTTATAAAATAATAAAATCACTCTTTTTGGATTATATTAATGAAATATTAATTAAATATAATTTTGAAAATTCATCTTATGTGTTTTCTATACATTATATAAGAACCAGTAAAATTTTATGGATAAAATGATTGTTTTTATAAAAACACAATTTTACCACCTTTTGATGGGGAACCCATTTTAAATCTATTTTTTGACAATTTAATACATCATATTTTAAGAAATAAAGTTCTTATTTAGAATAGGGACATCAAAAATTTACTTTGGTTTAATTTTTTTTTCTTTTTATGATAAAATTCATATTTTTATGAATAGTGAAAAATACTACATTTTAATTCAAAACAAATTTTTCATCTAATATATTTATTTTTCATGATTTTGTTATTAATTGTTTTCAAATTATAATTAGATAAATTTTTTAATATTTATTTTAATTTTTTTCATTGAAAGTAATTTTACTTTGAAATTAGATATAAACGCATGTCAATCTTTTGATCGATCTTACTTTTGTAAAAATCGTTTTCTCATTTTGAAAATGGGGATAAATTTTAAATTAATTACATCAAATTAGGTGTTTTGAATTTGGAAATATAGATTCAATATTTTGAGTCATAAGGTACAAATTATGTAAATAATTTCCTTTTATTTTTAGACATTATGAATAGTAACTTTAGTAATAATTTTTATTACCATGGTTAAAGGTAAATCGGGAAATTAAAGGTAAAAATAATATTATAATAATATAAAACTACCCTAAAATTGTACTAATTTAATTGGATGAATTTATTATGACCATGAGCATACTTGGGTCGATTTTAGGATCACTTGGAGCCACTTGGATGACTTTAATACATTTATAATACTATATTCAATTAATATACATTTTTGTTAAACTTTTGTTTAAAAAAAGTAATGTATTTTAATATAGAGTTATGCAGGAGATATCTTAAACTATAAATATTAATTTTAAATATAAAAATATTACCTAAATTATGGTAATTTATTTATATATTTTAGAAATTAAATAATTAAATTTAATTATGACACAAAGATGATATATTAATTTCTTAATTAATGAAAGAATCAAATAAATGATATAATAAATATTAAAATATATATTGTTTGACATAATTTATGATATACAAGAATTTTATGGATATATTTGACATGTTTTTGATGTTTTATAGGATTTTTATAACTTATCTTTTTGTTATAAAATTTATTAAAAGTCAACTAATGAATAGTGTCAAAATTGACAATATTAGTATTTTTAAAAATAAAATAGTTTATTAAATGTTATAAAATTAATAAAAATATAATATTCATAAAAATAGTTAGGATAATTCATAATATTTCATAAATGATAATTTTTTTGGTCGTTTGAATGTTATTGTAATTACATTAACCCACAAATTGTAAATAAAATGAAATCACAGTAAGATTAAAAATGGTAAAAAAGGGTTAAAACAAAAACGATAAGGATTAAAAAATATTCAAAACATTTATAATTTTAATTTTATTATATTTATTCTACCCAAAATCATATTATATTCTAAATAAATTATTTTAGGACCATTTGGAATCAAAATTGAATTTATATTAAATTAATACTTTTATTAATTCCAAGGGTGCCCCTCCCCTTTCCTATAACAAAAGCACACATTACTCTGTATTTATCACACTTACAAAACATTTTGTTTCATCCATGATATGACCAAAACCGTTCCCATAATCCATACCCACATTCTTGAGGTGTTATATTAGGATTAAAACCCTTCTTAGAGGTTTTAAGTTGTTTTCAATGGTGATCAACCAAAGAAGAGGCATCATTTTCTTTATGTATTTCCATATTATTTCTTCTTACACATCCTTAAAATCTCCTCAAACCATGATTAAATAATTAATACAGTATTCTCAATATAATTTTATTTTATTATATTAATATTATTACCTAAATCCTTCTCCAATTCCATTAAATGGGAATGGAATTAATCATCCGTGCGTACGTGTGAACTATCACCTACACGAAGCGATGTGATTTGTTTTTTTCACTACATAACATGTATGATATATATATGTATATTAAATTGATTAATATTAAATTAATTATTTTATGATCATTTTTTAAATATAAAATAGTACTTACGTTTTTTCTATAACGATCAATGAAAAATGAAGATGTTACTCATGCGTACATACGACCTATCATCCCAATGATTATAATTTTATTCATTTTTCATAACCATAATTAATGGTTTGATTTAAAATTAAAATGAATATATAAAATTGATTCTTATTTAATGAATATTATCTTGGAGATGATAGACTTATGACCACGTGGACTATTGACATCGTACCAAGTTCATTTTCTACTCAAGTACCGAATAATGAAAAAATGTCTTATATGAACTTAAATAAATTTGTAATTGTTATAACATTGTAATAAGTGATATAAATATATTAAGAAAAAATAAAATGTTTCTTAATATATTATAAATTAACCAAATTTTATTATTCAGGATTATAAATATTTTATGTGATGAGTCAGATATATGGTAAGGGACCTCATCTCAATATCCTTTTGTTGAGGCATATCTTGATGTTAAGCACATTTATTATCAAATAATGTGTATATACAAACATTTTGACAATTTATATCATTAATTAATATATTCTAATAATATTTAAAGTTTTTTTAATATTATTCTTTAATAATTCTTATTCAAGGGTTTCCAAGTGGTGATGGGATCTTTAACTAAAACATTATTTTAAATTTTTAAATTATTTATTCTTCTAAATATTTATCATTTATCACCATTTTTTAAAAATTATTTTAAGGATTTATTTATATATAAATTAATGTTTTAAAATGTTAATTACTTTCAAAAAATTTAAAGAGGTATGAGACAATTTTATTCAAAAATATTATTTCTAAAGAGTTCATGTTTTATGGGTGGAAAGTATGGTTTTAAGAAAATGTTTTCATGATTTTCGAATATATATGAACTAATGGTGTAATTCATTATTTTATATCCCTTACTAAGTTTCTGGTGATCATACCAAGTTTCTGAAATTTTTTCATAGAATTTAAGGAATAATAGTTTTAAGGATGGGATTGGGAAAAAGTTACAATGATTAAACATGAAAAGAAACCACATTTCATTTTAATAGTTCCCGTTTTATGGAAGAAATGGATACTATTTGAAGTGCCCACTTTGTATTTCTTTTATTTTTCTTATGTATGAGTTATTTCCTAACTCTCTAGAGCTCTAAACTTGAAAAGGTCATCAATGTGAAATAAAGTCAAATTATTAACTTCACTCAAGATTATGTAATGTTTGAGGATGGGGCCTTATAGTTGGTATTAGAGGAAAGGTTTAGAAAAATTTAGGGACTGTGAGTTTTAGTTAAACATATGGTAAGATTATATGTCTATTATTTTGGTTAAATCATTGTTTTATAACTTTTTTAGATCAAGGAAATTCTGTTACAAATGGAAAGAGGAGGATATAAAACAATATTCATGTCTCTTTATGATGACTTGCATGCAATAATTATTGAAAAGTCTTTTCCTGATGATTTTGAAACTTTTTCTAGCATACACATCACTTGAAAGAAATTTTTCTAGATATCAAACACCTCCACTATACCCTGATACCATCATAGATCATTGGTTGTTTTTAAAAAAAATCCTATTTTCTCAATATTCTCATATTTAAAAAAAGATAAATATTATCAAGGGATTTATATATATTTTCCCACATCACCAGATTATGAATCATATTGTGAGTTTTAAAAATATTCTAAAGATGGAGACCCTAGAATAACCTATTTATATTTTCATTTAAAATATATCCTTTCAGTATATAAGGTATTCGAAAAGGACCATTGATTGAAAGTTTTAACTAAAACTCGGTCTGAATGTTTTATAAAAAGAAATAATTATATGATGTTTGGAAATTATATGTCATACAAGATTATTTTCTAAAACTATTTCTCTATAAACACCCATACAACCTAAGTTGTAAAAGGAGTTTTTAAACAAAGGAATCAAGTAATTTTGAAGAATCTATAAATCATTGTTTCAATGCATGAACCTTCTATCTATGTGAACAAAATAACGATGAAACTAGGTGGACACGATGATCAAGGTATGATGTTCTTTATTTTGGGAATAGTTTGATAAACCATTGGTAGGTGAAAAAAATATTTCAATATATAAGACTTCATGAATTAAGATGTGGAGGTTATTATTATTTGGTATTAAAATGAAATGTATAAGAAAACATTTAAGGTTAAAACATGTTGTGGTTATTTTTGAGGATTTTTCTCATATTGGGAGTAATTTATAAGAATGATATAGTTTTATAAAAATGAAAACCTAAATATGGGTGTTAACTCGTCGTGTCTGGCATGGCTGTGGGGATCAAACCCACAACTAAATGGAGACAAGGGTGAATCATCTACCACTAGCCTACGTGAAGTCTCTAGTTAATATGACTTCATTTATTTAGTTAAAAGAGTTTATGGAATAAAAATAAGTTTATTTTGGTAACTTATGTTTTATCAAATGGATATCCTTGGTATTGGAAAACGATTTGAGTATTGAGTGATAAATGTTATTTTGGAAGATGTTCACTATTTTGGGAACTCTATATACCCAAGTAAAATAGAATATTATGAGATTTTATTTGAGGATTAATGGTTAAATTTTATTTTAGAATAATCTATGTTTTTATTGTGGACTTATGGTGGCTCAGGTTATTTATGGAAATGATTAACCTATCTTGGAGAATATGTGAGTTTAGAAATTACTTTTTTAGAATGATACATTAAGAGTGGTTGATGTTATTTGACGTAAAATGTTAGAACTTATCTCGGAATATTTTTTGATTAAATCTTTACTATTTTTGGTATTTAATCATAGTTATAATATTTTTTATGTATTTTAATGATATTTATATATTGAATGGTCTATGTTGAAATTTTGGTATTACAGTTTAATTTTGGAGATAAAAAGTATTTTTTCATCATCTAATGGTTTATTCTTCTTTGGAAATTATATTATTTTATCCTAATTTTTTGTTTTTGGTTAATGTTTCAAGACATGGTGAATAAATAGTTAATATTTTTTTGATTGTTTGATTCTCTTGAAGTTGATTCTAGTGCTTCAATAATGGGAAACAAATTCATCTTAAATAGTCATTGTTTGGAGAAAAAGATTAGTTTGGGGTGGAATTTGATTAAAGGATGAAACTCTACTTATCAAGTAATTGCATTTCCTCATATTCTTATTCTATGTAGTAAAAGAATTCCCCAACTCTATGAAAAGGATTGTAAAACAAAAATATTTTCCATTTATTTTTTCTACTTTGAAATCAAATGCCATTTCATCCATCACAAGTTTATGGTTTTATGATTGTTAAATTTGTCTTAAAAATATTTTTTATAACTCTCCATCAAAACTTGATGGTTATTTTCCTCTTCCATATGCATGTTTTTCTATATGGAACCCAAGTATTTATTATCTCAGGTGACCTTTGTACTTGAATTTATTTATTTTAAAGTGGATGTTTTATTGAATCTTTTTCTGATGTGGTATTTCAATGAAGTAATTTTGAAAAGAGAAACCTTAGTTACCGAGCCTAAATTTAAAATTACAACGACTCAATTTCTAAAAGGGGGAGGAATGTACTGTCCTAGGTAAATATAAAATAAAACTTTTTAATATCTATTAATATTTACGAATTAGATATTAATTTCACTTTATAGGGGAGCCTATGTTTGAAATCATACTCAACACACAATAATGGGTTTCTCCAAAATTCTTTGTTGCACACAAGAGTAAGTTATACTGATAAAATAATATATTATTAACATTATTATTTACTATGGTAGATATCACATAGCTATTAGAATTGAGGGAGTGAATAGTCTTGACTAAATTGTGAAAATATGGTTAAAGCATGTTTATATAATATTTCATTTTTTATCAAATTAACTTGAAATGAATCTAAAAACCAATTGAATATAAATGATGTATTTTTATGAAAAACTATTTAAATGTGAATAATTGTGTTTATAAAATAGTTAAATCACTATTTTTTTATTATATTAATGAAATATTAATTCAATATAATGTTTAAAATTCATATTATGTATTTTATAGACATTATATAAGAACCAATACAATTTTACGAATAAAATGAGTGTTTTTCTAAAAATTAAGTTTTACCACCTTTTCATGGAGAAGCCAGTATAAATCTAGTTTTGACACTTTTATATATTCTATTTAATTAAATAAACTTAATATTTAGAATAGGGAGATAATTTGTTTTTGAAATTTTGGTTTTTTTGATAAAATTGATATTTTAATGAATAGTGAAAAATAATATATTTTAATTAAAAACGTCATTTTCATCTAATTTATTTATATTTTTAGATTATATTTTTAATTGTATTTAAAGAATAATTATATTAAGTTATTATAATTTAATTATATTTTTTCCATTGGAAGTAATTTCAAATTGAAATTAGATATAAACGCATGTCAATGTTTGGATTGTTTTTCTTTTAAAAACTCATTTTCTCATTTTAACAACGGGGATTAATTTTAAAATAATTACTAAAAATTTTGTGTTTTTAATTTGTAAAAATTGATTTAATATTGGGAATCAGAAGGTCCAAATTATGTAAATAGTTCCCTTTTATTTTTATACATTTTGAATTGTAACTTTAGTAATTATTTTTATTACCATGTTTGAAGTAAATCAGGTAATTAAAGGTAAAAATAATATTATAATAATATAAAACTACCCTAAAACTTGTCCTAATTTAATTGGATGAGTTTAATCTGACCATTATATTACTTGGATCTATTTTAGGGCCACTTGAAGCCACATGGATGACTTTAATGCATTTATAATATTATATTCAATGAATAGTCATTTTTGTTACACTTTTATTTTTAAACAGTAAAGTATTTTAATATGAACCTATACAGGTTGTATCTTTGACTATAAATAGTAATTGGAAATATAAAAATATTACCTATATCATGGTAATTTATTTATAATTTTTATAAATTAAATAATTAAATTTATTTAGGATACAACGATGATGTAATAATTTCATAATTAATGAATGAATCAAATAAATGATATCATAAATATTAAAAAATATATTATTTGAAATAATTTATTCCATAAATTAATATTATGGATATATTTAACATGTTGGTGATTATTTAAATTAGTTTTTTTGTAATAATCTTTCTGTTATGATATTTTTTTAAAGTCAACTAATGAAAAGTGATAGAATTGACACTGTTGGTATTTTAAAATATAACATAGTTTATTAAATGTTATAAAATCCATAAAAATATAATATTCATAAAAATGGTTATTATAAGTCTTAATATGTCATAAATTAAACTTTTTTGGTCTTTTGAATTGGTATGGTAATTACATTATCCTATAAAGTGTAAATAAAATGATATCACAGTAAGATTAAAAAGGGTAAAATAATGGTTAAAAAAGATAAGGATTAAAAAATATTCAAAACCTGTATAATTTTAATTTTATTGTACTTATTCAACCCAAAATCATATTATATTCTATATAAAATAGTTTGGGAACTTTTGGAATAGAAATTGAATTTATATTAATTTAATACTTTTAATAATTTCGAGGTTGCTCCTCCCCTCTCCTATAAAAAGGAACTCATTCCTCTATATTATTAAAAATTAAAAAAACGTTTTGTTCTACCAAGATACTCCCAAAAACCTTCTTTTAATCCATAAAAACATTATTGAGGCCCTATATTATGTATAAAACCCTTCTTAGAGGTGTTACGTTGTTATTCAAAGGTGATCAACTGAAGAAGAGGTATCGTTTTTTAAGTATTTCTATTTTATTTCTTCTTCATCATCCTTCAAGTATCATACAACCATGATGAAATAATAACTATAATTTTATCAAGATATTTATATTTTATTATGTTAATATCATCTCCAAAATCCATCTCCACTTCAATTAAATGGGAATATAATTAATCATTCATGCGTACGTGTGAACTATCACCTCCACGAACCGATCTAATTTTTTTTCCACAACCATCTATCATGACTATTTATAAAAATGGAATTTATTTTCATATTAATGAAATATTAATAATTATATTATAATAATATATTAATTACATTCTTACTTTCCATTCACATAAAAATGACAATGTCGTTCGTACGTACGTGTGAACTATCACATCCACGAAGTGATGTGATTCATTTTTTTCACTAGATCACTTGTATGATATATATAAGTATATTTAAATTATTAATATGATATTTATTATTTTATTATAATTTTTTAAAGATAAAACAGTACTTATCATCTTTCCATAACGATCAATGAAAAATGAAGATGTTACCCATGCGTACGTACGACCTACTGTCTCCATGATTATATCTTTGTTCAATTTTCATAACCATAATTAATGTTTTGATTTAAAATTATAATTGATTTATAAAATTTATTCTTATTTCATGAAAATTATTCTATAGATAATATAATTGTGACCACATGGACTATTGACATCGTACCTAGTTCATTTTCAACTCAAGTACTGAATAATGATAGAACGTCTGATATGATCTTAAATAAATATATAACTATTATAAAATGGTAATAAGTGATATGAAAAGAATAATAAACCTGATAAATATTATCCAGAAAGTATAAATTAACTGAATTTTATTATTCAGGATTATAAAGATTTTATGTGATGAATCAGACTCAAGGTAAGGGATTTAATCTCAATCTCCTTTCCTTGAGGCATATCTTGATGTTATGCACCTTTATTATCAAATATGGTGTATATACAACCCTTTTGATATTCTATATCATGAATTAATATATTCTCATGATATTATAAGTTTTTTTAATGTTATTCTTTAATGATTCTCATTCAAGTGTTACTTAAGTGGTAAGGGACTCTTTAACTAAAACATCATTTTAAATGTTTTAAAGATTTATTCTTCCAAATATCTCTCATTGATATCCATGTTTTCAAAATGGTTTTAAGGATTTATTTATATAAAAATGAAAGTTTTAAACTTTTAATTACTTTCAAAAGTTTCAAAGTGGAATGGGACACTTTGATTCAAAAATATTCTTTTTACATGTTTTAAATGTGTTTTAAAATTTGATTGATTATTTAAATAATTTGGAATGTTTTATTTAACATATACGTCATAAACCAAATTTCTATCTTTTATGATGATATAATGTTTTGATGTTTAATTTACAAGTTTTAACTTTTATTTTCAAATAAAATGTTATCATTTATGAGGGAACAATATTCAAAAAAATGAAATGTGATTTCAAAGTGGGAAAGTTGTTATTCCATTATGCATGATTTATGTGTTATGATTATGTAATTCTTCATAGATATTTCTTATGAAAATGGGTGGTTCCATGATAATTTGAGGGTTGGTGAGATCATGATAGCTCTCTAATGCATTGGGTAATGAGGCGTGTTGAGTCAAAACGTGTTTTGAATTTCCCATCAATCATTTGTTTTGAAAATAAAAAAACACACATATCTTAATCATATATATTGTTTATCATATATATTATTTTATAACCACAATCACTCACATTGTTTTTCATATATGTTTTATTCTTGTAATAATGATGTATGTTATTTTACAATGAAACCAAATATATTGTTTTAGAATCATAATCACATGTATCGTAATTAGGCCCAGTATCGTAACCAGGTCATGTATCGTAACCCGGTTATGCATCATAACTACATGCATCATAACCACGAGTATTTTAACCGGGTCTTGTATCTTAACCAGGATATGCATCGTAACCACATGCATCGTAACCACATGCATCATAACCACATGCATCGTAACCACATGCATCGTAACCACATGCATCGTAACCACAAGCATCGTAACCACATGCATCGTAACCACATGCATCGTAACCACATGCATCGTAACCACATGCATCGTAACCACATGTATCGTAACCAGGTCATGCATCGTAATCACATGCATCATAACCATGTTTATTGTAACTCGGTTAAGTACTGCATCATAATCATGCATCGTAACCAGGTTAAGTAGTGTATCATAGTTATGAATCTTAATCAGGTTATGTATCATACACTTATTATGCATTGTATTCATGCATCATAACAAGATTAAATATCATGCATCGTAACCACGATAAGAATCATAACTAGGTTATGTATCATATTCATATTATGAATCATAATCAGGTTATAAATTTTAATCAAGAAATTCATTATTATCATGATAATACTAGTAACCAAGTTATGTATTGTACTTTTTTATTGCATTACACTTTTATCATAACTTCTAATACCAATTAGATGTTACTCATACTCAATGTTTCATTATTTTGTACATACTATTTTCTAACTAAAATGATGTCGTTGAGTTGGTTATTTACCAATCAAAACGATGTCATGTATACTATTTGGTTTGACCATTGTTGTAACATCCCAAGTAAGTAATGAGTAATAGATATTTTTATCTATGTCTATTAATTAATTAAGTAGTGTTTTAGAGTCTTAAAAT
The DNA here is from genome assembly GCA_963277665.1 of Viscum album. NCBI lineage: Eukaryota > Viridiplantae > Streptophyta > Magnoliopsida > Santalales > Viscaceae > Viscum > Viscum album. Next base: position 36,270,332 of record OY728127.1, on the reverse strand, counting down.
GAAAATAAATCCAATCTTAAGCATGGAATACACTAATATTTTTAAAAGATTGTTTTACTGCCTTTTGATGGAAAACCATTTTTAAATATATCTTTTGACAATTTTATAAGCTATGTTTGTCAAAATAAACTTATTATTTATGATTGGAACATCAAAATTTACTTTGTGTGAATTTTTTTTATTTTTCAGACAATGTTCATTTTTTAATGAATAGTGAAAAATACTGCATTTTACATCAAAACTGATTTTTAATCAAATTTATTTATATGATTATATTATCTTTTTAATTGGTTTTAAAGTGAAATTAGAATATATTATTACCATTTAATCCAATTGTGGTCGTTGGAATTAATTTCACTTTGAAATCGGACTTAAACTAGTGTCAATCTTTTGATACATTTTGTTTCATAAAAACACGCTATTTGTTTTGATAGCGGGAATTAATTATTAAATTAATTAATTCAACTTATATGTTTTGAATTTTGTAAAATAGGCATCATTTTTTAATTCGGAATATCAAATATAGCTTCGGGTGAATTTTTGGTAATTTTCTGAAAAACTTCAATTTTTGATGAATAGTGAAACCACTAAGTGGTACTTATAAAAACTGATTTTCCGTTTAAATGAAATTTTTCCATATTTGTGTTTTGAATTTCAAAAATATGACATACATGGTTTTCATTAAGAAGTAAAATGTGGTTCAATGATATTAAAATAATTTTTTGGTGAATAGTAACTCTTAAGTTCTTAATCACGATTAGAGGTAATTAGTGTAGTTTAAGGTAAGAAAAATGTTTTAATAAAATGAAATGACCTAGACACATGTCCTACCCTCATTGGATGAGTTATTGCCGACCAAGACAATCCATGGGTCAACTTGGGGACCCCATGGAGCCACTTTGGTTGGAAAATGACATAAATACCTTTTTATTTAATGTTAAAGTAAAAATGACACAAACATAAGTTATTTTACTAAAACAATTTTTACATGGGGTTATACAATTCATATTTTTGATTATAAATAGTCATTGGAAAGATAAAAATATTTCATACATCATAGTATTTTGTTTTATAATTTTTAGACTTTAAATAAATTAAATTATTTATGACATCATGATGATGCATCGATTACCTCATTAATAAAGGATTTAAATAAAATGAAATGATAATGTAACATCTATGACCTACACATGTCCAAAACCTATTGGATGTGTGGATTTAGAACCCTTATCACCTTTCCCTCGAATTATATCAATGTGGGACCTTTTTAATCCGAAAATCATTTTCAAATAAAGTAACATTTCTTTACGTTCCAATAGTGCCCCTCCTCTCCTCTTATAAAAGGCCCCCACCTCTACCTCCTTACCCACACTCCCAAAGCCTTTGGCTCGTCCAAAACCTACCCATTTTGGCTCTCCACATCCCTATCTTACTCCTTGAAGCCTCACTTTGGGCAGAAGTCTTCCCAATGAAGCCTTTGAGCTCAAATCTAAGAGAGTTACCCGATTTTAAGGTAATGTCTTCTTTTGAGTCCTTTTGTTTGATTTTGCTTCTCCAACCCCCTAAACTCTTTTTATTCTTTTCTTTTGTAACAACTCCAGTATCCTCAATATAATATGATGTTGTTATAAGAAGGATTCTAGCTACACTTACACACACCTACATCTAATGGTTAAAGGACATACTGTTTCCGTGGATGGTGAATTTATGCCTCCCGAAACGATGATTGTTCAACATTATTTTAACACCTTCAAAAGTGACCATTAATATGTCACTATATTTATATATGATATATAATATTTTTATGTTTTCATTAAGCTTCTGTATTTTTTATTTTGGGCATACCTTTATGGTTTCCATTATGGGTAAACGCGATATCTTCATTTAAGGAAGTGCGGACTACCGCCCCCTCAAAGTGATTTGATTCGTTAAATACCATATGTGGGACGTATAAAGGATGGAACTATGATATTATATATGATATTATACTGGAATTATAATATACCTTTATATCATTATGATTCCATTCTATAAAATACGAAATAGAAATGAAAGTAGCGTTCATGTGTACGTACGGCTTACCGTCTCCATGAACGGTGCATTTCATTTCTTACCTCTAAATGATTATGTAATATTATAAATGCATGTATATACTGGATATATATTATATATACATCATGATTATAATTATGGATATAATGGATACATGAACAACTTGTAATTATAAAGGGTTTATTTTTGACTCAAGTACCAATGATCGTTAAAACGACCGTTATTAACTTAAATAATTACATAGTGTTAATGACATGGAAATAAGTGATATAAAAGGAATAATGAACTTTAAAAAGGTTCTTAAACAAGTAGAAATTAACTCAAGTTTATTATTCAGGAGATTAAAGAACGACCGAGTCAAGTCGGACCCGAGGTATGGGACTTCGTCTCAATCTCCTTTCATTGAGGCATATTTTGTTTTATACACAACCTTCTTTTATACGGTGTATAAACCCCTTTGACTTTTACGTTTATCCAAAAGGAATATTTTTTATACGAAGCGTTTTACTAAACGACAAAAGGGAATGTTTTTGTCGTACGTATGCAGCGACAACGACTTCTCCGCCGCCGTGACCATTATTTGAGTTTCGGCTTCCTCTACAAGCCATACCTTTTTTTAAAAGAAAAATAAATACCATGTTTTACTTTTCTTTTCTTTTGGTATTGTAAATGGTTTTCATAATGTTTTTATATCAATGTGTTGTATTGATATCTTGTGATTGAAAGGTGGAAATGTTATGTTTCCTTTATGCATGTTTTATGTGATACGATTATGTTGAGGTTCTTGGGAATTATTATGAAGATAGGTGGTTCTGTGATAAACTAAGGGCGGGTGAGCCCGATATAGCTCTCCAATGCATTGGGTAACGCGAAGGAGTGAAACGTTAAGGTTTCTCCGAAGAGATTTAGGGATTATACTGTGATGGGTATTCCAAACGTAACTAAGAGGGTTACTCCCTACGTAAGAATGTTATGAATACCTCAAGATACCTTTATGTCTTATGATTTATATGATTTATTCATGATTTGATGAGGTATGTTAAAGTGCATATGTTTTATGGGTAAAGTATGATTTCATTCTTATGTATATATGTACCCATGTTTCCTTTCCATATTTTTATATCCATTACTGAGGTTTTTATGCTCATCCCAAGTTTTTTGAAATGTTTTTCACAGGTCAAGGGAAAGGTACATGATATGATGATAGTGTCAAGGAAGTGTCAAGAAAGAATCCATGTTTTATTTTAAATATTATTCCATTGATGGGAAAGAAGAATACTATCTTTATGTAACCACTTTGTTTATATGTGGAATGTAATGCAAGTTTTATGTCCTAATTCTCTAAAACTCTAAACCTGAAAATATCCTCAATGTGTAATCTTGTAATAACTCAAGATTAAGTAAGGTTTAAGGCTGGGGCCTTATAGTTGGTATCAGAGGTCGGTTTAAACAACTTTAGGAGTTAGAAAATTGTTAAATTATAAGTTAATTTATGGTATGACTTAAATGATATAGCATTTGAATATTACCGCGTTGCTTCATCTAAGACATGTTTGTTCAGAATGGTTTTCTGCAGAGGAAACAGGGAAGCAGTGCTAGGAAGTCATACAGAAAGAAATAACCTTCCGAATCAGCATCCTGAGATGGTTGGAATTGGAACTGAACAGTTTGTTGCAGTAATGGCGCAGTTGACTCAAGCGATAAATGGTGGTGGTATCCATGCAAGAGATCAGCCAGATCAACCGCAGAGGAACATGTTAGTGGTGGAACATTTCATGAGGCAACATCCCCCATCATTCAGAGGATCATCTGACCCTGTGCTAGCTGAAGGGTCGATTAAAGAACTGGAGAAGATTTTCGATGTCATGGGGTGTTCAGAAAATCAAAAGGTTAGTCTTGCTATTTACCATTTGGAGGGTGAAGCAGATCAGTGGTGGTAGATGGTTAAAAATATCAGGGATGCTGATGAGATTGATGCTCTCGACTGGGATGAATTCAAAGGTATGTTTCTTGAGAAGTATTTTCCTAAGGATGTTCGACTTAGTATAGAAAAACAATTCTTGGAATTGAGGCAAGAGGAAGACTCAGTGGCTACCTATGAAGAAAGGTTCACTCGATTCGCAAGGTATGCTCCAAATTTTATCTGAGACCTTTATAGTAAAATCAATCTTTTTTACTCAGGATTAAATCCAAAATATCGAAGGTCATTAGCTTCTCGTGAGTTTAAAAGTTATGAAAAGCTTGTTAGATGTGCTGAGAAGGTGGAAATGGAGTTTTCCGATGATCAAGTGTTCTATAACAACCAGCAGAAGAAGAGACCAAGGTGGCAGGATAAAGGGAAGAATTCTTCAAAAAAGTATGATGGTAAGAAATCTAAGTTTCCAGTTTGTGATAAATGTGGCAAAAGGCATGCTGGGGAATGTCTTCTGAATTTTGGAAAGTGAAACCGATGTGGTAAGATGGGACATAAGGCTCGTGATTTCACTGAAAAAGATCAAGGTGAAGGTAAGACCAAATTTGATTTACAGTTAGTGAAATTTTTTAAGTGCAATGAGATGGGTCACTATGCAAACGAGTGTCTGACAAAGAGCTCGAGTGATGGGAAGCAGATAGACTACAAGCAGAAAGGGGTGGTGAAATCCTTTGCAACTACTTCTGCAAATGCCAGGCCATCAAATGAAGTTGTATCAGGTACTTTGTTTGTTTTTTTAGATTATGCTAGTGTGTTGTTTGATTCGGGGTCCACATATTCTTTCATCTCTGAAAAATTTTCTAGTAAAATGGGAATACCATCTCAAGAAATGACTCCTGAACTTTTGGTAAAAACACCTGGGGGAAATGTTGAGGCAAAATGAATTTATAAGAATCTTCTTATCCTTATCTGTGGAAATAACCTACTTGCAAACCTTATTGTTCTACCTCTAGTAGAGTTTGATGTTATCCTGGGTATGGATTGGATCTCTATTTACCATGCTAAGATTGGCTGCAGAGCTAAAGAAGTTTCTTTTCAGGAAGACTTTCAGTTTTTGTACAAGAATGAACCCTTACTATTGATAACTTATCAAGAGGCCAACAAACTTGTAAAATATGGAAATGAATGTTACCTTGCACATATCGTTGAAAATAAAGGAATTGTTCAGATTAATGATGTGCCAGTGGTAAATGAGTATCCTGATGTTTTTCCTGATGAGTTTCCTGTAATAATACCAGATCGGGAAGTTGAGTTTACTGTTGACTTAGTTCCTAATGCTAAGCCAATTTCAAAACCCCCTTATCGAATGGCTCAAATTGAACTTTTAGAGTTGAAGGAGCAATTGCAAGATTTATTAGAGAAAGGTTTCATTCGACCTAGCACATCACTATGGGGTGCTCCTGTTTTATTTGTTAAAAAGAAAGATGGTTCAATGAGACTTTTCATTGATTATAGATCCTTGAATAACATCACTGTTAAGAACAAATATCCTTTGCCTCATATCGATGATTTGTTTGATCAGCTCCAGGGAGCTCAGTATTTTTCAAAGATTGACCTAAGATCAGGGTACCATCAGCTGAAGGTAAAGGAAGCAGATGTTCTGAAGACCGCGTTCCGTACAAGATATGGCCATTATGAATTTGTAGCAATGCCTTTTGGGCTAACCAATGCACTTTCTGTATTCATGGACTTAAGGAATAGAATTTTACATGAGTTCTTGGATAAGTTTGTGGTGGTTTTCATTGATGATATTTTGGTGTTTTCTAAAAGTAAAGAGGATCATGAAAGACATTTAAGGGTTATATTGCAAACCTTAAAAGAAAAGAAACTATATGGAAAATTCAGCAAGTGTGAGTTTTGGTTGCAACAAATTTCTTTCCTTGGTCACATTGTTTCTAAAGATGGGATAACTGTTGATCCTGTAAAAACAAAAGTTGTGGAAGACTGGCTAAGACCCACAAATATAACTGAGATTCGTAGCTTCCTTGGTTTGGCAGGCTATTACTGAAGGTTTGTTAGAAATTTTTCATGGTTATCTAGTCCAATGACTAAGCTAACTCGGAAGGGTGTTAAGTTTATCTGGACAAAAGAATGTGATGATTGTTTTCAGGAATTGAAAAGAAGATGGGTGAATGCTCCAGTTTTGGCACTACCTTCTAGGAATGGTGAGTTTGTTATCTACAGTGATGCTTCATTGAAAGGACTTAGTTGCGTCCTAATGCAGAATGATCAGGTAATTTCTTATGCTTCACGATAGTTGAAAACTCATGAGGTAAATTACACTACAAATGATTTGGAATTAACTGCTGTTGTTTTCGCTTTAAAAATTTGGAGGCATCATTTGTATGGAGTAAAGTGTGAAATATATACTGATCACAAATGTTTAAAGTGTATATTCACTCAGAAAGAGTTAAAAATGAGACAGAGGAGATGGCTGGAATTAATCAAGGATTATGATTGTACAATTCATTACCATCCGGGAAAAGCAAATAAAGTGGCTGATGCTTTGAGTTGAAAAAGTAATGATTCATTAGAAATGTTGCGTTTGGAACGTGATCCTTTGGTTAAGGATTTGATGAAATTTTGAATAGAAGTTGTTGGTGCAGTAAGTTCTTCTGTTTTGTTTCAGGTATCAGTGAGATCATCTCTATCAGATAGAATCAAGCAAGCACATAATCAAGACAATGAGTTGCAGAAAAAGGTAGATCTCGTTCAGAAAGGTAAGTTGTCGGAATTCAACATTGATAATGATTGCATTTTGAGATTTGGGAAGAGATTGTGTGTGCCTTGTGATTCACAGTTGAAGAGAGAGTTGTTATGTGAAGCTCATAGTTCTCCGTTTTCAGTTCATCCTCGTAGTACTAAGATGTACAGAGATCTGCGGGAGTATTACTGGTGGGATGGAATGAAAAGAGATATTACTGATTTTACAGTGAAGTGTTTGACTCGTCAGCAGGTTAAAGCAGAGCGGAAGTTACCGAAAGGGATGCTTCAGCCTTTACCAGTGCCAGAGTGGAAATGGGAGAATATATCCATGGACTTTGTTGTGGGATTACCGAAGACATCTCGAGGCAATAATGCAATCTGGGTTATTGTTGATCGTTTGACTAAATCTGCTCATTTCCTTGCTATATGAGATACTTTTTCCCTATATCAACTTTCCCGTTTGTATATTAAAGAGATAGTCAGGTTACAAGGAGTTCCCCTCTCCATTGTATCTGATCGTGATCCCAGATTCACTTCTAACTTTTGGAAAGGCCTTCAGAAGTCGTTGGGTAGTGAATTAAATTTTAGTACAGAATTTCATCCTCAATCAGATGGGCAGTCAGAACGAAAAATTCAGACATTGGAGGATATGCTATGAGCTTGTTCGATGGATTATCAGGGAAGTTGGGACCAACATCTTTCTTTGGTTGAATTTTCATATAATAACAGTTTTCATTCCAGTATACAGATGGCACCATTTGAGGCGTTATATGGGAAGCTGTGTCGATCTCCAGCTTTCTGGGATGAAGTGGATGAAAGGAAGTTGATGGGACCAGAATTGGTAGAAGAGATGGCAGAAAACGTTCAGCTGATTCAGAAACACATGAGAATAGCTCAGAGTAGGCAGAAGAGTTATGCAGACAACAGGAGGAAGGATCTAACTTTTGAGGTAGGTGATCATGTTTTTCTCAAAGTCTCACCATGGAAAAGTGTGATGCAATTTGGTAAGAAAGGAAAGCTGAGTCCAAGATTCATTGGATCATATGAAATTCTGGAGAGTGTTGGATCAGTTGCATACCGGGTGGCTTTACCTCCGAGTTTATCTCAGGTACACAATGTTTTTCACGTTTCGATGTTGAGAAAGTATATGCCAGATCCATCTCTTGTTTTGAGTCCAGAGGTAGTTCAGCTGGAAGAGAACCTATCTTATGAGGAACAAACAGTCCAGATTCTTGACCACAGGGAGCAAGTGTTACAGAATAAGGTGATTAATCAGGTAAAGGTTTTGTGGAAAAACCACATGATGGAAGAGGCAACATGGGAATCTGAAAATGCAATGAGGGATAAATACCCACATTTATTCGATAAGTAAATAAATTGCGGGGATGCAATTTTCAAAAGGGGGGAAGGATGTAACATCCCAAGTAAGTAATGAGTAATAGATATTTTTATCTATGTCTATTAATGAATTAAATAGTGTTTTAGAGGCTTAAAATGAAAATAAATCCAATCTTAAGCATGGAATACACTAATATTTTTAAAAGATTGTTTTACTGCCTTTTGATGGAAAACCATTTTTAAATCTATCTTTTGAAAATTTTATAAGCTATTTTTGTCAAAATAAACTTATTCTTTATGATTGGAACATCAAAATTTACTTTGTGTGAATTTTTGGTATTTTTCTGACAATGTTCATTTTTTAATGAATAGTGAAAAATACTGCATTTTAAATCAAAACTGATTTTTAATCTAATTTATTTATATGATTACATTATCTTTTTAATTGGTTTTAAAGTGAAATTATAATATATTTTTACCATTTAATACAATGGTGGTCGTTGGAATTAATTTCACTTTGAAATCGGACTTAAACTAGTGTCAATCTTTTGATACATTTTGTTTCATAAAAACACGCTATTTGTTTTGAACGCGGGAATTAATTATTAAATTAATTAATGAAACTTATATGTTTTGAATTTTGTAAAATAGACATCATTTTTGAATTCGGAATATCAAATATAGCTTAGGGTGAATTTTTGGTAATTTTCTGAAAAACTTCAATTTTTGATGAATAGTGAAACAACTAAGTGGTACTTATAAAAACAGATTTTCCATTTAAATGAAAATTTTCCATCTTTGTGTTTGGAATTTCAAAAAACCAACATACATGGTTGTCATTAAGAAGTAAAATGTGGTTCAATGAGATTAAAATAATTTTTTGGTGAATAGTAACTCTGAAGTTCTTAATCGCGATTAGAGGTAATTAGTGTAGTTTAAGGTAAAAATAATGTTTTAATAAAATGAAATGACCTAGACACATGTCCTACCCTCATTGGATGTGTCATTTCCGACCAAGAAAATCCATGGGTCAACTTGGGGACTCCATATAACCACTTTGGTTGGAAAATGACATAAATACCTTTTTATTTAATGTTAAAGTAAAAATAACACAAACATAAGTTATTTTACTAAAACAATTTTTACATGGGGTTATACAATTCCGATTTTTGATTATAAATAGTCATTGGAAAGATAAAACGATTTCCTACATCATAGTATTTTTTTTATAATTTTTAAACTTTAAATAAATTAAATTATTTATGATATCATGATGATGCAGCGATTACCTCATTAATAAAAGATTTAAATAAAATGAAATGATAATGTAACATCTATTACCTACACATGTCCAAAACCTATTGTATGGGTGGATTTAGAACCCTTATCACCTTACCCTCTAATTATATCAATGTGGGACCTTTTTAATCCTAAAATCATTTTCAAATAAAGTAACATTTCTTTACTTTCCAAGAGTGCCCCTCCTCTCCTCTTATAAAAGGCCCCCACCTCTACCTCCTTACCCACACTCCCAAAGCCTTTGGCTCGGCCAAACCCTGCCAATTTTGGCTCTCCAAGTCCCTCTCTTACTCTTTGAAGCCTAAATTTGGGCAGAAGTTTTCCCAAGGAAGCCTTTGAGCTCAAATCTAAGAGAGTTACCTGATTTTAAGGTAATGTCTTCTTTTGAGTCCTTTTGTTTGATTTTGCTTCTCCAACCCCCTAAACTCTTTTTATTATTTTCTTTTGTAACAACTCCAGTATCCTAAATATACTATGATGTTGTTATAATATTTATTCGAGCTACACTTACACACACCTACATCTAATGGTTAAAGGACATACTGTTTCTGTGGATGGTGAATTTATGCCTCCCAAAACGATGATTGTTCAAAATTATTTTAACACCTTCAAAGGTGGACATTAAGATGTCACTATATTTATATATGATATATAATATGTTTATGTTTTCCTTAAGCTTATGAATTTTTCATTTTGGGCATACCTTTATGGTTTCCATTATGGGTAAACGTGATATCTTCATTTAAGGAAGTGCGGACTACCGCCCCCTCAAAGTGATTTGATTCGTTAAATACCATATGTGGGACGTATAAAGGATGGAACTATGATATTATATATGATATTATACTGGAATTATAATATAATTTTATATCATTATGATTCCATTCTATAAAATATGAAATATAAATGAAAGTAGCGTTCATGCGTACGTACGACTTACGGTCTCCATGAACAGTGCATTTCATTTCTTACCTCTAAATGATTATGTAATATTATAAATGCATGTATATACTAGATATATATGATATATACATCATGATTATAATTCTGGATATAATGGATACATGAACAACTTGTAATTATAAAGGGTTTATTTTTGACTCAAGTACCAATGGTCGTTAAAACGACCGTTATTAAATTAAATAATTACATAGTGTTAATGACATGGAAATAAGTGATATAAAAGGAATAATGAACTTGAAAAAGGTTCTTAAACAAGTAGAAATTATCTCAAGTTTATTATTCAAGAGATTAAAGAACGACTGAGTCAAGTCGGACCTGAGGTATGGGACTTCGTCTCAATCTCCTTTCATTGAGGCATATTTTGTTTTATACACAACCTTCTTTTATACGGTGTATAAACCCCTTTGAATTTTACGTTTATCCAAAAGGAATCTTTTTTATACAAAGCATTTTACTAAACGACAAAAGGGAATTTTTTTGTCGTACATATGTGGCGACAACGACTTCTTCGCCGCCGTGACCATTATTTGAGTTTCGGCTTCCTCTACAAGCCATACCTTTTTTTAAAAGAAAAATAAATACCATGTTTTAATTTTATTTTATTTTGGTTTTGTAAATGGTTTTCATAATGTTTTTATATCAATGTGTTGTATTGATATCTTGTGATTGAAAGGTGGAAATGTTATTTTTCCTTTATGCATGTTTTATGTGATACGATTATGTTGAGGTTCTTGGGCATTATTATGAAGACGGTTGGTTCCGTGATAAACTAAGGGCGGGTGAGCCCGATATAGCTCTCCAATGCATTGGGTAACGCGAAAGAGTGCAACGTTAAGGTTTCTTCGAAGATATTTAGGGAATATACTGTGATGGGTATTCCAAATGTAACCAAGAGGGTTACTCCCTACGTAAGAATGTTATGAATGCCTCAAGTTACCTTTATGTCTTATGAATTCTATGATTTATTCATGATTTGATGATGTATGTTAAAGTGCTTATGTTTTATGGGTAAAGTATGATTTCATTCTTATGTATATATGTACCCATGTTTCCTTTCCATATTTTTATATCCCTTACTGAGCTTTTTATGCTCATCCCAAGTTTTTTGAAATGTTTTTCACAGGTCAAGTGAAAGGTACATGATATGATGATAATGTCAAGTAAGTGTCAAGAAAAAATCCATGTTTTATTTTAAATATGTTTCCATTGATGGGAAAGAAGAATACTATCTTTATGTAACCACTTTGTTTATATGTGGAATGTAATGCATGTTTTATGTCCTAATTCTCTAAAACTCTAAACCTTAAAAGATCCTCAATGTGTAATCTTGTAATAACTCAAGATTAAGTAAGGTTTAAGGCTGGGGCCTTATAATTGTATTGCTAAGTGTTTAATTCCCTCAAATTTATTTAGAGAAGTATGACTGTTGGAGGAAATATGACCATTAGAACCTAAGGCCTATAAATATAAGGTCATTCAAATCATAATACATGTATTTTTCTTCTATCATGTTCTAGAGATAGACAGTGAGACTTCTCTCTTGCTTGGTGTGAAAGCCTTGAAGATACAAGAAGTGAACGGGTTGTTCCAAGTTCTTGTATGTCTATAAGTGCTTTATTTTTGCTTTGTGCGTCCGATCATTGTGATAATGATCGAGGGATTCCAGGGATAGAAATACGTGATGTCAATCATTATATCAAGGTATTTTAGTTGTTTGAAAGACAAAGGTGTCAATTAACTTCTTAATCGAGGGATTCTGGCGATAGGAATAAAATTGTGTTGATCATCATATTGAGGGCTTACCAAGGTGGTGGTAAGACATACCTTTTATTCTATGTGAAAGGATACCCTACTATTTGGGATAAAAGAATTATAATACCTTTAATTTCCACTGATATTTGTAATATAAATTGAATTTTATTGTTTCCTATTTCTATTCATATTCATTTCTATTGTAATTGTTTCAATTGCGATTCATTCATTACATAATGCATTAATAAATTCTATATGATTTATGGTAGAATCATTTACATTTGTATTACTCTGATAATTGTATTCAATTCGAATACAATTTTTTTTCATTACTTTTGGTATTAAAATATATTATATCCATCATACCCAAGACTTGAATGGTCAATTGTATTGGTTGTGAATTGTATTAGTTTAATACCTATTAAAGAAGTTCATTCTTAAGTGTTTAAATACAAAGTTTTTAAACCTTCAATTCACCCCATCTTTTATTGTGCCATATAATATACATTTACTTCTATATTATGATCCATAATTAGTATCAGAGTAGGTTTCCATTGTTTTGTATTAATTTATTTATTTCTTTCTGAAATTCATTTGTATTTCTATTAAAAATCTTTTGTTTATAACTACTTACTACACTAACATGTGGAGTGGAAAAGTTTTTTTATAAGATGACAAGAATGAATATTGGATCAATTGAAAATCTAAACACAACTAGACCACCCATTATTTTATGGTAATGATTATTATTACTGGAGATATCGAATGAAGAATTTTGTTTTTAATACTGGAGTGGACAACTTTGTCCTGCTTACTAGAAATTAAAAAATCACAGACAAGGAATTCAGAACCTTCACCAACCAAGAGAAATTAGAATATCAATTGAATTACAATGTTCAAAATATATTGTTCTATTCTATGACCAGGAATATATATAGTGAGATATCATCATGTGAAGTATCCAATTGTATCTAGAAGAAATTGGATGTCATACACTTTGGTACATCTAAATTTATAGAAACAAGAAGAGAAATTATTCGAGAAAAATATCATAGTTTTTTTCCTTATGGAGAACTGTTATGTAAGATTCAACAAAGATTTATGAAAATTTTTAACATTCATTAATACATGGGAGAAAAATGTCTTGATGATGAAGTTCTTGTTGAAAAGATAACTGACATAATTCCAAATGAGTGGGAATAAAAAAGAACTGCTATTGATGAAAACAGGAAAGTTACTCAAATCACTCTTGATGAATTTTTTGGTATCCTCTACAGAATGAGAAAATAATGAAAAGAGATGATGATTTAAATAAGAATAATAATGGTAAATGGAGTGTATATTTTACTACTACATCTAAATCCAAGACACCAAAAAGGGTAACGAGATCTAAGGCTAAGAAAGATGTTTTTGTATCAGAATCTAGTGAAAGTGATATTTAGAAGTTGAATTAGCCAATCTAGCTTGAAGAATGAACATTGGTTTTGGAAATAAATACATTTAGTATAGATTCAAAAATAAATATAGGAAGGAAAATAAATACATAAAAGTAACATGTTATGAATGTAAACTAGAAGTTCATATTATACCATATTGTTCTTTTCTTAAAAGAAAAGACAGGAAGTTTAAACATTCTGAAATAAACTAGAAAATGTATTATAAGTCAAATAAAAACTAAGTCTTGAAAGAAAATGATACTTGGAGTGATGGTGGTGGTGATTACTCAAATTAAACTTTATAATACAAATCTTCTGGTCATAAAAATATAGGAATCATAGCAAAAATACCTATTAAAAATCATTGTATCATGGATAAGGTACACAATGTTGAATCTCTTAAAAATTTATCTTTAAATGAAAATTACCTTGATGAGAAATATTGTTACTCTTTGGATATAAAGTCTTCCTCAGTAAAGGAAAAATTACATTCTTTTTAAGAATTATCCAGATTTTTCAAGTTACTTGAGAATGAAAATTCCAAACTCAAGAGGAAGCTTGATAAGGAAAACTCTAGAATAAATATTCTTATAAAATAAGTATCATATCTTTCAAAATATCTTGATCACAAAACTATTGATTTTGAAAATATTTCAAAAAACCTTATGGAAGTAAATTCTGAGAAGGAAAAACTTTCTATGGACTTTGAAAATTTTGTTTTAATGATTTTTTGGAAACTAAAATCAATTCTAAAAAAATTACTTTTGAGAGTGACAATTTAGTCATTAGAATAAAATATGAAATCTTTCCTCTTAAAATTTTTTTATCAAATTTTATTACTGGTAGAAAAGAATTTTAGAAAATGTATTCCCAACTTCATCCTCTTAGGAATAGTTCTAGAATTGGTTACACTAACTCAAAACCGTTTTTTAGTTGTAAATATTTTGTTCCAAAAAATTCTCCATTCTGCACTAAATGTCAATGTGGTGGAAATTGGGAAAGAAATTTTTCTCTTAATAAAACTCAATATTTATGATTTCATAATGCTCATTTTCCAAAATAAATTTCGATTCCTAAAATTCTTTTTATCTAAAATTTCCAAATCCAAACAAGTTTGGGTTCTGAAAAAATAATTGTTTCTTTTTCAGGAAAACCAAAAGTGTACCAACAATAAGAAAATTTGGTTCATGTACAGTGGTTGTTCTTGACACATGACGGGAAAAAAATATTTCTTTCTAAAAGATTATTGAAATGAAAGGTGGAAGAGTAACCTTCAAAGATAATGCTCATGGAAAGATCAATGGTATATGTAATATTGTTATTTTCTGAAAAGTTTTAATTTCAAATGTTTTGTTTGTCAAAAGTCTTAAGACTAACCTTATAAGCATAAGTAAATTATGTGATGAAAGTTACCTTTTGAATTTTAGGAATGATAAATGTTTAGTTCACAATTCCAAGGATGAATTCATTCTTCTTGCCCATAGGCTTGAGAATGTATACACAATCAACTTAGAAGTCCTTAGGAGCCATGAATTACCTTGTTCAAGTGAAATGGAAGACAAATATTGGTTATGTCATAGAAGGATGGGAAACTGTAACCTTAGGAACCTTTGTAAACTCTCAAAGAAAATAATTGTTAAAGATCTACCAGATCTTTGGTATGATTCTTTAAAAGTTTGTGACCCTTTTCAATATGGAAAGAAATATAAAAATATCATTAAATGAATCGATGATGTTTCAAATTATAATGCATTACATTTATTTCACATGGATATTTTCATCCCTACACAAACTAGAAGCATTGTAGGCAGGTACAATGTATTTTTTTAGTTGACGACTACACTAGATTTACATGGGTCTATTTTCTAGAAAATAAATCTGAATCCTTTTTCTATTTCAAAACATTTAGATCCCAAGTTAAAAATGGGAAAAACCCACCACTAATAACTATTCATAGTGATTATAGTGGATAATTTAAAATTTTGGATTTTGGAACATTTTTTAGTAAGAAAGGTATCACTCGCATCTTTTTAGCACCAATAACCCCTTAGAAAAAATGATGTTGTTGAAATAAGAAATAGTATTCTTCATGAAATGATAAGAAACATGTTGAGTGAATACTAGATTGCTAATCATTTCTGAGATGAAGCTATTAGTACTGCATGTTATACTATAAATCATGTTTTAACTAGATATTTTTCTAATAAAATAGCTTATTAATTGTGGACTGGATGAAAACCCAAAGTCTCTTACTTTAGAGTATTTGGATGCAAAGTATTCATATTGAATACTAAAGATAATCTAAATAAATTCACCCCCAAATCCGATGAAGGAATATTTCTAGGTTATTCCACTACTTCTAAGCCTTATATAGTTTTCAATAAAAACTCTTGAATTGTTGAGGAAACAATGCATGTCAAATTTAATGAAAATGGCCCCTTGGTTTTTAAACAATCTTTACCCACATGAACTGATGTGTTTTCACACACTGATTATCAAGCTTTGATTGAAAACTCTTCTGAAAAGGGAAATAATCAAGAAAATGGTTCTAAAACTTTTACCCTAGAATAATTTCTATCATATGTTGATGAAGTAGTTTTACAAAACCCAAATCAATTTTTTCTTTGACATCACCCTAGTGATAATATCATTGGTGATGTTAATCAACCTGTAAGAACCAAAAATTCCTTGAGAAATGAAATAGTTTATCTTGATTTTCTATCTCAATTCAAAATTAAAACTTCTAATGAAGCCTTAGGTGATGAATATTGGATTAAAGCAATGAAAGATGAACTAAATTAATTTGAAAGGAATAAATTTCGGACCTTGGTTGAAATACCTAAGGAAATAACTGTAATTTGTGTAAAATGGGTTTTTAGAAACAAATGTGAAGGAAATGGAGTCATCATAAGAAATAAAACAAGACTTTTTACTAAGGGCTATAATCAACAAGAATTAATAGACTATGAAGAAACCTATTCTCTGGTTTCTAGACTCGAATCTATTAAAATTCTATTCGCCTTTGTAGCATACTTAAATTTTAAACATTTTCAAATGGATGTAAAATGTTCTTTTCTTAATGGTTTCGTACAAGAAGAATTTTTGGTAGGACAAACTCCAGGTATTGTTGTTTCAAAACTTCATGATCATGTTTTTAAACATACCAAAGATTTTTATAGCCTTAAACAAACCCCTAGAGCATGCTATGATAGACTTATATGATTTATTTTATAAAAAAATTATTAAAAGTTACTTCAGACCCAACTCTTTTTATAAAATGGAAAAAACATTTTGATTGTTCAAATCTATGTTGATGACATTATATTTTGATCAACTCAGCAATCTCTAACTGATTCATTTGAAAATATGAGTTTGAAATAAGTATATTGGGTGAGTTAACAATATTTTTAGGTTTTCAAATATCTCAAAAACCAGAAGGAACCTATATATCCCAATAAAAGTATATCAATTCCTTTCTCAAAAAGTGTGTATATGACAACACTAAATGCATTATCACTCCAATTGGTACCTCAAATTTACTTAATCTTGATTAATCTGGGAACCGATATATCAAACAAATTTTATAGGTATGATAGAAAGTTTGTTATAGTTGATAGTCAGTCATCTAGACTTAATGTTTTCAGTGTGCTTATGTGAAAGAAACCAATACAATCCAAAAGAGTCTCATTTAAAAGTAGTGAAAAATATTTTTTCTCTACTTAAAGGGAACTTTGGATTTAAGACTATACTATTCTTATAAAAAAAAATTTATTGAATTTTTTTAGATGTTTACTTTGGGGGTTGTAGAATGGATAGAAAAAGTACATCTAGAACATGTCATTTATTATGAGATTCTATGGTTTATTACTCTTTCAAGAAACAAAACTCAGTAGCAATTTCCACTACTGAAGCTGAATATGTAGAATCTTGAAGTTGTTGTGCTCAGGTATTGTTGATGCAACACACACTCACTGACTATGGCATGATTTTTTTCAAAACAGAAATACTATGTGAAAATACTAGTTCCATTTCTCTTAGTAAAAACATTTTACATCCCTCACAGTCAAAACACATAGATATTAGAAATCACTTTCTTAGGGACCACACACAAAAATAAGATATTATTTTACAATTAATCGGAATGCAAGAACTACTTGCTAGTATTTTAACAAAACCAATATCTTCCGATACATTTGAAAATATTAAACAGAAACTAGGAATGATCATTGTAGAGTAATCATTCAGATGAATTTCTTGCTTAACCTATATCCTTACATTAAGTTACTCATTTTCAAAGGGGGAGTATACATAATTTTATCGGTTTCACCTTTCCATTTTATGTTTATTGGTTTTACTCATTTCAATTTTTTTCTTTATCATTTTTTCTTCATTGGTTTTGCTTTATCAGTTTTTCACTTATCAGTTCTACATGAATATCAGTTTCACTACAATTGGTTACACTATAATCAGTTTTACTATAATCGGTTTCACTTATTAGTTTTATAGTTTTTCATTTTCACTATTATCAGTATTGGCTTTATCAGTTTCATGATTTTATAGGTTTCATGTTTTTTTCAGTTTCTTTTTTCGGCTTCATAATTATCAGTACTAGACTAGACTATTGGTATTTCAATACTTTATCGATAATAAACAATCGGTATTGGAATAATTTTTTGGAACTAAACTATTAGCATTGGATTATTCTATCATTACTAGACTATTGGTAACAACCTATTTGATTTTATCAGTTTGATATTTCTTATCGATTTTAAATTTATATTTTTTGTATTATTTTCATAAGAAAAATATACCGAAACCAATACATCTATCATAATACTCCAACAGATGAATCTTCTAAAGCCTTATTTTGGTTGTTTCAATACATGTTTCTCAATTCCTTCTTTTAAATCCTAATAGATTACAGTCTAAATATGATTTTCTTTTAAAGAAAACTTCATGATTTTGAAATCATTCTCAACCATTGGATATTTTAGATATAATCGTGACCATAAACTTCATTTTAAAAGAACCTATCCCACATCGAACTCATCTATTTATCTCTCCATACCAGTTTCCCTATAAATAGAAGCATGGTTCGTAATCATTTCTTACCTCAGTTTTCATAATCAAAGATTTACTCAGTGTTTGTAATTAGGAAGATCTTCAGGGTATGAGTTAGTCTTTTATGACTGAGCTAACTGCTTCATCTCCAAAAGAAATGTCTCCAAAATAATTCTATTACATGACCTTTTAAGGTGAAAGGTTGGTCTCTCAAGAAATTTACGAGTCTTTTGATTCATCTTTGAAAATAATTTTATGTTTCCAAGGCTGGGAATCTATTTGTGTTTAAAGACTAGATTTTGATCAGTATTATGCGTATCATGATGAGGAGTTACAATTTTATAAATCAATGGAGATAGAAAATAACCTTAAGAATTATTTAATGATGTTCAATAAGAAGTATACAACCTCCATAAAACAGGAAACTACATTTCTAGGTGTTCTATTTGAGGGTGATGCACTATATCCTTCTCTTAAATTTTTGGAATCTGATGGAACTTTTGATTAGTCTAAAGCTAAATAATCACTTTTTGAGATAAAGAAACTATAAAATTTTCATATGTGTATGTTCTTGAGTATTTTGTGAACTTGATAAAGTTCAACCTAATGGGATTCATCTTCCTGAAAATTAAGAAGCTCAAATATAGTGCTATAAAATCATATTTGATCATGTTCTTGACTATTGTCAGTAAGTTTCTGAAAGAATTCTTGAGCTTGTGTAATATTTAAATCAAGTCATATCTAACTTCCTTCAAGTTTCCCTTAATCAGTAAGGATATGATCAGGAATCTCATGTTACGATTTAATCCAGAATCGAAAAAGATTGAGAAAGATCCGGTTTCTGAGAAAGAAAAGGAAGTAGTTGAAGGTAGTGAGAAAACGTTTAATCCATCCAAGACAAATTCAAGTAAAATATAGGTAGTTAAGACTACAACTCCAAATACATCAAATAAACAAAAGGTTTTATCCGTTGAGGTTGTTACCATGTGGAGAAAGAAAAATAAAGAAAGTAAATAAGGAGATACTCATTTTGGTTTGGATCCAGCTTAAGCATTGGATATGAAAAGAAGACTAGAAGAGGATTTAGAATAAGAAGAAAAGAAGAAGAGGATGAAGAAGAGAAAGGCTTAATAAATTTACATTGATACTCTACTCAAAATAGATAATAAAGAAAAAACTAGAATTGTAATAAGGGAGCCACCAGTTCAGACTCAATCAGATCCAATAGTGAAAGGAAAGGAGAAACAAGCTTCTGAACAATAATTTTCACAACCTCTTGCTCAAGAATATGAAGAAGAATAAAAATAAGAAGGAAAATGATAACAAGACCAGGGAGAATATGGGGAAGAAGATCAGGGAAAAGAAAAAATTGAAGTGGAAGAGAAAGTAGATGAAAACAAGAGAAGTCATACCATAGAGTCCTCAGAAGTTCCATCAGTTAATTTTCCATATTTGGATCCTCAGTCTTCTAAGAAATATTCTCAAAAGGTTTCCTCTAATAAATTTATTTTGATTTTAGATAAAGAAGATGAATAATACAATAAGAATCGGAACTATCCATATCAAGTGATCGACACTGAGACTCATTTCAGTGATCTTCCACAATACACAAAAGACGTAGATTCGGAAAGAGCAATCACTGTGAAAGGAATTTAGTACATTGAACAAGCCTTGAATATATTGGAGAAGATGATACCTTTCATTCGAAAGATTAAAGCTAGATTATAAATCCTTTCAAATGCTCATAATGATAGAACTGACTCTATCAATGTTCTGATGGACATATTTCTATGTCTTGAAGCTGATTTCAATATTTTTAATGAACGTGCTACTGATCAAAGTAAATCTTGTAATATGGTTATAAAGTGGTCATACAATGTTGATGATAGTCTCAAGAATGATCTGAAAAAATAGGATGAATTGGTACATCAGGAAAATGTTCTCAATTCAATGCATCAAAAGATGGATACTTAGTTGAATGAAAAACTTAAAGTCCTTCAAGGACCCAGTACCTATCAAGTAATAGTCTCTGAAGAGCTTTTTGGTCTAAAGGAAAAATTGGAGAATGAGAATAATGAGGTTTTTTCACTCTCTGGTGGATTTTTTATCTTAGATAAGGCCTACAGACTTAGGTTGGATGATTTCAATAACTAGGAAGCAAGACTTAAAGCTCAAGATGCAATTAATCAGCTTCTATGAAGACATGCACTTGAAGCAAGAAAGGATTATTTCTGAACATGATGAGAATCTAAAGGCTCAGCAAGAAACTCTTGACAAACTCATGTCGGATATAAAAGAGTTCAAGAAGACGAATATTTTGATGTTTAATCATTTGGAAAAACAAAATGGGAAATAATGATTTTTGAACTCTTGTTGTAATGAAATTTTGTTTCAAGTAAGTATTCTTGTTTCGTACATTGTTTCTCTAACCCTTTGTAGGTAATGAATGTTTTCACTTATTATTTTTAAAAATCATAAAGGGTTAGAATGATTTTGAAAAGAAGAATTTGATGAATACCTTATTAAGGGGGAGAACTATCAAGTAAAAGTAAAGAGAATATAATCCCTTGTGAGTTGTTTAAACCAAGGGTGGAATTAGTCGTATTCACTATTACCTTCAGAGGAATTATTAAACTCAGGGGGAGATAAGTTATTTTTGTTTGTTTTGTTTTGTGATTTCTAAATGAGGGGAGATTGTTGAGTCAAAATTTGTTTCTACTTTACCATAAATAATTTGTTTTGGAAATCAAAAATCACACATATCGTAATCATATATATTATTTATCATGTCTGTTGTTTTACAATCATAATCACTCACATTGTTTTTCATATATGTTGTATTCTTATCATAATCTTTTTTTTTACAACGTAACCAAATATATTGTTTTAGAATTGTAATATCATGTATCGTAACTAGGCCATGTATCGTAACCAGCTCATGTATTGCAACAAGGTTATGCATCATAACCACATGAATCATAACCACAAGTATTGTAACCATGTCATGTATCATAACCAAGTTATGCCTCATAACCACATGCATCGTAACCACATGTATCATAACCAGGTCATGCATCGTAACCACATGCATCATAACCATGTGCATCGTAACCAGGTTAAGTAGTGCATCATAATCATGAATCGTAACAAGGTTACATATTTTATCATAGTTATTAATCGTAAAAAAGTTATGTATCATAACGAGGTTATGTATCATAACTAGGTTATGTCTCATACTCTTATTATGAATTGTATTCAATCATCATAACCAGATTAAATAGAGTGCATCATAAACATTCTAAGAATCGTAACCAGGATATATATCATATTCATGTTAAGAATCATAACCATGTTATAAATTGTAATTGTGATATGCATTTTTATCATGATAATCCTAGTAACCACGTTATGTATTGTACTTTTTAAATGAATTACACTCTTATCTTAACTTTAATACCAATTATATGTTACTCATACTCATTGTTTCATACTTTTGAACTTACTGTTTTGTTACTAAAACAATGTCATTGAGTTGGTGATTTACCAATCAAAATGATGTCATGTATTCTGTTTGTTTTTACCATTGTAATGCTTGGTTTCCAAGTCCCTCTGATTTTTTTTGGAGAAATATGACCATTGGAAGAAATATGACCATTGGAACCCGAGGCCAATAAATAGGGGTCATTCGAATCAGAATACATAACTTTTTCTTCTATCATGTTCTAGAGAGAGATAGTGAGACTTCTACCTTTATTCGTGTGAAATCCTTGAAGATACAAGAAGTGAATTGATTGTTCCAAGTTCTTTTATTTCTATAAGTGCTTTGTTTTTTATTTGTGCATCTGATCATTGTGATAACAATAAAGGGACTCCATGGATATGAAGACGTGTTTCCGATCATTGTATCGAGGGATTTCAATTGTTTGAAAGACAGAGGTTTTGAATACCTTCTTAATCGAGGGCTTCCAAGGATAGGAAGACAGTCATGTCGATCATCATATCGAGGGCTTACCAAGGTGGTGGAAAGATAGACCTTTTATCCTAGGTGAAAGGATACCCTACTCTTTGGGATAAAATAATTATAATACCTTTACTTTCTTCTGTTATTTTTAATAGAAAGGTTATTGTATTGTTTCCTCTTTCTATTCATATTAATTTCTATTGTAATTGTTTCAATTACAATTCATTCATTAAATATTGTATTAATAGATTCTATACATGGTATGGTAGAATCATTTACATTTGTATTACTTTGATCATTGTATTCAATTAAAATACAATTGTTTTTTATTGCATGTGGTATTATAATATATTTTATCCATCGGACCCTATACCTGAATGGTCAATTATATTGGTTGTGAATTGTATTAGTTCAAGACCTATTAAACTAAGTTCATTCTTAAGTGTTGAAATAAAAAGTTTTAAACCTAAAATTCACCCCCCCTCTTGTATTGTGCCTTTTAATATACATATACTTATATATTACGATCCAACAAGATAGATTTAAATGATAAGGCTTCTCCTAAGATATTCAGGGAATATATTATGATGGGTATTCCAAACATAACCATGATGGATACTCCCTATGTTGCAATTAAAGATAGAATGTAATTATGATATAGATTCCTCAAGTTACCTTTATGTTTTATGATTTCTATAAATTTTTGTGTGAATCTTATTATTTCATGAGGTAAGCTAAAGTGTTTTTGTTTTATAGGTGAAAAGTATGATTTTGTGAAAATGTTTTCATGATTTTAAACTATTTATGGACTAATGCCTTAATTATTTATTTTATATCCCTTAATGAGATTTTTGTGCTCATACCAAGTCTTTGAAATGTTTTTCATAGGATTTAAGGGATAATAAAGTCACGGATGGGATGAGAGAAATTTTATGATGATTAAACTTGAAAAAAACCAACATTTCATTTAAAATGTTTTCGTTTTATAGAAAAAATGAATAATGTTGGAAGTTTCCACTTTTTATTTCTATGGTTTTGTTATGTATGAGTATAACCTAATTCTATAGAGTACTAAACCTAAAAAGATACTCGAAGTGAAATAAATTCAGATTATTGAGTTAACTAATGATTATGTAATGTTTATAGCTGGGGACTTGTAATATATTTTATGTCCTCCAATGCCCAAAAAAATAGAATGTTTTGATGATTTTTTATCACATGGATGGGGAATATGTGTAGTGGTTGACACTGATCAATACTGCAAAGTAAAAAAAGAATATATTGATTTAATGGAATTATAATAATTCAAAAAAATATTTTTCAAAAAAAATTTCTCTGGATTATCTATTTTAAAATGGGGAGTTAGTTCCACATACTGAATTAAAACACACATTATTCTATTGTGGTTTATGAGGAAAAAATCCCACGACTTGAATTGTAAACCTCTAGAATCATCAATAATAAAGAATTTAAGGTGGACTACTTTCTTAGTGTATGAAATAGAAGTATACAAAATGATTTAGATATTTGATAATTTGATAGACATTGAGATATTTTCTATTTTTCTTTATATGATGATATGGATATTGTATAATCTTAATATTTTAATGGTTCTAGAGATAAAAAGCCTAAAATCGAAGTTTATTCAGTAGGATCAACAAATAAATCTCATGGAGGAATTAAAACCTAATATCCCTTGTGTAAAAAGTGTGGGAAGAATAATCTTAGAAACTATTTGAAGGAAAAAAGAGATACTTCAAGTGAGGAAAATAAGGTCATTAAGCTAATTAATGATGAAGGGAGATGAAGACACCCACTAATGAAATGGAGGAAAATAAGGTTCAAATAAATACCCAGTCTATGGTACAATGTTTCAACTAAAAGGAAAATGGGAATTATGAAAGTTAATTCCCTATGATAAGGGTTGTCAATGAAAATCAATTAAAGAATTATCTAAGGCCTAGAGAGTAAGAATGGGTATATGAAATCACTAAAACTGAGGTGAATCACAAAAAATATATGGTGAAAGGTATGATAGTTACTCATTCATGAATAGAAATCATATATTATGATTCTGGTTATACACATTCTTTTATATCTCATAAGTTGAGTAGAACTATTCAAACACCAACTCAAAACATAGGGGTTGAACTATCTATTAGAACAAATATTAGAGCAACTGTTTCAACCCAAGTATTTTACTCTCTCCCAGTTAATGTTTTTAGACTGAATATCCCAATAAAAATTGTCTTACTTCCTTTAGTGGATTTTTATTCTATATTTGGAATGAATTTAATTTTTTATATAAATCCAAAATCATCTGTCGAGAGAGGGAGATCAAAATTCACATCCCAAGTTATTCTCTGATTTTGAACAAGTGTAAGAAGGAGGATGAATCTATCTTGGAATATTCTACTCAAGAATGGATATTATTGATTTATGGGAAAACATATCTATCCCAAATGATTGAGACCCTAGATAGAATCATACATTAAGAAATTCTTATCATGAGGGATCATACTGATGTATTCCCCAAATATTTTCCTAGTCTTACTCTTGATGGAGAGGTTGAGTTCTCAATTGAACATATTCCCAAATATTTTATTATATCTAAGAATATTTATATAATGAATATTATTGAGTTGTAAGAACTAAAAAAAGTAATTATCAAAGAATCGAGTTTTTAAATTCTTGAGTACTTCACCATAGGGGGTACCGATCCTCTTCATCAAGAAGAAGGATGGGTCAATGCACCTCTGTATTGATTATCATGAACTCAACAAAATCATGATAAGGAATAACCCTCCACTTGCATAAATAGATGACTTTATCAATCAACTATATAGGTCCCAATATTTTTTTTAAAGTGTAACTTTGGTTAGGATGTCCCCAATTGAAGGTTAAATATTAATATATTCCCAAAAGTGTCTTTCGAAAAAGGTATTGAAACTACGAGTTCATTGTGATTGCCTTCATACTAACTAATGCTCCATAAATATTTATGAACTTAGTAAATAGATTATTTAGATATTACCTCTACAAAATTTGGTCTTATTTATTGAGTATATTCTAATATACTATATTAGTAAATATGATCATGAGAAGCATTTGAATATTGTGCTAAAGACTTTACAAAAGAAGAATCTATATGAAAAATATAGTAAATGTAATTTATGGATAAAGGAAGTATCATTATTGGGGAATTTCGTCACCTTAAATGAAATATTTTTGGACCCTTATAAGATAATGGAAGTTGAATACTGGCCCATACTAGCATCTGGACTAGTTAATGCCAATAGAGCTTCATGGAATTGAAAAAATAAGGCTTATCACTGCACATATACTAACCCTACCCTCAAGTGGGGAACATTTTACTAATGTATAATTAAAAATTGATATCATATGTATCAATTTTTTTATCATTCCTATAAAGAACTATCCAACGCATGATCTAGAGTTGGTTACAATGATCTTTGCATTGAAAATCTGGAAGCATTATCACTATGGGGAGAAGTGTGAAATATATATGGATCAGAAGAGAATAAGATATATATTAAGATATAATGATATTATTATGTGATGGTGAATATGGTTAGATATGATCAAGTAATATGACTTCTCAATCTATTACTATCTTGGAAAAGAAAAACAGGGTTAGATTCTCGAAGTAGAAAGAACATGAAAACTTTATTAATGTTGAGAATTGAGATGTATTCAATATTATTATATTTTAAGATGATATAAATTGTAATAATAATGGAAGAAGCATCATTAATAATTTCTAAAATGATTACTCAACTATAACATCTATAGAATATAAAGGATAATCAAAGAGATGATGTGGAAATTTAGATTAAGGTGGAAACTATAATAAAAGGGAAATCATCAGAGTTTGAAATTGATGAAGAAGGAGTTATAAGATTTGGGTCATGACTATATGTACCATAAATCCTTGATAAAAAGAATGTGTTGTTGAATAATTCACATAGCATGGCCTTTTCTGTCCTCCTAATGAGTATGAATATGTTTCAAGATCTCCAAGAGCACTTATGGTGGGACACTATGAAGAATGAGATCATGGAATGTACATCAAATAGTTTGGTATGATAGTAAGTGAAGGTTGAAAGGAAAATATCTAATGGGATGATGAAACCATTACCAATACATATATGTAAATGTGAAAACATCACTATGGATTTTTTTTCTAGTATTCCAAAGGAATCAATATAAAATAATGCTATATGGGTTGTGGTGGATCATCTTATAAAGAATTTTCACCGAATTTAAATTCAATAGTACTTATCACTAAATTAACTTTCAAGGACAAATATTAGACAGGTGGTGAGGTTTCATCGAACATCACTATCAATTGTATCTAACTTAAGTATGATATTTACCTCTTATTTCTGGATGAGTGTCCAACATGCTCAAAATACTTATTTCAACTTTAGTATGGCATATCACCCCCAAACTAATGTGAAATATTATTAGACTATCCGAAGAATATAATTCATATTGAGATAATTCTCCATGGACTTCAAATGAGGATTTGATCAACATCTTCATATGGTTGAGTTCTCATACAATAATATCATTCACTCAAACATTTGAATAGATCCTTATAAATCCATTTATGGGAAGATATGTAAAAAACCTGTTTTTTGGATGATGTCAGTGAAAAAAAGATGTTGGTACATGATATGTCTGAATAAATGGTAGAAAAGAACAAGACTATTAATCAACACATTAGGGGTGCTCAGAGTCGGTAAAAGAGCTACGTTCATAATTGTTGGAATGACCTTGAGTTTGAGGTTAGAAATAAAGTGTTTCTATGAATGTCTCTATGGGGTAGAGTCAAGAGATTTGGGAATAAGGGTAATCTAAGTTTTAGGTACATATACCTCTTTGAGATTCTATATCGTATTGGATTTGTGTCCCATCTAATAGTATTCCCCCCAACCCTATCTCAAGTACATGAAATATTCCATATATCCTTCTTGAGGAAGTACATATCAAATACCTCAAATGTCTTGTATTTATAGGTGGTACATTTGGAAAATGAACTCTATTATGAGGAGTATCTGATGAGGATCTTGGAAAGTAGAGATAAAGTTTTATACAGTAAGACAATTCACCTAGTCAAAGTATTGTGGAAAACCATAAATAAGAGGAGGCTACATGGGAATCGAAGGAATCCATGTAGCAGAAGTTCCATCACTATTTTTTACCTTATAATGTAATTCAAAATTTTGAGGTTAAAATTTATAAAGGGGGGAAAATGTAACACTCTAATATTTTTAATAAACACTATGTTTGA
Source organism: Viscum album (assembly GCA_963277665.1). Lineage (NCBI taxonomy): Eukaryota > Viridiplantae > Streptophyta > Magnoliopsida > Santalales > Viscaceae > Viscum > Viscum album. The sequence continues at coordinate 36,242,475 of OY728127.1, read as the reverse complement.
TGGGATATATAACGTGTATAACAGAGCTTAAGTTAACCATTAAATATTATTATCATATAAAATAGTTGTTAAATTTACAGGTATTAATAGGATTGAACATATTAGTAATATATATATATAAATGTCTTAATCAATAAAAATTTACTAATTAATACTTAGAAAATAATCCCTCAATTTTTTAGTAAAGTCATTTTATTCTTCAAAAACATGTTTTATTAAAAAATAATTTTATAATTTTTTTAGAAAATATTATAAATAATTTATGGAACATTTAGAAAATTTATTTGATAAAAAATTTAATTTTTTAAATCATAATATTAAAATTATCTTATTGGAAATTTATGAAATTTTTAATAAATGATTTCTTTTTCAATGAATAGTGAAAAAGAATGTTTTTTATTGAAAACAATATTTTTTAAGAATTTACGTAGGGAAATAATATATTGGATTATTTTTAATACTTAATTAGTTTATTTTGATTAAGAATAATCCAATTATGGATTTTTTAATAATGTTTTACTTGAATTTGGTGTAAAAACATTTTTTTACTTAAAAGGAATATTTATAAAAAAATCTTTTTATTTTCATTTTTATTTTTTTGTCTTAAATTTATTTATACCAATTATATAAATTAAATATTTAAAATTTTATTCCATATTTTTAATTAGAAATATAAATTTGGTAAATAATTCACTTTTATTTTTTGTCATTATGAATAATAACCATAATGAATAATTATTATCACGGTAAGGGTAAATCAAGAAATTAAAGTTAAAAATAATATGATAAGAACAAAAAAATGAACATAAATATTATATTTATTCTATTGGAAGAGTTTATTTTTAAAATTTATATTCAATTTTATAAAATAAGGAAACTTGGTTCTATATTTCTTTGATTTTGACCTTTATAATATTTATGTAAAAGATAAAGTAAAAAATGTGACATTTTTTTTCTTGTATAGGGATTTAAAATTTTTTGTTATGGTATAAATAATTATTTTAAAATTAAATCATTATTTTTATCATGGTAATTTATTTTTAATTTTTTTGAATTAAATAATTACCTTAAATTTTTATGTAACATTGACACGTAATTTATTCCAATTATTGAAAAATAAAATAAATTACCTTCATAATGTTAAAAGAAATATAATTTTAATTAATTATTGATTCCCATGAATTTTTTATATATAAATAACATATTATTGGGGTTTTAATAGATTATATTTTAATTCAAATGTTTTCAGGTGGGTTTGAAAGTCAAATTAAAGGAATAGTGCCAAAAATGAAATTAATGTTATTTTATAATATATAATATTTTATTAAATGAATAAAAATTCCTAAAGTCATATATTTGTCAAATTTATTGTTATATGTTTAAAAATATCAACTATGATCCATTTTTAGACCATTTCTCATTTCATATTAACTATACTTACCCCTAAAGAGTAAAAACTTCATTATCAAGACAATTATCCAAAAGGGTTAACACGAGCTAAAATAAGAAGATAAGGGTAAACACCTAATATAAACTTTTAAAAATATTATTTGATGATATTATTACATACTATAAATATCCTTTTAATTAAATTATATAATTTTGAGCCTTTTTCAATAAAAATTAATTTATATTAATATTTTATTTTATTTCATTCCAATAGTTCTTGTCCTATCGCTTATAAAAGAGAACCACCACCACTCTTTTATTCAAAGTCAAAAATCCTTTTAGTTAAGATAATAACCACCCAAATACCTTCCTAACATCTCTCCCCATATTGTAAAGTTATATTTTGGGAATAATACCATCCTTAAAGGGTTTAAGGGGTAAAGTAAAGGATGTTTTTCAAAGAAGAGGCACAATCTTTAACTGAATGTTTCAATTTTATTTCTTTTTCTCCTCATTCAAATATTATTGAAACATGATAAAATAGTAACAAAAGTATATTCCATATACTTATATGTTATTATGTTAATTTCATCACCTAAAACTATCTCCTTTTCCATCAAATGAGAACCTTTAATCGTTATTCGTGTGTATGAAAGACTACCACCTTGAAAACTAATGTAATTCATTTTCCATCACTACCACTTAATGATGTTTTTAAAAATAGATTTAAAAAATGTATATTTTATTTATGACATTTTTTTATTTTTTAAAGGTAAATTATTATTTACCATTCTTTAGTTTCATCCATCAAAAATGGTAACAACGTTCATGCGTATGTACGACCAACCATCTCAATGAACGACATAATTCATTTTTTATCTCTACCTTTTATATATGTCACTATATATATATAATTAATATATATGATATTAATATAATGGATAAAATTATATATATGATGGAATCGTGATCAATTTATATAGCATCCCGCCTCTTTATCACATAAACTTTCATTACATTTTACAAAACCGAGGATCTTTAAGGTTTAGTGTCTTGGAAACCAGGAACTTTAAACATGAAAACATAAAACATTATTCTAAAACACTTGAAAGGATTCTCCTCATGTTCATCCTAGGTTCATTACTGCATCACATAACATGGGAGCATACATCAAAAGAAAGGGTGAGCAAAAAGCCCAGTAAGGAAAACAAGAGAAACATTTTACATGTGAACTTGAGATACTTCAATAAGGTCATGAAAAAGAACTTTAAGGCGTGAGAATGAAATAAGGAGGCATATCATAATAAAAATAACATTTTTCATAACTTGAAAATGTGGCTACATCATTTAACATAGACAATCATGAACATATCACCAAGGTCCATCCCCAAGGTGTCATTTGAAAATTACCAAGGTTATTCACCAAGGTATCGTGAAAATTGTAATCTCTAGTGGTTACATCATTACCCAATCCATTGGAGCTCTATCAGGGAGCACCCTTAAATTTGACTTTATTATCATGTGAGCCACATATATCATTATCAAACATTTCATAAATAACCCATATAGCATAAAATAAATGGGTTTCATTTCATAATCATAACGTTTTAAAAACTGCTTTAAAGACATGATCTTTACGTCACTTTAAACCCACGGAAAGGGAAAGCGGGTATCATGTATGTGAATCCCAGAATTTAATATAGAACATTTTGATATATATGTGAATACCCTTGTATAAATAAGAGATTTGAGTATTCACTTTATAACATAAAATAATTTTGATAAAAGAGAGAGGCATTTTGAGACGAAAATTCTGCAGCATAACGGCTATGTTACAGGGTTTTAGAAAACATTGAAAAGAGAGGGGACATGGGACAAACATTAATAAATGACCCATAAAATATTAGATGGACAGAATAAGAAGGATACATGATCATGGTAATGAAATTTAAAGACATACCATTTGAAATGAAAAACATGGACGAAAGACAAAAATTAGATTTCTCTTATGAAAGTTCGGCAGCCTAACGGCGTTACTTAAACTTCAACAAAATGATTTGAAAATATCAAATAGGGTATCTAATCATGTGAACATAAGAGTTCAGTATGATATATATAGAGATAATTCCCCAAAATAACAAAAAGGAACTTGAAAGAATTGACATGAAAGTAGAACTTCAAAACGAGAAGGGTGAAGAACCACTTAAAAATTCGGCAGCCTAACGACGCCACTTAAAACTTCAAAATACTGAATTGAAGAGATAAAATGGGGTCTCTCATCATATGAAAATAATAGTCCAGTATGATAGATATATAGATCATACCCCAACATAACAAAAAGGAACTTGAAAGAATTGACATGAAAGTAGAACTTCAAAACGAGAAGGGTGAAGAACCACTTAAAACTTCGGTAGCCTAACGGCGCCACTTAAAACTTCAAAATACTGAATTGAAGCGATCAAATGGGGTCTATCAACATATGAACATAATATTCCAGTATGATATATATAGAGATCATACCCAAACATAACAAAAAGGAACTTGAAAGAATTGACATGAAAGTAGAACTTCAAAACGAGAAGGGTGAAGAACCACTTAAAAATTCGGTAGCCTAACGGCGCCACTTAAAACATCAAAATACTGAATTGAAGAGGTCAAATGGGGTCTCTCATAATATGAAAATAATAGTCCAGTATGATATATATAGAGATAATACCCCAACATAACAAAAAGGAACTTGAAATAATTGACATGAAAGTAGAACTTCAAAACGAGAAGGGTGAAGAACCACTTAAAAATTCGGTAGCCTAACGGCGCCACTTAAAACTTCAAAATAATGAATTGAAGCGATAAAGTGGGGTCTCTCATCATATGAACATAATATTCCAGTATGATAGATATAGAGATCATACCCCAACATAACAAAAAGGAACTTGAAAGAATTGACATGAAAGTAGAACTTCAAAACGAGAAGGGTGAAGAACCACTTAAAAATTCAGTAGCCTAACGGTGCCACTTAAAACTTCAAAATACTGAATTGAAGCGATCAAATGGGGTCTATCAACATATGAACATAATATTCCAGTATGATATATATAGAGATCATACCCAAACATAACAAAAAGGAACTTGAAAGAATTGACATGAAAATAGATCTTGAAAAATGAGAAGGGAGAAAGAATCCGTTACAAAACTTTCGGCAGCCTAACGACGCCAGTTAAAACTTCATAAAACGAAATAATGAGAGCAAGAGGGGATATCTCATTATATGAACATGAAAAGGGCATTAAGAGGAGTATAAAATAACATCCCCCAACATAAGAACATGGAGCATAAAAGGAATGACATAAAAGAGATTACTTGAAATGAAAGAGAGAGGTCGGATCCCTTACCTTAAAACATAACTCTTAAAACTCAAAGGTTGGGACCTTGAGGGCTTGGGGGCACCATGGGAGGACTGCTTGGGAGATAATGAGACTAGAACTTCGTTGGGGGAGAGTGGGGAGTCGAATGGATGAGAGGATGGCTTGTTATTTATAGGGAAAGTGAGGGGACAAGGCATTGATGGAAAAGGGACACCTCATTAGTGGTTTTGGAAAAACCATGGGCTTTCCCATGGTATTTTCCCATGGTATTGGCCACTTGGGACACCTCATACCTTATCTCACTATTCATAATTCGAACATATTGATTACAAACTTAATACATCATTTAATGATGTCATTAAACACCCATAACTTAAAAACTGTATTTTCACTATTCATCAAAAATTCAACTTTCTCAGAATAATCCCAAAATTTCACCTTAACCAAATATCAACGCTCTGATTACAAATATGAAATCCATTTTATAAAAATAATTTTTTAAATATTTTTAATTTAATTTTTAAATAAAAACACTATTCATCGAAATTTCATTTTTTTCAGAAAAAACCCCAAAAATTACCATAGCATAATATCAGTGCTCTGAGTTCAAAAATGAAATCCATTTTATAAAAATAATTATCTAAATATTTTTAATTAAATTTTTAATTAAAAAAACACTATTCACCCGAAAAAACTAATACTTGAATAATAATTTATGAAACCATTATTTAACCATTTTATTGAATCACATTACTTAATCAAGGTGCCTATGTTATATTAATACTTTCTTTACGTGAGATTACTAATCCATTTGGACACATTAATAATCCTAATCATAAAATCACTATTCATAACTTACTATTCATCAAAAATTAAGTTGATCTTATTAGACTCTAAATTTCATACTGAACATAATTGTAGAAGAGCATTTTTCGAAAATCATTACACATTTTTAATTATTTAAGGTTTACACAACCATTTTTAAAATATCCTTTTTATAAAATTCATCAAAAATATGCATACTATATTTATCTGGTCATTTGAAAATTCATAAAATTCATCATAAGAAGAAATCCCAATTTTTATTTAAAACAAAGGATTACACAAGGCAGTTATGGTCTCCTTACATAGCCCCTTATCACACCAGCATAGGACCTAAGTGTAAGGTGTGCTAAGGTGATAGAATCCGAGGGAGGCTCGGCCAACATCGCACGAGTAGTAATTTCTATCAGTTTGAACTTCTCGCGAATACGATCCCGTTCTAGCTTTATACGATGAAGTTCAGCTTGGGTTTGGTCCAGAGCAAAGCCCAGTGGTGCTACCTCCTTCCCAAGTTCTGTTAGATGGGCTTCGATTGGTCCAAGACTACTGGGTGAGGCCATCGAATCTTCTTTCTATATTAATTAACCAAGATTACTTGTATTTAGAGACAATAATCAAAACGTTTAGTTTCCCGTGGTCATATTGACCAATGGTCATATAACAGTCAAAAACCAATAATATCATTTTAATTATACTCATGTTATCAAATGAAACATTTTTGTTGAGTATATAAATAAAATAACACATAAAATTAGGAAACAAGATTTATTCAAAATTTCGGGTTGTTACAATCTTCCCCCCTTACGAAATTGCGTCCTCGCAATTTTTTAAAATTAGGTTTTGAAATTTCAATGAAAGTCCCACATCGGAAAAGGAGTCAGTAAAACTATTACTTTAAAAGAAAGAAAGGGAAGTACAAAGGTCACCCGAGTTAGCCCACACTAGGATTCCATGTAGGAAAACATGGACATGGAGGAGAAAACAAAGGGTCAAGTTCTGAGGGAGAGTGACAGAGAACATGATTAGGAGAAAGTTAACCATAAGAAAATCCCAAACTTATGATGTGTGTAAACTATCTTTGATTACCTAGTAGGAAACGTAAACCAACAACGTTTTTGTTTTACGTTCCTTTTCATAATTTTGAGGAATTCATTTACAACATAGAACAAAAACATAAGGAAATATATCTACCTTTATGTAGAGTTTCACCCTTTAATAAGTTTCTACCAAAACTAATCTTTTCTCCCAAATGATGAGCATTCAAAACTACTTGGTCTCATCAAAACACAAGAATCATCTTCTAGAGAATCACATAATCCACAAAATATTAACTATCTATTTCTTCTATCTTTAAACATTATCCCAAAAACAGAAAGGGTAAGGTTAAACAACTCTTCAAAAAGGAAGAATCCCATAGGAATGGAAACTAATTTTAAATCTTCAATGTTCCATGGTAATACCCAAAGTTCATCATAGACCATCCCATAAATAACGGTCCTTAAAATTCCTCAAAATAAACCAAACTAAGATTGAAACCCAAATACAAAAAGGATTTGATAACATAGTCTTCCAAAATAAACTTCATTGTTCATCTCCAAACAATCATCAACCACTCCTAACATCTTATAACAAAATTATCTAAACTAAACATATTTTACCCAAGATAGGTTAATCATTCCCATAAGTAACCTAAATTACTATAAGTCCACCATAAATTTATCGATTCTTCAAAATATAAGTCAACCTTACTCCTCAATGACAATACCGTAGTAATCTATTTACCTCGATCATATAGGGTCCCTAAAATAGTGAACGTATTCCAAAATAATAATCATATTTTAATCCCCTAATCACCTATGTCATATTAATACGACAATCATCGCATTTCCTATCACATTGGTTTTTGGGACATGTTCTTCCATTTCCCGCCATTAACTAAGAAAAGAAACTATAATTAGGGGCTTATTTACTTAGCTAATAATCATGAAAAGGAAACTTTAATCACAAAAGGATAAACATGTAGAATAAAAGTATATCCTAACTTGTGATCCCCTAGGTTCCAATCTAGATTATCCATGATCATATATTCTTATGTGAATCTTTATTTTGTTTTATCCTTGTTCCTTTAATAATGGTTCATACTAAGCTTATGAATTTACCAAAGCATATCCCCCGGGAGTGTCGTAACCAAGAGTGCAGCAAGGCCCGTTGTCGTGTACCAGTTCCCATTCGAGTCTTGCTCAAAGTGGTGTTTTCAGGTTTTACCCCTATATACATATGTTCCAGAGCCACCTCTACCTGCTTGTATCCAGACAGGGATGTATTTCCTTGGAAACCCCTTACTCAATACTCACTAAAATACCCGGAAGATTTCCACTATTTAAACATTTCTATAGGGTTCCTCCTAGATTTTTTATATCCTAATTTCCACAAATAACTAAACCATCCTTTGATACCAACTATAGCATCCCGCCTCTTTATCACATAAACATTCATTACATTTTACAAAACCGAGGATCTTTAAGGTTTAGTGTCTTGGAAACCAGGAACTTTAAACATGAAAACATAAAACATTCTTCTAAAACACTTGAAAGGCTTCTACTCATGTTCATCCTAGGTTCATTACTGCATCACATAACCTGGGAGCATACATCAAAAGAAAGGGTGAGCAAAAATCCCAGTAAGGAAAACAAGAGAAACATTTTACATGTGAACTTGAGATACTTCAATAAGGTCATGAAAAAGAACTTTAAGGCATGAGAATGAAATAAGGAGGCATATCATAATAAAAATAACATTTTTCATAACTTGAAAATGTGGCTACATCATTTAACATAGAAAATCATGAACATATCACCAAGGTCCATCCCCAAGGTGTCATTTGAAAATTACCAAGGTTATTCACCAAGGTATCGTGAAAATTGTAATCTCTAGTGGTTACATCATTACCCAATGCATTGGAGCGCTATCAGGGTGCACCCTTAAATTTTCCTTTATTATCATGTGAGCCACATATATCATCATCAAACATTTCATAAATAACCCATATATCATAAAATAAATGGGTTTCATTTCATAATCATAACGTTTTAAAAACTACTTTAAAGACATGATCTTTACGTCACTTTAAACCCACGGAAAGGGAAAGCGGGTCTCATGTATGTGAATCCCAGAATTTAAAATAGAAAATTTTGATATATATGTGAATACCCTTGTAGAAATAAGAGCTTTGAGTATTCACTTTATAACATAAAATAATTTTGAGAAAAGAGAGAGGCATTTTGAGACGAAAATTCTGCAGCATAACGGCTATGTTACAGGGTTTTAGAAAACATTGAAAAGAGAGGGGACATAGGTCAAACATTAATAAATGACCCATAAAATAGTAGATGGACAGAATAGGAATGATACATGATCATGGTAATGAAATTTCAAGGACATACCATTTGAAATAAAAAACATGGACGGAAGACAAAAATTAGATTTCTCTTATGAAAGTTCGGCAGCCTAACGGCGTTACTTAAACTTCAACAAAATGATTTGAAAAGATCAAATAGGGTCTCTCATCATGTGAAAATAAGAGTTCAGTATGATAGATATAGATATAATTCCCCAAAATAACAAAAAGGAACTTGAAAGAATTGACATGAAAGTAGAACTTCAAAACGAGAAGGGTGAAGAACCACTTAAAAATTCGGCAGCCTAACGGTGCCACTTAAAACGTCAAAATACTGAATTGAAGAGATCAAATGGGGTCTCTCATCATATGAAAATAATATTCCCATATGATATATATAGAGATCATACCCCAACATAACAAAAAGGAACTTGAAATAATTGACATGAAAGTAGAACTTCAAAACGAGAAGGGTGAAGAACCACTTAAAAATTCGGTAGCCTAACGGCGCCACTTAAAACTTCAAAATACTGAATTGAAGAGATCAAATGGGGTCTCTCATCATATGAACATAATAGTCCAGTATGATAGATATAGAGATAATACCTCAACATAACAAAAAGTAACTTTAAAGAATTGACATGAAAGTAGAACTTCAAAACGAGAAGGGTGAAGAACCACTTAAAAATTCGGTAGCCTAACGGTGCCACTTAAAACTTCAAAATACTGAATTGAAGCGATCAAAGGGGGTCTCTCATCATATTAACATAATAGTACATTATGATGGATATAGAGATCAAACCACAACATAACAAAAAGGAACTTGAAAGAATTGACATGAAAGTAGAACTTCAAAATGAGAAGGGTGAAGAACCACTTAAAAATTTGGTAGCCTAACGGCGCCACTTAAAACTTCAAAATACTGAATTGAAGCGATCAAATGGGGTCTCTCGTCATATGAACATAATATTCTATTATGATAGATATAGAGATCATACCCCAACATAACAAAAAGGAACTTGAAAGAATTGACATGAAAGTAGAACTTCAAAACGAGAAGGGTGAAGAACCACTTAAAAATTCAGTAGCCTAATGGCGCCACTTAAAACTTCAAAATACTGAATTGAAGCGATCAAATGGGGTCTCTCATAATATGATCATAAAAGATAAGTATGATAAATTTAGAGATAATACCCCAACATAATAAAAAGGAACTTGAAATACTTTACATGAAAATATATCTTGAAAAATGAGAAGGGAGAAAGAATCCGTTACAAAAATTTTGGCAGCCTAACAGCGCCACTTAAAACTTCATAAAACAAAATAATGAGAGCAAGAGGGGATCTCTCATTATATGAACATGAAAAGGGCAGTAAGAGGAGTATAAAATAACATCCCCCAACATAAGAACATGGAGCATAAAAGGAATGACATAAAAGAGATTACTTCAAAAGAAAGAGAGAGGTCGGATCCCTTACCTTAAAACATAACTCTTAAAACTCAAAGGTTGGGACCTTGAGGGCTTGGGGGCACCATGGGAGGACTCCTTGGGAGATAATGAGAGTAGAACTTCGTTGAGGGAGAGTGGGGAGTCGAATGGATGAGAGGATGGCTTGGTATTTATAGGGAAAGTGAGGGGACAAGGCATTGATGGCAAAGAGACACCTCATTAGTGGTTTTGGAAAAACCATGGGCTTTCCCATGGTATTTTCCCCTGGTATTGGCCACTTGGGACACCTCATACCTTATCTCACTATTCATAATTCGAAAATATTTATTACAAACTTAATACATCATTTAATGATGTCATTAAACACCCGTAACTTAAAAACTGTATTATCACTATTCATCGAAAATTCAACTTTCTCAGAATAATCCCAAAATTTCACCTTAACCAAATATCAACACTCTGATTACAAATATGAACTCCATTTTATAAAAATAATTTTCTAAAAATTTTTGATTTAATTTTTAAATAAAAACACTATTCATCGAAAATTCATTTTTTTCAGAAAAAACCCCAAAAATTACCATAGCATAATATCGGTTCTCTGAGTTCAAAAATGAAATCCATTTTATAAAAATAATTATCTAAATATTTTTAATTAAATATTTAATTAAAAAAACACTATTCACCCGAAAAAACTAATACTTGAATAATAATTTATGAAACCGTTATTTAACCATTTTATTGAATCACATTACTTAATCAAGGTGTCTAGATTATATTAATACTTTCTTTAAGTTACATTACTAATCCATTTTGAAACATTACTAATCCTAATCATAAAAGCACTATTCATAATTTATTATTCATCAAAAATTAAGTTGATCTTATTAGACTCTAAATTTCGTACTGAACATAATTGTAGAAGACCATTTTTCGAAAATCATTACACATTTTTAATTATTTAAGGTTTACACAACCATTTTTAAAATATCATTTTTCTAAAATTCATCAAAAATATGCATACTATATTTATCCGGTCATTTGAAAATTCATAAAATTCATCATAAGAAGAAATCCCAATTTTTATTTAAAACAAAGGATTACACAAGGTAGTTACGGTCTCCTTACATAGCCCCTTATCACACCAGCATAGGACCTAAGTGTAAGGTGTGCTAAGGTGATAGAATCCGAGGGAGGCTCGGCCAACATCGCACGAGTAGTAATTTCTATCAGTTTGAACTTCTCGCGAAGGCGATCCCGTTCTAGCTTTATACGATGAAGTTTAGCTTGGGTTTGGTCCAGAGAAAAGCCCAGTGGTGCTACCTCCTTCCCAAGTTCTGTTAGATGGGCTTCGATTGGTCCAAGACTACTGGGTGAGGCCATCGAATCTTCTTTCTATATTAATTAACCAAGATTAATTGTATTTAGAGACAATAATCAAAACGTTTAGTTTCCAGTGGTCATATTGACCAATGGTCATATAACAGTCAAAAACCAACAATATCATTTTAATTATACTCATGTTATCAAATGAAACATTTTTGTTGAGTATAAAAATAAAATAACACATAAAATTTAGAAACAAAATTTATTCAAAATTTCGGGTTGTTACAATTTATAAAGACTGAGACTGTTGAACTAAGACATGCATGAAAAACGAAGCAATTATCATCCAGAATAGTGATTTTAATAAATAATTTTTAAGAAATTGTTGGTAAGATGTTATAAAAAATTATATATCATATTATATATATGATAACTGTTCTATAATAAATTTATAATAAATATATATTTATTACACAGTATTTTTTGTCTATTAAATAAAAAAATAACACTTAAGTCAAGGGATCACTCTAAACCTCCTTTTTCTTAGGGTTGTGACCATTTTCTCCCTAACTCACTTTATATCTCCCTTTGATTTTAAATTATGTATATATTTATCTTAAATATATACCTATAAAATTATAACTTCTCTTTATGGTTTAATATGTTCCATAAGTTCATTTCTCATATTCCTCCTTTAAAATCAAACCTGGTTTAGGGGAAATTTTTTATCCCTTAATCCTTTTATGCACCGATCATTTAATGTTTTTATTTCCAAATGAACACATTATTTTGAGACCTATGATTATTTACAAAGAAATGAAAATCAAAAATCATTAATTCCTTCTTCTCTTTGTAAGATTTATGAAATTTCTTCTAATTTTTATATAAAGTATGATTATGAAACCCATTTCATTCTATTAGTATTTCTTATTATCATGCCTTATGTTTAATTTTATTTTTTTGAAACCTATAATTATGAACATACTAAGATGGGTACACCTAGATATATCTCCAATTAATTGGGTAATGTTTTTGTATCATTAAAATTTATGTATGGGATTAGAGAGTACACTTAATCTGTGATGGGGCTTTGTTGACAATGTGATGTTGTCTAAGCAGTTAGCCTTGACTTATACTTATGTTATGTTTTGTGTTAATTATTAATTTAATATGTTTCCATTAACTTATGATACCATTTTCTTTATTTTATTCTACCATGTTATTAATCATGATACTTCTTTGGTGTGATATGATGTTATACCTTTGACTTACACATTATCCTTCCTTATCATGTTTATTCTCTTATTGGGCTTTTTAGCTCACACATTTTTCTTATGTTTTCCAAAATTTATCCCATGATGTTTTAAGAGCTAAAATGAATTTAGGAGCTCATCATGGATTTTAAAATAAATCTATTTTATTTTGATGTTGATGTTTTATGTGCCAATTTTTCCAAATACACTAGGCCTTTCGATATTTATTTTCTATTTAATGGATATTTATGTTAAATATCATATAATAATATATGTTAAAAGTATTAGGTAATTATATCTAGTATAAGAGTAAGGTATAGTTATTTTTTGAGATTATGAATAGAATAATTTATTAATAACCCTAGAGATAAGTAAAAGTATAGGAAAATATCATTGAATTTTGGTGAAGTATAGAAAGATTGGATTCCATGAAATTAAATCCTTTTCAGGATATAACAAGTTAATGTGGATTTGGAATAGTTTTACCTTGGGGTAATAACTTTGAAGAGGGCTCACTGAGTGTTAACTTGATCTAATCTCAGTGCACAATAAAGAGGCCTTACTATACACCTATTTGGACACTCATGAGGGATATGCTTTGACAAATTTACAAAATCTTTACAAACCATTATAATGTACTTGAATATATTATTAGGTAAGAAAAATTAATTGGAAAATTATCATGGATAACATATATTGAAACCTAGAGACTCATAAATTAAAATACACTTATCATTTATAAGTTATTATTTATATGTTTTTAAGTTTACCTTTTGTATGTTTATTAGTTAAATTATTCTAATCTATTTTTTTTAGTTAACAGGGTAAAATAGAAGAAACTATGCCAATGACCAACATTATAGGAAATGTGATGATTTTCCTAATGATATTACTGAACTTATAAAAGTGGGAGATGGTAAAATTATTGAATTACTTACTAAGATTATTAATTATATTAATTTTAACTTTAATCATGCAGAAGGACCTCCTAATCCTAAGAAATAACAAGTTTTAGTTTAGTATTTTATGTGTAAAATTCCACCTATATTTAGTGGATATTCTAATCCCATCATCTCGGAATAATGGATTAACTCCATTGAGAAGATTTTCACTATAAACCAGTGATTAGAAGAATAAAAAATTATTCATGATGTTTATCACATTAAGGAGGAAATATATCAGTGGTGGATTATGATAAAGAATATGAAGTATAAATAAGATATCAATTCCATTGAATGTGAAGAATTCAAGAAAGAAAATAAATAAATACTATCCTTGGACTCTCTATGCTAAAATATAAGGGGTTTTACATAGAATAAAGTAAAAGGAATATGAGTCTATTAGGGAATATGAGGAAAAATTCACAAGTCGTTCATAGTACACCTATGGATTCATCATCAACACTAAAAGTAAAGTGGACCTCTTATCTAGTGGATTAAATCCAATTATACAAAAAATATTTCTTAATTTGAGACCCTGACATCTATGAATAGATTTTTTTCCTGACCTCAAGCCCAATATGGATATTGGAGACTCTTAATGGTCTGTTGGGTCGAGAGATAAAAATAATAAAATGGGGTTTTATTCATGAGGATAAATAGATAAATATCATGGAGGAAAGAAAAAACAACATCCCATGTGTCAAAAGTGTGGGAAGAATCATCCCAAAAAACTTTTTGAAGGGAATCGAGAGGTGTCTTAAGTGTATAAAATAAGGGAATCCAGATAATAAAGGTTGAATGGAGTTGATGAAACCCACTAATTAAATAGAGAAAAATAAGGTTAAAATCAAATATTAGCCTATGATATGCTATTATAATTATAAGGAACATGAAAATTGTTAAACCCAATTCCTTAAGACTAAGTTTTTTAGAGAAATTCAATTAAAACATCATCTATGGCCTAGAGATAAAGGAAGGTCGTATTTTATCACTACTAATGAGGTGGATCCAGAAAATGATGATGTGATGAGTACTTTAGTTATTAATTTAAGAATAGTGAATATACTGTTTAATTTAGCTTAAATGTATTCTTTAATATCGCATAAGTTTAGTAAAACTATTTAAAAACCACCTCAAAACATGGGGTTTGGGATCTTTGTGAGAATAGAAAACTGGGAAATTTTTTATCCCAAGTATATGAATCCTCCCCAATCAATGTTTGTGTAATGAATATCGAAGAAGATATCATCTTACTTCATTTAGTGGAGTTTGATGATATATTATTCATGGATTGGTTATAATTATATAAAATCAAAATCTAATATTGGGAGAGGGATATCACTCTTCACATTCCAAGTCATCCTTCGATTATATACAAGTGTAAGGATGAGTATGAATCTCCCTTGTAATCTTCTACTAAATTTTGGATATTATTTCTTTATGATAAATCATATCTTGACCAAATGATTGATACAATGGTAAAAATCATGCTTGAATAAATTCCCATTAGGATGGATTATATTGTTGTATTTCCTAAAGAGTTACATAGTCTTCCTTATGATCAAGAGGTTGAGTTCTCAATCAAACTTATACCTATATCTGTACCCATATCCAAGAATCCTTATAGAATGGAAACCATTGAGTTGGAAGAACTAAAAAAGTAGTTATAATATAATCTATAAAATTGTTTTATATGCTTGAGTTCTTCACCATAGGGTGAACCTATCCTCTTCATCCAGAATAATGTCTGTTTAATGCACTATATATTGATTATCCTTAACTCAAAAAAATCATGAAAAAGGAAAAGTATCTAATACAATGGATATATGACTTGTTCAATTAACTAAGTCAAGAAAAACATTCCTCTAAGGTGGACCTTTGGTTGGGATATCACCAATTAAATGTGAAGAAGTAATATATTCCCAAAATTTCCTTTTGAACTAGGTATGGAAACTATGAGTTATTAGTGATTCCCTTTAGACTCACAAATTCTGAATCAATCTATATGGCCTTAATTAATAGTATTTAGATATTACATTTAATTTTTTATGGTAGTCTTTATAGTTGATATTATAATATATTTCAAAATAAAAGAGGAGGATGAGAACTATTTGAATACATTGCTAAACAAATTCAAATAGAGAAAATATATGAAAAATAAAATAAATTCAAGTTCTATATGAAGTAAGTATCATATATGGGGAATATTATCACTGGTAAAATAATATCTATGGACCATTCTAAGATAAAGGAAATTGAGGAATGAAATAGATCCACATCTATAACAGAGATCCATAGCTTCCTTTGATTAACTGGGTTTTACTAAAAATTTGTGATAAACTTATCCTTACTATAAAAACTACTAACCAAGATAAATTGAAAGGGTGTAAAGTTTGTCTTGGACCAGTGAATATGAAGAGAGATTTAATGAATTGAAAAATATTCTTATCAGTGTGCTAGTCCTCATGCTTCCCTAAAGTTGGGAAACCTTTTTATTATATAGTTATGATTCAAAGAAGGTTTTTAGGTATGTACAAATAAAAAATGAAAAACTAATGGTCCACACCTCAAGTTGGATGAAATTTCATGAGAAGAACTATCCACATATGATCTGGAGTTAGTATCAGTTATAATTTCACTGAAAACATAATGACATTATCTCTCTGGGGAGTAGTATAAAATATATATGGATCATTATAGCCTCATATATATATATATATATATTCACATATAAGTAGCCTAATATATACCAACGAATTTGCTTAGAGCTGATGAAGGATGATGACTACTTAATCTATTACCATCCTTAGAAAGTAAACAAAGTGGCAGATGATCTGAGTATAAATGATCTAAAAACTATATCAGTGATGGTAATTGATAAGGATCCAATACTATTATACTTTAAGAAGATATAAATGCTAATCATAAAGGAAGGATCAACAACATTAATTTCTCAAATGATTTATAAATTGTCCCTTTTGGATAAGATAAAATATTCTCAAAGAGATGATGTGGAAATTTAGTAAAAGGTGGAAGCTAAAAGAAAAGGGAAACACTAAAAGTTAAAAATTGATGAAGAAGGAATTATACTATTTGGTTCATGACTATTTATACAATTAAATAATGAGATAAAGGGGTAGTTTAATGATGCAAAAATCTTGACCTTCTTCATCCACCTAGGGAGCATGGAGATATATCGAGACCTCTAATAGCTATATTAGTGGGATAATATGATGAAAGGGATCACATAATATACATAAAATTGTTTCCTATGAATGTAAGTGAAGTATATTAAGAAAACATCTAAATGGATGATGAAACAATTACCCATACGTATCTGGAAGTGGGAAACCATAACATAGACTTTTTTCATTGGTCTTCCAAAGAAATCAATAGGAAATAATGTTATATAGGTTATAGTGGATAATTTTAAAAATACTACTCACTTAATTACATTTTGAGAGGATCTATTACTCGATCAAATTGTAGAGATATACAATAGATAGGTAGTGAGGCATCATGTAAAACCACAATAAAATATATCTAACCATGATCTGAGATTTACCTCCATGTTTTGGAAAACTATCCAACATACTCTAAATACTAATTTGAAATTGATTATAGATTATCACCCCTAAACCGATGGCCAATCCATGTGATCTATCTAGACACTATAATACATTAAGATCACGCTTGAAGGACTTCAAAATATGATGGGATCAATACCTTCCTCAGGTTGAGTTCTTCTACAATAATAACTTTGATCCAATCATTCAATTGGATCCTTGTAGAGAAATTTATGGAAAGATGTATAAAACACCTATGTGTTTGGATGAATTTGGTTAAATAAATATGTTGGGAATTGAAATGGATAATGAATTGGTATAAATTTCCAAGACCATTCAACAACACATCAACACTACTCAAAATCGATATAAGAGTTATGTTGAAAATTATCAATAATGCCTAATGTTTAAGGTCATAAATAAAGTGTTTCTCTTCACATATCCTTGGAAGAGAGTCATGATGTTTAGGAGGAAGGGTAATATTGGTCCTAGGTACATCACCCCTTTGAGATTCTTTATCATAGTGGAGTCGTGGCATATCAACTAGCACTCCTACCAACCCAATCTCAAGTACAAGACATATTCCACATATCCCTTATTAGGAATTAAAAAACATATCCATCACATGTAATGAATTTAGAGGTGATATAACTGGAAAATGGACTGTCTGATGAGGAGTAATTGGTAAATATTGGGTACCATAGAGATAAAGTTCTACACAATAAGACAACTCACCTAGTCAAAGTACTATAGCGAAACCATAAAAACGAGAAGGCAACATGGGAACCAAATGATTCCATGAATTATAAGTACCATCACATTTTATTACCTTAGTATGTAATATGAAATTTTGATGGAAAAATTTCTTAATGGGGAAAAATTTATCACTATGAGATTTTAAAAGAACCATGCGTTCAATAGAGTATAAAACAGGAAACACCAATCTTAAATGAACTATGAAATATTATAATTGTATAAACTAGTAATTAAATTGGAAGATATAAATAGGATTATAAAATTATGATATATATATAAACTCTATACTAAAAAATATTAATTAATGTTTATGAAATATACAATCAATTTTTTAGTAAAGTCGTATTATTCTTCAAAAAATATGTTTCTACAAAAATAATTTTATTAATTTTTTAATAAAATATTATAAATAATTAATGTAAATTTCATAAAATTAATATAATTTTGGGAATAATTTTATTCATAATAGCTTATAGTGTTATTTTGTGATTTTTTTGAAAAATATGGATTTTTCATTGAATAGTGAAAATGGTAATTTTTATTGGAACCTATATTTTCTTTTAAAGTATTTACACATTTAAATTATATTTTTTATTAATTTTAAAATTTAATTAGTAATTTTTCATTAATAATAATTAAATTATTATCTCTGTAATGAATTTTATAGTTGAATTTGGTATAAAACAATTATTATACTTAAAAAGGCATTTTTATAAAAAAACAGTTTTTTATTACGTTTTGAATTTTTATATTAAATTAATTTATATAACATATATAAATTAAATATATAAAAATGGATTCTATATTTGGAATAAAAATTTTTAAATATGTTAAATAAGTCCCTTTTATTTTTAGTCACTATGAATAGTTACCAAAGTGATAAGTGTCACCATGGTATGGGTATATCATGTAATTATGGTTAAAAATAATAAGATAAGGACTAAAAAATACCCACAACTCATGAATTTATTCTATTAGAGGATATTATTTAAGAAATTTCCATACAATTATATAAAATATGGAAACGTTAGGCCATATGTCTTTTATTTTGACCATTATAATATTTACGTAAAAGATAAAGTAAAAAATTTAATTTTCTTACTTTTAATTTCTATAATATTTTTTGATATGCATAAAGAAAAAATATGTATGATTATAAATAAACATTTGAAATATTAATGATTTTTTATCATGTTAATTTACTTTTTATTTTTATAAATGAAATACTTACCCTAAATTCTTAAGCAACACTGACACGTCATTTATTCAATTAATATAAAAAAATAATGATATTAAAAATGATAAAAGTAATATAATTTGAATTAATTATTGTATCCAATGATTTTTTATATAAAAAATAACATATTAGATGGTATTTAATGTATTATATTATAATTCTACTATTTTCATGTAGTTTTCAAAGTCAAATTAAATAAATAGTTCCAAAAATGAAATTAATGTTATCTTATAATAAATAACATTTTATTAAATGGTTTAAAATTACTAAAAATACAATCTTCAGTAAAGTGATTGATATCTGTTTAAAACGTCAACTATGGTACCTTGGTGAACCAATTTTCATTTTATAGTAACTATATTGACCCCTAAAGTGTATAAACTTCATTTTCACAATAATTGTCAAAAATGGTTAACATGAGTTAAATTAAAGAGATGTGGGTAAAAACCTAATATAAACATGCCTAAATTTTATTTTATGATAGTATATTGGACCATAATTACCCTATATTATAATTATATTAGTTTTTATCCTTTTTTATGAAAAAATTATTTATATTAAATTAATATTTTAGGTAATTCCAAGAGGGCCCTTCCCCTCACTTATAAATGGGTACTTACTATCCTCTTTTATTTGCACTTAAAAATTATGTCAGTTAATAAATAGCTTCAAAAATACATTAATAAAATCCATCCCAACATTAAATAGGTCTTGGTTTGGGTAGATTACAAATCTTAGAGGGGGTAAGGTGTAAAACAAAGGAAGTTTTTTGAAGAATATGTATAGTCTTTAATCATATGTTTTATTTTTATTTATTCGTCTACCTATTTAAAATCTTCTTAAAACATAATAAAATAATAAAATTAGTATATTCAATATACTATGTTAATTTCATCACCTACATTATTCTCTATAAAATAGTAAACTGGATCATCATTCGTGTGTACTGTAGACTACCGCTTCATGACCGATGTAATTCGTTTTCCATCACCCCCTCTTATAGGTTATTATAATGATGAATTTAATAAATATATATTTATTTATGATATTAATATGATTCTATAACGGTTAATGTTTATTTAACTTTCTTTCATTCTATCAATAAAACATGGAAACAATGTTTATGCGTACGTATGACCTATCGTCTCCTTGAATGGTGTAATTCATTTTTATCTCTAACTTTTATTGATGACACTAAATATATATATATATATATATATATATATATAATTAATATATATGAAATTAAAATCATGTTTAATATTTTTTGTATTACATAACTATTATCAATGTATAAATATTGTGATTGCTAAACCAAGACATTCATGAAAAATGAAGCAATTATCACCTAAAACACTGATTTTAATAAATAATTATCAATAAATGGGAATTAATATATTATAATAAAATCTTATATGGGAGGATATATATCAGTTTGGTTCTTTACAACTTTTATAATAAATATATATCTATAATATAGTAATTTATAACATGCAAAAAATAAAGACAAGACTTATTGTAAGAGATGTTTCTAAACCACCCTTCACTTCGGTTATGAAAATTATATCTCTAACTAACATTATCTATCCATTCACTTTTACATATTTAATATAAATTATTAATTTATTTATCTTACATATATAACAAAATAATTATCCATTTTATAGGGCAATACATTCCATATGTTTATTTCTCAAATTCCTTCTTTAAAATCAAACCCGATTAAGGGGAACTTTTCTATCCCTTAATTATTTTATATAACATTTATTTAAAGTTTTTATTCCCAAATGAACACCTTATTTGGATACCTATAATTGTATACTCAAATATGAACATTTTTCATATTTAATTCCTCCTTCTCTTTGGATTCCTTATGAAATTTCATTTGATTGTGATATGTGGAAAGAATATGCAACCAATTTCATTCCATGGGAAATTTTTATGATTATGCCTTATGATTGATTTCCTTTTGTGGAACAAATAATCAAGAACATGTTTTTATGGGTGCACCCAGATAGAAATATAATGAATTTCCTAAAGCTTTTTTGTCTCTTCAGATATTATGTATGGGATTAGGGAGTATACCTAATCCACAAAGAGACTATATCCACCTTATGATGTTGTCTTTGCAGTTTGACTTAACTTATGATTATGTTAGGTTTTTTTTCCTCCTAAATTTACTACATTTCTATGTTATTATGATGAAATTTTATTTATATTCTTCTCCCAATTTATTACTCATGAACCTTTTCTATTATTATATTATGTTATACCTTTAACTCATTTGTTATGCTTTTTTATCATGTTTTTTCCCTTAATGGGATTTTTAGCTCAACCCATTTTACTATGTATTCCCTAGTTTATAAAATATAGTTTTTAAGGTAAAATAGATTTATTATATCATCAATTAGATTCAAATAATGTAATTTTATTTTCATGTTGATGTTTTACATGCATATTCTTCCAAAGACACTAGACCTTTCGATCATTTTCTTGAATTTCATTGATATTTATATTAAAATTTATGTAATAATATGTGTCAATAGGATTGGGTAACTGTATTTTTTATAATAAAAAGTTTTTTAAGTGAGGATAAAGGGGAGGAGAAGGGGTATCTATATAAACAAACTGGGAAAGGTATTTAAGAATAAAGTATTGATTATTTTATTATTTAGCCAATGACTCTGAATAATATGGATTATTTTCAGTCATATTTTTTATGAATAAAAAATGTGGTTCCATTGACATGACAAACCATCCAAAACTAAAAAGAGTATAAAAAATACTTTATTAATGCTAAATAATCGAAAGTGATTTTATTAGAATAAAATAGAACTTTGTATTTATAATTTGAAATATAGGTTTATAAGTTATACATATTAAATTTAAATGCCTTATTTGACTCATCAAATTCATTTTAATTTTAGAAAAGGGTTTTACAAAATTTTAATTTCATATTTATATAATAATTATGTAAAAAAACTAAGAGTATTCATAAAACTTGTATTGTTTACTATTCACCAAAAAATTAAATTTTTTCAGAAAATTATAAAAAATTCACCCTAAAGAAAATTTCAATGTGGTAATTATAAATATAAATTAAATTTTATTAAAATAAAATTTTAAATATTAAAAATTATGATTTTAAATAAAATAATTTAATATATGTATTTAAAATAGAAACTATTTTTTACTATGGGTGGTCACATTATTATTTAATATTATTTCATAATTATTATATGTTTGATAATTAATTATTTATACATGTAAAAAGTAATATCCATTATATTAAATTCATCTTTCAAATAAGTGAAATTTATCATTTAATTGAATATTTATGAATACATATTTGTTTATATGAATATTCAATATTATATTTATGATGAAATTTAAATGACCATATTAACTTCATAATGAATACTATATCCAAATATAATTTATGTTATCTTATTAAAAGATACTATAAATAAGATAAATTATGTTTAAAAATTAATTAATAAAATAATTCATAGTATATTTTCAGTATAAAATATGTCATTTATCCTTTTAAAAATATATATTTTTAGACTACCAAAACATGTACACAAAGTATGGTAAAATTGATTTTACAATTTTAAAAAATATAATTAAAAAATATAAATGTATAATAGGATTTTATTTAAATGTAAATATATAATTTCACCATTAATTTTATTATAGTATGCACATAAAATGTTTTAAGATTGTAAATATTATTTTATTACTTTTAATATTTATATGTCACAATTATATTATTATTAAAACTTGTACCACAATTTTTAACAACATATTTAAATTAATTAATTTACATTAAAATGAAAATTTTAATACAAATATACGACTAAAAGAAATATAGTATTCAAATAAAAAATTATGTGTAGAAATAATACTAAATTCGTTAAAATAAATTTTATACAACCATTTTGAAAAATTTTATAATTTCTCACTACTAATTTTGGTTTAGGGATTATGTATATATAATCTAAGTTTGTATATTTAGAAATAAAAGAAAGTAATTTAATTTAATTTTTAATGTATAATTTAATGATAAAATTTTATAAACATTCATCAAAATTCTAGGATGTTACATCATACCCATTATATAAATTGTATCCTTATAATTTTAACTCTTTTATAATACTTATCATTGTTTTTACCTATTTTTTTAATGAATCAAAATTTTAAACCCTAATAGTAACTTAAAATTATTTAAAATTTAAATCATATGTGATCATATTAGTTATAATTAACCTAATACTTTAAAACTAATGGTTATAAATCTAAGTGTTTATACTCAAATTTTTACAATCTAGATTCCCAAATATAATCAAACTTTACTCTGATACCCAACGAATCACCCCCAAACCACACACTTGTTCCAAACATAAATATTTTTAATAAATAACAATGATTAGAATCATATTCCAATATAAAATGTTATATTTTTTTGGAAATAGGTTTGTATCCATAATATAACAAGATATAACATGTGTTTCATAAAAAAACAATTCTCCAAACATGAAACACTCCTCTACATATGCCTATATATATTATTGGGAAAATAGTGAAGTATAATAATGGGGTGATATAAAACATTGTGTAAGGGTTAAAACATAATCCATAAGGCCTAGATGAGTTATCAATATATTATCAGAAGTGAGATACATGATCAAGATAGAAATGAAAATATTAAAGTAATAAGATCACAGAGTCATAATAAGTGAAAATTAGTCATGATATTATAATCATATATCAAGGAAAAAGTTTGTAAAAGAATTAATGTGAGAGTTAATAAAAATAACCAAGAATAATTAAAGATAATAATAATAAACCATCACATAGAAACATAAGATAATGAACAATAAGTCATATGAGATGATAATAAAGTGAATTATAAGAACGTGTCACAAACATAACACATGTCATAAGTCATTGATCACATATAAGACAATATAACATAATCTTCTAGGCTCAGTACCTATGAGTCATTCATAGTATCTCATGAGATGTAGTAATGACCAAATTTCTTGTGGTTATATATAATTCTAATCCTACACATAAAAAAATGTTTTGGGCTTACTTACCATGCACCATACATAGTATCTAATGAAAAAAAATCATTTCTGAATCGATTGGGGGTTCTATGTAATTTAAATACCATATATCACATCATTATAGATGATGCATATTTGTAACACATGAATATTAAAAAAATCATAAATATATTCAAAATAATAACATGATTAACCCATTGAAAAAATGGGAATCCATTGAAATAAATTATTTAACTTAGTAAGTACCCATTAACTAAGATAATGAGCTATAAGTTATTTTCAATGTATAGAAAAAAGGTTATAAGTATAATTAATAATTTACCTAGTCAATAGAATATATGGATATCTAGGTTAGACCCTCTAATCAAAAGAAGTAAGTAATGTTATTCATAAAGGTAATTCATTGGTAGAAATTCTATGCTTATGTACAATTGATGATAAATAAAAAAAACAAATAGTGTTAGATCATTTTTCTTATATAGATTTAATTTCTAATATACCAAACATATATATGAACTTATATTATTAATTATATGACTTTTTTTACATAGTATCCAATTATGAGAAATATAACCCTCATATAAATACAAAATAATAAATAATAAAATGGGTGGATAGTAAAGTATAATTGAAATAGAAAGGAAATGTTTAGAGGAATATAAGAAATTATAAATTTTTTAAGAAAATAATTTATTTTTTTCATGAAACATTGAAATAAATAAGAAAAACATCATTTTTAAGGATGTATATAAATATAATATTGTCTTAAAATAAAAATTAAATTTGAAAAAAATGAATAATTAATAGGCCATATCATAAAAATATGGTTTTTGAAGAAAAATCATGTTAAGAATAAGGAGGAAAATGGAAGATAAATCATTACATGAGGTTTCATAATATTTATTTAAATTTTCATAAAAATATAGAAATGATTTAATTTTTAAAAAAATGTTTAAAAAATGATTACAAATTTCATTAAATAAAAAAAGTTCCCAATAATGGACCCTTTGGAAGAAATATATGGAATGTTTATGAAACATGGATATAAAGGAATTAATTGGAAAAATTTATCGTATAAACATTGATGGGAATGACTAAATGAAATCATAGGAAAATTATTATAAAAAAATTATTTCCCATAGAAAATGGAAGGATAAGGAAGACTAAATAACATAAAGTAAGTATATCAGAAATATAAGAGGATGTGAGAGAGAGACATGGTGTTAGAGAAAAGAACCACATGAATGAAAAGGAACATGAAAAACCCTTGTGAAAAATGCAAGGTATGAACTATAATTACACAAATAAGGAAAGGAGACTATCAATTAATCATAAATATAGATAAACTAGTAATTTATAATTTAAATACCATGGATATAATATATATATATATAATACAAGATAAAAAATAAATGAACAACACTATAAAATAATAGGGATTTAGAAAGAAACCCTTACCTCGAGTCATGGATTGCTTCGTGTGTCCTAAAATATCTTATATAATCAAGTTATATTAATAATTTATGTTATTAAAAACTTTATTAACATTCAAATCATTATTATGATTCATTTTAACTCTTTTAATCTCATATATTGTTCATTAATTAAATTTTTATTTCTAATGTTGACTATTTTGTGTTTTATAATTTAATGGTTCCAAAATCAATTTGGTGTAGGGGTAATGGTAAAATTTTTCTTTTAAAAGGATAAATAATATCTAAAAGTGTCAGGAAATATGGTTTATTTCATTCTAGTAGTGTTTGAGTTCAACTGGTCAATAAATTGTTTCAATTTAATAAATAATCATTAGTAATCTTGTGTTTAATAGTTAAAAATGACTAATATTATTTACAAATAATATCCTCATCATAATGAATATTTTATAATTACAAAATCATAGATGTATTTTCTAATTTTTTTTCTAAACATGGAATAAATGTTTAAGAAGATAGAATAAGTAAATTTGTGAAAAATAAAATATTAGCATCCACTTTGGTAGAGTAAAACTGTCATGTGTAATATTATTTTTTGAAGAGAGTTTTAAAAATAAATACAAAACTAGTTTTTAAAAACCTCATGTTACTGTTGTATTGTATTACTTAATTGTTGTGTTATTTTTATGTTTCTTGGTGTTCTTGGAAAAATATGCATGTTTACGAAGTTCCAGGGTTCTTTAACACTCAGTTCAAAGAGACTACAATGTAGTCCAAAGAGAGAACATTGCATCCTAAGTCCTTACCTTTGTTAAATTTCTAGGGTGAATGGTGGATACAGAATAGATAATGGGTTCTACTATATTGGGTGTTGTGTATTGCTTCTACATAAGTTTTAGTGAGGAAGGCCATTCTAAAGGTCATGGATTATGTCATGGGGGGAGTTGTGAATAAGGGTAGGTTCGATGTTTCTTAAAGTTAAACTATATATTGGTTAGATCTATGTGGGTGTTGTGTAAGGGAAATCAGAGGGGTGACCATGGATTAGTCTATGAGGCTGTGTCGTGGTGGATTTTGTGTATGTGTGAGAATATGTGTACATAAGGGTTATAGAAAGAGGACATGATATAGAGGGGTGCTACACCATGGAAGTTCTAGTTTTTCTATTGAGGGACTCCCTTAGGGAGTAGAAAACTGTGATATAGTGAGAGGGATATTCCATTGGGATCAGTTAGTTGTGTGATTTTTCACCATGAAATATGGAGGTGAAACCATTGATGCTTCAGACTTAGGATCACCAACTTTTCCTTTTCAAGCACCTCTAAGCTACATCTTAGAGGTTATACTACAGAAGTCACCCAAGGAGGTTTGTTGTGACATAATCCCCAAGGTAGCTTCATGCAAGTTCATTTCATAAATTTAACATTTATGACTTTAACATTTTTATCATTTGTTTTTAAGGCTTTTTGGGCCCCTTTCTATGATCTCATGTGTGAAACCAGGCCTTAGGAGAACACCTATATCCTTTCCTTTCTCTACTTTTTTTAGTTGGTTATTTTTTCATCAGATTAAAGTATATTACTAATGTGTTTTCCTCCCTTAATCCTCACATATCTTACCTTCTCCTTTCCCCTTGATTTACTCTTCCATATAAACCCTAATTGTTATGTGGGTAGATTTTAGGGTTCAGGGTGTGTTTAACATGGTGATTTTGTTGTTTAGGTCATGGAAATTATGCATTATTTTTTAGTTTGGATACTATCTTTGTTGGTGACATGTTTCATCTTGTTTTCACTGGGATAAAGGTAGGTTATTTTGTGCCCATATTTTATTTTTAATTTCATTAGTAGATTGATGATTTTAAATTACATGATTATGAATTTAGATCAATATATGATATGTATAATGGATTTTGTCAATGTTTTAAGAGATTTCACACTTGTCCTGGAGGGATATTAAATGGTTTCCTAGATTCCAAAGTGGTGTTTGAGTGATAATTTTTTGATAAAATACTAAAAATGTTTTTTATATGAAAAGTGAGGCTTAAAACTATTTTACCTCATTTAAATATTAAATTTAGTGAAAATGGGAATTTACATAGAATTATAAAAAAGTGGGAAATGCTTAAATTTCTAAAATGGGTTTAAATAAATAATTTTTTATTTTTTAAACAAATTTAAAGTGTGATTTTAAATGGAAGAATTGGGAGAAGGTTTCACAGAGGGATTTGAAATGGTGAAATTGACATAAAAATCTGAGTCTATTTTTTGTGATGGCCCATTTGGAACTTTTTAATGTTTTAATGGTTTTGTGGGTATGTGAGACCATATTAAACCCATTATTTAATTATAATAATATAAATTGGGACCCTCAATGGGGGTTTTATATATTATAATGATATTGATGATTTGAAAGGGGATATTTCTTATGAATACATTAAAGGTGACTTGGGATTTATTTTTTTGTTGATTGATTAATGATAATATAATTCAATTACTTTATCACCCCCTATTTATTACTTCATGTGAATCCTTAGGTACTATTTAGGTTATCTTAGATGGGATAATATCTCCCACCACAATCTTTTCTAGTCAAATAATTATGTGGTGCCCCTATTATATAATGATGTAGTTCTATATCCATTAAACTAATTAAGGGCACTAACCTAATTAGTGATATAGTTTCTCTTGGTTACCTTAAATTATTGACCATATGGTTCTCTTCCATGATATCTAGTGCTATTGATGATGTTGTATAGGGTATTTATTTTTGTTATACTATGTCACCTTTTTTATTTGGTTTATTTGGTACTATTGTGTGTCTATGGTGCTATTTTGACCAATTATTGATATAGTTCCATGTTAAGTTTATTCTTACTTTTTTATTTCATGTGTTTATTTAAAAAGATATTTTCATAATGGTATTTTGGGAAGGTATTTAAACTGAAATAATGTTTTTCAGTAAAAAAGTGTATTTTGATGAAAAGGTTTAAAGTTGTTTTTTGAAAGTTGTTTATTTCATTTGTGTTTTATAAAAAGGAAAGGAATAGTATTATGGGTAAAGGAAATGAATTATGATTAGTTTTATTATTCTTACTTATAAAAACATATTTTTGAAGGTAATTAAAACTAGTTTAAATGTAATTTAATTTAAAATGAGATTCATAATTTTTTTTCCTGAAATATCATTGATCTCTGTTTCACTCACACCATATATTAACCAATTAATGTATGTAATTATTATGTTATCCTTCTAGGTTCCCATATTGTGATATTTTTTGTTGATATTTGGGTTAGTATAAAGGGAGTCATTTTAGGATGTGGTGAATGACCAGGGGTCACATCTAGGTGATCAAAAGTTGTTACTCTTAGTTTTTATATTATTATTAGGATGATTATGTACCAAACTTATAATCCTAGGTTTCTATTTAATATATTTTATATATGATATGTATTTTATTTTATTTATTCTCAGTTTATATGATGTATTCATTTATGTATGAAATATACTCAGTTTGGATGTTTCCCCACTTTTTGAAACTACTATTTATGTGTATGTGTGTTCCTTAGATAAATTGTATATGAATGAATTTTTGGTGAATTTCATGGTATGTTTATATTAATTCAAGTGTGAAATAATTCCCACATGGTCATGTTTTTATAACTTGGAACTAGATTCAAGCCCTAGTTAATTGAGAAGGTTCCTTAGGTATGTCATCCGCTGGATTGGGTGCCAATTTTAGTGGTGTATCGGGTTGGTTCATGAAAAAATGGTATCAGAGACTACGTTAAAAAAGGGAATGAAATGCCATTTTTTATTTAGGGGGTTATGGTTGAATGGATTTTGTGATTTTCATTGGGACTTTAGATTTTAGTCATGATTAGGCTCCAAATCACTACCTTTCATGATGTCATGTGAGTTTCCATAGGTAGTCAAGATTTGAATTTTGATTTTGGGAATTATTTTTTATTATTTTTGATGAAGTTTTAGTACTAATGATAATTTATGAGATTCATTGAGGAATGTTCTAGTTTTAGGATGAGAAATGAATTATAATTGGTGGTATATAGTTAGATCACACAACCTTAAAAATTCAGAGGTTGGGTTTATGATTAAGAATCTATTTCTAAGGTTTGTTTATGATTAGTAATTGGTTCATAAAATAATATATCTAAGTCATGCCTAGTTATGCATGTCAACTTATCTTGATATTTATACCACCTTTGTAGCATTATATTTTTTATTTGGTTCTAAAAAATGGTTTTTGTTTCAAAAAAGTTTGAATTTCATGATTTTTTTGGCTTTAAAATGAATCATTTGGGATGGGTTAAAAATGAATTGGTTTTCAGCTTTTTTTTTTTAATATTATTGATTTCATGATAATTTCTAAAAATGTTTTTTTGGGGTTAAAAATAGTTTAGTGGATTATTCGTAAATTTTTTGGTCCTCTTAGAGTGGTTTGGTTTAAAATGAAAATCAATAACTACTTTGAAATGTTTTAAAGGGTGAACTGTTCTAAAAGAGAAATTGGTTTTTTAAGGAATTGTTTTTAGAGAAAGTGAGTTTTGTATATATTTAGTGGGTTTATTTTTCTAAAATGAGTAGATATTGTTTTTGAATCAAAGTTAATTTTTTTTTGAAATCACCAATGGGAATTGGAATTTTTAAATGAAGTGGTGTTTTTATAAGGGTTGGGAATTTTAAAAGGCCATTATTTTTCAAGAAAAAGAGTTTTGTTTCCTTATGGAGTACTGTTAATTTTTAAATAAAAGGAATTTTTTTCAGGTTTTTTTTTAATGATTTTGTGTTTTTCTATTTTTTTCCATAGTATTTTGAGACTAGTTAGTTTGTTTTGGGAAACATGAATGGGGTGAATTAACATTTCATGTTTTTATAGTATCCATCCTATAAATGTGTTGATGACAAGAAAAATTCCTTATATTGGGAAGATACTTAAGGTTAATCATATTGTTTCTTGAGTATATTACTCTCATCATTTTTCACTACCAAACCTATGAATAACATGACTGGTTTCATTATTCTATATCCACATGTTTTTTAGGACATAGAGTGTTATCCAAGATAGTGTTTATTTAGTGGAATTATTCTAAGACTATGAAGGTGGAGAATCCATAGATTTCTTAAGAC
This sequence comes from Viscum album, assembly GCA_963277665.1. Classification (NCBI taxonomy): domain Eukaryota; kingdom Viridiplantae; phylum Streptophyta; class Magnoliopsida; order Santalales; family Viscaceae; genus Viscum; species Viscum album. The sequence continues at coordinate 36,211,320 of OY728127.1, read as the reverse complement.
TCCTTTGGAGTGTGTGAGTAGTAAAGGTTTGTGGAGATTTTTTATCAGTTATTTAGATGATTTCCCCATTTAAACCTCAAATTAGTTGGATATCCCATTGTGGAACCCTGAGAATTTTACCCTTAGTGATTATGTGTTCTAGGAAATTGTACGAGGTGGTTACTTGGGTCATCATTAATTAGTTTTTTATCGAAAAATAGTGAATGAATTTTGTGACATGATCCATATTGGGGTGATAATTTGTCTTTGAATTATTAATTTATGGGATTAGATTGGTTGATGTCTTGAGGAGATTTTCATTAGGTGTGTCCTTTGGGAACTTTTTAAATTTTATCATAGGAGAGAGATGGTGATTTTATGATTCATTAGGTGGGTGACCTGGTTTTATAGATTTTTTATCCCATGGAAGGTTGTGTAATCTTTATAGATTTGATCTAGTTGTCTCTATGGTTGTCTTTGGAGGGTCAAATATTATCATTTCCATTGACATGTGGATAAAAAATAAATATTTTGGTGAGGTTTTTTCTTAGTTGTGATTGTCTATTATTACACCATTTTAGCTAAATTCAAAATGGTTGGTAAACTGATGGTAGGTATCTATATTCTTAGATATTCATTGTGTATGGTTGTGATTTGGGGTGGTGATTGATGTTTTTTTTGGTTTCTAAGGAGTTGGATGATGTGTGGTATTACCACTTCATCATAGATGTATTTAGTTTTCCCCACCTTCCCACCACTTTTCTAGGTGTTGAGGTTTTAGATTTTTATACATTATATATTTTTTAATGAATTTATAAGGGTATAAAGTTTCATGATGGGGAGAATTGTAATGGCCCCATGTTATTATTGTAGATAATTAGACAATTCTTATGTTATTTTTATGCTTTCATGTGTTCCCAATAATTTCTGGGTGTTTTAGAAAGTTTTTTAAAGATACAAACTTAGGTGTAAATAGATTGAATTATAGTCAAAGATGACCAATCCTTATGGTGACACATTTATATTGTGAAATTCTTAGGGTGAAGGGTGGTTGTGCCACGGAGAAAGGGATGCTTCATAGTGGGTGATGTGTTGGGGTGGTACATAATGGTTAGTAAAGAAGCCTGAAACATATTCCATGAGCTACTACATGGGGGGAGTTGTGTAAGGGTAGGTTTTGTGTTGTGTAAAGGTTATCTCTATAAATTTTAGCAGCGTGAGGGTGATGAGTAAGGTTCAGTAGAGGGGTGACCACACAACATTCCATGAGGCTACTTCCTGGTGGGTTCAATGTATCGGTGATAATATGAATGTGTAAGGGTCATGGGAGGATTCCACGATGTAGAGGGGTGATAAACCATAGAGGGTATAGTTTTATAGTTAGGGTTTCCCTTGGGGAGTAAGAAAGTATAGAATTGGGAGGGGGCTATGTCGTAGAGCTCATTTGGGGATGATTTTTCACCATGGGAGAGGGAGGTGGAACAATGGAGGCTTAGGTCTTGAGAGGACCAAACCTACCTTTTCAGCATCCTCTATGGCATAAATAGTAAGGTATTACATGGAAGTCAACCAAGGAGTTGTGATATGTAGTAAGTCATAGTGTTGTGCCTTAGAAGATGGTTGTATAGTTTTAACAATATTTTTACCGTTTTACCATATTATATTTTTAGGAATTTTGCTCTCCATTCTCCACTATTGTATGTGTGTATGAACCTGGTTTGATCCCCTACATATCTTCTCTCCTTATAATCCTTCTTAATTAACTTTTTTTAATCTTACATCAGATTCAAGTGGATTCATGTGGAATTTTACATCCTTATTCCTCTCCTATCCTTTCATTCCTTCTCATTTTACCCCAATTTCTATTTCCCCATAAACCCAAGCCATTTTGTGGGTTTATTTTAGTCTTAAGGATGGATTTAACATATGGATTTTTGGATATAGGGATTATAAATGATTTTTTATTTCTTGGTTTCACTTCTATCACTATGGGAGACATATTGTAGCTTAATTCTACTTAGATATAGGTTGATGTTTTTCTGATATTCGTTTATTTTTTATTTTATTAAAGAATTCATTATTTTTAGATAACACACTAGAATTTTTGAAGAAGAAAATTAAATTTGATAGTGTAAATAACACACAAAAATGTGTTTATCTTGTGTTTCCCACAACACTCTATTTAGAATATGTTATACGCAACCTTGAGATTTTTATGATCGATGTCATATTCAAGAAGTAACACCGAAATTAAACGACCCATGATATATATTACCATTATAAAATAGTCATTAAATTGGTGGGCATGAATAATAATAAATAATTATATATATATATATATTTCTCACCTAATATAAATTATTGGTAAATTTTTAGTAAATAATCAATCTATTTTTAGTAAAGTTATTTGATACATCATAAATATGATTTCTTCAAAAATTAATTTTATTTCTTTTCATGAAAAAAAATTATAATAAATTTTTAAAACTTTTATTAAATGAATATTAAAATATTAACATCATTTTTGAAATCAAAATATGAAAATTTATATTGGGTTAATTTTTTGGTTTTTTTAATATTGATTTTTCGGTGAATAGAAAAAAATAGAAATTTTGGTAAAAAGCCTTTTCAATTATATTAATTAATTAATTTAAAATAGGTAATATGTTTTGAATATGTTTTAAAGTAACCAAAGAGTTATGCAGTTATATTTAATAAACTTAATTAATTTTAATTATTTTTTTATTGGTTTTTAGTATAATTTTGTTTTTGGGTTTAAAAATTGGTTTTTCTAAAAACTATTTTAAAATGAAAAATTATTTTAATTTTTAGTTAATTAAAATAATATCTAATGTGAACTATTTTAAATGAAATTTAAATATTATATATAATTAAATATTAATTTATTTTTATACAATAATTATTATTTTTCATTTTGTTAATATACATTCATCTTTTTCAAAAAAAACATTCTTCATAAAAATTTGTTGTCTCACTGCATCTAGGGGATTAATATTTAAATAAAAATTTTCAATTCTATGATTTGAATTTTTAAAAAAGGATTCCATATTTTTAATCATAAATATTTATAATTTATAATAAGGTAAACTTAATTTTTGACCAGATTGATTAGTGAAAACAGTTCAATTTAATTACAACTATTATGGTTAAAACGAGTTTATCTAGGGATTAAACTCTAAAATTAAGGGAACAAATAACCTAGACACTTGTAATAATCCAATTATATATATATAAGTCAAATATTATTACCTTAGTATATATTTTTATGAGTTTTTGGAACACTATTCTATGATAGTGACCCATATAATAAGTTAAGTAAAGAAAAAGACAAAAAGGAACCCTTTTAACCTTTTCATTTTATAAAGCCTTGGGATAGATAAAATATATATTTTTTGTTATATATATCATTTTAAAAGATAAATTTTTTTATCCTGATAATTTATATTCACTTTTTAGTTTTGGAATAATTACATAACATGCTTATGAAATTACAACGTAGAAAATTTTAAGTTAATAATTACTAAAAAAATGATTTTAAAATATTAAAAATGAATTAAATTGAATGAATTATTTTCTAAAATTAATTTTGTATATGAATATATCATTTTACATGGGTGTTAAATTAACAGATTTAAAATCCATCTTTGATTTTATTTTTTAAAATTAAATAAATAATGTCAAAATTCAAATTAATGGTATTTTGATAACAAATGATATTTTACAAAAAAAAATACTATATTCTAACAAGTTATTTTTAAATTTTTTATAAATATAAAATATTTTCCATTAATATAAATATTTATCTTTTATAATTAACATGTTTACCCCTAAATAGTAAAACCATTGTTGTCATGGTTCGATTTATATAATGTTTTTTCGTGTTACATGTGCTTCTGTTAAAATTATATTCCAACAAACATAGGATTTTTATTTTATAATTTTGATTTAATATTAAAAATCAGTGGGTATAAATTTTAAAATAATTCTCACTATAATTTAGGCTTAATTGATGAATTTTTTAGGTTAGAAAACTAGTTACCATAATGAAAAACCAAAATGAAAAAAGTAAACTTAGTAGTTAAGGAAAAAAAATTTAAAACATGTATTTAATTGTGTAGTGGACGTTTTTCTAGACCATTTAATCCATAGAAACATTTAATTATCAATTTTTGATCCACTTTAGGTAATTTTTTTACCTCCCAATTGGGAATAATTTGGAGTATTTACAATAATTCCACACGTCCTCAACTACAAAAGGGCACTCATGTTCCTCACTTCTTCACGCCTCTCAAGAAATTTGGGTCATCAAACCTCTTACAAAATAACTTATAAAATTATCTAATCTCATCCTATAATCCTTAATTTTGGAATAAATCCAACCATTTAATGCCTTTTATGAAAACCAAAAGAAGTTACATAAATAAGAGGTAACGTTAATTAACATGCGTTTTTGTTTTATTTATTTCTATACACGCTTAAATTCTTTCTATAACATGATTATATAATAAACTCAATATAAAAATATAATTATATGTGATTATTTTAAGGGTATTTCCTATAAAAACACACACACTTCCATAAAATGAGTTACAAAACCATCATTCATGTGTACGGTGGACAACCGCCTCCCGAGACGATGTTGTTTGTTTTTCCATTACTACCCATCATGGTTGAGAATAATAATGAAATTAATTTTAATAAATTATATTTATGATTTTTATAACATATCTATACCCCTTGAGTAATTATATTGCATTCCGAAATTTTACATTTCATACTGAAGAGGATACAAATGTCACTCATGTGTACGGTGGACTACCGGCTCGCGAAGCGATGTGAAGCTTTTTCACTAACATGTTACATGAATGGAATTAAGGGTAACTATAATAAATATATACGATATAAATTATATAATTATGACCTTAATTACATAATTACCATTTTTTAAATATAATATATCATTTTATTTTTACAATTTCACACACTGAAAAAGTGATAATGTTGTTCGTGGATGTGTGGACTACCGCCTCCTCAAATCGATGCGATTCCTTTTACATAAAAAGATGATATATATAAGTATAAATAATTATATATAATGATATTTATGATATAATTATTATAATTTAAATATAAAATATTACTTACCTTCTTTTCATAATAATCATTTAAAAATGGAAATGTTACTCATGCGTACTTACAAACTATCGTCTCCTAGATTGTAAAGTTAGTTCATTTTTCATAACTATATTTCATGATTTTTTTGAAATTATAATTGATGTATAAATAAAATAATAATTTAATTATTTTTATTTTTTATATGTTTATTTAATGAAATCTTTAACCATTGTCAACCTACCAAAGTCATTTTTGACACATAATACGAATATAGTCAAAATAAACGACTTAAACATAATTGATTAAGTAATTATATATAACTTTTTTATAAGTGAAATAAAAGTAATAATAAATTTATAAAAAGTTATAAATCATAAAAATAATAAAAATAAGTTTATTATTTAGGATGATAAAGAAAAAACATGATGATCAGACTCAAGGTAAAGGCTTTTGTCATCTCACTTTTATTCCTGTGATATATATTCCATATTCACCACTTATTGTTTTTTTGTGGTATATATAATGCCCATTAATGTATTTTATTATTATTATACATAAATTTATGTGGATTTAAATATGTATTTTAGGATCTATCATTCATGGGGATTATAGTTTCAGTGTTACCAAAGAGATAATGGATTTTTGTCATAATTTGTCTTCTTGGAGACTTATACTGTGTTATGTATCTATCTTATTTTATGAGGTGTATATACTTCCACTTTGAAATTTTATATCATGGATGTCCTTATTTTCTTGATATTATATGTTTAAATTAATTTTATTCTATCATGTGTATTATGATTTAAAGATACTAAAGTGGTAAGAGTCTTTTATTATAATCTCATTATTTATCGAGATTATGTATGATTGAGTCACCAATGCTGAAATATTATAATTCTCTTGAATTATCTTATACTATTTTTATTCAAGATATTTTCATGTAATTGTACCATTTCCCCAATATTTGGTACTTTGAATGTTTTAGAATTTTTTTTAAGAAAATATTACTTCATTCGGAAATATGTTTCCTTCCAAAATCATGTTTTCTAAAAATGTTTTCAAAAGTGATTTTAATATTTTAAAAATTATATTAAAAAAAATTCACCATTTTTTCTTTCCTTAAATTTTTTTCAAAGGATTATTCTTGTCATTTTATGTTGAAGGTACTTTTCTAAACTTTTTACAGTGCAAAAGGAATATTGTTTTGACATGCATGACATGTACGGATTTACCTGTGATTGTGACCGTCATTTATTTAAAGATTCATTTTTAGGATTACAAAGTTATTTTTAATTTTTTTTCAAATATTATGTAAATTATTTTTTTTAAAGTTTTTTTCAAATAAAAAAAAATTCTAAAATGTATTATTTTAAAAAATATTTTTAAAATGAAAAGGATATTTTCTTCAAGATTTTTTTAATGATATTTTAATGGTATTTTCATTAATCATTGTAAAAAACTATTTTATTTATTTATAATCCACTAGAGATATTTTTTATTGATACCATACATATTCTTTCTCTAGATGGATAATTTTTTTAAAAGATATTGTTATGGAAGCCATTTCTTTTCCAAGGTCTAATCATGTGTCAAAAAGATTGAAATGAAACCCATTTATTTTCCATGGGTTGATTGGGTTATAAGAGTATAATGATTGTTTATATGAGTTTTATAATGAAGTTAAATATATATGTACTTTATTCATGTTCTGGTTCTTGGAAATTACAGCTTAAACATGGGTTGGCCCAGATATCATTGGGTAAGCTCGTTACAACTAAAGAATGGGGTGGATAGATAGGGCCAGGGAATCCTATTACATCTTAAACATAGGGGGTCCAGATAGCACCAAGTGATACAATTATATCATAAATGTGTGGTGGTACCAAATATCACTCCAATGCAATGGGTAATAATTATATTATAAGTATACCATATGTTTATTATAATCAAATTTTTTTGAATGGGTTTTATGAAAGTGATACTCAGAGTTACCAAAAATGTATTAATTTCTAGTTATGGGTTTATAATGTTTCTAAGAATTTATATTGATATCACATGGCTCTTTATTAATTATTCTAATGTGTGTTTCCTTTTCCATGTTTTCATCTTGGATGATCCTCATATTAATGGGTATGAGTTATTTTATGATTCTATCATGCACTCTGATTATGTCATCACACCCTTATGCACTTATTATTATCATTAATGACATTCAATTGATAATTATTATGTTTACCCTTACTGGGAATTTGAGCTCAACCTTTTTATGTTTATTTTTTACAAGGTTTTAACAAATTATTTTGGACGAGTTATGTCTAGAAGGGGTTTCATATGGATGATGATAATGTATTAATGTGAAAAATAAAAGATGTCTTAAGTGGGAGAAATACTCCTTCAAATTCATGTGAATTTTTTATGTATGATTTTTTACTAATTCTATAAAACTATAAACCTAAAAGGTCATTGAGGTTTTAAGTGATACAATTTTCATTTTTATTTTATAAGTTCTAGATAAAAAACATGTTTCACAATTATCTACATCAAATCTTGAAATGTAAAGTTTAATATTTCAGTACCAAATCCGGGAGTGCGGGTTCTCATATGTTATATTTAAATTCCATGTTTATGAAATTATATATATATATATATATTATAAGTAGAATGTATTTTATCAATATTTTTAAGTAATTTAACACATGGAATAAAGGGTGTTTTAATGGGTTCCTAGTCTAAAAAGTGGGTTTTGAGTGCTAAGAATTAGATTCAATTTTTAAAAGGTTTGTATTAAATGAATAGAGAAACTTAAAAGTTATTAACCTCATTTAGGTCCTGAATTTAGTGAATATGTGGTTAAAATTATACAAAAGGTGGAAATTATATGATTTATTAATTTTTTTAAATAAATAAGGTTTTATGTTTTAAATAAATTTCAAGTATGATTTTATATGGGTGGATTTAAAAAATGTTCTAAATAGGGATTTGAAATGCTGTAATTGACTTGGAAAGATGAGTCCAATGTTGTGAAGGCCCAATTGGCACTTTTTAATAGTTTTTAGGTTATTTAGGTGTTTGAGTGTGATAAACCAAGTAATTTTATTAATAAATAAATTTTTTTTCTTAGAATTATTCCTGATTATATTTTAGGGATTCATATTTACAATATCGATTTATGAAATTTTTAGTTGAAAAAGAATACATTTTCTAAGAAAATTGTTTTTCATCAATTATATGGTTTCATTTAAAAATTAAATTTTTTAGTTTGAGTAATTAAATCTAATAAAATAGAATTAATTTTTGATATAATAATATAAAAATTATATTATGGTTACTTTTTTGTATTTTTTTTAATATTGATTTTTGATTGAATAATGAAAAAATATCAAATTTTATAAAAACAATAATTGATTTTCAATAATTTAAAAAGTACCATTATATTTTGTATTTCTTTAAAAATAAAATTAATCAAATTTTACTAAACATAATTTAATTAATTCTATTATAACCAGAATTATACATTTTTTTGGAAATTCATTTTTAGTCATAAAACTCATTTTTTGAAAAAACAATTTTCCTTCAATTTTTCTATATTATATTAAAATTAATTTATGCCACTTCCTTTGATTAAATGTTAAAAAATAGAATTTATATTTAGATTCAAGAAGTTTAAACTTATAAATTATTTCTTCTTGTTTCTAGTCATATTGAATTGTAACCATAATGAATTGTTATCATCGTAGTAAAGGATAAAACATGTTAATTAGGGTTAAAACATTGACATAAGGTTGTAAAATATCATTTTAAATATTATTGGATAATTATTTTTTGACCATTATTAACTTATAATAGAAATTGGAATAATTTATTTCTACTTTACCATGAATAATAATATTTATTACTATAAATATTTGAATAATTTCAACAGTTTCACTCTACTCACTTATAAAGGGGTTAATCGTATCCTCTCTTATTCACATGCTTTTTGAAATTTATCTCTACTAATAGCTACACAAATACCTTTATAAAATTCATCCTCATATATTAGAGGTTATTTTCTCACTAAAGTATCAGTCCTATATGGCTTATGGTGTATGTCAATAAAAGTTTTACAGATAATAGGTATACCTCTTAACCGAGTGTTTTCATGTTTATTTCTACATCTAAATCCATAAAATATTCCATAACCATGGAATTATAATAAAATTAATATATTTCATGCACTCAAATTTTATTTTATTTATGGTAACACCCTTTTTATATTCTTTTGTATCATATAGGAAATGAAAACTTCGCTCGTGAGTATGTGTGGACTACCACCTCCATAAAGCGATGTGTTTCGCTTTTCATCATCGACTCATATGGATATTTAAAATGATGTATAAAATGAATATTTATTATATTTGTGACATAATTATTATTTTTAATCATAACACATTACTTACCATCTTTACCTTCCATCTGTTGGAAAATGATAATGTTTCTCTTACTTGTGTGTAGAGTACCACCTCCAAGAAGTGATGTGATTCATTTTTTGTTACTTAACCACATGTTTGGTTATGAGGATAGAACTAACTAATAACTTTTTCATGTATAACATAGATATTTTTATTTAAAATTAAAATATTAACTACTTTATTTGTTTTCCAACAAGTAAAAAAATAAAAATATTGTTCGTGCATACATATTGACTACCATATCCATGAAAAGATGTTCTTAATTTTCATGTCTACATTATATATATGGTTATAAAATTATATTTAATATGTAAAAATGAAAATTATAACATGTTTAATATTATTTATATTTTAGAACAATGAAACCTTTTACAATTGTTAAAGCACTGAAGTTGTTTTAATTTTATGAAAAAAACAACCAAAAAACATTTGACATAAACTAAAATGATTTAGTAATTAAATATTACATGTTGATAAATGAAAAAAAGGAATAATGACTATGTAATTAACATAAAAAATATTATTAATCATTTAAATAAATAATATAATTTTATTATTCACTATTTAGAGAATGTATAAAAATAAAGGGGACTTAAGGTATGTGTTTTTTATTTAAAACCTTATTTTAATGTATTCCTTTCAAATATTTCTCCTCTATATCCATGTTATTTAAAATTTTCCAGGAATTTTCTTATGTATAAATCAAATATGGTTAAATTTAATTTTTAGAAAACTTTTACTTTCTTTAAAATGGTTTGAAAATGAATCTTTTAATAAATTTATGTATGAACCATTTAATTATTTAAAAAAGTAAAGAAATAATGTTTTTTTATCATATATGGATTGACAACCTTTTACTGCCACCACAGTTGTTATTAATTATAAATTACCAACTATAATTTTATGGTTTTTCAAAAAATTATTATTCTCATTCTATTGGGAATTTATCACATAAATAGTTCTCTATAAAAAAAATTCTATCTATTTTTATGTAAAAATAGAAAGTTCTTTTGCATATGGGTTTAAATGATTTTTTGAGGGTTTTATGATGAAAAAGTTAAAGACTAATTTTTTTCATGATAAATTACACTAAAATTATATATCATAATAGGTTACCCTAATATAGCTTATTATTATTGGTGAACCCGATATACCTCTCTAATACATTGGGTATCGATTAGTATTTGAAGGGGAAAATGTGGGAGATAACATAGTAGGTTTCTATAAAAGAATTAATTGGAAATAAATTATTCCAAGAGAGGTTAAAAACAAGTGAAAATGGGTTATGAATACGATGGCCCAAGATAATAATTATTTTTTTGCATATATTTTTTATGGAAATATTTTTATTTTATGAGTAAAGAAAATTTTATAAACTTTTAAAGGTAAATGGTTTGTTTTTTCCAGGAATGTTTTCATGAGCTATCATATTCCTCATTTTTCCTTCATGATTTTCTATGCCAATAGTGAGGTTTAAATTTTTTTTCTTTGATATAAGGTTGGTTTTATTCTATGGATATGCATTATTTATGTGGTCAATGTTTTATTCTGTAAAATGTAAACATTTTTTATGGGATTTTACATTTTTGTTTACTCAAATAATAGGATTCTGTATTTTTATATTTCTCACTAAGAATTTTTTTTATCGTACAATTTATTCAGTAATTTTTCAAAAGATATAATGATGAGTAGAAACTATATAAAATTCAATCATTCTACTATGGTGATAGTTATTAAAAGAAGAAGAATTTTCTTTAATAAAACATGGGTGTAAATTGATGATCCAATTTTATTGAAAAAAAACTACATTGTGTGGATGTGTACAATTTGTTATGTAATATTTATCATAAATTGCTAAAACTATAAAAAAAGATTATGAAAATTAAATAAAGTGAGATTCTTGTTATAAATAATATAAAAACGAGTTTATTTTGTTATGAGTCATTATAGATGGTATCATATAATATATTCAGATAAATTTAGAGGATATGGTGATATTAAAAGAAAATTTAAAGGGATAGTAATTTATATTTATGTTATCGAAAGAATGATTTTGATGATTTCCTTATTACCCTACCTAATCCATGTCTTCTCAGAATTTTTTTTATACGGGAAATAGGTTAGCTAAAGTTGGAATCCATCAAGTGAATAATAACCTTTTGAATTTGAAACTATAATGGTTGGAATATAGAAGTTTTTGGAAGTGTTTAATCAGTTAATATAGGATATTAATAGTGTAACCCATGACATAGAGTGATATAATTCACCATATAGGTACATGTCAAAGGTAGATAATTTCATGAATCAACTACCTCTTACTTTTGGTAGTTCTTCAAACCTGGTGAAAGATGAAGGATGGATAAATGCGTTGGAGGAGATATTTCTAATCCGATTATGACAATGTATTTTTTTGAATTTGGATCCACATGTTCTTTTATTTATGTTAACTTTTCAAATATAATCGAAATAACATCTTAATAAATGATGTCAAAACTTTTGATAAAAAATATTAGGTGTAGTATTAAAGTAAAGATAACTTATAGAAATCTTCCAGTTATCAATTATGGAATGGTTTATCCTGTAATCATTATTTTATTTCGCATTTCCAATTTTTATTTTATTCTTGGTATGGATTGGATTTCAGTTAATCATGATAAAATAAATTAAAGAGATTAAGAATTCATATTTAATTTTCATAATGAGTTTATGTTTATATATATGAATAAATTCATATAATTGATAACATATCTAGAACATGCTAAATTTATTAAAGGTTGTAGTGAAATTTATCTTGCACATATTGTTGAAAATATGGGAATTGTTCAAATTAGTGATTTTACTATTGTAAATGAATATATGGATGTATTTACTAAGGATTTTCTTAGTGTTATAAATGATCTCAAGGTTGAATTTTCTGTTTATTTAGTATGTGATGCTAATCCAAATTCAAAACCCCTTAATCGAATGGTTCAAGTAGAAATTTTGTAATTTAAAAAATAATCAAAAGAGTCTTTTTATAAGGGTTTAATCTACCAAAGCACTTCACCTTAGGGTTCTTCAATGTTGTTTTTCAAAAAGAAGGATGGTTCCATGAGGATTTTCATTTTTTAGAGTACACAATAATTTCATTATTAAGAAAAATAATTTATTTCCTCATATCAATGACCCTTTTTTTCAAATTCAGGGTGATCAATATTTTTTAAAGATTTATCTTAGATGTGACTATTGTCAACTGAAATTCACATAATAAGACATTATGTGGATGGTGTTATATACTATGTATATTCATTATGAGTTTGTGATTATTACTTTTTGGTTGACTAATTCTCCCACTATATTAATGGATCTTATGAATAGATTTTTTCATGACTATTTGGATAAATTTATGGTGGTTTTAATTAATGAAATTTTGGTATATTTTAAAAGTTTTTAGTAACATGATAAATATCTAAAGATTTTTTTAGACATTAAAATAAATGAATATATATATGGAACATTTAGAAAATGTTAATTTTAGTTACAATAGATTTCATTTCTTGGAAATATTGTTTCAAAATATGACATAACTATTGTTCTTATTATAACTTAAGTGGTGTAACAGTGTCAAATACCTTTAAATGTCACTGAAATTAGAATTTTTCTTAGATAAATGGTAGACTATTGATGGTTTTTTGAAATCTATTTAGGTTATCTAACCCAATAACTAAGTAACTTGAATAGGAGTTAAATTTATTCAGTTAATGGAATATGATGAATGTTTTTAGGAATTTAAAAGAATATTGGTTAATGGACTAGTGTCATCCAGGATAACAATAAATAGTGAATTTTTTATTTAATGTGATGATTATTTAAAGGGAATTTGTTGTTTATTGATGCAATATGATCACATAATTTTACATTCTTTATATTAATTGAAACTCCATTTGTAGAATTTCCCTACACATGATCTCGAGCTTTTAGAAGTGGTTTTTTCATTAAAAATTTGGAAGAATATTTTATATGGGGTAAAATTAGAAATATAAAATGATTAAAAATGTTTAAAACAAATATTTATTTAATAAGAGTTAAACATGAGGCATATATGATGGTTGGAACTAATGAATAATCATGATTTCGCAATTCACTATCATCTAGGTAAGAAAACAAGGTGGCCAATTTCTAAAGTCAAAAATAGAATGTATCATGAAACATGATATGTTGGGAACATGATCCATGGATTAATTATTTAATGAATATTTTCCTAGAAAATTATCATATAGGTTCTCCCACTATTTTGATTAAAGTTCTAGTATATTTATATTTTTCATATAAAATTATTTATGCTCAAAAAGAAGATCTTGATTTGTATAAAATGGTATAATTGGTCAGGAATAGTAATTTTACTAAATTTAACATTAAAATGGAAGGTGTTTTATGATTTGGAAATAGGTTTTATATGCCACATGATTCCCAGTTGAAGATTGAATTGGTAATTGAAGCTCATAGGCCTCAATTTTATGTTCATACCAATAGCACTAAGATGTATAGGTATCTTCAGTATTATTATTGGTTTGGTGTAATAAATAATTATATTGATAATTTTTCTATGAAAAGTTTGACTTGTAAATAGGTCAAATTAAATTTTAAATATCAAAGGTAATGCTTTAGTATTTTCCAATTCTTGAATAGAAATTGGAGAATATTACCATCGATTTCAAGGTGGGATTACCAAATACATCTCAACGTAATTATGCGATTTGGGTTATTTTTTATCATCTGATGATTTATAAACATTTTATTTATATTAAATATACTTTGGGTTTTGATAAACATGTTAAAATTTATATTAAATATATATTCATATTATATCGAGTCCCTCTCTCTATCTAATATAATCATGATCCATATTTAACTAAAATATTTAGAAAAGAATTTAGATGTTTTTGGATGCTGAATTAAATTTTAGTACAACTTTTCATCCTCAATATGATGAATAAATAGATTGGAAAATTCATAAATTGGAATATATTATTAAATATTTCTCATTATATTATTAGGGAAGTTTGTATTAACATCTTTCATTGGTATATTTTTCTTATAATAACATTTTTCATTTTATTATAGAGATTTAAATTTTTGATGTATTATATAAAAAATGATGTTGAAATCCATCAGGTTGAGAAAATTTTAGTAAAAAGAAGTTTTTAGGACCCAAATTCATAGAAAATATGGTTAATAAGGTAAATATGTTTCCACATTATATGAGGGAATCTTAGAGAAGATAGAAATTTTATTTATAAAACCAGAGGAATGATCTCTCCTTTGAGGTAAGACATAATGTTTTTCTTAAACTATCTCTTTAGAAAAGTTTTAAATATTTTTGAAGGAATGGAAAGTTAAGTCCACAGTAGATTGGTACATGTAAAATTCTTGAAATAGTGGGATCATTTTCATATTGACTGTACTTACCTCTATTTTTAAATCAGGTAAATAATGTGTAGCATGTTTCGTTGTTGAATAAATATATAGCTGATGAATCTCATGTATTGATCCTTAAATTTGTTCAGTTGGAAGAGAATATTTACTATAAGGAAAATCTAATTAAAATTTTAGATCATATAGATAATTTTTTTGGAATAAAGTGACTCATATAGATAAAGTTTTATAGTAAAACCATATAATTGGTGAAGAAGCATGGGAATCAGAAAACTCTTTAAGGGAAAAATACCCTCACTTGTTGAAGTAATGAATAAAATTGAGAGAATAAAAGTTATTAAAGGGAGAGGAATGTGAAAGTACATATAATATAAATAAAATACAAATTAATGTTTCAGTAATATTCGTGAATATGTTTTATTAATTCATATTCACTATACATATTTTAAGAAATTTTCCAGTCGAAAAGGAAATAGATTTTTTTAACAAATTTTTTTTCTTGAATTATTTGGTTTTGTAAAAAGTTAAATTTGTAAATTCGGTTTATTTAATTTTACAAAATATAATAAAATTTTGACATAATATTATCAAATTTACCTTAGGGTGAATTTTTGGATTTTTATGAAAGGATTGATTTCTAGGTGAATAGTGAAACATAACAATTTTTATAAAAACTAGAATTTATTTTCAATTTTGGATTATTTTTAAAGTATCATTATTTCATTTTTACTAAACATAATCCTATTTTTTCTATAGTAATCAACATTATACATTATTTTGGTATAAATTCATTTTTAGCCTTTAAAACGCATTAAAAAAACAATTTTCGATTATATTTTGTGTTCTTATGTTAAAATTAATTTATAAAACTTATAAATATTAAATATTAGACAATTTATTTATGTTTTTTAATCAAGATGTTAAAATTTACTAATTATTTCAAATTCATTTTATTCATAATAAATAATAACAATGCTAAATTGTTTTCAACCCGGTAAGGGAAAACAGTTTAATTACAGTTAAAAAGTGATAAGGTCACAAAATACAATGTTAAATTTTATTGAATGATATAATTTTAAGAATTATTACCTTATATTATAAATTGTATTGATTGATTCAACTTTACCATGAATAAAACTTTATGTTATTTTAAAATATTGAATAATAACATGAGTTCGAGTCACCTCACTTATGTAAGGGAACATCCTATCCTCTCTTGTTCAAAAAACATGAGACCTTTATCTCAGTAAATACTTACAAAAATACCTTACCAATATCTCTCTCTAAGTTATATAGGTCTTACTTACACCAAAGTATCAATCCTAGAATGCTTAAAGTGTAAGAAAAAGATGGTTTATAAATAATAGGTTAACCTATTAAATGAGTTTTTTCTTGTTTATATATTCTTACACCTTATTAAAATATTCCTTAAGCATAATTATATAGTAACATAATAATGGTACATATAATTAAATTTTATTATAATTTTTTTCACAGCCCATTTTCATCCCATTTTATATCCTATGAGAAATGAAAACTTTGATCATGTGTACGTGTATACTACCAACTCTATGAAGAGATGTGTTTCATTTTTTATCACATGATCATATAGATGGTTAAAATTATGGATAAAATGATTAAATACAATATTTTTTATATAATTGTTATTATTTAATGAAAATACATTAATTAACTTCTTACCCTTCCATATGTTGGAAAATGATAACGTTACTCGCACATACATGTAGACTACCACATCTATGAAGCGATGTGATTTATTTTTTACTACTGACTCACATGGATGGAAATAAAGATGAAAATAATGAATAAATATTAAATTTATAACATATTTATTATTATAAAAAATTAAAATATAATCTACTTTATTTCTTTTACACATACTAGAAAAATGAAAATGTTGTTTATTCGTATACACGAATTACCGTCTCCAAAAAATGGTGTGCATCAATTTTAATGACAACCTTGGATTGATGGTTATAAAATTATATTTAATGTATATAAATTAAAATTACAAAATGATTTATATTTTTGATATTATGGAACAATGACCCATTTGAGCATAGTCAACACACCAAATTTATTTTTGAGTTTATGAACCAAATGGCCTAAAAATATTGAATGTAAACTTACCAGATTTAGTAAATAAAGGAAAAATGGTAATAAATGAAATAAAATTAATAAAGATAATTTAATGATAATTAAAGGGGTTATTAAGAAATTATATAACCAATATAACTTTATTATTTAAGATTTAGAGAATATATGATGCTATACAGGACATAAGCTAATGGATTTTCCATTAAAATACTATTTTAATACACTTATTTCAATTATTTATCTTCAATATACATGTTATTTAAAATTTATAAGAATGTTGTTATATATAAATTAAATACTATTAAATTTTATTTTCAACTACATTCTTATTTCTAAAAATGTTTTAAAAAATAATCTCTTAAACATTCACTATATGGGTCATTTGTCTTTTTTTACTATAGTAAAAAAGGAGTTTTTAATGTATATTGATTAAAAACCTTTTACCACTATCATATCCATCAATGATTATAAATATTCCTTGTTTTTTTCAAATATGATTCTATTACCATTATTTTAGTAGTAATTTGATTAAATATTTTTCAAATGAAATCTATTTTCTCTGTATTTTGGGTGAAAATGATAAGTGATTTTTTATGGGATGAAATGAATTTTTGAAGGTTTTTATGATGAAAATTTGTATTATTTAAATTAATTTTTTCTTGATATAGTACCTAATAATTATTTTTTATATTGATTGATCCCGATGTCGCTTAGGATGATGGGTTAAACTGATATTGTTTTCCAATGAATTGGGTAATGATTAGTCTTCATAGGAGAAAAATGAGAGAGATAACTGGGTTGGTTACTCTTATGGAATTAACTAAGAATCATTTTTTCCCACATAGGTTAAAAAATAGTGATTACATATTACAAAATGATGATCCAAAATACTTATTTCATGATTTCTAAGGCTTTTATGGAAATATATTAATTTCATGAGGAAATAAAATTTTATAAACTTATAAAGGTAAATGATTTTTTTAAAGGAATTATTTCATGAGTTCTCATATAACTCATTTTCCTTCATGATTTTCTATGATTCTAATCTGTATCAAATATTTTCTTTTAGAAAAGGTTTATTTTATTATAATGTTATTCTTTTTTATGTTCTCAAATTTTTATTGTAATAAAGGTAATTATTTTCATGGGTTTTCATGTTTTTTATTGGAATAATAGGACACTATAATTTTTATATCCCTTATCAATATTTTTTTGATTATCACATATTTTAAAATGTTTTTCAAAAGATCCAAGGGTGATTAAATTCTATAGTAAGGTTAATATTTCCACTATGGTGACTTATCTTAAAAGAAGAATAAGTGTCTTGAATAAAATATGCATGTAAATTTGATAACATATTTTATAAAATAATGTACCTTATGTAGATGTTTCCTATTTTTATGTAATTGTTTTACTAATTATATAAAACTATAAACATAAAATATCTTGGAAATGTAATAAATTGAAATTATTATTAAAAATCATATATTTATGGGTTGATTGTGTCACATGATGTTGTAGTGAGACCCTCTTGAGATCCATATTTCATTGTGATTATATAATTTGTAACCTATTATGTGGGTTTTATATATTTTTATGGTATTAATGATGTGAAAGATTCTATTTTTTATGAGGGTTTTTAAGGTGGTATGTGATTTTATAATTGATTTATTGATTATCATTGTCTCGCGGCGCACGACGGGGTCGTGGGGGAGAAACGTGCGCTACCCGACGGTTGATTATAAAAGGTTGGGTTCTGCTTAATCACTCATATAGGGTGCACCATTTTCTCCTCGAAACGCCCAACAGTTCCATATCCAGCAATATGTGGACCTACTTTCCAAAGGCAGGCATTCGCTGGGTGGTTTGACCAGCGATGCTTAAGAACTCAAATTGGTCGGGAGGATGGGAAGTTGGGCTCATCACACCCTTTTGGGGGGAATTATTACATGTTTCGGGACTCTCTTATATATTTAAGACGTATTCATATGTTCGTGAATCATTGTTTTATACCCAAGCATAGTATCCACGGATTACTCCTGGTTGGCAATGGTCAGCTGGACGCAAGGGTTTGGAATCATTTATGCCCGAGGTTTACCATCCCTCGTTGGATTAATGACCACAAGGAGTTTGGACTCATTGAGGCGGCACTAGTTTAAAGCCTCGTAATTGGGCACTCTAGAGTTTATTGTAGTCCAGGGGGACAGATAATGATTGAGCATTTGGATCGAACCCATGGTACGGGCTTCCTGCGTATCCCTGCGAGAGGAATCAGGATCCACGTAGCTCGGTTTGGTAGGGGGATTACGCTCTAGGCTGCCCAGGGTGTGGGTAAATCGAAGTAAAGGGGGTTGTAATGACCGATTGTTGGGATTGAACCTCGGGAAGGCTTCCTGCATACCCTGCCTAGGAGACAGGGATCAAAGTCCACATAGTTCAGATGGGAGTGTCGGAGAACCGACGTGAATGTAGACATGGGGGTCTGATGGTGATCCGGCTTGAACCTATTGGAGGATTCCTATATATCCCTTTGGTGGGGAATCAAATTCCATGTTGTTCGAATGGGAGTGTCAGAGAACCAACATGAATGTGGACCCGTGGGTCTGATGGTGATCAGGATTGAACCTGTTGGAGGATTCCTACGTATCCCTTTGGTGGGGAATCAAAGTCCACGTAGTTTGAATGGGCATGGGGCTTACGCTCTGAGGCAGCCTAGGAGGGGATTTCATGGTTGATGCTTACTCTAAGCCCACGTGAGTCATGCTCGGTGTGAGAAACAAGAGGCAGCAGGAACCATATGATCACGCCGCGAAAGGTGCATCTATGGGAAGTGGAGTGAGGCTTACACATGGAGCAGACTAAAAAGTCGGGGCTTACTCTGAGATGGATGCCCATGGTGAAAAAGCGCTGTGGGATAGGGACTTGGCCCTAAAGAAGAACGGAGCTGCACCCTTCCCCACTATGCCCTTCCTTGGCCATGGCCATGGGGAAGTATGGAGGTGCATGGGGGCTTCCTTCTGATGGGTAGTCCCCCACTCCCCGGGGAGCGGAGCAGTGCCCCAGTCCTAACATGTGGAGGGGTAGAAAGGGGACTCTCGGGCTTAGACTCCCCATTACCGTGGGAATGTGAACCCAGGAATGCTTCAAGAATCTGCTCATGGGTCGGGGAAACCCCTTCGCCCCCGCTTATCGTGGGTATGTGAAATCAAAATGGCGCGCTGATGCGCCTGAAGGTTACATCACATGGGTATAGTGGCTCTGGTGGAGGCCTTGGCTTGGGGCCGATGAATGGGCCAATGAGGGGGTTGCGAAGGAGCAAACCATATTGGAATTGGAAGGATTTTTTCTGGGTTGGGGAATGGGAACTCCGAAGGATCTGGAGGGCTACACAGGTGTATGGGTGGTGGTGCCCTTCGCGTAGGGAGGTGATACATGGCTGAAGAGGCCATCCGCGAACCAGGGTGGTCCGCTAACTGATGGGAATCCCACGAACCAGGGTGGTTCGTGGCTTCGGGTTTGGTCCGCGTACCTGATTGGTGCGTGGAGGGGTCCACGTGAGCAGCGATGGCCGAGGGCGATGTCGGTCGGACATTCGTCGGTTGTGGCTTCGCCCGCGTAGGAGGGTGCTACACGGTGATACAGATCGGAAAAGAGGCATAAACTCCCTGGTATGTGGGGAGTGCATCCGCAAAGGGTCCATGCTTTGCGGTCTTCTTTTCTTTGTTATTTTAGGTTCGTGGTTCACCAAGTTGTTATGTGTTTTTGGTTCCTTATTAATTCGTTTCCATCTTCATACCTGTTCTGGTCCGCGAACTGGAACTTCGTTGTTTGCGAAATCCTAAGCTCCTTCCTTTGAAATCCTTCCACCTGAATCGGATCGATCTTCCCAATTTCCCTCCCCTCTCTTCCTCTTCCCCATCGATATCCTTTTATAGAGTGGGGAAAGAGGTGTATCTGTGGTCATGCGGCACCTTTTGCAGTGGCCCATGACTGAAGACCCGGTTTATAGACGACTTGGTCAATCTGCAACTAGCGGGGGGATTTGAACGCATCTCCCCCACGAACCAAACTAGCTCGAAGAGTGCTTCGCAGCCGCACAGGGTCGCGCCTCCATTCCGCGAACGACAGCAGATGCGGTCTGAGTCGGTTGATGCAGCTTGCTGTTGGGGTGGTTCGTGATGGTGGACCAGCTTGGTTCCCGTCCTGCTTCGCACCCGCAGAGGGATCCCGCCTCCATTTCGTGCACGACAGCGGTCCGCGGAGGAGGCAGACTGCTGAACCGGCCACGTACAATCACTGTTCGAATGGGTACGTGGACCGGTCAGTACTTTTCTGATTTCTTTGGTGATATTCATATTTTTTCCCAATTTCTTTGAGGGAAATTGGGTAGAATCCCCTCTTTAATTAAGGGGATTATCATTCTCTTTTACGGATTTTTCAGGACCCTACAAATGCCCCCCATCGGAATGGGGTCCGATCGAAACGTAGAGGAGGCTATTCTGATATAAAATGGTCCTGAAACTTAGATGGTTCGTGGTAAGGGAGTGGACCCGGTAGGGGACCACGCCTATAAATACGGGTTCCCTTCCATTGTCTTTTACCGGATTCTTCATGAAACCAGAGATCTCTCACTTTTTTTCTCCGCGTGCTCGTTTCTTCACGAAATTCGTCATCCACGAACCAGCTTCCACTTCCGCGAACCATTCCTCGTTCACGGCCACCTTCACCCACGAACCAATCTCTCAACCGTGAACTAATACTTTTAATTAATTAAAAATTAAGTCACAACGGGATGCGTAGGGACTTGCTCCGCGGTTTTGGTGGTCCACGGACTGAAATCTTCCAGACATTGAAAATTTCAAAAGTCTTCTGAAGCTAATTATTTAAATCTGGGATTAAGATTCCATGGAGCAACCTAGTTCCCAGTTTTCTGGCCAAGGCTCCACAGGCCAAAGTGCTACGGACCTCTTCCGCGTAGGGTTGGTTCGTGGGATACAGTCATCGCAAACCACATTTTGAGGCCTACTTTCGGACCTCGTCATGAAGGATTCTTGACTCCTTTACCATATGCTTGGTATTTTTGTCCAGTTTTTTTATTATTCCAGACTAACCATTTGCCTGGTTTTTATAATGCAGGGAGAAAATGTGGTTCCCCCTCACCCTGCACCCAGGCCTGCTGCCGAACCTCTCCCAATTGGTGATCAACACCTAAAGGATGTGGCCAGCTATGTTAAGGATGGAATCTTCCACTCCCCACTGTGCTCCTTCATTGCCGATTGGCCCTCCGAGTCACAGTGGGAGTACCCATTTTCTAACATCCTTCCTGCCTACGGGTTCAGTTTACTGTCTGATATGCCGATTCAGGTACCATCTCACGACAACAATCCTGCAGCCTGGATATTTACTAGCACTATCCCTCGATCTGTGATATCTGCCAGAGGGAAGCCTTCTGTAAGGGATATAACTGTCGGGTCTATGTTGAATCACCTTCTGGTGTCCCTAACAGGGAAACAACGTCATCTGGATGGGACAATTCATTGTTACCAGAGCATCGCCCACAATGCTATGGTAAACAACCAGCATGGCTGGTCAGCAGACCGGGACCTTAGGCCTGGAGGGGCATTTAAGTCATTGGATTGGGGGTGGCCGTTCTGGGTTCGCCAGATCTATGTTGATTTTGAAGCATAATTTTGATCCATAGGATTATATGAAGCTGCTTGGGTGTTCCAAACCTATACCCATCGACCTCTAGCCCTCTCTAGGCAACTTATGAGCCGTTGGAGTCCGGACACCAACACATTCCATATGGTCCATGGGGAGGTGGGTATTAGTCTTTAGGACGTCTTCAAGATTTTAAGGGTCACCATTATTGGGGTTATGTATGATGAATTCATGCCTCCCTCTTTTGTGTGGAACAACGAAGAGAGGACTCCCCCCTTGGTGATGCAGCTTATCGGCCAGGCCCAGAAGCATTCAAAGGATACGTCTCTGAAACAGCGTGTCCCATATCGTGAATGGGTCAAGGATTTTTATAAAGAGAGAAAGTCCATGGATCTCCAACGTAGGCCCACGACCTTCCATATGATGGAGTCCCTAAGGCATAGGGGCATATACTGGATGATTCTAGAGGAAGGCCAGTTCAACGACTGGGACTGGGAGCTCTTTCTGGACGTTGATTGGTTGCTTCGTCTAGCAGCATTTCTGGCCATGTTCTTGAGTGGCTGGCTATTTCCTGTACGTGATACTGGTGGCATGCAGGTCTATACTTTTTTCATGGCAACACAGCTGGCTACCGGCAATTTCATCAAATTGGTTGTCCCAGTATTGTCCATGATTTATCGGTTTCTTAGCAATATTACTGATGGGAGTCGGCCAATCCGGATAGCCTGTCCTTTTCAAATTCTATGGGGATGGTGGTTGGGAGCACATATCCAGAACTGCTACACTTTCATCAACCCTCTTCAGATCTCGGGCACCATATTCCGGCCATACATTCAAATGACCAGTAGGGTCATGCCCGAAGAGTGGGTGACCCAAGAGAAGGATGGACAACAGACGGTTTAGAATATGCATCTACTGTCGAGTCGGATCTCGAGCTTTGATCATTTAAATTCCTGACCATATCCATCCCCGACTGGGGCAATTAAAAATACCATATCAAAGGATTTTAGCAAGATGGGATACCTCTTTTTCTTCCGAGAGGGCATTCTAGTGGCTCGTATTGGTGATGAACTGATCTGTGAGGGGTTTGTGCCTTGCCAATTCAGACGTCAATTTGGCTGTGTCCAGGCACTGTGTGCTCCCGCACTCAATGGCGCCCACGAGAACTGCCATTTAATGGTGTCCAGGAAAATGTGGTTAATGTTTACCTAGGAAGATACTGGTTGCGAGGTCATGACACCTGTGCTTGCAGACTCTGTACCTTTCTTGTCCAAGAGCTATACTGACTCCTGGGTGCAATCGTGTAACGACCCAAAGTTTTTCAATGGAAAATTCCCTTCTTATATCTATGTCATAAAAACACAAAATAATGAACTACTAAGTGATAAGTGACCTTTAAACATAATTTTGTCACCCCTATGTTTGGAATTTTAAAAATCCAGCATACACGGTTGTGCTCAAGATAGTTTTTGGTGTCTAATGAAACAAAAATAATTTTTGGTCAATAGTAACCTACCCTTATGAATAGTAACCTACCCTTATGAATAGTAATATGACCCTTATGAATAGTAAATAAGAGTAACATTACCTATGAATAATAAAATAAAATTTAGACATCATAGAAAGTGATAATTTGACCTTAGTAAACGTTTTTTTGTATTTTATAAGTCGTAAATAATTAATTATAATTAATTAATTAATTTAAAAGAATATTTATTCCCCTGGGATGTATTCATATAGTATTGAATCAATGTCTAATAGTTTTTAGATAATTTTATAAGACCCTACGTAATTTTTGAAAGAACTATAAAATCAGTTTTAATCTTAAAAACTGTTTTTTAAGTAAATTATGATTTTATTTAAATATTAAATTAATAATACATAGAAAATTATTTTTGAAAAATTGACTTCATTTTTGTATTCTACACGTCGAAAAATGGTTGGGGTAAATTTTTGGGATTTTTCCGAGGTACTTGAATTTTTGATGAATAGTGGAATCCGATAATTCACAATAAAAGCTAAATAATGTATTAATTGAGTCATTGCTGATGTTCTGCTGATGTAAGCCCACTTGGTTCTGGATTACATTATAAAATTAATATTATTGGTCATCCAAGACTCACTATTCCTTTTCTTTGGTGTAATTAATAAACTAATCAATTTTATATTAAGGAAACCCCTCTCCCCTCCACTATAAAAGCTACCCTTCACTCCCCCTTTTCCTCACACCTCTCAAGCTCCAAGCCTTCTCTAAATTCTACCCAAAAACCTTCCCTATCTCATCCCACACGTCCAAAAGCTATTTTTCTCATCAAAATACCAAGCCTATCTTCCTTAAAGAGGATCTCAAGAGAGGGATTCTAAAGGTAATTTCTCTCTCTCTTCTCCTTTAATTTCCTTTCATGTTCAAGTTCCTTTCTTGATCTCTCCCTACTTATCTTCATCCAAATTGTTTTGTAAATCCAGTATTATACATATACTTTAGTCTTATGATTCTAATGGTATATTATATCACCCCACACCCTTTCCCTCTTCCTTTTATTTTATTAAAGAGAACGTAGTTCATGTGGTGATAATTTATCACCTTCAAAAACAACATGCTCTCTTATTCCATTTCTACCTTCAATCTGGTCATGAAACCATTTTTATGGTTGAACCAGAATATTTTATATGTATTATGTTCTATTTTATGTTCTGGAAATAACCTATGGCCTTATTACTAAGATAAATGTTAAAACAAGATCGTTGTGATCCAAAAACCGCACAAATTAACCCAAATAACCATCATTAAATTTTTATCTATTGATTCATCAACTTGGATCTAATATAACTCATTATAAAATCATTCAAGATTCTGTAATATCATTAATAACATGTAATATCATTTCTGGATGTTTACCCATGATCTACCCAAGCATCAATTTAAGAATACAGGTGGACCGCTCAAGAAAACCATAAAAACGAACATCCCCGATCAATGTTTTTAAACTCTATAAGTCATCCAAAGGAACATAATATGAAATAATGAAACCATAATGAACCCTATTAATGTATAAAAGTTTCTGGAATTTATAATTAATGAATATAATGTCATTATATAGGACATTAAAGAGAAGGAGGCATTCGAGTACAAGGTAAGGGGAAATCTCGAACCCAATTTTCTTCCTTCGGGTTCTCCCTCTTTCACTCCATTTTTGATATGGTTACCCCTCAAAGATCATTTGTTCATCATTTCCTTTACTTTTCTGGGATATACATGTTTTTCATTGGTTTTTATTTTCATCAAAATGTTTTCCAAAAGAACTCTTCTTTCAAGATCTCACCTTTTACCTCTCATTCAAGGTTGATGGTTCTTATATCAAGTATGTTGTTCCCTCTATTTTGGGAACCCAAAGCTTATGAATGTGTTATTATGAGATGAAACCCATTCCTTTCCATGGGTTATTTATGTACATGTTTGATATGTGTTCTATGTGGAAATCATGATAATGATAATGTTATGATATGACGGGTGCGCCCGGAATTATATAGCGCAATATGAATGTTTAAATGTGACGGGTGCGCCTGGAATTATATAGCGCTCCAATGCATTGGGTAAAGTGATGAATCTCATGAGTAAATGTGAAATGATGAGTGAACATGATGCTAGCTTTGTTCACAAGTATGTGTGGTATTTAACCACTAAGACATGATGTTTCATTTTTATGCTTTGCCACATTTCAAGTTTATTGTTTATGCTCCTCTCATGTTCAAGATCTTCTTCCTATGTCATGATTATGCTCACCCCATGCTATATTGTTCTTATCTATCCTCTTACTGGGCTTTTAGCTCACCCCTTTTGATGTATATCCTCAGGTGGCTACATGTACTAAAGAGAGGACAAGTGCTACTAAGAAGCTATAGATGGAGAGATTAAATGAATTTTTATGGTTGATATTGTACTTGTTATGTGTAGTCCTAGTTTTCCCAAGACACTAAACCTCTGGATCCTCCATGTGTAATACTATTATGTTGTTTATCTTTGAAATGATGTAATAGTAATGTAAGAAAAGGTCGGGTCTCTATAGTTGGTATCAAAGGAAAGGTTTAGTTAATTTGGTAATTAGGATTAGTGAACCATAAAGAAAACCTCTAGCATGAGACTAAGTACAAATATGCACACAAGGATATTTACCTAGGGATCCCATATGTTATGTTTTGGTATAATTGTTTTAAAGGATAAGTTCTTCATGACTTGTTTACTTATGTTTTGTTCTAACCTTTTCTATTTTAGAAAATGGTGGGAACCAGGAGAAATCAGGCCAACAACTCTTACGAAGGCCAATGCAATGATTGCCCAAACGACATCCCCAATGATTTTGGAGGTGGAGTTCAAAACTTCATGGCGATGCTTACCCAATTATCCCGGGTTATGAATAATAACCATAATAATGGGGAACGTCCTCCTTCACCAAAGAGGGAGCAGCTAGCTATCGAATGTTTTATGCGACAACGACCACCGACGTTTTGTGGATCTTCTGATCCACTAGTTGCGGAATAGTGGGTCAACTCCATGGAGAAGATCTTTTCTGTTCTTCACTGTTCCGAGATGGAGAAGGTGACTCTATCCGTTTATCGTCTAGATGGAGAAGCTGATCAATGGTGGGCTTTGATTAAGAACACCAAGCCAAGGGAGGAAATTGAAGAGATGGAATGGGAAGACTTTAAGATAATGTTTCTTAATAAGTACTTCCCACGAACTCTTCGCACGAAGATGAAGAGAGAATTCATAGATCTCAAGAAAAAAGAAGGAGAATCTGTCACAACCTATGAAGAAAATTTCACAAGGCTCGCAAGGTATGCTTCAGGTTTTGTTATCAACAATGATAGAAAAATTGATAGATTCTTTAGTGGATTAAAACCACATCTTCGAAAAGCTCTTGCAATTCGAGGCTTTGGGAGTTATGAAGAAGTTGTTCGGTGTGCTCTCAAGGTGGAGATGGAGTTTGGAGAATGGTCCCATGGCTATGGTGATAAGAAAAGAAAGATGGAGTTTCAAGCTGGTGGATCTAGTGATAAAGATGGGAAGAAAACACAATGACCCACTTGCCGAAAATGTGGGAAGTTTCACAATGGGAACTACCTCAAAGGGACGGGGAAATGCTTCAAGTGTGGGAAAGAAGGACACCTAGCTCACGAGTGTCGAAGAGACATGAAAAGGAAGGGTAATGTAGCCTATGAAAGGAGAGAACCACTCATGGTTCAATGCTACAACTGTAAGGAGCTAGGGAACTATTCAAACCAGTGCACTAAACCTCGAGCTCTCGAGGGTAATCAGCGCCAACAACCACCAAAGCCAAAGGAACAAGGGAAGGCTTATTCCATCACTACTGCGGAGGTGGAACATGATAATGAAGTTGTACAAGGTACACTTCCTATTCACTCAAGAATTGAAAAAGTCTTATTTGATTCTGGTTCTACGCATTCCTTTATATCTTGCAAGTTTGCTAGAACTATAGAATCGAAGCCCCGAAACCTTGAAGTAGAGATATCTGTAAAAACACCAAGTAGTGCAATCATTGCAACCCAAGTGTTTGATTCTTCTCCTGTTGACGTATGTGGGAAGATTCTTCCGGCAAATCTCGTAATACTTCCCTTGGTGGAATTCGACGCTATAATGGGAATGGATTGGCTCTCGTTATATAGAGCACATATCAACTGTCGGGAAAAGGAAATATATTTTCATATTCCGAACCATCCCATACTCCTCTACAAATGCAAGGAATATCATGAATCTCCTTTGAGAAATCCTTCAATGGTGTGGGTGATGATTCCCTATGAAGAAGCATACCTCACCCAAATGTTTTAGTCGAAGGAAAGTTCCAACCTTGAGGAAATGCTCATCGTATGGGAATACGGCGATGTATTTCTCGAAGAGTTACCCGAAATTCCCCCGGATCGTGAGGTAGAGTTCTCAGTTGAACTCATACCCGGAGCTACTCCTATCTCAAAGTGCCTCTATAGGATGTCTCCTATCAGACTGGAGGAGTTAAAGAAGCAGCTGCAAGAGCATCTGGACAAAGGGTTCATACGCCCTAGTGCATCACCTTGGGGTGCGCCAGTGCTCTTTGTGAAGAAGAATGATGGAACCATGCGGCTGTGTATCGATTATCGGGAACTCAACAAGATCACCATAAAGAACAAGTATCCTCTCCCAAGGATTGATGACTTGTTCGATCAGTTAAGAGGAGCTCAATACTTCTCAAAGGTGGATCTTCGTTCTGGATATCATCAAGTAAAGGTGAAGAAGGAAGATATTCAGAAGACTACCTTCCGTACAAGGTATGGGCACTATGAGTTTCTGGTGATGCCCTTCGGACTTACTAATTCCCCTGCAATCTTCTTGGATTTGATGAATATAGTCTTTAGACATTACCTCGACAAATTTGTGGGGGTGTTTATTGATGATATTCTCATTTACTCCAAGAGTAAGTAGGAACATGAAGAACATCTAAGACTTGTGTTGGCGACATTGAGAAAGGAGAAGTTGTGCGCCAAGTTCAGCAAGTGTGACTTTTGGATGAATCAAGTCACGTTCTTGGGACATGTGATTACAAGCGAGGGAATTTCTGTGGACCCTTCAAAGACAAAGACGATTGAAGAATGGCCCAGGCCCTCTAGTGTCACAGAAATCCGTAGTTTTCTTGGATTATCTGGGTACTACCGACGTTTTGTGAGAAACTTCTCACGATTGTCAAGCTCGTTAACTAAGTTAACAAGGAAAGGGGTAAAGTATGTCTGGTTGGATGAATGTGAGGGAATCTTCAAGGAGCTAAAGAGAAGGCTAATCACTGCACCTGTACTCACACTACTGAAAAGTGGAGAAATTTTTGTGATATACAGTGATGCTTCAAAGAAAGGCTTGGGTTGTGTACTCATGAAAAATGATAATGTGATAGCCTACGCCTCACGACAGTTGAAGATCCATGAGCAAAACTACCAAACGCATGATCTAGAGCTGGCAGCCGTGATTTTTGCCTTGAAAATCTGGCGGCACTACCTTTATGGTGAGAAGTGTGACATATACACCGACCACAGGAGCCTAAAGTATATATTCACACAAAAGGAGCTCAACATGCGTCAAAGGAGATGGTTAGAGCTAATCAAGGATTACGATTGCTCTATTCACTATCATCCTGGAAAGGCGAACAAGTTAGCTGATGCTTTATGCAGGAAAGAACCTGCTACTCTATCCATGTTGAGGATTGAGAAAGACCCTATCATCTTGGATTTGAAAAGGATGGATTTGGGAATAGTAAGGGCAGGGGATACATCCTACCTTTCCCAAATGATTGTGCAACCATCCATCCAACAGAAGATTAAGGAATTACAAAGGGATGATGTGGAGATACAAAAGAGGGTGAATGCAGTAAAGAAAGGGAAGCTCCAAGAGTTCCATATCGACGATGATGGTGTGATTCGGTTTGGAACGTGGCTTTGTGTGCCTTAATCACCCAGAATAAAGAAGGAGCTATTGGATAATGCACATAGCTCAACTTTCTCTATTCATCCTGGAAGTACCAAGATGTATCGTGATCTCCGAGAACACTTCTGGTGGGATAACATGAAGAAGGAGATTGCGGAATATATATCAAGGTGCTTGGTGTGTCAGTAAGTTAAAGCTGAGCGGCAAAAGTCCAAAGGTTTGATGCACCCATTGCCTATACCCATGTGGAAATGGGAAAATGTCACTATGGACTTTGTCATGGGTCTCCCGAAAACGTCAAGAGGAAATAATGTGATATGGGTTGTGGTTGACCGACTCACCAAGACTGCCCATTTTATTGCTATCCGGGAAGACCTCTCACTTGAACAACTTGCAAGGATATATGTGAAGGAAGTAGTGAGATTGCATGGTGTTCCACTATCGATTGTCTCTGACCGTGATCCAAGGTTCACATCTAAATTTTGGAGGAGCCTTCAACATGCTTTGAGTACTGAATTAAATTTTAGCACGGCCTATCACCCCCAAACTGATGGCCAGTCTGAAAGGACTATTTAGACACTTGAAGATATGCTAATATTCTGCTCTCATGAATTCAAAGGTGGTTGGGATCAGCATCTCCCATTGGTTGAGTTCTCATACAACAATAGCTTCCACTCGAGTATTCAGATGGCTCCGTATGAAGCTCTTTATGGGAAGCGATGTAGAACTCCAACCTGTTGGGATGAAGTTGGAGAATGAAAGCTACTTGGTCCCGATATTGTTCAAGAGATGACAGAGAAGGTTCAAGTCATCCAGAAACATATCAAAGCTGCTCAAAGTCGGTAAAAGAGCTATGCTGACAATCGTCGAAGGGACTTGGAGTTCGACATTGGAGATAAAGTCTTCCTTCGAATATCTCCATGGAAGAGAGTCATGCGATTCAGGAAGAAAGGGAAGCTAAGCCCAAGGTACATTGGCCCCTTTGAGATCCTTGATCGTATAGGAGTCGTGGCCTATCATCTGGCACTTCCACCGAGTATGGCTCAAGTTCATGATGTGTTTCACGTATCACTACTAAGGAAGTACATTCCAGACCCCTCACATGTACTAAACTCAGAGGTGGTACAGTTGGAAGATGATCTCTCATATGAGAAGCAGCCGGTAAAAATTCTGGACCGAAGTGATAAGGTTCTACGCAACAAGACAACCCGCCTTGTCAAAGTGTTGTGGAGGAACCAAAAGTTTGTGGAAGCAACATGGGAACCGGAAGAGGCAATGAAGGAGAAGTACCCTCACCTTTTTGTGTAAAGTGAAATTTCGGGGGCGAAATTTCTTAAGGGGGGAAGAATGTAACGACCCAAAGTTTTTCAATGGAAAATTCCCTTCTTATATCTATGTCATAAAAACATAAAATAATGAACTACTAAGTGATAAGTGACCTTTAAACATAATTTTGTCACCACTATATTTGGAATTTTAAAAAACCAGCATACACGGTTGTGCTCAAGATAGTTTTTGGTGTCTAATGAAACAAAAATAATTTTTGGTGAATAGTAACCTACCCTTATGAATAGTAACCTACCTTATGAATAGTAATATGACCCTTATGAATAGTAAATAAGAGTAAAATTACCTATGAATAATAAAATAAAATTTAGACATCATAGAAAGTGATAATTTGACCTTAGTAAACGTTTTTTTGTATTTTATAAGTCGTAAATAATTAATTATAATTAATTAATTAATTTAAAAGAATATTTATTCCCCTGGGATGTATTCATATAGTATTGAATCAATGTCTAATAGTTTTTAGATAATTTTATAAGACCCTACGTAATTTTTGAAAGAACTATAAAATCAATTTTAATCTTAAAAACTGTTTTTTTAAGTAAATTATGATTTTATTTAAATATTAAATTAATAATACATAGAAAATTATTTTTGAAAAATGGACTTCATTTCTGGATTCTACACGTCGAAAAATGGTTGGGGTAAATTTTTGGGATTTTTCTGAGGTACTTGAATTTTTTATGAATAGTGGAATCCGATAATTCACAATAAAAGCTAAATAATGTATTAATTGAGTCATTGCTGATGTTCTGCTGATGTAAGCCCACTTGGTTCGGGATTACATTATAAAATTACTATTATTGGTCATCCAAGACTCACTATTCCTTGTCTTTGGTGGAATTAATAAACTAATCAATTTTATATTAAGGAAACCCCTCTCCCCTCCACTATAAAAGCTACCCTTCACTCCCTCTTTTCCTCACACCTCTCAAGCTCCAAGCCTTCTCTAAATTCTTCCCAAACACCTTCCCTACCTCATCCCCCACGTCCAAAAGCTGTTGGTCTCATCAAAATCCCAAGCCTATCTTCCTTAAAGAGGATCTCAAGAGAAGGATTCTAAAGGTAATTTCTCTCTCTCTTCTCCTTTAATTTCCTTTCAAGTTCAAGTTCCTTTCTTGATCTCTCCCTACTTATCTTCATCAAAATTGTTTTTTAAATCCAGTATTATACATATACTGTAGTCTTATGATTCTAATGGTATATTATATCACCCCACACCCTTTCCCTCTTCCTTTTATTTTATTAAAGAGAACGTTGTTCATGTGGTGATAATTTATCACCTTCAAAAACAACATGCTCTCTTCTTCCATTTCTACCTTGAATCTGGTCATGAAACCATATTTATGGTTGAACCAGAATATTTTATATGTATTATGTTCTATTTTAAGTTCTGGAAATAACCTATGGCCTTATTACTAAGATAAATTTTAAAACAAGATCGTTGTGATCCAAAAACCGCTCAAATTAACCCAAATAACCATCATTAAATTTTTATCTAATGATTCGTCCACATGGATCTAATATAACTCATTACAAAATCATTCAAGCTTATGTAATATAATTAATAACATGTAATATCAGTTCTTGATGTTTACCCATGATCTACCCAAGCATCAATTTAAGAATACAAGTGGACCGCACAAGAAAACCATAAAAACGAACATCCCCGATCAATGTTTTTAAACTCTATAAGTCATCCAAAGGAACATAATATGAAATAATGAAACCAGAATGAACCCTATTAATGTATAAAAGGTTCTGGAATTTATAATTAATGAATATAATGTCATTATACAGGACATTAAATAGAACGAGGCATTCGAGTGCAAGGTAAGGGGAAATCTCGAACCCAATTTTCTTCCTTCGGGTTCTCCCTCTTTCACTCCATTTTTGATATGGTTACCCCTCAAAGATCATTTGTTCATCATTTCCTTTACTTTTCTGGGATATACATGTTTGTCATTGGTTTTTATGTTCATCAAAATGTTTTCCAAAAGAACTCTTCTTTCAAGATCTCACCTTTTACCTCTCATTCAAGGTTGATGGTTCTTATATCAAGTATGTTTTTCCCTCTCTTTTGAGAACCCGAAGCTTATGAATGTGTTATTGGGAGATGAAACCCATTCCTTTCCATGGGTTATTGATGTACATGTTTGATATGTGTTCTATGTGGCAAACATGATAATGATAATGTTATGATGTGACGGGTGCGCCCGGAATTATATAGCGCAATATGAATGTTTAAATGTGATGGGTGCGCCCGGGATTATATAGCGCTCCAATGCATTGGGTAAAGTGATGAATCTCATGACTAAATGTGAATGATTCGTAAACATGATGCTAGCTTTGTTCACAAGTATGTGTGGTAGTTAACCACTAAGACATGATGTTTCATTTTTATGTTTTGCCACATTTCAAGTTTATTGTTTATGCTCCTCTCATGTTCAAGATCTTCTTCCTACATCATGATTATGCTCACCCCATTCTATATTGTTCTTATCTATCCTCTTACTGGGATTTTAGATCACCCCTTTTGATGTATATCCTCAGGTGGCTACATGTACTAAGGAGATGACAAGTGCTACTAAGAAGCTATAGATGGAGAGATTAAATGAATTTTTATGGTTGATATTGTACTTGTTATGTTTAGTTCTAGTTTTCCCAAGACACTAAACCTCTGGATCCTCCATGTGTAATAATATTATGCTGTTTATCTTTGAAATGATGTAATAGTAATGTAAGAAAAGGTCGGGTCGCTATAGTTGGTATCAAAGGAAAGGTTTAGTTAATTTGGGAATTAGGATTAGTGAACCCTAAAGAAAACCTCTAACATGAGACTAAGTACAAATATGCACACAAGGATATTTACCTAGGGATCCCATATGTTATGTTTTGGTATAATTTTTTTAAAGGATAAGTTATTCATGACTTGTTTACTTATGTTTTGTTCTAACCTTTTCTATTTTAGAAAATGGTGGGAACCAGGAGAAATCAGGCCAACAACTCTTGCGAAGGCCAATGCAACGATTGCCCAAACGACATCCCCAATGATTTTGGAGGTGGAGTTCAAAACTTCATGGAAATGCTTACCCAATTATCCCGGGTTATGAATAATAACCATAATAATGGGGAACATCCTCCTTCACCAAAGAGGGAGCAGCTAGCTATCGAATGTTTTATGCGGCAACGACCACCGACGTTTTGTGGATCTTCTGATCTACTAGTTGCGGAACAGTGGGTCAACTCCATGCAGAAGATCTTTTCTGTTATTCACTGTTCAGAGATGGAGAAGGTGACTCTAGCCGTTTATCGTCTAGATGGAGAAGCTGATCAATGGTGGGCTTTGATTAAGAACACCAAGACAAGGGATGAAATTGAAGAGATGGAATGGGAAGACTTTAAGATAATGTTTCTTAATAAGTACTTCCCACGAACTCTTCACACGAAGATGGAGAGAGAATTCATAGAGCTCAAGCAAAAAGAAGGAGAATCGGTCACAACCTATGAAGCAAATTTCACAAGGCTCACAAGGTATGCTTCGGGTTTTTTTGTCAACAATGATAGCAAAATTGATAGATTCTTTAGTGGATTAAAACCACATCTTTGAAAAGCTCTTGCAATTCGAGACTTTGGGAGTTATGAAGAAGTTGTTCGGTGTGCTCTCAAGGTGGAGATGGAGTTTGGAGAATGGTCCCATGGCTATGTTGATAAGAAAATAAAGATGGAGTTTCAAGCTGGTGGATCTAGTGATAAATATGGGAAGAAAACACAACGACCCACTTGCCAAAAATGTGGGAAGTTGCACAATGGGAACTGCCTCAAAGGGACGGGGAAATGCTTCAAGTGTGGGAAAGAAGGACACCTAGCTCATGAGTGTCAAAGAGACATGAAAAGGAAGGATAATGTAGCCGATGAAAGGAGAGAACCACTCATGGTTCAATGCTACAACTGTAAGGAGCTAGCGCACTATTAAAACCAGTGCACTAAACCTCAAGCTCTCGAGGGTAATCAGCGCCAACAACCAGCAAAGCGAAAGGAACAAGGGAAGAATTATGCCATCACTACTGCGGAGGTGGAACATGATAATGAAGTCGTACAAGGTACACTTCCTATTCACTCAAGAATGGAAAAAGTCTTATTTGATTCTGGTTCTATGCATTCCTTTATATCTTGCAAGTTTGCTAGAACTATAGAATCGAAGCCCCGAAACCTTGAAGTAGAGATATCTGTAAAAACACCAAGTGGTGCAATAATTACAACCCAAGTATTTTATTCTTCTCCTGTTGACGTATGTGGGAAGATTCTTCCAGAAAATCTCGTAATACTTCCCTTGGTGGAATTCGACGCTATAATGGGAATGGATTGGCTCTCAATATATAGAGCACATATCAACTGTCGGGAAAAGGAAATATATTTTCATATTCTGAACCATCCCATGCTCCTCTACAAATTCAAGGAAGATCATGGATCTCCTTTGAGAAATCCTTCAATGGTGTGGGTGATGATTCCCTATGAAGAAGCATACCTCGCCCAAATGTTTGAGTCGAAGGAAAGTTCCAACCTTGAGGAAATGCTCATCATAAGGGAATACGACGATGTATTTCCCGAAGAGTTACCCGGAATTCTCCCGGATCATGAGGTAGAGTTCTCAATTGAACTCATATCCGGAGCTACTCCTATCTCGAAGTGCCCCTATAGGATGGATCCTATCGAACTGGAGGAGTTAAAGAAGCTGCTGCAAGAGCATCTGGACAAAGGCTTCATACGCCCTAGTGCATCACCTTGGGGTGCGCCAGTGCTCTTTGTGAAGAAGAAGGATGGAACCATGAAGTTGTGTATCGATTATCGGGAACTCAACAAGATCACCATAATGAACAAATATCCTCTCCCAAGGATTGATGACTTGTTCGATCAGTTAAGAGGAGCTCAATACTTCTCAAAGGTGGATCTTCGTTCTGGATATCATCAAGTAAAGGTGAAGAAGGAAGATATTCAGAAGACTGCCTTCCGTACAAGGTATGGGAACTATGAGTTTTTGGTGATGCCCTTCGGACTTACTAATGCCCCTGAAATCTTCATAGATTTGATGAATAGAGTCTTTAGACATTACCTCGACAAATTTGTGGTGGTGTTTATTGATGATATTCTCATTTACTCCAAGAGTAAGTAGGAACATGAAGAACATCTAAGACTTGTGTTGGCGACATTGAGAAAGGAGAAGTTGTACTCCAAGTTCAGAAAGTGTGACTTTTGGATGAATCAAGTCACGATCTTGGGACATGTGATCAAAAGCGAGGGAATTCCTGTGGACCCTTCAAAGACAAAGACGATTGAATAATGGCCTAGGCCCTCTAGTGTCATAGAAATCCGTAGTTTTCATGGATAATCTGGGTACTACCGACGTTTTGTGAGAAACTTCTCACGATTGTCAAGCCCACTAACTAAGTTAACAAGGAAAGGGGTAAAGTATGTCTGGATAGATGAATGTGAGGGAAGCTTCAAGGAGCTAAAGAAAAGGCTAATCACTGCACCTGTACTCACACTACCGAAAAGTGGAGAAAGTTTTGTGATATATAGTGATGCTTCAAAGAAAGGCTTGTGTTGTGTACTCATGCAAAATGATAATGTGATAGCCTACGCCTATTGACAGTCGAAGATCCATGAGCAGAACTACCCAACGCATGATCTAGAGCTGGCAGCCGTGATTTTTGCCTTGAAAATCTGGCGGCACTACCTTTATGGTGATAAGTGTGACATATACACCGACCACAAGAGCCTAAAGTATAAATTCACACAAAAGGAGCTCAACATGCGTCAAAGGAGATGGTTAGATCTAATAAAGGATTACGATTTCTCTATTCACTATCATCCTGGAAAGGCGAACAAGGTAGCTGATGCTTTAAGCAGGAAAGAACCTGCTACTCTATCCATGTTGAGGATTGAGAAAGACCCTATCTTCTTGGATATGCAAAGGATGGATTTGGGAATCATAAGGGCAGGGGATACATCCTACCTTGCCCAAATGATTGGGCAACCATCCATCCAACAGAAGATTAAGGAAGCACAAAGGGATGATGTGGATATACAAAAAAGGGTGAATGCAGTAAAGGAAGGGAATTTGCAGGAGTTCTATATCGACGATGATGGTGTGATTCAGTTTGGAACACGGCTTTGTGTGCCTTCATCACCCAGAAAAAAGAAGGAGCTATTGGATAATGCACACAGCTCAACTTTCTCTATTCATCCTGGAAGTACCAAGATGTATCGTGATCTCCGAGAACACTTCTGGTGGGATAACATGAAGAAGGAGATTGCGGAATATATATCAAGTTGCTTGGTGTGTCAGCAAGTTAAAGCTGAGCGGAAAAAGTCTAAAGTTATGATGCATCCATTTCCTATACCCATGTGGAAATGGGAAAATGTCACTATGGACTTTGTCATGGGTCTCCCGAAAATGTCAAGAGGAAATAATGCGATATGGGTTGTGGTTGACCGACTCACCAAGACTGCCCATTTTATCGCTATTCGGGAATACCTCTCACTTGAACAACTTGCAAGGATATATGTGAAGGATGTAGTGAGATTGCATGGTGTTCCACTCTCGATTGTCTCTGACCGTGATGCAAGGTTCACATCTAAATTCTGAAGGAGCCTTCTACATGATTTGAGTACTGAATTAAATTTTAGCACGGCCTATCACCCCCAAACTGATGGCCAGTCTGAAAGGACTATTCAGACACTTGAAGATATGCTAATATCCTGCTCTCTTGAATTCAAAGGTGTTTGGGATCAGCATCTCCCATTGGTTGAGTTCTCATCCAACAATAGCTTCCACTCGAGTATTCAGATGGCTCCGTATGAAGCTCTTTATGGGAAGCGATGTAGAACTCCAACCTGTTAGGATGAAGTTGGATAACGAAAGCTACTTAGTCCCGATATTGTTCAAGAGATGACAGAGAAGGTTCAAGTCATCCAGAAACATATCAAAGCTGCTCAAAGTCGGCAAAAGATCTATGCTGACAATCGTCGAAGGGACTTGGAGTTCGACATTGGAGATAAAGTCTTCCTTCGAATATCTCCATGGAAGAGAGTCATGCGATTCGGGAAGAAAGGGAAGCTAAGCCTAAGGTACATTGGCCCCTTTGAGATCCTTGATCGTATAGGAGTCGTGGCCTATCGTCAGGCACTTCCACCGAATATGGCTCTAGTTCATGATGTGTTTCACGTATCACTACTAAGGAAGTACATTCCAGACCCCTCACATGTACTAAACTCAGATGTGGTACTATTGGAAGATGATCTCTCATATGAGGAGCAGCCGGTAAAAATTCTGGACCGAAGTGATAAAGTTCTACGCAACAAGACAACTCGCCTTGTCAAAGTGTTGTGGAGGAACCAAAAGTTTGAGGAAGCAACATGGGAACCGGAAGAGGCAATGAAG
The DNA here is from genome assembly GCA_963277665.1 of Viscum album. Classification (NCBI taxonomy): domain Eukaryota; kingdom Viridiplantae; phylum Streptophyta; class Magnoliopsida; order Santalales; family Viscaceae; genus Viscum; species Viscum album. The sequence goes on along the minus strand of OY728127.1, from coordinate 36,172,304 downwards.
GAGAAGTACCCTCACCTTTTTGTGTAAAGTGAAATTTCGGGGGCAGAATTTCTTAAGGGGGGAAGAATGTAACGACCCAAAGTTTTTCAATGAAAAATTACCTTCTTATATCTATGTCATAAAAACACAAAATAATGAACTAATATGTGATAAGTGACCTTTAAACATAATTTTGTCTCCCCTATGTTTGGAATTTTAAAAATCCAGCACACATGGTTGTGCTCAAGATAGTTTTTGGTGTCTAATGAAACAAAAATAATTTTTGGTGAATAGTAACCTACCCTTATGAATAGTAACCTACCCTTATGAATAGTAATATGACCCTTATGAATAGTAAATAAGAGTAACATTACCTATGAATAATAAAATAAAATTTAGACATCATAGAAAGTGATAATTTGACCTTAGTAAACGTTTTTTTGTAGTTTATAAGTCGTAAATAATTAATTATAATTAATTAATTAATTTAAAAGAATATTTATTCCCCTGGTATGTATTCATATAGTATTGAATCAATGTCTAATAGTTTTTAGATAATTTTATAAGACCCTACGTAATTTTTGAAAGAACTATAAAATCAGTTTTAATCTTAAAAACTGTTTTTTTAAGTAAATTATGATTTTATTTAAATATTAAATTAATAATACATAGAAAATTATTTTTGAAAAATGAACTTCATTTTTGGATTCTACACGTCGAAAAATGGTTGGGGTAAATTTTTGGGATTTTTCTGAGGTACTTGAATTTTTGATGAATAGTGGAATCCGATAATTCACAATAAAAGCTAAATAATGTATCAATTGAGTCATTGCTGATGTTCTGCTGATGTAAGCCCACTTGGTTCGGGATTACATTATAAAATTACTATTATTGGTCATCCAAGACTCACTATTCCTTGTCTTTTGTGGAATTAATAAACTAATCAATTTTATATTAAGGAAACCCCTCTCCCCTCCACTATAAAAGCTACCCTTCACTCCCTCTTTTCCTCACACCTCTCAAGCTCCAAGCCTTCTCTAAATTATGCCCAAACACCTTCCCTAGCTCATACCCCACGTCCGAAATCTGTTCGTCTCATCAAAATACCAAGCCTAGCTTCCTTAAAGAGGATCTCAAGAGAAGGATTCTAAAGGTAATTTCTCTCTCTCTTCTCCTTTAATTTCCTTTCAAGTTCAAGTTCCTTTCTTGATCTCTCCCTACTTATATTCATACAAATTGTTTTGTAAATCCAGTATTATACATATACTATAGTCTTATGATTCTAATGGTATATTATATCACCCCACACCCTTTCCCTCTTCCTTTTATTTTATTAAAGAGAACGTTGTTCATGTGGTGATAATTTATCACCTTCAAAAACAACATGCTCTCTTCTTCCATTTCTACCTTCAATCTGGTCATGAAACCATTTTTATGGTTGAACCAGAATATTTTATATGTATAATGTTCTATTTTAAGTTCTGGAAATAACCTATGGCCTTATTACTAAGATAAATGTTAAAACAAGATCGTTGTGATCCAAAAACCGCTCAAATTAACCCAAATAACCATCATTAAATTTTTATCTAATGATTCGTCCACTTGGATCTAGTATAACTCATTATAAAATCATTCAATATTCTGTAATATCATTAATAACATGTAATATCAGTTCTGGGTGTTTACCCATGATCTACCTAAGCATCAATTTAAGAATACAAGTGGACCGCTCAAGAAAACCATAAAAATGAACATCCCCGATCAATGTTTTTAAACTCTATAAGTCATCCAAAGGAACATAATATGAAATAATGAAACCAGAATGAACCCTATTAATGTATAAAAGGTTCTGGAATTTCTAATTAATGAATATAATGTCATTATACAGGACATTAAAGAGAAGGAGGCATTCGAGTACAAGGTAAGGGGAAATCTCGAACCCAATTTTCTTCCTTCGGGTTCTCCCTCTTTCACTCCATTTTTGATATGGTTACCCCTCAAAGATCATTTTTTCATCATTTCCTTTACTTTTCTGGGATATACATGTTTTTCATTGGTTTTTATGTTCATCAAATTTTTTTCCAAAAGAACTCTTCTTTCAAGATCTCACCTTTTACCTCTCATTCAAGGTTGATGGTTCTTATATCAAGTTTGTTGTTCCCTCTCTTTTGGGAACCCAAAGCTTATGAATGTGTTATTATGAGATGAAACCCATTCCTTTCCATGGGTTATTGATGTACATGTTTGATATGTGTTCTATGTGGCAAGCATGATAATGATAATGTTATGATGTGACGGGTGCGCCAGGAATTATATAGCGCAATATGAATGTTTAAATGTGATGGGTGCGCCCGGAATTATATAGCGCTCCAATGCATTGGGTAAAGTGATGAATCTCATGAGTAAATGTGAAATGATGCGTGAACATGATGCTAGCTTTGTTCACAAGTATGTGTGGTAGTTAACCACTAAGACATGATGCTTCATTTTTATGCTTTGCCACATTTCAAGTTCATTGTTTATGCTCCTCTCATGTTCAAGATCTTCTTCCTATGTCATGATTATGCTCACCCCATGCTATATTGTTCTTATGTATCCTCTTACTGGGCTTTTAGCTCACCCCTTTTGATGTATATCCTCAGGTGGCTACATGTACTAAGGAGAGGACAAGTGCTACTAAGAAGCTATAGATGGAGAGATTAAATGAATTTTTATGGTTGATGTTGTACTTGTTATGTGTAGTCCTAGTTTTCCAAAGACACTAAACCTCTAGATACTCCATGTGTAATACTATTATGTTGTTTATCTTTGAAATTATGTAATAGTAATGCAAGAAAAGGTCGGGTCGTTATAAATCGTACCCGAATGGCTAGCTAGGGTTGTGGGTGCCCACTATCTCAAGTCCTAAGCCATCGAAGGGCAAGAGGAAGCAAAAGGGGGATAGTGCTTCAACCAGGCCATGCAAGGTTCTTCACAACCCTACCATTCACATGCTTTCGGGGAAGATTTTAACGGACAGAGGTGTATCCTCTCATGCCCTCGAAGCTACCCGGAGAGAGTTGATTATTCCCGTGGATGCTGCCTTCCCGATGGCCTGGGGTCAATGGGACAAATTCAAAGGCTAGTCATCCTTTCGCAGTCAGTACCCCATTCTCTGTGGAAATATCTCTAGGAATCAGAAGTGGAATTTGATGGGTTGGGATACATATCTTCTCTCGTTGACATTCTTTATGATGCAGACTCGGAGAGGGACAAGCGGTATCTCCGAGACCTCGAGGCCTACGTTCATGCACGTCAGGGTTATGCAGTGTTGACTCATCGAGTCCAGACCATGCTATGATTGGTGACTGATGAGGATGAGGAATAGAGTAATCACTCTTTAGGGGGTGGTGATCTCGGTGGTTCCCCCACTACGGCCGAGGCATGCGAATTCCCCCCTTCCCATGAGGTCCCACCCACAGGTAGCTCCATATAGTTCTAGGGCGGCGGTGAGATCCGGAAAACAAACATGACCATTGGCACCCCCACCAGCCCCTGTCGCTGCCCGACCCTCTCAGGCTGATCCCCCCTGGCTAGTTGTTCCTGTTACCATCGCATTTTCGGATGCATGGAGGATTTGGGATGACCTGAGGATCAGCGGATCGGATGAAGAGGTTTGGGAGTTACTCCAAACAGGCCCTCTTGAGCTTCTGGGTATTGGGACGATCTTTGCTCCACCCCACTTGCTACTAGAAGAGGATCTGGAAGAAATATTCGCCTCATTGAACGAGTTGGACGCATACGTTCATTCACTCCGGAACCGGCTTTATGGGTCTACTCGAGTGTTCATGATGATAAGACATCCTGAATCATCCGATCTCGAAGAATAGGTTGTCCTATTCATCTATTCCGGCTTTCCCTCCTCCTTTAATGTGAAGGTTCTAAAGTTTATTCCCTTTATGCAGGGTGTCGAGGAATCCTACTGGGCAATTCCTTCCCCGGAGTATACTCCCCATGGTACCGCAGCAGGAGAACACACGCTTTCGCCTACATGGATCATCAAGGAGGGGTCTCCTGGTGTAGCTGAGCTCATGGAAGCGACCATCGCGGATCCAACTAGGGCCTTTCCTCCTCCAACTCCTCTCAGTATTCTGAGCAAAGAACTATCCCCTGGGCAGATCTAAAGACGTCAGCAGGCGTACCGTTTATCGGACCGGCTTAGACAGGGGACGTCGGGTAATCATGACTTCCAGTTTTCTCAATTTCCAACTCGTATATTCTGATTCTACCAGTTATTAACTATTTTGGCGCATGGTGTAGGGCCACTCGGAGACCCGGTCATGGCTACCCCTGCGGTCGTATCTTCTACCTTCTTATAATCTGAGAGATCACCTGCATCCACACTTGGGCATGACGAGATGGTGGGTCCTGATATAAGGGCTAGTGATATGGATGCTCTACTTATGCCTTCATCAATCAGAGATATGTTAGAGGAGGAACAGCTAGAATTCGAGACTCCCACTGACCATACGGCCTTTATAATCGCGGGGGAGGACGGGGTACCCATAATTACCGAAGAGGCCCCAAATCTGACGGGGCCAGCTGCCTCAGACCCAATGGATCCTGTGGAGATAGAGGAAGAGCCTTCCATCATGCCAGTTGTCAGAAACCCAGAGTGGGCCATTATTTTGTTTACTAGGGGAGTGATTTCCCTGGGCTTGATCTCCGTAGCCGACCTCTTGGGGACAGCTTTGAGAGCTGCTAGCCTTGCGTATGGCCTTAGGTCCTGGACACCTCAGGGGGTTCCCAAGACTCCTTTGCATCTTGAAGAAGTAGTGTCTTCCTTGAGTGGCCGCGGCGGCTCAGATCTTAAGGATACCGACGCCTTGATGATCATGGGTTAGTTTCTCAATCTCTTGCCACTTACTCTTTCCTATTCCCTTTTCTGATTAGGGATACTTATCTCTCTTATCGACTCTCGGGCTTTAGGACCATGACCTTTGGCGTTGGAGATTGTGTCGTCGGATCTGATCATGCCTGTGACCACAACCGTCGGGGGCGAAGTTGCCACGGTGCCAGAGCTTGCGGGTGAAGCCACATCGGGTCCCTCCTTGGTGACGTTCATCCCTGAATATGTATCTTCATCCGGGAGTGATTCCAAGCCTGATCAGCATGTCCATTCCAGTCTTTTACCTTCTCGCCAAACGACTTGGGAGAAAATTCGGATGTTGATTTATCTGACGCCCTTGGCCGAGATGCCGACCAAATTACTAAAGCTGTGCAATCTATTTATGCTGCTGGGATTTGACAGCTTTGACTACCATGGTATTTATGATATATTCAAGAAGGTGTTTGCTGACTGGGAAAGACTGGGTGGTTTCGAATTTCTCCTTTCTACTTCTCAATCTGAATCCTACCTTTCCATGACCCGACAGCTTTTCCTAATAGAGGCTCACGATCATGTCGGGGTAGTTGCGAGACTCCAGGGAGAAGTCATTGTGCAGAGTTCTCGAATGGAGGTGTTGGGGAATGATATATAGTGTCTGTAGTAAGAAGAGACTCATGTCACCTCCATAATTGAAGAAGGGGAGCGGCGGATGGATGAGAAGATGAAGGTGAGCTCAAAGGCGGCCCAAGAGGCGGAAGTGTTGCGGGATGTGGTGAAGTTGAGATAGCCTTACTGAAAAATATCTATCAAGCAATTGAGGATTTTCATCAGTGCCTTATACAACTTTGTGAATCCACTGAAACCCTCCTGTGATAACCTTTCATGACAGAGGAGGCTCTGGATTTTGGATTCCCTTCTTACCAAATTTTTTATGTAACAAAGAAATGTTTCCATAGCGCTCCTATTGTCTTCTCCTGTGACATGAATTATTTGTCGTGATTACTGTATATGTTAATTAACCAAACTTAGAATAATCAAGGTTTGTGACAATTGAAAAAAAATAAAAACGAGCTCTACTTTTTCCTGGATCATGGGATCTAGCGATCATCGTTTGACTATTTCTAGGGTTTTGTAGAAAAAAACCCACAAACTTTTTGTCTTTTCTTTTAATACACTAATTTTTCTTGGGCCCATTTGGTGTGGACCTAGGCGGTATGGCTCAGATTTTCCTTAGGTCCCCCTTCTCGGGTTTTCGGCCTAACGGGTTTTGCGCCCCTTTTGGTGAGCAGTTTAAAGTCCTACTGACAAGACTATCATTACTGATGTTTTAGGTCGAACAACTTTGACCAGATATAGTGGAGAGAGTGCCCCAATGAGATTTGGTTGATTAAAATATGTCTCTATATCCTTCAAACGCATGTGGGGGGAATGTGTGTTTAGATTTGAACGACATGCAGGGAATGTCTCAAGGCATGGGAGTCGTATCAGAGTGCAGACGTAGGAAGAGAATCACCTAAGGAAATATTGCCTTTGGTAGATGGGCCAGGGGAGATCAATATGAAGATCCACTAAGGGCATGGTATGTATAGTCATGCAAAGGTGTACTTAAGTCAATGAAACTCCATTTCTGATGGCCTGAGGACTTCATGGAAGTCCGGATTATGGAAAACACCATGGGTGGCTTGGGGAATTATGAAAACCACCAGGGGTGTCTTGGAAAGGGTGTGTGACGTCTGAAAGGTTTTGAGAACATCTGTATCAATCAGGAGTGTGGAAGAAAGGTCCATGTCCTACACATTTATCTAGAATAAAGGATGGTTGGAGCTTGGCGCAGTTTAAAGTCATGCAGCTGGGACATCATCTAGAATAGAACGGCTTCTCCTAGTTCTCGGTAATCTTGTCAGAGACATTCCGCCATATTCAGGCATGGTTGTGAAAGAGTCTAGTAAACTGTATCTCAGAGGGTTTTTTAATACCGAGATGGACATGGGGGCTCAGGGGCCAAGAGGCATATGGAAAGAATCATTGCCTAAGGAAATATTTCCTTTGGTAGACGGGCCAGGGGAGATCAATATGCAGAGCTGCTAAGGGAATGGTATGCATAGTCATGCAAAGGTGTCCTTGGGTCAATGATTTCATTCTCCCGATAGCCGATAAACTTTAGGGAAGTTGAGATTCAGGACCACTAGGTGTGGCTTATGAGAGTTCGGATTTTTCTGAGTACAGAGTATGGTTTATGAAGAGAGGGTGCCTAGATAAGGGGGAAAAATCTAGGCTAAATTTCCCGAGAATGGGTAAAGTCATTCCTTCTCACGCTGGTGTGAGATAGTGGTTTGTGCAAGTCTGACCCATGCACTGAGGGATAGAGAAAAGCCTTCGTTCCTTACTAAACCCATGACAGGTTTGAATGTGCAGTTTAACGTCATGTGGTAAAGATAGTGAGCATTATTAAAGGATGTTGTGCAGTTTAACGTCATGCAGCTAGGATAGGGGGCATTTTTAAACGAGTAAAAATGTTTGTAGTTGGAGTCATTTCCATGAATGTTTAATGCTTGGTCTTTGAAGCTTTATGCCAAGCGGCCAAGATGTTCTATGCAGTTTAATGTCATGTGGTAAGGACGTAGTTGAAAAGGTCAATCTTGATCAGAATGTAACTGGGCTTGAACATCTCGGCATTCCCAAGACAATGATAGGGGTTGATTAGTGTAAATAGTGGTTCTGGGGCTTCTTGGATCAGGAGAAATAATATGGGGTCTCTGAGGCCGGTAAGCGTATGGAGCTTGGAAGAGTATCACCCGAGGAAATATTTCCATTGTTATATGGGCCAGGGGCTATCAATATGCAGAGCCGCTAAGGGCATGGTATGAATAGTCACACAAAGGTGTCCATGGGTTGATAACTTTACACTTCCGATGTTCATGAATGGTTATGAGGATCCACGATTGTTCGGGCCACGAAGTCTGTAATTTGGTAAGAAAATATCTGGATATGTCGGTCATATTCGGCCCTGGTTGATGTTAAAGCTTAGAGAACTCCCTGCGCTGATTTATCTTGCATGTGTGGGTATACCTTCACTCCATGCAGTTTAACGTCATGTGGTAAGGATGAAGTACTCATAGTTTATAAGTCATAGAGCTCGGACCATTGGGTGGATATTGATGCAGTCACTCGAAGGATAACTGAGTTATCATGCTCTGATATACTCTGAACAGGGTGGGGGATGGAGGTTGTAAACTGTAACTCTGAGGTTTCCTGGATCAGGAGATGTGGTGTGGGGGCTCTGAGTCCGGTAAGCGTATAGATCTAGGAAGAGTATCGCCCGAGGAAATCTTTCCTTTGGTAGATGGGCCAGGGTCTATCAATATGAAGATCCACTTAGGTCATGGTATGCATAGTCATGCAAAGGTGTCCTCGGTTCAATGACTTTCCACTTCTGATGGCCATGAATGATTATGAAAATCTGAGATTGCTCATAGTACAGAGTTCAACATGCGGGTATAATGGTGTCCGAGCATATAAGAAACATCTTCACCGCAATTGTCCGTTGAGTCAAAGTATCCTAGCTCTTGTTTGATGTTTGTAGATGCAGGTCATCATGTGGACCACGGGCGGATACATAGGATAACCAGATAGGGATACCCTGGAAATGTTTGGATGTGAAAAGGGGGGAAAATTTGAAAACCACTGCGCCATAAATTTCCAGATCGGGAGATATGATACGGGGGCTCTGAGGTGGGAAAGTGTATAGAGCTAGGAAGAGTATCGCCTGAGGAAATATTGCCTTTGGTAGATGGGCCAGGGGATATCAATAGGCAGAGCTGCTAAGGGCAGGGTATGCATAGTCATGAAAAGGTGTCCACGAGTTGATGACTTTCCACTTCTGATGTCCATGAATGGTTATGAAGATCCATAATTATCCGGGTCGTGGAGTCTGATGTATGGGGAGGATGCATCCAAATGCACAGGGAGTATTCCCATCTTGTTTTGCCACATGTCTTGGTAGGGCTGCGATGAAGTTCTTGCAGTTTTAACGTCATGCAGTGAGGACGACTTCCGTGCAGTTTAACGTCATGCGGTAAGGACGACTTCCGTGCAGTTTAACGTCATGTGGTGAGGACGAGGAATGCACCCCTTCTAGGTCTGGTCTATACATGGGGGAAGAGGGAATTTTTTATTTTTTTTAATCTTCATTCAGGAATGGCCGGGCCAGGATGTGAAACCCTGACGTCACTAAACATCCTGTGAGGGAAGGAATCAAGCCACGCGTAGTTCCCTGAAGGAGGTACACCCCACGCAGGGTTTGTCCGTACATGGGGGAAAGGGAATTTTTGACTTTCATTTGGGGAGGGCTGAGCTAGGGTGAGGCACCCTGGAGTCACTACGTATCCTGCGAGGGCAGAAATCAAGCCTCACGTAGTTCTCTGAAGTCCGTGCAGTTTAACGTCGTGTGGTGAGGACGAAATATACACCCCGTGCAGGTCCGGTCTGTACACGGGGGGAGATAGATTTTTTTGAATGGATAGGCCAGTATGGGGAACCCTGGCATCACTACGTATCCTGTGAGGGTAGGAATCAAGCCTCACGTAGTTCTTTTGGGGAATACACCCCATGTGGGTCTGGTCCGTATGGGGGAGGGGGTAATTTTTGGATTCATTTGAGGTGGTAGGGCCAGGGTGTGAAATTCTGGCGTCACTACGTATCCTGTGAGGGTAGGAATAAATCCTCACACAGTTCTCTGAAAGACAATACACCCCGTGTAGGTTTAGTCCATACACGGGGGAAGAAGGGGCATTTTTTATCCCTATCCATGCAGTTTAACGTCGTGCGGCAAGGATGAGGAATACACCCCGTGCAGGGCTAGTCCGTACACAAGGAGAGAGGGAATTTTTAACTTTTATTTGGGGGTGGATGGGCTAGGATGGGGAACCTTGGAGTTTCTACATATCCTTTGAAGACAGGAATCAAGCCGTACATAGTTCTCTGAAAGAAGTACACCCCGTGCAGGGCTGGTATGTACACAGGGGAAGGGGACATTTTTTAACTTTTATTCGGGCGTGGCTAGGCCAGGACAGGGGATCTCGTCGTCACTATGTATCATGCGAGGGAAGGAATCAAGCCTCACATAGTTCTCTTTGGAGTACATCCCGTGCAGGTCTGGTCCATACACGGGGGAAAGGGGCATTTTTAAAACTTCTTATCTGTGCAGTTTAACGTCGTGCGGTAAGGACGAGGGATACACCCCGTGCAGGTCTGGCCCATATACGGGGGAAAGGGCATTTTTAACTTTTATTTGGGGGTGACTGGGATAGGATAGGGGATCCTGGCGTCGCTATGTATCCTATGAGGGCAGGAATCAAGCCTCACGTAGTTCTCTTTAGAGTACACCCCGTGCAGGTCTGGTCCATACATGAGGGAAATTGGCATTTTTAAAAATTCTTATCCATGCAGTTTAACGTTGTACGGTAAGGACGAGGGATACACCCCATGCAGTTATGGCCCATATAAGGGGGAAAGGGAATTTTTAACTTTTATTCGGGGGTGGCTGGGCCAGGATGGGGAACCCTGGCGTCGCTACGTATCCCGTGAGGGCAGGTTTCAAGTCATACATAGTTATCTGAAATCCATGCAGTTTAACATCGTGTGGTGAGGAAGAAATACTCTTAGTTTAGGGTCATAGAGTTTGGACCATTGGTTTCTTGGAAGTTTAATGTGCTTCAGCTCGGACGATAACAGCTTTTAGTTATTATGTGAAATACTTCTTCAGGAATCTCGCATTTGTAGGAGCGGTGGTGAACTGCCCATCCATTGAGATCAGGGAATATGCTCCGTTGGAGTAGACCTTGTGTATAACATATGGTCCCTCCCAGTTGGGATCTATCTTTGGAGGCTTCTTTCTGGGTATCATTGGGGTTCTGAGGACCAACACCAATTCTCCATCCAAGAAAGACCGAAGACGGACCTTTTTATTGAAGGCTCATGCAATTCGGTTCTAATATACTTCCATATGGTGAAAAGTGTGCAACCGCTTCTCGTATAGCTGTTCCAATTCACCTAGCCACTTTTCTGATTGCTCATCGTTGGATAGTTGATCACAAATGGCAACGCATAGCGAGGATAATTGGAGCTCGATGGGCAGGACTGCTTCTGTTCCGTATACTAATGAGTGTGGAGTAGCCCGAGTAGCAGTGCAGATTGTAGTTCGATAATCCCACAATGCATAGAGGAGTCTATCTGGCCATGACTTCTTGTCTTTTTCCACCATTTTCTGGAAAATGTTGGACAGGGTCTTGTTGAAAGCCTCTATCTGTCTGTTGGTCATAGCATGGTAGCGGGATGAGTGGTTAGCCTTGATACCATATTCTTGGTATAGTTTCTCCAATTCAGCAGAGTAGAAGTTGGTACTGTTATATGTCAGTATGGTATGAGGGACACCAAATCTAGTGATGATATTGGTCCTCACAAAGCTGAAAATGTTTCTTACCCCGACTTCCTTAAGGGGTACAGCTTCTGCCCATTTGGAAAAGAAGTCGGTTGTCGTGAGGATATACATCAGTTGTTTGGCTATGGCGGGAGGATATGGTCCCACAACATTCATTCCCTAGACAGAAAATGTCCAGGAGTACTTGTCCTGATAAAGTAACTCTGAGGGGTTGGTGTATAAAGTTGTCATGAATTTGGCATGAGTGGAATTTTGCAGTAAAGCGCTCGCATTCTCGTACCACTGTGGGATAATAGTACCCAAGAATTTGAACCTGATGGGAAAGCTTGGACCCTAACTCATGTGCTCCACATACTCCAGCATGCACTTCAGTCATGATGGCAGAGGTTTCTTCTCCATCAATGCATCTGAGGAGGATTCCATCGAGGCCTCGTTTGTAGAGGACCTCTTGCTGACCCGTGCTACCATATAGGACAAAGTTGATTTCCCTTCTCCATATTTTCTCTCATTCATCCCTATCTGATGGAAGTTATCCCCTTTGAAGGTAGTTTTCAATGGGGGTCATCCACCCGATGGCGGGAGCATATGGCTCAGAGGCAGGACTGACTTCGTGGATTTCCTCCATCTTAGTCTGGAAAAATGGAAAGACTATTATACGGTGAGAAATACTGATAATTGTTTCATCCCGGTCTGGGTCAGCTAGGGTTGTGTCCGCATTAGCTAATGTGTCAGCCTGGGCATTCTGAGACCAGGGAATATAGGTCAATGTTGGTTCTGTGGAGAATTCCGCCAGTAACCCTCGGACATGGTCAAACAGAGGAATCAGCTCCTCCTTTTTAATATCATAGTCACCATTGACCTTCTTGATGACCAGTTCTAAGTCACATTTTACCTTAAGGTGTTGTACTTGTTCCCGGAGTGCGAGCTCCAGGCCTGCAATGAGGGCTTCATACTCTGCCTCATTGTTCATGCATCCTTCTAACAAGAGGAAGGAATATGGAAAGACTGCCTTTTTTGGGGACATGAGTATTATCCCCAAGACCACCTTGTTAAATTTGGTATCTTCCATCCTTTTCTAGGTTGGGCTTCTGGATGCGCCTTCGAAGTACATTTCCCATGTTGGGAGCTCCTCTTGAACCGTGAAGATGTCTTCATCTGGTAGCTCGGCGTTCGGTGCGGCGATCCCTGTTGAAGGGTGCTCCACCAGAAAATCTGCTAATTCTTAGCCTTTAATGGCCTTCTGAGGCACAAAACAGATGTCAAACTGTTGCAGGATGACTTCCCATCGGTATAGGCGCCCGGTCAGCATCGAGCGGTTGAGGATGTAATTGAGCGGGTTACTACGTGAGACAAAATGGACTTCATGATGCTGCAGATAATGTCACAACTTTTTAACTGTGAAGACCAAGGCCAAACAACTCTTCTTGATGTTTGAATATCGAGTCTCAGTATCAATCATGGTCGGGTTGAGGTAATAGATTCTGTGTTCACTGTCGGTGTCATTCTTTTGTGCGAGGAAGGCTCCCAGCGACCGCTCAAGGGCCGTCATATATAGGATGAGAGGTCTTCCTTCAACCGGGGGCTTGAGCACTGACGGGATTAAGAGTTACCTCTTTAGGCTGTCGAATGCCTCTTGGAAGTCATCTGTCCATTTGTACGTGACTCCCTACTTCATTAACCTGGTAAATGGAAAACATTTGCCTACCAGGTTGGCTATGAATCACCTGATATAGGCCAAGTGCCCTTGGAATCCCCTCAACTCCGTGAGATTGCGGGGAGGTGGCAGGCCGAGGATAGCCTTTGTCTTTTCAGGGTCAACTTTGATGCCACGATGGCATACAACGAAGCCAAGGAATTTCCCTAAGGTAACCCTGAAGGCACATTTCAAGGGGTTCATCTTCAGGCTATGCTATCGAAGTTTGTTGAAGACAGTCTAAAGGTCTGACAGGTGATCTGAGCACTGTCTGGACTTAACCACAAAGTCATCCACGTAGCATTCAACGAATCTCCCAAGGAATGGTTTAAAGATATGATTCATGGCGTGATGATATGTGGTGCCAGCGTTCTTGAGACCAAAGGGAATGAATCTGTAACAGAATACTCATTGAGGGGCCCTGAAGGCAGTGGCTTCTTCGTCTTCTCAGGCAATCCTCATTTTATTATACCCAAAATAGACATCCATGAAGGACAGAGCCTCATACCTGGCCGTTGCATCGATTAATAACTCGGTGATCGGGATCAATAAATCATCTTTCAGACAATGCCGAATGAGATCTCTGAAATCAATGCAAAAGAAAATTTGAATGTTCTTTTTCTTTACAGGGATGATGTTGGCCAACCAGATAGGGTATTGGACCTCCCAAATGAAGCCTACTTTAATGAACTTATCGACTTCAGCCTCTATTTTGGAAGCATGTGATGGGTGTGTCCTTCTGGCGGCCTGTTTATAGACCTGGTGGTCTTCTGGCAGGCCTAGGTGATGCGTCTCCACTTCGGGATAAAGTCCCGGCATTTCCGTGTAATTCCTGGCAAAGACATCCTGATGTTGCCTTAAGAAAGTGGTATATACCTCGTGCTCCTCGGGGGACTTGGTTGCACTAAAAAGAGTGGGCCTCGGGTCTTCCTTGGTACCCAGGTTTATTTCCCTGAGATCATCCACCATGGTGGAGATACCTTCCTCAAATGTGGGAGGTGCATCCTTGAGATCTTCCTCCTCTTCTTCTCCCAAATCATCATCTTCTTGATTCGACGGGGGGAGAGATCTTGACTCGGGCTCCTGGGGGTCCGGAGGCTAGGAATTGTGGGCGTCCTCGCTCAAGTATTCGTTCCCAAATTAAGGGTTGGAGGACGTTCCCGCATTGTCACGCTCGGACGTTATGGCTGAAGTCATGAGGACAGCTAAGTGCATGTCCGAACTTGAACCCCTGCTCTCAACATGGTTGATGGGTAGTATGTAGTCTCCGCCAAGCTGTCTGAGGGGGTTTTAAAAAACCATTTCCAGACCATTTGGAGTGGGGATCCAGTCGACACCATAGGCCAAAGGCTTCTTCTTCTTTTTCTCGTAAAACCCGGCGTCAATGTAATGTGACTCAGAGAGATCGAAAGGGGCCTTGTCAGTGTGAAATGTCCCACTTTGTCCATTGACACAATACTTGATACACTGGTGGTAGGATAAAGGAATGGCCATGTTCTTATGGAGCCACGACCTTCCAAGTATGGAATTGAATGTTGTGTTCTGCCGGACCACCAGGAATTATGAGTAGGTCGCAAGGTCTCCAAAATGGGTCTTTAGATTGATTTTTCCCATTGGATTCTGTTCACGCTTGTCGTAAGTAACAGAGTTTTGGCTGAGGGTACTAGGTCATTCTCAATATAGCCTAGCTTACGGAGTGTTCGTAGGGGAAGGAGGTTAACTCTATAGCCGTTGTCAATAAGGACTTTATAGATATCAACATCATTTAGTGTGTCGGACACATATAGTGGTTTGATATGTCCTTGCACGATATAATCTTCGTCCTGATCAGTGAAATAAATCACCGCATTGCATTCAGTCGGGCCAGTCTTTGTTTGATAAATCTTGGACACACCTACCTCGGCTTGAAACTCCTGGGGGCTGAGCAACGCTTCTATAAGTGCCTCCCTGAGGTCGGCTGACAAACTCAAAGCATCCAGGATCGACAGTTTGGCTGGTACTGATTTCATCTGCTTAAAGATATCGTATTTCTATTCTAGTGGCCGATGATTCTCCGTTGGTAGGAGAGTTTTAACAGGAAGCTTGGTAGTTGGAATACGTGATGAGGAGGGACCGACTGCGTGGTCGGATTTCAACGGTGTTCCCACGTTTTCGGGATTCGGCCCAACCGGTTTGTTTGTGCGCACTATATGGATAGACACGTGTTCCTCCTCTGATGGGTACTGAAGAATGACGAGGGAAGAGTGGGTGATTTTGGAGGTGGAGGGATATTCTTTCTCCTGTTTATTCCATTGAAGGGCTATCCCACAGGTTTCCATGATATTGACGGTTTGGGCCGAGCTCCAACCATAGGGTTGGTTACGGCCACGACTGTGCCTCCCCTGGTATCCCCTACATCTTCGATTCCTTGTCCCGGCTCCTCGTGTTGGGAACTCGGGTTCATAACCATACCCCTCATCAGGGAACGATTCCATTAGATGGATGACGTTGATGGAACCAAAGATAAACTCATCATCCTGTGACAGGTCAACCTGGTCAGTTGTCCCTGATGGTGTCGTTTGGTGGTTTGGTTCCCTAGGCCCTAAGTTTGAGGACATAAAATCCGCTAGTGTCGGGGCTAACTTCAACCTTTTTGAGGACTGCTCCTCTTGCGCTTGCATCTTCCATTTTCGATCACGCCTGGATGACCGGCTTGTGGAGGGTTGTGAGGCCGATATTGTCGGTTGTGCGGCATCAGGGGCTATTGGCGGCAACACTGACTGCTGTAGTTGAGCTCAGAGTATGCCCTGGGCTCGATTGATAGTCTTCCGAGTCATCCAGTAATCAAACTTTTGTCCATTCTTTCTGGTGACTTCCTACCACCCCTCCCCTTTGTTGGAGTCAGTGATAGAAATATATGTCACATGTGATGGGGATGGTCCCAGCTCGACCTACCCAGAGTCTACCATCCTTTGCAGGAGGTCTTTGAAGACAAATCATTCCAGAATATTGTGTCCCAACATTCGATGGTAGGGACAGTAATATGTCTTGTCATCACGGCTGACTTCTTCGGGTTTCCTTGGCTCCGGGAGGTGGAGTAAGTTGCAATTCCTGGCGGTGATGAAGTAGATGCGGACTTGGTACTCTTGAAACGTGTATACTTTATGTATTTGTTCCTTAAACTGGTTCCTCTTCTACCCTTTCTGATCGTCCCACCTAGGCGGAGACAGCCGCTGATATACGGGGATCCCTTGACGATTTGGTGGAGGCCTAAGCGGTGGAGCAGGCACAGGGGCTGTCTTGAGCATGACAGAGGATGCTTCATCTCTAACTGTTTGATTTCAGGAGCCTGCGAGGCTATTCGGGACATCAAATTGGTATGATGCAGGGAGTCCTCGATTCTCTGGGAAATGGCCGAGAGATGGAGGAATCCATTGGTGCACTCCACTGGTATGAGCGGTGTTCTCAGCTCATCTCAAAGATTGTCAATGCATATGGCAAGAAACTCATCTTGAGGCATTGGCCTGTTAAGAGAGTAGGTCAGACCTTTCCCTCTGGCGATGAAATATGAGACCCTATCGTTCTCCCTCTGTCTTCAATTCATGAGGTCTCTGACTGTTGTTTTAGGCAACGTCGAGCTGAAGTGGAACATGAACTTCTTCTGAAGGTCTTCCCAGCTTTTTATTGACTGGGCTGGCAGACTCATTTACCAGACGAAGGTAGATCCTTGCAAGGTTCGTACGAAACATCTGAGTTTCACTACTTCTTTTTGTTCCGGAGTTCCCATCATAGGGTCATAATAAGACATGTAGTGCATCAAATGCTATTCCGTATCACCTGATCCATTGAAAATAGGGAATACGGGGCTCCCAAAATCGAGTGGAGGTGGTGTGTTGCTCACCCAATATGGGTAGGGCTTTCGGTCTGGCTGTATCAGATCACATCGACCTTCCATTGCCTCCAATCGAGCTGTTAGTGCCTCGATGGTGTTGGTGACACCCTGGTTTACATCTTGTTGGGCCCGGCCCTGGGCAGGTGTAGCCCGAGGCATTGCTTGAGGATCCAGCTCTGTTGGAACCAGTGATTCATGTGCCGTTTGTGACACCTTAGGAGGGTTCAGACGTACTCGCCCTGGTTTCTTCCGGAGTGGAGGGAAGTCTTAGTATTCATTCGGATCCACATTTAGGTAGTTGGATGGGATGGGCGCCTCGTTGGGCGGGAGCCCTGACCGTGATTCATTTTCTGGGGAAAACCTTGGTCTTTGAGGTGCGCTCACTAGGAGTACATGATGTGGCTCCTCTTGGGACGCACTTTCAATAAGATGGTTCTTCTGGAGTATCTCGGCGTTAAGCCACCTCAATTATTTCATTTCTTCTTCCTGTCGAGTGAACCTCTCTTCGAGCATAAGTGGATCGTTTTTATCGAGAGAAGGAGGCGGGTTAAGGGTAAGTGTTCCTTTGTTATTATCTTTGTTGGGAGATCGCAGGGTGAGAAGAAGAAGGTTAGCTAGAAGGGAGACCATATTTAGAGCGGCCCTCTAGTTTTGAGTGTGCACACCTGGTGGTTCTTTGTGAGTCACAGCCTGAACAGAACCATCATCTCCCGATCCATCTAGATTCGCATAATCTCCGATGTCACCCGTGGGGTTAGCCTCTATGGAATTGATGGATTCATATCGCAGGGTAGAGAAGATGTTATCTTCCAAATAGGAAGAGGATCTCCCGGGTATTTTACAGGCATTCCTTTTCATGTCTCGGGATTGCATTTGGACTCCTTAACGAAGGGTGATGCAGAGAGTTCTTTGATGCGACCTTACGGTATGCCTCCCTCTTGGAGGGGATGATGATTCAAAGGATGGGATAGGACAGGAGCCTCCTCTTTTGAATGTCCTCCCTAGATGAGATAATACTGATTCTCATGGGGGAGGTTGTTGTTGAGGAGGTAAAAATGCCCTGAATCCTAAGTGCTAGGGTTGGCTCTGTTCCTTGGACGTTGAGTCTCTTCCCATTTTTTTTTTGGTCTTAAGGGGGAATTTGGTGTTAAAAATTCCCCCAACCCTGCAGGCTTGGGTTGACCATGGATTGTGGTAGTGGTTGCTGCTATCGATACCTGTCTGATCTTGCATGCCCCCATTCAGGGGTGAACTGGGTTTGATGCCAAGTTCTTCTGTGAATCAATCCCTTATGGGGAGGCAGGAAATGACCTCTGATTGGCCTCTCTTAGGCGAGAGGCATGTTGTATGCTCTTGGTGGCCTGATTAATGAGTTCTTGAATGGCTTGTTCCCGTCGGGCCTACCGCTTCTGGGACTTACTTAAGGCCTGTCTTTATTGGGTGTGTTGCCTCACCTGATAAGGGACCCCACTCGATTGTTGTCTTGACGTGATGACGTTTCAAGACACCATGCTGAACAGGTTCTTCTGGGTGGGGAGCAGAGTGAAATTCAGAGCTCTATGTTCCCCCCATCCCCTGATATGGACTCCCGTCGGAGCATCGCTGATGAGGTGGTGCAGCTGGTGGAGCACACGGAGGCAGGCCATCTCAATGTTTCCTTTACGCCTCTCAGGTTGCTGTTGTCACGCCGAAGGAAGAGCTTCCAGGTCGATGTGATGCAGGAGGTCTCCTATTGTCTTGACGTGGTCTACATACCAGTCGTAGGGTAGGAAGCTTGATTTTAGCCACCATAGGGTTGTCTATATATTGTAGTGGATGTCATGCATGCATTCTTCCGACAACTCTCTGGGTATGTCGAATTGAGTGGTGGTCGTGGGCCAAAACATAACTAGTATATCATCCCTGGCCAGTCTTTTCCTCAGGTGCAACAAGTCGGTATACTCCTCCGATAGTGATTCCTCTACCTGGTCAGCTCAACTGAGATGCTCTCTGATAGTGTGGTCATAGGCAGTGGGAACGGTAGGTATCGAATTATCATGTGGTCGATTCCGAGGTGGTTCAGAAGATGAAAGTGGCCCCCGAACGTCTCCCAATTGAAGAAGGGTGATCTTGATTCGGCAGAGGGAGGACCTTCCTATCAATATGATATGTCATTGTGAGGAGGACATTCGCAATGGCAGCCATAATGGTGAGGACTACCATTACTTCTTGATGCCTCACTACACATAGGACTTTTGCAGTGCATACCCTAGAGAGGACCTCCAAGGCGTGTCACAGCAAGGGGAGGACATTCTGGTTGTGTAGCATTGTTACGGGGAGGGCCTTCGCAACAACTTCCATCATGGTGAGGATGACCATCATGTTTTGATGTTCGATGTGCATCCTGGGGAGGACCTTCAAGACACATTATGACAAGGGGAGGACCTTCTTGTTTCCTGGGGCCACTACAGGGAGGACCTTCACAATGGAGGTCGTGGTGGCGAGGACTACCATCACGACTGCTACAATGGCTAGGAATACCATTACATCTACCACAGGGAGAATATCTACAGGGTACATCCTGGGGAGGTCCTTCAGAATGTACCGCAACGAGGGGAGGGCCTTCTAATTGCTTGACGTCTCTATGGGGAGGACCTCCATTATCAGGGTGGCGAGGACTACCACCATGATCTGATGCCCAGCTGCGCGGAGTGTCGTTGCAACGTAACCCCTGGGGAGGACCTTCAGTGCAGGTCATGACAAGGGGAGGGCCTTCTTGTCATGATGAGACGTCACTGTGGGGAGGGCCTCCATAGTTTCGACTATGATAGCAAGGACTACTATCATAATATGTTTTCCCACTGCATGGAGAGTGCTTTTAGGGTATACCCTAGGGAGGACCATCAGGGTGGACCATAGTAAGTGGAGGACCTTCTTGCTACTCGATCTTCTGGTCACGCGGAGGGTTACCGTGACTCGCATCAAAAGAGAAGCTCTTGTGATCGATCGTTATATGCCCATGGGGGAGGCCCCTGCGGGTGCTCTAGGGAGGACCTTCAGAGCAGCTGGTAGCGACATTGCAAGGAGGACCTTCGCAACTGCTACTGCCACTCCCATAATATGGTAATGGGTGGGAAGGGTTCTGAGACTTCTATGTGTTCTTAGCGGCATCGAGAACCCCAGCTTCCAGCAGAGCAGAGTCATGAACCCGCTCTTTATTTTCTGGCTGCCTTCGGCGCGTTCGGGGCACTTTCTTGCGGGCATCGGGGACCGTCTACTGTTGAAAATGGCCTTTACCTTTGGTTCCCTGTCTAATTGGGTCCCATGATGCTTCCGGGATACACCGACGAACATCTTGACTTTTAGCAGGTATATATTCCTGCTCTGGAGCATCCACCATGATGGACGAGTGTCCCCCAGTTGGAACGAGTAAAGCTACTCGATCTGGTTGCCCTTGCGTTGCGGAATATGGCCGACGACCCTCCTGGGAGGAAGCAGGGATGCAGATCTACTCTGAGGTGGCTATCTCATCTCTTAGATGAGTTGCCTCAATTGGGGAGACTGGATCATGGGCCTAAGTCCTTGCTGTCTCCGGTGATGAAATCACACTCTAGAAAGTCTTCAAGATTTGATCTGGGATCGATACCTGCTCTTCCATCATTTCTAGGATATGCAGAGATACATCTTTGGCTAGAACGGGTATGAAGGACCATTCCGGTATCACAATAGGAATATCCTGCTCCGGTCCTCTGGTGGTCAGTGGGTATTGGCAATTCTCCTATGTCAGGGCAGGTGAACTAATATTCCCATGGGTTGGTATATGTCAGTTTATCTCTATGTTTGCCACCACATCAAGATGACAGAATTTACTTGCATCTGCAGGGAGTTGGCCCTGCATATGTTGGTTTCCCACCGTACCGAGTCGGTGGCCTTTGTTGGTAGGGATATGTGCCCGCCTATTAACTGCCGCCACATCTGAATGGCGGGCTTTGTTGATCGCCACCACATCGGGATGGTAGGTATCAGGAGGATCTTCTAGTAGCTGGTCCTGCAGGTGTTGGGTCGCCACCACGTTGGGTTGGTGGGATTCATGACCCTGGGTAGGGAGAGGTTCCTTCCGGGTATTTTCCTTCATGTGTGAGCGACGGGCTTGATGGAGCTCGGCGGGGATACACGCCTACTCGTATGATGTTGCCATGTCTGGATGGTGGGCTTTGGAGGAGCGAACAGGTGTATGTTCCTATTCGTGATACGTCTCTGTGACTGGCCAATAGAGCTCCTCCTTAGGGACAAGGGTGATGAACGGTCCCTGGTTATACGTTTTCCTCCCTCGTCGGGCGGTCCGAGGGGCCGGAGCTCGGGGAGTGTGGTCCTGGATCCTCAGGGATACATCCTTCTTAGCATGAGGATATTGAGTTGCAGCATTGCCACAATGACGTCTTCCGACGGGGGCCTTAGAGCGGAACCCCTGTTCAGCGGTGATGAAGTCCTCAGTGTTGACCTCATCCGCCTCTCTAAGATAAGGGAGGTACATGTTGTCCCGTTCTAGGGAGAGACTCCTTAAATAGTTTGATATGGAAATAGGAGCCATCTGGATCTGCCTTCGCGGCTGCTGCTGGGTGGGAGACCAGCGGGTCTTGGCGGATTGGAGGGCGTGCATAGCCACCTCCACCATCGGGAGAGTACAGTTCACGTGTTACTCTCGGATCAACGCATTCAAGACCTAGCGTTGAAGACATTGGGTAGGTGATTGGGTCCTCCGTTGGTGAGTAAGTCTGGTCACTACATTGTTGGAAGCACATGCCTGGGAGTTCCTTCGTGATGTCATTGGATCGAAGGGAGTTCTGAAGGGTACCTGTAAAATATTTTAACAAATACGAACAGAAAACCCATCAAAGTAGAATCTAATGACCCCATGAATAATTAATGACCTTTCTTGGCCCTCATTGTGAGTAAAAAGGGGTCACATAGTGGGATTAGGTTAAATCCTTCATGCTTGGTTGAAGATTCACGTGGAGTTCACCATTTTTTGTATCACGGCGCACGACGGGGTCATGGGGGAGAAACGTACACTACCCGATAGTTGATTAGAGAAGGTTGGTTTCTGCTTAATCACTCATATAGGGTGCACCATTTTCGCCTCGAAATTCCCAACGGTTCCATATCTAGTAATACGTGGACCTGATTTCCAAAGGTTGGCATTCACTGGGTGGTTTGACCAGCGATGCTTAAGAACTCACATTGGTCGAGAGGATGGGAAGTCGGGCTCATCGAACCCTTTTGGGGGGAATTATTTCCTATTATGGGACTCTCTTATAGATTTAAGACGTATTCATAATTTCGTGAATCTTTGGTTTATACCCAAGCATAGTATCCATGGATTACTCTCGGTTGGCAATGGTCAGCTGGACATAAGGGTTCATAATATTTTGTGCCCGAGGTTTACCATCCCTCGTTTGATTAATGACCCTGAGGAGTTAGGACTCTTTGAGGTGGCACTGGTTTAAAGACTCATAATTGGGGACTCTAAATTTTATTGTCATCTAGGGGGACAAATAATGACTTGATCCTTTGGATCGAACCCGTGGTACGGGCTTCCTGTATATCCCTATGAGAGGAATCAGGATCCACGTAGCTCAGTTTGGTAGGGGGCTTACGCTCTAGGCTGCCTAGGGTGTGGGTAAACCAACGTAAAGGGGGTTGGAATGACCGATTGTTGGGCTTGAACCCCGGGAAGGCTTCCTACGTACCCTTTCTAGGAGACATGGATCAAAGTACACTTAGTTCAGATGGGAGTGTTGGAGAACCGACGTGAATGTGGACCCGGGGTTCCGATGGTGATTGAGCTTAAACCTCTTAGATGATTTCTACGTATCCCTTTGGTGGGGAATCAAAGTCCATGTAGTTTGAATGGGATTGTCAGAGAACCGACATGAATGTGGACCCAGGGGTCTGATGGTGATCGGGATTGAACCTCTTGGAGGATTCCTACGTATCCCTTTGGTGGGGAATCAAAGTCCACGTAGTTCGAATGGGCATGTGGCTTACACTCTGAGGAAGCATAGGAGGGGATGTCATGGTCGATGCTTACTCTAAGCCCACATGAGTCATGCTCGGTGTGAGAAACAAGAGGCAGCAGGGACCAGACGATCACGTCGCGAAAGGTGTGTATGTGGGAAGTGGAGTGGGGCTTATGCATAGAGCAGCCCAAAAAGTCGGGGCTTACTCCGAGATGGATGCCCATGGAGACAAAGCGCAGCGGGATAGGGACTTGGCCCTAAAGAAGAATGGGGCAGAACCCTTCCCCACTACGCCCTTCCTTGTCCATGGTCGTGGGGAAGTACAAAGGTGCATGGCGGATTCCTTCTGATGGGTAGTCCTTCACTCCCTGGGGAAGGGAGAAGTTCCCCAGTCCTAACAAGTTGAGGGGAAGAAAGGGGACTCATGGGCTCAGACTCTGCATTACCGTGGGAATGTGAACCTAATAATTCTTCGGGAATCTGATCAAGGGTCGGGGAAACCCCTTCGCCCCCACTTACTGTGGGTATGTGAACTCAAAATGGCGTGTTGATGTGCCTGAATGTTACATCACATGGGTCTAGTGGATCTGGTGGAGGCCTCGGCTCAGGGCCGATGAATGGGCCAATGAGGGGGTTGTGAAGGAGAAAGCCGGATTGGAATTGGAAGGATTTTATCTGGCTTGGGGTATGGGAACTTTGAAGGATCTGGCTGGCCACACAGGTGTATGGGTGGTGGTACCCTTCGCGTAGGGAGGTGCTACGTGGCTGAAGAGGCCATCCACGAACTAGGGTGGTCCGCGGACTAATGGGAATCTCGTGAACTAGGGTGGTTCGCGGCTTCGGGTTCGGTCCGCGTATGAGATTGGTACGCGGAGGGGTCCACGTGACCAGCGGCGACCGAGGGTGACGCCGGTCGGAGGTTCATCGGTTGGGGCATCGCCCACGTAGGAGGGTGCTACGCGGTGCGACGGATCGGAAAAGAGGCATAAACTCCCTAGTCTGCGGAGAGTGCATTCGCGGAGGGGCCACGGTTCGCGGTCTTCTTTTCATTGTTATTTTAGGTTCACAATTCACCAAGTTGTTATGAATTTTCGGTTCCTTATTAATTCATTTATAGATTCATACCTATTCTGGTTCACGAACTGGAACTTCACTGTTTGCGAAATCCTAAGCTCCTTCCTTCAAAATCCTTCCACTCGAATCTGATCAATCTCCCCAATTTCCCTCCCCTATCTTCCTCTTCCACCTCGATCTCCTTTTATAGAGTGGGGAAAGAGGTGTATTTGTGGTCATGTGGTACATTTTGTAGAGGCCCATGACCGAAGACCCGGTTTACGGATGACTTGGTCAATCCGCAACTCGCGGGGGGCTTTGAACACATCTCCCCCATGAACCAAACTAGCTCGGGGAGTGCTTCCCAGCCGCGTAGGGTCCCGCCTCCATTCCGCCAAGGATAGCGGATGCGGTCTGGACTAGTTAATTGGGTTCACTGCTAGGGAGGTTCGTGACGGTGGACCGGCTTGGCGCTCGTCCTGCTTCGCGCCCGTGGAGGGCTCCTGCCTCCATTCCACGACCGACAGCAGTCCGCAGAGGAGGCGGACTGCTGAACCGACCGCATACCATCACTGTTCGAATGGGTAAATGGACCGGTCCGTCCTTTTTGGATTTATTGGGTGATCTTCATATTTTTTCCCAATTTCTTTGAGTGAAATTGGGTAGAATCCCCTCTTGAATTAAGGGGATTATCATTCTCCTTTTCAGATTTTTCAGGACCCTACAATCATGTAATTAGATTTTTTGACCACATTATTTTTTTACTTCATAGGAATTCTTGAATACTTTTGTAGGTTAACCTATATTGGATGAGGCCCCCAAAACTATCCATTCATTTAAATTAGTTATGTGGCTCCCCCACTTGTGAGTGACAAAGTTCTTTATACATTCCACTAATTAAGAGAACTTTCCTAATTAGTGATGTAGTTTCTCTAGGTTCCCTAGCCTTAGTGACCTTTGGGTTCTCCCCCCATGACATCTAGTTTTATTAATGATGAAGTATATGGGATTTATTATTTTCTTGTTGCATCCCTAAGAATTATTAACTCATATGGTACTAATCTATGTGTGTGGTGTTATTAAGATCCATTAATGATATAGGTCCATGTTAAGTTTGTTCTTATATTTTTTATGTGATGTGCTTGTGTATTTTAAAAGAGAATTTTCATAAATGGATTTTGGGAAGGTATTTAAATAGAAATAATGGGGTTTATTCAATGTGGGTTATTTTAAATAAATTTTTAAATTAGTTGTTTTATAGCGGTTTGTTTCATGTCAATTTTATAAAAAGGAATTTCATGGTCTTATGAGTAAGTGAAATAAATTACGATTGGTTTTATTATGATTATTCATAAAACATATTTTATAACATATTTCAGACTAGATTAAATGAAATTTCATTTGAAATGAATTGAAAAAAAACTTTTGTGACGTCCTAGAGGTATTAGTTTCCCTCATAGCCAACATACACAAATCAGTGGATACAGTTCTTATACATTCCTTCCATGTTTCATTGGCTATGATATTTTTCTTTTTGATGTTTGAGTCGGTCTGATGGGAGTTGGTTCATGATGTGGTTAGTGAAAAGGGGACACATGAAGGAACCTAGGAATCTCTTTGATTATTTTTTCATATGATATATACTTTATTTTATTTATTCTTAGTTAATATAATGTCTTTATTTATTTGTGTTTCTTACTCTTTTTATATATTTCTCCCCGTTTTAAAAGATTCTTATTTATGGGAGTGTGAAATCAGATAAAGGAGGGTCCATGCTTGATTTTTGGGAGAAATCAATGGTATTTTTATTTTCATTTTAAGGTGAAATAATTCCCACTTTAGAATATTTGGATAGATTTTAAATGGTTTTCATCCCGAGGTGATCAATAATGATCCTCAGGTATGTCATGGGTTGACTCAGGTTCCTTGTTCTAGTGTCTACTGGGTTAGTTAATGACATAATTAGTCTTTATATCTTTATAAAATCATAATGGAGTATTAATTTTATTTTCTAAATTAACTTTTATTGGTTACTTCATGTTGTAGAATGGTCAAGGAGAGAATTAAAATGAAAATTTTGTTTTTGAAACCCATAATTTGTACTCTGTAGCAACTTATAAAAAAAGTTTTGATGAGATAAAATTGGTGGCATCCCATCCATAAAGGATCAGAACAATATTAATAACGTGTGAATAGAACTAAGAAATATATGGAGTGGTTTAAAAGATATTATGATAGAAAAATATCAAATAAAATATAGAAAAATGGAATTGGGAACCATTAATTTGATCATAGAGTCACCATCTTTGGATTGATCTTAAATCCTTTGAAGGTGGGACTTTTGGTCACATCATGAGATTAAAGATATGGGAAAGAGAGTAATGAGAGGGATTTTGGAAGTAAATTGGTAGTGGAAAGAGTTTTGTAAATGAGGAGAAAAGGGCAAAGAGTGGGTGTTTATATAATAAATGGAGGACATGTGTTTTAAAATAAAGTGTTGATTATTTTATTATTTAGGCCAATGAATATGAATAGTATTTATTTCAATGAATTTTATTGTCTTATTACTAAATAAAGGGTTTTTTTACATTCCAATCCATCCAAAATGAAATGAAATTTTGGAAATACTTTATTATAGGTACTGATTAAAAAATATTTTTTTATTAGTATAAAATATAACTTATGCTTTAAAATTTAAAAGCTAGGTTTATAAATTCACCTTAATATTTTTAAATGAATTTATTTACTCATTAAATAAATTTTAATTATATAAAATGTATTTATAAAATTTAAATTGATATCTACACCAGGATGATGTAATAAAACTTACTGTATTCGTAAAAAGAAAGACTATTACTATTCCGTAAAACAAATTACAGTAAAATCTTAATAATTTACTGAAAGATATATTTGATGTGATGATTTGAAATCTTAATTACAACTAATTAAATTAAAATTTTAAATATTTAAAAATAATATTTTGAATAAAATTATATAATACATAGGAATATAACATAGTTAGAAAAAAACTAATTCTATTTTTATGAGTGATCGCATTTGAATTTTTCATTATTCATTAATTATTATATTTTTGATAGTTAAGTAATTATATATATATATTCATTATAAAAAATTAAACTTCTAATTATTTGAAATTTTTTATTTAGATGGATATTTGAAAAAACATCTTTATTTAAACTAACATTATACATTATAGTAACAACAAAATGTTAATTAGAATATTACTTTTTTAATAACTTCCATATCAAAATATAATATCCATTATATGATTATAAGAAACTATATTTATGATAAGTTTATTTTTTAACTGAATATAATAATTAATTCATAGCATTATTTTAGTGTAGCACATGTTATTTATCCTTTTAAATATTTTTAAATTTAAAACATGCCCAAGGAATATCATAAAAATCATTTTGACATTTAATGGATTATTATTTAAAATTATAAGTGACTCATAAAATATTTTTCAAATATAGAAATATAATTTATCTTTAAATTTTATCATATGTTGAGAATGTAATGTTATATGGCTTTAAAATCAATTACATTGCCTTTATAAATAATATGTTATAATAAAGTGATTACTAAAATTTGCACCCTAATTTGTTAATATTTATATTTCAATTAATAAATTACTAATAAATTGAATGTATGTAAATAAATATATTATTAAGATTAAAATTCTTATAAAATTAAACAATATGTGTAAATAGAACAATATCTGTTACAAGTGATTTTATAAAACCATTTTTGAAAATTTTAATAACTATTCATTTTTAATTAATGTTTAGTGATTATATATATAAATTATATTTTCATATATTTAAAAAAATAATTTTATTTTATATTTATGTATTTGATTTAATGGAGAAACAATATAAATATTCATTAAAATTTTTATAGGTTACATATCTAGTTGTAACACTTATACATTTTTGGATTTTATAGTTTGTAACATTGATTTTGAACAACTGTGGATACCATACAAAAAATGGGAATTTGTGTATCATTTTATATTTATTGATGCATATTATATAATTTGGTTGAATAGGTAAAAAATCAATGGAACCATTGAGCATAGATAACTAGTAACATTATTCATTAGTTCTGTGTTATTGTAAGAATTATTAAATGTTAAAGAAGATTTTGGTGAGGTCCATCATTTGAATGAAAATAGGAAATGAGTTCAATATACATAATCTAACGAAATGTTAATAATAAAATAGAAGAAAAGTATTATTTTTTCAACTTCTATATTAATAATTTAATTATCTAAGTCATAATATTGATGTTATACATATCAGGAAGAATAAATATGAAAAAATTATTTTCATATTACTTAAATATATTGGAAAATAAAAAGACTATCTAAATTCTTCGAATTCCTTAAAAGAAATTAATATGTATGGTGATCTAATGCTATAATATAATGGAAAGTTTGTTTCTATGGGTTTTTCATGAAAAATATGGAGAAATATATATTCTGTTAGATATTAAAGAATGGGAAAGTAACTGGGGGATATTCAACTAACATTTCAAGAGATATTGAATTTAAATATTATAGGTCACATGGATTGAAAATTTATTATTTATATTTTTTTCTTACGAATTTAATACCTTTAGAACTGTGCACACTATTACTTGAAAACTTAAATTATAATATAATATATATTTTTATATTTATTAAAAAAATTTATAAAACTATATAATAAATTGATCTTGAAAAACTCTACTAACAAATTTTACAAAAAAAATTTATATATAGATGATCATTACATCGTTACTTTTACTGTGATAATGTATTTGAATATATATTCAGTCAAGGAAAGTAAAATTAGAGTTCCCATACATTATTGATAGATTTATCTAGTTGATAGATAATTTATTTATATATATTTTACTTTTAAGTATTCCATTTATTCAAATGTATTAAATACACAGTTACTTATATTTAATTAATTTTTCCATTGAAACCTTAGTTATTCTAAATAATATTTGAAAAATAAATCCAAACTAAAAAGAAATATTTCAAAAGGTTATTTAGAAGTGGTGTGTCTTTACTTTTTTATAGATAATAGATGATATTTTGACAATATTAAATCCATTTATTTGTTAAAGTTATGTTGGATCAGCATCAACTAGATAATAAATCTATAATATTTTCTATTATTTGTTGGTCAGCTCGGTAGGACACAAATGTTACACTAACACAACTAGAATTATTACAAGGATACAAATATGTTCTAGTGAATATTAAAATTATAGATCCATTAATTCTATAATTGAGCATACAAATGAAGTGGTGTATGAGAATTCGAACAAGGAATGAGAAAGATATTTAAAAAGATGACAAAAAAGAGTTACTTGAATGGTATTCATGTTTCGTAAGTTCAGAAACATTGAAACAGATATATATAATAGAATAAAATATAGAAACCATAAATGTAATATTTTATATTAATTTTTTATATCATGAATATTGATATTTGAGATGATGTGTATAATAACTTGATGTTTTTGTCTTGGGGTCCTCAAAAATATTCTTGGATGTTTAAAACTTATAGTGTGAATGAATTTAAATTTTACATGATCAATCCTGAAGATAGTTTACAAACATAGAATAAATTTATATTTATATTCATTGAACTAGGATTTTAAGGAAATTCTACTAATAATATCACATTAAACTTCTACAATAATTTTTTACTTATTTTATTCAAATGGATGTGGGTTAATATTACTATTGGTATTAAATTAGGTATCATAAAATTTACTTCTCTAAAATCCACTCATGTGAAGGATATTAGTGATTATGATAAAAAGGATCTATACATACTTTCATTTTAAGAAAAATTCATATATCTTTTAGAAGATGAAGTTTATAAATGGTAGATTATAATTGAATATAGGAAGCAAAACAACCTATATATTAGGGGTGATGAAGTGGGAAAATTAATTTGTGACATTGAATCCCATCACTGACAAGGAACTAACATTTTTTCCATTAAAATATTTAAAATATATTTTTCTTATAAGTGAGGTTGAGGTAAACAAAGTTGAAGAATTAATAATGAAGCATGATAATGATATGTCCATTAAAGTATAGAATGATTTTATGGGTTTTAATTCCTTAAATTATCAACTAACATATGAATTATACTATTAATTTTCAATACAATTAATCATTTACCATATTTAAATTTATTTTTATCCATTTAGTATAAATTTTGGAAAATTTAAATGATAATTTTTTTAAAACATATGTTAGAATAATTTATTTAATTATTTTAATGATCATAATGTTTAGAAGACAATGTTTCAGTAATAATAGACAATCAAATAGAAATGTTCCACATACTATACATACATCATCCACATTAATATCTAGTGTTTCACAAACTATATATGGTCCACCAATTTGGTTATTATGTTTTGGATACTAAATTAGTGTCTAAATGTTCCCTATGTAGATTTTATAATATGTGCCTTTATTTTTTAATATAGTTTCACCTGAATCACATGAGTTTTTTTGTGTTTATGAATATTGTTTTTGTGATATTTTGTAATGGAAAATTTGACTAGTATGATTAATGAATGTGTAACCACAAACATGATAAATTAAAGATATTTTAAATATTAATATACAATGTAAATTTATTATTATAACTCTGTGTAATGGATGATAAACATGTTGTGTGGGACCTAGGTTATACTTTAATTTTTTTATAAAAACACATGAAATTACATATATAATGTGGATATACCTCCATGTTTTATTGTCTTGGAAAAAATTCTCATCAGTACTTATAGATATGTATTATATGAAAATTAATCTTAACTAACTAAATGGTATTGTTAGAAATTTATATAGATAACTATTGTTTTAGTAAAAATCTATGAGTAAGAATATGATTTTAAATGAGGAATAAATTTTCATTGTTTTTTAAATATGTACACATGTTCATTTACATGATTAAATGGTGTATGTACATATATCTATGCTATAGTGATTACTATATGTGTCCCAATTCATTGTATTTAAATATGTTGGTCTGTATCTTTTTTATCTATTTATTCCAGGGATATTCTTTAAAATTTCATTTTTTCACTATAATAAATAGCAGTAATTTAAACCATGGAAAAATAAAGTAAATTACATATAAGTGGTTTAAACTTCTACTAAAAAATGACTACATTTGGAAGTATATTAAACCACTCCTTATTTCAGAACCAAATTTTGAACGATGGAATACCACTATCTATGAAAAAACCATAGCTAAATATTATTTTTGAGACATTTCCATCAATCATAATGAAATTATGATAATTATCATGAAATATTCCCTAACATTTTTTCTCATGAAGGTATCAGAAAAATACTATAAAATGATTTAGTGGTTGTTTAAAATAATACTAAATCAAAATAATTTCTACTATTAAATAATTATTTTCATGTAGTGATTACTTGGTTTATTTCATCTTGTACAATAATAGAATATAACCCATAAATCACTTTATCTTGATAAATATACAATTTTTCCTTTCTAATCATCTTATCCCTAGATATCATGATCTAAACACCTCATAACTTCATTCCTTTCACTACTATAAAAGTTATATTACATGTAATATTTTTCATAGATATCTCTAATAATAATAAATACCATTACCATTTAGGTTTAGTTACCTAGTAACTTATCTAATATCATACCATAAATTTCATATTTAATTCAAACATAAACCAAAAACTTTTAAGACCAATAAGTTCATTTAAAATATTAAGGATTAAATAGAAATAATTCATTATAGAAATATTTAGATTAGTAATTATAAAACCACAAATTAGGATTTTTGTATAAAAAACATAGAATTTCATGAAATAATAAAATTAAATTATCAAGTTATGGTCTCATTACATGTAACAAAAAAAAAATAGTTTACACTAATTATAAATATAATAAATTTTTAACACCACAAAAATTATCCAAAAAATCATAAAATAAATGATTTTATGCGTAAAAGAACAAATTAACAATTTTTGAGAAAATAAAATCCAAATAATCAAAGTAGAAATAATCTATAAAAGAATATATTAATCTAAAATATAATTTACACTATGTAAATACATATCCCTAAATCACTAAAATAAAACAATCCTAAAACCCTATTAATTCCCAAATGAATCCCCACACAATATATTTTTCTGATAATTCACATTAATTGAATTAGAGATGAAAATTATATTTTTATTGGTCCAAAAACAATGTTAATCCAACCTAGGTAAAAATCTATGAAATAAAAAATACAAATTAGAGGAAATTGAATATGAATTTTACACCAAAACCAAGAAATGAGAAAATAAGATCGAGGAATATGTTCTCTTGAGGCCCACATTAAAGATTTGTATGGACAACCAATAATGAAAAAGATAATAAAGGGAGATATGTTTCTACCCTTGGTGCATGAATGGGAAACCAAAATAGGGGTATTTTATGATATTTAAATAATGGATTATAAAAAAATAAAAGGAAATCAATAAAATATAATGATTTTATATTTTTTTTTAAATTTTATTTTCATTAATGATTCTATTTTATTTTACTAATATCTCATAAAATAATTCACCAATAATGATTTTATTTTCTTTGTTAAACCCATTCAATCAAAGTAATTTATTTATTATCATTACCTATAATTAAATAATCATTAGTAATTAAATAATTAAAATTTATGTAAATAGAAAATTTAATTATATTAATTTTGTGGTCCTTTAAAAACTCCGCATCATAATAATTTTCATCAAAAAATTAAATCAAGAAACCTACTTGATAAATAAATTACAGGAATAATGACCTATCATGAGGTCTCACTCCCATTCTACATACTATAATCTTTTTTGTTGTTATAAAACAGAAAAAAAGGGAATATATTTATACTAACAAACCATTTATTTATTATCCATTATCTACATATTACATTTAAGAAATGAGGTACCATTTCTAAAATTAATAATGTATCATATCACTACACATGATATAATACACTCATATCACCTCAGTTGAGATACATTGAAGAAATTATAAATTTCTCTAAAGAAGCAGGGTATATGAAATTTGTAGACTAACTCTCTTTACTTTTAAAGAATATTAAATAGAACCCAAAATTTATGAGCTAGTTTTTCCATTTTCCCCAACCACTGATTCCCAAATAAAGGAGATATTCATGAATGGTATGATATAAACTATAATGACAATAAAATTTATATATATATGATTCTCGATTACCT
Organism: Viscum album; assembly: GCA_963277665.1. Lineage (NCBI taxonomy): Eukaryota > Viridiplantae > Streptophyta > Magnoliopsida > Santalales > Viscaceae > Viscum > Viscum album. Next base: position 36,139,093 of record OY728127.1, on the reverse strand, counting down.
ATGAAAATAATTAAATTATTTTAGATCTTTTGATTCATCTATTTCATCTTAAAAACAAAGATCTCATGTGATCAACCTCACCTACCTACATCCAAGATACTAGATAAAAGGACTAAAAAATAGTTAATTTTATGTTATCATTAAACTCGTTCTCTCATTGAAGTTATTATTAGAAAAAACTAGTGGAAATCATCATATTATGCTCCCAAAAAATATATCATGTATTTTTAAATAATATCCTATTCAATGATAGTTTATTTCTTAGTCTAAATATCAATATTAGTATAATAAGTCATGATTCACTTCATTTTAATCCCCAAAGCACACTGATGACACTTCTATAATTAGAAAGAAAATCTTATATCTCATTCCAACTAGAGGTACATTAACGATCTATACCTAGGTGGAGTGGGATAAGCCCACATGGATACGACCTAAAAATTCCTAGTTCATTTAGGACCACATACAATATAGCATAAATAAATTATGTCTAATCTAGTCATCATTTTAAGTATATTGGTTTTCAGGTTGAACCATATTTCTAATTACATTTAAAAAATTTCTTATAAGATCAAAAACATGTATTTATAAAAAACATAAAAAAATATAATAGTTTTCACATAAATTATAGTTCATACATATATTCATAACATACCTGAAGATTATATGTATTTATTATAAAAAACTATATTTAAAAATTAAATATCATTAAAATAATAAAATAAAAAATATTCATGGCTTGTGGTCCAACCTTTATATGTCGAGGATAGTAGACTTAAGCTTTCAAGTTATTTTTTGGACAGTACAAGCCCATTTAAAATAAATATCCCTTTTTCAATCTAATTTCATTTACATATAGGCTATCCCACATAGACCATGGGACTGAGGCATGTTAATCACCCCTAATACAAAGAAATTATCTCTAGGAACACCATTTTGGTTCTCTATTTCATTCACGTATACTTTACCTAAATTCAAAATAATAAAATTTCACCTAATGGTATTTAATGGGGTTTTTTATAATTGGGTTAACTTCTACCCATAAAAAATACCTTCATAGATGGAATATTGGTTGAAAAAACATAAAATCCATAGTAACATCATTCAAATATTAGTTTCATATTGAAATGTTCAATATCATACCAATGGGAACTTGATGATTCACTTTCACTTGTCGATGGATGAATCTTTGGGAGGAAATTATTAAAATTTTCAACGTCATCATGATGACTATAATGACCACCTTACATCATGGTATATCTTGGTGTACATAGTTTGAAAAAATAAACTAGACTAATTATAATATATAATAACCCATTTGTTTATATAGATCATAATGACCACCCTACCATTGAAATAAATGGTTAAATTATCTCCCTATAATAATCCATCTAAACACCCTCCCCCATAATAAGGAGTTGACCACTAATCATAACTAAAAAAATTTCATCCATCAAAAATATCTCTAGTAGTGGATAAAAAATAACTTAGAAAAAACTATATCACCATTTTCCTCTGCTAAATCAATGTGTATTACAAATTTAAGCACTTCACATTCCCCATATCCTTCGACTCATATACTATATGTTTATGAGAATTACTACTCTAAGTGTTGGTGGAAATTTTTTACACTCATTATATTTTGAATTGATATCCATGTTATACATATACTCCAACTACATTAAATATGTATCATTTAATACCCTTTGAGAGAAATTAAATTTCATGCTCTTATAAACAATGTATATAGAAAATTTATCCCCAAAAGGTAGTGATAATAAAATTTATATGGATGTATTTGTATGAAAAAAATATTGATAATGATTTGTGTAGTTATTCTAATGATTTCGTATATTTTTTTATCAGTAAGTGTTTATTCCATCAATCTCCATGAGAATACAAGAAAATATATTCCTTGAAATAATGTAATAAAAAAATTCCTTACATGAGTAAAAAAATTATAGAATATTAGTTATGTTTTGAATTTTTTAGAATTAAAAAAATAACAAATTTCATTGTATTCACACTCAAAAAACACATTATTATTTATAAAATCAATCACTATTGAAGAAATCATAAAAAATATTTTACAAAACAATGAAAATAATAAAATAATTCTAAAAACTAATTATCTTGGTTGTATTCATGGGAACCTATAATGACCTAATTACATCTACCTTCTTAGGGTTTATTAATATCCTATCCTCATAAGTGTAATATCCTAAAAATTTTTACTTAGAGAATATAAAAGAAATAAATAATAAATTTTCTATAAAAATGTTGTATGATAACCACCCCCAACACCACTACATGTAATCTGATGATCCTCCCTTGAATGAGGGTAAAATATAATATTATCATTAAATAATGATAAAAATAAAATTATATATGAGTGGAATATGTAATTTGAAAATTCAAAAAAAATTGTATTTTATCAAATCAAAAGACATAAACTGGTATTTATAATTTCTTAATCATGTTTTGAAATCCATCATCAATATATCTTTAATTTTTTCTCATAAATGATGATAATGAAACCTAAACCCATATTTTTTTGAAAATTGTTCTTCCCCATTTAGAAGGTTAAACATGTTATGTGATGGCTCAGTCCAACCCATGATCATGATTTGTCTCCTTAGGGAACAGGCCAAGTCACGACGTGTAATGGCTGTTGTGGACAAGTACACATCATGTAACCGAGGTACACGTTGTATACTAGCTGTTGGGTACAATTCATGATAGGGTAAATCATGTTGTGAACCGGTACATGTCATGAATGGTGGGTACACATTTATTAGGGTTTAAATGATGGATTTTTTACCCGATGTGATGGGTTTTTCATCAAAACTTATCTATAATGGACTACACGTCGTGACCTTTGGGTATATGTTGTGACCCAGCCCGTGCCCATGTTTAAGCCACATTTTTTGAAGTTGTTATCAGTTTTTTCATCCCAATACTCATTGTTATCAACCCAAGTTTGTTCTTAGGAAGTTTTATGAGGCTCCCCTCCTTCCGGATCGATATGACCATCTTTGGATCTTCGTTGCATCTACAGTGCATCTCTCTGGGTAAGTGTTATTTCCAGTTCTTCATTGTAGTTGATTGTGGTAGTGCCCTAAATTTCTGGTACTGGATCCATTAATATAAGTTAACAAACCAACCCAGGTTACCCCCAAACCCAGCACCCAACCTGATATATCCCATACCCTGAGGGCTTTCCTGATCCCCACAGGTTGGAAAAAAGCACTTGGGCATCGAATAAAAAAATCGAGGGAATTATTTATCCCATCTTGAACAACCACATGGAATACATATATATAGCACAAAATAAATAATGGAAGACTAAAAAATATATATGCCATAATTTTAAGAAAAGATAGAGGAAATTGAACAATTGTAAGAGTATCTAAAACTCCAAAACATAAGTCCAACTACAAGGGGTTACAACCAACAACTACTCCAAACAATGGCATGGACAAACCCCCACCATATCACCACAAGCTACCCATCCTAGATGACTCAAACATCACTGCATAACTATGGTGCCTTGAATTTCCCTACACTAGAAGACAAACAAAGGTCTATGCACCATAGAAGAAGTGCGTGGGGTGTGAGCTAATAGGCTCAGTAGGATCCCTCCCGGGTGTTCCACAAAAATTATCTGTATAAAAAATAATGTATGCTCATTTTAAAATAAAACATGGAACGATAAGCATTAAAGAAGTTTTATAGAAAACATGGTAAACATTTCCCTTTTATATAGTTCTAAATAGAAGTAGGTATTTCAATTTCAAAGCATATTTTCCATACCATTTTTCACAAGCATAAAGATGCATATCGACGATAACATAGAAATCCAAGAAATATAAAACATAAGCACAAGTATCAAAACAACAAGGAATACTATAGGTCCCAGCCACAGACTATTCATACCATAATAATCAAGTGCACAAATCCAATCCTATAATACAGGCCTAAGAATTAGAGGAATACCCCATGAGTAAACCGCCCCAAAATGTCAATATTGGTCCACTGGAAAAATGGGCCTAAGAAACAAAGGAAAGCCCCAAGACATCCTCCTTGATAATAAAAAAAATGGATGATGGCCCAAAGATAAACCTTCAACATAAGTACCCAAGGTAACCCATGTGATCTTTTCTACAAATCATTTCATTTCTTTGAAAACAATTTCAAAATTTACATTTCAATTTTTGAAAATACCCATTTTCTCTTCATTTATTAATAACCAGGGGAAAACCTTTTTTCATTAATAAACTCTTTTCAGAAGATACAAAACCACCATGCCAATTTCAATATAAAAACAATTATAAAGAAAACCCATTAGGTTCATCAACGTAGGATAGAGACGGAACCACCTACCTCAAAGATCGGGTCGCACATGCCCGTAATGGAATCCAAAGCCAACGTAACCCAACAATATCAATGAAGGACCTAGAATAAAACCCACACATCTTATTATTGATCCAAATCTAAACACAATAGGTCATTGGAAGAGAGTAAAACCACATACCTCAAGGATGAATGCCCATCGTACCAAGACCAATAAAGTAAATGTCCTTAGGAATGAGATCTCATAACCGATCTAAAAGAAAACAAGAAGAAACATCCATCTTAGATAAACAAGTCCAAAAACACAATGCCAAGACACTACCGTGATCAAATGCAATGAAGAACCAGAAAAAACACATTCTAGGAGAGACGCAACGAAGATCCAAAGCTGATTAGATTGATTTGGAAGGAGGGGAACCTCTGAAAAATGTTTAGGAAGGGTTATGGTACAAGATCCAAGAGGTATGGAAATAAAATACTCAGAGAAACTTCCAAATTCATAACTTAAAGCTAGGAATGGTCTGATTCAAGATATCTACCCAAGGTTAATGACATGTAGTCCACACTTGAAAAGTTACACTGAATATCCAATACTGAGGGTGAAAAACTGACATTTTTTCTAGTCACATCATGTTGGCCTTGGTCAAGGTGTGTACATTAGGTACACGATCTGTACCTCAGTTACATGACATGTACCTGCTCTACAGCCTGCAGAAAAATCATAAAACCACTTCTAAGTACATTAAACCGAAATAGAACTCTGAAAAAAGGGGAACTTACCCGATCAAGGTAACAAAATGTTACAAACTCCTCACCATAAAGACTTTTAGTCCCTGGGAATTTTTGTGGAAGATGTAATTCCTAGAGAAAAATGAGGCCACTAATCCCTCATCAATGATTCATGTTCCCAAGTTTTATGAGAATCTAATCCTTGTTTCCATATAAATATGACCAACATAATCGGCTTCCCATGAAAGACTTTTATCTTAGAGTCAATGATCTCAACTGGTTTCTACAAAACAAAAACATCTGGATCTAACTCAATTTATTCCCTACTCAAAATGTGAGCAGAATCAGGGTGATACATCCAGAGAATAGATATGTGGAAAACATCATGAATATTTTTCAACTAAACCGACAATTCTAACTGATAAGTAATCTGTCTAAACCGTTCAATGATATCAAACGGTCCAACATATCTCAAAGAAAAATTTAACTATTTTCCATGTCGAAAGTGACCCAAACAAGGAAAAGATTTCAAGAAAACCCAGTAACCTATAAAAAATTACAATGGTCAATGTCGCCGATCTGTATAAGATTTCTTTTGACTCGGGACTGTAACCAGACATCGTCGCACATCCTGAATCTTCGAGGATGTCTCCTGAACTAGACTTGGTCTAACCAATGCTACTTCTCCCACCTGTTCCCTAAAAGAGTTGATCAGCATGGGTGACCAATCGATGATTCAAAAGGATCCATTATTATTGATCACTAATTAATATTATTGTAAACAAAATCAACTCATACTATATGGATATCCCATGACCCACTGAAATCTATGGTGTAGGCACGAAGCATATCCTCCAGGGCCTAAATTACATGCTCTGTTTGACCGTCTATCCATGGATGGTATGTTGTGCTCAACTTGATATGAGTTCCCATTTCCTTTTGAAGACTTATTCAGAACCTTGAGGTAAACCTAAGATCTCTGTCTAAAACAATGGAAGAAGGAATCCCATATAACCTCACAATATCCTGCACATACAGCTTTCCTAGATCTTTAACTTTTGTGGTGTCTTTGATTGGAAAAAAATGAACAGACTTCATCAACCGATCAACAACCACCCAGATAAAATTTTTCCCTCAGTATGTTTGTGGCAATAAAAAATAAAAGTACATAGATACCTTTTCCCATTTCCAAACTGGCACCAGAAGAGGTTGAACCAAACCAATGGGTTTTAAGTTCTCAACCTTTATCTATTGGAATGTTTAATAGAAGGAAACATAATCTTCAATGTCACGCTTTATACCCGGACACCAAAATCTTATTCCCATGTCATAATACATCTTTATAGAATCTAGATTAATGGACCATGAAGAGTTATAACAATCAAAAAAGAATAAACTTCTCATAGATGATGGGACAACAACTCTCTTTACAAAGTGAAGTATTCCATCAGAAGAAAGAGACCAACCAGAAATGGTTTCCCCACCATAAATGATTTCATGAGTCTTTTAAAACTCACTATCCTACTACTAACTTTTCAAAATAGACTCTAAGAGTGATGATGATAACTGATCACTAATCAGAACCACACTTGAAACTTTCTCCTGAGCATCCAAGTAAAAAAGGGAAAAAATCCCCATAATATTCCACTCCTTCGATTACAAAATAGCATGTGATAGTACCTTCATGCTAAGAGCATCTTCAACAACATTCCCTTTCCCCGGGGTGTAGGCGATGTCAAATTAAAACATCTAAAGGTATTATATCCATAGTCTCTATCTATGATTCAAGTATCTCTAAGATAATATATAGCTTAGTATCTTATGGTTAGAGACGACCATGAAATTCTCCCCAAATAGATAGTGCCACCAACATTTAAGAACATGTATAACTAAACCAATCTCTAAATCATGAGTGGTGTAATTCTTTTCATGTAGATAGAGATGATGAGAGCTGTAAGATACCACATGATTATCCTTCATTAGCACACACCCTGAACTAGAACTAGATGCATCACAAAACCCCACGTACCCATTACTGGGCTTAAGTAAGATCAGAATAGAAGCATATGCCTAAAGTCATTTCAGTTCATCTAAAGAAGACTAAAACTTCGAATCCCATGTGAATTTGATCGCTTTACAAGTAAGATTAGTCAAAGGAAATTCTATCATAGATAAATATTTAATGAACCATTAGTAGTACCCAACAAGACCAAAGAAGCTTAGAATTTCAAAGACTTTTTGTGGTTCCTTCCAATAAATAATAGCCTTTACCTTTTTTAGATAAACTGATAAGCCATGCCTAGAAATTCTGTGACCCAAGAACATCACTTCTCAAATAAGAAACTACATTTCAAAAGATTTCCATACAAACAGTGATTTATCATAATTTCTAGAACCAAACTTAGGTAGTGCTCTTTCTCACACATGAATTTTGAATAAACAAAAATATCATCCATGAACATTTCCACAAAATTGTTAAGATATTGATGAAATATATGATTCATCAAAGACATGAAAACTGTAGGATAATTAGTTAGACCGAGAGGCATCATGAGATATTCATAATGGACATACCTTCTCCTGAAGGCCATCTTCAATATATCAGACTCTCAAACTCTGAGCTGATGAAAACCTAAACGACAATCAATTTTTTAGAACCACCTTGAACCCTTAAACTAATTAAAAAAATCAACCACACGAGGAAAATGATGTTTGTTCTTAACTGTTACCCGGTTAAACTTCTAATAGTCCACACATAACTGAAGTGAACCATCCACTTTCATGGAAAAGTGAATAAGGGATTCTCAAGGAAAAATTATAGGGTGAATGAAACCCTTTTCCAACAGGTTTTCCAACTAATTTTGAGCTCTTTTATCTTAGATAGTGCCATAAGATAAGAATTCATTGAGATCGGCTACGTACTTGGAACCAGTTCAATTGTTAACTCTACCTCTCTCTCTATAGAGGAAGACCAAAATAATCATCTGAAAAAACATTAGGTAAATATCAATAATCAATAATAATTTCATCAATAGAAGAAACATCATCAATCTAGAACACAACACAACAAAAAAACTCCTCATCTCTGGGTTGTAAGGTCTTGCACGACCAGACCTTGGGTCCCACTCTCTCTGAAACACACATGAGGGATCCATTCGGTAGAAAGAAATGAAACGTGCCAATGATAAAAATCAAACTCATCTTGATAAGAAATAATCTAATCCATACTGATTATGACATCAAACAGATCCAGATCAAGAATGAGAAAATCTGAGACCGACTCTGTATCAGCTATTGTTAACGAACAAGGACACTGAAAACCCTACTCTTTCCACTTTCCAATAGGTGTTGCTAACTCCATTGTAAAGGGAATATGTTCCCTTAGAAGTTTAAGTGCATCAAAAACTATGCAGATATAAAAGAGTTGGAGGCACCAGATATCAAACAAAGAAATTTCTACTGAAGATGCAATAAGACACGTACCTCTCACTATTGTCGGACCTGCATCAACTTCCATTGGATAGTCATCTATTGCGTGTAAATGTTTCACTCATAAGGCATGTGTCTGGTGCCTTGTAGTCTTTTAAGCTTCTTACTGAACCATCGTAGCCTTTGGATTCGAAGAACCCTGACCATAATGAGGTGTAGTCATAGCCTGAAAGAATCACTATAAGTAACCAACACATCCACAACATTTGCATGTCTTCACAGGCATAGGACAAGAATATCTGGTGGGTCCTCTCTTGCCACTCTAATAGAAATTCAGTGGTACATTTCCTACTATAGCAATAATTGTGGATGAGGCTATATGTTGAGACCCACCTCCACCACTTCTATGACAGTCCTACCACTTCCTCTTCTTATAATGCATGCCACTAAAGTAGTCATCAGTTGAAGAGAAGAGGTGGTAACGTTTACCTTTCCTGCCATGTTCATATCTTCCATCATTCCTCTATCTATTGTCTCTTCATAGGTAAAAATATTTAGCGTAAAAACTTTTGATCTAATGTCTGGTCACAAAACCCATAGGTAATTGTTCACCTTTAGTTGTTCATTCTTTACCACGTCCAGAGAAAAAAAGACAAGCTCAGCAAAAAAAATGTACGTCAACACTGAATGGTTTTCCTATTGCAAGGATAGGAAATCCAGAGACATCTTTAGAATTAGCTACTCTGGGAAAAACTACTGGAAGAACTGGGTTTGGAAACCCTTCCAATCCAAGCCCACATGTCTGCCTTTCTGGACCATAGAGTCCCACCAACGCTTGTTGGAACCCTTGAATCTAAATTCTGCATAAGATTTTATTGATCATGTCCATCCAATCCTCCACCTCTTGAGTTTCAGTCATTCCTTTAAAGGATGGTGTCTTCTCATGAAAGAACTCCCTCTATCGATCTATCTCTCTTCCAAATCCTAGTTGTACCCCAACTGATGTGTTCTAAACTTGTGGAACGTCCTGATCGACAGCACAAACTTCCCCTACGATCATCTCAATGAGGTTCAAATCTACAAGTGGGTTCCCTTGGGTGGCATCAGTTGAAACTTCCTAAGGAACTCATGGAAGACATCTCGAAGGAATACTATTACACACCAAAACCCAAGAACAATCAGACAAAAAAACGAATCTCATTCCAAACTATAAAATCCATAAGAAAAAACTAGTATTTTTAAATAGAAAACCAATACTAGATACACACATCCCCAAATCCCATGGAAACTTGAGTCTCATTACGACAAGATCTGGCCTATAACTTAATGTAATATACCTCTCAAGTCCCGAAAATACTATCTCCAATCTAACAGATGTTCTAAGAAAATGATTCTTGAAGAAATACCTCCTCTAATACCAAACTGTAATAAACTAATCTGAGTTATCCTCAAACTCGGCACCCAACTCGATCTGTCACATACCCAGAGGGTGTTCCCGATACCCACGGGCTAGTGACAATCACCCGGTCATCAAACTAAAAAACCTAGGGAATGATTTTAACCAACTGAAAACCCACATAGAATACACACACATATATATATATATATAAAGAAATATTCAAAGACTAACAAATATATGTTCCATAACTGTAATAAGGACAGCAGAATCATAAGAACTGAAACAATAGATAAAAATCCAAAAGATAATTCCAACTGAAAGGGACTACAACCAACATCTACTCAAAGTGATGGCATGGACAAACCACCACCATCTCACCACTATCTACCCATCCCTGCTCACACAAACATTGCTGCCTCACTACGGAGCCTTTCCTTTCCCTACACTGGAATACAAACAAAGGTTTACACACCGCCGAAGAGGTGCAAAGGGTGTGATATAATAGGATCAATAGGATCCCACAGAGGTGTTCCATAATAAGTATTTGTATTTAAAATCATGTATACTAATTTTAAAATAAAACATGGCATGATAAGTAGTAAAGAAGTTTTATAAAAAACATGGTAAACATTTCCCTTTTCTACAGTTCTAAACAAAAGCAGGTGTATCAGTTTCAAATCATATTTTCCATATCATTATTCACAAGAATTAACATGCATATCAAGGACAACTCAGAAATCCAATAAATACGAAACAGATGCACATGTATCACAACACCAAGGAATACTATAGATCCCAACCATAGACTACTCATAACACAATAATCAAGTGCACAAATCTAATCCTAGAACACATTCCTTGAAAGTAGAGGAATACCCCAGGAGTAAACCCCCCCCCCCTCCCCCCAAAATGTCAATATTAGTCCCCTAGAACAATGGGATTAAGAAATAAAAGAAATCCACAAGGCATCATCCTTGATAATCACATAACAATGGGCTATGGACCTAAGATAAACCTTCCACCTAAGTACCCAAGGTAACCCATGAGCTCTTTTCCACAAATCATTTCAATACTTTGAAAACCAGTTCAAATTTATTTCACAATTTTCATTTCAATGCTTAAAAATTCCCATTTAATCTCTATTTATCAATAACCTAGGAAACCCCTTATTTCATTAAAAACCCTTTTCAACACACACAAAACCATGATGCCAATTTCAATATAAAAACAGTTTATAAAGAAAAAAATCAGGTTCATCAATTTAGGCTAGAGACAGAACCGCCTACCTCAAAGTTTGGGTCACACATGCCCACAATGTAATCAAAAGACTACAAAACCCAACAACGTTAATAAAGGCCCTAGAATAAAATCCCCAAATCTTATTATTGGTCCAAATCTAAACACAAGATGTCAGAGGAAGAGAGGAAACCCACATACCTTGATGATGAACGCCCACCACACCATGACCAACAAAGGAAAAGGACTTTAGAAAGAGATCTTACAAAATATCTAGAAGAAACCAAGAAGAAACATCCATCTTAGATCAATGGATATGATACCACAAAGCTGGGGTACTACTATGATCAACTGCAAGGAATAATCGGAAGGAATAATTACCCAAAGAGACACACCGTTGATGCAACAAATATCCAAATCCAATTGGATCAATGCTGAAGGAGGGGGACCTCTGAAAAATTCCTAGGAAGGGTTCTAGTTCGACATCCAAGAGGTATAAGAAGAAAATACTGAGCGAAACTTCCAATCTCATTACTTAAAGCTGGGCATGGTCTGAGTCACGATGTGTACCCAAGGGTCACAATGTGTCATCCTTGTTGTATAAGTTACACTAAAAAACCCATCACCTTCGGTTAAAAACAGAAATTTTTTCCAGTCACATTGAGTATGTCCCAGTCACGACATGTACCTCAAGCACACGATGTGTACCTCAGGTACACAAGATGTGCATTCTCTATAGCCTGCAGAAAAACTAGAAAACCACTTCTAAGGACTTTAAACTAAAGGAGAACTTTTAAAAATGGAAAAATTTATTGATCAAGGTAATGGGATGTTACAGGTTATTTATCCTTGGATGAGAATATTAGGTCATTTTAACTACTTGATTCAATACCAAATAGTCTCTCTATAGCTACAACATGTCCTCAAATTTCTTGGAATTCAAAAATAAACACCTCATAGAGTGGAATATGGTAATATGAATCTCATTTAAAAAAATATTATCATTTGAGCCTTTCTCTTCATTTAAATTCTAATAAAATGTTTTAAGGAGTAATGATGATTTTCCAAGTTCCAAAAATTAACTTTTTAATAAACTATACTTTCATATTTTGAGAAAATACAAAACAATTTATGAAAAAAATGTCCTAAAATTTCTCTATAATTGATATAGATTTTGACTACTCACCTAATTATACTTCCAACATAGTGGGAGTATCTAATTATAAATAATATAACTCACCTACTTTACTAATAACTTGAATTACCCCCACTTACATGGAATACTATCCAAAAAAAACATATTTGAGACTCTTGTGGTTATGATGAAAGTGATATAGATAAGAAAATTTCTTGGTATTTTCAAATTCCCATTTATGAGTTAACTTTAAATACATTTATACAAGGGGCCACTACTACCTATTAAATAATTATTTGTTCTCATCATCATCGTTTTCAATTCTATATGTCATCTTGGTTGTCTAAAATAATAAAGATAAAAGGTTATGGTGATCCCTTTTAAATACAAAACTATTTGAAGTGGATTTGATAAGTATAATTATATTTTTGAAGGAATCATTTCCACTAGGTGATAATTTATTTAATAATTAAAAAAACGTTGTTTATTTTAAATTTTTTAATTCTATTTTTCATTATATACAATAGTTAATATAGATTTATAGGGTAGCATCAATTCCAATGCTATATTCATAAAATCATATGGCAGTGTCACTCTCTAATCCTTTATATGATGTGAAACTATATTTTTAGAGTATTTAGATTAACCTTATCCGTATTATTATTTCATGATTCTAACCAATATCAAATGATTATATGATTTTTTATGTGTTTGTTTTTTTAGAAACAGACACCAATGAAAAATATATTATGTTGATGTAGTTTATGAATCAAAGAAGAGTATGAATAGTATCATTAAATAGGAATAATCTAGACTTTATGGTATTGAGAAGTAATTCCATACAAGATGATAACCTATTAGACAGTTCTAGACTATTTCATCTTTATAAAAGGGATATATTGAAGTTATAATGTATGATTGAGAACTATAAGAAACAACATCAAGTTGATTTCACTATATTAATAAGAAATGGTGACATAAAAAAAGGATTGTTTCTTTAAAAAAGTTAATAAAAAAAGACCCTTTGAAAATGAAATATTAACCATTAAAATTTAATAAAATGTTGTGATATTTTCACTACATTAATAAAAAATATAAAAAAATAAAGACGTTATCCTATATGAATAAAAATTGAAAAACTATATCCAGATGAATCCACTTCTCATAGTGTTGATATAATGATATATATGGAAACAATTTCATGGATTATAATGATAACATATGAATTTAATGTTTCAATTATATTAATCCATTTCCTAATATAGACTATGAAAGAGAAAGGGATATGATGATTCCTTGTAGTTGGTAATTATAATCAGAATATTAATTTTTTTTAGATCCATTTATTTCATGTAGTCATAAAAGAGTTAATTATCCATTGAAGAATTATTAATTATGGAGACCAAGATAACAAAATAAATATTTTGAAAACATTATCATTATACCTATGGAAGTTAAAAAAAGTGATTTTTCACTGTTTTTTACATAGAATTTCCAATAAAAAATGTTAATATCCATGCTAAAAGTATTTTAGTATAGGTTATTCTATAACCAAGGTTAAATATAATTTTTTATTTTCTTTTAATGTTTATTTTTACATAACATTTTATAAGAGTCACCTTTTATGGATTATTATAATATAACCTATGTTAGAATCTTTTAAAAAAATTAAACTCAGGGGCTAACCTCATTTGTTAACACCATATATCTGAAACCATGATCCCCTCAAATCATAACACTAATCATTTTGTTCTCAAACATCTTTATTCCATTGATTTTATACTTATTTTTTATATTGTTTCTCCTCAATTATTCATTTTTCAACCGACTTTTATTATTCCCACACATGAATTATATTTTTTTATTAATAAATATAATTTATATGATTAAGAGTATCTCCAAATATCTGTCTAAGATAAGTGGTCTATTTCCATTTTACATGGTGAAGAAATAGGGAAGATAATTTTCGTTCCTTAAAGAACTTATCTTGGATAGATTCATGGAAGAAACCTTATATGTGTTGATTTTATAATCTGGTCTTCATGGTGAAATCATGACTTGTTTTGAAATAAGTGTTTTAGTATATTCTACCATAGTTTTGAAAATCGTGAGTGTAGCTATCGATATGGGTAGATTTAATATGTATGTTTACTGTAAGAAAGGTTGGATGCAATTTATTGGAGAAACCATCTAGATTTTCTTGAGGTTTATTTATATTGTTATCGTTTTTCAATGTTTTTGGATGGAGTTTGGAAGTGATTTTTAGTTCATTATAATAGATGATGTTTGTTTCAAATATCCTTAAAGTAATATTTGTAATGTAAATAATTTGAGTGTTGAAGTAGGACTATTACAAAGGCATGATTTATTATAACTTCAAAGTCTTACAGAATGGATGTCATATTATTTCACATGTATTCCATATGAATTCAAGATTTTTTTGAATTCAACTATGTTTTTTTGACTTAAAATTTAATTATAACTATATAAATATTTTTTTATGTATTTGGAGAAAATATATGAATTTGATTAAGATTTTATATGAATTTATGGTTTTCCAAATACTTCAAAAGTTGAATGAAATTTTTATTGTCCTAAAAATTTACAGAGGGCTTTTCATGTATGAGTTTGATGGAGAACCCATATAAAATCAACACTAATAATATTTTGAAAAGTATATTGGGTGAAAATTTTATAATTAATGTAGTTGAATTTAGAGTTCTAGTAAAGTAATTTTCTGAGTTGATCCATATCAGATAAATGGGGAACACATCATATGGAGCTATGAGATGGTGACAATCATACTCTTGTGTAATTTCTATGGCCATTTTAGTGAGAAATTTTTCTTCTTGATGAATTGAAAAATGGAAATATTATGAGAAAAATTCCATAAAGAAAGGTGTTTCAAGAAAGAAGTCTAATTTTGTGAAATATAAACAGGTTTATTATTCTTCAATGACCATTCTTAAATTCACCATGATAAAACAGTTATACTATGATAATTACATTATAGTAGTGGGTGTTTCTTCTATAAAGTCAAACTATGAATAATAGAGAGTCGCCTACGATGGTTTTTTTATAATATAATTATCATTGGCAGTGGTTGTGAACCTAAATCACTGAAGAATATATCTCCAAGATTCAAATTCATAAGTTTATCTGAAAAAATGAGCATAAAATGTCAGAACTAAAAATCCCAAAAATCAGCAAATTCTATTTTTTCATTCAATAGAGTGTACTTGGTGAAGATAAAAATGGAAAAACATATATGAATTAATCTTATGAGGGGATGACACTAACCAAAGGATCCATGAATGTTTCACAAGGACTCTCAAATTCCAAAAAGGATGCTAGTACCATCAATTATCGAGGAATGATCATCAGAAAAGGATGTGAGCCTCGACTAGGATGCTATAATCATAGTTTTAAAACTAATTACAATAGGAGAGCATCACAACCTCTTATATTACCATCCTATATGCTCTTTATTGAATCAATATCATTATAAATAATATAATTTATTAGGTGACATCATATCGATGCTAAAATTTATATCCTTTAGGTGTTCATTCATTGAAAACTTTAGTGAATTAGGGTTTTTAGTCATAAATAAACCAACAATTTGGATCATAACTAATGAGAAACTAAGTAGAGATGGACATGGGAATCACTTTCATCACATTCATGGTGAAAATGAGTGTGGTTTTCAACCATATTATCACAATAAACACCCTGAAATATTGGTTCCCATTGTAGTTCACATAAAATAATCTCTCATTTTTAGTAAAATCCAATTAGGACTTTATACATAATATAGTAACTCTTTATAAATCAATACAAAATAATTTTGATAAAATTTCATAAAAATATATTCATGTTTAATTAAAAAACTTATCCAAAACATAATATTTATCTAGGGCCCTAACATTGTGACACTATGAGAGATACTACTATTAATAAAAAAGAAGAAATTCCAATTTCTGTGATATAGGAAAAGAGAGGCCTCTGTTAAAGAATCAATGCTACTCAAGAAACAAAGTGGTCCACTTTGATATCAATAAAACATAATTTTATCTCTATATGAACATGTACACCAAAATATGTATACTATAAATCATATGTAAACCTACATATTCCTTTTTTATATGGCATTTATTGACCACTAAACATGAAAGATGTCAATATTGTCTCGGCCATCTCAAATTTTCTAGATTCTTTGAAAAATAATGACCAAGTTGATGAATATATTTAATTATTTTAATATATTCAATGATTACATCATATATCACACATCATAGTAATTGATCACATCATATATGATTCAACTAATCATGCTTAGGAATTTCCTCGGTCTAATTAAATCAAGGTGCATATGTCTTTAACTTGTCATACTAGCGAAAAATCCCATATTGGTTGGGCCCCAATAAACGACATGATCAATAACATACCCCACCAATGATAAATTAGATAAGTTGGGTTTTGAATTATGTAATTATGGTATCAAAGTATCAAGGTTCACGTGCAATATATATCACCAAAGTCAGTTAAAAATGATTGATAAGAACCATACACCCTTAAGTTTATCGATGAATGTATAAAATTCCAAGAGATATATTTTAGTGAGTCCATACAAGTAATATATCTATACTCATTACCTCATGAATACATTCTTCGTAACTCAGATACAAATCATTGTAATGAGTATAAGAATCTATTCAATCTAACCTTTATATATTATTACAACCTATAAAACTCTTTGATGACCATTGGTTTGGGAAAACACAAATTTGTACATTAAAGGGATACAATAATTATTTATTCATGTTAAATAATCTTTCACACAATTGAATGAAAGATAAATAGATATTTCCTATATTATAATAACATGATAAATTTATTACCATTACAACCAATATATTATCTTTCTTACATATATAGATTCTATATGACCCTCATATTATTGTTGCAGTAATGGTTTCATCAATGGATATGCTATAATATCCCACCTAGTCACCCAAATAATCTTTACATCACCCTTATCAAGGATCTCTAATATGATATTGTTGTTGTGAAGGACAATTTTGGTCCTTTGGTGAGACCAGGGTTCGTTGGCCCAAGAAACAACCCCATTGTTATCAAAATATAGATCAATTTATCCCTTGATTCAAAGAATCATCCCAAGATCAGTAATGAACTTATTTATCCAAACAAATTCCTTCAAAAAATATGATGTAGTGATGTACTCTACTTTTGTTTTTGAGTCTACTATAATGGCTTGATTATAAGTATTCCAACTAATAGTTCCACTATGTAGGAAAAAAAATAATCCATATTTAGATCTAAAAAAATATTTGTTTGATTGGAAACTATAATTTGTGTAACCCATTGCAAAATTTTATTTCCACACTCTAAATACCAAGAACCTATACTTATTTCTTCTCAAGTCCTTAATAATGTTCTTTCCAAAAATTATGTGACTCTTTCTAGTATTAGATTAGTATTTAATAGTTATGATCAAATTATAAGGGTCATCAGGTAAAGTAAATATCATGGCGTACACAACAGATCCTATAACATAAACATAAGGAATTCTATCCATCCATTTTAAGACATTAGAAGGATCTTGAATCTTCTTAGTATTCCTGCCATTTATCAATGGTAAAGACCCCTTATAAGAGTTATCTATGCTAATCCACATTATAACATTATGAATATGTGTGTTATGACTCTATGTAATAAATGTATTATATATATCTATATTTATCATCATACTGAGTATGTAGGAAGCTTCACCCATGTCTTCCATTAAGAAACATTTACCCATCTACTTCTTCATTGAGTGAAGAGTCAAGAAATCATTTTTGATATGCAGTATTCTATCTATATAAAATATCAAAAACAATACAATACTCCCACTAACATGCTTATATACAAAAGAATAATTTTAATTTTTGATGAAACCTAAATCTTTTATTATATCATTAAACCAGACATTACAAAATTTAGAATCTTTCTTTAGTCCATAAATGGACCGTTACAACATGAAAACCTTAGCAGACTCATTTGTAACTTCAAAGAGTTAAAATTATATAAAATATATATCCTTGACTAAATTATCATTTAGGAAAACATATTTACATAAATTTTATTTACCTTATAATAATAATAAGTTGATATGAATAGAAAAATCAAAATGGGATTTATCATTAGAACAAGTGAAAAGGTTTGTTCATAGTCGATACCATGAATTTTTCTACAAACTTTTTCAATATGAAATGATTTTTATGTTGGAACTCTACAATCCATGTGATTTTTCTCGTGTAAAACCCACTTACACTCTATGGGTCTTACCACTTCATGTACATATTCTATGTTTTAAACTTGGTTAGTGTACATGGATTATTCCTCATTTTCTTTCACTTTTATCCATATCTATGAATTTGAACTCTCAATAGAATACAATTTAGTATAAGGTTTATCTCCTGGGAACAATACTTCATAATAATTCACTATATGTAGTCTATATTTCACTAGTACTTGACAAATCCTACTAGATCTTAGAGTCTCTTATATAGCTTAAGTTGGTTCTTATTCAACACTATTTGTGAAATTGGCTCAAATTACATACCAGAAACACTTTATATTTATTGGTCTTTGACACCTTCAAGTTCAACTTTCCTCCAATTTATAACTTGATCAAGGTGTCATATTTATTGGGAAACACCATCTTGATCCACAAAAAAATTGTGTTATGTAGGATTTTAAAAATAATAACCCTTTTTTACATTATAAAAATAAATAAATAATAATTTTTCATACTTAGGGCCTATATTTTTATAATCCAATCTTAATAGATGTGTTTTACAATCCCAAATACTTATAAATCACAAACTAGGTCATTTCTCATTCCATGTATAATTTTGTGTCTTTATGAAAACATTATATGCAGCCTAGTTTTGTAGAAATGTATAACTTTATGGATTATATCCCCAGAATAATATATGAAGCTCACATAGTGTCATAATTGATCAAACCATCTCTAAAAATGTACAATTCCTCCTTTCAGATGCACCATTCTATTATAGTGTTCCGGGAGGAGTGAGTTGGGATACAATTCCAAAAATCTATCAGATGAGTTATGAATTCCTAGAATAAGTATTCACCACCCTAATATGATTGATGAATATTAATAGTCTTTACCAGTTTATCATTTACATATTTTTGAAGCTATTTAAATTTTTCAAAAGTATTATACTTCTATTTCATTGTAAACACATATATATACCAGCTAAAGATATCTATAAAAGTAACTAAGTACCTAAAACAACCATTTTATTATGTACTCATTAGTGTACATACATAACTATGTATAATATATAATATCTAACTAAACCTATCACATTTTCTCACATAAGTTTCCTTTTTTACTTTTTTCAAATAATTAATTTTTGAATATATCAAATGATTTATAATTGAATGAGTCCAAAAACAAATCTCTATGGAATATTTGAATGAATTTTTCAATTACATGTCTGAGGTGATAATTAAAATGGTTGGTGGGATTCAATTCAACCCAAACCTATTGTTCTAAATATTATAAACAGGATTATCCATATTGAAAATTCATAAACTATTCATAATATTCTAGAATAAATAAAACATTTAATTTCATTATATAGAACAACACTTATCCATAATGTAAAATGAAAATCCATTCTTATCCAAGAAATATAAAAATATAAAAAAAAATTATGGTAAGAACATAATAAAATTTCTATAATTTTAGGTATAATCCACTAGGTAGACATAGATCATAATTACAGACTTCTAATATTGTAATTTTTTTTCATTACAACATTAATATCTACTTTACCTTTCATCAATTACATTCTATCTCTGAGCTATTATATTCTAAAAAAATGTTTGATCCAAAAATGCTATCTAATATTCGTAAGTCAGAGTTGGTGGAATTATTTCCTATAACATTTACAATCAAGGGATTTGGATACTTCTCTTTGAGATCGCTTCTTAATCCTAGATTCTAATATTTTACTATTTTGTAGGTCATACATTTTAATGATCTCAAAATTATTAATTTATTGTATGATATAATATAAAATAAAGAAATATTAATGGCTAAGTGTCATGTTTTATATATTTGGTTAAGGAATTTTAATGATAGTTCTTGAGAATCCTAGATCAAGACTATCAGATCTAGTGCTAAAAACACATACTTAATAGATATGCTTTGATACTAAGTGGGATGACCAAAGATAAACATATCTATGTTAAATATTATTTCCATAAGTTAAATAATACATCTCATAATGAACACACAATGAAAAGAACCGAAGGTTTAGTTTATTTTTTGACTAGCTACATAAGAACTTTATTTTACAATAATTGTAGACATTTATTCATAAAAAAACCACAAAAGACTACCTTATGGACTTCTCGTAAGTAATATTCATCATCATAACCAAGGGAATGGAAAGATAATAAAGAGGTGATATCAAATTATTTATAAGGTAAAAAATCATTAAAATTTCATCAAGGGTTATATAATAAGTATGTGAGAGAATATAAATATGGTATAAAATCATATTAAAATGAACATGAATAAATAAGATATGTCCATAAGTCATGATATACGGACATGTGACACAAATGAAAAAACATATATTGTGGAATAATAGTCTGTAATCATGAATAATAGATACAATCCTTGTATCATAATCCTAGGAATACGACATATAAATGTAATATTCCCTTGAAACTTATCCTAACAAGTAACTATGGAACAAACATTATCATATGGAAAGATTAACTTTTTGATTCAATTAATCATACTAACAATTAGAAAAAACTTAATCATGTTTCCCTATACTTATCTCATGAGACATAAATCCTTAAAATATGAATTATATGGTGATACATAACCCCACCCATCAATCATCTATACATATGTGTGACACTTGAATAAAATAATTCATCGTATTATAAATGATCCATGGAACAAAAAATGGGTTTCATAACATTTCCAGAAGGTATTACCAAAATTTACCACATGAATGAATTAGATTGATACCCAAAAAAAATTCACCCCAAATAGGATTTTATAATGGAATTTAAATATTTATTCATGAGAAATTACTTTTTAAGGAGAAACTTCCTTTTTAGATAAAAAGGAAAATGGAAACAAACCCATAAAAGGGTTTTTATAAAACATTTTTAATATTTACAAAAAAGAAAGAGTTACAGGTCACTTACAAATGTTTTTTTTAAATTGAATTGAAAACTATTTAAATAATTTCCTTTTAAAATATTATTCAATAACTTTTCCATAATAGTTTTATAATGGTTATCAAGAGGGAATGTTGAGTAAAAATTAAAATTAGAAGATGTATGATAACTTTTTTTAATATTTTAAAAATACCATTAATGAAACGCACATTATAAACTGTGTTAAATATTTTATTTAAAATAGGTAAATATAAATTTTAATATTAATGGAAATAAAAAATATTTTTATTTCAAAAAAAGATAAGATAAATTTGGCATGAAGAGTGAATGTGGATATTAAAGGGAAAGATATAATTTTTAGGGGATGTAAATTATTCTTAACATCCTCATATTTTATGAAGTAATAAATATTCAAAATAGGATGTATTTGATGTGAAAATGGATGACTGTCAAAAATTAAGGGGGTAAATTCAATATATTATCATCTTAGAGTAGAATAAAAAATAATGTAAATACATAGTCAAAGATGAATAATTATGACTCAAGAAAAGAATTTGAGTTGAGAAAATTTCTTATATCTTTGGAAACTTTTAAATCAAATGAAATTGAGAGTTAGAACTAGAAATTTAACCTTAAATATGATTAATTTGAAAATAATAATGATACAATTTTTAATGTAGGTATTATATACATCGTATAAATTAAAATAGGTGAAAAAATATAAATCATGTCTCATGAAGAGAAATTGAGATGAAAACCCTTAAAAATGTCATATTTTCGAAGTAAGAATCAATTGAAATGGATTTTAAAAGAAATAAACATAAATCCCCAAAAAATTATTATGAATTATAGTATAACTAAATCATGAGGTAGAATTTACCCAACATATAAGAATAGTTTTCATCAATAATGATCATAACTAAATGAACAAAAATTATGTTAACAAAAGCCTGTGTCTTTGCTCTTGACATTCATATAGGTGATTTAAATTACTGTATAATAAAAATAATAATATTTATCACCTATTTCAGAAACTTATTTATATTTATTACCATTTCTATTTTTTAATTATAATATTTCATTAGTTATTTAATTTTTATTTTCATTATTAGATGTTATTAAATTAATTTTTTGGGTATGTATTTTATAATGGTTATAGAAAAACCAATTATTTGATAAAAAAATTTATAATTATCATATTATAAAATTTATTTATATCATTACTTTAAATTATTTTTTCATACCCATTTTCATGTGATGAGAACTATGGGCACATTTTCTGAGAACAAGGACCATGATGATGTTGTTTCAACAAATTTACCAGTATCAATGGATTGCTTTATAATGATCATTAATTAATGTGACATTATCAAAATATAATATTAAAAAAATATATTAATCCTTAATATCATATAAATTCATTAAATATATTTTATAACCATCTATATAAAGGGTTGCGAAAAAATAAAATATGTTGTTACGTGAAGAAAGTAGTCTAGACAAGCATAGAGACGACACTATCATTTTATATAAAAAAGGAAGAAACTGAAAATTTATTAATCCTTTAATAATATAAATAATTTTAAAAATATTATATTTTTTAATTAAATTCCCTATTTTATCCATCCATGTAAGAAATTTATGAAAAAATATAACACGTACCCCATGGAGGTGGTAGTTTACACATAACACGAGTGATATTTTCAGTTTTTAAATGATTGGGATGGTGATAGATATTGTATGTACCATTAATATAATAACATTTCATTATTTATGTGATACTAATATCATTTTATTAATATGGGTGGAATAGGTTTGGAGTAGTAATATAAATAAGAAAAGACTAGGGAGATGGTATTACTCACATTGAGGACTTAATTCTTCCCTTAAATGATTTATTAGAAATTGGGGACTTAGGATAAAAAATTATTAGTATAGGATTATAAAAGTGGAATAAGTATATAAGTAAGGTAAATTTTTTATATCTATATAGGAATTTTTAACTCATAGTTTGGATTGATGTGGGTGAAAGTGGCCTCCTTTTATAAGTGGAAATGGGACTTTTCTTTGAAAATGAATGTTATATAAGGGGTAATAATGGAGTTTCACGAGAGTTAGGTGATTAAATTTTGGAGACACTTTTGATTAAAAATTTATAACCTAAAATAATTCATCAATAAGTTATAAGTGTCAATTTAAGTGAGTAAAATTCAATCCTCTTAAAATTACCCATTTTTACATTTATTAACCTTGAGCAAAAAACAATCATGGATTTTCCTGACTAAAAATATAGTATGGCCATTCATACGATATTTTAATGCGATTATTACATATATGGACACAATTTAATCTAATATAATTTCTAAATATGATAAAACCAACTTAAAAAACTTATAATATATAGAAAAAACTATTTTTTTTAGAAAAATGACTTTTTATGTATTTAGTGTTTTTATTTTTATTTCCTAAACATTATGAATTAAATGTGTCAATATTTTTATTTGTATATTTAAAAGTTATACAGTATTATTCATTTAAAATATATCATTTTAATTTATTTAGATAAATATTACACAATTCTTATAAAATCATTTTTTGGAAAAATTACATTTTTATCATGGTAATTAATATTTACTTTGTTAACTTATTGTTATATTAGAAATAAAAATAAACATATTTAAAAAATTATTATGTCTAAAAATATTAAATCAATTTTATCAGACTCAAATTATATATTTTTTTAAAAAATATTTTTAATATAAGAACACATAACACATAAAAAAAGTTTTGAGAAAACATCATTTTTAGCATAAAAATGATTTATTCATATTACATGCCATGAGAATATATTTAGAAGAATGCTAAAAAAATTTATATATGTTATTAATATATTCTACATTACTCAATAGTGATCAAATATTTTAAAAATACATAATATATATAATGTATAATTATTTGAGAAAAAGTATCTTTATTACTAAATGATTCTATTCTGAATTCGTTACGATGTATTGCTTGTTTAATAATCATTAGATAAATTTTATTTAAACATTGGTATTAAAATAATTCATTTAATTTTATAAATACATCAAATATCTATTTACACAAATAGTGTTAATAATAATAATAATAATACATAATGCATAAATAAATATATTTTAATTATTTTTTTAAATTAATTTTTTTTTCATTTTTTAGTTTCATATTGAATTATCAATATGTATAGAATTGTATCGTTCCTTATAATATCTTATATCAATAATATTTATAATGGTTTTTTTAGTTTAGTTTGGCATGAGAAATAAACTATTAAAAATTGTATTTACTTAAATGAAAATATATATTAAAATATCAGGGCATTATATTCTCCCCATCTTAAATAAATTACATCCTTGAAATTTTAATTATAACTCACTAATGAAAAAATAGTGAAGGGTATGACTCATGGTATAATTTTCAACTCTCTATCAAGGGTAAGACTATAAACCTTATGTTCTCTTTTATAATAATCATATACTAATATTCTCAACCATTTGTTCCAAATATTCCTCCTTATAAATCTCTAAGTATTATGAATTTCTATATACATATCACAACATTATTTTTTACAATCCTATTTCCAACCATACACTGAAACAAAACTAGTTATTATAATGCTATAATATAAAATAAACCATCATATGAATAAGATATTTATCTATTCTATAATGTGTTTTCCTATGAAAAATTTTTCTTAGCCTATGATACTTTAGGTTCAGTCAAGTTTTCTTTTTGTAAGGTTCTCTTCCACTATACCAAAAATACATATCCCAAAATTATCATGATAATTATTAAAATATTATAAACCCAAAAAACATTGAAATTTATGCTCTCAAAGTTCAACTTTATTTTTATTCATAAAATCACATATCAATTAATATATACCTTAACTTATAAATTAATATTCTTTAATCTTAGTTATTCATGATGATTTCATATTAGGTTATCTAACCTAAATATATTTATATCCCTCATAATGGTTCATAAATAGAATATAAATTAGGAAAATAATATCCCTTAGGCATATCAAACTAGGTGTGTAGTGAGGCCTCTTTATCGTGAACTATGTGAAGATTGGGTTAATACAAAACTGGCCTTTTAAGGGTTATTAACCCTACGTACATTTGTTCTAGAGCCTACATCTAATTTTTTGTATCAAGATAGGGATTTAACTCCTATGAAAGCTCAAATTATCTAAATTTCCAATATTGTTTCATATTACTATAACTAGGCTTACACTTAGGGTTTTTAGTAATGTTATCCCATCCAAATCCACAAAAATAACAAATATAACCCTAATAAATAAATAAAATAACACTAAAATGTAACTAAATTTTTTAACTTTGAATCTAAAAAATCATCTCCAAAAGTGGGAGGATGTGAGACTTTGTATTGGAAAATGGATGATGGGAACCTAAGATAGTGTTTTAACAATAAATAACCACCACTAGAACCCTAGTGGGATAAATAGAAATTATGGGCACCCACGTGAACATGGAGAGTGAAAGGCATGGAACACAAAGGTCATTCATGAGGTAGGGAATAAGAAATTTAGAAACAATGTGTTTTAGCTCTAGGAAAGGAATGAATAGATCAGGTTCAAGTCAGGGCATGAGGACATTGGGCATGAGGAGGTTAGACACTAGGCAGGGTATATGGAGTCCTAGTTCTTGAATGCTTGGGCATCATATTTGTTTCCTCTTTGAAAATTCTCAATCCTCATTCAATATTCATCTTTGGAGAATTTTTAGCACCAAAACACACACACTAGACTATGTGTGTGTGTGAGAGAGAGAGATTAATTAATATAGGGACTAAGTGGCTCGTCCCATTTGGTTGGGGAATGGAATTGGGTATACCAAGTCGATGAATTATTATAGACCATCCCTTTGAGAATAGGGGAATGGGTATAACATGTTGGGGAATTGTGATCCCATCCCAAATCCCTACCTATTTTTTAGTACATGGGTACATGATCAAGATCACATACCAAAATATATATTGGTTCCAACATGTTAATAACTATAAAAAACAACTAATATGATAAATAATATTAATGATAGGTAAATAATTAATTACAAGTTGAGATAAACAAAACTAGTAATGGATAGTAGTATATAATGTAAGAATATTCCCCCAGCAGGATTTTCTATACATAAACATGTATTATTCATGCTAAGTAATTAACCATGGAATATATGTTAAATAAACCATGTAATTGTTGAAATGTGAGTTGTATTCATTTTCAAATTAATATGAGAAGATTTTGGAATCAATAAAATCTATATAGAATGTTTGTGAGTTGTTTTGGGAAATCAATAGATGAGTTTGGGAGGTTCTGAGCCAATTTAAAAAAATTTGGGGTTCATAAATAATATTTATGAAAATTTGAAAGTAAATACATAATAATAAATCAAGTAGAAGTTTGGAAAATTAAAAGAGATATTACATTATGATATGAAAGAGTATCCTAATCATATATAAGAATACCTCTAGTATTCCAATGGACACATAATATTACACATATGATACAAAATAGTTACTCAGATCATGTATAAGAATAAATTCTTGGTATGTAAAAATAACTTTGAAATTCTTATGTATATATAATATTAAATTGAGGACATGTAAGAGTAATTATGATATTCTAGAGGATGAGTAAGAATAATTTTTTCTCATTTAATTTAATGTCCAATTTTTTGGCATGTAATACTTTGGAACATTTCAATGAATATTTTTAGAGCCAAGAGCTGAGACGGCGTGAGATTCTAATGCTTGGTGTGCTTGGAATTAATTTTTAAATTATATTAAATATATTAAATACATGTGCATGAAGTTTTTATGAAAAAGTTGAATAACTCCTGAATGGGGGATCAAATCTAAAATATGATGGCACTATTGAGTCTAGAATGTGGGTTTTACCTTAGGTGCAAGATAATCGTTGTTGGTATGAGGCTTTTGTGAAATTTATTTCTTGGGCATAAATGAATAAAATAAATAACTGGTGAGTATGTTTTAAAAAAATAAAATAATAATAAATTTTTTTCTTTTTTTCTTTTTTTTTAAAACATACTGACCAAACTCTCTATAAATTCATGGGTATGGAGTTTTTATTAGTGTTTAAAACTATACCCTGGAGACACAGATAACCATTGGAGAGTGTTTTAGGAGATAATTATTGGGTAATGATGATGGATTGATATCAGATCGAGGATTATTTCACAATTAGAGTTCATGGATCTCACGAACAATGAAAATGCATGATCGTTCTTAATCAATGATTGATCTAAACTCTAGGTTGTATGTTTTTTTGTAGATTTATCACCATTTTATACCAAAAAGAACACAAATTAATCGACTACTGGATTGATTTGTGGACTAATTATTTTGTAGGTATGGGTTATTTATGGCATTTGGGGATAATTATTCATTTTTTTTCATTCATTCATATACCTCTTTATTCATCTTCTATATGAAAACAGATCGAGTCTGAAATAAACAAAGGTTGAGGTTTATTACTCACTTTTATGGTTTTTGGTTTTCTCTCCCCATTCTGTGCGCATTCATCATTGAAAATTTCTTTGGGCCTATGATTTGATGAATACCTAGTGAACCATCAATGTGCATTTGATATTTGTAACAACATATCATTACTAGGTTTCATATATAGAGATTCGATGATGTGATTTTTGTATATGACTACGGTAGTAGATCCAAAAAAGGATCACGATGTGTTCTTTTTTGTTTGATGTGTAGTAACGACGAGGTGTGATGGTGGTCTATTCTAGAGCAGTGGGTATGGTTGAAAAGGTTTGATTCCAACCATTAGTGGATATTATGTTTTATCAACCTCAAATATATGAAATATTCCACAATTCAAGGAGAAATTGGTAATTTTGTTGCTATGGATGATGATGCTTAAATATTTACATAGGATTTGTGAAAAAACCAGACTACATGGAATGTAGTCCTATGAACACATGCCATGTAGTCCCTTTTGTGTGGTTCTAGTGTTTCAATGTGAAGAAAAGTATCACACATTATGTGACCATGTCACACACCATGTGATCCTCAGCAGACTAGTTCTGCATGTATAGAGAGTACACACCCAGGAGGTTGGGTGGTGTTTCATGCCATGTGGGAAATGCCACATGTCATGTATAACCTAGCAAGCGGCTCAACATGTGTAGGGGGTACATGATTTGGAGATCATGTGGTCCTACACACCATGTATGGTGATCTAAACACTATGTACTTAGGAAAGTACCTGGGCACAGGTAGGATACATATAGAGTGTCAACCCAAACATCTACATGTCGTATACCCTTGGGACACACTGTGTATTGAGAAAAAATTACATTTCATGTCAACAAGACACATGGGTAGTTACAGCCATAGTGAGACATGTCATATACCCCTAGGGACACACCATGTACTCTTTTGAGGATAGGTTGAATTCTTTTTTCTTATTACCTCATCTTCTTTGAGAGCTTGTGTGAGCTTCCTTAGACCAGTATCGGTTGAGTGTGTTCCCTTGTCCCATTACATGAGGGCTAGTATGGAATCATTTCCTACACATAGGATGGTGATCCCTTCAGTGATACTTCTTGGATAGAGTCATTAGTATCCTTCTTTGAGGCCCATCTTGAGTTCATCTATCACTATCTTACGCTAGGTGGAGTTCTTGGTATCGTTATGACCAACACTACGTGGGAATCGATCCTCTACTTAGTGGGTTGTTCTATATTGAGTTGTTGGTATACCCCTTGGCCTTGGGTGTGATCCTCATCTATGTATTTTTCTCTTCAGACTTCCATTAATTACATCTTATGTCGTGACCTGATGAGTAGTTCATCTCGGACAGACGCTATCAGTGTTATCAGACTCTTGGAGTGTGTTCTCTCAGTTAAGTGTCATAAGGTATGGTAGGGATCATGGAGTGTGTTCTATGATTTGACTTCTATCAGGTATGGAAGGTCTCGTGGATTTTTTTTCTCTCATTTGAGTTCCATAAAGGATGGTAGGGCTCGTGGATTTAATCTCCTATATGAGCATTACCTTAAAACCATCAAGTAGGATTCCTAGGTAAGTTTTACAGTTGTGATCTTAATTTGAGGCTATGTGTCTACTTTGAGTATATATGTATGTTTAATTATATATATAACCTTATAATTGGAATATCCTATAATGATATTACTATTATTGATGCTTTGTGTTTGGTTATTTATGGGTTCCATACTAGGTATCGTTATACTCACCCCTACATGGTCTTTTCATATATGTGTCATGTCTTGTGCATATGAAAGACCTTTTTGTAGAGTCCTTGGTTGACTAAGAGTAGGATGATCTATTTTGGCCTAGATAGACTGAGGTGTATTTCAAGGTTTCATTGGACAACTGTCCCTCCTTCTTAGTAGGCCTGGATTTACCTTCCAGTTTTTTGGGAATGTATTTGACCCCTTTTTATGCTTTCTATTACTTTTTTCATACTCTATTTGTGGGCTTATAGATTCATCCTTGCATTGTTTTCAACATTGTATAGGCTTGGAGATGTGTGTGTGTGTGTGTGTGTGTGTGTGTGTGTGTGTGTGTGTGTGTGTGTGTGTGTGTGTGTGTATAGGTACTTATAGATAATTCCCCCCATGTGTGCAATATGTCATATTGGCACTAGTCTCTAGGCCCTGTCCAATTGGAGGTGGACTAGGGGTAATTTTGTATCAAACCCCATCTGGTCTGGTCATGACAGAATGGTATCAAAGGTATACCCATACTAGAGTGTTATGACACTTCTTAGGTTTAGGATCAGAATTTGGAGTTTCTTTTTTCTATCTCTAAGGTTTTATTTGGGAAATAGGGAAATAATGTTAAGTGTTTTGAGTATGGATCCCAGGACAAGGTGTTTAGTTTTGGTACAGAGTCCAACATATTCATTCACCGAGACTATGATAACCATATTTTTAATTTGTATATATAGAAACTGGTTATAGAGAAAACATTGTTACATGCATCATATAGGGATGGGTTGTCATTTTCACGTCCTTCTTGATTCAACTCTCCAGATATACTCTCTGACTATGGTACATCTTGATAACTTTCATGAATCCTTTATGATGATAGCTAACTAAGACTCTGATATGGTGTTGTGACAATGACTAGATGAGTGATGAGGTTTCAATTCAAGGTCCCACTAATGATATTTTTACTCTATGTGGGCACCGAGTTGTGCTACCACCTATTGAGCAGTGCATAGATTCTTCTATAGATCAAGAATATGATCATTTGTGTGTTGGAAATTTAATAGATCTAGAGGTTCAGGATGATGGTATGTGACGTCTTGGCATGTTACTCAAGTTATAGTGATGGTGATCACTTGGGATCTATGACAAAACATACCCTCAGTCAGTCAAGGTTTGACTCGAGGTAGTGGTATAGGTTTCTAGTATGTGTAGATACTGACCGATTGGATTGTTTCACTTGAGACTCATTTTCTCCATGGTGCAATACTTGGCTCTGATGGTGCCAACAGATGACACTCTTATGTTGTGAGTGAATCATGATTTTTAGAGTTATAAATCACCTAGGTTACATGGTGTGCTAAACCCTCCATCTCTGATGGGGGAGGATTTTCATGAGCCTATGGTGTGAATTTACCACATGGATGAGACCCCTCTTGGATGGTGGTCAAGGTGGTAAGAATTCTCTGGGGTGACATGGGGTATGGATTGAGTCCTCTGTTGGTGATGAGTTTATCTAGATTATATTATTTATGTGGTTGATACATTAAGGTTTCGTAGAAATCCCTGGTTATGTTAGTCATGTGGTATAGTGAAATGATGAGTTCCAAGTAGTATGAGATCAT
This sequence comes from Viscum album, assembly GCA_963277665.1. Lineage (NCBI taxonomy): Eukaryota > Viridiplantae > Streptophyta > Magnoliopsida > Santalales > Viscaceae > Viscum > Viscum album. The sequence continues at coordinate 36,107,671 of OY728127.1, read as the reverse complement.
AGAGGCTTAGAGTGTGGTTTGAGGAATGACATGTGTCTTCAATTCCCCATTTGCAGTTTACACACAGAATTATGAGCCATTTTTTCCTCATTGTGTCCTATTTTTTAGACCCAGTGATACTAGTGGCTCCATTTTTTCATGACCCTTATGTTGGAAGATCCTACTATGAGGATCAGTGATTGTATGCTTCTACTGAAAGTGTGACCTAAATCTGGGAGGAGATGGGGAGCCTCGTGTAGAATATTTTCATATTAGTAGTGAGACCCTATGATTTTTTCTTCATTATGGATTTTTTTCCTACCATCCATTATTAGATGTTGCTACCAGTGAGAGTTGTTGTACTTTTGATGGTTGGGATGGAGATTTTTCTCCTTTGATAAGGATTGATTCCTGGGCAGGTAAGGATGAGATCATTTTTATAAGGTTACAACCATTTTTCAATCGGTTGGCTAGTATTATACATGGATTAGCAGATTCTATGAGCTTTCAGTTCCTACGATGGTGGAGGAGTCTGAGGGTATCCTTCTTAAGGATGTTTTAGGTTTACCACACCATCAAGAGTTGTATTTCCTCTTGTAATTTCACCAGGGAAAACCCAATATCTACATTATCATATTAGATGACCCCATATAGCAATGAGAGATGGAAGTGTAGTTGGAGGAGTGTACATATAAGGGTCATCATAAGACCTAGAGTGTTTTTCTGGGTATCCATGTGTTTATTTCTAGATAGGTGTGTGAGTACTTGATATTGGGTGTGGATTATTGTCATGTTGACCAAGTGAAATGATGGAATGTATCCACTCATGAGAATCGATGGATTCTTCACCCAATGGGTGGAGGTGAAGTTGACCTATGAGTTTTCCCTTGAAATGGGTTATCACCAAATCTAGGTTTGAGAAGTGAATGTACCAAGTATGGCTTCCTAGAGCCACTATGGTTACTTTCAATCCATAGTAATTCCCTTTGACACGTTGAACACCATAGAAAATTTTGTGACACTTATGATCTACATCATCAAATTTTCATGGATAGGTTTGTGGTAGTCTTCTAAAATGGTACCCTCATGTCCTCAATGTTATAGTTGTATCACATGATACATGGGAGGATACTATTAGACATTCTCTAGGAATTATAGTCATATGGAAACTCTCATGGGGTCAATTACAAAAATATATCTTCTCAGAAATGGGAGGGGAAGTGGGCCCTAAAGAGGTTATGCAGCATGACATTGAGAACCATGTAAGGCGTAGCCATGGTAGCATATTCTCAGAGTTGGGTTTTATGTCTATTGTTTTTGGGTGAGGTGATAGAGAATTCAACCTCTTTTTAGTTGACCCCATGTGGGTGAGGATGGTGCAGTGTACCTCCAGATAATAGTTATTACCCTTCACTAATTATGATATTCAGGGAGGTATGAATTAGATATATTGATTGTGAGATGTGGAATGACTAGATATCCACTGGATTCATTCATAACATGATTTATTGAAGGAGGGAATCACATAATCCCTTTTTCTAGGGAAGGATGGTGATTTCGATCATGATGTGATAATAGGTTGAGGTTGTTTTTCCTTAGCAATATATATATTGTAGTTGAGGATGTAAAAGGATCTCTTGGAGTCAATTATCCTGCCAAGGGAGTTGTTGTGAGTTCTTAAGTTACACCTTTTTTTGTCCCGCCTATATAAGGGTGGTGACCAATAGAGATTTGTGGAGAGTTCAAGACACTTGTGCATGTAGAAGGTAGTCTAGCCTTATAAAAATTCCCTTAGTGATCATTATAGATTGTGGTTCTTACTTCAAAACACAATATGGGAGAGAATTCAGAGAGACTTTAGGGACTTATTTTCAGTAGTTAATAGTGTTTTATCCTAGATATTTGTCTTTTTAAAAGTTGATTGTTCGGATTATAGTGTACATGATTCAGGTTTTCATGTCAGTTTTGATTCATAGCTGGGGGGATCATCGACCATCAGTGGGTTTCTTGTATCATAATGATTACCACTCCACTGCCAGGGTATTATCTTTTTAGTCCATGAATGAGGTACACTTCAGGACACATTTATACTAGTCAGAACCAGTAAGTAACACTACTTGGGTCCTAGTTTTGGTGCTAATGGTGGTTTTTATAGTGAAAATCCTCCAGGGGAGGATGATGATGGATACCTATTAAATTTCAGGAGTCCTCAATGGACTGATGATGGAATCCTATGGAGTTGGAGAGTTATAGAGCCTTATCCAGGGCAGTAGGCTATCTTTTGGGATCTTAAGACCTTTATTTTATTACTGTTGTGTCGAGTTAGCAAGGTCGTGTACTGCTTAACCTTGATCCCATTGTAGTTTTGGGTTTCTTGGTGTTCTCTATATGTCACAACTAAGGAGGTATGTTCATGACTCATTGTATGATATCTACATGGGTGAGCTGGGTTCTAAAAATAGGATTTTCCTTTTCAATGATCTGGTGATTTTGAGTATTGGTAGGAGAAATACCCTTCATGGGAAAGTGTTTTCCTTAGGTTTCTGGTTCTTAACACCATAGAGAACCATTATGAGATCTCATGTGATTAGAATAACCAGTTGAGAGCTTAGTATGCCTACATTTTTCATGGTTTGTGTTTTTTTAGGATGAAAATCATTGAAGGATATAATAATATAATGTCCCAATTTTTGGCATGTAAGACTATGGAATATTTCTATGAATATTGATGGAGCCAGGTGTTGAGGCGGGGTAAGATTCTGTGGCCCAGTGTGATCAGAATTAATTTTTTAAATATATTAATATATTAAATACATGTGTGTGATGTTTTCCTGAAAAGGTAAAATAACTCTTGAATGGGGGCTTGCATCAGAAATCCAAGGGAACCGTTTAGTTCAAAACATGGGTTTTACCCTAGTTGAGATATAAACATTTTTGGAACAAGGAATTTGGGAAAAAGTTTTCATGGGAAATAATGAATAAGATAGTTTTTTTAACATAGTGGTCATCCTCTATATAAATTCACAGTTACAGAGTTTGTCTCAAGGTTTCCCACTAAACCCTGAAGACCCAGACGACCATTAGAGAGAATTTGGGGTGAGATTTCTTGGCATAATATGATGGATCGAGATCAAATCAATGATCATTGTGAAATTGAAGTTTGTGGATCTCATCAACAATAGCAACGTAATACCATTATTCATCATCAATTGATCCAAACTACAGGTAGTATGTTTTTTTATTTATCCCCATTTTTTATCCCACAGTGAATGTGAATCAATAATCTAACAGATTGATTAGTAGATCAATCATTTTTCAGGAATGGTTTATTTTCTGTATTATGGTATAATTATTCATTTATGATGGATCGAGATCAAATCAATGATCATTGTGAAATTGAAGTTTGTCGATCTCATCAAAAATAGCAACGTAATACCATTATTCTTCATCAATTGGTGTGTGGGACATGCCACACACCATGTACACCCTTGTAGAAATCTTGGTATGTACAGGGAGTACATTCTAAGAAGATTGTGTTGTCTTTTATTCCATGTATGGAGAAACAAAATTTGTTTACTTAGTGAATTACATGGGCATGTGAATGCTACATTTCAATTTCCATCCCAGACATCTACATGTCGTGTACCCTTAGGAAATCAAGTGTATTGAAAAAATCACATTTTGTGTGAATGGGAGACACATGTAGTGCCAGGATTTATGAGGCACACTATATACCCCTATGGACACACCGTTTACTTCTTTGAGGATTGGTTTAATTCCTCTTTCTTCTTAGCTCAGCTTTATTTAGAGCTTGTTTTAGTTTCCTTAGACTAATATCGGTTGAGTGTGTTTTATTGGTTCATTCATTGTGAGTTAGTATGTAAACACATCCTACACATAGGATGGTTATCCCTTATGTTAGACTTCTTAGATAAAGTCCTTATAATCCTTCTGTGAGTCCAAGAGTGAGATCCTCTATCAAAATATTTTTCCTAGGTGGAGTTCTTGGTATCGTCATGACCAACACTACATGGGTTCCAAGCCTCTACTTATTGGGTTGTTCCAGATTGAGTTGTTGGTATACTCCATGTAATTAGGTGTGATCCTCATCTGTTTATTACTCTCTTTAGACTTCCATCATTTACTTCTTATGGAGAGACATTATGAGTAGTAAATCTATGATGGACACCATCAATGTTTTAGGATTCATGGAGTGTGTTCTCACAGTTGAGTTTCATCAGGGATAGCAGGGCTCATGGAGTGTGTTATCTCATGTGAGTGGCATCATAGATAGAAAGGTTCATATATTAAATCTCCAGGATGAGTGTTACCTTAAAACCATCTACCAGGAATACTAGGTTGGTTTTATAGTTTTGATCTTACTTGGAGATTGTGTGTCTAATACGAGTATATCTTGATGTTTTATTTTATATCTCACTTTATAATTTCCTTACCCTATGATGAGATAACTATTCTTGATTCTTTGTGTTTGGAAATTTCAGGGTGTCCTACTGGATATTGTTCTACTCACCCATGCTAGTGTTTTACTCGCACGTGACGTGTCTTATATAGATGATTGGCCTTTTTACAGAGTCCTTGGTGGACTAGGAGAAGGTGGAGCCTGTTTGGGAAAAATATACCAAGGTGTATTCTAGGGTTTCATTTGACAGTAGTCTCATCCTTCTAATTAGGTTGGAATTTAATTTCCTTTTTTGGTTGGTCTTGTATTTGGACCCTTTTTACACTTTCTAGTACCTTTTTTCATACTCTAATTTTGGTATTATTGATATATGCAGGCATTATTTTCAGTTGTTTTACATTTCATCATTTTATAGGCTTAGAGATGTGTGTGTGCATACTAGTACTTAAGGATAATTCCCCCCATGTGTTTGATATTACTTCTTGGTTATATTCACCAACCCTTGGCCTATGGGATGAGGGCTTGGGGTAGTCATGTCCCAGGCCCCTTCGGGTTGGTTCATGACATGTAAGAATAAATATGATGATGTGTAAGTGTAAACTATAGTTTTAACCAATATGTAAGATCTTTCAGAAGGTATTATAAGATTAAATAGGTAATATGTAATATTAATTATGATGATTTTTTGTTACTCTTCAATGTTTAAATATCATGATGTTGGGTGTAATGTTGTGATTCAATCCAAATATTATTGTTCTTGGATTTGATGAAGATTCCATCATGATAAGAAGCTTCGCATCACAATTATATTATTTAATGTGATCATATTGATGTGGAATCTAGTTATAGTTTTTTATAGAAGTTTTAATAAAGTAAGAATATAAAATATGAGTAGAATTTAATAAGAATATTTGAGAATATCATTTAATGTTAATTCTAGATATTAAATAATTAGTATTTGGAATCTATTTATGAATGTTGGATCTGGAGGATATCTTTAAAGAATATATGACTAGTTTAAATGAAAACCGTAATGTTTTTTTCAAAAAGGTTTCTAAAATTAAAATATGGAAAAAATAACCTCATTATTCTGTTTGTAATTTAAAAATAAGAAAGTTAAGTTGTAGAAGATGAAATAAAAAAGATTATAAAAAATATATAAAAAAGATAATAATTTAGTTGAGAAGAAGACTAATGATCTGTTGTTATTATTGGATATTTTATACATTAAACTTATTAAAGAAGAGGAATCATATATTTATATATAAGATTATATAGGATTGAAGAAAATATATTTATATTTGTTCTAGATAATCCAAGAGGTATTTTTAAGATTTTTCCATTATATTTTGAACACCATCTTGTAAAACTAGAGGGATACAAAATAAAAATGATCAGGAGACAACAAATATTAGAAAATGGATTCTAGGTTAAGGAATAATGTGTTACCTTATTGTTATCACTTTATTAGTGATACATATTTATCTTATATTTTTTCAAAATACATTAAGAAAATAGTCACCCATACTATGGGAAAACATTGTAAAAATCATATGTGCCTTTGTTCTCTTGTTTATTTTCATTGCATATGGGTGAGGGTGAGATGTAAAGAATGATTGTATTAGGATTCTAATAGATTATAGTAGTTTATTTCTCATGAAACAATTTATAAAAAGGAAATAATGATTCAACCCCCTTATTTGTTTTATGTCATCAAGAACCAAGGAACATTAAGTGGTATCGGAGAAAATATAGGTTCCCTAGGAAATATCCTATCTTGGTTGAAGATCTAATGTAGAATATTAATTTAGTCAATAGAAAAAGCATATCAACTTTTTAAAGAAATAATTATCATGGATGGAAGAATATGTTGATTCCCTATATTCTCTCACTTATCCTAGAGGTTATGGATATAGGTGTTATTGGTTTTATATTAGTTGAGAATAATTCTACCACGACATGTGATGATAAGATAAATTTGGAAGTTAATGGTGAGTCGAGGAATGAAATATTAATTCCCCTTTCTAACAAGATATATACCAATTTTATAGGACTCAAATATAAAAAATAAATTTAGGATAAAAAAACATTTATTTTATAGTAATGGTAAATTAAAAAAATCCAAATTAAAAATCTAGAGATTAATATTTGTGATGAATTTTGTATGATTATCTTGTGATTAATGTAGAAGAAGATACCTAATTGAGTACTTGATATGTCATCATTGAATCCACATGGTGGGAATAACACAAATACAAATTGGTGTAACGTTATAAAAAAACACTCCATATCAATCAATCTTGATGGAGTATGTTTTATGGAGATTACCAAGTGATGGTCTAAGGAAACTCACCTCTATATGTAGTACACCAGCCACTAGAATCCCCGTATTCTATGAGCAGATACCGTGAACTCCAAATGTGTTCTAGCACTTAGTTTATGAAGATAAATGGAGAAATAGGAGGTAAAAGAGCCTTAAATATGGATAAACTATGTTTCACACAACCATTAGGTAAATCCCATCCCTTTATATAGAACTCTTCATTCAATTAAGGAGATTGAGTGTCAGCCATAAATGCTTGCAGCCAATATACGTTACAAAATTGTATACCCTTTGAATTATTTATGATCACTAAATGTTTCAAAAATCATAACATGTTATTCATTCTATAAAACAATAAACTTGTTGATTTATATCCAAGATAAAACCATTTATATGATTTGTAAAATCCTAAACACCCGATATCCAATATCATATTTCCATCACATGTTGTGATAGAGTCATCTTCATTAATAAAATATCAACTGATCATAGCCTATGATATGAATCACATTCATATATAATAATATGACATAGATCAATTATAAAATATGATTTATGTATTTTATTTATTTCAAATAATCTCCCATTTTCACTAAAATACTATAACATTTTTATACAAAACTTAACAACTCTTTTTGAATCCATCCAAACTCTTTTGGATATTATTTATCAAACTATCTTTATTTTAGAAAAAGGACTTTATACAAATTTTAATCCTTATTATAAGTCCTAAAAATGTGACCCTAAGAACTTTTGTAGCATTTACAACAAATATGAAATCATTCTTTCATAGATGTTAGCAAAGAGCATCCCCTAGAAAAACATAATTGTTACTCAAGAAAAAAGGGTTCTGGTGTGATCTTGATCAAACATACTCATATCTTTATATGAACATGTCTGCTGCAATATGTATCATATAAAACATATGTATACTTATATAATCTATTTTCCCATGACATAAATTGACCACTAAATATGGAACATGTCAATCTAGAATATGACAACTCATACATTCATGATTCTCTGAAATAGGAAGACTGGTATGAATGAATACATTGCATGTCATTCATACAAGTAGTTAAGCACATCACATATCAATAAACTAATTATAGACATATATTAAATTTGTATAATTCAATAAAGGTCTCTAATATATTTTCTTATCATAAAATTGGACAATTCCTATCTTGGCTAATCTCTAACTGATGACATGATCACAAATATTTCCAACCATCCCCTAATTATCTAATCCCAAAGGCTTGTGTAAGAAAGGTAGAACAATTTAAAGGTTCTCATACCATTTATCTCTCAAACCTTAGGTAATGGGGATTTATAACTATTATACACCCTTAAGTATATCAATGATCATATGATATTCCATGTCTTATACTTTATCAGTTCAATCCAGATAATAAGTCTTGACTTATTATCACATGAGTATACTCTTTTTATATCACATACAATTATTTGTATCATTTACAAGATTCTACCCATGATAATCTCAATGTATTATTACAACCCATAATTCTCTATGATGATCATCGATTAGGGATAACTCAAAGTCAAACTTTGAGGGGATATTATAATTCCCCCATTTATATAATATAAATACATCACACATGAATGAAGGATAAATGGGTATTGGTTATATTATAAAATATAATGTATTTTAAAACCATTACATCAAATCCCTCATGTATATAATATCAATATATTCAACATGATCTTCATTATTTTTCTATAATAATGGATTTTTCAAAGGATTCACTATATTTTCATCTATATCCACCCAATATATCTTTACATCACCAGTCTTAATGATCACTCAAATGATATGGAATTTGAAAATAATTTTTTTCCCTTTGGTGAGACCAGGTTTCCTTGGCCTGAGAAATTGAACTATATTTTTTCATAGTAAATCTTGATTTCTCCCTTAATACTAGGAACCACCCAAAGTTCGGTGATAAACTTCTTGATCCAAATATCCACTTTAACAATAACTAATGCAACGTTTTACTCTACTGCTATTATAGAGTCTTCTATGATGGCTTGTTTTTAACTCTTACAACTGATTAATCCACCATTTAGGTAAACAATAAAACTAAATTGAGATATCATATCAAACTTTTCATATTTGAAACTATAATTAGTTTAACCCATTATAATGAGCTCATCATCACCTCTAAAGACCAAGAACGTATCCTTACATATTTTTAAGTACCTAAAGATATTCATAACTATAATCTAATGACTCTCAATAGGATTATATTGGTATATACTTATTATGATAAAATTATAAGCAACATAAAGTTGAGTAAAAAATATAAAATACATGATAGATCCTATGTAGGATTCATGAGTAATTATATCCATCTATTCTTACTCTGTAGAAGGATTTTTTAACCTTACTATTATTTTTCCATGAAATATTGGTAAGGACCCCTTATTAGAGTTATCGATACTAAACTTCTTTAACACTTTACTAATATATTTGTTTTGAATTGGTATAAGAAACCTATTTGATCTATATTTATAGATCTCCATACCTAGTATATAGGTTTCTTTAACCGTGTCTTTCATTGAGACGAATTTTACCAAACACATCTTTATATGATGTAAATATGGGATATCATTTGGAATAATTAGTATTTCATCTATATACAATATCAAAAATACCACAACATTCCTACTAATTTTCATATATACACAAGAATAATTTTTGTTCTTGATGAACCCAAACTCTTTGATTGTATCATCAAACAAGATGCTTCAACTTCAATAGGCTTTCCATAATATATAAATGGATCGTTGAATTTTTTAAACCTTATCATACACATTTAAATCTTCAAAACCTTTAGATTGTACTATATACACATCCTAAAATAAATTACCATTAGATAAAGTGGTTTTGAAATATATTTTATACATATTATAAGAATAATGATCTGTTATTGCTATAAATTTTTGAATGGAATTTTTCATTTTAAATGGAGAAAATGTTTCTTCATAGTCAATACCATGAATTTTTTGTAACACTTTTCAACCATGTGAGATTTATAGGTAGACACTCTATCGCTCATTTCAGTTTTCTTACATAAAATCCACTTTCACACTACGGATCCCATCCATTTAGGTACATCACAGAAGTTAAAAACATGGTTAGTATATATGGATTCCACATCATATTTCCCGGAATTTAACTATTTATCATAATTATAATTCTCAATATCCTCATAGTAGGTAGTAGTTTCATCATCTATAAAAATTATGACATCATAATTTTCCATAAGAAATCCAAATCTCTCAAGATACTAAAAAATCTGACTAGAACATTAATTTCTTGTATAAATTGATTTGGTTCTTATATAATAAATATTTATACAACAATATAAACTTCCATGTTAAGAACACTTAATGTTTATTGGTTTTTAACTTTTTAAAGTTAAAATATCCTCCCAATATCTAATTAAATAATATATTCCTTCTTAATAAATATACCATTTCAATCCATAAATGATTTTTTGTCAATAGGACTACAAACACAACAGCCCTTTATTTCATTGGGATAACCAACAAATGAGAATCTATAAGATTTTGAATCAATTTTATCATAAGATAAATATCACATGTATTCTTCATAATCCCAAATATTTATAAAATATAAACTGGTATATTTCCTATACCATGTCTCATAGGTGTCATTACGACTATTTTATATGGAATACAGTTTATTATGAATATTAAAATATATAGATCATATCCCCAAAATGATATACGAAGGTCACATTAACCCATCATTAATCAAACCATGTCTAATAGGGTATGATTCCTTCTTTAATACAAACCACTCCATTATGGGGTTCCCAGAGGAGATAAATATGAAAAAAACAATCAATCATATGATCAATGAATTCCTACCTTAATATTCACCACCCTAATTTGATAGGATAATCTTAATACTTTTTCCTAATTGATTCTGTACTATTTTCTAAAAATCCTTAAACCTTTAAAAAGTTTCAAACTTATTTCTCATTAGAAACACATAACCATATTGATTTTAGTCATCATTAAAGGTTAATAAGTACCAAAACTTGACACTTTCTTGAGTACTCATTAGTCCACATACATCACTATATATACAATTCAATAGTCCACTATCCATTTCACCTTTTCCAATAAAAGCTGTTTAAGTCGTTTTTTCTAATAAAAAATATTCATAGTTATCAAAAGAATTATAATTAAATTATTCCAATAATCCATCACTATAGATTCATTGAATGAATTTATCATTTATATGTCCAAGGAAACAATACCAAACATAAGTGGGATTAGAATAAATCTTTAACTTCTTGTTCTAAATGTTATATATTAGATTATCCATATCAAAAATATAAAAACCACTTACCATATACCCACTTCCATAGAAATTTTCATTCATATATATATATAACTACTCTTGTTCTTAATAATGAGTGAAAATTCCATCTTCTCCAAAAAATATATAGAAATAAATTTTGTGTTTATGGAAGGAATATAATAACAATTTTATAATTATAGAACTAATCCACTTGGTAAACTTATATCATAAGTGTCAACCTCTAATATAAAAACTCTTACCCCATTTACAATACAAATATATACTTTCCCTTTATCAAATTATCTCCTATCTCTATGTCTGTTTTTATTAGCACAAATGTGTGATGTTCACCCAATATCTAATACGCATGAGAAAGAGTTTGATAAACTGATTTATATAAAATTGTCATTCATATGCTCAGAATTCTTCACTTTTAGAACAATTATTAACCTTAGATACCAATGTATGATATTTTTTAGTTCATACCTATAAGAGATAACAAAATTATAAAAATGATGTATATCATAATCTATAATAAAGACATATCTATGGGTGAGTATCATGTTTTATATATTTTCATAATTTAAATTTAATGAAATTAATCCTACACTACTGGAATGTTGGCCTTTCCCCACGGTTAGATACCAACGGTTCTATGAAACCGTTGGGGAAGGAGGTTTTTACCAACGGTTCATTAGAACCGTTGGCATAGAGGTTTCCAGGGAGCTTTTTCCCAACGGTTCTCATGAACCGTTGGGATAGATGGTTTTTTTACCAACGGTTCTCATGAACCGTTGGCATAGATGAGGTTTTTGCAGGTTTTTCCCAACGGTTCTGTAGAACCGTTGGGATAGATATACATATGCCAACGGTTTTTAAGAACTGTTGGCAAAGGTCCTCCCCAAATTCCCAGCCGCCTGTTCTCTCCCCCATTCGCGATACAGAACCCTAAAACGGGAGCAGTAGCCGATTTAGGCGATTTTGGAGGTACTACCGGCCTTCAATTTTCCAGCTCTTATTCAGGTTATTCTTCTTCTTAACTGAAAATGTATTCAAATGTTTGGATAGTATTTAAACCTATTTTCATTTTTCCCATCAGTTTAGGTGATTTTGGTGCTACTGCCGGCTGGACCAGCCTAAGGGTGAGTTTTATTGAAAATTCCTTTTTGGATTTTACCCCTTGAACATGGGATGTCATTTGTGAAAGTTTATATAAATCGAATTGATTGTTCGATTTCTGAATTGAATTGTAAATTAAATTAATTAAGGGTATTTTATGGTTTGCATTCCCCTTTTAACACATGAATGCCAATTATTTTTTAACACATGTTTTAATTGTATTGCCTTGCCAATGTGAGTAAAGTAGAGACTATGCTATGAATCTATGAAATTGGATTGAATTTATCTTATATTTTATGTTACCATGTTAGATATATTATAACTAATGCATGTGATATCTTTATAGTCTTCTTAGGAGTGTTCTATTAAAAATTCCCATGTGAGTGCTTGAATTTTCATTGAATTGCTAGCCATTATGAGTTATGTTGAGACCATGATATGGAATTGATTGATTAAGCAAGGGAATCTCATTATCTTGTCATTACAACATGAGTAAATGAAGCTTCATTCTTTTCAGGTTATTATTTGATTGAGTCGCCATTTTGAGGTGAGTTGTATTAAATACCTTTGTTTTTGACCTTGGTATGTTTAATGAATTGTTTAAATGAAATGGAATTCATTAAATGATTAATAGTAAATAGTGATACATGGATTCTATTAGGATGTCAAGTATATAATCTTGTTTCTATTAACTTATACGCTTTATGTGATAAATGGATTCACAGTGGAATTCCACGGATAGACTCATTTCTTTGAATATTGATTAAGCCATGGGTGATACATGGATCCAAGGGAGGGATTTCATAGATAGACTTATTGAATGTAGAATTATATTCCAATTGATACATGGATTCTTATGATAATTCCATAGATAGACTTATTGAATGTAGAATTATATTCCAATTGATACATGGATTCTTATGATAATTCCATAGATAGACTTATTGAATGTAGAATTATATTCCAATGCTATGCGTCTTGTGTGGTGGTGGTGTGGTTTATGTGTTTTATGGTAGTAGTGAAGTGTGTGATTATGTATTCAAACCAAATCAAACAATATTTCTAACTTGGTGAACATTACAACTTGTATGTTTTATTAAATTCATTCAAGCTCTTCTAAAACAATTGATAGCTAAATTACCAATGAATCCCCTCATTCCCTCATATATTTAGTTTTTTGGTTTACACATTAATTTTCTTTTTCTAATTAATTAAATATTTGTTTTCCAATGCAGGAAATGAAGCCAATTGAAGAGAGACGAAGAAAAAAAATGGCGGAGAACAATCGTCGGATGGAGGAGATGGGCATTCCACCATTAGTGCCTATAGTGAGTACTTTATTTCAAATATATATATATATATATTTACAGAATATATAATGTCATGTGATTAATTTTTTTTGTAAACTTTTTTGTAGGATCCACCATTACGTTGACAGTTATTCGACGAGGAGCCTAGTACTGGTCCTAGTACTCAGGCCGGTGGTACGAGGAGGGTTCGTACCAGAGGTGGACATAGAGCTGCGCGTGCCCGACTAGACCCTGCCCCTCCCACTGACATTTCAGCCTTCCCACATTCTGATCCCGGTGTGTCGTTAGGGACACACGGGATATTTAGACCTCCCATGTTTTCTCTACCTTCTGCATCTTCTGCCCCATTATTTTCACATCCCATGATGATTCCCACTCCCCAGTCAGCATCAGGTCATACAGTTGTTCCATCTTCTTTTCCTTCTACTTCTGTCTCTCCGAGCTTTTATATTCCATCGTCTTCGACTCCTGTTCCACCAGAGGGTGTTCCATCAGGTTCTGTGGATCCGGCGCCACTCATTGATCAGACTAGCACAGGTATATTTATAAAACCCTATCAAATTCTATAGCAATATTTATTTTCATTATAACATGTTTTGATAAAATATTTGTTTTTCTTTCATGACAGATAAATCTATTGACAGGAGGCGGGGGCGGGGCCGTACACGCATGCGTTCGGTGTGGAACCGTCACACACATGTTATGGTGGAATATAATGAAGACAATCAGATGGTTGAGAAAACAGGGCAGCAATGTCGGAGTTTTCTGGCGACGCTTGCCAAATACTCCGACATCATTCCCGTCAGCCCGCTGTCATGGAGACATTTGCCACATGAGGTCAAAGATAGAGGTTGGGTAGAGATATGGGTAAAAAAATCTGCTGTATTTAATGCCATGAATTTTTTTTGTATTTATATGAATTAATATTTTGATTTCAGCTTCGATTTAATTTTCCTGATGGTGAGGGTGCACGACTGGAACGTCTAAAGGATTTAGGCGAGCTTTGGAGAGCCTACAAGCATGAGCTGTATATTGGCTGGCGTGCTAGAGTTGGCACTGAGTTAGAGGCGGTACCAGTCGTGGATGATTGTCCTATAGAGCAGTATCATCAGATGATTACTCATTGGACGAGTACCCAGTTTAAGGTATGAATTACATTTGAGGTATTTAAATAATAACTTTCAAGTTTTTCATTAATATTATCCTTTGCATTATCGAATTTTATTTAGGAATCATCTGGAAAAAATAAAAAAAAACATTGATGCAAAAAAATACCTCCATACACTAGGACGCACGACGATGTCGGATCATGAGAGGCAGCAGGTATGAAAATTGTTTATAAGTTTTCTTTACGACTTACATTTTATTTTGTTTCCTCAATTATTTAATTATTTTCTGAAGTCTTTATATAAATTTTGTTTTCAATGTCATTGTAGAGGCAAGTACAAAATATTGAAGGACGTGTGCCTCGAGCAAAACTGTTTTGCTCGAGTAGACGAAAAAAGGATGGACGTGCTGTCAACGAAGCGACTCAGCAGCAGATTGTAAGTTTTAATCTGTTGATTTTATATTTTAATATCTATTTCGTAACTTAATAATATATTTATATTTGTAACAGGATGCTTTAGAGGCCCTCGATGCCCAAGAAGCAGACAATTTTGGGCCATCTGATCACTTACATCAGGTGTTGGGAGAGGATCATTCTGGCAGAGTACGCTGCCGACCTAGGATAGCCCCGACGAGGTATTGGCCTGCCTCAGGTACGAGTTGTAGTGCCACCGAGCTGCAGCAAGTTAGGGCACAGGCAGAACAGGCTGAGAAAAGGGCCACAGAGACGGCAGAACAGTCTGCAAGGGCAAACAGTGCATTTATGAAATTTATTGAAGTTCTACGTCCAACACTTCTAGCAGAGGCCAGCCCAGCGATTGATGAATACATGTCGTCGATACATTCTATATATGGTGCACCAGGTGGCAGTTCCAGTGGTGGTCAGGCCGATGTCGAGCTTGAAGATGATGATGGCGAGCAGTCTGATGCGGAAGAGGAGGGAGATGAGGAGGGCGAGGAGGAGGGCGAAGGCGAGGAGGAAGGCGCTGTGGAGGGTGAGGACGATGAGGAGGACGATGACGAGGGCGATGATGATGATGATGATGATGGAGATGGTGATGCTGATGTGGGACATATTGATCCGTTACATTTTTGACTTGAGATTTGATGTTTAATCTATTCTAGTTGTTGGTTTTATCTAGACTCGTATTATAGTATTGGAGTTGAGTTATTTTTATATATTGTCTGTTTTTATGGATGTTGTTGTCTTTTAGTGGTTGTGTGTTTGAGAACTCCCTGAACAACCCCCCTCATTCTTGGACCCTGGACAACCCCCCCTCCCCCTTGGACCCCGAACACCCACCAAACACCCCCCTGACAGCCCCGCGGACAGCCCCCTAGACAGCCCCCTGGACAGCCCCCCGTACAGCCCCCAACCCTCCACCCTGGACCCCGGATAGCCCCCCGGACAGCCCCCCGGACAACCCCCCCCCCCCCCCCCCCACCCCCCCTGGACCCCGGACAACCCCCCCCCCCCCCCCCCCACCCCCCCTTGGACCCCGGACAACCCCCCAAACACCCCCCGGACAGCCCCCTGAACACCCCCGGACAACCCCCTGAACAACCCCCTGAACAACCCCCGGACAGCCCCCTAAACAACCCCGGACAACCCCCTGAACAACTAAAATCTAATCCATACTAAATATGATATAAAAATATTCTATATGAATTTCCATAAGATTTTAAGTGAAAACAAAAAGTGACATACGAAAAACTGACCAAACGCATTCGAAATGTGTTGATGCTTTAGGACAACAATCCATGGGTCATATGTGACGTGTACGAGTCATCCCCGCCTCAATCCGAGGCGTGGTGTGGTCGGAACAACTCAAAGTGTATGTCTTTTGTTTCAAAAGGACATCATTTTAAGTGAAAAACATCAACTGGCATACGGAAAACCGGCCAAACGCATTCGGATTGTGTTGATACTTTAAGACAATGATACATGAGTCATTTTAGACGTGTACGAGTCAACCCCGCCTCAATCCGAGGTCGTCCGCTATGAATTTGACCGTTGGACGCCCGTTCTGGCCGTTTATGACACCAGAACTGCGTTGTCGGTCACCGCGGGCACACGGCACGTCCGATTGATGCGCCGTCTGCTCGAACACTTCAGAAATCAGTCACCCGTATTTGTCGTCCGATTTCAGGCCATTCCGACATCGTTCGGCCTGTTTGGACCCCCCTCACGCGCGTTTTCGAAGCGCGCGCATCACTTAAAACACGAATATTGAGCCATACCGCGCAAACCGCATGTCCGATTGACGTGCCGTCTGTGCCTACACGTCACGAATAATAATTAGAATGTTCCACGGTGGTTTCAGCTCAATCCGAGGCCGTCCGCTATGAATTTGACCGTTGGACGCCCGTTCTGGCCGTTTATGACACCAGAACTGCGTTGTCGGTCACCGCGGGCACACGGCACGTCCGATTGATGCGCCGTCTGCTCGAACACTTCAGAAATCAGTCACCCGTATTTGTCGTCTGATTTCAGGCCATTCCGACATCGTTCGGCCCGTTTGGACCCCCCTCACGCGCGTTTACGAAGCGCACGCATCACTTAAAACACGAATATTGAGCTGTACCGCGCAAACCGCACGTCCGATTGACGTGCCGTCTGCGCCTACACGTCACGAATAATAATTAGAATGTTCCACGGTGGTTTCAGCTCAATCTGAGGCTGTCCGCTATGAATTTTACCGTTGGACGCCCGTTCTGGCCGTTTATGACACCAGAACTGCGTTGTCGGTCACCGCGGGCACACGGCACGTCCGATTGATGCGCCGTCTGCTCGACCACTTCGGATATCAGTCACCCGTATTTGTAGTCTGATTTCAGGCCATTCCGACATCGTTCGGCCCGTTTGGACCCCCCTCACGCGCGTTTACGAAGCGTGTGCATCACTTAAAACACGAATATTGAGCCGTACCGCGCAAACCGCACGTCCGATTGACGTGCCGTCTGCGCGTACACGTCAAGAATAATAATTAGAATGTTCCACGGTGGTTTCAGCTGAATCCGAGGCCGTCCGCTATGAATTTGACCGTTGGACGCCCGTTCTGGCCGTTTATGACACCAGAACTGCGTTGTCGGTCACCGCGGGCACACGGCACGTCCGATTGATGCGCCGTCTGCTCGACCACTTCAGAAATCAGTCACCCGTATTTGTCGTCTGATTTCAGGCCATTCCGACATCGTTCGGCCCGTTTGGACCCCCCTCACGCGTGTTTACGAAGCGCGCGCATCACTTAAAACACGAATATTGAGCCGTACCGCGCAAACCGCACGTCCGATTGATGTGCCGTCTGCGCCTACACGTCACGAATAATAATTAGAATGTTCCATGGTGGTTTCAGCTCAATCTGAGGCCGTCCGCTATGAATTTGACCGTTGGACGCCCGTTCTGGCCGTTTATGACACCAGAACTGCGTTGTCGGTCACCGCGGGCACACGGCACGTACGATTGATGTGCCGTCTGCTCGACCACTTCAGAAATCAGTCACCCGTATTTTTCGTCTGATTTCAGGCCATTCCGACATCGTTCGGCCCATTTGGACCCCCCTCACGCGCGTTTACGAAGCGCGCGCATCACTTAAAACACGAATATTGAGCCGTACCGCGCAAACCGCACGTCCGATTGACGTGCCGTCTGCGCGTACACGTCACGAATAATAATTAGAATGTTCCACGGTGGTTTCAGCTCAATCCGAGGCCGTCCGCTATGAGTTTGACCGTTGGACGCCCGTTCTGGCCGTTTATGACACCAGAAGTGCGTTGTCGGTCACCGCGGGCACACGGCACGTCCGATTGACGTGCCGTCTGCTCGACCACTTCAGAAATCAGTCACCCGTATTTGTCGTCTGATTTCAGGCCATTCCGACATCGTTCGGCCCGTTTGGACCCCCCTCACGCGCGTTTACGAAGCGCGTGCATCACTTAAAACACGAATATTGAGCCGTACCGCGCAAACCGCACGTCCGATTGATGTGCCGTCTGCGCCTACACGTCACGAATAATAATTAGAATGTTCCACGGTGGTTACAGCTCAATCTGAGGCCGTCCGCTATGAATTTGACCGTTGGACGCCCGTTCTGGCCGTTTATGACACCAGAACTGCGTTGTCGGTCACCGCGGGCACACGGCACGTCCGATTGACGTGCCGTCTGCTCGACCACTTCAGAAATCAGTCACCCGTATTTTTCGTCTGATTTCAGGCCATTCCGACATCGTTCGGCCCGTTTGGACCCCCCTCACGCGCGTTTACGAAGCGCGCACATCACTTAAAACACGAATATTGAGCCGTACCGCGCAAACCGCACGTCCGATTGACGTGCCGTCTACGCGTACACGTCACGAATAATAATTAGAATGTTCCACGGTGGTTTCAGCTGAATCCGAGGCCGTCCGCTATGAATTTGACCGTTGGACGCCCGTTCTGGCCGTTTATGACACCAGAACTGCGTTGTCGGTCACCGCGGGCACACGGCACGTCCGATTGATGCGCTGTCTGCTCGACCACTTCAGAAATCAGTCACCCGTATTTGTCGTCTGATTTCAGGCCATTCCGACATCGTTCGGCCCGTTTGGACCCCCCTCACGCGCGTTTACGAAGCGCGCGCATCACTTAAAACACGAATATTGAGCCGTACCGCGCAAACCGCACGTCCGATTGACGTGCCGTCTGCGCCTACACGTCACGAATAATAATTAGAATGTTCCACGGTGGTTTCAGCTCAATCCGAGGCCGTCCGCTATGAATTTGACCGTTGGACGCCCGTTCTGGCCGTTTATGACACCAGAACTGCGTTGTCGGTCACCGCGGGCACACGGCACGTCCGATTGACGTGCCGTCTGCTCGACCACATCAGAAATCAGTCACCCGTATTTGTCGTCTGATTTCAGGCCATTACGACATCGTTCGGCCCGTTTGGACCCCCCTCACGCGCGTTTACGAAGCGCGCACATCACTTAAAACACGAATATTGAGCCGTACCGCGCAAACCGCACGTCCGATTGACGTGCCGTCTGCGCGTACACATCACGAATAATAATTAGAATGTTCCACAGTGGTTTCAGCTCAATCCGAGGCCGTCCGCTATGAGTTTGACCGTTGGACGCCCGTTCTGGCCGTTTATGACACCAGAAGTGCGTTGTCGGTCACCGCGGGCACACGGCATGTCCGATTGACGTGCCGTCTACTCGACCACTTCAGAAATCAGTCACCCGTATTTGTCGTCTGATTTCAGGCCATTCCGACATCGTTCGGCCCGTTTGGACCCCCCTCACGCGCGTTTACGAAGCGCGCGCATCACTTAAAACACGAATATTGAGCCGTACCGCGCAAACCGCACGTCCGATTGACGTGCCGTCTGCGCCTACACGTCAAGAATAATAATTAGAATGTTCCACGGTGGTTTCAGCTCAATCCGAGGCCGTCCGCTATGAATTTGACCGTTGGACGCCCGTTCTGGCCGTTTATGACACCAGAACTGCGTTGTCGGTCACCGCGGGCACACGGCACGTCCGATTGACGTGCCGTCTACTCGACCACTTCAGAAATCAGTCACCCGTATTTTTCGTCTGATTTCAGGCCATTCCGACATCGTTCGGCCCGTTTGGACCCCCCTCACGCGCGTTTACGAAGCGCGCGCATCACTTAAAACACGAATATTAAGCCGTACCGCGCAAACCGCACGTCCGATTGACGTGCCGTCTGCGCGTACATGTCACGAACAATAATTAGAATGTTCCACGGTGGTTTCAGCTCAATCCGAGGCCGTCCGCTATGAATTTGACCGTTGGACGCCCGTTCTGGCCGTTTATGACACCAGAACTGCGTTGTCGGTCACCGCGGGCACACGGCACGTCCGATTGATGTGCCGTCTGCTCGAACACTTTATAAATCAGTCATCCGTATTTGTCGTCTGATTTCAGGCCATTCCGACATCGTTCGGCCCGTTTGGACCCCCCTCACGCGCGTTTACGAAGCGCACGCATCACTTAAAACACGAATATTGAGCCGTACCGCGCAAACCGCACGTCCGATTGACGTTCCGTCTGCGCGTACATGTCACGAATAATAATTAGAATGTTCCACGGTGGTTTCAGCTCAATCCGAGGTCGTCCGCTATGAATTTGACCGTTGGACGCCCGTTCTGGCCGTTTATGACACCAGAACTGCGTTGTCGGTCACCGCGGGCACACGGCACGTCCGATTGACGTGCCGTCTGCTCGAACACTTCAGAAATCACTCACCCGTATTTTTAGTCTGATTTCAGGCCATTCCGACATCGTTCGGCCCGTTTGGACCCCCCTCACGCGCGTTTACGAAGCGCGCGCATCATTTAAAACACGAATATTGAGCCGTACCGCGCAAACCGCACGTCCGATTGAGGTGCCGTCTACGCGTACACGTCACGAATAATAATTAGAATGTTCCACGGTGGTTTCATCTCAATCCGAGGCCGTCCGCTATGAATTTGACCGTTGGACGCCCGTTCTGGCCGTTTATGACACCAGAACTGCGTTGTCGGTCACCGCGGGCAAACGGCACGTCCGATTGACGTGCCGTCTGCTCGACCACTTCAGAAATCAGTCACCCGTATTTTTCGTCTGATTTCAGGCCATTCCGACATCGTTCGGCCCGTTTGGACCCCCCTCACGCGCGTTTACGAAGCGCGCGCATCACTTAAAACACGAATATTGAGCCGTACCGTGCAAACCGCACGTCCGATTGACGTGTCGTCTGCGCCTACACGTCACGAATAATAATTAGAATGTTACACGGTGGTTTCAGCTCAATCCGAGGCCGTCCGCTATGAATTTGACCGTTGGACGCCCGTTCTGGCCGTTTATGACACCAGAACTGCGTTGTCAGTCACCGCGGGCACACGGCACGTCCGATTGATGCGCCGTCTACTCGACCACTTCAGAAATCAGTCACCCGTATTTGTCGTCTGATTTCAGGCCATTCCGACATCATTCGGCCCGTTTGGACCCCCCTCACGCGCGTTTACGAAGCGCGCGCATCACTTAAAACACGAATATAGAGCCGTACCGCGCAAACCGCACGTCCGATTGACGTGCCGTCTGCGCCTACACGTCACGAATAATAATTAGAATGTTCCACGGTGGTTTCAGCTCAATCCGAGGCCGTCCTCTATGAATTTGACCGTTGGAGGCCCGTTCTGGCCGTTTATGACACCAGAACTGCGTTGTCGGTCACCGCGGGCACACGGCACGTCCGATTGACGTGCCGTCTGCTCGACCACTTCAGAAATCAGTCACCCGTATTTGTCGTCTGATTTCAGGCCATTACGACATCGTTCGGCCCGTTTGGACCCCCCTCACGCGCGTTTACGAAGCGCGCACATCACTTAAAACACGAATATTGAGCCGTACCGCACAAACCGCACGTCCGATTGACGTGCCGTCTGCGCGTACACGTCTCGAATAATAATTAGAATGTTCCACAGTGGTTTCAGCTCAATCCGAGGCCGTCCGCTATGAGTTTGACCGTTGGACGCCCGTTCTGGCCGTTTATGACACCAGAAGTGCGTTTTCGGTCACCGCGGGCACACGGCATGTCCGATTGACGTGCCGTCTGCTCGACCACTTCAGAAATCAGTCACCCGTATTTGTCGTCTGATTTCAGGCCATTCCGACATCGTTCGGCCCGTTTGGACCCCCCTCACGCGCGTTTACGAAGCGGGCACATCACTTAAAACACGATTATTGAGCCGTACCGCGCAAACCGCACGTCCGATTGACGTGCCGTCTGCGCCTACACGTCACGAATAATAATTAGAATGTTCCACGGTGGTTTCAGCTCAATCCGAGGCCGTCCGCTATGAATTTGACCGTTGGACGCCCGTTCTGGCCGTTTATGACACCAGAACTGCGTTGTCGGTCTTCGCGGGCACACGGCACGTCCGATTGACGTTCCGTCTACTCGACCACTTCAGAAATCAGTCACCCGTATTTTTCGTCTGATTTCAGGCCATTCCGACATCGTTCGGCCCGTTTGGACTTCCCTCACGCGCGTTTACGAAGCACGCGCATCACTTAAAACACGAATATTAAGCCGTACCGTGCAAACCGCACGTCCGATTGACGTGCCGTCTGCGCGTACACGTCACGAATAATAATTAGAATGTTCCACGGTGGTTTCAGCTCAATCCGAGGCCGTCCGCTATGAATTTGACCGTTGGACGCCCGTTCTGGCCGTTTATGACACCAGAACTGCGTTGTCGGTCACCGCGGGCACACGGCACGTCCGATTGACGTGCCGTCTGCTCGAACACTTTAGAAATCAGTCATCCGTATTTTTCGTCTGATTTCAGGCCATTCCGACATCGTTCGGCCCGTTTGGACCCCCCTCACGCGCGTTTACGAAGCGCACGCATCACTTAAAACACGAATATTGAGCCGTACCGCGCAAACCGCACGTCCGATTGACGTTCCGTCTGCGCGTACATGTCACGAATAATAATTAGAATGTTCCACGGTGGTTTCAGCTCAATCTGAGGTCGTCCGCTATGAATTTGACCGTTGGACGCCCGTTCTGGCCGTTTATGACACCAGAACTGCGTTGTCGGTCACCGCGGGCACACGGCACGTCCGATTGACGTGCCGTCTGCTCGAACACTTCAGAAATCACTCACCCGTATTTTTCGTCTGATTTCAGGTCATTCCGACATCGTTCGGCCCGTTTGGACCCCCCTCACGCGCGTTTACGAAGCGCGCGCATCACTTAAAACACGAATATTGAGTCGTACCGCGCAAACCGCACGTCCGATTGAGGTGCCGTCTGCGCGTACACGTCACGAATAATAATTAGAATGTTCCACGGTGGTTTCATCTCAATCCAAGGCCGTCCGCTATGAATTTGACCGTTGGACGCCCGTTCTGGCCGTTTATGACACCAGAACTGCGTTGTCGGTCACCGCGGGCACACGGCACGTCCGATTGACGTGCCGTCTGCTCGACCACTTCAGAAATCAGTCACCCGTATTTTTCGTCTGATTTCAGGCCATTCCGACATCGTTCGGCCCGTTTGGACCCCCCTCACGCGCGTTTACGAAGCGCGCTCATCACTTAAAACACGAATATTGAGCCGTACCGCGCAAACCGCACGTCCGATTGACGTGTCGTCTGCGCCTACACGTCACGAATAATAATTAGAATGTTACACGGTGGTTTCAGCTCAATCCGAGGCCGTCCGCTATGAATTTGACCGTTGGACGCCCGTTCTGGCCGTTTATGACACCAGAACTGCGTTGTCGGTCACCGCGGGCACACGGCACGTCCGATTGACGTTCCGTCTGCTCGACCACTTCAGAAATCAGTCACCCGTATTTTTCGTCTGATTTCAGGCCATTCCGACATCGTTCGGCCCATTTGGACCCCCCTCACGCGCGTTTACGAAGCGCGCGCATCACTTAAAACACGAATATTGAGCCATACCGCGCAAACCGCACGTCCGATTGAGGTGCCGTCTGCGCGTACACGTCACGAATAATAATTAGAATGTTCCACGGTGGTTTCAGCTCAATCCGAGGCCGTCCGCTATGAATTTGACCGTTGGACGCCCGTTCTGGCCGTTTTTGACACCAGAACTGCGTTGTCGGTCACCGCGGGCACACGGCACGTCCGATTGACGTGTCGTCTGCTCGACCACTTCAGAAATCAGTCACCCGTATTTGTCGTCTAATTTCAGGCCATTCCGACATCGTTCGTCCCATTTGGACCCCCCTCACGCGCGTTTACGAAGCGCGCGCATCACTTAAAACACGAATATTGAGTCGTACCGCGCAAACCGCACGTCCGATTGACGTGCCGTCTGCACCTACACGTCACGAATAATAATTATAATGTTCCACGGTGGTTTCAGCTCAATCCGAGGCCGTCCGCTATGAATTTGACCGTTGGACGCCCGTTCTGGCCGTTTATGACACCAGAACTGCGTTGTCGGTCACCGCGGGCACACGGCACGTCCGATTGACGTGCCGTCTGCTCGACCACTTCAGAAATCAGTCACCCGTATTTTTCGTCTGATTTCAGGCCATTCTGACATCGTTCGGCCCGTTTGGACCCCCCTCACGCGCGTTTACGAAGCGTGCGCATCACTTAAAACACGAATATTGAGCCGTACCGCGCAAACCGCACGTCCGATTGACGTGACGTCTGCGCCTACACGTCACGAATAATAATTAGAATGTTCCACGGTGGTTTCAGCTCAATCCGAGGCCGTCCGCTATGAATTTGACCGTTGGACGCCCGTTCTGACCGTTTATGACACCAGAACTGCGTTGTCGGTCACCGCGGGCACACGGCACGTCCGATTGACGTGCCGTATGCTCGACCACTTCATAAATCAGTCTCCCGTATTTGTCGTCTGATTTCAGGCCATTCCGACATCGTTCGACCCATTTGGACCCCCCTCACGCGCGTTTACGAAGCGCGCGCATCACTTAA
This sequence comes from Viscum album, assembly GCA_963277665.1. Taxonomy (NCBI): domain Eukaryota; kingdom Viridiplantae; phylum Streptophyta; class Magnoliopsida; order Santalales; family Viscaceae; genus Viscum; species Viscum album. The sequence goes on along the minus strand of OY728127.1, from coordinate 36,082,580 downwards.
AACACGAATATTGAGCCGTACCGCGCAAACCGCACGTCCGATTGAGGTTCCGTCTGCGCGTACACGTCATGAATAATAATTAGAATGTTCCACGGTGGTTTCAGCTCAATCCGAGGCCGTCCGCTATGAATTTGACCGTTGGACGCCCGTTCTGGCCGTTTATGACACCAGAACTGCGTTGTCGGTCACCGCGGGCACACGGCACGTCCGATTGACGTGCCGTCTGCTCTACCACTTCAGAAATCAGTCACCCGTATTTGTCGTCTGATTTCAGGCCATTCCGACATCGTTCGGCCCGTTTGGACCCCCCTCACGCGCGTTTACGAAGCGCGCGCATCACTTAAAACACGAAGATTGAGCCGTACCACGCAAATCGCACGTCCGATTGACGTGCCGTCTGCGCCTACACGTCACAAATAATAATTAGAATGTTCCACGGTGGTTTCAGCTCAATCTGAGGCCGTCCGCTATGAATTTGACCGTTGGACGCCCGTTCTGGCCGTTTATGACACCAGAACTGCGTTGTCGGTCACCGCGGGCACACGACACGTCCGATTGGCGTGCCGTCTGCTCGACCACTTCAGAAATCAGTCACCCGTATTTGTCGTCTGATTTCAGGCCATTCCGACATCGTTCGGCCCGTTTGGACCCCCCTCACGTGCGTTTACGAAGCGCACGCATCACTTAAAACACGAATATTGAGCCGTACCGCGCAAACCGCACGTCCGATTGACGTGTCGTCTGCGCGTACACGTCACGAATAATAATTAGAATGTTGCACGGTGGTTTCAGGTCAAAAGGACGTCATTTTAAGTGAAAATCATCAACTGGCATCCGGAAAACCGACCAAACACATTCCGAATATGTTGATAATTTATCTCAACAATCCATGGGTCATATGTGACGTGTACGAGCCAACCCGGGATGAATCCGAGTCGCGGTGTGGCTGGGATAAGTCTAAGTGGCTCTTTTTTGTTTAAAATGGACACCATTTTAAGTACATACGGAAAAACGACCAAACGGATTCGGTTTCCGTTGAAACTTTAGGAGAACGATCCATGGGTCATATGTGACGTGTACGAATCAACCCCGCCACAATCGGAGACACGGTGTGGCCGACACCACTCAAAGTGTCGGTCTTTTGTTTCAAAAAGACGTCATTTTAAGTGAAAAGCATCAAGTGACATACGAAAAACCGACCAAAGGCATTCGGACTATGTCGATACTTTATCACAAGGATCCATGGGTCGTATGTGACGTGTACGAGTCAATCTCGCCTCAATCCGAGGAGCGGTGTGGCCGACACCGTTCTAACTGTGTCTCTTTTGTTTAAAATGGACAGGATTATAAGTGAAAAGAACAACTGGCATACGGAAAACTGACCAAACGCATTCCAAATTTGTTGATAATTTATCCCAACGATCCATGGGTCATATGTGACATGTACGAGCTGACCCGGGATGAATCCAAGTCATGGTGTGGCCGAGATCAGTCTAAGTGGCTCTCTTTTGTTTAAAACGGACATCATTTTAAGTACATACGGAAAACCGACGAAACGGATTCGGTTTCCGTTGAAACTTTAGGAGAACGATCCAAGGGTCATATGTGATGTGTACGAATCAACCCCGCCTCAATTGGAGACGCGGTGTGGCCAACACCACTCAAAGTGTCTGTCTTTTGTTTCAAAGGGACATCATTTTAAGTGAAAAGCATCAAGTGACATACGGAAAACGGAGAAAATGCATTCGGATTGTGTCCATACTTTAGGAAAAGGATCCACGGGTCGTATGTGACGTGTACGAGTCAATCCCGCCTCAATCTGAGGAGCGGTGTGGCCGACACCACTCTAACTGTGTCTCTTTTTCTTAAAATGGACAACAATTTAAGTACATACGGAAAACCGACCAAACGCATTCGGTTTCCATTGAAACTTTAGGAGAACGATCCATAGGTCATATGTGACGTGTACGAGTCAACACCACCTCAATCTGAGGCGTGGTGTGGCTGGAACCACTCAAAGTGTCTGCATTTTGTTTCAAAAGTACGTCATTTTAATTGAAAAACATCAACTGACATACGGAAAACCGACCAAACGCATTCGGATTGTGTCGATACATTAGCACAACGATCCATGGGTCATATGTGACGTGTATGAGTCAACCCCGCCTCAATCTGAGGCACGTTGTGGACGGTAGCACTCCAGGTGTATGTATTATGTTTAAAACGGACATTACTTTAGGTAAAAATATATGGTATACAAAAAACAGATCAAATTATGAATTGACTTCCAGATTCCACATATAATTGTCATCTACATTTTAAATTGAAATCTAAATGAATTATGTATGTTTATAATTTAATTATGGATGTGTATTGTTCTACCATTATATGTTAAACGTGTATGAATTTGTTCTCTATATGTAAGTGTTAGTTGGTTACTGCAGGTACAATAATTATATATGTATGTATTAGTTTATTGCAGGTACAATAATTGGATTGAAAGATGAGAGGGAACCCACAAAACCAGATGTGGTGCTGGTCAAATTGGAGACCTGGTTGGGAGCTGCTGGGCAAATTGGGGAGCTGCTGGGTGATTTGCCCAGCAGAGGCTATGCCAACGGTTCAAAACCGTTGGCATAGAAATTGTGGATTAGTTTTACCAACGGTTCAACAAACTGTTGGTAAAACACTTTTCCCAATGGTTTAAAACCGTTGGTAAAGAGTAGATGGGGGTTCTTCCCAACGGTTTTGCAAACCGTTGGGAAAAACATGATAATTTTAAGCCCTTTTGCCAACGGTTTTGAACCGTTGGCAAATCTTTTTCCCAACGGTTTTAATGAACCGTTGGGATAGAGTAACCTTTCTCCACCCTATCCCAACGGTTTACTGTAAACCGTTGGGAAATGTTTTTCCCAACGGCTTACTTACCTACGGTTGGCAGAACCGTTGGTATATGTTATACCAACGGTTCTCCAGCCTTTCCCAACGTTTCTCAACCGTTGGTAAATCTATTATTTCCAGTAGTGCTAGTAAAATGATGACCTCGTACATTATTACCTTTAGACATGCATGATTTATATTTCACTATATAATTATTTCTTTGTGGCGTTTCTCCTATCAAATAGCTATTTAGGTGGGAAATCACAACAATTATATCACATATTAATCTTGGATAGTTGAGTGGATAACCCTTTTCCCAAATATATCATATAGATATACTCAACTCTATTCTTTTGGTATACTAATATTATTATGTCTTCATATACAAGTGTGAACCAAAATCATAGTTGAGTATGGTCACTTAATACTATTAGGGTGACCCAAACTCAACATGTATTAAAAATAGATGATCCATGGGCACCAAGGTATGGAATTACTTTCCTGGTTGGATAATCAAGGCCTTGAAATATGTTTTCAATGGAAGGAATCTCAAACTTATTATTTTAGGATTTTTATTTTAAATTCATTCCAATTTAACATAAATCACATGTATATTAAACCCACAACTATTTTATCCTATTCAATCTATATTACCTTGTTATTTATTCCATTTACATATAAACTTTTAACAATTTTGATTTGGAATCCTTATTCCATCCACCAAATTAATATGTTAAAACTGTATTAATTTGTAACTCTTTACACAGCTCAAATTTTGTGTTACTCACCCAAAAATAGAATCCAAAAATATTTACACATATCCAAATGCATCATATGCAAAGTTACATGAAAATCCTTTTATATAAAGGTTTATAATTATATGGAATTGAAAATATTCACCTAAGTAAGCTTGGATACAAAGATATCCAACACCAAATTTTCTAGTAGAAGGCATAAGATTATAGGACTGTGGGAAGCCTAACCCAAATCCCCTCTACACAAGTGTACTTGACTCAAAATATATTCCAATTTCATCATAACTCTATCACCTAATTTTTATAAACTATATTCAATTTCTAAATTCAAGATAATAACTACAATACAAATTGATTTCATGGTAGATAAAAATTTAATCTTATGCTTTCATCCCAATCATATAATTAATGGCATGATAATTTTATGATAAGTAATTTATCATATAAATTAATGTATAAAAAATATTTAGATATTATAAAAAAATTATAAATAATAATATTTAAAATTAATAAATAAACATTTTATCTATTTAATTAATATATTAATATGAACGTTTAATATTTTAATTGGGAATAAAAATATCCAATTTATAATGTACACCTATCATTTATAAACATCTATTAAACAATAAGTAATTTTTCATAAAGATGAATTTGTCTCATTTTTGTGATATATCATATTTCATGACAGATAGGTGCCATTATCTATCATTGGCCATGACTAGAATCAGTTTATTGTAATAAGATTTATAATGAGGTGATTTGGATTTATTTTAATACATATATTTCATATCTTATTTTAAAAAATCAAATGTTTTTAATGTTAAAATTTTTATTAATTAGAGATATTCTGAGTTTTAATCATTTTGTAGTTGAAACTGTTATTCATTGAATATTTTACTAAAATTTTATGTTTTCAATAACTTATATTTTTTGGATCAAATATTTTGGATGATTTTGGTGAACTTTTAATTAAAATATTATTTTGAGAAATTTTTTAATGGTCTTATATTTTGGACTTATTTTTTCAAAGTTTTATGTTTTTATTTTAAAAATATTTTGTTGGAATAAATTATGATGTTATTTTATTAAAGTATATAAGTTTTTATTCTAAGAATACTTTAAATTTTTCATTGAATTCATTTTTTTTAATTTCATCATATTTTCTTTATAAATCCTTCTTATTAAATGTTATAAGAAATGAAGACTATAAGGATCAATTTTTACATGAGCTTATAAATATTTGGCTAAGAGTAATTTATATAAGAATACTGGAAACTTGTGTAAGCATCACTTTCTAGTTTTTGTAAGAATTACCCAAATTGTTTAGGGGTTTTTTCCACCCACACAAGAATAATTTTCATCAATTTTAAGAATAACTTAAATATTCCTAAGGATGAGAACCTAAATTTTTAAGGATGCCCTTTGTTATGCTTCCCTTCAAAAAAATCAGACTATGTGGGTGCTAAATAGAATGGTTTGAAGCTAGATGATTGAGATAAAAGATTTATTGATTTGAAGAAGATGAAGATCATGATAATCTTGAACAAAACTAGAGAATTTATATGGATGAAGACAAGTCAAATGAATCCATATAAGCAACTGGAACCCGGATCAAGCATCATGTAATTAAAGAGCATTGAATAAATATTTTACTGAGGTTGTGGGTTTAATAGATGAAGATAGTCAGATGCATAGATCCGAATTGATTAAGAGGAGAAAGTATCCAATTAACTAAGTTATATAAGTATTTTTTTCACTGATTGGTGTCTCTAATTTTCGGTTCAATGATGGAGGGACCTCAATGCACCCAATTTCTATGTCTACAAGGATGAAGATGAATATTCACCATTTTTTCAATGAAAAAACCCAGTAAGTTCAAATAAAATGAAGTTTTAGCTGAGTGAACATATTTTAAATGAAATTTTGACTAATCTATAGTTTCAAAGTTGGGTATGGAGTTTATTGAGGAAGTTGTGAAGGGAAGTTAATTTATCTAATGAGTTTGGGAGTGATAATGAAGAAACATTAGGAGCTCTTTTCACAACTGAGAGATTTATCAGGGAGATCAAACCTTCTTGTCGATAAATAACTAATTTTAAACTTGGATAAAGAATAAAATTGATTTAAACAAATTCTTGGAGTCATGTTACTTCAACAATGGAATAATAATGAGGTTATTAGTGAGATATATATTAAAGAAAACTTGGTCTAGTTATACATTATTGAAATAAAGAATTAAAATTAAAGAAAAATTGTTATGATTATGGGTCTTAACTTAATTAATTAGAGTTTTAGAGTGGAATTTTTTGGGAATCATTAGTTCCATATGGTGACCAAAATTAGGACCAGTGGAACTTAGTGATTTGTAGGATTGGAATTGGTAAAGAAAACCTTCCAACTTGAACAAAACTGAGGCATTGATTTTAAGTCAAATGATATATTTATTTAAAAGGGGGAACTAATTCATTCATCAAGGGATATCAAAGAATATAAAATCATAATTTAGATAGTGAGTAAAATATATTTCATAATATAGGATTAGGTGATTCTTGTAGGCACAAGATATAGATTATTTAGGTGAGAAAGTTGAAGATGAATAAGGGATAGATGGATATTCTATCTTGATAGAAAATATTATCCACATATTCCTTATATTATTTCTTCTTTATATCTAGAATATTTTTCCCATGTTATCCTATTATACATACAATCATTATTCATATTTGAATACATTTAGGGGGTTTTATTATTATTATTTTTAGTCAATTTATGTTATTGACTTCTTTTTTTCACAATATTACAATCCATTATTTTCAGCCATTTTTATTTTGATATATTTATTGATTTATTTGAAGTTTTTATAGATAAAAAATCACTATCAAGACAATTTTTAAATCATTTAATCATATATAATAAATTTAATTATTGAGTAGATGGGGATATAAAATAATTAACATTCAGGGTTAAATGATAGTGAATTATATGAATGGACCTTGATCACATTTTTCTCTTTACTGAATAAAAACCATTATTGATAGAGTTGGTGTTTAAATTAAATAGTATTTATATTTATCAACAGAGAATATAATAGTTTTTTTTATCATGTTTTATAGTATTTTTGAACACTTTTTCTAAGAGTATCATTTTTTTTAATAAATTTCTTCAATCGAAATATTCTCAATATATTATTGGCATGTCTATGACCCATAACACCCATCTAATTTCTTAAATTTATACCAATTTTCTTAGACTCTTTCACTCTTTATTCTCTCATACACCATTATCTTTCATTGTTTTTATTAGTTTAGTGGAAAATAATCCAATAGTACATTCACCGTCATTCCCTTGGGTTCGACCCTTCCCAACTATTATAGTGTATGATAAGCACTAATGTGGCCCTACTATATTATTTTATGATATATGTTATATCACTTATACAACATGATGCATTTTTTTTAAACCCTAGTGTCAAATTAATAGGTTATGATATTACATATCATATCTTAAAACATATAAAAAATGTTATTTTTTGTATCATACTCTATGATACAAACCAATCTTACCCAATAACTAAGAAAAAAGTATAAATATAAAATACGATATCCAGTATCATAAATCCAAGAAGATTGATCTAATAGTTTATGATTAACTAAATCATATAATACACAATTATATCACCTCAAACGTCTTATAATACACATTTCCATAATGAAATCATCAAAAAAAATGTTAATTCAAAGTTAATGGTGGATCTGATACCACTAATGGATTTTATAGGATCATCTCATGATCAACATCGAAGAAAAAAACCCAATTGAATGCTTGATATGACATTATCAAACTATCAAGAAAATAAGAACACTATTGGAACCCAAAAATTGTTTTCCATGCACTTTATTGTGATGACCATAATATGAGACTCACTTAGATGGAAGGAGTTAAGTTGAAGATAAAGGAGTGTCACATTAGATGAAAAAGAAACCAATGGTATATCCATGTCTTGTATGACTACTCACATACCAAGGCATTGATTCCATTAAAAAACATCAACCAATATAGTGATGTGGTGGTGATAACCCCCCATTGGGAGTGGGACTTTGGATTCATTTTATTTTAGAGAAAAGGTTGATCCAATATTCATTTACATTTATTGAACATAGATAGGCAACTTTTGGTAGTTTAAAACCTCTTATACATGTAATATTTTTATCTAGTAGTGTAGTTTAATTCACAGGATTAAATTTTATAGGTCATAAGGAAAAAATAAACTTTTTAATCAAAAGTTATGACCATATGAAGTTGGAATTCTATGATAGAGTTTCATTATAGTATCTTCTCATACCTAGATCCAAATGTTCCTAACCATTCACACCTTTCTATGCATACCCATACATTTTCACCCTTCTCTGTTTACCGTAACATGTGAACCCTGACTAGGAACCCTACTTAAGGCCCTAGTTTATCCATCCTACTCTATGAACTCTATTTACACACACCCAAATGTAGTTATAAAAACACCCAAACATAGCCATGCACTCCCAATATCCAAAATTTGTCACCTGAAGTGGTTAATGATGGTTATTTCCCATAACTAGAAACCTATGCTAGGTTATTCTTATAAAAATAACCCTTAGCCCCCCAAATCCACACAAAGTGTGAAAGGAATCCATACATAGAGCACCTGATCACATAGAGATCTTGTCTACCAACCCATGTATGCTACAGAACCCTCCATTAGGTGATTTTTAAATCAAAATCTAGGGAGATAGGATATAAAATTACACACCTAGGACCTCCTAATTTGAGTCACTACCTAGACTCCATAACACTAGACCTCCCAACCACATAGGCATTATACCACCAGAGCACTCGACAACTTAGGTTCCAACCAAATAGGAATCAGACCACTTGGGAACCTGAACACCTAGACACCAGACCACCCAAGTTCCAGACCACTTGGGTGCTGAGTGACATAAATTATCGAGTACCTATGTTTCCAACCACTTGAGATCCTATTTTTTCAGGAACCCCATTCAAATCATGGGTATATTTGGGATCCACTTCACCCAAGTCACTTTCCTTAGAACCCAACATAACAAGTATGGTACAGACCATGGGTTTTTACCCCCACACACCTTGTTGGGATCAGTGATCGGTTTCTATCTCAGACCTTCGGAACAAATCCTTAGCTTTCATCACTGATCCCCATGAAAAATAGGGTTTCACGATGAAATTTTCAAGCTCGGTTAAAGATGATTTGGGTTACAATAACTAAAACCCTAACCTTGATCATAGAAAAAACTTTCAGTTGATATTATACTCTTGGTTTCCCCATATTCCTAATTAGATATTCTCCTCTTGGTTTCATCATATTTTATCATTAAAGATATTAATCTTGGTTTCCTCACATTCCTTGATTTGAGATTCTCCTATTGGTTTCCTCATATTCCTTTAGTTGAGATACTCCACTTGGTTTCTTAATATGTATTGATATGTGATTATTCTCTTGGTTTATTCAAGTTCTTTGAGTCAAGATTCATCTCTTAGTTCTTGAAATTTATTCACTAGGCTTATATATCAAGTTAAACCCATAATGTTTTCTTTAATATAAGTCCCACACTAAACCATTTCTGGGTAACTTTCACCTATAAGTCCATTCCACATGCCTTTAAACTTCTTTGATATGTTCTTCATCATAAAACCTTAAATTTAAATACAAAATAGTCATTATCATATTATGTTAAACTATATTACATACAGTCCAACCCTCATGACTTTAAACTACTTGGAAGATACCATATATGCACAACCTTAAAAGGAAACAATATGGTCTTTATCATATGAACTTAAAAGGTCTGTAATGTCTTGTTAAGTGGAAATAAACTAAGTGGGTTATGATTCCCCTTATAGAGATTTATAGGATGCCCTTCTCATGGGTCTGATTCTAGCTCTACAACACCTCCCACCTCCATTCATAGAATCCCAATGCCTCTCTAGATGGAGATAAATTCAATAGTATCTAAATATATTTATTTAAACTATATAATGTATAATAACTTTGATAAAATGATAGATAGTATAATTCCAAATTGCAATTTACTCTTAAATATATATTTTTTTCAATCAATTTCCCCAAAGGGTAACCAATATTATAACTAAGAAGGATTTCATGAACATATCTTAAATCTATAGGAGAGTCTCAAACTAGGAAATAAGGCCCCTTAAGGGTTGAGATGGCCTCCCATCCTCTCATTTAAAAAATATTTGTCGTCATTACCACCCAAGATGATTGATAGGTTTTTCATCTTTGGACGGAAGGAGAGTCATGTTGGACCTAAAGCTACAAAAAATGGGTATGTGAGAAAGGAACCCATTGGAAATAAACACAAATATAATAATAATACATCTATCATAGAATTTTCCTTTATTATTAATCTCAATGTATTATTCTTTATTGATAACACCATGTAACAACATAATAAATCTTTCCTCCACATGTAGTACACTGAACACTAAAATACCCATATGTTACGAGAGGATCCGGTGAACTCCAAAGGTGTGTTATCACCTCTTTTATGAAGAAAAATAGAGAACCAGGATAGAAAATAGCTTCAAATATGAAAATAAATTGTCATAAATAACTAATAGGGGAATCTAAAACCTTTATATATGCCTCTTATATTAAATAAAGAAGATAAACTCATGACTACTGATGTTTGGAAGATGATATTTTTTACAGAAAAACATAACCATTAGAGTGTGTATGATTATTGAACATTTCAAAAATCATAACATATTATTCATTCAATAAATGAATAAACCCATTGATTCATAACTAAGATAAAACCATTTAAAAGATATGAAAATCCAAATAATCAAATATCCTATATCATAATACCATTGTATACGGTGACAAAGAAATATTCAATCCTAATCCAATATCAATAAATTGTAGCCAATGATATAAATAATATGCATATCTAGGCTCATGATATAGACTAGTCATAAAATATTATTATCCAATTTTATATCATATTCAATAATTTTTATATTTCAGTATGATTTATGGAGAAACCATTAATGACTTATTCATAATATTGAATGGGATTTTTCAAAATATTCTAGATTTTGGTGATACATTTGAAAACTCTACCATTTTCATTATAACATCATGACACCCACTTTAAGTTAATTAAATTAATTTTTTTTATCATCATTTTTTTATAACATGGGTTTTTTGTGGTGAATTTAGGAAATCTTTTAGAATATTTTAGTCATGTGCATGGTTAGCATATGTTTAGAGAAAACTATGTGGGTCAGCCTAAGAAACCATGAAACATATGTTTGAGTCCCATAGGAGGGAACAAAATTAGGATCATGGTTAGTACTAACCAATCGATCAAAAATTTAAACATTTTAGCTTTATATATTGGGTTCATTCATGTTTGGTTCATGGTTTGTTAAATCATGAGGGCAAAACATGCATATCTGCTATTTTCCTAGAAGGGGGATCATGGTTGGTGGATGGTTTTCCAAACCATGCAATGAAATTGATTATTATGAATTTTTAAAATTTAATACCCATAACTCCTTCATTTCTTCTCATTATTCTTCCATTATGAAGGCCTCTTGACCAAGAAGACTCCTCTTAGAGATTTTGACGATTCCTTACCTTATAGTGATCGATCTCTATGGAACTTTGACTGTTGGATCTAGATTCTCAATGGTAAGTAGTATTTTCTTATTTTTATTCTTTAATATTAAATATCTAATATTATTATATTAAAAAAATAATATATTAGGGTTATTGATTCCATATATATATATATATATATTTACAAGATCTAATTGGATTTATTAAAGATATTTCATGGAATTGGAATTTGTTTTCTGAATATTCATTGGTTGTTGCGTATTCTTCTGAAATCATTAAGGTGTGTGTTTTATCTCTATATTATTGTTATGTAGATGATGAATTGGAGGGTGTTATTAAAAAATTGGGATTTTAGGATTCTCCCTTGATTTTTCTATCCTGCCGCTAATTGTGGATCCCTTATTGGGTATCGATGAGATTTTGAATTGAGGTAGGTGGTCTAATAAGTCAATTCCTATATTTTGGAACCATTTTTTCTTTATTAATTTAAAATGGATTTTAGATTAATTTCTAATGATTTATTTGAGTCTTTGATAAATTATTTTTTAAAGGGAATAGTGTGTGTGTGTGATGAAATTCCCTTGAAAATGTATTTTGAAATACATTGTTGATTTTTAGAAAATGATCATGAATTGAAATGAATGATATGAAGCATGAATTTTATGATGGATTTTTAAAATAATTTAATGAATTTTTTTATGATTTGATTATTTGAAATGAAATATATTGATTTTAAAGGCATTGATTTTTGATAAAAGCCATTTCATGATTGGTTTTTGAAATGAAATTTCTTGTTCTGAAACTTTAACATGGGGTAAAATGAAATAATTGATTGAAATGATTTGTGATTGGTTGAAATGAATGATATCCCAAAGTATGATTTATTACCTTTAATAACATGGGTTATATGGTAGTTAGGAAAAACGATATGCACACTAGATGAACTATTATCTGAAAATGTATTGATGATGACAATGATACTAAACTATATTATGGGTGGGGAGTTTATTCTTTGAGTTTATATCATATTCCCACTAGTATTGGGATTTAGGAAGTGTGTGAAAACCTAAAACAATATTTTATCATGATTTTATGGAACCTTATAACTAGAACTAACTAACATTAGGTGTTATTACCATATTTTTATGATTAAAAATGATTAAATATGCTAGTGTTTGGTTGAAATTCTTATTCATTCCTGCTTTTATAGAAATGTTTATTCATGAAATATTTGATAAAGAAGCTAATATATTCCTAATTTAATATAAATACACCTTTTTAACTATTTTATATTATCCATTGATTTTTTTGTAAAGAATTTTTTGTATGAATTCTAAAATATTTTCATACCATGTTTTATTTAAAATTAAGCCTATTTGGTTTAAATGATATGTATTTATTAAGAAATACTTGGTGAGATCCTACTAGGATTTGTTTCTCACTCCATACCTTTGTCTTTAGGCATTTTTGGACTTATTACTAGGTAAAGGAAAGACACTTCCTAGAGGTAGTGGAGGTTCTTTATTAGTATAACCTTGGGAGTTTGTGATGATTGGTAGATAATGAGATCCACTTATTTCATTAAGATTATAGGTTTTTGTCTTGATGGTTTAACATGATGACTTTGGTTGATGTAATATTTTGGAGACTTGTGTATATCTCTTTGTGGTACTTTTTCCTTGAGCAATGTTTGGTATACCAACTGTTTATTATTTTATATCTTCTATTTTGTCTTGATGAGTTATTCTTATGGTAAAATTATTTCTTCTTGTTTTTTTATTCCCAAGAACTATTCTTCATCCTATAGGGATTTTCGAGTCATTTTAGAATCAATTTAGGTACATTTTAGTTATGTTATCTGGTTTGATTCATGAAAAAATGGTATCAAATGTGGTTGTGTCCTTTCTTGATCTTGGTATGTAGTTTGAGATATCATGGTAGCGAAGATATGGGATTTTTTAGAATTAGGTTATAGGTTTTCAGGGAGTTCCTATCCATCTCTCATCATAACAATCCATAAGTAACTATAGTCTATTTGGAAAAAGTATCATTCATGAGTTTTTTATCTAATTATAGACTTTTTACAGAGCATTGATTTGAGATTTGTATTTTCCTATTTAATTATAATTGGTAGAGTTGATGATATCATGTCACTTGACTAAGATTTACCTTGTTATTTGTTGGTGTTTTCTAGTACCATTCCCCAAAGAGATGTTTGAATAGTCAACTAGAGGGAGTTATTGATGATCCATAATAAGAAAACCATACAATTGATCAGAACCTTGTAGAGTTTTTTTGTATGCAGTACAAGCTTTGGTTTAGGTAGTTGTACATATTATTATTCAGGTTATAGAGGTTTTTCATCAGAGGGAAGATAGTAAATATCATGCCTAGAAGTTTCCATGTATAAATCCCCCATCTTTATAGGGTAGCAACGATTCTAAAGAGTAAAAGGATTGGTTGAAATATATTGAGAAACTCTTTGAGTTCTAAGATATTCAAGACTCGGTTGAGGTGAAGTGTGTCATCTTCAAACATGAAGGTCCTAGAAAGAGACAGTGGTATTCTATAGTTTTGGTAGGGAAAATTTTTTCTTTGAGTTGAAATACATCAATGATATTTTTAAAAAATGGTTCTATCTGGATTTGGTGGATTTGGATAAGTCTATGAAGTTCTTTGAAATTATATAAGGTGAATAGACAGTGACTCGATATGCCAACTACTCTGTCAAACTTGTTAATTTTTCACCTAAGGTGGTATTGAATGAGAAACTAAAAGCTGAAAAGTTTGAGGTGGTTATTCAAGGAGATATCTGTTCTCAGGTTTTTATTCTAAAACTCGCATCATATGATAATGTTCTAGATTAATATTTGATGGACGAACATGAATTGGATAGTAAGTTAGGGTTAACGGGAGTTCGTCTTACTCTCATTGGTATCTTGAGTGGTCCCGTTAAAGATAAGAGTAAGGGAGATTATTCTCATTGTTGAAACTATAGTTTTGTTTCTCAATAGAAGGTTTATTATAAATCTTCTATTTTATCATTTAAAGGGTTTCTAAATTGTTTCTATTATGAAAAATTCAAGCACTCAAGTCAATCATACATAGAGACATCGAAGTTATATAACTCTTGTGGATGATCAGGCCAGTTGTAGAAATTTTTCTATGTTTTTACCTCTCCATGTAGCGGTATGCAATTGATAGTACCATGAGGATCAGTGACGTAGTCAGATGCTTCCAGAACTAATGGATTCCATCCACACGCCTCAATAATGCATCTCCTTTATGAAATAAATGAGTCTATAGTAGAATATAGTGTAGTTTATTTGATTGTGAGAGGTAACATTACCATTGTATAATATTTAGTGACTTATTTATTTGATACTAGTGCCTCTCATTCCTTCATATCTACTCATATTGTGGAACAATTTAATATTCATACAGAGTTCATGCCTTATATAAGGGATATTTTTATGAATCCTGGGATGAAGAGAGAGTTGGGTATCTAATTACCTTATAATACTTTCTCTTTATCAAAAATTGTTCTTTTCTTGTACTTCTTGGTTTTGGATATGAAACCTCTAGACTTCATTCTTAGGATGCATTAGCTTATTTCACATAAAAATCATATCGATCGTTGTCTTCAGTGGGTCATATTTTCTTTCCCTGAAGGGAAATTTTGGGACTTTTAGATAGAATGGTACCTGAGGTTGAGTTGAGTTGGACCTCCTCATCCAAAGTTGGGTAGGATTATATACATTATTTCCTTTAAAATGGATTTAGAATATTCATGTAGTGATCTTTCTTTATTATCAGATGAGTTTCTCGATGTGTTCCCATCATACTTTTTTAGTTTTCCAATGATAAGGGAGGTGTATTTTTATATAAACTTAGTACTAGGTACCTAGGATATATCAATTCCATATTAACATATAGAACCATATAAAATTAAGGAGGTAATGAATCATTTAGATGACTTAATGTCCAATGAAATAACTCAACCTAGTGTGTCAGCTTGGGTAGTGCTAGTGCTTTTTTTCAAGAAGTAGGATGGAATCCTTAACCTATGTGTTGATTACCAGAATCACAATAGGGTCACAGTCAAGAATAAATATCTATTTCATTGAATTGATTCTTTGTTTTACTAGATTAATGGGGTGAAGTGGTTCTCAAAATATGATCTTCATTCTAGTTATGACCAGCTTAAGATCAAGGAGTCTAATGTTCCTAAAAAAAATTTAAAATTATGAATTATCCTTATAAGTACCTTATTATTCCATTTAGTTAGACTAATGCTTTTTTTGTGTTTATATAATTGATGAATAGTATTTTACACGAGTATCTCAATTATTTTGTATTGGTATTTATGGATGAAATATTAGTTTACTCTAAAACTAAGGTGGATAATGTGTATCAATAGAGATTAGTTATTGACATTTTAAGAAATCATTGACTTTATTCCAAGTTTTCTCAATGAAATTTCAATATTCATGAGGTAAATTTATTGGGAAATGTGGTTTATGAACATGGTATCTTAGTTCATCCTAATAAGGTGAAAGTTTTTATGGTCTGGGAGGAACCATGGAACACTATTATATTCTAAGACTCTTGATATTGGAATGTTATTACCGATGGTTTATGAAATATTTCTCTAATTTGGATTCTTCATTGACCTATCTCACTCAAAAGGGAGAAAAGTTCATATGGGATGCAAAATTTCATGCTCAGTTTGATGAGTTGAATATTCTTTTGACTTTAGCACCATTTGGGATTTGTGGTCTTCTATGATGCATTAGGTTCAGGTTTGATCTATGTTATTATGCAGGGTGTTCACATGGTGTCTTATGGTACTCATCATCACTTCCTCAGGGGAAGAACTATCCCACACAAGATATTGAACTTGAATCTATGATTTACACTCTCAATATTTGGTGATATTACATTTTTAGAGAAAGTTTTACCATTTACTTTGATCATAAAATTTTGATTAATATACTCTCTCAAAAAGATATAAAACTTTAGTTGTAAAGACCCATAATTTCCATATATTTTTTTTGATTAAATATAAATTTTACGAGTCTGCGAAAATTGACGGCGTGTGATTCCGAGGCCTGGAGTGCCCGGAATGAATTTCTGAATTTTTTTGGGTACGTTCAATAAACGTGTGAGCAGGTTTTTGTAACTTTTGAACTGGTGCTCGGAATTGAAATCTGAAGACACCATTGAACTCACAGCATCGGTATTCTCCTAAGGAGACTTTCACCTCGACGGTAGTTGCACGAGGGTGAAAGATAGTTTTTGTGGTTTTCGTGGAAGAATAAAATAAAATAAAAATGATTAACATTTTTATTTCTTGAAACCTCCCACGTGGATTTTATAAAGGTGGGGACCACCTGAACTAAAACCTCCCACATGGGTTATGGTGGTGGGGACCACCCGAGCCTAAAACCCCCAATTTTAATTCCTAAAGGTGTGGACCACTCGAACCCTCATAATGGGAGAAACCCTTAAACTCCCTCTTAAATGTGGGGAAGCCTCTTGAACTTCCCCCACTTTAATTGTGCCACCCCCTTTGATTAATTATACCAACTCATCAATTAATTAATTAATCCAATTCGAAATTATGCCAAAAAACTAAATAGATAAAATATTCTATTATGTTGGATATTTTATTTTTGGTGGGGATTGGGGTAAATTATTTGGAAAAGGAGAAGGGGAGAGATTTTGGGAGGATTAAACTTCTCCAATGAAGAACTTCTTCCACGAAAAATGCTTCTCCAAATGAAGAACCCCAACGTTCTCCAATATCTTCGGATCCTTCCTTGTGAAATCCTCCAACGGTGGACATATTCAAAAATGAAGAACCACCTCCATCAAAGAGAATCTATCTGACGAACGAGCTCAGGATCAGAGGTGTGTGGTGGGCGCGACGAATGTTGACATCTTCGACTTCTCTCTCTCAATAGAACAACAAACCTTCATGGAAGGGGTTTAATTATGTGTGATCATCGATTCCCATGTTCATCCCTTCTAAACAAAGAACGAGGATCAACTCACTAACTAGTTGATCCGTGGATGATTTGTTTTTGCAGAATTAGGAATAATTTTTGCAGGTGGTTGTAGGGTTTTTGTTTTAAATACCTTCCTTACCTGTTCTTGATGTTCTTTGTGATTCAATATTTGTGAACCACTTTCTACCACTCTAACGTGGAGGGTGTGGGAAAAATAAATATGGACTGACCTCTCCACAAACCCTTGGGTTTTTTTTATGAAATTATTGTGATGGTGAAAGATGGAAACCAGAGGTCGGTCATGCAACAAAGGCGATGGCACAACCGCACCGCCCGATGGAAGAGAACTACGGCTTGTGTCGCAGTGGAAAAGGGAGGATAGTCGGCCGAACCGACAAGCAACCACACCCCAATCCGGGAAAACTCTCCATGAAAATCGCTCTAAATATCCTTCCCTATCATAAACAATCCTTAAAATAAACACACAAGGAAACAACAACCCTATATCTACACACAATGGGTGAAGATCTAGAAAACCGAGGGAGAGGGAGATGTAGATCTAGAGGAAACCACAAAGAAAAATGAGAGGAGACTTTCCTGAGAAGAACTGCTTTCAATCCACCAATAAAACCCTTCGATTTTCCTACAAAACGAGCTAAGGAGCTTCCCCAACCTCTAAAAAATTGAACTCGTGCGTGAGCCATGAATGAGAGGAAGAATTATGGAAAAATGGGAAATCCCGAGTGGCCCGAGAATTAAAAACCCAAACTTTAAGTGGTTGCACGGTTACACCACATAGTTTTGAAAACCATGAACCAACCATGTGGTTTCTAATTTCTCACCCAGGGACTTCGCACAACTTGCCCGCACGGTCTGACAAACTGTGCGCCGCCCGTGCGGAGCACACTGTCAAGGCTAATAACTTATATATCAGGCCCTTGGGACTAAAAGTTTAATAACTTACAGACCGAGCATCTGATTGATGCACCGTCTATTTCGTTGAGACCCCTATGATGTGGCGGACCTTTGGGATACTTTTTCGTGGGACTTTGTGGTAGTTGGAGTATCAACTAGTGGCTTGAAGAGTGGACCCTCCCGGAGACAAGAGAGTTTAGTCCGGGAACCCTATAGCTGGTTGTGACGATGTACTGGTATCATGTGTGGGTCGGACGATGTACTGGAGATGTAATAGGATACTATGTGGGTCTAACAACATACTAGAGATATACTAGGATCCTGTGTGGGTATGACAACGTTATGGAGATGTACTAGAATCCTGTGTGGGTCTGACGATGTACTGATGATATATTAGGATCTTATGTGGGTCTGATGATGTACTACGATCCTTTGTGGGTCTACCTCTTAACAGAGTAAGATGAATTAGTAGTTACATATAATCATCTCTACTACTGTATTTAAGTTATACTTGGTGTGAGATGAGTTCATACCTGTGTGGTACTTTCTTTCATGGTAATACCTTGGTGGTATTCTTCTATGTGGCATACCTATGTGGTACTTACCTTCGTGGTATTCCTTCCTTTGTGGAATAGTTGATCTTTGGGATTTTGGGTTAGACAATGTGTTTTGTCTTGATTGAGATGGGTATACTTGATAATTTAGGTATATGTATGGGCATATACCTAAGTTGGGTTGTCAGTTGACTTCATGCTTTTTGGTTTATTATTTGTGGATTTTGTGAGAACTTGGGGGCCTCTGGGTCCCTAATAAGTATCATTATACTCACTCATGCATGGTCTATGCCCACACATTATTTTTTTGGTGAAGACGACGGATAGTGTTGATCAAGGATGAGGGTACCAGGACTAAACAGGCCCCAAAGGTGGACCATATGGTATGTCGGTACGTAGAGGAGACGGGTGGACGTGGAGTGCTGAGGAGGTGATATATACCTACCCTTTAGGTAGGAACCTCGGAGGACAACCCAATAATTGCTTTCCTTTTTCTTTAGTAGTATTGTTTTTCAGTTGTACTTGTACCTTTACTGTTGGGTTTGTATTTTGGCCTCTTTTTACTTCCAACACTCTTTTTTCTATACAGTTGACTTGTGTTCATATCTTGTTGTGTTATTGGTTGTGGGTGTTTACAGATTATAAAGGCAATGCCTTCCTGGTTTTAGGGAATACTCCTTTCAGTGCTAGTCGCCAGCCCCTGTCCTATGGAAGGCGGGCTTGGGGTAGACATGACACGGGCCCCAGGGGACGGATCCTAACAAATTGGTATCAGAGGAGTCGGTTCTACCGTAGAACATAAGAATATGATCTTTTAACAGTAATATTGTTAACTGTAGTGAGTATGGTTATCAGTTTAGGGAATCCAGTTTTGGTGTAGTGGCCGACGTATCCATACACCAGGACCCTGGCTTTTGATTTTCGACTAAGTGCACGAAAACACTGATTACGTGTGTGTTTTTTAAAGAGTTTTCTTTGTGATATCTTTGAGTCAGCCTACCAAAAATAAATTATTGACTGTGGTGCACCTATTTCTTTTCATGATGCCTCCATGCAGACAGCCATCTAGGGTTCCGGATATAGTACGCACTGATAGCCCACTCAGCGACGAGGCCTTGGTGTAGGGCCCTCTTCTGGTAGAGGCACCAGCGGTACCATTACCCATTGGGCCACTGATTCCACCAGCACCAGCAGTAGAGTGTGCATGATGCTTGAGTGCATTTCATGAGTTCCAGCGCCATAGGACACCCAGGCTCAGAGGAGAGACAGACCCACAAGAGGCTGAGGATTGGCTGGAGGCCGTAGTGAGAGTCTTCTGACTAGTAGGGACACCAGTTGATCTCATGGTGATCCTTGACACTAGTCTCCTATAGGAAGCAACAGGCAGATAGTGGAGCTTGATGCTCCAGGTTCACGATGAGGTGACACTCCTCTGGACAGACTTTGAGAGCCTGTTTCGGGCAGAGTTTGTCCCAGTGACCCTTCGTGCAGTTCTCATTCAGGAGATTCTTCATCTACAGTAGGGAAACATGACTATGGTTTAGTACTCAGCAAGGTTCACCGACCTCTCACTCTACTCCAAAAATATGGTATGGGACCCATTATTCAGGGCCCGGACCTTTGAGCATGGACTCAGGCAGAAGATCAGGGCTTCGATGATTTCTCTCAGCATCCCGACGCAGGCAGGGGTGTTAGAGCGAGCCCACTTAGTGGAGAATTTTCTTGCTGAACAGTCACCAGCAGTGAGACCCCCCACCAAATGTCACGTAGTAGAGTCTTCTATGGATGGCAGTAGACTGATGTCACAGAGGTCCAAGAGGACTAGACCTACAGGTGGATGACCGCAGGATTTAGGATCGGTTGTGTGGGGAACAAGAGGCACAACCAGTCATGTGAGGAACAGACAGTGTTTCACATGCAGTGGGTAGGGTCACATGGCTCGTGACTATCTGACTTTCCATACGGATGATCAGCAGACAGTCGAGGGACCTCCTAGGCAGAGATAAAGGTTCGACTAAGGAGGTCTGCAGGGAGCAGGCGAACGTGGCAGAGGATTTGGTCATGAAGCTAGCGGTGGGCAACGATTCAAGATGTTACCCCCACCACCACCAGGAGGTCCACCCCGACTGCAGGGAGAAGGTGGACATGGGAGAGATCAGCTCTAAGTAGCTGAGGCCTACGATCATGGTGCTCCAGACATGATACAAGGTATGATCTGTTTCTATTCACCTTAGTTGCAGTACTTATAGACACAGTTTCCAATAATTCTTTTATTACCACTTCCCTCGTTCAAAGCTCGTAGAATTAGATGGATCCATTGGCTCGATCCTTACTACTAGATACTCCTATAGGAGCGGATTTGAAGATTATGCACTGGTACTGGTTGTGTATGCTTACTCTAGGAGGTGAGAGCTTCAGCTGGGATCTCCTAGTAGTGGCATCGATGCCTTACGGCGTCTTCTTGGGTATGGATTGGTTATCTACAATACATGCTCAGATTGACTATATTAGGCGCAAATTGTGGTGTGTCTGCATGGATGAGACCATGTTTACCTTCACTGGTGAGAAGGGAGCCTTTACAGCATAGGATGGACTTACCTGGAGGAGGGTGCAGTCAATCACTCATCAGTTGGCTAACATTACCCTCGAAGTGGTTTATGTGGAGAGTCTGATCTATCCTGTAGTGGTGGACCAGTACGTGGATGTCTTTCCGGATGATGTTCTAGGTCTACTGCCTCATAGAGAGGTGGGATTTTACATTGACTTGTACCCCAGGACGACACCGATATCTACACCACTGTATCAGATGGCTCTCATGGAGCTTCTTGAGCTGTGGGTACAGCTGGAGGACTAACAAGGGAAGGGGTTCATCTGTCCCAGTGTTTCTCCTTGGGAAGATCTGATTTTGTTCGCCAAGAAGGTGGATGGGATCTTGAGACTTTGTTTTGACTATCGGTGCTTGAACCAGGTGACCATGAAGAACAAGTACCCACTCCCGAGAATTGACGACCTCTTTAATCAGCAGAAGGGACCATGGTGGTTCTCAAAGATAGACCTCAGATTAGGCTATCATGTCACGACCCGTCCTCGGGGCCCATGCTGTGACTACCCCAAGCCCACCTTCCATAGGCCAGGGGCTGGCCACTACCACCAAAGGTGTAAATCCTGATAAAAATGGAGTGCATTGCCTTTATAAAGTAAACAAACACCACAGAGTAAGGAAGATGAAGTAAACACTAAGTAAACTGGGTACAATTGTAAGTGCTGGAAAGTAAATGGGCCTGAATACAAACCCAATTGAAGTAAAGTACAACTGAAAAGAAAGTACAACAATTGAAAAGTAAAGCAGCAACACTGAGCCATCCACTGGAAATCCCACCTGAAGGGTGGGTATAAATAGCCTCCACAGCTCCTCGGGTCCAGCCGTCCGCTCTGTGTATGTCCCGCCCAGTGGTCCACCTCCAGGTAACGACTTGCTCCACAAGTCTCAACCACGATCATAGTTGTCCGTCGTCTTCATCCAACACAACGTAGTGCGGGCATAGCCCGTGCAGGGGTGAGTATACGCTACTCAGAAGGGACCCCAAGACCACCGAAGGTCTCCCAAAATCCAAAAAGGATAATCCACAAAGGAAAGATACAATCACGAAGTAACAACCAACTCTACTGAGGTATATTCCCATACATATACCTAAGTCATCAATTCCAGTTCGGCTCCATCATCCAAGCCCAAGTTCGATACAGTCCACACATGATAGCACAACCAATCCACACAGGATAACACAACCAATCCACACAGGATAAAACAACCCAATCTACTTAGGAAAGCAAGTCAATCATATCAAAGATAATGATTGAAAAGTCAAGACTCGTCTCACACAGGTATACTTCTTTGTAAGATGATAGAGATGATCAGATGTAGCCTCTGATTCATCTAAGCTGTCAGACCCACGTAGGATACAAGACCAGCTAAGCTGTTGGACCCACAAAGGATACAAGACCAGCTACTCTGCCAGACCCACGTAGGATACAAGTACAAAGTCAAATACTGTCGGAACCACGTAGGATACAAGAACATTAGTCACGTAATATTGAACCCACAAAGGATACAAGAACAGTAGTCATCACTGCCAAACCCACAGAGTATTCCAGTACGGTCGTCGTCGCTGCCGAACCCACAGAGGATTTCAGTACAGCCGTCATCGTCATCGCAGTCGCAACCATCTCTAAGGTTCCCGCACACAGCATGCTCGATTCTGGGAGGGTCCGCTCCACGAGCCAAGGGGGGTCGATACATCAACTAACATGTAGTATGGAGTTGATCTATCTTAAAGTTCTGTCTCGACAAAAGATACTCAACGTGACATACGGCACATCAATCGGACGCCCGGTCTGAGAGTTATTGGCTTTTTCGTTCTAGGGGCCTGGTTGGTTTTTAAGTCAAAACCAACCCGACCGTACTCCAACTATGTCCAAACCTCGAGCGGAGTAATACAAAAGGTCCATCTCACTAAGAAGAAACCAACAAAGTTGACGGCACATCAATCGGGCGTCCGGAGCTCAAGTTATAAGCGTTTCCGCTCCGAAGGCCCGGTTAGTTTCGTGTTCGAACCAACCCAGACATACCCAAAGTTCTCTGAAACCTTGAGTGTAATATACCGAAACAACCATCTCTATCCAAGGATCTCATCTCAACAGACGGTGAATCAATCGGAGGTCCGTAGCCCAAGTTATGAGCCTTTGAACGAGGCTATCCGATTTTAGGGGGTTTTGGGCCCAGACCGACCCAGCCCGAGACCCCCTGGGTCGGCCCGAACTGGGTCGACCCGACCCGGGTCCGGGTCCGACCCACTAAGGCATGGCCCGGACCGGCTGGCATGGCCTAGCCCGGCCGGCGCGGCCCGGCCCGGCACGGGCGCCGCACGAACGCGGAAAGGGGGGGAGCCGCCACCCCCCTTTGAACCGAATGGAGGACCCCATGGGGTCTGCCCTACTGCGCTGACTAGGGGTTCAAACCCCCAGTTTTTCCGAATCTGTCCGGTCGTAACGGCCGGCCAGTTGTGTCGTGCGGGACCAGCCGGTCCCGCCTCCTGAGCGCCGGTGGCCGGTGGTTCCGGCCTCCCTCCCCTGCTCTGCCGCGGCCACAGGCCACGGCCTTGGTCCGACCGGTGCGGCGCGACAGTGCCGCGCCCCTCTATCGCGGCCCTGCTCTGGTCGCGGCCTCTTTCGGCCTCAACAGTTCCGTACTCCTTCACCGTGGTGAAATTCTTCATTCCCGCGCTGTGTCATTGCACCGCCCCGCCTTCATCCCAAACTGCAATGGTGAATAACATAAAAAGGGAGAGGAGGATCGGCCGTCTTCATGCGGTCCGAAATCCTCCCGTTAAAATGATAACAAGCGGCCCAAACAACTTTGACAAAGCAAAACACAAATTTAATCGATTAAATTTGAACATAAAACCCCTACCTTGAAGTAGTTGTCGAAAGAAGATTGTCGCGGAAAATGGCGTCGCGAGGTAATGCTCCTTCCGTGCTTGATGGAGAACGTCTGAGGTGGAGCAGCATCTCACACCGGCTACGGAGAGGAGAAGAAAGGCACGACGATCACTCCTTACGGTGACGGTGTTCTTCATCGAGGTCTTGACGTTCTTCATGTTCTTCAACGTGGAAGACGACGTTCTCCAAGACTAGAGACCTCCTCTCCAAAAATCTCCACACAATGATTCAAAAATAATAAAATAAGGTTTTGCCTTATTTTATTACTCATTCCAACCATTTTCAAAATTCCAATTGAATTCACCAAATTAATTATCTTGCGTTGTCCAATTAATTAGGTGTTTTATTGACATTTATTTTAAAGTGGAAGAGTTACAAAATTAATTGCTAGAGGCGGTTTAATGGGGTGTTGGGGAAGTTGAAGACGGTGGGGGCTCGTGTTGGTCTCACCCCAACTTCCTCACATCTTCCTTTCCCATAACACTTAAACCACCAGTAAAGAAATAAAAATAAAATTGTAAAACAATTTTATTTTTATTCCTCACATTTTTAACATCTCCTCCCTAAAAAACGCAACTCTAGAAAAAGTCTTCCTAAGAAATTACCGGTGTTGTGGTTTCATCGGTGTCCTCAGATTTCGATTCTGAGCAATGTTTTCAAAGTTAGGGAAACTCGCTCATTCGTTCACTAAACGTAACCGAGCTAAACTTTGGAAATTGATTCCGGGCACAACGTGCCTCAGAATTAGGTGCCTTCAAAAACTGCGTACTCATAAAATCCCAAAGAAATTAATAAAAAAATTTCCCTTGAAATTTATGGGTCTTTACATTACTCCCACCTCAGGGCTTTACGTCCCCGTAAAGATACATCACAAACTAGGGAAACAAATGAGGGTACTCAGCACGCATCTGAGCCTCCCACTCCCAAGTGCTCTCCTGGAGGTTCCTGTGCTTCCATCTGATGCGCACTAGAGGAACCGACCGCCCAAGTAGGACCCTCTCCTGTCGATCCTCGATCTCCACCGGGACCTCCGCAAAAGTCACCCCGTCATCAATGTCCAGCTCCCCATGGTCGATGATATGCGTCGGGTCGTGCACGTATCTCCTCAGCTGAGATATGTGGAAGACGTCGTGAACTCGGTGCAACTGAGGTGGTAGATCCAGGTGATAAGCCACATCGCTTATCCTGCTGAGAACCTGGAATGGTCCGATGAAGTGCAGAGATAACTTGTTGCCCCGGCCAAATCTCCGTAATCCACATCGAGGTGAGACCCGCAAGAAAACATGGTCGCCATCCTCAAACTCTAGTGGTCTCCGCCTCCTATCAGCATAAGACTTCTGTCAGCTCTGAGATATCCTCATCTGCTCCTGGATGACCTGGACCTTCTCTATCGTGGCCTGGACCATCTCTGGTCCCACAAGTGCTGACTCCCCAGGGTCTGTCCCACACAGAGGTGATATGTAAGGTCGGTCGTACAATGCCTCGTATTGTGCCATCTCGATGGTGGAGTGGTAGCTGTTGTTGTATGCAAACTCCACCAAGGGTAGGTGATCCTCCCACCTGCGACCAAAGTCGAGGACACATGCACAGAGCATGTCCTCAAGAGTCTGAATGGTCCTCTCCGTCAGACCATCCGTCTGAGGGTGAAAGGCGGTGCTCAGATGTAGTTGCGTCCCGAATGCCTCCTACAACCCCTTCCAAAGCCGAGAATTAAAGCGAGCATCTCGATAGGAGGCGATAGATGATGGCACACCATGAAGCCATATGATCTCCTGAATGTAGAGGCGTCCCAAGATCTCCACTGAGCCCTGCTCTCTGATGGGTAAGAAGTGGGCCGACTTGGTGAGTCGGTCGACAATCACCCAAATGGAGTCGTGAACTCTGGAAGTACGTGGAAGTCCAGTCATGAAATCCATAGATATCCCATCCCACTTCCACTTCGGGACCTCCAAGGGATGTACCAAGCCTGCTGGTACCTCGTGCTCCGCCTTCACCTATTGGAAGGTGTGGCATCGAGAAACGAACTCTTCTACAGCCTTCTTCATACCCGGTCACCAGTGCTGTCGTCTGAGATCCTGGTACATCTTCGCTACCCCAGGATGTACCGCTAAAGGGGAAGTGTGAAACTACCTTACCACCTCCTCCTGTAAATTAGCTGGTACCATGGTACATCCTCTGAAAGGGACGTCGTGCTCTCATTTTACAGAGAATCCATCTGGTGCCTGTCCTGAGGATATCTGTGCACGCCGCATCTCATAGTCAACATCCCCACGTTGTGCCTCCCTGGCCCATTGTAGTAGTGGAGGAGTGACTATGAGTGACTGTAGAAAGGCTGCTCCATCTCTATCCACGAAGGATATCTTCAAAGCGGCTAGCTGCTCTGTCGCCTCCCCATGTAGTTGAATGCCCGTCCTCCTGCTGAGAGCATCAGCTACTATGTTCCCCTTTTCAGGAGTATAGACTATCTCAAAGTCATAGTCCTGGAGGAACTCGAGCTATTTCCACTGTCTCAAGTTCAGGTCCTTCTACAAAAAGATGTACCTAAGACTCTGGTGGTCATAGTAGACTGTAAAGCGCTCGCCCATCAGATAGTGTCGCCACATCTTCAAGGCAAAGACCACTGCTACTAAATCTAGGTCATGGGTAGCGTAGTTCCGCTCGTTCTATCTCAACTGTCGTGATCCATAGGTGATCACTTTCCACTCCTGCATCAGGACACACCCGAGTCTGTTCCCTGATGCATCGTAGTAGACTACATACCCTACTCCCTCCTCCGGTAGCCTCAAAATGGGTGTGTCGGTAAATCTATGTCTCAACTCCTGGAAGCTCTTCTGACATCTATCTGACCACATGAAGGGTTTCCCCTTATACATCAAAGATTAAAGTGGTGCCGCAACTCTGGAGATGTTTGGCACAAACCTCCGGTAGTATCCAGCCAGTCCTAGGAAACTCCGCACCTCCGTCACACTCCTGGGTGGCTCCCAAGCTAGCACTGCCTCAATCTTCGTAGGATCCACCGCAACTCCCACCTCAGAGATGATTTGTCCCAAGAAGTGGACCTCACGTATCCAAAACTGACACTTCGAGAGCTTATCATAAAGCCGGTGCTCTCAGAGTGTGTCCAGTACAACCCGCAAGTGGTAGGTGTACTCCTCCTCAGTGGTTGAGTATATCAAAATGTCGTCGATGAATACCATGACAAATCGATCGAGGTAAGGCTAAAAGATCCTGTTAATGAGGATCATAAACACTACTGGAGAATTGGTTATACCGAAAGGCATAACCAAGAACTCATAGTGGTCATACCGACATCTGAAGGCTGTCTTCTGCACGTCCTCGTCCCGAACTCTGAGCTGATGATAGCCTGACCTGAGGTCTATCTTCGAGAACCACCATGCTCCCTTGAACTGATTGAAGAGGTCATCAATCCTCGGAAGCGGATACTTGTTCCTCACGGTCACCTGGTTCAGGCGATGATAGTCGACACACAGTCACAAGCTCTCATCCGCCTTCTTGGCGAAAAAAATTGGGGAAGCCCAGGGTGAAACACTGGGTCGGATGAATCCCTTCCCCTGCAAGTCCTCCATCTGTACCCGTAGCTCTCAAATATTAGCGAGAGCCATCCGATATGATGGAGTGGATATCAGGCCTGTCCCGGGGTATAGGTCAATATAAAAGTCTACCTCTCTTCGAGGAGGTAGTCCTGGAACATCGTCAAGAAAAATGTCTGCATACTGATCCACCACTATAGGAAAACTCAGACTCTGCACGTCAACTACTCCTAGGATGAGGCTATCCAACTGATGAGTGATCAGCTGTCCTCTCCTCTGTGTGAGTCCATCCTGTGCTGCAAAGTCTCCCTTCTCGCCGGTGAAGGTGAACCTGCTCCCATCGGTGCGGACACACCGCACCTTGCGCCTAATACAGTCGATCTGAGCATAGAATGTAGATAACCAATCTATGCCCAAGATGACGTTATAAGGCCTCGACTCCACTACAAGAAGATCCCAGCCGAAGCTCTAGCCTCTTAGAGTAAGCTCACACTACCGACACCAGTGCGTAATCATTGAGTCTGCTCCCGTAAGAGTCTCTATCCATAAGGATCGAGCCAATGGCTCCGTCGGAATCTCCGAGCTCCAAACAAGGGCAGCGGCAATGAAAGAATGACTCGATCCTATGTCTATAAGAACTGAAGAAAGGGTGTATTAGACACAGATAGTACCTAGAATCATATCTGGTGCGCCGTGGTCATAGGCCTCTACTGCCTGAAGTTGAGCATGCCTCTTCCCGCCAGCTCCCTATGGTTGGGGTGGACCTCTTGGTTGTGGTGGTGGTAAAGCCTCAAAGCATCTCCCACCACCTGCTGCTCATCCAGCTCATCTGCCTCGTCCGCCTAATCCCTGAGGACCGCCATAGTCGGCCCTCCGCTTCTACCTGGGTGGTCCCTCAACCGTCTGCTGCTCCTCTGCACGGAGGTTCGGGCAGTCACGAGCCATGTGGCCCTGCCTGCCACATGCGTAGCAGTGTCTACTCCTCGTAAGACTGGCCTTATGTTGTGTGCCCCGCATCTCTGAGCCAGTGTCCTGAGGTCGTCCTCCTGATGGTCTGTTCCTCCTGGACCCCTGTGACATCTGTCGACTGCCAGCTACAGAAGACTCAGCTACGTGCCGCCCTACGGTAGGTCTCGCTGCTGGTGTAGGCTCAGCAAGAAAGCTTTATATGATAAGGGATCTCTCCAGTACTCCTGCCTACGTCGGAATGCTAAGGGAGATCATCGATGCTCTGATCTCATGCCTCAATCCCTGCTCGAAGGTCCGGGCCCAAAAAAATGGTTCTCGTACCATGTCCGTCGAATAGTGCGATAGATCGGTAAATATCACTGAGTACTGGGCTACCGTCATGCTGTCCAGCCAAAGTTGTAGTAACTCTTGAATACGCACCGCACGGAGGGTGGCTGGGATGAACTCTGAGCGGAAGAGGCTCTCAAAGTCCGTCCAAAGGACAGATGCCTGGTCGTGAACCTGGAGCATCAGGCTCCACCATCTGCCTGCTGCCGCGTGCAGGAGGATCGCTGCAAGGATCACCATGAGGTCAGCTGGTATCCCCACTAACAAGAAAACTCAAACTACAGCCTCCAACCAATACTCGGATGCCTGAGGGTCCGTCTCCCTGCGGAACCTGGGCGGTCTCTGATGCTGAAACTCATGCAGTGCACTAAGGCGACATGCACTCTCAGCGGTTGGGGCTGGTGGCATCGGTGGCTCGGCGGGTAGAGGTATCGTCGGTGCCTCCGCTGTAAAAGGGCCCTGCACTGAGGCCTCGTCGCTCGGTGGGCTATCGTCTCGTACAAAGCTCTGAACCCTAACTGGCTACCGTCGTGGGGCCATCCTGAAAAGAAACAGGTTCTCCACGGTCAATACAGTATACCTGGTGAGCTGACACAAAGTAATCACAAAGAAAACTTTTGAAACACACATGCAATCAATGTTTTCGTGCACTAAGTCAGAAATCAGTAGTCAGGGTCCTGGTGTATGGATACGTCGGCCGCCACACCAACACTGGACTCCCTGGACTGATAACCAAACTCAATACCCTTAACACTATTGCTTCACATAGAAGAAATATTAGAGTCCTGAGTTCTGCGGTATAACCGAACTCCTCTGATACCAATTTGTCACGACCCGTCCCCGGGACCCGTGTCGTGACTACGCTAAGCCTGCCTTCCATAGGCCAGGGGCTGGAAACTAGCCCCAAAGGCATAAATTCCAATAAAAAGGGGAGGAATTGCCTTTATAAAGTAAACAAACACCACATAGTAAGCAAGCTGAAGTAAACACTAAGTAAACTGGGTACAAATGTAAGTACTGGAAAGTAAATGGGCCAGAATACAAACCCAACTGAAGTAAAGTACAACTGAAAAGAAAGTACAGAAATTTAAAAGTAAAGTAGCAATGCCGAGCCGTCCGCTGGAAATCCCACCTAAAGGGTGGGTACAAATAGCCTTCACAGCTCCTCGGGTCCAACCATCCGCTCTGTGTACGTCCCGCCCAGTGGTCCACCTCCAGGTACCGACTTTCTCCACAAGTGTCAAACACGATCAGCGTTGTCCGTCGTCTGCATCCAACACAACGTAGTGCGGGCATAGCCCGTGAAGGGGTGAGTATACGCTACTCAGTAGGGACCCCGAGACCCCCAAAGGTCTCCTAGAATCCACAAAGGATAATCCACAAAGGAAAGATACAATCACGAAGTAAAAACCAAATCTATTTAGGTATATGCCCATACATATAACTAAGTCATCAATTCCAGTTCAGCTCCATCATCCGAGCCCAAGTTCGATACAGTCCACATAGGATATCACAACCAATCCACACAGGATAACACAACCAATCCACACAGGATAACACAACCCAATCCACTTAGGAAAGCAAGTCAATCATATCAAAGATAATGATTGAAAAGTCAAGACTCGGCTCACACAGGTATACTTCTTCGTAAGATGATAGAGATGATCAGATGTAGCCACTGATTCATCTAAGATGTCGGACCCACGTAGGATACAAGACCAGCTAAGTTGTCGGACCCACAAAAGATACAAGACCAGTTACTCTGCTAGAGCCACGTAGGATACAAGTACAGAGTCAAATACTACTAGACCCATGTAGGATACAAGAACAGTACTAATGTACTACCTAACCCAAAATGGATACAAGAAAAGTAGTCATCTTCGTCGAACCCATAGAGGATTCCAGTACGGTCATCGTCGCTGCCGAACCCATGGAAGATTTCAGTACAGTCGTTATCGTCGTCGCAGTCGCAACCAGCTCTAGGGTTCCCGCACACAGTATGCTCGATTACGGGAGGGTCCGCTCCACGAGCCAAGGGGGTCGATACATCAAATGACACATAGTCCGGAGTTGATGTATCCCAAAGTTCCTTCAAGACAAAAGGAACTCAACGCGACAGACGGCGCGTCAATCGGACGCCCGGTCTGAGAGTTATTGGCTTTTTCGTTCCAGGGGCCCGGTTTGTTTTTAAATCAAAACCAACCTAACCATACTCTAATTGTGTCCAAAACTCGAGCGAAGTAATCCAAAAGGTCCTTCTCACTAAGAGTATACTAACAAAGTCGATGGCACGTCAATCGGACGTCCAGAGCTCAAATTATAAGTATTTCCGCTCCGAAGGCCCGGTTGGTTTCGTGTTCGAACCAACCCGGATGTACCCAAATTTCTCCGAAACCTTGAGTGTAATATACCGAAATGACCTTCTTGATCCAAGGATCTCATCGCAACTGATGGTGCATTAATCGGAGGTCCGTAGCCCAAGTTATGAGCCTTTGAACGAGGCTGTCCGATTTTAGGGCGTTTTGGGCCCGGACCGACCCGGCCCGAGACCCCCTGGGTCGGCCCGAACCGGGTCGACCTGACCCGGGTCTGGGTCCGGCCCACTAGGGTGTGGCTCGGCCTAGCTGGCGTGGCCCGGCCCAGCCGACGCAGCCCGGCCCGGCGCGGGGACCCGGCCCGGCGCAGGCGGCCAGGCCCAGGTGCCGCGCACCGCGCGAACGCGGAATGTGGGGGAGCCGCCACCCCCCTTCGAACCGAACGGAGGACCCCATGGGGTCCGCCCTGCTGCGCTGACCGGGGGTTCAAACCCCCAGTTTTTTCAGATCTAGACGGGTGTAACGGCTGGCCAGTTGTGCTGCGCGGGACCAGCCAGTCTCTTCTCCTGAGCAACGGCGGCCGGCGGTTCCAGTTGCCCTCCCCTGCTCTGTTGCGGCCTTGGTCCGACCGGTGCGGTGCAACGGTGTCGCGCCCCTCCGCCGTGGCCCGCCCCAGCTACGGCCCTCCATGGTTCTCCAGCGCGGCGCCCCTCCGCCGCGGCCCCGCTCCGGTCGCGGCCTCTTTCAGCCTCAACAGCGTCGCGCGACGGCGCTACCCTCCTTCGCCGGGGTGAAATTCCTCATTCCCGCACGATTCCGTTGCACCGCACCACCTTCTTCCCAAACTGCAACGATGAACATCATCAAAAGGGAAAGGAGGATCGGTCGTGTTCGTGCAGTCCGACCTCCTCCCGTTAAAATGATAACAGGCAGCCCAAACAACTTCAACAAATCAAAACACAAATTTAATCCATTAAATTTGAACTTAAAACCCCTACCTTGAAGTAGTTGTCGAAAGAAGATTGTCATGGAAAACAGTGTCACGAGGTAAAGCTCCATCCGTGCTTGACGGAGAACATCCGAGGTGGAGCGGCGTCTCACACCGGCTGCGGAGAGGAGAAGAAAGGCACGAAGATCACTCCTTGCGGTGACAACGTTCTTCATCGAGGTCTTGACATTCTTCGCGTTCCTCAACGTGGAAGACGACGTTCTCCAAGACTAGATCCATCCTCTCCAAAAATCTCCACACAACGATTCAACAATAATAAAATAAGGCTTTGCCTTATTTTATTAATCATGCAAACCATTTTCAAAGTTCCAATTGAATTCACCAAATTAATTATCTTGCGTTGTCCAATTAATTAGGAATTTTATTGGCATATATTTTAAATTGGAAGAGTAACAAAATTAATTGCTAGAGGGGGGGTTTAATGGGGTGTTGGGGAAGTTGAAGAAGGTGGGGGCTCATGTGGGTCCCACCCTAACTTCCTCACATCTTCCTTTCCCATAACACTTAAACCCCTAGTAAAGAAATAAAAATAAAATTGTAAAACAATTTTATTTTTATTCCTCACATTTTTAACATCTCCTCCCGAGCAAACGCAACTCTAGAAAAAGTCTTCCTAAGAAATTACTGCTGTTGCGGTTTAATCAGTGTCCTCGGATTTCGATTCCGAGTACCGTTTTCAAAGTTAGGAAAACCC
This sequence comes from Viscum album, assembly GCA_963277665.1. Classification (NCBI taxonomy): domain Eukaryota; kingdom Viridiplantae; phylum Streptophyta; class Magnoliopsida; order Santalales; family Viscaceae; genus Viscum; species Viscum album. The sequence continues at coordinate 36,049,447 of OY728127.1, read as the reverse complement.
GCTCGTTCGTTCTCTGAACGTACCCGAGCTAAACTTTGGAAATTGATTCCGGGCACACCGAGCCTCGGAATCAGGCGCCGTCAAAAACTGTGTTCTCGTAAAATCCCAAAGCAATTAAGAAAAAAAATTCCCTTTAAATTTACATGTCTTTACATATCACCATCTTAGAGTATGAGATGAGGATGTGCAGAAGACGACTTTCAGATGCCGGTATGACCATTATGAGTTTTAGGTCATGCCATTCGGTGTGACCAATGCTCCAACAGTGTTCATGGGAATCATGAACAGAATCTTCTAGCCATACCTTTATCACTTAGTAGTAGTCTTCATCGATGACATTCTGATCTACTCGACTACTGAGGAGGATCATGCTTATCATTTGCAGATAGTTCTGGACACACTCCAAGAGCACCAACTTTATGATAAGCTCTCGAAGTGCCAGTTCTGGATCTGAGAGGTTCACTTTATGGGACATGTCATCTCAGAGGCTAAAGTTACAGTGGATCTAGTGAAGATTGATGCGGTACTTGCTTCGGAGCCACCCAGGAGTGTAATAGAGGTTTTGAGTTTTTTGGGTTTGTCTAGATACTACTGGATATTTGTGCTAGATTTCTCTAGAGATTTATCACCTTTATCAGCATTGAAAAAGAAGGGGAAAACCTTTGTATGGTTGGAGAAATGAAAGTGGAGTTTTCAGGAGCTGAGGCAGAGGCTGACTAGTGCTCCCATCTTTAGGCTTCCGGAGGAGGGTGTTGGGTACATAGTCTACTACGACACATCTAGGTTCGGACTCCGATGTGTCCTCATGTAGGAACGAGCACTTATCGCTTATGGTACTTCACAGCTGAGACAACACGAGAAGAACTACGCTACACTTGACATGGAGTTAAAAACAGTGGTCTTCACCTTGAAGATGTGGTGACATTACTTGATGGGAGAGAGTTTTATAGTGTACTCTGATCACAAGAGTCTCAGGTATATCTTCTCTCCGAAAGACCTGAACCTGAGACAGTGATGTTCGCTTGAGTTCCTCCAATAATATGACTTCAAGATAGTCTATACTTCTAGGAAGGGAAATGTTGTAGCGGATTCACTTAGCAAGAGATCTGGTATACAAATACTAGGTGGGGTGATAGATCAGTTGGCTACTTTGTAGATATCCTTCGTGGATCGAGATGGAGCAACTTTCCTTCAGTCTCTTACAGTCACTCCTCCACTTCTTCAGCAAGTTAGGGAGGCGCAGCATGAATACAATGAATTTGAGGCTTGACGTGCTCATATATCCACAGGACAGGTACCTGATGGATTTTCTGAAGGTAGGGATAATTTCATCCCATTCAGAGGACGTACCATGGTACTAGTGTCGCTTCGGGAGGAAGTTTTGAGGGAGTTCCACACATCCCCTCTAGCGGTACATCCAGGAGTGGCGAAGATGTACCAAGATCTCCGACGATAGCACTGGTGGCTAGGAATGAAGAAAGTAGTAGCAGAATTTGTCTTTCAATGCCTCACTTGTCAGCAAGTGAAGCCGGAGCATCAAGTACCAATAGGATTGGTTCAGCCTTTAGAGGTCCTTGAGTGGAAGTGCAATGGGATATCCATGGACTTAGTGATATGACATCCACATACATCCATGGGTCATGATTCTATCTCGGTGATCGGCAACCAACTCTCCAAGTCGGTCCACTTCCTACCGATCAGAGAGTAGGGTTCAGTAGAGAGGTTAAGACGCCTCTATTTGCAGGATATTGTGCGTCTCCATGCAGTACCATTCATGATTGTCTCCGATCATGATGCACGTTTTACTTCCCGTCTATTGAAAGGGTTGCAGGAGGATTTCAGGATGCAACTTCGTTTGAGCACCACCTTCCATCCTTAGATGGATGGTCAGACTGAGTGGACCATTCAGACCCTCGAGGACATGCTACGTGCTTGCGTCCTCGACTTCAGTCATAGCTGGGAGGATCACTTGCCTTTGGTGGAGTTTACATACAACAATAGCTATCACTCAACCATTGGGATGGCACCTTTTGAGGCGTTGTACGGTCGACCTTGCAGATCACATTTTTGATGGACTGACCCATGGGAGTCAGTACTCATGGGACCAGAGATGGTACGGGCTACCACAGAGAAGGTGCAGATCATCCAAGAGTGGATTAAGACTGCATAGATCAGGCATAAGTCTTATGCGGAAAGAAAAACGGAGACCTATGGAGTTCGATGATGGCGACTATGTCTTTCTACGGGTCTCACCTCGATGAGGTTTGTGGAGATTTGGCCAGGGTGGCAAATTATCTTTGAGGTTCATCGGACCCTTCCAGGGCCTCAGTAGAGTTGGCGATGTGGGTTACCACCTATCTCTTCCACCTCAGTTGCACCGGCTGAACGACGTCTTCCACGTATCCCAACTGAGGAGATACGTGCATGACCCTTCTCACATCATCGACCACGGCGAGCTGGACATTGACGATGGGGAAACTTTTATGGATATTCTAGTAGATATTGAGGATCGACAGGAGCGGGTCCTTCATGGGCGGTCGATACCTCTTGTGTGCATTCTCTGGTAGCACAGGAACCTTCAGGAGAGCACATGGGAGTGGGAGGCTCAGATTCATGCTCAGTACCCCCACTTGTTTTCCTAGTTTGGTAATGTGGCTTTTGGGTAAGCAAAGCCCTGATGTGGGGAGAGTGTAAATACCCAAAATTTACATGTAAGTTTTTTTAATTAAATGGGAATTTTACGAGTCCGTGAAAATTGATGGCGCATGATTCCGAGGCCCAGAGTGCCCGTAATGAATTTCTGAATTTTTCCAGGTACATTCAGTAAACGTGCGAGCGGGTTTTTGTAGCTTTTAAACCGGTTCTCGGAATTTAAATTTGAGGACACCATTGAACTTGCAACACTGATATTCTCTTAAAGTGACTTTTACCTCGATGATAGTTGGTCGAGGGTGAAAGTTAGTTTTTGTGGTTTTCATGAAAGAATAAAATAAAATAAAAAATTTTAACATTTTTATTTGTTGAAACCTCCCATGAAGATGTTATAAAGGTGGGGACCACCTAAACTAAAACCTCCCACATGGGTTATGGTGGTGGGGACCACCCGATCCTAAACCACCGAAGTTGAATTCTTAAAGGTGGGGACCACCCAAACCCTCATAATGGGAGAAACCCTTAAAATCCCTCTTAAATTTGGGGAAGCCTCTTGAAATTTCCCCACTTTAACTGTGCCACCCACTTTGATTAATTATAAAAACTCATAAATTAAATAATCAATCCTATTTGAAATTATTCCAAAAAAACTAAATAGATAACGTATTCTATTATGTTGGCTATTTCATTTTTGGTATGTATTGGGGGAAAGTATTCTGGAAAAGGAGAAGGGGAGAGCTTTTGGGAGGATTACACTTATCCAATGAAAAAATTCTTCCAAGAAGAACGATTATCCAAATGAAGAACACCGATATTATCCAACATCTTTGAATCCTTCCTCGTGACATCCTCCAACGGTGGAAATCTTCAACAATGAAGAACCACCTCCATCAAAGAGCATCTATCTAATGAATGAGCTTAGGATCAGAGGCATGTGGCGGGCGCGACGAATGTCAAAATCTTTGACTTCTCTCTCGCAACACAACAAAAAACCTTTGAGGTAGGGGTTTAATTATGTGTGATCATCGATTCCCATGTTCATCCCTTCTAAACAAAGAATGCGGATCAACTCACTAACTAGTTGATCCGCATATGATTTCTTTTTGCGGAATTGGGAATAATTATTGCAGGTGGGTGTAGGGTTTTTGTTTTAAATACCTTCCTTACCCATTCTTGATGTTCTTCGTTAGTCAATATTTGTGAACCACTTGCTACCGCTCTAATGCGGAGGGTGTGGTCCAAACAAACATGGCCCGACCTTTCCGCAAACCCTTGTGTTTTTTTTTTGATGAAATCCTTGCGATGGAGGAAGACGGAAACCGGAGGCTGGTCGCACGACGAAGGCAACAGTGCAACCACGCCGCCCGACGGAAGAGAACCACAGCTTGTGCCACGGCGGCGAAGGGAGGATGGCGGGCCAAACCGACAAGAAACTGCACCCCAATCTGAGAAAACAATCCATGAAAACTACTCTAAATATCCCTCCCTATCATAAACAAGCCTTAAAATCAACACCCAAGGCAACAAAAACCCAAGATCTATAGACAACGGGTGAAGATCTAGAAAACCTAGGGAGAGGGAGATGTAGATCTAGAGGAAACCACAAAGAACCATTAGAGGAGACTTGCCTGAGAAGAAACGCTTTCAATCCACCATGAAACCCCTTCGATATGCCTCCAAAATGAGCTAAGGATCTTCCCCAACCTCTGAAAATCTGAACTCCCGTGTGAGACACGATGGGGATGAAGAATGAGGGGAAAATGGGAAATCCCAAGTGGCCCGGGACTTAAAAATCCAAACTTTAAGTGGTCGCACGGTTACCCCGCATCATTTGGAAAACCATGCGCCAACAATGCAGTTTCCACTTTCTCACTGAGGGACTTCGCACGGATTTCCCACACGGTCGGACAAACCGTGTTATGCCCGTGCGGAGCCCACTGTTAAGGATAATAACTTACAGACCAGGCCCTCGGGACTAAAAGCATAATAACTTACAGAACAAGAATCTGATTGATGCACCGTATATGGCGTTGAGACCCCTATGACGTGGTGGACCATTGGGATACTTCTTCATGGGACTTCATGGAATATTGAGTATAAACCAGTGGCTTGATGAGAAGACCCTCTCGGAGAAAAGTGAGCTTAGTGTGGGAACCATGTAGCTGGCAGTGATGATGTACTAGGATCCTGTATAGGTCTGATGATGTACTGGAGATGTACTAGGATCATGTGTGGGTCTGATGGCGTACTGGAGATGTACTAGGATCCTGTGTGGGTCTGACGATGTACTAAAGATGTACTAGGATATTGTGTGGGTCTGACGATTTACTAGAGATGTACTTGGATCCTCTGTGGGTCTGATGACATACCAGAGATGTACTAGGATCATGTGTGGGTCTGATGTAATATTGATGTTGTACTAGGATTCTGTGTGGGTCCGACGATGTACTACGATCCTTATTGGGTCTTCCTCTTAATAGAGTAAGATGAATCAGTAGTTACATCTAATCATCTCTACTATTTTACTTAAGTTATACCTAGTGTGAGCTGAGTTTGTACCTATGTGGTACTTTCCTTCGTGGTAATACCTTGGTGGTATTCTTTTGTGTTGCAAACCTGTGTGGTACTTACCTTCATTTTATTCCTTCCTTTGTGGAATAGTTGAGCTTTGGGATTTTGGGTTGGACCCTGTGTTTGAGGGTTCCGGGCGCAGCGGAAGCGTGTGGGTGGATGTGCCCACTTGGATTTTTGTCATAGCAATGATCAATCCGGGATCAATACGACGATAAACACCAGTCTCCACGGATCGAATCACAGAAAAAGACAAAGAAGATGTTTTTTCCCGGAACCACAAACAAGGATCATTACAGGTTGATTATAATTAATTTAATTAATTATAAAGAAATACCTTTTGGGTTTTCTTTCTTCGTTGATGTTCTCAATCACGTTGTCGATGTGATCCGTCGTTGCGTCGAAGAAGCCAAGTGTAGACTCCCTCTAGCGGTGATCCACACGTGTACCTCGTATCTCTGGACGTCGCCAAAAGATTCTCCGGGTGCTAGCGTGGAGAAGCCTTTGCTTGCGTTGTCCACCTTAGATTGTCTTGATCTGATGGAAGAGGATCTCTCTCGGTCTTGAGAGCGTTCTTGGAGGAAGAGGTTCTTTCGGCTTTGAAAGAATTCTCCAGAGATTTTGTGCACAACGATTCTCTTGTGTCAGAAAAGAGTTGGGGTTGTGAGGATATTTATAATCGGGTGTGTGGTGTTATAGAGTTATGACAATAAATAAACGTGTTACGCGTTTTATTTATTTCATTGACTGTTTATTTAAAACCCCATGTCGAATAAATAATTCCTTGACATGCACCCACGCTGATTATAATAAATATCATTTAAAAAAATATTATATCCTCAAAATCCAAACTAAAAAAAACTACACGGCGTGTATTAATAAATACACGGCGTGTACTTGTTTTTCATTGAAAACTACACGGCGTGTACATTAAATGTACACGGCCTGTATATCTTGTTTTCATTTATTCATTTCCTTTCCAAAATAAAACTACACGGCATGTAATAATAATACACGACGTGTGCTTGTTTTATTTTCTTTTTCCTCCATCATTTAAAACAACTTAGGCTTCCTTGAATAATTATTAAACCACGTACGAGAATAATCTTTATTCAACTTGAGATACTTGGATACACTTAGTGTGTGACCCTCTAGGCCTCTTTCTCGTTGGCTTTAGGCGGGCTTGCCTAAAGTCCAAGATTACTGTCTAGCAACGGGTCAAGGCACCCAAGAGAAAGAAGTTGACGCCGCATTGACGTATCACCTCATACGAACGCTTACTGTGTAATTTAATCCCTTTGTCTCAATATCTCATCAAGCAGGTTTCATGGCAGTGTCATAAACCTATATGCTTGATATGTCGTTCTTTGACTACCTAAAATAAACTCATCGTTTACACCATGGCCATGGAATTTAATGCGATAGTTCTATTTCAATCAAAGGGCCGAGATATCAACTTCCATAAATGGAAGGGAAAAATCCTTCCTTGACTTATCCATTAACAACATGTCACTCGTGATGCACCCAACGTACCCTACTTCCCGCCAACTGTCTGCGTGACGGTTTTCGTCAGTAAATCTAAGTGCGCGAGTCATGACATGAGTTAATGATAATCTTCCAGTCTAAGGACCATTACACACGCTCGTAGATAGCAATATCCGATGACACCAAGACATGTGGAATTACTACTGGCGGGTCTGTTCTCATAATCTCCCATCTTGGAGATTACCAAGTGCGAACTCCATGAGAGAGAGTCTCGTCTTCTTATGAGTACTCACACATGACGGTCTGTATACTATGTGTCCTATCATAGTATGTCATCCAACCACAAAACTTTATTTAAGAATATTGTTATAGCATTTCAAGGTTCTCATCATAGCGGGGATCTGCTATGACCTTATTAATGCAACAAATATTTCAGGACATTATTATATTATAGTCATGCAGAACAATGAACAATATATAATAAGTGAACATTTATGTAATCAAAGTACAAAACAGTTGGTTCTGAGGACACCAACCCTTACAAACTACCACTTGGACTAGAGCCAACTGCCTATGGCTTTTAGTCCGCTAGACCTCACATGATGATCATGTTCCTGCTGAGTCAAGGTTTTAGTCAATGGGTCCGCCACGTTGTCTTCCGTGGAAATACTGCTCACTGCAACTTCACCTCTCTGAGAAAAATCCCTCAAGAGATGATACTTTAGAAGTATGTGCTTTGTCTGCTGATGTGACCTTGGCTCTTTTTCAAGTGCCACCGCTGCAGTATTATCACAATAGAGTGTGATAGGATCTTTACTGCTCGGTACAACATCCAGCTCTTGGACGAAGCTTCGCATCCATACTGCTTCTTTAGCTGCCTCAGAAGCTGCGATATACTCGGACTCCGCTGTAGAATCTTCCACCACACTTTGTTTTGAGCTCTTCCAGCTCACTGCACCTCCATTCAAATTGAAGATGTATCCAGCCTGCGACTTCATGTCATCTTGATCAGTCTGGAAACTAGCATCTACATGTCCTCTGATGACTAGTTCCTCATCTCCTCCATAAACCAAGAACATATCCTTAGTACGCCTCAGATACTTAAGGATAGTCTTGACTTCCATCCAATGGCGGTCTCCTGGATCAGCTTGATATCTGCCTACTGCACTTAATGCATAAGCAACATCTAGCCTCATACATAGCATAGCATACATGACTGACCCAATCACGGATGCGTAAGGGATCCTTGCCATTATCTTTCTTTCCTCATGTGTCTGAGGACACATTTTCTTGGAAAGATGAATGCCATGTGACACTGGCAACAATCCCCTCTTGGACTGTTCCATACTGAATCTCTTCAGTATCTTGTCAATGTATGTACTTTGACTTAGGCCCACCATTTTCTTGGATCTATCACGATGGATCTTGAACCCAAGAATATATGCCGCCTCGCCCAAGTCTTTCATGGAGAAGCATTTATTCAACCATGCCTTAACTGACTGTAAGACAGGTACTTCGTTTCCAATTAGCAATATGTCATCGACATATACTATTAGGAAAACGACTGCCCTTCCACTAAACCTTTTGTAGACACAAGGCTCACATTCGTTCTTAACAAAGCCAAATTCTGTAACAACTTCATCAAAACGAATTTTCCATGACCTTGATGCTTTCTTTAATCCATAAATGGATTTTTGCAACTTGCATACCTTGTTGGCATCCTTTGAAGTCACAAACCCTTCAGGTTGTGTCATGTAGACATCTTCCTAGAGGTTCCCGTTAAGGAAAGCTGTTTTGACATCCATTTTCCAAATTTCATAGTCATGGTAAGTAGCAATGGCCAATAGGATTCTGATAGACTTCAGCATTGCAACCGGTGAAAAGGTTTCATCATAGTCAATTCCTTGACACTGTCTAAAACCTTTTGCAACCAGTCGTGACTTGTAGGTGCTGACTTGCCCCTCCATGTCTAGTTTCTTCTTGAATACCCATTTATTACCAATAGGATTTACATCAACTGGATGATATACCAAAATCCAGACTTGGTTTTGGTACATGGAATCCATTTCAGAATTCATGGCTTTTTGCCACTTGGCAACGTCTGTGCCTTCAACTGCTTCCTTATAGGTAAGAGGATCATCATTGTCAACCAATAATGATTCACCATCCTCAGTGACAAGAAAACCATATTGTTCTAGTTCTCTCACCTCTCTCGTGCTCCTACGCAGTTCTTGTGTCTCTGGAACAAATTGTTCTTCCACGGGGCTTTGTGGAATCTGTTCTTGTACCAACTCATGTGTATCTTGAGCCTCGAATTCATCGAAGTCTATCTCGCTCCCACTATCTCTTCTGGAGATGTGCTCCCTCTCAAGGAATATGGCGTGTCTTGACACTGTAACCTTTTTGTCTGAGGGGTTGTATAGGTAATATCCCCTTGTTTCCTTGGGATATCCTATAAAGATACACTTTGTGCCTCGGGGTGCAAGTTTGTTACCTGAAGAGGCCTTAACAAATGCTTCTCTACCCCACACGTGTAAATTCGATAACATGGCTTTGCGTCCACTCCATAACTCGTATGGAATACCATTTATCGATTTAGTTGGTACTTGGTTTAGTATGTGTGCTGCTGTTTGTAATGCATATCCCCAAAAGGATAATGGAAGACTCGCATGACTCATCATTGATCTCACCATGTCCAACAAGGTGTGGTTCCTCCTTTCACTTACACCATTCCACTGCGGTGTGTAAGGAGGAGTGAGTTGAGATAGAATCCCAAACTCCCATAAGAAATCATTGAAGTCTTGATTAAGATATTCTCCTCCTCTGTCTGAGCGGAGTTTCTTAATCTTCTTACCAAGCTGGTTCTCAACTTAATTCTTGTATTCTTTGAACCGATCAAAAGAATCTGACTTATACCTCATTAAATAGATATATCCATATCTACTAAAATCATCAGTAAAAGTTATGAAGTATGAGAACCCACCCCTTGCTTCAACTGAAAATGGTCCACACACATCTGTGTGAACTAATTCTAGAAGCTCTTTAGCTCTTTCACCTTTCCCACTAAATAGGGCTTTGGTCATTTTGCCTTGTAGACACGCATGACATACACCAAGTAGTTTTAGTTCGAAAGAATCTAAATACCCATCTTGATGTAATTTTGTCAAACGTTTCTCATTGACATGACCTAGCCGGTGATGCCAAAGTTGGGTGTGGTATGAGTCATGTAAATTAACTTTGTTATCAATTGCCATTACTTGGTTTGTGTAGTCTAACACATAAAGGCTATTATATAAATGTGCCCTACCAAAACAAATGCTATCTTTATAAAAGTAGAAACATTCATTTCCAAACTTGAATATGAATCCATCAGTATCTAATCTGGATACTGAAATAATGTTTTTGGTTACAGAGGGTACATAATAACATCCTTTCAAAACCAAGACCATCCCGGTAGGCAATGTGAGGTGGTAGTCCCCGACAGCTACAGCAGCAAGTCTGGCTCCGTTGGCTACTCGTAGATCTATCTCCCCTCGATCAATCTTCCTGAATCTACTTGGTTCCTGTATTTGGATACAGATGTGAGCACCACAAGCAGTATCTAAAACCCAATTAGTAGAAACAGAGAGATTGCATTCGATAACAAATGCACCTGAAGCTTCCCCTTGCTTCCTTGGCTGGGTGCAGTTTTTCTTCCAGTGACCCTTCTTTCCACATGCGAAACAAACAGCATCCTATTCCTTTGCCTCCCCTTTGATCTTCCTTTTCTTGGAAGGCCTTGAAGAAGCTTTGGGCTTAAAGCTCTTCGCCTTCCCTTTCCTTTTATTCACCATAAGGACAGAAGGATTTTCACGCTTCATGCCATTGTCCACTTGTCGAATAAGGATAAGAAGATCAGATAGAGACTTCTCAATATTGTTCATGTTGAAATTAACAACAAAGTTTGAGAAGCTCTAGGGGAGTGATGCGAGAATGAGATCGGTACCCAGTTCTTCAGGGAGTTTAAACCCTAGAACCTCCAAGCGCTCAATGTAGCCAATGAGCTTGACTACATGAGGCCCAGCTGGGGAACCCTCTCCAAGCTTGCTCTGAAACAGAGCCTTGGAGATCTCAAACCTTTCCTGTCTTGCTCTCTCCTGGTATAAACCACGGAGGTGCTCGAGCATGCTGTAGGCATCCATGTCTTCATGAGACTTCATGAGCTCACTAGACATAGATGACAACATCAAACATTGAACGTCGAGAGCATCGTTCAAATGTTGATCATAGACTAGGAAATCTTCATCACTTGCCCCTGGGGCAGGAGAATCAGGAAGTGAGGACTCCAGCACATAAAACTTCCGTTCATGGCGTAGGATAACCCGAAGGCGCCTAAACCATTCCTGAATGTTACTGTCGGTGAGGATGTTGTCTTTATCCAGAATTGATCGCAGAGAAAATGTGGTTGATGTGTTTGTCATTTTGATTCTACAATTTAAAAGATCATATTCATCAGTACTTTCTTGATTACATTTTATGAGAAATAATAAATTTTATTAAGTCTCCCACTATTTTATCAATTCCCAATGGCCCTCACCATTGAACTCGGAATGTCCAGTTGCTTTGACATTCTAATGGAAAGGATCCATATTTCCCTTCGCATAACCCCAACAAGGGTTGGTCATGCTATATAAAGGTATTTAGGTAGGCGGGTCTTTGCCAATTGTGAGCTTACAGTTCCTTGATCTGTTGAGTGGACTCCCCAATCCTGAAATCCTGACTTGGATTTCCTCAACTCTTGCCTCCAATATTACATCAAGTCTAGCAAGGGCTACTTCTCTTGATGTAATATGGTTAAGTCAACCCGAAACCTTTCATAAGGGCTTCCTTTATAAAAGTAAGTGTCCCAACAAGGGTTGGTCAAACACATAGTTTTATTGAGTCTTTCCCTTAATCAAGTAACGGAAGGCTTGGTCTGACTTAATATGGTATTTGAGGGATTTTATTCTTTATGTGTATCTTTGCATTATCACATGCTTGTTAATATTAAGTGATGATTGCTTAAGTGATTAACCATGTTCCGATAATGTATACGCATAGACCGGTTGTTATTTTATTCCATCTTTGCATGCTTGTTCATTTTATTAATTATGTGATCGCGACAACACATGCATAATATATAAACCATGCAATCAGACAGAAATAAAATAAGATGGCATGATCATGAGCTTCTATTTGGTTAGCTTATCTAGCTGTTTTGATAAGCTTACCCTGACCTAGGGAAAACAACTTGAACCTGATGATTCGTGTTTTGTAGCTCCCACCTGTCCACCTTTGTATCTTCCTGTATCGGTTTCACCTCGGCTTCGGGATTTGAACCGTCTCCTCTGGCATGGGAGATCCTCCATTACATGGGTTTACATTAAAGAAACCATGGGCACGCATGCCCTACATTTTATTGGAAGAAGGCTCGCAGGCCAACAAATTTAAATTAAATAAATTTAAATGAAACCATACACATACAAAGGGTCTTTGGTCTAGCTCATGATCATCCATAGTATGCAACGACATTTACGCATATTTAGAATTCAAATTCTTTTAATCGTTCTTTTATTTAAGATAAGACGTGCTCGAATTCAATTAATTATGATCTTATAATTAATCAATTCTTTATCTTAAATTCCTTTCTGAATTTCCTTGAGATTCTTCTCATCCATATTCCTTGTACGGGTATTTGTACATTGGAGGAAACCTGGTGAAATTCCATTTCTGGAAAGTACACGGTGTGTAGTTTATAATTACACGGCGTGTATTTTTCTTTTCACCCTTTTTCCAAAGTACACGCCGGGGCTTTGGCATGTTTTTCTGTACTTTGGAAATTTTAGAGTACATGGCATGTAGATGAATCATACACGGCGTGTACTTCCTTGTTACGCGGTAACCGGCCTGGCGATCCTGTATACGCGGTATGCGACTTATCTTTGTACACAGTTTCACCTAGGTCGGAACGTACTACACGGCGTGTTGTTCCAACATACACGTCATGTATTCCGGTTTCCACGCGCCGTTCTATTCTGGTCAACACGGCGTGATTAAAACTTAGGCATAATCAATTCACACGGCGTGGTTTGGCGGACCAGTGCCGGTTCGTTGAACCTAAGTACACGATGTGTAGTTTTAATTACACGCCGTGTATTCCCGTGTTGTACAGACAGAAAGAGCGGCTCCTCCGGATGAGTTCCTTGTTTTTATTTTAATCAAAATTAAAATTAAAAGGTCGTTTCTATGATATGAATCGAGAAACGAAGGAGGAAGAATAGATCTCGTTAATTCAGATTTATAGAACGATTTATTTCGAATTGAATCAAATATGAATGCGTAAATTATCAACGAAAATTAAATAACTATAATCAACGTTGTAACCTCCCTCTGATACCATTTGAGGGTTCCGGGCGCAGCGGAAGCGCGTGGGTGGATGTGCCCACTTGGCTTTTTGTCATTAGCAATGATCAATCCGAGATCAATACGACGATAAATGCCAGTCTCCACGGATCGAATCACAGAAAAAGACAAAGAAGATGGTTTTTCCCGGAACCACAAACAAGGATCGTTACAGGTTGATTATAATTAATTTAATTAATTATAAATAAATACCTTTTGGGTGTTCTTTCTTCGTTGATGTTCTCAATCACGTTGTCGATGTGATCCGTCGTTGCGTCGCAGAAGCCAAGTGTAGACTCCCTCTAGCGGTGATCCACACGTGTACCTCGTATCTCTGGACGTCGCCAAAAGATTCTCCGGGTGCTAGCGTGGAGAAGCCTTTGCTTGCGTTGTCCACCTTAGATTGTCTTGATCTGATGGAAGAGTATCTCTCTCGGTCTTGAGAGCGTTCTTGGAGGAAGATGTTCCTTCGGCCTTGAAAGAATTCTCCAGAGATGTTGTGCACAACGATTCTCTTGTGTCAGAAAAGAGTTGGGGTTGTGAGGATATTTATAATCGGGTGTGTGGGGTTATAGAGTTATGACAATAAATAAACGCGTTACGCGTTTTATTTATTTCATTGACTCTTTATTTAAAACCCCATGTCGAATAAATAATTCCTTGACATGCGCCCATGCTGATTATAATAAATATCATTTAAAACAATATTATATCCTCAAAATCCCAACTAAAAAAACTACATGGCGTGTATTAATAAATACACGGCGTGTACTTGTTTTTCATTGAAAACTACACGGCGTGTACATTAAATGTACACGGCGTGTATATCTTGTTTTCATTTATTCATTTCCTTTCCAAAATAAAACTACACGGCATGTAATAATAATACACGACGTGTACTTGTTTTATTTTCTTTTTCCTCCATCATTTAAAACAACTTAGGCTTCCTTGAATAATTATTAAACCACGTATGAGAATAATCTTTATTCAACTTGAGATACTTGGATACACTTAGTGTGTGACCCTCTAGGCCTCTTTCTCGTTGTCTTTAGGCGGGCTTTCCTAAAGTCCAAGATTACTGTCTAGCAACGGGTCAAGGCACCCAAGAGAAAGAAGTTGACGCCGCATTGACATATCACCTCATACGAACGCTTACTGTGTAATTTAATCCCTTTGTCTCAATATCTCATCAAGCAGGTTTCATGGCAGTGTCATAAACCTATATGCTTGATATGTCGTTCTTTGACTACCTGAAATAAACTCATCGTTTACACCATGGCCATGGAATTTAATGCGACAGTTCTATTTCAATCAAAGGGCCGAGATATCAACTTCCATAAATGGAAGGGACAAATCCTTCCTTGACTTATCCATTAACAACATGTCACTCGTGACGCACCCAACGTACCCTACTTCCCGCCAACTGTCTGCGTGACGGTTTTCGTCAGTAAATCTAAGTGCGCGAGTCATGACATGAGTTAATGATAATATTCCAGTCTAAGGACCATTACACACGCTCATAGATAGCAATATCCGATGACACCAAGACATGCAGAATTACTACTGGCGGGTCTGTTCTCATAATCTCCCATCTTGGAGATTACCAAGTGCGAACTCCATGAGAGAGAGTCTCATCTTCTTATGAGTACTCACACATGACGGTCTGTATACTATGTGTCCTATCATAGTATGTCATCCAACTGCAGAACTTTATTTAAGAATATTGTTATAGCATTTCAAGGTTCTCATCATAGCGGGGATCTGCTGTGACCTTATTAATGCAACAAATATTTCAGGACATTATTATAATATAGTCATGCAGAACAATGAACAATATATAATAAGTGAACATTTATGTAATCAAAGTACAAAACAGTTGGTTCTGAGGACACCAACCCTTACAAACTCCCACTTGGACTAGAGCCAACTGCCTACGACTTTTAGTCCGCTAGACCTCACATGATGATCATGTTTCTGCTGAGTCAAGGCTTTAGTCAATGGGTCCGCCACGTTGTCTTCCGTGGAAATACTGCTCACTGAAACTTCACCTCTCTGAGAAAAATCCCTCAAGAGATGATACTTCCGATGTATGTGCTTTTTCCACTGATGTGACCTTGGCTCTTTTTCAAGTGCCACCGCTGCAGTATTATCACAATAGAGTGTGATAGGATCTTTACTGCTCGATACAACATCCAGCTCTTGGACGAAGCTTCGCATCCATACTGCTTCTTTAGCTGCCTCAGAAGCTGCGATATACTCAGACTCCGCTGTAGAATCTGCCACCACACTTTGTTTTGAGCTCTTCCAGCTCACTGCACCTCCATTCAAACTGAAGATGTATCCAGCCTGCGACTTCATGTCATCTTGATCAGTCTGGAAACTAGCATCTACATGTCCTCTGATGACTAGTTCCTCATCTCCTCCATAAACCAAGAACATATCCTTAGTACGCCTCAGATACTTAAGGATAGTCTTGACTTCCATCCAATGGCGGTCTCCTGGATCAGCTTGATATCTGCCTACTGCACTTAATGCATAAGCAACATCTAGCCTCGTACATAGCATAGCATACATGACTGACCCAATCACGGATGCGTAAGGGATCCTTGCCATTATCTTTCTTTCCTCATGTGTCTGAGGACACATTTTCTTGGAAAGATGAATGCCATGTGACACTGGAAACAATCCCCTCTTGGACTGTTCCATACTGAATCTCTTCAGTATCTTGTCAATGTATGTACTTTGACATAGGCCCAACATTTTCTTGGATCTATCACGATGGATCTTGATCCCAAGAATATATGCCGCCTCGCCCAAGTCTTTCATGGAGAAGCATTTATTCAACCATGCCTTAACTGACTGTAAGACAGGTACTTCGTTTCCAATTAGCAATATGTCATCGACATATACTATTAGGAAAACGACTGCACTTCCACTAAACCTTTTGTAGACACAAGGCTCACATTCATTCTTAACAAATCCAAATTCTGTAACAGCTTCATCAAAACGAATGTTCCATGACCTTGATGCTTGCTTTAATCCATAAATGGATTTTTGCAACTTGCATACCTTGTTGGCATCCTTTGAAGTCACAAACCCTTTAGGTTGTGTCATGTAGACATCTTCCTAGAGGTTCCCGTTAAGGAAATCTATTTTGACATCCATTTTCCAAATTTCATAGTCATGGTAAGTAGCAATGGCCAATAGGATTCTGATAGACTTCATCATTGCAACCGGTGAAAAGGTTTCATCATAGTCAATTCCTTGACGCTGTCTAAAACCTTTTGCAACCAGTCGTGCCTTGTAGGTGCTGACTTGCCCCTCCATGTCCAGTTTCTTCTTGAATACCCATTTATTACCAATAGGCTTTACATCAACTGGGTGATCTACCAAAATCCAGACTTGGTGTTGGTACATGGAATCCATTTCAGAATTCATGGCTTCTTGCCACTTGGCAACGTCTGTGCCTTCAACTGCTTCCTTATAGGTAAGAGGATCATCATTGTCAACCAATAATGAGTCACCATCCTCAGTGACAAGAAAACCATATCGTTCTGGTTCTCTCACCTCTCTCGTGCCCCTACGCAGTTCTTGTGTCTCTGGAACAAATTGTTCTTCCACGGGGCTTTGTGGAATCTATTCTTGTACCAACTCATGTGTATCTTGAGCCTCGACTTCATCGAAGTCTATCTCGCTCCCACTATCTCTTCTGGAGATGTTCTCCCTCTCAAGGAATATGGAGTGTCTTTCCACTGTAACCTTTTTTTCTGAGGGGTTGTATAGGTAATATCCCCTTGTTTCCTTGGGATATCCTATAAAGATACACTTTGTGCCTCGGGGTGCAAGTTTGTTACCTGAAGAGGCCTTAACAAATGCTTCGCTACCCCACACGTGTAAATTCGATAACATGGCTTTGCGTCCACTCCACAACTCGTATAGAATACCATTTATAGATTTAGTTGGTACTTGGTTTAGTATGTGTGCTGCTATTTGTAATGCATATCCCCAAAAGGATAATGGAAGACTCGCATGACTCATCATTGATCTCACCATGTCCAACAAGGTGCGGTTCCTCCTTTCACTTACACCATTCCACTGCGGTGTGTAAGGAGAAGTGAGTTGAGATAGAATCCCAAACTCTCGTAAGAAATCAATGAAGTCTTGATTAAGATATTCTCCTCCTCTGTCTGAGCGGAGTTTCTTAATCTTCTTACCAAGCTGGTTCTCAACTTAATTCTTGTATTCTTTGAACCGATCAAAATAATCTGACTTATACCTCATTAAATAGATATATCCATATCTACTAAAATCATCAGTAAAAGTTATGAAGTACGAGAACCCACCCCTTGCTTCAACTGGAAATGGTCCACACACATCTGTGTGAACTAATTCTAGAAGCTCTTTAGCTCTTTCACCTTTCCCACTAAATGGGGCTTTGGTCATTTTTCCTTGTAGACACGCATGACATACACCAAGTGGTTTTAGTTCGAAAGAATCTAAATACCCATCTTGATGTAATTTTGTCAAACGTTTCTCATTGACATGACCTAGCCGGTGATTCCAAAGTTGGGTGTGGTATGAGTCATGTAAATTAACTTTGTTATCAATTGCCATTACTTGGTTTGTGTAGTCTAACACATAAAGGTCGTTATATAAATGTGCCCTACCAAAACAAATGCTATCATTATAAAAGTAGCAACATTCATTTCCAAACATGAATATGAATCCATCAGTATCTAATCTGGATACTGAAATAATGTTTTTGGTTATATAGGGTACATAATAACATCCTTTCAAAACCAAGACCATCCCGGTAGGCAATGTGAGGTGGTAGTCCCCGACAGCTACAGCAGCAAGTCTGGCTCCGTTGGCTGCTCGTAGATCTATCTCCCCTAGATCAATCTTCCTGAATCTACTTGGTTCCTGTATTTGGATACAGATGTGAGCACCACAAGCAGTATCTAATACCCAATTAGTAGAAACAGAGAGATTGCATTCGATAACAAACGCACCTGAAGCTTCCCCTTGCTTCCTTGGCTGGGTGCAGTTTTTCTTCCAGTGACCCTTCTTGCCACATGTGAAACAAACAGCATCATGTTCCTTTGCCTCCCCTTTGATCTTCCTTTTCTTGGAAGGCCTTGAAGAAGCTTTGGGCTTAAAGCTCTTCGCCTTCCCTTTCCTTTTATTCACCATAAGGACCGAAGGCTTTTCACGCTTCATGTCATTGTCCACTTGGCAAATAAGGATAAGAAGATCAGATAGAGACTTCTCAATATTGTTCATGTTAAAATTAACAACAAAGTTTGAGAAGCTCTGGGGGAGTGATGCGAGAATGAGATCGGTACCCAGTTCTTCAGGGAGTTTAAACCCTAGAACCTCCAAGCGCTCAATGTATCCAATGAGCTTGACTACATGAGGCCCAGCTGGGGCACCCTCTCCAAGCTTGCTCTGAAACAGATCCTTGGAGATCTCAAACCTTTCCTGTCTTGCTCTCTCCTGGTATAAACCACGGAGGTGCTCGAGCATGCTGTAGGCATCCATGTCTTCATGAGACTTCATGAGTTCACTAGACATAGATGACAGCATCAAACATTGAATGTCGAGAGCATCATTCAAATGTTGATCATAGACTAGGAAATCTTCATCACTTTCCCCTGGGGCAGGAGAATCAGGAAGTGAGGACTCCAGCACATAAAACATCCGTTCATGGCGTAGGATAACCCGAAGGCGCCTAAACCATTCCCGAAAGTTACTGCCGATGAGTATGTTGTCTTTATCCAGAATTGATCGCAGAGAAAATGTGGTTGATGTGTTTGTCATTTTGATTCTACAATTTAAAAGAGCAGATTCATCAGTACTTTCTTGATTACATTTTATGAGAAATAATAAATTTTATTAAGTCTCCCACTATTTTATCAATTCCCAAAGGCCCTCACCATTGAACTCGGAATGTCCAGTTTCTTTGACATTCTAATGTAAAGGATCCATATTTCCCTTCGCATAACCCCAACAAGGGTTGGTCAAGCTATTTAAAGGTATTTAGGTAGGAGGGTCTTTGCCAACTGTGAGCTTACAGTTCCTTGATCTGTTGAGTGGACTCCCCAATCCTGAAATCCTGACTTGTATTTCCTCAACTCTTGCCTCCAATATTACATCAAGTCTAGCAAGGGATACTTCTCTTGATGTAATATGGTTAAGTCAACCCGAAACCTTTCATAAGGGCTTCCTTTATAAAAGTAAGTGTCCCAACAAGGGTTGGTCAAACACATAGTTTTATTGAGTCTTGCCCTTAATCAAGTAACGGAAGGCTTGGTCTGACTTAATATGGTATTTGAGGTATTTTATTCTTTATGTGTATCTTTTCATTATCACATGCTTGTTAATATTAAGTGATGCTTGCTTAAGTGATTAACCATGTTCCGATAATGTATACGCATAGACCAGTTTTTATTTTATTCCATCTTTGCATGCTTGTTCATTTTATTAATTATGTGATCGCGACAACACATGCATAATATATAAACCATGCAATCAGACAGAAATAAAATAAGATGGCATGATCATGAGCTTCTATTTGGTTAGCTTATCTAGCGGTTTTGATAAGCTTACCCTGACCTAGGGAAAACACCTTGAACCTGATGGTTCGTGTTTTGCAGCTCCCACCTGTCCACCTTTGTATCTTCTTGTGTCGGTTTCGCCTCGGCTTCGGGATTTGAACCGTCTCCTCTGGCTTGGGAGATCCTCCATTACATGGGTTTACATTAAAGAAACCATGGGCACGCAGGCCCTACATTTTATTGGAAGAAGGCTCGCAGGCCAACAAATTTAAATTAAATAAATTTAAATGAAACCATACACATACAAAGGGTCTTTGGTCTAGCTCATGATCATCCATAGTATGCAACGACATTTACGCATATTTAGAATTCAAATTCTTTTAATCGTTCTTTTATTTAAGATAATACGCGCTCGAATTCAATTAATTATGATCTTATAATTAATCAATTCTTTATCTTAAATTCCTTTCTGAATTTCCTTGAGATTCTTCTCATCCATATTCCTTGTACGGGTCTTTGTACATTGGAGGAAACCTGGTGAAATTCCATTTCTGGAAAGTACACAGCGTGTAGTTTATAATTACACGACGTGTATTTTTCTTTTCACCCTTTGTCCAAAGTACACGCCGGGGCTTTGGCGTGTTTTTCTGTACTTTGGAAATTTTAGAGTACATGGCATGTAGATGAATCATACACGGCGTGTACTTCCTTGTTACGCGGTAACCGTCCTGGCGATCCCGTATACGCGGTACGCGACTTATCTTTGTACACGGTTTCACCTGGGTCGGAACGGACTACACGGCGTATTGTTCCGACATACACATCGTGTATTCCGGTTTCCATGCACTGTTCTATTCTGGTCAACACGGCGTGATTAAAACTTAGGCATAATCAATTCACACGGCGTGGTTTGGCGGACCAGTGCCGGTTCGTTGAACCTAAGTACACGACGTGTACTTTTAATTACACGCCGTGTAATCCCGTGTTGTACAGATAGAAAGAGCGGCTCCTCCGGATGAGTTCCTCGTTTTTATTTTAATAAAAATTAAAATTAAAAGGTCGTTTCTGTGATATTAATCGAGAAACGAAGGAGGAAGAATAGATCTCGTTAATTCATATTTATAGAACGATTTATTTCGAATTGAATCAAATATGAATGCGTAAATTATCAACAAAAATTAAATAACTATAATCAACGTTGTAACCTCCCTCTGATACCATTTGAGGGTTCCGGGCGCAGTGGAAGCGCGTGGGTGGATGTGCCCACTTGGCTTTTTGTCATTAGCAATGATCAATCCGGGATCAATACGACGATAAACGCCAGTCTCCACGGATCGAATCACAGAAAAAGACAAAGAAGATGGTTTTTCCCGGAACCACAAACAAGGATCGTTACAGGTTGATTATAATTAATTTAATTAATTATAAAGAAATACCTTTTGGGTGTTCTTTCTTCGTTGATGTTCTCAATCACGTTGTCGATGTGATCCGTCGTTGCGTCGCAGAAGCCAAGTGTAGACTCCCTCTAGCGGTGATCCACACGTGTACCACGTATCTCTGGACGTCGCCAAAAGATTCTCCGGGTGCTAGCGTGGAGAAGCCTTTGCTTGCGTTGTCCGCCTTATATTGTCTTGATCCGATAGAAGAGGATCTCTCTCGGTCTTGAGAGCGTTCTTGGAGTAAGAGGTTCTTTCGGCCTTGAAAGAATTCTCCAGAGATGTTGTGCACAACGATTCTCTTGTGTCAGAAAAGAGTTGGGGTTGTGAGGATATTTATAATCGGGTGTGTGGGGTTATAGAGTTATGACAATAAATAAACGCGTTACGCGTTTTATTTATTTCATTGACTCTTTATTTAAAACCCCATGTCGAATAAATAATTCCTTGACATGCGCCCACGCTGATTATAATAAATATCATTTAAAACAATATTATATCCTCAAAATCCCAACTAAAAAAAACTACACGGCGTGTATTAATAAATACACGGCGTGTACTTGTTTTTCATTGAAAACTACACGGCGTGTACATTAAATGTACACGGCGTGTATATCTTGTTTTCATTTATTCATTTCCTTTCCAAAATAAAACTACACGGCATTTAATAATAATACACGACGTGTACTTGTTTTATTTTCTTTTTCCACCATCATTTAAAACAACTTAGGCTTCCTTGAATAATTATTAAACCATGTACGAGAATAATCTTTATTCAACTTGAGATACTTGGATACACTTAGTGTGTGACCCTCTAGGCCTCTTTCTCGTTGGCTTTAGGCGGGCTTGCCTAAAGTCCAAGATTACTGTCTAGCAACGGGTCAAGGCACCCAAGAGAAAGAAGTTGATGCCGCATTGACGTATCACCTCATACAAACGCTTACTGTGTAATTTAATCCCTTTGTCTCAATATCTCATCAAGCAGGTTTCATGGCAGTGTCATAAACCTATATGCTTGATATGTCGTTCTTTGACTACCTGAAATAAACTCATCGTTTACACCATGGCCATGTTATTTAATGCGACAGTTCTATTTCAATCAAAGGGCCAAGATATCAACTTCCATAAATGGAAGGGACAAATCCTTCCTTGACTTATCCATTAACAACATGTCACTCGTGACGCACCCAACGTACCCTACTTCCCGCCAACTGTCTGCGTGACGGTTTTCGTCAGTAAATCTAAGTGCGTGAGTCATGACATGAGTTAATGATAATATTCCAGTCTAAGGACCATTACACACGCTCGTAGATAGCAATATCCGATGACACCAAGACATGCGGAATTACTATTGGCGGGTCTGTTCTCATAATCTCCCATCTTGGAGATTACCAAGTGCGAACTCCATGAGAGAGAGTCTTGTCTTCTTATGAGTACTCGCACATGACGGTCTGTATACTATGTGTCCTATCATAGTATGTCATCCAACCACAGAACTTTATTTAAGAATATTGTTATAGCATTTCAAGGTTCTCATCATAGCGGGGATCTGCTGTGACCTTATTAATGCAACAAATATTTCAGGACATTATTATATTATAGTCATGCAGAACAATGAACAATATATAATAAGTGAACATTTATGTAATCAAAGTACAAAACAGTTGGTTCTGAGGACACCAACCCTTACAGTGTTTCCTCTTTATTGATATGGGTATACTTGATAACTTAGGTATATGTATGGGAATATACCTAAGTAGGGTTTTCAGTTGACTTCATGCTTTTTGGTTTATCTTTTGTGGATTTTGTGAGACCTTGAGGGTCTCGGGGTCCCTAATGAGTATCATTATACTCACCCCTACAAGGGCTTTGCCCACACCTTGTTGTTTTTGGTGTATACAATGGACATCGCTGATCGTGGCTGAGGGTACCAGGACTAGACGGGGCCCAGAGGTGGACCATATAGCGTGTCTATACGCAGAGGATATGGGCGGATGTGGAGTGCTGAGGAGGTGATCTGTACCTACCCTTCATGTAGGAACCTCGAAGGAGGACCTAGTAGCTGCTTTCCTTTTTCTTCAGTTGTATTTTTTTCAGTTTTACTTGTACCTTTACTGTTGGTCTAGTATTCCATCCCCTTTTTACTGCTATCACTCTTTTTTCTATATAGTTGACTTGTGTTCGTATTTTTTTGTGTGCTTGGTTGTGTGTGTTTATAGGTTAAAAAGTAAATGCCTTCCCGATTTTAGGGAATACGCCTTCTAGTTCTAGTTTCCAGCCCCTAGACTATAGAAGGAGGTCTTGGGATAGTCACAACACGAGCCCTGGGGGACAGTTCGTGACATCAGTGGAGGAAATGGGTGCAGTACCTAAAGTTATTTGACTTTAAAATTGCATACCCCTAGGTAATTTAAATGTCACTATTGATTGTCTAAGTAGAAAAAATCTATCTGAGTCCATGAAAGAACCTTTCGAGGAATAGAATCTTATGGATCTCTTTTCTTATATGAATTTGGGAGTCTAAGAGGATGAGACTCAGGTTGTTTTTTTGAGTGTTCAGTTGACATCCACTCTTCGTGAGATGATTCTCCAAGAAAAAAATCATGATAATGAGTTATTAAGAATTAGGTATTATTTATATAGTGGGGAGACCAACAAGGAATAGTCTCTATCTTTTGAGGGTATCTTAGGCTTCATGAACTAGTTCGTTGTCTCATTATCTATAAGGAATGATAAGATAGGGGATTGTCAGCATTCTCAGTGGGTGGTGCACCTAGGTATGAATTTTTTTTATGATATGGGGTATAATTTTTTGTGGATATGTATTAAATGATACATTTTAGATTTTGGTTATCATCTTTATACTTGTTATTAGATCAAGGTAGAGCATCATAAACATTTAGGTCTGCTTCAACAACTTTTTAAATTGAATTGAAAGTATAATGAGATATCATTGGACTTTGTGGTTGTGTTTCCTTATGAAACTCATGTAAATAATGAAATTTGGGTTGTGGTTGATCGATTAAAAAATTATATTACTTTATTCCCATTTATGATACGACCAAATTTGAGGAATCAATAAATCTGTATATGCGGGAGGTCATAAGATTACCTAGAGTTATACCTACCATAGTTTATTTTTGGGATACCTAGTTAAATTGACATTTTTTATAGGCCTACAAGAGATTATGGGACCCCAAATAAATTTAATAATGGCATACCATCCTCATAAATATGGTCATAAAGAATGGGATATATATATTTTGGAGTACATGCATCATGTTTGTGTTCTTGACTTTGGAGAACTTTGGGATTTCTACTTAGGGATAATTGAGTTTTCATATAACAAAAGTTATCATTATTCTGTTAATATAGAACCCTTTGAGTCCTTATATGGTTGTCCATGTAAATATCTAATTTTTTGGTCAATTGTTGGTGAATCTTCCCTTATGGGAACTAGCTTTGTCCAAGAGACGATGATAAATATTCAGTTGAATTGTCAGAGAATGGTAACAATGAAGATTTGGTATAAGTCTTATAAAAATTTTCATCAACACCCTTTGGAGTTCTTTGTTAGTGAATAGGTTTTTTTAGATTCTTTCCTCTGTTAATTCATCAATGACTTGTAATAAAAGTGAATTTGACACCTAAATACATGGTATTGTATGAGGTCATTGAGAAAATTGGAAATGTGGAATACTATTTTGCCTTTCCACCATAGGATAACATCAATCCATAATGTTTTTTACATATTTAATCTAAATAAGTATCTTTCAAACATGTCTCATATATTGAGTTGGTTGACCTTGATGTAGAACCATATATGACCATGATTGAGTAGCCAAATCATATTATCGTATCTCAGATAAAGGTTTTTCATAGAGAGTCAATGACATTAGTATGGACGTTATGGTAGAATAGTTTGGATTCTCCAGAAACATGGGAGTGGGATGCCATTATGAGATATCAATGGTTTCATCTCTTTGTTATTTATCATATTGATATGATTTGTTGGGGTAGAAAATGTTTATGGTGGGGATAATTGTAGCATCCTATCACTTTCATTCAGGTACTTACAATCCTTTATTTTTAACTTATTTTTTTGGGTTCACACCATGAGTTATTTTGGGTGACTTTTTAGAAATTTTTTAGAGGTTTCGATCCCAATTCATGGTTTCCACATGGTTAGAGAAAATTGTGCAGGTCAACCTAGGAATTTGTGTTCCTTATGTTTGAGTCCTATAGAAGGGTTCATGGTTAGTACAAACTATGTGACATATGCCTTAAACCATTAATCTTGAGATAGTGGTTTCATTCATGGTTGGCGGATGATTTTTCAAACCATGTTCCCAAACCATGCATCTCTTCTAGTGTTCCATAAGGGGGTGCATGGTTGGAATACAGTTTTTATAAATAGTGCTTCCAAACCGTGCAACGTGAATTGATTAATCCAAAATTTAAATTTTAAGACCCAAAACACCTCTATTTTATCTCATTATTCTCCTTTTGGAAAGTTATCTCAACCAATTATACTTATCTTAGATAATTTTGGGATTCCATTCCTCCCAGTGATCAATTTCAATGGATCTTTGATTACAGGATCTAGATTCTCAAAGGTAATTTCCTATTTATTGTCGTTATTCATTGATCTTAAATATCTTCCCTTATTATCTTTAATAGAATCATGTATCATGTATTTCTATGCAAGATATATGGTTTTTGACAATATTGGATTGGATTCAGTATAGATATATCATAAAATTAATATTTGTTTCCTGGATCATCATTGGTCATTGTGTGTTTTTCAAGAATTATTAAGGTGTCATTTTCTATCTCCCTCTTTAATTATTCTAGATATGATGAATTGGAGGTTATTATTAAATAATTATGGTTTTAAGATTTTCTCTTGATCATTCTATCCTTCCTATGATTGTGCATGACTTTTTAGGCATTGATGAGATTGTGAATTGAGTTATGTGGTTTTTTAAGGTAATTTATATCTTCTAGAATCATTTTTTCTTGATTAATTTTAAGTTTATTTTTTATTGGTTTCCAAATATTGATTTGAGTCTTTGAAAAATGATTTTGAAAATGGAATGGTTTTTCTATGATGGAATACTTTTGAAAATGGAATTTGAAATAAAGTGTTTATTTTTGAAAAATGATCTTTAATTAAAAAAGTGATTTGAAGCATGAATTTGATGATGGATTTTAAAAAGAATGGAATTAAATTTTTTATGATTTGGAATGAAATATATTGATTTTAAAGAAATTTGTTTTTAGAAAAACCATTTAATTTTTTTTAATTAAATGGCATGTTTTAAAAAATGAACTTTGGGACGAATGAAATGATTGATTGAAATGGTTTGATATTGATTGAAATAAATTATATCCACAAGTATTATTGATTACCATTAATAACATTAGATCCTACGTATTTATTTGGAATGATATGAACACTAGGTAAACATATATCTAGAAATGGATTAACAATGATGATAACACTAAAATATCTTGAGAGAAGAGAGATTGTTATTTTTGATTCACTCTTATTCCCTCTAGTATTGGGATCTAAGGAGTGTTTTCAAACCTAGATCATTATTTCATCAAGATTATGTGGAACATTATGATGAGAACTAACTAACCCTAGGTGTTATTACTATGTTTTTATGATTGAACGTAATTATACATTCTAGGGTTTGATTGAAAATATTATTCATTCCTCATTTGATAGAAATGTTTATTCATTCATAATTTTACCAAGAGGTATATATATGCTATATTTGAGGGAAATAAACTTTTATACCCATTTTATATTATCCATTGAAATGTTTTTTAAATCATTATTTATATGAATTTTTAAATATTCCTTTTCCATGTTTTATTTAAAATTGAGCATATTTGGTTTACTTGATGTGGATTTATTATGGAATACTTTGTGGGATCCTAATAGGATTTATTTCTCACACATTATGTTTAACTTTTGGAATTTTTATACTTTCTTATGTTGGTTTTAGAGAAAGGAAAGGAATTATTATAGGTGGTGTATGTTGTTGATTAGAAGGACCTTAAGAGTTTGTGGTGACTGGTAGAGTATGTGACCTTCCTTTATCATGGAGATTCTTGGTTTTTGTCATGATATTTTTATATGAGGAATTTGGTTGATGTACTATTTTTTAGACTTTCATCTATCTATTTGTGGTAATTTTACCTTTATTAGTGATTTTCATATCAATTTTTTATTATTTAATATCTACTACTTTTTCTTTATGAGTTATTCTTATGGTTAAATTATTCCATCTTATTTATTTTAATTCCCCACTGCTAGTCGCAAGCCCATGGAGATTGGAAATTCCATTAGGGCCATGTTAGAATTCATTAATGTACCATTTAGGTTGGTTATATAGGATAGTTCATGATATACGCGAAATTAATAAGAAACCTCCCTGACACGTTAATGGGAAAAAATCTATGGAAGATAAATATAAATTATCTCTATATGATTTAAATACTATTATTATTTCTTATGAAAAGATAAAATCTCCAATTTTGAAAAATAAGAATAGGGAGGAAAAGGTGATGGAATTTAATTCCATGAAAAATATTAAAATCAAGGAATAAAATTAATATTACTTTAATGAATCGGAAGATGATGAATAAATTGATGAAGAACATTAGTGAATAATGTCTCTTATTTCCAAAAAAATAGAAAAGTAGAAATCAATAATAAAGTAAAACTTTCATCAAATTTTTTTGAGTGTGGTGAAATTTTTAACTTTCAAATAGACTATATAAATAAGAAAGGTAATTATTATGATGATGATGAGTATGAAGAATGTTTTTAAAAAAAGAAACTGATTAAAATATTTATAAAAGTCAATAAACATGTTGAGATTAATAAAAGATTCATTAGAAGAAAATTATGAAGCATGTTGAAAAAATAAGAGGATTACTACTCTACCTAAAGTGATCAGTTAGAAGAAGAAAATGATAAAATGTTTATAAATTTAATGTATCATGTTAAAAAACATATATAAACCTCAATTATAGATGAAAAAGGTTAAGTGAACTATACTTAGTATATTTTGAAAGCTAAGATTGAATATTTTATTGAGAAAAACACTATTGATTAAGCTTCTGAAGAAGAAGGATGAGAAGAAAATGGAATATAATGATAAGTTACTCAAAAGGCAATATATTTCCATTGAATAAACCAATAATCTTAAGGTGATAATTTAATAACAATAAAATATGTTAAAATATTTTGAAGATAAATTTGTTGTTACAGAACACTAGTTGAACAAGTCACAATAAAGGTTTCTTGAAGCTTAGAAAACATTAAATAATATGATAGATGACTAAAAAAAAATCTATTGAAATAAATTATGAACCATCTCAAGATTATGATAATGTTGACCCAAAAATTTAGGTAAAATATTTACCTACAAATCCCAACAATGTTAAATATATTTTTATTAAAATTACATGTCATAAATAAGAATGTAGATAAGTTTGGGTTGATAAATATTATGATAAATATACTCCTATATAAAATGGATTTGATAATAAAGTGAGAAGTCCAATACCCCCCCCAAGTTAAAGTAAAAAAATAAAGCTTCAAATAAATCTAGACAATAACCTGATTTTCATAAAAAACACATATTATTATAAAAGATCAAAATTTAAAGGACATTGTTAGTTTTGTGGATTATATATAATAAATCCTTAATTTTTTGGTATAATATATCTTTCTTTTAGATATAAATTGGGTAAGAATCAAGGGGGATTCAACCAATGAAGATAATAACTAATTCTTGGAACAAATAAATCAAAAAAAATCATTCAGGCCTAAATGTTAAAAACAAGTTTTATTTTATAAAATAAATGTATAGAATATGTGACTAGTAAGTTAATTGTGCTGAATAATCCATGAATTCTCTTTTAGGAAAATCATCTAAAGATTTTAAAGCTATAAAAATTCATACTAAAGGTAAAGTAGTGAAGTCACTATTTGTTGAGGTGGCTCTGAAATATAATAATAGAAGTGAGAAATTGGTAGTTGATATTGGTTTTTCAACCCAAGTTATAGGATACACCAAAATATTGAAGAAAATATAAATTCATGATGGAGGTTTAGTTAATTTTGGAAATGATATATCCTTTAAAATTAGAGTAGTTTGTATTGTTTAAATTCAATCCCAGAAATTGAAATCCAAGGATGTTTAATTTAAATATGGGCTCAAACAAAATATTTAGAGTGTTAAAAAACTTTTTTATAATGGGAATGATTTAATTTTTATAATTAATTCTTGTATCATCAATATACTAAAAGGTGAAAATTATCGCTAAGGGAGAGAACCAATGGTAACATATTCCAAATAGGAAATTCTATTAACTCTTGTTATTTGAGTTCAAATGATTAGAATAATCTATATAATATAATACTTGTCCATATTTTTTAAATAATTATTGACAATATCTTAAAGGGGGGTGTGGTAAGATAATTTTCCCAATTAAGGAGAGAAAATATTTAATTTTTGGAATATGTCAAAAAAGGTAAAATAGTGCTAGGAAATCACAAAAGGGTGGGAACTCAACCCACAAGGACACATAAATTAATACATTTTAATTTATGTAATAAAATGATACATCAATCCACCGGAGGTTATTTTTAATTTATTACATTCATTGATATTTCACCAAGATGACTAAAGTTATTTCCATAAATAATAAGTCTAAAGTAGTAGAGATGTTTAAAATATTCAGAATATATATTGAGAAAGAGCTAAGTGTCTATATTAAGAAACTATAAACTGGTAATATAAAAGAGTTCACTGGTATTTATTTTTAATCCTATATTAATAATAATGATATTAAAATCAATATAGTGATTTG
This sequence comes from Viscum album, assembly GCA_963277665.1. NCBI lineage: Eukaryota > Viridiplantae > Streptophyta > Magnoliopsida > Santalales > Viscaceae > Viscum > Viscum album. The sequence goes on along the minus strand of OY728127.1, from coordinate 36,019,431 downwards.
TATACACCTTATTAAAATGGATTTGTAAACAATAAAAATATAAGCTTGGTTGGAATGGGAAGAACCATGTTTTCTAAATTCAAAATCTCAAAATTATTTTGGAGAGAGGCTATTTGTACAATTTTGAATATTCTAAATTTATGTTTTTTAAGTAATAAATAATAAATGAATATATATTAAATTAAATTAAATAATAAGGTCATTGTTAAGTATATCAAATTTTTTGGCCATCCATGCTTTATGAAGCTCAAAAATTCAAATCTAAGAAAGTTTGAAGAAAAAGAAGAGGAAATAGTTTTCATGGGATATTTATCTAATGGAAAATAATATAAATGTTGGAATAAAATAAAACACATGCAAGTAGACTACTATGATTTGAATTTTATTTAAAATAATCCCAATTTATGTGAGGTTCATTATCTGGGTTTTAAAAATTATGAAAAAGATTGTGTATGGAATTATAAAAAAAGTAACTAAAAATGAAGTTGGATATAAATCCAATTATTTTAATATATATTATTATAATACCATTTATGTTTAGGTTTCTTAGGAATATTATAAATATAATTATAAAATTCTGAAAAAAACATATTGAAGCTCAAAATATCTTTTTAAATCAAAAGGAAATAGTTTGGATTAGAAAAAGACTAATACTTGAGAATAAAATAGCTCTAGTATCAAAAATTGAGAAACAATTGGTGGTTAAGGGTATTTAGAATAGATAATGGATAAATGATATGAATAAGGAGCTAGATTATATTAAAAATAATTATAATTGAGATCATGTTCAAATACTATAAGGAAATAGTATCATTTTAAAAAAGTGGGTTTCCAAAAATAGTCTCCATTAAAAAGGTGATATTTTATGAAATAATGACAATTTGTAGTGAAAAGGTTATTCACATGTTTAAGGGGTTGATTTTGAAGAAACAAATTCACCTATTTCAAGGCTTGAAACTATAATATTATTATTAGATATTAAAACCCATGAGAAATACAAGATTTATCAAATGGATGTGAAGTATAATTTCTTGAATGGAGATATTGAAGAAGAAATTTTTGTTGATAAACCAAGATTTATCTATGAAAATGATGGAAAAATGGTTTACAGGATAAAGAGAGATTTGTATGGGTTGAAACATCCCACTAGATCCTAGTATCTCAATCATGATAGTTGTTTTAAAGTAATGAATTTCACAAAATGGAAGGTGTATAAAAACTTATATGTAAAAGACATCAGTAGATGTACTCTTATTTTCATTATTTATTTTGATGAATAATCTTTACATATGATAGGTAGTATGTCTAAAAATAATTTTCAAATCAAATGAAGAGGAATTTTGGGATTTCTATGCTTGAAGAGATGATTTTATTTTTGGGATTTCAAATTTATTGGAAATATAAATGTATTTTCTTATCTTAAGAGAAATATTTCAAGTGATTATTGAATAAATTTGGCATGGAAGACTCTAAATAAATGTCAACACCCATGATAGTTGAATTAAATATGAACAAAGATGAATCATAAAAAGTATGAATAAAAAATACTTTATAAAGGTTATTAGAATATTTATTTAACTTATAACATCAAAACTAGGTATTATTTATATAGTAACATTTTTTACAAGGTAAAAAATTGATCTAAAAAATCACACATGTCAAAATTCATGATAATAATTAGATATATAAAAATAAAATTGATTTATGGTATATTTTATAGAATAGGGGAGAATATAAATTTGTACGGGTACACTGATGCTAATAGGGATGGAGTCTTGAATGAAATAAAATCGACATCAAGAGGTACATTTTTCTCAGGAGAAAGTTATGTGAGTTAACATTACAATAAGAAAATATCTGTAACTTTTATCACTACAAAATATGGGTATGTGGTTACTACATATTCATTAAAACAAATGATTTGGATGAAAGAAAAATTGTAAGACCTAAAGTTGAAGGTTGAGAAGAAATTAAGAATTTCCTTTGATAATAAAAGTGTAATTGAATTATATAAAAATACAATGAAACACTTTAGATCAAAACACATTGATATCAAATATCATTTCATCAAGGAGAAAGTTTCATATTAATATGTGAGGTTATAATAAATTTCCTCACTAAATCATATTGCTAATTTTTTCACCAAGGCTATACCAAGGGATGTATTTAAAGACATAAGGAAAAAATGCAAGTTATTCATTTTAATTTTACTTAATTAATATGGTCATTTCCCAAACAATTATTTGGATTCTATTGTCAAATGTGGAAAATTTTGTTGGTTTTTAAGGATTAAACAACATTTTTTCAAAGTAGTAGAAGATATTATAAATCTTAAATCCTAGGATCATTGTGCATGAAACCTAAACCATATATAAAATGTGAATGAAGTACATTATATACCATTCACATATGGCTGTCACTTATATTTTTATTGAATATCTATGTTTGTAGAATATCAATAGGGGAAAATTAAGGATTCTTCCATCCATGGTGTATCCATGGGGTGATCTGAATCATTTAATGCTCAAGAAGGACCCCCTTTAAACCATGGTATGCTTGTACCTTGGGAATCAAAGGATAGAAAAAGTGATAGAAATAGGTATAATCAACATAGATAAATCTAAAAAGGAATACATGAATTAAAAATACCATTTCAATGACTTATAATTCTTATATAGGCCATGAGGATTCTCTTGAACATCTATATCATTTACTCATACATTAATAAATTTATGAGTGAATTCATTAAATTAAAACTCTTTGTAACCCTTGAAAAATCCATTCTCCCAACATTTCATCTTATGAACCATTTAATAAATGATAATTTTTATGTTTAAGATATATTTTCATATTATAAAATAATATTCAACTACCATATCAATCTTAATATTACACATAAATCATATATTATGATCATCACATCATTACTATACATACATATCATACAATACAATATGTGAAGGTAGTAGTGCTATGATATCTGTATATCATAACTAAAGATATACCCTAACGGAATTCAATATTAATTTTTTGACATGGATATCATACAATATGATATCCTTATGTCGTCTCATATGATATATCCAAAATTCATCACAAGAATATAAAATTTTGGTCATATCTCCATCAATCTCCCACTTTCACTAAATTCGTATAGACTTAGCATCATTTCACCATATATTGTATCACATATAATAACATATGAAATAATATTCAAAAATCATTTTAGATATATTTCTAAATGATTTTGTAAATTTATCATTAAATTCACTATGTATTATATCATATAAAATTCCTTAAGTGTATACATTCAATACTAATTTTAGATAAACTCTAAAACACTTTTAGAGAAACTCTCTTAGTTTCAAAAAACTGAATTCTCATCCAACCAACAAAAATGTTTTATCCCATGATACTTTTTGGTATTTACAATAAATATGACTTCCCAAATTAATAAATATAATAAAAGAGTGGAAACTAGAAAATCATTACTATTAATAAAGCTACAAAGGGATCTGGCATGATCTCCATCAAAAATATATATCTCTATACTCATGTCCATTATATTTATCATATACAATAATGAATTTTAATATGATCACTTTTTCTGAGGTATAAAGTAACCATAATACAAGAATTAATTCTCCCATACAGATACTCGTGAGTTATTAATTCTCTAGTTATAGACTGACTAGGCTGATGAATACATCATATGTCATTCACCCTTATGGATGATCATATCACATTCCCCTCGTGTAATATATGATAACATCACATGTATTGTCTATATATAGTTGTACACTCCTTCATTCTATCTCAATTGAGGGCCCATATGTCATTCTTATCATATAAAAGAAAAAATCGCATCTTGGTTAAGCTCCAACCGATTACATGATCTACAACATACCTAACCACCCAACAATTAGCTAATCCTCAAGTCTCACATAAAAAGATATCAAAGTATGAAAGTTATTATACTAGGAATTTCACTAACCTCATGTATTGGGAAAATCCAAATATGAAAAATATATCACCTAGTTTACTAAATACATTGTATATTACACTTCATGTGGTATAATTATCAGATTATCTTGCGCAAAAAAATCATTTTGTACCTTATAAACATATTTCATATATTTATATGAATTCCTACTCATACCAACCTTCATATTTAATCACAGCCTGTAATACTCTATGAAAAACATCGTTTAGGGATAACAAAAATTTATAATCTGAGAGGTTAATTATCATTTCACTTCATGAGTATATACATCCAAAATGAAAGAATGATGAAGTGGAGACTACCTTTTTTATAACAAGATAAATTTTATATTCTTAAAATCCATTAAGAATGATAAAAAACATACATAATATTCTTCCAAATCATATCGCATATGATAGACCACCACATCATCCTTATGTTTACTACACTTTTAGGGTTTCATTAAACTCATTACATCTCTATATAATTCTTTCCAAGTCTCTATGTGACTATCTAATAAAATCCTCCTAGTAAACTCACTTAGTGCATCACACCTATGAAGTAATTATGTTTGAAAAATGGTGAGATGTAGGAATCATATTCGGAAATTTTAACTCTTTAAACATGGTATTCAAACTACTTAACTTCACAATAACCAATGTTATGATGTTAATAACTTATAATGTCTACTTAGAACTCTTTTTAAGTTCATCATCATAGTCATTATTGGAACTTTTCCAGAAAACTTTTTCCTCAATATCATTTTGATAAAAAAAATATAGCACTTTACATTTTTTGTAACCAATATATCCTAAACACTTTTTAGGATACAAAGTTATTTTAACTTCATTATGGTAACTAAATGTATCTCTTTACATTTATTCTTACCAAAATGCACTAAAATATTTTAGTATATTAAGTGAAATTCACTTTGAATATTGATTGGAATAATATTTTATTTGTTATACTTCCACTATTCTCATATATATTATATTCTTTCTCAAATATCATGCTAATATGAACAAAATCTTTTCTATTGAGGAAATAAAATTAAATTACTGTAGTGGTAATATTTAACAAATAAACTACTGTATCCATATATGTTATTATATGTGTTTATATAATTGTATAGAAAAGAACATTTTAATCCTTAAAATGTGTCACTTATGGGTGGTAGGATAATATCTATCATATTTTATTAAACATATGGATTAAATAATTTTTCCTAGATAAAATATTTTTTATCATCATCTTTCATTCAAGTATTTTATATAACTCTAATGAATCATAAACTGTGTATATTAAATTAATTATATCATATTTTTCATAACAACTCATTGTAAGTAAAAAAATTCTATTACCATGTAATATAAATAAGTTGAAAATACATGTCCTTTATAAAGAAATTTATTTATGATTAATTTATTCCTTTGCATTTAACTCTATGATTTAGAAACCCATTACTTAATCATGATTTATCAACCCTTTGCTTCATTAATTTAATGAAAAATACAATATTGATCAGTTATTTCCTGGATTTTTAACTCATGAATATTTAAAAAAATTGAAAAATATACATTTGGTATCATATACCCTTTAAAATAGAAGAATTTATTTCTTTAAAACTAAAACCTCATGTATGATTTCAAAAAAAATCACAGAACCCTACAAGTAGCAAGTAAAACTTCTGTCATATGGAAACATTTCACCTCCCTCCTAACACCTCCTTTAGGTTTCAATGACCAAGTCTGACTATTGGAAAATCCAACTTTTCCTTTTGGATTAAATATTTACCCTCTTATACTATTATCACAACATTGGAACTTGGACATCCTATGCCCCACTCATCAATCCTCAATAATTTTAGGAAATATGATAAAATTATATTAAACTCATTCATGTTGTTAGGAAATTTCTAATGATGATTATAGAATGAATTACATAGTCAAACCATGCCTTAAAAGAAACATTTGGTATCTCCTAGTCATTAACATACACAATCACATTGAGTACATGAGCAGAGACTAAAGTTACTTAGGTGATTTTTTCATATAATTCCTTTTAAACCTTTTTTGAATTATTTCATACTTATTACATGCACTTAGATTAGTTTTTTGAACAAATTAAACATTACAGTGTTTAGGAAGAGTTTTACTCTAACGCATATAATTTTCATTATTTTTTAAGAAGGATACTTAAGTTTTTATACCAGTCTAGGAATTATCTTACATTAATCTTCTCCCTTTTTGGATTGATCTAAAATTCAATTTTAATGATGATGATTCTATTAAACCTGAAATATAATCTTTTATTAGATGAGTATCATATATCAAAATCATTTAATAAGGACTTATATTAAATGTGCTCCCATAAAAATGAACCCTTTTAGATTACATCATATCCATTAGTGATCCAAGATCCATATTACACTAATAAATGGGTCCAATTTGGAATTCATATCACCACTTATATATTTAGATAGTTCATCATGACAATCATATCATATAATGTTCTTGGATGGTTGAGTGGAAAACTCTTTTCCTAACCCATCATATGGATAAAATCATCACTATTCATTAGGTATATAAACTCTTATGGTTTCCCAACTAAGTGTAACCCAAAAAACACCAAAAAAGGAACCTAACTATTATGGAAACCACATTAATTTCTTAATTTATAAAATATAATCTAGGGGGACCTTTCATTAGAATAACATATCCTGTTAGATGACCGATTTCTTGAAAAGTGTTTTATTTGGAAGGAATCTAACACTTAGTGTATTTTAAGTTGATTTAATACCACCATATTATATCATTTATTCCCTTTGAATTTATTCATCATTCTAATAATTTAATTTGGAATCCATATTCCTTCCACTAAATCAATATGTTCAAAAAATATTGATATGTAACTCATTACGCAACACAAAGCTTGTGTTACTAACCCAAATTAAGAGATAACTATATTCATACACATATAAATGAATCTAATTCATAATTTATATGAACTATTTTTATATAAAGGCTTATAATCATATAAAATAAAAAATCCCAACAAGACTATACTTGGAGTGATATATATATAACCCCCACTTTTCAAAACAAGGCATAAGATTCTAGATAAGTAAGAAGTTTGACTCAAATTCCTTTCACCCAAGAATAATTTACAAAATAGAGATCTCAATTACACCATAATTCTAACACCTAAAATGTAAAAAATATAATCAACCATTAAATTACAGATCATAACACAATACAAGCCAAAGTCATTGTAGACAAAAACTAAATCAATTATCAAACCTATCTAGCATGTAACTCTTTATATGCATGTATGAAAAAATATAGACCTATTTTAACTCTTTAAACTAAATCATAAATATATTTATAATATAAAAATATATGAATAAATAAGGGAATACAAAATAAATAAACAATTCATAAATTTAGACTTGTGATATACATTTATGAACAATTAAAAAATAAATAAATTATGCACATGAGCCTTAGCCTAATTGGTGAGGTCTCTCTAAGTGCATCCATTAGACCCGGGTTTGAAACCAGGCGGTGGAATAATTCTGAGGGGGACTGTAGCAGTACTATGTGGTAATGCAGCAGTACTATGCGAGGACTGTAGCAGTACTGTGTAGAGACTGTAGCTGTACTGTGTGGGTACTATAGCAGTATTATGTGGTACTATAGAAATACTTTGAGGGTATTGTAGCAGTACTGTGTGGGTACTGTAGCATTACTATGTGGTACTATAGTAGGTACTGTAACAGGAAATGTTCGGTATTGTAGCAGCTAGAACTATTCACCTTGGGCCACCTTTGGGCTTGAAGTCCTTAAGGCCTTCGGGTCACCTAGGCCTTCGGGTCAATAAGGATTTCAAACCACCTTTAAGGCTTTCGGGACACCTCAAGGCCTTTGGGCCACACGATCAATGCAGTTGTCCCATACATACTCTACAGAAAGGAGCAGCCCCAGAGGAGGATTCAGAGTAGACTCACTCACAAGAGCAGAACCGTATGGATTTGGAAGAATGAAAGGGTATGGAAACGTCATCGAGACCAACCTGTTCTTGCATAGGAAGCTTAGTCAGATGGCCATGCGAAGGTGGAGAGCTACCATTATGATGAAAATGCTATGGAGGGGTAGTTCCTTGTAGTTATAGTCTGGTTGAATTCCCTAAGACCTTCAGGTCATGTAATGCATCTTAATCCTACGAGCCATGTAATCTCTAAGCCTACAGGCCTTGTACGGGTTCCCCCTCATCCATTGAAAGAGTGGTTATCAGAATTAATTAAAAAATGAAGGCCTTCGGTCCATTCAGGTGAAATCAATTATAAAAACTTTATAATTTAGTTACGCATTATAGAAATTCCATAATCATATAATTATAAATTATTTATATTTATATCTAATATAAAATCCTTCAAATTAACATTTATATGGAATTTTATTTAAATATATGATAACTAAAATATAAATATTATATATATGAACTATTAATATATTATGTAAATATTCAAAGTATCACACATTTAATATTATTTAAACCTTAATCTTATCAATTGTTAAAACTAAATTTTACATGGATTAAATAATTTATCAAATAAGGCCTTTTTAATTTGAATAAATAAAATTTAATATTATGAAAAATTCATAATATTAAATTTAAACTCTTTTATATTTTACCATATTTTTAAATTTATAAGAAAATTATAAATTTCAATTATAATTTCTATATAAGCACTTTATATCCAAATTATAATACATGCCTGATAAATATAAAGGTATTTAATATTAAAATTTAATATTATGGATATTTATTTAAAAAAATGTATCAAAAACATTTATCTAATTAATAATAGATAATTTATAATTAATTAGTTGTAAACAATTTATAATTAATTAATTTATACACTTTATAATAAAACAAATATCCCAAAATACATTTTTCCATTATTTATAAACCATGTTTATATTATTTAGAGGAGATTATAAACCACAAAAAAATACACACACCCAAACACCTCCATGGATCAAGCCTCATCTTTCCAAATATAGATTTTTTAGCATCCAAAAGACCTATTTTATTACATATAATGGCTTAATGGTCATCACATGGCCTAAATTCCCTACATGTGGTCAGAAGGCCTAATGGATCAACTTGTATCATGCCTGGACACTAGTTGAATTCATTTCCACCCCCTTTTTTTAGTCATCAAATAGTGTTACCATTCGGAAGTATGTATCACCCCCTAATAAGAAATGATGCAGCATGCTCCCCTTCAACTCACTATGGAAAGAAACCCCTCTAACTACAGTAGAGAGCCATTCAATTAGAGTGTCGCATGATAGGTTTCAACACACCGATCTCTATTTTGATCCACACACCCTATTATTAAATAATATTACCTTTTATTACATAGAATTTTCATTTACATGGTAAAAATACTGGATATTTTAAAGTTCCATTTCTTGGAAAAAAGGTACATCCATCCAACAGCCCGAAGGCCTTCAAATTTTTATTTTATTAAAAGATAATAACCCTTTAAAGGGAATAAGGGGGGAAACCAATACTTCAAGGAAATATGAAATCACACGACTCAAAGTTCAAAAAGATTAATAACCAGAAAAAACATGGAGCAACCCAACCCCAAAAAATGATCATGATGAATCCCTCCACCTTTGCATGGAAGATCAACAAGCAAGTGTCCTGTGTCAAAGTAGAGACCCGATAAAACAATCAAATCCTAAAATCCCTACAAAGATGAAATTACATCTCTAAATCCTCCTCTAGGGATATTCCATGTTGTCATGTTCAGAAGCACACCATCCCAAATTCTTGAAGACCATGATAAAGCCCACCATGAGCAGACAACCCCCACCTCAACACCATCCTGCATAAAGCCTTCATAAACCAGTCACCAAGAAGCCTTCATGATAAATTGTGCATCCACTGAAGATAACATTGAATCATGTCACGATCCCACTACCATTGAATCTTCAAAATCAACTATAATATGATCCAAGGAGTTCAAATTTGGGCCATCATCACCTTGGACAGGATGACCCAACAACACCCCGAGGGAGCATCACCAATAAGGGACTCTGGGCTGCTCTGAACCAGAAATGCCTCTATGGGCATGGATCTACTCAAATCTGAACCACAGATGCCCCCTCACCAAATTCCAAATAAAGAAAACCACATATAGTAGATAGAGTCCAACAGGGAGGGATATCATTGATGACGTCGCAAATCACACCCACAAAACAACTAATTTCAACATCATCACAAAACACTGAACAGAAAACCTGGAAGAATGCACTAAAATGTCGGAAACAAAATCCCCTACCCCCTCTAAACCACTCTGGATCCGATGGAGACCCACCCTGAAAGACCTTTCCAGAGACATTGCCAATTCATGTCAGGACAACCTAATATAAAAAATTACTGAGGTTATTCACCAAGGTATCATAAAAATTGTCATATCTAGATATTAAACTCCTTAATCAATGCATTAGAGTGCTATCAGGGTGCACCCTTAATATGTATTAATTAATTGTATCCATATATATCATAATCAAACATTTCATAAATAACCTATGGATAATAAAATAATTAGGTTTCATATCAAAATCATGGCATTTTCAAAAGTGCTTAAAGAAGATGATCATTATGTCATTTATAACCCATGGAAATGGAATGAGGGTTTTATGTATGTCAATTACAGAATCAAATAAATAATTTTTACATCTTGTTTAATACCCCTATAAAATAAATATGTTTTGTCATTTATAAAAAGAAAATAAAAGGTAATTTCTTGGGGAGAAGAGATAAATTTTGAGAAGTAAAATAGACAGCATAACAGGTATAAAATGTGCTTTTAGAAAAGATTAAAAAAGAAAGGGGATATAAATATCCCATTAATAAAACATAATTTAACTCTTATTAAATGAATTAAAAGTAATTAAGATATATTTACTATAACATTCAAAATATATATACAAAAATAGATTCTTGAAACAAAGAGAAAAGAAGGATATTTCCCTTACATTGAAAAGTAACTCCTAAAACTTAAGGATTGAGACCTTAAAGGATTGAGGACACGTTAGTAGGACTCCTTGGTAGGTAAAACTATCATATATTTGTGTAGGATGAATTGGGAGTGAAATGAAATGCATAAATGGGTGGTTATTTATAGAAAAAGTGGAGGATTTGTTTATTAATTTCCAAATATAGGCCTTGGAAACCTAGGTTATAGAAAATGAAAAACTATGGGCATTAAAATGGTATTTTTCCATGGTATTGGAAAATTAGAAAAAATTTTAAGTTATTTTAATCCTAAAGAGTCGACCATAATATTATATTACTTATGTTTTCAAGGAAAAGTAAAGTTTTCTCAAAATAACATTTTTAATGTTAAAGATTCCATTTTAAAATTTGGAAAGTAAATTATAGATTTGGAAATTAATTTAAATATATTAAAATAATGGATATTAATAAAATAACATATTTTAGGTCGTGTATTTTGGTTAATTAGTTATTACATCATTATGAAATATTTATGAATTCATTAAATATACCAAAAAATTCAAACTATATTTTTACTATTCATGAAAAAATAAAGTATTTTAGAAAACATTCATAAATTCACCATAACCTAATTTTTATGTGATGATTTAAAAAATGATATTTAATTTATAATAATAATTCTATAAATATGAGAATCATAACTTTTATATATAAAAATACTTATTAAAAATAATAGTTTATTGAAAATGCATAGTAAAATTTTTGACACTTGAAAAAAAAATATAAAATTATTTTATCATTTATATTTAAATAAAAGTGTTTCTGTCATAATATTTAGTTAAAATAAGTATTATTCACAATATATTAGTTTATTATTAATATTTATATCTTTATTGTAAATTAAAATATTTTCTAAGAAATCAACTTATCAACTTTTATATGAATTTTATTAAGAAAAAATATTCTTAAAATGGAATTGATGAAATAACAATTTTATATATAAATTGTAATTATACTTTAGGTAACTAGGGACTTGAAACATAACCTCTTATAACACCCACATATGACCTAAGGGTAAGGTGTGCGATGGTGATAGATTCATGAGTAAGATCGACTAAAATCACCCGACTAGTAATATCCACTAACATGAACTTCTCTCAAATGAGATTTCATTCAAACTTCACATGTTAAAGATCGACTTGGGCTTGGTTAACGGTGAACCATGGTGATTCTACCTCCATCCCAATATCCAAAAAAAGGGCTTCATATGGCAAAACCCTACTGGTTGAGGACATCATTTCTCCTTTCTATATTAACTATACTATTTAATTTCTACTTATAACCACGAATTATAATGCTAAAAATATTAATAAGATTATATTTTCCAATGGTTATATTGAACAATGGTCATATTTGACCAATGGTCTTATAATGTTCAAATCCCGATAATCACATTTACCTTTATACTCTCTTAATTATTTAAGATATATAGTTTTTTAGAGTACAAAATAATACAACACACATTTTCTCAAGAAAAAAATTTTATTCAAAAATTTCAGGTCATTACATTCTTCCCCCATTAATAAATTTCATCCCCAAAATTTCAACTCATCACCTCAATTGAGAATATGTGTGGGTATTTATTTCTCATTATTTCCTAGGGTTCCCACATCACTTCTTCATATTTATGGTTCTTCCACAACACTTTGGCGAGGTGGGTAGTCTTGTTATGGAAAACCTTGTCTATAAAGTACAAGATATCCACCATATTCTCTTCATAATATATGTTATTTTCTAGTTGTACCACCTCCAAATTTAGTAAATTTGAAGGTTTGGGTATGTACTTCCTCAAGAGAAATACGTGGAATACATCATGAACTTGAGCTACATTTGTAGGAAGTAAAATTCGATAGGTCACTTTTCCCATGTGATCCGGGATTTTATAGGGGATAATGTTCATGGGGATAAGCTTCCCTTTCTTCCCAAATGGAGTGACTATATTTTAAGGAAAAATATAAGGAATAATTTTTTTCCAACATCAAACTCCAATTCCCTTTGATGGTTGTCATCATAGCTCTGCTTCTAACTCTAAGCAGCCTTAATGTGTTTTTGGATGGCATGAATCTTTTCTATCATCTATTGCACAATATCATTGCCAATAATATTTCTCTCACCAAATTAATCCAAATAAGTAGGAGTTCTAAATCTCATCCCATATAGAGCTTTATATGGTTCCATTTGAATAATCGAATGGAAGTTGTTATTATATGAGAACTCAACTAATGAGAGATGTTGATCACATCCACCTTTAAATTACATTGATCATGTTCTTATCATTTCCTCAAGTTTCTAAATAGTCCTTTCTAATTGTCCATCAGTTTGGGGATTATAGGTCATACTAAAATACAATTCATTATTCATAACATGTTGAAGACTTCTCTAGAATTTTGATGTTAACCTTGGATCACAATCAGAAATGATAGAAATTGGTACTACATGAAACCTTTCCACTTTACATATATCTTAAAAAATTTTCCAAGAGATAAATCTTTCTAGATAGCTATGAAATGGGTAGTATTGGTGAGACAATCCACTATAACCCATATCACATTGTTTCCTTTGGATATTATTGAGAGACCAATGAAAAAGTCTATAGTGATATTTTCCAACTTCTATGTTGGTATGGGTAGTAGTTTTAATACACCTTTAGGGATTTGTCTCTATTATTTTTCTTGTTGACACACCGAACACCTTTTAATGTAGTCAGCAATCTCCCTTTTCATGTTATCCCACCAATAATGATCATGAAGGTCCAAATAAATTTTAGTTATTCTAGGATGTAAATAGAATATACAGCTATAAGCTTCATCCATAATCTTCTTCTTTATTTTTGGAATAGATGTAACACATTTCCTTGTATGAAATTTCAGTACACCTTCTTGATCAATATTCAACTCAAGAAACTTCTCATTTTTCACAACCTCTATCTTCTTCTCTAACAAAAATTCTTCTATTTTATATTTCTTAATCTTATCTAGTAATGATGGTTGATAAATTATTAGTGATAAGTTTTATGATATACCTTTCCTCACAATTCCCATGTCCAACCTTACTAGGTCCTTGATTAATGGATCTCCTTGAATCCTCTTCATTTCTAAAACAATAGAATATTTTGTACTTAATGCACCTGAAACTGTGTTTTCTCTTTTGGGGTGATAATGAATTGAATAATCACAGTCTTTAAGAATTTCCAACCATATCCTCGGTCTAATGTTCAATTCCTTTTTTGTGAAAATATACTTAAAACTTTGGCAGTATTTGTATATATCACATTTCTCCCCATAAAGATAGTGTCTGCATATCTTCAGAGAAGAAACAACCACAGCTAGCTCCAGGTCATGTGTAGGATAATTATTCTCATGAGGATTAAACTATCAAGATTCATAATCAATCACCTTTTCATTTTTCATGTGGATTCACCTAAGAACTTTCAGATATGAATCACTAAAAATAACAAATCCTTCTCTGATGTAGGTTAGAGTTAACATAGGTGAAATAATCAATATCTTCTTCAACTATTGGAAACTTTCTTTACACTCCTTTTTTTAGATAAACTTGGCCCTTATTCAAGTAAAATTTTTTAGTGGATTATAAATTCATGAAATTTTTTTCAAAAACATCCTATAATATCCTACTAAACCAAGTAAACTATAAATATTAGTTATTGTTGTTTGATGAGGCCACTCCTCCCCAAACTTTGTATTTGCAAGGTCAACTTATATTCCTTAATTAGTTACAATGTCCCCCAAGAAAGCAACTTTGTCTATCCAAAATTATCATTTTTTAAACTTTCCAAATAGCCTCTACTTTATCATATTTTTTAATATAAACCTTAGATGATTCTCATACTCCTAATGAATTTTAGAATATATCATAATATCATCAATAAAAACTACCAAAAATTTATCAAGGTAGTCCTTAAAGACTCTATTCATAAAATCCATAAATATATAAGGTGCATTAGTTAAGATAAAGGGAATAAAAATATACTCATAATACCTATATCTTGATCAGAAAGAAGTCTTTATAATATCTTCTTTATTAACCTTCAATTGATGATAACCATATTGCAGATAAATATAAGAGAATAATTGATCCCCATGAAGTTGGTCAAATAAATAATCAATCCCTAGAATATGGTACTTTTTTTATTGTGATCATGTTAAGTTCTCTATAATCGATGCATAGCCACATTGATACATCCTTCTTCTTCACAAAGATAATACTTTCCCCCCAAGGATGCACACTTGGTTGGATAAACCCCTTCTCCAAAAGATCTTGGAGTTATTTTTTTAATTCCTCCAGCTCCACATTTACAATTCTATATGTGGTCTTTGATATCGGCTTGGGTCCAAGCATGAGTTCAATAGATAAATCTACCTCTCCTTCTGGGGGTGGTCAATGTAACTCCTCTGGAAATACGTCAATGAATTCCTAAACAATGGGGACATTTTCTATTCATATACTTTCATTTCATTCTTCATCATCACAGATCATTTCCATAAAGAAGGATATGGGAGGTGAATCTAAACAAATCTCGAGTTAAGATGTCTCTCCTTTGAAAAAACTTTAGGTTGTCCATTCAAGACTACTAAGAATTCCTTGATTCTGTAGTTGATCTTATCATTATACTTTGAGTGTTATTACATCCCTAGTATAATGTCGAATTCTAGCACATGAATGAATACTATATCTGTGGTGATATTATGCTCTACAAAGTAAATACTAGAGTTTATATACACTTTTTATTATTGGATAATACCTCCAGGAGTATTTAATGATATCTCTACTTATAATAGTTTAGTTATTGATTCTATATTCTTGGAAAACTTAGAGGAAATAAAGGAATGTGTAGAACCAAAATCAAACAAAGTACTTGCTAGATTTGAGAGAACAATGAGAGTATCTTCCACCACATCATTTGGAGATTCAAATTTAACCATTGTGATACCAAAAGCACGACCTTTCTCCCTTGGACAATGATTAGTTTGATGGTGATTCCCACCCACTATCTTCGGATTTGGATAGTCATTGGTAAAGTTCCCACAATTTCCACACTTATAGCATTGGACTTTATGTTAGGCCTGCACCACCTTCCCTTTATCATTAGTATTGAGAAGTTTAGGATTTCACTATGATAATTCCAAGAAATATTTCCATCTCTTTCACAATTGTAACATTTCTTACCCTCGAGCAAGTAGTCCCACAAATGCTTGTTTCCACATTTGTTTCATGGGGTAAGTTGAACTTTCTTTCCTCCTCTTATGTGATCAAATATCCTCCTTAATCATTCCTCCATTTATCTACTATTTTCACTCAATCTATGGGTCCATTGAGTCTCTCCAAACTCCATTCCAAAATTCATAGCACTTCTCACTACCTCATAATAGCTTTAATAGTCTGGATTGGAAATATTCTTCCATATATGGTTCCTTGATCTGCCAAATAATCTATCAACATTTCTATTAGGATCCATGTAAAATATGGTGGTGTAACAAGAAAGTATTGTAAAATTCATCTCATAGATTCCCACTCGCTTTCCTTATGCTTCAGCTCTAGGAATTCCTTCTATATTTTCATTTTCATCGTGCGGGGGAAGTATTTTTTGAAAAAGGTTCCCCTTAACTCTTCACACTCCATATCTTCAATATCCCTTCTTATATTCATTTTTTTAATCAGTTTCCACTACTAATTAGGTTCTATTATTAAATGGTACATAGAAAGGGTGACTTTATCTTGTTCTAAACAACAGAGTATAGAAATGATATTTTTTATAGAGATTATCCATTGTTTAATAATAAATGGGTAGGTAAATCCACTGAAATAAGGTGGTCGTTGATGCATAATGTACTCAATGGAAATTGTTTCCCTTTGGGGTGAATTTGGTCTCTCTTCTTGATTCAAGTTATTGTTCATAACTTGAGTCAGTTGATTAATAATTCTCAAGAAGTTTTGTATTTCAGATTTCATCGAAGGGTTGTAAATGTATAGTCCATTGTTCTCACCATTTACATGGTTCCTCCTATTTCCCACCATTTTTTAAAAGAAGAAAAACTTAGTGAGAAATGTGTTTCTTTTAAGAATATTATAACTCTAAAGGAATTTTATGTCTTAAAACATCATTCTTAAATATGTTATTTTTTTACAACAAAATCTTTTTCTATAAATCCTTCATAATGGTTCATAAAAATACAGTGATTAACCAAACATATCCCCTTGGAGTTTCAAACTAATAGTGCAGCAAGACTCGTTTTCGTGCACCAGTTTCAGTTTGAGTCTAACTCATAGTAGTGTTTTTTGGGTATTATCGCTAGATATAACTATTCAAAATCCACATCCACATGTTTGTGTCCAAACAAGGATTTATTTCCTCAAAAACCATTAACTTAATACTTCACCAAAATATCATGATGTTTTCTTATATTTAAATATTTTTATAGGAGTATTTATAAAGTTTTCAAATACAAATTTCTACAAATAACTAAACCTACCTTTGATACCAACTAAGACATCCCACCTTTTATTACATAAATTTTTCATTTACATATTAAAAATAGAGTATCTTTTAATGTTTAGGTTCTTGTAAAAAAGTTACATAATACATGAAATCTTAAAACATTATTCTAATACAGATGAAAGGATTCTTGAAAGGTTCATCCTAATTACATTTACTGCATCCCATAACTTGGGGACATACATCAATGGAAAGTGTGATAAAAAGTCCTAGTAAAGTAAAGTAAGGGAAATAGTTTACATGTGACCATCAAAAATATCAATAAGAACATTAAGAATATCATAAATGCATTATAAAAGGAAAAATGGTAATATTATAATAAAAAACATTAATATTACCATGGATATGTGGATAAAACATTTAAATAAGAAATTCATAAACATATCACCTAGGTCTGTCATCGAGGTAACATAAAAAATACTAAGGTTATTAATCAAGGTATCATAAAAGTTGTCATCTCTAGAGATTAAATTATTTACCCAATACATAAGAGTGATATCAGGGTGAACCCTTAAGATGTATTAATTTATTTGATCAACAAATATATTAATCAAACATTTAATAAATAACCTGTGTAGAATAAAAGAAATATGTTTCATATCCAAATCATGGTGTTTTAAAAAGTGCTTAAAGAGCATGATCCTTATGTCATTTATAACCCATAGAAATGGAATGTGGGTTTTATGTATGTTAATAATAGAATAAAATAAATAATTTTTACATCTTATTTAATTCACCTAGAAAATAAATAGGTTTGGGTATTCATAAAAAAAGGGAATTTATTGATGGTAAGAGAGAAATTTTGAGATGTAGAATCGGCAGCATAACGGGTATAAAATTTGGTTTTAGAAAAGATTAAAAAGATAGAGGATAGGGGTCTAACATTGATAAAAAATAATTTGGCAGTAAGGTAATCAATAAAAGTAAATAAGATATATTTACCATAACATTCATAAGACATATACAAAAAGTGGTTCTTAAAATGAAGAGAAAAGAAGGATATTTCCCTTACCATGAAAAGCAACTCCTAAAACATGAGGATTGGGACCTTGGGGGCTTGAGGGAACCTTGAGAGGACTCCTTGGGAGTTAAAACTATCAGATATTCGTGGAGGATTAATTAAAAGTGAAATTAAATGGGTAAATGGTTGTGTATTTATAGAAAAAGTAAAGGATTTATTTATTAATTTCTAAATATAGGCCTTGGAAACCTAGGTTATGGAAAATTAAAAACCATGGGCTTTAAAATGTTATTTTTCCATGGTATTGAACACTTGGGAAAAATTTAGGTTATTTTAATCCACTAGATTCTACCACCATTTTATTACTTATTTTGGCAAGTAAAAGTAAATTTTCTTCAAAAAAAACATTTTTAAAGTTAAAGTTTCCATTTTAGAATTTTGAAAGTAAATTATAGATCTGGAAATTGATTTAAATATATTAAAATACTTTATATTAATAAAATTAAGTATTTTAGTTCTTTTATTATGGTTAATTAGTTATTAAATAATTATGAAATATTTTATTACATAATTATTAAGTCATTAAACATACTGAAAAACTCAAATTGTATTTTTACAATTCACAAAACAAATGTATTTTAGAGAATTCTCAAAAATTTACCCTAAACTAATTTTGATGTGTTGATTTAAAAAATGATATTTATTTTATCAAAATAATTCCCTAAATATGATAATTATAACTTTTAAATATAAAATTTTTTATTTATTAAAAATAAAGAGGATTGAAAATGCATCATCAAATTTCTAACACTTGAAAAACAATTAAAATTATTTTATCAATTTTATTTAAATAATAGTGTTTTTATCATACTATTTATTTAAAATAAGTATTATTCATAATATCTAAGTTTATTAAAAATATTTAAATTTCTATTGTAAAGTACAATTTTTTTATGAAAAGACAATTTATCAAATTTTATCTCAATTTTATTAAGAAAAACTATTCTTAAAATAGAATTGATGAAATAAAAAATGTATTTATACAATGGAATTACACTTTAAGTAATTGGGTCCTTGAGAAATAAACCCTTATAACACCTGAATATTACCTAAAGGTAAGGTTTGTGATGGTGATAGATTCATAGGGCAGCTCGGATAACATCACACGAGTAGTAATTTACACTAACTTGAACTTCTCCCATATGAGATTTCATTCAAGCTTCACTTGTGAAAGATCGGATTGGGATTAGTCAAGGGTGAACCCTAGTGATTCCACCTCCCTTATAATATCCAAAAAATGGGCTTCATATTGAACAACCATACAGGTTGATCCCATCATTTATCCTTTATTTATTAGTTATAATTTTTCATTTCTACTTATAAACACAATTTATAATGTTAAAAATATTACTAAGAGTATAGTTTCCAATGGTCATATTTGACCAATTGTTATATAACGGTCAAGTCCTAATAGTCAAATTTCACTTTATACTCACATAATTATTATAGAGATATAGTTTTGTTGAGTACAAAATAATATAACACGCATTTTCTCACCAAACAAATTTTATTCAAATATTTTTGGGTCGTTAAAACGATGCCTTGTGTGGCGCCCTACTGCATTTTCTATCTATCTTATTACATCATCTAGATATTCCTACTACATGATAGTCACATGTAATATAACCCATACATCCCAAATTATAAATCTTTGGGGATGGGTGGTTATTTAATAGTTTCTAGCATGTTCATCCCTCTTTCAAGGATTCCCATCCGACGATGCCTATGTGTCATTATGCTACACCGCCTACCTATTTCATCAATTCATTTTTTTCTAGTCTTTCCATGTGACCTATTATCCATAATTAGTGTCACAAAGTTCATGTGTCCCAAAGGTCAAAGATTTTCAGAGGTACCTATGCCTTGAAGGCCCGATTTTATAGCCTAAAATCCCATTTATAATGAATAATATTAATTATTATAGTTGTAGAGACCCGAAGCTTGATGTACATGGACATTACATTACTTTTGCGGAATACTTAATACAAAACAAACACAGACACACAAGGACCGTAATAGTTTAGTGTCTTTGGAAACTCGGAATTTAATCTTCTAATTGTGGTGAAAGATCTTCAACTTGTCCCCTAAAGATCTTCCCCTTTTGTTTTCTTACCTAAAACCTTTCTTTATATCCTGGGAAAAAGAAAACATAAAAAGGGTGAGCTCAAATTCTCAGTAAGTGTAAGCATAGAGAACATAACATAGTCCATAAACATTTGAATGCAAAAAAACTTAAACATGAAATTTAAACATCAAAATCTTGAGCAGAGACATAAATCGTGGAAGTACGTAAGGCATATATCATAATGGAACATCAACCATGATAAAATATAATGGGAATAAAACATGTAATTGTGGAAACCATTAATCACTTGTTATGATTTCCATAGTAGCCAAGTCATTGCTGCCAAGACCATCTTAGTGGACAAAGTCCCTTTCTGAATCGAGTTCACTCCTCGTTCCAGTCCTGTATCACTAAACCAGATTAACTTACCGTTCCAGCCATGTCAATATCATGAGATATAAATCTTTACCCAATTAATTGGAGGGAGATATAGGTCCCACCCATCTCATAATGAAATCATTCTTACTTGTTCCACAAAATTAACATACATCATTCATAATAACCCACCGAATAAAATGGGTTTCATAAACATCATCCCATCATCACATAATCCATATAAAAAGAATGGATATCATTTCATAATTAGAAAAGTGAAACCATGTAAAATATAGAGACATTATACTTGAAACATAATCATACTAAATAATGTCATCTTAGATGGAAAATGGTTTTGATAAAACACTTGAAATGAATTCTTGAGGAAAATATACTTTCTTCTTTAAAATCATTTTCTTTTCACAAAATGTCATGCATTTTTAAAAGAAAAGGATTTTGTTGAAAATAGTCATGAAATATTTTGGAGTAAGATTCATGAAAATAAGGCTTTATAAAACCGTAATAATCCTTTCATGCCGTATACGTTAAAAAACATTCTTCTCTTACTTTTGTCGGAAAAGTCAAAAAGTACCTTTTAGGGTAAATAAAAGAAAGATTACTTCCATACCATGGGGTAAAAGTCAAAATGGGTAAAAAGGAAATTAAAAATACATGAAAACACTTTTATAAAAAATGGACATGGACGATTTTAATAACCCCAATAAATACTTATGAATAATTAATCTCGGATAAAAATGAGATTTGAAAAATTATCCCTTACCTTAGGTCTGATATGCTTCGTACGTATCCGAACCTCCTCTTCTTTGAAGCGCCTCTTTGAGACCTCTTCTTAGGGAACTAAAATTGGTCTTTTAAGAAGACCAGAACCTCTAGGATGTTTCTATGGAAGTGGAGAAGAGAATTTTTCAGGGGTTGGCCGAGCTTGAAGGCTCAAAGTGGTGTGAGGAAGAGAGGGAGGAGGTGCCCTTTTATAAGGGAGGAGAGGGGCACCTTTGGAAAAACAAAAAATATTATTTTATTATAAAGTCATATTCAGTTTTTAATAGCTCCAAATTGATTTATTTCGAAGCTAATGTGGGTATGGGTCGAAATCCTCTCATCCAATAGAATTTAGACAAGTTTAGGTTTCTATTTTAACCTTATCATTTAGATTTAACCTTAAGTTAAATAATTTTACTTTTACCGTGTCTTCTTGTTTTCTTATACTATAAGGTTAATAAACTTACTATAACAAGCCAAAAAGAACCCCAAGCTATTTATTATTAATATATATAACCTTATATAAGTCATTTGGTCGAACCTTAGATTTTTAGGAATAAAATAACAATTAATAATATAATATTTGTTTTAAAAACTATTTTATGTCAATTTTATACTATTTGGTAATTGATTTTTGTGAAAATCATAACAGAATGATTAGTTAGAAAAAAGTTAATTAAATCAAAACTAACATGTCATATTAATATATAAAATTAGTGAAATTTATAGAAAGTCCCAAATTACATTTATTTGGGTATTTATAACATCAATTATGTTAATATTTCATTAATAAGATAATTACTGCATCATCTTTGTGTCATAAATAAATTATATTATTTAATGTATAAAAATTTTAAATAAGATACCATTATGTATGAAATCTTTTTATCTTTATAATTAATATTTATAGTCGAATTTATCTTATGTGTAACCCTATATTAAAAATGTTTTAGTTATTAAACATTGATTTTAACCATTTTAACCCTTCTTTAAATAAATTAATAATAAATGTACTAATCTAATCCAAGTGGATATAAATGGTAATATTTTATTCCTAAGGTTGTTTTTGGTCTAATTACACTTATCCAATAGAATTAGGACATGTTTTAGGGAAATAATAATATCATTTTTACCCTTAATTATCCTATTTACTTTTAACCGTGGTAAATAAAAGTAAAAAAGTTACTATTAACCAAAAATTATTTTCATCTCATTGAACCAAATTTTATTTCTTGATATTAACCATGTCTATAGGATTTTTGAAATTCAATTCACAGAAGTGGTAAAATTTAATTTAAATTAAAAAAAGTCAGTTTTTTAAAAACCACTAAGTGGTTTTACTATTCATCGAAAATTGAAGTTTTCAGAAAAAATACCAAAAATTAAGCCTAATCATTATTTGATATTCCGAATTCAAAATTGATGTATATTTTTTCAAATTAAAAACATATAAGTGGAATTAATTAATTTTAAATTTAATTCCCATTATCAAAACAAATAGCGTGTTTTTAAGAAACAAAAACAATCAAAAGATTGATACTTATTTATATCCAATTTCAAAGTGAAATTAATTCCAATGAACAAAATTGGATTAAATGGTAAAAATATATTATAATTACACTTTAAAACCAATTAAAAAGATAATCTAACCATATAAATTATTGTGATGAAAAAAATTTGTTTTTAATTAAAATATAGCGTGTTTTTACTATTCATTAAAATATGAAAGTTATCATATTAATATGAAAAAATTATCCAAAGTAAATTTTTATATCCTGATTCCAAAGAAGAATTTTATTTTGTCAAATTGAACTTATAGACATGTCAAAACAATATTTAAGGTGGGTTCATCATCAAAAGGCGGGAAAACTGCAATTTTTGAAAAATACATTTTTTACATGAAAAATTTATTTTGTCCTCATACCATATTCTAGAAAATGTGTAAGATGAATAATAATGTTATAAAATTCAAAATGTAGTTAATACTATTCATAACCTCTAGTCCATAATAATATTATAACAATATATCGTTGTTTAGTGAAACCTGGTATTGCGTACAACACACGCTATCGAGGAAGGTCGTGATTGCGTGTAATGCAAGCCAAGTCAGGGTTGCGTGTTGTGCAAGACTCCTTCATTGTTTCGTATAACAAAATCCAACCATATTTCATTTATACATTGAATATATATATATATATATACACTCAATGTTTAGTAGAATAACTACTATCAAAATTATGTGTAACATGATCCAAGAATAGTGTTGTGTATACTGTAAGCTCATACGGTGTTGCGTATAGCGCAAGGAAATCTTGTTGTAGCTTACAACACAATAAATCAATGAAATTAAAAGAATATTTTTCATAAAATCTCGGGTTGTTACAATAGTAACCTACTACAGATCTATATTACTACTATAGTATTACTACTGTATTGCCCCAATTTCTGCACCTTCCAAGATTAGAACCCTTGTCATATGGATATGGAGGATGTGATTGATTACGACTCAAATTTTTCTTGATATCTATTATATCTTAATCTGTGGATGAATTCATTATTTATCATATTTTACGATAGATAATCCTTGGTGTGATGTATCCTTTAGCACCAAGATTTTTTTTCTTTATAGTGTAAAATATATCATAACAAAAATATGATGCTTTGTTTTAAGGCATACATAAGATTAAACAAAATTATATCATCGCCTACAATACACTATGTCATACATTACAACATATTGAAAATTGAAGGACTTAAACAATGTCATCTATTATGTTATCACAGATCATATTAGGTGATCCAATCATACATTGTTAAATCTTATATTGTATTCCCATTCAAATTATAAATATTCTATCTTTTTTGATGATATGTATTATGATATATAATTTCTTTAATAAAACCTACATTGTATTCAACGATTGAATTACAACATGCATAATTTCTTTATTCAAACACAATTTTGAGAGTCATTAAAACTTTGTAAAATATTTAATACCACTTAAGGGTTTCTAAGTATTGAACAAAAAAATTTCAAGTAAGTGACAGACATTATAAACCTCAAATCCCAAGATCACCAATCAAAAACTAAAACCATTCATAAACTTTAAATAAATAACAAAGTGTACCTTTCACCAATAATGGTTTCTAATATTTTATTCAATATCTCTGTTTAAAAAATATAACTAGGACTAGAATAAGGACTCCTCCCTCTATATTGTATCTAAAAAATTATCTGAATCACCCAAAAATTGGGAAAGACCCTCCTTGTAACCATGGTATTATATTACTTGGGCATAAAAGGATGAATAAGGAAATGAAAATAAGGATAATTGATAAATAGAACTCAGGAAATTAATACATGAAAGAAAATTACCATATCAATTCCTTAGACTTATTATATAAGCCTAGGGGCACTCTTTAAGCCTCTATAGTAGTTACTTGTATGTTAATAATTGTCTGATTAAATTCCTTTAGTTATAACTCTTTGTAACCCTTTAAAAATACATTCATTCAATGTTTCACCTTATGAAATGTTTAATCAAGGATATATTTTACATGAAATATAGAGATTTATATTAATAATTAATATTTAGTTTCCATATCAGTAGTAAGATGCCATGTAAATCATACATTATGATTACCACAACATTATTGTACCTACATCTTGTACAATATGATATGTAAATGTAGTGGTGTTATGATATCTCTATATCATAACTAAAAAATACACCCTTAAGTAATTAAATATTCCAATTTTTACATGAATATTATACAAGAATACATGCCTATATCATCTCATATGATATAGCCAAAATACATCACATGCATATAGACTTTATGAAATATCTCCGTCGAATAGGACACAACTCATGTGGCACTTGGTTTGAGGAATCCAATGATGGATTTATTTCCAAAAGGCGGGGATTTTTTTAAGTTGATTAATGGTATAGATTCAATATCACTAGTAAAAAATTATTTATCATTGAGGGATAGAATTATCTCAAAAAAAATATTTTATCCAATAGTGTTGTGTCATGAAATTTTTATTTGGGGAATGCTTTTATTTAATGAGATGATGAGAAATGGTGATTTATTGAAGTTTATCAAAAATAAAAGGGGGATATTTAAGAACCTAAGGAATTCTTGAAAGGTGATTTGTATTTGTGGAAAACGTTATATGAGAAGCATTAGAATTTGTTTAGAATATTTTTAAGATGTTTTTAAAAGTCTAGGGAAGCGTTTTTGAGCTTTAGAATTAATTTGAACAATTTTAGAGTTCATGCATATTATCTAAGAAAATGGAAAAGGAAATACATAAGAATAAATCATTAAATGGTTTGGAAAAGTGATGTAGAGATTACTCTATGATACATAATATTATCTTTCTCAAAAATAATAATAAATTTTATGTTCCAAATGATATTTAATATCTCACAGATGATACATAAGAGTTTCTTAGAGAATATGTTAGAATTAGTGGTCGGTACATGAGATTAACTTCAGAGTTACTCTCCATACATAAGATTAGATTGAGGATACTTAGGAGAAATTTGTATAATCTATAAGATATATAAGAAGAATTTGGGATCACATAAGATTAAATCTAATGATATGTAAGAGTGACCTGTGGTTTCAACTAATATGTAAGATCTTTCAAAAGGTCACATAAGTTTAAATAGTTGATACGTGATATTCATTTTGATGATGATTTTTTTATTAAATGTTTAAATATCCTAATGTTGAGTTTTATATCATTATTCAAGATTACTATTATGGTTCTAGGATTAAATTAATATTTGACCATGATAAGAAACCTCACAGCACAATACATAATGTGATCATACATACATGGAAGGTAATTTTGTTTTTTTAGAATTTTTAATAAAGGAAGAAGCTATAATTTGAGGATAATTGAATAAGAATATTTGAGAATATATTTTCAAGATAATCATAGATATTGAAATAATTAATATTTTGAATCTATTTATGAATATCAGAGTTGGAGGATATCTTGGAATAATATTACAGTTTAAATGAAAATCAAAATATAATTTTTTTCATTGATTTTTCAAAAGTTAACATATAGAAACAATATCCCCATGACATAGCTAAGTATTTAAAAAAATAATTTTTAGATACGATGTAAGAAAATATAGAAAATTACAAAAATAGAAATGGAGAGAATAATTGATTTTAGAAGAAGACTGGAGATCTTCTATTACAAATGGATGTTATAAATATTGAAGTTATTGAATAATATAAAGACTGAATTAATATATAATATTTTTAAAACTTGAATAAAAGATATTTCAATTGGTGTTTAATCATCTATGATTTTCTTGAATATATTTTATTTCTAGTTTGAACATTGTCTTGTAAAACTAGAGAGTTTTGGTATAAATAAATATCAAGAGATAGAAGCAAATGGAAAATAGATTTGAGGGTAAGGATGATACTTTACCTTCTTATAATCACTTTATGATATTATTGATATATTTTTTCTTGGACTATACCCAAACATAACAATGACGAAGTCACCCATACTAGGGATGAACCTTATAAAAATATTGTGTGATTATATTCTCTTGTTTATTTTTGTTGTATACAGTTGTGGGAGAGATTTAAATAATCACTACTAAAAATATATTCTATACCAAAAGACCTATAATAATGGTTTTAAAAAACCATTGGTATAGGTTATCCATATACCAATAGTTTTTTTAATCTTTTGGTATAAGTTTATTCCTATACCATCATCCATGATCCCCCTATTCCTAGATTTATTTTCACTTCCCCTATAGAAATTTTATCCCTCGCCATAAATTTACTTTAGTATTAATCCATTCTTGATCATTTATGTAGTGATTTTTAGGTGGAATTATCAATTTATATTGTTTAACTTCACATTCTCTCTTCTTTTATTCTCTTATTTTTACTTTTCTATTCCCTATATTACAATGGTTCCTTAGGGTTTCGTTTTGCAAGAATTTCATTGGTAGTTTCTTATTTTTAGGTTTCATAAATATCAAATAAGGACCTTTATTTGTTTCTCTTAGTGGAATAAAATTATGATTTTTTTGGATTCATCATTTCTAGTAGGTGGTTTTACATTCCTACTTTTGCTTCCATAACCACAACTGTTTTCATTAATTTAATTATGTTTTTATTTAAGATAAAATTGTGTTTATTTTTTATAGTGAAATGGTGATAGTAACATCATGAGTTTACATTTTTTTTTAATGTGATAAATTATGGGTTTCTTTAAAAATTAATTAAGACTGTTTTAAAAATAATATTTCACACAATGTTCTTAATGAAATGTCATTTTTTATAGAATAATTGGTCTTGTTACTATAAATGATTTATGGGGTTTTATAAATAAATGTATTTCATGTTTTTTATTTATTTTCTAAATATAAATATTTTTTTATTAATATCAATGTTGAGGGTTTTTGTTAATATCAATAATTGTAAGGTTTTTTTTATTAATAACATTAATATTGGGTGTTATCAAGAATTTCTTGGATTAATATCTATATTATTGGGTATTTTTTTATGTCAATGATTATTTAAGGGGTGTTATAAAAATTTAATTTTTTTATTAATATTAATAAGTTTTTTATTAATATCAAGAATTGTTTTCTAGGGTGTTTAACAATTTTATTTAAATAGTGAATTGTTTTTTAAATTTCAAATACAGGACCTATATTTGTGATTGTGAACATAATTTCATAGAGGTAATTTTTATGTTTTTTGAAATAGACTTATTCTTTAAAAAAAATTTACATGATGAAAACATAATTGAGGAAGATATCTGATGTTATTCATTTATTAATATCATTTTATATACTCCCTCTACTGATTTTCAATTAAATGTGCATAACTTATGTGAAATACTCATGCTTTAATATTAAATATTATTTTTGAGTATTGTTTCGAATAATACAGATTCATGTCTGTTTAGTATTTTAAATATAACTCTCACCCTACTAATCCAAATTGTGTGATTCTTGTCCTGTAGGGTTCTAAATTCAATTTCCTACAAATCATTCAACTGGATCATTGGCTAATTCGGCCATTTGAAGGGCCATATGGACCACACAAGATGACCCACCGGATCTGCCTAATTTCTGGACCAGCTTTGAAGATTTCATTACTGGGATCAATCTCTCATCCCAAATGAGTGGATATTCTTTTTCAAGCTCGGGAATTTCCTAAGGAGTCATGGATAAAAATTTAAAGGCCCAACTCTACCATTTTGGGGCCCAATGGATCCATTGAAATCAAGCCCACCATTCTGTCCGGGATTTTAAATCAGCCCACAATTCTTGACTTTTCAACTTATCCACTTGTCCAAAGAAGCTCATATTTTGTGGTGTGAAAGCTAAGATATGGAGTATCAACTTTCCAGAAGAAATGGTTCGGATTTGAAGGCATCTACATAGCCATAAATGCATTCACATTTAGGCCATGGAAACTTTCTGGATAAAATTGGACAGTAGAAAGGTTCTTAGTAATCCGGCCATAACTTTGGCCACAAAAGTCCAATGACAGCCAAATTTTGAGGGTGACTAGTCCACATCCATATCTACAATATTGAAGAAGGATATCTCTCGAGATTCAGCTGTCTGAAAGGTCATATTGGCGGGCCAACGTGAGGGGAAGTTTGGGAATGAAAACAGTCCACTACCTTTGGCTATAAATTCACTCCCCTCTTCTCCTTGCAAGGGGTTGGCATTTCAGAAGAGAGGAGATCACATTGGCACGACCAAAGCTTTGCCAAAGGCTTGGGAGGACCTGCCATACTCAAGTTTTCACTTGAGAGACCTTTCCTCCTCTCTTTCTTTTCACTTACTTTTGAGTTCTTCATTTTTGTAATCTTGTAATTCTCTTTCTTTGTAATTCTGTTTTAATGCAAGTTACTTCTTCAATATCTCTTATTCTCTTCCACCTTCTGTATTTTAATATTAATGATCTTAAAATAGTTTAAATTCAGTTCAATCCCCTTCCCTTCTTAAGCTTCCTCATTCAATCGAAATTCCATTTTTGATTCTTAAATTATTTCGTGTGTGTGTTCGGCACACTACTCTTATCTTGTCCCTTTCTTTTTCTTCTCTTTATAATTCATCACCATAAACATATATTACCAGATTATTAAACGTCCAAATGGCTGAGTAAATCTCTCATTGGGGTGAGTTATAATTTGGGGATGTTAATTGATTGAGAGTTTTGCTCGATGAGTATTCTTTAAATTAATATTGTGTATGTTAAACTTAATATGTCATGGATTAATGATATGTTTTGTTTAACAAGTGGTTTCCATGGATTATTGGAACCATAAATACACTACCATAAATAAGTTTTGATTGAGATTAGAACCCTAAGTTAAGTTAAGGCTTGGATTAAAGCCTTCACACTTAGGAATTCCAATCAACGTCAACTTATGACATGGGTGTTAATTTAATGCAATACAAAGTAAGGCTCAAGGATATCACATGCTTAACTCCCCAATGATGAACTCACCCCAATATTTATCAATTTGGTAAATCAAACATCATCCATAAATCATTTCAATTAAGCTCTGCAAACAAACCCCCCTAATCAAAATACAATCAACTAAAAACAATCGACTATTACGAAGTA
This sequence comes from Viscum album, assembly GCA_963277665.1. NCBI lineage: Eukaryota > Viridiplantae > Streptophyta > Magnoliopsida > Santalales > Viscaceae > Viscum > Viscum album. The sequence continues at coordinate 35,988,950 of OY728127.1, read as the reverse complement.
CCATTACCGAGGATTCGACCCGAGTGCTGCTATACACATTAGCAGAGCACCAGAACTTTGAACGGTCGATAGGCGACAATCGGCCGCACTTTCAAATGGCGCCGTTGCCGGGGATGGTGCTTTAAGTAGTCATTAGTTTCTGGTTATTGTAAAAAAAAACCCAAAAAATACAAAAGTTTAAAAAAATTGAAAAAAAACACAGAGAAAAACTCGTCTTCCTCTTAAAAATCATAAACTGAAAAAAATACAAAGAAAAACTCGTCTTCCTCTTTCTTCCAAAATCTCTCTGAATGCCCCGTAGCCTTCCAAACAATCCCTCGGATTTGTTTGACCCTGAAATTGATAGAACTCTTCGCCGAATTAGGAGGACCATTAGGGATAACCAAATCACCCAAGAACCAATCATTGCCCTACCAATTGAATTAGATATGGCCAATCCTAGGGAACAAACCCTAAAAGAACTCGCTGCCCCTGATATGAATTACCAACCTCTTGGTATTCAATATCCAAACATTGAAGCTGACTTTGAACTCAAATCGGGTTTGATTCATCTTCTCCCTCATTTTCACGGGCTAGCCGGTGAGGATCCACATCTTCACCTTAAAGAGTTCCAAGTAGTATGCTCTACCATGAAGCCTCAAGGGGTTTCTGAAGAACAAATCAAGCTTAGAGCTTTCCCCTTTTCCCTAGCAGATTCTGCCAAGTCTTGGCTCTACTACCTCCCACCTGGTTCCATAAACTCATGGGTTGACATGAAGAGACTTTTCCTTGAGAAGTTCTTTCCCGCTTCCCGAACAGCTTCTATCCGAAAGGAAATAAGCGGCATCCGTCAATTCCCTAATGAATCACTCCATGAGTATTGGGAGAGGTTCAAAAAGCTTGTGGCAACTTGTCCACACCATCAAATCCCTGACCAACTCCTGATCCAATACTTCTATGAGGGGTTATTGGCTATGGAGCGAACTCTCATTGATGCCGCAAGTGGCGGTGCTCTTGTTGACAAAACTCCTGCAGCTGCACGAGAACTCATAAGCAACATGGCTGCAAACACGCAGCAATTCCATACTCGAGCACATGCTCAAGTGAAACAAGCCCAAGATAATCAATCCATAGAGCCCAACAAGATGACTGAGTGGATGAGTGAACTTACAGGTCTTGTGCGTCAACTAGCGGTGGCTACCAAAGCCCCAACCTCATCTTCTCCACAGTCACTATTCCCTGGACCTATCAAGAATTGTGGAATCTGCAACTCTCCATCTCATCCGACTGACACATGTCCACAACTTCAAGATGATCCATCTGATTCATCTAGTCCAATGGAGCTCAATGCGGCATATGCTCAGCGAAACTTCAACCCTCAACAATCAGGTCAGTTTATTAGAAACTTCAACCAACCCCACTCTGAGCCCTTCTCTTCTACCTTTAACCCACCTCTAAGGTATGGTAATCCCATTTCTCATCCTCCGCAGTTCCCTCCTCAAAACCCAAACCAGTTTCAATACAGTCAAGGTGTTGGTAACTTCCAACAACCTTATCCTTTTGTTCCTCAACCCCAAAGGAACAATCCTCCTCCTGGATTCCACTATCCTAACGAGCCTTCCCAATTCCCCACCCAATACAATCGCTTTCCCAAGAACCAAAATCAAGGCCAACCCAATTTGGGACATGCCTCTTCTTCTAAACAACCATGGGAAAGTGTTGTAGAGGATCTTGCTTCCTTCACCCGTTCTAGCCTAAAGAACATTGAAACCCAAATAGGTCAACTTGCATCCCACCTTAGCCAGCAACAACCATCCAATTCATCCCAACTCCCAGCTCAACCATTACCCAACCCCAAGGGTAATGTAAGTGCAATTGCACTTAGATCAGGAAAGCAACTTGCTATGCCTCAAGATAAATCCTCAAACCCCCCTTTCGATGTTGATCTAGAAAATGAAAAGAACAAAAAGCTGGAAAAGGAACTTGAATCCACTCCTTCACCTTCTTCCATTCCACTTAGGAACCCGATTCCTTTTCCTCAAGCCATCTCCAAGCCTAAGAAGTCCTTTGAACCTGATCCGGAAATGCTTGACATGTTTAGACGTGTTGAAGTGAACATCCCCCTCTTAGATGCCATCAAACAAATCCCTAAGTATGCCAAGTTTCTTAAGGAATTGTGCACCCATAAGAGGCAACTTAGGAACATTGAAAATGTTTCAACTCAACAGTCCATTCCCATGAAGTGCAAAGATCCAGGGACCTTCACGGTTCCATGTCAAATAGGGAGTTCCAACTTTAATGATGCACTCATAGACCTAGGAGCCTCAATTAATGTCATGCCCAAATCCATTTTCTCCAACCTTGGTCTAGGTCCCTTGCACCCAACAGGTATTGTCATTCAATTAGCCAATCGAAGCACTGCCAGTCCTGAGGGGATAATTGAGGATGTTCTTGTTCGGGTCAATGATCTTATCTTCCCAGCTGATTTCTATGTCCTTGACATGGAAGGTGAGACGACCTATTCTCGATCTCCCCTAATTCTAGGAAGACCATTCCTCATGACTGCGAGAACCAAGATTGATGTCCACTCAGGCATCTTATCCATGGAATTCGGTGACCAACTGGTCAAGTTCAACATTTTCCAAGCCATGCGATATCCATCTGAGGATCACTCTGCATTCTCAATCCATGCTTTTGAGGACACTTCTAAGATTCAATCGAACCCCAATCCACCATGTTCTTCATGTTCTAATGATAAAGGATCTTGTGAAATCTGCACCATGATTAACAAAGTCATAAATGGTGAAGTTGATGTGGACCTCTCATTCATAGACTCCATCAATCTAGAGGAACTTGAAAACTCTCTTGAATCCCACATCAACTCTGATCTCTACTGCTCCACCTTGGACAGTGTTGAGGAAAATGATCCAAACCCATCTGGAATCCCTTCTCCTACTCCTAACTTGTCTAGCTCTCCAATAAAGGCTGAAACTGATCTAAAACCACTTCCTTCACACCTCAAGTATGCATTCCTTTTCCATGATCCCTCCTACCCTGTCATTATCTCTGCTGCACTTTCTGAAACTGAGGAGTCCCAACTTGTTCAAGTGTTAGAGGAAAACAAAAATGCCTTAGGTTGGACCCTAGATGATATTCTAGGAATCAACCCTGCCCTTTGCATGCATCACATCCATCTAGAGGAATCATCCAAACCAATTAGGCAACCTCAAAGAAGACTCAATCCACTCATACTTGAGGTAGTTAGGGAAGAGATTACCAAGCTTCTTAAAGCTGGTATTATCTACCCAATTTCTGATAGTGAATGGGTTAGTCCAATTCAAGTCGTTCCTAAGAAGGGCGGGATAACAGTTGTCACAAATGAACATGGAGAAGTGGTCACAACTCGGGTGAAAAACAAATGGCGTGTGTGCATCGATTATCGCAAATTGAATGCTGAAACACGAAAAGATCACTACCCACTTCCTTTCCTTGACCAAATGCTTGAGAGATTGGCCGGAAAGTCACACTATTGCTTTCTTGATGGTTACACCGGCTACTTACAAATTCCAATCGCACCTCAAGACCAAGAAAAGACCACATTCACTTGCCCCTTTGGAACCTATGCCTATAGGCGAATGCCTTTTGGCCTTTGTAATGCTCCTGCAACATTCCAGCGGTGTATGATGAGTATTTTTTCTGAATTCATTGAGAATTGCATGGAGGTCTTCATGGACGACTTTACCATTTATGGCGAGTCATTTGAATCTTGCTTACATTCACTCTCTTTGGTCCTTCAAAAGTGTGTCAAGTGCAACCTTGTGCTGAATTTTGAAAAATGTCACTTCATGGTTTCAAATGGGATTGTTCTAGGGCACATAATTTCTCAAGAGGGTATCCAAGTTGATCCAGCCAAAATTGAGGTGATCCAATCACTTCCAGAACCCAAATCAGTTCGAGACATTCGGTCCTTCCTTGGTCATGCCGGTTTCTATCGGCGATTCATTCAGAACTTCAGCAAGATTTCCCTCCCACTCACTCGTTTACTTCAAAATGGTGTCACATTCAATTTTGATGAGGCTTGCAAGAGAGCCTTCATTGAACTCAAATCTGCTCTCACATCTGCTCCAATAATCCAACCCCCAGATTGGTCCTTACCATTTGAATTGATGTGTGATGCTTCTGATAGGGCCATTGGGGCTGTTCTTGGTCAAAGAAGAGAAAACATTCCTCATGTCATCTTTTATGCCTCAAAAACATTGGATGAAACTCAATCACACTACACTGTGACTGAAAAAGAACTTTTAGCTGTGGTTTTTGCCTTGGATAAATTCCGGCCCTATCTCTTAGGTGCCAAAATCATCATCTTCACGGACCACTCAGCATTAAAGTTCTTACTTAAGAAAAGTGATTCCAAACCAAGGCTAATAAGATGGATTTTAATGCTCCAAGAGTTTGACCTTGTGATAAAAGATAAACCTGGAAAAGAAAACCCTGTGGCTGATCACCTGAGTAGAATTTCTAATTCTTCTCATTCTGAAATAATTGATCCTGAATTTCCAACTGAACACCTCTCATCTCTCACTCCAAAGTTACCATGGTATGCCCCAATTGTCAATTACTTGGTTTCTGGTGTTTTCCCTGAATATTTTTCAAAAGAACAAAAAGAAAAGATGAAAAGTGATTCAAAGCATTATTTTTGGGAAGATAATAAACTTTGGAAAACTGGGGCTGACATGGTAATTAGGAGATGTGTTGATGAAACTGAACAATCCTCCATCTTGGAATTCTGCCACTCAATGCCTGGAGGTGGCCACTTTGGACCACAAAGGACTTCTCGAAAGGTCCTAGATTCTGGATTCTTTTGGCCTTCACTCTTCAAGGACTCACACGAGTTTTGTCAATCATGTCCCACTTGCCAAAAGTTTGGCACACTTTCCAAAAGAAACGAAATGCCTCAAAAGCCATTAATCTTCTGTGAGCTTTTCGATGTTTGGGGCATCGATTTCATGGGACCTTTTCCCCCTTCCAATGGATTATCCTACATTCTCCTTGCTGTTGACTATGTTTCTAGGTGGGTCGAGGCCAAACCCACTAGGAAAGATGATGCTCAAACTGTGAGTGAGTTCCTCAAAACCCATATCTTCCATCGATTCGGAACACCACGTGCTTTGATAAGTGACTTAGGAACTCATTTCTGTAATAGAACCATGGAGTCACTTTTGAAAAAGAATGGGGTTGTACATAAAACATCCACTGCATATCACCCTCAAACAAATGGAATGGCTGAACTTTCTAACAGAGAAGTGAAAAGAGTTCTTGAAAGAATTGTTAAGCCCACAAGAAAAGACTGGCCCGATAGACTTGGTGAAGCACTTTGGGCCTATCGAACAGCCTATAAGACACCCATTGGGATGTCTCCATTTAGGATAGTTTTTGGTAAAGCCTGTCATTTACCAGTTGAAATCCAACATAAGTCATTTTGGGCTGTCAAAACTTGTAATTTTGATTGTGAAAAATCTGGTGAAGAAAGATTGTTGCAGTTGACTGAATTGGAGGAGCTTCGACTCGATTCATATGAGAACTCCATTCTCTACAAAGAAAAGTCAAAGTCACTCCATGACAAGCACATTCTTCGAAAGGTATTTCATGAAGGTGAAAAGGTAATGCTCTTCAATTCTCGATTTCGACTTCACCCAGGTAAGCTCAATTCTCGTTGGGATGGACCTTTTATTATTACTAATGTTTACCCATTTGGTGCAGTGCAAGTCCAAGACCCTTCTTCAAAAAGAACATTCACGGTTAATGGACACCGGTTAAAGCATCACCATGAGAGGCCATTCACTTCAGGTTCCCCATCCACTTCAATAGAACCACCACTGGATGGAGACCCGCCAAATCCAAACCAGGGGGCACCTCTTTCCCTTTAACTCTCTCTCTATCTCTTCCTCTCTCTACCTCTTTCTTCTTCTTCCTCTCTCTTTCATTTTGTTACCACTTTATTCATCAAACCCTTTCTTTTTATCTTTCTTGTGTGGGTGTGTATTTTAAAAAAAAACCTTAAAAACTAAAAAAAAAACAAAAAACACAATTACTTAAAAAAATTACAAAAAAAGATTCATGCTTACTCACCATCTAGTTTTGAAATTTTGTCCAACCATTTTGGGGAGTCAAAAGGCTTGTTTTAAACTCAAATATATTGAATTTTTATCTCAAACTTGGGTAAACAATTTTGTGTCAATAACAAACATTTTGAATGAACAATTTTTGGTGGAAAATGATTCTCCCCTACCGTGAGGAATAACATTAGCCTTCATGCCAAGGTCATCTATGGCCATCTTTTTCATTGTGTGTCTTCACCACTGATTGTGAGTCTTGAGTTTGTGGACCTTCGAGCTGAATTTCCATCTTTTGTATGCATTAATATGATAGAGGCATTTTCTAAGCCACATGAGAATCAGAATAGCCAAATAGCCTCCCGTTACCCTTACATTGATCCTACTTTTGAAAGCCCCTTTGAGCCTATGAAAACCTTTCTTTTGATAGCCACATTACAAGCCTAATACCTTGTCCCACCCAACATCTTCATGGATTTTCATTGTACAATTTATTGAAATTTAAGTGTGGGGGGAATAGACTTCATTTTTGGGCGTACTTTCATTGATTTCCAATGTGTCATCATATGCTTGAGGGCAAGCATCCATTCAAGTGTGGGGGAGAGGTTGTAATTCTGTGAACTTTGGGGTGTGTATGTGTAATTGTCATTTGTACAAAAGTCATTGAAAAGTGTTCAAAAAAAATGAATAAAAAAATAAAAAAAAAGGAATGGGTTGTGTCTTGGGTGGGTCAAAAATCATTCATCATCAACCTTTGATCATGTTATAACTACTAAAATTAGTTCCATGAGAAGATCAAACATGGGTTGGGAGATGACTGTGAGACTTGTTTCAAGCACAACTTTCGAAAAAAAAGAGCAAAAAGAGAAAAAAAAAAGAACACTTGAATCATCTTGTATTGTGTCATTATTGGAAGTCTTCCATGTTGTACATATTCCATCATCTCAACCTATTCCATTTTCTATCTCCCTCACTTTTCATTCATCACACATTCATTCCCTTGTAAATATGTGTTTCTATTTCCTTTCAAATCAAATTTCAAAAAAAAATGTGCATTGATTTTTCCATGTTGGTGTTTTTAACCCCTCTTTTCCTTTGGACATTATATACCTACCGTCCCATAGCCACTGAAAAACCCCTTAAAAGACCTCTTGATTATTGTACACATTAGATTTGGGAATGGAAGCTGAGAGCTCTTACAAACTCTTGATTTTCACTTTTTGTTGGTGAATGAGTGAACCTCCTAAAATACATTTTTATCATCTTGAGAGGAGTAAGTTTGGAGTGCCTACATTTTCCAATTCAAACCTTGAACATGAAAAAATGAATTGTTTATGATGCATTATTGTGAACCAAATTTGTGATGGAATTCAATATGGATGAGTGAAATAGTCTAAACCTCCCCTGATTGGTGAAAACAAAATTTTAATATTTGTTGGTGAATGAATATGGTTTTGTTTTGATTTTCTTTTGTGTTTGTTGTACATGAGGACATGCACAATATTAAGTGTGGGGGAGTTGATGTTATTCATTTATTAATATCATTTTATATACTCCCTCTACTGATTTTCAATTAAATGTGCATAACTTATGTGAAATACTCATGCTTTAATATTAAATATTATTTTTGAGTATTGTTTCGAATAATACAGATTCATGTCTGTTTAGTATTTTAAATATAACTCTCACCCTACTAATCCAAATTGTGTGATTCTTGTCCTGTAGGGTTCTAAATTCAATTTCCTACAAATCATTCAACTGGATCATTGGCTAATTCGGCCATTTGAAGGGCCATATGGACCACACAAGATGACCCACCGGATCTGCCTAATTTCTGGACCAGCTTTGAAGATTTCATTACTGGGCTCAATCTCTCATCCCAAATGAGTGGATATTCTTTTTCAAGCTCGGGAATTTCCTAAGGAGTCATGGATAAAAATTTAAAGGCCCAACTCTACCATTTTGGGGCCCAATGGATCCATTGAAATCAAGCCCACCATTCTGTCCGGGATTTTAAATCAGCCCACAATTCTTGACTTTTCAACTTATCCACTTGTCCAAAGAAGCTCATATTTTGTGGTGTGAAAGCTAAGATATGGAGGATCAACTTTCCAGAAGAAATGGTTCGGATTTGAAGGCATCTACATAGCCATAAATGCATTCACATTTAGGCCATGGAAACTTTCTGGATAAAATTGGACAGTAGAAAGGTTCTTAGTAATCCGGCCATAACTTTGGCCACAAAAGTCCAATGACAGCCAAATTTTGAGGGTGACTAGTCCACATCCATATCTACAATATTGAAGAAGGATATCTCTCGAGATTCAGCTGTCTGAAAGGTCATATTGGCGGGCCAACGTGAGGGGCAGTTTGGGAATGAAAACAGTCCACTACCTTTGGCTATAAATTCACTCCCCTCTTCTCCTTGCAAGGGGTTGGCATTTCAGAAGAGAGGAGATCACATTGGCACGACCAAAGCTTTGCCAAAGGCTTGGGAGGACCTGCCATACTCAAGTTTTCACTTGAGAGACCTTTCCTCCTCTCTTTCTTTTCACTTACTTTTGAGTTCTTCATTTTTGTAATCTTGTAATTCTCTTTCTTTGTAATTCTGTTTTAATGCAAGTTACTTCTTCAATATCTCTTATTCTCTTCCACCTTCTGTATTTTAATATTAATGATCTTAAAATAGTTTAAATTCAGTTCAATCCCCTTCCCTTCTTAAGCTTCCTCATTCAATCGAAATTCCATTTTTGATTCTTAAATTATTTCGTGTGTGTGTTCGGCACACTACTCTTATCTTGTCCCTTTCTTTTTCTTCTCTTTATAATTCATCACCATAAACATATATTACCAGATTATTAAACGTCCAAATGGCTGAGTAAATCTCTCATTGGGGTGAGTTATAATTTGGGGATGTTAATTGATTGAGAGTTTTGCTCGATGAGTATTCTTTAAATTAATATTGTGTATGTTAAACTTAATATGTCATGGATTAATGATATGTTTTGTTTAACAAGTGGTTTCCATGGATTATTGGAACCATAAATACACTACCATAAATAAGTTTTGACTGAGATTAGAACCCTAAGTTAAGTTAAGGCTTGGATTAAAGCCTTCACACTTAGGAATTCCAATCAACGTCAACTTATGACATGGGTGTTAATTTAATGCAATACAAAGTAAGGCTCAAGGATATCACATGCTTAACTCCCCAATGATGAACTCACCCCAATCTTCATCAATTTGGTAAATCAAACATCATCCATAAATCATTTCAATTAAGCTCTGCAAACAAACCCCCCTAATCAAAATACAATCAACTAAAAACAATCGACTATTACGAAGTACCATTACCGAGGATTCGACCCGAGTGCTGCTATACACATTAGCAGAGCACCAGAACTTTGAACGGTCGATAGGCGACAATCGGCCGCACTTTCAATATCATTAAATATATGTCATGTTATGTGGTCTAAACCATTTATGTTGTATTTTCTTCTTTTTAATGATGATATATAAACTTCACTTCACCTTAACCCTCACATAAAACCTATATTTATCAATTTATCAGATTTATTTCCTTCCATCATCAAATTAGTGTCAATATATTGATCTTATATTTGGTCCAGTTCTCCCATCACTTGGGAGAGTCTCTAATAAATAAAGTGACCTAAAAATATAAAAACATTATTACAAACCAAATATATATATATATATGTATTTAGTTATGGAGTTATTTTATTTTCCTAATATTTATTCCAATGATTCATAATCCTCATGAATTTTATAATTATATTCTATTATGTTTATTTCAATAAAAAATATAAGAATGGATATAAGTTAGATGTATGATACTGATTGGATCTCAAATGAGTTTTAAAATAAGTTGTATTTTTTTAGATTTTATATTTAATAATGCTTCGGATGGAGGACTTATACACATCCCTTGTTATAATTATGTATTAAGACCTTGGTTAGTTCAATAATAAGTGATCCACTATATAAAAAAAATTTGTTTTCAAACTAACTATTCTACCTGGTTTCACAATAGATAGAAAAATCAAGCCTAGACCATTCAAGATCTAAATAAAATGAGTGGAATTGTGAATTAAATATTTGATCATTTTCTATTTTTTCATCATAATGATAAAGAAATTATTCCAATATAAAATTAAAATGGTACTAGTATGCATGATGAAACTAATGAAAATGGTTATGTTGAGAGAGTGAAAAAATCGATGGATGATGTAAGGGATCCTATATATTGAGCATGTGGTAAAATAAAAAGGCTAGAATTTTTAAGGTGACTATATCATAGGAAAACCATGTATGGAACTTATAATAATGGTATTGATTATATTATTACCTTTTTGAAGGAATTACATCCTATTGATGCATATATTCCCATGAATCATTATATGGAATGGATGTTAATTGATCAACTTGGATTTTCTAACTAATAAAAATGCATGCTTACCTGAAAGATCGTATATTATTTTGATAGGAAACTATGGGCCTATATTATTTAAATAATGTGTTACATCTCTATGTAATCCAAATATATATAGAACACCATCTCATGTTCCATAGAAATTATTGTGGAAATTTTCCTTTATTCTTAGGCTCTAAAATATTTTTATGTTTGAGGAAATGTTAATAGATATGTAATGGGATGATGCTAATAGAAATAAGGATAATTATGAGTTATTTAATCATGTTGATGGATTATTATGGAATAAATTTGATACATGATGTCCTAATTTTTCATATAAGGTCCATAATTTCAGTTTGAGTATGTCATGTGGCGGTTTTAATCCTTTTGGTCATATACTTACTTAACATAACATGTGGCCAATTTTCATTAACATTTATCACCTTCCTCTATGTATATGGGTGAAAAAAAGTCTAATTTCTTGATTATACTCATATATGGACCATTTTATCCAAGTAATGATATATACATGTACTTTTAACCTTTAATAAAAGAGTTTAAGTAGCTTTAGAATGTGTGTGTGTGCACATACAATGATTCTTACTTAGAAAGACACATTTCATATGTGTACTACATATTTTTGGATGATAAATGATTTTAAAACTTATGTAATGATGTATTAATAGTGAATGAAATAAAAAATATCTTAACCTATTTTTATGAAGAATATATAAACCAAAAATAAAATATCATCATAGTTTTAGTTTCATGGGACATCAATGATTCTTTCTAATGAATCATCCATACCAGAAAAATAATTGAAGGTTTAATAATATCGTTGAGAAAGAGAATCCACCTCAATGTATATATGGAACTGATGAGATTAATTAATTGTAAGATTTTATTTTTCCATTAGGAGAAGTTCAAATAAAATATACAAAGAGGAAGAATTATTCCACTAAATCCAATTTTAATTGGAGGAAGAAAGGTATATTCTTTGATTTTACTCAATGATAAACCAATTTTTTACATAATTGTTCAAATGTAATGTACATTGAGAAAAACATATGTAAAATATTTATTTTATTTATTATAAATTTCAAGGAGAAGACCAAATATGATTTATGATCTCGGTGTGACTTGGTGGCTTGGGTCATCAGACCAGAACTACATCTTGAGTTTATCAATCAAATAACTAGAAATTTATCTATGCTTATTATTTAATGATAACTATAAAAATAATTAAATTACTTGAAATTAACACAGTTCCTAATGGTTATTCAAGAAACATATCAAAATGGGTCAAAAAAGAGTGGTGAAACTGAAAAATTTAAAAAAAAATAATGAAGATCACATCCTTATTCATGAATTTATTCCAATATAAATCAATAATTTATTATCCAATAATTAAAGGTTGATAATGATTCAATTATTCCAGTTTTAAAGATATCATTGTGCTAAAATTTTATATAAGTGTTTCTTAAAGAAAAAAATACAATTATAATCACCATTAATTTTGTGCAGGTTAGATAAAAGTTTCCCTCTATATTTTCTCTCTTTATATTGCATCTAACAATCCATATTTCAAATAAAATACTTATTAGGGGCCTCATTATTTTTGTTGGATGTATCCAACCAAAAGAAAAATGTACACAATAATGTATTATGTGAGGAATATTAATCATCCAAAGGGATCCATTGGGAATTTAAAAACCCAGTTAATGTTTGAATAAATAATTTATTAGTTAGATATTATATATTTATATTCATTATAAAAATATTAGTTAATTTTTCACTCAAAATGAAAAATGTTTTATTTCTAACCAAATTTGATTTTGAGGCACTATATAGTTTAACATAAATTCGTGGTTTCCAAATAATAGAATTTTAATTTATAAAAATGAATTTCATTTTTTATTTATCATTTAAAAATTATCTTAGAATGATTTTTTGAGAATTTTCTGAAGATATGAATTTTTTAATAAATAGGGAAAATAGTGATTTTTATTAAAAATTATACTTTCTTTTCAAGTATTTCAAGGTAAAATTATATTTTTGATTAGTTTTAAACAGTGATTTGTTACTTTTGATTAAAAAATATAATTATAGTATTTTTAATGAATTTTATTCATGAATATAATATAAAATATTTTTATACTTAAAAAAGGAATTTTTCTAAAAGACTGGTTTTTTTTTGCATTTTAATAGTTTAATTTTAAATTAAATTCCACCACTTGTGTATTTTTAATATTAATAAATGGATTAAATATTTTTAATAATGAGGTCCAAATTTTTTAAATATTTAGATTTTATATTTGGTTAAAATTAATAATAACTTTAGTAATTTTGTTACCACAGTAAAGGGTAAATCCTGTAATTAAAGTTAAAAATTAAATGATAAGTATTATAAAATGATCCTAAAACTTTCATAGGTTTTATTTTATGAGTATATCTCATCCATAATTATCAAAATAAAGAATATATGGACTTTTTTCCATTAATATGTGATTATGGTCTTTACAATATTTTATATAAAGAAGAGTCAAAAATGTCACACTATTGTTTTTAATATCAATAGTTTTTTAACATGGGGATAACCAAAGGATATATTTGGTTATAAATATTATCTTGAGAGAAAAATAACTTATACTTTTATGGAATTTTTTTAGTTTTTATTTATGAATTAATAACCTTAAATGTTAACACAACGCTGATGTCACAATTATTCAATTAATGGAAAAAATGATATTAAATATATTAAAATTAGTATAATTTGAAAAAATTAATGTGAACCTAAAAATTTATAGAAAAAAAAAATTTATGGGTTGTTAAAATAATTTATTCTAATTTAATTTTCTTTCATGATGTTTTAAAAGTCAAATTAAATGAATAGTTTAAAATTTGACATTATTTATATTTTATGAAAATAATATTTTATTAAATGATATAAAATTATTTAAAAAATATCATTATCGAAGTGATTAATATATGGTTTAAAATTTTAATAATGTTCCATTTATGAGTTATTTTTATATTTATGGTAATAATTTTGACCCTCAAAGAGTAAAAAACTTGGTTATCATGATAAGTGTGAAAAGAGAAAATGGGGGTTAAAGCAAAAATATAACGGTAAAAATGTGATCCACATTTTTTCAAATTTTATTATATGAGATAATTTATACTTATAATCATATTATATTCTAGTATTATCAATTTGGTGCCATTTTGACATCAAAATTAATTTATATTAAATTAATATTTTATGAAATTCCAAGAGTGCTCCTCCCCTCTCTTATAAAAGGGAACATATTTTTCTCATTTATCCACAGTTAAAATTCATTTTTGTTCAGCTAATACCTAAAAATAAACCGTAATTACATACTTATATACGTTTTAGAGGACTTATTTAAGGAATTATACCAATCATATAGGTATTAAGGTGTTAAGAAAATGAGATTTTTCAAAGAAGAGGTGTAGTTTTTAAAAGCATGTTTTAGTTTTATTTCTTATTCCACCTCCTTAAAATATTATTCAACAATGATAAAATAATAAAAATAGTATCCTATATATACTGAGATATTATTATACTTATTTAATCATCTAAATTCATCTCCTCTTCCTTCAAATGGGAAACGAAACCATCGTCCGTGTGTACAACAGACTACCACCTTGCGGACTAATGTAATTCACTCTCTATCATCGTCTCTCACATCTAGATTATAATGAGGGAATTAATTTTTATATATGATATTTATAAAATATTTATAGTTGTAAAAATATAATATATCATTTACTTTCTTACACATCCATTCATTGAAGAATGATAACATCATTCGTTCGTGCGTGTGGATGACCACCTCCACAATGCGATGTGATTCATTATTCATCATTACATCACATTAATTATATATATAAGTATGTTTAAATAAATAAAATTGTATTTATGATATAATTATAATTCTATAAATATAAAATAATAACCAACTACTCTCCATAATGATTGTTGAAAAATGGAAACGTTACTCATGTGTACGTATGACCTAACATCTTCATGATTGTAATATAGTTCATTTTTCATAGAAATATTTCATGATTAATTTTAAAAGTATAATTTATGTATAAAAATTAAAATTATTTAATGATTATTATTCGGGATATGATGGAATAATTACCCCTTTGACCGTATTCAACCTATCGAATTCATTTTTCACACGTGAGATGAATATTGTCAAAATGTCTGATGTGAAATTAATTGATCAAGTAATCATATATAACATGTTAATAAGTTAAATAAAAGGAATAATAAACATAAAAAATTTTCTTAATCAAGTAATTAATTAACCTATGTTTATTTTTTAGGAAGATAAGGAATGCATGTGGTGATTCGAGCTTGAGGTAATGAACTTTATTTTAAAAAGCCTCTTTTAAAGTTCCCCTTAAAAATCACTTTTTCTTCTATGTCCATATTTTTAAAATTATTTTATGGTTATATTTATATAGAAATAAAATAATTATAAATTATATTTTATGTCTTGTTTGAATTTCATTCAAATTCTTTTAAAATGAATCATTTTATGGAATTCTTTGATGTTATTTACAAAAAGACAAAAGGAATGTTTAATTTTAACATATACGGTGATAATGAATTTTCCCACCACCATAGCCATCATTTGAATTTTGGATTAATTTAAAATTTTTCATTTTTTATTAAAATAAAGACCATATTTCACTATATTCTTGTTGTTTTCAAAAAAAATTAAAATGTAATGGAGATTTAAATATCCAAAAATGTTTTCTTATGGGTGCACATAAAAGTTTTTTGAGTATAATGTCAGAAACTATAAGATTTTATATTTTATAATTACGTTATGGTTATTGGTAATTGTAATGAATATGATTGGATCCATTATAAACTATGTATGGGTGGTTATATTATTAACCAACTATTGGTGGTTATGTGATAAACTAAGGATGGGTGGGTTCGTGATATCCCTCTAATGAATTGGGTATGGAAGTTTACTATATGGTTATTCCATTTGTAAGATTGATTGTAAGAGTGATATGTAAATTATTTCCCATGTAAAATAAATGTTTTATCTATGATTTATATTTTTTTTATTATAATCTTATAATTTATCAAGTTAATATAATGATCTTGTGTTTAAAGGAAAGTATATGTTACTTTTTTAGGATGAAAAGAATACCTTTGTGAAAAATTTATTATGAGTTATTAATAATTTCAAAGAAACTTTTATGAATTTTATTTTTCCATTAATATTTCTAATTATATGTTTTATGAAAATATTTGGGAATATAAGGTGATTTCTTGGGTAAGAAAAGGTTTATTTTGAGCCCAAATTTTAATTTGAAAAGGTAAAATTTTTATAAGTATTCATGAACTAAAAGTTTCATTATTTCTATTTATGTCCCTTATTAATATTTTTGTGATCATACCACATTTTAAAAAAAATAATAGGGTTTGTAGTATGAATAGGGACAACAATGAGCACAAGATTAAAATTTTGAAGATATTTCATGAAAAGAAAACATGTTTGTTTTTAAAACTTTTGTTTTATAGGAAAATAAATACTAAATTGAAGTTTATACTTTAAAATATATTGTTTTTATGTAATATTTATGACCAAAGCCTCTGAAAATTAAAACCTAGATGATATTTTGTAATGTAATAATGTTAATTTTAGTTTAAATTCACTATAATATAAAATTTTTAAGACTATATCTTTATACTTTAAATCAGAGAGAGGTTTAGATGAAAATAGAGGTTAGGATAATGTTAATATAATAACCTTAAAAATATTTACTATATGGTTAAGTTTAAATGATATATAATTTTAATATTTTTGTGTTGATTCATCTAAACTATGTTTGTTCATAATGGTTTTCCATGTAGGGAACAAGGAAGCTGAAGTTGGAAAGAACTGAGGGGATGATATCCTTCTGAATCATCAACCTAGAATGGTTATAATTAGATAAGAGTGGTTTTTTGTAGTAATGGATCAATTGATATAGGATATAAATTCTTGAAGTATCTATGTGAGAGAGAGAATCCATATCTTCCACAAAGTAACATGATGATAGTATAGAATTTTATGAGACAACATCCCTATCATTCAATGGATCTTTTGATTATGTGATAGATATAGGATGGATTAAATCTTTGGAGAAGATATTTGATACCTAGGGTTTTTAAGAGCAAGAAAAGGTAAGTCTTGTAAATTATAATTTTGAAGGTTAAGTTTATCAATGGTTGGCAATGATAAATAATACTAAATACATTGAAATATTAATAGCTTGGAATGGGATTAATTTAACAATATTTTCTTTGAGAATTATTTTTCTAAGTCTATTCGACTTAGGATGGAAAATTAATTCTTGTAATTGAGACAAAAGGAATAAAATTAAATGGATTAATATGAAGAGAGATTAATCTGTTTGGAAGAGGACATAACGAATTTTATTTGGGATCATGATAGTTAAATTAATCAATTTTAATCAATATTAAATCCAAGATATTAAATGGAATTGGATTCCCATGAATTTAAAAGTTATGAGAAACTTGTTAGATGTGCTGATAGGGTAAAAATTGAGTTTTCCAATGATCTTTTATTTTCTGAAAATAAGAATAAGAAAAGTTATATCATGTATAAAATGGGAAGAATCCATCAAAAAAATATAAATGTAATAAAATTGAGTTTCTATTTTATGATGGGTGTGGTAAAAATCACCTTAGGGAATGTCTTATGAAATCTAATAAGTGCTTCTGATGTGGAAATTTTGGGAATGTGGCTCATGAATATAAGGAAATGATTAGAAAAATAATGATAATTTGATGGTAGTATACTTTAATTAAAATTAGTTGGTACATTATGCTAACGTGTTCCCAAATCTAGTAAATCATGTTGGAAATCATCATGATGAAAAGAAAAAAGGTGTGGAAAAATCTTTTTCCAAAATTATGGTTGATGTCAACATATAAAATGAAGAGGTTATAGGTATGTTACTGGTTTATTCAAATTATTCCAATACCTTATTTGGATTTGGATCTACACATTATTTCATTTTTAAGAAATTTTCAAGTAATATGGGAATACCACCACCTGAAAGTATATTATAACTTTTAGTGAAAACCCCAAGTGTAAATATTAAAGAAAATAATATTTATAATGATATTTCTATTATTATCAGTAGAATAGTATTTTCTAAAAAACTTGTTAAACTACTCATGGTAGATTTTGATTTTATTTTCGGTATGGATTGGATATTAGTTTATCATGATAAATAGATTATAGAGTGAGAAAATTTTTATTAAATGATTTCATACCATTTATAACATATCAAGAAGCTAATAAATTTATTATAAATGTAATTGAAAGTTACCTATCTCATGTTTTTGAAAAGAAATACACTATTTATATTAGTGATGTTCTGGTAGTGAATGAATATATGGATGTTTTTTCAATTTATTTAATGGGAGGTATTCCTAATTGATAAGTTGAGTTTACTATTGACTAGTACCTAATTTTAATCCTATTTCAAAAACCCCTTATTGAATGGATCAGGTAAAACTGTTAGAATTGAAGGATTTCATATATAGTTGTTTCACTCATACTAACACTTCACCATGGGGTAAACCTGTCAAATTTGTTAAAAATAAAGATGGTTCAATGAGAATTTTCATTGATTATAGATCCATGAATAAAATCATGGTTAAGAACAAGTACCCTTTCCCTCATATAGAAGTTTTGTTTGATTATATCTAAGAATAAAATTACTTATTTAAGGTTGATCTCAGGTATGGGTATCCTAATTTTATGGTTAAGTAGATAAATATTTTTAAGACTATGTTTTAGACAAGATATGGGTACTATGAATTTTTAGTTATTCCAGTTGGGTTTTCTAATTCACAAGTTATATTTATGTATCTAATGAATAGAGTTTACCATGAGTTCTTGTATACGTTATGGGTTTTATTTATTTATGATATATTGGAACATTATAAAATTCATGAGGATCATGCAAGACACCTAAGGGTTTTTTTTCAAACCTTAAAATAAAAAATATATATATGTAAAATTTAGTGAATGTAAATTTTGGCTGCAACAGATTTCCTTCCTTGGTCATATTGTTTATAAATATGTAATAACAATTGAACCTTATAAAACTAAATTTGTTGAGGAGTTTCCATTACTAAAAAAAGTCATATAGATTCTTAGTTTTTTTAGATTAGTAGGTTACTATTGCTAGTTTTTTTAAACAATTTCTTGATTTTCTAGCCTGCTAACTAAGTTAACTCAAAAAGGAGTTAAATTCATCTATAAAAAATAATGTGATGATTATTTTTAGAAACTAAAAAGAATGTTGTTTAATGATCTAATTTTTTATTTTCCCTATAATAATGATGAGTTTTTCATCTAGAACAATGCTTCTTTGAAGGGTATTAGTTTTTTCCTGATGCAAAATGATCAAGTAATTTCTCATGATTCAGAAAAACTAAAAATTCATGAGTTAAATTATCTTACACATGATATGGAATTTGTTTATATGGTTTTTTATTTAAAAAATTAGATGAATCATTTATATAGACTAAAGTGTGAAATATATACTAATCATAAAATATTGAATTATATATTCACTCAGAAAGTGTTGAACATGAGGAAGAGAAGATAGATGAAACTAAATAAAGATTATGATTTCAAGATCCATTATCATAATAAAAAAGAAAATAGTATTTGATGCTTTGAACTAGAAAAATATTACTCCATTAGCCATGATACATTTAGAACATGACCCTTTGGTTTATCATTTGATGAATTTTATCTTGGAATTTATGGATGTAGAATATCATCTATTTTTTATGGTGTTTGTATAGTTGTCTCTATAATAAATAATTAATAAATCTAATAAAGAGGATTGTGTTTTATAAGAAAAGTTAGAATTGGTCAACAAGGGTAAGTTTCCTAAATTTAATATTGATAAATAATGAGTGATTGTATTCTGAAAGATATTATACATGCCTTATGTTTCCTAGTTGAAGAGATAATTGTTGAGTAAAGCTCATAGTTTCTCATTTTCCATTCATCCTATCATCACTAAGATATACTAATACCTTCAGAAGTATTACTAGTGGGTTGGAATGAAAATAGATATTATTGACTTTACCATGAATTGTTTGACTTACCAATATGTTAAAGCAGAATAACAATTACCGAAGGGGACACTTCAACCTTTTCTAGTTATAAAGTGTAAATGTGAAAATATATCCATGATTTTTAGGGTATAATTAACATGTACTTATTTTGGTAATAACTTGATATGGATTATTATTGAACGATTAACTAAAATCATTTATTTCCATCCAATTTTACATATGATGTATTTTGATCAGCTTTCTCGACTGTATCTCAAGAAGATAATAAAGTTATATAGAATTCCTATATCCATTGTATCTGACTGTGATCCCAAGTTCTCTTCACATTTTTGGAAAGACATAAAAATTCAATAGGCACTAAATTAAATTTTAGTATATCTCTTAATCCTCAATCTGATGGATAGTAAAAATGAATGATTCATCCCTTGGAATACATACTTCATTATTGTTCAATGGATTACTATGGAAGTTGGGATAATAATATTTCTTTAGTTGATATTTATTATATTAATAGTTTTCATTCCAATATAAAGATGGAAACTTTTGAGGAATTATATGGAAAGAAGTGTTGAACTCATTTTTTGGGGATGAAATAGAAGAAATGATGCAGGTGGTACTAGAGTGTTGGAGTTGGTGTCCTAAGAACAACTATTTGTAATTTGATTACATGTATATTATATGAATTAAATATTAATAAAACTTATTATTACATATTGTTCATTGTTCTACATGACTCTAATGTAAAAATATATTAGAGTATATGTTCCATTGATACGGTCATAGAAATTCCCTACTATAATGAGAACCATGAAGTGTTATGATGATATTCTTAAATATAGTTTTGTGGTCAGATAACATGCTATGATAGGACCTGTAGTATATATACTTTCAGGTATGAGTACTCATAAGTAGATGAGGCTTCTTCTCATGAATTTTTCACTTGGTAATATTCAATATATAATATTATGAGAACAGACCCTCCGGAATGAATTCCACATCTTTTGATGTTATCATATATTCCTATCTATTAGATTGTGTAATGGTCCTTAGATGTTAATATTATCATTAATTCATGTCATGACTCATGAACTTAGACTTTCATTAAAAAAATGTAATACCATATGTTCTTAGTGAGGTAGGATACATTAATTTCATCTTGATTAACAATGGATAAGTCAAGGAAGTATTTGTCCCTTCCATTTTTATGGAAGTTGATATCACAAACCTTTGATAGGAATAGAATCGTTTCCCTAAATTCCATGTCCATGGTGTAATAATGTGTTTATTTAAAATATTCAAAGAAATACATATCGATCATATAAGTCGGTGACATGGATATGCAACCTACTTGATGAGATATAGTGATAAAGGGATTATATTACACAAGGATCCTTCATATGTGGTTTTCATCATTGTGTAATTAAGTTCTTTCTCTTGATTTCCTTAACCCATTTCTATATAGTAGTATTGGACTTTATGCAAGCCCACTATATTCCAATAAGAAATAATCCTAAAGGGTCACACAAGTATTTCTGATGATATTGATTAAATTGTATTTGAATTTAATTAATTGAATACATATTATTCTCAAGACTAAGGGATAATTTTATTCACATTTTACTGAGAAAAAATATTTATTAATAAATTAAATATTTAAATTAAATATTTATTTAGTTTTTCAATAAATTTTAGAGGATTTTGAAAGGACCAAGACCATTTCCAGTGACAAATAGTAATTAAAAATTCGATTAAATAATATTTATTATTACTCAAGTTGGAGGGAACCAAAAATTATTATTATTATTATTATTATTATTATTATTATGTGGCATGGGGTTTATTAAAGATTATAATATTATTTTTATGGACAATATGCAGTTACAAAATATTTTAACATAAACCCTGGATCTATAAATAGATTATTATGTTTATTTTGTATAAAATCCAAAAAAACTTGAGAGTCATTGTGTTCAACAAAACTCTCTCTTGACTCCTCTTTTCTCTCTTCCTATCAAGAATGAGAAATGAAAGAGAGATCCCTTCAAGATTGAAGGATGATAAATCAACACGAATAATGCAATATAATTGACTCACTACACTAGTGCCTAGAGATTGATTGATGTTTCTTAGAGATCAAAGGAGTATGTGTGGATCACCGTTAGAGAGATTCTATCCTTGGATCTTCATGGAATAATGAAGGAGATATGAAAGGGAATTTTCAGATAATCAAAATGAACATCAAAGAAATAATTCTTAGATCAGGTATTCATTTCTTCTGATATTAAATAAATTAATTATAAATTTAACATGAAAAATAAAGTCTCATGGTTTTGGTCCACTCAATATTAAAATAAATTTTAATATATATCCCACCACCACACACTTCTACATTACCTGGAGCCACCAAGTAATATCATAGCGATCAATTTTAAATTTATAATTATTTATTTGATTGTTAATCCATATTCAATCATGGTTGAATTTTCATTTCATATTATTAATTCTTTAATCTGTTTTGAATTAAAATTTTATTGACATATTAACCCTTTTTTTCAGTGTTTCATTTTCTTAAAGGTATAAGAACAAAATAATAATTACTATATATTCCATCAAGAACTCCAAAAAAAATTCCAATAAGGTAGGGTTACATGGCGTGTATCTAGACTACATGTCATGTACCCTAGTAAGCTTCCCCTAGTCAAGCTGTAGAATACATATCACACCATGTATTTATTTCACACATTGTACACTACATTTTTACCAGCCAACCTATTACATGGTATGTCGAATGACATGGCATGTATACAGCATACACACCATGTAGTTTCCATGGGTTAGTGGCATAAATCATGCAATACATTTGGTCATTTTACATGGTCAAACCATGTGAGACTCACAAAGTGGATTATTTATAATATAAATGAAATGTAAGAAGTGTACACTTCATATAGTTCATCATTTCACTCTTCCAAAATACATGCCAATCCATTTAGTGAGAGCAGCAAACATGTGGCATAAGGGATACACGGCTTATAACTAGCTAGTACATGTTGTTTAATCTCATCAAGATACATTTCAAAGACCCAAGAAAAATATCTTGGGAACACAATAAGTGGATACAAATCATATATCTAGAATGTATATGTTGTGTTGTCTGGCTGAGTCAACATGCTGAAGCCCCAAGCGTGTAACCCAGGTAGGCGGTGACCGAGGTACACAGTATATAGCTGGATAGTATATTCCATGTTTTCTTCTAATTACTATTAGAATTTAATTACATTAAATTGAGAATTATAGCCTGAAGACCTTATTTCCTTTATTATCACTTTAAGTGTTGGAAAATTTTATAAGTTTTTAAATAATAGTATATGCTCAATTAATTTAGTGTAATAAATTTGAAATTGTTGGTTCTGATGTTTATTTTCTATTAATGAATTTATGATGGTTATCTCTAAAAGGACTCAAATGGTCATGAAGCTAAAATGGAACTAATTAATTAATTAATAAAAGTGTTTTTATATTAATAATAAATAATGAATAAGAAGTTAATGTTATCTGTTTACTTTTTTGTATACATTCCATGCATGACTGTTCACGAGCATGACCAAGGATTGTGTATGTGTTGGATGTTTTAATTAAATTTATTCGATGGGTTTTTTAATTATTTACTATTAAATTAAAATATAATGACCAATGTGTCATCTCTCCCTCCATTATTATATAGGACCTGCATATCCATGGTTATTTATATAATATCATTTAACCAATCCTTTGGTTCCCCTCACCTGTGTGTGATTTATAAATACATTTAATTAATGAAGTTCCCAAGGCACATGGAGTTGGTTCAAGACAAACCCATAATGATTCCAACCTAGAAGATACACAGGTGAATATATAGAATGTTGTAACTCATGCCATGACTGGTAATAGGAGTTATTTCCCCTAGGTCAATGGTTGATTTAATGTATGCTCATTAAATTAACCTTTAAATAAGATCATGATCAAATCATTTATTTATTTATTTATTTATTTATTTCTATCTATGCATTATTTATTTTATGGATCCAAGACCACGATAACATAAATGAATGAATTAATGTAAAAATATGGAATTTAAATAAATAGATTATGTGTAAATGTTTTATCCAACATAATTAATTAATTAAGTAACATCCTCTTAATATTAAAAAAACTTATAAAGGATAAAAAATATAAAATTTATGCATAATTAATTAAAATCCTTCAACCTGATATTAAGTAAGATGAAGAATTTCTTTACTTTATTGGTAATGAAACCAAAGAACTAAGTGTAGTACATGGCCAAATTCTGGACACTTACATTATCGAGGAGTTATCATAAGGGTTTTGGGTTAACTTAACTAAAATTGTATTGATTTTAACTGCCAAAGTCTATTCCATGCAAATTTGGAGGAAAGTGCTGAGGAAATCCATATCAGGATTTCAGGATAAGGGAATTCAATCAATGGATCAAGGAGCTACAAGCCCGTAGTTGGAAAGACCACATACCTAATTAATTTATTATGGTTTTCATGGAAAATGTTCTGATCATTACGAAAATTAATGAGGATCCATGATACTATAATTTCTTAGAAAATAAACATTCTGAGTTCAATGGTGAGGGCTATTGAGACTTGATAAAATAGTGGGAGATTTAATTAGTAAAATCAATTAATTTATTATTTCTCACATAATTTGTAATAAATAAAAGGTACTAATAATATATTCTTAATTGTATAATAAAATGTAATGATTTTCATCAACACTATCCATGTGATCAATATTGGATAATGATAACCTCATCACTTACAGTAACTTACAAGAGTGATTTATTCTCATTTGGGTTGTGCTACTCCATAAAAGGAAATATTACATGTTGGAATCCTCAATTCCTAATCCACCTTCCAAGGAGGTGAGTAATGAAGAGTTCCATATCTATGAAAAAAATTGATCGATGCAATCAGAGATCAACATTCTATGCTTTCATCTATGTCTAGTAAACTCATAAAGTCTCATGAAAAAATGGATGCATATAGAATGCTTTAGAACCTCCAAGGTTTATACCATAAGAGAGATAGATAATAATAGTTTGAGATTTAAAAAAGATCAATTTCAGAATAATCTTGTGGAGGGTGAGCTAGATGGGCCTCACATAGTTAATCTCATTTGATACATTGAGAAACTATAAGTTCTAAGTTTTAAAAACCCTGAAGAACTAGGAACCAATATCATTATTACATCACTCCCTCAGAGCTTCTCTATCTTTGTTCTAAATTTTAATATGAAAAACATTGATAATTATATCTCATATCTACTTACTATCCCTTTCCAAGTAGATAAGAATAAAAAGCACAAAAATTCTTATATCCATAAAGTGAAAAAATGGAAATGGAAAGATGATAACTCTAATTCCAAATCCTATTCATCCCCTTATAAGAAGAGGAATATTAAAGGAAAAGTAAGTGTATATGATTTTGTCAATTCTTCACCTAGAAAAAAGGGTCACTGGAAGAAAAACTACACCCATCCAAACAAGAAAGGGGAAGATTCAGGTTCATTTTTTATTGAGTTTAATTTATCTATTTCTATAAATAGGATATTAGATATAGCTTGTGGTGATAACATATGTATTCAAATATAATAACAATGTATACTCATAAATATTGATTGAATGGAGGTAGATCTAAAAGTATCCAATAGAGATAAACTTGATGTTGTAGCTATTGATGACTACCACCTCATGTTTCCAATCGAAATGATATTGGTGTTGAAGGGTTGTTATTATATGTCATCCATTACCAAAAACATTCTTTATAAATCCATACTTAATACGAATGGATTTATTTTAAAATTTGAGAAAAAGTTTTGTTTATTTTATAAAAATAGTATTTTTATGGTAAGGAACATTTAATAATGGTTTGTATGTGTTGGATTATATGAACCAACTAATAGAAATTGATAATGAAGTTACTTTTCATGACGCATACTACACCCAACTTTGTAATCACTAGAATGGTCATGTAAACAAAAAAAATCTTGACTAAATTACATCAAGATGGATATTTATATTCTTTTGAACGGAAACCACTTGGTTTATGTTATGAATGTTTATAAGGAAAATTACCAAAACCATGTTTTGTGGGAATGGTGAAAGGGATAAATCTCTTCTTTAATTAGTTCATACCGATGTACGAATACCATTTTATGTTGGACCATAGATTGGTTACTCATACTTCGTAAGAATTATTGATGATTTTAGTATATAAGGATATGTCTACTTAATGAGGTATTAGTCAAATTATTTTTATAAATTTAAGGAATACAAGAATGAAATTGAGAACCATCTTGGTAAAATAATTTAAGAAACCCTACTAAGACAGTGGTAGAAAATATCTTAATTAAGAATTCATTGGTTGTTTATGGGAGTTTGGGATACAATATCAATTCACTCCTCCTTATACACCTTAGTGGAATGGTGTAAGAGAAAGAAGAAACTACACCTTGTTGGACATGGTAAGATCAATGATGAGTCATGTGAGTCTCCCATTATCCTTTTGGGGATACGCATTATAAACACAAGAATATGTACTAAATTGAGTGCTAACTAAAGTGATAGATGGTATACCATATCAATTATGGAATGGAAAGAAACCTATGTAGTATTAATTATATGTGTGTGATTATAAAGTGTTTGTTAATCCCTCTTCAGCTAACAATCTTTCACCTCAAGGCACAAAGTGTATCTTTATAGGATATTCTATAGAAACAAATGGATATTACCTATACAATCCTTCAGAAAAAAAGGTTGTGGTTTATAGATGACATGAATTTCATAAGAAGGATGTTATCTCTAAAAGAGATAGTAGGAGTGAGATAAACTTTGATGAAGTCCAGGCTCAAGATACACAAGAGTTGGAACATGAAAAAATTCCACAAAGCCTCATGGAATAATAAGTTGTTCCAGAGACACAAGTACTGTGTATAAGTACTATATATGTTAGAGAACTAGAACGATGTGGTTTTTTAGTCACCAAAGATAGTGAATCATTATTAGTCAGTAACAATGATCCTCTAATCTATAAGAAAGATGAAAGTGGTAGAGATTATTCCAAGTGGAAAGAAGCCATGAATTTTTAGATGGATTCCATATACCAAAACCATGTCTGTATTTTGGTAGATCCTCTAGTGGAGGTAAAGTCCATTAGTTTTAAATGGGTTTTAAAGAAAAAACTAGGCTTGGAAGGATAAGTTAGTACCTATATGGTATGAATGGTTACAAAATGGTTTAAATAATGTATATTCTTTGACTATGATGAAACCTTTTCATCAGTTTCAACGCTAAAATTCATCATAATTATACTTGACATTGTGACTTACCATAACAATTTTATTTGGAAAATTGATGTCAAAACAACCTTACTTAATGGGAACCTTCAAGAATATGTCTATATGACACAATCTAAAAGTTTTTGTGACTCCAAAGGATTCAAACAAGATATAAAAATTGGAAAAATCCATTTATCAATTAAATCAAGAATCTAGGTCATGGAACATTCATTTTGATGAATCCATAATGGAATTTGGTTTCATAAAGAATGAGTGTGATCCTTATGTCTACAAATGGTTTAGTGGGAGTGAAGTTTTTTTCTTAATAGTATATATTTATGAAATATTATGCATTAGAAACAAAATACAAGTCTTATGGTCTGTGCTGGTCAGAGTGGATACTCAAGAGGGGGGTGAATTGAGTTCCAATAAAAATTTCTGTTAAAAATATTTCTCTTAAAATCCCCCAATTTAAAAACAAAGTTAAACTATAGTGAATCTATACAGAGTGTAAATGTTCAATCAGTTTTTCAAAGATTGATTAGGTCTCAGTTGACTTAATCTTAAGATTAAATTAACTTTTGAAACTAACTTACTGGTTTACAATAAGTATAAACACTTGCTAATTTAACTATCAAAGTAGCTTTAAAATAGTTTTGTATTTCAAAGTAATAGCAGTGGAATATAAAATAAATATATAGTATACTTATAGACTTAAAATAAAAGCACAGCAAAGTTAAACAAGTGGTTCTGTCTCAAGACGAGACTTAGTCCTCTCAACAATTTATATAAATTGATCCAAACCCTGGATCAGGGGTAAAAAATAGTACAATACTATCTAGGTCCAAAGACCTCTACCATAGTTCTTTGTGGAAAAAAAACAACAGCACACAGGCTATTCAGGTCTTACTTGAGCTCTACCACTATTCACAGTGGGAAACAAAATAGTTATAGAGTTTGAGTGAGGATTTACGAATCCTCCAGTTTAGCAAAGGAGACAGTGTTTGTGTGAAATAAACAGGGTACACACACTGATCGAAATGTAAAGATAGAATCACTAAGATAAGTATGATTGAGTTTAGAAATGCTTTAGTGGTTAGCAGTGCAGCTTTGGACTTATTTGATTTGTCTGATAAGCTTCTGAGTCCTTCTTTGGTTTCTTGTTCAGAAAACAGAGTGTCGTTTGCTTCCTCGATTTCAGGTTCAACTTAGCAGCCTGAGTGCATGAAAAGTTTGTTGTAGTTCTTCACTCAAGATGTAGCTTGTGTTCTCTTCTGGAATAAGTTTCTTCATGTATGTCCAAGATTCCTGGATTATTGATGTTTACTAGTGAAAAATGCTCCACATTCGAATGTTGTTCAGCTCTTGGATCTTTCTCCCTTCGTGTTTTTTCTTAGTGCTTTCAAGGAGTGTATCTTTTACGATCTTTTTCTATCCCTTTATAGCTTTCAGCTTCGGCAGAAAAGAATAATTACTTTTTGCATGGGTACTAGGTACGGTTTCTGGTTGGTCAATTAGCAGCTCGTGTTGGTAAGAGTGTACGGTAGACTTTGTGTAGAAGGTCCTTCCATCGGTATCTATTTAATCTTGCATCGGTAGCTCATATATCGGTGACTTTAGTTCCATTCGTATCTCTTGTTATCGGTATCTCTTGATCCATCGGTAGTTGTTGCTCCATCAGTAGCTCTTTGCATCAGTAGCTGTTTGCACATGTTGGTAGACATACACTATCAGAATAATTCTATCGGTAGATCGATATATCGGTGACTATCTGTGAACTGGTTCTATTGGTAGACTTATGTCTATCGGTAGCTCTGGTGTGTCGGTTCATATCAGTCGCGCCTGTGTATCATTAAGCTGGTTGGTAGCTCGCAGTGTTCTGTCGGTATACTGAATCTATCGGTAGACTTGCTTACCGGTGGACTTATTCATGTCGTTAGACTTTAGTGTATCGGTGACTCTGTCTATCGGTAGACTAAGTCTATCGGTAGACTGAGTGTCGGTAGCTCTAGCTAAACGCAGACCAGTGACTTAATACTTATATGTTTTATGCAAAACATATCCGAATGGGTTAGAATTACTTCAGAACTTATATAAACATGGATAAACCAAGATTAAACTATCTCATGGATTATTTTAATATTATTATCAACTTGAGCACAGATTGAAAGAATTAATATATAGAAAAACATTATATTGAGATTATCAAAGTATATGAAAGCATAATTGGGATTATCAAAACAGGTGAGGTCAACAATCTCCCCCTTTTTGATAATCAAAACTTATGATATTATTATTTAAAAAAGTGTATTAGAGGATATATAATTAAACTCAATATTCTTAGAGAAAACAGTATGTTATAAAACATATTTTATCAGAGATAGAATTAAATGTATCATAGATAAAAGGAAAAATAATGATATCAGAGGTAAAATTTAGTGGTATCAGAGAACTAAATTAAATGATATCATAAGTAAAGTTTAGTGGAATCCGAGAGTTAGAGAAAATGATATCAGAGGATGAAATGTAGCAGTATCAGAGGAGTAAATCATGATATCTTTTACATAGATAAAATTTCTCCCCCTTTCATTAATATCTCTCCCCCTGGGTGAATATGTCTTCCTCTTTGATACTTAGAGAGTATTTATCCCCCATTGTAAAAGCTTTAAAATATTTCTCCCCCTTTGTGATAATCAAAAAGTGGGAAACCAAAGAGAAGGGGAATAAAAAAAATAAAAAAATGAAAAAAGAGATGAAAAAACAGTTTCATTTCATGTTCCAGATGAGTTACAAAGAAATAAACAAAATACATAGGATTCCTATCAAAAAATACAGCCACTTGATCAATCCACATCCCCAATGTGAGATTTTTCCTTGGGATCATAAGAGGATTCAAGTGGTGAGGATACTGGTGAAGGCTTAGGAATTCCGGAAATGACCATAGGAGGCTGAGCAACTGACACTGCCCCTAGACTGTATTGAGTAGTCCTTTGTGTGATCATAGGTGTGAGGCTTCAAATTGCTTGGGTAGGAGTCATCTGAATTGGATAAGCAGTAGAGGCAGAGGCAGGAAAAGAAGGAGGGACAATTACTAGCCTAGCATCAACATACATAAAAGGAAGCAACAGATTTCTGAAATCCATAATTATTCCTCCCCCTCTCTCCATAGCAGATATGAAGTCATCCTTGTTCTCCATAAACTTGTCCAATTCTGGAGTCAATTCTCTGATCTTGCTAACTTGCTCTCTGAAGGCTTGATTGACGGGAGTCAGTTTCATATTCTCAATCAGAAGCTTGAAATGACTGGTCATTTGGGTCTTTGTGTAAATTTTGGAGAAATAGGAGTCCAACTTTTCTTTCAATTCTTTTGGATAGGCAGAGGCTTCTCTCATGTAGTCTTGGACTATCTTCACAATTTATCTGGCTGAATCTCTGGTAGAAAGAACAACTCTTCTCAGCTCAGATGATTCCATAGAGCCACTAGTTGAGGCAGAACCAAGCTCCTCTTTCATCATAGCTTGAATTTGATTCAAATCCACTGAAGGTTTAGATGCAAGAGGACCAACAGAGAAAGATATAGTCTCTTTGAAGCTTTTGGTCAATCCACTGATAATATTTTGAACTTGGGAATCCTGGATTGTAATATGATCTTTCATAGAATATTTGAAGCCTTCAAATACTGAAACCATCTGGCTTACAACACTCTTCAAATAAGCTAAGTCCTTATCTGCTTGGGATTTGGAGCTCATGTAAGAGTCTAAAGAAATAACCAATTTCTTTAAAGATTTAAGATCTGCTTCAAGTCTAGAAACTTGAGCCTGGCATTATTTAACTTCTTCAACTATTTCTCCCATAAAGGTTGATAAATTACAACCTAAAGAGAGTTCAAATGATCTTTCCAACATACTCATTTCTTCAAAAAAACTTTGCTTCATCTCAGCAACTGAGGCATTAAAAGATTCTTTCAGCTCATCCTTCATGGATTCTAGATCAGCCCTTGTGATCATATCAGTAGGTGCAACTGTAGTGGGTACTCTTTCAGAAGCTAAACTAACCACTGAGTCAGTCATGATCGATTGAACTAAAGAGACCAGAGAAACTTCCATCTTATTTACCTCTTCCACAAAACTATCCTTAAGCTTTTTCTTCATCTTATCCAGGTCATGCATTATGACCACATCTTTAGGCAATAACTCAGAATCGACATCATAAGTAATCTTAGGTCTATTGAAATATGCCTCATTATCTAAATCAGGATAGTCTAAACCACAAACAACAAAACCAGGGTCTTCTTCCCAATCCTTAATTCTAGCAGCTACTGTAACACTTCCAAGCTTGGTTTGATGTTCCCCCTCAACTGGTGCATCCTCAATTAGGATAATAGTAGTCTCAGCAAAATTCTCAACAGCATTATCAGCAGGTCTTTCATCCTGAGGAGAATATTCCACTATCATTTCCATCACTTCAGCAGCAGGAGGGTCTTCCAAAGTAGAAAAGGGTATGTCAATTTCATTTGATTCCTCAGTAGGTACTAAAGATTGTCCAATCACTGGACTCATGATCAAATCAGCTGACAGAGATGCTTCACTTTCATGAACATCTTCTTCATTCTCTACAGCAGCCACTTCAACAGCCTCTAAAGAAGCTTCTTCCTTATCTGATTTATGATGATCTAGATTTTTAGGAGTTGGACTAGGAGGTAAGTCAAGATCTCCTCCTTCATCAGCAGAGGACTCTTCCTCTTCGGAATCATCACTGTATTCTGGATCTTCTTCATCAGGTCCCAGACCTGGATACCTCACATCCTTTGGTCTTGAAGGATGATCCACAAGATTGAATTTGTCATATACCTTCTGGTCATCATTGACCCATTCTCCTCTCCAAGTATTCCAATTGATTTTCATGTACTTACAAACTGTAGTTGTGATACAGAAATTATTCTTCACTACCACTGTCTCATCTTGAGACTCAGCAACCCCTTTTACCTTGATCATCACAAAGATCAACTTAGCAAAGAATAGGGCATTTGTCTTTGATTTCGGCCTTGTCATATCTTCCATTTGGATCATCAGCAATCTGTATAAATTAACCTTTACACAATGTCTTAAGAGGTGCAGGAGATAGATATACTGATATCTAAAATTGGAAAAGTCTCCTCTCCTCCGTATCAAGACATGTTGAACAAATTTAAACAGCAATCTGTTCTCTCCATCCATTTCTGCAGCAACTACTTGTCTTTCAATTCTATCACCAGTCAGCTCTTCCAAAGCAGTCTCATAGTCGAAAATGTCACTTGTAGGTGGCATGGATCTCGAGACATATCCATATACTCCTTCATGTAGAACTTTCAAGCACTCATCCAATTCGACAGATGAAAATGACATCTCCTTTCCATTCACAAAATAGGTTACTCGATTTTCATTCTCTGATTTCTCAAAGGTTACAAAATCGTAAAATTGTTTCAATAATTTTGGAAAGTAGGGACCATTGTTGTTCAAAAAACACTCTACCCATTTTTGATCTTCAAGAACATCGAGCACTAAGGATTTTCTAGGCAGCAACCATTCTAAACACATCTCCTTTTCAATCACAATAACTCGATTTTTCAGATGAGTATTCACTGGTCGTCTCCCCGACCTAGTTCTAGCAACACTACCACTGCCACTTGCTTCTTGCTCGGTCCTCTGCTTATTTGTTTTTGGCTCAACAGAGCCATCTCTGACGGTAGGAATTTTGGTTTTTTCCATCGCTGATCCGAAGGATTTAGGGTTCTCTAAGGATTCGGGAGCTAAGGTTTGAGGGTTAAGGTTCGAGGCTCAGTGGATTTAAAAGTAGCTCATAATTTAGTTTTATCATTTAGGAATCATAAAATAAATAAACAAAATGAAATAAAGTAAAAACGATTCAGATTCTGGCTACAGACATAAGTTTTGAAACAGCGCACACATCGGTGAGAATTTCTATCAGTGAGGGTTACATCGGTGAGAATTTTACATCGGTGAGAATTTCACATCGGTGAGAATTTTACATCGGTGAGAATTACACATCGGTGAGAATTTTACATCGGTGAGAATTACACATCGGTGAGAATTTCACATTGGTGAGAATTTCACATCGGTGAGAATTAGCTACCGATCAAGGTTAAACATACCTAACTCATGTCTAATGTAGCTTAACCTATCTGAACTCAATGTTTTAGTGAATATGTCAGCTAATTGATGTTCAGTGCCTATAAACTCAAGAATTATATCACCCTTTTGGTAATGATCTCTCAAGAAATGGTGCCTTACATCAATGTGTTTGGTCCTAGAGTAAGACACGGGGTTCTTTGAGATATTTATTATAGTAGTGTTGTCACAAATGATTGAAACGTTCTTAAAGTCATATCCATAGTCCAAAAGAGTGTGTTTCATCCACATAATTTGTGCATAGCAACTACCAGCAGCTATATACTCTACTTCGGCAGTGGATAATGCTATAGAATTCTGCTTTTTACTACACCAAGATACTAAGGATTTTCCCAATAAGTGACATGTTCTAGAAGTTCTTTTTCTATCTAACTTGCAACCAAAAAAATCAGCATCTGAATAACTCATTAACTCAAAGGGTTGTCCTTTTGGGTAAAACAAACCAAAGTTTACAGTATGTTTAAGATACTTAAAAATTATTTTAACAGCAAGTAGATGAGATTCTTTTGGATTAGCTTGAAATCTTGCACACATACATACACTAAAAATAATATCTGGTCGACTAGAAGTAAGATTAAGTAAGCTTCCAATCATACCTCTGTAATTGGTTTGATCCACTAGTTTCCCAGTTTCATCTGCATCCCATTTACAGACTGTACTCATAGGAGTTTCACTTTCCTTAATACTATCCAAACCAAAACGTTTTAATAGATCCTTTGTATATTTACTTTGATTCAAAATAATACCATCTTTATTTTGGAAAACTTGAAATCCAAGAAAATATTTAAGTTCTCCCATTAAACTCATTTCAAACTCATTTTGCATACATTTTGAAAAATCAGTACATAAAGAGTGTTTGGAAGATCCAAAAATAATATAATCAACATATATTTGTACTATTAAAACATATTTAGAAATTCTTTTAATAAAAAGAGTTGGATCGGAAATCCCTTTAGTAAAACTTTTTGAAATAATAAAATTACTAAGTCTATCATACCA
Source organism: Viscum album (assembly GCA_963277665.1). Lineage (NCBI taxonomy): Eukaryota > Viridiplantae > Streptophyta > Magnoliopsida > Santalales > Viscaceae > Viscum > Viscum album. The sequence continues at coordinate 35,954,726 of OY728127.1, read as the reverse complement.
AGCTCTTGGAGCTTGTTTTAAACCATATAAAGATTTAGAAAGTTTAAAAACTTGATTTGGAAAATGAGGATTAGTAAATCCATGTGGTTGTTCAACAAAAACATCTTCAACAATAAAACCATTTAGAAAAACACTTTTGGCATCCATTTGATATGACTTGAAATTCAGATGAGCAGTATATGTTAGTAAGATCCTAATGGATTCTAATCTGGCTATAGGTGAAAAGGTTTCCTCCTAGTCTATACCTTCTTCTTGAATATATCCTTGTGCAACTAGCCTAGATTTGTTTCTAACTATGTTTCCAGACTCATCAACTTTGTTTCTAAAAACCCATTTAGTGCCTATTGTTAAAGTGTCCTTATGTCTGTCACCTAATTCTCAGACTTTGTTTCTTTCAAATTTATTTAACTCTTCTTGCATAGACATTACCCAAAATTCATCATTGATAGAATCATTGAAATTTTTAGGTTCTAGCTGTGAAAGAAAGGCTTGATGTTCAACCTGATTTCTTAGAGAAGCTCTAGTCTGTGTCTCTCTATCAAGATTACCAACGACAGCATCCAAAGGATGATTCTTTAGAATCCTTGTTTATCTAGTAAAGGTAGGACTAGAAATTTTAGGTTCATCTATAGGATCGGGTTCCATAGTAACAGATTATATAATATTTCCAGAACTGGATGTTTTTACAGCAGGTTCTTTAGATTTATCATTAAGGTCCAGAACACTCAAATCTTCCTCAAGATTTTCTAGAGAGGTTTTAGGCTCATGTGGATCAGTTTCATCAAACTTGATGTGAACTGATTCTTCCACTCATTTGGTTCTCTTATTAAAGACTCTATAGGCCTTTCTAGTTAAAGAATAACCAAGAAAAATTCATTCATCACTCTTAGAAGAAAACTTGTCTAGATTATCCTTTGTATTAAGAATAAAAAATTTGCAGTAAAAGACTCTAAAGTAACTAACTTTAGGTTTTCTATTATTCCACAACTCATATGGGGTATTCTTAAGAACTGTTCTAATTAAGACTATTAATAGTATAACAAGTTGTATTCACAGCTTCATCCCAAAAGTAAATAGGCAGGTCATATTCATTAAACATGGTTCTAGCTATTTCTTGAAGGGTTTTATTCTTTCTTTCTACCAAACCATTCTGCTGAGGTGTTCTAGGAGCAGAAAAGTTGTGACTATATCCATTGTGTGAGCAATAAGATTCAAACTCTTGATTTTCAAACTCGCGGCCATGATCACTTCTCAATGTTTTAATCTTAAGTCCACTAAGATTTTCTACAGATTTGGAGTATTTAACAAAGTAAGAACAAGCTTCACTTTTGTGAGCTAATAAGTATACCCAAGTATATCTAGAAAAGTCATCTACTAGAACATAGACATAGTGCTTCCCATTTAAACTAGAAAATCTTGAAGGTCCAAACAAGTCCATGTGAACCAACTCGAGAGGTTGAGAAGTTGAAACTTATTTCTTTGATTTAGAAGAAACTTTATGTTGCTTTCCCTTTTGACAGGGATTACAAACTTTGTCATTTGGGAATTCAAGCTTAGGTAGGTCTCTAACTAAGTTCTTCCTAGTTAGTTTTCTAAGTGAATAGATGTTTCAGTGTCCTAGTCTTCTTTGACAAAGCCAATATTCTCTATGAAAATCATTTAAACAAGTAAAATTTTGCTTAGCTAAAGAATTTAAATCAACTGCATAAACATTTTTATTTCTTAAGGCAGAAAATACTAAAGCATTTTTAGAATTAAATACATTGCAAGAATCATTTTCAAATATCACATTAAATCCATCATCACATAATTGAGAAATACTTAACAGGTTATACTTAAGTTCATCAACAAATAAAACATTAGAAATTAAAACTGAATTAGTGTTACCAATCTGGCATAGGCCAATGATTTTTCCTTTATAATTATCACCAAAGGTGACATGGCCTCCATCAACCTTTATTAAACTTTTGAAACATGAATAATCTCCAGACATATGTCTTGAACATCCACTGTCCAAGTACCATACCTTCTTGTGAGAACTCTTTAAGCATGTTTCCTACAAAACAGATTTAGATAGGAAATGATTTTGGTACCCAGATCTTATTGGGTCCAGAAAGGTTAGTAATCAAAGCTTTAGGTACCCATATTTGTCTTATAGGTTTCATATAATTTATAGAATCAATAGATTTTGAAAGATAAACTTTATTTGATCTATAACAATATGAATAACTGGTTGATGCATAGGGATTTCCAGAACCTGAACTAGTAGTATTCTGTCCAGATTTAGGAATAAATTTATTCTTAAAACCTGGCTCTGTCCAGGTTTGTAGCCTATTCCAATAGTGTATTTTGGTGCCACTTTCTTTCCTAGAATTTGAGTTAGTGTATCCTTTCCATTTGTAAACTTCTCTAAGTCTTTTCTAAGTTTCTCATTTTACATTTTCAGTTCTTTATTTTCATTTAACAGTTGAGAATTCTTTTATTTTTCGATAGTAAGTTCGGTTTTAACAGTAGTAGTGAGAGCATGTTGTTTCTTTAATGATTTGTATTTATCTTTAAGTTCATTGCATGTCTCTTCTAGCATATTACAGTATTCAAATAGGTCATCTTTATACATATTTTCATCATTATCTAAGTCAGTATTATTTCCAGAATAATAATCATTTAGTATAGGGGAAACAGGTACCTCAGAGGTATTGGTCATAAAGCACATATTGGCATGATTCTTCTCAGAATCAGAAACTTCAGATTCACTTGTGTTGTATTCAGAAGCACTCCAGGCTGCTTTCATAGATTTCTTGTACTTCTTGTCCTTATAATCATATTTCTTTTTGACTTTTAATTTTCGACAATCAGCCTTGATGTGTCCATTCCTTTTACACTCATAGAAGACAACTTCATCACTTCTATCTGGCGTTTTCCAGTCCTTCTTCCAATGTCCCTTATTGTCATACTTTCCTTTATAGTTAGATTTTCTGAAAAAAAATCTTCTTCCTATAAAACTTCTTGAATCTCCTAGCTATTTGAGCCATCTCAGCATCACTATCTGAATCAGAGTCTTCACTGGTTGAACTCTCAGTAGGTATTTTCATTTTCTCCTTGTCTTTACTCTTAGAGTCAGTAGACTTAAAAGTTATGTATTTTCTCTTAGGTTCATCATCTTCCTCCTTATTCACCTTGAGTTCTTCCTCATACATCATTAATTTACTAATAACCTCTTTTACAGGTAGTGCTCCAATGTCACATGACTCTATGATTGAAACAAATGTGCCTCTCCATCGGTCTGGTAGACAGCTCAATATCCTCATAATTTGTTCCTTAGCTGGAATAGATTTTCCAAGTGAACTCATTGTATTGACTATCTCATTAAACCTGAGATACATATCATAAATAGGTTCATGAGTATTCATTTTAAAATTGTCATATTTAATAGTATAAGTATTCAAACACATTTCTTTGACATTGGTTGTTCCTTCATGAGAAACACCCAAAGTATCCCATATTTCATAAGCAGTTTTGAAAGCAGAAATTCTATTAAACTCTTCATCTACTAAAGAACATTACAGGGCATTCATGGCTTTACAGTTATTATTGTAAGCAGTCTTTGTAGTTTCATCCCATGTTGTTCTTTCAGTTTCTAGAATTTTATATTGAGATTCTATAGCAGTCCAAATATCAAAACCCATGCTTTTTAAAGGAATTTTCATTTTCAGTTTCCACTGGGCATAGTTGGTGCCATTGAAGAAAGGTGGACGGTTAGTAGCAGCACCCTCTAGTCTATTATCCATAGGTAGATTTTAGAAAACAGTTTTAAAGAGGTAAAATTTAGAACTAATAGAAATTTAAGATCTTTAAAGATGTAACTAAAATCACCGTTGAAAAACAAAGTATTTCAAAAACCCTTAAACAAAAATAAACCTATGATACAAAATGTTGGTCGGAGTGGATACTCAAGAGGGGGTGAATTGAGTTCAAATAAAAATTTCTGTTAAAAATATTTCTTCTAAAATCCCCCAATTTAAAAACAAAGTTAAACTGTAGTGAATCTATACAGAGTGTAAATGTTCAATCAGTTTCTCAAAGATTGATTAGGTCTCAGTTGACTTAATCTGAAGATTAAATTAACTTTTGAAACTAACTTACTAGTTTACAATAAGTATAAACATTTTCTAATTTAACTATCAAATTAGCTTTAAAATAGTTTTGTATTTCAAAGTAATAGCAACGGAATATGAAATAAATATATAGTATACTTATAGACTTAAAATAAAATCACAGCAAAGTTAACCAAGAGGTTCAGAATCAAGCCGAGACTTAGTACTCTCAACAATTTATATAAATTGATCCACACCCTGAATCAGGGGTAAACAACAGTACAATATTTTCCAGGTCCAAAGACCTCTACCACAGTTCTTTGTGGGAAAAACAAACAATATAACACAGGCTGTTCATGTCTTACTCGACCTCTACCACTATCCACAGTGGGAAACAAAAGAGTTATGGAGTTTGAGTGAGTATTTATGAATCCTCCAGTTTAGAAAAGGAGACAGTGTGTGTGTAAAATACACAGGGTACACACATTGCTTGAAATGTAAAGATATAATCACTAAGATAAGTATGATTGATTTTTGGAAATGCTTTAGTGATTAGCAGTGCAGCTTTGGACTCGTTTGATTTGTATGATAAGCTTCTGAGTCCTTCTCTGGTTTCTTGTTCAGAAAATAGAGTGTCGTTTTCTTCCTTGATTTCAAGTTCAACTTAGCAGCCTAAGTGCATGAAAAGTTTGTTGTAGTTCTTCACTCAAGATGCAGCTTGTGTTCTCTTCTGGAATAAGTTTCTTCATGTATGTCCAGGATTCCTGGAGTATGGATGTTGACTAGTGAAAAATTCTCCACATTTGAATGTTGTTCAGCTCTTAGCTCTTTCTCCCTTCATGTTTCTTCTTAGTTCTTTCAAGGAGTGTATCTTGCACGATCTTTTTCTATCCCTTTATAGCTTTCATCTTCGGCAGAAAAGAATAATTACTTTTTGCATGGGTATTAGGTACGGTTCCTAGTTGGTCAATTAGTATCTCGTGTTGGTAAGAGTGTACGGAAGACTTTGTGTAGCATGTCCTTACATTAATAGCTCTTTAATATTGCATCGGTAGCTCATATACCAGTGACTTTAGTTCCATCGGTAGCTCTTGTTATCGGTAGCTCTTGATCCATCGGTAGTTGTTGCTCCATCAATAGCTCTTTGCATCAGTAGATGTTTTCACGTGTTGGTAGACTTACATTATCAGCAGAATTCTATCAGTAGCTCAATATATCGGTGACTATCTGTGAACTGGTTCTATCGGTAGACTTCTGTCTATCGGTAGCTCTGGTGTGTCGGTTCATATCAGTCGTGTCTGTGTATCATTAGGCTGGTCGGTAGCTCATAGTGTTCTGTCGATAGACTGAATCTGTCGGTAGACTTGCTTACTAGTGGAATTATGCATATCGGTAGACTTTAGTGTATCGGTGACTCTGTCTATCAGTAGACTAAGTCTATCGGTAGACTGAGTATTGGTAGCTCTAGAAAAACGCCGACCAATGACTTAATACTTATCTGTTTTATGCAAAACATATCTGAATGGGTTAGAATTACTTCAGAACTTATATAAACATGGATAAACAAAGATTAAACTATCTCAGGGATTATTTTAATATTATTATCAACTTGATCACAAATTGAAAGAATTAATATATAGAAAAATATTAAATTGAGATTATCAAAGTATATGAAAGCATAATTGGGATTATCAAAACAGGTGAGGTCAACAGTCTGTTAAGGAATAGTTGAATAAATTATTCTCTATGAAGGACTTGGTTGAGGCTTCATATATTCTTGGGATCAATATCCATCATGATAGATCCAATATATTTCTCATCCTAAGTCAATGAACATACATTGACAAGATACTGAAAATATTCAGTATGGAACAATCCAATGGGGGATTGTTTCTAGCATCACATGGCATTCACCTTTCCAAGAAAATGTGTCCTCATACACATAAGTAAAGAAATATAATGGAATGGATTACATATGAATTAGTGATTGGGTCAGCCATGTATGTTATATTGTGTACTAGTCTATATGTCTCAGATACACTAAGTGTGATATAAAGATATCAAGATAACCCAGGTGACCGCCATTGGATGGTTGTCAAGACTATCCTTAAGTATCAGAGATATACAAAGGATATGTTCCTAATTTATGGAGGAGATGAGTAACTATTCATCATAGGATATGAAGATTCTAGTTTAAAAACTAAACAAGATAATATGAAGTTACAAATAGGATACATATTTACTTTTAATGGAGGTATTGTGAGCTGGAAGAGCTAAAAGAAGGATGTGGTCATAGATTCTATTACAGATTCTGAGTATATTGTAACTTGTGAGATAGATAAATAAGCATTATGTATGTGAAAATTTATCCAAGAGATTTATGTGGTACCTAGCTATAAATATCCTATCACACTCTACTGTAATAATATTGCATCAGTGATTCTTATAAAAGATCCAAGGTAACATCATCAAATGAAGAACATAATTTGAAAGTATCATCTCTAGAGAGATCTTTCTCAATGAGGTGATGTTTTTAGTAATGATATTTCCATATAAGACAGCATGGAGGACCCCTTAACTAATTAGATTACTCTGTAGAAACATGATTATCATGTGAGATCTAGAAGAATAAAAGTCATATATAGTTGGCTCTAGTCCAAGTGGGATTTTGTTGGATTCGATGTCCTAGGACCAACTATTTGTAATTTTATTTCATTTATATTTGATGTATTGAATATTAATAAAACTTATTATTATATATTTTACATTATTCTTTATGACTATAATGTAATAATGTCTTAGAGTATACATTACATTGATATGGTCATAGTAGTTCCCCGCTATGATGAGAACCATGAAGTGTTATTAAGATATTCTTAAATATAATTTTACAGTTAGATAATATACTATGATGGGACACATAGTATATAGAATATCAGGTGTGAGTACTCATAAGCAAATGAGTCTTCTTCTCAAGAAGTTCTCACATGGCAATCTCTAATATTAGAGATTATGAGAACAAACCCACCTATAGGAATTCTGCTTTTTTGGTGTCATTAGATATCCTTATATGTGAGCATGTGAAATTGTTTCAAGACTTTATTATTAATATTAATTCATATCATGACTCACACACATATATTTTATTATTAAAACCATGATGTCATATTTTCACAGTGAGGTGGGGTATGTTGATTGTGTCATGATTGACATTTCATTAATAGATAAGTTAAGGATTTTCCCTTATATATTTATAGAAGCTACTATCTTAAACCCCTTATTTAAATAGAATTACCACCATAAATTCCATAGACATGGTGTAATAATATTTTTATTTCAAATATTTAAAATAAAAACTTATCGAACATATAGGTTGGTACACATATGTGCATCCTTCTTGATGATATATTATGATAAATAGATTACAATACATAGTGATCATTCCTATGTGGTTTTCATTATTTAGACATTAAGTTATTTTTCTTGGTTGGATTGACCCATTACTAGACATTAATCTTGGACTTTCTGTAAGACCACTTAATTGCAATGAGAAAGAATCCTAGATGTTCACATACTAAGTGTTTCTGATGATCTTAATTAAATTCTATTTGAATTTAATTAATTGAATAAATATTATTCTCAAGACTAGGGGGTAATTTTATTCACTTTTTATTGATCACAAATATTTATTTATGATTAAAATATTTAAAATAAATATTTATTTTAGTGTTAAATAAATTCTAGAGGATTTTGAACAGACCAAGACCATCTTCGAGGAAAAATATTAATTAACAATACAGTTAAATAATATTTGTTATTATAAAATTTGTTGTAGGTCAAAAAATAATAATTTGAGTATTATTATGTTCAATGGGGTTTATTAAATATTATAATATTATTTAAGGTCTATAATTTAATTAAATAATATTTTAACATAAACCCTAGATCTAAAAATATATGGTTATTTATATTGTGTATAACATCCAAAAAATAGAAAATTGAGAATCATTGCACTCAATTAAACTATCTCTATACTCCTCTTTCTATATTACTATCAAGAATGAGAAATTCTAGAGATTTAACTTCAATATCAAAGGATGATCAATCAACATGAATAATTCAAGAAAATTTACTCATCGCACTAGAACTCAGAGATTGATTGGATTTTCTCGGAGATCAAAGGAGCGTGTGTGTATCACCACTGGAGGGATTCTATCCTTAGATCCTCACAGCACAACAAATGTGATCTGAAATGGTATTTTAGGATGATTTAAGTCTTTATCAAAGAAATAATTCTCAAATTAGATATTCATTGTTTAGGATATTAAATAAATTAATTATAAATTTGACATATAAGATCCTCACTCGAGGTTTTGGGAAACTCAATATTGAAATAAATTTTAATATATTGTTCACCACCACACACTTCCATAGTGCTTGAAATCCAAAAAAAAATAACATAGTAAATGATTGAAAAGTTCATGATAATCTAGTAACTTATTTGTATGGATCGTAGTAGGTTGAAAAGTTATGTGGATAACTGGAGGAAATATCTTTCTTTCGAGGTTAATGATCATGTTTTTTTTAAAGTATCTCTATGGAAATGTGTTATGAATTTTGGTAAAAAGGAGAATCTAAGTCCATAGTTAATTTGACTATATGAAATCCTAGATAAAGTTGAATTATTTTCTTATAAAGTAACCTTTCCTATAAGTTTATCCTAGGTACAAATTTTTTTTCATGTTTCGACGTTAAGAAATTTTGTGTCAAATTCATTTCATTTTTTGATCCCTTGGGTAGTTCAGTTAGAATATAACCTTTATTTTGAGGAATATCCTATTAATATTCTTGACCATATAGATAAAGTATTTTAGGATAAGTTAATTTATCAGGTTAAGGATTTGTGGAGAAACCGTATTGTTGAAGAAATAACATGGGAATCTGAAAATGATATGAGGGAAAGATATCCCCACCTGTTTAATAAGTGAATAAAATTGAAAAGACACAATTTCAATAAGGGGGGAATAAGGTAAAAAATATCTAATGAAATAATAAATTATTAATTATTTAGATATTAAATATTTATATTCACTATAAAAATGTTATGTAATTTTTCAGTTAAAAGGAAAATGCTTTATTTCTTACCAAATTGGATTTTGAGGCATTGTATGGTTTTATTAAAAAGATTGGTTTCCAAATAATAGAATTTTAATTTGAAAAAATGAATTTTAATTTTTTATTAATCATTTTAAAATTATCTTAGGATGAATTTTTTATAAATTTTTAAAGATATTTATTTTTCAATAAATAGTGAAAAATACGTATTTTTATTAAAATTTTTATTTTCCTTTCAAGTATTTAAAAATTCAAATTATATTTTGAATTAGTTTTAAATTTTCATTATTTAGTTTTCATTAAAAAAATACAATTATATAATTTTTAATTAATTTTAAAATTTAATTTAATATAAACACATTTTTATACTTAAAAACACATTTTTCTGAAAAACTGTTTTTTTTTGTGTTTTTTTAGTTTATTTTAAATTAAATTTTTTAAACTATATATTTTTAATCTTAAAACAATATATTCCATATTTTTAATCATGATTTTAAATTTTTTTAAATATGTCCCTTTCATTTTTTGTCAATATGAATAGTAACTTTAGTAATTTTGTTACCTCAATAAAGGGTAAATCGAGTAATTAAAGTTAAAAAAATGATAAGGACTTTAAGAAAAACCTAACACTTGCCTAAATTTTATTTGATGAGTATGTCTCATCCATAATAATAAAAAGGTCAAATATATGGGCTTTTCTATTTTTATGTTATTATGACTTTTATAATATTTTATGTAAAGAAAATTTAAAAAGGTCACACTCTTGTTTTTAATAACTATAATATTTTTAAAATAGAGATAACCTGGGGATATGTTCAGTTATAAATATTTTATTGAAATTAAAATTATTTATCTTAGTCATGTTAATTTATTTTTAGTTTTTATTAAATAAATAATTACCTTAAATTCTTACACAATGTTGAAGAGATGATTTTTCAATCAATGGAAAATAAAATAAATGATATTAAAAATATTAAAAATGGTATAATTTGAAGAAAATAATGTGGAATGTAAATTTTATATATAAAAATATTATTTTAGGGATGTATTAAAATATTTTATTTTATTTTTATTTCTTTTATTGATGTTATAAAATTCAATGTAAACGAATAGTTCTAAAATTAACATTATTGGTAATTTATGAAAAAAAATATTTTATTAAATGGTATAAAATTATTAAAAAGACTATATTCATATAAGTGATTATTATATGGTTTAAAATATAAAAAAATGGTCTATTTATGATCCATTTTTTTATTTATGTAAACTATCTTGACTCTCAAGGAGTAAAAAACATTGTTACCAATGTAAGTATGAAAAGGGTTAATGGGGGAGGTTAAAACAAAAAGGTAAGTGTAATAATGTGATATAAAATTGTATAATTTTTATTATATGAGATATTTAGACTTATAATCATCTTATATTAAAATAGTATCAATTTTTATCCATTTGTAAATCAAAATTAATTTATATTAAATTAATATTTTAATAAATTCCAAGAGTTCTCCTCCCCTCTCTTATAAAAGGACACATCTTCTTCTAATTTTTTTTACACATAAAAATCATTTTTCTTCATCCAATACCTATCAAAATGCATTCCTTACATATCTATACATGTTTTATAGGCCTTATATAGTGTTATATACCAATCTTATAGGTATTAAGGTGTTAAGATAATGAGATTTTTCAAATAAGAGGTATATTTTTTAATTGCATCTTTTAGTTTAATTTATTATTACACTTAAAATATTATTCAGAAATTATAAAATAATAAAACCTATATTTATCATATACTGATATGTTATTATGTGAATTTTATAAATAGTAACACCCCATTTTTTATTTTGAGTTATGAACCATTTAATTTTCATTTTTACTCTTATAAATGTTCTTAAGAGTTTAAGGAAGGGTTAAGGAGCATTCGCAACATGTTCGGATCTCGAATATCTAAATTCTAGAGAAGTTGTTTAAGGCGCATAGTTGAAGAATAGTTGTTAGTAACCATGTGGATCAACCATTCTACCTATGTATAAGGGATAATGGTTTGAAAACCCATGTGACGGAGGCTAGATGGTCATGCAAAAAACTGCATAAGTTTTTCAGAGGTCACATGCACTAGTTATGCATGGTTTAGAAAATCATACTTCTATATTGAACATTTAGTGCCACTTAGGCAGTAACCTCATATGGTTGGAGCATGGTTTTTCCAAACTGTGCGGTATAGTGGAGCGAGGGGTACCCATGGATAGTGATTATTGCATGGAGGATGCACAGTTTGGCCGACCATGTAGCCAAACTGTGTAACCTCTTATAGTAGGGTGGATTTAAAATTTGTATCTTACAACCATATAAATTAACCCCTATTTTTCCTCCTACTATAAACATGCAGTGTGTCATCCTTCTTTGAGATATCCATGGCCTTCCAACCCAGTATTTAAGTTTTCTCCCTCATCTAACATCTAAATCGAGTCCCATCTGTCGCGTTGGATTCCTCTTAGTAAGAGATTTGATATGTTACCTTCTTTTATTAGTTTACCTTTTTATATTCAGCATTGATTTGATTTGAGATAATATTATCTATTTTCAGGGTATTTTTCTATTCTTCCATTTTCTTTTGATTTAGGCTAATCTAAGGACCGAAAAATGGCAAGTGTTCCTCTACCACCATAAGGTAAGTGGTCTATGACTTCTACCTTAAGTATCATTGACTTATAATTGTCTCCATTATATCATGCACTGGTTTCACATGCACTTTTCCCCAAAAATAAATTTAACTTAAATTAGTTGTTTAATTTTGAATGTAAATTCCTTATTTTACCCTCTTATTATTGTTGGAGGTCAAGGACCTCAACTTGAGCCACCCCTTTGGGTGTTCCATGCATTTTCTAAGGTTCTCACTTACATTTTATTAACCAAAACACCCATTGGTGTGTTTAGTTCGACTTCCTCATGTAATTTGATCAATTTAAATGGTTTAATTGACACTTATGATTGGGAAATCATGTTTATCTTGTCTCTCATTAATTTTAAATAAAATGATCAGTGATGCGACCCCATATATATCCCTTTTTCATTTTTTAATGAAAAGGTACAGAATTGAATTATATAAATTGAATTAATTTTCATTGTTATCTCATGGAATTGGTTATGTCATTAAACATAGGGTGTATATTTCCACTATAAAACTTTTCCTATTATAGTAGTAGTTATATTTTATCCAGCCTTGGATTCCCAAGGTAATTCCTTAAGCACTCAGAGGACGCCACCCTGATTCATTGGGCCAGTTTACAAGGAAGATACCCACCTTAGAATTTGGTCAATGTATTTTTTATATGTGAATTACTTGGTGTAGTACTAATGATTAACCATACTCTTTTTTGGATATTTATAATGCCTCATATGAACTCCTTGTATTTAGCTGACGTCCTCAGACATGAGGTTCCTTGGATACATCCCTTGGAGCCCATTCATGCTTATCCAAGGATTTAGTGTGGACATGTTCTATAGACTCAGTTAGAAACTTTTACAGTGGGATTCCTTGGGGTCACCCCTTGTATTATACTCATATCCCTTAGCTAGGATGTATGGTTATGTTTTGTGAGCTAGCTCAACCTTATAAGGTCAAGGATTCCTTGATTCCTCTTTGATCCTGTATTACTATTAGTATGACTTGGATTCCCTATTTTCACCGTGTGTCCTATTTTATGATTAATTGAATTGGTATACTTTGGTTATACATTTTATACCCTAACCTATTGTAGGTCCCTTATTCAGATATTACTGACATGAGCTAAAGTGGGTATGGTCATTCAGTAATCCCATGAGGAGTCTGATCCCACGTGATTATTATTTCAAACATATTATTCCACTACCTATTCTATAGTTTCACACTTAGTTTTTTTATATTCAGTGACTGTATTTGAATAAAAATTATTGGTGGTGGCCTAATGAGTATATCTCACACCCTTTTTAATCCAATATTTGGTACCAATATAGACTTCATGGATGTAGGTAGGGACAAGGGTAATCACCTGATCTTTAGTGCTGGTTTTTTTAGCATGGGAGAGTGGGATTGAGCCTTGGCTAATGATGCTCTTAGAGATAGCCCTTTTGGTCTTTTTTTTCTTTTTTTATTACATTTATGTATGTACACCTTTAATTTTTATATATTTATGACTTACTCATCATTTTTTATATGGTGTACCTTTGGGATTGATGTATTATTAATGCTTGGATTATTTACATTCATTTTCATGTTTTTTATTGTTATGATTCTGATATTTATTCATTTATTAAACCATTGTGATACTATGATCATGAGGTTATAGTATCCCCCCATCATACCATCATGGAACCTTACTTCAAGTTGGTATCCTCTGGCTTATGGGAAGGCACGCTTGAGGCTATGTGACTGACTAGGTTTGATTACTTCTTAGTGAACTCAGTCAGGAACATTTCAAACTAGTATCATAGATTTATTTTCTTTTTATATTACTATTTTTGTTATTAAAAATGAGACTAAAATGTATTATAATTTGGAAATGATCCTATATATGGGATTAGATAACCCACATATGGGGGGGAATCCAAATTTCTTAGAATGAGAATTGTTGTTTTGGATTATGCCTATTACGGTTGTACTGATTTTACCATTGGGTGATGCACATGGATTATGGCTTGTATTATTGTGAAATTTATTTTTACCCATGGCATGGGAGGTAATGAGGTAGTGTCTCCTGCATTATTATAGGCATGTGACGATTTATACTTCATGAATTGTGTCATACCATGTTTACTTACCACATGCATTGTATGTTGTATGTTCCTTGTGCCTTCATAATTATATTTGAGACCATGCTAAAAAAATTTGTAGGTAAAATGTTTTCCGAATAATTAAACTTTATGCATCAACCTAAATTGTGTTTTCCCATATATATTGATGATGTTACCTTAATTTTATAATTATATAATGTTTGAGATTTGGACCATTGGTCACATGATTTGAAATGTTAGTTGGTTTCAATTACATGTATAGAAACTTCACTTTAAATAGTGTGTGTGCCTTTATAAATTAGGAGTGGTGGTCCATCTAATTGAACCATCATAAAATCTTGATTGTAGTTACATGTAGTACCATTTTCATTTTATAAATTATTGTACTTTATAACATGGGAATGATATATGCATCTAACTGGTATAGAATGGGTCATTCTCTACAAGCTGAAGCCCTGGAGATGCTCTCTGGTCTCCAACTTTCTAGGCAGAGGAACTTCACCCTTAGTGCAGTGGAAACCAACTCCCTCATTCTCTAAAACTCTCTATTATGTAATTTCCCCATCCCATGGTCCATATCCTACATCATTAGAAAATGTCTCAGTCTCTTGGATGCAAACACCGACATTCTCCATACGTGGCGATAGGGGAACAAGGTCGCCGACTTTCTTTCCTCATTGTCAATCCATGGGGTGAACACCCTTTGCTCTCCAGATATTGTGTTACTATTTCTAGAGGGGGAGAACCTGGTCAAAGGGGATTCTCTAGTTCTCCAGCAATTCAGACCTCCATAGTCCATCTTTTGCTTGTTTTTTTTATTTGGTTGTTTTCTTTTTGTGTTGTATGGTGTCTTTAAATAATAGATGATGATGATGATGGATACACAAGGACATATTTAAAAATTATTGAGTTCTATATTTAAATGTAAATGGTTGTTGTTAAATAGCTATTCCAATTTCAACTTAAAGGGTGTTTTCCACTATAACTTGAAATTGAAACATTATATACCAAAACCCCTAACATAAAATAGATAACTTGAACTAGACCTGACCTTAGTTATAGAAAATAGGTAGTATCTCTAGCAATTCATCTCAGCCTTATACGACTCCTAGACCTAGATTTACGAGTATGAATAGGGGTGTGACTCTTATATAGGAATGTTTTTACCTATACTATTCACATATTTTAAAATTCTATCATTGTTAAATATTATTTGAGGCATGTTCTTGGAATTTTTAGAGTTATTCCACCATTAATTCCTCATGTTGAGCATCGGAAAGTTGGTGATGACCATGTTTCTAAACTGGTGGGACCTAACCCACTAGTAGTTCTACCTATGGAACCTCCAGTTATTCCTTACATTGGGTATTGAAGCCCAGTTTCAAGAGAGTTTCATATGGTTTATACAAACTGTCCAAGGAGCCCCACAACCTACCCTTACTATGGAAGAGCTTATGCGACAGTTTTAATAGTATCATCCACCCAATTTTTTAGGGGATGGTGGTCTACAGGCTATTGAGACATGGCTAGAGGTTATGTTTTCTATCTTTGAGAACATGGAGATGCCTCCAGATAGAATTTTAAAGCTCCCTACTTATATGATTTTTGGTTCTTTTAATAATTTTTTAGAAGTTATTACTTAGGAAAACCGTCAGTGAGATATGGTATGGAGATATTTCTAGGATTTCTTCAATGACTATTTCTTTCTATAGATGCTAATAACTGACTAAGATAGGGAATTTTTGAATCTGGAGAAAGGATCCCAGTTAGTTATAGATTATTTATCTTTTTTTACTAAGCTTGATCATTTTTCACCTTTCTTCATAGTTGATGATCTTTAGAGAGTGAGACACTTTGAGGGTGGTCTCAGGTATTACATCAAGTATCTGGTAATTTTTTTCTGACAACTATCTCAGGAATTGTAAACCAAGCCCTTATCATTGAGTACAACATGAGGGAAGCCTATAGTACATGGCATGGAGGGTAAATTCCAAGGTAGGGTATTAGTTCATCCAGTGGTAGGAAATTTCATCTATAAGGTTCTCGATATATTAGTGGTATCCAGAGTATCTGTATTGGTATATCTATTATATGTCATCATTATGGGAGATATGGTCACGTAAGCCTCAGTGAAACTGAGACTAAGTTGAATGTCGATCCTATTGTAGAATGGGGAATATTCAGAGGTTTTTTTGGACCTTCCCATCTATTTTGAGTGGGAGAGGATCCTCAAAAGATCTAATTTCTAGGAAAGTATTAGTAGCTCCATATCATGCTAGATGTTGGACTACCTCTGGTTGTACAAGCCATGGAGGTCGACGCGGTTGAGGAGGCCACTAAGAATATACAATTCCAGCTAAGTGAACTTACTCTGAGTATTCAGGGTATAGCTCAGGATTGTGGATCAAGCCAGATATATAAAGTGCAAACTATACCTGAGGAGTAAGGTGTTGGGATTTCTACAGTATGAGGTACAATTTTAGTAGCCTCTACTTTAGTATCATCTCTTTTTAATATAGGTGATTCACATTCTTTTACCTCTATGTCTATCATGGAATGCCTTAGGATTGAGATTAAGTATTTTTATGGTGTGATGACACTTGATACTATATTGTGAATTCAACTAGAAAGTGTACACCAGTGCAAGGAATTACCCCTTGAGGTAGGTAGTTATTATTTCTTATGGGACCTCTTCATCCGCAAGATGATGGGTTTTGATATCATTCTCAGGATGGAATAGTTAGTCCCCTATCACACTTATGTGGAATTTTATCAACATATGGTATTTTTTACATCACCAAATGGATGTACCTATATTCACATGGGTTAATGGGATGTCCAAGAAAATAGAGTTGGACCAGAGCATCGTGGGTTAGGCAGTGTGAGAGCCTGGATCGCTAGGCTGTATATGGATGATCAAGGGACATTTACGGCTGATTTCCCTCTATATTTGATCATTTAAGGGATGTTTTTCATGACTATTTTTTAGAAATACCACTTCATAGAGGAGTATATTTTACTATTGATTTAGTGTCAGGCGCAACACTGGTATTCATTCTTCATTATAGGATGGTTGTTACTGAGTTTCAGGAGCTCAAGAGGTAGTTATAAGACTTGGAAGCTAAGGTTTTTATATTACTTAGTATTTCACCTTTGGTTTCACCAATCCATTTTTTCAAGGAGGGTGGTATGATCAGTATTTACATGGATTATCATTGATTAAACCAGCTTATGGTTAAGAACCGATATCCACTACCTCACATATAAAAACATCTTTTATTACCTCTGAGGAGTGAGGGTTGTCTCCAATAGAGATTTGAGGTTTGGATACCATTAGGTGTGATTTTTTCCTTTATAAATACCTAGTATAGTGTTTTTTAGTAGGTATTATCCTAATAATTAATTTTTATGTCATTATTTTTCATGAACGCACCAAAATTTTTCATGGATTTGATTAATTGAGTTTTCCACCCATATCTAGATTAATTTGTTATTATCTTCATAGATGATATATTCGGGTATTCTCACACTGAACATGACCATGTAAAATATCTTGAGATCATGTATAATACACTAAGAGAGAACTAGATATTTTCTAATCTTAATAAATGCCACTTTTGGATTGATAAGGTTTACTTATTGGGTCACATTATTTCAGAAGCAGGAGTATCTATAGAACCAGATAAGGTTAGAGTTATAGTTACCTGAGAGTATCCCAAGAATGTATTTGACATATGGAGTTTCTTGGGGCTGGATAGATATTAAAGGTTCTTTGTTAAATACTTTTCACATCTAGAAGAACTTCTTATAGACCTGACTAAGAAGGGTGTGAAATTCATATGGTATGAATCCTCTGAGAAAGTCTTTCAAGATCTAAAAGATAGAATGACTTCAGCAATGATCATGATTCATCCAAATCTATATAGAAGATATACATTTTATTGTGATACATCAGGTATAGGTCTAAGAGAAATTCAAATGAAGAAATATCGATTCATGTTGTATGATCCTCGTTAGTTAAAGATACATGAGAGAAATTACCCAATAAAAAATCTTGTGCTATCAAATGTGGTCCATGCATTGCATTTTTAGAGGCATTATTTGCTTAGAGAGAGTTTTTTGGTGTTTACATACCAAAAGAGCCTCAAGTACATCTTCACATAGCATGACTTGAATATCATAAATATAAGGGGGAATGAATAACTACATTACTATGCTTTTTTTCTTGCCTATACGTCTAGGAAAGGTAATGTTGTAGAGGATTCTATGATCCATTGGGATTAGACACATGAATTTTAGGAGTCCAGTAGTGAGTGATATTTAATGACCCTATTTTTTGAGATACACTTATAGAATCATGAGAATCATGGGTATCTTATCCTTATAGCTTTAGAAGTGACCGATTCACTTATGGAGAGAGTATATATGAGGAAATTATTGGATCTCATGAGCCTAACCTAAGGGAGAGTGTTTTAGCTGAGGACCCACTACAAGGATGGATCATTAATGTGGATGAGATATTTCATGTACATGGATGTGTCTGGGTTCATACAGATATTTTGGAGGAATTAATAAGATATTCTAAAGCTTCTACTTGGGTGGTATACCCTAGGATTATAAAGATGTTTCGTGATCTATGTCTCCAATACTAGTGTCCATGTATGAAAATGGAGATAGCTATCTTTGTTACTTGATGTCCCACCTATCAATAGGTGAAGTTAGAACATCAGTAACTAGCTGGGCTTCTAAAACCATTTTCCATTCTTGAGTGGAAATGGGATGACGTCACCATAGAATTTGTGACTATATAATTGTTACCCACTCAAGGTAATGATGTAGTATGGGTAATCATATATGGGATCATGAAGGTCTCTCACTTTTTATTTATCAAAGATACTTATTCTATGGATTAGCTTGGTACACACCATTTCTGATAGATTATATTACTTCATAGAGTCATATGAACTATTATATATGATAGGGATTCTCATTTTACTTATCATTTATAGAAAGGGTTTCATAGGTCATTATGTACATAAGTAATTTTGAGTACAATATACCAACATCAGAATGATAGGCAGTGTGAGTGGATAATATATGTGTTATAGGACACTCTTGGAGCATGCATCCTTGCTTTTGAAGGTTTTTGAGAAAAACATATAACCCTAGAGGATCTTTTCTAAAATAATATTTTTTAGGTGATGATACATATAGATCGTTATAAAGACTTATATGTTATGCCATGTCAATCACTTCTATGCTAGTTAAAGGAAGGGGGTGTGGAACTTCATGGACCTCGTCTCATTCAGTAGACTTCAGTGCAGGGTTTAGCTGATCAGAAAGTGAATTTCTACAACTCAGTCTAGATAGATGTTCTATGTTGAACTTCATTGATGACATCTAGATTTTGAGGTTGGGGATCGATTCTTCTTGTGATCATTGACTAAACTAGCAAATCGAAATTTGAGGCAGGAAGGTAAGATATTGCCCTAGTTCATTGGATATTTTTAGGTTTTAAAGAGGGTAATCCTAGTTTCTTATCATATATCACTCTCTGAGAGATACAAATTTATACATGATATGTTTTACATTTCTCAGTTATGTCACTACTATTCATAAATATCTCATTTTTTCCATCCTGATGAGGTTGATTTAGAGGTATATATGTCCTTTTAGGAGCATCCAATTTTCATCATTGACCAGACCATGAAGGCTCTATGGTGAAGGTCAGTTCCTTTAGTATTGGTTTTATGGTAGTACATCTGTGTGTAGAACAAGACCTGGGACCTAGAGGTCGATGTACATTCCTAATGTCCTAATATTTTCTTAGATGTTGTTATACTACCCTCAGAAGGGAAACTCAGGGATGGGCTGTATTAAGTGGGGGAGGATATATAACACCGTTGTTTTTCTTTTGTTGTAAAACCGATTAATTTTCAGTTTTAATATTTATTTTTAATATTATAAATGTACCTAAGAGTTTAATTAAGGTTTCAAGAGCATATGGGGCTTATTCATAGCTTCGTGCTCTGAATTTTGGAGAAGTGTTATGAGGTGCATGGTTGTTTAATGGTTAGAAGTAACCATGTATCTCAACCATGTGGCCCATATATAAAGGTGAATAGTCTGAAAAACTATGTGAGGGAGCTTGTATGGCCATGAGTAAAACCGAAGACCTATTGTAGAGGTCACCCACATGGGATATGAACGTTTTGGAAAACTGTTCGCCTAACCCACACCCTTAGTTCCACTTAGGAAGTGACCCCACATGGTTGGACCATGGTTTGTAAAAATAGTGTGGTACAGTCATGAGAGGGGTGCCCATGGATAGTTATTATCACATGTTTGGAACACAGTTTGTCCAAACTGTTTGATCGCTTAAATTAGGGTGAATTTACTATTTTTCCCTTACACCCTTATAACTTAACCCTTGTTTTTTATCCTCCTCCCAATGTGCAATGCCTTATCCTACTTTGATAGCTCTATGAAACTACAACCTAGGATTTTAGGTGTCTTCCTTGTTCAACATCTGAATCAAGTTCCATCTATCACATTGGATTCCTCTTGGTAATATATTTGATCCATTACCTCCTTTTCTTTATTTATCTTTCTATCTTTGGAACTATTTTTGTGTGAGCTAATATTCCCAATTTTTAGGGTATTTTTATACTCTTATTTTATCTTTTTATTCATACCATGACACAGGACGATATTAGACTAGTGTTGCTCTACCTCCATAATGTAGGTGGTTTATGACTTCTCCCTCAAGTCTTGTCAATTTATAATTGTCGCCATTGTTCCGCGCACTAGTTTCACTCACGCTTTTCCCCTAAAATTATTTTTTCTTAAATTATTTGTTTAATTTGGATTTTTAACACCCTATTAGACCCTCTTATTATCATTGGAGGTCAAGGACCTCAATTTGAGCCACCCCTTTGGGTGTTCCAAACATATTCCTAAATTCCAACTTACATTTTATTAACCAAAACACCCATTAGTTTTTTTGGTTTGATTTTATCATGTTATTTAATCAATTTAAATGGATTAATTGAAACTTATTATAGGGGAATCATTTTTATCTTGATTATTATTAATTTTAAATCAAATGATCAATGGTATGACCCATTTTGTATCCCTTTTTCATTGTTGAATGAAAAGGTAAAGGCTTAAATTATATAAAGTGAATGAAATTGCATGGTTATATCCTAGACTTTGTTATTTCATTAAGCATAAGGTTAAAATTTCTACTACAAATTTTTTTTTCTATTATAGGAGTGGTCAAACATGATCCATCCTTAGATTCCGGAGGGAATTCCTTGAGCACTCAAAGGACACCACCTCAATTAATTATGCCGGTTTTCAAGGGAGATGCCCACCATGGAATTTGTTAAATGTATTATTTACATTTTAATGCCTCAATGTAGTACCAACGATTCACCTGACACTTTTCTAAATATTTAAAATGCCTCAAATACACTCCTTAGATTTAGCTGATATCCTTGGGTAGGAGGCTCATTGGATACTTCCCTTGGGCCCCAGTCATTCTTAACCTAGGATTTACTATTAACATGCTCCATAGACTCAATTATAAACTTTTATAGTGGAATTACTTTGGTGAACCACTATTATTACACTTATACCCCTTACCTAGGCTGTAAGGTTTATGAGTTGTGAGCTGGCCCGACCTTCTTAAGGTCAAGGATTCCTTGATTCATCTTGGATCTTACATTACTATTAGTATGAATTTGATTCCATAGTTTAAACTTGGGTCATATTTTATGATTACCTATACTGGTACACTTTGGTTATACATGCTATACCCTAACCTCTCACTGGTCTCTTATTCATATATTATTGACTTGAGCCAAAACGTGTATGGTTGGTCGAGCAACCCATGAGGAGTCTGGTCTCGACACGATTATTATTTCAAACATGTTATTATACTTCCTATTATATATCTTCACATTGCTTCATTTATATTCATGTAATGTATTTGTGTTGATTTCATTGGTGTTGGCCTACTAGGTATATCTCACGCCCTATTTGGGACACCATTTGGTACCCAGATAGACTTCATGGATACTGGTAGGGACAAGGACAAGTGACTAGTCTTGGATGCTTGATTGTTTATAGGATGGAAACATGGAAGAATGGGACTAAGACTTGGTTCGTGATTCTATTAGAGATATTACTTTTAGTATTTTTTTTCTTTTTGATTACATGTATGTATGTATGTTTTCCTTTTGTATAGATCCATGACATACTCATCATTTTGTATATGGTTCCACTTTTGGCTTGATGTATTATTTTTTTATGGATGATTTACAATCATTTATCAGTTTCCCATTATTATTCTTCCTCTATTTATTCATTTAGTATATCACTGTGTTACTCTAGTCATGAGGGTATAGTCTCCCCATCGTACCATTATGGACCCTCACTGTTAGTTGGAAGACTCTGGCATATAGAGAGGTGCACTTGAGGAAATTTGACCAACTGGGTTTGGTTACATATGATCAAAGAAATTATATGATGCTACATAACATATATCCATATCCTCTTCCACTAAATGGGAAATGAAACCATCACTCATGTGTACAATATACTACTACCTCACAAACTAATGTAATTCATTTTCGATCACCATATCTCATGGTTGGATTGTAATGATTTAATTAATGTTTATATATGATATTCATTAAATATATATCATTTAATATCTTACCTTTACATTCACTAAATAATGATAACATCGTTCATACGTACGAGTGGACTACCACATCCATGAAGAGATGTGATTTTTTTCATCACCACATCACATGGATGATATATATAAGTGTTTTTAAACACATAAAATGGTATTTATGATATAATTATAACCCTAGAAATATAAAATGATACCTACCTTTTTTCCATAATGATTGTTGAAAAATGGAAGTGTTACTCATGCATACGTACAACCCACTGTCTCTGTGGTTGTAACGTAGTTCATTTTTCATAACCATATTTCATAATTGGTTTTAAAATAATAATTTATGTATGAAAATGATAATTATTTCATTATAATTATTTTTTTTATGATTTAAAAATAACCACTTTGACCATATTCAACCTACCAAATTCATTTTTTACACATGAGACAAATATCATCAAAACCTCTGATGTGAACTTAATTGATTAAGTAATTGTATATAAAATGTTAGTAAGTAAAATAAAATGAATAATAAGCTTAATAAAGGTTATAAACTAATAAATTAATTAATATAATTTTATTATTTAGGAGGATAAGGAATGAATTTTATGAGTTGGGCTCAAGGTAAGGGACTTTCTTTTAAAAATTATTTCTCAAAGTTTCCCTTAAAACTCAATTTTTGTTCCATGAATATATTTTCAAAATTACTTTATATATATATTTATATGGTAAAAATAATTATAAATTGCATTTTATGTGTCTTTTTACTTTCTTTCAATGGTTTTCAAAACAAATATTTTTGTGGAATGTTTTCATGTTATTTATGAAAAGAAGATATGAATGTTCTATTTTAACGCATACGATGACAACAAATGTCCCACTTATATAACCATTATTTTATTTTTGGATTCCTATAAAAGATTTTATTTTTTCTTAAAATAAAAAATATCTCTCCCTCTGTTCTAGTTAGTTTCAGAAAAAATATAATGTAATTTCTATTTTAATATCTAGAAATGTTTTCTTTTGGGTGAAAAAAATATTTTTATGAGTATAATGTTGTAAATATCAGAATTTTATGTTTTGTAATTATGTTATGGTTTTTGGGAATTGTTATAATTATGGTTAGTTTTATAATAAACCAATTATGGGTGGTTACATTATTAACCAAGTATGATTGGTTTCGTTATAAATTAGGATGGGTGTGTCTCTGATATCCCTCCAATGCATTTAGTATAGAAGTCAACTGTATGGTTTTTCCATTTATAAGAGTGATTATAAGAGTGATACGAAAATGATGTACCAAGTATACTATATTTTTATCTATTATTTCTATGGGTTTTTATAGAAATATTAATATTTTCAAGGTAAGATAATGATCTAATGTTAAAAGGAAAGTATATTCCACTTTTTAAGGGTGAAAAGTATAAGTTTGTGAAAAAGATATTATGAGTAATTAATGATTTCAAAGAAATATTTATGAGTTTTATTTTCCCTTTAATATTTGTTATGAAATGTTTTATAATAATATTTGGGTGGATAAAGTAATTTTATGGGTAAGAAAATGTTTATTTTGAGCCTAAAGTTTATTTTGAAAAAAAGAAAAAAATTATAAGTATTTGTGGACTCATGGTTTCTTTATTTATTTTTATGTCCCTTACTGAGATTTTTGTTCTCATACCAAATTTTAAATTATTTTTCATTGGTTTTTAATGATAAATAGGGACAAGGATAAGGTCAAGATGAAAATTATAAATATGTTTTAGGAAAATAATACAAGTTTCCTTTTTAATGTTTTGTATTATGGGAAAAATAGATACTGAATAGAAGTTTAAAATTTATAATAAATGGGTTTGTTATGTAAGAGTTATAACGTAACTCTATAAAATAATAAAACTAAAAGATATTTTGGAATATAAGAAATATAATTCTAGTTTAAATTCACAAGAATATGTAATTTTTTAGGTTGTTCCTTACATTAAAATGTTATTTAGCTCAAGAATGTATATATTTATGTTTAGTGTATTTGGATAATGTGAGTATGATATATAATCGAACAATGAAAAATGACGATTATCAATATGATAAAATTAATCCAAATTTTTAATCACTTCCAAAACAAGGGGAATTATTAGATTATATACATTAGGTTCATTGATACTTGAAGAGAGTATATGGAATATCACACGGTTGTGTTTTTTCTATTTCTACATCAATTAAGTAATTTCAACATGTATATGTTATCTCACCATATGTAATTATACATCATCATTCCAACTAGGTTAAATACCCTGAGAGGGGGGTGAATCAGGGTATGCTAGGTTAAAACTATTTCCCCTTCATATCTTATTTCATTGTTAAAAAAATTCTCTTCTCTGTCTTTCCCACAGCAATGTATTAACAAAAAATAAATCATGCAAGAGACAAGGTAATTTTACTTGTTTCACCCTCACTGGGACACATCCAAGGAGCATGTAACAAAAATGTGTTGATGTACCAAATCCACTAAAAGTGAATTGTTGTTTACAATGTTTGGAGGGGACTCACTTTCCCTCCTAGTTTACAACCAATCAAAATTTAAAATCTCATTTCTCTCTCAACTAAATTGTGCTCACTTCTTCTTTATAATATCCTCCTTTTATTTCTTGAATCAATATGATTTACACCTCATTTAGTGTATCATTAAGTTACAATTTCATCCACTTGATGAATACCCCTTTACCATATTACTACTAGGAAACAATAATCTTTCGTGCAACCTTTGAGTGCCTTGTGCACAACTTTATCAATTTATTTGCAACATTCACCTTTTTTACGAAAAACCAACTTGCGCACAACTTTTATGTTTTTCACACAAACCTCTTATTACACGCAAATCTCTTATCATGTGAAAATCCATTTTATCACAATTATTATGTGATTTAGATCCCTTATTTTCTTTAAGGGATGATCTTCTTAAATGAGGTGGGTAGATGTCTATTTATAAGCCTGGCCAAACCTGTACATAAGATTTTCTTGGAGCACATAAAACTATATTTTATGTTGCATTGGGTACATAAACCTATTTTGTGTCATTCACTTTATCTTTATTTCTTGGGTGCGTGAAAATTTCCTTTCATGCAAAAACCAATATTTCATGTGATTATTTCCTTTTCCATATTTTTTTGTACTGATCCTGGAACTCCACTTGCGTACAAAAATCAAAAATTCATTCACTCTTGTGCAAAATATCCATTATCAAAAACACCTTTCTTCATTCTCCATATTTTAGACCCAAGAATTTGGAAAACATTATAAAACGATTCCACCTTATATACGATCTTTTTGTATAGGCTCTAGAGTATCAATTCCTTTTTATTGGATATTTTTCAAAATAACTTGTCAATAATCTCTTTGGAACTTTCCAACTGGTCATGGAAACTTGTTTTATGAACAAACACAATCAACCCGAAACACTGCAATATTACCTTGAATGATTTCTTCCCAACATATATATATATTAAACATTTACTAACCTTTTATATAAGGAATATAAACAAATTATAATTATAATTCATCATTTATTACCTTTTAAAAGGAGAGATAATTTTCATAGAAAATATTTTCTTTCTTGGTTAACATTGAAGGTACATCCATTACTTTTATAAAATAAATTATAAATATTCATTCTTAATTTTAATATATATATATATATATATATAGTATTGAGTTTTCCAATTGATGTTTTCAGTCAAGAAATAATAGAATTGTATTTTGGTCCCAATATTTTGGTTTGTGAATGTAAATCACCAGTGATCAATGGCTAAATGTTTTCTAACTAGTCGAGAAGTGAACATGAGTAAAAAAACAAGATGGTGTTATGATAAATGAAATGATAGACTATTATTAAAATGCACTAGACATTAGACCTCATTATGAAAAAATTTCTTATTATAGATTTGTTGAGAAAATAATAATATTGGATTATTACTCCCATGGTAAATTCACTATGATAAAACACAAATGGTTTGATTCAATGACATGACAAGGAACATTTATTAGTGACTTTGGATTTAGAGTTATTGATATAAGTCACTTTCTATCTACCGATGAGCCATATATTTTGACATCAATGATGAAACATTTTTTATGTTAAATTACCTATAAAACCTGAATTTAGTGTCCTTACTAAAGTGATCCCAATACATATTTTTGATGATGGTGGGGGGAATTTTGAACCATCTCAACTCCCATTGGTCTTGAACAAAATATTACATATAATGGCTCATATAATTCAATTTTTAGAGTTTATTGTGAACCTAAAGTAGTGTTGGGTAATTTATATTAGAAATTGCATGTGGTCTCAACACTCCATTTTATTTAAAATATTTTTCTTCAGTAAATTCAGGCCAAATTATTAATATATAAACAGTGAAATCATGTGTATTTTAATTATTTTTGGATATTTTTGTTATCTTTCCAAAACAATAAGAAAAACACAATTTCAATGGTTATAACTATAAATATAATTAACAACATGAAGTAAACTAATCATGAAAACTTAAATTTTGAAATAAGAGTTGTAGTGGGTTCGGGTTAAATTTTTAATATCTAAATGGTAATATTATGTAACACCCTAAGTTTTAGGACCCATTTTAATTCCTTAAACTATATGTTTATCATTATTAAAAAAATCTATTAATTATAAATATAATAACCCATACTCTAATAGCCCAGAGATGGAGGTTATATTACTACATTGGTATAGAATACAAGGGATCACATAACACGGAATTTAATAGTTTAGTAGTCATGGAACACTATATATATACATGACTAACACATTAAATTCGAAAACATAAAATAAAACTTAAATTATTAGTGAAAATTTTATTATTACTTCTATCATATTCATGAAAAAATTTTAAGTTCTCTCTAGGATTTCCTAGGGGAAGGAAAGCTGTATAAAGGGGAGATATCAGATGCCCAGTAAGGGGTAGCATATTGAAAAATATATCACATAGTTATAAGGAATGATAAATATATTAGAATTAAACTATAATAAAATATGACCTGAAAATATTAACATGTGAATGGAATATACCAAAATAAATATAAATAATCACATGTACAATAATAACTAACTTCATTGTGGTGGAATGCATTATTCTGTACAACTTAATATTACCATCAAGGCCTCATGTCAAGAAATCATATATAAAAGGTAATTCATATGCTAAATACCCAAGATAGTGTATCTCATGAGACCTATTGATTCATATAGGAGATGTATAATTTATTTCCCACCGATCACTAAGTAATTCCAATGCATTCATTATATTAAAGTAATTAATAATCAATTCACAACCATCAAGCCTTAATAATCAATTGATATTAAATTAACAAGTATACATATTGTTAATAATTACCCGGTTAATAAATGTAATAATCTTAGGGTAAACATCCTTAAATTTTTAAAGTATACATATCATATATAATAGTTGATATACAATTAAGACAATAATGGAAATGATATAGTATAAATCTATAAAATTAAGGTACATATACAAGAAAGAGAAAAATAATGTCAATAGAGGGATGGAGAATGATAGAGATAACAAATTAAAAATCAATGTATTCATATCCTTCATTAAGGTTCATAAAGAATCATGTGAAGTTTTAAAATCATATCTCTTAAGAGTGTCAAAACATGTGTGTATTTAGGCCCACTAGTTGTGCACATAATGAAGATTGAGTTAATACATGAACAACATTTTTTAGGGTTGTTACCCCTTGCTTCTTCTATGCCAGGGCCTATATCCACTTTTTAATATCTAGATAAGAAAATAATTACTATGAAACCACTATTATTTACTTTACCAAAATTTTAGTATGTTCTCCTATATTTAGATTTATACTTGGTTTTTCTCTAATATTTGATAATTTCAATGGTTTATGATGGTAGTATAATGAGTGGGAATAAGAAATATCTCATTATAAATATATCTAATGGATTATAAAACCATGTATTTAAAAGAATAGTAATATATGAAAAAGAAATGTAAAAGATATTATAACAAAATTATTATAATTTAAAAAGAAAATATGGGGATTGAAAATTCTTTTTTTTATTTTATTTTTAAAATTGAGAAAATCCAAAAAAAATGGGAAAAGATTTTACTTTGTAAAAACATGATAATAAGAAGGGTAATATTTATAATTAAGAACTTTAATAATGGTAAGAAAAGGTGTTTAAGTGGAGAATGTTAAAAATGATCATAACTCATTAAAAGGTAATTGAATTAATAATTCTCTTACCTCGATTCCCAAGTCACCTCGTATGTGAATCTAACTTCTTTAATAAAAAAATTAAGTTTATTAAATACTTTCTTCAGAATATTTTCATATATATTTCATTTATTAAGTTCCATTTATTACTATATATCATTTATTTATTGTATAGTTTATTTCTCATCGGATATTTGGGGTTTTTGGATAAACTTCTCTAAAAATGTTTTGGAATGTTCAATGTGCTCAATGGAGTTATAAAATAGTTTCATAATCTCCAAAATTTTAGAATTATAAATTATTTATCATTATAGTTATAAAAGAGTTATAAAATTACATAGATTATCAAAGCATATTCAAATTATGAAAGATATATCAATATGATCATTTTTTTTAGATATTAATATTACAATGATCTATTAATGTTAATACCATTAATATGACTCCCCATTTATCATTATAGAATCTTAATAATGTTATAAATATTTTATTTATTAATTAAAATAATTTATAAAACCATCCCTATAATTTGGTAGAAAAAAATGATGTACATCATCCATGGAGGTGCTAGTTCACACATAACACAGGTGACATTTCATTTATTTTATAAAACTTAAAAGGAAGGTACATAATAGGTATCCCTATAAAAAAACATGGATCAACCTCGAACTAGTTACCCAATCTAGTCTAAAAGTCCCTAGAGGCATTCCTAATCCTCTTGGGATGGAAACTAGTATTGAACATTATGTATAACTCAATTTAGAATGATTTATCACATAAATTACAGATAAATAAATAATAACATAAATAATAATTTAAAGATGAGTAGTGTAAATGAAAAAAATATATCTAAACAACCTCTATGTGACCTCATAGGTCACCACCAACCACATAACCACACTTTCTCCATGATAGATCAGATATGGGAGATCCTAGAACTAAAAAATGATAAATAATACATATGTGTGAGTATTAAAACATGGTAGGTGTGTAAAAGTGAACTACTCCCTATTTATTTCCATTAAATAAAATATGCATTTAATACTAGTTTGAAATACAATTATATAAACATAGGTTTTCTATCCACTTCATTTCAAAAAAAACATAGTCTATTTACCCATTTCCATTAAACCGAGTTCTATTTTAAAATAGAAGGTTTAGAAACTTTTGAAAATGGTTCTCTAAAACACATTAAAATGGGGGTGTTAGGTTCACTTTAAAAATTTATTTTAAAGGATGTTTTTGAAAATAAAAGAGTGAGAGAGATTTATAACAAAACACTTTTCTAGTAAAACACTAAAACCAAACACTCCTTTATATAATAGAATCAAATTAAAGTTAAAGAACAATAACAAGGATAATATAATGAGGACAATGGGAAGATAGTACACATGCAACCATATTAGGTAAATCAATGAGATTATAATCCACAGATAACTAAGTGTTAAATAACATGGGAATGATTAGAAGCTTAGGGGAAAAATATAGAACATACTATAACCTGATCCATCCTGTCAGCACACCTAATGTAATCAAACATCCCTAACACTTTTATTGTACCCTACTTGGCCTAACTGAGGGGAAACATCTCAATAGTAGAGTGTGTCCATACTAAGGGGCCACTAGACAAAGTATAATATTAATATAGTGCAGCAAGTGTTCACAAATAATCTGTTAGCTATGTTATTTTCCCATGTGATGTTTGAAATGGGGGTGATCCAATAAATGTAAAACAATTGACCATATATATAATCAGAAGAATCCACCACATGATTCACACATACCAACACCACCTTCGAACAACCCCATGGAATACTCCCCTTTTCTTAAAATCATCAATACATAAGGTAAGTCCTGTATAAATGAATTTCTAAAGCATTTGACAATGAGAAAGTCAAGAGACATGTCCCAAGGATAGTTTTACAAAGAAATCCCATTTGAATGTTTAAATCGTCCTTACATATCATTTGAGTGAAAAACCTTTTCAAATAGATCCAAACACACCTCTTATAAATCCAAAGTTCATTTAGAAACCCTCTAAAAAACATGAAACACCATTTAGAAATAAAAAACCATTTATAAATACAAACCAAGAATTTCAACAAACATTTAGTGTTCAAGGATCAATAAAACAATTTCACACAACACATTTCAAAAGGATAAACAACCTGATTTCGTCTATAATAATCCTTCAAATCTTTAAAAATAATTATTTAGGAACAAATAATGGTATAAACATCATGCAATAAATGGTTCTTAAGTTAAAAGTCCAATACATAGGGAAACCTACCTCAAACCAAGTCACCTTTAATGATGGAAACTCAATTACACAACAAGTTGGTCTATGGAAGAAAGAGAGATCAAGAAGAAATTTAGAAAATAAAAATTTATTTTCTTACACTTGGACGCATAAGCACATATACACCCATATATATAAGTACCCTTTTCATAATGTATATATTCACACCACCATGAGTGAATATGTTCAAATAGGGTATGTATATATATATATATTCCTTACCTATGTATATGTGTGTGTAAGTTCCTTTAAGGATCCACAAGTTATCACCTTTGACAAACACTACATGAGTGGGCTTCAAATGGAGTCTCACAAACACTAGGAACCAAGATACAACCAAAATAAACACACCAAATTGGTTTAGGGTTTTTTTCATGGCGTGTGAACTATAAGATAGGTAATAGAAGACAAATATAAAAGAGATAATAATGAGGAAGATAGGAGAAGAAACTAACCTATGAAGATCGCACCACAAATTAAAAGAGAAATTGGCCCAAAATCAGAAGGAGGGGGAAGGTGGAGTGTGAATTAGAGAGTAAGGAGAGGGTGATAGGTACGTCGAGCATGTAAGATGGGATGGGGAGAATAAATAAACCCCTAAAGGGTCTTTAAAATTTTAAGGGGAAAAAGGGAAAATAAAAAAAATACCCCTAAAGAACTTCGCATGATTTGGCTGCAAGGTTGGGCAAACTATGCACCAACTATGCTCCCTTTATATAAATCTTGGACACCCCACATAAGTAGGTCATATAGTTAGGGAAACCATGCACTGATAATGTGATTTTGAACTGATAAAATTTCAAAAAACCTCACATAGTTTGCGCATAATTTCTACTAATCAGGAACCAACCGTGAATCTATACAAAAAAACCCAAATTTTATAATTTCAAACTATTTTGAACCTAAAATTTAAAAATTAATATAAGAATAATTAAATAATTAAAAAAATTAATATTTCATGGTTAGGGTGTGACATTTCTTTCCACTATTGACACTTTTTGTCCCCATGTTTTCCCAAAAGACTCGGTTGATCAAAAAACAAGGTAAAGAAAAAATTCCTCCCAAAATGGAACCTTTAACACTCAAATTCCAAAAAAAATCACTTTTCTCCCAAAGATCAAAACCTTAAAATAAAAAAATAATCTAAGAGGTTATCCTAAAAAATGATCCAACACATAAAGAAATAAATTACAAGTCCAAAGTAACTCAAATATCAAAATGAATAATGGAAAGAGAAGAAATTTCATGTCTCCAAACATAAAATCAAACAAGGAACACCCCAACCCCTAACTTATAAATCATGAAAGAAACTCATCAGGGTTAGGTGAGATGGAATAGATAGTTTCCCCATTAAGAAGTATTGAAGGGACAATTCACCCTGAGTTCCTTTTATGGTGGTCTCCCCACCATTTTTGGACTTCATTAAAATTTCTATTTTCAGTCTAAAACAAACTCATGAATCCTATATAAACCAAAGCTATGAGAAATAAGGAAACAAATGAAGAACTTCCCCAATTTAGGGAAATAAAATCCATAATTTTTCAAAAGACACTTCCATTAAAAACAGAGTTCCCAAAATATACCTAACATCATACTTCATTCCCAAACAACTAGAAAATTCATGGGATATAATAATTACAACAAAAAGTATTTACAACCAAATAAAATTTATATAGAGTCCTCATCATCATCATGCTCTTGTGAATGGGTTGGGGGTCCTTAAATGGGGTGAATCTGGCCCCACATTACTTCCTATAAACACCCTGAAAAAAATTGTTTCAAATGATCCAAGAGTCCATAGGTACGTAGGTATTTGGTACTTTTGAAAAGATGTATTATTATTCCCTGACCTTCCAAAATTATTTCACGCCCAGTTCTTTCCTCCAAACAAGTCTTGAAAAAGAAACATAATTACCTCTTCATTCAAACTCCCAATGGGCTAGACACTACTCCTTTCCTTTTTCCTTTACTTCTACCACTTCTGATGTTTCTAGGGATAGTAAAAACATCAACTACATTTGGTTCACTAGCTAGATGAACCTCAACCTTAACAACCAGCTTAACTTCTTCTTCATAGGTTTCAGGGATTGATGACACTATCAGAAACGGTTCTGGTTGGAGACCCTTTTTAAAGAATTGAACCTTCAAGGAGTCATATTCTGAAATTTTCAAGAGATACAGAACCATATTGTAAAAACTATTAGTATACTTCAAGAACATTTAATCACCTTGACTGATATAGTACAACTCCATCTCCTTCGCTACCTTCACAGTTTTAGGGAAAACTACTACATGAATAAGGCCTTAATGATTTCCCATGAATGGAATCTCCTTGTTTTGGACTAGAAAATATACTTCCACCACTTCTAGGTTGGTCCCTCTATCATAAAGGTCACAAACTTTAGCTTAAGAGTCTTATGAATCTCAAGCCAAATGAAAATCTCTTTGATGTTTTCCAACTGTTCCTCATCTTTTTTTAGGCTCTAACTACCTGAATAAGTGAAGAGGGTTCAAATCTAGGAACATATCAATGAATTAAAAATATTTTGGACCATCATGATCCATGTCTAGAATGGATAAACCAAATTACAAATGTAAGACTTGATGAAAAAAATACATGCAGTGGAAGAGCAACCCACAATCCATTTCAATATTCCTTAAAACTTAGTAGGGGCATACTCTGTAAAAAAGAAATACAAAACCAAATATAAACTCATAACAAAACAAAAATTTACACATCAATAAAAAATAAAAAACTATAATCAAAAGATCATTACAAAAACATTTCCAATACAAAGGAACCAATATCCCAAAAAAATCTCCAGACACGAAAAGGAAGCATCACTTCACACCCACTTTTCAAAACCATTGAAATCCCCACTTTTGGAAAGCTCATTCTGAAAACAATTTCAAACACGAGAGTTTAAATAGTTACCATTATTATTCCATTAATCCTCACATATACACCCTTATTATAGCTTAATAACCCATACCCATATACCCACAACCATCCACTTACCACATATGTGCATCCATACATATGAGCATTCACAGAAATACTAAGGTTCAAATGAAAATGGATCCATTTTAAATAGATTTTAAACATTGTTCCAACAAATTTAAAGTCTCTCCTTTCCATTAAAACAAAACATTTATCAATTACCAATCCAATTTCCATCCCACTTCCTTTTAAAACTTTTTAAGATCCTAAAATAATTTCTTTCTATAATAATTTCTATCCCATTTTCAAAATGAAAAAAAGTTTTAATTTTGGAAAACATCATTGTTAAAATAGAATTTATTCCAAAATCCAATATAAAACATTCATAAATCTCAAATATTAATAAAAAACCACTACACATTTCTTCTTCGCACGATTTAGCAGGTCATGTGCCAACTGGGTGAGAACACTCAAGGTTAACAGAGGTAGTTTAGTGGTTTGAACATGGTTTTTTAGACCCTATATAGTAATAATTCACCCAATAAATTCTTCCAAAATAACCACTAAATCTTGATACCCACCAAAAACACACAAATAAACAAAATACCTTGAAAATATCTAATATCCAAGCTTGAATTTTTAGGCACATTCATCTTGGACCACCCTCCCAATTCAAGAGTCCTTTTGAATAGGTGGTGATCAAATGCCTACCTATGAATGAACACTTGAATTCCAACAATCCTAGCTATTAACTATATAAAATTCCAAAATAACAAGGGATAATGCTCTAATAATTTTTTTTCATGAACTGGCATGGGGTAGGCCCTGAACCAATCACCCATGTTGGCCTGCAATAAGACCTAAGTGGCATTCCTGATCCTCCTATACCGGTAACTAGTGTTAGAAATCAGGTATAACTCAATTGGGAATCATTTTACCCATAAATAATAGATAAATAAACAATATCATCAAGAATAAAATAAACATGAGTAGCATAAATGAAAAATAAAATATCTAAACATACCTCCATGTGACCTCATGGGTCACCGCCACAGAACCATACTCACTCCATGAGAGATAATAGTTAAGAGAACTTGGAACTAAAAAATAACAAATAAGATAAGAAAGATTATTAAAAATTAGTATATATTCTAAAGTAAACCACTCCCTATGTATCTCCTTTAAATAAAATATTCATTTAATTCTAGTTTGAAATACAATGATATAAACATAGTTTTTCCATCCAATTCATTTTTAGAAAAATCATAGTCTATTCCCCCCTTTCCATTAAACTAGGTTCTATTTTAAAATATAATTTTTGGGAACTTTGGGAAAAGGGTTCAAAAAAATACCTTAAAATGGTATGTGAAGTTCAATTGAAAATTTTATTTTAAAATGAGTTAATGAAAAGAAAATAGTGAAATGTGGTTATAAAAAATAATTTTCCTAGAAAACACTGAAATAAAACATTCCTTAAAATAATAAAATCACATTACAGGTATTGATCATTAACAAAGACAATATAATGAGGTAAATGGAAAGATGTTACACATGTATCCATTATATGTAAAGCACCAAGATTATCCATCATATATAAATAATTCTAGAGAACATGGGAATACCTAGGAGATCAGGGGTGAATCTAAAACATATTATAACATGATTCATCATATTGGCATTCCTGATGAAATCAAACATCCCAAATTCTCAGTAATACCCTCCCTAGACTAATCAAGGGGAAACATCCCCATAGGAAAGAGTTTCCACACTAAGGGGACCATATCCAAAGTGTAATACTAAGAAAGTGCAGCAAGCATTATTGGATAATCTACTAGCTATGCTAGGTTCCCATGTGATGTTTGAAATGTCGGTGAGATAATAAATTTAAAAAAAATTACCATATATATATAAATACTAATCATGATCCACCACATGAGTCTCACATACAAGAACCACCCCCGAACCACCCTAAGGAATGGACCCCTTTCCTTAAAACCATCAATAAACGAGGGAAGTCCCATGGTGAGGATATTCCATCCGCTTTAACAATGAGTAATAAAATATCACATCCCAATGATAGTTTTTAAAATAAAACTCATTTTGAAAGTTCCAAATGGATTTAAATATCCTTTGAGTGAAAAACACTTCAAATATACCCAAACAAACCTCTTATAAATACAAAGTTTATTTAGAACCCTTCTTGAAAAGCTGAAACATCATTTAGAAAACAAAACACATTTATAAAGTCCAGCTAATCATTTTAACAAATATTTTTTGTGCAAGGACCAACAAATGGATTAACAACTTGATTTCATCTCTAATAATCCTTTAAAACATTACACATAATTATTTAGTAATAAAACAAGGTATAAACATTAATCAATCAATGATTCTTAAATTCAAAGGAAATTACATAGAACCAACCTAAAACCAAGTATATTTCAATGAAGAAAACTCAATTCCATATAAATTAGGTCCATGGAACAAAAATATACCAATAAAAACTCTATAAAAGAAAAATATCAATTTTTATGCTTACACATATATGAACTTGTGCATCTATATATATATAAGTACCATTTTTTCTAGTTTAAATATTCACACTAACATGAGTGGATATTTACAAAGTGGGTATATATATATATATTCCTTACCTATGTATATCTATGTAGTTCACTTCAAGTTTCTACAATTCATCACCCTCGATAAACACTACAAGGATGGGCTTAAAATTGGGTCTCACAAACCCAAGGAACCAAGTGAAAAACAAAAAAAAAACACCTGAATTGTATTAGGGTTTAGGTCATAGTGTGTGCACTACAAGATATGGAAAATAATATAAGGATAAAAGAGATAAGTAGGATGAGAATAAGAGGAGAAGATAACCTAGGAATATCACACCATAAATCAGAAGAGGAATCGGCCCAAATTTGGATGGAGGAGGGGAGGTGGAGCACATGGCTGAGAGGGAGGAGAGGGGGGATAGGTGTGTCGATTATGGATGGGGATAAGGGGAGAATAAATAAACCCCTTAATGGTTTTTAAAACTTTTAGGTAAAAAAGTAAAAATAAAAAAACTCCCTCAAAGAACTATGCACAGTTTGGCTACACGATTCAGAAAATTGTACTCCAATAATGTGCCCTTACTAGAACTCTTAGACACCCCACATGAGCAAGCCACACAGTTAGGGAAATCATGCACTGACCATTAAAATTAAACCTTGATAAAATTTCATAAAACCTCCTATGTTTTTTGCATGTTTTCTAATAACTATTTTTCAACCGTGCAACTATACAAAAAAAACCCAAATTTTAAAATTTACAACTATTTTAACCTAAAAATTTGAAAATGAAGCTAAGAATAATTAAACAATTAAAAATAATTAATAAAAAATGGATGGGGTGTGACAATACCATTAACATAATAAAATTTAATTATGTTAATTATGCTAATTTTATTATATAAGTATGGTTTGGGTAGATTTGGAGGAGGTATAATGTAATGTCCTAGTTCCGGAATCCACCCAGAGGTGCCCTGTACCCGGTTGGTCACATGGCCTCAAGTGCATTTCTCGTAACGCCAGAGGCTGCCGACTAGAAGTAAGGGAATTGGGTGTGATAGTAGGGAAACTATGCCTTCATTGGAAGAGTAACATTGTATAAGAAAACAACATCCAATAGTGGAAGCAGTAATATTCCACACAAGAGTAAAGAGCAGAAGACTGAAAGTAAGAAACAACTGAAGCACATATATAAATGATGCATGATACATATGTCTAGGAAAGCATCCAAACAAATCAAAATGATGGAAATATAGTACTAAACCAAAGTACAAAAGAAACATATAATAACTCCGGAGAATATCAAGCCTAAGCTTGGTCATATGCCCTCTAGCTCCATAGCAAGTCAGGTACCTAAAGTAGAAGGGCGCTTTCCCTTATCTATAACTATAACAATATAATCTATTCGAGCCCAAAATCATGACCCAAATAGGGTGTGAGACTAAATCTTAGTAGGAAACCACCCAAAGATCTGTGCCTAATCATCATTGAATATACATGGTAGGTAATAAGCAATGATGTAGTAAACAAGAGAGTACTCAGCAATAAACAGTTCCACATATCAAAGAAGCAGCTAATCAAGAAAGGTAACCCTCTGGGAAGTACACATGGCCTATCCCCTCTAGTTTAGTCATTTTAATATATGAAGATTCTATCAGGAAGCACTCAAAATCAATTCCCCTTATAGTCAAAAGTGATTCCAGACTCTCTGAGAAAGCTCACACTGTCAATTCCCCTTATAGTTTAAGGAAGTCAAGGACTCTCTAATGAAGCTCACTCGGTCAATTCCCCTTATAGCCCCAAGTGGTCCTAGGCCCTCTGAGGAAGCTCACTTGGTAAATTCCCCTTATATCCCAAGTGGTTCAAAGACTCACTGAGCAAGCTCATTCGGTCAATTCCCCTTATAGCCTAAAGCGCTCAAAGACTCTCTGAGGAAGCTTACTCGGTCAATTCCCCTTATAGTATACTACACCAGGTTCTCATGGCCCTATGTTAGTCAATGATCATAGAAATGTAATACGGGCAAAGTAAACCTCAATAAATAGTTGGATAATCAGCCTACATCATATCAAGCATCTCAGAAAACAAACACTCCACCCTACAACACTAGGCATGGGAAAATAGGTAAGGCGGCCAAGAAGGCTACGCAGGACCAAACGATCGTAAACAGAACATGCATGGGAAAACACATCCAAAATATAGCAATCAACCCTATTCATATAAAAATAACATCTACTCAAGTACACAAGCGTGGAAGGAAATTAACAAGGGTAAAAAGGTAAACGCACAATACCCCGATTAAGGGTATTGGCTAAAATTGCACATATAAATCAAAGACTTTCAACGGAAAGGAACAAACCACCTACCTCAGTGTTGGGGAATCGGTATACTTCGGCATCAACCCTTGGATCGACCTAGAATTCTGTAGATCTACAAAAACATCTAAAACTTTCAATAGAGGATAACTTGAAAAAGAATAGGAATCATGAAACAAAACTCAAGAAAAATAGAGAGCTTACTGAGGAAATACCAATGCAATCGACGGCTGTCGAATCGGAGATCGGGTGGAGGATTGGGGCTCATAAAAGGATTTTGGTTGTATGGGTTCTCTTAGATGAAGAAAATCTAGAAGAAGGTTATTTTTTCGATTAGACGTGACCTCAGTCCGTTTAATAAAAAAAATACACGGTGTGTACTTTTGAAGTACACGACATGTACTTGCATTTTCTGTACTCCGCTTTAAGCGACCTCCAGGTCACCCCCACATGGCCATGTGCATGGCTGCTACATGGCCATCACATGGCTACATATGGTAATCGAGTACATGGTTTGTACTCATAAAGTTCACGGCGTGTACTTCAAAAATTTCCAAAATTTTTTCTTTTTCTCAAAAATGAATATAAAAGGAAAACATACCTGAAAAAAAGATCTGAGTTCTTAAAAAATTACCCCATTAAAGAAATATGTCCCCGAATTTCCCTAGAGCGGCATAGAAGAAGAAACCCTAAATAGCTCTGGCCACTGTGCTCATACATCGGCCTCCCTCTCCCAAGTCTCGTCCTGTACTCGTTCGTGCTACCATAGCACTTGTACTAGAGGAACATACCAGCTGCAGAGAACCTTTGTACTGCGATCAAAAATCCAGATAGTGTGCTCCTTGAAATATGCATCCAATTCCAACTCAACCTCCTCTGGTTGAAAGACATGAGGTGGGTCTGAAAAGTAACATCAGAGCTGAGAAACGTGGAAGGCATCGTGCATAGCCCAGTACCTCTGAGGTAACTACAACCTATAGGTAATCGGACAAACTTTCTCCAAAATCTAAAACGGCCCAATGTACCTCAGTGAAATCTTACCCTATTTCATAATTCTATTGTGTACCAACCTCAGTGTGACACTCAAGAAAACCTGATCCCCGACCTCAAACTCCAGAGGTTGTCTCCGCTGATCAGTATAAGACTTCTGTCGAGACTATGTAGTAGTCATCCTCATCCAAATCAACTCTATCTGTTTTGTGGTCTCCTAAACAAGATGAGGTCCTAGCATAACTGCCTCTTCTGCCTCCAGCCAACATAAGGGTGATCGGAAAGGCCTACCATACAAAGCCTCATAAGGTGCCATATGAATAGTTTCTTGAAAACTATTGTTGTAGAAAAGATCCATAAGAGGTATGTGCTTCTCCCAAGAACCTAAAAAATTTAGGAATCATGCATGAAACATGTCCTCAATCACCTAAATCGTAAGATCAGACTGGCTATCTATCTGGGGGTGGTAAGATGTACTCAAAATTACCTGTGTTCCCAATGCCTTCTGAAGCCCGTGGCAGACTCGAGAAGTAAAAGGTGCATCCCTATCTGAAATAATGGAGTGTGGAACTCTATGTAGACGTACAATCTCACGAATGTACAATCATCCCATAACATCAACACTGAAGGTCTATTTGATCGTAAAGAAGTGAGAAACATTCGTAAGTATGTCAGTGACAACCCAAATTGCATCATTCCCTCAAGGAAATCTCAGAAAACTAGTCATGAAATCCATCGTGACATCATTCCAATTCCACTGGGGAATGGGTAACTGCTGCAAAAGCCTCGCTAGTCACTGATGTTGTGCCTTCACCTGCTAATAGGTGGAACACCTCATGACAAAACCAGCAACATCTCTCTTCATGCCTGGCCACCAATACTGATGGTGTAGATCACGGTACATCTTGGTGACACCAGGATGAACTGCCCAAACTAAGGAATGAAAGTCCCGCATCAGCTCCTCGTATATGTCTGCTGGCACACATACGCACCCCTGGAAATGCAAGATCTCATCCTCGCCTATGGTCCATCCCAGAATAGGCTCCTCTCCTAACACGCTCTCCCATAGGAATAGGCCTTCAGAATCTGATAGTTGCCTCATTCACACTCGATCAAGAAGAGTAGAGGTAACAGCCATAGAAGAAAGAAAAGTCTGCCCCTGTCTTTCGTGCACCTCCAAATGCATATCAGAGAACAAAGCCATAAGCTGCCACTCACTAATGGCCTCCTAAACTACCTGTATCTAAGTCCTCATGCTCAATGCATCTGCAACTGCGTTTCCTTTCCCAGGCATATAGGCAAGCTCAAAGTCAAAAGACTGAAGGTACTCAACCCACCTTTGCTAGCTCAAATTCAGATAACGCTGAGTGATGATTTACTTGATACTCTTGTGGTCAGTGAAAACCACAAAATGTTCTCCTAGCAGATAATGTCTCCAACAGCGTAAGGCATGAACAACTACTATCAACTCAAGATTGTGCATCGGGTAATTCCTCTCATGTAACCTCAACTGTTGAGACCCGAACGCAATGAATCCTTCTCCCTTCATAAGCACAACTCCCATCCCAATACCTGATGCATCGCAGTAAACAGTATAGATCATTCTCGGATCTGGAAAGACTAGTATTGGTGCTAAATTAAACCTCCCTTTTAGCTCCTAAAAGGCTGACTCACAAGAATCTGACCATAAGAACTTTGCACCCTTCTTAGTCAAACTCGTTAGTGGTGCTGCTAAGCATGAAAAGTCCTGTATCAAACATATGTAGTATCCATCCAGCCCTAGAAAACTCCATACCTAAAATCCGTTCTTCGGCTGCTCCTAGGAAACTACTACTATCACTTTCTCTGGGTCGACTGATACTCATGTCTCAGAGATAACATGACCCAAGAAGTGAATCTAATCCACCCAAAAGTATCATTTTGAGAGCTTAGCATATAACTGATGCTATCTCAGTGTACTTATAATGATCTCAATATGGGTATCATGGTCGTGTCGAGTGTGAGAGTACACCAAGATATCATCCACAAAGACCACCATGAATGAATCCAAGTATGGATGGAACACTCGGTTCATGAGTTCCATGAAAACTGCAGGCACGTTTGTGATCCCGAACGGCATAAACATATACTCGTATAGACCATACCTACTCTGAAAGGCTGTGAGAGGTATATCTGATGGTCTAACGCACAAATTATGATAACTAGATCTCAAGTCAATCTTTGAGAACACCCGGGCTCCTCGAATATGATCAAAGAGATCGTCAATCCTAGGAAAGGGGTATCGGTTCTTGGCCATCAACTGGTTCAGTTTCCTATAATCCACACAAATCCTAAGGGTATCGTCCGCCTTCTTCGCAAATAAGACAGTTGAACCCCAAGGAGAAGTACCGGGTCGGATGAAACCATTTTCCTGTAACTCCTCCAAATACTTCTTGAGCTCTTGTAACTCTGGTATATCCATCCTGTAAGGAGGAATGGACATCGATGCTGCTCTAGGAATAAGATCAAAAGAAAATTATACCTCACGCTCTGGAGGCAAACCTGAAAAGTCTTCTGGAAAGACATCTCTAAAACGATCCACCACTAGAGGAAAGTCTAACTTAGAATTCCCCTGTTCATCTATATATACACTAGAAATCTGGTCTATAACTCCACCCAACCCATGATGGACGAGTCTCACTCTGCTCCCCTGGACATCTCATTCACCCTTATGAAGAAACGATATGCCCTATGGTGACGTGAAACTCACCCTACGGTGATAAAAGTCGATGATTTCTTGGAAGAGAACTAACCAGTCCATCCTGGGAATGAAATCATAGCATGTCATATCTAGGACATAAGGGTCCCATAAGAAGTGACACCCACCTACCTTTAAAGGGAACTCCTTTCACTGACGCACACTCACCGTTCTAGTCCCCAATGGAGTTTCTAGTGTCAAGATATCAACAAAAGAAAAGATACAGAGCCCAAGGCTCTCCATAACAGCAATAGATGTAAAACTATGGGAAGCCCCTGTATCGAAAAGAGAAGAAGCTAAAACTGAGGATACTAAGATCGTACCTCGAACTGTAGAAGGTTCAAGATCCTGGTCCTGTTGGGTCTACTCCACTACAAAATTCTAGAATATACCATGGCCCTGAGACCTTGCCTAACCACTCTGAGCTGATCTGTCATGATGTCGCTAAAAACCTAGTTAATGGATACCCTGGCCATGACCTCCACCTCGGCCTAAACGACTGAAAGAACTCCAGTTCCCAGACTGGTGAGAAACTGGTGGTGTTTCTCTTGAATGAGGAGTCATATAAGAACCCTTGTCACCATATTCTGTTGAGAAGATTTGATAGAAGCGCTAAAGATGACCCATCTTGCCGCAAGATCAGCACTTCACCAGGTCTCTCGGGCAATGTGGCCTTGTATGCCCACTCCCCCCGCACTGGTAGCATACCTCCTAGCTACCAGAAGATGCATCCCACCTACTATGATCTCCTCGTGCAATCTCCCTATGGCACTTCCTGTTATCAGCTGGAAGAACACTAACTCTGGATGCCAAACCGCCCTAGCTCACAGCTCTAGAATCCCTTAGATTGCGCTCAGTGATCATCACCTAGTTGACTATAGAATATATCAAAGTCAACCTAAATATGTTCACCTTCGATCATATGTTCTGCCTTATACCATCCTCGAACTTCCTTGAAAGGAACAACTCATCACCTCCTGGAATAGGAATGAAACGCTACAGCTCTGGGAAGCGAGAGGAATACTCCATAACAGAAAGAGTACCCTGCTCCAGACTCATGAACTCTCGGGCTCGATCAGCCCTCAAGGTCTCCGGATAGAAGTAATTGTAGAAGACGCACTGAAACTCATCCCAAGTCATGTTCTACTGGCACCCCATCTGTGAGATCACATCCCACCACCTCTTGGAAGACTCTCGAGGCATATAGGTAGCGAGCTTCACCCTCCTCTCTAGAGGTATCTCCATATGCTCGAAAATTGTCAGCGAGGCTTCTAGCCAAGACTCTGCAGCTCGAGGTCCTCCATCCCCTGAGAAAGTGGGAGGATGCTACTGTTTAATGACCCGCATCAATTCTACCATCGACGGGGCAGGAGGCGGTGCTCCCTGAAAGGTCTGCATCATCCTCATGAAACCCTCTCTGAACTGTGCATCAACACCTGTGTCAGGTACAATGGATGGTGCCAAGGCTGGCACAACTGTAGGATCTATTGGAAGTCTCTGATCAGCCATGTCTGGTGTCTGATCACCGCCTGGAAACTGGCATACAACCAGAGTACGTCTCAGTGGCATGACTCTACAAGATCAAGTGCACACCTTAGATAAATATTATCAAGGACATAAAACTAGAAGCGTAGGAAGGTAACAGAAGAAATAAAGCATTGAAGTTTTACAAAACATGACTACACAGTGTGTACAATGCCTACACAGCGTGTTCCCTTCAGCCATTCACATAGGCATGTACTCCTTCCTAAACTGGTCATGTAACACCCCAAAAAAATGGTGTGTTGTCTTAACACATGGCGTGTACTTGAATCCTCTTCCCTTTCCAGAGTCCTTCTACACAGTTAAGCCACACGACTCTCCCAAGACAAGACTACACGGCGTGTTCAAGACAAACATGTCATGTACTAGACAAGCTTCACCTAGCCCATGTTGTTAGTGAGATGGCCTAACACACGGATCACACTACACAGCGTGTTCCAGATGGACACGGTGTGTACGAGGGAGGATAATTCCAACCCGTGTTGTTCGTTACACGGCCGGGTACCTAGGTTAGACTACACGGTGTGTTCAAGGCTGACACGGCGTGTATATATTAAGTTTTATCAATCTGTGTTGTTAGTTACACGGGCGGACACAGGGTCAACACTACACGGCATGTGCAACTGGTACACAATGTGTTCCCACAAAAAATTCCCTATCTCATGTCT
Organism: Viscum album; assembly: GCA_963277665.1. Classification (NCBI taxonomy): domain Eukaryota; kingdom Viridiplantae; phylum Streptophyta; class Magnoliopsida; order Santalales; family Viscaceae; genus Viscum; species Viscum album. Next base: position 35,909,735 of record OY728127.1, on the reverse strand, counting down.
CTTCCCACAAGACCAATGACACGGTTATATTCCACATGACATGTATATAAAGTACACGATGTGTACTTGAGAAAAATAGTTTCTTCCTGAACAGAAGAACACATGGTGCGCACTTAACATTACACGGCGTGTATTCTGGGTTTTTCTGGACAGTAATCCTCAGAAACTACTCTAGAGCCCATAAAACACTGAAATGAACATCAAAGTGCCAAATTCCAATCAGTGAGGGCCCATACTCCCTAAAAATCAAAGTTTGGAATCTTATACATGTTATAAGAAGAAAAACAGGGCAATGATCCTCCAAATTCTGGTCTATCAGGGCCCATAACACCTCAAAAAGAAAATTTTGACATTCATTTAGACAAAACCTTACATAATAAATACCCTATCAAGTAGTCGGTATTTTATCAAGGCCTCTATCACAACATCATGCATATTCTACACAACATCTATCACAACAACATGAAATCACGAATGCATCCTAGATAGCATGGAAAAAATTCATGACATGTGTTTTCTAGAAAGTTAATATATGATGCATGAGATGGAATACCCTCATATAATCATCTTGCAATAGAAATAGAACCTCAATAACATCAATGGTAATGGCACAAAACATGTGAGTCACCCAACGGTGAAAATCAAATAAACTATAAAATTGCAAAAACAGAAAACTTGCAACAACAAGGCAGATTGGATTTTCCCTATACATGGGTTAGCTACTCCCGAACACAGTTTATTAACAAGTACCTATTACTTCCTATCCCTGACTAAGGCTCCAAATAGTAAGTCAAGAGAAAAGTGTTCCTCTAATACCACTTTGTAACCTCCCAGTTCCGGAATCCACCCAGAGGTGCTCCGTACCCGGTTGGTCACATGGACTCAAGTGCATTTCTTCTAACGCCAGAGGCTGCCGACTAGAAATGAGGGCCTTGGGTGTGATAGTGGGGAAACTATGCCCTCATTGGAAAAGTAACACAGTAGAAGAAAACAATATGCAATAGTGGAAGCAGTAATAATCCACACAAGAGTAGAAAGAATAAGACTGGAAGTAAGAAACAACTGGAGCACATATATAAATGATGCATGACACATATGTCTAGGAAAGTAGCCAAAAAAATCACAATACTGGAAAAAAAAGTACTAAAACAAAGTACAAAAGAAACAGATAACATATCCTCATCATCACAAGCCTAAGCTTGGTTCCATTCTCTCCAACTCCACAATAAGTCAGGTACCTGAAGTAGAAGGGTTCTTTCCCTTATCTATACCTGTAACAATATAATCTGTTTGGGCCCAAAATCATGACCCAAATAGGGTGTGAGACTAAATCCCAGTAGGAAACCACCCAAAGATATGTTCCTAACATTCAGTGAATATATATGGCAGGTAATAAGAAATGATGCAGTAAACAAGAGAGTACTCAGCAATAAATAGTTCCACATATCAAATAAGCAGCTAATCAAGCAAGGTAACCCTCTGGGAAGTACACGCAGCTTATCCCCTCTGGTTCAGTCATTTGAATATATGAAGACTCTCTCAGGAAGCACTCACAGTCAATTCCCCTTATAGTCAAAAGTGATTCAATACTCTCTAAGGAATCTCACACTGTCAATTCCCCTTATAGTTTAAGGTAGTCAAGGACTCTCTAAGGAAGCTCACTTGGTCAATTCCCCTTATAGCCCCAAGTGGTTCTAGGCCCTCTAAGGAAGCTCACTCGGTAAATTCCACTTATATCCCAAGTGTTTCAAATACTCTCTGAGGAAGATCACTCGTTCAATTCCCCTTATAGCCTAAAGTGCTCAAATACTCTCTGAGGAAGCTCACTCGGTCAATTCCCCTTATAGTCTACTACACCAGGTTCTCACTGCCCTGTGTAAGTCAACGAGCATAGAAATGAAATATGGCCAAAGTAAAACTCAATAACTACTTGTCTAATAGGTCTAAAGTAAATCAAGCATGCCATAAAACAAACACTCCACCCTACAATACTAGGCATGGGAAAATAGGAAAGGCGGCCAAGAAGGCTACGCAGGACCAAATGGTTGTAAATAGAACATGCATAGGCAAACACATCCAAAACCTAGAAATCAACCCTATTCATATCCAGATAACCTCTACTCAATCACACAAGCATGGCATGAAATTAACATGGTTAAAATGGTAAATGCACAATACCCTGATTAAGGGTATTGTCCAAAATTTCACATATAACTAAAAGACTTTCAATGGAAATGCACAAACCACCTACCTCGGTGTTGGGGAATCGGTATACTCCAGCGTTGGCCCTTGGAATGAACTAGAATTCAGTAGAACTACAAAAACATTTAAAACTTTGAATAGAGGATAACTTGAGAAAGAAGAGGAATCATGAAACGATGCTCAAGAAAAAGAGAGAGCTTACCGAGGCGATCCCAACACAATCGACGGTGGTTGAATTAGAGATCAGATGGAGGCTTGGGGGATTAGAGAAAGATCGCGGTCGTATGGGTTCTCTTGGATGAAGAAAACCTAGAAGAAGGTTGTTATGTCGGTTAGACGCGATTCCGGTCTGTTTAATAAAAAAAATACACGGTGTGTACTTTTGAAGTACACGACGTGTACTTTACTTTTTTGTACTCCGCTTTAAGAAGCCTCCAGGTCACCCCCACATGGTCGTGTGCATGGCCGCTACACGACCATCACATGGCTACCTGTGGTAACCGAGTACACGGCGTGTACTCATAAAGTACATGGCGTGTGCTTCGAAAATTTATAGAAATTCCTCTTTTTATCAAAAATGACCATAAAAGGAAAACATACCTAAAAAAGATCCAAGTTCTTAAATATAAGAATAAAATAGAAATCTCTATAGTAATTAGAAGTTCTCACCTTACTTATTGGGATGACTCCTTTACTAAGTGGTTTATGCCATCAAAGAGTGATATTTTGATGATACTAAAATCACTAAAATTTGTTTAATGGTATTGGGGATTTATTTTTTTAATTATTATTAGATCTAAGATTCTAATTATGTGTAGATAAGTGAGGTGGTGAAGGGTTCCTTTTATAAGTGATAGGGGTGGCACTTTTGTAAATAATCTTTATATTAAAATAAAATAATTTTCATTTTCTAAGAAAGTGGCACCAAATTAGACAAATTTATAAGATAAGATAAGTTTGGTTGATCATACACTTAAATAATAAATTAGGGATAGGTTTTTTTGTGATATTAGATGCATCAATCTATAGTTTATCCCCCTCTTTTACCCTTTTAACCTTTATCATGGTGAAAATGTTTAACTTTGGTAACTTATTTTTATGACCAAAATGAAATTGAAATAATTTTTAATTTTGATATAATGATTCTAAATATTAAATCCATTTTATTAGATTCAATTTCTAAAATTTAAAAAAATTAAATTCAATATAAGTAGTAAAATAATATTTTCATTAAAAAATCAATTTTATTAGAAAAATACCATAAATTCACCATAAGATAATTTTGATATTCTAAATCCTAAAAAAATTCTCATTTTATAAAATTTAAATTCTAAAGTATATAAATATAACTTTTAAATGTATTTATGAATAAAATATCTTTCTAATGGAGTATAATTATAAGGTAATAGAATGTGCATGTGTAGTAGTTTTAGGTTTATAGTGTTTACCTTCTATATAAGAATCTAAGGTCTTAAATTATTCCCTCTTTAAATGATTTCATCCTTGAAATTTATGACATATATTATCTCACAAAAAAATTTGGGTAGTTCTTTATCATTTATTTTTTTTTGGTTCCCATGTAACTTCCTCTAACTTATGATTCTTCCAAAGTACTTTAACTAGTTGTGTTGTCCAATTTCACAATACTTCATCTATAGTTTCAAGAATTTGGATAGGAACTTCATTATAAGATAATTTGGGTTCTAAAATTATATTTTAAGTGGTGACTATGTTCATTGGTTTTGGGATTTACTTCCTCAAAAAAACATGAAATATGAAATACACTTTAGAGAGGTTGGGTGGCATATTCAAATGATAATCCACAACCCCAATTCTATCTAAATTTTAAAAATTATCAATGAAACTAGGAAATATATTTCCCTTATAACCAAACCTGATAAATCCATTCCATTGATATACATTTAATAATACATGATCCCCCACTTCAAATTCTAAGTTCTTCCTCTGATTATCAATATATATCTTTTGTCTCCTCTAAATTGTCCTAATATGATCCTGAATAGCTTGAACCTTTACAGTTCTCTTTTGAACCAGTTCTAGAAAAACTAGCTTCCTTTATCCAACTTCATCCAAAAAAGTTAAAGTATGACATATCTTAATATACAATCCTTTATATGATGCCATCTGAATTCTTGAATGGAATCTATTTTCATATGTAAATTCTACCAAAGGTAAACATTGGTCCCACATTCCTTGAAAAATCAAGTGAGAATGATCTCAAAATGTATTCTAATTTCTAAATAGTTCTTTCAGACCACCCATTAGTTTGATAACTATAGGTTGTTCTCAAATTCATTTTAGTGTTGAGAGCCTTCTGAAGAATCCTCTTAAATTTTAATGTGAACTAATGTTAATGATCAAATTCAATTGAAAGAGCTGTACCATGAAGACTCACAAATTCTTTTATATAGAGTCTTATAAGGTGCTGAGGGGTATATACTCCCTTATTATTAAGAAATGTTTAGATGTAGTGAGGGTTCCATAATTACCCATATAGAATCATTCTTCCTATGAGTCTTCAGAACCCTAATAACGAATTCCATTATAACATTTTCTCACTTCTATATTTGTATATGGAGAGGTTTCATGACCCACTTAGGTTTCTTTCTCTTAGATTTAACTTCTTGACACACCAATAATCTCGACGCATAATCAACAATTTCCTAATTCATGGTATCCCACCAAATATGTTCCCTCAAATCCCTATACATCTTAGTTCTATCAGGGTGTATAGAGAAATTTAAGCTATGTGCTTCATCTATTAATTCCCTTTTTATCTCATGTATGGATGGAGAATATTTTATCTATACAAAATTTAATGCATCATTTTTATAGATGAATTCTGAAAATCTCCCATCATCCATGGATTTGAGTTTTTTGAAAACCCTTATCATCCTACTGAGACTTCTTTATCTTCTTCAGTATATATGGTTTGGAAATTTTTTGGAAAAAGAATGATGCTTCACATTGACTAAAAATTATCCTATATAAATTTAATAAATCCATGAATATATTATCCTTTTCAATAATCATCATTGTTATAATTCCATAGTCATTTATACTCAATATACCAGTTCTATTTTTTATATTCCTAGGGTGGTAGTGTATTAGATAGTCATAGTCCTTGAGTTGTTATAGACATCTTCTGTGTCTCATGTTGATATTTTTCTGAGAGTATGTACTTTATAATTTTTTTATCCATATTAATGTCATATATTTCACTATAGAGACAGTGTATCCATATCTTTAAGGTAAATATTATAGCTTCAAACTCAAGATCATGAGTTGGATAGTTCTATTAATGGATCATTAACTACCATGATGCATAATAAACCATTAAACCATTATTCATAATGACACATGAAAATCCTTTCATCAATATATCACTATATATCACAAATCCTTCCTTTCCTAAGGGTATAGTTAATATTGGTGAATTGTCCAATCTATTCTTCAATTCTTCAAAACATTTCTCACATTTTTCTATAAAAAGTGGATTTGACCACTTTATGAGTTAACATAGTTAACAGATTATCCAATCATGAAAAATTTTGAACAAATATATGATAGTGACCTATTAAACCAAGGAAACTATGGATATCAGTAATATTTATTGGCATGATATATTCTTTGAATTCCATTTTCATTAAAGGATCAATAGATATTCCATGTTTAGAAACAATATATCCAAGAAAAGAAAATTCCTTGAGAAAAAATTCACACTTACAATATTTCCTATATAATTCCTTTTATTTTAGAGTCTCAAGAATGATTCAAATATAATTATCATGCTCCTCATTAATTTTAGAGTATATTAAGATATAATCCATGAATTCCACCATGAATTTATCAAGATAATATTTGAATACTCTATTCATAATATCCATAAACATATAGGGGAAATTAGTTAATCCAAAGTGTATTACCATAAACTCATAATGTTCATACCTCGAATGAAATGTCATATTTAATATATCATCCTTCTTCACCCTTAATTAAAGATAACTATGAAGAAGATAAATATTTGAAAATTTTCTTGCTCCTTGAAGTTGGTCGAATAAATCATCAATGATAAAAAGAGGATGCATATTCATTGTATTAATAGAATTTATTTCCCTATAATATATTAATAACCTCATAGACCCATATTTCTTTTTTACAAATAAAACAAGGACTCTCCAAGGTGATATAATTGGGAATATAAATCCATTTTCACAAAAATCTTGCACTTTTTTCACTAAATCCACTTGTTCAACTAGGGCCATTCTATATTCTTAGATTTGATTTTTTCATCTGGGATCAGTTTAATGGAAAACTCAACACCACACTCTAAAGGATTTCTAGGTAATTATTTGTGAAAAAAATCAATGTATTCTTTCAGAATATTTATATCCTCCATTATAATGATTTATTTATCATTAATATATTATGTTTTCTCTTACTATTCTTCCATTATTTATTTAAAATGAGATACTAGATTTGGATCTATAAAATATTTAGATAATTAATGATCTCCCCTAAAAATAATGGATTCTATACCTCTTTCACAAATAGTAATCTCTTTCTCCCAGTAATAAATTCTTTCGTTATAATTTATGCAATAATCTATACCAAGTATTATGTTAAAATATATCATAGGTATAATAATCAATTTTCTAGGTGTAGAATAACTATGCTTATTAATAGAGACTTTCTGATGTATCTTTATTTTAAAAATATTACCATTAGGTGTTTTGATTGAAAACCACTTTATTTGTGTGTCAAGGGATGATTTAATGTTCTTAGAAAACATTCTAGATACAAAAGAGTGTGTAAATTCCTAATAAAATGGAGTATTATCTAACTTCAAGTATATGATAAAAGTACCATTTATGATGTCATTAAAAATATAATATTCTACTATAGGGATAGAATAAACTTGGCATTTCTCCTTTGGCTTCTACTATGGAAAATTCTCTTGTCACTTGGGTCATTGATTCGAATAGTGACCCGTATCCTTAGGGTTTAAGCATTGAAAATTAATGAATGTATTTTTTCATTCATAATCTTTATGATCATTATCACTTAACTTGAAGAAAAATATTTTTCCCTTTAAACATTCCCATGGTTGTTTCTTTCCACAATTATTATATTTTGAAATTTTATCCCTTCTCTTTTTCTCCTCCACCGCATTCCTCTTATCATGATGCTTTTTCATTGTCCTATTCTATGGATTTCCTTTTAAAATATAATACTTTGATAATTATTTCCCAATATCAATGGAACTTTATATTATATCCACATATTATAAAAATGATTAAGATGTGAATTCCCTTTGAACACCTATCTTTAGTTCATCAAAGAAGTTATCAATAATTCTTTCTTGATTAAGTATGTAATTCATGGAACATCTTACTAACCTCATAAAGTTATCCTAATAATTAAAAATATATTCCTCCTCCTTTCACTTTATATTTAGATATTTCCTTTCCATAATAGCTCCTCACTCATGAGGTAATTATTTTTCATTGAATATCACCATAAAATTCCTACAATAATGTTCTCTATCTCTTTAACCTCCTTAGAGTTTTGAATCAATGATCACCACTTATTTGGGTCTCCCATTAGATGATAAACATCCATAATAAACTTCTCTATTTCATTACTTCCCAAGGAAATAAATATTTTCATGAGGTTATTGATACATTGCTCCACTTCTAATAGATTAGGGGTTCCATTGAATAATGGAGGTTGTTTTCATATGATGTGATCCAACATTGATACATTATTCTATTAATTGAAAGGTTTATCCATATATGGAATTTTATTAGTCATAAATTAAGTTAGCTACCCTAATATAGTTATAATTTACTCAGTTCTAACTCCAGCCACATTAACTTTATTGGGAGGTAAATCCCTATATGTATTATGGGCATTGATATGGTTCTCATTCCTTCCACTAGGATTAATTTATAAAAAATTGCACACATATAATTATGAATATTGAATCATAATATACTATACCTATATAAAAAAAATATTCAATAAAAAAATCATGAATATTTTAAGGGTTATTCATAATATTTGTGTTATCAAACTATGTTCTCTTATATCTAGTTCCAAAGGTTTATACTAAAGATTATTTGATATTGACTATAACAACCCATACTCCATTAGCGTAAAGATAGAGGTTATATTAATATATTGGTATATAATACAAGAGATCACATAACACATAATACAATAGTTTAGTAATCTTGTAATACTAGATACATACATAGAATAAACATTAGATTTGGAAACTTAAAATGCAACTTAAACTCTTGATGAGAACATTATTATTCCTTCTAGGTTATCCCTGAAATTATTTTGAGTTTGTTTCTAGTTTTTTTGGGTAAAAGAAAAAATATAAAGGGGTGAGCTAAAATTATTGATATGGGGTAGCGTACAGTAGAAGCTATCATGTCATTAAAAGGCTTGATAGATATGGTATTAATAAACAATAATAAAATATGCTATAAAAATTTTAACATGGGTATGGAATATATCTAAAGGAATAAAAATAATCACATGGATAATAATAACTAACTTCATAGTGATGGAATTCATATTGTTGGACATATTAATCTTACCATCGAGGTCTCATTCAAAGACATCATATGTAAAAGATAAGGAATTTTCCAAATACATGAGCTGGTTTTTCTAGTGAGACCTATCAATGCATCAATGGGATATATAATTTTGGGACACACCCATCACTAAATAATTCAAATGAATTCATCATATGAGATTAATGAATAAAAAATACATAATCATCATTCCTTAGTAATCAATTCATATTGAAATAACAGGTAAATAGATTTTCAATATTTCTATAGTTAATAAATGGAATAACTTTCTTGGTAAAAATCCTTTAATTTTTAAGTTATTCATGTCTTATATAATAATGGATATATAGTTAAGACAATAATGGAAATTATATAGCATAAATCCATGATATTAAAGAATATAGACATGAAAGAGAAAAATAATGTCAAGATACGGATAAATAGTGATAGAGAACATAAATTGAAAATCAATGATTTAAAATCCTTCATTTTAGTTCTTAAATAATCATGTGAAATATACAAAGAATATCCCATGAGAGCGTCAAACTAGGTGTGCATTTAAGCTCATTATTTGTTCACTAAGTGAAGATTGAGTTAATGCTTAATCAAACTTTTTAAGGGTTTTTACCCCTAGGTATATCTATTCTATAGTCTATATAAGCTTGTTTTATCTAGAAAAGGAAATCATTTTTAGGAAACCAACACTCTTTACTTAGCCAAAATTTTGGGATTTTCTCATTTATTTAGATTTATCCTGGGGTTTCCTCTAATATTTGAGCGTTTTAATGGATTGTGAAGGTGGTAAAATGAGAAGGAATAAGTAATATATAATTATAAATATATAAAATTTATTATAAAACCATGAATTTATAATAATATAAATATATGAAAAATAATTTTAAATGATATTACAATAAATGGATTTTAATTTAAATGGAATGTGGGGGCTTGAGAATCCTGAATTTTCTTTTATTTTTTAAATTAAAAATTTACAAAATGAATTGGAAAGGCTCTAAATTTGGAAAAACATGATAATAAGAAGATAAATATTTATAATAAATAATTTATATAATGGTGGTAAAATTATTTCAAGTAGACGATGTTAAAAAAATGGTCAAACTCAAGGAAAGGTAATTGAGTTAATAATTCTCTTACCTTGAGTCCCAAGTCACTTGGTATGTGCATAAAAATTCATAAATAACTGAATTAAGTTTATTAAATAATTTTTTTAGAATAATTTTTATACATATTTAATTTTTCGGTCCATTTATTACCATATTTCATTCATTTATCATATAGTATTTTTTCATCATCTATTTGGGTTGTTCAGTCAATTTCTGTAAAACTGTTTTGGTATTTTCACTATGGTAAAAGGAGTTATAAAATATATTAATAATATTTATACTTTAATAATTATAAATTATTTATCATTCTAGTTATAAAATATTTATATAGTTACATATATTATCAAAATATATTTAAATTATAAAAGATGCCTAGATAAGCTTATTTTTTGGGCGGTTAAAATTTTTATGATCACTTAATGTTAATATCATTAATATAATTTCCCATTTATATTTAAATGTTTTTAATCATGTCTTAAATATTTATTTATTTTTTAAATTTAATTATAAAACAATCCATATATAGTGGTGGCGAAAAATAATGTACGTCATCCTTGGAGATGGTAGTCTGCATGTAACACGGGTGACATTTCCTTTATATTAGAAAAGGTGAAAGCATGGTGGATAATGGGTATCTAAGTAACATAATAAAATTTTGGTATGTTAATGATACTATTGTAAATATATTATTCTATTTTGGGTATATTTGTAGGAGGTACAATAATAAAATAAAAATGAGAATAGTAATTAGAATTTATCACCTTAATTCTTGGGATGACTCCTTTACTAAGTGGTATGTACCTTCAAAGTGTGGTATTTTGATGAAAAATGCATTTAGGATATATATAATAGTTTTTGGGAGGTATTTTTGTAGGTTTTGGTCGATATAAGATGCCCAAGGTGTGTGGATATGTGAGGTTGTGAAGGGATAATTTTATAAGTGATAGGGATGGCACTTTTATAAATACTCATAATCTTAAAGTAAAATAAGTGTAATTTTCCAAGAAATTGGCACAAAATTTACCAAATTTAAAATATAGGATAATTTATGTTGATAATACACTAAACCAATTAATTAGGTATATGTTATTTTGTGATATTTAGGGTCATCGCTCATAGCTTAACCCCCTCTTTATCTCTTTTAACCTTTACTGTGGTGATAAACTTTTACCTTGTATAACTTATTTTCATGACCAAAAATAAAATTGACCTAATTTACTAATTTTTAAATGCTTATTATGAATATTAAATCCATTTTTTTAGACTCAATTTCTGAAATTGATAAAAATTAACTTCAATATAAGTAATAAAAAAATATTTTCATTAAAAAATATTTTTTTAAAAAAATACCATACATTCACCTTAAAATAATTTTGTTATTATAAATCTAAAAAAGATGTCGTTTTTATCAAATTTTAATTATAAATTCTATAAATATAACTTTTAGACATATTTATGAATAAAATCCATTTTTACTGTAGTATAATGATAAGGTAATAGAATGTGTGTGTACAATAGTTTTTGGAATAGTGTTTACTTGTTATAGAAGAATCCTAGGTCGTATACAAAATAATTGAAATAGAGTAGAAAATAAGTCATAAAATATATGAATTGAACTAAAAAACATTATTCATTCATAATATATCATTACAATAAAATTATATGAAACTAAGTGTTCCATACCATGGATTATTATATTCTATGAATGATTACATCCCTTAAAAGTGCATAAATTAAAAGGGTAAAATAAATAGAAAATACTAATATTTTTACAACTAGTCAATATCTAGGATCATATTCATCCTTGAGAATCCCTATTAGCAGAAAAAAGACCTATAATGAGAAAAAAAATTATAAAAGGAAGAAATATATTACAAAATCCAAAAATATAAATTAAAGGAATGGGAAGTGTGATTTTAGAAGTTATAATGGAATGAATTTATAGTAAGTAATAGGGGTAATATAGTCATTATATAGACACTAAAAAATATAATATAGTCATTGGATATAATACCAGTGAAAATATTGCCAGTTTAGAATTATCGGTATATATTTGATATAGATAAATTCTATTTGGATATTAAAAATTATAAATTATAAATATAAATAATTAATTTGAAATAAAATAAATGATTTTGGAATATTATAAAAATATACTAATCCATTTTTTAAAAGTATTTATTCTGAAGAATTTTTTTTATAAAATATAAATTTGAGTTAATCTTATTACTTTTAAAGAATTATTTCAATAAAATGGATTGATAAAAAATGAATGATTAGTAATGTAAATAAATAGAATACATGAAATAATTAAGTAACTATAAAAAATACTAATTTAATTACTTATGTACAATGAAAATTCTATACTAGAAAAATTGGTTACAGCCACAACATATATCCATAGTCGATCTTGACCATGGCTATAGGTCACCTATAGCGATGGTTAAAAAAATGGTTGTGGATATAGAGGATATATATGGGAAAATGTTATTATTTATATATATATTCATGTGATAACCTGTAAAATAATTATTTTCACAATAAGGGCATGGGAGGACCCTAGATCCATAGGACATCCTGGACCATAATTATATGTCACATGTTGCCATGAGTAGGCGACCCATGGCTATAGGGTCTCTAAACCTTGCACTAAAATAGAAGTATGATTAATTAAATAATAAAAATATATATTTTTATATATTCCTAAATATATATATATGTGTGTGTGTGTGTGTGTGCATTAATAGGTTTAGTAAAGTTGTAGAGATTATTAGTCGACATGTTTGATATCCCAGTTCGAAACCCAATGGGTTCAAAAAAATTATACCTTGTAGCCATGGGCGGATACCTATGGCTATAGTCCTAGGGTATATTTCAATGTAAATAGATTACATAGTCACAATGACTGTGGATATATCCTATATCTATGTTTAGAAGAGATATATCCATGGGCCTGGCCATTGGTTGTATCCAATTTTTTTAATTGTGGTTAGTTTACATAAAAACATTGTTTTATTGTATATTATATATTTTTATTTAAAATATAAATTTAGATTGTTTATATTATAAAATTTAACAAAATTTATTGTTTTTATATATATAAAAATGAATCAACATTTATTGAATGACTATTAATTAGTTAAAAATATTAATAAAATCATTTAATATTAAAAAGTAATATTTTTCAAAGTATTTTTCTTAAGCATTGCATATTTTTTATCTTAATAAATTAAATTTAATACATTTAAATGATAAATATAATTTGATGTTTCAATTCATAATCAAATATATTAACACTAATTTATTTATTAATTTACATGAAATAATATTAATAACACGTGATGATTAAAAATTCATTTTTCTCAACAAACAATTTATATATATATATATATATTAAGTTTTCATTTAAAAGTTAAATTTCTCATATTTAGAAATAAACTTAGATTAAATTGAGTATAAATTTTTAATTATCAAATATAAATTAGGTAAGGAGGTCAATTTCATTTTTAGTCATAAAAATAAGTTATCGAGGTAAAAATTTAGTTATCATGGTAAAGGTAAAATGAGGTAAAAAGGGTAAAACTAAGTGGTAAAGACTTAAAATATCATAAAATCATATATATAAATGTTATTATGGGGTATTTATACAAAAAAATGTATCCCACCTCCATTATTTTTTACTTTTTATCCACTTTATTTTTAAAATGACAACCTCGCACATTAAAGAATGATGATTTACAGAAATACTGCTCAAAAGTCACTTATAAAAGGACCCCTCCTCTAACCCTTGAAAATAAATCTTTTAATTTGAATATATCTTTAATATATACCCATTTTTCCTCCCCCTAAATCCTTATTAGATGTTTAGTATCCTCTAGTTCCAAGAATAAATCCCAAATCCTTCATTCCAAAGGAATATGTTTCGTGAAAGAGATAATTCATTAAACATGTCAAAGAATTTTCATGGAATTTGAGAGAAAATATAGGGGTTTTTAATCTCAATATTACTTTCATTAGTATGTGTGACGTATTTACCACCTAACATATTTTTGGGGTGTATATACATCCCATGTATGTGTTTTATTATACTTTTTTTAAAATTAAATGGGTTTTCAAATCTATCTCTGGTTCTCTCTTTCAAGGGATTTTGATTCAAAAGTTACCAATTTTATAAGGGTTTATTTTATGATATCACTTTGAAATAAATATTTTTTAGGTATAAACTAACATTAGGATAGATTTTATGTTCTTTCTCTCAAATACCCCTATTAAAATTATTCTCCTCCAGTTATTTAAGGATGCAGTGTGTATGTTTTTATTAGATGTGGAGCACTACTAAGGATGGTTTCTGCATACAAAGTGGTTCTGGTCCCAAAGATCTAGAAAACTATGATGACCAAACAATTTAGGCCAATTTTCCCATCCAATTTGATTTATAAGATTTTTTTATCCTCTTGAACATAAGAATCAAACTCTTGATACCAAGAATGGTATCAAAGGAACAACATGGATTCATACAAGGAAGGGGAATTCAAGGAGTAGTAGGGATTGAAAAAAAATGGTTGATAAAATTAACAAGAAGACCTTAGTCTCAAACATTATCATAAAAATGGGCATGGATAAGGCATATAACATACTTGATTAGATCTTCATTATTAGAATGATGATTGATTTTGGTTTCAAAGAATGGGTATGTGATCTACTATTTAGGTTCTACTCCTCCCCATGGATTTTGCATATCCATTATGGGGAAGGGTATTCATTTTTCAAGACAACTTGATGCTTAAGGAAAGGTGACCTGATCTCCCCTATAATCTTTATCATTACTAGGGATACACTTTCAAGGAATGTGAAATTTGGTCTAGAAATGGGATCTATTATGCCTTATAGAAATAGGTATAGGAACTGAATGGTGTGACATCTAATTTTTGTAGATGAAATCCTCTTTTTCATCAATGTTAGACAAAGATCCATTACTGGGTTGAATAAAATTATGGATATGTATAAAAATCATAGTGTTTAGAGGATCAATCAAGAAGAGATATTAGTTTATATCTCTGAAAAATTCATGGGGATATGTTGTAGTTTAATTCATAACAAGATGGGAATGCGTAGAGGTTAGCTACCAATGGAGTATCTTGGTGCCCCGCTCTCGAATAGAAGAATCAAGAAATATTAGTTTGATGGTATACTCCTAAGGATCACGGGCTTCATTTTCAACTGGAAAAATATATTTATTTCATTTTGGGGATGAATAAATATTTTTAACAACATATTAACTTTGATCCTGATGCATATATTGTTAGTGATCAAAGCACCGAAAGGGACAATTGACTTGCTTGAAAATATCATGAAAATTTTTATTGGGATGCAAACCAAGCTAGAAGATACCCCTGGGAATCATGGAAGAGGATGTAAAAACCGATTGGTGAAGGATTTATTAACTTAAAAAATGTTTCGTAGGCCATAAAATATGGTCATGTATGACTGGAATGGGAGATAATTGAAGGTAAAACTCAATGGGAATGGTTCATGCTTAATAGGTACGGAGATGACTAGAGAGAATGGGATATAGGTAATAAGAAGAAGAAAAGTCTAGAAAGGTGTATAAATGATAACCTAGAAACTATAGAAAGGAGGGAAATATGGTTTGTGGGTAGTGGTGATATTTTCTTCTATAAGTAGAATAGGGTCAGAGCTCCTCTTATTTTTCCAGGTTGTCCAATTCTGAAGATTATGTTCAAAGAAGCCAAAATGTTTTTGGGATTCATCAATGCCACTCTCAATCCGCAAAAAAAAAGTATCTTTGATAGTATTATCCTATTGGATGAGCCTGATAAATGTATGTTCACTAAATCTACTTTTTGTTTTTTTTAATAGCTGAGATATAAGAGAAATGGTGCATGTTAGTGGAAATATTGATGAGTGGGCGATGAAGCTGTGATGCAAAATGATTCCCTCAAAAATGAATTTTCTAGTTTGGTGGTTGGGGAATCAAGTGTTACCCACTGATGAAAACATGTAGAAGATAGGTATATGTTTGGATTTCATATCCTGGTGTTGTTCATATCCTAAATAGAAAACTGTGTGGAACCTATTCCTCAAAGGGGAATAGGTTCTCAACATATGGGATAACCTTAGACGCTGCATAGGCATTGGATGTCACAAGGGATCCAAGATGGCCTTTCTTGATTCCTGGTCTCATGGTACTAGGAAGAATAAGGAAGAATTAAAAACCCATAGTATTATCATCACTGTTGTGTGATGGACTATATGGGGGTCTCACAATAATTCAAGGGAAGATACGATATACTCTCTTTATTTTAAGCTTCTCTGCCTAAAAACTCTATTGGCATAACTCGTGGGTCTCCTACATGGTGGGTAGATGTCATTCTCATTTTGGTGTGTCATCCCAAGTGTTTTTAAGAACATGGAATTGTCATGTGGGACAAATAGAGGTGCATAGATCTACTGGACTTCACCAAGGTCGGGGTTGAATCTCAACATTGACAGCTCACGTTCTTATGGGGTTATGTGAGGAGGAAGAATTATATGTGATGGTAGGGGGTCTATTATTTTTTTATTCAACTCTTTATATGGTCCTATTAATTCTATTGGTGTGGAAGCAAGGACGGTGTAGAATGGTATAAGGTTGTGCATATTATATAACGTTAATATTACAAGGGTGGAATCTGATTCCAAAGTGCTAGTTGATTGTCTTCAGTGTAAGGATTTACCTCCATGGGATCTGATTTACATTTTCAGGGGCTCTAGGGGGATCATTGATCAAGGGATTTAGATTTTCCACTCATAGAGGGAATTCAATTTTGCAGTTGATCCATTAGATAGAAAAGGGGAACCTAGGAAGCCTATCATTGATTATTTTTGTACTGGTTCTCTACCAAATGTCTTCAAGTTCATTGTGACCAGTGATTACCTAGGACTTCACCACTTCTGACCCCCTTTAACTAGTTCTTGTGTACATTTTATTTAATTTAATAAAAAGTAAATTTTTAATCAGTAAGTGGATCCAACCTTATCTCTTTGTTTTGGAAAATAATATTTCTTCTCTATGTCTATATTCTCTATATTTTTGTATATATGTCCTTATATATACTTTTATGATTTATTAAGTTCATTTTCATTTTTCCATGAATCTATTTATAAAATAATTAAAGTAATATTTTCTTACATTTTCCATATGGGTCATTTTCTATTTACCTTTAATTTTTTTACAAAATAGTAAAAATAATCTTCCTTTTTAAAATTGTTTACATGGAATCCTTTTAATTCATTTTTATAAAAAATTCTTTGTGAAGCTTCCATTATAAGTTTTCATAGTTTTCCAAGGAAATTTCAATTACCATTATTTCTAAAATTATTTTCTTTTAAAATAAAAATAAAGTATATTTATTCATATTTTACAAAAAAAATCTATAAAAGTTTTTTATCTATGGTTAATATATTTTAATTTTTATTTTGATTCACTAGAGATATTATCTAATTATATCATCCACCTTGTTCCTCATGATGGATTATGATAATTTGTTATGGATTTTTTCATGGAACCTATTTATTTCCTATAGGTTAATTAAACTATAATGGAATTATGAATGTCTCTATGGTCTAGTGTCACACATATGTATGGTTTTTCATAATGTGATTGGTGGGTTTGATATAACCCTCAAAGGATGTGAGTAAATATTTATGTATCATGAGATAATAATTTTATGTGTGGATATTATTATTATGTTCACAACTCTAAGTGTGGACACTATGGTTATATTCAAAAGTTTATGTGTGTAAAATATTGTTATATCCACAAATCTAAGTGTGGAAATTATTATTATGGTTGAAAATCATCTATGGAAATTATTTTTATGTTCACAATGCTACTCATGGACATAATTGTTATGTTTATAGCTTTATGTGTGGACCTATTTATGGTTAGACTTGTCCATAATGTTGCTACTTATTATGTTTATACTTATGATAAATTTCTATGTTATGAAATATGCCTATGTTATATTATTGTCTATTGATTATAGACTCATGTTTCCTCTATCCTATAACTCGTGACTTATGTTATTACATAATCTTTATGTCATTATTTATGATTTATGATTTATGATTTATGATCTATGTTTTATTAGGTATGATTCTCTTATATCATGTTCATGTACTCATGCCCACATGATTGAATTATTATCACTTATAATATTCAATTTATATACTTTATGTTTTCTCATACTGAGCATTTGAGATCACATATTTCTTATGTTTCCATTCCCCAGTTTATGAAAAATAATATGATGTATGATATGTCTAAAAGGGTATTATGTGAAAAAACTATTTGTGGAAAATGTTTAAAACTTATTGAAAAATAATAATATAATGTAGTTAATATACAAAGACACTAAAAATTTAGGTTTGTGTGTGAATTTTGTATTTGAAATGTTTAAATTATGAAAACAATGTAAAATATATGTTTTTTATAATTAGTTTGTCTCACTTGGTATCAAAGAATGTATGTAAAGTTTTTATTTCTAGAACTAGATCTGGGAGTATGGATCTAGGGTTCCTCAAACTACGTTTGAGGGTAGTTAAATTATTTTTATAAATTTTTTAACATTTAAATTTGAAAATAATCAATGAATTTTGAAATTTACAATTACATGTATCATCAAAAATCTAAAGTAAACTAAAATGTAAAACTTCTGTTTTGACCCAACAATTCCAATGATTTCAAGTCAATTTTTTAATATGTAAATGGTTAAACCAGTTTAGGTATAGTTTAAATATATTTGGATAGTTTTTTATATTTCTAATGTAAAATTGATCAATTTATTTGTATATTTATAACTACATATATCTTGAAACCCCTGAAGTAAACCAAACTAGAATATTATAGTTGTTTAATAATAGTTTCAATGAGTTAGGGTTAATTTTTTAAAATCTAAATGGTAAAACATTTTGGGGGAAGTTTAATTATTTTTATATATTTTATTTATCTTTATAACTCTAGAAGAATAACTTAATTCAAGAAACAATAACTACATATATCATCAAAATCCCAAAGTACACTAAAATAGAAAACTGTAGTTTTAACCCAAGAGTTACAGTGAGTTTGGGTCAATTTTTTAATATCTAAATATTAAAACCAGGTTTGGGTGTAGTTGAATTATTTTTAGATATTTATTTTATATTTCCAAAGTTATAATAATCACTCAATTTTGAAATCTATTACTATAGATATAGTAAAAAATTTAAGTTAACATAATCTCAAATATGAATAAGATAATACAACAGCATAAAAAAATTCAGTATCTAACATTATATATTGATACAACACTATATCCTAAAACTTAAAATTATATATAATTTAAATGATATTTAACATAAAAACAAAGACAATAATTTCAATAATTATCAAAATTAAAAAAAACTAAACTTTTAATTATATAAATATTTTTTATTTATGTTTTGATATATTTTTTGGTAATAATATTGTATTAAAAATGAACTATAAATTTTATAAGTACTATTTATAAAATTTTATATCTTTATTAGGTTATAAAAAACTCTTAGGAATTGTTTAATATTATAGGTTTTATGCCTTTATTATGTTATTACATCTTTTATGCCTGGTTTTCCTTGCTAATAAGTATTCATTGGTTATGTTATGTCACCTATTATTCATTGTTTTGATTACCAATTAGTATGCATTAATTATTTAATTCCATCTATTATGCCTTATTTTTATTTCCCATTATTGCTGTATTTTTAATAAAATGTACATGTTATTCCAAAGAAAAATATGAAAAATATTGAAGAAATGTGCATGAAGAGATTGTACAAGAATGATCTGCAAATGAGAGACAAGGGACTATTTCCTTTGGTTCCCATAGTGAGTATAGCATTTATAATATATATCAATTACAATACATTAAATTTCATTTTATTATTATTTTTTAAGTTTCTTTCAGTAACAACCATCTAAGAGATAATTATTCACTTGTTAGAATAATGATAGTGGTGAGAATCATAGCCAATCGAGTGGGGGTGGTACTAAAGGTACTTATAGAACCTTCCATTCCCAATCACACAAATACCCACTAACACATATCCCATTTACCATACTTTCTCATCTCACTATTCCATTTTAGGCACCAAGGATTTTTAGACCACCTATGAATTCATTAACATTTTAGATATTATCTACTTCTTAGATACCTTTTTCATATCACATGATAGATCCTCACACCATATATCTTTTTCCACCCACTTGTATGCTGCCTCCATTTCCCACTTCTCTTAACTCTCTAGGTTTTTATGCTCATGCTTCTATTATTTCTGCTTTATAGATTTCTGATCATCTAGATCATGCATTGGAGTCTACCCAACCTTAATAGGATATTGATCCATTATAACCTATAGATATATCAGAACCAACTGATCATCCAAGATCTATTATTTTTTTATATGTGACTTGAATTCTACCAAAAAATTATATTTTAGATTTAATATGTATTAATTTTATTTTTTATATTTTCTTTTTTAGTTGGATCTACTAATAGGTGGTATGGGTTTCATTGCATATGTGATGCATGTAACCTCCATACACAATTAATGGAAGTTTATAACAATTGAAAACAATTTATTGGTAAATGTGGTAGAGTATGTAGAATTTTTCTAGTAATACTCTAAAAATATAGTGATATCATTCACATGCAACCAATCTCATGGAGACACTCTGGTGATCAAATCAAGGATAATGCGTAGGCTGGGATAAGTGTCAGAAAATTTATTAATTTAAAATGAATATTTTTATTTTATGTATTTAAATTAATATTTTTCTTGAAACTTTGCTTTAACTTACTTTAAGTTTAAGATACAAGAGCTATATGATTGTTGTAATTAGGGGAATTTTGAAGATAATATAAGAATGAGTTATATAATGGTTGGATGAATAGACTTATCATAGAGTTAGAGTGTATTCCATCCCTCAATGATTTTTAAGTTACTCAGTATTGGGAGAATATTTCATATATTAATATTTATTAGTTTAAGTTATTATTCAAATTTAATGATATTTTATTGAAAATGGTTATGATTTTTATTAATTCTTTGTTTCAAATTATTGAATTTTATTTTTTAACATTCTTTAAAAATAAATAAAAAAATTGTGTTAAGAAGTATGTTCACACATTTGTATGAATGACTATATAGATTCATGAGAAAAAATTGATATTTTTCGTTTACAACTGATTTTAATTTGATTTTTAGGATTTCTATTAAAAAGAATAAAGAACATATTGTTGTAGTTGTAGTTAATTTTGATTAAGTTTTTTTTAGAAATATATTATAATTTAATATTGTTTTCTTAAATCAATTTTCATTTTCAACAATCATTGTTGAACATCATAGGCCATATACCTTAAGAAAAATTGTTGGGGTTGAGAAGAAAGAAGAAATACAGGAGTATTGTTAAAAATGATATACAAGAAGAAAGAAGAAATGCAGGATTATTGTTAATGCTGAGATACAAGAAAATATTGTAAGTATTATTCTAATAAATTAAAATTTTAATATTTATTTCATAACTAAATATCTCATTTATATTATTAATGGCTTTATCTAGAGGTCCTTTATGAGAAATAAGGTGAAAACTTCATGAAAAATAATTATCTGTGATAGGTATTAGGTGATGAGAACTAAAAGAGAATCTATTTTTGACCTAGGAATACTATTGTTCCAACTAGATATTAAACCATTTTATGTAATTCAGACACCACATGAAGTTGCAATAGGATCATACAGAAGTTTTAGAGGTAAAAATTTTAGCAATGTAAGAGCATGAAATAATTCAAAAGGTCACCAAGCAGTTTATATAAGATGTGATAGATTTATGCCCATCACTTCAACTAGATAATGTTATAGTTTTTGATACATTAATTTTAATTATGTTCTACTTATATGATGCTTCAGGCGATGATGATGATTTTCTTAGTGATAGTCGGGGTGATGACCTTCTTGGTAGTGGTGGTGGTGAATTTTTTGAAGATGATGATTCTAGTGATAATGTTTGTAATGAGGGTGATGGTAGTGATGAACAAAGACAATAGTGGTGATCATGAAGATGATTTTTTAGAGTGGGATATTAATCCACTGTAATTTTGATATAATTTATGAAACTTTAATTACAGAATCTGGAATATTCGGACAAAAACTCATTGTACATGTATTCATTTCAATTTGAGGTTATTAATTACTTGAATGTAAAATAAATATTATTTTCATTCTTTTGAAATTTATGACTGGAACAGATGCATTAATTATCTTTATAGGTGTAGTGGTATAGGGGAAGGTTGGAATGTACTAACCTATTTGGAGCCTATACGAACTATTTATAAATCATTGGTATACCTCTATACCAATGGGTTATAATAATCATTAGTATATTTATATACCAATAGTTTCTAAACTATTGGTATATTCTCTTATACATATAATTATTAAAATCTTTTAGAATATCCCAATACCAATACAATTATATTTAATTGTTTGTTGAACCATTGGTATAGGCTATAGAAATGGTTTTGAAGCCTATAAGAATGCTTCAAAACCATTGGTATAGCCCATATATTCAATATTTAAGGAGTGGATCATGATTATAACAATTCACAAAGTTTGGTTACTCTTGAAATAAATTGTAAAAGGGAAACATTAATTCAATTCCCCCTTGTCATTGTTTCACCATTGAGAACAACGGAACTTCACAAGTCATATTATTTATTTAAAATATTTTTTAAAATATGTAAATCACAAATGGGAGTAGCATAGATCAATTTATTTTCCCATTAAAACTTTAGGAAGAACTTTTATTAGTTTTAAACTCATAATTTTAGTTTGCCTCACTTGGCCCCATACCATTACTAGGTTAAATATCTATTCATATGAGAGAGTGAAGGGGTACACCTACAATTTAATTAGTTATTGAGGTTCCCAAGTAAGAGGAGTGATTCCACCAAAAATCATAGCTCTGTCACCTAGAAATAGGATGGAATTTGGTTAACCCCACTATCACTAAAGTAGAATGAATGTGGAAGTTGAAACCTTATGCTTTCCTTAGATTCCACTAAGCAATACCTCATTAGTTGCTAGCACAGAATAAATCCAATTGATTTGGAAGATTTTATAAGTCCTAGATTATAAGGTTAAATGATTACACCTTCTACCATCTAATAAAGGTAAAAAAAGGTAAGATTATATGAAATAGGTACTTACCTTGATGAAGGTAATATTTAACCCCCAATGTAATCAATTTAGATCAACCTTTAGGGTGGTAACACCTGGGATAGATGAATGGGAAATGAGGGATCCATGGAGGTGGATAAATGGAAAGACAGAAATTAAATATAAATCCATCAACTATTCAAGGCTTAATTTTAGGATTAAAATGAAAAAATCCCCTTTTAAAATCAGATACGGCCTAGGTGTGTGTCAAGTATATGGTACAATCCACCAAGTACCCGATTGTAAAGACCCAAACATAACTATCTGATAATTACATGATCTATAACAAATATTACAACACTTTTATTTCTAAGAAATTTCAGCTTTATATTTTTATATAATTAAGAAAGTCCAATGAATAAAAAAACCCATAATATTTCCACCAAATGGACATTTTTTCACTAAAGCTAAACTCTTTGAATGATACACCTTCTTCATTAAGTAATCATCCACATAACTAAAACCCGAATTTAAATCATTCATAATATTTAATAATCATAGTAAAAATCATTTGAAAATATGATATGATCACATAAATATCAATAAGGGGTATAAAATAAAGATAAAATTCATTAGGCCATTAAAATACATAAAAAACCCATGAAAACATTTTCTCTTTAAATAATAAACTTTTAAGTCATATAAATACATATTCACTCATGAAATTAAATTTTTCTCTAAGATAATTTTATAGAACAGTATCATCTTCAAGCATAAAGGAAATGGAACAATCGTGAAGGTTAATTTAGAACACATGAGAACTTATGAAAAAAAATTATTTCAAATAAAACTTTAAGCCTTTAAAAGATCATAAACTTTCCTTAAAATAAAAACCCTAAACACTGTAAAGAACATAAACATTTCTTTATTCTTGAAATAAACTTCTAGTTTCATGAAATTTAATGGTCTTCTTTTAAAACCCATAAATAATCATAGAAAACCCATGAAGGCATCTTGGGACATATAACAGTCTCAAACTCGCACTCCCAAATCTGGTGATAAAAACATAAACATTACATTTTAGGCTTGATACTGATAAATGTGACCTAAATTTTTCCACCCAAAAATTAATACATCAAAACAAAATATTGGATAAATTACATTCCCAAGGAAATTTTAGGTTTATAGTATTATATAATAAGGATAATATCTTAATTATATAGATTCATAATCAATAGATTCATAAAGATCTATGTCATATCCCATAAAAAAACTCCACACATTAAACCTTTATAGATATAAGTCATTTATCGTAATTCTCCCTAACTTGGAGAAAATGACATATTATAAGGGAGAGAACAAATTATTGTTAAGGGTAAACATAATTATTTTCAATTCAATGTAATCGGTGAGAATACGATGTGAATTAGAGTAATATGACATATTCAAAGTGAATGAGCATTGTCATGAACGAAATCTGGTTGCCACCAAAACTGGAACCTGACCCAGCCCACGACAAGGCCTGAAGGTCATTTCTAATCCCCATGGTCTATAAAAAGTTCTTGGGTATTATAAAATTAAGTTTGGGAATGATTTACCCGAGTTTTTAAACATTAAACAACAAACGAACTCAATAAAACAAATCTGGATTTTTCAACTAAAACTGTATTTTTCAAAATTTCATAACTGAATTACATAAGTTAAAAATATGTTTAAATACCATTAAAAAGGTATGAAACCAAATAAGGATAGCCCAAGAACCTCCACATGTCAAGAGGCACCACCCTCAAGCCATCTCCCCAACACCACATCACGAATCACCGCTAAAAACCCGAACTGTTGGCACAAAAGTGGTTCCCAAAACTGTGACAAAAAAATAACCAAGTCTACTTACACCCAAAGGTGTAAGTAGGGTGTGATAAAAATCCCAGTAGGATACCACCACTAAGAGATTCCATGAAATAAACATTCAAAGATGAAAATCATGCAAGTTTTCAAAAACATGTAATTTCTAGTTACAATTTCCAAAAGATGCAACTTAAAAATCAGTTTTCAAGTGGGATAATTTAAAGAATAAACACTTTTAAAATAAATTCCAAATATATTGAATTTTCCAGAAAAATATACTATATTTCAATGTTAAGTATAAAGGATCTAATGAGCACAAGAAATAGGAAATAACCCTTAGGCACTAGCTCGTTGTGGGTCCCAGGTACCTCGTATCTTGGTGAGAGTAACCATCATAAATATTTGTTCTCGTACATGATCCACTGGTAGGGAACATACCCATAACCTAGTGGTCCCCAATAATCATCATCAGAGTTTATTTAGAGTTGTAAACATCAATCTTTCTAAGTGAAACTGAGGTCAAACCCCACGGATTCACTAGCATACTAGTACACATCCACCCACCTAGATACCCAGGTTTTCCCTTTGTGCTCAAACAAGTTCAAAAAGTCCAGAAATATAATTTTCACATTA
The DNA here is from genome assembly GCA_963277665.1 of Viscum album. Classification (NCBI taxonomy): domain Eukaryota; kingdom Viridiplantae; phylum Streptophyta; class Magnoliopsida; order Santalales; family Viscaceae; genus Viscum; species Viscum album. The sequence continues at coordinate 35,884,084 of OY728127.1, read as the reverse complement.
AAATATCATTTCCTCATCAAAAATTCACTAAAAATCCCACATGTATACAACACAAGTTACAAAATTCCACTTTTCATTCAAATTGATTTGAAATCTGACTCACACCAAAATAACCCACAACACTTTTCACATTTCTTTAACACTTCCAAAAATCCATTAAAAAAATTATAAAACCATTAAAATATATTAAAAATCACATAAAAGCCCACTCACATGTTACATAATACCCTTTTTCATAACCAAAATTCATTTTGTGCATCACACTCACACAAAACATCCCACATCACTTTCACATCTCTTACACACTTTAGTAAATCCTTCAAAAAAAAAATTAAAACATTCCCAAGATGGAACACATAAAAAATAGACCCTATCACATTTAGAATGTACCATTTCAGAATATACACACTCTAAAACATTTTTTCAATATGGTTTCACCACTTACATTAATAATTAAATCATTCAAATCTTTTATAAAACAATTCCAAAGAGTATACCCAATATTTTCTCATAAAACCCATTTCAAAACCATATTTCAAGGAAAAAACCACACCAAAACAATACCAAAGTAGAATTAGAATCCCTATATACATTTATAAAAACACTTTTAATTGTTATAAAATCACCTTGGATAATACCATGAAAGATACAAATGAAAACACCCATTTTCATAAAATGCTCTCAAGAAGTATAACAAAGTTTTACACAACAAACCTATTCCAAAAAACCCCTTCCAAGGCCCATACGACACTAAGGAATTAAAAAAATATAATTTCCATCCCCTATCAACAAAAAATAAATCAATTTCAAATTTTATAAAACTACCACAAAAGATAGCACATGTGTTACATTCAAAAAGTTCACAACTTCAACAAAAATGCAATTATAAAATTAAATGCTTAACCAAATCCATAAAAAATAGTTTTAAAACCACACAAATCATATGGGGAACATGAAAAACTAGTAAAACAAGAAAAATAACTCATCAAGGAATGTTTAACCATGGAATCACCTACCAAAATTGTTGAATCCCTCAAAACTTTGTGCAAAACATAAACCGCACCACCACCACACCACAAGGAAGATAAATCCAGTCCAAGACCACAATATTTGACCAAAAATACTCCAAATCAAACCCTAGGTTCTAACCCTAACTTCTGGACATTTTATAACATATTTAAAGATGGAGGAAACCCAAAGGGGAAAGGAAGAAACCAAGAAGGAATCACTTACCTTGAAAAATATTGAATAAATCACCCCAAATACACCAGTATCTGAATTTGAAAACATAAAACCATTAAAGGGAGATTATAACAAGTTTTGAGATAAAATTTAGGAACTATAATGGGGGAAAAAGTGAAAAATGATGGAGTTATGAAATAATAAATTTACCTCTTCAAATCTTGTCGATTTGAGAAATTCATAGAAGTATTATCAAAATTCTCAATGAAACTGAGCTCCAAAGAGGGGGAGGAGAGAATGGGGGCACGCCCTGGATATGTGGGCTCTGGGAGAGTTGGAATAACTGAAAAAATGTAAATATTTAAGGAGATACTAAATAATTAAAAAATATTTTTAATGTAGGAAATGGGCTTCCGGTCAGGCCCAATCCCTTAAATAAGAACTCAAATCCACAATGATTATAGATTCCTAAATGGTCCAAATTAATAATGGTGGTGTTAATAGGTCTGGGGATGACAAGTAGGAATTGGAATGGATGAAAAATTTTGGGAAATGAAGGATTTATAAAGGAATTAAAATTTATTTTTAAATATGGAATTGGGCTCACGGTTTGGCCAAATTCATGAAAACTCACCCATTCCTCCATAAAATCTTGGGAAACCTCCAAAACAAAGCATGAATGGAAATTAAATGAAATTTACCTTTAAAATAAGTCATTTATGTAAAAATTGTAAAGACCCGTAAATTTCAAGGAAATTTTTTTCTTAATTTTCTTTGGAATTTTACAAGAGCGCAGTTTCTGACGGCACCTGATTCCGAGGCCCGGTGTCCCCAGAATCATTTTCCGAAGTTTGGCTCGGGTACGTTCAGTGAACGGACGAGCGGGTTTTTCTAACTTTTGAACCGGTGCCCAGAATCGAATTCTGAGGGCACCGATGAAATTGCAGCACCGGTATTTGCTTAGAAACACCTCTTCCGGAGTTGCGTTTTCTCGGGTGTGGTTTTTAATTTTTGGGCTTAAAGTTAAGAAATAAAATAATTTTGCGACAACTTTATTTTATATCACTTAAGCCACTTGGAAGCCACTTGAAGCCACTTAAAAGCGGCTTAAACTGAGTTGAAATGGATAAGGTGATATCCAGAAATATCCTACCCCCTTAGTAGGATATTTGTGAGGTGGGGCCCGCACGAGCCCCGCCTTTTCTTTCCGCTAAGTAACACACCCGCGAAAACCCGTCATTATGAAAGTCAACTGACGCGTTTTCTTAAATTCTTAACAGACCATTTAATTGGGCGGTTTATTTCATGAATTAAATGAGCTATTACTTTCGTTGAATTAATACAACGAATTGATGGGTCATTACTTACCTTTTTCGTTTGTTGGTGTAATAATAAAATAAGACCAACAAGTCTTTTTGGAGGATTACTCGTTGAGAGGTTTTTTCAGAGTTCTTGAACCTTTAACCTCTTTCGCGAAGAATACGAAGAACGCTAAGAACGCCGGCCTCCGATGAAGAACGTCGAACCCGTGGAATTCGATGACGCGACGCCGTGTTCCGCGATGCCGACGTTCCCTTCCGGCAACATTCTTCTGCGACGTCTCTTCCTCCGCAACGAATCTTCGATCTGCTGTTTGAGGTAAGAGACTCTCGGTTTCTCTTAAATCTTCCTTGTGTTTTTTTTTAACAAAACATGGATTTAATTTTATATAATTAAATTAAATCTGTTTTTTCTTGGTCCGTTGAGTTCGCCGACTCAACACCGGATTCCGCGACGACGCGACGCCCTTCCACGACGACGCGACGATCCCCTCTTTCCGCGACGAACAATCCGTGAAGAATGTGCGTACGACGACGACTACGAGGTAGGGGTTTTTGTGAATTTATTTCCTTTTTCCCGTGATCGTTCCTTTTAAAAGTAAAGAACCAGACAATAAGAACAATTTTAATTTATTAAAATTGTTGAATTCATGTGTTGAATTTTGTTTCTCCCGTTTTTTATCTCTAACGCGGAGGGTGCGGGCCAAACGAACACGGCCCGACAACCCTCTGTCGTTCTTCGTTGATGTGCGGATTTGACGGGCGACGACGGAACGTGCCGCAACCGAAATTTGGTGGTTCCGCAGTGAAGAAAGAGTCCCGGGAGGAGCAGCGGCGCAGACGGGAACAGAATCGGACCACCGGAGTGATTCTGGTGGCCCGCGGAACACGCTGGCGGCGCGGGTCGCCGGCGCGACGGCGCCCCAGCGCGCCGTCGAACGAGGTCGTCGCGGCTGAAGCCGTGGTTGCAGCGGCCAACGGACCCGCGGCCGCGCGGTTCCGGCTACCAGGGCGACACCCTGCGGGTGCCGCGGGGTTGTCACGCGGGGGCGGCGGCTCTCCCCGCGTCGCTCGGGTTGTCCAGGGCGACACCCCGCGGGTGCCGCGGGGGTGTCACGCGGGGGCGGCGGCTCCCCCCGCGTCGCTCGGCCGAGCTAGACCGGTCCGACCGGGTCGGACTGGGTCGGACCGAGTTCGGCCGACCCAGGGGGGGTCGGGCCGGGTCGGCCCGGGCCCGGACCCCCCGTCTTCGGACCATTTTCGGTCAAATACCCGTATCTTGAGCTACGGGCCTCCAAACGACTCTTCGTCAGCGGAAACGCGATCCTTGGATCGAGACGGTCGTTTCGGTATATCGCACTTAAGGTTTCGAAGTACTTTGGGTTCGGCCGGGTTGGTTCGTACACGAAACCAACCGGGCCCTCGGAGCGAAAACACTCATATCTTGAGCTACGGACGTCCGATTGACGTGCCGTCAACTTCGTTGAATTCCTCTAAGTGAGACGGATATTTTGGCTCACTCCGCCCGAGGTTTGAACGCAGGTGGAGTACGGTCGGGTTGGTTTTTCCTTAAAACCCAACCGGGCCCCTGGGACGAAAAAGCCAATATCTCTCAGACCGGGCGTCCGATTGACGAGCCGTCTGCGACGTTGAGTTCTTGTTGACGATACGGAACTTTTGGATACATCAACTTCAGACTCTGTGTCAGTTGATGTATCAGCCTCTCAGCTCGTGGAGCGGACCCTCCCGAACGAGCTTGTTGTGTGCAGGAACCCTAGTGCTGGCTGCGACTGCTACTTCGACAGCGACGACCGTGCAGAGATCCTCAGTGGACTGCGACGACTACTGCACTCAGCGATCCTACGTGGATCAGTGCTACAGGTCCTGTGTGGGCCCGATCCTGTGTGGGTCCGATCCTGTGTGGGTCAGCGCTCAGCGGTTCTGTGTGAGCCAGTGCCTACAGGTCCTGTGTGGGCCCGATCCTGTGTGGGTCTTTGCGGGGGTTAGTTACCTATCGATCCTTTGTGGGTCTGACGACTTAGATGGATCAGTGATCATCTTTATCGCCATCCGAAGAAGTATACCTGTGTGAGCTGAATCTTGAGTTACTCTCCTTTGTGGATTGTGTTGAGCTATCCTGTGTGGATTTACTGTTTACTCTCCTTTGTGGATTGTGTTGTGTTATCCTGTGTGGGTTTACGTTTTCTTTCCTATGTGGATTGGGTTGTGCTTGGGCTCGGACGTTGGAGCTGAACGGGAATTGATGACTTAGGTATATATATGGTCATATACCTAAGCCATGTCAGATGTTACTTCGTGATTGTATCTTTCCTTTGTGGATTTCGGGAGACCTTCGGGGGTCTCAGGGTCCCTACTGAGTAGCTTATACTCACCCCTGCACGGGCTATGCCCGCACTTAGTTGTGTTGGTTGCAGACGACGGACAACGCTGATCGAGGTGGAGGCGTGCGGAGCAGGACGGTACCTGGAGGTGGACCACTGGGCGAGACGCACTCGGAGCGGACGGTTGGACCGAGGAGCTATAGAGGCTATCTGTACCCACCCTTCAGGTGGGACTTCCAGAGGACCACCCGACGCTGCGACTTTTCTTTTCAGTTGCTGTTTTTCCTTTCAGTTGTACTTTACAGTTGGGCTTGTATTTCCTTCCCCTTTTACTTTCAGCACAACTTGTTACGGTTTTTACTTAGTGTTTACTTTTCTGCTTGCTTACTCTGTGGTGCTTGTTTACTTTTCAAAGGCAATGCATTCCCTTTTGTTGGGTTTTACGCCTTGGTGCTAGTCGCCAGCCCCTGGCCTATGGAAGGCGGGCTTGGGGTAGTCACGGCATGGGCCCCGAGGACGGGTCGTGAAAAATTGGTATCAGAGGAGTTCGGTTCTACCGCAGACTCTGATCTTTCTTCTATGTGAAGCAATAGTGTTTAGCGTATTGGGTGTGGTTATCAGTCCAGGGAGTCCAGTGTTGGTGCGGCGGCCGACGTATCCGTACACCAGGACCCTGACTTCTAATTTCCGACTTAATGCACGAAAACATTGATTGCATGTGTGTTTCAAGTTTTCTTTGTGATTACTTGTGTCAGCTCACCAGGTATATTGTTCTGACCGTGGCCCACTTGTTTCCTTTTCAGGATGGCCCCACGACGGCAGCCAGCTAGGGTTCCAAGAGTAGAGCGCGACGAGAGCCCGCCGAGCGACGAGGCCTCGGTACAGGGCCCGTTGACAGCATAGGCACTGACGGTACCTTTACCCGTCAAGCCCCCGATGCTTCCAGCGCCGATCGCTGACAATGCACGACGCCTCGGAGCTCTGCACGAGTTCCAGTGCCAGCGACCACCCAGGTTCCGTGGGGAGACGGACCCCCAGCCAGCCAAGGACTGGATGGAGGCGGTCGTCCGAGTTTTCAGGCTAGTGAGGACACCAGCAGACCTCATGGTGATCCTCGCGGCGAGCCTACTGCACGCAGCAGCGGGACGATGGTGGATCCTGATGCTCCAGTTGCACGATGAGGCCTCCCTCATCTGGACGGACTTCGAGAGCCTCTTCCGCTCAGAGTTCGTCCCGGCCACCCTCCGTGCGGTGCGCATTCAGGAGCTTCTTCAGTTGCGGCAGGGCAGCTTGACGGTCTCCCAGTACGCGGCGAGGTTCACTGACCTTTCTCACTACTCGACAGACATGGTACGGGACCCCTTCTTTCGGGCCTGGACCTTCGAGCAGGGATTGAGACACGAGATCAGGGCATCGTTGATCTCCCTCATCATCCCGACCCAGGCCGGAGTGCTAGAGCGAGCCCTTCTGATCGAGAGCTTTCTGGCTGAGTCCACAGTGAGACCAACCGTAGGGTGGCAGGTAGCAGAGTCTTCGGCAGCGGGTAGCCGACGGATGACTCAGGGTTCCAGGCAGACCAGACCTTCCGGAAGACGACCTCAGGACACTGGCTCAGCAGTGCGGGGTACACAGCGTGGAGCCAGTCTTCTGAGAGGCAGGCAGTGCTACGCGAGCGGCGGGCAGGGCCACATGGCTCGTGACTGCCCGACCTGCCGTACCGAGGAGCAGCAGACGGTGGAGGGGCCACCCAGGCAGAGGCAGAGAGTCGACCGTGGCGGTCCGCAGGGAGGAGGTGGACGAGGCAGGGGAGCTGGACGAGCAACAGGTGGTGGGAGATGCTTTGAGTCTCTGCCACCACCACCACCAGGAGGTCCGCCCCGACCACAGGGAGCTGGCGGGCAGAGACAGGAACAGCTCCAGGCAGCGGAGGCCTACGACCACGACGCGCCAGAGATGATTTGAGGTACAATCTGTGTCTATTCCACCCTTGTTGAAGTTCTTATAGACACAGGAGCGAGTCACTCTTTCATAGCCGCTGCCCTTGTTCGGAGCTCGGAGATTCCGAAAGAGCCGTTGGCTCGATCCTTACGGCTAGAGACTCCTATGGGAGAAGACTCAGCGATTACGCACTGGTGCCAGCAGTGTGAGCTTACTCTAGGAGGTGATAGCTTCGGCTGAGATCTTCTTGTAGCGGCGTCAAGGCCTTACGACGTCATCTTGGGCATAGATTGGTAATCTACAGTCCATGCACAGATTGACTGCATTAGGCGCAAGGTGCGATGTGTGCGCACCGATGCGAGCAGGTTCACCTTCACTGGCAAGAAGGGAGCCTTCGCAGCACAGGATGGACTCACGCAGAGGAGAGAACAGCCCATCACCCATCAGTTGTCTAGCCTCATCCTTGGAGCAGTTGACGTGCGGAGTCCTAGTTTTCCTGCAGTGGTGGATCAGTATGTGGACGTCTTCCCCGAAGACGTTCCAGGGCTACCTCCTCACAGAGAGGTAGACTTTTACATTGACCTGTACCCCGGGACAGCCCCGATATCCACTTCAGCATATCAGATGGCCCCCGCCGAGCTTCGAGAGTGACGGGTACATTTGGAGGACTTGCAGGGCAAGGGGTTCATCCGACCCAGTGTTTCACCCTGGGCTTCACCGATATTATTCTCCAAGAAGGCAGACGGGAGCTTGCGACTGTGTGTCGATTATCGTCGCCTGAACCAGGTGACAGTGAGGAACAAGTATCCACTACCCAGGATTGATGACCTCTTCGATCAGCTCAAGGGAGCACGGTGGTTCTCAAGATAGACCTCAGGTCAGGCTATCATCAACTCAGAGTTCGAGACGAGGACGTGCAGAAGACGGCCTTCAGGTGTCGGTATGGCCACTATGAGTTCTTGGTTATGCCTTTCGGCGTAACCAATGCTCCAGCAGTGTTCATGAGCCTCATGAACAGGATCTTCCAGCCATACCTCGATCGATTTGTCGTGGTCTTCATCGACGACATTTTGGTTTACTTGACCACGGAGGAGGAGCACGCCTACCACTTGTGGGTTGTACTAGACACACTCCGAGAGCACCACCTTTATGGAAAGCTCTCGAAGTGTCAGTTCTGGTTACGTGAGGTCCACTTCTTAGGGCACGTCATTTCTGAGGCAGGAGTTGCAGTGGATCCCGCAAAGGTCGAGGCAGTGTTAGCTTGGGAGCCACCCAGGAGCGTGACGGAGGTGCAGAGTTTCTTGGGCCTAGCCGGATACTATCGGAGATTCGTGACGGACTTATCCAGAGTTGCGGCGCCACTCTCAGCGTTGACGAAGAAGGGGAAACCCTTTGTCTGGTCAGACAGATGTCATCAGAGCTTCTAGGAGCTGAGACAGAGATTAACCAGTGCACCTATCTTGAGGTTGCCTAAGGAGGGAGTTGGATACGTAGTCTACTGCGATGCATCAGGGACCGGACTCGGGTGTGTCCTGATGCGGGAGCGGGCTGTGATTGTCTATGGATCACGTCAGTTGAGGCCACATGAGTAGAACTACGCTACCCATGACCTGGAGTTAGCAGCAGTGGTCTTCGCTCTGAAGACATGGCGGCACTATCTGATGGGAGAGCGCTTTATAGTCTTTTCTGACCACCAGAGTCTCAGGTACATCTTCTCTCAGAAGGACCTGAACCTGAGACAGCGGCGATGGCTCGAGTTCCTCCAGGACTATGACTTTGAGATAGTCTATACTCCTGGGAGGGGGAACGTGGTAGTCGATGCCCTCAGCAGGAGGACGGGCATCCAGCTACTTGAGGAGGCGACAGAGCAGCTAGTTGCTTTGCAGATATCCTTCGTGGATAGAGACGGAGCAGCCTTCCTTCAGTCTCTCATCATCTCTCCTCCACTTCTACAGCGGGTCAGAGAGGCACAGCGTGGGGACGCTGACTGTGAGACACGGCGTGCACAGATATCCTCGAGGCAGGAACCTAATGGTTTCTCCCTTGGAGCAGAGCATGACGTCCTTTTCAGAGGACGTACCTTGGTACCAGTCGCTTTACGAGAGGAGGTGCTGAGAGAGTTTCACACTTCTCCTTTGGCGGTACATCCTGGAGTGGCGAAGATGTACCAGGATCTCAGACGATAGCACTGGTGGCCGGGCATGAAGAATGTTGTGGCAGAGTTTGTTTCACGGTGCCTCACCTGCCAGTAGGTGAAGGCAGAGCACCAGGTACCAGCAGGCTTGGTACAGCCCTTGGAGGTCCCGGAGTGGAAGTGGGACGGGATATCTATGGACTTCGTGACTGAACTTCCACCCACTTCCAGAGGTCACGACTCCATTTGGGTGATTGTTGACTGACTCACCAAGTCGGAACACTTCTTACCCGTCAGAGAGCAGGGCTCAGTGGAGAGTTTGGGGCGTCTCTACGTTCAAGAGATTGTACGGCTTCATGGTGTGCCATCGACTATCGTCTCCAATCGGGACGCTCATTTTAATTCCCGGCTTTGGAAGGGATTGCAGGAGGCGTTCGGGACGCGGCTACGTCTGAGCACCGCCTTTCACCCTCAGACGGATGGTCAGACAGAGAGGACCATTCAGACTCTCGAGGAAATGCTCCGCGCATGTGTCCTCGACTTTGGTCGCAGCTGGGAGGACCACCTACCCTTGGTGGAGTTCGCGTACAACAACATCTACCACTCCACCATCAGTATGGCACCATACGAGGCGTTGTATGGCAGGCCTTGCAGATCCCCTTTGTGCTGGACAGACCCTGGGGAGTCAGCACTTGTGGGACCAGAGATGGTCCGGGCCACGACAGAGAAGGTCTAGGTCATCCAGGAGCGGATGAGGACAGCTCAGAGCCGGCAGAAGTCATATGCTGATAGGAGGCGGAGGCCACTAGAGTTCGAGGCTGGCGACCACGTCTTCTTGCGTGTCTCACCTCGACGTGGTTTGCAGAGATTTGGCCGAGGCGACAAGTTGTCTCCACGCTTCATCGGACCCTTCCAGGTCCTCAGCAGGGTTGGCGAGGTGGCTTATCGCCTGGCTCTGCCACCTCAGTTGCACCGGGTTCACGACGTCTTCCACGTATCTCAGCTGAGGAGATACGTGCACGACCCGACGCACATCATTGACTATGGGGAGATAGACGTAGATGATGGGGCGACTTTTACGGAGGTCCTAGTGGAGATAGAGGATCGATAGGAGCGGGTCCTACGTGGGTGATCGATTCCTCTTGTGCACATCAGATGGAAGCACGGGAACCTCCAGGAGAGCACTTGGGAGCGGGAGGCTCAGATGCGTGCTCAGTACCCACATTTGTTTCCCTAGTTTTTGATGTATCTTTACGGGGACATAAAGCCCTGGGGTGGGAGTAATGTAAAGACCCATAAATTTCAAGGAAATTTTTTTCTTAATTTTCTTTGGAATTTTACAAGAGCGTAGTTTCTAACGGCACCTGATTCCGAGGCCTGATGTGCCCGGAATCATTTTCCGAAGTTTGGCTCGGGTACGTTCAGTGAACGGACGAGCGGGTTTTTCTAACTTTTGAACCGGTGCCCGGAATCGAATTCCGAGGGCACCAATGAAATCGCAGCGCTGGTATTTGCTTAGAAACGCCTCTTTCGGAGTTGCGTTTGCTCGGGTGTGGTTTTTAATTTTCGGGCTTAAAGTTAAGAAATAAAATAATTTTGCGACAACTTTATTTTATTTCACTTAAGCCACTTGGAAGCCACTTGAAGCCACTTAAAAGTGGCTTAAACTGAGATGAAACGGATAAGGTGCTATCCAGAAATATCCTACCCCCTTGGTAGGATATTTGTGAGGTGGGGCCCGCACGAGCCCCACCATTTCTTTCCGCTAAGTAACGCACCCGCGAAAACCCGTCATTATGAAAGTCAACTGACACGTTTTCTTAAATTCTTAACAGACCATTTAATTGGGCGGTTTATTTCGTGAATTAAATGAGCTGTTACTTTCGTTGAATTAATACAATGAATTGATGGGTCGTTACTTACCTTTTTCATTTGTTGGCGTAATAATAAAATAAGACCAACAAGTATTTTTGGAGGATTACTCGTTGATAGGTTTTTTCAGAGTTCTTGAACCTTCAACCTCCTTCGCGAAGAATGCGAAGAACGCGAAGAACGTGAAGAACGCCGGCCTCCGATGAAGAACGCTGAATCCGTGGAAGTCGACGACGTGACACCGTGTTCCGCGATGCCGACGTTACCTTCCGGCAACGTTCTTCTGCGACGTCTCTTCCTCCGCAACGAATCTTCGATCTGATGTTTGAGGTAAGAGACTCCCGGTTTCTCTTAAATCTTCCTTGTGTTTTTTTTAACAAAACACGGATTTAATTTTATATAATTAAATTAAATCTGTTGTTTCTTGGTCCGTTGAGTTCGCCGACTAAACGCCGGATTCCGCGACGACGCGATGCCCTTCCGCGACGACGCGACGATCCCCTCTTTCCACGACGAACAATCCGCAAAGAACGTGTGTACGATGACGACTACGAGGTAGGGGTTGTTGTGAATTTATTTCCTTTTTCCCGTGATCGTTCCTTTTAAAAGTAAAGAACCGGACAATAAGAACAATTTTAATTTATTAAAATTGTTGAATTCATGTGTTGAATTTTGTTTCTCCCATTGTTTATCTCTAACGCGGAGGGTGCGGGCCAAACGAACACGGCCCGAAAACCCTCTGCCATTCTTCGTTGATGTGCGGATTTGACGGGCGACGACGGAACATGCCGCAACCAAAATTTGGTGGTTACGCAGTGAAGAACGAGTCCTGGGAGGAGCAGCGGTGCAGACGGGAACAGAATCGGACCACCGGAGCGATTCCGGTGGCCCGCGGAACACGCCGGCGGCGGGGGTCATCGGCGCGGCGGCGCCGGCAGCCGGGAGCGGCGGCGCCCCGGCGCGCCGCCAGACGAGGCCACCGCGGCTGAAGTCGTGGCGGCGGCGGCCAACAGACCCGCGGCCGCGTGGGTCCGGCTGCCAGGGCGACACCCCGTGGGTGCCGCGGGGTTGTCACGCGGGGGCGGCGGCTCCCCCCGCGTCACTCGGGTTGTCCAGGGCGACACCCCGCGGGTGCCGCGGGGGTGTCACGCGGGGGCGGCGGCTCCCCCCCGCGTCGCTCGGCCGCTCGGCCGAGCCGGACCGGGCTGGCCGAGCCAGACCGGTCCGACCGGGTCGGACTGGGTTCGGCCGACCTAGGGGGGGTCGACCCGGGTCGGCCCGGGCCTGGACCCCCCGTCTTCGGACCGTTTTTGGTCAAATACTCGTATCTTGAGCTACGGGACTCCAAACAACTCGCCGTCAGCGGAAACGCGATCCTTGGATGGAGACGGTCGTTTTGGTATATCGCACTCAAGGTTTCGGAGTACTTTGGATTCGGCCGGCTTGGTTCGTACACGAAACCAACCGGGCCCTCGGAGTGGAAACGCTCATATCTTGAGCTACGGACGTCCGATTGACGTGCCGTCAAATTCGTTTAATTCCTCTAAGTGAGACGGATCTTTTGGCTCACTCCGCCCGAGGTTTGGACGCAGGTGGAGTACGGTCGGGTTGGTTTTGCCTTAAAAACCAACCGGGCCCCTGGGACGAAAAAGCCAATATCTCTCAGACCGGGCGTCCGATTGACGCGCCGTCTGCGACGTTGAGTTCCTGTTGATGATATGGAACTTTTGGATACATCAACTTCGGACTCTGTTTCAGTTGATGTATCAGCCTCTCAGCTCGTGGAGCGGACCCTCCCGAATGAGCTTGCTGTGTGCAGGAACCCTAGTGCTGGCTGCGACTGCTACTTCGACAGCGACAACCGTGTAGAGATCCTCAGTGGACTGCGGTGACGACCGTGCAGAGATCCTCAGTGGACTGCGACGAAAACTGTGCAGAGATCCTCAGTGAACTGCGACGACTACTGCACTCAGCGATCCTACGTGGATCAGTGCTACAGGTCCTGTGTGGGCCCGATCCTGTGTGGGTCTGATCCTGTGCGGGTCAGCGCTCTGCGGTTCTGTGTGAGCCAGCGCCTACAGGTCCTGTGTGGGCCTGATCCTGTGTGTGTCTTTGCGGGGGTTAGTTACCTATCGATCCTTTGTGGGTCCGACGACTTAGATGGATCAGTGTTCATCTTTATCGTCATCCGAAGAAGTATACCTGTGTGAGCTGAATCTTGAGTTACTCTCCTTTGTGGATTGTGTTGAGCTATCCTGTGTGGATTTACTGTTTACTCTCCTTTGTGGATTGTGTTGTGCTATCCTGTGTGGGTTTAAGTTTTCTTTCCTGTGTGGACTGGGTTGTGCTTGGGCTCGGACGTTGGAGCCGAACGAGAATTGATGACTTAGGTATATGTATGGGCATATACCTAAGCCGTGTCAGATGTTACTTCATGATTGTATCTTTCCTTTGTGGATTATCCTTTGTGGATTTCGGGAGTCCTTCGGGGGTCTCGGGGTCCCTACTGAGTAGCTTATACTCACCCCTGCACGGGCTATGCCCACACTTCGTTGTGTTGGTTGCAGACGACGGACAGCGCTGATCGAGGTGGAGGCGTGCGGAGCAGGACGGTACCTGGAGGTGGACCACTGGGCGGGACGCACTCGGAGCGGACGGTTGGACCGAGGAGCTGTGGAGGCTATCTATACCCACCCTTCAGGTGGGACTTCCAGAGGACCGCCCAACGCTGCGGCTTTTCTTTTCAGTTGCTGTTTTTCCTTTCAGTTGTACTTTACAGTTGGGCTTGTATTTCTGGCCCATTTTACTTTCAGCACAGCTTGTTACGGTTTTTACTTAGTGTTTACTTTTCCGCTTGCTTACTCTGTGGTGCTTGTTTACTTTTCAAAGGCAATGCCTTCCCTTTTTTTGGGTTTTACTCCTTGGTGCTAGTCGTCATCCCCTGGCCTATGGAAGACGGGCTTGGGGTAGTCACAGCATGGGCCCCGAGGACGGTTCGTGACAAAAATTCTCCCCACCATGAAAACTTTCCATCCCTAGAAATCCACAGCAAGACCAAATAAAAAAACCAAATCCAACCGATAAACCAAGATGTACTTCTTTTTCAAGCTTCACCCTCAAGGGACAAAACACCACCAGTGATCAATTAAGGAAGGATTACTCCCACAACCAAAAAATACACCACTTTCCTGAAATGATCAATCACATTCATACTTTATCCCAAAAGAAAACTCCTCAAAAACTATCTGAACAAGACTCAAGCAATTCACCCAAATAAACAACAACTTCAAATAATGTTACACTTACCTTACTTTAACTAAACCATTGGGCGCTCTCCAATACCAACTTTTACTCAAGGAAAATGTTGGTAGCCAGATAGTTCCGAATGAGACTACCTACCACCAAGCCAAGACCATGGATAAATCTGAGCTATTGGTATGGGGGGACACAAATAGACTCCCAACCATAAGAGACAACATATATTTTTCCAAGACAGAATTAGGACACTAACAAGGGGAGGCCTGAACAGACTCCCTAGTATAAAGGGTAGAATTCCATTCAAAGTTTATACAGGAATGTACATGAGAATTATAGTGGGTCTCCCCACCATAAGAACCAACCATCTTAACTGGCCAGCATGGGCTGACATAGAAATACACAAAAAAAATTAAATATTTGGGAAGGGCGCAGGGTTAGTCTGCACGGTTTGGGAATTCGTGCACTAAATGTGCAGATCATTCTTTCTGCATGGATTCCTATCACACGGTCACTACTAATCGTGCACAAATTGTGTCCTCATAATGTCTATCCAAATTTCTAACCATTATATAATGAATCAATAGAAACCAAAGGGTGAGGGAATGACATTAGGTGATGACATGGGTACAAGGCCCTCCACCAATTTCCACTGAACTGGAACAACAGAAGAAAGATGATGACACCAGAGGTTTAAACTCTTCCTATCTTTTATACTAAGTATAGGACATTGTACAAGGGTTTAAACGAACTTGGGATTTCCCCTAACTATGAGCCAGTTTCTCTCTTAGAGCTATGGATAGAGCTCAAATGATTGAAGAATCTTCGGCCTCGCAGTTAGGATTTGGAAACCCCCTAAATGAGAATTCTTATTTTGGGTCCACCAACAACTACACTGCAATCCACGAAAAGATTTCCAAGACATAACACATTCCAAACTCACTTTACCCTAACCCGATATTTCACTGAAACAAGGGCTTAAAAGATGCACACACATCACACCTTGTTAATTAGGGTGAGAAACAATAGAAGTAAAGAACACATATACTTTCCTTCCTCTAAAATGGAAGATTTTGAAGTTTTTCCAAGGGAGACATTCTCCCAACATAATAGGGACTCTCAGAGGATTGCACGACTTTCACCTTTACATTCAATCGATCACATGACATCAAAAGGCATCACCAAATAGCACCATGGAGATGGATATAAACAATTCATGGATAGGGACCTTATACAACATCCCAAAATAACACACAATTCTTGAAAGTGGCCATAATATCCTCTTGTGACCAGATTTCCCACACAGGTAGTTTAACATGAACTCCTTCTTATAAGAGACTATGAAGGCCTGATAGGACCTCTTAGACACCATCCATATACTCATCCATGCTAACAACCCCATACCACTTCCACCTTCATCAAATCAGGAAACTTAAGAAGCTAAGGTCTCTTTCAACCTTCCATGATCACTCTCCCGCTACAAGAGGATACAAAAAAACCAAGAATGGAAAGGGTGTAGACTCTATCTAAAAATCTCAAGAAAATATTCCTTACATTGATCAACTGGAGGATCTTCCAATGGCGAAACAACCTGGGCTGCACTTTAGTTGTGCACTAACCCTTAACGGGGCGTACCTTATCCAACGATTAAACCCAAGGACCCAACCAAGATGTTACATTGGTCAAGATATACCACAAAACCAATCCAAAAACATGAAATAAACCATCATAAAGGTGTCCTAAAACATTTTTCAGAAGAGACCACTAACCGGCCCTTCAACACAGCTTACCGACCAAACACAAACCCAAAACACAGTACAAACAGGATGGGTTCTTGGACTCAAAAAATCCCACAACATCAACATTTAAAAAAACACATAATACACACCATACCAAACTAGTCATAAAGAGATCAATTTTCTCCTTCAAAATCATCTTTTTGAAAATAAACAGTCCAACGGTTAGCGTATCCACCAATAGTACCCCATGGGCCTCACACATGCATGTTTTTGTGCCATACCAAGAACCCTCCTCATATCCATCCCAAAACTCATCCAGAAATTCCATCAACCATACATCATCCCATATAACCCCATGAATGTGGTCTATCATGGGAATAACAAAGGTTAAAATAAAAAAAAAATCTTTCCACTTTTCAAAACTAAAACAGTCAACCAATACCTCCTTTTTCTCAAAACCGCTAACCACAAAATCAAACCCAAATTAAATCTTACCAAGATTTTCAGAAAGGAACAATAGTTTAAATTAAAACTCACTTTAATGTCATACACATTAATTTCAAGACATCTCATCCCATTAAAACACCTCTCAACAGTTTAGAAAACTCTAATGAAAACAATTTTTCAAAACCAACTTTAACACAATTTTCTACTTTCAAAAGAGGTGTAAACACACCATTTTCAATTTCAAAATGATTTTTAAAACTCAGTTCCACCATTTAATAATTAAAAACCATCTATATTTATTAGAAAATAATTTTAAAAAAACTTATTCTTCTTAAAAACATGTCATTTTTGTTTTAAAACCTAACTTCCAAAATTTCAAAACTAAAAGTAACAAGACTATGCATTAGGAAATTAGCATTGGTGGGTGACTTGGATATATGGTTGGTGGCCATAATATAATCACTTCACCATAACATAGAGTGTTCAATGGAAATATCTCTAGCTCCACTTGTCTTTCCAGACCCTGTGAGCTCACTGAGACCATTAACCCAGCTCTCTTTTCATTTCCCCTAATCATCATCAAACCATGAAAACCAAAGGACTCAGAAAAGTCCTGACCTCCCCGGGTGACTTGAATCCATTCATGGGGTGTGTTGATCAGCCAAATTACTCATAACCATAATTCCATATCCCGACAATCCTAACTCCATACTATCCCAACTATTCCCCAAATAACATGACCTAAAGAGAGTGAACCTCCTTTGATACCATTTTGTCACAAACCAAATATGGTTTCCACCAAAACCGGCACCCGACCCAGACCACGACAAGGCCCAAAGGGAGTTAACAATCCCCAGAGGCTGTAAAAAGTTCTTGGGTATCATAAAATGAAGTTTGGGAATGATTTACTCGATTTTATAAACATTAAACAACAAACAAACTCAATAAAACAAATATGGATTTTTCAACTAAAATTGTCTTTTTCAAAATTTCAGAACAGAATTACATAAGTTAAACTATGTTTAAAGACTATTAAAAAGGTATTAAACCAAATAAGGACAGCCCAAGAACCTCCACATGGCAAGACGCACCACCCTCAAGCCATCTCCACAACACCGCATCACGAACGACCGGTAAAAACCCTAACTATTGGCACAAAAGTTGTACCCAAACCTGCAACAACAAAATAACCAGTTCTACTTACACCCAAAGGTGTAAGTAGGGTGTGAGAAAAATCCCAGTATGATCCCACCACTAAGAGATTCCATGCGATAAACATTCAAAGAAGAAAAGCATGCAGGTTTTTAAAAAATGTAATTTCTAGTTACAATTTCTAAAAGATGAAACTTAAAAAATTAGTTTTCAAGTGGGATAATTTAAAGAATCAACACTTTTAAAATAAATTCCAAAGATTATTAATTTTCCCGCCAAATATACCATATTCTGATGGTAAGTATAAAGGATCAAATGATCACAAGAAGTAGTAAATAACCCCCAGGCACTAGCTCGTTGTGGGTCTCAGGTACCTCGTATCTCGGTGAGAGTAACCATCACAAATATCAGTTCTCATGCATGAGACACTAGTAGGGAACATATCCATAACCTAGTGGTACCCAATCATCATCATCATAGTTTAGTTATAGTTTTAATAATCAATATTTCTAAGTGAAACAGAGGCCAAACCCCACAGATTCACTAGCATACTAGTACACATCCACCCACCTAGATACTTAGGTTTTCCCTTTGTGCTCAAACAAGTTCAAAAAGTCAAGAAATATAATTTTCACATGAAAATATCATTTACTCATCAAAAATTCACCAAACATCCCACATTTATACCACACAAGTCACAAAATTCCACTTTTCATTCAAATTGATTTGAAATATGACTCACACCAAAATAGCCCACAACACTTTTCACATTTCTTTATCACTTCCAGAAATACATTAAACAATTTTATAAAACCATTAAAATATATTAAAACTCACAGAAAAGCCCACTCATATGTTACATAATACCCTTTTTCATAACCAAAATCCATTTTTCACATCACACTCACACAAAACATCCCATGTCACTTTCACATCTATTACACACTTTAGTAAATCCTTCAATCATTTTTGTAAAACATTTCCAAGATAGAACACATTACAAAACAGACCATATCACATTAAAAATGTACCATTTCAGAATATACACACTCTAAAACATTTTCCCAATATGGTTTCACCACTTACATAAATAATTAAATCATTCAAATCTTTCATAAAACAATTCCAAAGAGTATACCCAATCTTTGCTCATAAAACTCATTTCAAAACCATATTTCAAGGACAAATTCACACCAAAACACTAACAAAGTATAATTGGAAGCCCTAGAGACATTTATAAAACCACTTTCAAGTGTTATAAAATCACCTTGGATAATACCATGAAAGATACAAATGAAAACACCCATTTTCATAAAATGATCTCAAGAAGTATAACAAAGTTTTACACAACAAACATATTCCAAAAAACCCCCTTCCAAGGCTCACATGACACTAAGTAATTAACAAAACAAAATTTTCTGCTCCTTTCAACAACTAATAAATCAATTTCATATTTTATAAAACTACCACAAAAGATATCGCATGTGTTACATTCGAAAAGTTCAACACTTCAACAAAAATGAAATTATAAAATTAAATTCTTAAACAAATCCCTCAAAAATGGTTTTCACACCACACACAGCATATGGGAACCTGAAAAACTAGTAAAACAAGAAAACTAACTTGTCAAGGAATGGTTAATCATGGAATTACCTACCAAAAGTTTCAAATCCCTCAAAACTTAGTGCAAAACATCAACCGCACCACCGATGCACCACAAGGAAGATAAATCTTGCCCTATACCACAATATTTGACCAAAAAGACACCAAATCAGACCCTAGGTTTAAACCCTAACTTCTGGACATTTTATAACATAATGAAAGTGGGAGGAAACCCTAAGGGAAAAGGAAGAAACCAAGAAGGAATCATTAACCTTGAAAAATATTGAAGAAATCACCCAAAATACACCAGTATCTGAATTTCCAAATAAACACCCATTCAAGGGAGATTAGAACAAGGTTTAATAGATCATTTAGTAACTATAATGGGTGAAAAAGAGTGATAAATGATAGAGTTATGAAATAATCAATTTTCCTCTTCAAGTCTGGCCGATTTGAGAAATTTAGAGAAGCTTCATCCAAATTCGCGATGAAACTGAGCTCCAAGGAGGGGGAGGAGAGCATGGGATCGCGCCTTGGATATGTGGTCTTGGGGGAGATTTTTAATCATCAAAAAAACATAAATATTAAAGGAGATATTAAATAATTAAAAGATATTTTTAATGAAATAAATGAGCTTTAGGGTAGGCCCAATCCCTTAAATAAAAACTCATATCCACCATGATTATAGATTCTTAAATGGTCCAAATTAATATGGTGGTGTTAATAGGTCAAGGGATGAAAAGTAGGAATTGGAATGGATAAAAAAATGTTGAGAAATGAAGGAGTTATAAAGGAATAAAAATTTATTTTTAAATCTAGAATTGGGATCATGGTTTGGCCCAATTCATGAAAACTCACCCATTCCTCCATAAAATCTTGGGAAACCCCCAAAACAAAGCATGAATGGAAATTAAATGAAATTTACCTTTAAAATAAGTCATTTATGTGAATAGCATAACATATTATAATTCATAATCATAAATACTTGGATCATCAATCATGAAAATGGAATAATATTTAAAAAAAGGAAAGATTCATATGAACCAATAATCATGAGTGATGTGATGTCAATATTATTCAAAGTAATAATTAAAAACTCATAGCAAGCGTAAAGAAAATGTGTTGGTATCTTGTAGAATTATATTTATATAACTCTTAAAAACCCCTTAAAAATTATAATAACTATAAATTAAACTTCTAATATAATTAGCCAATACATTGGAGGGTTATCACGGACCCACCCATCCTTGATTTATAACAAAACCACATGTCCTTGGTTTATAACAAAACCACCCATACTTGGTTTATAATAGAACCACCCATTATCATAAAAAATTTATAAGAACCGCAACATGAATAATGTACATAGATCCTGCAATTTATCATAAAATTCATAGGAATAACCATTATTCCTTCCATAACTTAATTAACCCTTGGAAAATAAATGGGATCCATGATAATATCTTTGAAACAATCGTAATCCATATAGAGAAATAATAAAGATAGATTCATTAAAACATATACCCTATGGATAATATTTAGTATCAAGGGTTGTTTTAATTGATGAATGGCAACATCATAAAAATATCATTAAAAACATTATTGAGTAAAATACCCTTTTTATTTGGAAAATAACTTTTAAAAACTAAAAAATTCATAAAATATTGTGAAGGTAGTTTTAATTGAAAATAACATTGGAAAATTTTAATGGAAGATTAAAATTAAATAATGGTTATGATGCTGGGAAAATCTATTCATTTTTTAAATGTTAAAAATAAACATTATCTTCAAAAATTTTGTAGTGAATAAAAAATGACCCATTTGGAAAACGTTAAGAAATTTCCTTTAAAAACTTTTTTTAAAATAAGGTTAAGGATATTGTAAAATATCTTTATTAAAACATTTATTTTTATAAAATAACATTATTTAACTCATTTTAGATAACATATTGGTGGAAAATAAATATTCTTGATCCAAAGGAATATAGAAGATCAGTGTCACTTAAAAACAACTTTCATAATGGTTATTCAATCAATAAGGGAGGAAATTGAAATTAAACATGTGAAAAAAATTAATAAAAATATAATAATAAAATATATTTGGTTTAATAAAATAATATCATATTATTTCATCCAAAATAACTTTCAATAAAAATAATCTTCAAAAGAAGGGTGATTGTAACGTAAATTCTTTTCCACTTTGGAAACTTTTCAATTATAAGCCACAAGAAGAATAACTTCAAATAAAACTTTAAATATCATGAAAATAAAGATATTAATTGTATAACATGTAAAAGGGTAATTATATACACCTCATAAAATAATATATATTCATATCATAAATGTATATCCCAAGGAAAGATAATTTGATATGAATAACCCTTAAAAGGATCATATCACTAAATTGAGATTTAATCAATGGATAGATTATGTGTAACAAATTTAAATACAAGAAATACCAGTGTAAATAAAAAATAAATAAATAAATGTTATTTCACACATAATATTTTCATAATATAATAAATGAATAAGTGATATAACCCAATTAAATGAAACTGAGTTAAGAAACCCTTACCACTTGGTAATTTTCAAGTAAAATACTCTTAGATAAATTAATTTTAATTAAAACTTAAAATACCATTAATTATGAAATATTAATGATATAATATATATAATGGGAAGAATATAAAATTTATAAAATAAATTAGGTTCATAATATTAAAATATTCCTTAATGAAAGGAAATTGAGACAAAATCCCTTACCTCGAGTCCATACTTTCCGCGTATATCCTTTAACTGCTATAAAATAAAATTATATTAATTATTTAAATTCTTAATAAAATTTTAAATTATTATTACCTTATAATTAAACAACTTATTTCACTTATTTTAATTATATATTTAATTACTTAGTCAGTTAAGTCCACATTGGGTATTTTGAGGATGTTCAGTTCATAATTTTCAAAACTAATTCGGTGTGTTGAATGTGTTCAAAGGATTCATTGTTCCATAACCTTCAGAATAATAATAATTATATAATTATTATTTTTTATAAATAAATTGTAATTTTAAAAATAACCATGAAATATGGTTAAGAAAAATGAACTATGTTAAAATCATAAAGACAGTAGGTCGTACGTATGCATGAGTAACATTTCCATTTTTCAATGATCATTATGAATAGAAGTTAAGTATTATATTATATTTTTATAATTTTAATTTTATCAGAAATATAATATTATATCTTTATATAAACTTATATATATCATCTATGTGATGTGGTGATGAAAAATGAATCACATTGCTTAGCGGTGGTGGTGGTCCACATGTACACACAAATGATGTTATCAATGAATGGAATGGTAAGAAAATATATTATTTATTATTTTTTAAAATTTATTATTATGTCATGAATATCATATATAAAAATTAATTTCATCATTATAATCATCCATTGTATATGGTTATGGGAAATGAATTACATCAGTTCATGAGGTGGTAGTCTGCAGCACACATGAACTATGGTTTCCTTTCCCATTTTGATAAAAGAGGAGATATATGTGGGTTATGTCGTTAAAATAATAACATATAAATATATGTGTAGTAATCCCAACCCCAGTATCCCAAATTAAGTTTCTACTTTATTACATTTCATAAGATACAATGAATCGCATATCGAATGACCAAATAGGATTCTGGTTTGATTCGTGGTCAAACATAAGTGGATGCTGCCTCACTCACCCAGATCCTATCCTATACTCCCATCTTTTCCATATTCCTTATCAGCTTCTGATATCCTACTCTCAGCATTGTGATTTCTTTTAGGGTCTCAAGTTCTCCCTGGCGTCATTGGGACTTTCCTCCTCCTTACTCCTTCCCTTATTCTTGGTCGTTCTCCCCTTTTGGGGTTTTTTCCTCCCTTATAATGAATTCATGCTCTCTCCTCTACCACCCCTACTCTACCGGTCTGTCCCAACACACTCAACTCCATATTAGTTGGATGTATTGATTTTATTAGATGGGTTTGGGACTATGGCGGTGGAAGTAGGGGTAGAGTGGAATTCTCCGTCCGGCAGATTCTTCCCTTAGATTATCTTGCCTCTGTTTATCTCTTCTCCCTTTTTGATGTTTTGTATTTGGTTTTAAATATCATCTTTCCCTTTATTCATGTTTCTCTTAGGGTTTTATCCCTTATTACCTATTTTCGTTTCAGTATTTTGTTCGTTCTTTTAGGGTTTCATCCTCGATTATCTATTTCTTGCTTCATGGTGGTTATCATAGGGTTTCATCCCCTGGTCTCCCTTTTCTTGCTCCATGGTGGTTCATGCTTCATGGATTTACGCTTGGTTTTTCATCCATCTGCTTGATCTGGACCCCTTCTTTGTTTCTCCTCTCTATTCGGGATTCCTAGTTCTTTTCTCTCTCCCAGGTCGGTTGGGTACAATGATTTCGAATGAAGTTTTGGGATGTCTATAGGGAGTAGCATGAGGTTTCGGGTAGTATGACCTATGGTGGATATTTTCAGTTATGTTGGATCTTCTAGTTATTGTGCATGTGGTGTAGGTCGGAGTCGTCTTTGCAGAAAAACTGCTTATTTTGGTTCTGATGGTCCGGGTTGACAGTGTTTCATGGTGGTGGTGATGCGTCCTTAATGGCACTAATGATGGTTCTCGATGGTAGTTTATGGTGATGATAACGATGACAGTGTGTGTTTCTCTTGACATCGATGATGGAATCAATGTTAGGTTCTCGATGGTGATGTGATATTCGATGTCTTCAATGTTCTGCATTTCTAGGCAGTTAGGTGTTTGACGTGTGATGATGGTCTGATAGTGTTTTGATTTTAAAAATTTGAAATGGTTTTTGGTGGGAATCAAGTATGGTAAAGTGATCTGGTTGTGATCTTGGATGACGGCATGTAGTAATGCTTGGAGGTTTTGTCTGTAGTGATGATTGTTTTTTAATTCTTAATTTTATATATTGTATGTTGATGTCTAAGTGGGGTATGTGTTGGGGATATGTGGAGGTTTTTGTATGGTTCTCACTTAATCAAAAAGTGACTTCTTAAATAAAATAAAAATGATTTATAAAAAAGGACCAAATAGTTTAATAGTCTTGGTAAACTAGAAACATACATGAGTCTTGCATTACATTTGAATATACAAATTACAAAAAAAAATATAATAACATTATTCCCTCTAGAATATCATTTCATGTCTATCATAGCAAAATTCATGGATTCCTAGGAAATGAAATAAAATAAGGGTGAGATAAAATACTTAGTAGAGGTTCAGTGTAGTGGAATAAATCATGAATCAATAAGCATAATCAATATAGAATGGTAAATAATTAAACACACATTCCATGTAATCAATAAACTGAGAAGAAAGTAAATCCAGATATAATATCCATGTGAAAATATTAGGGATAATAATCAATATGGAAAGCTAAATAACTGAAAATATATTTCATTTAATTAATAACATGACTATTATAAATGGATAAGCTATAATCAATATGAAAAGGTAAATAATTGAAAACACGTTCCATCTAATCAATAACTAAGAATGAAATTAATTTAGATATAATATCATTGTAAAAATATAATAGATAATAATAACTAAATTATTACTTAATGAAATGCTTAAATATTGGATTTCATGAACTCGGGATCATGATACCTTTACCATCAATACCTTTCACAATACAATTTAAAAATACTAGGTACAAACCCGTCTAGTTTGGACAAATGATTTAATGCTAGCTTAATTATTCACCCCATGATACTACCGATGAATCAAAGGAATATCTATAATCTTTTCCTACCAATGTATTCTTGTCCAAAGAATTCCTCATATATCAAATAATCGGTTTAATCCATGAACAATGTGCCTTATCATCAAATATTTGTATTGAGTAAGGAATATAGAATTTTCAATATTTTCCCAGATGAACAAATAAATTTCAAGTTATAACATCTCATGTAAAAATTATATATGTTTTATGAAATAAACATATCCATGATAAATAATATGGATATTTAGGGTAAACTTAATGTCCACAAAAAAGTAAATAATTTGAGGGAAAATTAATGACTATAAAAATGAATTAATAAATTGAATGTCAATAATTTCATTGGTCAAAATGATCATAAACCATCCATAGGAATAATAATGATGGTATCAATACAATATATACCCATTGGAGTAATAATAGACGGTTGTTATCACTGATGAATAGAAATACCATAAAAGATATTTAAAAGCATTCTTGAGGAAAATATCTTATTCATTTTGAAAATCAATTTTTAAAACTAAAAGTTCACAAAACATTTTGAAAATATTATTTGAATATTATAAAGTATTATTTAAAGCATTTTATTATTCTTGATGATTAGAAATTATGTTCATGTTGTACATGTTAAAACAAATATTTCTTTCACTTTTTCAATAAAAGCCAACTGGACATTGTTTTGAAAATGATAAGAATATTCCTTTCAAAAAAATCTAAAATGTAAAAATGGGTAAAAAAATATTTATTATATCATTTTTAAATGTTTAAAAACATTTTTGAAAACATTTTTATAAAATATAGTTTTTTAATAAAATGGATTTTCAACTGAAGAGAGAAATGAAGTTTGATTCTCTTAACAACACTTTATCAATTATTTTAAGTGCCAAAGAGTAGGAGAATATTAATATTACATTAAAATATCATTAATAACTATAGGAGAAGAAAATTAAATGGTTTTATTAGCCAATGATCAAATAATTTACTTCAACTTAAATTTAAGAATAAACAATATCGATTAGAATGAGATTGTGAGATAAACCTTTACAATGGTCATTAAGTTGATGTGAGAATAAATCAATGAATTGATTATGTGTATCACATGTAAATCAAAATAAAATAAGTAAAAATACAAAAATATATATTAAAAATTCATTTCAAACATAATCTTATAATATCAAATATAAACAATAAGTAATATAACCTAATGAAAAGAAATTGAGTTATGAAATTCTTCACCACTTTGTAATTTTCAAGTAAATTACTCATACATTAAATAATTCAAATTTAAACTTAAAATACAATTAATTTTTAATTAATCATAATATTACATGTAAAAGGTTCATTATACACACCATATAAAAACAATTACATGCATAACATTACAATATTCCTCAATGAAGTGAAATTGAGATGAAGTCCATTACAAAAATCATATCATTGTAGTAGGGATTAATAAATGAATTGATTATGTGAATAAAATTTAAATACACATAATTAAAATTTATATAAAACATAAAATAATCAAATGTCTTTAAACACGTAATCTTATCATGATATAATCAATGAAGTTGAAGTTTAACCCAATGAGTGGAAATTAGGTTATGAAATCACTTACCTCAGGCTTCCTTTTGGTTGAACATGATTTAACCTCAAGTATAGTGGTTTTAAAAATGTTATTAACTTATACCATAACCATATTAATATTTATAATATCATATATGATCCTTTTATATTATCTTATCACCCTTCTGTTAATAATATTTTTTTTATTTTCATTTTTTCAGGTGTTAATTTTCTTATTTTATAATGTGTGTTTCATCATGAAAGATCTTGTACTTGAAAATATTAAATAGTTCCATAATATCCAAAATAACAATATTTTCATAATTATAATATTTATAAATAAATTATACTTTTAAAACCAATCATTAAATATGGTTATGAAAAATGAAGTACATTACGATCGTGGAGATAGTAGGTTATACGTACGCATGAGTAACGTTTCCATTTTTCAAATATCATTATGTAAATGTGGTAAGTAATTTTTTATCTTTAAATAATGATAATAATATAATAATTACCATATTATTTCTTTAAATATAATTATATATATCATCTATGTGGTTTAGTTATGAAAAGAGAGTCACATCGCTTTATGAAGGCGATAATCCACATGTACTTGAATGATGTTATCATCTTTCAGTGTAAGAAATAAAATGATATATTATATTTAAATAATGATAAATATTTCATTAATATCATAATTATTTTATTTATATCAAATATATTAATTAAATTTATTCTTATTACCTTCCATGTAAAACTTTAGTGAAAAATTAATCACATCACTTCACGAGGCGGTAGTCTATCAAACTATTGAGTGATGTTATTATATCCCCTATGGAATGGAAATTAAAATTTTATATATGATATAATTAATAATATTTATAATTATTTTATAAATATTTTATATATACTTTACATCCATCATAATACTCAATCATGATAGATGGTAATGGAAATACGAATGGCATCGGTTCGCAAGGCGGTAGTCTGTCGTACACACTAATAATGATTTCATAACCCATTGGATGAAAGTGAAGATGGTTTTAGGTCATGTAATTTTTATAAAAAAAATAGTTTTATATATAAGAGATGATTATATTATATCTACATGGTTTAATAATAATTTAATTATGCATACGAAGAAATAAAATAAAAATGCTCATTTAATAATGTTACCTCTTCTTCAGGTATCCTCCTTAGGTTTGCACCAAAATCCTTACAGGTTGTCTTTATTCCCAAAATAAATCTTCTAGGATTATATTAGATAATTTTTCAAGTTATATGGTTAAGTATTTTCGTAAAAAAAGTTTTTTAAGGTGTTAATAGGATAGGATAGGGGTGACCTTTTATAAGTGAGGTGAGTGGCACACTTGTAATTTTTGAAAATAAAAAGGAATACCCACGTTTTTCATATTAAAAAGGGTATAAAATGAATTATTATATATACTTAGACATTATATGGTATAAATATTTTAATTTAATAGATTTTATACCAGTTTCTAGATCATTTTAACCCTTATCTCTTTAGTTTAACCCCCGGTAAATCCATTTTTACCTTAACCGTGGTAAATGATTTTTACTATTTTCACTATTATTTTTTGTAAAAATTAATTTGACCTTATTAGATAATATAAATTATGATAATTCAAAATATGGAATCCATTTTATAAAATTCAATTCACATAATTGGAAAATTTTAATTTAAAATTAATCCTGCATATGCGATGATAAACCAGGTTTTCAAAGAGAAAATGTTCAGAAGTTTGCAATGTATTTATATCAATATTCAATATTAAAATGAATAAAATGAAATAAATTGGATTAATATATATATAAATGAACTAATTTTACATTAAAACTAATTAAAAATATAATTTAAATTTATAAATAATTTAAACAAAAAGGTAGTTTTCATTTAATATTCAGTATTTTCACTATTCATCAAAAAATGAAACATTTCAGAAAAATCCCATTAATTTATTCTAATATAATTTTGATATTATGATTTCCAAAATTAATTTCATTTTATCAAATAAATTTTATAAAAAATTTAAAAAATAATTTTAAATTATGTATGCACAATATGGTTAATTCGTCTTTTAGAAACAATACAGTTTTTCAGAAAACATTCATTTTTATTTTAAATGATTCTTGTTTTATTTATAATCAGTAGATAATCATAATTTTCATAATTTAGTTATTATTATTAATACATATTAAATTAATGGTTAGGTTATAATGTTATAATATATTATGGTTCATTTCAACTCGAGGTTGTGTGTTCCACAAGATATCGAAGAGATTAAATTTAAATAAATATATTTCATTGGTTGTTTAAGCGCAGTGTTTCATGTCACATACGCTATCAATAAAAATTTTCTTCTTTTAAAATATCAGTGTTTTAGATTCTCCCTATATTAAATAAATTGTATCCTCACAATTTAAACTTGATCTCAGTAATCATGTGTTTGACATTTGGAAGTTGAAAAACTCATATCATAAAAGGGTTAATAAAATATCCTCTTAATAATAGAGAAATGTAATTAAAAGGTTCATAAAGAATAACGAATAACTAGGTTTCTAAGTAGGATAACATTAGTGTCAAGTTAAGATATTAACATGGAAGAAAATTGTAAATAATTATTGATAATGATATAGGTTATTGAACACAAGAAAATAAATGATCAACAGAAAGTTAATGACCTCAAAACCATAAATCTATGATGATTTAAAAGAACATATGATTCATTGGATATGAATGTAATTTGATAACATTTTTCAAGATATTTTTTATAATGTTGAGGAATTATTTTACTATCTAAGAATATAAATAAATATACTTACTTGATATGTTTATATTTCATAAGAATAATTTCATCCTTTGGTTGTGCTTCAATAAATTTTCAATTATTCCCTTACTCCAAAAAATTAATATCCAAAAATTATTTTTTTATTCCTGAAGCACTAAAATTCACTTTCAACAGATCAAAATATCCATAAAAGATTGACAAGTCTTTCTGTCTATCTCTAACTATTTTCCAAAACCACTATATTTATGATAAGTTAACAATATAATAAATTCATCTCTAAACCTCAAAAGTAACACCACTAGTTCATCTTTAATATTTATTTTTTAAATTATTTAACTAAAAATAATTAAATATTAACCAAGAAATCATAAAGACCAGTGGTAGGCTCTAAACCCTTTTCATCCTTCAGTCATGGGTTCAAGCCCTGTGGCCTTTCCGGATGTGATGGGTTGTCACCCAACATGAGGGTAGAACTTTTTCTAAACTATATTAATATAATTCTAATAAAATTCCCAAAAAATATGATTTACATCATTGAAATAAAATTCATCCTTAAATAAACTTTTTTATAAGTTTTTAAATAAAATATTTTTTTTCAAAAAGTCTAATAATATTATTTAACTATTATTAAAATTTCATTAATGATAATATTAACACTGAAGGTTATCAGTACCTTTAAACTTATGTCTATAAAAATTAATATCATTATTCTGCAAATAAATTTTCCACTAAAAAAATAATTTCTGTAAATTTCTCCAAAAATATCCTTAATCTTGGTAGACTCCCATCACATAAAACCAAAAAATTGGTGATTAAGAATTTGAAATTATGATCAATATTAAACTCATTAACCCATGATGGTTTCTATAACTCTTAATTTAATAAATACATATATTATTCTAAAATTTAACACAATACTTTGATGTTTCGTGACTCTTATAAACATAATATCATTGGTAAAAAACTTATGAAATTTAATTCTTCAATCCCAATACATAGATACTTCATCCAGTTTATTTTCACATAGTTCCTTCCTTGGTTTAGGGTTTAACCTTTAACAGAGTTCATTTACTTGAATAATTCCTTGGTTCCCCGTGTTTAATACAATGAAATACAAATGGATCCATATGATGATATTTATATCCTTCCATCATATTGTTCATTTTTCCTTAGTAATTATTTTCTTTATTCTCTTTATTTCCACACATAAAGTATTTTATCATTCCATTGAGATAATTTATCAGGTGTATCCTTCAACATCTCTAACATGAATGAAATTTATTCTTCTTTTCTCCATGGTCTCTACTACTTGAGCTCTTAAAAAATGCCATCCTCGTCTTCTTTGGTTATTCCAAGGTTTAGTTGAGGAATATGTTGTTAATCATATTTTTGGATAATTGATTAAGAATAATCATGATATCTTCCACTCCTATTATCATCCCATTTAGTTTCTCATAGTCACCATATTATCCATCATGTTCAATGTAAACATAATTCATTTAGGTTCTATCCACTGACTAAAACCAAAAATCATAGTGTGAGAAAAAGTGATCATAGTGGGGAAACCATAGAATCATTTATAGGATTTCTAAATCATGAAACATTATTTTCAATATAAGACACATTAGGTTTTACCTAGGTCATTTGTAAGAACCCGGTTCTTATTCTTGAGGTACGGGTTTCTTCTTTTCTCTTTTCCTTAAGTGTTTTTGATAAAATAAGGAAAATGGGGAAAAATCCCAAATTTTGGAAGTACACGCCGTGTACTTCTGGCTATGTGGAATGAGTACATCGGGCGTGTGGTCATACCGGCGATGAAGGGTGTAGGAACCGACTAAACGCCATGTAGTGGTCCTTTACATGCCGTGTAGTCAGTCGATAGGCGAATAGTAAGGCGGTGGCCAGCTGTGGGGCAGCACAAGCCGTGTACTCATGAAGAAACACCGTGTAGTCATGTCGGTAGGTGAACAGTGCCATGCTGGTGGGAAGCCGCCAGAGGAACAGTTTAAAAATGGGAAATACACGTCGTGTACTTGGAAGTACACGCCGTGTACTTTGTTTTTTTCGCTTAAAATGGGAAATAGCCTCCCCTATTAATAGGGAAGGCTTAGAACCGGAGGAAGGAGTGTGAGTGGACGGTCGAACCTTTGGATGTCCGTCGAGCGCTCGTCTGGAACCCGATTCTGCCTCGGACGATCTCGTTGGAACCACACGGGTAAGGGATTCCTTCTCCTTGGGTACTTCTTACCAATTATTTCCCGAGGGAGAGTTATTTGGGTTTGAATGATTTATCTTTTACCTCGAATCTATGTCATATTTGGGCATTCTTCGGATCGACGATCGTGTATACCGCTCATTGGTGTTAAAGGTAGGTGGCTTGGTGTTTATTTTCCAATTGTCGTGTGTTTTTGCGTGTTTTTGAGCTACGAACCCATATTTGGGGTGTCTTGTGGATGAGGATGTGTCTATATTGAATACCTATAATTGTATAGGTAATTAATAAAATTGTGAAAATGCAGTTTGGGATCGCTGCTTGGATCCGGGACCACCCCGGGGATGCGTTCCTCTGTTTAGCCGTTTGGCCAGGATACCCGAGGGTATGTCATGTTTAAATTATGCATTAATTTTTCCTTGAGAGGAATTTTATGTAAAGTGCATGTTTATATGTTGGTCATGGCCCGGTTACTTATGCCTGAGGGAGGTGTTTTACTATAGCCTGAGGGCGTGACTTTATTAGCCTGAGGGAAACATACTATTTTTCCTGAGGGAAACCTTTCGTGCCTGAGGGCTTGACTTCTATGCCTGAGGGTGACACTTTGTATGCCTGAGGGTGAGATTCTGTTACACCTTAGGGAAATACCTTCGGTTTGGATTCTGTATAGCCTGAGGGCAAGCCTGAGGGCGTGGTTTTACTATATTAGCCTGAGGGAAAGGTTCTGGTTGGCCTGAGGTCTTGGTGTTGTTGAGTACAGAATGTTACTAAATTAAATGGTTAAATGAATAATTAAAATTGAAATATAACTGGTTAAGTTAGTTACTTTTGAGTACTTCTTAGTTTATTGCATTTACTACTGCACACTGTTGTTGCATGTTTTTCACACAGTTGGGCACGGGCCTTTGGTGGGTGCCTACTGGGATTTATTTCTCACACCCTATTTGTGTCATGCTTTTCGGCCCAAACAGATTACATTTATGCAGGTGTAGATAAGGGAAAGGGTCCTTATACAGGTACTTGATTGCTGCTAG
Organism: Viscum album; assembly: GCA_963277665.1. Lineage (NCBI taxonomy): Eukaryota > Viridiplantae > Streptophyta > Magnoliopsida > Santalales > Viscaceae > Viscum > Viscum album. Next base: position 35,851,688 of record OY728127.1, on the reverse strand, counting down.
GGTGTAGGAGAGCATGGGACCGAGCATTGGCTCACGATGCCGTGGACTTTTCTATTTTTCTTTTCTGTACCTGTACTTCAGTTGTATTGTATTGATCGTGTAACATGTTCTGGATGTTTTCTTAGAATTGATGCATGTTGTATCATTACTTATATACTGGTTGGTTATATCTACTGAAGTTGTTTATTTCAGTTGTGTAAGGTTTACCGCTTCTGCTGTTGTTGTTTGTTTTATTTAGTATTCTGCTACACTACACTTTGACAAATGAGGGAATAGTTTCCCCACTATCAGACATGGGCCCTCGCTACTAGTCGGCAACCTCTGGCATTTGGAAAAATGCTCTTGAGGTCACGTGGCGAACTGGGTTCGGGGCACCCGTTGAGTGGCACCCGGAACCGGGATGTTACAAAGTGGTATCAGAGGGGTTCTTTTCTTTGACTTACTATTTGGAGTTGTAGTCAGGGATAGGATGAACATTAGTTGGTAAAAAGTTGTGCCCGGGCATAGCTAACCCGTGTACAGGGAAAATCCAGTCTACCTCGCATGTTGCAATTTTTCTGATTTTGCAAATTTTACAGTAGACTTGATTTCACCGTTGGGTGACGCACTTGGAATTGTGTTGTTTATATTTTATATATGGGTTCTATTTAGTTTCAACCCAATGATATGACAGTATTCCATCTCATGCATCATATAGGAACATTCTAGAAATCACATTCCATGCAAAGCTTCCATGCCATGTAGGAGTATTAGAAATCGCATGTTGTTGTGATAGTTGTTGTGCTAGTAAAAGCATGTTGTTGTGATAGTTGCTCTGATAAAATATCTGCTATTTGATAGGGTAATTTTATTTGATCATGTTTATAGAATGGACTCCAAACTTTGGTTTTTGGGGAGTATGGGCCCCCACTGACCGGAATATGGTGGCTCATTGACTGTTTATTTGAAATAACATAGATAAGATGTCAAACTTTGATTCTTGGGGAGTATGGTCCCTCAAGAGTCGGAATTTGACACTTAAGTGTTGTTTTTCAGTATTTTCTGGGTTCTAGGGAAGTTTTTGAGGCATACTATCTGGAAACCCAGTATACACGCCGTGTAGTATCTTTAAACACGCAGTGTATGGTCTTCTGTTCGGGAAGAAAAATAAAATTTTTGAGTACATTCCATGTACCCAGAGTACACGCTGTATAGTCTCTTCCCATGTCACAAACCGTGTGGGCGGCGACACGGGGTAGATAAGGCTTGGTTAAAACATGTCGTGTACCAAATGTACATGCCATGTAGGGGTGACCCGGAGTCTAGCCGTGTAACTAACAACACGGGTCAGTGAACTCCTTTACAGAACATGTCGTGTCGATGATGAACACGCCGTGTAGTGTGACCTGGGGACTCGGCCGTGTAACTAACAACATGGGACAATGTTGCCTCTCCTTGAACACATCTTGTACTTGTGGGACACGTCGTGTAGTCTTGTCCGAGGACAGACCGTGTGGAATTAGTCGTGTGGCGGGGAAACGGGGTGGTGTACATGCCGTGTGCGGGTGTAACACGCCGTGCAGTTAAAAGATGATTAGTCGTTCGTGTCACAAATGACACGGGCGGTTGGAAAATAACACCATACACGCCGTGTAGATATTATACACACCGTGTAGTTTTTGCTCAATGGGAGTCATGTGGCTTAGTCATGTTGAAGAACCCGGGCAGGGGAAGGGAAGTCAAGTACACATCGTGTAGTCATTGTACACGCCGTGAAGTCTTGTTTTGCAAATCTTTAAATGTCATCTTTCTCTTGTTCCCTTAGTGGTTCCTTAATTTTCAGTCTTTGATAAATCTTGAATCTAAGGCGTGTTTTGACCTTGTAGTGTCATGTCGCCTAGACGACCACATGTTGTTCGTCAGGAGAGTGGCGACGATTATACTCCGGAGATGGTGGGCCATGGGCTACCAGTGGATCCTCCAGTAGAGCCAGATGCAGCGCCAGCTGCTATACTGGACACAGGCGCGGAGGCACAGTTCCATGAAGGCTTTATGTGGTTCATGCAGACCTTTTAGGGAGCACTACAGGCTGCTACATCTATGGCCAAGCTGACACGTATCTTCCAGTAGCAGCATCCGCCTACGTTTTCAGGGGATGGCGGACCACAGGCTGCAGAGTCTTGGATGGGGTCAATGCAAACTATTTTCGAGCATCTTGAGACTCCTCCAGGGTGGAGAGTCAAGCTCGCGACCAACATGCTGCGTGATTCCTCCAAGAGGTGGTGGGATGTTACCACCCAGTCAGAGCATCACAGGGACATGGCGTGGAATACTTTCAGGCAGTCTTTTATTATTTCTTCTTCCCAGAGACGCTGAGGTCAGATAGAGCTCGGGAGTTCATGAATCTGCAGCATGGAACTATGTCGGTGATGGACTATTCTTCTCATTTCACCGAGCTTCAGCATTTTGCACCCGTGTTGGTGGGTGATGAGACGTTGAGATCCAGACGTTTTGAGTATGGTCTTCATTATGACATCCAAGCGCTGGTGAATGTTTTCAGGTTGCCTTCAGTACATGCTATTGTGAACCAGGTGCTGATTACAGAGAGGAACCTACGGGAAGCAAGTGTTGTGGGTCAGGGCAGTTCAACACCAGTTACTGTTACTATTTCTACTGGAAAGAGGAAGAGATAGATGGATTTTTCTCAGGGAGGCAATACCAGCCAGGCAGCTTCTTCAGGTAGCCCAATCAGGTGCTACCATTGTCTTAGAGAGGGGTACAAGAGACCACAGTGTCCACTTGACCCATTGGAGTGCCGAGCTTGCGGCAAGATGGGTCATCTGTAGCGCTTTTTTAGGGAGTTTCTACCAGTGGCTAGTGAGAGGGGTTCTGTGCAGACTCCGCGTGCGAGAGAAGGACCAGCGGCTTCTTACCAGTTGGGGAACTGGAATACGTCAGGCCGTACAGGTAGAGATGGTGGTCGTGGCCGTGGTAGCCAGACACCAGGATCTCAGAGGCAACGGGGCGGGATAGCTCAAGGTAGTCAGGCTGTGTCGCAGGGTCGTGGCACTGGGCAAGCATATGTAGTGCAACAGACCCAGTAGGAGCAGGATCTCAGACCTTCTACGGTTAGAGGTACTATTCTAGTAGCTTATGTCTTATCTTCAGTACTTTTCTATATGGTTTCTACACATAGTTTCATATATGTGCCCATTATGGAGAGCCTTGGGCTCTGTGTTTCTACTTATTCTGATATCATGACACTAGACACTCTATTGGGGACTAGAACGGTTGGTGTGCGTCAGTGCAAGGAGTTCCCCCTTGAGGTTGGTGGGTGTCACATTCTATGGGACCTCTATGTCTTAGAGATGACATCTTATGACGTCATTCTCGAGATGGACTGGTTGGTTCCCTTTCGATCCTTTGTGGACTGCTATGGACGCAGGGTGAGTTTCACGTCACCAGAGGGAGGAGAGTTTCTATACAAAGGTGAATGGGTTGTTTAGGTGAGTCGAGCTGGACCAGAGCATAATGGGCGAGGTGGATTCACAACCAAGATTGCAAGCATATATCTGGATGATCAGGGTACTTTTCAGACAAATTTCCCTCAAGTAGTTGATCGTTTCAGGGATGTGTTTCTGGACGACTTTTTAGGTCTACCACCGGAGCGAGAGGTGGATTTCTCTATTGATCTCATTCCAAGAGCAGCGTCGGTGTCCATTCCTCCTTATAGGATGGCCACACCCAAGCTGCAGGAGCTCAAGATCCAGTTAGATGAGTTACAGGAGAAGGGTTTCATCCAACCCAGTACTTCTCTGTGGGGTTCTCCGGTCCTTTTTGCGAAGAAGTCATATGGTACCCTCAGACTTTGTGTGGATTATCGGAAGCTGAACCAATTGACAGTTAAGAACTGATATCCCTTTACGAATATTGATTATATGTTTGATCAGCTTCATGGAGCACGAGTGTTCTCGAAGATTGACCTGAGATCAGGATATCATCAGCTGCGTGTGAGACCATCGGATATACTACTTACGGCTTTTCAGAGCAGATATGGTCTGTACGTGTACTTGGTTATGCCGTTCGGACTCACGAATGCGCCATCATTTTTCATGGCTCTGATGAATCGTGTCTTCCATCCGTATCTTGACTCTTTTGTGGTAGTATTCATGGAAAACATCTTAGTGTACTCTCACGCTCGACATGACCATGCCACCCATCTTGAGATCGTATTTAGTACACTAAGGGAGCATAAGATATATGCTAAGATCTCAAAGTGCCACTTTTTGATGGACCAGATTCACTTCTTGGGTCACATTATCTCAGAGGCAAGAGTTGCAGTAGACCCAGAGAAGGTGAGAGCAGTAGTTTCCTGGGATCAACCTAAGAACGTGTTTGAGATACGGAGTTTCTTATGGCTGGCTGGTTACTGCAGATGCTTCATACAGGACTTCTCCCGCTTAGCAGCACCGTTGGCGGGTCTGACTAAGAAAGGTGTGGAGTTCATTTGGTCGGAATCTTGTGAGGAAGCTTTTCAGGACCTGAAAGGAAGGTTGACATCAGCACCAGTCTTGATACTCCCAGAGCAGGGGAAGATCTATACAGTTTACTGTGATGCATCAGGTATTGGGCTGGGAGCAGTGTTGATGCAGGGCGATCGAGTTGTTGTGTACGGGTCTCGGCAGTTGAAGCCACTTGAGAGGAATTACTGAACACATGATCTCGAGTTGGCTGCAGTTGTTCATGCGTTGCGCTGTTGGATACATTACCTCTTGGGATAGCATTTTGTGGTTTTTACCAATCACAAAAGTCTCAAGTATATCTTTATGCAGCGTGACCTGAATCTGAGGCAGAGAAGGTGGGTTGAGTACCTAAAGTTCTTCGATTTTGAGCTTGACTATACACTTGGTAAAGTTAATGCAGTAGCAGATGCACTGAGTAGGAAGACTCAGATACAGGTAGTGTAGGAGGCTAGAGGTGAGTGGCAGCTTATGGCCTTGTTCTCTGAGATGCATCTGGAGGTGCACGACAGTCAGGGGCAGACCTATATTTCATCTTTAGTTGTGACATCTACTCTCCTAGACAGAGTGAGGATGAGACAGTTATCTGATCCCGAAGGCCTATTTCTACGGGAGTCGGTGGCTAGTGAGGACCCTCCTCCTGGTTGGATGATATGTGGTGATGAATTTCTGCATTTCCATGGAATAGTATGGGTTCCAGGGGATATACGCGAGGATATGATGCGGGAGTTTCATGCTTCATCCTGGGCAGTTCATCCCGGGGTTACCAAGATGTACCGTTACTTGAGACGTCAGTACTAGTGGCCGGGTATGAAGAAAGATGTGGCTGTTTTTGTTACAAGGTATTCCACCTGTCAGCAGGTGAAGGTGGAGCACTAGAGGCCAGCCAGACTGCTACAGCAGTTACCCATTCTGGAGTGTAAATGGGATGATGTTGCGATGGATTTCGTGACTGGATTGTCTAGGCCACCTAAAGACAATGATCTCATGTGGGTTGTTGTGGGAAGACTCACGAAGGTACCTCACTTTTTACCGATCAAGGAGACCTTAGGGGTTGATGATCTCGGAAGGCTGTATATCCGGGAGATCGTACGTCTTCATGGGGTCCCTCGTTCTATCATTTCAGATTGGGACGCCCATTCTACATCTCATTTCTGGCAGAGTTTTCAGAGGGAACTGGGTATACAGGTGCTTTTGAGCACAGCACACTACCCTCAGACCGATGGTCAGTCAGAGCATACGATATAGGTGCTAGAGGACATGCTGCGTGCATGCGTCCTGGACTTTGGGGGCTCTTGGTAGAAGCATATACCCCTAATCGAGTTTTCCTATAACAATAGTTTTCAGGCGACTATTAAGATGGCACCATACGAGGCTTTATATGGTAGGCCATGGCGATCACCTTTGTGCTGGTCAGAGGCAGGTGAGGCAGCTTTACTAGGACCACGTCTCGTGTAGGAGACTTCTGAGCATGTCTAGTTGATTAAAAAGATGATGGCTACCACGCAGTCTCGTCAGAAATCTTATGCTGGTCGCCGCAGATGACCTTTGGAGTTCGTGGTTGGGGATCATGTTTTCTTGCGTGTTTCGCCAAGGCTGGGACACAGGCGGATCAGGAGACAGGGTAAACTTTCATCGAGGTATGTGGGGCCATTTGAGATTCTAGATAGAGTCTGGCCGGTTGCCTATCGGTTGCAGTTACCGCAGCGGTACCGAGCCATGCACGACGTCTTCCATGTGTATCAGTTGCATTTCTATCATTCAGACTCATCTCACGTCTTTCATCCCGAGGATGTTGAGCTTCATATGGATGCATACTTTGAGTAGCATCTAATTCGTATCGTTGACAGGAGCACGAAGGTTCTCTGAGGTCGATCAGTTCCTCTCGTACGGGTGCTATGGCAGCATGGCCGAGTGCAAGACGAAACATGGGAGCGGGAGACCAACGTACGTGCTCAGTGGCCAGAGCTGTTCTGAGCTATATCTTCACCACCCTTGTAAGGGCAATTCGGGGACGAATTGCTATAAGGGGGGAAGTTTGTAAGAACCCGGTTCTTATTCTTGAGGTACGGGTTTCTTCTTTTCTCTTTTCCTTAAGTGTTTTTGAGAAAATAAGGAAAATGGGGGAAAATCCCAAATTTTGGAAGTACACGTCGTGTACTTCTGGCCGTGTGGAATGAGTACACAGGGCGTGTGGCCATGCCAGTGATGAAGGGTGTAGGAACCGACTACACGTCGTGTAGTGGTCCTTTACACGCCGTGTAGTCAGTCGGAAGGCGAATAGTAAGGCGGTGGCTAGCTGTGGGGCAGCACACGCCGTGTACTCATGAAGACACGCCGTGTGGTCATGTTAGCAGGTGAAAAGTTCCACGCTGTCGGGAAGCCGCCAGAGGAACAGTTTAAAAATGAGAAGTACATGTCGTGTACTTGGAAGTACACGCCGTGTACTTTGTTTTTTTCACTTAAAATGGGCAGTAGCCTCCCCTATTCACAGGGAAGGCTTGGAACCGGAGGAAGGAGCGGGAGTGGACGGCCGAACCTTTGGAGATCCGTCGAGCGCTCGTCTGGAACCCGATTCCGCCTCGGACGATCTCGTTGGAACCGCACGGGTAAGGGCTTACTTCTCCTTGGGTAATTCTTACCAATTCTTTCTGGAGGGAGAGTTATTTGGGTTTGAACGATTTATCTTTTACCTTAGATCTATGTCATATTTGGGCGTTCCTGGGATCGATGATCGTGTATACCGCTCGTTGGTGTTAAAGGTAGGTGGCTTGGTGTTTATTTTCCAACTGTCGTGAGTTTTTGCGTTTTTTTGAGCTACAAACCCATATTTGGGGTGTCGTGTGGCTGAGGTCTTGGCTATATTGAATACCTAGAATTGTATAGGTAATTAATAAAATTGTAAAAATGTTGTTTGGGATTTCTTCTTGGATCCAGGACCACCCTGGGGGTGCGTTCCTCTGTTTAGCTGTTTGGCTAGGATACCTGAGGGTATTCCATGTTTAAATTATGAATTACTTTTTACTTGAGAGTAATTGTATGTAAAGTGTATTTTTATATGTTGGGCATGGCCTGATTACTTATTCCTGAGGGCGTTGTTTTACTATATCCTGAGGGGGTGATTGTATTAGCCTGAGGGCAACATACTATTTCGCCTGAGGGAAACCTTTCGTGCCTGAGGTCTTGACTTCTGTGCCTGAGGGCGACACTTCATATGCCTGAGGGCAATATTCTGTTATGGCTGAGAGAAATACCTGCGGGTTGGATTCTATATAGCCTGAGGGCAAGCCTGAGGGCGTGGTTTTACTATATTAGCCTGAGGGGAAGGTTCTGGTTGTCCTGAGGGCTTGGTGCTATTGAGCACAGAATGTTACTAAATTAAATGGTTAAATGAATAATTAAAATGGCAACATAACTGGTTAAGTTAGTTACTTTTGAGTAGTTCTTAGTTTATTGCATTTACTACTGCACACTGTTGTTGCATGTTTTTTACATAGTTGGGCACGGGCCTTTGGTGGGTGCCTACTGGGATTTATTTCTCACACCCTGTTTGGGTCATGCTTTTCGGCCCAAACAGATTACGTTTCTGTAGGTGTAGATAAGGGAAAGGGTCCTTATACTGGTACTTGATTGCTATTGGGGTGTAGGAGAACATGGGATCGAGCATTGGCTCACGATGTCGCAGACTATTCTATTTTTCTTTTCTGTACCTGTACTTTAGTTGTATTGTATTGATCGTGTAACATGTTTTCGCTATTTTCTTAGAATCGAGGCATGTTGCATCGTTACTTATATACTAGTTGGTTATATCTACTGCAGTTTTTTATTTCAGTTGTATAAGGTTTACCGCTTCTGCTGTTGTTGTATGTTTTATTTAGTATTCCGCTGCGCTACACTTTGAAAAATGAGGGCATAGTTTCCCCACTATCAGACCTGGACCCTCGCTGCTAGTCGGCAACCTCTGGCGTTTGGGGAAATGCGCTTGAGGTCACATAGAGAACTGGGTTTGGGGAACCCATTGAGTGGCACCCAGAACCGGGATGTTACATCATTAATTTTCATTATCTATTCAAATCCTTCATAATTGTTTGTAAATAAAATATGAATTATCCTAATAATATCCCCCAGGAGTGTCAAACCATGTGCATAGTAAGGCTCATTTTCATGCACCATGTGATGATCGATCCAAGACCAATGTGCACTTTTTAGAGTTATTACCCCTTGGTACATATATGTCAGAACCATGTCCACCTGTAGTATCCAGATAGGGATTTATTTTAAAGAAAAACCACATAATATTTACCTTACCAAAACTTTAAGATGTTCTTCTATACCTATCTTCAAATTAGTTCATATGGTTATGATCCCCAATGTATGTTTTCCTAAATCTAGTTCCCAAAGTTTCTAATAAACTTTCCATAATACCAACTATAGAAAGCTCGGCCCTAGTAGCCCAAAGTTAGTGTATGCTTTATTACATTGGCATAATATATAAGGAATAACATCCCATATGACTGAATAGTTTAGTAGTCTTGGTAAACTAGATACATACATGATTCTTGTATTACATTTTAATATAAAATTACAACTCTTTTTTATTGAGAATAAAATTATTCCTTTTAGAATATCCTTACATATCAATCATAGTAAACTTCATGAATTATTGGGAAAGGAAACAAAATAAGGGTGATCTTAAATTCTCAGTAAGGGTTAAGTACAACATAATAAATCATGAATCAATAAGCATAGTCAGTATCAAATGATAAATAAGTGAACACTTATTCCATGTAATCAATAAACTGAGAATGAATTGAATCCATAGATAATAAAAATGTAAAAATCTCTTGTATAATAATCAATATGGAAAAGTAAATAACTAAAAAAATTCCATTTAATCAATAAAATGAATATCATAACTGGATAAGAAATACTCAATATGGAAATGTAAATAATTGAAAACACATTCCATCTAATCAATAACTAAGATTGAAATTCCTCCAGAGATAATATCACTGTAAAAATCTCATGGATAATAATAATTGAATTATTAATGAAGGAAATGCTTAATTATTGGATATCATGAACTCATGTTCATGATACCTCTATCATAATACCTTTTCTAAGACTTTTTATAACTAATGGGTGAAAACCCATCCATTTTGGCTAATTGATTTCATGATAGCTTACTGATTTACCTCATGAGACTATCGATGCATCAAGGGGATATCTATAACTAGGAACCATCCATGTCTGCATGTCCAAATCATTCCTAATATATCTAATGATTTATTTAATTCATTATCAATGTGCTTTATCATCAAATATCTGTATTGAGTAAGGAATACATATTTATCAATATTTCCCCAAATAAATAAATAACTTTCAATATAGAACATTGTATGTAGAGATGATATATGTTTTAAATAATAAACATATCCATGATAAATAATATAGATATTTAGGGGAAATTTAATGTCCACAGGAAAGTGAATAATTCAAGGGAAATTTAATGGCTACAAAAATAAATAAAGAATGTGAATTTCAATGCTTTCCTTGGTCAAAATGATCATAAACCATCTAGGTGAATAATAAGGACAGTATCAATACAACATATTACCATTAGAGTAATAATAAATGGTTTTTTTCATTGATAAATAGAAATACCAAAATAAATATTTAAAAAAATTCTTGAGTAAAAGATCATTTTCATTTTGAAAATCAATTTTTGAAACCAAAATTTCACAAAAAAAATTCAAAATAATTTTCTTTGAAAATAATATTTGAAACTTATAAATTAATCTTTAAAACATTTTAGTGGTTATGATATCCATAAATTATTTTCATATTATACACATTAAAAAAATATTCCTTTTAATTTTTTAGTAAAATCCAAATGGGCATTATTTTGAAAACAACATGAAGATTCATTTAAAAATATTTTCTATAAAGTAAAAATGGGTAAAAAAATATTTAATAAATAATTTTTAAAGGGTTAAAAATATTTTTATAAAACATGATTTTGAAAGAAAATAGATTTTCGACCGAAGAGAGAAATAAAGTTAGATTCTCTTAAAAACATTTTCTCAATTATTTTAAGTACCAAAGAGTGAAAAATGGAACCATTAATCAAAAATATCATGAATAAACATAGTATAATAATATTAAATTATTTTATTATAAAAGTATCAAATAACTTCCTTCAAATAAATTCAAGAATATACAATCTCGATTAGAATGAGATTGTGAAATAACCCTTTACAATTGTCATGAAGTTAAAGTGAGAATTAATCAACGAATCGATTATGTGTACCAAATGTAAATCCACATAAAAAAGTTTAAATACAAAAATATATATTCAAAATTTTATTACACACATAATCTTAGAATATCAAAGACAATAAGGAACTAATATAACCCAATGAAAAGAAATTGAGTTATAAAATTCTTCACCACTTGATAATTTTAAATTAAAATCTCCATGGATGAAATAATTCAAATTGAAACATAAAATACCATGAATTTTTAATGGATCATGATATTACATTTCAAAGGTATAGTATACACACCATATAAAAAATGAGGTTTATAACATTACAATATGCCTCAATCAAGGGAAATTGAGATAAAGTCCCTTAAAAGGATCATATCATTGAAGTGGGGATTAATAAATGAATTTATTATGTGTATAAAATTTAAATCCATATAAAAAAATTGTAAATACAACATAAAATAATATAATTTCATTATACATATAATCTTATCATGGAATAATCAATGAAGTTTAAGTTTAACCCGATGAATGGAAATTGACTTTTGAAATCCCTTATCTCATGCTTCCTTTCAATTAAGCATGTTTTAACCTCATGTATAGTGGTTTTAAACATGTTATTGACTTATACCAGAACTAAATTAATATTTATAACATCATATTTGGTCCTTTTATTACATCTTATCACACTCCCATTAATAATCATTTGTTATTTTCATTGTTTCGGGTGTTAATTGTCTTTTTTTCTCATGCATGTTTCTTCATGAAAGATTCAGTTATTGTACATATTATATAGTTATATAATATAAATAATAAGAATAATGATATAATTATAATATTTATACATAAATTATAATTTTAAAACCAATCATGAAATATGTTTATGAAAAATAAAGTATGTTACGATCATAAAGACGGTAGATCGTACTTATGCCTAGGTAACGTTTCCATTTTTCATCAATCATTATGGAAAGGTGGTAAGTAATGTTTTATATTAAAATGATGATAATAATATCATAATTAACATATTATTTATTTAAATATAATTATATATATCATCCATGTGGTGTGGTGATGAAAAGAGAGTCACATCGCTTTGTGAATGTGGTAGTTCACATGTACATGAATGATGTTATCATCTTTTAGTATAAGAAATAAAATGATATATTATATTTTTTGAATTATAAATATGCCATTAATATCATAAATATTTCATTTATATCACATATATTCATTAAATTTATCCTTATTACCTTTCATGTAAGGCATTAGTGAAAAACAAACCATGTTGTTTCATAGGGTAGTATTCCATTGTACACAGGAGTGACGTCATCATATCCCCTACGGAATGGAAATTAAAACGGTATATATTATATAATGACTCAATAGTTATAATTATGTTATAAATATCATATCATATATATATATATACACTTTATATCCATTATCATACCCAACCATGAGAAGTGATAATGGAAAAACGAATGACATCGGTTCGTTAGGCGGTAGTTCGTCATACATACGAATAATAATTTCATAACCCATTGGATAGAAATGGGGATATTTTTAGGTCATAAACTTATTATAAAAACATACAATTATTTGAAAGATACTAATTTTTATTATATCATAATTTTTTAATAAGAATTTAATGAGGTGGAGAAAGAAATAAAATAAAAGCACTCGTTGAGGAACGTTGCCTCTTCTTCGGGTATCCTCCTTAGGTTTGCACCAAAATACTTCCTAGGTTATATTATTCCCAAAATAATGATTCTATTGTGATATTACATAATTTTGGAAGTTATTTCGTAAGGTATTATCTTAACCAAAAGGGTTTTAAAGTGTGAAGAAGAGAAGAGAGTGGGTGACCGTTTATAAGTGAGGTGAGTGGCACACTTGTATTTTTTGAAAAGTAAAAGGTGTACCAACATTTTTCAAATTCCAAAAGGGTAAAAATGGATTATTATCGATACTTATACAACATAGGGTTAAATTATGTACATAAAATATATTTTACATAAGTTTTTATGTTATTTAAACCCTTATCTTTTTAGTTTAACCACTCGGTAAATCAATATTTACCTTAACCACGGTAAATGATTTTTACTTTTTTCACTATTTATTTTGGTAAAAATTTAATTTTACCTTATTAGATAATATAAATTATGATTATTATAAATATTAAATTCATTTTTCAAGATTTCATTCATATAAGTGGGAAATTTTAATTTAAAATTAATCCCGTATACGTGATGGGGAAGCATGTTTTCAAAGAGAAAATGTTCAAAAGTTTATAATGTTTTTATACCAAAATTAAATATTAAAATGATTAAAATTACCTAAATTGGATTAATATATATATTTTTAACTAATTTACTTTAAAACAAATTTAAAATATAATTTAACTTTATAAATAATTTAAATGATAAGGCAATTTTCAATTAAAATTCAGTATTTTTCACTACTCATCAAAAAATGAAATATTTTTGGAAAACCCCAAAAAATAACCCTAAGATAAAAAATAAAAATTTAAAATTATGTTCAAAAAATTTAGTTAAACCATATTCTAGAAAAAATACAATTTTTTATAAAATATTTGTTTTTTTGTTTAAATGATTCCTATTTTATTTGTAATCAATAAATAACCATAATTTTTATAATTTATTTAGTACTATTCATACCCATAAATTTAACGGTTAGTTTATAATGGTATACAATATTATTTTTCATTCTATCTTGAGGGTGTGTGTTTTGTAATCTATAGAATAGATTAAATTTAAAGAAATATATTTTATGTGTTGTTTAAGCTCGGTGTTGCGTGTCACATACGATATCAATAAAAATGTTCTTATTTTAAAATATTATGTTGTTAAAATATGAGATATACTGATTTTATTATATCATAATGGTTTTATAATATTTTAAGTATGTGGAATGAAAAATAAAACAAAAAATCTTGGTTAAGAACTATACCTATTCTCCGGACAACCTCTTAAGGTTTAAACCAAAAGCCTTCTTATGTTGGTTTTTTATCAAACCAATGCCTCTAGGATGTGAGTATGGATGTAATTAATATATTTGGGTAGGTATTATCCTAATAAAAAGGTTTTTTAATTTTGAATAAAATAGGATATGAGGTTCCCTTTTCTAAGTGGGGAGGGGCACTTTTGGAATTTCATAAACTATTAAATTAATATAAATTAATTTCCATGTCCAAATGGATCCAAAATGATTTATTTGAAATATAGGATGAGTATAAGTTTAAATAATATCATAAAATAAAATTTAAACAATTTTTGGTTATTTTTTAACCCTTATATTTTTCTTAACACTCCATTAACTATTTTGACGATTACCACTTTAATAAAGGCCTTTTACTTTTTAGGGGTCAATATAGTTACTATAAAAAGAAAAATAACCAATAAATCAAACATGTTTGATTTAATCATCATTATCCCATTAACTTTGTATAAGATAATAATTTCAAAAAATTTAAATCATTTAATAAAACATTACTTATTATAAAATATCATTAATATGAATTTTTAAACTATTTATTTAATTTAAATTTGATTGCAACTTGATAGACAAAGACTTAGAATATAATACTTTCATACACCCCAAATATGTCATAATTATCTAAAAAAATTGTGATACACTATAACTCACTAAAATAATATTATAAAAAGACATTTTAAAATCATTTTATTTATTTTTATACTACTTTCACAAGCACTGTATCAGTGTTACACAAGCATTTAAGGTAATTATTTTTTCACTAAAAACTATAGATAAATTAAAAAGATGAAAAAAATAATTTATCTTTCAAATTGATATTTATAACTAAACATTTACCATGTTTATCCCTATGTAAAAAATTGAGATAATAAAACAAAGAGGATGATATTTTTGACATTTCTTTAAATAAAATAATATAAAGTTCAAAATCATGGCCAAATGGTAACAAAAACCCATATATTTGAATTTTTTTGGAATATGTACTATATAAACTCGTAAAAAAATTAAGCAATGTTTTAGGGTCATTTTTTAGTCATTAAAATTTTATTTTTAACCTTAATTACCAGATTTACTCTTTGTCGTGCTAACAAAATTACTAAGGTTACTATCCAAAATGTCCAAAAAAGGGTCCTACTTACCAAATTTGGACCTCCTCATTTCAAATATTGAATAAAATTTTCAATATTCAATTCAAATAAGTGTAAGAACATAATTTAAAATTTTTCTCGCAAAATTCAATAAAAACAGTTTTCCAAAAAAATGCCTTTTAGTAAAAAATGTTTTTATACCAAAATAAACAATAAAAATCCTTAAAAGGAATATAATTGGATTATTTTTAATAAAAAGGAACTAATTAAATTTTAAACTAATCCAAAATATAATTTTAATTTTTAAATACTTGAAAATATAATATAATTTTCATTAAAAATTGGTATTTTTCATTATTCACTGAAAAAACAAACTTTTCAGAAAAAATCTAAAAATTTAATCTTATAATAATATTAATATGAGTATTTCAAAAAAATAATTTCATTTTATAAAAAAAATTATAAATGTTATATAAATTTATTACAATACTTTATAACAAAAGCAATAAAAATCATTTTGAAGAAAATGTATTTTTTAAACATAAAATGACGAATAAAAATTGAATGCTTATTTACTAAGACTTAATAAATAAATTTCTATTGATTAGAACCTTTATATTTATTTCATAAATTATTTAATCCAATTTATACCCTCCAATTTAATAGCTAGTATATAACAGTCATAAAATAATATATCATGGTCTGTTTAAGCTCAATGTTGTATATCTTAATATAGTTGAACAAAGTCTTTATTTTAAAATATTTGGATATTAAATTCTCCCTCCCCCTAATAAATCATGTCCTCTGAATTTCAAATTTTTCTCACTAATCAAGGGTTTGAAATTTTAAAATTCCATTGTGGAATCCCACATCTTAAAAATGGTTAATAAAACTTCCTCTTAAAAAGTGGTAATGGTAAATATGAAGGTCATCTGAAATAACCCAAAACTAGGTTTCTAAAAAGGAAAAAATTATTGGGAAGTATAAATATGGAAATGGAATAAAAGTGTAATTTATAAATAATTATGGATAGTGATCAATATTATTGATCACAAGGAAGTGAATGATCGTGAGAAAGTTAACTTCAACAAAATCATAAACCAACAAGATGTGAAAAAGACCATCGATTCATTAGAAAAGAAAGTAAAATGATTAATTTTTTATTTCAAGAAAGTTTTTTTATATTCAAGGAATTATTTTACTATCTAGACTAAGAACATAAGAAAATATACTTACTTAAAAATAATAATTTCAACATTTAATCACTTTATACTAAAATATTCTCTTTGGTTCCAAATAATGAGTATTCATGATGAATTTTTTTCATGATTGATGCACTATAATCAACTTATAATGGATCTCATAATCCTCTAATGATAAAAATATATTCCTCCTATCTTTTTACATTAATAAAAACCTAAATAGTTAGAATATATTAAGATAATTCTCAAAATGAATAAACCTTAATATTAATAAATAATAAATTAATCTCCAAAATTAATTAGTAATACCCGAAGTTCAAACTAAATCATTCCATAAATAACTATCCTTAGAATTCTTAAAAATGTTACTGGATAATATTGAATCTCAAAGATAAAAATGATTTAATCACATGTTCTTCCAAGATGAATTTAACATTTATCTCTAAATAAAATCAATAATTCTTAAACTATCCTATCAAAAATGTATATTCCCTAATCACATAATCTCTAATATATGTTAATAATTTCAATAAATAACCTGAATCAACATAAATCTACATTAAAATAATATATTATACCAATATATAATTTAGCCTTTATTATTCAAATAAAATTCCATAATATTATATTTACCTTAATCATATAAGGTTCCAAAAATAGTGAACATCTTCTAAAATAACATTAATCACCAAATATCCAAATCACTTTTCAATACCACGGTTATTAATATGAAAAAACATATATTTCCAAGATTTTAAAAACTCATAATTAACTCAATGTCAAAGATCATATAAGCCCTAAATTTTATCAATACCTTTAAACATGTATATAAAAATTTAAAATACATTCTTCCTTAAATAAAATTTTCTAATGTTAAACATAGGGGTTAAATATACCTCAAACCAATAAAGAGTCTCCAAAAATATCATTAACGACCTCAAAATCCCATCACTTAAAACCTGAAAATGGGTTTCTAATACTTTTAACTTGATCAAACTCAAACTTATAAACCCATTATGGTATCCATAACTCTTAATATAACCTCAAGCTAAAAAATACTAATCTACAAAGTTATCTAAACCCTGATTTGATATTAACTATAACAACCCTAAACCCACACTCCCAAATCCAGTGCTAAAAACAAAGACATTACATTTCTAGATTAATACCGATAAATGTGACCCAAATTTTTCAATCCAAAACTTACAATATAAAAAGGAAATATTTTATCACTTAAATACCCAAGGACCTTTTAGGTTTAGAGTTTTAGAGAATGATTATAAACTCTTAACAACTTGGATTCATAAATAACTAGTTCATAAAGATCTATTTCATCTCCCATAAAATTCTCCACACATGAAATCTTTATAGACAAACATTATGTATCATCATTATTCATAAACTAAGGAAAATGAAACATAAGAATATTGATATAAAATTCTTGGTAAGGGTAAATATAAGCATTAAAAATTTAATGTCATCAGTGAGAATAAGATAGGCATAAAAGTAAGATTACATATTCAAATTTCATGAGTATAACATAATATAATTCATACTCATCAATACCTGGATCAAAAATCATAAAAAATATAATAATATTTAATAAATTAAAGATTCATATGGATTAATAATGATTATCCATGTGATGTAAATATTGTTAAAAGGGATCATTAACAACATATAAAAATCATAAAGAAAATATGTTGGTATCTTGTAACATTATCTTCATCAATACCTTACATAACCTTTACAAATTGGAATAACCATACAGTCAACTTTCAATATAATTACCTAAGAAATTATAGGTCTATCACATACCCATCCATCCTTGGTTTATAAAGTAACCGCCCATCCTTGATTTATAATGGAACCACCCATCCTTGGTTTAAAATATAAACACATGTTATTATAAAAAAATACTATGAATCATAACATGAATAAAGTACATCGATCTTGAATTTCATCATAAAATTCATAAAAACAACCATTATTCCTTCTATAACATGATTAACTCATTGAAAATAAATGGGATACTTAAAAATATCTTTTAAAAAATCATAATCCATCTATGTAATAATAAGGATGGTTTCATTAAAACATATCCCTAGTGGAGAATATATGACATCAAAGGTTGTTGTTGTTGATTAATGGGAACATAATTAAAAACATTCTTGAGGAAAATACCTTTCTCATTTTGAAAATTACTTTTTAATGCTAAAAATCCATAAAATATTGTTAAAATAATTTTATTTGAAAATAAACTTGGAAACATATAAAGTAATCTTCAAATAAAATAATTTTAATGATTGTGGTAAAATCATTTCATGTTTTCATCATTAAAAATAAACATTATTTTCAAACATTTTGTAAAAGGGAATCAAAAGTGTCTTATTTGGAAAACGTTAAGAAAATTCATTTTAAAACTATTTTTTAAATAAGGTCAAAGATCATTTAAAATAGATTTAGTAAATAATTTATTTTTATAAAATAACATTCTTGAACTCATTTTAGAAATCATTGATATAGAAGAAAAAGATCCTGATCCAAAGAAAGATATAAGATATGTATCACTTATAAACAACTTTCTTGATGTTTATTAAATCAATATGGGAGGAAATTGAAATTAAACATGTAAACCACATTCATAAACATAGGATAAGAAAATATTTGTTCTTAAAAAAATATCATATAATTTCCTTCAAAATAACCTTAAATATAAACAATCTTAGAAAGAAAGGAGATTATAACAAAAATCATTTTCCACTTTAGTAACTTTGCAATAATAATCCAAAAAAAGAATAACTTTAAATGAAAATTTAAATATCATGAACATAAGGGGATTCATGATATAAAATGTCAAATTATAATTATATACACATTATAAGATAATATAGGTGCATATCATAAACATATGTCGCAAGGAAATAGAATTTGAGACGAATAACCCTTACAAAGATCATATAATTAAATTAAGAATTAATAAATGGAGAGATTTTGTGTAATAAATGTAAATAAATATAATAAAATTATAAATAAAACATGAATAAAAAATAATTTAACACATAATCATGGAATTATATAATAAATAAATAAGTGATATAACCCAATAGAATGAAATTTAGTTAAGAAACCCTTGCCACTTAGTTGTTTTCAAGTAAAATCCCATTGGATGAAATAATTTGAATTGGAAATTAAAATACAATTAATTATGAATTATTAATGATATAAAATATAAATGGGGTAGTATATATTTATCATAAAATAAATTGTGTGCATAATATTAAAATATGCCTCAATAAAAGGAAATTGAGATGAAATCTCATACCTCAAGTCCAGACTTGTCATGTATGTCCTTTAACTCCAATATAATAAACTTATATAAATTATTTGAATTATTAATAACCTTTTAAAATATTAATAATTTATACTTAAACCATCTATTTCATTTATTTTAATAACATATTTAATTACCTTTTCAGTTAAGTCCACATTGGGTATGTTGAGGATGTTCGGTTCATAATTTTCAAAACAGCTTCGGTGTGTTGACTATGGTCAAAGGATTCATTATTCCATCACCTCAAAAATAATAATAATAACATAATTATAATTTTTATACATAAATTTTAATTTTAAACCCAACCATGAAATATTGTTATGAAAAATTCACTATATTACAATCATAGAGACGGTAGGTCATACGTATGTATAAGTTTTGTTTTCATTTTTCAACAATTATTATGGAAAGAATGTAAGAATTATTTTATATTTAAATAATTATAATTTTATCATAAATATAATATTATATCTATATATAAACTTCTATATATAATCCATGTGATGTAGTGATGAAAACTGAATCACATCACTTCTTGGAGGTGGTAGTCCACACGTACGCATGAACGATGATATCATTTTTAAATGATTGAAATGGTAAGAATATATGCGATATATTATATTTTAAAAATGATAAATATGACATGGATATAATATATAAACATTAATTCCATAATTATGACCATTTTTATGATATGGTGATGGAAAACAAATTACATCGGTTCGTGAGGCAGTAGTTCGTTGTACACACGAATGATGATTTCATTTCCAATTTTGATGGAAGAGGGGATAGAAATAGGTTATGTAATTAACATAATAACATCTTATTATATTTTGGATACCTATTTTATTATATCATTATGGTTTAATAATATTTTAATTATGTGGAATAAAAAAATAAAACAAAAAAACTTAGTTAAGAACTGTACCTCTTCTTCGAACAACCTCTTAAGGTTTACACCAAAATCCTTCCTAGGTTGGTTTTCTAATCCAACCAAGGCCTCTGGGATATTATAATTTATGTAATTAATTTATTTGGGTATATATTTACTAAACCAAAATCTTTTTTAAGTGGTAATAAAATAGGAGAGGAGGTTCTCTTTAATAAGTGAGGGGAGTGTCGCTTTTTGAATTTCTTAAAATATTAAATTAATATAAATTAATTTTCATGTCCAAATAGTGAAAAAATAATTTATTTAAAATATAGAATTATTATGGGTCAAACTAATCTCATAAAATACAATTTCTACAAGTTTAGGTGAAATTTTCACCCTTACCATTTTGTTTTAACCCCTGATAAACCTTTTGATGATTACCGCTATAACAAAGGTTTTTTACTCTTTAGGAGTTAATATAGCTTCTATAAAAAGCAAAATAGATCATAAATATACCCTTTTTGATTTCATAAACCATATTAAATTAAATTGGACAAATATAATATTTTTATTAATTTTAAATCATTTAATAATACATTATTTATTATAAAATATCATTAATATAAATATTTGAGCTATTTATATAATTTGAATTTGAAAACAACTTGATAGAAAATTAATTCAAATATGATCATTTAAAACAAAAAAAATATGTTATAGTTATATATAAAATTTATTTTACACTATAACTCACTTAGATAATATTATTTTTAGAGTTTTTAAAATCATTTTATTGATTTTTATACTCCTTTCACAAGCACACTATCGGTGATGCATAAGAATTTAAGGTAATTTTTTCATAAATAACTATTAGAAATAAATTATCATGATGAAAAAAATAATTTATATTTAAATTTAATATTTATAACCGAACATATCCTTTTTTATCCTTATTTCAAAAAAATAGATAATAAAACAAAAGGGATGACATTTTTTACTTTTCTTTCTATAAAATAATATAAAGGTCAAAATCATGGTCAAATGGAAAAAAGGCCATATATTCAACTTATGGATGAATATTTACGAGATATACTCATATAATAAAATTAATTCAAGTTTTAGGGTTATTTTTTAGTCCTCATCATTTTATTTTTAACCTTAATTGTCTAATTTACCCTTTACAGTGGTAACCAAATTACAAAGGTTATTATTCATAATATCTAAAAAAATGGAACTATTTAACAAATTTTTACCTCATTATTCCAAATATGAAATTAATATTTCAATAATTAATTCACATAAGTATAAATATATAATTCAAAATTATACTTGAAAAACGTGACGAAAAATGGTTTTTCAGAAAAATAATGTTTAGTATACAAATGTTTTTATTCCAAAATCAAGTAAAAAATCATTAAAAATACTAAAATTATATTATTCATAATAAAAATTAACAGATAAAATTTTAAAACTAATCCAAAATATAATTTTACTTTTTAAATACTTTAAAAATATTACTGTTTTCAATAAAATTCAGAATTTTTCACTATTCACTGAAAAATCAAACTTTTCAGAAAATTATAAAAATTTCATATTAAGATAATTTTGATATATTGATTTAAAAAATTAAGTTTATTTTATCAAATATATTTACTAAAATTTATAAAAATTAATTATAATTTTTTCTCATAAAAGCAATAAAAATCATTTTTGAAGAAAATGTGTTCTTTAAACATAAAATGACTATAATAAGAATTGATTTATTATTAAATAAGAACTAATAAAAACATTTATATTTAATAGAAAATTTATATTTATTGAATAAATTATTTTATCCTATTAATACCATCCAATTTAACTTTTAGGTTATAATGGTCTTATAATAATATATCATGGTTCGTTTAATATTGGTGCTGCATATCTTAAATTCTATTGAATAAAGAATTTATTTTAAAATATTGGGATATTATAGGAAATAATATTCACCACCATAGAAATGGAATAACTTAACCAGATATTTCTAATAACCCATAATGAAATCACTATACCATTAAATTCCAACATCATTTTCTCTAGAGAATAAGTTATTTCCCAATGAATTACAGAGCTATATACTAAGTTCACTTGTCATAATTTATAATTCCCAAGTACCTTAATTTTAAAAAATCATTTATAAGATTTTATTTTTCATTTTAAATATCATTAAAACTAAATTTTCAATCCATAAATAGTGACTTTTAAACCAACTCTTAAAAAAAGAAATTTATTTCAAATAAACCATAGAGAAAGAAAGTTCTTGGAAAATGTTATAGAAAAATTAAGAGAAATACTTTAAAACTTAAAAATAACATATTTGAAAGTAAATAATTTCCTTACCTTGAATCTCATATAAAAAATAATTTTTCCCTATCAGAATAGAATCAAAACCCGAAGGATTTCCTTGTAACTAAATAACAAATAAAGAGTGTAATGGAAAAATTATAAATGAAAAAAAACTATAGAATTTTGGAAATGTGCATAGATATCTCCCTTTTATATACATACTTAAATGAAACTTCCATAATTAGATTTATTGCATAAAAATTTAAAATTATCAATTTGAATGAAATTACAGTTGATATATCATATTCCACTCATGTCACTAGATTTCCCATTGATCTCAAAAATAGACTCCCATTTAATTTGATTATTATATTTTTTCAATAAAATATTAAATCATTATCTTATGTTTCACCCTTAATAACATACACCATAACTAATCCCATCATAAATGTTCTAAGATCCTCTTAAAATATTTATATAATAAGACATTCATGTTTTTATTAAAAATATTTCATGAGATTGAATAATTATAAATTTGATCATAAATATCATGAAAGAATAGGTTCGTAGTCCCCTTATCTACATATGTCATTTATTTAAAATCGAATCACTATAAACAACTTCATTTAGTGATATTTATAATATAATAATTTTTAACTTTAAAACATATGTAGTGTCAATATTATCGTATTTAAAAATAATTTCAGTCTTATTATGATATCTTAGTATTTAAAACCATTATTTTTTCTACTTATTTGTATAATATTCAATTTTTCTATACATATCCAAACTTAAAAGATATATGCGATTAGTTTAATTCATAAGGGTAGAGATAAATTATGGGGGAACTATATTTAAAAGTGGAACTCATTGAAGATAAACCAAAAATTTCCTTAAAGTTATAGTTGGAAATTATAAGATGAATCATGAATGCATGCTATAATATATCTATGAGTTGCTGTTGTAAACCACAGTGTAAGAATATTATATTACACTATGTATAAGGACCCATCCTTAAACAATCTTTAAAATTTATTCTTTATAAAATAAATAATTTCATTTTATTCCTATAGATATTTTAGGTTTATAGATTTATAGAATTAGGTATCACCCTTACATAAATAAAAATTACATCACAAAGTGGAAAATTCTACTCAATAACCATTTTTTCCATAATACAAAACTTTTAAGATATAAAAAGTTTTCTTTTCAGGTCATAGATAGATAAAATAGAAAGAGGGGTGAACTTTCCTTTAAAAAAGTAAAGGAAAATAGTCCAATTTTAAAACTTATTTAAAAAGAATGAACAAATTAAAACCTTTTAAATAAAAAAAATTAAAAAAGAATTAAATCATGGTAATATAATTAAATATAATAAAATAATAAGGATAAAATGAAGATCGATTTGAAAATAAAACAATTAAGTGTTGATTGGTGGAATAAACAATTTAATAAAATCATGAATGAAAGATATAAATAATTGAAAATGTGGAAAGTAAATGAGAAAATATATTTGGTAAGGAAGTTCAGAAATGGTAGTAAAAGTTACACCTATATCTCCCACCTCAATACCTTTAGGATTTAATGTATTAGTCCCTTGGCTTTAATGGTATCCAAGATACCAAAATAATCCCTTGCTTTTAAGGTTATAAAAATAAATCAGATATGAAAGACATTAGATCTTTAATAGTTAATCTATAAACCTCAAAATAATATTTCATTTAATTTTTAGAATAAATGGAAATAAACTCATGGTCCCTTACTTTAATGGTAGTAATAACTAAAATTTAGTAGGAGGAAGATGAAAGGATTTCTAGGAAGAAATCACTATGTAATACAGTGTAAATTCTCTTAATTAATATGAAAAAAACTATGAGATAATGAGGATAAAACATATATTGTTAAGATATTACAATTTTTACACACCTTATAATGGGGAAAATAATATTTATAAATGAGTACACTTTGAGAGATATTTGGAGATCTTTTCATGTTGGCATTAGATAATGATTGTAAAGGTATGTTTCCAAGGACACCAAGATCTCTATTTATAAGATATAATACCTTTGTTAATGTTATTTAATACTTTGGGTTTCTTTAATCCAAATGCATACATGTTTTATGTATTTTGATCATTATTTTTTTAAACCTAATCGATCCCTTTAAAAATAATTAACTCAACATGACCAAGGAAATAGTTAGGCAACTCAAATTCAAAATTGTAATAAAAATATTCTATAATTATTGAGGAGATAGATAAAAAGAGAAAAATATTATTGATAATACTATCATTTGAATATAAAACTATTTTAATAGTTTAATCTAATTTAAATCACACATTGGAAATTTCAAAACAAATCCAAAATAATAGGTCAAAGGTAACACAAAAATCTCACACAGATTCAAACTAAAATATTCCAAATTTTAATTCCAAATTTCTTTCCATGTTTAAACATGTGATAATATAAAAATATAAATAAATTACATTGAAAATATTTTAGTGAGTTTAAATGAGTTTTTTAGACTAAAACATTACTTTAAAGAACATTAAAATCAATGAAATCAAATCCAAATAATAAATATGAAATATTTGAAACGTTTTCTATAGGTTCATGTGTAAATGAATAAAAACATTACTATTCATATAAATTTGTTTAAAACACTATAAAAATACTTTATATATGTTCTATATCATTAATAAAAATTTATATAATCATTATAACACTTTAAACCCTTGAAAAAAACATCCAGACATTTAAAACATCAAGAAAATCATGAAACGATGTAGACTAGAATTTTATATTCTCAAATCTATGTACATATAAGTTTTCATGCATGTGTAAGGGTAAATCATATTTTTCATAGGTTGCGTAAAGGTAAACTACAAATTCAACATCATGCATAAAGGTAAAACATGTGCTACATAAGGGTAGTATGAATGTCACGTAAGGGTAAAGAGGAACTAATATATGTTATGTAATGGTGGATTATCATGTTGTGTAAGGGTAAAAAATTATATAGCTCATGTAAAGGTAAGGAAATTCACCACATAAAGGTAAATAATTAATTCTATCTATTGTGTAAGGGTAAGAAGAACCATTCAGGACATTTATGAAGGTAAACAAGAATTTATAAAGCCTACATAAGGGTGTTTCCAATCATGTGTAAAGGTAACTCATAATTAATAAAGCATGTACAAGGGTAAAGCTCTATTTGTGTAAAGGTAACACCCAATTTATATGTGTTTTGTAAGGGTTCTTCTATGCATGCGTAAGGGTAAATAAGAAATTAAACTACCTATGTAAAGGTAAAATCAATGTTGCATAAAGGTAGAATGGAGTTTCTACAGCTCACATAAGGGTAAGAAATAACTCACGTAAGAGTAAAAAAATAACAATGCATGTTTGAGGGTAAATGATTACTTCTTCAATCTACTAAAAGATAAATAAAATACTTTTAAAAAAATCACAAGATTTAAATAAAAATTTATAAATAATAATAAGAATAAATTATAAAAAATTAAATAAAAATTAAACTCAATAAAATTGTTATTATAAATAAAGAAAATAATATTTATAATTATAAAAAATAAAAATAAAAAAATTGTTTTAAGGGGATACTCTAATAATCAACCCCTTTTTTATAATTATAATTTAAAATATAAATTTATAATTTTATCCCCCTTTTGGAATTGATCAAAAAGATTAAAAAAATAAAAACATATTTTCTCCCCAAAATAAAATATTTTCATCATAAAAAAACTCCACTAAATTAAATAAAGATATAAAAATAGAAATATCCCCCTAAATTAATGGTTCCCAAAAAAATTAAAAGGATCTATGAAAACAAATAATAATTTATTCAAGGAATTATAAAACATAATTTAAACAAGAAAATGAAATAAAATTTAAAAATAATTTTTAATTTCCATAACACCTTAAATAATGTAAATATTATAGAGGAATATTGGAAAGTTAAAAGAATAAAAAAACTGGTAAAAAGGAAGAAAAGAAAAAATAGAAAATAGAAAATATGAGAGAAGAGATTCGAAAATAAGATTCAAGAGAGAACTTAAAATAAAAATAAAGGTGGGAAAGAGTTGATCAGTCACTTTAAGATGTGAACACTACATTTATTTAGAATCCACCATAGGATATATCAATGAGGTCCAGAGTAAAATATCTATAATAAATCATTTAAATAATCCTTTTGGTACCCCTGAGGGTCCAGTAATGTCAACACAAGATGATTTCAGAATGGTAACAAATTTAAGTCCAAAAATTTTGGCTAGTAAATATTTAAGGACCTAAACTTTCTTATATTTTTAAGATAAGTTAGAAGAAATATGAATCAATTTAGTCCTTCCATATATAGAGATTTTTCAATTACACTCATAGATAATATGACCATATTTATGATAATATTAACAAAATTTATTTTGATAAATACATTTTACAAAAGAAGTGGTTTTTTAATAAGTTGAATTATCTTTTGAAATTACAAAACCATGATTATTTATTTTAATGCATTGAGAACCAATAATAATATTAATATATTTTTCAAATTGGGTGAATTTTAAAATATAGATTTTGAGATCCTTGATTTCATTTTTGAAAACTTCAACATCGGTTCGATTTTTTAATTTCAAAATTAAACCATATTTTTGCTTTAAAAGTTGACATTTTTAATTAGAAAAAATATTTTTATCATTAATAAAACCTTTATATTTATTTTAAATATTTTTATATTTTGAAATAATTTCCTAAAAAAATTTCCAATTTCATTATTATAAGAAGAGGAGTATAAAGAAGAGTAAGAATGAGAAGAGGAAGATGAATGAGAAGGGGAATGGGAACTAACCTCTCTACCTACCTCTATTTGATCTATAAGTCATTTAATAGTGTATTTTCTAGTTTCATAATTTTATATTGAATCTTATCAAGAACTCTATGTTGATACTTTTAGATCCTTCTAACCTTACTTCTTATAATTATACTTTTTGTTCAAGAGACAATTCAACTTTATATGGCCCTTATTGTTTCAACTAAAGCATGTCACTTCAAGAACATCAATTTTATATTTCTTTTTAGATCATTGGAATGGTTTCTTATTTTTCTTAATCTTTTTTAATTTTTTCAATATTCTCTTCAAGCATTAAATTTCACTTTAATTTTCAGAGTCTTTTATAAGAATCAGGATTTTTTCCGTGAAATTAATTGTTATTTTATTTTCCTTGACCTCCTAAGCCTCGTTTTCAGATTATATATTCATAGTTATCTCATATTTCATGAGAGAAACTATGAGTTATTCAACCTCTATATTTTTAATATATTTAGCTTCTTGGATCATGGTGTCTTTTTCTCCTAACTACTTGGTAAAACCCAATGGATTTTCTATAAAAAAGTTTATGTATAAAGAGAGTTTCCAATATATTTTCATCCATTAAAAATATCATTAAATCTAGTAAATATTTAAGTTATAGACTCATTATTATGTATGGAGAAACTTTAAAATTATTTTCTAAACATGTCTAAATGGGAATCTTTGATATACTTAATTACTTCATGAGTTACTTCTAAAAGTTTCCAAATTTCATGAGCCATTTTTCATATAGAAATATGATTAAATTAATTTTTATCTAAACCAATATTCAAGAAATTCATATCTTTACCATATAATTCAAAATTATAAATATCATTCAGGGTCTATTTATCTTCTTTTTTCATTTGTATAAGTATATCCATGTAAAAAAAATTATAAATATCATATCCAATAGATCTAAGAAAATTAGTCAGGTGGGTTTTCTAATAACCATAATTATTTCCATCAAAAAATAAAGCATAACCCATGGATTATCCTTTCAGACCACCGTAGGTGTTTGGAAATCCATTTTAAAAAATATATCTTTATTTTAAAAATTGGTTAAATATTTTGAAAATAAAAACTTTGAAATAATATGAAAACAAATAAATTAAAAAAATCTAAAAATCACTCTAATATCAATTATAGGTTGTAAATAGGTAAAATGGAAAGTGGGGGTGAATTTTCCTTTAAAATTTTAAAGGAAAAAAAATCAAATTTTTAAAAAATATTTATAAATTGATGAATAAATTCAAACCTTTTAAATATAAAAATAAAAGAATAAAAGTTTAAAAGTATAATAGTATAATTAAATTAAATAAAATATATAGAATAATAAAAAAGAGTGATTCGATAATAAAATGATTAAGTACTAATTGGTGGAATAAAAAATTTAATAAAATAATGATTAAATGAGATAAATTATTGGAAATTAAGAAAGTAAATGAGGAAAGATATTTGGTATGGAAGTTCAGAAATAGTACTCAAAGTTACCCCTATGTATCCTGCCTTAATCCCTTAAGGATTTAATGTATTTTTTCCTTAGATTTAATGGTATCCAATATAAAAAAAACATCCCTTGATTTTTAGGTTATGGAAATAAACTTTATACAATTAACACTCTCTTTAATAGTGAATCTAAAAACGGAAAAAGAATATCCTCTCACATTTTTAAATGGAATGGAAAGAAAACCACAATCCCTTACTTTAATGGTAGTAAGTACCAAAATATATGAGGAGGAAGATGATTGGATTACTAAGAAGTAATCACTTTGTATTATAGTCTCAATCATCTCAAAGAATATAAAGAACACTAGGATATAATGATAATAAAGAAGATATTGATAAGATATTATAATTTTTACACACTATAGAATGGAGAAAATAATATTTAGAAATGAGAGCACTTTGTGAGATATTTTTAGATCGATTCATTTTGTCATTGGGGAATTATTATCAAGGTATTTTTATAAGGACAATAAGGTATTTATTTATAGGCTCTAATTCCTTCAATAATTTTCTAGAATCCTTTTGGGTTCTTTAAGATAAAGACGTCCAAGTTTGATGTATTTTGATCATCATTTTTTCAATCTTGCTTTATCCCTTTAAAAAGAATTAACTCAACACATCTAAGGAAATAGTTTGGAAATTCAAATTCAAAATAGTAATAAAAATATTCTAGAATTATTGAGGAGATATATAATGAGAGAAATATATTATCAATAATATTTTCAATTGAATTTAAAACTATTTGAACAATTCAAACTTATATAAAAAACTTACTAGAAAGTTAAAAACAATTTCAAAATAATAGCACAAAGATAACACACAAATCTCTCATAGATCCAAACTGAAATATTCAAAATATGAATTTAAAATTTATTTCCATATCTAAACATGTGATAATATCAAACTATAAAGAAATTATATTAAAACATTAAAACAAGTTTCAATGAGTTTTTTAGAATATAAAATGATTTTAGAAGCATTAAAATCAAGGAAATAAACTCAAAATAATAAATATGAAATATTTGAAACATTTACTATAATTTCATGCATAAATTAATAAAAATATTAATCTTCACATAAATTTTTTTAAAACTTTGTAAAAATACTTCTTATAGGTTATATACCATTAATAAGAATTTATATAAACATTATAACACTTTAAATACTTGAAATAAACATATAGAAATTGAAAGTACCAATAAAATCATGAATTAGAGTACTTTTTAATTTCATATTCTAAAATATATATATATAGGTAAGTTTGTATGAATGTGTAAGGGTAAAACATATTTTTCATTGGTTTTGAAAAGGTAATCTAAAAAATTCAATAGCATGCATAAAGGTAAAACATACCCTGTGTAAGGGTATTATATAAGTCACATAAGGGTATAGAGGAACTAATACATGTTATGTAAGGGTTTCTTAACATGGTATGTAAGGGTAACAAACATTTTATATAGATCTCTTAAGTGTAAAGAACTACACTACATAAAGGTAACTAATGAATTCTATCTATTACGTAAGGGAAAGTATAACCATCCAAGACATGAATAAAGGAAAAAAATTAATTTATATAGCCAACATAAGGGTATTTCCATGCATGCATTAAGGCAACTCAATATTGATAAATCATTTGTAAGGGTGAAACCTAATTTTTTTAAGGGTAACACGAGATTTATATACACTTTGTAAGAGTACTTTTATTCATGTTTAAGGGTAAACATATTAAACTACTTATGTAAAGGAATAATTAATTCTATTTAAAGGTAGAATATAATTTCTAAAACTCGTATAAGGGTGAGGAATAACTTATATAAGGGTAAAAAATAACAAA
This sequence comes from Viscum album, assembly GCA_963277665.1. Classification (NCBI taxonomy): domain Eukaryota; kingdom Viridiplantae; phylum Streptophyta; class Magnoliopsida; order Santalales; family Viscaceae; genus Viscum; species Viscum album. Next base: position 35,820,880 of record OY728127.1, on the reverse strand, counting down.
TAATTCATAAGGGTAAAGGAAAACTTATTCTAGTCGCATATGGGTAAATAAAATAATTAGAAAAAAAACTATTCCTAAGATTTAAACAAAAATATTATAAAGAATAATAAGAATAAGAATAATAAATGATCAAAAATTAAAAAAAAATTAAACACAACAAAATTATTATTATAAATAAAAATAATAATTTTTATAATTATAAAAATAATAAATAAATTGGTTTCAGGAGTCACTCTAATATTATTTTCATGACATATCTTCACAATTTTCATCTTAACCTCATATTATTCCCTAATCATCCTTAAAACCCTTTGAAAAAAAATTTACAATATGGGATGAGCACAAAAATATTAGTAAGGGACATATAAAAATTAAATAAAGAAACTCATTATTCCATGAATACTTATAAAAATTTCCTTTTTCAAAATAAACTTTTAACTCAAGATAAACATATTCTTACCCAATAAATCAAATTCTCTACCCAAAACTTTTGATAAAAAATTTCATAAGAAATATTAAAGATAAAATAAAAATCATAAAGGTTTCTTTTAAATTATGAAAAACTCATGGAATCTTTTTCAAAAAGTTATACATCTCACCCTAAATATGTTGCATAGACTTCCCTTTAAAACTTAAGGTCATTAGCTTACCTTATAAAATCATAATATTTTTATGAAACCCCATAGAAATCATAGATGAATCATGTAATTAAATTGGGGAATCATATTCTTATCACTCTTAGAAATGGAATAACATACCCAATAAATTCCAAAAATTTCTTTAGGTAAACCTAATTGGATAACTCCATCCCTTTACCTAATGTATTAGAGAGCTATATTGGGCTCACCCGTCATCTTGAGTTATATCAGGATCATCCATCATAATGATCTATATCGATCTCATCCATCATCATAAATAATTTATATAAACTATAACATAATCATAACATATAAAATCTTTCATTTTCATCATTATACTCATAAAAATATTCTTTTCACCCATAAGAAAAACATTTCTGGATATTGAAATATCCATTCCATTTAAAACCTTTTTTGAAAATACCCATAATAAAGGGAAGGATGGTTTTTTTTGAATAAAACATGAAAACTTTTAAAGTAATTCAAACATAAAATAGCTATTATATAATTGGTAAAAACTATTTATGCCATATATATTAAAATGGAACATTCGTTTTTCCTTTTTTTTTAAACATTCCAAATAAAATACATAAAAATATTTATTTTTAAAACCATTAAAATAATGTCAAAAGAGACATAAAATGTCCATTATAATTAATTTATTTCCATATAAATAAATTCATAAAATATTTTTAAGAATATTTACATGGAAGAAAAAAAATTAGAAAATAAATCTTTAAGACGTTTAAAACAAGGTTTTTAAGGTAAAGTGTCTCTTACTTAGAGTCTGACTCATCATGTTCATTTTTTATCTTCCTAAATAATAAAATTATGATAATTATTTTCTTACTTAATAAAAATTTTCAAGTTTATTATTCATTTTATTTTATTTATTACTATGTTTTATACAATTACTTAATCAACTAAGTTCATGTCGGATGTTTTGATGATATTCGACTCATAGCTCCAAAATGACTTCGATGGGTTAAATACGGTCAAAGATAACATTATTAACTTAAATATAAAATAATAATCATTAAATTATTAATTTTATAAAACAATCATACTTTTAAAACCAATTATTAATGATGGTTATGAAAAATGAGTTATGTTGCATTTAGACAGATGGTAGGTCATATGTACACATGAGTAACATTACCATTTTTCAATAATCATGAGGGAAAGAAGGTAAGTATAATTTTATCTTTAAATAATTATTATTATATAATAAATCTAATATTATATCTTTAAATACACTTATATTTATCACCCATTTGGTTTAGTAGTGAAAAATGAATTGCATGGCTTCATGAAGGTGGTAATCCACACGTACAGATGAACGATGTTATCATTTTTCAATGGATGGAATGTTAATAAAATAGAGTATATATTATATTTAAATAGTTATAAACATTTAATTAGTATTATATATATATATATATATATTAAATCCTTCATTATAACCATCCATGAGAGGCGGTGATGGAAAACGAATTACATCGGTTCGCGAGGCGGTAGTCCTCTGTACACATGAACGATGGTTCTATTTCCCATTTGATGGAAAAGGATATGAATATAGGTTATTAAATTAAAAAAATTATTTCTTATTTTTAATCAAGAGATTCAAATTTGGTAAATATACCACTTTTATTTTTTGGTTAATATGAATAGTAATCGTGGTAAAATTTATCACCTCAGTAAAGGGTAAATCAGATTAATCTAGGTTAAAACTAATTTATAAGGCCATATTTTTTTATCCTAATTATTTTTATATAAATTTAATTATACCATTATAACCTTAGTCTCAAAATTTAGTTATTTAGTGGAATCTTTTCCATGAAAATAACCTATATAATATTTAAATTAAAGAAAGTTACAAAATGTCACTCTCTTGGTTTTAAATATATCTTATGTGTCCATATAGGAGTAAAAGAATACTATGAATGAATATAAGTTTATATTTTGAGATTAATAAAATTATTTTAATTGTATTAATTTATTTATAATTTTATAAATTATATAAGGACATTAAATGTATGTGCAACGCTAATACAATATTTATTCAATTAATAGAAAAATAAAATAAATGGTTTTAAAAATATTAAAAGTGATATAATTTGAATGGGTTAATGTGTAGCATGAATTTTATAGATATATATGACATAATAGGGAGTTTTTGAAGTATTATATTCTAATTAAACCATTTTCTTGTTGTATTTAAATTCAAATTAAATTAATAGTGTTAAAAATGACATTAATGATATTTTATAATAAATAATATTTTATTAAATTATATAAAATTAATAAAAATATTTTATTCATAATAATTAATATTATATGGTTTTAAAATTAAAATATGGTTCATTGATGGTTATTTTTACATTTTATAGTAACATTATTAACCCTTAAAGGGTAGAAAATTTTAATATTACAGTAATTGTCAAAAAGGTTAATGAAGAGCTAAAACAAAAAAATAAGGATAAAAATAGGATCTAAACTTGACCAAGTTATATTTTATGATATTTTTTATACTCATAATAATATTATATTTTAATATTATAAATTTGGATCCATTTTGACAACAAAATTAATTTATATTAATTTAATATTTTAAGAAATTTCAAGAGTGCCCCTCCCCTTGATTATAAAAGGGCACCCCTCCTTTCTCTTATTTATACCACTTTGAGACTTCTATATCGACCAAACTCTATAAAATTATATTATAAACACCCACAAAAAAACATTATATAGGTTCTTTTATTCTCAAAATACCAATCATAGAGCCTTTAATAAGAGATCTAAAGGAGTTATTTCAATGAAAAGGTAATCGCCTTAAACGATCACTTTCTTTTTAATTCTTATTTTGCCTCCTAAAAATATATTATATTATTCATAAAATAATAAATTAGGTATCCTAAATATACTTAATTGTTATTATGATTATTAAACCACCTTTCTTCACCTTCCTTCCATCAAATGGGAATTGAAAATATCGTTTGTGAGTACATATGGCTTACCATCTCCAAGTAGCGACACAATTCATTTTTCATCGCCATATTTCATAGATGGGTATTATGATGGGTGTATTGTTTATATATGATAATTATGTCATAATTTTAATTCTATAATTATAATATCATACCTACCATCTTACCTTCCAAACTATTGGAAAATGATAACTCTGATTGTGTGTATGTTTTGACTACCACCTCCACGAAGCGATGTGACTCTTTTTTCAGTTTTGTTTTGTTTGGATGGTTATAAGGATTGATTTAATAAATATAATTTATATATTTGATATAATAATTATTCTATAAATTTTATTTATTATTTAACTTTCTTTCATTTCATATGTCGAAAAAATGAAAATTGTGTTCATGTGTACATACAGTCTACCGTCTCCATGAATGATGTAATTTATTTTTCTATATATATATTTTATGAATGAATTTAAACATGTATATAATGAATATATATTATATTTATATCATGATTAAAATTATTCATATTTTGGAACCATGATAAAAATACAAGGACCAAAACTGCCGAACCAGAACATGCATGAAAAACAAAGCAGATATCACCCGGAACAGTGATTTTAAAAAAGAAGTGTTAAAAAACGGGTGATGAAATGTTATAAGTAAATAATATATTGTATGATTTATATGATTATGGTTTTATAATATGTGTGTAATAAATATATATTTATTATATAGAAGTTTCTAACACGTACAAAGGAATTCAAACCTGATGTAAGGGATTTTCGTCTCACTTTTATTTCTGTGGGACACATACCTCATACACCAGTTGCATCTTTTGTGTGGTGTATATAATACCCATGAATATATTTTATGATGATTATTATGAAAATTATCAGTATTTAAATTTCAATATATTATTATTTTTTGCATTGGACTCGTGATTTAAAAGCTACCAAAGTGGTAAGGGTTTTATTTTACAATCTCATCATTATTTAGGATTGTTTATGTGTAAGTATCCCTTGGGATAATTGATTGATATTTATATCTTAAACACAAAATATTTTATTCTTATCTAGTTATTCATGAAATTTTCAATTAATAGTATCATTTTCCTCTCTTTGGTAATTAAAATTATTGAAAAAAAACATAAAGAAAATATTATTTTATTTTTATCTTCATTCAAAAATCCTTTTTCTTCCATATCAGTGTTTTCTAAAAATGTTTTTAAAAAGGTTTTTACTATTACCATGTGATTTTTTAAATTAATTTTTACCCATTTTTTAATTTTTACAAAATAGTTCAAAATGAATCTTCTTTTCGTTTTCCAAATGATGAACTTTTTATTTTTTTCATAAAAGTATAAAAGGAATATTTTATTTTAACTTATATGACATGAACGAAATTTTACATCGTCATTATTACTCAATGATTTGAATATTAATTTAAAATATTCCATGGTTATTTTAAAATAAAATATTTTCTATAATATTCTATGAATTTTTTTATTTTAAATAAGTGATTTCAAAATGGAAAGGTTATTTTCATCAAGAATTTTTTAATGATCTTTTAATGGTATTTTTATTCCCAAAATAAAATAACCCTTGATTTAACTTGTGATTTACTATGGATATGGTCTTAGTATACCATCCTTATTCTTTCTATATATATTTTATGTTTATGATGATAGGATTTTTATGAAACTCGTACCTTTTACATGGGTTATACTATGATAAAATGATGAAATGTTTATGAAACTCACTCTTTTTCCATGGGTTATGCTATGATGAAATGTTTATAAAACTCATTTCTTTTCATGGGTTATTTTATGATGAATGTTTTATGATCTTATGGAACATATATTTATGGTTTTCATTATGTTATTATGGTTAAATTATAACTAAGTATAGTGGTAATGTTATAACCAAGGATTAGTGGGACCTATATCTCTTTCCAATTCATTGGGAAAAGATTGATATCTCATGAGATAAACAAGACTGGAATAGGGAGTGACCCTATTCAGTAAGTTAATTTTTCCACCATGATATTCTTGAGAGTAAACCTTGAATACTAAAATGGTTTGGTAATTAAACTTAATCCACTATGATAGTCTTGGAAATAATCCTTGACTACTAAGGAAATGATTTTCTATGATTATGCGTATGGCACAAACGTATGCCTTATGCCAATGTTATGGTCACATGGATCATGTTCCTTGATTCCTTATGGTTCATGTCTTATGAACTACCAATATTTATTCCACAACTCAAGATTATGATCCATGATATAAAGGGTATTATTTTAAAATGTTATAATCTTGTTCTCATACCCTTATGCTCATTTTATGCTCAAGTGATCATTGATATCTTCCTTGTTTACCCTTACCGATCATCTGAGCTCACCCTTTCTTATTTTTAATTTCCACTAGGTTAATAATAAAGGTAATAAGTATGATATGTCTAAGAAGGATTATATTTATTAAGAACTTAATGGGAGATTATTTATATATTTTATGAACCATTTTTTATGTGTCCAAGTTTCTAAAGGCACTAGAAATATACAATTCTGGAATGGATTATTATGATATTTAATCAATATTCATTTGATGAGATATAATATCTATATATGAAAATTATGGATTGTTATACATATTCCAAAACTTACCACATCATAATAACTTACTAGATTTCATAAGATGTTCCCAAATGTGATTTTTACCACACCTATCACAAACTAAAAACATGATTTTCTTAGTTTCATATTTCTTTAATGGATTATTCCCATTTTCCTAACACTTAAACCTCTTTTTATGCTTATTATTTTAGGACACATGATCATTGGAAAACTCTATTTATAAATTATCATCATAGAGAAAAATTTTATCATAAATTTTAAATTCATGAGAGGATAATGCTCTTCAGTATCTTGGATTTAATATAAAATAAAATTGATTAATTTTACTATAAAGATAATAGAAACAATTTGGTGTATACCTTACTAATGAGGTGAATTTTTCTTCATATAAATCTACTTAATATTATTTATTATTCCTCAATTTCCATAATTTTTTTCCATCTTAAGTCGAATAACCTTAAGAAAATATTTATAAAATAAAATATTCTTAATTTTATCACATTACATGGTTTCAATCTCTTCTCTTTCCCTAGTATTCTTAACCATGAACACTATTTATTATATACACCTTAAAAATAGAAAATAAAAAGAGATTACTTTTAATGATCTAAACAACCCGTGACTTTAAATATCTTTTCCAGGGCTTTACTCCATCCCTCATCTACCACTAAGTTATAAGATACATTAAATAATGGAAGTTGTTATCATATAAAATGTTCCATTACAGATATGTTCCTCTATAGTATATCTGGTTTCTATATATCATGAATTCCACCACCATTTACAACCTAATTTGTCTCATTCATCATAATAACAAACTACTCAGTTCTAATTCTAACCATTTCTGGTCATTGATTTAGAAGGATATTGTTCTCTCTGTGCCTCCCTACTTCAGTTTCGCTATTTTCTCTATAGAAAACCATTCTGAACAGACATACTTTATATGAAGAAACATGGTAATCTTAAAATGATATATCGTGATAACAATAAATTAAAATAACTTAAGGTAACTTGCTTACTTTATCCTAACCTCTAAAATTATATAAAACATTCCTCTGATAACAACTATTGGGACTCGACCTTAAATAATCTGTAAAATTGATTCTTTAGACAAGAACTCATTTTCATGTATTATTATATATATTTTAAGTTTATATTTTTATAGAATTAGGTCATCAACCTCGTATAAATAAATATTACATCACAAAGTGGAAACTTCCACTTGGTATCCATTTTTTTCAAGATACAAAAAATTTAAGATATAACATATTTTATTTTCATGAAATATATTTATAATTTTTATCTTGATCTCTTACTTATCCTTACTTATCCTTAAATTCCAATTAAAAACATTTGAAAGCATAGTATGGGCACCAAAAACATAGTAAGGTATATATAAAAATAAAGAAGTAAACTTATTATTCCATGAATACCCATAAAAATATTCCTCCTTCAAAATAAACTTTGAACTCAAAATATATATATTCTTACCCAATAAATCAACTTATCTACCCAAAAAATTACATAAAATTTTTCATAAGAAATATTGAAGGAAAATAAAACTCATAAATGTTTATTTTCAATTATTGAAAACTCATGAAATTTGTTTTGCAAAGTTATACATTTCACCCTTAAGATTTATCATAAACTTCTCTTTAAAACTTAAGATCATTATATTACCTTGTAAAATAATAATATTTCTATGAAAATCGATAACAAGAATAGATAAATCATATAGTTAAATTAGGAAATCATCTCCATATCACTCAAAAAATAACTCCTACAAATGGAATAACATACTAGATAAATTCCAATAATATCTTAGGGGAAACCTAACTGGTTAACTCCATCCCTTTACCCAATGTATTGGAGATCTATATCGGGTTCACCCATCATTATGAGCTATATAGGGCTCACCTATCATCATGACATATATAAACCTCACCCATATTTATAAATAATTTATAAGAACAATAATATAATCATAACTAATTAAATTTTTCATTTTCATCATTTCACTCATCAAAATATTATTTTCACTAATAAGAAAAATATTTCTAGATATCAAAAGATCAATTACATTTAAAAACCTTTTTGAAAATACCCAAAACAAAGGGAATTATGGTTTTTTATTTCAAGAAAACATGAAATCCTATAAAGAAATAAAAACATAAAATAATGGTTATGGTGGCAATAAAAATCATCGATGTCGTATACATTAAAATAGATCATTCCTTTTTCCTTTTTGTTAAAACGTTCTGTATAAAATACATAAAAATATTACATTTAAAAACCTTTGAAAAAAAGTAAAAAGTGATATAAAATTTCCTTTTTAATTAATTTATTTACATATAAATACATTAATAAAATAATTTGAAGAATATGGACATGGAATAAAAATATTTAGAAAATAAATCTTTAAAGCATTTAAAATGAGATTTTTAAGGTAAAGTGTCTATTATCTTGAGTCTGAATCATCACATGCATTATTCAAATTTATTAATAATAAAATTATATTAATTATTTAATTACTTAATAACATTTCTAAATTTTATTATTCCTTTTATTTTATTTATTACCATATTATATACAATTAGTTAATCAATTAAGTTCATATTGGTAATTTTAAATATATTCGACTCATAGGTCCAAAATGAATTTGGTAGGTTGACTATGGTCAAAGTGGTAATTATTACATTATATTAATAATAATCATCATCATTTTTTAATAATAATTTTTATATATTTATTATACTTTTAAAACCAACCATGAAAGTTGGTTATGAAAAACAAATTACGTCACAATCATGGAGACGGTAGGTCGTACGTACGCATGAATAACGTTTTAATTTTTCAAGGAGAATGACAGATAGAAGGTAAGTATCATTTTATCTTCCTATAATTATTATTATAGCATAAATATAATATTATATCATTAAATTCACTTATATTTTCCAACCATGTGATAAGGTGATGAAAAATGAATCGCATCGCTTCGTGGAGGTGGTAATCCACACATACGTACAAACAATGTTATCATTTTTCAATGGATGGAATGGTAAGAAAATATATGATATATTATATTTAAAGAATAATAAATATGTAATAAATATCATATATATACATTAAATCCATCATTATAACCATCTGTGAGATGCGGTGATGGAATATGAATTGCATTAGTTCATGATGTGGTAGTCCGCCATACACACGAATGATGGTTCTATTTCCCATTTTATGGAAGATAAGATGAATATAGGTTATGTAATTAAAACAATAACTTATATTTATATTTATATACTTATTTTATTATTTTTTCATGGTTTAAGAATATTTTAAGGAGGTATAAAAAGAAACAAAATAAAAATGCTCTGTTATGAACTATACTTCTTCTCCGGACAACCCCTATAGGTTTATAACTAAAGCCTTCCTATGTTAGTTTTTATGATAAAAACATGGAATATAAGACATGAGTATGAATTTATAAAGTTATTTAGGTAGTTATTGTTCAAACTAAAATTATCATTAAGTGTGGATAGGAGAATAAAAGGGGTGTCCTTTTATAAGTGGGGTAGGGGACACGCTTGGAATTTTTAAAAATATTAAAATATATTAATGTCTTACTCAAGACAAATGAATCCAAAAGGGACCATCCAAAAATATTATATGATATAGGATATAAATATGGATATAAAATAGTATTTAGACAAGTTTTTAGTCTATTTTAACCCTTATATATTTAGTTTAACCCCCTGATAAACTATTTTTAACCTTAACCATGGTGATAGATTTTTAATGATTTTTTCTATTCATTGTGAACAAAAATTAAGTTCATCATATTTACTAGTATTAATTATTATAGTTATATATGTTGAATCCATTTTATAAAATTCAATTCACATATGTGCAAAATTTTAATTTAAAATTAAATCCACAAAATGTGATGAAAAATGATTTTTCAAAAAAAAATCCTTAAAAAGTATGAAAATGATTTTAAACCAAATTCAAGTATAATTTTTTTATTATAATAAATTTATTGGATTATTTTTTTAATCAAAATTAACTAATGATATTTTATAACTAATCTAAAATATAATGAGACTATAAATACTTGAAAAGATAATACAATTTTCAGTAAATATCAGTATTATTCACTATTCATTGAAAAATAAAACTTTTCAGAAGATTATAAAAAATTGATCAGAATATAATTTTGACATGATGAAATAAAAAATTAATTTAATTTTTTCAAATTAAAATTCTATATTTTGGAAATCAATCTATTAAATAAAACTATATAATGCATGAAAATTCAATTTGGTTAGAAAGAAACCTTTTCCCTTTTGATCGAAAAATTACATAATATTATTATAATTAATATAACTATATAAAATATAATTAATGAATACTAATAAGACTTGAAAATTATTTATTTTAACATTACCTGGGTAGTGACATTGTGAGTGAAATTCAGAGAAAAATAACACAGACATGAAATGCCATGTACACATAAGAGTAACTACGGAGTAAGGAATTGGAAAAAAATTACATAGTAAGAATACATAAAAATAATTCATCTCAACAAATAAGTTTAATTATAAGAATAAAAAATTATAAAATATGTAAAAGGAATGTTTCTTCTAGAATATATAAATGTAACTGTTAAAAAACTATGAAAATAGATAAGTGTTGAATCTTTCCTATATGCATAAAGGTAACCAAAGCACACTAAGTGAGATATGAAGTAAATTCAATGAATACATAAATTTATTTATATCATTATGTAAATATCACTCTGAAAAAATTTATTAATAAAAACTAAATCCCATAAGGTCTACCTATGTACATAAAGTTAACTGAGTTGATGCAAATGAAAAAATTTATAAAATTCTAAAAACATAAGGGTCACCAGTTATGGAAATATGAGATTATAGGAAATAATAGAATATGATATCCCAATATCATAATTTTTTTATCATTTTAATAAAAGAGTACTTGGAGTGGAAAAATGGTAAAGTCGTGGACTCACTGTAGTATATTAGGGTAACATTTTCTTATGTAAAATTTTAACATTTTAGAAAATTTAAAATTTAAAGATATAATATTTCCATTTCATATTAAATGATGTATCTACATCACCAATACAAGGTTTCTTATGATTCAAATGTGATGATGTTGTTGGAATCTAAAGATAAAATAATATTATGTTTTAAATATCCATGACTTTATCCAATAAAGAATGTGAGAATTATAAAATATGGTTTCATTGTGATGAGATTCATGGATTCAAGTCACACTGAGATAATATTTTCCTCATTACAACCATGTTAATCATAATAAAGTTAAGAGTTTACTCACATTGTTAAGAGAATATCTCACCACAATAATTTTTACATTAAAAACCACTTGCATTTCCTAAATATTTTGGCACAATAATTTATGGGTTTTAGTTATTATATTTGAAATAATATTTGAATATTGAAGCTGAAATTTGGAAATTGATATGCACACACAGATGATATGTAAAATAAATATTTTTTTGCATAAATAAAGGTTTAAAACTTTCCAAATAAGTAAAATCACCCTGAATAAGTACTAGAAAAGGTTTCAAAAGTTAGTGGACCAAACTACAACGTGACTGAAAGGTTCATCTCATGAGTGAAGATCACAATAAAATCATAAAATAAAGACATTCCCTATATATGTAAGAAATTATTCATATGAAATATATTTGGGTGATATAGAAATGTGGAAAAGGAAAACTTTGTATAAGATCATATAGGGAATCATTATAAATTTAAAGGATGTGTAATATCTTCTAAATTAAATAAATTTAGAAAATTAAAGTACACTCTCAAGATATCTAATATATTTTATTGAACATTATAAGGATATGTAATATATTTTAAAGGATATGTAATGTATTTTTTTAACTTTGGATGATACATAAATATTTTTACTTAATAAAAATACTTTAATATTCATAAATAATATCATTCATCCTTCATACATAGGGTTTTTTACTTAGGAATATTTATAAAAATTCAATATGTTGTTATTTTTACTTTCTTATATTTTCACCACTAATCAAACATAATATAATTTCTACTGAATATAAAATATATTTTAATTTAAATACTTCCTTAAAATATATATACTAAACCAAAAAATTACTAAAGATATTGAATATTTTTTTGATGGGTAAGAGAATACCTAGAACCCTTGTTCAGGTGGATTTAGTGTGTCCTAGTGGTTGATTGTGCGGGGTTTGGTTTCTTGTACCATCATTAACATTGGGTTTCCATTTTCATTATTAAAAAAAAATCCAAATGGTTCTCTCATCCACAACTAGGTATGGACCTGCTTTCCAAAGGAATGTTGTCAATTAGGGTTTTATATCCAATGATGCTTAGGGACTCACATTGGTTGAGATGATTGGAGTTTGGGCTCATCACACCCTTTTGGGGGGAATTGTTTCATACTTCAGGACTCTCTTATATATTTAATACATGTTCGAGAATATCTTCTTAATCCTGATATAGGACCAGTCACCCTAACAAAATTGATTCTAGGTAAAGTCTCTTTTATACAAAAAATAAAGGGGGATCTCATTATTGAATCCGTCTGTAAGTATCTGAGGTTCTTCATCCTCTTCCCAATGATGGGTAGCTAGTTAAATGTTGATGTTGTATTACTAGGAACTTTAGAATTTTCTTCTATATAGGGATGTGGTTATTATTCAAAGAGGATTGATCCATTATGAGGAATCCTATGTATCCTGGTTATTACAAGAATAAAAACCCACATAGTTCGTTAAACCCATGTAGTTTAACATCATAAAAAAGGAAATATGTGCGGGAAATCAGGCACTGAATATTTGAGATCAAGTCTTGAGGAGATGTCTTACGTATTATGGTTATAGTAGAAATCAGTGGTATCATAGTTCGATCCAAAACTTGGGACTAGCCCCAAGGTAGATTCCCTTATATGGGGGGTTTCTATATCATGCCACTCATTGGGGATTACATACCGGTATTGCCTTAGTTGGTGCATATTCATGATAGAAATTGTGTATTTATTGTGACTCCATAATCCCATGTGAGATGTGATTGGTATGATAAAAAAGGTAAAAAATTGATCATCCTCATTGTATATGGATGTGGGACTTACGTACTGGGATAGACCTTAAGATGTTTAATATGGTTCTCGAGCCTTAAGAAGGTGTCCTATATATCCTAGTTATGGAAGGAATCAGAGTCTTTGTAGTTTAATTTGTTTCTCAGTATACTAATGGATGAGTTAGAATGATCATCCCATTAGAGTGGTTGAAATATCACGGTCATAGAGGGACTTACACTAATGTGGATGCCAATTTGAGTTTGGGATCAGGCCTTAGGAAGGCATCTGATGTATCCTGGTTATGGAAAGAATCAGTGTCCTCGTAGTTTAATTGGTCAGGGATTATACATTGATGCCGCCCTTATCTTTAATAAAGACTTATGATGCAAATGATATGACCATTGCAACTCCTTAATACCACATGATCTATGATCTATGTGAGAAACAAGGTATGGAAAATAATCAGTCTCATCGCTTATGAATGTGGGACTTATGTATTGGGACAACCCTTTAGAGGTTTAATACAGAGCTTAGGCCTTATGAAGGCGTATTACATATCCTTATTATGGAAAGAATCAAAGTTATTTTAGTTCAATTGGTAAGGACATACATAATTGGATTTCCCTTGTAATAGAGGCTTACACGCTGAGGATTGAACAAGGTTATAAAGTCCTATGATGTCCTATTGACCTAGCCTACTTGTCTTCCTAACATGAGTTGATTGTCTTCTTAACATGCCTTGATTGTCTACTAGACATGTCAAAGGATTTCTGCCTAAAATTTATTAAGAAAATCACAAGGTCTATTCAAATTCTCTAAGGGACATTTCATATCCTCGATGGTATATTTGAGGTTTGTTGCAAGATTATGGCTAAATTGTCCAGAGGGCATCGCAAGACCCGGTCGGCCTATTCTAGAAGCCATCGCATGACCCCAGCTGACATGTCCAGAGGGTGTCGCATGATCCATCTGACTCATCCTGGTGTCATCATGAGAGTTGTCTGACACACTTGTAGGGAATAGCGGGAGTCTTTGTGACTTGTCTTGGAGGGTGATGCATTCCTAGGATGACATGTTTAGAGGTCACTGTGAAACCTGGATGGCATGCCCATAGGGCACCGCAAGAGACAGTAAAAATGCATGTGTGCTATCGTGAGACTCAGCTAACATGTGTTTGTGTCATTATATCATTCAATAAACAAGTCTTAAGAACATCAAAAGGTTTGTATGAGAGCCCGGATGGTTTTTTAAGACTCGGATGGCATGCCCGATGGGTTCTATGTGACTTGATTTTCACATGTTTACAAGACTTTTCATGGTCCAAATAGTATACCAAAGGAGTTTTGAAATATTTGGGTGACATGTACTAGTGATTTCAAGTGTCCTGATGGGTTTAAACGAAGTGCATGAGGATCAATGTATATGTTGTTTGCTTAAGTCCCCCATCCCTTGGACTTTGTTCCAGCCTTTTATTGTGAATGTTGTATATTTGTTCAGTGTTATCTTGTTTTAAGTAACATGTGATTTAGAAGATATGCAGGATGTTATTTTTGTGTCCTTCCAAAAGTCCTTCATGTGATATATGATTGATCACATGAGGTCTTTATGCATGATGCATGGTCACTCTAGTGGTTCCTCATATCATACTTGATAGAAATCTTTTTTGGTCATGAGATCATCCACTCTGAGAAATATACTCTATTGTTTGGGTGCACTGGTGAGTCTACATGAAAAAAGGCCAACCCCTTTCTTGAGGCTTCTATGGGTGATTTATAGGCATCGCCACCCTGGTTGTTCATCGCTTGGTGTGGTGTGTATCACGTGAATCTAGGATTGAATCAACGGAGGGCCTCAACATCACACATCTTCTCGAGGTCCTTCCATGAATCACTCTGGGGTTTTTTAATGTCTTTCAGCAACCACAAGATCATCCAGCCACTGCCCCATTTATTGAATTATTTCTAATTAATGGGGTCTTATCAAATCATGTGTACATGCCGAGGGACTTTTCATATTGTAAGGTTGGAATATCTAAGTACTTTTGAGAAATCAGGATTCCTGTTGAAAGTCCTTTACGTGATCTCAAGTGACTTGTTTGGGACTTTTTGCGAGACAAGGATGACTTGACCAGGGGCCTTCATGAAATTAGGTTGGATTTTCAAGGGGTCTTGTGAGTCTATGTTGCAGATAGCCTAGGCATGTCGTTTGAGTTTTATGACCACGAGAGGCTCCCACCTCCTTCCTTTTTTTTGTTTATTTTACAAAGGTTGGGTATTTCATGAGGTTGTATGAGTGTTTTCTAAGAAAACTACTCTTACTCTTGGTGATGCATCCCGTGACCACAAAAGGTCATGAAGAGATGTGTGAGCATTTCATAGAAAATTCAATCTATTGGTTTATGGAGTCAAAAGGGGGTGTGGGAAGTCTCATGGATATACCTGAGTCCCTTTGCATAATGAGGATTATATTCCATTATAATTTCACAAGATGAGGTGGACATGTCGTCGGGTTCTTGTGGAATCTTACAGATCACCAGGGGTGCGTCACATGATTTTTTATGACTGTAATAGGTTCCCACCTCCTCCACTTTGTATTTACTTTATTTATTTTACAAAGGATGGGGATCTTGTGAGTTTTATTGAATGTTTTCAAGGACAACAATTCTCCCCATTAGTGATGCATCATATAAATTTAATGACCGCAAGAGTCTCCCACCCTTTTAGATATTTTCCTCATATTTTAGAAGGGTTTATAGAGGATTTTCTAGGAGTCCTCTAGTTTACAAGTTTCATGACCCGGGGGTTCCTTCCTAGAAGCCTCTATACTAATCAACGATTGTCCAAGGTGCCTCCACAAGAGAGGGACTTTTTGAAGGGATATAGTAGGAATTCCCACAGACTACATTCCACACATGGTTGTCCGCATGACCTCCTTCTTTTCATGTGATTATGTGTCTCCTAGGCGTTCATATGATACGCATTACCATGGCCTCCTTCTTTTCCCTTTTATTTGTAGGGAAAATAATACCCATATTCAAGTATTTATTCCTTTGTGATTTTATCAATTCTAGTTTGGAGGGCGTTAATAAATTCCCCCCCTCAAGAGTGATATCTGTGGGGACAAGGGCTCTGTTTTGAGGAAAGTAAATGCTTTTCTGATTCATTGTCTCTATCACCAACTGGTGTCTTGGGTAACGCTTGGTATTCCATGGGATTCCCTATAAATATGGGAGTGTAGAGAAGCTTAATTCACCAGCTAATCAATTCTCCAAATCTCGTGAACCATGCTTCTATCACTTGTCCTTATCTCTAAACCTCCCTGTAAGATCTGCTCGTGAGGCCTCACTGGTAGAACAATTCATGAGATCTGCTCTACAAACTTCTTTTTCCCAAGTTCCCAAGTTCCCAATTAAACCAACTAAGAACAATACTTGTGAATTGTTTGAACTTTGGTCATGGGGATACATTATTTTCTTGAGGGTTTCATGAGATATTTCGGCTTTATTTCACGACCTTTGAATATTTTTCAGATCTCATGACCATGTACGGTCATGCGATTGAGAGTCTTATGAGGAGTCATGTGGTTGTGCAATTACCTGTGGGTTTATGTGACCTGTGAGATCTTTGTGGTTTAGGTGATTCATGAACCCTTTAGGTGATTCATGAATAAATTCTAATTCATGTGATGTGCATGATATTTTCAGAACTTTATGTCTATCTTTTGATAATATTTTATTTTATCGGTCTCACATACACCACTTAATTATTTTTAGATGGATTCTGGTTCTCTTCAAACATATTCTATTATGGCTAATAAAAGTTCCATGATTTCTATAAATCAAAATATTGACCCCTGATATCATGTGAATTATGATAATGAGGTTTTGAAGAGGTTGTTATCTCCCTAGATCCAGTATTAACCTCTATCTCACTAGATTCCTAGATATGGGTTTGACTTGATGGATGATGTTGTCATTCCTCCCTCAAAATTTAATCTTTCGTCTCATTGGGTGCAAACTTCTTCTGACTTTATTCAGATGACAATTGTTTAGGATGGTCGGATGGTCAAATATCAACCCCAGGGTTTGTCTTATATATTGGTAAACTCTCCCTTAGGACCAGATGGATATGTTTTCACTCATCATCTTATTTTCCAGAGCTACTCGAGTACATTTGTTTCTTCTATGAACTACCTGGGTGGCGGATGGAGCTCAAAATGGGATCTCCATCTTGGTGGTAATTTTTATGATGAATGGACATGTCTATTTTGTGCCAGAAAAAGTTTCTTGCAGTTCATTGACTAGTTATATAGGGTTTATCTTTATGAATCAATATGGATTTACTAATTTATTATCTATCACCAACCCGATCTTCTTCATGAACTGATCAGTTGTTGGTGCCTTGGCACCAACTCATATCATTTATCCAACAGTGAGGTGTGAAAGAGAATGTGGGTTATCTACCAATTGGGTAGGATCCCTCCTCTCATAGAGGTGTATGATGAGTTTCTCCTGGCCACATATGTTTTAGATGACCTGTTACAGACTCCAGTCTTGATGAGGGACATGCTCACCATTTTGAAGGATAAGCTGAGAAAGGATTTAAATATGTGTTATATTATCTCCTTCAATGACTAGATCAAAATTTTCATCTATAATATTGGATTTAGGAAAACCACTATACTCCCTCATCGGTTCCCTTCCCAGCAATTTTTTGATAGTTCCAACTCATATTGGTCCATTATAGAATCTGGTGGTCATACTTCATGGGGATATTGTGTGAAGTTAGAGATATCTCTGAGCCTTATATTGGAAGGTTTTATGGCCATGTTCTTGAACTGGTATACTTTCCTAGCTGGGGATGCGTGTTTAGGAATTTGGATGAGTACGCTGGTGATAGCAGCATGTCTAGTAGAAGGATGGTGCCTTAATCTGGCAGTATTGAACCTTGCATGTCATTACCAACTCCTAGGAAACATTCAACAAGGAAGAATGCCTTATAGTATCAGTGGTCCTTTTCAGATTTTATTTGGTTGTATAGGGTAAAATTTCTATTTCTATTAATATTAAAATCCCACTAGGATCCTTTATGCCTTATATCATCCTAGATTGCAGAATGTATCTGGGGTAGGGGCTATGTCACTAATCTCTAATGAGGTCACAAATGTGTTATGTTGATTTGATAGATTTTATTTCACCCCCTATCATGCACTGATTGGGTCGATCATTTACAATAGTAGTGGCTTCCTCAACGAAAGTTCGCATATGATCTTCATTTAGGATGGGGTTCTTATAGTTAGGTTGGATGACCTGATCGTATGCTATCCATATATACCTTATCAATTTTCTCATGAGTTTGGATATACCCAAAGAATATCCCCTCTTCCTTTGGCTGGTGTAGGATGAGATAAACCCCCTAGGATTATCCAAAAAAATTAGATGATGATGGTACATGAAGATACTAATTCTAAGATCATTCTTCTATTTGCTAATGCTCCTGCATTTCTTGCTCAAAATTATGCTCAGGATTGGGTAGAATCCTAACTGGATGGTGTGCTAAGATGACCGGTTCACCATGTAGAAAATCCAATTTCCTTACCAACACCTTTCTTTGTGGAAATTATGGAGTTGATTAAATATTTGGGTGAGACTTCCAGGAATCACCCTCATTCTAAAGATGATCATCCAGATAGTGGGACCAGATCTATTGAGAAAATCAGTCCCCCCGATACAAGTGATGGGTGATGCTTCTATTGAGAGGAGAGTATGTGAGGCCTACTCTTCTATTTCCTTTCCATCTCAGCCATCTATTCCTCATTTTGAAATTATTATCCTATCACTCATAGAATCTCAGACATGTCATAGGTTGATCTGGTAGAAAATTCATGCCTTGATCACTAAGAATCCTTTGGAAACATTTCCTAACCAAGGAGACTGTCTTAATAATTTATTTCATGACTTGGGGGATGGTGGTTTTGATTGAAAACCACTGTAAGAAATCATGAAAAAAAATCCTAAATTGATGAGATTTTTCCACCAATGAGAGGGATTTACATGATTTTTCAAATTATGCTTCTCTTTATGAGAATATGAATGAGGATTCAGAGGCATTGGATCAGGATCGCCAGTTGATATCTAGATTACAATCCCATATGGATGGATGGACTACAAAAATATGGATATGTGAGGAAATCATAGATCACATGAGGCCAGATCTTTCTATGTCATCATAATCATTGGAAACTACTCAAATGAGTGTTTAGTAACTCACTTCTTTGGTTGAGACCCTCCATCCTAGGGCAGAAGAATAATATGTGGGGTGAGCGGTACTTCAAAATTCAATTGATGCTTCTCTCCAAACTCTTCCTAACCTAGCCCACGCAGCCGATTGAATCTTATTATAGTTCGACCATTGACATGCACTATGTTCTTGACAAGGTTTTTGGAGAGACTCTGAAATGTGGACATTCCTCCTATTTCACACTTAACAATGAACAAATTTTATGAACTTATATTTTGTTTTCCATTTCTCTTTCATTCGTGATGTGTTTGATTCTTCTTTGATCCATGTTTTGGTTCATTCCTAGAAATTATGTACCATATTGTATGATCATCAATCAGGTCTGATCTAAAATAATCTAAACTACAATTATAGAAGGTCTGAGCTAAAAGTCCATAAACTATAATGATATAACGTCCGAGATAAAAGACCATAAACTACGGTAATAGTGGTCCAATATAAAAGAACCTAAACTACAACAACAATGTTCTAAGATAAAAGACCTTAAAATACAACAATATAAGGTTTGAACTAAAAAAATCCTAAACTATAATGATAGAAGGTCTAAGCTAAAATATCATAAACTACCACGATAGAAGGTATGAGCTAAAATAACCTAAAATATAACAATAGAAGGTCTGATCTAAAAGACCATGAAATGCAACAATATAAGTTTTGATATAAAATACCATATATTATAATGATATAAGGTCTGAGATAAAAGACCCTAAACTAAAACAATAGAATTTTTGATTTAAAAGACCATAAACTACAATAATAGAAGGTCCAAGATAAAAGACCCTAAACTACAGTGATAGAATATCCGAGCTAAAACCCCTAAACTACAATGATAGAAGGTATAAGCTAAAATAATCTAAACTTCAATATAATAGTGATTTAGTCTACAAGAATGGAAAAGCTTGAAAGTCCCACCATATTTCCTTGAAATAAAACAAGCTACTCTCACCAAGCCTATCAACTTCATCAAAAGAAATATCCCTCTCTCTTAGGGACATATATTCTACCCAATTATCCTTTTTTAAATCAGGTGATATTAAGATAGCTGGAGCAGATATATCAGTAAAGAATCTCATGTTGGTGTTCATTCATGAGTACTTCTCAAAGAGAGTATGTTACAATTATAACATCCAGATCCAGGAATTCAAGTTTACTTCATATTATGCAAAAGTATGGGTGTTGTTAGTGAAAAATGTTGGGTTCTACCATGGTGTTATTGAGACTCAAGAGGAATAGAGCTCCTTTCCAGCAAGGAGGATGTGCCTCTGGTTGGTAGGTAAAATCCCTTATGTGTGGGAAGAATTTCTAAAAATAGGTATCTCCACTCTTTTCCATAGGTCATGAAGGTTTATGGGGGTAATATTGGTTGAGGGAAAAATAATAGGGATTCTAGGTCCACCTAGATAGTTGGAATATGGGTGATATAAGTCATAACCCAAAATTTTGAGTCAGTGAATATGGGATGAGGTAGACATTTCAGGGATAACCTGTAACACAGTTAAGTTCTATGTTTCACTGTAGTGTTTCTAGGGCTCACAAGGATTAAAGATCCTTTCCTGCAAGGAGGAGATTCCTTTAGCTGGTAGGTCAATGATCTTTTGCATAAATATCTTATCCAATCAAAGATGATCTCTACTCCTTTCTAAGGGACATGAAATATTTATAAAGACTCAAACATCCATATGATGAAGTTGGGTATGGAGGAGAGCTATCTAGGAATTTTTTTAGAACCCTAGGGCAATTTACCTCTTGAATTGTGAAGATTGGGCCCTAAAAAATGTGGTTTGGAATCATGGGGTGTGAGCCATCAGAGGTTCAGAAATAGACTGTATCATTTTAGCCTTGAGAAATGGTACAAAACACGGTGGTGTAACATCAAGGATGTATAATTTTCTCAGATAGTTTGGCACAGAGATTGTAAATCATGGTCCAAAGTTCTCGGTTTAGGAGGATGATATGGGAAAATCATTCTGGAAATGACCCAAAACACACTAAGGTACTGAGTGTTGTTGGGGTGATGTCAGGGCTCGCAATCAGAAATCCCTTTTTCAGAGTGATGCATTTTGGTTGATGACCATAGGAACATATGCAGGATCCATAGGCATATATTCATAGTTAAGAAAATGATTCCTTGAAGTCATGTATCTTTTCTGAAGGCCATGGAAGGTTATGGTGATATGAGGAACTTAAAATAATGAAGTTTGAATTGTGGAAAGTGTCATATCCAAGAAGGTTTTAAGCACCCTAAAATTTGTGTCACCGCATAGAAAACATATTCTCATGAATAGAAGATGTAACAAATCATTACTCTAACTTTTTCCTGAACTAGGGGGCCTAGTGAGCATAGATTAACTTTTACTAGGGATATATAGTAGGCCCCACAGGCTTTGTGCCTTATTTATTAAGGCCGTAATTTTTTCCTAAACTATAGAGATAAAGAGTTTAGCGAGTGAAGAATTGACATTTTCTCAAGCCTACCTTTATGGGTTTTTGATTTGATAATTTTTTGTGTCTCATTCACTAGTTGTTTAATGTCTTGCGATTTAAACCATTATAGGATAGATTTTAAGGTCACACAACTTTGACAAAATTATAGGCAGTTTAAGGTCATGAATCACATGGACCTATTATGGAGGATGATACACAAGATCCCAATTAGGATACCCAAGTTCAAGAGTACCCCAATATACTTCTGAGCATGAGATGAAAATGTTGTGAATCATGGATCAAGGTTCTCAAGTCATGATTAATGATATAGGAATATCATGCCAGGGATGACCTAGAACACACTGAGGTGATGAGCTCTATCGTAGCGATGTTAGGGATCACAAGGATTAGAAATCCCTTTTTTGTAGAGTGATGAATTTGGTTGACATCCATAGGTACATATGAATAATACATAAGCATACATTCATAGTCAAAAAAAAGGATGCTTGAATTTTTGTATCTTTTCCAAGGTCCATGGAAGTTTTTTTGAAGCCCGAGGTACATGAGACATGAAGCGTGATTTAAGGATTGAGATGCTTTAAAAAGATGATGGAAGCACCACGTACTCTAGTTGACTGGGGTATGGCTCTCATGGTTCTTTGATAAGGGATGAAAAATGGGTAATGGTCTGCATAGTTTATTTTCATGTAGTGGGGATGTATTTTCTCCATGCATTTTAACATCATGCAGTAAGGAAACTTGTCGTGCATTTATCATCATGTGGTAAGGACGTGTTTTTTCCATGTGGTTTAATGTCATGCAGTAAGGATTCTCCTATCGTGCAGTTTTGATATCATACAACTAGGACTTTTTCCTTGAAATTTAAATTTATGAGGTAAGGTTGTGGGAATCGACATGAATGTTTGTACACAATACATCGCATGCGCAAGCAATCCATACGTAGATGTGGGAATCAGCCTTTATGCAGTTGGGGTGCATTTTTTATTGATTTTTGTAGTTGGACCTAGGATTGGAGATCTAGGCATCACTAAGTATCCTATGATGGTAGGAATCAAGCCACATGTAGTTCATAAGGGGTCATGCAGTTTAACTTAATGCAGTAATGATGTGGGATCCCTGACATGAAATGGTAACATTGTGGTTGGGCCCATGAACAGAATTCTAGGTGTCACTAAGTGTCCCATGGTGACAAGAATTGAGCCACACGTAGTTTGTAAGAAAGCTCCCTATGTAGGTATGATCCGTACACAGAGAGGGGTACATTCTTATACTTGTTTGTTGTGACTGGACTCAGAGATGGAGATTTGGGCATCACTACATATCCTATTAATACAGGAATCAAGTCATATGTAGTTCTAAAATGGGAAACACTCTATGTAGGTTTAACCCATACACATAGGTGGGAATTTTTTCCATTCATTATTGTAGCTGGGCCCAGGATTAGAGATCCAGGAATCACTATGAATCTTGTGATGATAGGAATCAATCCATGCATAGTTCTTGAGTTTAGGTGTGGTGGGAGACTAGAACCAACAATAGTGGTCCTCTTGGGAAAGGTCCATGGAAATGTGCAGTTTTATTTCCTCTAAAGGATATAAACCATGTATTTTATCATCATCCGGCAAGGACTCATGGTATGTTTTTATGGTCTTTAATTCAGGACCATGATGAACTTTTCATGGAACTTCATGCCCTACTTGCACTGGGAAGCCCTCACCAAAATTCCTAAGCTCATGTGAGGTATGATCGGTGTAATAAACAAGGATTTTAAAGGTTTACTCTTACTATATAGATGAAATTTAAGGATATGATAGGGGATTTTGTATCATGTGGTGGATAGACCAGGATATGGGATCAAGGAATCCCTATATATCTTATAGGAAATGATAATTAGGCCTTATGTAGTTCTAGACCACCCGTGTAGTTTAATTTCATGAGGAAGGGACATGGATCTCCTAGTATGAATGAAGATGGATGTTGTGGATATGTGAAGTTTTACATCATGTGGTAAGGAAAATTTCCATGCAGTTTAATGTCATGTAGTAAATACGTTTGTCGTGTAGTTTAATGTCATGCGTTAAGGATGTTTTCCATACAGTTTAATGTCATGCAGTAAGGACTAGGATCACTCAATGTGAAAGAAAAAGAATATTGTGGTTGGGCCCAAGACTATAGGTTCAAGCATCACTATGTATCCTATGATGGTAGGAATCAAGACACACAAAGTTCTTGGATGGAGAGATTCGCCATTTGGAACTGACTCTCACATAGGTTTGAGATAATTTCATCCTTCCTTCACACAGATTTATCTCATATGTGGTGATTCATTAGTGAGATGGTGTTTTTCATTCACTTTAACATCATGTAGTGAGGAAGTGTTTCATACATTTTACTGTCATGTGGTTAGGACATGAGATGTTGTGCAGTTTAAATTCTTGTTTCCAAGACTTGAGACGATGTTAGGTTTAACATCTTGCTACCAGGACGAGAGGTGTCGTGAAATTTAAAGTCTTACTGTCAGTACTTGAGGTGCTACACAGTTTATCATCTTGCTGATGGGATGATAATGTGCAGTTTAACATCATGAAATCAGGATGAGGTGCTTGATGAAAGATATGAAAAGTATTTCTTAATAAATATTTCATTGTTGGGGAGTGTGACATGCTCCCAATCCATTGTGTCCAATGATTAAGCTCCATTATGATAGACCTTATGTATGATATAAGGCCCTTTCAATTTAGGTTCCATCTTTGAAAGCTTCTTTCCTGGTATCATTGGGGTCCTAATAGCCAACACCAGTTCTATTTAGAGGAATGAGTATAGGTGACCCTTTTTATTAAAGGATCATGTGATCTGATTCTAATGGAATTCAAGGTTGTGAAATCTATGCGACTTGTTCTCATTGAGTCGTTCCAATTCATCCAGCCACTTTTTTGATTTCTCAAAATCTGAGAGATATCTGCAAATGGATATTCAGAGTGAAGGTAGCTATATTTCTATGGGTAACACTACCTTGGTATCATACATCAATGATTATGGTGTTTCTTGTGTGGTAGTACACATGGTGGTATGGTAGTCCCATAAAACATGGAGGATCTTGTCCTACCAGGACTTATTATCCTTATTCACCATATTCTAGAGTATATTTGACAGTCTTATTGAAAGAATATATCTATAAATTTTCCACTGCATGATAGTGGGATGAATGATTGGACTTAATATTATACTTCTGGTATAGTTTCTTCAACTACATATCATAGAAGTTGGTGTCATTGTCCGTCAATATTATGTGAGGGACCCCAAACCTGGTGATGATATGGGACTTTATGAAGTTGATGATGTTCTTTGTCCCAACTTCCTTAAGGGGTATTGCCTCATCCCATTTGTAAAAGAAATCAGTAGCAATATGGATATGCTTGAACTAATTGGTTGTGGATGGGGTATATATCCCCACAATATCCATTCCCCAAACAAAAAATGGCTAGGAATATTTAGCTATATGTTGCAATTACAAGAGTTGATGGATAAAGTTTTAATGGATCTGGCATGCATGAAATTTCTTGGTAAATTCCACATAGTCATGTATCATGGTTTTCCAAAAGTATCCCAACCTCCTAATTTGGTGGGAGATCTTAGTCCTAGATTGATGAGAATCACAAGAGCCTAAATGGACTTCTTCCATGATGGTGTGAATCTCTCCTTATACCATGTATCTAAGGAGGATTCCATCAAATCCACACTTGCAGAGGTTTTTTTGTTCATTTGGATCATCCTATAGGGTAAATTTTGTTGCACTACACCGAATATGTTCTCTTTCATCTCTATATGTCAGGAGAGTCCCATTTTTAAGATAACTGATTGTAGGCTCCATCCATCCATGGGTGGATATTGGTTCATCACACTCTGGAAGATGTTGACATGATTTATTTCTTCCATATCAAAGATGAAAATTGATGAGACCATTATTCTATGTGTGATATAGAATATTTCTTCCTCTTGATTAGGGTCGGACAGGGTTGTGGATGCATTAGCCAATGAGTCGGCATTAGCATTTTGTGATTGGGAAACATGATGCAATGTGGGCTCAAAAGGGAACTCTTCCATCAGTCCCCTGAAATGGCCAATGATATGGGATAGTTATTCCTTTTTAATGGAATATTCTACATTGATCTACTTTATCACTAGTTATGAGTCCCTTGTATCCTCGGTCCCTATGCATGCAGCCTCTTGTTCCCAAGTTACGTGATGGAAAATTGTATTCTGAGGTATAATCATCATCAGAGAAGGGTTCTGTCAAGAGTATCACATTGAAAAAACCAAATATGATCTCTTCATTCAATGAGGATTCCATTTGGTGGGGTGGTTCCTGTGTTGTGAATATTATAGGGAAGAAAAATGTAAGAGTTAGAGATTTCTTTGGATCATAATATGACTATTCCACTTTTTTTTCTTCCTATTTATGGTGGTCTCACCCACTTTTTGGAGACATATCTAATGTCACATTATTGGGTGGTGGAGCTATTGTGTTTTTGTGCATCTGTTCTCTCAGGATGGAATGAGCTCGATCAACTATCTTTCGAGTCATCTAGTTGTTGAACTTCCACTCACACCTGGATGTAACTTTCTTCCAACCACCCTTTTCTTATAATTAGGAAATGGTTATGAAGGCCACCTTCTCTAAGGATTTATCTAACGCCACATGTCTAGAATCAACCATGCCTTTAAGGATGTATTTAAAGAAAAATCAGTCCTGAATATTATGATCCAGCCTTCTATAGAAAGCTTAATAATTAGGATAGTTGGTGAGGTTGACCTCATCAAACTTCCTAGGATATGGTAGTTATAGTATGTTATTTTCCATGGCTTCCAAGAAATAATTGAGGACTCGTTCATTTCGAAAGGAGTATTATTTATTCATCCATTCCTCAAATCTTGGGTGACCATGATTTCTCTATACTTATAGATGAGGGAGATTTTGTGGTTATCACCACTCAATAGGAAGAAATGGGAGGTTTGGGATCTACCTAGGTGTTTGGATGGGCACTGCTGCTATCTTAAGAGTGACATATACAGCTTTTGATTTGTCTATAATTTTCCTCTATGCTAAGAAAATGAGTTGTGATTTTGATCAGTTTCTCTGAATAGAATCCTCAATACGTTGTGACATTTATTCAAACTCATGGAACCCACTTGGATACATCATCAGGATCAGAGGAGTCTGAAACTCATCCCAGAAATTTTTAGCACAAAGTTCTAGAGATTTATCCTATGAGAAAGGGATGTTGAGTGAATAGGTTAAACCCTTACACCTTGCTATGATGTTATACACCCTCTCATTTTTGTGTTGTTTTCAGTTTGACAAGTCAAAAAAATCATTTTTCTCTGAATGGAGCTGAACTGATAAAGGAATTTAAGATGAAGTCATTCCCATCCTGCAATGGATTTGACTAGCATACTGTTATACCAAACAAAGACTGACCCTGTTAGATTTTATATGAAACACCTCATCTTTTTTCCTCCTATTGATCTAGAGGTCTCATCATCATCCCACATCGGGATACGAAGTGTGTGAGATGTTTTTTGGGGTTGCCTACACTATTAAAAGTGGCGAAGGTAGGATTTAAAAAATTGGGTGGAGGCAAAGTGTAATCTACCCAGTCAGGATATGGATTCTTCTTAGTATGCACATGAGTGAATCTCTATTCCATGGATTATATTCAAGTATCTAGATACTCGATGATTTTAATTAGATCTAAGGGTATTATTATCTGAGCCACCTCCTATCTGTAGGGAGTGGGTGATGGTCGATGAGGTGGCTCTGCCTTCATCTCCCACTAATTATTGGTTCATCATAATATTGAATGATCACCTTGGTGAGGGAAAGGTTATCACCGTAATGAAGTTAATTAATTATAATTTTTGACTTCCTCATTTATGTAGTCTGGCTACCTGGATCCTGAGCCAGTATGACGCTCAGATACTACTTTTACTGGTAGATCGGCCATGAGAGGGAGAATATTCTTCTCTACTTGAAGACGATACTCAATGGGAATATTTCCCCTAAGTAGATCCTCATTGAGTCATCTAAGATTTTGTATCTCACTCTCATATTGTGACAACCATTCCTCTATGGTAGGAACCTCAACTCTTATAGGTGGTGATTGGGATGTAACAACACCTTTCCATTTCTCTTTGGTAGTGTTCCACCAAATAGGTGGAAACTCAATATTTTGAGGTTCCATATTTTAGAGCCTTATTTTGTTTCGGTTGCGTACAATCTCAGTTGGTGCATCCATATCACCCTTCTCTCTGGGTAGATTTTCCGTGTTGCGGCCCTCTGGATTTTCATCTTGATCCACAATGTCTATTATATTGACAGTGATGACATTCATAGAGACATATCAGGTAATGTTTCTTCTCCCATTAATTTTAGTACAATAGAATTATTCCATATTATCTTCAACAGGGTCATTATTCAAACCCTATCCATGTCAGGACGTTTTGTATTGCAACCATAATGAGGGATAATTTCCTCCATCATACTTTCCTCTCATCTTTCTATATAAATAGTGACTTTGAGGGAGTTTTTGGTCATGATTTCCAAACGGGCCCTGAATATATAGGTTTCTCTTATATAAGGAGGAACAGATAGGATGTCAACTGTTGAGTTTTACCTCCCAACCTAGAGAAGACTGGTTCTATCTATGGTTTTGATGATGATAAAAATTCCCCCAACCCTATGGATTGGGGGTTATTTGGGGCCTCAATTGGCATTGACTGATCCTATTGTTGAGGATCCAATGATTCCAATCGGGGATTTTATGACTCCTAGGATGGACATTGAGATATAAATGCCTCCAACCCAGTGGGATTGGGTTGATCTAGAATCACTATTGATTTCACTAAGACTCTCTCAGGGTATAATAAACCAGGTGATGGTGATTGAGATATAAATTCCCCCAGCCCGGTGGGTTGATATTTTCTTGTATCTGCTACTGATATATCCTAAACCCTCTTGGGAATTGATTATTTGAGAGGTAGAGAAGGTGGTAGATATTCCCCTACCTTGAAGAGATGGGTCTACTCCTAGATGGCTAATATAGAAGTTGTTGTTGCGGACCATTTTATGTGGTGCATTTTTTTCTCATGTATAAGCTGGGTGAAATGGTATCCCATGATGGTAATCATTATTTATGGGAATTTTTTCGATTGATCTTAACTTTGGCCTCCATGACTGAAGTGAATTCTTATTGCCTTGAGGGTCCCATTTCAAAGGTCTGATGGCTATCCTCTCCCTCGATTCATGATTTCTGGGCATCGTTGAAGTGGGAGTATTCTGTTGTAGTGACCAACTAGCTCGCGAGTTACCCAGTACCCTAATTTATCTAAAGGATGTGACATTACAGGATGCCACATCTAAAGGGTTATGCTATTTTGTGGAGATAGTGAAGTACAATTCTCAATATTTTGACCATCCTTGGATACATATGTATATAGATGCTCTGGAAATCCATTGGTGGATATTTATCACAACATGATGACAAAAACTGTGTAGGAAGTTTTCACGCTCTTTCACTCCTAGGTTCCAGGCTATGGAAAAGGTGGCCATATCCAGTTGAAAATAGATTTTATTGATGAGATTAAGGTGATACTCATATCCCTAGTAGGGGATATTTATAGCCTTCATTCACTAATGATTATTACATATATTTTTTCGTAGATAAAGCATAAACTCCTTTTATAGATCATATGGGACCTCATAGTCAAGAATAAGGAGGGTCTAGAACATGATGCACTACCACAAAACTGGGTTTCTGCAGTGTCACCCTTTAACAGTGCTAAAAAAAGCCCCGATAAATGGGGTGCCTTTATCAGCGCTAAAAAAGCGCTGATAAAGGCATCTCCTTTATCGGTGATTTTTTAGCCTTGTTAAAGGGGACCCCTTTATCAGTGCTTTTTTTAGTAGTGCTGATAAAGGGGGGGCTTTATCAGTACTTTTTTCCTAACGCTGATAAAGTGTATATTTTAAAAAAAATTATATTTCATAAAAAATAATATATTGATATATAAGTATATTTGTATTTATATAAAATATATATATATATATATATATATTAAATATGTTTTAGATCAATTTGATATGTGGTAGACACAAAACGGACACTTGGAGAAAAAGTTAAGGCAAAACAAACACCCGGAGCATAAATTATGACCATTGGGAATAATTATGGGCCTTTTTTGGACTTGAATAAATTTATAAGGGTTTATAGTGGTAACAAAAGTGTATATATGTTTTCAATATTCAATTTGATATGTTTTAGAGTGAAAATGGACACCCAGAACAGAAGTTATGATTGTTTGAAATTGAGAAACTCTCCTAGCGCCTAAAAACCTAAGAAACCAATAACTCACTAAAACGACCATAACTTAGGATTTAGGTTTCTGTTTGAGCACTGAGACTAGTAAAATAAAATCTCATGAGATGAGTGAGGACCACGTCTAATCAAAACCATGAGAAGATCAAATAAATAAAAGATATATCAGTTATACCACTCTAAAAAAACTCCAACTTCAAACGGCCATAACTTTCGCTCTGGATGTCTGTTTGGGCTCTACCACATATCAAATCGAAGGAAGTGAAGATATCTATGCATAAGTATGACTTAAACAAAGTTATAGTAATTTCTTGGACCCTAAAACTCCAAAAACCATCATAAGGCCTCCAAAACTCTGTTTCTGTGTCTGGTGCCCCGTCAAATTTTTCTTAAAACGGTAATAACTCTCGATTTGTGTGGTTGTTTGGCCTCCTCCACATGTTATATCATAGTTCATTCCATGAGCTTTGGTTTGACTAGTCATGGATCTAAAATGGACACCTGGATTAGAAGTTATGCTCCTTTCAGTGACTCTGTGGTTTGTTAGGTTTTTCAAACCCTCGTTTCTAGCACTTTTGTCCTATCTGTTGTTTTTTCAAATAGTCGTAAATTATGATTTGTCTATCTGTTCGGCCTCCACCACCTATCATATCAAATATAATTTTATGATCTTTTATTTTACTTGTCACAGAGCTGTAACAGACTCTCAAATCATAATTTTTCATTGTTACCCTGAGTTTAGGGTTTATTTGACTTTCTAACTGTATTTACGGGTTTTGAGGGTTTCTCCAATTTTTACCTGTTTTTCAGGTTTTCAAGGCTTTTTATCATTTTTCATAATGTATTTTTATTTATAATCAAATATATAACAAATATATACATATATTTTATATATTCACACATAAAATTTTAATTTTATAAATAAATAATTAAACATATTTACATATAAAATATATTTCTCAATATATAAGCCTTATCTAAATGAAAAACTAATATCCATTTTATTTAAAATACAAATATATGAATATTTATATACCTATATAATGTGTACGTGTATATATGTGTGTGTGTGTGCGAGTGTACGTCTATATTGAAAAACTAATATATATTATCTATATATTCTAAACATGTGTATATACATATTAATATATAATATTTGTAAATATATATAAATATGTATAATTATACTTACAGATACACATATAATATATATATGTGTGTGTTTTGTATATATGTATATATTTATTTATAAACACACACAAAAAAGAATATTTTATAAATGTATTTAAAACCGATCTTATAAATATATATTAATATATGAATAAATATATTAATATATAAATATAACTATATATATTAATATATATATAACTATATATATATATTTATATAACTATATATATATATATATTAATATAAATATATATATGTTAATATAAATATATATTAATATACGAGTAAATATAACAAAATATATATATATATATAAATAGATAGATATATCAATAAATGAATAGAAAAGAAATATGGTGGAGTGAAAGGCTTAGGTGCGTAGGAAACAGGTCCTGAGTTCAAATACAGGGGAAGGCAGGACGCGCGCGCAGGTGGAATAAGGGCTACTATTGTTAAAGGTTGGGTGGGGGCGCTGTTAAAGGCTTGGTGGGGGTGGCTGGGCATGCGGACTAGGGTGGGGGAACTATTGAAGGAGGGGTTGAAGATTTGTTAAAGCCCCTCCCTGATTTTCAAATTTGTTTTTAATGTTTTTTAACTTTTATCTGCACTTTTAAAAAAGCACTGATAAAGGACCTATTTATCAGCACTTTTTTTAGCGCTGATAAAAGACCCCTTTTATCAGTTCTTTTTTTAGCACTGATAAAAGACCCCTTTTATTAATGCTTTTTTTAGCACTGATAAAAGGGGGCTTTATTAGTGATTTTCTAAGCTCTGATAAAAGGTAACCCCCCTATCATCGCTGATATTAACAGTGCTTTTTTAGCACTGATAAAGGCCTTTTTTAGCACTGATAAAATCCTATTTGTAGTAGTGATGGAGAGGTTGTTTCTTGCTAAGTCTCTTCATATGTTAATGTTGGTCTCCAATTCCTTATACATACATGCCTCCATCTAGTCAAACCATAGAATATGATTTTGAGGGTCTCCTACTGACTAGATAGGAGGACTGGTAGAAGTTGATGGAGAACTATATGAGATTAACCCCAATATTTCAAGAACCTCTCTAAATGAAGGTATCTAAGTTTTGGACACCTCTCTATATGAAGGTGTCTAGACAAGGGGAGGATTTCCTTTTCCATGGGAGATAACGTCGTGGGGATGTTGACCACTGTGGATTTCAGGAGTAGAGTCCCTATGATCCATCTCCACATTACCATGAGGAGTACTATAATGGTAATTGTCGTCTTTTTCTTTATTAGATGAGTTGATAAACCCTTGGGGTGTTGATATATGTCTCAAATAACCTCAAGGACACTATAATTGAGAGTATTAAGAATATGGGTCACATTCAACATTGTGTTTGGGATATTCCAACCTACCTTTTGGATTTTTATAGGAATATGAACTTGTTATACAATGGTTTTCAGAACATGCTTATAACTGTCTGGTGCTATGGAAGTATGAACCCACTACTGAGAAGCTGGTGAGATATATCGATGAGTAGTCTCAATATTGATTGGAATGTGTGCTTTTCCCAAGGCATGTTCCATTATCACTTGGTGATCCACGGTCATAACGTGAGTATGAGCCTGATTCAAGTACTTTGGGACATTCCACTAGTCTTTTGTGGTAGGGATATGAGCCTACCCCCAAGGTATGTGTCGCTATCACCTAGTGAGACCTAATTTGAATAGGAATATGATCCTGGTTCGAATATTCATTCACCACCAAAATATTTCGATGGACCTCTGGAATGGGATAAGGGGTATGATCCTCCTTCTATATTGCCTTGGAATGATTCTAGTGCATTCATTCATCAGCAGACGTAGGAATATGTGTTTGGATTTCGTGATCTGGTAGAATATGACAGGTAGATTCACTAATAGTAATATGAGCTTATCCCAAGGAATATTCCATTATTACTTGATTATCCCTATCCATAATGTGGATATATTCCTGATCCTAAGGAGTATGTTTTTGGTCTTCTTTGATAGGAATATGAGCTTTTCCCGAGGTATGTGACCCTCTCACTTGGTTATCCCTAGCCAAAACGAGGATATGAGCCCAATCCTGGGCCTTTTGAATATTCCATTGGACTTCTTCGATAGGCATGTTCCCATATCATGAGGCATGTTTCACTCTCACCTAGTGATCCTTGGTTGGAACGGGAATGTGATCTCTGTTTGGTGCCTTTTCCATTACCCGAATACGGCGATAATCCTTCCAAATGGGAGAAAGAATGTGTGATTTCTCTAGAGAAACCACTTGTTTGTGATGATCAGAGTGTTAAGCTATCCTTACTATAGGGATTGAAATATGTTCTTGTTCCTTTATCTATACCTGTGATGAAATATTCCAGCTAAGTTCTTCATTTGTTGCTAAGATGTATTGAAATTTTAGAAAAGTGTGTGTAGGGATATATGCCTGCACATTTTCTATATCCACTATATACTAGAAGATATCTTCGATTGAAGAGGATATATGATCCCACCTCTTTCCTTCTTATCCTATTGGAATATGCTGATGGAATTCATGTATGTCGTAGGGGTATGAACCTCCCCATGCTTATTGTGAGAATATGCCCACGGATTTGTACCGAGTGAGTAGGGATATGGGTCTGCTCACTAGTTGATGTTGCAATATGTCAGCAGAATTCATCAATGGGAGTGGGGATATGATCCCACTCATAGTTATCCAGAACCTTCCTCTCCCAATGTGTCTTCCTTACTACCCATCCATGGGTGTCAAAGGTGTCATTGTGTTGAGTGGTACCCTCAGCAGGTGACTGGTGGATACCGGTGGGATGGTGCTGGTGACAGAAGTTAATGGGATATCTCATCAACAATACCTGAA
Source organism: Viscum album (assembly GCA_963277665.1). NCBI lineage: Eukaryota > Viridiplantae > Streptophyta > Magnoliopsida > Santalales > Viscaceae > Viscum > Viscum album. Next base: position 35,786,367 of record OY728127.1, on the reverse strand, counting down.
CTAGAAGGGATCCATATTTGTCTTTCTATTCCACTTTGATTTTATATTTAAGGTGGTGGTTTTCATGCTTCATGGATAAGCTTTTGAAGTGGTTGGTTTTGGTGAAGAGGTCCACTGGCTTAGCTACAGTTTCCCTGAATGATGCGGACTCATTAGCTTTAGTGATTAGAGACACTCATGAGTATTCTTGAGGGTCAGGATTGTACAACTTCGATGTTAATCCTAGATCATCATGTTTTCCACCTAAATTTGAAGTTTTTAGGAAGGTGAGATCATTTTGAAACCCGTAGGGGTAGCAACCACAGCTGACTTGCCAGAACGGTCACTAGATGTTAACATTATCTCAGATCATGATGCTTTTGATAAGAGAAGTATCTGTATTCATGCAGAAAATATGGAACAAGGTCATTGATTAGTGAAATATCATAGGCATGATTTTCTCAATCAGATATGCATGGTTAAAAAGATTTTCCTTTTATTCCTGATATGGCCATTCTGCTCATGTGGCCTTGGAAATGCAAGGATGGACTTATTTTATAGGAACCCCAGTTACAGAGGATCACCTATAAGATTCATGCTAGGATTATCATCTTTTTTTGTGTAGGGTATGAAAAACAAAGTGGTTTGACACATGATTAACTGGTTATTCTATTGTTTTAGATATCCAAGTTGGGATCACCATTTTTTTGCTGATAGTGTGCAAACAAAATGGCTCGAGGGATAATAACCCAATCATTTTTTTTGGAGAGATTCACATCGGTTTCACTATTTTTATTTTGACAGGGAAGAGATGACCCGGAATCCTCATTTAGGTGGATTTGATGTGGTCTAATTATTGATTGTGGGGGTTTTATTTCTAACACCAACATTAACATCAGGTCACCATTTTCATTTTTAACAGAAACTCACAATAGTTCCCTCCTCCACAATTGGGTACGGACCTACTTTCTAAAGGTAGGCGTTCATTTGGGTTTTCATACCCAATTATTCTCAGGTACTCACATTGTTGGTGATGATGGGAGGTTGGTCTCATATCACCCTTTTGGGGGTAATTTTTTCCTACTTCGGGACTCTCATGTAGATTTAAGACATGTTTGAGAATCTCTTCCTAATCCCGATATGGGACTGGTTACCTTAAAAAAACAATTATAGGTTATGTATCTTTTATAAACAAGAGAAATGGGGGGTCTCATTATTGAATCCATCTATATATATCTGAGGTTCTTCATTCATTTCCCAATTATGGGTAGATGATTATATGTTAAAGCCATATAACCAGGCATTTTTGAATTTGCTACCATGCAGGGAGGCGATTAATATTTTGAGTAGGGGATTGAACCATTATGAGGTGTCCTTTGTTTCTTAGTTATTGTAGGAATAAAAACACCCATAGTTTTTTAAAATCACATAGTTTAATGAAATACAAAAAGGAAATATGTGAGGGAACTCGGGCACTGAATATTTGAGCTCAAGTTTCAAGGAAACATCCTATGTATCCAAGTTATAGCAGGAATCAAAGTTATCATAGTTAAATCACACCCTTTGGACTTTCCCCAAGGTAGATTCCCTCATATGGGGCTATTTATATCATTCCACTCATCAAGGATTACCGACTATGATAGTCTTGGCTAGAGGAGATTCATGATGCCAATGATGTGTTCTTTGTAACTCCCTAAGATCATGTGATCCATGCTCTATATGATAAATAAGGAACAATAAGTTATCAGTCTCATTAAATATGAATGTGGTGAATATGTATTTGAATAACCCTTAAGATTTTTAATATATTTCTCAAGCCTTAAGGAGGCATCCTACGTATTCTGGTTATAGAAGGAATCAGAGTCTTCATAGTTCAATTTTTTTATCAGTATACTGACGGATGAGGTATAATGATCATCCCATGGGAGTGATTAGGTCCCAATGGTTGAAATGTAAAAGTCATAACAGGACTTAAACTGATGTGGATTCCCATTCGAGTTTGGCCTCGGGCCTTAGGAAGGCGTCTTGCATATCCTGGTTATGGTGGGAATAAAATTCCCCGTAGTTCAATTGGTCAGGGATTATACACTAACATCGCCCTTATCTTTATTGAATACTTATAATGAAAATTATAAGATCATTTCAACTCCCTAATCCAACATGAGCTATGCTCGGTGTGAGAAACAAGGTATAGAAAATAATCAGCCTCATCATTTATGAATGTGGGACTCACATATTGGGATATCCCTTTGGAGGTTTGATATGGAGCTCAGGCCTTAGTAAAGAGTCCTATGTATCCTATTTATGGAAGGAATTAGAGTTCTTGTAGTTAAATTGGTAGGGACTTACATAATAGTATTTTTCTTATAATCTGGTCTTACACAGGTAGGATTGAACAAGGTTATCAAGTCCTAGGATACCCTATTGACCTGGCTTGATGCCTTCCTGACATGTGTTGATTTTCCGCTCGACATGACTTTATTTTCTGCTTTACATGTCAAAGGATGTGTGCTTGATATGTATTAAGGTGATTACATGGTCTAGTAAACTTGTCTGAGGGACGTTTCATATCCTGGATGGAATGTCTGAGGGTTGTCGCATGATTATGGCTGACTTATCTGGAGGACATCTCGAGACTCAACTGGCATGTTCTATAAGTAATCACATGACCCCGGCTGACATGTCCAAAGGGAATCGCATGATCCAGCCAACTTTTTAGGGTGTCATCGTGAGAGATAGATGAGACACTTGGAGGGTGTCACAGGATTCGGTGTGACTTGTCTAGGACGGTGATGCATGCCTAGATTAACATGTTTGGAGGTCACTGTGAAACTTGGTTGGTATGATCGGAGGGCTTTGCAAGAGCCATTCAACATGCTTGTGTTCTATCGTAAGACTCAGCTAACATGTGTCAGTGCCGTTATATGAGTCAGGAAACTTGTCTCAAGAACATCATAAGGTTTGAATGAAATCCTAGAGGGTTTCGTGAGACTTGTGTGGCACACCCGGTGGTGCCATGTGACTTGATTTTGACATGTCCAGAGGACTTCTCATGATCTAAATAGTATCCCAAAGGAGTGTCGTGAGATTTTAGAGACATGCCCTGGTGTTGTCGAATGCCCTAGGAGGTTCACATGAAGCGCATGAGGATCATTGTATATGTTCTTTGCTTAATTCCCCTATCCCTTAGTCTCTGTTCTAGCCTTTTATTGAGAATTTCAGAGAATTGTTCAGTGTTAGCTTGTGTTAAGTCACACGTGATCTAGTAGATATGTGGGATGTTCTTCACGTGTCCTACCAAAATTCCTTCACGTGGTTGATGAGTGGTCACATAAAGTGCTTATGCATGTTTCATGCTCGCTCTGGTGGTTCCCCAAATCCAACCTAATGGAAAGCTTTTATCGTTGTGAGATCAGCCACTCTGAGAAATTTTCTCTGGTGTTTGGGTGCACCAATGCATCTAGAAGCAAAAAAGTCCAACCACTTATTTAAGTTTGTGGTGGGGGATTTATAGGCCCCATGATGTGGTTGTTTTTGTTTGTGCTTTTCCACATTATTTTGTACTTTTTATTCTCTTTTTATTATTAAAATGATGTTTTTTGTGTAATAATTATCATCTATTGTTAATTTTGTATTTTATTGTTAAAACAATGATTTTTTATGAAAATTTTTATTTTATTGATTATTTTAATCATTTTGAATAATTTAAAATTAATTAATTAATTTTTTTTAACATTCGATTTTTTATTCTTTTGTTTTTATTTAAATTATAATTTTTTATTCTTTTTATTCTTTCATTATTTCATTTCTTTTGTTTTTCAAAATAGTTATTTTATTTATTCTTTTATTTGATTAATACTTTCTGTAGTTGTATTTTTATTTCAATAATGTTCAATTCATTAAATTAATTAATTCATTATTTTAATTAATTTTGTAATCAAATTTTTATTTCAAATTAACAAATTTTAATTTGTTTTAAGAATTTTTTACTTTTTCTAATTTATTCATTTGTAACTAATTTTTTCTTTCTTAAGTTTCATATTCTTTTAATTTAATTCAATATTTCAATTAATTCATTATTTTAATTAATTAGTTTTTTAATTTATTTCTTATTGTTTCAAGTTAATTAATTTAATTATTTTGTTTTATTTGAAAAATAAATTTGTCTTAATTTGTTGATTTTAATTTTTTGTGTTTGGTTTTTATTAATTTAATTAATTTTTTTTAAGTGTTGTTGTTGGATTACGCACCACCAGCAACTGCCACCCACTACCCGACTCACCCATCATTGGACTATACCCAATGGGGGGTCCTCAAGTCACCACCAACCATCTCCCAATACTAACTATTTTGAGTCACCATCAACTCCACCCACTGTTGACAAGCCAACAGTGGCTCATCCCATCAACTCACAGTTCTCCTCATCCCCTACCTTCACCATTTCTCAACCCATTGTTGCACTTCCTCCAGGATAACACCCACCGCCAGCTCATTGTAAACCACCACCACTTTTTCTCCTTCCCAGTACCCACTTCCACATTTTCTTCCACCCACCGGTGACTCAAGTCACTGATGCCCCTCATCCAGACTCATTATTCCACTCACTACTACAACCCTCCAATGGTGAATCAAAGAGTCGCCTCCAGTTCCCATTGGTTGTAGATTATTTTTCCACAGGTGTCAGCACTATTGAAGCATAACAAACAAGAATCACCCTAATGGTCCACCGAACCACCAAAGTAGATTAGATGAAGAATTAAAAAAATACAGATTCTCCATATTTGAACCAGATCTGAACAAACCAAGAGTTAAAAATAAAAAAAATCATAATACTCATTTGTTGTTTCAAATCCACACCACCAAGGCTAGAAGACGAATCTCTCCCACCTTTTTAAAGAATCACCAGTGCTGACGCTATTCGAAGTTGGTCATCGCCGTCAAAATCCTCCCATTTCGATCGAGTCATGTCATCCGCACCTCTGACCACTGGTGGCGCATCATCATCACTAAGAACCATCTGAAGTCATTCCTCTGCTCGCTAAAGCCCGACCCCCATTCCCCTTTTTATCTGCTCAATGAAGCTCGAGCCCTCTCCTTTTCCCCCTTCTGCTCGAACCCACCCATCCCATAATCCTCAACTCATGACCCCCCCCCCCACATTCCTTATTCTTTTATTTTGTTTTTTATATTATATAATATATAATATAATATAATACATATAATATATATTATATATTATATTATTATTATTATTATAAAAATAAATATTAATAGTTTATTAATAATTTTAGGTATATTTAATTCATAATCACTTTTGTTTATATGATTTTATTTTAATTAAACTAAGTAATATATATAATATTAAATATAAATAACTAAATATTATAATAAATTTATTTTTATTTTTATTTTTATCATTTAATTTAATAATAATAATTATAGGAATATGTAAATATATATTTATATTTTAATAAGTATGTTTGTTTTTAAATATTTTTATAAATAATGATATTAATATATATTTATATATTTACATGTATATATAATAATAGTTACATATTATCAAACTATCTAACGTTATTTTGGTTTTATGTTGTTTGGCATAGGGGGAAGTGATCGAGGGACAAAGTTGAAGCTTTTATATGGAAATTGTGAGGGGAAGTTGGGGTTGTTGAAGGATATTGGTTGCACTCATATGAAAGTTCACTAAAGGCTAGTGACGAGCATGTCAAGAGACACCACATGGAATGACTCTACCTGTAGTTAGAGTTTCACTAAATCTCTATTTTTTGAGTTTTTTGTTTTTTATTTCTGAATAAGAGGAGAGTAACTCCTGTTTATAAGGAATGCACACCCCCAAAAATGGGAACCGTCTTTTACACTGGAGATGGGAACCCTACTCCTTCCTCATCTTCCACTTTCTTATTTTGGGTTTGTTTTCATCTTTGTAAATATCTTATTTTATTTTCTTTTTTGGAATGGTAATTTTGATGTAAGTTTATTACTCCTTATGTTTGTTTTTTGATCTCGAATATCCAGAAATGGGGAGCTAATTCATGGGGGAATCTTTAGGAAGTTAATTCTGATGTTACTTGAAGATATGATCATCTTCATGATCATCATTTTCTCTCCATAACTCTAAGGAGATCATGAAGGTGAATCAGGGTGTGTGTGAGCGCATTCTTGTACTAGATTGGTTTCTTTCTCGATTTCCCTTAATCTCTTTCCCCCTTTTTCACTTAACTCGCTCGATCAATTGGTTGAGAAAGGGTTGTGTGATTTTTGATCCTTTGACAATCACTTCAATCATGAATAAATTCATGGCTGGAGTGATTTGATCTGAAGATTTCTTCACTCTGAGAGAGTGCTCATGTGATGGAAGTAATTATGCACAAGAGTGCTCAATGTTTTAGGTGAAAAGGTGTGTGTATCAATCCATTTACCATAAACTGATTAAGGATGAGAGTTTTTTATTTAATTTTTCATTTTATTTATGAAGGGTAGTTGAGTGTGGATCGACTTGTGTCTAGACCTATTCTTGCTGACTTTTCTTCTATTTCTTTCTTCCTTTTCATGTTCTTAATTTTTTTTACTTCCTCTATGTTTCTTCTATTTCATCATTGTTTCATCCCTCTACAAATGTGATCTTCATCATTACTATTTTGGTTTAATATTTTCAAAATTTAAAAAAAAAAAGATTTTTGAAAATACCACTTGGGCTCTCAACACTACTTCCTTGAGAGAGACCCTGAGGTAAACTATTGTTCTATATTTTGGGTCTTATAAATTTAACTTTTACTATCCTAAAAATAAGTACACCATCAAATTTTGGCACCATTTTCAGGGAAGAAAAGTTTTCCTAAGTGGTTTTTCCATTTTTTATTTAAAAAAAACTAAAAAAGACAGAAAAAAACACAAAAAAAAACAAAAAAAATGGATAGTGTATTTTATTTTATTAATGATATGATTGATTTCTCCTGTGTTAAAGAACTATATAAGGATGTAGAATTATTTCAATTTTTGTTACAAAACCGACCATCTAGAGATCTCTCAGATTCTACAAAGATTGTAACTCATCAAACTATACAGCATTATGCACAGAGATTCAATCAAATCGAAAAGGTTCAAGAGGGGAAGGTACCTTCCAAGAATGATTTTCTAGAAACTAAGAGAATCATAGACTCCCTTGGACCTACCTACCTATCTCAAGAGGACCATAAGATCATGGAAGTACTACAAAAATCCGTTGATGTTTCACCTTCTTTAAAAATAACTTAGGAGAAAGGAAAAAAGAAACATAATGAGAGACAAAAAGTTGGATTTGTCTATTTTTTAGTCTGAAATTCCCTTTGATTTTCTACTGGAAATTCAAGAGATTTATTTAAAATAATACTTCAAGTTTTAACAGGATATAGAATATGAATACATTCAATAATCTAGGAACAATCTGAAAGATCAATGTATTTCTGGTACTTCATTTGATGATTTTTTTTGCACTAACTTTTCTAATGATTTTTCCTTTTATCAACAACTCAAGATAGCACAAGACATCCTCTCCTTTTTCTTGGAGGAAACCACACAAGAGGTGGTATGTTTTGAAGAGAGTTTTGCGGAGGTTAACTACCTCACTCCAGACCCAAACATACTCCCATGATCACTGTTTAACCAGGAGGAACAACCTGCACTAGTTTAAGGATTTGACAATTTTTTGGTTGAATCAGTATTTTAATTTGACTTTGATTATATTGAAGCTAATATTAATTTTGTTTCTCCCAATATAGTTATTTATAATGTAACTCATTTCCATGATTTCTTGGAGTGTCAGGAGGAAGTTGAAGATTCACCTTCTGAAGAATTAATGGAACTCCTAATTGTAAATGAAAATTATGGTTTGAGAATTTTTGTTGAAGATGAATTTCTTGAGTTTTACATATGATTATAAGTGGATTATGACACATTTTTTGTTTTTAAAGAATAATTTGTTGATTGCAATGAACCAGGGGATAAGTCGCATCCAAGAGATGCATTCCTAGAACCTATTTACCCTCAACCTCAAGTTGCAAAAGAGGGGTAGCACCCCTAGATTTTGATTACCCCTCCACTACTCCACAAGTGGTCCACTACCAAGGATATGGACTTTCATGAAACTACATAAGGGGTAATCCAAAAGTATAAAGACTTTAAAGTTGGTAGGAATCACATCTGGTGGTTCCTAAGAAATAGTCCTCACCACCCATCAGACTGGGGTTGATCCACTGACTTTCCAACTATGGATAGTCAAACTACAACACCCCTTGGGGGGATATCCCAAGATTATCCTTTTAAAATTATTTCTTTAGATAATTAATTTTTTTTATTTTAATTTTTTTGGTTTTTTTTAGGAAATAATCAAGTATTTGACTCCATATGGAAGTTATTAAAGATCAAAGGAAGCAGCGCATTGGATTTACTAGATAACACTCACTAACTCATAATTTGGTTCTATTTTACGTTGAATTTTAAATTATGAAGACTAATGTTAATTTTTTACATCTTTTAAGTAATTTAATAGAGAATCTAGAGTTCCTCCAAAAAGTAAACTTGGGGAGGATTCATTGAAAAAAATGAATGAAAAGCTTATATAATAGAGGAGTGATTGTTTTAATTATTTCATTTTCATCCATTCATTTTACATGTTATTGTGAACTAAGTGTGGGGGAATCCCTCCACCCCTCCCTGATTTTTGAAATTTTTTAATTTGTTTCTTGATGGGTGATAGCTTGCTAAAATCTAGAGAGTTGAAAACTTATTTTGAGTTGGATTTTGAAACCTTCATGCTTCACTATTTTCACCTTCATTTTTCTTTCTGATATAACATTTATCATCATGATTATTTTTTAACTGAATTGATAAAAATCATGTTTATGTTTATAACATATTAAATCATGAAATTTAAAAAAAAATACTTTACTTTTTTGTGGTAGTCGATGGGGTTTCTCTTGTTTTTTTTGTTTTTTTCTTTTTTCGTTTTGTGTGTGGAAAGGTGAATTTTTGAACATTCCTGCATCCCCCTTCAAAATTATTTTCATTCATAATTTCCCATATTTTTTAAACTTTCCGGTCTCCCACCTTGACAGTAAACATTGGGGGAAATGTTGAGTTTTAAGTGTGGGGAGAGGGGTCTTTCTGGATACATAAATCCCCCCCTTGATTTTTTATCAAAAAAATGGTCCAAATTTTTTCAAACTTTTTTTAAATTCTTTAGAAAAAAACTTTCAAATTTTTTCATTATTCTACCTAGTGGATAAATACTTATGGTTGTTAAGGGTTTCACTGAATTCTAAAATTGTGAGGGAAGTATGATTACTGAGTGTAGTTGCACACTTTTTTTATGAAAATTCTATTTAGGAACTGATAAGTGGAGTGAAATAGGATAGATATTGTGTAATTATGATCATAACTTTAGGAAACTAGAAATTTGAACTGGAACTTAGGAGACTCACCTTTTGAAAAAATAATCACTTTAAGGATCCAACTCAAATGGTAATCATATAAGTCCTTTGAAACTAGAGTAAAATCGGAAAATGGGATCTCATGGTGAACATCTAAGTATTTAGGCATTGGTATTGTGTGTTAATCCTCTGTACATATCAAATAAGTGCCTTTGCACAGTGCTCTATGCATATACATGGCTGGGTAAAATTCAAAAAGAGAGAGAGAGAGAATAAAGTGCCTAATGGTCAAAAATGATTTCATCATGGTGAGGGGAATTTTGAACTTGGATAAATAATGGGACAATTAACATGTATGAAAATCATTTGATCTTAGTCAATAAAGTGATTCAAAAAAATTCACTTTGATTTTTGAAAATTATGAGAAAGTTGGAATTTAATATTCTTTTTCTTAAGATTTTATTTCCACTTCTATCTAAATTTTTATCACTTTTTGAATTGGAATTTGAACTAAAATTGAAGTAGGGAAGTAAGTGACTTCATATAGGAGGTGTGACATTTTTATTGATAGATGAGTCAGTGTGCCATTGGTTTCCAATGTGTTTTTGAAACTAGGTAGGACCACTTTTGAGCATTCTTTGAAAAACCTAACCTGATCATCTTCCTCTATTTTTAAAAGACCGAACATGCTTCGTTTTTCAGTTTACTACAAATCATTGTTTATGTTTTATAAATATAGAAGCATGTATTTGTTTGAGGAAAAACAAACACTTAAGTGTGGGGGGGTTTGATGTCGCTATTTTTTTTGCACTTTGCCGCGTCATTTTGTACTTTTTATTCCCTTTTTATTATTAAAATGATGTTTTTTGTGTATTAATTCACATCTATTGTTAATTTTTTATTTTATTGTTAAAATAATGATTTTTTTCTGAAATTTTTATTTTATTGATTATTTTAATCATTTTGAATAATTTGAAATTAATTAATTAATTTTGTTTTAACATTCACTTTTTTATTCTTTTGTTTTTATTTAAATTTTAATTTTTATTCTTTTTATTCTTTCATTTTTTTTTTCATTTTTTTCAAAATAATTATTTTATTTATTTATTTATTTGATTAATATTTTCTGTAATTTTATTCTCATTTCATTAATGTTCAATTCATTAATATAATTAATTCAATATTTTAATTAATTCTCTAATAAAATTTTTATTTCAAATTAACAAATTTTAATTTTTTTTATAATTTTTTACTTTTTCTAATTTATTCATTTATAACTAATTTTTTCTTTATTAAGTTTCAAATTATTTTAATTCAATTAAATCTTTCAATTAATTTATTATTTTAATTAATTTGATTTTTAATTTATTTCTTATTGCTTCAAATTAATTAATTTAATCCATTTGTTTAATTTAAAAATAAATTGTTCTTACTTTGTTAATTTTAATTTGTTGTGTTTTCTTTTTATTCATTTAATTAATTTACTATTTTTTCAGGTGTCGCTATTGGACTACTCATTGCCAGTAACTACCACCCACTGGTAGAATCAACCACCATTGGACTATACCTAACGGTGGGTCCTGAAGTCACCGCCAAAAACTCAATGTTCTCCTCATCCCCTACCTCCACCATTTCTCAACCCACCATTGCACTTCCTAAAGGCTAACATGCACCGCCAACTCATTGCAACCCACCGCAACTTTTTATCCTTCCCAATACCCACTGCCATATCTCTTTCCACCCATCGGTGACTCAAGTCACCACTGCCCCTCATCCAGACCCATTATTCCACTCACCACTGCAACCCACCAATGGTGACTCAAAGAGTCACCTCCAGTGCCCATTCGCAATAGCATCTTTGTCCACAGGTAGCAACACCACCATACTAGAATAAATGAAAATCATATCGGTAGTCCACTAAACCACCATAGTAGAGCAGATTAAGAATTTAAAAAAATACAGATTCTCCATATTCGAACTAGATCTGAACAAACTGAAAGTTAAAAATAAAAAAAAATCAGAATACCCAGTCACTCTTGTTGATCCGCACCATCAAGGCTATAAGATGAATCTCTCCCACCTCATCAAAGAACCACCATCTCCGCCATTATTTGAAGTTGGCCGCCACCGCCAAAATCCTCCCCTTGTGGTCATGTTGTTCCATCCGCACCTCTGACCACTGGTGGCGCACCTCCGTCACCATGAACTATCTGAAATCATCTCTCTGCTCACCAAAGCTCGACCCCCTTCCCCTTTTTCTCTACTCACTGAAGCTCGAGCTCCCTCCTTTTCCCCCTTCCACTCGAACCCACCCGCCCCTATTCTTCTACTCATGAGACCCCCCCCCATTCCTTATTTTTTTTTGTTTTATTTATATTAAATAATGTATAATATATGATAATACATATAATATATAATATAGCATATATAATAATATTATTAATTATAATAATAATAATAATAAAATATTAATAGTTTTTTAATAATTTTAGGTATATTTAATTCATAATTACTTTTTTATGCACATTTTTTTAAATTAAATTAAGTAATATATATATAATATTAAATATAAATAAACAAAAATTATATTAAATATATTTTTTATTTATATCATATAATATATATATATAATATTTATAGGAATATATAAATATATATTTATATTTTAAAAAGTATAGTTTTTTTAAAATATTTTTATAAGTAATGATATTAATATATATTTATATATTTACGTGTATATATAATAATAGTTATGTATTATTAAACTGTCTGATGTTGTTTTTGTTTTCTGTTGTTTTTCATAGAGGGAAGTGATCGAGGGTCAGAGGTGAAGATGTTATGTGGAAATTGTAAGGGGAAGTGGTGGTTATTGAAAGAGATTGGTATCACTCACAAGGAAGTTCACTGAAGGCTAGTGATGAGCGCGTTAAGAGACTCTATATGGAATGACTCTACCTATAGTTATAAATTCACTGCATATCTATTTTTTCTGTTTTTTTTATTTTCAAATAAGAGGAGAGTGACTTCTCTCTGTAAGGAATGCACACCCCCGAACACAGGAACCATCTTAGACACTGGAGACGGGCACCCTGCTCCTTCCTTGTCTTCTGTTTTCGTATTTTAGTTTTGTTTTCATCCTTGTAAATATATCGTTGCACTATCTCAGTTTTGGAATGGGAATTGTGATGTCTGTTTGTTTCTCCTCATGTTTTTTGTGATCTCGAATATCCCAAAATGGGGAGATAATTTGTAGGGAAAGATTTACAAAGTGAATCCTGGCGTGACCTAGAGATTTGATTATCATCACAATCATCATTTTCTCTCCATCACTCTGAGGAGATCTTGAAGGTGGATCAGGGTGTTTGTGAGCTCATTCTTTCATTGGATTGGTTTCTTTCTTGATTTACTTTAATACCTTTCCCTATTCTTCACTTAACTCACTCGATTGAGTAGTTGATAGAGGATTTTGTGATTTTTGATCCTTTAATGATCACTTATTTCATGAATAAATTCATGGTTTTAGTGATTTGATTTGGATATTTCTTCACTCTGGGAGAGTACTCGTGTGATGGAATTAATTCTGCGCATGATTACTTAATGTTCTGGGTGATATAGGTGTGTGTATCAAACCATCGACCATACACTGAGTAAGCATGGGTGTGGTTTATTTGATTTTTCAGTTGATTTATGAAGTGTAGTTGATGGTGGATTGACCTGGGTATGGACCTGTTCTTGTTGACTTTTCTTCTGTGTCTTTTTGTATTTTTATGTTCTTTGTTTTGTTTTGTTTTCTCTATGTTTCTTATATTTCAATAGTATTTCATCCCTCTGAATTTGGGATCTTCATCACTGTTTTACTACTTTGGTTTACTATTTTCAAAATATAAAAACACACAAAAAAAATTGGAAATACCACTTGGGATCTCAACACTGCTTCCTTGAGAGTGACCCCAAGGTTAGCCAATGTGTTATATCTTAGGTCTTATAGATGTAACTTTGACCATCCTCGCAACAAGGATGCCATAAAATTTTCACACCATTATCAGGGAAGAAATGTTTTCTTGAGTGGTTTTTTTCATTTTTTTATTTCAAAAAAGGACTAAAAAATGAAAAACAAAAAAAACACAAAAAAACAAAAAATGGTTCTTTTATTTTATTTTTCTGATGATATGATTGATTTATTTGATGTTTAAGAAATGTATGAGGATATAGAATTATTTAAATTTTGGTTACAAAACTGAACAACTGGAGAGCTCTCAGATGCTGTAAATGTTATGACTCATCAAATTAGACAATAATATCCATAGAGATTCAATAAAATCAAAAAGGGTCAATAGGTAAAGGTACCTTCAAAGAAGGATTTTTTGGAAACAAATAGAATCATGGACTTCCTTGTACCTACCTACCTAGCTCAATTTGACCATAAGAGGATAAAATTACTCCAACAAGACATTGATGTTTCACTTTATGAAAAAAAACTTAGTATAAAGGAAAAAAAGAAATATAATGAGAAAAAAAAAGATAGAGTTTCCTATCTTTTAGTCTAAAATACCCTTTGGTTTACTGATATAAATTCAATAGTTGCATTCAGAATCCTACTTCAAGTGCTGGAAAGAGATAGGATATGAATACATTGAATAATCTAGACATAATCTAGAAGATCAATTTATTTCCAGCACTTAATTTGATAATTTTTGTCGCACTAGAGTTTTTAATGATTTTTCCTTATCTAAATAGGTCAATCCAGCACATGACATCCTCTCCTTTTCCTTAGAGGACACCATAGAAGAGGTGGTGTGTTTTGAAGATAGTTTGGAGTAGGTTCACTACCTCACTCCCAACCCAAACATACTCCTAGGATCACTTTTCAACCAAGAGGGAAAAGATTCACAACTTCAAGGAGTTGAAATCCTTTTGGATGAATCAGTATTTTAATTTGACTTTGATTATGTTTAAGTTAAACTTAATTATGTTTCTCCCACTTCATTTATTGAGAATTCAATCCATTTCTGTAATTTCCTGGAGATTCAAGAGGAAGTTGAAGCTGCAACTGCTGAAGAATTAATGGAACCACCAATTATGGATAAAAATTATGATTCAAGAATTTTTTTTTTTTTTTGAAGAGTAATTTATTTAGTTGTGCAAAGGATTAGAAGTGGATTATGACACATTTTTTTTTCAAATAATATTTTTAAGATTGTACTGAAGTAGAGGATAAGTCTCATCCAGCAGATGCATTTCCACAACATGTTCACCCTCAGCTTCAAGTTGTAGAAGAGGGGAAGAACCCCTACATTTTGATTACCCCTCCATTACTCTACAAGTGGTCCACTGCCAAGGAGAGGGACTTGCATGAAGATACACAAGGGGTACTCCAAAAGTGGAAAGTATTAAAAGTTGGGAGGAATCACATCTGGTGGTTCCTAAGTAAGAATCATAACCCCCCCCCCCCTCCATCATACTGTTGTTGATCCACTGATTTTCGAGATATGGATAGTCAAACTATATCACCCCTTATGGGTTACCCCAAGATTATCCTTTTTAATTTCCTGATTTAGTTTCCTAATAATTTTTATTTTAATTTTTGTGGGTTTTCTTTTAGGAAATAATCTGACAGTAGACTCTATGTGGAAGTCATTCAAGACCAAAGGAATCGGCACATTGGATTTACTAGATAACACTCCATAACTCATAATTTAGTTGAATTTTACTTTAATATTTAAATAACAAATACTAATGTTTTTTTATTTACATCTTGTAGGTACTTGAATGGAGCTATAAGAGTTCTTGCAAACAGTAAACATGGGGAGTCATCATTGAAAAAAATTAATGAAAATATTCTACAACAGGGGAGTGATTATTTTAATTTTTTCATTTTAATTAATTCATTTTACAAGCTATTGTGAACTAAGTGTGGGGTAATACCCCCCCCCCCCCTAATTTTTGATATTTTTGAATTGTTTTCTTATTGGGTGTTATCTTGCTTAAATCTAGAGGGTTGAAAATTTATTTTGAGCCACATTTTGAAACCTTCATGCACCCATTTTTTCACTTTCATTTGTATTTATGCTACAAAATTGATCATCATGTTTTTTTTTAACTAAATTGAGAAAAATTATGTGTATGTTTATAAAATCTTAAATCATGACATTTTCAAAAAAAAATGCACTCGATTTGTTGGTTTTGATCAATGGAGTTTCTCTTGTTTATGTTGTTTTTTTTGTTTTTTTTATTTTTCTTTTTCTGTGTGGCGTGGTAAATTTTTGAATATTCCTATAACCCCCTTAAAAATTATTTTTATGCTGAATTTCCCATCTTTTTTTAACTTTCTTGTATCCCACCTTAAGAGTAGACATTGGGGAAAATCGCAACTAGAAAATCAGCCTATTATCACGGTTGAAAATTGTGGTAATAAGATATACAACCATGGTCTCTATGGAGGTTGAAATAGGTCTTGTAGTTATACACCGTGGTAGTTGAGTTATAGCCATGGTTTAATATATGGCTATATAATAAAAATAATATGTACCCAGCTGGATTAGATCTCTACACCTCACCTTTGGGATTCAGCAGCCTAACCACTACACCACAGAGAACTTCGATTATATATATATTATGTTATATATATTATTAAAAACCATGTATATAGCATGAAAACTGTGGCAATAGAGATTCCCACTCTTTTTTCGGTGGGAAAATTTTTCTCCCACACAAGCATGGGAGACCTATAGCCATGGTTCTATAGAACCATGGCTATAACCTTTGAAGAAAATTTCTATATCCAAGTTTTTGAAAATCGTGGTTATATACCACACCTATGGACACAATTTTAGTAAAACTGTGGCTATAGGTCCATCGAAATAGCCTAATTTTATAGTTATGAATATTGATTTTTAAGTTTGGTGGATATGGGTATTTCTAGACACATAAATTACCCCCCTTGATTTTTTGTCAAAAAAATGGTCTAGATTTTTTCAAACTATTTTCAAATTATTTCAAAAAAAAATCAAATTATTTCATTGTCCTACTAGTGGATAACAACTTCTAATTGATAAAGGTTGAATTGAATTTTGAAATTGTGAGGAATGTATGATTTCTAAGTGAAGTTTCACACTATTTTTATGAAAAATATATTTAGGAATTATGAAAGGGAATGAAATAAGATAGATATTCTAGAATTATTATCATAACTTTAGGAAACTGGAAATTTGAACTTGAACCTAGGTGAATCACCTTTTGAAAAAAAAAATCACTTTAAGGAGACAAATAAAATGATGATTTTATAAGTCCCTTGAAACTGTAGTAAAATTGGAAAATGGGATCCCACTATGAACATATGTGACTCTAGGAACTGGGTGTATGTGTGTGTTATCCCTTGGTACACATCAAATAAGTGTATTTGTATAGTTCTCTGTGCACATACATGGATGGGTAAAATTCAAAGAAAACAGAGAAATAATAATAAAGTGCTTAATGGTCAAAAATGAATTCATTAAGGTAAGGGTAATTTTGAACCCAGATAAATAAGGGGACAATTGAATTGTATGAAAATTATTTGAGTTGAGTCAATAAAGTGATTCAAAAAAATTGGATGTTGATTCTTGGAAACTGGGATAAAGTGAGAATTGAAGGTGTCATTTGTTAAGATTTTATTTCCACTTAAATCTAAACTATTATCACTTTTTGAATTGAAACTTGAACTAGAATTGAATTAGGGCAGTAAGTGACTTCATATAAGAGGTGTGACATTTTCAATGATGGATGAGTCAGTGTGCCATTGATTTCCAATGTGAATTGTTAAACTAGGGAGGACTACTTTTGAGTATTCTTTGAAAATCCTAACATGGTCATGTTACTTTATTTTTAAAAGACCATACATGCTTCATTTTTTAGTTTACTATAAATCATTCCTTCTATTTTATAAAGACAAAATCATTCATTTGTTTGAGGAAAACAAATTAAGTGTGTGAGGGGGGGTTGATGTGGTTTTTTTTCATTTTTCCAAATCATTTTGTAATTTTCATTCTCTTTTTATTATTAAAATGATGTTTTTTGTGTAGTGATTCACATCTATTGTTAATTTTGTATTTTATTGTTAAAATAATGATTTTTTCAGAAAATTTATATTTTATTGATTATTTTAATCATTTTGAATAATTTAAAATTAATTAATTAATTTTTTTAACATTCAGTTTTTTATTATTTTGTTTTTATTTAAATTATAATTTTTCATTCTTTTTATTATTTCATTATTTTATTTCTTTTATTTTTAAAAATAATTATTTTATTTATTCTTTTATTTTATTAATATTTTCTATAATTATATTTTTATTTCATTAATTTTTAATTCATTAATTTAATTAATCCATTCTTTTAATTAATTTTGTAATCAAATTTTTATTTAAAATTAACAAATTTTAATTTGTTTTAATACTTTTTTACTTTTAATAATTTATTCATTTGTAACTATTTTTTTCTTAAGTTTCAAACTATTTTAATTTAATTTAATCTTTCAATTAATTCATTATTTTAATTAATTTTGTTTTAAATTTATTTATTATTGTTTCTAATTAATTAAATTAATTCATTTATTTAATTTGTAGATAAATTATTATTACTTTATTGATTTTAATTTTTTATGATTTGTTTTTATTCATTTAATTGATTTGTTTTTTTTTCAGGTGTCACCATCGCACTACTTGCCGCCAGTAACTACCACCCACTACCAGACTCACCCACCATTGGATTATACCTAATGGTGGGTCCTCAAGTCATCGCCAGCAACTCAGCGTTCTCCTCATCCCCTGCCTCCATCGTTTCTCAACCCACTTTTTTACTTCCTCAAATATAACACCCACTACCATTTTTTATCCTTCCCAGCACCCACTACCACATCTTCTTCCACCCATCGGTGACCCAAGCCACTACTACCCCTCATATGAACCCACCATTCCACTCACCATTGTAACCCTCCAATGTTGGCTCAATGAATCACCACCTGCGCCCATCGTCAGCAGCTTCTTTATCCATAGGTAGAAACACCACTGTAGTAGAACAAATGAAAATCATAGCAGTAGACCACCGAACCACCACAGAAGAGTAGATGAAGAGTTCAAAAAAATTCAGATTCTCCATATTCAAACCAGATCTAAACAAAATGAGAGTTAAAAGTAAAAAAATCTAAACACCCAGTCGTTGTTGCAGATCCGCACCACTGAGGCTAGAAGTCGAATCTTTCCCTTCTCCACAAAGAACCACCAACACTTCCACTATTAGAAGTCGTTTGTCACCACTGAAATCCTCCCCTTGTAGTCAAGTCATGTCATCTGCACCTTCAACTACTAGTAGTGCACCATCGTCTCCACAAACCGTCTGAATCCATCCCTTTTCTCATCGAAGCTTGACCCCCTTCCCCTTTTTCTCTACTCACCAAAGCTCGAGCCCCCTCTTTTTCCCCCTTCCACTGGAACCCACCCCCTCTATTCCTCTGCTCATGAACCTTTACCCCCCTCCTTCTTCTTCTTTTTTATATTATATAATATATAATAACATACATAATTATAAAATTAATTATAATAATAATAACAAAATAAATATTAATAGTTTATTAATAATGTTAGGTATATCTAATTCATAATTACTTTTGTTTATGTACATTTTTTAATTAAATTAAGTAATATATATAATTAAATATAAATAAACAAATATTATAATAAATATATTTATATTTATATTTATATCATATAATATAATTATAATAATTATAGGAATATGTAAATATATATTTATATTTTAATAAGTATATTTGTTTTTAAATATTTTTATAAGTAATGATATTAATATATATATTTATATATTTACATATATATATATAATAGTTACATATTATTGAATTATCTGATATTGTTTTTTTTTTGGCACAGGGGGAAGTGATCGAGGGCCGAAGGTGATGCTGTTTTGTGGAAATTGCGATGTAAAGTATGGGTTATTGAATGATATTGGTAACACTCAAAAGGAAGTTCATTTAAGTTTAGTGATGAGCACGTTAAGAGACACCACGTGGAATGACTCTTCCTGTAGTTAGAGTTTCACTACATATTTGTTTTTGTTTCTTTTGAGTTTTTTTTCAGATAAGAGGAGAGTGACTCCTCTCTATAAGGAACACACACCCTCGGATATAGGAACTATCTTTGATACTAGAGATGGGCACCCCGCTCCTTCCTCATCTTATGCTTTCTTATTTTTGTTTTTTTCATATTTGTAAATATATCGTTGTACTTTCTCTATTTTGTAATGAGAATTGTGATGTTTGTTTGTTTCCCCTCGTGTTTGTTTTGTAATCTAAAATCTTTGGAAATGAGGAACTAATTCACAGGGCTAGATTCAAGAAGTGAATCACGATACAACCTAGAGATCTGAGTATCATCATTGTCTTCATTTTCTCTCCATCACTTTGAGGAGAGCATGAAGGTGAATCGGGGTGTTCATGAGTGAATTCTTGCATTGGATTGGTTTATTTTTTAACTTCCCCTGAATTTTCCCCCTTATTCACTTAACACACTTGATTGAGCAGTTGAGAGAGGATTTTTGGATTTTTTATCCTTTGATGATCACTTCATTCATGAAGAAATTCATGTCTGGAGTGATTTGATCTAGATATTTCTTTACTTTGAGAGAGTACTCGTGTGATAGAAGTGATTATTTGCATGAGTGCTCAATGTTTTAGGAAAGAGAGGTGTGTGTATCAATCTATCTACCATACACTAAGTAAATATGATATTTGTTGATTTAATTTTTTAGTTGATTTATGAAGGGTAGTTGAGAGTGGATCGACCTAGATCTGGACTTGTTCTTGCTAAATTTTCTTATGTGTCTTTATGTCTTTTTTATGTTCTTAATTTTGTTTTGTTTCCTCTTTGTTTCTTCTGTTTCATCATTGTTTCATCCCTCTGCGGTTGTGGTCTTTTTCATTGTTTTATTTTTTTGGTTTACTATTCTCAAAAATTAAAAAAAACACAAAAATATTGTTGTAAATACCATCTAGGATCTTGACACTACTTCCTTGAGAGTGACCCCAAGGTTAGACACTATTCTATATCTTGGTTCTTATAAAGGTAAATTTGATTGTCCTAGTTATAAGGAAGGTATCACCTCACCACCCCATTTGTTTTTCGCTTTGTGTAGTGTGTATCATGTGAATTCGGGTTGGAATCTGTGGAGGGCCTCAGCATCACGCTTCTTCATGGGGTCCTATCGTGAATCACTCTAGGGGTGTCATATATCTTTCAGCAACTGAAACATCATCCCTTAAATTCCCAATTTATATTATTATTTTGAATTAATGGGGTCTTGTCCAATCATGAAAACATGTTAAGGGGATTTTCATATTTTCATACTAATATATCTAAGTACTTTCGTGAGATCAATATTTATGCTAAAAGGCCTTCGTATGATCTTAGGTGACTTATCTGGGACATTCTGAAAGAAAAAGAGGAATTTCCCAGGGGCCTTCACAAAATGAGTCCGTCTTGTTAGGGGGTCTTGCGATACTATGATGCAGATAGCCTAGGCATGTCGTGTGTGTTTTACGATAGCGAGAGGCTCCCATCTCCTCCTATTTTTATTTCCTTTGTTTATTTTAAAAAGGTTAGGGATTTCACAAGGTTGTACGAGTGTTTTCAAAGATAATCACTCTGCCTCTTGGTGATGTTTTTTGTGACCACAAAAGTTCATGTGGAGATGTGAGATCATTTCATAGAAAATTCCATCTGTTTGTCCTTATGGAGTCAAAAGGGGGAGAAATAGTTCTCTAGTACATACCTAAGTCCCTTCACATGATGAGGATTACATTCCATCAGACTTTCTCAAGATGAGGCGAACATGTTTTCGGGTTCTTTCAGAATCTTGTGGATCTCTAGGGGCACATCACATGATGTTTTATGATCGCAAGAGACTTTTGCCTCCTCTAATTTGTATTTCCTTTGTTTATCTTACAAAGTATGGGGATCTTGTCAGTTTTCTTGAATGTTGTTGAGGACAATTATTCTCCTCATCAGTGATGCATCGCACAAATTTTATGATCGCAAGAGGATCCTTCCATTTTGGATATTTTTCTCCTATTTTTGAAGGGTTTGTTAGGCGTCTGCTAGTTGACAAGCTGCATGACCCGGGGGAGCTTTCCTAGCAGCCACTACGTTAATCAATGATTTTTCAGGGTGTCTAAGTGAGAGCATAAGTACTTGTTGAAGGGATATCGTGGGACCTTCCATAGGCTATGTTCCATGTGTGGTTTTCTACATGAACTCCTTTTAGTCATGCGATCATGTGTCTCCTAAGGGTTTACGCGATTCGCAAGACCATGGTTTCCTTCTTCTTCCTTTTCTTTGTGGGGAAAATAATACCCATATTAGGTTATTTCTTCCTTTTTGATTTTTATTATGCTCATTTGGCAGACTTCAAAAAATATAAACATTAAATTTCAAAATGAAAATCCCTTTAATTGATTAAAAATAAAGTACATTTAAATAAAACTTCATTTATTAATCTGGAATATAAATAATAATTTTAAAATAAAAAATAAAATTTCCTATAGAACCCATATTCCACTTTAATACCTTATAAAATTATTTCCTAAAATTATAAAATATCTTATTATTAAATATTTTTCTAAAATAAACTAAAATTATAAATCATTTTTTCCTTAAAATAAAACATATATTATAATAAAGTAAATAAAATAATTTCTAATGTATAGTTGGTATCTAATTGATTATAATATATTAATTTTAAAATATCAACTCAATTCATTAACATTAATAAAGCATATAAATACCCCTAGGGCACAAATGGGTCGATCATGTCCTTGTGGGGTCTCAGGGAGGTCTCAAGTTCGAGTCTCTCATACTTTTTCATATATGTATAGATTTTCATTGTATTTTTCCCCCTCCCCATACTTGTTGTAATTAATCAAGCATATAAATATTCAAAAATAAATAAATTTATTTATTCAAAATACCTAATCATATATTGTCTCATGTTTTCAGGGATATCATAACTACAGGATCATAAGAACATCTTAGATGGATATACATACAAGAGGGGGTAAATTTTAGTGTAAAAATTTTAAACTAAAAAAACACAATACCTTTTTAAATTAAATTTAATGTACTTATAATTAGTCTGATTATCAGAGTGAAGATCAGAATCACAATGGATTAGATTAATATCAAATTATGTTTGTATCATATTCAGATTTATACTGATAAAACAAAACGTATAGAAAGTTATTGGTCGGAGTATATTACTCAAGAGGGGAGGGGTGAATTGAGTAACTATAAAAATTTCTGTTTAAAAAGGTATTTCCCCAAAAGATTAGATACAGCCCAGTTAATCAAGGTTATACGGTTATAAGATTTTTACTGTTTGAATAACTTCTTAAAAGATTGATTAGTTCTTAGTAATCTTAATATTAGTTATTAATATTACTTTTGAAGTTATTCTACTAAGAAAAAAAGAAGTTATAACTTATTTCCAAGACTAACTATCAAAGTGAATTTAGATATTTTTGAGTTATATAGAAAAGCAGTAAAATAGAGTAAACTAAATTAAACAGCATAGTGGATATGAAACAAGTGGTTCAGTCACAATCAGAGACCTAATACACTCCACTTGGTGATCACCTACCACTAAGTATTTTATATAAAAATAAACTTTGATCCACACCCTGGATCGGGGTTTAGCAATAGTACGTAGGACTGTCTAGGCCACACAGGGACCTCTTCCACAGTTCTTCGTGGGTACAAACTACCAGGCCACACAGGGACCTCTTCCACACTTATCAGTGGGTATAAACAAGAGTAAAAGAATTTTTGAGTAAGGATATCTTGTATCCTTTAGTTTAATTAAGAAGATATAGTGTGTTATTATACAGAAACACACACTACTCGAAAGTTAATAAAAAGATACACAACAGAGCAGAAAGATTGAGATAGGTTTAGAAGTGCTCTGTGTAAAGACCTGAATCCAAAGCCACTCAACTAGTTCCCCGTACCCGGTTCACCACATGACCTTAAGCGCGTTACCCCAAATGCCAGAGGCTGCCGATGAGTAGCGAGGGCCTTGGTGAGTCTGTGGGAAACAATGCCCTCATTTGGTAAGGTATACAACGGAAGGATAAACATAAACAATAGTGGAAGCAATAAACAGCCTAAAACAACTGAAAATAAACAGCAGAAACAATTTATAACATAAAAATGATGATAATGATTCAGCAGGTACAAGTATCTAAGGAAAGCAGCAAACACAACAACATGATGAATACAACTGAGAACAAAGTACTAAAAGTAAACAGAAACTCCAGCAACATCGCAAGCCTAGGCTCAGTCATATGCTCTCCAACTCCAACCAGCAATCATGTACCTGAAGTAGAAGGGACACAATCCCTATCTACACCTGAAAACATATAACCTGTTTGGGATGAAAATCAGGACCCAAACAGGGTGTGAGACTAATACCAGTAGGCAACCACCACAAGATCTGTGCCCTACTATCAGTGAGCAATATAGAAAAAGTAAATGAAATAAATGTAGCAGAGAAATAGGAGTACACTAAGTAAACAATCCTACAAATCTCCATTCACATTTATTTAGTAATTTAATCCAGTCATTTAATTATCACCCAAGGAATCTAGAAACAACTCTATATTCCCAAAGCATAGCAAGTAACACAACAGGTATCTCAACAGAATACCTAAACTACAAGCAGTACAAAACAAAATCTTGTTCTTTGGCTTGGTGGACTCATCACAACCAACCAAAAAATATTCACACTGACTCTCTGGGTGGCTCATACTGGAAAACCCCTATAGTCAAGTAATCATACAAAGGCATAGACACTCTGGGAAGTACTCACCGTCAATTCCCATGTGGTCTTGCAATGATAGGTATAGACTATCTGAGGAAGCACTTACATATAATTTCCCCTATAGTCTCGATACGTAACTAAGGACACTCTGAGGAAACACAAAGTCCAATTCCTATAGGTCTTGCGAATGATACTAATTTATAACAGACTCTCTAGGGAAGCCCTGAATCGGCAATTCCCTCTTTAGTCTACCGCACCAGGTTCACACAACCCTGAGCAGTCTAGTTGTGTGTAAACGACTGTCAGCAGCCCTAAGTAAGTTCAACAACTACTTGGATAATAGCTACAAAGAATCAAAAGCATATAAACAGTAGGCAATACATGTAATCAATGCAACAAGGTATGCCTCACAGGCAACCTAATCCAAACGGTGATAAACAGCCAAAACAAGGGAGAACACCCATGGGGTGATCCTCAAACATGCTAAAAAGCAATCATTATTCATCTAATAACCTCAACCATACAATCAATCTAAGTCATATAATAATACAGGATCAAAACCCTAACCCGAGATACCCGAAACATGGGAATCTGGAACTTTTTTCACAAAAACTCAAAGACATTCAACGTAGGGCAACAAACCACCTACCTTAATCCTAGGAGATCGGTTTACTTGAACCACGAGGTTCGATTCTCCTTATAACGTCATAGATCTACGAAAATTCACAAAACGTTCAACCCACGATATCTTGAGAAAGAGGAAAAATCATTGAATGAAACTCAAGAAGAAGGAAGAGCTCACCGTTGCGGTTCCAACGCAATCGACGGCGGTCGATTCAGTAAACAGACGGAGGCTCGGGGGATCGAAGGATGTTTGTAGTCGTACGGGATGCTCTCGGTTGAAGAACCTGGAGAAGAAGACGATTCTGTCGATTAGGTGTGACCCCAGTCTATTTAATGAAAAAAAGAAATTACACGGTGTGTACTTTTAGAGTACACGGTGTGTACTAGGATTTTCCATACACCGCATTAAGTGGCCTCCACATCAATCCTACACACCGTGTGTGTGGCCCGAACACGGCCAACACACGGCCTTGCGCGGCATCGAAGTACACGGTGTGTACTTTGAACATTTCCAGATTTTCTTCTTTTTCTCAAAAACGACCAGAAAAGAAAAAACATACCTAAAAAGAAGGTCCAGGTTCTTACAAACTTCCCCCCTTAAAGATATTTGTCCCCGAATTTCCCTAACAAGGTGGCAATGAAGAAACCTCGAACAACTCTGGCCACTGTGATCGCATATCGGTCTCCCTCTCCCAAGTCTCATCTTATACACGGCCGTGCTGCCATAGCACCCGTACCAGAGGAACAGACCGTCCATGGAGTACCTTTGCACTATGATCAACAATCCTAATAGGATGCTCCTAGAATGATGCATCTTTCTCCATCTCAACCTCATCGGGTTGAAAAACATGAGACGGGTATGAGAAATAGCGTCGAAGCTGAGAAACATGGAAGACGATGTGCATAGCCTGGTACTTCTGAGGTAACTACAACCTATAAGAAACCAGCCCGACTCTCTCCAGAACCTCAAACAGCCTGACGTATCTTAGTGAAAGCTTACCCTGTCTCATGATCCTCTTGTGTCCCAACCTCGGGGTAACACGTAGTAAAACCTGATCTCCGACCTTGAACTCCAAAGGTCGTCTCCGCTGATCAGCATAAGACTTCTTCCGAGACTATGTAGTAGCCATCCTTTTCCAAATCAACTCCACCTGTTCTGTGGTCTCCTAAACAAGATGAGGTCCCAGCATAGCTGCCTCTCCTGCCTCCAGCCAACACAAGGGTGATCGGCACGGCCTACCGTACAAAGCCTCGTAAGGTGCCATCTGTATAGTTTTTTGAAAACTATTATTGTAAGAAAAATTCACTAGAGGTATATGTCTCTCCCAAGAACCTCCAAAATCAAGGACACATGCTCGTAGCATGTCCTCTAGCACCTAAATCGTGCACTCTGACTATCCATCTATTTGGGGATGGTAAGTTGTACTCAAAAGTACATGTTTACCCAAATCCCTCTGTAACCCTTTCCAGAAATGAGATGTGAAGTGGGAATCCCTATCTGAAATAATAGTACTCAGAACCCCATGAAAGTGTACAATATCTCGGATGTACAATCGTCCCAGCTCATCAACATTGAAGGTCTCCTTGATCGGTAAGAAGTGAGAAACCTTCGTAATCCTGTCAATGACAACTCATACCGCATCATTCCCCCGAGCCGATCTCGGTAACCCTGTCATGAAGTCTATCGCGACATCGTTCCACTTCCACTCGGGAATGGGTAGCTGATGTAAAAGCCCTGCTGGTCGCTGGTGCTCCGCCTTCACCTGCTGACAGGTGGAACACCTCATGAAAAAAAAAACAACATCTCTCTTCATACCTGGCCACCAATATTGGTGGTGTAGATCACGATACATCTTGGTGATGCTAGGATGAACTGCCCAAACTGAGGAATGAAAGTCTCGCATCAGCTCCTCGCATATATCTGTTGGAACCCATATGCGTCCCTGGAAACGAAAGATCTCATCCTTGCCTATGGTCCATCTGGGAAGAGGGTCCTCTCTTGACACGCTTTCCCGTAGGACTAGGCCTTCAGAATCTAATAGCTGCCTCATTCAAACTCGGTCAAGAATGGTAGAGGTAATAGGTACAAAAGAAAGAAAAGTCTGAACATGTCTGTCATGCACCTCCAAATGCATTTCTGAAAACAGAGCCATAAGCTACCACTCGTTGCTGGCCTCCTGAACTGCATGTATCTGTGTCCTCCTGCTCAGTGCGTCTGCCACAGCGTTTCCTTTCCCAGGCGTATAAGCAAGATCGGAATTGAAAGACTGTAGGTACTCAACCCACCTCCGTTGTCTCAAATTCAAGTCACGCTGTGTGGAGATATGCCTGAGGCTCTTGTGGTCAGTATATACCACAAAATTCTCTCCCAGAAGATAATGTCTCCAACAACGCAAAGCATGGACAACTGCAGCCAGTTCCAGGTCATGCATAGGATAGTTCCTCTCATGTGGCCTCAATTGCTGAGATCTGTATGCAACAACACGATCCTCCTGCATAAGCACTGATCCAAGACCGATGCCAGATGCATCACAGAAAACTATATAACTCTTTCCCAGCTCCGGAAAAACTAGAATCGGTGCTGAAGTCAATCTCCCCTTCAGCTTCTGAAAGGAAGAATCGCATGATTCTGACCAAACATACTTCACCCCCTTCTTAGTCAATCCCATCAACGGTTCTGCAAAGCATGAGAAGTCTTGTATAAACCACTTGTATTAACCATCCAGCTCTAAGAAACTTCGTACCTCGAAGACATTCTTTGGCTGCTCCCAGGTAACTACTACTCTCACCTTCTCTGGGTCTACTGATACTCCTGTCTCTGAGATGACATGACTCAGGAAGTGAATCTCGTCCATCCAAAAGTGTCACTTTGAGAGCTTAGCATATAACTGATGCTCCCTCAGTGTACTCAAAATGATCTCAAGATGGGTAGCATGGTCGTGTCGAGTGTGATAGTACACCAAGATATCATCCACGAAAACCACCATGAAATAATTCAAGTAAGGATGGAAAAATATGTTCATCATCACCATGAAAACTGCTAGCACGTCCGTGAGACCAAACGGCATAACCAAATACTCATACAGACTGTACCTTCTTTGGAAGGCTGTAAGAGGTATATCAGATGGTCTGACACGCAACTGATGGTATCCAGATCTCAATTCAATCTTCGAGAACACTCTGTCTCCTCGAAGCTGATCAAAGAGATCATCTATCTGTGGAAATGGATATCGGTTCTTGACTGTCAACTGGTTCATCTTCTGATAATCCACACAAATCTTAAGGGTGTCGT
This sequence comes from Viscum album, assembly GCA_963277665.1. Classification (NCBI taxonomy): domain Eukaryota; kingdom Viridiplantae; phylum Streptophyta; class Magnoliopsida; order Santalales; family Viscaceae; genus Viscum; species Viscum album. The sequence continues at coordinate 35,758,179 of OY728127.1, read as the reverse complement.
CTGCCTTCTTTGTAAACAAGACAGGCGAACCCCAAGGAGAATTACTGGGTCGGATGAAACCCCTTGCATGTAACTCCTCTAACTACTTTTTGAGATCCTGAAACTCAGGTGTAGCCATCCTATAAGGAGGAATGGACATCGGTGATTCTCTTGGAACAAGCTCAATAGAAAAGTCTACCTCACGCTCTGGAGGCAAACCTGAAAAGTCTTCTGGAAAGACATATGGAAAGTGATTAACCACTGGAGGAAAATACCTCTAAGAAGTCCCCTATTCATCCAGATATAAGCTAGAAATCTGGGCCGTAACACCGCCCAACCCATGATGCTCTGGTCCATCTCCGCTTGCCTGGACATCCCATTCGACCTTGTGAAGAAAAGATCTTCCCTCTAGTGATGTGAAACTCACCCTATGGTGATAGCAATCGACAAAGGCCTGGAAGGGAACTAACCAGTCTATCCCGAGAATGACATCATAGCCTGTCATTTCCAAAACATAGAGACTCCAAGAAAAATGACACCCACCAACCTCAAGGGGCAGTCTAAGAACTAACACACGCTAGCAGTTCTAATTCCCAAGGGAGTTTCTAGCATCATCATATCCTCATAAGTATAAACAGTAAGTCTAAGGCTTTCCACAGTATGCACAGAAATAAAGCTATATGAAGCTCCTCTATCGAAAAGTGCAGAAGATAAAACTGAGGCTACTAAAATCATACCTCGAACTGTAGAAGGTCTAGGATCCTACTCTTGATGAATATGCTCAACCAAAAAAGTCTAGACTGCACCGTGGCCCTGTGTAGAAGCCTAAGATCCCTGAGCTGACCCTCCCTGAGCCTGACCACTGCATCCATGGCCTCTACCCTGGCCTGAACGACCTGAAGAACTCCAGCCCCCAGTCTACTATGGAACTTGTAATCCTACTCCTGTATGCAGAGTCGAAACTAATCCTCCTTCACTAGCCGCTGGAAGGAGAACCTTGGAAAAATGCTACAGATGACCCATCTTGCCACATGACCAGCACTCCACTAGGTCTCTCGGGCACTGAGGCTTATTATTCCTATTTTTCCCACACTGATAGCACACCACTTGGTTTCCAGAAGGAATATCTCGTCTACCAGAAGGAATACCTCGCTTTCTCGGGTCACCTCGTGTAGACTCTCGGTGGCGCTTCCTGCTGTCTACCTGAAAAGAATCAGCCCTGGAAGCTAAAACACCCTGGTCCACAGCTCCAGTCTTCCTCAGGTTTCTCTCCATGATAAGCGCCTGGTTGACTATTAGAGTAATAGAAGTAAAATGAAAAACGTTCACATGTGATCTGATGTCCAGTATGAGGCCTTCCTCAAACTTCCTCGTTAAAAACAGCTCATCATTCCCCAAAACGGGAGTGAAATGCCGTAACTCTGTGAAGCGAGAGGAATACTCCATAACTGTGAGAGTACCCTGCTATAGGTTCATGAACTCTCTGGCTCTATCATCCCTCAGCATTGCTAGGTAGAAATAGTCGTAGAACGTGCGATGAAACTCGTCCCAAGCCATAGCCTGTTGGCGCCCTATCTGTGAAACCACATCCCACCATCTCTTGGTGTAATATCGCAGCATATAAGTCGCGAGCTTCACTCTCCTCTTCGGAGGAATATCTAGGTGCTCGAAGGTGGAAAGAATGTATTCTATCCATGACTCTTCAGCCTATGGTCCTCCATCCTTTGTGAACGTGGGAGGATGTTGCTGCTGAAAAACATGTGTCAGCTCTTCCATAGACAGGGCAGGATGCTGAGCTCCCTAGAAGGTCTGCATGAATCTCATGAAACCCTCTCTGAACTGAGAGTCGGCACCAGTGTCTGGAATCACTTCAGGTGCCATGTCCGGAACGATAGTTGGAACTACTATTATTCCTTGATCTGTCGTATCAGGCGTACGGTCACTGCCTAGTTCCTAAAGTGCAATGAGAGGACGTCTCGGTACCATAGCTCTGAAGGTCAAAAGAACACCTCAGATTCAGTATTAACAAAGATAGAAAAAATGAAGACACAAGTAGGAACAGGGAAAATAATGCATTCAAGTTATGAAAAACATGACTACACGGTGTGTTCTTTCCCTACACGGTGTGTTCCCTTAGGTCATTCACATGGTCATGTACTTCTACCTCAACTGGTCGTGTAACACCCCAAATACACGGCATGTTTTTCCACTACACGGCGTGTACTTGAATCCTCTTCCCTGACCGAGTCCTTCTACATGGTCGAGCCACACGGTATGTCCCAGCAGGAAACTACATGGTATGTTTTTTCACTACACGGCGTGTCCTTAAGATTCTTCCCTTGTCTGTGTCGTTAGTCACACGGACTGGTACACGGACCACTACTACACGGCGTGTCATCATGGTACACAGCGTGTGTCCCTACGGACTTCCCAACCCATGTATTCATCTACACGGCTAGGTCACACAGATCCTCTAAGACAAAACTACATGGCATGTTCAAGGAAGACATAGTGTGTACATGACATGCCTTACCTGGCCCGTGTTGTTAACAACACGGCCTAAAACACGGCTGACCCTACACGGCGTGTTCCAGATGGACATGGCGTATACTTGAAGGAAATACTTGTCCCGTGTTGTTCGTGACACGGCCAGATACCCAAGTCATACTACACGGTGTGTAAACTAGTATACAGTGTGTTCCTACAAGAACTTTCACAACCTTGTGTCCCTACACACACAGTCAGTGACACGGCTAAAAACTAAACGGAATTTATTCAAGAAGTACACACCGTGTATTCTGGTTTTTTCCAAACATTAGCCTCAAAACTACACCAGAGCCCAGAAAACATAGAAAAACAAGCGTTAAGGTGCCAAATTCTGATCCGTGAGGGCCCATAATCCCCACGAATCGAAGCTTGGCATCTTATAAAATGTATATAACAATTAAGCAGTATAACAAACTCACGATCCACCAAATTCTGATCCTCGAGGTCCCATAACACCTCTAAGACCAAAGTTTGGTGTTCATGATAAAGAAGCTCTAAACAAACGATACCCTATCAACATAATAGGTATTCTATCACATCAGCTATCACAATATCATGCATAGTCTATCACAAATTCTATCACAACCACATGCAATTTCTAATGCAATCTAGATGCCATGGAAAAATTCATGACATGTGATTTTCTAACAAGTTCCTATATGATGCATGATATGGCATACCCTCATTTCATCGGGTTTCAAAAAAATAGAACCACAATCATATAAATAGTAACAGCACAAAACAAGTGCACCACCCAATGGTGAAATAAAGTAAATTGTAACATTTTCAAAACTCAAAAATTGAAATATTTGAGGTAACCTGGCTTTTTCCCTATACACAGGTTCCAGAACTCCTGGGCACAGCTATTTACCATTTACTCATTCTGTCTTATCCCTGTCTAATGGTTCCAAACAGTAAGTCAATAGAAAAGAAAAGAAACTCCTCTGATACCACTTTGTAATGACCCGAATCCAGATCCACTCAACTGGTGCCCCATACCCGGTTCTCCACATGACCTCAAGAACATTTCCCCAAATGCCAGAGGCTGTTGACTAACAGCGAGGGCCTTAGTGAGTCCATGGGAAACTATGACCTCATTTGTTAAAGTATACAATGGAAGGATAAAAATAAACAATAGAGGAAGCAGTAAACAGCATACAACAACTGAAACTAAATAGTGGAAACAATGTATAATATAAAAATGATGATAATTATGCAGCATGTAAAACTATCTAAGGAAAGAATCAAACACAACAATGTGCTGAATACAAATGAGAACAAAGTAGTAAAAGTAAACAGAAACTCCAGCAGCATCGCAAGCCTAGGCTCGGTCCTATGCTCTCCACCTCCAACCAGCAATCATGTACCTGAAGTAGAAGGGCCACAATTCCTATCCACACCTGCAACCATATAACTTGTTGGGGCTAAAAAGAAGGACCCAAACATGGTGTGAGACTAATCCTAGTAGGCAACCACCACAAGATCTGTGCCCTACTGTCAGTGAGAAATATAGAAAAAGTAAATGAAATAAATGCAGCAGATAAACAGAAGTATACTAATTAAACAATCCTAAAAATCTCCATTCACATTTATTTAGTAATTTAATTCAGTCATTTAATTATCACCCAAGGAATCTAGCAACATCTCTATATTCCCAAAGCATAGCAAGTAACACAACAGGTATCTCAGCAGACTACCTAAACTACAAGCAGTACAAAACACACGCTTGTTCTTTGGCTTAGTGGACTCGTCACAACCAACCAAAAAATATTCACACTGACTCTATGGGTGGCTCATACTGGTAGACCCCTATAGTCAAGTAATCATACAAAGGCACAGACACTCTAGGAAGCACTCACCGTCAATTACCTTGTGGTCTTGCAATGATAGGTATAGACTCTCTGAGGAAGAAATTACATATAATTCCCCCTATAGTCTCGATACGTAACTAAGTACACTCTGAGGAATCAAAAAGTCCAATTACTATAGGTCCTTCGAACGATACTAATTTATAACAGACTCTCTAGGGAAGCCTTGAATCATCAATTCCCTCTTTAGTCTACCGCATTAGGTTCACACAGCCCTGAGCAGTCTAGTCATGCGTAAACGACTGTCATCAACCCTAAATAAGTTCAAAAACTACTTGTATAATATATACAAAGCATCAAAAGCATATAAACAGCAGGAAATACATGCAATCAATGCAACAAGGTATGCCTCACAGGCAACCTAAGCCAAACGACGATAAACATCCAAAACAAGGGGGAACACCCATGGGGTGATCCTCAAACATGCTTACAAGCAATCATTATTCATCTAATAACCTCAAGCATACAATCAATCTAAGGTAGATAATAATACAGGATCAAAACCCTAACCTGAGATACCTGAAACATGGGAATCCGGCACTTTTTTCAGAAAAACTCAAAGACATTCAACGTAGGGCAACAAAACACCTACCTCGATCCTAAGAGATCGATATACTTGAACCACGAGGCTTGATTCTCCTTATAACTTCATAGATCTAAGAAAACGCACAAAACGTTCAACCCACGATATCTCGAGAAAGAGGGTAAATCATGGAATGAAACTCGAGAAGAATGAAGAGCTCACCGTTGTGGTTCCAATGCAATCAACGACAGTCGATTCGGCAAAAAAAACGGAGGCTCGGGGGCTCGAAGGATGTTTGCAGCCGTACGGGATGCTCTCAGTTGAAGAACCTGGAGAAGAAGATGATTTTTTCAATTAGGCACAACTCTGGTCCGTTTAATGAAAAAAAAGTACACGGCGTGTACTAGGATTTTCCATACACCGCATTAAGCGGCCTCCACATCGCCCCTACACACCGTATGTGCGGCCTAGACACAGCCAGCACACGGCCTTTTGTGGCATCGAAGTACATGGCGTGTACTTATAAATTACATGGTGTGTACTTTGAAAATTTCCAGATTTTCCTCTTTTTCTCAAAAACGACCAGAAAAGAAAAAACATACCTAAAAAGAAGGTCCGAGTTATTATAATCTGAGTGTTGTTCTTTGCATCTCTGGACTTCTGAGATGAAGTAGATGTAGAAATAGAGTCCTCGTCTGGAAAATAGAGTGTCGTAAGTTAAACATATTTGGCTTGTGTTCTTTGTGGTGTTCTACAGCGCGAATATGTTCACAGGATTCAACTATGCTTCGTGTGTTCTTCATCAGAATCGAGTTGCATGAGACAATTCTCCAAAATGTATTTTGGTCTCATGTTCACACCCACTAGCTAGTTCTTTGTGTCATTATACCACTGTTTTTCACCCTCCTTTTTTCGTTTCTTGGTCGCACTACTGTTTTATCTTCGAGTGCATAAGTTGGGGCTGACAGGTTTCATGTATTCTACACCTCATACCTCGTACTGTCCAATGATATGTCTACAAATAAACATTAATTATGTCAGTGCATTAAAATATTCAAATATGACTGTTCGATATTAAATTTAAAGGCGACAAAATATATTAGGAAATGGTGTCATAGTATGTCATGGAAACGGTGTCTCCTTCACATGGTGTCTGGATTGGTCATGGTGTCTGAATGTCACGGTGTCTCAAGGTCACAGTGTCTCACGGTCACGGTGTCTCATGGTCATGGTGTCTCAATGTTTATGGTGTCTACTTCACAGTGTCTGCTTCACTGTGTCTGATTGTTCACGCTGTCTACTTGTTCAGGTTGTCTTCTTTTTTACGGTGTCTTCTTGTTCACGGTGTCTGCTTGTTCACGGTGTCTTCTTGTTCACGATGTCTGCTTGTTCACAGTGTCTACTTGTTCATGGTGTCTCAAGGTAACGGTGTCTCATTTCACAGCGTTTGCCTCACTTTTCCAGAAAGACATAACCACTGGCAGACTCACGGTGTCTTAGACTTTTCAAGATAATTGTATTCATACTTAAGCAATGATGATCATAGAATGGATTAGACTTAATCATTTTTCAGAGAAATCATTATAAAGTGAGTCAAAAAATAGTATAAAGTAATTAAACTGAATGTAGAGCAATTAAGATCTTTAATGGATCTTCTTAAATCATGAGAATACTTTAAACATTAATACACATGATTTGATATAATTTACAGGATTTAACCAGGTTGAATAGGATTTGTGAACATTAAAACTTGATTAGTACATGAGGAGTCCAACAATCTCCCCCTTTTTGATGATCACAAATCATGTAGATTTAAAGTGTATATTTGAGTCAAATATAGATATAGGGATAAGATAAATGTCTAACATATATAGATTTCTCCCCCTTTTGAGATTATCAAAAGGATGGAATAAAAGAATTCATGAAAAGTGCACATGTCATTAAAGGAAAAAAGGTCTAGTACAAACAGAAAGGAGAAAAACAAAAGCAATAGCATCCCTATAAAAAAGGAGTAATCACTGTTCTTATTCATGGTTTGGCCTTATCTTTTCCTTTAGCAGTAGTAGTAGAAGAGGAAGCCATAGGAGCAGAGGTTAAGGTAGAAGAAGGGAGTGAGGTGTTTGATAGAGAAGGTAAAGGAAGGCCTTTAAAAATAGATGGAGCTAAAGTAGGAGTGGTAGAAGATCGAGGTAGTTGTTGATCAAGGATCACATGCCAGATCTGACTTAGTGCTTAGCTCACATACATAGTGGTGGAGGCTGGGGCAGAGGTGAAGGTCGGAAGACCATGTCTTAGAGGAGCAGCCGCAGGAGCAACAATGGTTGTACTCTACACATGAAGGTAAGGCCTCAGAATATTAATGAAGTCTGTAATGATCTCCCCACCATACTGCATAGATTTCTCAAAATCATACTTGTTCTCCATAAACTTGTCCAATAATCTAGTGAACTCAGTGAGATTTTGGACTTGGGTCTTGAAATCTTGAGTCATAGGAGGAATCTGCATATTTTCCACAAGATACTTGAAATGATTTGTCATATCAGTCTTTGAGAAGATTCGGTTGAAGTAGAAATATACTTTCTTGTCAATCTCTTGCTGAGAATCATTAGAAATTTTTGAGTGGATTTGGATTATATCAAGAACTTGGTCACTATTCTTGATAACTTCAGAGAGAGAAGCTGCATTGAAACTAGTAAGCACAGTCTGAAGCTCTTCTTTGACCACTGTTCTGAGTAGGTCACTATATAAAGAAGGTTTAGAGGATTGACCAGAGGCTTTAGAAGCATTGATAGCATTGGTGAGAGATTTTATTTGGTTCAGAACTTTTTGAAGACACCTCGTATATTCATCAGTGAGTTTTTTAAGATTTACAACTAGCTATCTCATCTCCTTCATGGTCTATTTGTTTCTTTCAGTGACCTTTTCATCTAAGGAAGCTAAATAAGGTTGAATCTGAGACAACACATCCTATGGGGTTTGAGTAACAGCAAGTTATATAGGAGGAGAAACAAGATTTGGTCTAGAATGCATCTCTTTCTTCATTTCTTCGATCATACCTCTCAGAGTCTTCACTTCATCACTAAGCAGCTTATTTTCAACTCTAAATTTCGGAATCTCATGAAGCATTTTAGTTTGAATCTGCAAAATAACTTTCTCCAATAATAATGAGGCAACTCTCTCACTTAGATGTGTCACAAGAGCAGGTTGAGAATTTCAGACTTGTTCAACACCAGACAAAAGGGTAGCACCAAATTCCTTTAGATCATCCGTACTCACCAAGGAAGATTGGTCTGATGAAGGTTCATAAATAGGTATTGATACGGTTTTGGTTTCCTTTGCAGGGGAAATATAAGATATCAATTTCAACTAGAATAAAGAGGAAAGGTAAAGGCCTTTTTCTGAGATTTTCTAAGATTCATCCACATCATAGAAAATGAGGAACTTATATTGAGTGTATACAGGGTTCGGATCAACCGGATTTGGTATTTCAAGAGATTCCAGATTTGGGGGTTGCTCCCCCTCAACGGTTGCATCCTTCTCGGGACTGAGAGGCTTAGGGTCTTGATCTAAATCCACAAAAATATCTCTTGTTTCCTCACCCATTTCCTGCCTAGCCAGTTGAAAATCTTGCTCCATCCTTTCTTCAGCTGAAGGGATGATTTCTGGAGCAGATTGTTCCACTTGGAGTTCCTCAAGATTAGCTTCTTGCATACTAGGTAACTATTCCACTCTAGGTTCTTCCATGGAATTCTTGATAGTTTCTTTGGAAAGAGAGACTATTTCAACCTCGGGTTGATCTTCCAGATTAATATCATCTTTAGGAGTAGGTTCTTGTTCTTCAAGAACTTCATGAGGAACAGGAGTACTATCTTCCTCAACAGAAATAGTTTCTCTAGGAGGCACAACAGCCTCTTCTTCTTCAGAAGAAGAATACTCAACAATCTCATCTGGTTCCAAACCAGGATCAAAAATATTTCTTGGTCTTGAGGGATGTTCCACTGGATTTAATTTCTCATAAACTCTATCATTGTCTTCGAACCATTCCTTTTTCCAAGGATTCCAATTTATCTTCATTCTCTTGATAGTGGATTTTGAGAGGCAGAATTCACAATCCTTAGTTACTTCCTCATTAGGTCCAACCATACCTTTGGCATGAAGCATGGCTGAGATAATCTAAGAGTAAAACAGGGAAGTTGACTCAGATGTGACTTTGATCAGCTCCCACATATGATGTATGATATACTTTCAAAGGTTGATCTTATGCCCATTTTTCATAAGGTGGATCAGAAACACATCATGATATTTCAAAACAGCAAAATCACCTTTGTTGGGACTAACCAAATTCTGTATAAACTTGAACAGAAGCCTTGATTATATATCTAGTTCAACAGCAATGGATCTCCTCTGGGTGCCATTTCCAATTAAGGCTTTCAAAGCATCATCCAGATAAAAGAATTCGGTTGAAGGTGGGGGTCCTCTATGATAATCCTCACAGATTCCTTCATGAGGTATCCTAATGCATGCAGCCCATAACCTTGAATATAATGAGCATATCTTCCCATTGATCCAGCTGCTCACAACATATCCATCTTCAAACTCAAATGAGAACTGAACATATTAATAAAACTGAGCTACCAACTTAGGATAGATAGGTCTGTCATTCTTCAAAAACCACTCTAACTAGCCTTTCTATTATAACACTTTCAAAACCAAAGACTTATTGGACATAATCCAATTGGGGAAAACCTCTTTTTCATGTATGACAACTCGGTTTTCCAGATTTGGTTTTAGAGGTCCTTTGGGCGCTAGATTAGGTGCAATTTTCTTATTCTTTGAGCTACGCTTCTTAGGATTCGATGATGAAGGGAATTTCATCCTGGGAATCCACCGAAGGTTCGAGAGAGAGAAAGGGTTATAGGGTTAAATAAGGGTTTGAAATGAGTGAATAGAAGAAATACTGAGTGAAGAATCGAGTGATACTTTCTTTACTTTATCATTTAGGAATACCAAACGTCTCAAAAGTAAAAGTGCGGGAAAACAAAAGGTGAAAAGGATAATTACCGTGATATGGTTTTTAATTAAAAAAAATATAAAGAATTTTTATGGTGTGACCGTAATATGGTGAGATAGTAATACGGTGAGACGGTAACTGAGCATTACAATGAGATGGTGAATGAACTTCACGGTGAGACAGTAACTGTCAGACAGTAATCATGAAACACTAACTTAGAAACCATAATCATGAAATAGTAAAGTATAAAACAGTAAGATATCGAACATTAAGACATGAAACAGTAAGATATCGAACAATAATACATGAAATAGTAAGATATGGAACAGTAAGACATGAAACAGTAAGATATCGAATAGTAAGACATGAAATAGTAAGATATATATTTGAGATTTATCATGCCTAGTTCATGTATGATGTAGTATATTATTTCAAAATTTAATGGTTTGATGAATATATCATCAAGATGATACTCAGTACCAATTAATTCTAAAGTGATATCACTTTTTTGATAATGATCTCTCAAAAAGTGATGTCTTACATCAATATGCTTTGTCCTAGAATGTGAAACAGGATTTTTTGAGATGTTAATCGCACTTGTGTTATCACAGTTTATAGTTACATGCCTGAATTGATATCCATAATCTATTAATGTATATTTCATCCACAAAATTTGTGCACAACAACTACCAGTAGCTATGTGTTCAGCTTCTGCAGTAGATAATGCAACAGAATTTTGTTTCTTACTACATCATGATACTAGTGACTTGCCTAAAAAATGACATGTTCCAGTGGTGATTTTTCTATCTAACTTACATCCACCTAAGTCAGCATCAGAATAACTAACTAATTCAAATGATTTTCCTCTAGGATAGAACAGTCCTAGATTTGGTGTATGATTGAGGTATTTGAAAATTCTCTTTACAGTATTTAAATTATATTCCTTAGGATTTGTTTGAAAAAGAGCACACATACACACACTAAACATAATGTTAGGGTGACTAGCAGTTAAGTAGAGTAAACTTCCAATCATTCCTCTATAAGTGGTTTGATCAATAGATTTTACATCTTCATCAAGATCCAACTTACAAGTGGTACTCATGGGAGTGTCACTACTTTTAGTGTTATCCAATCCAAAACGTTTTATAAGATCTCTAGTATATTTACATTGAGTTAAAATAATTCCATCATTATTTTGACAGATTTGAAATTCGAGAAATAATTTTAGTTCACCCATTAAAATAATTTCAAATTCATTTTGCATCATTTTAGAAAGATCAACACATAAATAATTTTTTGAAGATCCAAAAAATAATATTATCTACATAGATTTAAAAAACTAAAACATCATTATAAATTAGTTTTATAAAAAGGGTAGGATCAGTTATTCCTTTTGTAAAACCTTTGGAAATAAAAGAAAGTACTCAACCTATCATACCAAGCTCTTGGAGATTTCTTTAAATCATATAAAGCTTTTAACAGTTTAAAAAAATGATTTGGAAAATGGGGGTTTGTAAAACCAGGGGGTTGTTCCAAAAAAACATCCTCAGCTATATACCCATTTAAGAATGCACTTTTAACATCCATTTGATATAGTTTGAAATTCAGATGTGCAGCATAGGCAAACAAGATTCTGATGGATTCATGTCTAGGTACTGGTACAAAGGTCTCTTTATAATCAATTCCTTCTTCTTGACTATATCCTTGTACAACTAATCTATCCTTGTTTCTAACTATGTCACCAGCTTCATCTACCTTATTTCTAAACACCCATTATTTCCTATGGTGAATGTTTCCTTAGGTCTTTCAATAATTTTCCAAACTTTGTTCCTTTCAAACTTATTAAGCTCTTCTTGCATAGCCATCACCCAAAATTCATCATTGATAACATCATTAATGTTTTTAGGTTCAAGTTGTGATAAGAAGACTTGATGTTCAACCTGATTTCTAATAGAATCTCTAGTATGAGTTCCTTTGTCTAGGTATCCTACAACAGCATCTAAGGGATGGTTTTTAAGAGTTCTAGATGCTCTAGAAAAGGAAGGACTAGTGATTTTAGGTTCATCAATAGATTTAGGTTCATTGTGACTTGATTCTAAGGAATTTCCATAACTGGAAGTTTTCACAGATTCTTTCACATAATGGTTTGAAGATTTTGGATTAATGTTCTGATTTGATACATCATCCTCCAGGTTCTCTAGAATGGTTTTAGGCTCATTTGGATCTGTTTCATCAAATTTTACATGAACAGATTCTTCTACACATTTAGTTCTTTTATTGAACACTCTATAGGATTTACTAGACAAGGAATATCCTAAAAAGATACCTTCATCACTTTTTTATGAAAATTTGTCAAGATTTTCCTTAGTATTAAGGATATAGAATTTACATAAAAAAAAATTTTAAATATTTAACCTTGGGTTTTCTATTATTCCATAACTCATAAGGATTTCTCTTAAGAATAGGTCGGATAAACACTCTATTGATTATGTAGCATGTTGTATTGACAGCTTCATCCCAAAAATAAATAGGTACATCATATTCACTAAGCATTGTTCTAGCAATCTCTTGCAGGGTTCTATTTCTTATTTCTACAAATCCATTCTGTTGAGGTGTTCTAGGGGAAGATAAATTGTGACTATAACCATTTTATGAGCAAAAGGATTCAAACTCTTGATTTTTAAACTCACGACTATGATCACTTCTTAATGATTTAATTCTAAGTCCACTAAGATTTTCTAGAAACTTGGAATATTTAGTAAAATAATAACAGGCTTCACTTTTGTGAGCCATAAAGAAGGTCCAAGTATATCTAGAGAATTCATCTACAAGAACATAAACATAGTGCTTCCCATTTAAAATAGAAACTCTAGATGGCCCAAACAAATCAATGTGAACCAGTTCGAGAGGTTGAGAAGTTGACAGTTCTTTATTTGGTTTGAAGGAAACATTGTGTTTTTTCCCTTTTAAAAAGGATTACACACTTTTTCATTTGGAAACTCAAGTTTGGGTAAGTCTTTAACTAAGATTTTTCTAGTTAGCTTTCTAAGGGAGTGAACATTATAGTGTCCTAGTATCCTATGCCAGAGCCAAGACTCTTTATGAAATACACTTAAGCATGAAACATTTTGAGAATCTAAAGAATCTAAGTTAATAGAGTAAACATTTTCACTTCTTAATGCAGAAAATACTAATTCACCTTTAAAATTAAATACATTGCAAGAATAATTTTCAAATATAACATGAAATCCATCATCAAATAATTGTGAGATACTAAGCAGATTATATTTTAGTCCATCAACAAGCAGTACTTTAGAAATTAAAACTGAGTTAGAGTTACCGATTTGGACGAGGCCAATAATCTTTCCTTTGGAATTGTCACCAAATGTGAAATGTCCTCCATCTATTTTGATTAGGTTCTTGAATCATGAGTAGTCTCCTATCATGTGCCTTGAGCATCCATTGTCCAAGTACCAAAGACTTTTACAGGAACTCTTTAAGCATCTCTCCTACAAAATGGTCAAGAAAAAATATATTTTGGTACCCATAATTTTTTGGGTCTAGTAATATTAGTGATAAGTGCTTTAGGAACCCATATTTTCCTCATATGTTTCCTATAATAATTATGTATAGTATTTGAAAAATAAACTCTATTCGGTCTACAAAAACATAAAACAGTAGACAGTGTATCATAACTTGAATTATATTATTTGTGTTCAGAACTGGGAGTGAAACTATATGTCCTAGATCTTGAAAAAAATTCTACCTAGATTTATTTTTCCAGGTTGAAAACCAATGCCAGTGTTGTATTTAGGAGCAATTTATTTTCCTAGCATTTGAGTAAGGGTATTTTTCCCATTGGTTAACTTTTCTAGGTCACTCTTCAATTTCTCATTAGACATTTTTAATTCATTGTTTTCTTTGAGAAATTGAGCATTTTTTTTTCTTTTTCAGTTGTGAGTTCAAATTTAACAGTCACAGTAAGAGAATGATGTTTCTTCAATGATTTATATTTGTCTTTTAGTTCATTGCATGTTTCTTTAAGAATGTTACAGTATTAAAACATTTCTTCATTAGTCATATTTTCAGAGTCATTCTCATCTCCAGAATAGTATGAATTATGTATAGAGGAGTCTAGTGTTACCTCATATGTGTTTTTCATAAAAAACATATTGGATTTGTTAGCCTTTTCATCATGTGATGTCTCTGAGTCACTTGAACTATCCTCGGAAGCACTCCAAGTTGATTTCATTTCCTTTTATACTTCCTATCCTTGTCCTCATATTTCTTTTTGTATTTGAACTTTGGATAGTCAGCCTTGATATGTCCTTTTCACTTACATTCATAGCAGAAAATTTCATCAGTCTTGTCACTTATTTTACATTCCTTATTCCAATTTCCTTTTTGGTCATATTTGCCTTTGAAGTTAGGCTTTCTGAAAAAGTTCTTCTTCTTGTAAAATCTTTTAAATCTTCTAGATAATTGATCCATTTACTCATCACTATCGGATGATGATTTCTCATCAATGGAACTTTCTATATAAGCTTCCAGTTTCCCTTTGTCTTTGTGCTTAGAGGTGGTGGTCTTGAATGCAACAAATTTCCTCTTTGTCTCATCTTCCTCCTCATTGAATTTCAACTCTTCCTCATACATCATCATTTTCTCAATGAATTCTTTTACAGGTAGTTTGTTGATATCTAATGATTCTCTAATAGATACAGAGGTTCCCCTCTATCTGTCAAACAGACATCTGAGAATTTTCATGATATGTTCCTTGGTAGTGACTTCTCTCCCAAGAGAAATCATTGTGTTGAAAATCTCATTGAACCTAAGATACATGTCAGAAATAGGATCATCAAGTTTCATTTTAAAATTATCATATTTGATAGTATAATTATTAAGTCTCATTTCTTTTACACTAGATTTTCCTTCATGTGAGACAGACAGGGTGTCCCAAATTTCATGGGTAGTTTTACAAGAAGGAATTCTATTGAATTCCTCATCTCATAAGGAGCGGTATAAAGCATTCATAGATTTGCAGTTGTTATTGTAGGCAGTTTTGTTAGGTTCATCCCATGTGATTCTATCAATAGTAGTAATCTTATATTCATCTATAATGAATGACCAAATTTCAAAAATCATACTCTCTAAATGCATTTTCATTTTAATTTTCCATTGAGAAAAATTGGTTCCATTAAATAATGGTGGTTTGTTGGTTTCAGCACCTTCCAATCTATTATCCATAATAAAGTATTACTTTAAAAGATCTAGAAATTTATAAATAATAGAAATTTACTGATCTTTAAAGTACAACTACAATCACAGTTGAATAAGATTACACAGAGTCCTAATAAACAACCTTTGGTGCCAAATGTTGGTTGGGGTAGATTACTCAATAGGGGAGGGGTGAATTGAGTAACTATAAAAATTTATGTTTAAAAAGGTATTTCCACAAAATATTAGATACAACCTAGTTAATCAAGTTTATATGGTTATAAGAGTTTGATTATTTTAATAACTTCTTAGAAGATTGATTAGTTCTCAGTAATCTTAATATCAGTTATTAATATTACTTTTGAAGCTATTCTACTAAGAAAAAAATCAGTTATAAATTCTTTCCAAGACTAACTATCAAAGTGAATTTAGATATTTCTGAGTTATATAGAAAAGCAGTAAAATAGATAAAACTAAATTAAGCAGCACAGCAGATATGAAACAAGTGGTTCAGTCTCAAGCTGAGACCTAATCTACTCCACTTGATGATCACCTTCCACCAAGCAGTTTATATAAAAATAAACTTTTATCCACACCCTAGATCGGGGTTTAGAAACAGTACGCGGGACTTTCTAAGCCACACAGGGACCTCTTCCATAGTTCTTGGTGGGTACAAACTACCCGGCCACACAGGGACCTCTTCCACACTTATCAATGTGTATACACAAGAGTAAAATAATATTTGAGTAAGGATATATTGTATCCTTTAGTTTAATGCGAGAGACAGAGTGTGTTATTATACAGAAACACACACTACTCGAAAGTTAATAAAAAGATACACAATAGAGTAGAAATATTGAGATAGGTTTATAAGTGCTCTGAGTGTTGGTCTTTGCAGCTCTGTACTTCTGAGATGAAGCAGATGCAAAACTCGAGTCCTCTTCTGGAAAACAGAGTGTCGTAAGTCAGACAGATTTGGCTTGTGTTCTTCGTGGTGTTCTATAGCACGAATATATTCTTGGGATTCAAGTATGCTTCATGTGTTCTTCGTAAGAATCGAGTTGCATGATCCAATTCTCCAAAATGTATTTTGGTCTCACATTCATGCCCACCATCTTGTTATTTGTGTCGTGATACCAATTTTGTTCACCCTCCTTTTTTTGTTTCTTGGTCGCACTGCTCTTTTATCTTTGATTTCATGTGTTGGGGCTAATAGGTTGCATGTATTTTGCACCTCGTACCTCATACTGTCCGATGATATGTCTACAAAAAAACATTAATTATGTTAGTGCATTAAAATCTTCAAATATGACCGTTAGAGATTAAATTGAAAGATGAAAAAATATATTAGGAAACGGTGTCACATTATGTCATGGAAATGGTGTCTCCTTCACACGGTGTCTGGATTGGTCACGGTGTCTGAATTTCATGGTGTCTCATGGTCACGGTGTCTCTCGATCACGGTGTCTCAATGTTTACGGTGTCTACTTCAAAGTGTTTGCTTCACTGTGTCTGCTTGTTCACAGTGTCTGCTTATTCACGATGTCTGCTTGTTCGCAGTTTCTTCTTGTTCACGGTGCCTGCTTGTTCACGGTGTCTGCTTGTTCATGGTGTTTTCTTGTTCATGGTGTATTCTTGTTCATGGTGTCTTCTTGTTCACGGTGTCTCAAGGTAACGGTGTCTCGTTTCACGGTGTCTGCCTCACTTTTCCAGAAACACATAACCACTGGAAAACTCACGGTGTCTTAGACTTTTCAAGATAACTATATTCAGACTTAATAAATGATGATTATAAAATGGATTAGACTTAATCATTTCATAGAGAAATCATTATAAAGTGAGTCAAAATATAGTATAAATTAATTAAACTGAATGTAGAGAAATTAAGATCTTGAATGGATCTTATTAAAGCGTGAGAATACTTTAAACATTAATAAACATGATTTGATATAATTTACAGGATTTAACCAGGTTGAATAGTATTTGTGATCATTAAAACAATATTATCACATGAGGAGTCCAACAAAAGTTAAGTACGATGACTAACATTCTATTACATGCACAGTGAAATAGAAACTTGTAAAAACAAGCAATAAAATAGATAGTAATCGTAAGAATGACTTAAAACCTATATTAAAATATTTAACTCTTTTAACCTTAATAGTAAGGTAGTCAATAACCTTGACTAAATGTATCCATAGTTTTATACTTATAGTAAAGTATGTCTTTCCTTTCCAAGAAATCCCTCGATACGATGATTGGAATAAGTTCTATATTCTTATCCTCAGAATCCATTGATAAAATGGTTGGCATCTATCTTCATGGCCATGAAATCCCTTGATATGATGGATTGTATTCATCATCTTCCTATCCTCAGAATCCCTCAATCGTAACAATGATCGGACATGTGATTACAAAATAAAAAGTTCTAGGAAACAACCGGACAGGGATTCCTGATAACTACAACTCTCTAAAGTATTACAATAACTAGGAATAAGAAGTTCATGTGGATAAAATTTTAGAGGACTTGAGTTGTGAATGTTATTAGCTCTAAACTCTTCAAATGATCTGGTATTTATAGGTGAAGCTCTAACGATCATATTTTTTAATTTGTTGCAACGGCCTCAGACAACTGGTTCTTTAACAACTCACAATGCTCTAGAATAACTTAATGTCCAACATCATTTTTCTTAAACACCATTACAGTGCTAAAGGTATTCCTTAAAATATAAATAATTTTTATATATTTTGATTATAAATATAGGATAGTCTGATGGACTTACTTATCGTTTTTCAATATGATAATCCTTATGAAGATCAGTTCAATTGTTTTGGTACCAGAATCAGTCTGATGGTTATGAATTTTTTCAGTATGATAGATAAGACAAAATTCAAAATCTTGGTCTGATTAAGGATAAGTCTGATTAATCAGAAAAATTCTAAATTTTATTATCATAATGAAGAATATTAGGTTTATATTCATAATACATTATAACTTTTTATATGTAAGGTAAAAGATAATTTTTTCTACAAAAAAATACTAAAACTCTTATGATATAAAAAATTAGTATGCGAGTTTTTAAGAAAGTTTTTTTGATATACAAAACTAAAGGAATGGAAAATTAAGAATTAATAATTCTCACTCAATAATCTCCCCCTTTTTGAAAATCACAAACCACAAAACTTAAATGAAAAAAATAACTTGAAAAACTTGTATCCATTTTTTATTTTAATAACTTTGAAGTTATTATTTAAAACATAACTTCACCTAAGTTTGTAACTCTTTTGAATATAATGTAAAGTATTATAATTATTCTTCCTTAAATAATACTTCGACCTTTTTAAGAATATTTCTCTCCCTAAGTATAACATATCCCCCTTTGATAAAACCTTCTCCCCCTTAATAAAAAATTCCACCCCTTTTTGATTTTCAAAAAGGAATGGGAAAGAATCCAAAGTTCCCTAAAATGTTAGAAAAAATAACATACAAAACAATATTGAACTAACTAGTCATGCATGTAAATATAAAACAACATATAACCAATTGGAATTGAAAAACATTCAAGCATAAAGGATTTGGATGAGAAGTTATTCATAATAAACAATTCAAATGTTTTACAAAAATACATAGAGAGTTCAAAGAAAAAAAAATTATTTACTTATTTATTATGTTCTTTACAATGGCCTTCATTTTCTTGAACTCGTGTTGATATTTTTTCATCTTTCCAAACTTTTCTTCCAGACTGGCTTGCTTCCGAACTTCATCTTTTAAACTTTTGACTTTCTTAGAAATTTATTTGTTTTCATCCCTTATAATGATGAGTTTTTTATCATAAGATCTGAGCCTGCTCATCTCAAACTTTGTATATCACATATTTTGTTTTAAAATATTTACATCATTAGTATTTTCATCCATAGAATCTATAAATTCTTATACAAACTTTACTCTTTTTATCATATCCGATGATAACTTATTAAAAGAAGCAGTCGATTCTAATAAAAGTTATTTTACTTCCAAAAATTGGTCACCATGAAAATAGATATTGAAATCTACTTGGATAGACCACTTCGCCATCTGATTGTGTGATCTTTTATGAGTACAAGAGTTTTATTGAAAAAATTTCAGCTTACTTCAATCAGAATTACCAATTCTAATAAAAGTTTTATTGAAACTGATTTCTCATTGAGACTATCTTGAATTATATGACATCTAGATTTGAACTTAAAAAAATATGGAATTGTATATTCTAATCTCCTCAAGTATTAACAAATGTATTCAAAACATTTTTTATAAATTGTTACTTCCGAATCCAACAATTCTAAAAAAGGTTTTGGAAGTTTTATTTTTTGGGTTATGATATCAACTTCATTTGCTTTATTTTCATATTTCTTTGAGACTTTATTATCGTATGATACATTAAGAATTTACACATCTTTATAAGTTTCATATTTTTCAGATACTTTTGTCTTTTATTTTTGATCTTATTATTCTTTATTTGTGGATGATTCTTTTTCCCATTCTGATGATAATTCTTATTCCTGAGTACTTTGAGACTTTTCATCCATACCATATTTTGAAGGTAATATTGATGAATATGAGGATGATTCTGATGAATCCTTTTATTTTAAACTTTTTTTGGATTGGGTTTCTACATCCTCATCCTCTTATTTATTTTCCTATTCCTCCTCCTCTTCTTCTTCTTCTACTTATTCATATTATTCTTCATCTCCTTTAACTTCCTTATCAACTTCTTTTTTAAGCTCTACCTCTAGCTATCTTATTATTCTTAAGCTTTACTTTTCTATCTAAATCATGTTTCGATAGTTTCTTGGGTATGTCTGGAACTGATTCTTCAACAACTATTTTTAATTTCCCTTATCAACAATATAAATGATCTCATCAGGAACAAAATAAGATTCTTCAAAAATTAATTCATCTTCTGAAATGATTTGATCATTGTGGGATATTGGAAGCAATGGATTCTCATAATCTCCTTCTACACCTTTTAACAAACTCTCAACTATTTTATATTATTGTAATATATTCTTTTTATTTATTCTTTTATCTTCTTATAAATTTTCAGCATTTTGGATCTTCAGTACTTTAACTTTTTTTAGGGTAAATTTCAAACTCTAGATCACTTGGATTATTTTAAACCTTATGATACATCATATTCTCAAAAACTTCATCAAGAATTTTCTTTTGTTTCTTTTTCATGACATGTGTATAAGTCTCATACTTTCTTTTTTTCCTCTTATCATCTTTCTTATTCTTTTAAGTTTGAGCTTTGAACAAAGATCCTTCAAAATTTTCAACAAACATATTTATTTTAGAATAAAAAACTAACATCATCCTTGACATAGTTTCTTCACTGATAAGATAAATATTTTCCCTCACTAGATATAATTTATTCTCCACTTTAAATATCTCCATACACTTCACTATCAACTTGCTGATGAAATATGGGAACATAATTATCTTAGACTTGATGGAAGTGGTTTTGATATTTTTGACTATAATAAAGATGAACTTAACTAAGTCAATATTCCTCATATTCACCAAATAATCAAGAATAAATACATCTGAAACCTTTAATGTATCCCTCTAACCTTTACTAGGAATCAAGTAACCTTTCATCCATAAATTAACGACTCTATTATCCGGAGAAAAATTATATTCTTTTATAACTTTCACATAATACTAGAATAGAGATTCTTCATCCTTATTCTTATCAAAGGTTTTGAGTCTGTTTGATAGCTTATGTGAAGGTAAATAGTCTTATCCTTCCGAAGGGATGCCAACCAAGTCTACTGCCCTTATATAAGAAAGTTTATACCTATTTCCAAACATGTTTAAGGAAATATTTTCCTTACCATATTATTTAACAAATTAAATGGATTCATAAAATTCATAAACTGCCTCAAGATAGTATAAACCAAAATCTTTTTCCGGATTCTCAACACATTATAATTCCCATCCTTGGAAATAAATAATCTTCTTGAGTGTTGAATCATACTTATAAAACTAATATCTCTCAATGAGTATTTCCCTGAACACAAACCACTTAGAATAATGTTATTTTTGTTTCCATTGGTGTTAGATCTAAGAATAGTAAATGGACATAAAGAAAAACAATTGGACTAATAGCTTTGAAGGGTGAAAAATATCATATAACAAACCTTCTATTTATTACACATTAATACTTTATTTATTACATAAAATTAAACTTAATACAACAAAAAATATCAATAATTATAGATTCATTAGGAATTAGGTACATAACATAACATCTTGAATAGGGGATACAATAAAATTATTTAAAACTTCCTTAACATGCTTTATTGAAAACTTATTTAACATGATGAAAACACTCCTTCTAACTTAAAACTACATGGGATAACTAGGGGACATACATAAGAAAGGGGTGATCTATAGAGACCAGTGAGGGAATAAACATGGAATAAGTAATACATGTTATACCATAGTCATACCAATGAGGAATAAAAGGAACATGAATAATAAGGCATGATATAGCATGATAATCATAACATGGGAAATGTGGAAACAACTTAAAACAATGAATCATGAACATAGGTCAAGGATAAACTTCCAATAATTCATAGTGAACAAAGTCCCATAAAGGAATCAGGTACGCCCATGTCCCAACATGATGTATCATGATACTAAACATTACCTAATGCATTAGAGCGCTATCTGGGTGCACTCATTATATTCATTTCATTCTTATGCTTAAGTGTAACACATAGATCATACAACATGGATTCATTCATCATCATAATTTATTCCACAATCAAGAAATGTGTATTGAATAAATTTAATTCCCCAATCAATAAGTATATGTGGATAAAGTTTAATACCCTTGATAGAATAATGGGTATGTTATTCACTACAAAAAAATTTTGGCATGGAAAATCATTGTGAAATTTCAGCAACATAACGGCGTTACTTAAAAATTCATAAAAACGGTTGATGAGAGAGAAAGGGTTCTCTCATTATTTGGACATAAAATTTTCATTAATAGGGAAATGGAAAATCATATCCCAAAATTATAAATTTTTAAATAGAAGGCACAAGGTAATGAAGAAACATGAATATAGAAAAGAATCTTTATGAAATTTCGGTATGGTAACAGGTGTACATAAAGGATCATGAGAGTATTAATGAGAGTTAAATGAATATCTCATCATTTATACATAAAATGGAAATTAATGGTAATATGGAATACCATATCCTATCATAATAAAATGAAAACTAAAATACATAATATAAAATGAGTTCTTGATAAAAGAGGAGAGTGGAAGATCGCTTAGGGAGTTTCAGCATAGTAACGGCTTAGGTAAAGATCAAAATGAGAGAGTATAAATGATATCACATTTATATAACATCAATTTTACAGTAATTTAATGATTATAAATTAATTAAAATATAACAAATTAAAATTAAGAAGACTAATTTCAAAGAATGTGCTTGAATTGAAAGGATGACAGGAAGGTGAGGATCCCTTAATGATTGTGTGACTCCAAAGGCCAAGGAGGGGATTATTCAAAGATTGGAGTGCCTTAGAAGGAATCTAAGGAGTGGAGGGAATATTTTGGTCGTGATACAAGGATTTTTATTGAAGATAAATGGGATCTTGGGTGGGTTTATATATGAAGTGAGTGGGGTTATTTATTATTTAGGTTTTGGACTCTACATAATAAAATTTCTAAAACCACAAATCATACCATGTTTTTTGCCCATGGTTTCTACCAAATGGGAGTTTTTTTTATTATTTTATTATTAAAAGGGATGAACTTATTAAAATATTACCCTTTTTGATGTGGATGTGAGTCACACTCTTAAATAAATGATTTTAAAATCTTAAAATATATTATAAGTCTTGGAGGATTCATAATGGCTTTAAAAAATAAATCAAATAAAATTAAAATCACATTATTTTAAATTTAAAACATATATTTGGTCTTGTATCTTATTTATATTACTCATTACATCACTTTTGGGTTATTGTGATGTCATAAAGCACAAATCATATTTATAAGATATTTAATTTTTACCCGAAAATTCTACTATCATAGAAAATTATGAAAAATTCACCGTTGGATAATTTTGATTTCCTAATTCCAAAAATAATATTCATTTTATCTAAATAATTTTCTAAATATTAAAATTTTCACTTTTAAAATAAAAACCTATATTTATTGAAAATGATGTATTTTTTTACAATAACATTTTTTAAACCCTTATAAAAATTAAATTTAAATAAATAAATATTATATGATCATTTATATTTAATAAAAGTTATCTAATGATAATATTTTATTAAATATTATTTATTTCAAAGATTCTTCAAAATATATTTCTTAATTTATTTTGAATATTAACCAAAAATACTATTTGTGTTTTATTAAATCAAAATAAAAAAAAATTATAAAGTAAAAATAATAGGATGGAAATATATTAATTATTTTATAAAAAATAATATACATACTCATATTTCTAGGTTCTTGTTAAATATACTTTTAATACACCAACAAACTCCCTAAGGGTAAGGTGTGTGATGGTGAGACTTTCATGGGGCGGTTCGGCGAACATGGTTTGGGTCCTGATCTTGATGAGCTTGAACTTATCCCATAAATGGTTTCACTCATGATTATGATGTCAGATCTCATCTTGGTATTGGTCAAGAAAAAATCCCAAAAATTTTATCTCCCTCATAAGATCTGATAAATGGGATTCATAGGGTACGATCCTATGGGTTGAGGCCATCACTTCCTTTGTAATAATTGGATTTGTTAAAACCCTATATTTATACTAATCATGTGGTCACTTTTCAATAGCTATATTATCAATAGTAATGATATATAATAGTCTTTTAAATATAATGGTCATAATAAGAAAAAATAAGTGTATGTGTTTTCTATAACCATATTATATAATAATACATTTAATAAAAAAACAAGGGGTATTTTATTTATAATAGTTCGGGTCATTACAATATTCCCCCCTTAAAAAAATTCCCTCAAAATTTTATTTTACCACACTAAAACAAATGATGGTAACTTGGATTCATCACTTCCTCCGGTTCCCACGTTTCTTCTTCAAACTTGTGGTTTCTCCACGACACTTTTATTAGGGGAATTGTCTTATTTTGTAGAGATTTTTCTCTACGGTCTAAGATCTTCACCAGCTAGTCCTCATAGGAAAGGTCATTCTCTAATGGTACCACCTCTGGATTGAGTACATGTGATGGGTCTGGTGTGTACTTTCTCAATATGGATACATGGAATACATTGTGTACTTGAGATAGGTTTAGTGGGAGTTCTAGTCGATAGGCCAGTGTTCTGAAGTGATCACGGATCTCAAAAGGGCTGATATACCTTGGACTAAGCTTTCCCTTCTTCCCAAATCTCATCAATTTCTTCCATTGAGGAATGTGGAGGAATAACATGTCTCTAAAATCAAACTATAGGTCTCGTTGATGATTTTCATCATAGAATTTTTGTCAACTCTGATCATCCTTGATGTGCTGCTGAATGGTCTAAACCTTTTCTACCATTTCCTTAACCATTTCAGAACCTAGAAGTTTTTGTTCCCTAGCTTCATCCCAACATTCAAGTTTTCTTCACCTCTTCCCATAAAGAGATTCATAGGGATCCATTTGTATTCCCAAGTAGAAAATTTTGTTTTAGTAGAACTCAAACATAGGAAGATATTGGTCCCATCCTCCTTTGAAGTCAATTAACAATGCTCTAAATGTTTCATCAAGTGTTTAGATAGTCTAATCAAATTGGACATCATTTTGAGGGTGATAACCCATACTCAAGTTCATATTAGTGTTTATAGAATGCTTAATACTTTTCCAAAACATAGAGGTGAATCTTGGATCTCGATCAGATACAATTTACAGTGGTAATCCATGTAGCCTTTCCACTTCTCTAATTTATATCCATGCAAGTTGATCCAGTGATAAATCCTCTCGAATCATAATGAAGTGTGCAGTCTTGGAAAGATGATCCATAATAACCCAGATAGCATTGTTTCCTTTGTGTGTATTCAAAAGTCTAGTGAAAAAGTCTATGGTGATGTTTTCCCATTTCTATGTTTTTATGGGTAATGGTTTCATCATCCCATTAGACTTCTTCCTTTAAACCTTCACTTGATCTCATACCAGGCACTTTGATGTATATTCAGAAATCTTCTTCTTCATGTTGTCCCACCAATAGTTCTCTCGAAGATCTTAATATATCTTTGTGTTTCCTAGATTAATGGAGAAATTTTAACTATGTGTGTCAACCAATAGTTCCTTATTTAACTTAGGATTTTATAGAACATATAGTCTTTTCATAGTTCCTTCTTCATTAATATTGAACTCTAAGGATTTCCCTTTTCTTATATTTTACACTTTCTTCTGAATTTATATATCAACTTTTTGATCATCCTTTAACCTTTCAAGAAGAGACGGTTGAGAAATAATTTGTGAAAGGATTGATAATGTTCCTTAATTTATGATTCCAATGTCTATCCTCTTCAATTCTAATAATATTGGATCCTTATCAATTCTCATCACTGATAAAATTGTTGGATCCTTTCTACTTAGAGCATCCTCCACTTTATTTTCTTTACCAAGATGGTAGTAAATTGATCATTCATAGTCCATGATCAGATCTAACTATATTCACCAGCGCATATTAATCTCTTTCTACGTGAATATATATTTGAGGCTCTTATGATCAGTATATATCTCACACTTTTACCCATAGAGATAATGTCACCATATTTTCAACACAAAGATCATAGATTCCAACTCTATATCATGTGTGGGATATTTTTTCTCATTAACTTTCAAATGTATTTAGTCTTAGGCAATGAATTTGTCATTATACATTAACATGCAGCCCAATTCCTTCTTTAAAGCATCATTGAATACTACAAAAAGTTATCCACTTTTGGGTAGTGTGAGCATAAGGTCAGTGATAATCCTTCTTTTTAACTCCTTGAATATTTCTTTACATTTATCATTCCAAGAAAACTTGAATCCCTTCAGAGTTATCTTGGTAAGAGGGTTTGAAAATCAAAATAAATTTATCACAAATCAGTGATAATATCCAGGTAACCCAAGGAAACTACGGATATCTGTCACAGTTTTTGGCCTCATCCATCCTTCAGTTTCTTTTGTATTTGAAGGATCGACATTTATCCCATTGCTTCTGATGATATGCCCCAAGAATGAGAATTCCTTCAACCAAAACTCACACTTGTTGTACTTAAAATAAAGGTTCTCCTTTTTCAAGGTCTTTATCATAGTGATCAGATGCTCCTCAAGATCCTACTTGGTTTTAGAGTATATCATCTATAAAGACTACCACAATTTTTTCAAGGTAATCTCTAAAGACTCTATTCTTCAGGTCCATAAAGATTATTGGAGAATTAGTGAGTTTGAATGGAATAACTATGAGCTCATAGTGCATGTATGTTGTATGAAAATAATTATTGTGGATATCTTCCTTCTTTACCCTTACTTAATAATATCCCGATTGAAGATCCACCTTGGATAATTATTGTGCTCCATGTAGCTGATCAAACAAGCCATAAATCCATGGAATATGATACGTTTTCAATATCATGATATTTTTGAGCTTATGATAATCAATTCAAAGGAACATTGACCCATCCTTCTTCTTAATGAAGAGAACTGGTACACCCTATGGTGAATCACATGGTTGTATAAACCCTTTATCCAGATTCCCCTATAATTGTTTATTTAGCTTCTCAGGTTCCACAACAGCCAGCCTATAAGGATTCTTGGATATTGTAAATGACCCAAGTATAATTTCAATTGAAAATTTAACATCTTTACTAGGAGGAAGACAAAAAAAATTCTTGGGAAACACATCAGTGTATTCCCTCACAATAGGCATGTCTTCAAGGATGATCCTTTCCTTAGACTCAATCATTTGAGCTAGATACGCTTGCTCATGGGGAAATAATATCCATGCTTGAGATGATGGTGTAAAAGAAGATTAATTCTCCTCATTTCACTTGTACATAATCAGGGGTCAATTCACCATATGAAGAGAGATTTTCTTCTCATGGAAATTTATGTTGGCTTTATACATGAAAAGTCAATCCATACCCATAATTGTATAAAATTACACTAAAGGAGGTATGACAAGGTTCATTGGGAAGTTCATCCCACAAAAGGTGACAGAGGAGGACTTATATACATGGGATTCGATAATTTCCCCATTTTCTATTTTCATCAACATATCTATTTCTATGCTTTTTGGTGGTGTTTGAATAGTTCTACTAAACTTTCGTGATATGAAGGAATGTGTAGAACTATGGATAACAACCATACCTTTCACTTTTTTATTCTAGTTATACTTTTTCCAATATAGACTTGTGGATGATTATTTTTAAACTATTAAACACATAAATTGGAATCCAATGACAATAAATGGATAATTTATAAATTACATTTATTTCCTTAACTTATTAATTTCTATGCTTCAATCTATGTTATCCATGATCTATTTCCTAACATATATTCTCATGGAAATTTTTTGTTCCCTTAATAATGGTTCATAATGAGCTTATAAATTTACCAAATCATATCCCTTGTGAGTGTCAAACTTGGTGTGCAGTACAGACCATTGTCATATACTAGGTTACCCTAAGTCATTCCCGGAACACCTTTTCTGGTTTATTAATTCTAGGTACATATGTGCTAGAACCACATCCACTTCTAGTATCCAGACATGGATGTATTTTCTTGATAAACCACTTAATCTATACTAACCAGAATTTAGGGTTTTTTCTTATACTTAGTATTATATCTAAGTCTTTCTCTAGATTTTTCTAATCCTAATCACAAAAATAACTAAACTTTTCCTCTTATACCAACTATAGAAACTCTACTCTTTATTTCACATTCACACTTGATTTATTACATAAAATTAAACTTAATACAATGAAAAAGATAGATAAGTCTAGTGTATTTTGAAATTAGGTACATAAAATAATATCTTGAACATGGGATACAACAATATTATTAAAAACTTCTTTAACATGCTTTATTGAAAACTTTTTTAACATGCTGAAAATACTCCTTCGAACTTAAAACTGCATGGGATAAACTGGGGACATATATAAGAAAGGGGTGATATATAAATACTAGTAAGGTAATAAACATGTAATAAGTGATACATGTTATACAATAGGCATATAAATGAGGAATAAAAGGAACATGAATAATAATGCGTGATATAGCATGATAATCATAACATGGGAAATGTAGAAACAACTTAAAACATTGAATCATGAACAAAGGTCAAGGCTAAACTGCCAAGACTTCATGGTAGAAAAATTCCCATAAATTAATCAGGTACACCCCTATCCCAACATGACATGTCATGATACTAAAT
Source organism: Viscum album (assembly GCA_963277665.1). Lineage (NCBI taxonomy): Eukaryota > Viridiplantae > Streptophyta > Magnoliopsida > Santalales > Viscaceae > Viscum > Viscum album. The sequence goes on along the minus strand of OY728127.1, from coordinate 35,729,591 downwards.
ATTACCCAATGAATTGGAGCACTATCTGGGAACACCCATCATAATCATTTCATTCTCATACTTAAGTGTGCCACATAGATCATACGATAGGGATTCATTCATCATCATAATTTATTCCATGATCAAATAATGTGTATTGAATACATGTAAGTCCCTAATGAATAAATATATGTGCATAAAGTGGAATACCCTTTATATAATAATGGGTATGGTATTCACTATACAATTTTTTTGGCATGGAAAAATCATGGTGAAATTTCGACAGCATAACGGCATTACTTAAAAATTCATAAAAATGGTTTATGAGAGAGAAATGGGCATATCATTATTTTTAAATAAAATTTTAAGTAATAGTAACATTTAAAATAATATCCTGGCATTGGAAATTTTGAAATAGAATGCATAAGGTAATGAAGAACTTGAATAGAGAAAAAAACTCCTTATGAAATTTCAGCATGGTAATGGGTGTACATAAAGGATCATGGGAGGATTAATGAGAGTTAGAGGAAGATATCATAATTTATAAGTAAAATTTAAATTAATTGTAACATGTAATATCATATCATATCATAATAAAATGAAAATTAAAAGACATAACATAAAAGGATTGCTTGATAAAAGAGGAGAGTGGAAGATCCCTTATGGGATTTCAGCATAGTTACGGCTTAAGTAAGGGTCAAAATGAGAGAGGATAAATGATGTATCATTAATATAACATAAATTTTATATAAATGGAATTATTATAAATGAATTAAAATATAAAAAATTTAAATTAAGAAGAATAATTTCAAAGAATGTTCTTGAATTGAAAGGAGAGGAATGTGAGGATCCATAACTTGAGTTTGTGACACCAAAAGCTTAGGAGGGGATTATTTAAAGATTATTGGTGCATTGGGAGGACTATAAGAAGTATATGGAAGAGGTTTTTCATGATAGAAGGAGTTTTAGTGAAGATAAATTGGATCTTTTGTGGGTTTATATAGGAAATGAGGGGGATTTCTTTATTATTTAGGCTTTGGACTCTACATAATAAAATATCCAAAACCTTAAACCATACTAGGGTTTTTGCTCATGGTTTCTACAAAATGAGAGTGTATTTTATTATTTTATCATTAAAAGGGCCAAAATTATAAAAATATTACCCTTGGTGATGTGGATATGAGTCACACTCTTAACGAAATGATTTTAAAATCTAAAAATATATTATAAGTCTTAGAGGATTCATAATAGATTTAAAAATAAATAAAATAAACTTAAAATCGCATTATTTTAAATGTAAAATATATATTTGGCCGTTTATCTCATTTATATTAATTATTACATCACTTTTGGGTTATTTTTATGTCATAAAACACAAAGTATATTTACACGGTATTTAATTTTTACCTGAAAATTCGATTTTCTCGGAAAATTATGAAAATTTAACCTTTGGATAATTTAGATATCCTAATTCCAAAAATAATATTCATTTTATCTAACTAATTTTCTAAATATTTTAATTTTCACTTTTAAAATATAAAACGACATTATTGAAAATGGAGGTTTTTTTTACAATAACATTGTTTAACCCTTACAAAAAATGCATTTGACTACATAAAGATTATATGATCATTTATATTTAGTAAATTGTATTTAATAATAATATTTTATTAAAATACTATTTATTTCAAAGATTCTTCAAAATATATTTCTTAATTGAATTTAAATATTAACAAAAAAACTATTTGTGTTTTATTGAATCAAAAAAATCATTTTATAAAGTAACAATGATAGGATGTAAATATATTAATTATTATATAAAAAATAATATACATACTCATATTTATAGAGTATTGTTAAATATCCCTTTAATACACCAGAAAATGCCATGAGGGTAAGGTGTGTGGTGGTGGGACTTTCATGGGGTTGTTCGTAGAACATGGTTTGGGCTATGATCTCGATGATATTGAACTTATCCCATAAAAAAAATTCTCATGATTAAGTTTTTGGATCTAATATTGGGAATAGTCAAGGTAAAATCCTAGAAATGAAATCTCCCTTGGAAGCTCTGATAAATGGGCTTCATAGGGTGTGATCTTATTGGTTGAGGTCACCACTTCCTTTATGTGAAAATTGGATTTGTTAAACCCCTATATTTATACTAATCATGTGATAATTTTTTAATATCTATATTAACAATGGAAATGATAGATAATGGTATTTTAAATCCAATGGTAATAATAAGAAAAAATAAGTTCATGTGTTTTCTATAACCATATTATATAATAAGACATTTAATAAAAATAAAAGGGGAATTTTATTTATAGTAGTTCGGGTCGTTATAGCTCAGGAGAAAATTATATGAAGAATATATGTAGTACATAGGGTAATCCACCATAATATAGGTGTTGAGGGTGACGATTCAACTTCCATAAGAAAACCGACGGTTGATATTGAAACTCATTCTCATCTGACAACTGAGATTTATCCAAAGAATGTTTTTTTAATTATTTAAACTCTTAAAGCTTTAAAACATTTATTGGAGTGAGGATCATTCCAATTAGAAAAATTTTAAAATTTTGAAAGAAAATCAATGTTTTTTTAAACTAAAAGTATAATAACAACAAAAAATTATAAGTTAAAGTAATGAAATAGTGAAAAAAATAAAAGAATAGAAGAGTACCTTTCAGAGTAGAAAGTTTCATCAGTATGATTAACCTATTCTTCTTGGTTTTTATAAAATAAAATGATTCCTATAGTTTTATAATAAAGTCTAATTATGATATTTCCCTTAAAAAAACTAATTAAAATGGGTTTTAAAAGGAAAACTGATTATGATAGTTAAAAAATTATGATAGTTTTAAAATAAAAAAATTGAATACGATAGTTGGCCATATATATATATATATATATATATATATAAGTTTGTATCAAAATTTGGGTCTGAAAATTTTATAAAATTTTTTGATTAGAAATTTAAGAATTATGACTCCAAAATTTTACAAAAAAAAATATGAGTCTGACAAAATCATTTTGATAAAAAAATTAGAAAAACAAACAATTTTAGAAGACTAAAATATTTAAGAAAATATAAAAGTTTTCAAAAAATAAAGAAATATATACTCCCCCTATAAAAATGATTATATAAATGTAAGTAGATTGGTAAAAATGAAGTAGATATGAATGGTCACTTTACATTGATCATTCCTATCTTCTATTTAATATATTTAAATCTATCGAAACTAAGGGGTTTAGTAAAAATATCATCAAGTTTTTCTTGCATTTCGATAAATTGTAAAATTATATCTCCTTTAAGTGTGTGAATCCAAATTAAATGGTGTCTTATAAATATGTTCTTATAATGTGAGTGATGTGATAGGTTTTTACTTAAAGAAATGGAACTTTTTTTATCACAAAGTATTTTAGTTTTAGTAAAACTTGTGTAATAGTTAATGAGTGTGTGTTGCATCCACAACACTTAAGCACAATAACTTCCAACTACCACATATTCAATTTCAGTAGTGTAAAGTTCTATTGATTGTTTTTTCTTTCATGAACAATAAAATAATGAATCTCCTAATAAATGAAAAGTTATGGATATACTTTTACTATCCATTCTATATCCACCAAAGAAAGTATCCAAAAAACTTTTTAGTTCAAAAACATTTCCAGAGGAATAGAAAAGTTCTAAATCCATAGATCCCTTAAGATAATGAAAATTTTATTTTATATATTTAAGATGGGATTATTTTGTATTGGTTTGGTATCTTATGCATAAGCATATTGAAAATATTAAATCCAAACAACTAGTTATAAAGTAAAGTAAACTTCATATCATACCTCTAAAAGTTTTCTGATCAACTGGTTTCCCAACCTCATCAAGATCTAAAGTATTGGAGGTACCAATAGGAGTACTAATAATTTTATTATTTTCATATCCAAATTTCTTAAGAATATATTTTATATACTTATATTGAGATATAAAATTTCATTCTGGTTTTTTTGAAATTTGAAAACTTAGAAAATATGTTAACTCACCCATCATACTCATTTCAAACTCAGATTTCATAATATCTGCAAAGGAATATGTTAAATATTTTTGAGTTAACCCAAATATAATGTCATCAACATAAATTTTTTACAATCATAATATTTTTATTAACTTCTTTTATAAAAATAGTTGTATCTGCAGCTCCCTTAACAAAAAATTTGTGTAAAAAAAATCCAGTTAACCTATCATACTAAGCGCTAGGGGATTGTTTAAGTACATATAAATATTTGGTAAGTTTATAAAAATATTCTAGATGTTTTTTATTTTAAAACTAGTTATTTTTTATACATAAACTTCCTCCTGAACATATATGTTAAAAAATAAAACTTCCCATCCATTTGAAATAGTTTGAAATTAAAGAATGTTGTAAAGGCTAAAAGTATTCAAATAGATTCAAGTCTTGCTACTAAAGCATTATTTTTTTTATAATCTATTCTATCTTATTGGTTATATACCTTATCAAAAATTATTTATTTATTTCTAAAAATTATTCCATTTTCATCACATTTATTTCAAAAAACCCCATTTTACTCCAATTATATAAGTTTATATAGGCCGTTCAACTAAAGTCCAGACTTTTTCCCTTCAAATTCATTGAGCTCATCTTACATAGACTTAATACAATCCTCATCACCTAAAGCCTCATAAAAATTATTAGGTTCAAATTGGGATAACAATCTAGATGTTCAATTTCATTCCTTAAGGAACTTCTATTTCTAAATGGTTGATATACATTACCAATGATACTTTAACTAGGATGATTCCTAAGAAAAAACTAACTTCTTCAGTTTTAAAAAGTCTTTTCTTCAAAAATAGGTAGAAAATATTCCTGAGGAATAACTTTAGAAACATATTCTTGAGTTATTTCCTTATGAGAATAAATTTCTAACAAAGGTTTAAAATCAGTTTTAGAAATAACATCTAAGGATATAGGTTTAGGTTTTTTAAAAACAAAAGGATTAGTTTCATCAAATTTAACATGCACTATTTCCTTAAAAGTGTAAGAAATTTTATTAAAAACTCTATAATCCTTAGAATTAGTGGAATAACCTAAAAATATTTCATTATCATATTGGGGTGAAAACTTATATAGATTAACTTTAGTATTCATGATGAATAATTTTAAACAAATACTTTGAAGCATAAAACTTTTGGTTTTCTTCCTGTCCAAAACTCATAAGGAGTTTTATTAATAAAAGGTTTAACTAAAACTTGATTTATAATATAGAAGGATGTACTAACTGATTCATCCCAAAAAAAATAGCAATAGAGTATTCACTCAATATGGTTCTAGTTATTTCTTGAAGAAATGCATTTTTTCTTTCAAATACACCATTTTATTAGGGTGTTTAGGTGTTAAAAAGTTATTTTCAATACATTTCTTACTAAAAAAAGTTTCAAAATTAGAATTTACAAATTCTATGCCATGATCACTATGAATAGTTATCACAGAGATATTTTTCTCATTTTTAACTTTGGATACAAAAGTTTTAAAATAACTAAAGGCTTTGTATTTCTTTGTAAGAAAATAGACCCCAAGTATATCTAGTGCAATCATCAACTAAGACATAAACATAGTATTTTACACCGATACTTCTAGTTTTTTTAAGACCAAATAAGTTAAAGTGAACTAGATATAAATAATCATAATTTGATACTTCACTAGTAGATTTAAAATTAGACTTATGTTTCTTACCGTATTAACAAGGGTTAAAAAAATTTGAAGTATCAAACCTAAGTTATGGTAGATCTTTAACAATTCTTTTCCTAGTTAACTTAGATAAGTTTCTAAGGTTATAGTGTCATAACCTTCTATGTAATAACCAAGATTGATCTTCTAATATACTGACATAAGGTAATTATCGGCCCCTAAGGTCTTTTAAGTTTAGTGTGTAAACAATATCATGCCGATTGGAAGAAATAATAAATTCATTTTTGGAACTATGTACAATAAACTTATCATTCTTAAAGTTCACAAGGTAACCTTCATCACATAATTGACTTATGATTATAAGGTTGTTACTAAGTCCTAAAACAAATAAAACATTTAAAATAATATATTTTCCAAGAAGAAAAATTTTACCTATTATGATAATATCTCCTTGATAATTATCTCCAAAACATACTTTTCCACATTTCATCTTGATTATATTCTTGAAGAAATATTTGTTTCCAGTCATGTGTCTATAACATACACTATCTATGTATCAAATTTTTTTTTTATACTGTCTTTATTTTCTTGAAAACAAAAATATTATTTTTTTGGAACTAAAACCATATTGGGTCTGGTATTGTTAGAAAACAAAAAATTTGGTAACCACATTTTTCTGATTTTTTTGTTTTGGGAAAATATCATTTCTTTGGAAAAATAATCCTTATGAAAACCTAAGGATTATACTCTATTCAAGAAACAATTTACCCCCCCCCCCCCCCCCAATGCCTCCTCTCCCTCCCCTCCCCCTCCACCCTACTGCCCCATTTTCCCTCCCCCTCTTCTAAGATCTGTAGTAGAAAAGCCTAGCTTTGACACTGACACCACCTTGTTGCATGATCAGGACAACCTATTGTATCCCTTGTATACTACACTTAATAGTGAATCACACAGTTCAGTTCCTCCTCCTTAGGTGTGCAGCTATCCAGGCTCGACCAGTAGTCAATTCTGGGTGGGCATGCAATTGTGAATGGTTCACTATTTGGGCAAAACATCAATAGGTGTGTTGGATCAATTTTATTTAGAGATTGATGAGCATCGTGTTTCATTGCGCGATTAGTGTGAAGACTGATCTAATTATTTTTTCAATAATGAGGTTTTATTTTACAAGACATATCATCTTATCACCGTGTTTATTTTTAGGTTGTGATGTCGAGGTAATTTTTTGTGTTAGGATGTTTGACTAAAAAATTTAAATTTATGCTCAGGTCAAGTTGATATTTTATTTTGTAATTAATTATCGGTTGAATTTATTTTAACTATATATTTACCTATTTAATTTATATTTTCATTGAAATTGATTTTGAAAATTAAATTTTTCCATTTTAATTTATATTTTATTCAGTGATACTAAGAAATTTAATTTTTTTGACTGAGTGTAGTGCAAATAGGTGGCGCATCTTTATGAGAAATGGGATATATCATTTCTTTGTTTGGTTTAGTTATTTAACACATCTCCTAATTTATTTATAACACCAGATAACGAGACCTTAAATAAATTAGGATATCTAAAATGAGCATCTAAAAATTCTTATATTTTTTGAATTGGTGATAATTAGGTGAAATAAATATTTAATCACAGAAAAAAATGTTTTTCATGGTTGTGTGGTAGTTTAAGTACAACATCAGCATCCCAAATAAAATTTTCTGATTTAGAGTTCATAATCATTTATTTAATTTCAATTTAATTTATTTATTTCACTTTCTCAATTTTTATTTTTCTTAAAATAATTAAAAATAATAATAATTTCTTTATTTGACTGTGTGTCAGAACATTTTCCAACAAGATAATTTAAGTGAACTTGAGTCTGTTCTCTCTATGGTTTGACCCTTCTCACCACTTTTACAGTAGATATTTTTTTATAATATTTTGAAAATTGGACGCACTGTAATGCATGTACAAATTTCTGGCACCATTTCCAAGGAGCACGCACACTTCTAGAATTAAGAAAATTTCAAGTAGACCTTTATTTAGGCATTGTTCACCTAAATGGTGAACACTTTTAATTATGATCCATCAAAAAATTACCCACCACTTGATCCACTACTTGAATAAAAAATAAAATAAAAACATAAAATTGGTAGATCAACTAAAAATCAAATTAATTCATGAGAGGAAAGTGTTCTTGTAACGTCCCGGTTTCGGAAGCCACCCAGAGGTGCCCCGTACCCGGTTGGTCACATGGTCTCAAGCGAATTTCCCCAAATGCCAGAGGCTGCCGATTAGTAGTGAGGGCATTGGGTGTGATAGTGGGGAAACTATTCCCTCATTGGCAGAGTACACAGCGGAAGTAAACAAAACATGCAATAGCGGAAGCAGTAAATATCCAACAACAATAAACAGGGGAAGACTAAAACAATAAACAACTAGAGCACACATATATATATGAAATGATGCACAATACATATGTCTAGGAAATCATCCAAACAAGTCACAATGCTGAATAAAATACTAAACCAAAGTGAAAAATAAAAACAGATAAGCAAATCCTCAACATCGCAAGCCTCGGCTTGGTCCCATTCTCTCCTGCTCCAAAGCAATCAAGTACCAGAAGTCGAAGGGTGTTTTCCCTTGTCTATACCTGTAACAATATAGTCTGTTTGGGCCCAAAAGCATGGCCTAAATAGGGTGTGAGACTAAATCCCAATAGGCAACCACCTGAAGATCTGTCCCTAACAGTCAGTGAGCATATGGCAGGTAATAGTACAGTAAGCAGTAAACAGTAACAGTAACAGTAAACAGCAGGTAGTAATCAGTAAGCAGTAACAGGATGATATATGATAGTAATCAATCCACAGAACAACAAGCAGCAGTAAAGCAATCAGCTAACCACAACAGGAACCCCTATGGAAAGTTCTTGTAGCCAACCCCTCTGGTCCTATCCAAGAAGTACCAACAACCCTCTGGGAAGTTCACTCAGCCTAACCCCTCTGGTTTGGTCATACAAAATTATAAGACTCTCTGGGGAAGCTCACTTGGTCAATTCCCCTTATATTCTAGGGTAGTCAGGGACTCTCTGAGGAAGATCATGCGGTTTAACCCTCTTATAGCCCCAAGGTCTAGAAACTCTCTGAGGAAGCTCACTCGGTCAATCCTCCTATAGTCTCAGGTCTATCACAGAATATCTGAGGAAGCTCGCTCGGTCAATTCCTTCTCTATCCTGGAAAGGTTTTAAAGAAATTCAAACAAAGTAAAGACTCTCTGAGGAAGCTCACTCGGTCTACCCTCCTGTAGTCTATAATATCCAAGACTCTCTGAGGAAGCTCACTCGGTCTATCCCCGTATAGTCTATAATATCCAAGACTCTCTGGGAAGCTCACTTGGTCTATCCCTTATAGACTATAGCACTAGGTTCTCAAAGTCCCATGTCAGTCAGTGCATAATAATGCTATAAGGCCAAAGTACACCTACAGAGCTACTTGGCTAACTAGTCTACAGCATAACAAGCATGTCAAGAATATCATTTCATCCTACGGTCACAAGGCATGGAAAACAGGTATAACGGCCAAAGGCTAACAAGACCCAAAGGTTGTAAACAGAAAAAATCATGGGAAAAGCATCCAAGCATAGAAATTATCCTCAAATATGATCAAATTACCTCTACACAAGCATACAAGAAAGGAAGGAAAACAACAGGGGCAAAACGGTAAACACGCAAAACCCCGTTCACGGGTATTGGTGTAATTTTCACATAAAACTCAAGGACTTCGAAAGGTAAGTCACAAACCACCTACCTTGATGCTAGTATATCAAAATACTTGAACCACGAGGCTTGATTCTCCTTAGAACGTTGTAGATCTACGAAAATGCACAAACCGTTCAACCCACGATATCATGAGAAAGAGGGAAAACCATGGAATGAAACTCAATAAGAAGGAAGAGGTCACCATTTCGGTTCCAACGCAATCGATGGTGGTCGATTTGGAAAACAGATGGAGGCTCAGGGGCTTAGAGGATACTCATGGTCGTACGGGCACTCTTGGTCAAAGAACCTGGAGAAGAAGGTGTTTCTGTCGATTAGGCGTGACCCCGGTCCGTTTAATGAAAAAAAAAAAGAAAAAACACGGCATGTAATTTTAGGGTACACGGCGTGTACTAGGCCTTTCTGTACTCCGCTTTAAGCGGCCTCCACATCTCCCCTACACACCTTGTGTGTGACCCGGACACGACCAGCACACGGCCTTATGTGGCATCAAAGTACACGATGTGTACTTATAAAGTACATGGTGTGTACTTTGAAAATTTCCATATTTTCCTCTTTTTATGAAAACAACCAGAAAAGGAAAAACATACCTAAAACGAAGATCTGGGTTCTTAAAAACTTCCCCCTTACAGAAATCTGTCCCCGAATTTCCCTAGCATGGCGTAGAAGAAGAAACCTCGAACAGTTCTGGCCACTGCGATCATACATCGACCTCCCTCTCCCAGGTCTTGTCTTGTACTCTCCCGTGCTGCCATAGCACCTGTACCAGAGGAATAGACCAGCCATAGAGAACCTTCGTACTGTGATTGAAAATCCAAATAGGATGCTCCTCAAATTACGCATCCGCTTCAAGCTCAACCTCCTCAGGTTGAAAGACATGGGGCTGGTCTAAAAAGTAATGTCGGAGCTGAGAAACGTGGAAGATGTCGTGTATATCTCGATACCTCTAAGGTAACTACAACCGATAGGAAACCTTCCCAACTCTCTCCAACACCTCAAATGGCCTGACGTACCGTGGTGAAAGCTTACCCTTTCTATGAATCCTCTTGTGTCCCAAACTTGGTGTGACACGCATGAAAACCTGATCCCCGACCTCGAACTCCAGAGGTCATCTCTGCTGATCAGCATAATACTTCCATCGAGACTGTGATGTAGCCATCCTCTTCCGAATCAAATCTATCTGCTCTGAGGTCTCCTGAACAAGATGAGGTTCCAGCAAAGCTGCCTCTCCTGCCTCCAGCCAGCACAAAGGTGATCGGCATGGCCTACCGTAAAAAGCCTCGTAAGGTTCCATCTTAATAGTCGCCTGAAAACTGTTGTTATAGGAAAACTCCACAAGAGGAATATGCTTCTCCCAAGAACTACCAAAGTCTAGAATGCAAGCTCGGATCATATCCTCAAGCACCTGGATCGTACGCTCGGACTGGCCATCTGCCTGGGGATGGTATGTTGTACTTAAAAGTACATGTGTACCCAAAGCCTTCTGAAGCCCCTGTCAGAACCGAGAAGTAAAACACGCATCCCTGTCTGAAACAATGGAGTGTGGAACTCCATGAAAATATACAATCTCTTTGATGTACAATCGCCCCAGCTCATCAACACTTAAGGTATCCTTGATCGGTAAGAAATGAGAAACCTTCGTAAGCCTATCGACGATAACCCAAACAGCATCACTCCCTCGAGGTGACCTTGGTAATCCGGTCATGAATTCCATCGCGACATCATTCCACTTAAACTTGGGAATGGTTAACTGCTGTAAAAGCCCTACTGGTCACTGGTTCTCTGCTTTCACCTGCTGAAAAGTAGAACATTTCATGACGAACCCAGCAACATCCCTCTTCATACATGGCCACCAGTACTGGCGGTGTAGATCACGATACATCTTGGTGACGCCAGGATGAAATTCCCAAACTGAAGAATGAAAATCCCACATCAGTTCCTCACGTATGTCTACTGGCACCCATACGCATCCCTAGAAACGCAAGATCTCATCCTCGCCCACTGTCCATCCAAGAAGAGGTTCCTCTCCTGACACACTCTCTTATAGGACTAGGCCTTATGAGTCCGATAGCTGCCTCATCCATACCCGATCAACAAGGGTAGAGGTAATAGCTACAAAAGATAGAAAATTCTACCCCTATTTGTCATGCACCTCCAAATGCATCTTAGATAACAGATCCATAAGCTGCCACTCACTTTTGGCCTCCTGAACTGCCTGAATCTGAGTTCTCCTGCTCAACGCATCAGCCACTGCATTGCCCTTTCCCAATGTATAGGCAAGATCAAAGTCGAAGGACTGAAGATACTCGACCCACCTACGCTATCTCATATTCAGATCATGCTAAGTTAAGATGTACTTGAGACTCTTTTGGTCGGTGAAAACCACAAAGTGATCTCCCAGAAGGTAATGTATCCAATAGCGTAAAGCATGGACAATAGCTATCAACTCCAGATCATGTGTCGGGTAGTTCTTCTCATGTGGCCTCAATTGTCGTGACCCGTACGCAATGACTCCATCTCCATGAATAAGCACAGCTCCCAATCCGACACATGAAGCATCACAGTAGACTGTATAGCTCTTGCCCGGCTCTATTAAGACTAGTATTGGTGCTGACGTCAACCTCCCCTTCAGCTCCTAAAAGGATGACACATAGGAATCTGACCATAAGAACTTCTCACCTTTCTTGGTCAGACCTATCAGTGGTGCTACAAGGTGTGAAAAGTTCTGTATGAAACGCATGTAGTATCCAGCCAGCCCTAGAAAACTTTGCACCTCAAAGACATTCTTCGGCTGCTCCCAGGAAACTACAGCTCTCGCTTTTTATGGGTCTATAGATACTCCGGTCTCTTAGATAACGTGACCCAAGAAGTGAATCTGATCCATCCAAAAGTGGAATTTTGAGAGATTAGAATATAATTGATGCTCTCTCAGTGTACTCATAACGATCTCAAGATGGGTAGCATGGTCGTGTCGAGTGCGAGAGTACACCAAGATGTCGTCCACAAAAACCACCATGAAGGAATCCAATTATGGATGGAACACTCGATTCATCAATGCCATAAAAGCTGCTGGCGCATTTGTGAGACCGAATGGCATGACAGTATACTCGTATAGACCATACCTGCTCCTGAAGGCTCTAAGAGGTATATCGAATGGTCTAACATGCAACTGATGATAACCGGACCTCAAATCGATCTTCAAGAACACCTGGGCTCCTCGAAGATGATCAAAGAGGTCATCGATCCTCGGCAAGGGATATCAATTCTTGAACATCAATTGGTTCAGCTTCCGATAATCCATGTAAAGCCTAAGGGTGTCGTCTTCCTTCTTTGCAAACAGGACAGGCGAACCCCAAGGAGAAGTACTGGGTCGGATGAAACCCTTTTCCTGCAACTCCTCCAACTGCTTCTTGAGCTCCTTCAACTCAGGTGTAGCCATCCTATAAGGACGAATGGACACCGGTGCTGCTCCTGGTACGAGCTCAATCGAGAATGATACCTCACGCTCTGGAGGCAGACCTGAAAATTCCTCTGGAAAGACATCCCTGAAACGATCCACCACTAGAGTAAAGTCTAACTGCGAAGTCCCCTAGTCATCCAGATAAAGACTAGAAATCTGGACTGTAACTCTTCCTAGCCCATGATGCTCTGGTCCAGATCTACCCACCTGGACATCCCACTCGCCTCTATGAATAAAATATCTTCCCTCTGGTGATACGAAACTCACCCTGTGGCGATAGTAATCAACGACTGCCTGGAAGGGAACTAACCAGTCCATACCAAGAATGACATCATAGCCTGTCATCTCTAGGACATAGAGGTCCCATAAGAAGTGACACCATGAAACCTCAAGATGTAACTCTCTACAATGACATATGCTAGACGTCCTCATTCCCAACAGTGTATCAAGATTCAACATGTCGACAGACGAAAAGATACAGAGCCCAAGGATCTCCACAAAAGCAACAGAGATAAAGTTATGCGAAGCACTAGTATCGAAAAGGGCTGAAGATAAAACTGAGTCTATTAAGATCATACCTCGAACTGTAAAAGGGTCGGGATCCTGCTCCTGATAGGTCCGCTCCACGGAGAAATTCTGGCATGTACCGCGGTCTTGCGCCCCTGGATGACCACTCTGAGCTGATCCACTCTACTGTCGCTGGTGACCTGGTGACTGACCACCACGGCCGTGACCTCCACCTTGGCCCGAATGGCCGGAAGAACTCCAGTTCCCAGACTGGTGAGAAACTGGTGATGCATTACCTGAATGTGGGGTCATAGAAGAACCCTTACCACCAGCTGTAGGTGAGAAGATCTGACAAAAACGTTGAAGATGGCCCATATTGCCGCAAGATCAGCACTCCATCGGGTCTCTCTATAACTGAGGCCTAGTATTCCCACTCCTACCACACTGGTAGCATAAAACCTGGCTGCTCGAAGATACATCCCGCATACTCCAATCTCCTTGAGCAGACTCTCTGTGGCGCTTCCTACTATCAGTAGGAGGAACACCGACTCTGGATGTCGAACCGCCCTGGCCCACTACTCTAGAATATCTCAGATTGCGCTCAGTGATCAGCGCCCGGTTGACGATAGAGGATATCGAAGTCAACCTGAAGATGTTCACCTGGGAACGGATCTCCTGCCTGAGACCATCCTCAAACTTCCTAGAAAGGAACAACTCATCACCTGCTAGAATCGGCATGAAGCGCTGCAGCTCAGTAAAACGAGACGAGTACACCATAACAGAAAGAGTACCCTGCTCCAGACTCATAAACTCCCAGGCTCGGTCAGACCTCAAGGTCTCCGGATAAAAGAAATCATAGAAGATGCACCAAAACTCATCCCAAGTCATACTCTGCTGGCACCCTGACTGTTAGATCACCTCCCACCACCTCTTGGCAGTGTCTCGGAGCATATAAGTGGCCAGCTTTACCCTTTTCTATGGAGGTATCTCCAAATGCTTGAAGATCATCAGCGTGGCCTCTAGCCATGACTCTGAAGCCTGGGGTCCTCCATCCCCTGATAAATTAGAAGGATGCTGCTGCTGGAAAACCCGTGTCAACTCATCCATCGACGGGGTAGGAGGCAGCACTCCCTGAAAGGTCTGCATCATCCTTAGAAAGTCCTCCCTGAACTACACATCGGTGCCTGCAAAGGGTATAACTGCTGGTACCAAGGCTGGCACAGGAGGAGGATCTGCAAGAGGTCCTTGATCGGCCATATCTGGTGTCTGATCACCATCTAGTAGCTGATGTACAACCGGAGGACGTCTCGGAGGAATAGCTATGAAAGATCAAAAGCACACCTTAGATCGGGATTATAAAAGACTGAGAACACAAGAGTACAAAACAGGAACAGGAGATAGAAACATTCAAGTTTTGTAAAACATGACTACACAGCGTGTATACAAACTACACGGCGTGTTCTCTTAATCCATTCACATGGGTGTGTACTTATGCCACCTATGGTCGTGTAACACCCCAGAATACACGGCGTGTTTTCCCCACACATGGCGTGTACTTGAACTCCATTCCCCTTCCCGAGTCTCTTTATATGGCTAACTCACACATTCCTCTTAACCCTAGACTACACGACGTGTTCACTAAGGACACGGCGTGTACTAGACAAGGTTTCGGTGACCCGTATTGTTAGTTACATCGCCGGCTACATGGATGACCCTTACACAGTGTGTTCCAAACAAACACGGTGTGTATAGGAGAAGATAACACCAACTCGTGTTGTTCGTGACACGGTTGGGCACCTAGAACAAGGATACATGGCATGTTCGTACCAAACACGGCGTGTACTACACGAGCTTCCCTGACCCATGTTTTTAGTGACATGGCCGGGTACATGGCTCACTACTACAGGGCGTGTACCTACCGTACATAGCGTGTTCCTAAAAACTTTTCATAACCCCGTGTTTCTGCTCACACAGTCAGTGACACGGTTTAAAACTACACGGCGTGTAGTCATAAAGTACATGCCGTGTATTTTGGGTTTTTCTGAGCAGTAGCTTAGAAACTACATCGAAGCCCATAAAACACTGAAAAACAAACATGGAGGTTCCAAATTCCGATCCTTGAGGGCCCATACTCCCCGTGAATCAAAGCTTGGCATCTTATACAAGTCATATACATGAGAAACAAGTCAACGATCCACCAAGTTCCGATTCATGAGGGGACATAACACCTCAAGAACCAGAATCTGGCGTTCATTTAAGAAAGGTACAATAGAAACAATTTCTCTATCAAACTACATGGATTTTATCAAAGCATATATCACAACAGCATGCATAATCTACACAACGTATATCACAACAACATGAAATCGCTAATGCACCCTAGATGGCATGGAAAGAATGCATGGCATGTGATTTCTAACAAGTTTCTATATGACGTATGAGATGGAATACTCTCATATCATCAGGTTGCGACAGAAATAGAACCGCAATAGCACAACAATAACAACACAAGACATGTGAATCACTCTAGGTGAAATCATATCAACCGTAAAATCTCAAAACCAGAAAACTGCAATAAACGAGGTAGAGTGGCTTTTCCCTGTACACAGGTTAGCTACTCCCGGGCATAGCTTATTACCAAGTACTGAATCCGTCATATTCCTGGATAAAGGCTCCAAACCGTAAATCAAGAGAAAATAATTCATATGATACAACTTTGTAACGTCCTGGTTCCGGAAGCCACCCAGAGGTTCCCCATGCCCGGTTGGTCACATGGCCTCAAGCGCATTTCCCCAAATGCCAGAGGCTGTCGACTAGCAGCGAGGTCCTTGGGTGTGATAGTGGGGAAACTATTCCCTCATTGGCAGAGTACACAGCGGAAGTAAACAAAACATGCAATAGCGGAAGCAGTAAATATCCAACAACAATAAACAGCAGAAGACTAAATCAATAAACAACTGGATCACACATGTATATATGAAATGATGCACGATACATATGTCTAGGAAATCATCCAAACAAGTCACAATGTTGAATACAATACTAAACCAAAGTGAAAAAGAAAAACAGATAAGCAACTCCTTAGCATCGCAAGCCCCGGCTTGGTCCCATGCTCTCCTTCTCCAAAGAAATCAAGTACCAGAAGTCGAAGGGTGCTTTCCCTTGTCTATACCTGCAACAACATAGTCTGTTTGGGCCCAAAAGCATGGCCCAAATAGGGTGTGATACTAAATCCCAGTAGGAAACCACCCAAAGATTTGTGCCTAACAGTTAGTGAGCATATGGCAAGTAATAGTATAGTAAGCAGTAAACAGTAATAGTAAACAGTAATAGTAACAGCAGTAAGTAATCAGTAAGCAGTAACAGGATGATATACGACAGTAATCAATCCACAGAACAACAAGTAGTAGTAAAGCAATTAGCTAACCACAACAGGAACCCCTCTGGGAATTGCTCGCATCCAACCCCTCTGGTCCTATCCAAGAAGTACCAACAACCCTATAGGAAGTGCACTCAGCCTAACCCCTCTGGTTTGGTCATACTAAATTATAAGAATCTCTAGGGAAGATCGCTCAGTCAATTCCCCTTATAGTCTAGGGTAGTCATGGAATCTCTGAGGAAGATCACACGGTCTAACCCTCTTATAACCCCAAGGTCTAAAACTCTCTGAGGAAGCTCACTTGGTCAATCCTCCTATAGTCTCAGGTCTATCACAGACTCTTTGAGGAAGCTCGCTCGGTCAATTCCTCCTCTAGCCTGGAAAGGTTTTAATTAAATTCAAACAAAGTAAAGACTCTCTGAGGAATCTCACTCGGTCTAACCTCCTGTAGTCTATAATATCCAAGACTCTCTGAGGAAGCTCACTCGGTCTATCCCCGTATAGTCTATAATATCCAAGAATCTCTGGGAAGCTCACTCGGTCTATCCCTTATAGTCTATAGCACCAGGTTCTCACGGTCCCATTCCAGCCAGTGCATAATAATGCTATAAGGATAAAGTACACCTACAGAGCTACTTGACTAACCAGTCTACAGCATAACAAGCATGTCAAGAATATAATTCCATCCTACAGTCACAAGGCATGGAAAACAGGTATAACGGCCAAAGGATAACAAGACCCAAAGGTCGTAAACAGAACAAAGCATGGGAAAAGAATCCAAGCACAGCAATTATCCTCAAACATGATCAACTTACCTCTACACAAGCATACAATCAAGGCAGGAAAACAACAGGGGAAAAATGGTAAACACGCAATACCCCATTCACGGGTATTGGTGGAATTTGCACATAAAACTCAAGGACTTAGAAAGGTAAGGCACAAACCACCTACCTTAATGCTATTAGATCAATATACTTGAACCAAGAGGCTTGATTCTCCTTAGAACGTCATATATCTATGAAAATACACAAAATGTTCAACCCACAATATCTTGAGAAAGAGGAAAAACCATGGAATGAAACTCAAGAATAAGGAAGAGCTCACCACTGCGCTTCCAACGCAATTGACGATGGTCTATTTGGAAAACAGACGGAGGCTTAGGGGCTCGGAGGACGATTGTAGTCATACAGGAACTCTCAGTTAGAGAACCTGGAGAAGAAGGTGTTTTTGTCGATTAGGCGCGACCCCGGTCTGTTTAATGAAAAAAAAGTACATGGAGTGTACTTTTAGGGTACACGGCATGTACTAGGCCTTTCCGTACTCCGCTTTAAATGGCCTCCACATTACCCCTACACACCATGTGTGTGGCCTGAACATGGCCAGCACACGGCCTTGCGTGGCATCAAAGTACACGGCATGTACTTATAAAGTACACGACGTGTACTTTGAAAATTTCTAGATTTTCCTATTTTTCTCAAAAACAACCAGAAAAGGAAAAACATACCTGAAATGAAGCTCCGGGTTCTTACAGTTGTGACTCAAGTCCAACCCTTCCTAGTGTACAAGTCCACCCACTTTTCCAAAATCGTCTCGATACTCAAAGACCTCAAACTACTATGAGACAGGAGTTGTGACCCAACACAGTCGGAGTAAGATCATGCATAACAAGACCCAGAATTCATGTGATGCACTTTGAATTTCATTCATCCATGATCAACCTAATCCAAAAACATGCACAATTTCATGGCTTGAGCAGCAAAGACCCTTACATGCATGTGAACAGATTTCTTGATGTTTGTGACACATTTAAATATAATGGGGTGACTGATGATGTGTTGATCCTATGAATGTTTCCATTCTAATTTAAAGGTAAAGATAAAGAGTGGTTGTAAAGTCTTGACCTAGAAATAATTTTCACCTAGGAAGTGATGAGAAAAAAAATTCTTGATTAATATTATACAACAGAACAATCTTTGAAAAACAAGAAAGAGCTTAACTCCTTTTGTAAAAGTGAATAAAAATCATTAGGATAATATTGGGATAGACACAATTACATGTTAATTCATTTTCCTCATCACGAAATGAAGTTAGAAAACTAGTTTCAAGTTTTCTACTATGGACTTCAACCTGAGAGTAAGTTTGCAATCAACACAGTTATAGGAAATGTGTTCATGGAGATGGATCCTGAAGATCTGTACACATTAATACAAAAAATGGCAGAATACAGTTTCTAGTGGCCATAAGATTTTTAAAGAATAAAATAATGAGTGAATCAAGTTAATTAGAACACATTCATGGATTCAAAATTTAAATCTCACAATAAGAGGATTGAAAAGTTTTCATTGAGTCTGCCTAAGTCAGTTCCAGGCCATGTAGTTCAAGTTGAACACTACCCACACTATGGTGGTCCTCATGATTATCCCATGTGTCCATATAACACATCTAAGAATAATATTTCTAAAGATAACTTTTTTATATAAAACAAAGGAAATTATGGAAACAATTACAACACAAACTAGAAAATAAATAACTAGAATCATGGTTGGAAGGAAACAGTGGATACTCAGCCAATGAACCAGAACATGGGTCCACCTGGGTTCCCTACTCAAATCGCCTTCAGACTCACCATGAAATCACAAGATCAAGGATCTCAGTATAAATATTGACCACCATTTCATCAACAATGATACATGGAGAAAAATCACACAACGGACAACGCCCCTACTACAATGCAAGGTCAAAAAGATTTGGAAGAAAATATAGAAAAATTTATGATGTCTAATCAATCAAGGTTTGAATCATAAGAGATGGAAACCCAAAACTTACAAGAATCCATGTGAAACATTGAAAATAAATTCGGTCAGTTGGTCACATAAATTAAAAACCAACCACAGTGAAATCTTCCAAGTAACACAAGAGTTAACCCAAGAGAATTAGAAAAAGATATTACATTGTGAAGTGGCACACAGTTTCTAGAGTACCAAATTCCTGATTCTCAACCAATAGATGATACACCTACACCTTCCACTAAGAATGGTGAACCAAAAAACAAATAAATCCAACTTGATGCTAAATAGAAGGAAGACCAAAAAGAATTTCAAAAAATTGAAAAGGCAAGAAAATAAAATTAAAATTAGGCACTCAATGAAAGAGTGAAAGATCATACACCACCTCCATTATTTCTACAAAGACTGAAGCAAAGGAATTTGGATGCTCAATTTTGGAAATTTATGGAAATGTTTAAGAATATTCACATTAATATTCCTTTTATGGAAGACATTAAACAAATTCCCCACTATGATAAATTTCTCAAGGATATTCTATCAAAAAAACTAGATGATTTGGGAACAATCATAATGCATGAGTAATGTTCAACAGTCATACCAAAATTCGTACCTCCTAAAATAAGAGACCCTAGTAGTTTCACTATTCCTTACAATATTGGGGGAGTCAATTTGGTAGAGATTTATGTGACCATAGAGCTAGTGTAAACCTCATTCCATCTGGATTTTTTGAAGAACCAATAATCATATAATTAAAGCTAATGAGGTTCACCTTGAAAATGGTAGACTGATCAGTGAAGCATCCTCAAGGAATTCTAGAGGACGTACTCGTCAAGGTTGATAAATATTACTTCCCTACTGATTTTATTGAATGTCCCTCTCATTATTAGGAGACCATTCAAAGCCACATCAGAGCTCTAGTTGATGTCCAAGAGGGAAAATTAATTTTCAAAATTGGGGATTAAAACATAACATTTGATTTCTTGAAGGCTATGGAAAATCCCTCTATTGCTAACTGTCATTTCTTGGATACGATTGAAGAATGGTATGAGTTAGAAAGGGATGAACTGAATCTCAAAGATTTAAATAATGAAGATAAGGATTTAACTGAATCAATCAAGGAAGTGTAATTCATCAGAAACATAGTCGAGCCTTTGGATAGACAAGATTTCAACTCATTAACTCCATCACTTGAAAAGCCTCCAACACTTGAGCTTAAGCCTCTTCCACCAAATCTAAGATATATCTACTTGGGATATTTAAACACCTTGTTAGTCATCATAAATTATAATCTTTCAAGATAATAAGAAATAAAATTTCACTACGTACTATCATAAACGAAGCCAGTAATAGGATGGAACATTGTTGATTTAAAAGGTATAAGTCCTAATATTTTCACTCAAAAAATAAATATGGAAGATAATTAAAAACCTTTTAGGCAACCAAAAAGACTCTTAACACCTCTAATGAAATAAGTATTCAAGAATGAAGTCATTAAACTTCTTGATTTTATTTTAATATCTTCTATATTTGATAGTCAGTGGGTCATCCCATTGCAAGTGGTACCTAAAAAGGGTGGAACCACAGTAGTTGATAATGATAAAGGAGAATTTATAACCATAATAATAGTAATTATATGGAGAGTTTGCATTGACTATAAAAAAATTAATGATTCCACCAGAAAGGATCACTTTCCATTACCCTTTATTGATCAAATACTTGAATGGTTGGTAGGAATATATTACTATTGTTTTCTGGATGGATACTCAGTCTATAATTAAATCGTGGTTACACCATAATATCAAGAGAAAAGAACATTCACTTGTCCATATGGTACATTATCTTATCAGAGGAATCCTTTTGGAATATGAAATGCACCGGCCACATTTCAATGATGTATGGTGTAAATATTCCATGACATGATTGAATAGTTCTTGTAAATATTCATAGATGACTTCTTTGTATAGGGGGGTTCTTTTGATGACTTTATGGAACATTTGGATAAGGTTTTGGTGAGATGTGAAGAAAATAATACAGTGCTCAATTGGGAAAATTACACTTCATGGTGCAAAGTGTAATATTTTAGGTCATCAAATTTCAAAGAAATGAATTGAAGCTAACACATCTAAAGATCAGTATAATCTTAGAGCTACCCATGCCTACTTCAATTCATTCAATTTGAGGTTTTCTTTTGCATGTTAGTTTTTACCAATGTTTCATTAAGGATTTATCTATTATTGACCGCCTCCTTACCGCCCTATTGGGAAAAGATGACACATTCCACTTTGGGCCTAAATTTATGGAAGTATTTAAATTGTTAAGGAAACATTTGGTTGAAGCACCGATAATAATTTCACCAGATTAGGAGCATCCATTTGAGTTAATGTGTAATACCAGTGATTGGGCAGTTGGTTTTGCATTGGGACAAAGAAAGGAAAGGATATTTAGAAAAATCTATTATGTTATTCACGATTAGAATGTGGATCAACACAATTACACAATAACTGAAAAAGATATTCTAGTAGTTTTATTCACTTTTAATAAATTATGATCTCACCTATTGTTCTCTAAAGTCACGGTCTATACGGGTCACTCTGCCCTGCAGTATCTGATGACCAAGAAAGATGAAAATCTCATACTCATTTGATGGTTATTGTTACTTTAGTAATTTGATATTGAATTCAAGGACAAAAGGGAACTAATAATTTCATTGTTGATCATTTATCATGCCTAGACCATGAAACAAGTGAAATCAATGTGTAATTAATCAATGAAACATTTCCTGATGAAAAAATTTATGCCACTGAGACAATTACAACATGGTATGTCAATTTCATGAATTATTTAGCTTCAAGTGTGGTACACCCAGATTAATCAAATAAGAAAAGAAGAATATTGTTGAATGAAGCACACCAATACTAATGGGATGGTTCATTATTTATTAAGGACTTTACGGATAAAATAATCAGAATATTCATCCCAAAAGAAGTTTATAGTGTTTTGAACTTGTTCCATGATAGAGAAGCTAGAGGAAACCATGGAATTCATTTAACAATTAGAAATGTGTTACAATGTGGTTTTTACTAGCATACCATAAATCATGATATTCATGTGTTTTCCATGAATTGTAATAAATTACAAAGAACTATAGGTATAAGTTAGAAGCGTGAGATGCCACAACATTCAATCATGGGCATAAAAAAATTTGACATATGGGGAATAAAATTCATGGGTATTTTTCCTAAATATTTTGGAAAATCATACATCCTTGTTTGTGTGGACTGTATGTAAAATTGGTTGGAAGTTGAAACCTTTTCCTAAAATACTACTCGAGTTGTCATTAAAATTTTAAAGCAACACATTTTTACCCGATTCGGAATTCGAGGGATCATCATCAGTGACTGTGGTACCCACTTAAATAGTGAATTATTTCGTAATCTAATGACTCTCCATGGATGTCACCACTACATGAGAACCCCATACCATCCATAGACTAATGGTAGATATAAAGTTCCAAACAGAGAGATTAAGGGTATTTTAGAGAAAACTGTGAGTACATATCAGAAAGATTAGGCTTCCAAACTTGATGACATGCTTTGGGATTATAGGATTGCATAAAATATGCCTATAGGAATTTACATGTATATCTTGGTCTTCAGAAAAACCTAGAACCTCCCTATAGAAATAGAACACAAAGCTTATTGGGATGTGAAGAAGCTGAATTTTGATTTCAAAACTACGCAAGAGAATCATTTTCTAAAGATGAATGAATTAGAAAAGATGAGGAGAGAAGCGTATGAAAATTATTTGATCTATAAAGAGAAAACTTTATCTATTCATGATAAAAAGATCCAAAAAATAAATTTTCCAAGAGTAAAAAAAATTACTCTTAAACTTAAGACTTTGGATCATGGAAGGAAATCTCACATCAAAGTGGTTGAATCCTTAGACTGTTATAATTGTTTATCCCCATGGTGCTATTGAAATATATGATGGGAATATGACTCTATTTAAGGTTAATGTTAAAAATATCAAAATTTATCACACCTATGATACAATAGGAATAATTGAATAAGTTCACTTAAATTGGGAATATGATCATCTGGATGAAGACGTTAAACTTAGAGCTAATTGGGAGGAAACCTGAATTCTTTGACTTTCCTTGGTCTCTATTTTTTTTCTCTCTCTCTCTCTATCTCTCTCTTTGTGGGTGTAGTTAAAAACAAAAATGTCTAGCTCTTCTTCCTCTACTATGGCCATTGATGCACCTATTATATCACTATCTGACCTCATACGATGGGTGAATTAGTATCTAGTTAATGTAAAGTTCTAGATTGAGGATATTTCATTAGATATCCATGCTCAGCAGCCTTATCCACCATTAAGAGAATGGATTTTATTCCTTCTACACCATATTCATGCTTAGTATGCTCCTAAGGTGGTTAATCTCACCAAGCTTCCATGTGATCTTGATGACACGATAAGTAATTATTATAATAAGTTGAGGAATTATAAGATAATGGACCAAACCGATTGACCTATGTCTATCCATCTAGATGAATATGTAAAACTTAGCGTTTACTGGGAGGCAACCATGTTTTTTTCTTTTCCTTATTTTTCATTTATTTGTTCCGGTTAGTTTTAGGAAATAAACCTACTCCCAAAATTTTTGTACACTTTTTATTCTCTCATGTATCATCTTTCATTTGTATGATATTTAGTGATATATTTAAGATATGATTTGGTTATGTTCTATCTATGTGTAGATTTTACAGGTACATCATTTCTATAGCTTCATCGGATACATGAGTCCTTTCTGTGTTTATTTGATCTTACTCAGGGAATTGTTTTATTTTATTTCACATTTTATGCTTTCAAAAACACCATGTAAAACAACTAACTAAAAAACACACACAAAAATAAAAAAAAAATCCTATCATTTATTTAACTCACATGAAAGCTGTTGTATTTTTTCATAATATGGTCAAAGGCATACCACTTGTCTCCCTGGGTATTTCAATCACATGATTCCTATTTTACATGCTTTGATTCTTGATACCTGAATTTAAAATATTATTGATATTAGTCCGTGCTTTGAAAATGTTTTCCAAAAACTCATCTACTTTTTAGACAACTATTTGAACTTATGCTCATCTAAGTTCTCCAACATTTTATTGCCATACCTATGAGGATTTTGGCCCATTTTTTCATCATCTCTTGTTTCTATTTTTCTTGAGTGAATCTTAACCATGTCATGTATTATAGAACTTTCCATATTTTTCTATCAAAGTGATATAAATTTTAAAAGTTTCACTAAAATGATGGAGGAATTTGTTTGATATTAATCCCCTTTGACCCACTAATCCAACCTTGAATTTTCTCCATCGTGAAGCCCTTAGAATCCATGAAGAATACTTTTTAGGATAATCCCACAGCCAATACACTTCACTACCTATTTCTTAAATATTTTAATGATGATTTTCAATCTTGGTGTGAGGGGGGAAGATTTATTCATGGATAGGGTTATTTGAGGGATAGTGAGGAATTTTATGCACATGGATTGGCATTATACCATCATGATTATATTTGTTATATTTCACAATATCCACATTCATTACATGTATCTTGATATGGGAATGTAGATTCTTTTTTTTTCAACAACAAGTACTTTTGTGGTCTTTACATGGTAACCCTCGCCTTTAGGTATTATTATAAAAGTATTGATCCATTACCCTAGGAACTAGAGAATTTTCTATATGACTTACTTTCACTGAGATGTTATAGTATACACGCTGCTTGGGTACCACCCTTGGGGTTTTGTCTAACATTTTTCATGGGGTTTTGGAATTGATACTCACCAGTTTTTTCTACACATCTTATTTGAATGATTTGTGTCCTAAACAAAAGAGAAAAACATTGTATTATCATATTCTTGGAGATAATAAAAGTTTTAAGTGTGAGGGAGTTAGATTTTTAGGGTGACATTTGGATTGAAATTTATCATACATTTATTTCAAGATTCAACCCTCCTTTATACCAAAAACTGTCACAATTTTTTTATTTAACCCACCATCATGTATCCTTAGAGACAATTAAAACTAATATGAATCCCTAAATATTGTTACATTATTTTTATCTACACTAGTGGAGATGTGAAATTCATGGTATTCCTATGGTAAGCATGCATGTGTATGAGAATTGAGCATGGCTTTGATTAGATTTTTTAAGCAATGAGAGTTATGGAGAGGTAGGTCACATGATACATGAGTGCACGTACTTGTTTTGGAAAGAATATTAGTGGAATGAAATAGTTTTTGAAATTTTTAATTTTAAATTAAGCATGATATTTTGTGGGTAAAAGAGATTGAAATTTTTTAAACTTATAATTTTGATGTTTTGATTTGTCTATGGGTCCACTTGTGTATTCTTTCTAATTGTTTTTCCTAGGAGTGAAAAATATTAAGTGTGAGGGATTTTATGTACTTAGATTTTTCTAATATTTTTATAATTTTCTAAATTAGTTTTGATTAATTATTTTAACCTTTTTTTTATTTTTTTAGTTTATTTTTTGTAGTTTTGCAGTATTTTAGATATTTTGATATTTTTAGTAATTTACATACTTATATTACTAATTTAGTTTTTTTATTAGTTATATGAATTTTGTATATGATATTTAACATTATTTTATTATTTTTATTAGTTTCACTAACATTATTTTATTATTATTTTATTAATATTTATTGGTATTTATTTTAATTTATTATATTAGTATTTTTATTTTATTATATTCAATAGTTTTTAGTATTGATAAAATATTATCATTTTTATTATTTTTATTATTTTTATCACTAGTATTATTATTTTCATATTTTTGTTACATGTGCATAAATATATATTTATATATATGTATTACCTATAATAAAATTTTCTTTTAATTATTTTTATTTATAGTTAATTAGTATTTTATTTATTTAATTCTATTTTTTATTATAATTATTATTATTATTGTTTTTTATTATTATTTTTATTTCAATTTTAGATAAGTATATTATTTTAATTTTTAATTTTGAAATTGATTTTTTATTTTTTTTATTTTTAGTTTTTATGTTGTTTTTTTTTGTTCCCCTACCCTCCCCCTTGACCTGCCACCTCCCATTTTTCTAAACCTACTCGCTCCCCTCACCTCACCCCCACTCTCTCCACCCTTCCACCCCCTACCTAGTCGCTTACCCCCCCAGACCTCACTCACCTCACCCTGCCACTCCTTGCCTCCCCCTACCCAGTCGCCTACCCCTACACCTGCTCTCCCCACCTCCATGCTAGCCTCACTCACCCAGTCGCCGCCCTCCCCACATTCTGTAGTCGCCCCTACTGCCTCTCCCTACCATCCCCCTCTAACCCCCCCCCCCCCCTTCCAGTATCAGCAGTAGCACAGCCCAACTACGACCCCAACACCACCATGTTGCATGATCAGGATGACCTCCTGCGACCAATGTAAGATGCACTTAGTAGAGACCTTCATAGCGTAGTTACTCCTCCCTCAATGTGCACCTAGCCAAGCTCAACCAACAATCAATTTTGGTTGGGCATGAAATTTTGAATGGTTCACTGTTTGGGCACAACGTCAATAGGTGTGTTGGATCGCTTTCATTCGAAGATTGATTAGCGTCGTGTTTCATCACGCGATGGGTGTGCAGACTAATCTGATTATTTTTTCAATAAGGCGGTTTTATTTTACATGAGTTATCGTCTTATTATCTCGTTTATTTTTTTTATCATGATGTTGGGGTAATTTTTTGTGGCAGGATGTTTGAATGAATAATTTAAATTGATGTGCATGTCAATTTGATATTTTATTTTGTGATTAATTGCTGGTTGAATTTATTTTAACTAGATATTTATCTGTTTAATTTATATTTTCACTAAAAATAATTTTAAAAATTAAAACATTCCATTTTAATTCATAGTTGATTCACTGATACTGAGAAAGTTAATTGTTTTGACCGAATATAGTTTAAATAGGTGGCACAGCTTTGTGAGAAACAGGTTGTGTCATTTATTCATTTGGTTCAGTTCTTGAACATGTCTACTAATTTATTTATAACACCAAATAAATTAAGAGATATAAAATGAGCGTCTAAAATGATTATATTTTTGAAATTGGCGATAATGAGGTGGAATAAATATTTAATCACATAAAAAATGTTATGCATGGTTGTATAGTAGTTTAAGTACGACGTCAGCATCTCAGACACAATTTGATGATTCATACTTTATAATAATTTATTTAATTGAAATTTACTTTATTTCTTTCGCTTTCAAAATTTTTATTTTTATTAAAATTATTTAAAAAAATAAGAATTCCCCCATTTGACTGTATGTCTGAACATTTCCCAATGAGATAATTTTAGTGAACTAGAGTCCATGCCCTCTGTGGTTCGACCCTTCTCACCACTTTTATAGTATCCAGTTGGTTATAATATTTTTCAAATTGGATGCGATGCAATGCACTTAACAAAAGATAATTTAACTCATTCTCTAAATGTTCTGATGTACTAGAATCTGACTGAACAACAACTTTATTCTTCCTATAATATTTTACAACTTTCTGAACTAATTGTACTTTAGAAGGTACAATAGATGTTATAATAAAAACAGCACTACCGTTTTTCTTTTTTGATTTATCAGCATCTCTTTTAAGTTTACTCTCATAATACATGAGAGTACCAATCAAATTACCAAGAGTAAGATCAGTTAAGTTCTATTTATCATTCACAACTGTTATTTTTTATTCTCACTCATTGGGCATTATATCAATAATATTTTCAACCATAATTCCATCATCAAGACCTTTTTCTCCAAGATATTTTAAACTATTTATAATAATCATAAATATTTGGTGAATCTTAAAAACTAAATATCTAGGTATAAAATTAAAGTCTTGGTACTCATCTATAATTATATCTCCTCATGTTTCCATAAATTTGGATGTACCAAAATGTGTTACTTCCAATTTACTCCAAATACTATTTTTAGCTTCACAAAATGATATCTGAATATAGATATTCCTTATCATAGAATATAATAAATTATTTTTTACTTTGTAATTCAACTGATATTACAAATTCTCAGCATTAGTAAAAGAAAAAACTTACTTATCAGGAATCTAGTATTTTCTGGTAAGCATCAAGAAGTTATCAACTCCAGTGTTGATCACAAAAGTTTTCATTCTATCTCTCCAATATTTATAGTTATTCCCAAAAAATATAGGTGGTAAAATAGGGTTCATATTTTCAAGATATCCAACATTCATACCTTCCATATTAAAACAATATAAACTCTTTTCTACAAATACATGTTAGGGTAACAAAGTTTATAAAAAGAAAGTGTATATAAAAAGTTAAACAACTTGTAATAAGTAAAGAAAGTAAAAAAACTCAGAAAGTATATAAGTAGTAGAAACCTACTATAATACCAATTTTAGGATCATGAGAGTATCTTAGATGGATAAACTCACAAGAGTGGGTTGAATTTTAGTTTAAAAGTTTTAAACTAAACAAAACACAATACCTCTTAAAGTAAATTTATCTGACTCAAACTTAGTCTGATTATCATAGTGAAGATCGGAATCACAATGGATATGATTAATATAAAATTATGGTTTTATCATTTTCAGAGTTATACTGATAAAAAAATAGTATAGAAATTTAAATATAGTGACTACCTTTCTATTACATACACAACAGAATAGAAACTTGTAAAAATGACCAATATAAGAGCTAGTAATAGTAATAATGACTTAAAAGTTGTATTTAAATATTTAAATCTTTTAACATTAAGAGTAAGGTAGTCAATAACCTTGACTAAAGGTATCCATAGTTTTATTCTTAATATAAAGTTTGTCATTTATTACCAGGAAATCCCTCAATATGATGATCAGTATAAGCTCTATCTTCCTATACCCGGAAGCCCTCAATATGATGATCGGCATCTTTCTTCCAAGCCCCAAAATTCCTAGATCTGATGGATCATATTCACCATCTTCATATCCTCAGAATCCCTCAAACATAACAATGATATAACACTTTATTAAAAAAGAAAAAGTTCTAAAGAAAACAACCTGAAAAGGATTCCTTAGAACTACAACTCTCTAAAGTATTACAATGACTGGGAATAATAATTTCATGCATATAAAATTTTAGAAGACTTGATTTTAAAATGTGATCAGATCCAAACTCTTCAAATGACCTACTATTTATAGGCAAAGCTCCAACGGTCATATTTCTGAGTTTTTTGTAATGGACTTGGACAAATGTCTCTTTGACATCTCATAATTCTCTGTCATAACTGAATTTATATCATCATTTTTATTAAAAACCATTACAATGATAAATTTATTCCTTACAATAGAAATAAGTCTTCTATATTTCGATTATAAACATAGGATGTTCCAAATAACTTCCTTATCATTTTTTAAAATGATAATCCTTATGAGGATCAGTCTGATTGTTTCGGTACCAAAAGCAGTTAGATGGTTATAAATTTTGTCAACACAATAGACAATATAAAAGTCAATCTCCTGTTCTAATTAAGGATAAGTATGAATAATCAGATGCATTCTCAATCCGATGATCTTAATTAAAAATAGTAGGTTTATATTCGTAATACATTAGAACTTTTTCAATGTATGGTAAAAGATAACATTTTCTAAAAAACATACTAAAATTCTTGGGACATAAAAAGTTAGTAAACAAGGTTTCAAGAAAGTGTTTTTTATTTAAAAAACTAAAGGAATGGAAAAGTAAGAAGTAATACTTCTGACTCAAAAATAACGAATACCCTCAAAAATTACATTATCTGATATTTAATAGCTATGTGAAATGGTTATATTTTCTCATTTAAATAATCATGCATCATTTCTTATCATTTCATCCTCAAAATTCCTTCTATAATTATAATTATTTATCTTTTTTCTATAATCATTTTTAGTGTAATCATTTTCATGCGAGATCAAGATGATGTGTTATTTAATCTTACTATTTTTTAACTTATTAATTTTTTCCCATTGAAATTATACTAATCCTAGAGAATGTATTCTTTCATTGGTAGATATTATTATATAATTATAATCATTAATTTTTTATTATACTAAAATTATTATTCAATTTTATATAATTTATAAAGACAAAAAATATTTTTATGAAAATATAATATATGTTAAACCTACCCCCTCCCTTAAAGAAATTATATCCTTGAAATTTTAAATTCCTTAAATAAACCTAAAAAATATCATTGCTTCCTACTTTACAAGCTTATAAATTATTAAAAAAATATTTATCAAGCTTTGGTGTATCATAATTATTTATTCATATATTTAATAATTATAACGCCCCAACCCCAGTTTCCTAGAGTCAGTGCATTAATTTATTAAATTGGCATGATTAAAATGAATCAAATCCAAAATGAATGAAAAGTTTAGTAGTTTTGGAAAACTAGAAACATACATAATTTCAACATTACAACTTGAAAGGAAAAACAATATAGAACTCCTTTTAAAACATCCATAACTCCTAGGTTATCCCAGTATGTCATTCATAATATACTTCTTCACAACCTGGGGAAAAATAAAACATGTGAAAGGGGTGAGCTCAGATGCTCAGTAAGGGTAAACAATGCAACATAAGATCTCATAAACAAAAACAGTAGGCATGGTGAATAACTAA
The DNA here is from genome assembly GCA_963277665.1 of Viscum album. Classification (NCBI taxonomy): domain Eukaryota; kingdom Viridiplantae; phylum Streptophyta; class Magnoliopsida; order Santalales; family Viscaceae; genus Viscum; species Viscum album. The sequence continues at coordinate 35,698,294 of OY728127.1, read as the reverse complement.
AAACACATGCCTTTAAAAATAAACTTGAACACGTTATGGTGGGAATAGAAGGTGAATAAATAATTCCATAATAAAGAACTATCATGGATATTCTACTTATCAAATAACCACATGAAATTTCAATTACTAGTTTCATAATGAGGGAATACATAATGCGGGATATCATAACCATACCATCAAGGCCTCATTCCGTGACTATAAATAACCATTTTGTCAAGGCCTCGTGCCAAGACTGTAGTCTGTCTCATGAGACCTACTAATGCATCGAGGGGCTATCGTTGGCCCCACCCATCACTTAATAAGTCTATTTCATTTCTTGTATGAATTTAATGAACATAATCAACATATAAATTCATATTCAAACTAACATATGAAATTTAAATACTTCCCCAATCATTAAACATAAACACTAACCATTCAGAGTAATGCGGTGAATGGTATCAAGATATCACATCCATAATAAAACTAATTAGAAAACATTCAATAAAATATTTTAGATTATAACATAAGAGATAAAAATCAATTAATTTCAATATTCAACAAGGATGTGGACATATATAAGATACTTTTTAATGATACCATTGAAATTTTCTTGAAGAAATAATCCTTGAACATTCCAAAGTGTCCCATACAACCTTATAATATTCAAATTATAATCCATTAGAATATAATGATAATAAGGATAATCTTTATATGATATACCAAAGGTCATTACATACACCACATGTAAGGAATAAGTTCTAAACAAGGCGTATATCTCATAAAAGTTAAAGTGATACGAGAAAATTGTTTTTTTACTTTAGAAAGAAGAATTCCTTTGTATTTGTCATGAAATTAGATTTGTGAAAATTTATATCCCAGAAAATAATAAGGAAGAACATTTAAATTATATCTGAGGCATAAATGTTGTCCCACTAAATTTAAATCATGTAAAAATATTTTTTAAAGAAACTTTAGAAATAAAACATTTTAGTGAAATTTTAGGAAAATATTAAAGAGATTTTAAAAAAGAAAGGCATGTTTTATTACATGAAAATATAAATGAAAAAATATGTTTTATCATGATAAAATGTGTTATTTTAAAAAAAAAATATAGGCTTAAAATAGATTACATAGTGCACTTTAAAATAGGTAAGAATTTAAGAAGTTCCCTTGAAATGGGGTTGTTTATCGGGAATAATTTTTTGAAATATCCATTTAAAACATATAAATATCCATAAAATAAAGAAGTATTATGATTGGTAAACATATATATAACATTAAAACATAATTTATGAGTAGTTTATAAGAATAAATAATAATTTTATTGAGTTAAGTAGAGAATAAGATTAACTTGAAATAAAATAGAGGTTCGGGTAGAAATATCTTACCACTTTGTAATCAATCGAATCATATGCCCCAAAACTAATAATAATAAAATGATACATTTAATACCATGAAATTAAATATATTTATGATATGATACATCAATGGTCTATATACATACAACATACATGAGTAATAGTAGTGAATAAGAAATGTCTCAAAAAAATGGAAGTGAGATGAGGAAACCCTTACCTTAAGTCTGATGGTGTTGATCACTTGATCTTAGTGTACTGGATAACCAAATTAAATTAATTAATTAATATTTCAAGAACCTATTATTTATTTAATATATTTATTATATCCTTATTAAGTTCATTCATGGCCTTCTTGATGGGTTTAAGAGGTTCAATTTTATTGTTTGGGAGTGTTTTCTTCCTTGGTATTCATGATCGGTTTACTTATATACATGTAAGGATAAACACGTAAGATGAGAATGGATATCTATAATGGAATTTGTATTTTATTTGTTAACATCTATAATATTTAATTTTTATATAATTCATCTGGTTATTGGGAGTGAATATGAATCATTATACAAAACTTTAATGATAATTGTTCGGGTTAATTGGTGGTTTTTTATCATAGCGAACTCATTTTGATTTATAAATTAATATCATGTGTGAAAAAAGATTATAGAAACTTACATAAGTTATGATACATACATTATAGTATGTTTCAACCATAAAAATTGTTTCATGACCAAAATTTAATACGGTAATAGAAATTGAAAACTCGTCATCCTTGAATGTGATAAATTAACACATCTCGGATGGTGTTTTCATTTTTAGTATAAAAGAAGGGGAAAGGAGAAATGATGATGAATTATTACATTATCACAAAAAAAATTTAGTACATGTAAGATACTTTGGTTATAATAACATTTATATTAATGGAGGTGAGGAAAGAAAAATAAAATAAAGGAACTCAAAATAAAACAAAAGTTGAGAAATCCCTTATGAAAATTTGGTAGCCTAACAGCATCACTTAAAAATTCATAAAATATTTTGATGAGAGAAAAATGGGTCTCTAATAATTATTAAATAATATTTATAGTAAGGGGGATATGGAATGACATATCCCAACATGATCCAATTGAAATTAAGATAGAATAACATAAAAAGAATGCTTGAAAAAGAGAAGGGTGATAGGTTCCCTTACCTTGTAGAGTAACTCCTTAAACTTGAAGGTTGGGACCTTGGGGGCTTGAGGAAACCTTGGTAGGAATACTAGGGAGGTAAAAATACCATATATTTGATTATAAATAATTTTTAATTAAATACAATGAATTAATGAGTGGGTATTTATAGTAAAAGAGAGGGAATTTTTTATTAATTTCCAAGGACACCTCATTGGTGGAATTTTCAAAACCATGGGCTTACCCATGGTATTTGACCATGGTATTGGACACTTGGGACATTTGATATCATATTTTATTTCTCAAGAGTCTACCAGAAATATTAAATCATGATTACATCATTAATGATATCATTAAACATATCAAAAACTCAAAACTGAATTTTTACTATTCACAAAAAACTAAAGTATTTTTTAAAATTCTCATAAATTCAGCGTAACCTAATATCAATGTTATGAATTCAGAAATTAAATTTATTTTATCATAATAATTCTATAAATATGAAAATTTTAACTTTTATCTATGAAAATACTTATTTATTAAAAAATAATAGCGGACATAAAATGCATAGTAAAATTTTCGACACTTAAAAAAATAAAATTATTTTATCATTTGTAATTAAAGAAGAGTATTTTGATAAGAATATTTCATTATTATAAACATTAATAAAACTTAGTTTGATATAATGATTTAAATCCCTCTAAAATGTACAATTTTTACGTGAAAAATCAATTTATCAAATTCATCATATTTTTAAGAAAAACTAAACTCAAAACGGAAATGATGGAACAAAAAATTTATTTATACTTTATTAGGAGAGGTTACTAATCCATTGGTAATATTACTATTCACAAGAGTAAGTTAATGTAACACCCCAAGCTTCCACGGTACGTTTCCCTTTGAATAATGCAATGGCGTGTGTTGTACGCAACATCGAGTTCTAACACACACCACAACCGATAAAACTAGCCGTTATGAATAGTAATACCTACTTTTTGAATTTTTATACATTTTATCTTTAAAAATGAACTTTATTTTTGGATTCTTAATATCGAAATTAGATTAGGGTGAAATTTTGGTACTTTTCGGATAACTTTCATATTTTGATGAATAGTGAAAATTACTAAATTTTAATTAAAAACAACTTTTTTAAACAAAATAATTAATAATGATAAATTATGAATTTGAGTGGTTTTAAAGTATATTTAGAATATATTTTTACCATTTAATACAATTTTTGTCATTGGACATAATTTCACAATTAAACCGAACATAAACAAGTATCAATCTTTTGATAGTTATTATATCTTAAAAACACGCTTTTTGTTTTGACAGCGGGAATTAATTTTAAATTAATTTCTTCCACTTCTGTGTTTTGAATTTGGAAAAATGGATTCCATATTTGGAATCAGGATTTCCAAATTGTGTAAATAGGTAACTTTTATTTTTAGACATTTTGAATAATTACTTCGGTAAATATTTTATTTACCATGGTTAATGGGTAAATCTGGTAAATAAGGGTTAAAAAATAATATTATAATAATACTAAATTACCCTAAAACGTGTCCTAACCTTATTGGTGGATACATGTCCGACCATGGTCATCTTTGGGTCGATTTTCGGACCCCATGGAGCCACTTGTAGGTGATAGGGACACTTTATTTTAATTAAGTTAAAACAAATACAAAAATGACATAAGCATATATCTTTTAGAAAAACAATTTTTAAAAAGGGTTATAGATGTTGGATTTTAGACTATAAATATTAATTAAAAAGATAAAAATATTTCCTACATAATGGTATTTTATTTATAATTTTTAGACATTAAATAATTTAATTTATTTATGACCTAATGATGATGTGGTAATTACCATAATAGTGAAAATTTAAAATAATTGATATTATAAATACCCAAATAAATATAATTTGAGACTTTTTATGAATTAAAATAATTTTATAGGTTAATATGACATGTTAGAAATTATTTAATTAACTTTTTTCGAAGTAATAATTCTGTTATGATTTTCACAAAAATCAATTTTCCAAATAGTGTCAAAATTGACATAAAAGAGTTTTTAAAACAAATATTATATTATTAATTGATATTAAATTCCTAAAAATATATGGTTCGTCCAAGAGACTTATATCATGATATGTGTATCATTAATGGGCCACTTGGGGGTCTCTTGAATGTATATAGTAAGTTTATTAACCATATAATATAAAAATACAAAGAGACATTGTAAAAGTGAAACTAATTAACTAAGAGTTAATACTTAAATATAAGGTTAATATAGTAACACAAACGTGTCTAAATCCTATTGTATGAGTGGTTTTCTACCTATCCCCACCTTAAACTTTAAATAATCCACTTTGGAGCCATTATAAACCGAATATTAATTTATTATAAAATAATATTTCTAGCTTTTCCAAAGGTGCCCCTCACCCCTCTTGTAAAAGGGAACTCCCCCTTCTCATTAATTCACACATTAAAAGCCTTTTGGTTCGGCCAAACCCTGACCAAATACTCTCTCAACTTCCCTCACTTCATCCTAGAGGCCTTCCTTTAGTCAGAAAGTTAACCTAAGGATCCCTTTTTATCAAATCAAAAGGAAGAACCCGAAGAAGAGGTAATGATTTCACCACCCTTTTTCAAGTTCCTTTCTTCTTCCACTTCTTCTTTATTTGTAAATTACCATTATAAAATAATAACTCCAGTATATTATATATACTATGATGTTATTATAAAAATGGTACAACCATATTTTAGTATCCTATCCATCCTTTGAATGACATGTCACCATACGTGCGTATGTACGGCTTACCGTCTCCACGTCGTGGTGTAATTGTTATTCAAAACATTATTATTTGGATGGGTATAATAATGATGTGTAATTCATGTAAATAATAAATATAACATGATAATTATTCTGTATATATGATATACCATCCAATTAAATATTATTTTAATATCAAAAGAATTATATTGTCGCTCGTGCGTACGTACGGACTACCGTCTCCACGAACGCGGTGAGATTCATTCTCCATCGTATCCATTCAAGACTAATTATCATTTAATGATTAAAAATAATGTTTAAATATTTGAAATAATTCTGGATATGAATAATATACATCCCATTAGTAAGAAATATGGCTCAAATAACAAAGAATATAAAGGAAAATGAACCCGTTAACACCCGAAACGACGATAATTCTAAGGTATTATTAACAAATCAATGTTAAAAGATCATATATGATATCATATTAATGCATATGATTCTTGTATAATTCAATAAAAATTATTTCACCATTATACAGGAGGTTAACCTACCCTCGACCAAGGAAAAAGTACAAAGTAAGGGGTTTCTTATCTCACTTTTAATTCCGTGAGAATTCCATTGTTCGCCACTTATTTATTACATGTGGTGTGTGTACTACCCATGTTTGTATTAATTGTTTAATATACTTTAATTCATGTATATTTACATAATCATTGTACGATCCTTCTTTTATGGGTGTATGTTTGGTATGTTACCAAATCAATAAGGGAATTTGAAATTTCAATTTCCACTCATTCGGATTTACGCATACTTCATTGATTATTTTACTCCAAGATTATGTGTAGAATCACTATTCATTTGATTATGTCATAAATTCCACTCCCCTTTATGTGGATATACTTTTGATACACATAATCACTCCATTGATAAATTATCAGGTCATCGGTATGAACTTGATAAGAGTAATTTTTACTCAATCTCGATTTGTTGAGTTAAACATCCAATTCATTTGTGTTGTTTTTACAAGAATATGTCTGAATGTCATATGATTGATTTAAACTAAATATCCAATAATATTGAGTGTATTTATATTTTTCACACATAATTATGTCGTTCATTTATCCTTAACGTAAGTATATGGTCTTTATAAGATAATTCATCTCAATTTACATTCCATTGAGACTTCTTTGTTGTTATACACCAAATCACTTTTATATGGTCTATATAATGTACTTTGACATACTATATCATGAATCCCTTTATTCTCATGATATTATAAAGTTTTTATTACCTCAATTATTTTTATTCAAGTGTCTTTCTTTTGGTTAGAAACTCTAACTAAAATACATTTTTAAGTGTTTTAAAGATTTATTATTATAAATATTTCTCATTAATGTCCATGTTTTAAAAATGGTTTTAAGAATTTATTTATATGGAAATTAAAGTTTTAAAATTAAAATTACTTTTAAAAGTTTCAAATTGGTATGGGACACTTTGATTCAAAAATCTATTTTTAAATAGCTTCTTGAAAAATAGTGTGACTTTTAAATGATTTCAATAAAAAGGGAGATATTTCACTCAAATTGTTTTGATGATTATTTTCATCTATGTAAATATACTTCATCATTATCGATTGAGGTTAATATGATACAAAACAATCTTCCATATTGTATCGAATGAGTTATGTTTGACTGTGGATGTGTTATTTTTATACCATTCATGGTTTGTGGATAAAGTATTGACATTTTGTATGCTAGTTTTAATACGAATGTTTATGTTATGTTTAAACCTTTTCATATAGGAATGCATTGGACTTAATATGTGATGGGTGGATCCCGCTATAGCTCCTCGATGCATCGGTAGGTCTCATGAGACAAACTAGTGTCTTGGCACAAGGCCTTGACAAAATCTTATTTGTAGTCTTGGCACGAGGCCTTGGCTACGTGGTTATGATAGTCTGGAATTATGCATTCCGTCATTATGAAAGTGGTTATTAATATTTTCATATGATTATTCGACTAGTAGAATATCCATGTGAATAAGTAAATGGCATTATTTCATTTTATCTTTGCCATATTATGCTGAAGTTCAAGTTTAAAAGGCTTTTTGTTTTAGTTATAAATTACTTTAAGTGTTTATGCTTATCTATGAAAGCTTCTACTATATTGTTATCCTTACTGAGCATCTGAGCTCACCCCTTTCAATGTTTTATTTCTCCCAAGATGTGAAGAAGTAATTTATGAATGACCTACAGGGATAATATGAGGGGATATGAAGACAAGATGTTGTTGTCGTTTTTTTTACCTTGTGATGTAATGTAAGACTTATGAATATATCTAGTGTTTCCAAGACTACTAAACTAATCGGTCTTTCGAGACTTGATCCTTTGTGATCATGAAAATGTTATGTAATAATGCACCGACTCTGGGTAACTGGGTTCGGGGCGTTACAGTTGGTATCATAGGAAGTTTAGTACAAACCTTGGAAGCTAGATTTAGATAAACTCTGATTATAACACATAGAACTAAGATGAACTTTGAGGATTAGTATAGATGAACTTCCTAGAATTTTGGTGTTGTAGATATTTTGTTAGTTTTCCGAGCAATACATCCATGTCTGGATACAAGCAGGTAGAGGCGGCTCTGGCACAGATGTACCTAGGGGTAAACCCAAAAACACCGCTTTGAGCTAGACTCGAATGGAAACTGGTGCACGACAACGGGCCTTGCTGCACTCTTGGTTACGACACTCCCAGGGGATATTCTTAGGATCATTTACATTTTATTTAAAAACCGATTTGAAGTATTATATATATAAGATGAGAGTAAATGAGATTGGTTAATCCTAATGTGTTTCAAATTGAGAATATGGTGACATGTTAATCTCTAAATGATTTTTTGACTACTGTTACTCACACAATGCTTTCTGGTTTTAGTCAATGGATGGATTCCAAGGAATTCATAGTGACTTTGAGAATGATGTACAAGGTGGGAATGGTGCTGGAAATGAGAAACAAAATGGAATGTTGATAGGTGTAAAAGATATCGTCTTTATGCCAAATCAATTTTCCAAAAATATGATCAACAATATATATATTAACCAATTTCCAGACTCAACAAAGAAGAGAAAGGTGATGAATGATAAGATCTCCAGCAGTAGAGATCATAGAGAAAGGAATCCTCAATTTCCATCATGCAGGAAATGTGGAAGGAGACACCCAGGAAAGTGTCTCAATGGGAAAAAGAAATGCTTTACGTGCGGGAAGGAAGGACATAAAGTGAATAATTGCCAAATAAAAATGAAGAGTGCTATGGAAGAAGATAAAAATGGTCCCAAGAGTCCATTTACAGTCATTTGCTGTAAATTTAGGGGACCTGGCCATTACCTGAGTGAATGCCCTATTCTATAGTATATTTTCTTGGTCAAAGAAGAAGCCATGTGGAAATAAATAGTTGGAGAAATGTTTAAAAGGTATTAGTGCTCCCTGTTGATGGGTTTACTTTGGAATAATTTTATCTTGTATTTTTAACCCAGTATTTTTTCATGTGAGAATGATATTTGAGGAAGAATTATCTTTTCTCTTGTGGATATAGTTATAAATAACCATTAGGTTTTATATGATCGTTGGGTTTGAGGCAATTATAAGTTATTATAATTTGGGATGAAAATGCAAGGTATGAGATAAGATTTGGGGTTAAATTATGTTATGGTTATTTTGAGGAATTTATATCATTTTGGTAATGTTATAAAATATAGTTTTTGAAAAAGGACAACACACAGACCATGTGACAACCCGTCGCATCGGGCAAAGCTGTGGGAATCGAACCCAAAACCAAAGTGCGATTGGGATTTATCGCCTACCACTGGACTACGTGAAGTCCCTGGTTAGTGTGACTATTATTTTTAGTTAAATGATTTTATTGATCAATAATAATTTTATTTGGGATCTTATGTCTTATCAAATGAATACCCTTAGTATAGGAAAATGATTTGGTGATTAAGTGATAAATGTTATTTTGGAAGTTGTTCGCTTTGTTGTGAACACTATATGCCCAAGGAAAATATAATAGTATGGGATTTCATTTGAGGAGTAATGGTGGATTTTTATCTATGTTTTTATTGTGGATTTATAGTGATTTGGGTTATTTATGGAAATGATTAGGTTTATTACTTTTAAGTATGTGACTTTAAGAGTAATTAATGTCATTTAGAGATACAATTTAACGTGTAAGACTACATTCTTATAAGTTTTGGGTTTCAATATTAGTTTGGATTATATTGAAGGATTTTAAGTACAATTGATTATTGAATGGTATTTATTTAACTTTGGGGTATTGATGGTTTAATTTTAGAAATTAAGATTAGTTTTTTTTTCTATAATGGAATATCCATTTGGGGGATCATCAGATATTATAATAACCATTTTGGTTTTGATTAATCTCTAAAGACAAGGTAAATATATAGTTTATCCTACATGGATCATGTATTTCTATAGAAGTTTATTCTAGCTCTTCCATTATGACCAAGTCTTCTTGAATACTCATTGTTCAAAAAAATGAGTTAGTGGTAAAAAATTATTAAAGAATGAAACTCTACTTAAAAATTAAGTATATCTCTTTATTTTCTTAGTCAATATCATAAATGAATTCCTTGTCCTTATGTAATGTAACTTAAAACAAAAAAATGTTGTCCGTTTACTTTTCCTACTGGGAGACTAATGACCGTTTGTCCCAATACAAGTTTGTGATTTTCTTATTGTTAAATTTCTCCTGATCATGTTTTCTATCCCTCTCCATCAGAACTTAACACTTAGTTTATCATCCATATCCATGTTTTCCTACATGGAATCCTAGTATGGGTTATCTTGGGTGACCTTTATACCTCTCTTTCTATCTAATAAAGTGATAGTTTTATTGACTCTTTTTCCGATGTGGGACTTTCCATTATATTCTCAAGCCCAATGTAAAAAAAATTGTGAGGATGCAAGTTATTGAAGGAGGGGATAATGTAACGCCCCAAGCTTCCACGGTACATTTCCCTTTGAATAATGCAATGGCGTGTGTTGTACGCAACATCGAGTTCTAACACACACCGTAACCGATCAAACTAGCTGTTATGAATAGTAATACCTACTTTTAAAATTTTTATACAATTTATCTTTAAAAATGAACTTTATTTTTGGATTTGTAATATCGAAATTATCTTAGGGTGAAATTTTGGTACTTTTCGGATAACTTTCATATTTTGATGAATAGTGAAAATTACTAAATTTTAATTAAAAACAACTTTTTTAATCAAAATAATTAATAATGATAAATTATGAATTTGAGTGGTTTTAAAAGATATTTAGAATATATTTTTACCATTTAATACAATGTTGGTCATTGGACATAATTTCACAATTAAACCGAACATAAACAAGTATCAATCTTTTGATAGTTATTATATCTTAAAACACGCTTTTTGTTTTGACAGCGGGAATTAATTTTAAATTAATTTCTGCCACTTCTGTGTTTTGAATTTGGAAAAATGGATTCCATATTTGGAATCATGATTTCCAAATTGTGTAAATAGGTAACTTATATTTTTAGACATTTTGAATAATTACTTCGGTAAATATTTTATTTACCATGGTTAATGGGTAAATCCGGTAAATAAGGGTTAAAAAATAATATTATAATAATACTAAATTACCCTAAAACGTGTCCTAACCTTATTGGTGGATACATGTCCGACCATGGGCATCTTTGGGTCTATTTTGGAACCCCATGGAGCCACTTGTAGGTGATAGGGACACTTTATTTTAATTAAGTTAATACAAATACAAAAATGACATAAGCATATATCTTTTAGAAAAACAATTTTTAATAAGGGTTATATGTGTTGGATTTTTGACTATAAATATTCATTATAAATATAAAAATATTTCCTACATAATGGTATTTTATTTATAATTTTTAGACATTAAATAATTTAATTTATTTATGACCCAATGATGATGCAGTAATTACCATAATAGTGAAAAATTAAAATAATTGATATTATAAATACCCAAATAAATATAATTTGAGACTTTTTATGAATTAAACTAATTTTATAGGTTAATATGACATGTTAGAAATTAGTTAATTAACTTTTTTCAAAGTAATCATTCTGTTATGATTTTCACAAAAATCAATTTTCCAAATAGTGTCAAAATTGACATAAAAGAGTTTTTAAAACAAATATTATATTATTAATTGATATTAAATTCCTAAAAATCTATGGTTCGGCCAAGATACTTATATCATGATATTTATATCATTAATGTGCCACTTGGGGGTCTCTTGGATAGATATAGTAAGTTTATTAACCATATAATATAAAAATACAAAGAGACATTGTAAAAGTGAAACTAATTGACTAAGAGTTATTACTTAAAGATAAGGTTAATATAGTAACCCAAACCTGTCTAAATCATATTGGTTGAGTGGTTTTAGAACTATCCCCACCTTAACCTTTAAATAATACACTTTGGAGGCATTATAAACCGAATATTAATTTATTATAAAATAATATTTCTAGCTTTTCCAAAGGTGCCCCTCACCCCTCTTATAAAAGGAAACTCCCCCTTCTCATTAATTCACACCTTCAAAGCATTTTGGTTCGGCCAAACCCTGCCCAAATACTCTCTCAACTTCCCTAAATTCATCCTAGAGGCATTAATTTAGTCATAAATCCAACCTAAGGAGCCCTTTTGATCAAATCAAAAGGAAGAACCCGAAGAAGAGGTAATGATTTCACCACCCTTTTTCAAGTTCCTTTCTTCTTCCACTTCTTCTTTATTTGTTATTACCATTATAAAATAATAACTCCAGTATATTATATATACTATGATGTTATTATAAACATGGTACAACCATATTTCAGTATTCTATCCATCCTTTGAATGACATGTCACCATACGTGTGTATGTACGGCTTATCGTCTCCACGTCGTGGTGTAATTGTTATTCAAAACATTATTATTTGGATGGGTATAATAATGATGTTTAATTCATGTAAATAATAAATATAACATGATAATGATTCTGAATATATGATATACCATCCAATTAAATATTATTTTATTATCAAAAGAATTATATTGTCGCTCGTGCGTACGTACGGACTACCGTCTCCACGAACGCGATGAGATTCATTCTCCATCGTATCCATTCAAGACTAATTATCATTTAATGATTAAAAATAATGTTTAAATATTTGACATAATTATGTATATGAATAATATACATCCCATTAGTAACAAATATGGCTCAAATAACAAAGAATATAAAGGAAAATGAACCCATTAACACCCGAAACGACGATAATTCTAAGATATTATTAACAAATCAATGTTAAAAGATCATATATGATATAATATTAATGCATATGATTCTTGTATAATTCAATAACAATTATTTCACCATTATACAGGAGGTTAACCTACCCTCGACCAAGGAAAAAGTACAAAGTAAGGGGTTTCTTATCTCACTTTTAATTTCCTGATAATTCCATTGTTCGCCACTTATTTATTACATGTGCTGTGTGTACTAACCATGTTTGTATTCATTGTGTAATATACTTTAATTCATGTATATTTACATCATCATTGTATGATCCTTATTTTATGGTTGTATGTTTGGTATGTTACCAAATCAATAAGGGAATTTGAAATTTCAATTTCCACTCATTCGGCTTTACGCATACTTCATTGATTATTTTACACCAAGATTATGTGTAGAATCACTATTCATTTGATTATGTCATAAATTCCACTCCCCTTTCTGTGGATATACTTTTGATACACATAATCACTCTATTGATAAATTATCAGGTCATCGGTATGAACTTGATAAGAGTAATTTTTACTCAATCTTGATTTGTTGAGTTAAACATCCAATTCATTGGTGTTGTTTTTACAAGAATATGTGTGAATGTCATATGATTGATTTACACTAAATATCCAATCATATTGAGTGTATTTATATTTTTCACACATAATTATGTCATTGATTTATCCTTAACGTAAGGATATGGTCTTTATAAGAGAATTCATCTCAATTTACATTCCATTGAGACTTCTTTGTTGTTATACACCAAATCACTTTTATATGGTGTATATAATGTACTTTGACATACTATATCATGAATCCATTTATTCTCATGATATTATAAAGTTTTTATTACCTCAATTATTTTCATTCAAGTGTCTTTCTTTTGGTTAGAAAATCTAACTAAAATACATTTTTAAGTGTTTTAAAGATTTATTCTTCTAAATATTTCTCATTAATGTCCATGTTTTAAAAATGGTTTTAAGAATTTATTTATATGGAAATTTAAGTTTTAAAATTAAAATTAATTTTAAAAGTTTCAAAGTGGTATGGGACACTTTGATTCAAAAATCTATTTTTAAATGGCTTCTTGACAAATAGTGTGACTTTTAAATGATTTCAATAAAAAGGGAGATATTTCACTCTAATTGTTTTGATGATTATTTTCATCTATGTCAATATCCTTCATCATTCTCGATTGAGGTTAATATGATACAATACAATCTTCCATATTGTATCGAATGAGTTATGTTTGACTGTGGATGTGCTATTTTTATACCATTCATGGTTTGTGGATAAAGTATTGACATTTTGTATGCTAGTTTTAATACGAATGTTTATGTTATGTTTAAACCTTTTCATATGGGAATGCATTGGACTTAATATGTGATGGGTGGAGCCCGCTATATCTCCTCGATGCATCGGTAGGTCTCATGAGACAAACTAGTGTCTTGGCACAAGGCCTTGACAAAATCTTATTTGTAGTCTTGGCACGAGGCCTTGGCTACGTGGTTATGATAGTCTAGCATTATGCATTCCATCATTATGAAAGTGGTTATTAATATTTTCATGTGATTATTTGACTAGTATAATATCCATGTGAATAAGTAAGTGGCATTATTTCATTTTATCTTTTCCATATTATTCTTAATTTCAAGTTTAAAAGGCTTTTGTTTTAGTTATAAATTGCTTTAAGTGTTTATGCTTATCTATGAAAGCTTCTACTATATTGTTATCCTTACTGAGCATCCGAGCTCACCCCTTTCAATGTTTTATTTTTTCCAGGATGTGAAGAAGTAATTTATGAATGACCTGCAGGGATAGTATGAGGGGATATGAAGACAATATGTTGTTGTAGTTTTTTTTACCTTATGATATAATGTAAGACTTATAAACATATCTAGTGTTTCCAAGACTACTAAACTAATCAGTCTTTAGAGACTTGATACTTTGTGATCATGCCAATGTTATGTAATAATTCACCGACTCTGGGTAACTGGGGTCGGGGCGTTACAGTTAATATTCATAAGGGTAAGTTACTATTCACCAAAAATTATGTTTGTCTTATCATACTCTAAATATCTTACTGAACGCAACCGTGTATGTCAGTTTTTCGAAATTCAAATCACAAATGTGGAAATATTATATTTACTAGCTAGGTTATAACAAAGTGGTGTTTTGTAGAGACTCAGTTCTTCATGATTTCAATATTAAATTTATTTATAAATCCTTGGGGTGTTACATTCTCCCCTCCTTACAAAAATTTCATCCTCAAAATTTGAAATTGAATTTCAAATATTAATGGTTGATACTTAAAAATTCCCTTATGGGAAACCCACATCATGAATATAGTTAAAATATCGTATTAATAAGAGGGAAATGGAAATGAATCAGTTAATCAAAAACTACGCATTCTAATTGGAAAACATGTTCATGGAAGAATAATAAAACCATCATGTTCTCATGGAAACTGATAGAGAACATTCTCATATGAAAGATCATTACCACAAAACCATAAACTAAAATTATGAAAAAATTTATTAATATCATGAAAAAATATGATAATAGGACAAAATTTTTATTTAATACTCTTTTCCTATAGTTTCTGAATTATTCCACTCTATAAGAGTAAAAATATACATTTATATTTCATAAACACAATATTATCCTTTGCTTTTTCCTTGAACTATCTATATTTCATCTCTTAGCACAGGTTGCATCATGTGGTGACATTAAACACTAAAACCTCATACAATGATCAACTTAAACCATTTCATAAATGGTTTAACTTTCCAAAATATCATGATCCAATAATTTAGAATCATTTTCATATACATCCTTGCTAGATCCATGTACATGGGTCCTTAACAATCCTCATTTGTTTAGAACTCCATGATCTATCCGGCTCAATGCATCTGCTACCTTATTTACCTTTAATCAACATGAAGCAGTCCTAAATTTTCACATTCCAAACATGTGAATATCTCCATCATGTGTCCTCTTAAAATATGGTAATAACACAAATTACCATAAAACCTTATTGGAAACATGCATTCATTCTTACACATGTTATTGGATATATTCCTTATATCAAAAAATGTTGTAAGCTTCATCAATGATAGCATAGACCACTTATCGATAAGTCAACAATCAGTTTTGAGGTAGTCATTGCTTATATAAATCAATCATTTTTTTATCATTATCTTAATCATCAGGAATATATTTAGGGTTGTATTTCCCTCAACTGTATACTTTCCCAAGATATTAAATTTCAACTGAGTCACTTATCCTTGGTACAATTCATCATATGACCTCAAATACTTAATGAAATAGTATTGCAGTATAATCCTTATATATTCCATAATTCTTATAACTAGTAAATTGCTAATAAAATATTAAAATTACATAATTCTTGAAGAGGTATATTAATCATTCCACTTCATCAGTGATAATATCATGACTTGATCATTATCCACTAACATCATTTGGGGAATATTCCTTTGATGCTTGGGACATTGATTCACATAGTGTCCCATCTCCTTATAGTTGAAGCATTGTACATTGGAAACCTTTTTCTTTCCCTTGAAATCATGAAATTAGTGTCCTTTTTCTCCACACTTATAACAAACTCTCATTTCCTTTAAAAATTTATCAGGGTGATTCTTTCCACATTTATAATATGTGGGAAAACCCTTCTTTCCCTTATTTCCTTTATCCATATTTTTCTCAACCATCCTATTCTTTTATTACTTCCCTTATAATCCATAGGACTCGGATAATTATTTACATATCTTTTTAACACATTACATTATTTCCTCATATGATGAGGATACTTGGGAGACTATTTTCCTTCGAAATAATGGCTTAAGACCATAAGAGATATGATATTTCTTACTCTTTGTATCACGTGCATTGGTGAAGTTCTCATTCCTTCTTTTATTCACCATTTATAATCAATTCCATATACTATATTAGCTCATAAAATTATGAACTCTATATAACTCTAAACATGATATAGCACATAACATAAATTTATGCAGCACAAATCCTAGAACCATATACTCTAGTTACATTAGGGGCATAAATCCTTCATAATGACTTGTAATGAAAATTTGAATTATCCTAAGCATGTCCCATTGGAGTTTAAAATCAGATGCATAGTAAGGACCATTATCGTGTACCAGGTTACCCCAGGTCAAGCCCGAAACACCTTGTCAGAGTTGTTACTCCTATGTACATCTATTTCAAAACCATGTTCACTTGTAGTACCCAGACAAGGATTTATTTTCTAGGAAGATCCAAATAATCTATTCCTTAACAAAATTCTAGGATGTTCTTGTATGTTTATCATCAATTCTATCTTAGTATTTTTTTCCCTAATCTACGTTTTCTAAATCTAGCTTCTAAGTTTTCTACTAAACTTTCTTTGATACCAACTGTAACGCCCCAACCCTAGTTTCCCAGAGTCAGTACATTAATTTATTACATTGGCATGATTACAAGGAATAAAATCCCAAACGAATGAAAAGTTTAGTAGTTTCGAAAAACCAGAAACATACATAAGTTCAACATTACAACTTGAAAGGAAAAACAATATAGAACTCCTTTGAAAACATCTGTAACTCCTAGGTTATCTCTGTATGTCATTCATAATATACTTCTTCACAACCTGGGGAAAAATAAAACATGTGAAAGGGGTGATCTCAAATGCTCAGTAAGGGTAAAAAATACAATGGAAGATTTCATAAACATAAACATTGGGCATCGTGAATAACTAAAATCACATGCCTTTAAAAACAAACTTGAACACATTATAGAAGGAGTAAGAGCTAAATAAATAATGCCATAATAAAGAAATATCATGGGTATTCTACTAGTCGAATAACCACATAAACTTTTAATTACTAGTTTCATAATGATGGAATGCATAATGCTAGACATCATAACCATATTGTCAAGGCCTCGTGCCAAGACCATAAATAACCATTTTTCCAAGGCCTCTTGCTAAGACCATAGTTTGTCTCATGAGACCTACCAATGCATCGAGGGGATATCACTGGCCCCACCCATCACTTACTAAGTCCAATTCATTCTTAATATGAATGGGTTTAACATAATCAATATATACATTCATATTGAAAGTAACATATAAAATGTAAATATTTCCTCAATCATTAAACATAAACACTAACCATTTGGAGTAATGTGGTGAATGGTATCAAGATAGAATATCTATAATAAAACTAATCATAAACCCTTTAAAAAAATATTTTAGATGATATCATAAGAGATAAACTTCAATTAATTACAAGTTTCAAC
Source organism: Viscum album (assembly GCA_963277665.1). NCBI lineage: Eukaryota > Viridiplantae > Streptophyta > Magnoliopsida > Santalales > Viscaceae > Viscum > Viscum album. Next base: position 35,680,341 of record OY728127.1, on the reverse strand, counting down.
AAGTATGTTGACAAATATAAGATACTTTTAAATGGTACCATTGAAATTTTCTTAAGGAAATAATCCTTAAACATTCCAAAGTGTCTTATACCACCTTGAAAAATTAAAATAATAATCCCTTAGAATATAATGATAATTATAAGACTATTTATATGATATATCACAGGGAATTACATACACCACATGCAAGGAATAAGTGGTGAACATGGCGTATATCTCATAAAAGTTAAAGTGAGATGAGAAAAATCCTTTTTACTTTGGGAAGAAGATTTCTTTTTTATTTTTCATGAAATCAGATTTGTAAACATTTATATCCCATAAAATAAGAGGTAAGAACATTTAAATTATATTTTAGGTGTAATTTTTGTCCCACTGGAGTGAAATAATGTAAAAAGAGTTTTTAAAGAAACTTTAGAAATAAAACATTTTAGTGCGATTTTAGGAAAATATTAAAGAGATTTTAAAACGGAAAGGTGTGTTTTATTTCATAAAACCATAAATAAACCAGTATGTTTTTTTAATATATATTTTTTGATTTTACAAAAATAATAATGGCTTAAAATAGATTACATAGTGCACTTGAAAATAGGTAAGAATTCAAGAAGTTCCCTTGAACGGGGTTGTTTATCGGGAATAATTTTTTGAAAGATCCTTTTAAAACATATAACTCCCCATAAAATAAATAAGGATTCTGATTGATAAAATTATATATAAAATTAACATAGATTTTATGAGGAGTATATAAGCATAAATAATAATTTCTTTGAGGTAAGTAGAGAATAAGAGTGACCCAAAAGAAAATGGAGGTTCGGGTAGAAATCCATTACCACTTTGTAATCAATCGAATCATATGTCCCAAAACTAATAATAATAAAATGATACATTTAATAAAATAAAATTAAATATATTTTTGATATTATACATAAATGTTAAGTATAAATACACCATATACAAGTAATAGTAGTGAATAAGGAATGTCTCACAAAAATGGAAGTGAGATGAGGAAACCCTTACCTTAAGTCTGATGGTGTTCTCCACTTGATCTTAGTGTCCTGAATAACCAAATTAAATTTAATTATTAATATTTCCAGAACCTATTATTTATGTAATTTATTTATTATGGCCTTATTAAGTTCATTAATGGCCTTCTTGATGGGTTTAAGAGGTTCAATTTTATTGTTTGGGAGTGTTTTCTTCCTTTGTATTCATGACCGGTTTACTTATATACATGTAAGGATAAACATGTAAGATGAGAATGGTTATACAGAATGGAAGTTTTATTTAATTTCTTAAAATCCGTAATATTTTATGTTTATATAATTCATTGGGTTATTGGGAGTGAAGATGAATCATTATATAAAACTTTAATGATAATTGTTTGGGTTAATTGGCGGTTTTTGATCACAATGAACTCATTTTGATTTATAAATTAATATAATGTGTAAAAAATATTATAGAACCTTAAATAAGTTATAATACATAAATCATATTATAATTAAACCATAAAAATGTTTTCATGGTCATAATTGAAGACGGTAATAGAAATTGGAAACTCGTCGTCCTTGAATGTGATAAATTAACACATCTCAGATAGTGTTTTCATTTATAATATAAAAGAAGGGAAAATGAGAGATGATGATGAATTATTCAATTATCACAACAAAATTACATTAAATTTATGTTATTTTAGTTATCATAAAATTTTTATTAAATGAGGTGAGGAAAGAAAAAGAAAAGAAAGAAACTCAAAATAAAAGAAAAGTTGAGAAATCCCTTACGAAAATTCAGAAACTTAACAGTGTCGCTTAAAGATTCATAAAAAAATTTGATGAGAAAAAAATGGGTCTCTCATCATTATTACATAATATTTAAATTAAGGGGGATATTTAATGAAATATACCAACATAATCCAATTGAAATTAAAAGAGAATAACATAAAAAGATTTCTTGAAAAAGAGAAGGGTGATAGATTCTCTTACATTGTAGAGTAACTCCTAAAACTTGAAGGTTGGGAACTTGCAGGCTTGAGAAAACCTTGGGGACTCATATGGAGGTAAAACTACCATATATTAGAGGATGAAAAATTTGGAATGAAATAAAATGAAGGAATGGGTGGGTATTTATAGTAAATGAGATGGAGTTTTTTATTAATTTTCAAGGAGACCTCATTGGTGGTATTTTCAAAACCATGGGATTGCCCATGGTATTGGCCACTTGGGATACCTAATATCATATTTTTATTACTCAAGAGTCAACCAGAATTATTACATCATTATTATATCATTAATGACATCATTAAACATTCCAAAAACTCAACACTATATTTTTACTATTCACGAACAACTACAGTATTTTATAAAATTATCATAAATTCAGTGTAACCTAATATTGACATTATGAATTCAAAAATGACATTTATTTTATCATAATAATTCTATAAATATAAAAAATTTAACTTTTATCTATGGAAATACTTATTTATTGAAAAATAATAGCAGACGTAAAATGCATAGTAAAATTTTCAACACTTAAAAAATAAAATTATTATATCATTTGTAATTAAAGAAGAGTGTTTTGATAAGACTATTTAATTATTATAAACATTAATAAAACATTAGTTTGATATAATAATTTAAATCTCTCTGAAATGTACAATTTTTACCTGAAAATTCAATTTATCAAATTTTTCATATTTTTAAGAAAAACTAAACTCAAAATAGAAATGATGGAACAAAAAAATTATTTATACTTTCTTAGGTGATGTTAATACTCCGTTGTTCATATTAATATTCATAAGGGAAAGTTACTATTCATAAGGGTAAATTATTATTCACCAAAAATTATGTTTGTCATATCAAACTCTAAATATCTTACTGAATGCAACTGTGTATGTCAGTTTTTCAAAATTCAAATCACAGAGGTGGAAAAATTATATTTACTGGATAGGTTATAACAAAGTGGTGTTTTGTAGAGACTCAGTGTTTCATTCTTTCAATATTAAATTTATTTATAAATAATTGGGGAGTTAAAAAATAACATTCAAACAACCTCGGCCTAATATTATATTATATATATACATCCATAATGGAGCAATTATTATCTTCACTAGAATCCCCAATTTCCATAGTTTCATTGATCTTAGAGAGATATGGTCTACACATTACAATAATATTTTAAAGCACTTTCAAAATCTTCCACTTATTTTTTCCAAGTACAGTTTGTATAGTTAGGTCCAAATGGGTGTAAAGAGTGATATGATTCAAGAAAAGTGTTATGTTAAACATATGATTTTAAAATATCTAAGTGAACTTTTTTTATAAAATAACTTGACAGAATCATATTTTCAATTTTAAAATTATAGTTTTTCAAAAATATCAGATGTATTCCCCAAATGAAAACAATTTAAAACTAAATACATATATACTAATCAAATATCTCTTTTATCCACAACTTCTTTGAAATATTTATATACTTCATATTTTCATGATAATGAAAAATATTTGTAAATATCTTGATGATATTTTCCATTTATAGAAATATGATAGAGTTAGGATTTAAAATTTTGATCATAAACGATCCATAATCCAAGGAAATTTTGAGGTATAGAGGAGGAGTTTTATATTTCATACAATTGTTTGAAAGTGACCTAAAATTAGGAAAAGGTTTCAAAATCACTTTATAATGACTTTATGATAATAATTATGACTAAATCATCTAGTAGAGATAGAAAGGTTGTGTGATATATCCTTACCTCCATCTTGATAACTAATCTTTCATCTATTGATAAAATTATGATTTGGATTTATCAAATACATAATCAATTACCTCCTAACTTTACCATAGAATAAATAAGAATTTCCTTAATTATGATTATTTTTTTCTCTCTTTTACCAACCATCAATTAATACTAAAAATTTTTGTAAAGATAATTACCTAATAAAATCATAAGAAACCATTATGTGGAAGAGTAAAATAATAGCACCACTAGTTTATACAAGGTTACTTTACTATTTTCATTCATTTAAACCCCAAAACAACTAAACCCTAGAAATTATTTAAAATTATCCTTACCATATTTGAAACTCAAAATTATGAAAAGATAGATCACATTATCTCTCCAAAAATTAGCTACACCTTTATCAAAAAAAATTATTTAACCTAAAATATCACCATAATTACTTCTTATTGTTCTCTAAACCCAAAAATAGATTGATCTTTTCCCAAAATAACTTGAATCGTCGTGATATCAAATCATAAGAAAATTATATGCTTCTAAAAACTAACTCAATATTTCTCTCTTAAATAATATCAACCAATTAGGCATAAAATAACATACTAACTAATAATTTTCTATATATACCATAATCATTTAATGTTCCAAAAATTACATTAAAATTCTTCCAAAATAAATTTAAACTCCTTGTCACCAAATAAATTTTCAACCACTAAATTATTTTATACTTTTCATAATATATTAAAAAAAATATAACACACTTTTACACAAATAACCACAATTATATTGAAATCAAATCATATATTAACCCTAAAGGTTACCTATTCCTCAATCATGTATTTTTACTAAAACTCAATAAACGTCTCCCAAAATAGCTTTAATTACCTTAAAATACATCTATATAAGACCTTAAAAGGGTATCTATTCCTTTTAATTTATGACCACCCTCAAATTTATTAACCCATGGTGGTACTTACAACTCTTAAATTATCCTCAACTAATAACATTCTAACCACTGAAGTTATCAAAACTCTACTCTGATACCAACTATAAATACCCAAATATAATCATCCCATAATTACATGATTTATAGAAAATATTGCAACACTTACATTTCCAAGAAATTTTAGGTTTAGAGTTTTAGAGAATTGGTAAAATCCCTTACATAAAAAAACCATAATTTTTCCACCATATGGACATTTTTTTACTAACCCAAACTCTTTAAATGATACACCTCCTTTTTTCAAGTTTAAAGAAACATAGTCAAAACGTGAATTCTTAATAATTCTTAATCTTCTTTAATACTTGTAAAAATCATTTGAAAATGTGTGATGAGCACATAAATCTCAGTAAGGGGTATAAAATAAATTTAAAAATTTATTAGGAAAGTGAAATATATAAAAAACCATGAAAATGTTCCACTATTAAATAATAAACTTTGAGCTCATATAAACATGTATTTACTCATTAAATAAACTTATTTTCCCAAATAATTCAATAAAACAATCTTGTAAGCAAGCATAAAGGAAAGATATCAATTATAAAGGTCACTTTATAAAACATGAGAACTTGTGAAAAAAAATTCTTTGAAATAAAACTTTAGGCCTTTAAAATATTATAAACTCTAATTGAAATAAAAATCCTTAACTTTATAAAGAACATAAAATTTATTTCATTCTTGAAATGAACTTCTAGTTTCATAAAATCCAATTATTTCCTTTTAAAACCCATAAGAAATCATATAAAACACATAAAGTCATCTTGAGACATCATATTTATCACCCTTACAAATCTTCCTTACAAATGGAATAGCTTAACCAATTATTTTTAATAACCTGAAATGGAATAATTTTACTAGTTAATTCCAAATTCTCTTTCTCTAGAGAATAAATCATTACCCAGTTCATTGAAGAGTAGAATCTCGGGATCGCTCATCATCATTCATATTTCCCAAGTACCATAATTTCAACAAAATATTTAAAAGATTTCTATTTTCATTATAAAATCATTAAAACATCCTTATAAATCCATAAACACTAACTTTTAAACTGACCCTTAATAGGAAATTTATTTCCAAGAAACCATAGAGAAAGAAAATTCTTGGAAAATTCTTGTATGAAAATTAAGATAAATACTTTAAAACTTAAAAATAGTAGTTTTGAAATAAAATAATACCCTTACCTTGAGTCTCATATAAAAATTAAGTCTTATCTATCACTATGGGTTTACAACCCAAAGACATTCCTAGTAATTTAAGGATAAATAATGAGTGTAATAGATATATTATAGATGAAAAACAAGATCTAGATGTTTGGAAACGTGCATAGGTAGTGCCCTTTTATAGACATGCCTCATGGTAACTTTTTTAATTAGATATACTACTTGAGAATTTAAAATTATCAAGTTGCGTGTAGGGACAATTCATGCATCCCATTCTGCTCTTGTCACTCGATTTCTCACTAATCTCAAAAAAATACTCTCATTTATTATGATTATGATATTTTTTCTATAAATTATTTCATATTTATCTTGTGTTTCACCCTTATTCATATAACCCCCAACTAATACCACATCATGAAGGTTCCAAGATCCTTCTAAAATATTTATCTAATAAGACTTTCATGTTTTCCTAATAAAACATTTCATGAAATTGAATAATTAATATTTTGATCATAAATAGAATACATGAATGGGTTTGGGAACCCCTTATTTTCTTATGTAATAGATTGAAATTTTACCTACTATAAATATCTTCATTTAGTGAGATTTATAATATAATACTTTTTAACTCAAAAACCAATGCAACACCAATATTATCATATTTAAAAGTCCTTTTAGTTTGACTATGACCTCTTAGAATTTAAAACCATCATTTTATCTACTTATTTGTATGATATTATATTTTTCTATACTTATAAGGAATTAAAAATTATATGAGATGAGTTGAATTTAGAAAGGTAAATATAAATTCCAAAGGCATTATATCTGAAAGTGAAACTCATTGAAAAAAACAAAAGTTTTTCAGATGTTATAGTTCAGGAATTACAAGATTAATCATGGATACAAGGTGTAATATATACATGAGTTATTGGTATAAACCACAATGCAAGAAGAAGGTTTCACATTGGAACAAAATGAAAAAATGTGAAATTACCTATATACATATGAGTAACTACTAAGTGAATAATTGGAAAAGTAAATATACTCAAGAACTATATGTAAAAGTAATACATCTCAATATGTAAGGGTAATACTAACCATACCAAATTATAAAATATAGAAAAGGCATAAATATCCTAGCATGTGTAAAATTAATTGTTGAGAAAATTGTAAAAAATGGTTAAATGTTGAATTTTCACTACATACATGAAGGTAACCCGAGTAGACTAGGTGAGAGATGTAATAAATTCCCTAAATATGAAACTTATTTATATTAGTATATAAATTTCATTCTGAAAAAATATACTAAAAATGGAAAATGTTCATAAGGTCTTTGTTGACAAATTTCATTAATGGGATTTATTCCACTGTTATTTTCCCTCCCCCTCATTATTCTCCCTCATTGATGGGTCAATGTGGTTTGACCACATTAAGGCTTCCACAATGTTTTAATTACATTGTAAATACATCAATATTTTTTTGTATATAAATCAATTGAAACCTCTCTAGAAAATCATCCCAATTTGGTGGTGCACAAAACATCCTTTGTGTTCAAGAATTTTCCTTCATCTTTCTAAGTTTTTTTTTCTTGTGTTTTTATGTTGATCAATCAGTCATTTCTAAAATTTGGTATCAAAGGGAGGTTGACTTGATCAACGATGCCACACTCTGAGCCCTTATCACCTTGACTCTCCCAGAAATCATCACCACATCCCAGAACCCTCGTCGATGGCAGTAGCATCCCTCTGGTGGTACATCGGGTGGTGAAGGAGATTGGGGGATCAGTGATGTATTTGATCCTCATGAAGATGAACTATAGCCACTGGTCCTTTATGATAAAGGTTATACTTCAAGCACACAGACTTTAGGATGTCATTGACACCGGTAGTGCCAAAATCCAGGAAGATTGGATGGCACTGGAGGCCATCCTCTACACTGCCCCACTGAAGATGATCTCCATACTCAGTATCAAGGAAACTTCCAAGGAATCATGGGACATCGTGAAGACCATGCACATCGGCATTGATCTCGTTCAAAATTCCAATTCTTAGAAGCTTTTCAAGGAGTACTAAGGCATTATTTTTCGCAACGGAGAATCATTGGATGAATTCGCAATGCGCTTGCCAGGCTGGTCAACCAACTCATGATCCCTTGTGATATGGAGCCTCAAGACAAGTTTGTTGATAAGTACCTGTGTGTCAACCCCTCTAGGTTCTCCCAAATTTCTCTTTCAATTGATACACTTCTCAATATCTCGACACTCTCTGTGGAGTAGGTAACAAGAAGACTCAAAGTAGTGAAGGACCATTTTGAGTCATCCCCCACCGCCAATGTTGGAGGGAAGCTTCTCATCACTAAGGAGGAGTTGGTTGCATGGATGAAGGAGTGTAATACAAGGGATAAATCCTTCAACAGATCCAAGTTTGGAAATAGGCATCACTAAGGACCATGACAAAAGACCAGTGATGGTAAAAATGAAAATGGAAAGGATGGATTGGGATACAGTGGTGGTCATGAAGTCTCATGGGAAAAATGACACAACTACAGGAAAAATGGTCCATTGGGCCAAAGATTGTTGTAGTAGGATGAAAAGGTCTGAGGCCCTTCTAACCCAATGTGATGATGATGAGACCGCGCTCTTTATGGTAAGGTCTTCCATTTTAGTTCCTGATTCCCCACTGCCAAAATTTGCTACCACCAATATTCTACAACTACAATGCATCCCTCTGTGAATGGTCGATGTGAATATCTTCACACAACTAGATTAGAAAGAGGCGCGTGATGATAGCTTCTGGTACCTCAACATGGTTTCCACAAACCACATGACTAGGTCCCACACTGTCTACGCTAAGTTTAATTCAAGGATTTTTGGCACTGTGATGTTTGGAGATGACTTTTTCATCAACATCAAGGGGTGTGGGACCATCTTTATCTCCTACAAAATTGGTGAGCACTGCATTCTCATGGGGTTTTACTTCATCCTGAGGTTCACCAAAAACATCATTAGCATCAGACAACTTGATGAGAATGGTTTCCAGATAAGAAGAGGGAATTTTGAGGATCCATGACCAGCAACAGCGCATGCTAGACAAGGTGAATTGCTTCCCCAGATGGATGTACAAGATCAAACTCGACATTCCATAGCTAGTATACTTTTATAAAAGGGGCTCTGAGAAGGCATGGAACTGGCATGAGAAGTATGGACACCTAAATTTCCAATCTCTGCTTAATCTCTCTCAATGCGATATGGTGTGAGGGATTCTATATCTTGATCAGGTGGATCAATTCTGCAATAGATACCTCATTGGGAAGTAGCAATGAGTGTCTTTCCCTAAACAATAAAAGCATCATGCAGAAAAAGTCCTTGACCTTGTCCATGATGACCTATGTGGGCTGATCACGCCAATGGCACCAAGAGGAAACTGCTAATTTCTACTGCTTTTGGGTGACATGAGCCACTACATGTGGCTCAATATACTCAGAAGTAAGGACTAGGATCTGATGACAATAAAATTCTTTCAGGGCAGAGTGGATGTGAAGATAGGGTGTAAGCTAAAGGTTCTTCGTACAGACCGTGGTGGCGAGTTAACTTCAATGGAATTCTATGAATACTATATTGATCGTGGAATACAACAAAAAATCAAGGCCCCCTATTCACCACAACATAATGGGGTCTTTGAACGATGCAAACAAATAGTGTTTTCCATGGCTCAAATCATACTAAAGGAAAAGGGCCTTCCAGGTATGTTCTGGGGTGAGTCTATCTCCACTGTCATCTTCATCCTCAATCGAGCGCCGATACATAACCTTGATGGGATGATGCCATATGAGGCCTAGCATGGAAAATGAATGATGGTGTATTTTATCCACACCTTTGGAAACATTGTTCATATCAAGAATGTAAAGCCTCATCTAAAGAAGCTGGAGGACCAGAGTATGCTGATGATCTTCTCCGGCTACAAGTCTGGGTCCAAGGCATACCGCGTGTATGATCCCGTTAGCAAGTGCATGCATGTAACACATGATTTAATATTTGATGAGGTAGAATAGTGGTATTGGAGTGCTCGTGATTAATAAGGTGTGTTGAGTAGTGAGGATCCATTCACCGTAGAACACATGCCAGGGACGGTAGAGACTGAGAACGCTTTTGGAGAACAGAGATCATCACCCACACCCACTAGCGCATGCTCTGCAGACGTTGCAACACCAGAAGTGGTCAAGGTGATGCTTGTTCCATAATCCATAGTGGAGTTCTTCTCACTACCATCCAATATATCATAAGCACTAGATGTCGATCACGATGACACCCCACTTCAGTTACGCACTATTAACAACATCATCAGGGCCACAACGCTGCCTGGGTTTTCACTACGTGAGCTCGACCCTGGTGAGATACATTTCACTATGGATAACGATCCAACCTCCTTTAGTGAATCAGAACAACACTATTTTTGGATCAAGGTGATGCTTGAAGAGATGAAGTCAATTAAGGACAATGACACATGGGATCTCATCGATCTTCCCATTGGCCATCTTCCAATTGGGCTCAAGTGGGTCTTCAAGGTGAAGCATGATGAGAATGGTGTGGTAGCGAAGAACAAGGAAAGGATCATTGAAAAAGGATATGTACAGTAGTAGGGGATCTACTTCGAGTTCCTTTCCCCTATCACACACATGGAATCGGTGCAGCTCCTCATTATGGTGGTGGTGCAAGAAGGGTGGGAGGTCCATCACATGGATGTCAAATTGGAATTACTGAATGGAGACCTCCAAGATGAGGTATACATAGAGAAACCACCTAACTTCATCATCGAAAACCATGAGAACAAGGTGCTCTGGCTCCATAAATCACTCTATGGCCTCCTACGATCACCAAGATCATGGAACACCAAGCTCGATGTCAGCCTTCTAATGCTTGGGTTTCACAAGAGAGACTCTGAGGATGTTGTGTAAACTCATGGAAACGATATTTATCATCTAATAATCAAGGTATACATAGATTAATTGATCATCCTCATCACTAATATCACCAACATCATCATGTTCAAAGATGATATGAAGAAGCTCTTTTGGATGAGTGACTTGGGATTTCTATCCCACTACCTTGGAATCAAAGTGAACCAAGGGCCAAATGGCATTTCCCTATCTTAATCTACCTATGTGACTAAATTGTTGGAGAATAGCTGCATTGGATATTACAACCCTTGTCAAGCACCGATGGAGGACTGCCTAAAGCTGTGAAATTCTAGCACCTGCATGTTGGTCGATGTCACTTAGTACCGAAGAATCATCAGCAGCCTTCGGTACCTAGTGCATACATGGACATACATTACCTACGTGGTAGGTTACATAAGTCGGTTCATGGAGGAGCCACATGAAGATCACTTGGTTGCAGTCAGGCACCAATTGTGATACATCACCAGGACACGCAACTATGGTGTCCGCTATGCAAGGAAGGTAAATAGTCGATCGATCCTGTTGGTATTTAGCGATAGTGACATGCTCGATGACATTGATGAACATAAGAGCACCACTGGGGTTTTCTTCTCCATTGGAGACATTCCCATAACTTGTAAATCACAGAAGAAAAAGGTAGTGGTGTTGTATTCATGCAAAGTAGAGTACATTTCTGTGACAACCGCAGTGTGCTGGGTCATTTGGTTGGCTCGACTGGTAGGATAATTTCTCTACTCATACCTAAGTGTGACGGTGCTCAAAGTGCACAACAATTCCACCATTACCTTAAGCAAGAACCTCATCTTCTATGACCGGATCAAGAACATTGACACCCAATTCCATTTTATTCGGTAGTGTGTTGATGGAGGAAAAATCATTCTTGAGCACACTCGTACTGAGGAGCAGCTTGTGGACATTCTCACAGAGTCACTTAGGCGCATCAAGTTTCTGGAGATGCGTGCAAATATTAGTATTGTTTAGATCCAATAAACGAGACAGGAATTAGGGGAGTGATTTTTGACTAATTTCATTAATGGTATTTATTTCACCATTATTTTCCCTCTCCCTCATTCTTCTCCCTCATTGATGGGTCAATGCAGTTTGACCTCATTAAGGATTTTTCATGGTTTTAATTACATTGTAAATACGTCTTTATTTTTTGTGTATATAAATCAATGGAAACCTCTCCATAAAATAATACCAATTTCATGGTTCACAAAACATCCTTTTTGTTCAATCATTTTTCTTCATCCTTCTATGTTTTTCTATTGTGTTTTCATATTGATCAGCCGTGAATTTCCAACAGTCTCCCTATGTACGTAAAAATTATCAAATTCATGGCATGGATCAATTTGATGTGTTATAGTAACATTTTTATACATAAAATTCTAATGGTTTGAAAAATTAAAAATTTGAAGATATGATATTTACATATTTTACTAAACAATATAACAACATCACCAGTACAATATTTCTAGTGATTCAAATGTGACAATCTTATTGGAATCCAAAGATAAAATAACATGACATTTTAAATAGCCATGATTTTATCCAATAAATAAGGTGATAATTAAATAAGATGGTTGTGTTTTGATGGGATTCATGGATTTAAGTTTTGAAGTGATAAGAGATTCCACATTACAACCATGTTGATCATAAGAAAGGTGAGAGTTTACTCACACTAAGTGCATTTCACATATAAAGACTTTGTGCATGAAAAACCATATGGATTCCATAAATATGTTGGCATGATAATTTCTAGGATTTTGAGTATTACATCTAAAATCATCTTTGAAGATTGAATATTAAATTTGGAAAAGGATAGGTACACAGATATGATATGTAAAAGTAATATTTATTTTCTATATACATGATGGTTCAACACTTTAAAAGAATATAAAATAAACCTAAAGAGGTATTGGAAAGGTTTCATAAGTTACTAGACCAAACCACAGTATGAGTACAAGGGTCGCACCATGAGTGAATATCACAATAAAATCAAAAAGGAAAAACATCCCCTATATACTAAGAAATTATTTATGCAAAAGATATTTGGATGATACTAAAATGTGTAAAAGGAAAAATATACATAGGATCCATCATGGATGCATAATAAATTTTAAAGGATATATAATATACTATAAATTACATAAATTCAATAAAGGAAAGAACACTCCCAAGATACATAATATATTTGAAAGAATGTTCTCAAGATACATAATATATTTAAAAGGATAAGTAATAATTCTTTTAACTTGTGATGATACATAAATTTTTGTACTTAAGGAAACCCCTCCAATCCTCATATGTAATATCCTTCATCCTTTATATGTAAGTTTTTAACTTAGGTAGATATCTAAACTTTCAATATATGAAGATTTTTATTTTTCTATATTCTCACCACTCATCAAACGTAAGATAATTTCTACTAAATATGAAAGAACCTATACTTATCAATACTTCCTTTGGAATATCTAAGAAACTACAGTATATTATTAATGATAGTGAATATAAATAATAAATTTCAAAATAAAAATCCATTTAATTGGTTAAAAATCATGTAAATTTAAATAAAAATTCTTTTATTAATCTATAATATAAAGAGTAATTTTCAAATAAAAACTCATAATTTACTATAAAAACCCATATTCCTATTTAATATCTTATAAAATTATTTCCCAAAATTATAAAATATATTATAATTAAATAATTTTTAAAAAACCAAAATTGAAAATCATGTTTCCTTTAAAATAAAAAATATTTTTTTATAAAGTAAACATAATAATTTAAAAATTTATAATTTATATATATATATATATATTTTTGAAAAGTAGTAGAAATATAATTGAAAGAAGAAAATTACACGAGTCTAAAGTATGAGATCATTTTACAATCTTTATCATGAAGGGGGAAGAGAGCATTAGGGAGGTCTTCGCACCAGGTGATGTCTTGTGTAATCCTCGTGTTGGTCAAGCCATCTACAGCCGTGTTTGCTTCTCGATAAACATGAGTAATGATGTAGTTAAGATCGATTAGAGAATGGGTGAACTCCATCCAACGTGTAGTAATCGGCCAAGCAAGATGGGTTATGCCATTCCAAATCGCTTGAACGATGGTCGTTGAGTCAATTTCAATCCAGATTTTGTTCCAACCGAAGTGATTGGTGAAGGAAATAGCATGAATCGAGCTAAACATTTCAGCTTTAAGGGAGGTGGAAATGCCACATTTACCCATGAAGCAACCAAGAATCTGACCGAGGTGATTCCTAAAGACAGTACCACAACCTTCAGGGCCCGGATTACCCTTGATGGGTTATAATTTGTATCTAATTGATTATAATATATACATTTTAAAATATAAATTCATATCATGGACATTAATAAAACATATAAATATTAAAATTATTTATTAAAAATACACAATCATATTATTATTTTTTGTTAGGATTAATAGAGACCCAAATTTTTCTTACATGATTATTACATCATTTTAAAGATAAACAACATAATAGTGTTAAAAATACAGGATCAAATGGTTTAGTGTCTTAGAAAAATTAGGCTCATACATAACTTTTACATAATAAAAACTAAACATTATTTAATTCCTTCTTCTCTTTCTTCTTAGTAGCCTTCACATTCTCCTTAGTAAAAGTAATCACCTTAGGATATACATCAATGACAGGGGTGAGCTAAAAGCTCAGTAAGAGGATGAATAAGTGACATTAATCAATATAACATGAGTGAGCATAATCGTCATTATCATCATAAAATAATCATAGTATTATCATCAAAATCATGAAGGAAATAATGGATAAAGTCATGGAATGTGGAAATTCATAAAAATGAAACATCGTGTCTTAGTGGTCAAATATCACACATAGTTTTGAACAAATCTAGTATCATGTTCACACATAACATATGTACATAATCATAATATCATCATTGTGAACAAAACTAACATCATGTTCGTGCATATTGCACATTATCTCATAAGATACATCATATTACCCAATTCATTGGAGAAATATATAATTCTGGTCCCGCCCGTCACATCATAACATTTATATAATCATGCATGCCACATAGAATGTATAAAAATCAAAGTCATGAAGTAAACCCAAGTAAGAGAATGGGTTTCATACGAATTTCATAAAGCACAAAGTTATGAAGCAAACCCAAGGAAGAGAATGGGTTTCATAAGAATTTCATAAATCATACATTCATGAATAAAATTTTTGGTTTCCAAATGAATAAATTAAATCATACTTGGACATAAACATCATTATTCTTGAGTGGAAAATAAGCATTTCAAGAGGAGTATAATACGATGTTTTGGAAATTGAAGTCGCTTAAAAAAAGGTTTTTCTTAGAAAACATTTGGAAATGGTAAGAAAATGTATATTCATAAAGGAAAAGGAAAAATACATTTTAATAACATACTATAAACATTCATACTATGGAAGAGAAAATAACCCAAAGAAAGGAATTGGGTTTGAGAATCCCCTTACCTTAATTCCCGCTTAATTTTATCACGTTTTCACCTCCTGAATAATAAACTTATATTTTTTAAATAATTGATCCAAAAGTTTATTATAGTCATTTATAAAAATATTTATCAATTATAATCATTAGATTATATTTCCTAATTTCTGTTGATGAAATTGAATCATTTTTATATCTTGTTTTTCTTAAAAAATATCTTATTTTTCTTTGATTTCTCTATTTTCATAAATGTAATTTATACATTAGTATAATAAATTATATAAGATTATAATGCATATAATTATATGTGTATATATTATATATAGTTTATAATATCCATCCTTGATTATGGTTATATTTGTTGACATTGCAATGTCTTTATAGGTGGTTAATTGTCCTTTAACCAGATATTCTCAGGAGAGTGTGAATGAGAAGTTTAAAATTTATATATATAGTGGTATGATACTTAAAGTAGGTTAAAATCATTATTATAATTTTAAATTACTTACTAATTAATTATTTTAATTTTTTTCTGTGAAATTGTTGGTAGAAAAATAAAAAAAATAGGAAGAAGAAATAAAAAGAGAGAGAAAAGTGGATTGAAACTTACTTAATCATCGGTGTATCTTCTCTTGTATGACACTATAACTCCTTGGTGGTTATAGTTTGAGTGCTCCAGAATGTACCTAAGTATTTCATGGGGATTTAGTGGGATGATTTGGATAGATATTTTGATTTTTAATGGATGATAGGATTGGTTTTTCAAGGGGAGGGAGAGGGGTTATTTATACTTGAGGAGAGCAGTGTTTTTAGAATGAAATAATATATCAAAGGTAAAACTTGTAACAGTGATTTTTTGAAAATTTAAATCATATATTAATATAATATAATTAGTTTAAGAATTTAAATTCCCTTTATAATTCTATTTAATTAGTTTATTAAAAAGGAAAGTGAAAAGAAAGAAAAATTGTTATTTTAAAGAATCACTTTTGACTTTAGGTTTTGGAAAGTTCTTTTTAAGTTTGGAAATTGAGTTTATTTTATTTTAATGAACCATTTATGAAATTAAATATACCGTGGAAAAACCTAAAGTTCTAGAAATTATTATATCATTATTACATCATGAATGATGTAATTTGAGTTATACTGGTTATGTGAAAAACTATATTGTTACTATTCACCCAAAAATTGAATTATTTCATAAAATTACCAAAAAATCACCTTTGGATAATTTCAACATGATGATTTCAAAAATGATATTAATTTTATCAAAATAAATTTCTAAAATGGGTAATTTTAATTTTTAATATAAAAATAATGATTTTTTACATAATACTTTAAAAATACAGTTTGTTAAAAATGTGCTTACATTTTCATTGAGTTTTTAATCATGATAATTATCTTTTTGTAATAATAGAATTTATATTTACTTAAATTAATCATGATAAATATAATTTATATCATAATTTATTATTTTGAGGTTAAATTACTATTCTAATGATCGGGTTACTATCTTTAATGGTTACATTACTCACTAGTGAAGAAAAAAAATTAAAGTAGTTTTTTTTATTTTTTATGTCGGTTTTTAGCCAATGTTATTAAAGGAGATGTTATAAATATTGTTTTTTACGTCGGTTATAAAAAAACTGACGTAAATCTATAGTGGAACCGATTTTTTACATCGGTTATTTAATAACCGATGTGGTATATTGTTTATTATGTCGGTTATTAAATAACTGACATTAAAAAATGGTTCCAGATGTAGCTTTTTTATGTAATTTATTAAATAACTGATGTAATAAACAATATACCACATCATTTATTAAATAACTGACGTAAAAAAGCATGATTTCAAAGCATTTTTTATGTTGGTTATTTAATAACTGACATAAAAAAATATTATACCACATCAGTTTTTAGATAACCGATGTGGAAAACCATTATACCAATCATTTTTTATGTTAGTTATAAAATAACCAACATAAAACCTTTTTTTAAATCTCGAAACCATTCCTCTACACTACTGAAGCAGACCTAAAACAAGCAGAACCAAACCAAAACTAGACCAAAAAAACAAGTTGAACTAGACCAAAATATGAAGAACCAATAGAAAAATTAAACATTCACATTTAAAACATTTAAAACTTAAAATATCAAAAAAAACCTAAATCCAACTAAACAACTTCCAAATACACATTTATAATTACAACATTCAAAATTACATTTTACACTACAAACAAACTAAAATCCAATCAAACCTGTAAAATAATTTGACCATTCCACTTGTAATTGTTTGAAATCTTGAGAAATGTAAGGTTTAGGGTCATCAAATAGATACAAATTAAAAGAAAATTAGTTAACATGTATAATTAATAAATCAAATTAAATATTATGGAATAGTTTATTAGGAAATATAACCTTGTCAAACTTCAAAATTGTTCCAGTTGTAATTATTTCATACATAAATCTTAACATTAATATCCGCATTCGACGATTCCTTGTTTTTTATGACATTTATATTTAAATTAGTTTTTCAATTAAAAATATCATTTTTATATAATATATCCAAAATTTAGAAATTATAAATGGATATGTACCTTTACTTTTACATATTTTATCTTGGCACTCTTTTTTTATGGTTTTTCAAAAGTAGGCCCATCCCCTATTAGAAAATAATATGAATGAGATAAATTTAAAATTCATTATAATATAGAAAACTATTAAGAAATTGAAACCTAATTTTCCAACATATTCTTAAAATTTTCTCGCACATCGCCATGGATAGATCATATCCAATAAAGTGTTTTCTCCCTTAGACAAAAAACAACTAACATCCAATGGTCTCTAATATAAAAGAAAATTTAAGGTTAGTGGTTTTTATGTTAAAAGATAAAGAAAACATTGTGAGATATATGTTTCATACCTCTCACAAAAAGGAATCAACCAACACTATGTGATTATATTCTGTTCAAATATTTCAGCAATATAAATTGTTCTTTGTTCCTCATCCAATGCATGCGCTTTAGGGGAAATAAACTGCAGGTCCATGAATCCATATACATCTATCTGATCATTCTTCTCACAAATATTATAAAGATACCTAATACAAAATAGACGTAAGTATACATTTTTAATAAATATAACATAGGGAAATAATTGTGTTAAGACTTACATGGAAAAAATTTACACCACGTTGATGCCCAACTTATCTCCAGTAACAAGCTCCATGATATCATTTTTCATAATCCCCACATCTATTATAAGTCCAAAAACATGATCTTTAATTGGTAATTTATAATGAGATGCCAAAAAATTCGAATATCTTGACAATCTATCAAGACTGTTAGAATCTGTATCTGATGTCATAGTCCTTTGTCTTTATTGTTTCTTATACAGTATTTATTTAACTTTAAAGTATTCCTGTAAATAAATAGATAAATATATTAAATTTAAAATGTTAAAACAAATTTAATACAAAAATAAAATAAAAGATATAACATACACATACCTCTATGGTAATGGGTTACAGAAGTCTAGATGGACAAACTAAACAGTGACTGATACTTTGTCCAACTGTCGTCACCTCATTTGTAGGTAACAATACTCGAGATAATATATCTATAATATCTAGTACATTGACCTTATGATTCTCTAACTCTAACTATTGATGATGAACTATATTTCCTATATAATATATCATCCCATATGAAACTATATGATGGTGAGGATCATCAACATACAACTCACAATAACTAGGAAGTTTTGGAGGTTGGGGTGTAGGAATAGGATAAAAAATGGGGTCTATAGGTTCAGGTGGAGGATAAATAATGGGGTTTAGAGGTGGGGGAGTGGGAGATTCTGGAGGAGGTGGAGGATAAAAAATGGGGTCTATAGGAAGAGGTGGAGGAGTGGGAGCTACAGTCTGAAATTGTCTTTGGATGTCTGTAAACATAGATTGTACCAATGCTCTGATCTTTTCCTCCATTGTCACATTAATATTATGAACTTCAGAATCCAAAGATTATTTTTCTTTTTCTTTTTTATAAATACCCTCAATGGAATAATCTTAAGAACGTGGAAACACTTTTCTTACCGATACACCTGTCTGGTATCATCGTACACGATCCGGGTGTTCGGGCTTTCCCAATGCTGAATATAAAATATCTTTCCTCCCATTAGATGTAATTACCCCCTATGTTCTATAATCAAGAGAATCATGTATGAATTAATTGAAACATTTTTTAATGTTTCAAATTATATAAAAAAGAGAATTAACTTAAATAAATAAATAAAATATCTTACAATCTTCTCAGCTACGATCCTCGATTCTTCCGTAAGATATTTCCCCTTTTTTCCCATCTGAGCCCTCTTCCATTTTTCATGTCTATATGGAGGGGATAGATGGGAAAACTCTCCAGATATTGAATAATCATCTCTAGGTTTTTGTAATTTTTCCACCATCATTTGTTCTTCTAATAAAGTATACCCTCCCTAATATAAATTATGATGGTATACACTTTTAGATTGGATCTCCTGATGAGATCTCCTTGTTTTCTATAAATTAAGAATAAGAAATCATTAACAAATCATTAATAAGATCATTAATATAAGAAAAATTATAAAAATTTACATTGAACTTACCAAAAATGATTCTTTTCTTCTACTTTCAACAAATCCGTTCCATGTTTCTTCATCTATAAAAGGATATATATAACATGGATTGTCATGTTGCCTATGACCAAAAATTAAATCAGATGCGAGGGTTGATTTGAAATCCCTTCATCTCCTAACAGAAATTGATAAACATTTCTTTTGGACTCCTTTGGTGTTAGGAATATCAAATGTCATCTGATAAAGAAGAGATAAAACATATTATACTATAAACATTAAAATATTAGTTAAATAATATCAAAAGATATTACCAAAATTTTCTCCCAAAACTGAGATAGTGTCACTTTTTCCACACTTTTCCAATAATTATACAAAATGGTTACTTTTCTTTTACCTTGAGTTGATAAAAAACTCTTAAAATATTTTTCATTTGGACCTCTAAGAATATCATTCTCATCAAACTCTACATATATCCTCTGGTCCTGGCTACGGGCAAGTGATAGTTTTGGTAAATGTGTGATACCAATTTTACCAACTCTTGAACTCTTATTTTCCATTGTGGGAGCACATGAAGAAGATTGGGGAGCATCAGGAAGATCATGTGAATGTTCCTCCCTAGACGTATGATCATGATGCTCATCTCCAGAATTATGTGGTTGATCAACTAATTGATCTGTCATTATACTTCAAATAAAAAAAGAAAACATTAGTTCACAAATATACAAATTCAAATATTACAATACTAATGTAAACAAAAAATGAAAAACTGAACTAAGTTACATAATAGTAAACATGGTACGCATAGTAAAGCATGGTAAATGGTAAACATGCTAAACATGGTAAAGTAATTTTCATTCAACAAAATCAATAAATATATAAGTTATGTAATGGTAAACATGGTAAAATATGGTAAACATGGTAAACATGGTAAAGTAATTTCCATTCAACAAAATCAATAAATATGTAAGTTAGGTAATGGTAAACATGGTAAACTAAACAAAACAAAACTAAAATAAACAAACATTCCTACTTATTAGTTTTAATATTCATTTTAATAATGAAAAAATTACAATATCTAACATTTTATGAAATTAATAAATGTAAACGAGAAATAAACATATGTTACATGTAATATTAGGAATGTACAAATGAATTGTTTTCCCAAATTCCTTCATCATGATCATTCCTTATGGCAAAAACCATGTCAACAACATGTTCATTATTATTTTCTACTAATCTTTCCATGGAAGTAGGGATCTCACATAAATCAGAATCTTCATCAAGTTAATCCTCACCAACATATTGTTTTTTCCCTTGTAAAACAATATACCACTGTATATCTGATTGATCAACACCATAGAAAATCTGTTTTTCATGTGTTTCTATCATAAAAGAATCAGCTATGTCTTCCAATCTATTCAAGTTAACAACTGTCATTCCAAATTCATCATGTCTGACATTATTGTTACTGATAAACCATTTGAAATTAAAAATAGGAACTTTAATTTTAAAGTAATCAACCTCCTATATTTCTTCAATGACTCCATAATATGAACTTGATGTAGAAATTGGGTTTTTGTCTTTAGAACTCGAAAAATGCATTGCTTCTGCAAACACCAATACCCCACTATTCTAAATTGTACTTCTGTTGTCTTGAGATTTCGTATGAAATTTATATCCATTAATATCATACTCAGACCATGTTATCACATTTAAACTTGGACCACCCACTAACCATCTTAATATCTCTGATGCATATGATCTACTAAGTAGGGTCTTTTTAAACCATGGAAAAAAAAATTTGTTATGCTCATTCAAAATCCACAATTCTTTCTTCTTTGGATGACATTGTTTCAACTCATTAATATGAAATGTGATATATGTTCGAGCATCAGCTATGTTATTCAAGATGTATAAATTTACCTTCTTTATTTGTTCAGCTGACAACGATTTGACTTTCAAGCCACTAATCTCCTTTCCCTCATTATTAACTCATTCATGGTGAGATTTAGGAAAACCAATGTGCTCCGCCGTAGACAAGTAGCTCATAAAAAACTCTGCAACCTCCTTAGAAATATACTTTTCAACAATGGAGGCTTTATGTTGATATGGATTCTTAACATACCCCTTCAATATTTTCATATACCTTTAAAAATGATACATCCAATGAAGATATACAGGTCCACAAATCTTTATTTCTCAAACCAGATGAACCATTAAATGCACCATTATATCAAAAAAAGATAGATGAAAATACATTTCCAATTGACAAAGTATATAAATTGCATCCTTTTTCAAAATGTTCAAATCATCCACATCAATCACCTTATTACAAATTGAATTGAAAAAATAACACACCTTCATGATAGTCTTTCTGACACAAATGGGAAATATTCCACGCAATGAAACTGGTAGAAGTTGTTGCATCATGACATGAAAATCATGAGATTTCATACCTTTCAACTTCAAATACTTCAAAGAGACAAAAAAAATTACATTTAAAGAATAACCTTTCGGAACTTTGATATCATTAAGACACTAAAAAACTAATTTTCTCCCTCTTGGATAATATATGACAAGCCAAGGGAAGAAATGTTTTCCTTCCATCTGGAGTGGGAGCTAACTCCAAACTTATTCCCATTAATAGTATGTCTAATCTTGCATTCAACCCATCTGTATTCTTTCCTTTAATATCTAACAATGTTCCAATAAAACTGTCACAAATATTATTCTCCACGTGCATGACATCAATATTATGTTTCACTTCATAATATCTCTAATATAGTAGCTCAAAAAATATTGATCTTTTCTTCCAAATATGTCTATCATTACCAGATTTATGTGTCTTTTACAATGTCACATCAAGGTTTTTTACCCTCTCAAAATACTCATCAGTGGATAAAGGTTTTTAAGAAATATCAAATTCTTGTGAGTCATTGAATGTTTCTTTTAGTCTTCTACAAAAGTGATCCATGGGGAAAAACCTTCGATGAACCATGTATACTATTTTCCTCCCATGATGCAATTGAAAATATAAAGTCTTTTGTTTGAAAATTAGACACGCTTTATGCCCCTTAACAGTGTATTCAGAAAAATTTCCATACATTGAGAAGTCATTTATAGTGAAAATAAGCACTGTATGTAGTTGAAAATATTTCATTTTATAAGAATCATACACCCTAATACCATACTCCCATAAAAGTTTCAAATCATCAATCAATGGTGACAAGAAAACATCAATATTATTTCTGGGTTTCTTTGGACTAGAGATCATTATACTCAACATGAAATATTTTCACTTCATACAAACTTCAAGAGATAGGTTTTAAATTACCAATAAAACAGTCCATGAACTATGTGTGCTACTGAGGCTTCGATATGGATTCATTCCATCTATGCACAACTCAAGTCTGATATTTCTAATTTCATTTCCAAATGTAGGATACTACTCATCAATTTTCTTCCATTGTGGAAAATTATCTAGATGATGTATTTTTTTATCACATATCCACTCATCAACATGTAATCTTAACCTTTTTGCATCATGTGAATTAGCAAATAAACGTTTCAAACGAGGAAGTATAGGAAGATACCAAAATACCTTGGCAGGGATGTAAGATCCCAGATCTTGGAAAGGTATATTCTTGTTTAATTTTTGGTCTGAATTCCTTATTTTGGTTAAAAGAATGTTTTCTGAAAGTTTAAGGAGCCTTGAAGGTGTTCCGATGGCTCAGAACATGAAAGGAAAGGAAATCAGTCCAAACAGTGCTGGGTGCACGATCTGTGCATGGTCTGGAAAACTGTACGGCCTTCCCGGGAAAACCGTGCACCCCTGAGACAGAGGCTCACGCATGGCTTGTGCATGTTTTAAAAACCGTGCAGCCTACCCAGGGAAACCATGCGGCCTATTTTTCCTTGGACAGTGGCATGCACATGGCTTGCACACGGTTTGGAAAACCGTACAACCAAAATTTGCGGCCCAGTAAAGTTTGGAAAATTTACAAACTTTCCCCTCTAGGATTTTAATAACCAACTCGGTATTTCCTCCCCATTCTACCATCTTCACCCTAGGAACAAACCAAATCTCCCAAGATCCCCAAGATATCGATCTCCATCATTTCTAATGCATTTTTTGTGTCGTTGGTTATAGATCGAAGCTCTGGGTAAGGCTAATCACATCTTTGCTTCTTTTTTGAGTTTAGGGTTTGTATATTCTTCTAATCTCTTTATGAATCTCTAAAACCCTACTCTTTGGGTGAGATCTAGGTTAAAGCATCAATGTTTGGTTTAAGTGGAATCTAAGGGCTCGATTAAGAGTTATTTCACCCACAAAATCGAGGTAGGTGGTCTACAAGTTATATCCCATGGTTTATTTGTGGATTTGTGCATGTGTGGTTTTGTTCTTGGGTGTCTCTTGGTATGTTTTGATCACCCCTGGCATGTTTAGGTAAAATGGTCATTAAGAAGGTAATTGGAAACCATCATGATCCCCATGGGATGCATCGAGGGTGATGAGACTAATCTAGGGCCACCCATGGAATGTGCCAACTTCCCTGGACCTAGGGATGTGTGAAGAATAAGTGGGATTGTTGTGTATTTATGTAGAGACCTTGATAACCATGTTGATTTGATTTATTGTGTTGGATTATAAGCTAGGTGATGCACCTAGGATTAATAATAACCTAAGGGGTATTAGGTTAACATGGAAGTGGTTTATATGGGTTGAACATGGTTATGCTAGATGAATTGTGAATAGTGTTGAAATGTGTAAATGGGTTGACACATGAGAATGATGAATGGATAAATGGGTTAATATGTAGAAATGATTAATTACCATAATGGAATGGATTGTGATCCTGTTAATTAAGCCTAGTGAGTTAGGAATAATGAACGAAGCCTGGTGAGATAGGCACAATGAATGAATGCTTAGTGAGATAAGCATAATAAAAGGGAATTGGGCTAAATGGATAAATGATGTGAAATGTGGTAAATGTGTTAATGGGTTAAGGCATGGTATTAACTCTCATGTTATTGTTATGACTTATGTTTACCTTGGGAAATGGTTGTGATGTAGTGTGAATGGTTAATGGATATGCATATATATATAGAATGTGCACATGGCATGGTAGAGTGGGGTATTCACTTGAGGTTCTACACCCACGGGTCGAGTTGGAATGAGGCTCTAAATTCCACCCTTAATTCATGGGTTAGGGAAGAGGATTAAGGCTCTGTTCCCCTAACGATTGCATCCACTCAGACTGAGGCTTCTAGTTGAGGATATGGTTTACATGAGGAAGTTACTCCTAGTGAGATAGGATAACAGTGTGTTTTTCCTCATGCATGTGATTATGTACTTTAAGCCCGTGTAACTTGTTGTGTTTGACGAACCCATGATAAATGCGTTGGAAATGGTAAGTAGGGGGAAATGGGATGAAATGTTAAGATAAGGAAATAGTAATAAATGTTGGTAATGGACCTAAACTGGTTAAGGGCACTTAATCTTTTCTTTTTCATTTATTATTCATTTCCCTCATTCATGCACAATTGTTTATACTAGATATTTTGTTGACATTGTTGGTGGTGGCCTACTGAGTTGTACTCACACCCTACTCGGGCTGTTGTTGGGTACCCGAGAAGGCTTCATGTTTAAAGGTCAGGGGAAGGGAAAAGACTCTTTCTAGGGAGTTGGGTTGGCATGGGTGTACGTGGAGGAGAACTCGGACTTGGTGTCGGGTCTATTTTGGGGATTTTGCAGTTTGTCTTCATTTTGGGTTTTGTTTACTTTTTAACTTGTAGCATGACATGGAATATTTATTGTTGGACATGGTTGTACCCATTTTTGGGAATGGTTGTTTATGAATGCTCTTGTATTATTGGTTATTATTCTTCTATTTTGTTTATCTTTTGTTATGGATTAATTAGATAAAAGGGGGTATAGTCTCCCCAATTTACCTTTTGGACCCCTGTTGCTAGTTATAAACCTTTGGCGTACGTGGATGCGCACTTAAGGTTCATGTACCACCTGGCTCGGAGCATTGGTTTAGTGGCTTCCGGGTAGGGGATGTTACAAAGTGGTATCAGAGGAGGTATTTCTTCTCCTTCTCTAGAATATTATTATTTGGGATGGTATACAGGAGTTAGGATGTTTTGGGCCTTGGTAATGAGCTCATGCTTGGGAGTAGTTAACCCATTTATGAGGGAAAACCCAAGTCACCCAGGGTGGTAATTTTTGTTCTTGATTGTGTGATGTTACAGTTGATGATATTTCACCATTGGGTGATGCACATGTTGTGTGATGTGATGGTTTTATGATATTTGGCTTGTGGACTCAATGGAATGAGGTTGTGCATTCATGCATCATTGTAGGAACCTAGAGAGATAGGTGACATGCATCATGGTAGGCACACACGGGTTGGGTGTGTAAGGCATGAAAGATATAATGCACCTTGCATCTTGATAATTGAAAAGGGAAAATGTCGTAAATGAAACAATGAAAGTGGGTGAATATAAAAGAATGATAATTGATGATTAATGAAATATGTGAAATTAAGGGTTTGTAATGAATTGAAAATGTTGTTTGTAACATGTTGTGTGAGCCTTGTGGTGGTGTATGGTTTTTTACCCCGTGTGAACCATGGCCTGCAGTAGGGATGGTCAGGGTGATGTTTTCAGGAGGTTTTTTGGGATGGTGCATGTATGGTGGGTTGTTGTGGCTAGTGACGAGCCTTCTTGTTATGAAGTTTTGAAAGTTTTATGGTATGTGTTCTAAACCTCATGTTTGGAAATAAAGATAAATGACACCACGACGTCGAGCACCAGTTGGAAAATAAGAGGATGTTTCTTAGAACACTCCTCTAGTGAAGGAGCAAGAGAATGTGATGATCCAAGAAAGTAGAGAAGAAAAGTTCCGAGAGAACATGGCTCGTTTTATGCAGATGATGGATCGAGACCCAGGGCGGGTTGCACTGAGTATGTTTGATCTAACCAGAGAGTTCCAGCTGCATCACCCTCTGACCTTTATTAGGGAGGGTGGGATGAGGCAGTAGAGTTCTGGATATAGTCTATCCAAATTATACTTGATCATCTGCAGACTCTTATTGATAAGCGATTCAAGTTGGAAGCTTATATGTTGCAGGTCTAGGCAAAGCGTTGGTGGGACATCCTGGCTTAGACTGAGCAGACTGAAGGGATTTTGTGGAAAGATTTCCAGGAAAAGTTTCTGGAAAATTTTTACCCAGAGACTTTGAGGCAGGATCGGGCTGTAGAGTTCATGAGCCTAACTCAGGGATCGATGTCAGTGATGAAGTATGTTGGCTGCTTCACTAACCTGAGATGCTTTATTCCAACATTGTTGGGGGATGAGGCAGTAGTTATGAGGCGTTTCCAAGATTGGATGAGACACGAGATCAGGTCTTAGGTGAATATCTTTTTCTTGAAGAGGTTTATAGAGGTAGTGGATCAAGATCTGATCTCAGAAGGAAACTTTAAGGGAGATTTAGGTAGTGGGATTGTCATGCCAGCTGGTCGGACAAGTAGTGAAGCTTCAAGGGTCGGAAGCGTTGTTTTGGAAGTTTTCAGCAGGAAGGAAGTGTGCAAGGTGGTCAGAAGAGAGGGTCATCCTCTCAGAGTAGATATCAGGTGTTCTGATATCAGTGTGGTAGGTTGGGGCACATGCGTGGCCAGTTTCCTCGACCTCCAGTTGAGTACCGGTCATGCGGAATATTGGTACATGTGCATAGGTTCTGCAGGAACCCTCAGCAGGTGAGAATGAATGTTAGTGATAGAAAGATTCCAAGTGGAGGCAAGGGATCAGTTTCTCCATATTAGGCAGGCAGTTGGATCTCCACAGGCTGTACTAGAAGGGGTGGTGGATGCGAAACTCTGGGGTAGGATCGTCCATGCCAATAGGGTAGTGTAGTGCAGGGCACACAGGTTGGAGCTCAAGGTAGAGGGGAAAGTCAGCTTCATGCAGTTCAGTCAACACCCAGTGATGGTGAGGTCGGGCCATCGACTGTTCGAGGTACGATCCTTGTAGATTCTAAGCTTTCTAGTGCATTGTTTGACACTGGTTCCACACACTCTCTTGTTTTTAATCAATTTTTGGTAGCGTTGGGTTTTCCTATAGAGAGTTTGTAAGGGGTTATGGAGATTGACACTTCATTGGGGGTGCGAAATGAAGATATCAGGTAGTGTATGGGATGTGCTCTGGAAGTCGGTGGGTATTGTTTCTTGTGGGACTTGTTCATTCTTGAGATGTCGGTATTTGACCTAATCTTGGACTAGTTGGTGTTGTATCGGGTACACGTAGACTTTTACCATCATAGGGTATTGTTCAGGTCACTTGAGGGTGACGCTTATGTCCATCATGGAGAGTGGGATGTCCGAGCAGGTCGTGTGGGACCGTTTTGTCAGCAGTTGGGTAGGCTCACATCTTAAATAGATTATCTTGTGCTTGATGACGAAATAGGGAAACATTCTATCTTCCATACAGTAGTGGATCAGTTTTAGGATGTGTTTTCTGAGGATTTCTTGGGGCTACCACCTAAGATAGATTTTGAGTTCATGATTGATTTGATGCCAGGAGCAGAGCCAGTTTATATTCCACCATACCAAATTACACTGGTATAACTCCATGATTTAAAGGTTTATCTTGATAATTTTGAGCGTAAGGGGTTCATACATCTTAGTACTTATCCTTGTGGATCTCCTGTGATTTTTTCAAAGAAGGCTAATGGGTCGTTAAGGCTTTGTATTTATTATCGGAAGTTAAATTAGATGACGGTGAAAATCGGTACCCTATTTCTATAATTGATGACATGTTTGACCAGTTTAGGGGTGCATCAATGTTTTCTAAGATTTATCTAAGATAATTTTATCACCATTTTATGGTGAGGCCTTCTGACTTACCGCTAATAGCTTTCAGGAGTCGGTACGGGTTGTTTAAGTTTGTGGTGATGCCTTTTGGATTGACCAATGCACCGGCGGTGTTCATGGCTTTGATGAACTGAATATTTCATCCTTATTTGGATTAATTTGTTGTTGTCTTTGTTAATGAAATCTTGGTGTACTTGAAAACTCATGATGATCATGCCCAACATCTTGACATCGTTTTGAGTACACTAAGACAGCATCAGTTATACGCCAAGCTATCAAAGTGTCAGTTCTGGATTAGAGAAGTGAATTTTTTGGGTCACATCATCTCTGAGGAAGGTGTGTCGATGGATCCATAGAAATTTCATGTTGTTGTGTCTTGGGAGAAACCCAAGAGTGTTTCAAATGTTTGAAGTTTTCTGGTTTTGGCCAGGTATTACCAGAGGTTCATCCAAGATTTCTCTCACTTGGAAGCACCACTATCGGGCTTGACCAAGAAGGGAATCAGGTTTGATTGGTCTGAGTCTTGTGAGAATTCATTTCAAGATTTGAAAAATCTATTGAAGACCACACTGATCTTGATCTTACCTGATCCAGGTAGAAAGTATGTCCTATTTTGTGATGCATCCGATATCAGGTTTAGGGTTGTGTTGATGCAAGATGAGCATGTTGTGGCTTATGGGTCAATGAAATTGAGACCCCATGATCGGAATTATCCCACTCATGATCTTGAGTTGGTTTTAGTAGTGTATGCCTTAAAGTGCTGGAGGCACTACTTATTAGGGGAACAGTTCACAGTGTATAGCGATCACAAGAGTCTAAAGTATATCTTTTCATAGTGGGGTTTGAATCTTCGGCAGTTAAGATGGGTTGATTATCTCTAGTATTTTGACTTTGAGATGGTATATACACCTGGGAAAGGTAATAGTGTTGCTGATGATTTGAGTAGGAAGGCTCAGAACCAGGTGGTTCAAAAATCTAGCACTGAGTGAAAGGTGATGGCATTGTTCGCAGAGATGCACCTAGAGGTGCGGGATGAAAATGGTCAGGTGACTCTTACTTATGTGGTGGTTGAGTCAATGCTTTTGAGTCAAGTTAGGGAAAGTCAGCTCGATGATCCTGAATGTTTGGCCATGAAGGAGAGACTTAAAGGTGGGGATCCACCTTCTGGTTGGGTCATCGGTGTGGATAGGGTTGTTTGTATTCATGGTCATGTTGTTGTGCCAATATGCATGCGGGAAGAGTTGATTCATGAGTTCCATGAATCAAAATGGGAAATACATCCTAGTTTGACCAAGATGTATCGTGATCTCTGCAGGCATTTTTGGTGGCTGGGAATGAAAAAGGAAGTTGCGGGCTTTGTGGAATGGTGCCTTACCTGTCAGCAGGTGAAGGACGAGCATCAATGTCAGGTGGTTTGTTATATCCATTTCCCATTCCATAATGTAATTGGGATGATGTGATGATAGATTTTGTGGTGGGTCTTTCGAGGATGCCTTGTAATAATGATGCAATTTGGGTGGTTGTGGATCGGCTAACAAAAGTGGATCATTTCTTACCGATTTAGGAGACTTACACGGTTGATCAGTTAGGTGAGTTGTATATTCGGGAAATAGTACGGTTACATGGTGTACCGTGAATTATAGTTTTGGATCGTGATCCTCATTTCACATCACGCTTCTGGAAAGGGTTGCAGAAGTCACTTGGTACTCAAGTGATTTTGAGTATGTATTTCCACCCACAGACAGACAGGTAGTCAGAGTATACAATCCAAGTATTGGAAGACATGTTGAGGGCTTGTGTCTTGGATTTTGGTGGTTCCTGGGAGAATCACCTATCGCTTGTTGAATTTTACAATAATAACAGTTTTCAGGATACATTTCAGATGGAACCATTTGAGGTTCTCTATGGGAGGCTGTGTAGATCTTCGTTGTGTTGGTTGGAGGTTGGTGAATCTGATCTATTGGGACTGAGTCTCGTGCAGGAGACTTCAGAGAAAGTTGAGTTGATTTGGAAATGAATGCTAATGGCTCAGAGTAGGCAGAAGTCATATGCGGGTCGGAGGTGTAGACCTCTTGAGTTTGAGGTGGGTGATAGTTTGTTCCTTTGGGTGTCACCAAGGTTGGTTCACCGACGGATTTAGAAGCAGGGAAAGTTGGTGCCCAGGTATGTGGGGCCATTTGAGATTGTGTAGAGGATTGGGCCGATGGCATACCTCTTGGCTCTTCCATAGTGGTATAGCAGGATGCGTGATATTTTTCATGTGTCTTAGCTTTTGCGGTATCACCCTGACCCAAATCACATGGTGTATGTTAAGGATGTTGAGCTTGAGGTTGATGCTTCCTTTGAGGAGCATCCAGTTTGTGTGGTGGATCATAGTGATTAAGTCTTGCGGGGCAAGGTTTTTCCATTAGTGCAAGTACTATGGTAGCATGGGAATGTTCAGGAAGAAACATTGGAGCGGGAATCAGATATGCAGGCTCAATGGCCCGATCTCTTTTCCTTGGAAGTGAAATGAAGCTCAGGAACTCGGCTCGAGGACGATCCGTTATAAGGTGGAGAGGTTGTAAGATCTCGGATCTTGAAAAGGTATGTTCTAATTAAAGTTTTGGTTTGAATCCATTTTTTGGTTAAAATAATGTTTTTCGGAAGTTTAAGTAGCCTCAGAGGTGTTCTGGTGGCTTGGGACACAAAAGGAAGGGAAACCGGGCCAAACAGTGTTGGGCGTACGGTCTTCACATGGCCTAGAAAACTGTGCGGCCATCTCGAGAAAACCATTCACCCCTAAGACAAAGGCTCATGCATATATTGCGCACAGTTTACAAACCATGTGGCCTTCCCAAGGAACCGTGCGCCCTATTTTCCCTTGGACAGTGGCATGCGCACGGTTTGCGCATGGTTTGGCAAACTGTACCGCCAAACTGTGCGGACCAGTAAAGTTTGAAAAAGTTTACAAAATTTCCCCTCCAGGATTTTAATACCCAACTCAGGATTTCCTCCCCATTCTACCATATTCACCCTAGGAACAAAACAAATCTCCCAAGATCTCCAAGATATCGATCTCCCTCATTTATAATGTGTTTTTGGTGTCGTTTGTTGCGAATCAAAGCTCTGAGTAAGGCTAATCACATCCTTGATTATTTTTTGAGTTTAGGGGTTGTATCTTCTTATACTCTATTTCTGAAACTCTAAAACCCTACTCTTTGGGTGAGATCTAGGTTGAAGCTTCGAGGGTTGGTTTAAGTGTAATCTAAGGGATCTATTAAGAGTGCATTCACCCACATAATCGAGGTAGGTGGTTTAAAAGTTATATCTCATGGTTTATTTGTGGATTTGTGCATGTGTGGTTTTGTTCTTGGGTGTCCCTTGGTATGTTTTTATCACCCCTAGCATGTTTAGGTAAAATGATTATTAAGAAGGTAAATGGAAACTCTCATGATACCCATGGGATGCATCAAGGGTGATGAGACTAATCTAGGGAAACCCATGGAGTGTTCCAACTTCCCCATACCTAGGGATGTGTGAAGAACAAGTGGGATTGTTGTGTATTTATGTAGATCCCTTGTTAACCATGTTGATGTGACTAATTCTATTGGAGTATAATCTAGGTGATTTACCTAGGATTAATAATAACCTAAGGGATATTGGGTTAACATGGAAGTGGTTTATATGGGTTGAACATGGTTATGCTAGATGAATTGTGAATAGTGTTGGAATGTGTAAATGGGTTGACACATGAGAATGATGAATCGCTAAATGGGTTAATATGTAGAAATGATTAAAGACCATAACGGAATGGATTGTGATCCTGATAATGAATCCTAGTGAGTTAGTCATAATGAATGAATCCTAGTGAGATAGGCACAATGAATGAATTCTTAGTGAGAAAACCATAATAAAAGGGAATTGGGATAAATGGATAAATAATGTGAAATGTGGTAAATGTGTTAATGGGTTAAGTCATGGTATTAACTCTCATGTTATTGTTATGATTTATGTTTGCCTTGGGAAATGGTTGTGATGTTGTGTGAATGGTTAATGGATATGCATATATATATATATATATATATATCATGTGCACATGGCTTGGTAGAGTGGGGTATTGACTTGAGGTTCTATGTCCACTGGTCGAGTTGGACTGAGGCTCTAAACTCCAACCATAATGCATGGGTTAGGGAAGAGGATTGAGGCTCTGTTACCCTAATGGTTGCATCCACCCGGACTGAGGCTTCAAGGTGAGTATATGGTTAACATGAGGAAGTTAGTCCTAGTGAGATAGGATAACAGTGTGTTTTTCCTCATGCATGTGATTGTGTAATTTAAGCCCGTGTAACTTATTGTGTTTGAAAAATCCATGATAAATGCATTGGAAATGGTAAGGGAAAATGGGATGAAATTGTAAGATAAAGAAATGGTAATAAATGTTGGTAATAGACCTAAACTGGTTAAGGTGACTTAATCTTTTCTTTGTAATTTATTATTAATTTCCCTCTTGCATGAACAATTGTTTATACCAGATATTTTATAGATATTATAGGTGGTGTCCTACTGAGTTGTACTTACACCCTGCTCGGGCCACCGTTGGGTACCCGAGTAGACTTCATGTTTTCGGGTTGGGGGAAGGGAAAAGGCTCTTTCTAGGTAGTTGGGTTGGAATGGGTGTACATGGAGGATAACCCAAATTTAGTGTTGGGACCATTTTGGGGATTTTACAGTTTGTCTTTATTTTGGGTTTTCTTTACTTTTTCACTTGTAGCATGACATGGCATATTTACTATTGGACATGGTTGTACCTATTTTGTGTAATGGTTATTTATGCATGCTCTTGTATTATTGGTTATTATTCTTCTCTTTTTTTATCTTCTTTTGTGGATTACTTTGATAAAAGGTGGTATAGTCTCCCCAATTGACCTTTTGGACCCTCGCTGCTAGTCGGAAACCTTTTCCGTATGGGGAGGCGTTCTTAAGGTCATGTAACCACCCGACTCAGAGCACCAGTTTAGTGGATTCTGGGTCGGGGATGTTACAAGAGATCTCTATAATCTCTACATCAACCTATGATTTTTCTTTCAACTTATACCATGATGTCCCACATTTAGGACACTCTGATAGAAATTCATATTCCTTCCTATATATCATACATTCATTCGAACAGGTATGTATTTTCATGTATCCCAATCCCATCGAGCATAATATTTTATTGTCCTTATAATGTGAATATGAAAGATCATTATCTTTTGGAAGAATGTCTTTCAACAATTGTAGTAGCTCTATAAAACTCCTATCACTACATCCATGTTTCGCCTTCAGGTTAATCAATATTAAAACCGTTGATAAAACCGTAAAATCCATACAACTAGGATACAATGGTTTTTCAGCATCAACATATAGATGCTCAATTGCCAGTTCTATCTCAATTTTTTCTATTGTAATATCACGAATCATTTCTTCAATTTCATCAGAATTGCCATCTTGCAAATCATCATCATTAGTAGATCTGAAATTCTGTCCAGTTTCACCATGCCAAATCCAAGGGCTGTAACTTAGATTAAAACCATGACAAATCAGATGATCTTTGATCTCTCTACTTTTCAACTTCTTCGTATTCAAACATTTCAAGCATGGATAGAAAAACATATTATTTCTTGGAAGATTTAGTTTAGCAAATTCTAAAAAGGCATCAACACCTTCCTCATATTAATTACTCATTTGATGTGCTATAATCCAGCTTTGACTCGTTATTACCTATAAAAAATATCAAAATTATACATCTTGTTATGATAAGCCAATTTTATATTTATATGAAATATGTCATAACTTGAATGTAAAAAAATTGAAATATAAAACAATTATATGCGTATTTGAAAAAGATATGCATGGAGATAATTTTAAAAAGAAAATATATTTAGATATAATAGTTTTATATTTATATGAAATATGACATAATTTGAAAGTAACAAAATTTCGAAATATAATATAAAACAAATATATGTGTATTTGAAAATTATAAAGATATTTTTTTTGAGAAATAAAATATTTTCTTCATTTCATGTAATTTTAATGGTTACATATATGAGTTTTATCATTCTTATTGAGTTTTTTGTGGAAAATGGTATTTTTTATGGTCGAAATTGATTTGAGCGGTAAGTTGATATTATTAGGTTCTGAGCCACTTTTTGAAATGGATTTATATTAGACTCAAAGTATAGGCCTTGAGACGAACCTAGATTGTCTTGGGAAGGTGGTAAAAATATCCTATTCAAGGTATGTTGATAGGTAAAAACCTGTAAATTTCAAGTAAATTTTTTTCTTAAATTATTTGGGATTTTACGAGTATGCAGTTTCTGACGGCACTTGATTCCGAGGCCCGGTGTACCCAGAATCAATTTACAAAGTTTAGCTCGGGTACGTTCAGTGAACGAATGAGTAGATTTTTCTATCTTTTGAACCATTGTTCGGAATTGAAATCTGAGGGTAC
This sequence comes from Viscum album, assembly GCA_963277665.1. Lineage (NCBI taxonomy): Eukaryota > Viridiplantae > Streptophyta > Magnoliopsida > Santalales > Viscaceae > Viscum > Viscum album. The sequence goes on along the minus strand of OY728127.1, from coordinate 35,645,051 downwards.
TGATGAAACCGCAGCACCGGTAATTGCTTAAGAGGACCTTTACCGAAGATGTGTTTGCTCGGGAGGAGATGTTAAAAAAATGTGGATTAAATGAAAAGTGAATAAATTTGTGGTACAAATTTTATTTCTTTTTCTAAGGTAGTTTTATCCTACATGGGGGAGTTAGGGTGGGACCCACTAGCATCCTAACTACCCATGTGAGGATAAATGTAAGGTGGGTCCCACATGAGCCCCAACCTTTTCACTTTCCATAACCCCTTAACCCCCTTGGAATTAAATGTGTAACCCTTCCACCTTCTTTCTATCTCCCTCATAACTCTTGCCAACACAAATTAAACAATTAATTGAACCCCTTCAATTAGTTAATGAGTGTTTTGAATTCTTAAATTTTGAAATACATGGCATAAACAATTAAAATAAGGGGTGACCTTATTTTAATTTTGGTCGGCTTGTTGTGTGGGAATTTGGGGAAGAGAGCCTTGTGTGAAGGAAGAAGGAACCTCCTCCATCGTTGAAGAACGTCATCCTCTCCGCGAAGAATGACACCTCTTCGACGTAGAGCACCGAATCCACGAAGATCAACGACGCGCAATCCTCTTCTTCTCTCCATGACAAAAAGAGGATACGCCGCTTCCTCCTCAGGCGCACTTCGACGTCACCTTCTGAAGACAAAGAACGACGCCACCTCTCCGCAGATCACGTCACGAGGTAGGGGTTATTATTGATCAAGTTTCAATCATCGTTCATCGTTACTTAAGTATTTTCCGCTTGATATCATCATAACGGGAGGAGATCGGACCGCACAAACTCAGACGATTCTCCTCCCCTTTTCCTTGTTGATCATCGTTGATGTTTGAGGTGAAGGCGGTGCAGTGCCATTGCACCGCGCGGGGACGAAGAGGACTGCGGCCGAAGCGGGCCGTAGCGGTGGTGTGCGGCGCCATCGCGCCGCGCCGGTGAGGCCGAAGAAGGCTGCGGCGGAGGGGCGTGGCATTGTCGCGCCGCGCCGGTGAGATGAGTCGCGGAGGACCAGCAGGGGGTGGCCGGCTCAGCCGGCCGCCGGCGTCTCCAGGAGGCGGGACCCCATCTGGGTCCCACGGCGGCTCACAATCGGCCGGCCATAAAGGTCGGTCGTTACCCGGAAAACTGGGGGGGTGTAACCCCCCCACCCCCCACCCCCCCCCCAACCTGTTGCTAGGGCGGACACCACTGGGTCCGCCGTTCCTGGAAACAGGGGGCCACGCACCCTTGGCGTCCCGCTCGGCCAGCGGCCGAGCCGCGGATGGAATCTGAGTCGGGCTGTAGGACACACGGGCTGGGCCAGCCGCAGGCCACGCGGGTCGGGGCCAGCTGCAGGCCACGCGGGCCGGGCCGGCCGCGCCTAGCCAGGCCGAGCCGGGCAGTGCCTCTTCGGGCCGGCCCACACCACTTCGTGTCAGGCCACGTCCCTTCGGGCCGACTTGAGTAATTTCTTCAGACCGGTCTGACACCCCTGCTGGTTCGGACCCGTCAAACTGGGTCAACCCGACCCGTCTGCCCACTAGGCTAAACAGGTCGGGCCTGTTAATCACTTAAACGAGGTTAACTTAAAGACCGCACGTCCAATCGACGCGTCGTCTACGGCACTAGGACTCTTTCAACGAGACGGTCCTTTTGCGATACTCTAAGTGAGTTTCGGATGATTTTGGATATCGGACGGGTTAGAAATGAGCATATTTCTAACCAATCCCCTGGGACGGAAAATCCTATATCTCTCAGACCGTGCGTTCGATTGATGTGCCGTCAGTTGCGTTGAGTTCCTTTTGATGAGACGGAACTTCGGGATACATCAACTCTAGACTTTGTGACAGTTGATGTATCAACCCTCTTGGCTCGTGGAGCAGACCCTCCCGGAATCGAGCGTGCGGTGTGTGGGAACCCTAGAGTTGGCTGTGACTGCGACGACAATGACGACTGTACTTGGATCCTATGTGGGTTCGGCAGCGAGGACGACTGTACTTGGATCCTCCATGGGTTCGGCAGCGATGACGATTGTACTTGGATCCTACGTGGGTTTGGCAGCGATGGTTACTGTACTTGGATCCTATGTGGGTTCGACAGCGATGACTTCTGCACTTGGATCCTACGTGGGTTCGGCAGGGGAGATGATTCAGAGGCTACATCTATCATCTCCACCCCTCTTCATGATTAGTATACCTGTGTGAGCTGAGTCTTGACTTTCAGTCATTATCGTCGATATGATTGACTTACTTTCCTGTGTGGACTGGGTTGTGCTTTCCTGTGTGGACTGGGTTGTTCTTGGGCTCGTGAGTTGGAGTCAAACTGGAATTGATGACTTAGGTATATGTATGGGCATATACCTAAGTAGATTTGGTTGATACTTTGTGTTTGTATCTTTCCTTGTGGTTATTCCTTTGTCGATTTTGGGAGACCTTCAGGGGTCTCGGGGTCCCTACTGAGTATCGTATACTCACCCCTACACGGGCTATGCCTGCACTAGGTTGTGTTGGATGCAGACGACAGACAGCACTGATCGAGGTGGAGCATTGTGGAGCGGGACGGTACCTGGAGGTGGAACACTTGGCGAGACGTACACGGAGCGGACGGCCAGACCCAAGGAGCTGAGGGGGCCATTTGTACCCACCCTTCAGGTGGGATATCCGGAGGATGACTCAGTGGTTGCTGGTTTACTTTACTGCAACTTTTCTTTCTTTTCTGTTGTACTGTACTTTCAGTTGGGTTTGTATTCTGGCCCATTTACTTTCCAGCACTTACTTTTGTACTCAGTTTACTTAGTGTTTACTTCATCTTGCGTACTCTGTTGTGTTTTTTTACTTATATAAAGTCAATGCCTTCCCTTTTATTGGGATTTTCTCCTTTGGTGTTAGTCGCCATCCCCTGGCCTATGGAAAGCGGGCTTGGGGTAGTCACGGCATGGGCCCTGAGGATGGGTCATGACAAATTGGTATTAGAGAAGTCGGTTCTACCGTAGAACTCAGGACTCTGATAATTTCTTCTCTGTGAAGCAATAATGTTTAGAGTGTTGAGTGTGGTTATCAGTACAGGGATTCCAGTGTTGGTGCGGCGGCCGACGTATCCATACACCAGGACCCTAACTTCTGATTTCCGACTCAGTGCCCAAAAACATTGATTGCATGTGTGTTTCAAAAGTTTTTTTTGTGATTACATTGTGTCAGCTCACCAGGTATACTGTATTAACCGTGGCACACCTGTTTCTTTTCAAGATGGCCCCACGACGGCAGCCAGCTAGGGTTCCCAGTTACGTACGAGATGGCAGCCCACCAAGCGACGAGGCCTCGGTGCAGGGCCCCATTACAGCGGAGTCACCAATGGTACCTCTACCCGCTGGGCCACCGATACCACCAGCCCCAGCAGCGGAGAGTGAATGTCGCCTAAGTGCACTGCACGAGTTTCAGCGTCAGAGGCCACCCAGGTTCCATGGAGAGACGGACCCTCAGGAAGCTGAGGATTGGCTGGAGGCTATCGTCCGAGTCTTCAGATTGGTAGGGACACCAGCATATCTTATGGTGATCCTTACGGTGAGTCTCCTGCATGCAGCAGCAGGTAGATGGTGGATCCTGATGCTCCAAGTGCACGACGAGGCATCTCTACCTTGGGCAGACTTTGAGAGCCTCTTCCGCTCGGAGTTCGTTCCAGCCACCCTCCATGCGGTATGCATCCAGGAGTTACTAGAGCTGTGGCAGGGCAGCATGACAGTAGCCCAGTACTCGGCAAGATTTACCAATCTCTCGCACTACTCCACGGACATGGTATGGGACCCATTATTCTGGGCCCGGACCTTCGAGCAGGGACTGAGGCATGAGATCAGGGCTTCGATGATCTCCCTCGGCATTCCGACGCAGGCAGGAGTACTGGAGCAAGCCCTTCGTGTAAAGAGCTTCCTTGCTGAGAATACGCCAGCAGCGAGGCCTACCGCAGGGCGACACGTAGCAGAGTCTTCTGCAGCTGGCAGTAGACAGATGTCGCATAGGTCCAAGCAGACCAGGCCATCAGGTGGGTGACCTCAAGATACTAGTTTGGATGTGCGGGGAACACGCAACAAAGCCAGTCATACGAGAGGCAGGCAGTGCTATGCATGCGGCGGGTAGGGCCACATGGCTCGTGACTTCCCGACCCGCCATGCAGAGGAGCAGTAGATGGTTGAGAGACCACCCAGGCAGAGGCAGAGGTTCGACCATGGCGGTCCGCAGGGAGCAGGCAGACGAGGCAGAGGAGATGGTCGAGCAGTGGGTGGTGGGCGATGTTTTTAGGATCTACCACCACCACCACCAGGAGGTCCACCCCGACCAAAGGGAGCTGGCGGACAGAGGCAGGCTTAGTTTCAGGCAGTGGAGGCTTACGACCACGGCGCACCTGAGATGATTCGAGGTACTATCTATGTCTACTCCACCCTTTTTGCAGTTCTTATAGACACAGGAGTGATTCATTCTTTTATTGTCGCTGCCCTTGTTCGGAGCTCGGAGATTCTGACGGAGTCGTTGGCTCGATCCTTACGGCTAGAGACTCCTATGAGAGCAGACTCGACGATTACACACTGGTGCCGGAAGTGTGAGATTACTCTAGGAGGAGAGAGCTTTGGCTGGGATCTTCTTGTAGCGGCATCGAGGCCTTACGACGTCATCTTGGGAATTGATTGGTTATCTACAGTCCATGCTCAGATCGACTGTATTAGGCGCAAAGTGCGGTGTGTCCGCACAGATGGGAGCAGGTTCACCTTCACCGGTGAGAAGGGAGCCTTTGCAGCGTAGGATGGACTCATGCAGAGGATAGGACAACTGATCACCCATCAGTTGGCTAGTCTCATCCTAGGAGCAGTTGATGTGCGGAGTCTGAGTTTTCATGTTGTGGTGGATCATTATGCGGACGTTTTTCCTGACGACGTTCCAGGACTACCTCCTCACAGAGAGGTAGACTTCTATATTGACCTGTACCATGGGACAGCCCCGATATCTACTCCAGCATATCGGATGGCTCCCTCTGAGCTTCGTGAGCTACGGGTGTAGTTGGAGGACTTGCAGGGCAAGGGATTCATTCGACCCAGTGTTTCACCCTGGGCTTCTCCGATTTTGTTCGCCAAGAAGGCAGACGGGAGCTTGCGACTGTGTTTAGACTACTGTAACCTGAACCAGGTAACCGTGAAGAACAAGTATCCACTTCCAAGGATTGACGACCTCTTCGATCAGATCAAGGGAGCACGGTGGTTCTCGAAGATAGACCTCAGGTCAGGCTATCATCAGCTCAGAGTTCGAGATGAGGATGTGCAGAAGACGGCATTTAGGTGTCGGTATGGCCACTATGAGTTCTTGGTTATGCCTTTCAGAGTAACCAACGCTCCATCAGTGTTCATGAGTCTCATGAACAGGATATTCCAGCCTTACCTCGATCGATTTGTCGTAGTCTTCATCGACAACATACTGATTTACTCGACCACTGAGGAGGAGCACGCCTACCACTTGCGGGTTGTACTGGACACACTCCGAGAGAACCAGCTTTATGGTAAGCTCTCGAAGTGTCAGTTCTGGATTTGAGAGGTCCCCTTTTTGGGGCATGTCATCTTTGAGGTGGGATTTGCGGTGGATCCTGCGAAGATCGAGGCAGTACAAGCTTGGGAGCTACCCAGGAGCGTGACGGAGGTACGGAGTTTCCTAGGTCTGGCTGGGTACTATCCGAGATTTGTGCCAGACTTCTCCATAGTTGTAGCACCACTTTCAGCTTTGATGAAGAAGGGGAAACCCTTCGTGTGGTCAGATAGATGTCAGCAGAGCTTCCAGGAGCTGAGACAGAGATTGACTAGTGCACCCATCTTGAGGCTGCCGGAGGAGGGCGTGGGGTACGTAGTTTACTATGATGCATCAGGGAATGGACTCATGCATGTCCTAATGCAGGAGCGGGCAGTGATCACCTATGGTTCACGACAGTTGAGGCGGCACGAGCAGAACTATTCTACCCATGACCTGGAGTTAGCAGCAGTGGTCTTCGCCTTGAAGATGTGGCAGCACTATCTGATGGGCGAGCGCTTTACAGTATACTCTGACCACCAGAGTCTCAGGTACATCTTCTCGCAGAAGGACCTGAACCTGAGACAGCGGCGATGGCTCGAGTTCCTCCAAGACTATGACTTTGAGATAGTCTATACTCTTGGGAAGGGGAACGTAGTAGCTGATGCTCTCATCAGGAGGTTGGGCATTCAGCTACTTGGAGAGGCGACAGAGAAGTTAGCTGCTTTGCAGATATCCTTCATGAATAGAGATGGGGAAGCCTTCCTACAGTCCATCACAGTCACTCCTCCACTTCTTTAGCGGGTCAGAGAGGCACAGTGTGGAGACGTTGACTGTGAGACGCGACGTACTCATATTTCCATAGGGTAGGCACTTGATGGATTTTATGAAGGAGCAGAGCATGTCATCCTCTTCAGGGGAAGTACCATGGTACCAGTTGCATTACAGGAGGAGGTGTTGAGGGAGTTTCACACTTCCCCTTTTGCGGTACATATAGGAGTAGTGAAGATGTAACAGGATCTCAGACGACAGCACTGGTGGCCGGGTATGAAGAAGGTTGTGGCAGAGTTTGTTTCACGATGCCTCACCTGCCAGTAGGTGAAGGCAGAGCACCAGGTACCGGCAGGCTTGGTGCAGCCCTTAGAGGTCCCGGAGTGGAAGTGGGATGGAATATCCATGGATTTAGCGACGGGACTTCCACGTACTTCCAGAGGACATGACTCTATCTGGGTGATTGTCGACCAACTCACCAAGTCGGCCCACTTCCTACCTATTAGAGAGCAGGGCTCAGTGGAGATCTTGGGACGCCTCTATGTTCAGGAGATCGTACGGCTTCATGGTGTTTCATCATCTATCATCTCCGATCGAGATTCTCACTTTACTTCCCAGCTTTGGAAGGGGTTGTAGGAGGCATTTGGGACGCAGCTACGCCTGAGCACCATCTTTCATCCTCAGACAGATGGCCAGATAGAGAGGACCATTCAGACACTCGAGTACATGCTCTGTGCATGCATCCTTGACTTTGGTCGTAGGTGGGAGGATCACCTACCCTTGGTGGAGTTTGCGTACAAAAATAGCTACCACTCTACCATCGGGATGGAACCATACGAGGCACTGTATGGACGACCATGCAGATCACCTCTGTGCTGGATAGACCCTGGGGAGTCAGCACTTGTAGGACCAGAGATGGTCTAGGCCATGACGGAGAAGGTGCAGATCATCCAGGAGTGGATGAGGACTGCACAGAGCAGACATAAGTCATATGCTGATAGGAGGCAAAGACCACTGGAGTTTGAGGATGGCGACCACGTTTTCTTACAGGTCTCACCTCGATGTGGATTACATAGATTTGGTCGGGGTGTCAAGTTATCTCTGCGCTTCATTGGACCATTCCAGGTTCTCAGCAGGATAGGCGAGGTGGCTTATCTCCTGGCCCTTCCACCTCAGTTGCACCGGGTGCACGACGTCTTCCACGTATCTCAGCTGAGGAGATACGTGCATGACCTGACGCATATAATTGATCATGGGGAGCTGGACATCGATGACGGGGTGAATTTTGCGGAGGTCCCGGTGGAGATCAAGGATCGACAGGAGCAGGTCCTACGTGGACGGTCTATTCCTCTGGTACGCATTCATTGGCAGCACGGGAACCTCCAGTAGAGCACATGGGAGCGGGAGGCTCAGATGCGTGCACAGTACCCTCATTTGTTTCCCTAGTTTATGATATAGCTTTACGGGGACGTAAAGCCCTGTGGTGGGAGTAATGTAAAAACCCATAAATTTCAAGGAAATTTTTTTCTTAAAATCTTTGGTATTTTACGAGTACGCAGTTTCTGACGGCACTTGATTCTGAGGCCTGGTGTGCCCGGAATCGATTTCCGAAGTTTAGCTCGAGTACGTTCAGTGAATGAACGAGCAAGTTTTTTTATCTTTTGAACCGGTGTTCGGAATTGAAATCTGAGGACACCGATGAAACCGCAGTGCTGGTAATTGCTTAAGAGGACCTTTACCGAAGATGCGTTTTCTCGGGAGGAGATGTTAAAAAAATGTGGATTAAATGAAAAGTGGATAAATTTGTGGTACAAATTTTATTTCTTTTTATAAGGTAGTTTTATCCTACATGGGGGAGTTAGGGTGGGACCCACTAGCATCCTAACTACCCATGTGAGGATAAATGTAAGGTGGGTCCCACACGAGCCCCAACCTTTTCACTTTCCATAACCCCTTAACCCTCTTGGAATTAAATGTGTAACCCTTCCACCTTCTCTCTCTCTCCCTCATAACTCTTGCCAACACACATTAAACAACTAATTGAACCACTTCAATTAGTTAATGAGTGTTTTGAATTCTTAAATTTTGAAATGAATGGCATAAACAATTAAAATAAGGGGTGACCGTATTTTAATTTTGGTTGGCTTGTTGTGTGGGAATTTGGGGAAGAGAGCCTTGTGTGAAGGAAGAAGGAAGCTCCTCCATCGTTGAAGAACGTCATCCTCTCCGTGAAGAACGACACCTCTTTGACGAAGAGCACCGAATCCACGAAGATCAACGACGTGCAATCCTCTTCTTCTCTCCGTGACAAAAAAAGGAGACACCGCTTCCTCCTCGGGCGCACTTCGACGTCACCTTCCGACGACAACGAACGACGCCACCTCTCCGCAAATCACGTCATGAGGTAGGGGTTATTATTGATCAAGTTTCAATCATCATTCTTCGTTTCTTAAGTATTGGCCGCTTGATATCGTCATAATGGGAGGAGATCGGACCACACAAACTCGGACGATTCTCCTCCCCATTTCCTTGTTGATCATCGTTGATGTTTGAGGTGAAGGCGACACGGTGTTGTTGCACCACGCGGGGACGAAGAGGACCGCGGCCGGAGCGGGCCGCAGCGGTGGTGTGCGGTGTCGTCGCGCCGTGCCGGTGAGGTCGAAGAAGGTCGCGGGCCGCGGCGGACCAGCAGGGGCGGCCGGCTGAGCCGGCCACCTGCGTCTCCAGGAGGCGGGACCCCATCTGGGTCCCGCAGCGGCTCACAACCGGCTGGCCATAAAGGTCGGTCGTTACCTGGAAAACTGGGGGGGTGTAACCCCTCCAACCTGTTGCTAGGGCGGACCCCACGGGGTCGGCCATTCCCGGAAACAGGGGGTCGTGCCCCCTTGGCATCCCGCTCGGCCAGCGGATGAGCCACGGCCGGCTTCCGAGCCGGGCCACAGGCCACGCGGGTCGGGCCAGCTGTAGGCCACGTGGGTCGGGCCAACCGCAGGCCACGCGGGTCAGGCCGGCCGTGCCCAGCCGAGCCGCGCCAGGCCGGGTCGGGTCGCGCCTCTTCGGGCCGGCCCGAGCCACTTCGGGTCGGGCCGCGTCCCTTTGGGCCGACTTGAGTAATTCCTTCAGACCGGTCCGACACCCCTGCTGGGTCGGACCCATCAAACTGGGTCAACCCGACCCGTCGGCCCACTGGGCTAAACGGGTCGGGGCTGTTAATCACTTAAACGGGGTTAACTTAAAGACCGCGCGTCCGATCGATGCACCGTCTGCGGAACTAGGAATCTTTCGAAGAGACGGTCCTTTTGCGATACTCTAGGTGAGTTTTTGATGATTTTGGATATCGGCTGGGTTAGAAACGAGCATATTTCTAACCGGGCCCCTGGGACGGAAAAGCCTATATCTCTCAAACCGGGCGTCTGATTGACGCGCCGTCAGTTGTGTTGAGTTCCTTTTGACGAGACAGAACTTCGGGATACATAAACTCTAGACTTTGTGACAGTTGATGTATCGACCCTCTTGGCTCGTGGAGCAGATCCTCCCGGAATCGAGCGTGTTGTGTGCGGGAACCCTAGAGTTGGCTGCGACTGCGACGACGATGATGAGTGTACTTGGATCCTACGTGGGTTCGGCAGCGAGGACGACTGTACTTGGATCCTCCGTGGGTTCGGCAGCGATGACGACTGTACTTGGATCCTACGTGGGTTTGGCAGCGATGGTTACTGTACTTGGATCCTACGTGGGTTCGGCAGCGACGACTTCTGCACTTGGATCCTACGTGGGTTCAGCAGGGGAGATGATTCAGAGGCTACATCTATCATCTTCACCCCTCTTCGTGAGTAGTATACCTGTGTGAGCTGAGTCTTGACTTTCAGTCATTATCGTCGATATGATTGACTTGCTTTCCTGTGTGGACTGGGTTGTGCTTTCCTATGTGGACTGGGTTGTTCTTGGGCTCGTGAGTTGGAGCCAAACTGGAATTGATGACTTAGGTATATGTATGGGCATATACCTAAGTAGAGTTGGTTGATACTTTGTGTTTGTATCTTTCCTTGTGGTTATTCCTTTGTGGATTTTGGGAGACCTTCGGGGGTCTCGGGGTCCCTACTGAGTATCATATACTCACCCCTGCATGGGCTATGCCCAAACTACGTTGTGTTGGATGCAGACGACAGACAGTTCTAATCGAGGTGGAGTCTTGTGGAGCGGGACAGTACCTGGAGGTGGACCACTTGGCGGGACGTACACGGAGCGGACGTCCGGACCCGAGGAGCTGAGGGGTCTATTTGTACCCACCCTTCAGATGGGATATCCGGAGGACGACTCAGTGTTTTTTGGTTTACTTTACTGCAGTTGTTCTTTCTTTTCTGTTGTACTGTACTTTCAGTTGGGTTTGTATTCTGGCCCATTTACTTTCCAGAACTTACTTTTGTACTCAGTTTACTTAGTGTTTACTTCAGCTTGCGTACTCTGTTGTGTTTTTTTACTTATATAAAGGCAATGCCTTCCCTTTTATCGGGATTTTCGCTTTTGGTTCTAGTCACCAGCCCCTGGCCTATGGAAGCCGGGCTTGGGGTAGTCACGGCACGGGCCCCGAGGACGGTTCGTGACATGATAGGTTGTTTTGGGGGATACTTAGCTAATAATAAATAGTTAACAAATGCAGTGCTAAATAAATAAGCAACCATGCATCAACATACTATGTTATAATATATACTAGCAGTCAGTATAAAATATGTACTACATACAACCTGACCATATAGTAAAATAATTAAATAAACAAATGAACCAACTCCTATAGGAAGACTAAGTACATATTCATCACAAAACACCTGGAAAAATATAACTTCTTTTTTTATAAGTCGAAATAACCAAAAAAATTAATGTGTTATGTAAAATGACAAGGGTGTTATGGTATATAACCAATGTATCTATGATATCTATATGGGGATTTCATATTTAAATATGGAAGAAGCTAACCAAAGTAACATAGAGCTTAATACCCAACGATTTCAGATCAAGGATAAGAAAAATCGTGTCAAATAACGATAACATTAGGAGATAATCCAGGATATTCTGATGTTTTAAAAAAAGAAATCGCAAAATGTAAATGTAGGTCATCCGCAAAAAATAACAAATAAAATCAAGTCTTGTGAGGCTTACTTGAATGTTGTGATTCAGTCTGATAGATCTAGTGATAAAAAATATAATGAACAATTCTGGAAAAATGAGGTTGGAGGGAACGAGTTCAAATAAATGTTTCTAGGTTTTCTGCACGAGAGAGACGAGTTGCAGTCGCCTGATCAAAAAATACAGATTGACACAATACGGTGCTTGATAATTTTTTTAAATGTTTATCACATCAGTTATTTAATAACCAACGTGATAAAAATATTTTTACATCAGTTATTTTATAACTGACGTGATAAAGAAGATCTTTTACGTCAGTTATATAATAACTGACGTGATAAATCAGCTTTATCATGTCGGTTATAAAAAACGACGTGATAAATATCAATAGTTTATTTATCACAACGGTTATAATGTAACTAATGTAAAAAATAGATTTATCATGTCGATTATAATATAACCGACGTGATAAATCAAATATCGGCATTTTTATATCGATTATATTATAATCGATGTGATAAATCAACTTTTATAGCTTAACACATTGGTTATTTATAATCGGCGTAAAAAATGTCGATGTGGTAAATGTTTTCTGCACTAGTGACTATTCCAACAGTCACATTACTATTCTAATGATCACATTACCTCTTATAAATACCTCTAAATTACTTCATTCATTATTCAACTCAATTACTCTCAAGGTTCTATATTTCCACTTTATATAATGTTTCTCGGTTTACTAATATTTTACTTCTTCTCTATAGTGTTTGCAGTGGGGGTGATGATTCTAGTAGATTGGAGCGATACATATTTTCCCATTTTGGATTTTATATTTTATATTTTTTGTCTAATTGTAAAGTTTGAAATTTTTAATTGGTTTCATTACTGATTAATGTAACATTATTTAGTAATTAAACAAATTCTTTGTTGGTTTCTATATATTTTTTATGTGTATAATATTATATAACGCATATTTTGTTAGAAAATAAATTTTACTAAAAGCACTGGGTTGTTACAGGCTTGGCGTGAGGAGTCGTTTTCTGGATAAGTACTGAAGTTTCTAGAAAAGTGTAACTTCAGAAACTTCATGCTTTGATCAGATGAAAGGTGGAAGTTCTCATGAAACCATGTGATTGGAACATAGTGGTAGTGATGGCGGTGAATTCAGAGAATGCTAATGTTGAGGTTGGAGGATGAGTTCTGAAAGATGGCATTGATGCACTATTCACCAACCAGACTAGTGGAGGTGGTTGTTTTATTTGTCCATGTGATTAGAATCCAATATAGATCAAATCTCAGTAGAATTATCTCTATGTATTTTTGTTGTAAATGGAACTAGGATTACTAGAAGTTAGTTATAATATATGTTGGGGTTGGGTTCATTTGTACAAAAGGTGAGATTAGTCAGGTGATTTATTAAGTCGAAGCTTCTATTAGCTTATTCTTTGGAGTCAATTTTTGTTTGTAATATCTTTTTCACTCTTCTAGTAAAAGTTTTTGTTACCCGTGGATTAGGACTTCATTTGAACCACATAATCCATTTTATTCCATTATTTTTTTTACTTATGTTCATTGTATGTTTTTCTTTGAGTATTAGTTGTGAGTGTCACTTGTGAAGTTTCAGAAGGTGTGTGGTTGAGGTGAGTGGTTCTATTGCATGGATTCCAGGTTTTAGATACATATTCTACTGGAGAAGATGTCATCAAGGACTTTTGGTGTCCTTATTCCACACTTGAGTCCCAAATTCTTGATATTTTGAAATATACTGCTTTCGGTGTGACAAGTAGTATCAAATATTGGTTCAAAGTTCTGAAGGGAAGCTCAAACAAAAAATTCTATAAAGAGAATGTTAATTTTCCTTTACTCGGTTCTGATTTAGTGGGAGTATTTTTTTCACTAGGTGCCATCCGAATGATGTTGGCCTAGAATGTGGCCTTTAACATCCATGAGGAGAAGACAACTTCAGGATTGATGGTCAAGCTTGCAACCATGTATGAGAAACCATTTGTGATGAATAATGTGTTCATGTTGAGATGACTTTTCAACATGAAGATGTCAGAAGGAAGTTCAGTGGAAGATTATCTATATGAATTCAAAATCAGTTGGATTTTATTGGAGTGAAGTTCTATAAAGGTGTGTCGACCTTAATTTTTATTTCATTGCTTCTAAAATCATAGGATGTGATAGTGACATTTGTGATTAATTCTAGAGAAAATACTAACTTGGTCTTTGGGGAGAACTGTGATCTAATCTTTAATGAATAGGTATAGATGAGGGAGATTTCATCAAACTTCAGAAATGAATTTAGCACGGAATATAGGGAATGCTCCACATGAAGAATTCATAGGAAAATATGAGAAAATGGAATAGGTAAGAGTCATGGAATGTAATGTCCCACCCTATCTCACTATAAAACCAATGGTTGGACTAGTTCACCACAAGACCTCAGACGTGCCTCCCCATATTCTAAAGGCCACTGACCTGCTGATGGGGTGTGATATGGTATAGTGGGGAGACTATACCCCCTATATCAAAGTTCACAAGTAATAAATAAATAATGAAACATCATCCAAGGAAATAAATAATCAGAGTGCACATAAATGAATAACATCTAGTAATAATACGTGGAATGCAGTAATGTATCAAACAGCCATGCTAGAAAAAAAATAATTCGCTCAATGGGATGGTCAAAGATACATGATAGCATAAAATAAATAAAGAAAAATAAAGGCTCAACTACATCACTGAGTCAAACCTCATCCAACCTCCAGATACCATCTAATCTGTCCTGCTCGACCATTCTATCTCATGCCTCATCCCAACCTATGCCTGCAATAAACATGTAATAGTTTCTCGAGTACCCATGTGCAATGGCGGCTTGAGCGGGATGTGAGTAAAACTCAGTAGGTCACCACCAATGGTGTCTAAACAAATTTAGTCTGGGTATATAGTGCATGAAATAAGAAATAGACATGGGTATTGATTTAATAAAATTAATATTGCACATGAAATAAACCCACTGGCCCTCAAGCTCTAGGTTGAAACCTAGGGATAGCCAAACCTGCTTCAGTTCTATATTGAATGCCTCTAAACATGGTGTAAAACCAAAATCACCATCACCATTACCAAACATGCTTCGAAAAAATGATGAATATCCCTGATCATGTCATGAAACCATGTCAACCATGTGCATAACCCTGCCAAGTTATAGCCAATCAATCATTACAAAAGGACTGGGTAAAGCCCTATAATCATTAGATCATAACCGGGTCAAGCCCTATAAGCATTACATCATAGTCAAGCCAAGCCCTATAAGCATTATAGAATAACTGGGCCAATCCCTATAAGCACTATGGAATAAATGAGCACAAGACCTATATATAATCATTTCAGCATAACCTTGTGTAATCCCTATATATCATCATTTTAGTATAACCAGACCAAAGCCCTATATATAATCATTTCATCATAACTGGTTGCAAACCCTATATATAAGCATTTTAGCATAGTCAAACTAAGTCAAGGATGGAAAAAACACATGGCTAAGAACCAAGCATATCATCATAATACATAATGGTTAATTTATCTAATTACCATTAATCTTAGAAAATTACATTTCATTTACCAATTTATCCAAAATCCATTAACTTTCCAATTAACCGATTTTATTCTAGGTGATTCTATCTCAAGAAAATGCCAAAATTCCATAAAATTCCAAATTACCACTTTTAAACCATGTTAATAATTCTTAAACCAATCACCACAATTACCAAGTTAGGAAAATTATATGTCAATCTACGTTCTCAATTTACAAACCAAATCAATTCACATGGTAAAAAAATATAACCAATATCAATTTATTCAATGGGCCCTAGGTTTATTAGACTCAGGATCCAACCTACTGTCGAGGGTTGGAAAACCCCTTGGGTGGTCTCTAGTCCAAGTCTCAAAGCCAACAGACCCAACAGGGTCTGAGGGAGGTCTAAGCATAAAAATTTTCATTTAAGCAATGGGTTGCCAATTTCATTAGGTCACACGCATGGATTTCCAACGTGATCACACATATTTCATATACTATAACAAAACAAAATAGACCAAAGGGTGTTATTATAGACCACCTACCTCAAAAAAAATATAAATCCAAGCCAAGAAAGGTCCAATGACATTGCTCGTGTTTCCCAATTCTAATCAACCCTTCCTTAAACACCATGATTTTGAACCATGTCGCCTAGTTGGAATAATGACCAACCACCCTTAGAAGGTCCAATATGATCATTCGAAACCAAATTGGGAAAAATACCTTTAATAGATCTCCCTTCAATGTTGTGTGTTTATCAACATAGAATATCCTCTCTCCATGCAGATCTAATATCTCTTCATCCATAGAGAAGTCCTTTAAGATTTGGTGGACTTCGTCATCTGATTTCATGATCATAATCAAGTCATGGCCATCTAATGAAGGATATTTAAAAAGTAATTGGAAAGATCAAGGTGTCACAAATTCTAAAACTCATTGATAGGAATCCATCGCAATGAACGGTGCTTCAATCGGTGAAGAGATGGGATTGTAAGGGATCCTAGAATCCTAAAACTCCCTTTCCGATAAGTTTCCGCATAAGGGATTCAAGGGGAGGAATTTTTAGGGTTACGGAATATTTCCATAACTTAAATCCTCTACCTAAACTTTCCAATATGAATTCATTATGTGAAAATGATTTCACGTCCTGAATTTGTCAAGAAAATCATTTACTGAGCCATGCCCACTTGTGTCATAGTGTGAAACAAAAAATTACATCGTGACTTTTCAGTCTAAGCCCCTAAATCCATTTTTCACATCCTGTACTCCCTGGATGCACCCTATAAAACCTTCTCACGTCATGAAGATACTATTCATGATGTGAATGTGCTTTTACAGTAGTTTTTCATCATCTCGGTTCCCCATACACTCCTCCGTTGGGATAGGTCTTTCCCAATGGTTTTCCCCAAACTATTGGGATAGGTCTATCCCCATGACAAATCACCCAACGGTTGCCCAAACCGTTGGTAAAGGGAAATTAAAATATATATATAGCAGAGGTTTGAACCCACAACCTATGGGTTATATATCAAAGACTTTACCACTATCCTACAATTACCTTTGTGAATATATTTGGACAAATATATATATATATATATATATATATATAATTTATATATTGATTTTTTTGATGATATTTGACAAAAGAATTTATAAAAAATAAGGGTACCTATCCCAATGGTTCTAAAACCCGTTGGGATAGGCTTATCCCAACGGTTTTGAGAACCTTTGGGATAGGTACCCACCCTTTCCCAACAATTTTTCCAAACTGTTGGGAAAAGTGGTATCAAAGTGGGATTTTCCCAACTGTTTAGAAAAACCATTGGGAAATCCATACCCTTTCCCAATGGTTTTTTCAAACCATTGGGAAACGTGGTATCAATGTGGGATTTTCCCAATAGTTTGGAAAAATTGTTGGGAAAGGTGGTCTCAATGTGGGTTTTTCCCAATGGTTTGGAAAAACCGTTGGGAAAGGGTATGGATTTCTAATGTTATTAATATTTTTATGACTTATTATATACTACCTTTACTTATTTTATATGAAATGTGCATAATTTGTGTGAAATATTAATGTTTTAATATTAAGTATAATTTTTGAGCATTTTTAGAAGTAGTCCAATTGAGTCAGTTTACTGTTTTAATAATAAATATAACTATACTGATCCAAATTGTGTGGTCCTTGTTTTTTAGGATTATCCTTTAAATATAAAATATTTCATTATAAGGTACCATGATCCAATTCTTCCATTTGAAGGGTCATATAGTCCTCACAAACAAGACCAAAGAATCTGTGAAGAAACTGGACTATTCATGAATATTGATTTAATGGGCTAAATACAGAAGTACAAATTCCAATATTCTCCACCATAGTTCGGGGGACAATTGAAGGAGTCCAGGATAAAAATTTCAGAGCCCAACTCTAAGAACAAGGGGCCCAAATGAAGCTTTGAAGTCCAGCCTACCATTCTGGCCGAGAAATAAAATCAGTATAGTATTAATGACATTTCTCCTGATGTGAACATCCATTCGAGCTGATATTTTTCAGTGTGAAAGATGAGATATGTATGGACAAGTATTTTGAAGAAATAATTTTTATTTGAAGGCATATTCCTATTCAAAAACCCTTTCACATTTTGGACTTCAAAAAGACTGGATTGAAATGGACAGTTTAACTTTGTTTAATCAACCAGTCGTAACTTTTGATCCTTAAGTCCAAATGACTCCAAATTTTGAGATTAGTCGGAAAACTTTATGATATACAACTTTGAAGAAGGATATTTCTCTATATTAGACTGTCTAATTAGCAAACTTGGAGATGAAAGTGGAGGGACAGATTGGGAATGCAAACAGTCCACTCCTTGGGCTATAAATACTCTCCTCTTCTCTCCTTGAGAGGGGTTGGAATTTCAGAAGAGAGGAGAAAATATTGGCATGAAAAAAGCCTTTCCAAAGGATTGGGAGTACCTTACATACTTAAGTTTTTACTTGAGAGACCTTTCCTCCTCTCTTTGTTTTCACTTACTTTCGTGTTCTTCGTTTTTGTAATCTTGTAATTCTCTTTCTTTGTAATTCTGTTTTAATGAAAGTTACTTCTTAAATATTTCTTATTCTCATCCACCTTCTGTAGTTTAATATCTATGTTCTTAAAATATTTTAAATTCAGTTGAATCCCCTTCCCTTCTTCTGCTTCCTCATTCAATCAAAAATCCATTTTTAATTTTCTTCATCGTTTGTGTGTGTGTTCGGCGCACTACTCTTATCTTGTCCCTTTCTTTTTCTTCTCTTTATAATTCATCACCTTAAACATATATTACCATATTAATAACCATATTAATGGCTGAGTAAATCTCTCATTGGGGTGAGTTTTAATTTAGGTATGTTAAGCAATTGAGATCTTTCGCTCGATGAGTATTCGTTGAATTAACATTGTGTATGTTGGGCTTAGCATGTCATGGATTAATGACTTGTTTTGTTTAACGTGTGGTTTCCATGGATTAATGGAACCATAAATACACTACAATAAACAATATTTGATCAATATTAGAACCCTAAGTTAAGTTAAGGCTTGGATTAAAGCCTTAACACTTGAGAATTCAAATCAACGTCAACTTGTGATATGGGTGTTAATTTAAATGCAATATAAAGCAAAGCTCAAGGATATCACAAGATTAACTAACCCAATGATGAACTCACCCCAATCATTATCAATTTTTTAAATCAATCATAATCAATTATTCATTTAAATTAAGCTCTACAAACAAACCCCCCCCCAATCAGAATACAATCAACTAAAAACAAACGACTATTTCAAAGTATCATTGCCGAGGATTCGACCCGAGTGCTGCTATACACATTAGTAGAGCACCGGAACTTTGACCGGTCAATAGGCAACAATCAGCCGTGCGTTTCAATTTCCCAACGGTTTTGCCAAACCATTGGGAAAAGTGGTGTCAAAGTTGGATTTTCCCAATGGTTTGGAAAAACCGTTGGGAAAGCCATACCCTTTCCCAATAGTTTGGCCAAACCATTAGGAAAAGTGGTCTAAAAGTGGGTTTTTTCCAACGATTTGGACAACCCTTTGGGAAAATTGGTCTCAAAGTGGGTTTTTCTCAATGGTTTTTCCAAACTGTTGGGAAAAGTGGTCTCAAAGTGGGATTTTCCCAATGGTTTGGCAAAACCGTTGGGAAAGGGGACATATACCAACGGTTTTTACAAACCATTGGTATATATGTGTTGGTATAGGTAGGATTTATAGTAGTGACCCCATACCCAAACAACATATTGAAACATTTAAATACCCATAAACTCATCCAAATTTCCGGTTCTCTAGAAGACCCTTTCACAAACAGGATAAATATCAATTCCCATTGAAAAACTCAACCCGTAAGAATGTGGGTTCTTACATGGAAAGTCAACTGGTCCCATTGACTCTGTATGCTTACACTTTGTAAATAAGGTATTACTATAGAAGGATTGATGATAAAGGAATATGAACTCTAGAAAGTTTGCTTCTGGATCATCTAGAAATTCCACAGGTGAAGGGTAGGGTGGCACTTTAGTTCTAATTTTCATGAGTTTGATGGAATCTTGGATCCTTGATTCTAGATATTTATTTAATTCAACTTATGATAGTGATTACATGTGAAATTATGTGTTTGGAAGCCTTGTAAAGGTTCACCTTGAATTTAGAGAGGTGATTAAGGTTTTTGGAAAAGGATATGTGAACATTCGAACAAAGAATGAATGTCTACTGCATTTTCTAGTCATCTGGCACATCTTAGGACTATGAAAAAAACTTAATTTCTATTGGTCAACATGATGATGCAATATTTTTTACCATTTTTGTAGATTGTTTGTGTAAGATCACACACAGTTCCATGGTGGTGTCCCATGGTGTGAAGGGCCAAACTTCGTACTTGACTGGGGTTTCGAAAGGTATCATGCTTGCTATAGCAACAACTTTTAGAATAGTGAAGTTGTGGCATGGACATTTTGGACACATTGGTGATAAAGGTCTGCAGACCTTGGCTATAAAAGTATGTTTGAACCTCGATCACATAGAGTGCAGAATGTGCGGGGGTTGCATCCAAGGGAATTAGAAAAAGTTTTCATTCAATTCAGACAGTAAGACACTAAAGAAGCAGAAGCTCAAGTTGGTTCACATGAAAGTATGGGGACTAGAAAATTTCAGATCTCATGGGGGTGAACTGTATCATGTTACCTTCATCGATGATTCCATACAAAGGGTGTGGGTGTCTTTATTTAAACATAAGTATGATATCTTTCATACTATCATTAAATGGAGATCCATAGTGGAATTGAACACTAGAATGGAGTCAAAATGCCTTTAGTTTGATAATTGTGGTGAGTATGGGGGAAGGGAGTTCTGAATGTTCTATAAGATGAATGGAATATGGATGGAGAAGACAGTTCTTGGAACATTTTAGATGCTAAATGTTAGAGGTATGATCTTTAGGTTAAGTTCTGGTTTCTTGAACGAATTTTGGTCTGAAGCAGTTAATTGTACACCTCATCTCACGAATCGAAGTCCTTATGAACCTCTAGCACAATAAATTCTAGGGAAACTATGGTCTGATCATATAACGACCCAGAATTTTATCAATGGAATTTCCCTTCTTATAATTATGCCATAAAACACATATATCACATAGAGAACCCAATAAAAACATTATTATCATAAATGAATAATGATGCATTATTCAGAAAATAAACCAATAAGAATGCCAAATATTATATTGGGACAATAAATAGAAAATAAGATAACAAGGATGGGAAAATTTGGATATGCTTGGTCCACTAGAATGACCACACTCATGAACAAAGTTGTAGAAATAAAACATAATGAAGATGAAAATATATAACTTTGAGAGAAAGCATAAGTGAATTAATAATGAATTAAATAATAGGTATTTATAGAAATTAAGGAACCTATACCATTAGAATAGTAACTTGACCATTGGAATAGTAATCTGACAGTTAGGAATAATAAAATGGTCGTTATAATAGTAACACACCTATGAAAGTATAAATAAAATTTAGATATCTTATAAATAAAAATATGATATAATTATATCATGGTATAAGTAAATAAATGTTTTAAAAATGATAAATGAAGTGTTAGTATTTTTGTAAAACGTAAATGTTTATTTACAATTTTACAATTAATATAATGATTTAAAATAAAATGTATTTTCATAAAATAGATTCATAAATGAATATTATGTTGTATTATAATTATAATATAATTTTATGAGCCCTTAATTAATTTTTTAAAGGGTCGTAAAATCTATTATAATATTAAAATTGGTATTTTTCGAATAAATTGTGATTTTATTCAAAAAAAAATCATATTTAGAAAATTATTTTCATAAAATGGATTCCATTTTTATAATATACATGTCTAAAAATGGTTATGGTTAAATTTTTTGGATTTTTCTAAAATAGTTGATTTTTTTGTGAATAGAAAAATGCGGTAATTTACGATATTTAACAAATACATGAATTTTTGAGTTATGGATGATGTATGATCGATGTAAGCACTCATTGGTTCAAATACTCCTGATCCATTTACTTTGTTTAGTCATAGGAATCAACACTATTGATATTCTTGAGCCAAAATAATAAACTAATGAATATAATAATCAAGAACACCCCTCTCCTCCCCCTATAAATACCACCTCTTCTCCTCACACCTTATAAGCTTTGTAACTTGTCAATATTCTAACCAACTCTCTTCCCAAGACTCTTTCCCATGTCCAAGAGTTTCTGGTCTCGATAAAATACTAAACCCAAGTGGCTTAAAGAGGTTCTTAAGGAAACAATATTCAAGAGGTAAAATCCCCAATCCTTCCCTTTTAATTTCTTTTTTTTCTTATCCTCTCCTCACCTCCCCTATCCAAGGAAACATGATAATTATGGTATCATACATATACTAGAATTTTATTTTTTTAATGTTATATCCATAATAAATCTCTTTTTTTCTCCTTTTATTCTACAAATGAAAACATTGTCTGTGATATATTGGTCAACCGCCTTCATGGACAACGAGGTTTTGTTTTCCATTATCGCCTTCAAGGATGGTCATAAAACTATTAATATGGTTAAATAAAATTTTAATATGTATACTATAACATGTTTTATGTTCTGGAACTAATATATATACATAATATTAAATAAAACAAAACTAGTTCGTGATAGTCAGAAAAACCGTGAAAATAAACTAAACAATTATCATTAACATTTTATCAAACGAATCATCCTCGTACTAGAAAACAAAATGATATATGGGACCATTTAAACTTATATAATTTTATTAATACCATATAATTTCACTTCTGTAGAATTATTCCCATTTGAAAAGAACTTTCATAATTTTATACAAGCGAACCAACCATGAAACCATGAAACGAACGCTCAAAGAATAACGAGATTGAACATTATAACTCGTCAAAATGGATATAAATTAACTTAATAAAATTATAATGAATAAAATACATGTATAATAGGTTTTGAATTAAGTAATTAATGAATATAATTTTATTTTATAGGACATTAAGTGCAAGTGCATAACACATTCATACATAAAGTGAGGGATCTCTCTGAACCTCCATTTTTCCTTTGGGTTACACTTTCTCTCTCTTTACCTCAATTTATTTATCCATTATTCATATATAATTATTCTAAATTCTATTTATATGTTCTAAAAATATGTATCACATTCAATTCATCCTTCTTTGATGGAGAAATGCATGTTTTAAAAGGTGCCCTTCTCAATTCCTCTCGATAAACAAGCCCGATTAAAGGGAACTTCTCTGTTTCTCACCCATTTTCAAGTACACTCTGTAAACTATTTTAATCCACAAATATTTTTCTAAAATAACTCATTTTATCATGAAAAACTATTTAATTCATTTCTAGTTTTATGCAAACAATTATTCCTTTATCCTCTTTAAATACTCTTTATTCTTTTCCCTAAAACCATGGTAAGGTGGCACATTTCCAAAGATACCTAATCACTATTTTTACATGTTTTCACTTAAGTTGAACATAATTTATCAAGATTTATTCTTATTTTCCCTTATGAATGTCCAATTATGATTTAAATCCATTCTTTCATGGACACCATTATGATATGTCCATTGGTTATGTCTTATGACATGATTACAATACTCATTTCTTGTTATGGGTAACCCTTATGTTTATTCCTTATGTTTGGTTATTGATGTGGCACATATATGCATGAACATATTATGACAGGTTCACCCAAATATCTCTCCAATTCATTGGGTAATGTTTTAATCTCATGAGACATCGTGTATGGGATTAGGGAGTAAACTTAATACATTATGAGACTTTGTCCACCATGTGGTATAGTCTTGATAGTTAGCCTTGAATCATGTTTATGTTATGTTATATGTTGCTGCCACATTCCATTATTGTCATGATCATATGGCTCCATGTTCTATATGTTATGCTTCCACATGTTTATTCATAATCCATGTTTTTTATGTTATCATGTTATGTCTTTTAACTCATGTGATATGTTTTACTCCCATGTATATTCCCTTATTAGGATTTTTAGCTCATTCCTTTTGTTTATGTATTCCCCAGATTATCTTATGTAGTTAAACATGTTATATGTTGCTGCCACATTTCATTATTTTCATGATCATATGACTCCATGTTCTATATGTTATGCTTCTACAAGTTTATTCATAATCCATGATTTTTATGTTATCATGTTATGTCTTCTAACTCATGTGTTATGCTTTACTCCCATGTATATGCCTTTATCACTCTTTTTAGCTCATTCCTTTTGTTTATGTATTCCCCAAGTTATCTTATGCAGTTATAGGAGATCAAAGGGGTTAAAATCTCATTATGGAAGATTAATAAAAAGTTGTTTTAATCTGGTTTCATGTTTTCTAATTATGTACCTAGTATTCCAAAGACACTAGACTTTTCGATCCTTGGTTTATATTTCATGGATAATTATGCTTAAAACATATAATAACATGTGTAAAAGGATGGGGTCTCTAAAGATCGGAAGGTGTACTTTACTTACCTAAGAGTTTTTTGATGTATCATGTATACCATGTTGATGCCAAGGATAGAGATAAGTTGGAAGCCAAGTCCTGAACATGTTTACTTATTGGATACAGTGATGAAAACTTCAGTTTTAGACTCTGGGATAATAACTAGTGGAACCTTATCAGAGTTTGGAATTTCCTCTTCAATGAGGAGATATAGTGGAAAGATTGGAACCAAGTGGAAGAATCTTTTGGAAACAAGGAACCAATAGAGAAAGATGAGTAGAGGTTAGGTGGTGTGAGGTTTCTCATGGAGCATGGAAGATGGTGGAGTCCGAGAGGTAAAAAGAAGTTCCAAAATGAAAATCACTGATCAAGTTCTAGAAGTACCAAAGTCTAATATATTGGAATTCTCAAGGATAGTGAAAAATCGAGGTGGAGTTTTGGAAGCGTGATGTCTGAAAGGAGATGAACCTCAAGAATTTAGGTGTTCAACCAGGGTCAAAAGGCAGGTGCGGAGGTTTGATTCCTAGATGCACTTTATACTTCTCACAAATGGTGGGGAACCCAAAAGCCTTGGTGAGGCGAGATGTCGAAGTGACTCATTGCAGTGGGAGTTAGCGATGAAAGAAAAATTGGATTCCTTGTATGTTGTTGATATATGGGAGGTAACGTATCTTTTGGAAGGCAAGAGGACAATGTAGAACAAATGGGATTATCATCTGAAGGAGGAAGCGGATCATAGAGTTTAGTAAAAGGCATGACTAGTTGTAAAGGGTTTCCAACACTCAGAAGGAGTGGATCTCGATGATATTTTCTCTCCTTTTGTGAAACACACAATGATACAGATGGTGCTCATCCTAGTTTCCATGGAAGGTTTGCTTCTTGAAAAACTGGATGGCATTCCTTCATGGATATTTAGAGGAAGAAATATATATGGATTAACCAGAAGGTTTTATACTAGAATTGACTGAAGGCTCGATGTGAAAGCTCAAGCAAAGTCTGTATGAGCTCAAGCAAGCACCAAGGCAGTGGAATCAGAAGTTTGACAACTTCTTAACTAAACAAAAGTTCATCCAGAGCAATGCGGATCATTGTTATTACCAGAAGGTGTATAACGATGGGACTTTATTCATTGTTCTTATGTATATTGATAACTTACTCTTGGTTATACCTATGATGGCAAGGTTGAAAGAGTTGAAGTGTGAATTTTCTATAAGTTTCCAGATAAAAATATTGTTTCCACTAAGAGGATATCAGGTATGAGGATTATAAGAGACTTCGTTCTGAAACTTTGTTACATCCAAAAGGTACTGGCGAGATTCAAAATGAATGGATTGAAACTTGTGAGTACTCCCCTTTCCAAACATTTCAAAATTTCAAAGGAGAAAACATAGGATATGGACGAGGGGGATTAAGTGCATGGAGAAGGTTTTGTATACATCAATTGTGGGAAGTCTGACCTACGCCATGGTATGTACTAGGCTTGATATTTCTCAAGTGGTAGGTGTTGTTAGTAGGTTCATGATGAATACAGGGAACACTGGGAGGTCGTCAAGTGGATCTTCTGGTATCTCAAAGGATTATCGGATCTTGCTCTCTGTTTCTATTTGATCCCTTGAAAGGGTTTGTGGATGCTCACTTTGGTGGAAATATTGATCCGTTGAAGAGAGCCACTAGTTTTTTGTTTACCTTTGGAGGTACTTTTGTGAGTTGGATGTCTCAATTACAACCGGTAGTTGCGATGTCAACCACGAAAGCTAAGAATGTTATGATTACAAAAGCTGATAAAGAATTGGTGTTGTTGAAGGGTTTATTAGAGGAGATTTGAAGGAGGAAAGATATCGATGTGTTGTACTGTGACAGCCAAAGCATGAATCACTTGCCCAAAATCATGCATTTCACTCTCGAATGAAGCATATTCAACCTAAATACCACTTCATCTGGAAGCATGTGGAGAATGAGGAGTTGGAACTATGAAAGGTTTAAGGGAATCAAAATATGACTGATATACTGACTAAAGATATAGCTAAGGAAAGTCTGAAGCATTGTTGCACTTTAGTGGGGCTTGGATAACATGGATGTCTTAGGATCTCAAAAGCTCTGACGAACTGGATGAAGTGGACTCAAGAAGAGGGTCATGAAAGTTAGTACGTGTGACTCAATGAACTTAGTAATGAAGCCCAGGAAACGATTCTCAAGTGAGAGATTGTTAGGCATGGTGTGAGAAGTCATTTTTTGGCTAAGTACCAAAGCTTCCAAAAAGGCATAATTTCTGGAACTTCATGCTTTGACCAAATACAAGGTGGCAGTTCTCTCGGTGGAATTCTCTGTGAATTTTGGTTGGCAGTAGAACTGGGATTAGCGGAAATTAAGTGTTATATATGTTGGGGTTGGGGTCATTTGTACAAAAGGTGAGACTGGTCGAGTGATCGATTAAGTTGAAGCTCCTGTTAGCTTATGCTTTGAAATCAAATTTCGTGTGCAAATTCTTGGTCACTCTAGTAAAAGTTGTTCTCTCTCTTGGATTAGCACTTCATTTAAACCACTCAATCCCTTATGTTCCTTTGTTTTGGCACATGAGTCTCATCTTAGTTGGTGAGGTCTCTCTAAGTACATCCACGATACTTAGGTACGAAACCAGACGAAGACATAATTCCTATATTATAACAATACTATAACAGTATTGTGCGGTACTGTAGCAGGTACTGTAGCAGTTATTGTAGCAGGTGATGTTCGGTACTGTAGCAGCCGGAACTATTCACCTTGTGCCACCGGGTTGGGCTTGGAGTCCTTAAGGCCTTCGGGTCATCCAGGTCTTCATGTCAGTAAGGCTTACAGGCCACCTTTAAGGCCTTTGGGTCACCTTTAAGGCCTTTGGGCCACCTTTAAGGCTTCCAGGCCACCTTTAAGGCCTTTGGGCCACCTTTAAGGCCTTCGAGCCACCTCAAGTCCTTCAGGGCCACCTGATATGCAGATGCCCAGACATATTCTACAAAGAACCAACTCCAGAGGAGGATTCAAGAGCAAGACGCATTCACCAGAGCAGGGCTAACAGATTTAGAAGAATGAGAGGGTATGACATTTGTCATCAGTACCCAGGCCTGTACATCTCTGCACAGGACAGCTAGCCAAACAGTCAGGCAAAAATGGAGAGCTAATCACGATGCAGATGCTGGAAAGGGGCAGTTTCAAGTAGTCATAGTCTGTATGATTTTCTTAAGACCTACAGGTCCTATAATATCTTCAAGCCTACGAGCAATGTAATCTCTAAGTCTACGGGCCTTGTAAGGGTTCCCTCTTATCTCTTAAAAGGGAGTTCTCAAAAAATCAATAAAAAAAAGGCTTTCAAGCCATTTAGACAGGATATATTTTTGGTTTGAATGTATGTTGTGATTCTCACTTATTAAGTGTCGAAAGGTGCGTGGTCGTGGGGTGTGGTTGTATTGCGTGGCTTCCCAATTCCAGATACATCTTCTATCAACGCCAATATCTTCCAACCCTCCCGATGGCCTTGTTCCACACTTGAGGCCTAGAGGCTGGATAGTTCAAAAGATACTATTTCCAACATAACAGTCTTATTTTCAGGGATCTTATACCCTCAACAACTACAAGATTAGTGGGAAACATCTTCATGGAAGATCACAGCGGCCTTCCATATTTATACTTATTTCTTTCTATAATCATTTTTGGTGGAAACATCTTCATGGGAGATCAGGGTGATGCATTCTTCAATCTTGTGATTCTTTTGTTTAATTTTGTCCCCTAAAGCTCCACCGGGTGCCCGGCAACCAGTGCTTGTTTCTTCCAATTATGAAAACCCTCTAAAACCACCTCCCACCCCCAACTCAAAAAACATAAAAAATAAACTAAAATGGCCAGAGATTAAAGAGAAGAATCACCAGCCCATTGAGTTTGGGGTCTTTACATCAATCATGTAATTGCTTGAAATGATAAAAACATTATCATTTTTAAAAAAGTAAACTGGTAACTGTCAAACCAACAGTCGCCAATGCTCCTACAGCAACTGTTACTGTAACACAATTTTAAACATAACATCCTGATATTCATGAGATTACCACATAATTAACTACCCTTTTATCACTTATTTTTACTGATTTGATTACTTTTGCCAAGTAATTGAGCAG
This sequence comes from Viscum album, assembly GCA_963277665.1. Lineage (NCBI taxonomy): Eukaryota > Viridiplantae > Streptophyta > Magnoliopsida > Santalales > Viscaceae > Viscum > Viscum album. The sequence continues at coordinate 35,616,841 of OY728127.1, read as the reverse complement.
CAGAAAAGTCGCTTGATTTCATGGTGGCTTGGCTCTGCATATGTTCCTCCACTTATCCTTGAGGTCAATGCCCGTGCGACCTTTAAGAAAAACAGAATCACCAAACTCCAAAATCTTCTTCCACGGGAATCTTTTGTCACCATCTGAAAATCGCCGCACCCCTTCCTACACAAGTGAGAAAATAATTAAACCCGGATTTCATATAAAGTTGATTAAAAGAAACTAAAGTAAACACACAGGTGGGATTTAACCCCGCAACCTGCACCTCACCCCACATCAAATATCAAAAAAAAAAAAAAATCATATACCCAAGGGATGTTAAAAGGGCATCGGGCCCACAAACTTAGCAGATGAATCCACATTCATGGAATGGACTGGACTGCAAAAAAATGAACCGCAATTTAAACAGACCTGGGAAAAAACTCACAAGTTTAATTGGATCGACCTCAACATATGTGAACGGCCCACGGGCCATAGATATCTTGTCTTTAATGTTATTTTAATTTAATGTAACATTTTTTAGACCTGGGCTTGGCCCGCTTCACCCCAGCCCAGCCCATTAAGCACCCCAAGGATGATTAATCGCACTCCAATCAAAATTTGAGAGCATTACCGAAAAAGTTATTACCTTCAAGATCTCTTCCTCCGCAGCCGTCCATACAAGTTTTTTCCGCCCCGAACACCGAACTGCCAGAAATTCACTGCAAAGTAAACCAGAACTTAGTCCATGCTAATAGAGTTTTCCTTCCCACTAAATAAACAAGGTATATGGAAGACATTAAAATTTCACATACAATTTAGGAGCCAAAATGGATTGTCTTTAACCCAAAAAAAAAATAAGAAACCCGGTATTTCACATGAACAAGGGGTGCAAATTTCACATAAACAAGGGGTGCATTTGGTACATAAAAACATTTAGGCTGCATTTCATTTTAAAAAATGTCTCCCATTTTTGTCTTCCAAAAATGTATTGGGTTATGCAAATGGAAAGCCTTTTCTAGAAAATGAAAATGAAAAAGTTTTTTTAAACAAAAAAACATATTATATGTTTTCATGTTTCCTAGAAAATGAAAATGTAAAATAAGGCAAATCACATAAAAAAAAATTGTTTTCCGCTGCCATTCAAAAAACATTCTAACATATTTTTAAATATGTTTTTAGAAAATGAAAATATGGAACGCTTCACAAAACCAGTCTTAATATTTTCATTTTTCAAATGCGTATTAGAAGATGTCTTCTGTTGTGTAAATGGAAACTATTTTCTAGAAAATGAAAAAAAAAATGAAAATGAAAACAATATCTTTTTTGAAAAAAAATAGTTCTTATTTTTTCCTGGAAATGAAAATGCTTGAAAATTAGGCTGTGCTTGGTTTTAGAAAACATTTATTTTTTCTCTCTCCAATAATGTATAAAAAAGTATTTTAAAATGTAGAATGGGAAAATAGGAGAAACCGAACCCCCAAGGTGTACTCTCTAAAGGAGCCCTTGGGGTTGTTTTATAACAAATGCTAAAGACCACACCGGACCTCAAGTCCGATGTGGGATGCAGACTCCAACACTCCCCCTCAAGCTAGGTGTACCTAACTTGGACACATAACGAAAAAACAAATCAAGCAACAGGCTGCAAACACTCCCCCTCAAGCTGGACATACCCAGCTTGATGACAAAACAAGACAAAGCAGAATAAAAGATAAAGTTTTAACATTGCTGCTCCCCCTGACGATGTTGATATGATGCCGCTGAAAAAGGGTGGGTAAACGCCGAAAAAGTGCGGGGCCAGACAACAGAGCGTCGGGAAATCCACACCGGCGGGTGGGTCGTCAGAGCGTCGGGAAATCCGCACTACGGGCCGGTCAGTCAGAGCGCCGGAAAATCCGCAATGTCGGACCGATCGTCAAAGCGCCAAGAAATCCACATGGGAGGGCCGATCATCAAAGCGCTGGAGAATCCGCAGGAGGCACCGGCGATGGGATGTGGTGATACCGCAGGAGGCGCCGGGCAGGGAGGCGAGGATTCCGCAGGAGGCGCCGGGCAGGGAGGCGGGGATTCCGCAGGAGGCGCCGGGCAGGAAGGCGGGGATTCCGCAGGAAGCAGGAGGAGGCCGGCATGGAGGGAGCAGTTGTTGATGCGTCGCGCAAGGAGGCGGAGTCGAAGCGATGGTGCGTGCGGACCGGATCTGGCCGGATCTTGAAGTAGGGCAGCCGCTGGAGGAGGATCCTGTCCTTGAGAGAATCACGCAGGGAGGGGCCGCCTGGATTTCGTCGCGCGCACAGGGTGAAGCCGACAAGGGAAGGCCGCTTAGGGCAGAGAGGCGCAACGGAAACAGCGTGCGCGCAGCGAGGAGGAGGCGATCCGCCGGGAGGAACGCGCGCGATCAGGAGTCGCGACGGGAGGTGCGCCGTAGGGGAGAAGCTCCGCAGGACCGAGCGGCGGGCGGCGCGACGGGATGCACCGCGACGGGATGCGCCGGGAGGGAGGCCGTCGGGGAGGAGCGGCGCTGGAGGGGAGAATCGCCGGAGGGCAGGGATGTCGTCCGCCGTCGAGCACACCAGGGAGGGAGGCGAGCCTGGAGTCGCGACGGCTGGGATCCGCGACGGAAGGCCGAAGCAGAGAACCGCAACGGGAGGGATACGCGACGGGAGGCCGAAGCAGAGAACCGTCGGGGCGGAGATCCGCCGGCAGGGGAAGATCGCCGGGAGAAGGGAGTGCGCCACGGGATGCAGGCGCCAGCAGGGGGAGATCCGCCGAAGATGCGGCAGGGGGGCGGCGGAGAATGCCTATGGCTCGCTGGCCATGGAGGCCGCCGCCGCCCCCCAACCGGAAGAAACTTCAGTAAACCCTAGACCGGAAGGGGAAAAAATAGATGGGAGGGAGGGTTCGGGATTAGGTTCCCTCTGATACCATGTAGAATGGGAAAATAGGAGAAACCGAACCCCCAAGGTGTACTCTCTAAAGGAGCCCTTGGAGTTGTTTTATAACAAATAATAAAGACCACACCAGACCTCAAGTCCGATGTGGGATGCAGACTCCAACATAAAAAATGGATATGAATTAATTATCCAGCCATTTTCAATTTTCAGAAAATATGAAAACATGTTTTTTTTCAAAAAAATATACCATCTCCATTTTCATTTTCTAATAAATCAATTTTTATTCAAGTAATTTAATAAACTTTATAAAAAGATTTTTAAGAAATTAAAACAAGAAATGTTCTTCAAAACTAAACTCAACCTTATTGTCTTTACTCACTCAAAACAAAATTTTGTAACACATTTTCTAATACATTGAAAACAGGTTAAAATTTATTTTAATGTATCAAACGCATCCTAAAATTTGTAAGGCACTTGAATGCAGCAAACAACTTACTGATGCTGTTTTTGCTTCGGCATCCTCAGGTTGTGATAAGCACTGGGCTTCTTTTCAGTTTTAGAACTTTCCTTAGAATTAGTAACTTCGAGGGCACAAACCTGACCTTTACTTGGACCACTGCCGCATCCTTTGAGAACCCTTTTCTTAAAATGTCTCTGGATGTCCGGTTCTTCAACCACCTTCCCAGATTCAGACCCTCTAAAATCACAAAGTTTCCCAATTACATTAATCTCTTCTTCATTACAATTTAAATCTTCAGATCTTCTAGCTTGAGCGTCAGCTATAAATGAATGGCCAGCGCCATTTCCAGAATTACCGGCAGCCTTCTTTTTCTGATCTTTAATTCTCATACAAATAAATGAATGCAGTTCTTTCTTTGCAAAGGAAGCTTCTTTCATGGCTCCATAGTAATCTGAGATTGCATTGGAATAAGCACAAAATGGGCAATAAAAGTTGCCCAAGTCATCAAAACTGGCTGAAGAACCCACACAGCGTCTATGAACCACCAAAAGGCAGGAGCCAGAGCTACAGAACAAGAGCTGGCCAGGTTTGTTGCACTTCATGCAAAGATTCGGCTCTTCAAAACAATCCCTTCCCAATGCTTTGGAACTTCGGGAGAAAAAACTTTGCTTCATTTTCTCAATATCAATCTCCTCACCGTGATACCAATCACTGTCATCAACAATATTATTCCTACATGATCCATTTGAAGGTTCATCAGCTTGAGGTTCCCCATGAAAATTGACATTCCTGGCTTCATCGCCAGTAATTTTACCATTGATGCAAGGATCTGTTGGGTCAACTCCACTGTTATTACCAAGCCCCGAATCATGGCCACTAATGGAGGAGCTGGTATCCATAAGGCAATCCCCATCAATTCCCAATCCGAGATCACCGTGTTCTCCTCTGGTACTTCGTGAAATTTTTTCACAGGACTCTTCTGATAATCCACCTTCATCACTGTCACTCACTTCAACAATATTATTCCTACATGATCCATTTGAAGGTTCATCGACTTGAGGTTCTCCCTGAAAATTGACATTCCTGGCTTCATCGCCAGTAATTTTACCAACGATGCAAGGATCTGTTGGGTCAACTCCACTGTTATTACCAAGCCCCATATCATGGCCACTAATGGAGGAACGGGTATCCATAAGGCAATCCCCTTCAACTCCCACTCCCAGGTCACCGTGTTCTCCTCTGGTATTTCGTGAAATTTTTTCACAGGACTCTTCCGATAATCTACCTTCATCACGGTCACTCACTTCAGCAATATTATTCCTACATGATCCATTTGAAGGTTCATCAACTTGAGGTTCTCCCAGAAAATTGACATTCCTTGCTTCATCACCAGTAATTTTACCATTGATGCAAGGATCTGCTGGGTCAACTCCGCTGTTAATAGCAAGCCCCGTATCATGGCCACTGTTATTACCGTGTTCTCCTCTGGTACTTCGTGACATTTTTTCGAAGGACTCTTCCAATAATCTACCTTCATCAATGCAAACATTTGTTGGGTGATCATATCGATTCTCATAAACATCAACTCCATCTTCCCTACCAAGCCTCGAAGTGACAACAATATTATCTTGATTTTTCGTTGAAAACCTGCCTAGGTGATCTTCTTCAACTCCCTTTCCTAAGTCGATACCTTCTCCTCCAGCAAACTGTCTAATTCTTTCAGATGATTCATCCCCACAGAAGGAAGTCTCATTCGTTCCTGTAGAACGGGGAGCCTTGAGCTTCTCATCCACACCGATCTGGGTTCCATGGTGCAGTCCTGTTGAATATTCATCAACCAGATGTATCTTCCTCTTTGATGAATTCGCATTGCAATTAGGGGAACCTTCTTGCAAAATCTTATTCTCAACTACAGGTTCGGGGGATGTTAAATTCCCTTTGCCACCCAAACTAATGATCTGTGCCCCATGACTTTTGCCTCCACAGATACTGTGATTTCTTTCCGATGCAGAAAATGACCGACTTCCATGGGCAATTTTATCTTTCATCTGCTTGTAAAGAAACAGCAAAACAAATGATTTGATGGTCTGTTTGACAAAACCTATTGAAAACTGCTTATAGCACTTATCATAAATGATTCTGTAAAGTATTTTCATATTACTTATTGAAAAGGCTTTCTTCTATCACTTATTTAAGTGATTTCTTCAGGAATTTAAGGGTCTGTTCAGCAACACTTCACTTATGACAAGTGCTTCTGTTTAAGTGTTTCTGGATTGCTTATTAAAAAAATGTTTTTTTGCCACTTATTTAAGCAGTTTGCTGTTGAAATTTAAGTGCAACTGTTTTTTTTTTTCAAAAACAGAACAAACACTACTTATTTTTTCAAACTGCTTATCATAAGTGACAAGTGCTATAAGACATTTCAACAAGTGCCGTCAAACAGACCCTAAATAAAAGCGCCTTTTCAGAAATAAAACAAACACTTTTTTTAGAAAGCTTATGATAATTGACACAGCCGCTATAAGCAGTTTTCAAAAAGCTTGTCAAACGCTTAGTTTATCAACCAGCAATAACAAAAATTTGAAGAGACTAAAAAGTTTCCACACCTCATGCAGAGCGCATTGAGGCAAGCAAATTCTTTTATGCATGATGAAAGGGTAAAAATTCCATTTCAGCAGATTTAGTCCCCAGTTCCTTGAATTCAACATTGGAATCTGATGAAACATTAGGACTCGTTACTTCAAATAAATAAAATTATAAATTAATTAAGCTACTGCCACCCAACAGAAACCACTTCAAGCCTAAACCTGTTTGAAGTAATCACAATCTAATCAACTTGGAATACCTCACTCATGATGTGTTGGATGACAGTTTCACAACTTTCAGACAAGTTAAACTCAGATTTTGAATCCGAGGCAGGGGAATCGTGCTTTAAGGTAATACAACCAATTAAATTTTCCAAGCATCGCAAAGAAACCCTTTCTCTTGAATTTTTTGCCCAAGGCTCTGAAGGGAAATCAGGAATCCGAACAATCAATTCTGAAAAAAAAAGAATAAGTAACTTGAACCTCACACAAAGCAGAAAATGAAAAAAGAATCATCATCATCATCATTTTAAAATAATGCACATACCATTTAAAAGAGAATTGTCAATTTGCTCGCAGCTTGATAAGAACTCAATCACCCAAGACCATGGAAGGCTTGAAGTACATACAGATTTAGTAGTCATAACAATGAACAGTCATGAAAAGAACTAGCCTGCAGCTGATGGTTTGGCTTTGATTGGCAATCCTGCGGAGAAAGGAACGGAAAGTATAAACCACTTGACAAAAATGGAGCCAATAGTCCATATCATTATTGTAGAAAGAATAGGCCTAGAAATTGTTCCTCTTGAATGAGAACGGAACACTATATTTATAGACATAATTGTTGTACCTTTCTTTCTCTCGTGGTGTTTTCATGATCACAAACACTCAATTATGTATCCAACGGTTTCATTTAAGTGATTTCAGTTTCCTATGATGTAAAACCAAATTGTGAAGAATGGTGGATTTAATAAACTTCGAAGTGCCACATTGAAATATCATTGATATTTCAATTTAAGACATTGAAGATCTATTGAAGTCTCTATTGAAGTTTGAATGGATTTGTCGATATCAAGGAAAAGAAGTCCTTGAACCAATTGAAGGCTTTGAAGGAAGCTTGAAGGGCCAAAGTGCAAGATGGGAATACTGCAAATAGCACTGGCTACCCAGTGCAGCGCACCGGCCAGCCGATGCATGTGCACGGAACCACCATATGCAGCAGGAGGCCACCGGCTACCCAGTGGAAGTGGACAGAGTCAGGCAGCCTGCAGCAAGCCTACCGGCTAGCTAGTCGCTTCGATCCAGCAAGTCAAAAAATCAATATTTGGTGGGCCCCGCGGCTCTTAAATTGCCATTAACAATGCTTAATGACTCCAACAAATTCCAGAACATTCCTAGTCCTATTGGAGGCTATAAATAGAGGACCCTGGAGGCTTGAAGATGAGTGGTGGAATAACCAGTGGAATTGAAACTCTTCAAGGACAGATCTCTAGTGGATTCTCTCCAATCTCAAAATCCGCTCTAGAGCCAATTTCAATTCTCAATTCTCTTGGGCTCTCTTCTACATTACCTCTCTACCTCTCTTCGCAACTATCTTGAGAGATAAGGGAGTGACATTATAACAGATTTGCGCCAAGCAAGACTTTCTCATCTTTTCACTTAACCTTCTACAATGAGTTTCTTGCTGTAACCGACGAAAAGCAAGGGAGACGGGTGCTTACTACCGTTGAAGTAAGGGAGGTCAGTCTCTTGCTACAAACGCGGAAAAGCAAGGGAGAATTGGTTCTTAATCTATGTTAAAATCAAGTAATAAGACAAACCTCTCAAACCGAGGGAGGAGACATAGGGGCTCACACCAAACTATTGTTGAACTCCTTTATCAAATCTCTCTCCTTTTACTTTCCATATCGCTTTTTATATTCTCAATGCTTCAATCAAATTACATCAATACGCCTTTATTATATTGTTGCGCTTACACTATCAAAGTTATCAATTAATTTGATTGAGTCGTTTTTATTTTTGATTCACTTAATTATTCGAATTGCAACAATCATAACTTTATTCCGTTGTGATTACTCGATCAAATCAAGATATCACCTAATTCGATTAATTGAGGTTTGCTTTGTTCGAATCTCTCTTTAATCTTTTATTTCTGCTACGCGTTCTCTTTAAATTATTTATTATTGTTTTAATTTGTGGTTGTCATCACACTTTGTTTTAGTTTTTAAAAGCAATTCACTTCCTCTCTTACCATCTTCAATGGGGCCTACAATTGGCATCAAAGTCACCTTTGATTTAAACCTTAACCAGTTTCAAATTACGATTGTTGATGGCCTCTACCTCTTATACCCATGCTCTTTTCTTTGATAGAACAAATTACTCTTATTGGAAAACTCGCATCTCAATTTTCCTTAGAAGCATTGCATATCCTGTTTGGAAAATGGTTATATATGGTTATACCCCTACAACACAACCGAAAGATAAATAGACACCCCAACATATGGTTGTTTTTGAATTAGATGGCAAAGCCATGAATGTTCTTCATTGTGATCTTGACCAAAATGAATTCAATAGAAATTGTTAGAAATAACTCATGAAGGCACGGGCAAAGTCAAAGATACTATTTGTATAGACAATACATTGAAAGTTTTAGTATGCATACAAATGAATCTATTTCCAATATGTTTACTTGTTTTAATATCATTTGCAATGGCCGAAAGCCTCTGATTTTGTAAAGAAAATTCTCAAGGTCTTGCCAAGCTCTTGGGCACCCAAGGTGACGACTATACAAGAAGCAAAGGATATAAAGAACATGTCGCTCGAGGAACTAATTGACTCCCTCATGACGTACGAAATTACCATGAAGCGACGATCTGAAAAAGAAGCTAAAGGGGCTAAACCAAAGAAGCAAAAAAAAAATATTGTTTTGAAAGCCATTCACGATGATGTCTCATCGGAAAGTGAGACCGAAGTTGAAGATCTGGAAAAGAAGTTGAACAAACTCATGAAGAAGTCAACTCGCTATGACAACAAGAAAAAACAAATTCGTATACTGGAAGTGACATGCTACAAATGCAAGATAAATGGTCACATCGAGCTGGATTGCCCCGTTTATAAAAAGAGGGTGAAAGAGAAGAAGAAAGGAAAGAACACCCTTAAAGTATCAACTTGGAGTGGTAGCGATGACTCCATGGACTCAACATCCATAGCCTCGTCAAGCGATTCAAGTCCTAAATGCCTCATGGCACATCCCGAGATAGATAATGAGGCTAGTTCGCCTGTTTTTTGTTCTTCCTCCTCTTCTTGCTCTTCCAGTCAACTACTCTCACTCAATTCACTCATAATGATCAATATCTAGGTATGATTTTGGGCTCTCAGCATTTTGTTAAAAGTAACTATGGAATTTATTTTTCAAATTCAAATATTTTTTCTCAAAAAAACACTTTTGTAAAGGGATGTTCCCAAAACAAATTTTGCAAATATTGTCAGAAATATGGGCATCTCATTTACAAGTGCGATTGCAAAAATGCTAGATATGATGGCCCTAAATCTATTCATCTTTCTTCCCGTATCTCTAATAGAAAATCTAGTTCTAAACAATTTTGGATGCCTAAATCTCTTCTAGCTAACATTGTAAGACCAAAAATCTGGGTACCAAAAGGCATTTGCTTTTGAAATTTTGCATGTATGTGTGTCATTGGACATCATTGATTTATCATATATGTGGCGAGCCAATGATTGAAAGATTATCCAACTCTGAAGTAGTTCGTTATCTAAATGGATGATTCGTAGAGATTAAATGCACCAATTGAGGGGGAGCCTCACTTTTTACTTTCTGAGAAATTTATCTCATGGGGGGTAGGTTTTTAAATGTTTTAAATTTTCTTCCCCTCCTGAACTTCATTTCTAGATCTACCCTCTCTCTCTCACACCTATGTCTACTTGTTCTTAAAAGGGGAGAGGTTGTCTTTTTAAATTTTCTGTTCTTTCAAATCTTTTGTTTTTCTCTTTCTTTCTCTTGAACCTTTTTTTTAAATCATTGTTGAATTTCTTTTGCAAATTTTTTTCCCTCAAATCTCTTGTTTCTTTTTCTCTTATCTTTTTGAAAACTTAAGATCTACTCTAATCTTTTACTTTAACTTTTGTCTTGAAATTAATTAAGTTGCTTTTGAATTTCTTTAGTTTTTTATCTCTAATCCCTCTCATTTGTTTTACTTCTTTCTACCTTATGAATTGTCTTTGTTTTACTTGTCTTATTCTCTAATCTTGTTTTTTATGGTAATCATTAAGGAGGAGATAGTATCGCATGTCATTCTTGTTTTACCTTATATGCAATTATTCTCTTGATTTAATTTTCTTTTTTTCCCTGCCTTGCTTTATTTTTTATAATCACAAAGGGGGAGCTTTTTTTGGTTATTGGGAAGAACTATTTGTTGAGTATCAAAAGGGATGAAATTATTGAATATCTTGTTTAGTTTGTCATGTACCATGTTTTGGGGGAGAAAAATGTTTCTTTGAGCATATTGAATATCGTGTTTGATTTACACTTGATATATCATTGTTATTTCTTTCACTCTTGATTTACACTTGATATATCATTTAATGTTAAGTATTTGTGATCATTAAAAAGGGAGAGATTGTTGTACCCCTCTCATGATGTTTCAATGATCACAAACACTCAATTATATATGTAACCGTTTCAATTAAGTGATTTTGGTTTCTATGATGTAAAAACAAATAGTGAAGATTGATGGATTTAATAGACTTTGAAGCAACACTTTGAAGTATCATTGATTTTTCAATTGAAGACATTGAAGAGCTATTGAAGTCTCTATTGAAGTCTTAATGGACTTGTTGATATCATGGAAAGAAGACCTTGAACCAATTGAAGACTTTGAAGGAAGCCTGAAGGGCCAAAGTGCAAGATAGAATACTGCAGACAACATCGGCTACCCAATGCGGGGCACCAGCCAGCCGGTGCAAGTGGACAAAACCACCATATGTAGCAGGAGCCCACTGGCTACCCAGTGAGGAGCCCACCGGCCACCCGGTGGAAGTGGACAGAGACAGGCAGCCTACAACAAGCCTACCAGCTAGCTGGTGGCATCGAGCGGCTAGTCGGTGGCTTTGACCCAGCAAGTCAAAAAATCATTATTTGGCGAACCACGCAACTCTTAAACTGTCGTTGGCGATGCTTAATGACTCCGATGAATTCCAGAACATTCCTAGTCCTATTAAGGTTGTAAATAGAGGACCTTGGACGCTTGAAGATGGGTGGTGGAATAACCGGTGTAATTGAAACGCTTCAATGACGGATCTCTAGCATATTCTCTCCAATCTCAAAATCCTCTCTAGAGCCAATTTCAATTCTCAATTCTCTTGGGCTCTCTTCTACATTACCTCTCTATCTCTCTTCTCAAATTGTATCTATTCATCTTGAGAGACAAGGGAGCATCATTGTAACAGATTTGCGCCAAGCAAATCTTTCTCTTGTTCTCGCTTACCTTCTACAACAGGTTTCTTGCTACAACCGACGAAAAGCAAAGGAAACAAGTGCTTACTACCGTTGAAGTAAGGGAGGTGGGTTTCTTGTTATAACCGCGGAAAAGCAAGGGAGAATTGGTTCTTGATTTCGGTTAAAATCAAGAGGGTAATAAGACAAATCTCTAACCCGAAGGGAGGAAGCGTAGAGGCACACACCAAACTATTGTCAAACTCCTTTATCAAATCTCTCTCTCTTTTTACTTTCTGCACCGCTTATTATATTCTCAACACTTCAATCAAATTACATCAATACGCTTTCATTATATCATTGTGCTTACGATTAATTTGATTGAGTCGTTTTTATTTTCAATTCACTTAATTAATCGAATTGTGATAAACGTAACTTTATCCCGTTGTCCTTACTCGATCAAATCAAGATATCGCTAATTCGATTAATTAAGATTGCTTTGTTCAAATCTCTCTTTAATCTTTTATTTCCGCTACCCATTCTCTTTAAATTATTTGTTGTTTTAATTTGTGATGGCCATCACACTTTAATTGTTTAAATTTTCAAAGGCAATATCAAATTCAAACTAGAGAAAAAAGGAAATGGGATAGACCTAGGCAATACAATATCTTAAATATCTAAATATTCAAAAAAAATACAATTTGATCCATAAACAGATACTAAAAAATTCAGAAGTAGGTCAGTTCTACATGGCAGAAATAATTACTGAAAGAGCCCTGCAAGGGACACTGAAACAGACCTACAATGATTTAAGAAACCCGAACTATTCTATAGCAAAACACATCAATATGTGACATTGTAGGACGGTACAATTCCTACCTCAAAGAGAGGTGGAGATTTTCATTTATAGATAGAGGAAAATAAATACAAGTAGGAGAAAACCGATGTGGGACTCAGAAATATACTTAACCCTGAAAATACAATTAACCGGGTCTAACACTCCCATCAAGCTAGAACAGGTATAGCTTGGAAGAAGAGTCTCACAGAAAAAGAAAGAAAGAAAACACCAAAAAAACAAGACCGCACACACTCGCCCTCAAGTTGGGTCGCTGATGGTGTGGATGTCCAGCTTAGTGCATAGAGAGTCCAGTCGAGCTCCCGGCAAGCCTTTGGTGAAGATGTCAGCAAGCTGATGAGTCGTTGGAATGTAGCTAAAACTGATATGATGTTGCTAGAGGTGATTGCGAAGAAAGTGACAGTCAATCTCGATATGCTTCGTGCGTTCATGGAATACTGGATTAGAAACAATCTTCGTGGTTGTCTGATTATCGCACCAAATATGAGCAGAAGTCTGTGACGGGAAACCAATTTTATGAAAAAATGACGAAACCAAAGAATTTCAGTAGTAATCGTGGTAATCGCACGGTATTCAGATTCAGCACAGGATCTGGAGATGACAGTTTGTTTCTTGTTTCGCCATAAGATTAAGTTACCAGCCAGAAAAACGGCAAACTCAGAAGTAGACTTCTGAATAGCTAAGCAACCAGCATAGTCAGCATCACAGAAGGCCTCAATATTCATATGATCGTGATGTGAATACCGAAGACCACGAGCTGGATCTTTCTTAATGTACTTGACAATGCGAATGACAGCATCTCATTGAGATTTCGTCAGATGTTCCATGAATTGGCTAACCTTGCTAACAGCGCAGGCAATATCTGAACGAGTCATGGTAAGATAATTGAGTTTGCCCACAAGACGACGATACCTCTCTGGGTGAGAATATGGGCCTGTGGCATCATGTAGAGACCGTTCCCCAGCTTCAAGAGAAGTGTCAACAGCAGTTGCCTAAGACAGGCCAGTATCCTGTAAGATATCCAATGCATATTTTCGTTGGGAAAGAAAGATGCTGGTTGGAGAACGGGAGACTTCAATGCCAAGAAGATATGTCAAAGGACCCAAGTCTTTGGTTAGAAATTGTTGTTGAAAATAAACCTTGAGACGGGCAATGTCATGCGAGTCTCTACCAATAATAATGATATCATCAACATATACAACCAAAAGGACCATCCAGAGGACATTTGGTGCCAACAACCTGTTTACCTTTCGGGGACTAGATCCCACGTGTGATTGTCGTCCAAGCCATGTAATTCATCCCGTATTGCTTGAAGTCAACTAGGATGAGATTTAGCCTTGGCAATCATACAAGGAACATATATCGCCTTCAGGGCAGATAAGCCTTTGTAGGAAGTTGTGTATACAGAATTATTATGGCAAGAGCGAGAACCTTTTCGTAAAGTAATAGGCAAGTCATCTGTTCCCGGATCAAGAGTGTGTGACGAAGTTGGGGAGATGGTGTCCTCGGTCGGGACGGGGGGGGCATGTTCGATGGTCGACGAGAGTAAACAGAGCCAAAGAAGCGAACAGCAGAGTGGGATAACAGAGGCAAGGGTGGGTGGATGGCGAGAGGAAAACAATCAATAATGGTATCTGGGTGGGAAGAGGGTGGAGAGAATGAAGAGTTCTCAATAAAAGAGGCATCAGCAAAGATGATATAACGCCGCAAGGCTGGAGAGAAACAGCGGTATCCGCGCTCAGTGCGAGAGTAACCCCGAAAGATGCAACGGAGGGATTTTAGAGAAAATTTAGATAAGTGGGAACAAGTGTCATGAACATAACAAAAGCACTCAAACACATGAAATGAAAGAGGGTGAGGGAGAGAGGATAATAGAACCCGAAAAGAATTCTCCCCTGAAAGGATAAAAGAAGGCGATTTATAAGGTAAGTAGCAGTAAGAATAGCATCCCCCAAAAACGAAGAGACACCTGCATGTGAAATAAAAGGGCACGAGCAGTCTCCAAAATATGACGATATTTACGCTTGGCCACTCCATTCTATTGAGGTGTATCTGGGCGGGATGTTTGATGAAGGTCGGCCGCCATGATCCTTGAGAAAATAATGAAGGGAAGAGGATAAATATTCTCATCCATTGTCCGAGTGGAGACATTTAATGAGTGTGGAGAACTGAGTGTGAATCTCATGGTAAGAAGTCTAGAAGGTAGCAAACACCTCAGAACGATCATGAAGTAAAAAAAATCATGTCATGCGAGAAAAGTCATCAATAAAGGATACATAATATCAGTATCCTAACTGATACGAACTGAAATGAGGATAAAGCTGATGTAGGGTGGAGGCAGGTGGATGTCCCAACCGAAAATGTAGATTCAAAGCACGAGCAGAGATTGTCGAGCAGGCAAGGGATGTCGGAGTATCGAACATGTACACCCCATTGCAAAGATGGCCTCTACCAAGCTCCCGATTCATCGACCGCACCTGAAACACAGCATCAAATGGTGTAAAAATAGCAACACAGTCGAAGTCCTTTGTGAGCTTACTGATGGAGAGGAGATTAAAAGGACTTCGAGGAACGTTAGCCACGGAAGGCGGGCGAATACAAGGATTCAATGAGCACGTGCCAAATCCCGCAATAAGGATAGTGGATCCGTCAGCAACAATAATGGCAGTGGTGTCAGTATACGGACAATAAGTAGTTCACATACCTGCATCACCGGTGAGATGATCGGAAGCACCAGAATCAAGCATCCAAACAGGCGGGCAACGAGTGACACAAGAAGTGGGGCCACCGGTCTGAGCAACAGATGCCAAAGAGGAACCAGGTAGCGAAGCGGCCCAATGTGAGTGTATAAGCTCGATCTCATCCATGGAGAGGTCTGGGTTGTGAGGGATATCAGATGATGGTGGGGAGACATCGACCAGAGCTGTTTAAACCTACAGAGGTGTCTGAGGCAGGCATCCATGAAGAACCCAGCACCAATCAATGAGATGGTCAGGCTTGCCACAGTGCTAACAGAAAGGACGATTACGGCTCCCACCACGGCCATGGACACGAGTACCTGAAAAACGACAACCACCACGACCCAATAGGGTAGTATGATCTGTAGTGTCAATAGGTGGGGAAAGTACCCAATGAGCCTTTCCAAGACGATAATAGACCAGTGAAATCTCAAGAGGGGTTGACCAACATTTCTGTGGCAGTTGTTGCATACTCTGAATCAAGGCCATGAAGAAGACTGAAGAGACATAACTGATTTCGTTGGGCCAAAACATCCTCTGGTGTTTGAGGAAGGGTTCAAAGCTCAAGTAACTCATCACTGAGAGCTTTCCAATCGGTGAAATATATCGGAAAGGGACGATGGTGCTGGCGAATAATGAAAAGGCGGTGAAAAACATCTGATACTCCAGCTCAATTATTGGTTTCAAAATACATGAGGGTCAAGGAGTCCCAAAGTTCTTTGATAGTATTCGCTGATCGAGTCACATCTTTAACGAAAAGTTCCATAGAGTTAACAAGCAAAGCAAAAAAATTTACTGTCAACAAGCTTCCAAACCTTGTACTTCGAATCTGATAGTGGCGGGTAAGGAGCAACCAAGTGTGAGTCAAGATCTGTGCCGGTGAGAGACATAAGGATTGTCTAACGCCAGACATAGAAGTTAGTTGCATCAAGGCGCTCATCGACAAGGAGAGTGGAGGCAGTGATCAACTAAGGACAGAGGAAGTTGGTGAGCAATCTACCATGGTAGGAAGGATAGAGGGAAGAGGCTACAATATCCGACCAAGCCGACAAGAAGAGTGCAGCAAGAAATCCAGCAAGAATGGTTGGAAACAAAAACAAAGGCCTCAGCAGGAAAAGCAGAGCATCTGATTACTGGGTGGGTTAATCACTAAAGCGTGCAGGAGTAAAACAAAGCAGAAGCATGCAAGTAGAGAGGCGGCAGTAGGAGCATTGCACAAAGGAGAGGAGCAGCGCTCAGGTTCTGGCTGCATATGGGGCCGCAGGAAAAAAAAACGTCACAGGAAGATAGCTCACAAGAGAGAGTTTTTCAAGGATAAGCGCATGGAGGGCCGATATTATCTGGGTCAGCAGGGTGCGCCTGGGAAGGGCGACGCCATTAGGGGCGGCGATGCGTGCTGGGTAGGCGTGACGAGGTCGTAGCAAGAAGGGAGCGACTAGGGCTCGGGCGGGGAGGAGGACGGTGATGCGAGGCGAGGCAAAGCGAGGCGGGTTAGAGGGGGTGGGCCGTCGAGGGCTATCGCGGTTCCTGGAGAACGACGGCGCAGGGAAGATCGTCGCGTGGGGGGGGGGGGCTCGGAAGGAGCTATCGCGCAGGGTGTGGCCAGGGACGGAGCGCAAAAGTCGTCACGCAAGCAGGCCGGCGACGGAATTCGATGTGCAATACCATTTTTCTTTTTCTCTTTCTACATCTCACTTTAACCTGCTCCTTTATTGCATGAGCTCTAATTAAGTCACCAAGACTTAGCTTAGTAATGTGTTTTGTATCATCTATAGTTATCCTTGATTCTCATACTTCGGGTAAATATCTATAACCTTCTCAACTAATTGATCATATGATAATTCCTTCTAACCAAGAGATTGAGGACTATTTACAAATATCATAAATCTCTGATACATCTGAGCAACCATTTAACCAGGCAAAAAATCAAGACTTTGATAATCAGCCCTCAGCATAGCTCGCTTGGTTTCAAGAACTTTAGAAGCTCCAAAGTAACTTCAAGCTTCTTCCAAATCCTACAAGCTATGTGACAAGATGATATTTGACTGTGAATATTTCTTTAAATAGAACATAGCAAAGTATTTCCAACTCGAAAATTTAACTAAAATTCAGCTTTTTCTTCTTTAGAAAAATTAGAAACTTCATTCTCCAAAATTTTACGACTACCGGTGAGCATAAGAAAATTATCAAACACCAGTATTAATAACATACGTTTTCATACGATATCGCCAATACTGATAATCATTTCCATCAAAAATAAGTGGTCTCTTTGGATTTCGATTTTCCAAACTTCTAACATTCATAATACCTGCCATCAAAAAAACAAAAAGGATTTTTCCTTTACAACACTTTAGTGTAAGGGAACTAAAAAAACGAAAATCAGATAAAGAGAAACTCAAAAAAATAGCTCAGGCTCAGTATCAGACCTTAGAGACTAGCTCTAATACCAAATGTTGGTCCAAGATATGGATGACAATCACACTAAACCATGCGCATCAGACCTCCATTTTGGGTCTGGGTGCAGGTGGTTCAGACGGCTTGGGTCGGCATCGATGGTCGCGTCTCGTGTTCTTCTCCACTGCTCTTGATGGCCAACCCATCGTGCTCGACCCCATCTTGGTCGGGCTCTATGTGGGTTTCGGGTCAGCTTGGGATGGTGCTGGAGGGGGGCAGGCAGCGGTCTCGATCTTTTTCTTCGTCAGCATTGGATTTTTTCATCTTCGGCTTGGTTCTTTCATCTTCTATTGGTTTGGATTTTCCTTTAGGTTATGGGTTTGGTTCTTTGTTCGATTTTTATGTTTTTGTTCGGATGACTTTTACTTAGGAAGGTTTTTTGGTGTTGGGTGTTGGTCATGGTTTTAATGGGCTTGTTCTTGGTGAAGGTCTCAACCCTCTGTGGAGGCCTTAAGTTGCTTCTCTCTTAAGTTGCTTCTCTCTTAAGTTGCTTCTCTCCGCCCTGGTTTCGTGTCCCATCTTTCCTCCCCAGGTCGGTTTGGTGCGGTGGTTCTCCGAAGCTTTGGGATGTGGTACTCGAGCGGCCAACGGTTTTCAGGAGTCGAGACCTTCGTTTGCATGTTCGGTGTGATGGCGGAAGATGTGACTGCAGTCGGGCGACCTTTGTCGACGGTGTTGGTTTGTTTCAGAATGGTGCAAAGTTGAATGCCTCGCATGTTGGTGGTCCTGAAGGAAGGTATTTTCTGGAATTGGTGGTCGTTTGTTGTTTCTGTGGTGGTCCGTTATGGTGTTTTTTTACGACAACGATGGTATCCGACGAATGGTTTTCTCCGACATTCTGGTGTGGTGATTAGTCGGCGATGACGACAGTGGTGATGGATGGCGCCGACGACAATGGTGTTTGACGATGGCAGGCGACGTGACTTTGGCTGATACGAGTGTCTCGCGGATCGAGGTCTCGGGTTATGTGTTTCTATGTGTTTTTGAAATTTGAAATTTGAAATTGCCTTTTTCTTTTGTATCCCGCTTGGTGTCCTGGTTACCGCTCAACCATAAAGCGGCCATTTTGAAAATCAAAAAATAGAATTATCAGTCAAAAGATAAAAATAAAAAAACTCAAGTTGAATTAAATACTTGATGAAGTGCAATGTGATTTTCAAAACAAAAGACAAAAGTGAATCTTTGACTCAGCAGGTCCTGCCACGAGGCTACTGCACCAACAACCTCAGAAGCTCGTCAAGTTTTCTGCCATGTGTGGTTGTTCGTATGTGTGGCTTGAATTGGTTGTCCGGGACAGTATTGTCTTTTAATATGTTGTGTTGGCAGTGTAAGTAGGAGATATTAAATAGGGCAATTAGGTAGCAGGTGAGGGGACGGATATTATTCTTGATTGATTACAGTTTCGCTGCAATGGAGGCTTTGGTCTTGGTCCTAAGAGCGCCAGACCTAGGAAGTCTTCTTCTCCTTTCTTCTTCTCCACTTCCTTCCTCCGACTTTGTCTTTTGTAATTCCTACATTACTGTAATAGAAACCTATCGCTTTTCTCTCTCTTGCACCAACGATTACTATCAAGGTGGCTTCCGAGTCTGTATAAAATACAGCAGAGGAAGTACTAACAAATTTGTATATGAAATACACTGAAGTGTTTCTTCACGATAGACTTAGTATGCATACAAAATACAGCAGACCTTAAATAAAGAGTTTGAAAGTAATCTACACATGAAGTGCAGTATGGTCTCTTCCTAGTCTGTATAAAATACAGTATATTTAGCCTTGACCGATTTATATACGAAATACAAAGTACAGTGCTTCTTCCTAGTATGAATAAAATACAGGTGTCGACCAATCGGTATATGAAATATGTTAAGATCCCTCTCGGTAAACTTAATTAAGTAATATGTATGCGAAATACGACTGACCTTAATTAAGTAGTCTGAAATCTACAAATGATGTAGCGGACTTGAAGAAGAAAGACAACGAATTAAGAAGAGAACAAATAAATAAATCTAAATCCAACGAATGCGCGTTCTCACCTTAAGACAAATTATCCCCTTCTATCCCAAGTAAATGGATAATTGTCGCCAAGGATAGAATGGATCACCCCTTCCGGGCAGCGGTACTTCAAATCCAAGAGTCTCTTCGAACGCAACTTGTGTTAACAGAAAGCACGTTCTCAACTCCAAGAGGTCGGGGAGTGAAGGCAATATAGTTTTGGTACTTTCAAAGCAAAAAAATAATTTCAAATGAGGGGGTACCCTCTTATTTATCAGTAAAGAATGAGAGTTTTTATGAATTAATAATAATCCATATAATTTAAAGTTACCCCCCTCCACACACACACAATGCCCCAAATGTTTCTTTTCATTCATCTCTAACAATCCCCCACATAAATGAAAAAAAATCAAAATCAAGTTACTCAAAGGTGTGCACTAGTCTGGTGATATAAGTAGTGTTTCAACTTTTAACTTACTCTCATGATTTTTATTGAACTTACTCTGTTAAATAGTAAACATGATGTCATTGAACGATCAACCTTTCATATAAGTTTAACAATAAGAGTCACGATTATCTTCCAAATCCGGTTAATTCTCACAATATGAGTCGCACAATTATCTTTCAAATGCCTAGCCTTGTACTTGTCAATAGTTCCATCAACCTTCAACTTCTTTCTAAAAGATACACTTGTGTCCAAGTGGTTTGTTTCCAGAAGGAAGATCAACCAACTCTCAAGTTGGGCAATGTTAGAGGATAAGTTGTCTCAAGTCCCACATCGGATTTGACGTATCATGTAATCTTTTTTATTCATTATAAAATAACCTCAATGCCTCCCTTAATGAGGCACCTTGGGTATTCGGTCCACTCTGTCAGGTGATGAAAATATCTCACTGTTAGTATGAAGTGACCTTTTTCCAGGTTCGAGAGGTGAGTCAACCGAGTCAGCTCAAGCCATGTCAGTCTCCTGCAGAAGATCAAGAATATACTTTCTCTGAGATAGAAAGATTTCTTTGTTGCATCCGAAGAACCTCAATTCCTAAAAAATATCATAATTGGAACCAAATCTTTTGTTTGAAAATTTTGATGAAGAAAAGATTTGAGTCGATCAATGTCGGCAGCATCACTGCCAGTAATAATAATGTCATCCACATAGACCACCAAAAGGACGTTTCCTGCTACAGAGTGATGATAGAAAATAGAGGAATCCTTTATGCTTTAGGACATGCCAAAGCTAAATATAACAGTGCAAAAAAGGTCGAACCAAGCATGTGGCGACCGCTTGAATCCATATAGCGATTGACGAAGGCGACAAACCTTGGAGGACTCCCCATGAGCAACAAACTCAGGTGGTTGCTCCATATAAACCTCTTCATTAAGAAAACCATGAAGAAAAGCATTTTTAACATCCAACTGATGGAGAGGTCAGTGAGAGGAGGCAGCAAGAGAGATGAGTACGCGAACGGAGGTCATTCTAACCAACGGAGAGAATGTGTCAAAATAATCAACTTCATATGTCTATGCATAACCTTTGACAACAAGCCGAGCCTTGAGATGATTAAGAGAGTCATCGGCATTAACGCGTACTGTATAGATCTATTTGCAACCGTCGGTTGGGGCGTGGAGGGCCTATGCCTGGTTTTCGTGACGTTGTCGTTCTTGTAACGCAGGCGGGGGTGCATTTGGTCCTTTCGGGCACTGTGTTTCCATGGATTTTTTGTTTTGTATCTCCATTAGAACAGGGCATGACGGGGCGATAGGTGGCACCATTAGAACTCGTTCTCCGCTGCTTCCTTCCTCAGACCTTTGTTGTCAATCACAATCTAGGTCCGCAAAGTAGGACGTTGTTTCACCTCGGCAATCTGGGTCCGCAAATCGGGTGTCGTATCACCCGGCCTTTTGGGTCCGCAAAGTCGGGCGTCGTGTCACCCGGCCTTTTGGGTCCGCAAAGTCGGGCACCGTGTCACCCGGCCTTTTGGGTCCACAAAGTCGAGCGTCGTATCGCCCAGCCTTTTGGGTCCACAAAGACGGGCGTCGTATCACCCAGCCTTTTAGATCCACTAGTTGGGCGCTCCGGCCGTTTTGAGGTTGTTTGTCGGTCGCCATTTCATCCGGCATCTTGAAGCAAGGGTCATCCTCAGCAATGAAGCATTGGAGTTCTACGATGATCATCTTTCCTTTAGCAGCCATGGACGGGAGCGCAACAGGTGGAGCACATCCAGTGGACAGTACATTATTGAGGGGGAGCAGCCATGGCAGTTTATTTTTTGTTATGTTTTGTCTTGTTCTGTAATCAAGTTGGGTATGTCTAGCTTGAGGGGGGTGTTTGCAGTGTTTGTTGATTGTTTTGTTTTTCTTTGCTTTGTTTTCTTTAATTATGTGTCCAAGCTAGGTACACCTAGCTTGAGGGGGAGTGTTAGAGGATAAGTTGTGTCAAGTCTCACACATCGGACTTGACGTATCATGTAATCTCTTTTATTCATTATAAAATAACCTCAAGGCCTCCCTTAGTGAGCCACTTTGGGTATTCGGCCCACTCTTCCATTTCTACAGACAAGATGGAATCAAATTCACCATTGACAGTCTCTTCCAAAAATGAAGCTTCTGGGGTGAACAAAGTCTCGCTACATGTTTGAGGTTCGTTTTCTGGTTCAAATGACTGAAGAGATCAATTGTTTTTAAAAGAACAAAACATCCATCGATTCAATGATCATATTGGCTTATATTTCCAAAATAACAGACCTATGAACAAGAAATTGATATGCACTACTATTAAGTGCATAACCAATAAAGACACGATCCACAGTTTTTTGTCCAATTTTAACTCTCCTGTCCAATTTTAACTCTCTTAGGTTTAGGAATAACAACTTTGGCCAAATACCCCCACACTTTGAGGTATTTAAAGGTACTCTCTTTCCTCCACAACACATAGGGCATGTTTTGTGGCATCATGTGAGACACCATTTAAGAAGTGATTTGTTGTTGAAAGAGCTTCCTCTCATGTTTTTTTTGGTAAAACGGCACTATTGAACAGTGTTCATTATTTATTATAAGAACCGGTTTTTCCCTTCAGCCTCTCCATTTGATTGTGGAGAATAACCAGTTGTAGTTTAGTAAATTATTCCGTACATGTTAGATACATTATGAAAAAGTGGCTCATATTCACCTCCTCAATCACTCCTTGCAACTTTAATTTTCTTGTTGACCAGAATCTCAACTTCATTTTTGTAATGTTTAAATATATTAATAATGTTGGAGTCTGTATCCCACATCGGACCACAAGTCCGATGTGGAGTTTATCATTCATTATAAAAGAATGTCTCCGCCTCACTTTGAGGTAAGGAGGCGAAGGGGGTTTCCTCATTCTACATGGTATCAGAGGAGGTTTGATCCCTCCCTCACATTTTTTTTTCTTTCCGATCTAGGGTTCTTTGCAATCCCCCGTGGGGGGCGGCGGCCTCAAAGCCCCGTAGGGTTACCGCCGTCGCCCCTCCGCCTCTACCCCACGCGGCTCCTGCCGGTCATCATTCCCGACTCCCCGTGTCGCCCTCCCGTGGCTCCCCGCGTCGCCCTCCTGCCTGGCGCAGCTCCCCGGCGGCCCTCCTGCCTGGCTCGGCCCCTTCTCCCCTGCGGCAATCTTTCCGCCTCCCGCGGCGTTCCTCTGCTCCCGATCCAACCGCGACGGATCTTCCCCCCCTGTCGCATCTCCGGCGGATTCCGGCGGTTGATCCTCCTTCCGGCCGTGCTTCCCGGTGGTCTCCTCCAGGCGGCACTCCTTTCCCGACGGCCCTCCCTCCCGGCACCCTCCCCGTCGCGCATCCCGTCGCCCCCATCGGCCCCGGTGCGCCTCTGCGTCGCGCCTCGTCCCGGCGATCCCTCCCGGCGGATTTCCCTCCCGGCGGCCCTCTCTCCCGGCAGCTCTCCCTACCGACGCGGCTCCTTTCCCGGCGGCCCTCCTGCCTGGCGCGGCTCCCGGCTCCTGCTCCCACTTCTCCCGACGAGAAGAACAGCCGGCCCAGGTTCTCCTGTCGGCCCCTCTCTGCACGACAGCCGGCCTCCATTCCAGCCGGCGCCTCCGACAGCCGGCCTCCTTTCCTGTCGGCGCCTCCGACAGCCGGCCTCCAGCAACCGGCCTCCACCCTTACCGGCCCCTCCACACCGGCGGCCTCCCCCGGCTTCCAGCGCCGCCTCCCGGCCTCCTGCTCCCTCGCCGGCCTCCTCCTGCGCTTCTCTTCCGGCAGCCAGCCGGCTCCAGTTTCTCCCTGCGGCTGCCCAGCTTCAAGTTTCGGCTCTCCAGCACCTCCTGCGGCATCCCCGCCTCGCCGGCATCTCCCGACTACTCCAGGCAGCCGCCTCTCTGTCAGCAGGCACACCTTCACGCTTCATCCACCGTGGCGCAGCACCTTGACTGTCTTGGATTCGAGCCCTTTGGCACCGCCAGCCCCGAAACAATTCTGCGGAATCCCCGCCTCCTGTCGCCGGCCCCGCAAATGCGGTTTTCCCGGTGCTAGTTTGGATTTCCCGGCGTTTCATCGACTGGCCCCACTAGTGCGGCAGTCCTGGTGTTCCGTCCATCGGCCCGGTTTGAGTGGTTCATCTATTGCGTCCGCGACATCATCCATCCATCATCCTGTGGAGGAGCTTTGATCGTGGGGGGGAGCAGCAGCCTTTTGCAGTTTTTTTTTTATTTCGTTTGTTTTGTAATCAAGTTGGGTCTGTCCAGCTTGAGGGGGAGTGTTAGCGTCTGTTTTGTTGCTTTCTTTTCATTATTTGTCCAAGCTAGGTACACCTAGTTTGAGGGGGAGTGTTGGAGTCTGTATCCCACATCGGACTTGTGGTCCGATGTGGAGTTTATCATTCATTATAAAAGAATGTCTCCGCCTCACTTTGAGGTAAAGAGGCGAAGGGGGTTTCCTCATTCTACAAATAGTTTATCTTTAATGAACATAACAAAACCTAGTACAATCATCTAAGAAAGTGATAAAAGTATTTTTTACCATCTCTTGATGGAATTGATTTCCACATATATCATTGTGTATTAAGTTTAAAGATTCACAACTATTTTCAACAGAATGAAAAGGTAATTCCCAAAATTTTGATTCAGCACGCACTTGATATTTCTTATATGAACAATCAAATGTTGAAAATAAATTCATGTTAGTTAATTTCTTTAATGATTTTGTTAGAGATAAATGAAAATATACAATATAAATGCAGGACACCGCTACCAGAGGATTCTTAATCGCTGCCCCATTTTCCACATCTATGGGTTTATTATTCTAAATTAAATATTATTAATTCAAAAAAAGCCCTCAGACCTTGCCTATAAATAAAAGGGTACCCCCCACATCTGAAACTATCATTCTCTCACTCAAAAAGTACTGAAACTTTGTCATATTCACTTAGAAACTTCTCAAAGTTCAAAGTGTACTTTTGCCAACAGAAGTTGCGTTAGAAATGATTCTTGGATATAAAATACCATTATTCGAGAAGTTAATTCATTCTATACTGGGAATAAATTGTCCATTCCTTTGAATGTCATAGAGGGGACAAATTTGTCTTAAGGAGCTCAAATTTATTGTTCTCTTCTAATTTATATGTCTACATCTATTCTTCAAGCTGACTTCGTCTCCAGGAGTGTAGCTTCCCCACAATTACAGCAGCCAACTGGTCTCTAAACTGTTGAACTTCCCCACCAAAGCTAAAAACACTATGTATTTCAAGGCAGCAAAAACCGACTCACTAGCCACATCACCAGCTCACTTGCCACATCACTAAAAAACCACAACTACAAATTCCTACGCCTTTGATAAGTCTGAATAATAGGTAGCCTAATTCCAGCACCAACAATAGTAGCTAACTCATCTTTAACACCCTCGATGCTAATCGCCAACTTAGGGCCTACTAGAGGCGGGACTCAGGGGGGGTCATTATCTCTCTCCCTTAATTGACGGCCCAGGAGGGGTGCCTTTGGAGGGAGAGAGTCATGACACAACCGAGCTTCAACAACTACAATCCAATTTCTTTTTCCACTCTTCTCAAGCCTTTTTCTTTTGTGCTCCCTTGTTGTAATTCTTAAAAGCGCTTATTATATCTTTATCTCTCCCTCTTTTCATCTTTCATATTCTTCTAAATCTTCAAGAGAGAGTTGAGAGCTTTGTAAAGGGTTTGTAAAACCTAACCACTATTTTCTTCATCTTCTTCTTTAGGTGTTCACCACTTAAAGTCAGGGTTATTGGTTCTTGGTTTCCATTAAAACCAAAGGACTCCTTTTGGTTCATGGTTTTTGTTAAAACCAAGGGATTCTTTCCTTTCTTTTTTGGTTTTTGGTTTTCGTTAAAATCAACGGAGCAATATAACTCTTTTAAGCCTTCTTGAGGAAAGGAGACGTAGGGGCAAATTCTTGAGTTATTGTCAAACTCCATTATCAAAATGTGCCTTTTTCATTTCCACAATTTATTTTCTGCATCGCTTAAAGTTTTTATTCTGCTACGCTCGCTTTACGTTGTTTTTTTTTTAAATTGAATGCTTGCATGATATTCGCTTTTATTTTATAGCATCGTGTTAAAATTGTTTTTAAAGGCAACCCACCCCTTGCCATTTCATCTCCGACCTACAAACCCAATTGCATAAAAGTCTGCATACAACCATATAAACATAGGGTAATGTTAATGACCACTTACCTTTAACCTTGGGAAGCATGCTCATGGAAGGGAATCGCCTGTTTTGAGCTCAATCTACCAGAATTCAAATATCTAAAAAAAAAAACCTGTAGATTGGGGATTTGTTATGGGAGAAGAAGAAACAACAGAAAAAAAACCATGATTGGGCCTTGCACGGGCTTAGCATCACCTAAAGAGAAAGAATGCAATTGAAGATACTTGAATCCAATTTCAACGAGGCTTGAATGGGTCATGGAAGCTATGAGGAGCCATGGAGGGAGGTTCAGCTCAAGGTAGACTGAGTGGAGAAAGAAAATTATATATTTCAATTAGTTTTCCAACCCATTACGAACATTTTTCTTAGGCATGTTTGCAAACAGACAACTAGGTACTTGGTAAAGTTACACCAGGGCCACTGCCCCTGGATTTCTCACCAGGTTAGCAGTGACCTTGCACTGTGTACTCAGTGACTCCTGCTGCTATATTTTAGTAGCAGGGCCATCTCTACCCTTCTCTGTTCCTTCGCCAACACTGAAAATCCCCAGAATCCTTGAACAATCAATCATAATAATTTGATTAAATGATTAAATGAACTCTACAACGTACCTCAAAATCTAGTGGTTGTTACACCAAGGTCCCAGTAGCAGAGTCTCCATTTATTTTTTTGTTTCTTCTGTATATACCGTGTATATGATTGATCCATTGGGCGATCTTCTTTCAGATGTAGAGTCGTATGATATATCATGGATTCATTTTGTATCCAACGAGCTTGAGCAACCTCTGAGCAACATCTGGGCCACCTGATAGATCCCACAACTGTCACTGAAGGTTGGGGAAGTGACCATGAAGGACACAACAAAGGGACAACCGAGACAGCCTCTGAAGGAAATAAAAGAAGGGCTTCGCCACTGATGGGATGGAATCCACATCATGCTGAAACCAATGGAAACAAGCGACACAAGAACAACCTAGAGAGGAGCCCAGATAGAGCGAGGAATCCGAGTGAGACCGAACCAGTACATCAATAGAGAGGAAATCAAATGGATGAAGCCCATATAGGGGACCAAGCACAGAACATGCTTGCCACTGGAAACTGCAATAGTGTAATAAAAGAACACCGCTATAGTCAACCGCCACAATGCCGCATCAAACCACCACATAAAAATAGATCGCCACCGATAGGGGAATTCCTTAGGAGACACAGACGCTATCTCCAAAGATCTCCATATATAGATAGAGGCAGAAACGGGTCGAAGCCCTAACGCCAAACACAGTAAGAGTCGTTGATGACACTGACTGGTCCTGTGCAGAAAGCTGATGGAAGCTGCAGCTGATGAACCCGGCTACCACAGGGTCGAAGGGAGTGTGGCTCTGCCACTGAAGGTCTGGGAGGGATCTGCAAAACAACACCGAGAGGACACCACTAGATCCAAAATCGAAAAGATCTGCCATATAAGGGCTGGGAACAACTCCGCAAGGAACTTCAAAGGGGGTTGTAGGTAACGGGGTCGAAACATGACAAGAAACTGCCAGGGGAAAAGGCCACCCAATGAAGGCCGTACTGCTAAACACCCAAAAAACCAGAATGCCGTCACCAAGGAACGAGACAAACACGCACAGGTAGAATGAGAGAGCGCTGATGTAAAGGGGAAACCAAAGCGACCCCTAGAAACCTGATTGATGCCAAGAAACCTTAAAGGAGAAAAAGGAATAAAATGATCGAAGGAAGGGAAAGAGGAAATTACCAGCACTACCACTGATGGAGATCCACTGAAGCAAAGGAGATCCACCGCTGGAAGAAGATCCGCGGGAAGCCCTAGCGGAGGCCAGGAACGGGAGTGCGGGCCAGGAAAGAATAGAGACATAACGGGCGGAAGATTTAGGGGGCGGGGTTTTTTTTTTAGTTAAATGGGGCAGGACGTTTATTATTTAAAAAAATGGGCGTTATTAGCGCCACTCTATAATTATTATATTTATATTTATATATACATTATAATATTATAATTATCATAAATAGGAATATATAATTAACATAAATTTGTAATTATAAATATAAAAATTATAGTAAATATATAATTATAATAAATGTAATAAATATAATAGGAAATATTCTTCATTGTATATTTTGATTATTATAGTTATATATTTATTATAATTGTTATATTTATAATTATATTTCGATTATTCTATATTCATTATAATATTAGAATTATTATAATTATAAATAGAGAATTATAATAAATTTATAATTATAAATATAATAATTATGATAAATATATAAAAATAATAAATATATAAATATAGTAAAAAAAAATATAATAATTATATAATTATAAATATAGTAAATAAAAAAATAAAATAATTATAGAATTATAATAAAAATAATAAATGTAATAAATATAATAAATGTAGTAAATCTAATTATATATTTATGTATACAATTTTTTTTTTGCTTTGTAAATATGCAATTCTATTTATATATAATGTATATATAATGTATATATAGATATATAATTACATAATGAAAATATATAATTCTATATATATACATTATATTTTTTTTACATTAAAAATATGTAATTATAATAAATATATGCCTATAATAATCATTTATTTTAATTATATATTTATTATATTTAGAGTTATAATTAGATATTTATTATATTTATAATTATAATTATATGTTTATTATAGTTATATATTTATTATAATTATATAAATATAAATAGAATAATTATATAATGTATACATAAAGATATAATAATTTGTAATAATCATATATTAATAAAAAATATTTTGTAATTTAATTAATGACAATTAATTATTTATAATTAATTTTCAATTATAATAACTTATTATTATATTAATTTGTAATAAATTATAATTTAATTTACTATTATAATTAATTTACAAATATAATTATTTATAATTATAATAATTTGTAATAATTATATTTTAAATATATAACAAAGAGTTGAAAACAAAAGAAATTTCATAAAAAATGTCGATGAAAAATAATTTTTAAGCAATTAAAACCACCTACTTGAAACTTAAAAATGTTTCAAATACGTATTTTTGAAAGACTATAATAGATAAAGTATAACACCGATATAAAGGCAACTTTAAACATTGATTAAACATATAACAAATATTTGAAAACAAAAATGAATTTAATGAAAAATATCAATGTAAAATAATTTATAAGTTTTCAAAACCACCTATTTGAAACTTACAAATGTTTCATGCACGTCAATTTGAAAGACTATAAAACATAAATTATAGCACGAATATAAATGAAACTTTAAACATTGACTAAACATATAATAAATATTTGAAAACAAAATGAATTTCATAAAAAATGTTGATGAAAAATAATTTACAAGCTTTCAAAACCACCAATTGAAACTTACAAATGTTTCATGTACGTGAATTTAAAAGACTATAAAATAGAAACTATAACACAGATATAAATGAAACTTGAAACATTGATTAAAAATATAAAAAATAGTTGAAAAGAAAAGGAATTTAATCAAAAATGTTGAAGAAAAATAATCTATAAGCTTTCAAAACCAGTAACCTAAAACTTAAAAATGTTTCAAGTACGCGACTTTGAAAGACTATAAAACGTAAACTATAAGACCAATATAAATGAAACTTGAAACATTGATTAAGCATATAAGAAATACTCGAAGAAAAAAAGAATTTCATTAAAAATGATGACCAAAATTAATTTACAAGCTTTCAAAACCGCCTACTTGAAACTTAAAAATGTTTCAAGTACGCGGTTTTGAAAGACTATAAAACGTAAACTGGATATAAAGAAAGGTCGAAGCCGTCTTTCGTTAAGGGCATCCTTATCACACGGGTTTTCTAAAATTTTGATATCAAATTCATTGCAAGAAAGGCCAGAAGGTCCACATAAACACACCATGTTTGGACCTTCTGGCCTTTCTTGCAGTGAATTGGATGTCAAAATTTATACTGGATATAAAGAAAAGTTGAAGCCGCCATTCGTTTTGGGGGGAACACCACCACAACTTCCCACATCTCGCTTAATCGTTCAATTCAGTTTCATTAAATTTGGACAACCCCCCATTTTTAATGAAATTATTTTTGTCTTCGAGTATTTCTTATATGTTTAATCAATGTTTCAAGTTTTGTTTAAATTATTTTGTATATACTATATATTTTATTTTCTAATTATTTGTCTAAATAACAATAATTTATCTAAATAAATAAGGTTTTTAACATATAAATCATGACATCTGAATAAATCAACGTTGATGCCCCCCGGTACCACAACGCGGCGTCTGAATCTCACGTCCTCCCCGCGTCCGACGTATGCGTCGCTTCGGTGTCCTAACAGTGGGATCTTCCGCTTCTGGTGCATCCGGTGCCTCCTCATGATGTTGTGTAGAGGGCTGACCAAAATCACGTGTGGATGATGGCCCAAAATCATACGTGGATGACGGCCCAAAATCATGTGTGGAGCCAGATGGTCCTGGGGCTCCTAAAAACGGTAGAAAGGGCATACTGAAGAAGTCCTCGCCGGGATGAGAGGGGGCTGCCACAAGCTGTGTCACCTAATCCGGCTCGTAGTCCATAGTAGTCATTGGAGACGACAGATGTGGTATATAAGTGTCTCCCTGCTGTGCAAGCTCATCAATAAGTTGGGCAGGTTCATCTCTATGTGGAGCTGCCACATCTGTAGGAGGCGCTCTCGAATGTCGATCTCGCCGCCTCTGCCCCTCCCGAGGTACTCGTCTCCGTCTCCCAGCTGGCGGCGGTGGTGGTGGTGCATCGTCATCAGCAGGCATAGCAGAGACATCATCACCCTCAGGAGCTCCAGCTGGAGGATATGGATCAGGATATTCTTGTGGCTCCTCGTCATAACAAATGTCCCGTATCATCCGGAGATCGTCGTAGAGAGCCAACACATCTCGATGAACTACGTCCCGTCTAATATATGCTTCCTCCTAAGGATGTGTGATATGTGCAAGATGATTAATGTTGTATGTCTGCAAATGAAATGACATTAATATTAATACCACAAAAGAGTTAAACTAATATAATATACCTTAATAAACATACCATCAGTTGAATGCCAATCCCCTGACGTTTAAGATGCATGATGGTATGACGCTGATACCATTCTGCATAATCCCCCTGGGCAGATAACTGATACTATGTTGTGGGATATCCATATCGAGAAACACCATATCGGGCACGCGCGTCCCACAACTCAATATGAGATGCATGAAATAGTCGTCAGTCTGTCGACTGTCTACCTGTAAGTACAATAGAATGCAACCCATCAGGTTGTCCTGGTGCCATCGGGATATGTTGTATATAACCGAACTGGCGCATGACCCGGTCTGGCTGGTGCCACTCAATGATATGGAAGTGGATGAGTGGCACAACTGTAGCACGATCTCCAATCATAGCTGTGCAGTACGGTGGAAGTGACGCATAGACATAACCTGTATATGGAGTCCATGAAACCTGAAATGTAAACTCAAAAAGTAAGTGACATATTAGCAAGATAATGTTAGTAAGATTACATTGAAATAACTTAAAATAGTGATAACAAAACATATTGTTTTATAAAAAAGTATTGCTTGAATTACATCAACTGGCACTAATGCATCGAATATCTGTCAAAAGTTGTGCACACTATGTCTCGGTGTGTGTGCATGCTTCTGAGACTGACTCCACCTGGTTACAAAAGAGTAATATACAATAAGTTTATAAAAAACAAAAATAGAAATACTAAATAAATGAAAGTAATGAAGTAAACATACCATCATCCCCGAGGACAATCCTGAAATAGCTCTGCTGCAAGTGGTGTGATAGCTCGAGGAGCGATGCGTGGAAAATGCTCCCAAGCCCACATCTGTACTAAAACCATACAACTTGCAATCTGATGTGCATCTTCCTGACAACTGGTACAAAGGGATCTGTACAGATGTGCTAATACAGCAGATCCCCAACTGTATGTAGCCGTCTGATCAAGATCCTCAAGTAATGGGAGGTACATCATGTGTATCAAAAGGGTGGAGTGGTCGACGCATAACATGCCTCCAAGCAGTCGCAGAATATATACACGTGTGTGCCTAATAAGTGTCTCCTCGTCTGCGTCATCAGGAATGACAGTGAAATGCTCATCAAGCCATGTCATGCGCAATCGAGAACCCACAAGGACACCTCGTACGCCAACAATATCAATGCCTAATAGTCGATGTATGACGACAGCCCAGTTTCCACTAGTGGCACCCGTAACTGTCTGTCCATGGATGGGAAAACCAAGCATGTAGATGACGTCCTCTAAAGTAATGGTCATCTCCCCCTCTGGGAGATGAAAAGTGTGTGTCTCTAGTCGCCATCTCTCAACCAATGCCGCAATAAAATGATGATCAATAGTCTTGAAGTCACACATAGCGACTTCATAAAATCTTGCACGTCTAAGGTATGGAGAAATAGTTGTCGGGGGCGCATCGTGATGAAAATGATGTGCTCTCCGAACAGCAAGTTGTCGAACAGGTCGTCGCGCCAACACAAGACGCGACACATGTGTCTCCTGGCCAGATAATAGTGGTTGTTCCATCTGATTTTACAAATAGTAAAACATTAATTTCATGTTAGTCATCACATTTATCATTTAAGGTATGAAATTTATCATGTAATGTATGAAAGAAGCGTGTAATGAGTTAAATAAAGTAATTTAGGATATGTTCAATATATAAAGAAATTTATGACATGTTCAACATATAAATTTGATGATATATTCACTTTTAATGCTTTCAAAATTCAACGATGACATTGGATTTTGAAAGATGTCAACGTCACAATAATTGGCCAAAATTATTAAAGGAATTAATGATATGTTCAACATATAAAGTTTTGGATTGATTCTCCAAATTACTATGTCTATCGAATACTGATGATGTTATTATAGGAAATATTATTCGTTGTATATTTTGTGTTCATACATGTCACAAACGACTCATGGATCATTTTCCTAAAGCATTTGAATATATTTTAAGTACATTTTTCTGCCTGTAAATCACTACACCCTTACCTATGAAACCTAAAATAGAGAGTTGGCCAACTCAATATGCTCAATCAACATCGTTTAAAAGGAATATGGAAAAACCTTTGATCCATGTACGGTTGACATGAAAAAACATCCTCCTTCTGCATCGTAGCTTTAGTCGGCCCAGTAAAGAACCAACTGTCACATATTCACGACCTCCGAATGAATATATGACAGTTGGTTTGTAACGCCCTGACCCCAGTTACCCAGAGTTAGTGAATTATTACATAACATTGGTATGATCACAAGAAAGATCAAATCTTGAAAGACCGATTGATTTAGTAGCCTTGGAAACACTAGATATATTCACAAGTCTTACATTACATCATAAAAATGAAAACTACTACAACAACATCTTGTCTTCGTATCCCCTCATATTATCCCTGCAGGTCATTCATAAATTACTTCTTCACATCCTAGGAAAAATAAAACATTGAAAGGGGTGAGCTCAGATGCTCAGTAAGGATAACAATATAGCGAAAACTTTCATAAATAAACATAAACATTTAAGGCAATGTATAACTAAAACAAAAGCCTTTTAAACTTCAACTTCAGCATAATATGGCATAGATAAAATGAAATAATTCCATTTATTTATTAACATGGATATTCTACTAGTCGAATAATCACATGCAATATTAATAACCACTTTCATAATGACGGAATGCATAATGTCAGACTATCATCACCACGTAGCCAAGGCCTCGTGCCAAGACTACAAATAAGATTTTGTCAAGGCCTCATGCCAAGACACTAGTTTGTCTCATGAGACCTACCGATGCATCGAGGAGCTATAGTGGGCTCCACCCGTCACTTATTAAGTCCAATGCATTCCTCATATGAACAGATTTAAACATAACATAAACATTCGTATTAAAACTATCATACGAAATGTCAATACTTTCTCCATAAACCATGAATGGTATAAAAATAACACATCCACGGTCAAACATATCACAAAACCTTCAATACAATATGGAAGTTTTGTATCATAATAAATCAACTTCAAATAAGCTTAAAATTCATCAAAGGATGTTGACATAGATGAAATCAAAACTATTTGAGAGAAATATCTCTTTTTTTTAAATCATTTAAAAGTCACATAATTATAAAATAAATTATTTACTTTGAAAATATTATTATAAGATTGTAAGGGAAGCTTTGATGATTTTATAATGGTGTAAAATAGCCGCATCTGTCGTATAAGTTAAAAAAAACATTCTTACCTTAATTCTGTCGAAAAGGTTAAAAAGGACCTTGTTTGGAAAACGACGGAAATATTCCTTTATAAAATTCTTATAAAAAGTAAACAATGGTATAAATTACTTTATCCCATAGTCTTTAAAATATTAAGAATGATTTGAAATACATTTTTAAGAAACATGGATGTGGATGATAAAGAGGTCTCAGTAGATAATCACGTATAAACAACCTCGGATAATGTAGAGATTGTGAAATAAACCCTTACCTTGTACTTTTACTTGGTTGAAGGTAGTTTAACCTCCTGTATAATGGTGAAATAATTGTTATTAAATTATAAAATAATCATATATATTAATACGATATCATATATTATCTTTTAACATCGCTTTGTTAATAAAATCTTAGTATTATCGTCGTTTTGGGTGTTAACTTACTCGTTTTCTTTTATATAAGTCGTGTTTGTTATGGATAGGTTGTATCATACTCATATACAGAATGATATTAAGTCCTTAAATATTATTTTTAATCATCCAATAAAATTTAGTCTTGAATGGATACGATGGGGAATGAATCTCATCGCGTTCGTGGAGACGGTAATCCGTACGTATGCACGAGCAACAATATCATTCTTTTGTTATTAAAATAATATATAATTGGATGGTATATCATATAGAAAGAATCATTATCATGTTATATTTATTATTTACATGAATTATACATCATTATTATACCCATATAAATAATAATATATTGAATAACAATTACACCACAACGTGGAGACGGTAGGCCGTACGTACGCACGTATGGTGACATGTCATTCAAGGGATGGATAGAATAATGAATTTGTTTGTTCCATAATTATAATAACATCACAGTATATAGAAGGTACTGGAGTTATTATTTTATAATGGAAACAACAAATAAAGAAGAAGTTGAAGAAGAAATGAACTTGAAAAAGGGTGGTGAAAACATTACCTCTTCTTCGGGTTCTTCCTTTTGATTTGATCAAAAGGGCTCTTTAGGTTGGCTTTCTGATCAAACTAAGGCCTATAGGTTGAACTGAGTGAAGTTTAGAGAGTATTTGGGTAGAGGTTGGCCGAAACAAAAGGTTTTTAAGGTGTGAATAATTGGTTAGAAGTGGTGTCCTTTTATAAGGGGGAGGAGGGGCACCTTAGGAAAATCTAGAAATATTATTTTATAATAAATTCATATTAGGTTTATAATGGCTCCAAAGTGGATTATTTAAAGTTTAAGGTGGGTATGGGTCTAAAAACACTCAACCAATAGAGTTTAGATAGGTTTGGGTTATTATATTAACCTTATCTTTTAGTTTTAACTCTTAGTTAATTAGTTTGACACTTATCATGTCACTTTGTATTTTTATATTATATAGTTAATAAAATTACTATATATATCCAAGAGACACAAAAGTGGTCCATTAATGATATACCAATAATTATATGAGTCATTTGGAGGAACCTTATATTTTTAGGAATAGAATATAAATTAATAATATAATATTTGTTTTAAAAACTCATTTATGTCAATTTTGACACTACTCAATAATTGATTTTTGTTAAAGCCTTAAAAAGCTTTATTAATTCTAACAAAATTAATTTAAGAAATAATAAAATGTCATATTAACCAATAAAATTCGTTTATGTCATAAAAACTTTCAAATTATATTTATTTTAACATTTATAATATCAATTATTTGATTCTTTCATTAATAAGGAAAATATTGTCTCATTATTGTGTCATATATATTTTTAATTTTTCAATGTCTAAAAATTATAAATAAAATACCATTATGTAGTAAATCTTTTTATCTTTATAATTAATATTTATAATCTAAAATCCAACATATATAACCCTATGTAAAAATTGTTTTTCTAAAAGATATATGCTTATGTCATTTTTGTATTTATTTTAACTTAATTAATATAAAGTGTCCTTATCACCAAAAAGTGGCTCCATGGGGTCCCAAAATAGACCAAAAGATGCCCATGGTTGGAAATGTATCCACCAATAATGTTAGGACACGTTTTAGGGTAATTTATTATTATTATAATATTATTTTTTACCCTTATTTACCGGATTTACCCTTTAACCATGGTAAATAAAATATTTACCGAAGTAATTATTCAAAATGTATAAAAATAAAAGTTACCTATTTACACAATTTGGACATCCTGATTACAAATATGGAATCCATTTTTCCAAATTCAAAACACAGAAGTGGCAGAAATTAATTTAAAATTAATTCCCGCTGTCAAAACAAAAAGCGTGTTTTTAAGATATAATAACTATCAAAAGATTGATACTTGTTTATGTCTGATTTAATTGTGAAATTATGTCCAATGACCAACATTGTATTAAATGGTAAATATATATTCTAAATATACTTTAAAACCACTCAAATTCATATTTTATCACTATTAATTATTTTTATTAAAAAAGTTGTTTTTAATTAAAATTTAGTAATTTTTACTATTCATCAAAATATAAAAGTTATCCGAAAAGTACCAAAATTTAATCCTAGAATAATTTCAATATTCCGAATCCAAAAATGAAGTCCATTTTGAAAGATAAAATGTATAAAATTTCAAAAAGTGGGTATTACTATTCATAACGGCTACTTTGATTGGTTGCGTCGTGTTAGAATCTCGGAGTTGCGTACAACACACGCTACTATACTATTCAAAGAGAAGCGTATCGTGGAAGATTGGGGTGTTACATTCTCCCCTCCTTTAAGTAATTTCTTCCTCGAAATTTCTAGAATATTACTGCATAAAAAGACTCGGGTGGTTCTTCATCATAAGTTCATCGGGTTCCCACGTTGCCTCTTCCATCTTATGGTTTCTCCAGAGAACTTTTACCAGACGAGTCGTTCGGTTTCTCAGCACTTGTTCTCTCGTATCAAGAATCCTGACGGGCTCTTCGCAATAAGAGAGATTGGCTTCCAATTCTAATTCCTCATAGGTGAGTACATGCGTTGGGTCAGGCATGTATTTTCTCAACAGTGATACGTGGAACACATCGTGAACTTTGGAGAGACTTGGCGGCATTGCCAAATGGTAAGCTACAACCCCAATTCGTTCTAGAATTTCGAAAGGTCCGATGTACCTGGGACTCAATTTACCTTTCTTGACAAAACGTATAACTCCCTTCCATGGATATACCTTCAAGAAAACATGATCTCCCACCTGAAATTCCAAATCCTTTCTTCGATTATCGGCATAGCTCTTCTGCCTACTTTGAGATGCTTTGATGTGGTTTTGGATTACCTTTACCTTTTCCATCGTTTCCTCCACTAGTTCCGGGCCAACAAGTTTTCTTTCACCAACATCATCCCAACAGGTTGGTGTACGACATCTCTTTCCGTATAACGCTTCATATAGTGTCATCTGAATGCTTGAATGGAAGCTATTGTTATAGGAAAATTCTACCAGAGGTAAATATTGATCCCACATACCCTGAAATTCAAGTGAGCATGATCTCAACATGTCTTCTAAGGTTTGAATAGTTCGTTCTGATTGTCCATCTGTTTGAGGGTGGTAAGCCGTGCTCAAACGAAGTTCAGTATCCAAGGTCTTCTGAAGACTTTTCCAGAATCTTGATGTAAAACAAGGATCATGATCTGAGACAATCGATAGGGGTACTCCATGAAGTCTCACAACTTCATTAATATATATTCTCGCTAGAATTTCAAGTGGTAAATCCTCCCTTATAGCAAGGAAATGTGCTGACTTGGTAAGATGATCAACAATGACCCATATTGCATCGTTCCTTCTAGGAGTCTTTGGTAGTCCCATGACAAAGTCCATCATGATATTATCTCATTTCCACTCAGGTATGGGAAGAGGTTGCAATACTCTTCCAGGCAGTTTCCTTCCAGCTTTCACTTGTTGACAAACCATACATCTTGACACAAAATCAGCAATCTCCCTCTTCATGTTGTCCCACCAAAAACGTTCCTTTAAATCTCTATACATTCTGGTGCTCCCAGGGTGTATAGAGAAATTGGAACTATGAGCATCGTCTAACAATTCCCTTTTTAAATCAGGTATATCGAGAACACAAAGTCTCTTCCCGAATTTCAAAATTCCTTCTCCATACACAAAGTCTCTCAATCTCCCATCATTTACAACTTTAATCTTCTTTTGAAATTCTTCATCATCGGTCTGAGAACTCTTAATCCTTTCTAGTAAAGATGGTTTGACAACTATTTGAAAAAGCACTGATGTTTCACCTTCCATGGTTATTCCCATGTCCATCTTCACTAGATCCATGAAAATTGGATCCCCTTCAATTCTCATATTGTTCAAAACTCCATGATCTTTTCTGCTCAAAGCATCTGCCACCTTATTTTCCTTCCCCAGGTGGTAGTGTATCGTTCAATCATAATCCTTGAGTAATTCAAGCCATCTACTTTGCCTCATGTAGAGTTATTTTCGTGAGAAAATATACTTCAAACTCTTGTGATCAGTATAAATCTCATATTTCTCACCATAGAGATAATGTCTCCATATCTTCAAAGCAAAGATTACAGCAGCTAAATCAATATTGTGAGTAGGATAGTTCTTCTCATGAATTTTTAGCTGTCGTGATGCATAGGAAATAACCCTATCATTTTTCATAAGGACACAACCTAGTCCTTTCATTGATGCATCACTATAAATAACGAACTCATCATTCCCCGATGGTAGAGTCAATATAGGAGAATTGACTAATCTTCTCTTCAGTTCTTCAAAACATTCTTCGCACTCTTTTGTCCAGACAAATTTAACCCCTTTACGTGTGAGCTTTGTTAATGGGTTAGCTAATCAGGCAAAATTCTGGACGAAATGTCGATAATAACCTGCCAAACCAATAAAACTGCGTACCTCAGTTATACTCGTTGGTGGTGGCCATTCTTGGATTGCCTTGTTCTTAGAAGGATCAAAGAAAATTCCATCCTTAGAGACAATATGGCCAAGAAAAGAAATCTCTTGAAGCTAGAATTCACACTTACTAAACTTCCCATATAATTCATGTCTTCTCAGAGTCTTCAAGATAATGCGCAAGTGATTTTCATGATCTTCATAGCTTTTGGAGTATACCAAGATATCATCAATAAATACCACCAAAAAATCATCGAGATATTCCTTGAAAACTCAGTTCATTAGATCCATGAATACAGAGGGTGCATTAGTCAGCCCAAAAGGCATTACTGTAAACTCGTAATGCTCGTACCTTGTTTGAAATGTTGTCTTCGGAATGTCTTCTTTCTTCACACACAACTGATGGTATCCTGATCGAAGGTCGATCTTTGAAAAGTATTAAGTTCTATGCAGTTGTTCAAATAAACCAGCAATGCGAGGTAGTGGATACTTGTTCTTTATTGTTATAGCATTGATCTCCCTGTAGTCGATACATAACCTCATAGATCCATCTTTCTTTTTAACAAAAAGAACAGGGGCTCCCCGTGGAGAAACACTAGGGCGAATAAATCTCTTATTACTCAATTCCTCCAGTTGTTTCTTTAGTTAAACTAATTCCACAGTGGCCATTCTATAAGGGGTCTTCGATATAGGCCTTGATCCAGGAATTAAATCAATGGAAAATTCAAATTCTCGTTTTGAAGGATGTCCAGGTAAATTTTCCGGAAACACATCTACATATTCTTTCACAATAGGTACATCCTTTATTTGAACATTCCTTTCCTCGCCCACAATCATTTCATTCTCTTCCTCCCCAATAATTGAATTTAGTTGAGCTACTGGGGGTGGATCTAGATAAGAATTAGGTGGTGACGATTCTTCTCTAAAGATAAGGTGTTCCTTATCATCATCATCAAAAATCGTAACCTCCTTCTTCTTACAATAAATCTTCGCATCATGGTCCGAAATCCAATCCATACCGAGGATTATATCAAATTTGGTCATGGGTATGACGATAAGATCAGAAGATAAAGAACATTTATATGCCCTAATGGGAATGGATCCACAGAACTTTGTAGCAATGATACTTCCCTTAGGAGTTTTTACTGACAAATATCTTGTTAAATCAAATTGAAAATATCTAATTTTATTAGCAAACAGGGAAGATATGAAACAATGCGATGATCCAGAATCAAATAAAGCATTTGCTAAACTTGAGGAAACCATTAAATTACCTGCCACCATGTCTTTCAGAGCTTCTACCTCAGCAGTAGTGATAGCATAAGTTTGGCCTTGATCCCTTGACCTTTTCTGAGGTAAGTTCACCTGACTCTTAGGAAATTCATTTGCATAATGTCCCATATCTCTACAATTATAGCATTCCACATTGATAACAACCCTCTTTCCCTTGCAATCATAAGTTTGGTGACCTTTTTCACCACACTTGTAACAGACTCCCATTCCTTTTAAGCAAATACCAGGGTGTTTCTTCCCACATTTACTGCAGGATAGAATTTCAACTTTTCCCTTCTTCCCCTTATTTCCATTTCCAGATTGATCAACAGATCTCTTCTTCTCTTGCTCTGCTTTAAAGTCATAAGACTTAGAGAATTCCTTTTCTATCTTGATAGCACACGAGACAATATCTTCGTACGACGAGAGGGTTTGTGAGACTAATGCTCGACAGAGAAATGGTTTTAACCCATCAAAGAAACAATCAATCTTACTTCTTGGATTACATATATAATCTGCAGCATACCTCGCTAACCTTGTAAATTTAGCCTCATACTTTGCGACATTCTCATCCTCTTTCTACCTAAAACTCAGAAATTGTCTTTCCATATCTGCTCGATGGTCTCGAGGAAAGTATTTTTCTAAGAACAGCTCTTTGAACTCACTCCATTCCATATCTGATACTTCATCATCTTCCTTCATGTTTTGTATCAATGACCACCATTGATCAGCATCTCCAGTGAGGCGGTAAACTGTCATGATAACTTTTTCCCTTTCACTACTCCCCAAGGCATGGAATATTTTCTCTAAAGAATTTATCCATTGCTCAGCTACCAAGGGATTTGTACTCCCATTGAATGTTGGTGGTTGTTGCCTCATGAAGCGATCTAACATTGATCCTCCACGCTGCGGATCAGGGTGCTCCATATGGGTAAGATTATTATTCATAACCTGGGTGAGTTGTCCCAGTATGGTGATAAGCTGATCAGTACCAGTTACATCACTAACTCCACTATAATTATCTTGAGCATGAGAGCAATCCCTACATGGAGTGCGTGCATTGATACAGTTTCCATTTCTTCCACTAGGCACCATTTCTAAACAATGGCATAAACTTGATCAGTTTATGAATCAAAATACATAATTCCATACTTGTAAAACACTTAACATAAATTGAATAGTTTATGGATATAATCCATAATCATAAAAATGTTTTCTTTGAGGAAGTATATACTCATAAACTCTTCATAATGATTTGTAAAGAAAATGAGAGTTATCCTAAGAATATCCCCTAGGAGTGTCGTAACCAAGAGTGCAGCAAGGCCCGTTGTCGTGCACCAGTTCCCGTTCGAGTCTAGCTCAAAGCGGTGTTTTTGGGTTTTACCCCTAGGTACATCTGTTCCAGTGCCGCCTATACCTGCTCATATCCAGACATAGATGCATTGCTCATAAAACTCACAAAATCTCTACAATACCAAAATTCTAGGAAGTTCTTCTATACTAATCCTCAAAGTCCATCTCAGGTCTATGTGCTCTAATCAGAGTTTATCTAAATCTAGCTTCCAAGGTTTATACTAAACTTATTCTGATACCAACTATAATGCCCCGACCCCAGTCACCCAGAGTCAGTGCATTATTACATAACATTGGTATGATCACAAGAAAGATCAAATCTCGAAAGACTGATTGGTTTAGTAGCCTTTGAAACACTAGATATATTCATAAGTCTTACATTACATCATAAAAATGAAAACTACTACAACAACATCTTGTCTTCATATCCCCTCATATTATCCCTGTAGGTCATTCATAAATTACTTCTTCATATCCTGGAAAAAATAAAACATTGAAAGGGGTGAGCTCAGATGCTCAGTAAGGATAACAATATAGCGGAAACTTTCATAAATAAACATAAACATTTAAGACAATGTATAACTAAAACAAAAGCCTTTTAAACTTAAACTTCAGCATAATATGACATAGATAAAATGAAATAATGACATTTACTTATTCACATGGATATTCTACTAGTCTAATAATCACATGCAATATCAATAACCACTTTCATAATGACAGAATGCATAATGTCAGACTACCATCACCGCGTAGCCAAGGCCTCGTGCCAAGACTACAAATAAGATTTTGTCAAGGCCTCATGCCAAGACACTAGTTTGTCTCATGAGACCTACTGATGCATCGAGGAACTATAGCAGGCTCCACCCGTCACTTATTAAGTCCAATGCATTCCTCATATGAACAGGTTTAAATATAACATAAATATTCATATTAAAACTAGCATACGAAATGTCAATACTTTCTCCATAAACCATGAATGGTATAAAAATAACACATCCACAGTCAAACATATCACAAAACCTTCAATACAATATGGAAGTTTTGTATTATAATAAATCAACTTCAAATAAGCTTAAAATCCATCAAAGGATGTTGACATAGATGAAATCAAAACTATTTGAGAGAAATATCTCTTTTTTTTAAATCATTTAAAAGTCACATAATTATAAAATAAAACATTTAATTTGAAAATATTATTATAAGATTTTAAGGGAAGCTTCAACGATTTTATAACGGCGTAAAATAGCCACATCCGTCGTATAAGTTAAAAAAAACATTCTTACCTTAATTCTGTCGAAAAGGTTAAAAAGGACCTTGTTTGGAAAACGACGGAAAGATTCCTTTATAAACTTATTATAAAAAGTCAACAAGGGTATAAATGACTTTATCCCATAGTCTTTAAAATATAAAGAATTATTTTAAATACATTTTTAAGAAACATGGATGTGGATGATAAAGAGGTCCCAGTAGATAATCACGTATAAACAACCTTGGATAATGTAGAGATTGTGAAATAAACCCTTACCTTGTACTTTTCCTTGGTTGAGGGTAGGTTAAACTCCTGTATAATGGTGAAATAATT
Source organism: Viscum album (assembly GCA_963277665.1). Taxonomy (NCBI): domain Eukaryota; kingdom Viridiplantae; phylum Streptophyta; class Magnoliopsida; order Santalales; family Viscaceae; genus Viscum; species Viscum album. Next base: position 35,573,383 of record OY728127.1, on the reverse strand, counting down.
TTTATTAAATTATAAAATAATCATATATATTAATATGATATCATATATGATCTTTTAACATCGCTTTGTTAATAAAATCTTAGTATTATCGTCGTTTTGGGTGTTAACTTACTCGTTTTCTTTTATATAAGTCGTGTTTGTTATGGATAGGTTATATCATAATCATATTCAGAATGATATTAAGTCCTTAAATATTATTTTTAATCATCCAATAAAATTTATTCTTGAATGGATACGATGAGGAATGAATCTCATCGCGTTCGTGGAGACGGTAGTCCGTACGTACGCACGAGCGACAATATCATTATTTTGATATTAAAATAATATATAATTGGATGGTATATCGTATAGACAGAATCATTATCATGTTATATTTATTATTTACATGAATTATTCATCATTATTATACCCATCTAAATAATAATATATTGAATAACAATTACACCACAACGTGAAGACGGTAGGCCGTACGTACGCACGTATGGCGACATGTCATTCAAGGGATGGATAGAATAATGAATTTGTTTGTTCCACAATTATAATAACATAATAGTATATAGAATGTACTGGAGTTATTATTTTATAATGGAAACAACAAAGAAAGAATAAGTTGAAGAAGAAATGAACTTGAAAAGGGTGGTGAAAACATTACCTCTTCTTCGGGTTCTTCCTTTTAATTTGATCAAAAGGGCTATTTAGGTTGGATTTATGATCAAACTAATGCCTCTAGGTTGAAGTGAGGGAAGTTGATAAAGTATTTGGTTAGGGGTTGGCCGAACCAAAAGGCTTTTAAGTTGTGAACAATTGGTTAGAAGTGATGTCCTTTTATAAGGGGGAGGAGGGGCACCTTAGGAAAATATAGAAATATTATTTTATAATAAATTCATATTTGGTTTCTAATGGCTCAAAAGTGGATTATTTAAAGGTTAAGGTGGGTATGGGTCTAAAACCACTCAACCAATAGAATTTATACAGGTTTGTGTCATTATATTAACCTTATCTTTTAGTTTTAACTCTTAGTTAATTAGTTTGACACTTACCATGTCACTTTGTATTTTTATATTATATAGTTAATAAACTTACTATATACATCCAAGAGACACCAAAGTGGTTCATTAATGATATACCAATAATCATATGAGTCATTTTGTCGAACCTTAGATTTTTAGGAATAGAATATAAATTAATAATATAATATTTTTTTTAAAAACTCATTTATGTCAATTTTGACACTACTCAATAATTGATTTTTGTTAAAGTCTTAACAACTTTATTAATTAGAAAAAAATTCATTTAAGCAATCATAACATGTAATATTAACCAATAAAATTATTTTATGTCATCAAAACCTTCAAATTATATTTATTTTAACATTTATAATATCAATTATTTGATTCTTTCATTAATAAGGAAAATACTGCATCATTATTGTGTCATATATATTTTTACTTTTTCAATGTCTAAAAATTATAAATAAAATACCATTATGTATGAAATATTTTTATATTTCTAATTAATATTTATAATCTAAAATCCAACATATATAACCCTATGTAAAAATTGTTTTTCTAAAAGATATATGCTTATGTCATTTTTGTATTTATTTTAACTTAATTAATATAAAGTGTCCTTATCACCAACAAGTGGCTCCATGGGGTCCCAAAATCGACCCAAAGATGATTATGGTAGGACATGTATCCACTAATAAGGTTAGGACACGTTTTATGGTAATTTATTATTATTATAATATTATTTTTTACCCTTATTTACCGGATTTACCCTTTAACCATGGTAAATAAAATATTTACCGAAGTAATTATTCCAAATGTATAAAAATAAAAGTTACCTATTTACATAATTTGGACATCCTGATTCCAAATATGTAATCCATTTTTCCAAATTCAAAACACATAAGTGGCAGAAATTAATTTAAAATTAATTCCCGCTATCAAAACAAAATGCGTGTTTTTAAGATATAATAACTATCAAAAGATTGATATTTGTTTATGTCCGGTTTAATTGTAAAATTATGTCCAATGACCAAAATTGTATTAAATGGTAAAAATATATTCTAAATATACTTTAAAACCGCTCAAATTCATATTTTATCACTATTAATTATTTTGATTAAAAAGGTTGTTTTTAATTAAAATTTAGTAATTTTCGCTATTCATCAAAATATAAAAGTTATCCGAAAAGTACCAAAATTTCATCCTACGATAATTTAGATATATCGAATCCAAAAATCAAGTCCATTTTGAAATATAAAATGTATAAAATTTTGAAAAGTGGGTATTACTATTCATAACGGCTACTTTGATTGGTTGCGGCGTGTTAGAATCTCAGAGTTGCGGACAACACACGCTACTATACTATTCAAAGAGAAGCGTATCATGGAAGCTTGGGGTGTTACATGGTTCTTCACTGAGTCGACTAAAGAGGTGAATTGACAATGTTGCAGAATGAATCAATGTTTTTTTGTGGAAAAAACCTATTCTCGTGGTTGAAAACAAGGGGCATAATATTTTAATCATTTTCAAGAATATCAATTATTTATGTTCATCACTCTATTTAACAATTTTTAATAAAAGGATGAGAGGGGAATAATGTTTGAAACAAGTTGATTTCTCACCTTCTCCTAAAATGTAGCTTTGTTCTTGCCTTTTTTATCTATTCTCACTTCGTTTTCCTTGGATCTTTGGATTTTTTAGGTGTGGGTTCATCACGCTTTTCAGGTTGAACCTTGTAGTCCTAATTTCTTTATTTTTCATTTTCTAGGATAGTAGTATCAGATTCTATTATATCCTCAATTTATTCTTCACTAGTATTCACTCTAACTGATTCTTAGATTCTGTTAAATGCTCGATCTTACATTTTATATATTTTAAAATTTCTTGTTATTTTTCTAAAACAACAACCACTTATTAAAATTATGATGATATATTAACTATGAATGGTTTGAAAACTCATTGATGCACAAATATTGATTACACATACAATGTGTTTATAGTAACTGATGGAGTACAAAAATCATTTTAACCATTAGATGATTGCCCTATGTGTCTAGGGCAACATGTCTTCGTATGACCCTCTTGGAGGCATATATTGCACCTTCGTCCAAGTGTCTGTTCACTAGGTCAATCCATCTCATTCCGAATACGAGCCGACTTTGGCCTCCCTTTAGGGAGAAGTCTACTGCTGTTTGGTAGAAGCGTGTGTGTGTCATCAGAGAGCTGAAAATTCTGATATTTTTCGATCGGCATCCACAAAGTATTGTAGCAGGAGTTGATACTGTCGAGTCGATAAAATGGATCAACAAACTGCTCCCAAGATACGTGTATGTAAGCACATGCTGCAATCACATGGCCACAAGGATATCTCAGTGCTTGGAACTTTCCACATTCACAGTAACGCTTCTCCAATAAAACAACTCGGATACGACCATTGTTGCAAGCGACAACATCACCGGGCTCATCGACCTCAAATCGTTGCTCTGGACGATTAAATGCGGTGACACGATAAGTTGCAGCTTCCTGAAGAACTGCATCTAGATCGCGCTGGAAATGGTGTCCATAACGCATCCCTCTGTTCAAGACCTCTTCAGCTTGCTTTCCTCGTTCCAAAAAATACTTGACACTATGATAGAAGGTCTCTTGTACCAAACCTATAATTAAAATTTAAGTCATTATACTAATAATATATTATAATTTTGCTTTTCTAAGAAACATATAATCAAATATTCATACTTACCTGTGATTGGTAATTTTCGAACGCCCTTGAAAACTCCATTTATGCATTCTACGATGTTGGTCGTCATATGACCATATCTCCTCCCATCATCATATGCCAACGACCATTTCTATTTTGAAATTTGCATCATGTAATCATAAACTTCTGGATTAACTCTATGAATATCTTGAAGACGCTCCTCCATTCTTTGTTGTTGAGGCTTGTATGCTATCATACAATAAATAATCTAAACAGATAGGATCATAACTATGACAGAATTTTTTAATAGAAAAAAGGATATTCATACCAATTTTTAAGATTGCTTTCTTCATCGACTCATTCTTGAATCTCTTTCGTAAATTGCTAGCAATGTGTCGAATACAGTATCGATGATGGGCATATGGTTCTCTCCATAAAAGTCCCTCAGATTGTACTGCCTCCTTGATTGCACGATGACGATCTGAGATAATATAAATCCCTTTCGCGCCCGTAACAAACTCTCAAAGACATGCCAAAAACCAACTCCATGATGAGAAGTTCTCTTTATCCACAATTGCAAATTCCAAAGGTAGAGGGGCTCGATTTCCATCTTGTGTGGCAGCAATCAATAAAGTTCCTCTATACTTTCCATACAGAAATGTGCCATCTATTTGTATAAACTGCTTGCAATGCCTGAAAGCCACCACACATGGTAAAAATGTCCAAAATAATCTATCAAAAACAACCATTGACTGGTCAACTTGGTTGTATTGGTTAACATATTCAGTAGTATGTAATCGATAGATCACTTGATTATTGTGGCGGAAAAGCTCCAAAAGTTGTGGTAAAACTCAATAAGAATCGTCCAAATCACCGTACACTTTCACAATATCCTTTTGTCGTGCTGCCCATGCCTTCCAGTAAGAAATCTGATATCCAAAAAGTTGTTTGATTCGCTCCTTCACTAGAACAATAGGAACATCTTGACATGCTCTAATCATTTCAACAATAACTGATGAAACAAAGTCAAAATATAATGAAGAGTGTTACTGTAACAGGCTTGGGTTCACACATGTGTGTGGAGTAAATCTTGTGATACGCCAGCTGTGAAAAGTGTTATCAATTATAGCTCGCAGACGCATTTCACAGTTCGAATCATATTTGTCACAACAGATCAAATAATAAGATCTTTTTTACTCTTCTACAACATAAGAGTAATGTCTTTCAATGTGATATCATTTTATCACATTTTTCATTGCATCTTTACTATCAAACTCTCTTCCAATATACATAACACCTTCATTTGTCACTCGATCTGTGCCCCCAATGATTCCTGGAAATTCTGAACTAGGAGTAATAACTGACCAATCGAATTCTGGAAAGCGATTCATGCCTTCCATCGACCATGAACTCAATGGTGGGGGATGATTCAATGGTCGGTTAAACCTCACATGAGTGGGAACAGACTGTTCTTCTACATGCACTTCCTCTTCATCTTCAGTTTCCTCTTCATCTTCTAAATTGTCATCATCCTCAAAATCATCGACCAATGCATCTACAGTATACGGGGGACTATCCATTGAAATTGTAACCGAGGGAAATGACAGTACCATTATAGATGGAACTTCTTGGTGTGTTCTAACAGGAGCATATGACATTGTCTCGTGACATTGTGATGACCCAGGTTCCAATGTCGATGGAACCTACATTGTAGCTATGGTCACATACAACTCCATCATTTTATTGGGAGGTAGGAACTTGACCAATGACAATACATATTCCCATTCTTCATCATCAGTTATTGGATAAGCCACATGCCAAAACATATCCACATATTGTAGATTCCTGTATATGATAGATTCTATCGCTTGGTTGCTCCTCAGTTTCAACTTTCAATGATTTTTCCTTTGAAGAGTTCCCAAAGTTGTACACCCTCCAAGCATTACAATGGCTTCTGGCTGTATACTATAATTGCATCCTTGTTCTGTCTCAATTATTTGTCCGTTGCAATAAATATAAGCAGCCATCTTTTTTATCTAAAATAAACCTTCGTTAATAATCACATATGATCAAACAATCAATTTATGTCTGCATGCTTCTAGAATTTATGTTGGAATCCTAGTCCCTCCACCAAATCAATATGTTCAAACCATATTGATGTGTAACTCTCTTTACACAACCCACAAGTTTGTGTTATTTACCCAAAAATAGTAAGTCAAACATATTCATACATATCCACATGCATCATATGCATGAGGTACATGAACACGTCATGTAAAATCATAGAGTTATATGAACTTGAAAAACTCAACATGAATAATCCCGGAGCGACAGATAGCCAACCCCATTCACTTTCCTAGACAAGGCAAGCCTCCAGGAAAGTAGGTGGTCTGACCCAAAGCCCCTCTATCTGAGGATACTTTACTCAAGTAAGTATTTCAGTTCATGACAACTCTAACACTTAATATGTAAAAAATATATTCAACTACTAAATTCAAGTTCATAACTACAATTACAAACTGAGGTCAAGGTAGATGACAAACTAAATTCATTATCATACTTAGAATGTAATGCAAATATATATTATATAAACAATTCATAATATAACTACTTCGCTAATTATTGTAACTACTTCGCTAATTAGTGTAACTACTTCGCTAATTACTGTAACTACTTCGCTAATTAATTGACTAATTATAAATAATTAATTGACCAATTATAATGACTAATTATAATTCATTAAATGACTAATTATAATTCATTAAATGACTAATTATAATTCATTAAATGACTAATTATAATTCATTAAATGACTAATTAGATTCATTAATTGACTAATTAGATTCATTAATTGACTAATTAGATTCATTAATTGACTAATTAGATTCATTAATTGACTAATTAGATTCATTAATTGACTAATTAGATTTAATCAATTGACTAATTAGATTTAATTAATTGACTAATTAGATTTAATTAATTGACTAATTAGATTTAAGTAATTGACCAATTAGATTCATTAATTGACTAATTAGATTCATTAATTGACAAATTAGATTCATTAATTGACAAATTAGATTCATTAATTGACTAATTAGATTCATTAATTGAGTAATTAGATTCATTAATTGACTAATTAGATTCATTAATTGACTAATTAGATTCATTAATTGACTAATTAGATTCATTAATTGACTAATTAGATTCATTAATTGACTAATTAGATTTAATTAATTGACTAATTAGATTTAATTAATTGAATAATTAGATTTAATTAATTGACTAATTATAATTAATTAATTGACTAATTATAATTAATTAATTGACTAATTATAATTAATTAATTGACTAATTATAATTAATTAATTGACTAATTATAATTAATTAATTGACTAATTATAATTAATTAATTGACTATTTAGAATTAATTAATTGACTATTTAGAATTAATTAATTGACTATTTAGAATTAATTAATTGATTATTTAGAATCAATTAATTGACTATTTAGAATTAATTAATTGACTATTTAGAATTAATTAATTAACTAATTGACTAATTATAATTCATTAATTGACTAATTAGAATTCATTAATTGACTAATTATAATTAATTAATTAACTAATTAACTAATTATAATTCATTAATTAACTAATTGACTAATTATAATTAATTATTTAACTAATTGACTAATTATAATTAATTATTTAACTAATTGACTAATTATAATTAACTAATTGACTAATTATAATTGACTAATTGACTCATTATAATTAACTAATTGACTAATTAAAATTAACTAATTGACTACTTATAATTAACTAATTGACTAATTATAATTAACTAATTGACTAATTATAATTAACTAATTGACTAATTATAATTAACTAATTGACTAATTGTAATTAACTAATTAACTAATTATAATTAACTAATTGACTAATTATAATTAACTAATTGATTAGTTATTTGACTAGTTATAATTAACTAATTGACTAGTTATAATTAACTAATTGACTATTTATAATTAACTAATTGACTAATTATAATTAACTAATTGACTAATTATAATTAACTAATTGACTATTTAGAATTAACTAATTGACTATTTAGAATTAACTAATTGACTATTTAGAATTAACTAATTGACTAATTATAATTAACCAATTGACTAATTATAATTAACCAATTGACTAATTATAATTAACTAATTGTATGATTATAATTAACTAATTAACTAATTATAATTAACTAATTGACTAATTATAATTAACTAATTAACTAATTATAATTAACAAATTATAATTAATTAATTGACTAATTATACATAATTAGGTACCTAATTATGCTTACTTAATTAACCAAATTAAATTAATTATTTAACTACTTACAGTTTATTATTTTTTAAACTAATTCTATAAACTAAACAAATAAATTAATAAAAAAATTCTATAATCTAATTACATTAACTAAACAATTAAATATACAATTTAAATTATTAAAGAAATGAAAATGAAAACTTACCTCAAATTTGCGGAACGGTCGGCGGACAACCAGAATTCTGTTCTCCAAATTGAGAGAAAGGGAGGAGGTTGAGGAGGTGAGGGGATGAACGAGGAGGAGTGAGGGGGTGATGGGGTTTTATAGGGGGCGGGGGAGATCGGCGCCACTTGAAGTGGTGCTGATTCGTGTAGTGGTAAGGGATCAGCGCCACTTCAAGTGGCGCTGATGAATAGTATGGCGAATTCCGCCTAGCGCCACTTCAAGTGGCGCTATGGCGTTTTTTTCCATTAGCGCCAATTAAAGTGACACTAGGGTGCCCCATTTCCTAAATAAAGAAAATGGGGAACCCATTTTCATAAAAAAAAAATTGCCCCTGCCACCCAAAATTCCCCATAACGTGCCGATCCTTCTTCCACCGTCACAAGACCTCTATAAAATTAGATACTTTTTTTTTGAAAAGAAGGACAGATAACATTAACGACGAAGATCAACAGATGTGCATAAGCAAAGACATGAAGGGAAATTGTCCAGCCAGAGCTGGTTGTCATCGAAGGGGCCTGAGGCCGCCAGCTGATGGGCCGCATTGTTTCCTTCCCTTTTGGTAAAAGAGAAGATGCAGCAAGAGAAGCCTTGGCGAAGCGAGTGAATTCTCCTAATGATGAAGCCAAATGACTGAAATTCGCCGTCGTTGTGGTTAATAGCATCGATAACGGTGAGGTAGACAGAATCAATGATGATATCAACTCATCCACGTTCCACAACGAGCATCGTACCTGCAAGAATGGCAGAGGTCTCAGCTACTGCAGGTTCCCAGAAGGCATGATGTGATTCATATTTTGCAGCAATGATTTGCCCCAGATGATTACGAGCCAGGAGATCGAGAGAAACAAGCCCATCCTTGGGGAGAGACGCGTCCACGTTAAGCTTAAGAATCCCTTCCGTTGGGGGATTCCAATGAGGGGGACAGGAGGGGGTAACACCTGACATACAGTGTCCATTGTGGTCCTTCCAGCACTTAATCCATGAGGTGGCCCGTTCAATCCAGAATTAAGGAGGTTTATGAACGTGGTGAAAAACAGCATCGTTACGCCGAACCCAAATGATCCAGGCCAGGGTGCAAAGTGAACCTGCATTATACGATGAGAGAGAGGAGCACCAACGCATCAGAAGATCAGGGAGGTCAGAGGCAATGTCCAGTGACGCATCTGAAGTCGGGCCCCATTTATTCCAAATTTTCTTAGCTCCCGGCAGTGAATGATGGCGTGCAAAGGAGTTTCTGGAATATTCGGGCAGAAAGGGCAGGACTCCGTACTGGCCATGTGTCGGTAAACTAGCAGGCTCATGGTAGGGAGGGTGCTCGTGCACACCTGCCAGGGGTGTAATTTCGGCCCGACCCGAACAACCCCATGAGGCGGCCTGAGCCCAGCCTCGGGCCGACTCAAACCATCGGGCCGGGCTGGGCCTTTTTGGGGCCGGGCCGGGCTTTTTCAAGTCGGGCCGTGGTGGACTTTTATTATTTTCAAAATAATTCTCTTATTTTTTTTTATTTCAACATTTTTATAACATTTATTTAAAATGTTTCTTTACGTTTATTTTTAAATGCATGTTTTTTGTAAAAACGTTTATTTTATTTTTTATTAACATTTTACAGTGGGTGGATATGTTTTTTGTCTAAATATATATATATATATATATATATATATATATATATATATATATATATTATTTGCAAATTGTAAAAAAAATAATGAGGGGTGCGCAGCTGCCGTGGGTGAGTTTAAAGCCTTATTATTTAAACGTTTTTCTAACATTTATTTAAAACATTTTTTACATTTATTTTTTTTAACTTATTTATAATTTTTAAGCGTTTGTTAGTATTTTTTATTTAAACATTTTTATTTAAATCATTTTTTTAACATCTGTTTAAAACATTTTTTTACATTTATTTTTAAATGATTAATTTAAAACATTTTTGAATTTTTTTAAACGCATGCTTTTTACAAGTAATTTTTTAAAACATTTAACTTTTTTTCACATTTTAATGTAAAAAGTTTTTTTAAGTGTTTGTTTTTAAAAAATTAATTTAAATGTTTGTTTTAAAAACTTTTTAAACATTTTTATTTAAACAATTTTTTAACACTTGTTTAAAACGTTTTTTTACATTTATTTTTAGACGTTTAATTTAAAAAGTTTTTTTGAATGCAAATTTTTTACATGTATTTTTTTTAAACATTTTACACGTTTTTTTGTAAAAACATTTTACAGTGGGTGAATATGTTATTTTTTTTAAATAGATTTATACATGTATGTGAATTTATATATATTATGTACAAATTAAAAAAAAATGAGTTATTGGGGGGTGCGCAGTAGTGAGTGGTGAGTTTAAAGTGTTGTTATTTAAATGTTTTTTTATCATTTATTTAAAACGTGTTTTTTACATTTATTTCTTTAACTTATTTATTAAAAGTATTTTTTAGCGTTTGTTTAATTTAAAACATTTTTTTAAACGTTTTTTAATTTTTTTGCAGGGCAGGCCCGACCCGGCCATATCTGGACTGAAATTACACCCTTAGCGGGTGCGCAACAGTGGGTGAGTTAATATTTTTCTAAATAGATTTATATATGTATATATAGTATATATAATATATGAAAGTTTTATCATATTTTAAAAAAAATAATGAGGTTGGGGGTGTGCGAATATCATTTAGTGAGTAGTTATGTTTTGTTAATATATAATAAGTTATTATATATATATATATATATATGTGAGAAAATTGTAAAAAAATAATTTGGGGGTGTGCGCGAACATCATTGGGTGAGTTAATGGCTTTGTTTATATATATATATGTTGGGGGTGTGCGCGAACATCATTGAGTGAGTTAATTTTTCTTTCTAAATAGATTTATATATGTATAGTATATATAATTTATGCATGTTGCAACGTACTTAAAAAAATTAATGAAGTTGAGGGACTTGCACGAACATCATTAGACGAGTGTGTTGTTTTTTTATTAATATACAACAAGTTATTATATATATATATTATTAAATCATTGATATATATATATATATTGCTTTGTTTATATATATATATATTATATTAAATCATATACATATACATATACAGACATATATATATATATATATATATATTATTAATGGATTTTTAAAAACCACACTTAATTGATGTATATTATTAATGGCTTTGTTTATATATAGACACTATTATATTAAATCATCGATATATATATATATATATATATATTAATAGCTTTGTTTATATACATATATATTATATTATATCATATACATATACATACACACACACGCACATATATATTATCAATGGATTTTTAAAAACCATACTTATTTTTTTATTAGTATACAACAAGTTATTATATATATATAATATTAAATCATTGATATATATAGATATATATAGATATATATTAATAGCTTTGTTTATATATATATACATTATATTAAATCATATACATATACATATACATACATACATACATACATATATATATATATTATTAATGGATTTTTAAAAACCACACTTAATTGATATATATTATTAATGGCTTTGTTTATATATATACACTATTATATTAAATCATTGATATATATATATATATATTATCATACATATACATACATATACATATATATATATATATATATATTATTAATGGATTTTTAAAAACCATACTTATTTTTTTATTAATATACAACAAGTTATTATATATATATAATATTAAATCATTGATATATATATATATATATTTATTAATAGCTTTGTTTATATATATATATATTATATTAAATCATATACGTATACACACACACACACACACACACACACACACATATATTATTAATGGATTTTTAAAAACCACACTTAATTGATATATATTATTAATGACTTTGTTTATATATATAAACTATTATATACATAATTATATATCGTTGTATATATATATTTATACACACATTATAATTATATATAATAATAATTATATGTATATATATAATATCATTTTTTGTTAATATATAATGACATATGCACATATAGATAGAAATACACACACACACACACATATAGATACATATATAGATAAATATAAATGTATAAAGATACATGTATATATAGATATATAGGTAGATATATATATAGATGTATGTATATATGTATGTATATATACAGATATATAAAGAGATATATGTATATAGAGATAGAGATATATATATTAATATATATATATATATGTATAGATATATATATATAGATAGAGATATATAGATATAGAGATATATATACATAGATATATATATATATATATATATAGATACACACACACACACACACACACACATATATATAAATAGATCTACATATATACATATATCTATATATAAATATTGATATATATATATAGATAATGTATATATAGATATATGTATATATAAATATATGTATATATAGATATATGTATATATATCTACATATATATATATATATATCTATATATATATAGACCTGTGATTAATTTACAGGCGCAGCCTTGGGAGCTTGAGGTAGGGGGATCAAATCCCCCTACCTGCAGTTCTCCCGTTATATTTTTTACAGCAGGCGGGCCAGCGGGCCGGGCTTCGCGCGGGCCCGCAGGCCGGGCTTTTTCGGGCCGGTCCGGCCTGGCCCGCGGGCCTGCCTGGAAAGGCCCAGGCCTGACCCGCTGAACCTGCGGCCCGAGCCCGGCCTGGCCCGATGCGGGCTTTGCCGGGTCGGGCCGCTCGGGCTTTCGGGCCGCCGGGCCAAAATTACACCCTTAACACCTGCCACCAAAATTGGCGTATTTTTTGGGGGACGTTGAGCTTCCAAAGCGATTTCCATGGTCCCCCATCCCGGTCGACAGAGTGATTTCCAAGAGCGAGTCTGTAACCAGATCTCACCGTGTAGTCGCCCGATATGTCATTGGTCCATAAAAGATGGTCGGGGCCTGCATCTGGGACCCAGGGGATGCTCATGATAATTATTTGGTCTCTTTCGTTAAACCAATCATGGATCTTTTCCATACACCACTCCGGTCCCTGGTCAGCTAGGAGGCAGCTGACATTGACGTCTTCAAGATATGGTTAGGCGGGGGATGTAGCCCGCATACCATCCTTATCGATCAACCAGGGATCGGTCCAGATATTGACAGATGAGTCATTCCCAATCCTCCAGCCCAACCCTTTTTCCATGAGATTTCGGGCCCCCCAAATGCTTCTCCAGAGGAATCTAGGACGAGGGCCAAGAGAGTAAACATGGAAGTCCGTGTGGGGAAAGTACCTAGCTCGAAGCACCCGCGCACAGAGAGATGATGGATGGTTAATAAGGCGTCATCCTTGCTTGGCCAACAATGCTTCATTGAAGAGAAGAAGATTCCGGAATCTCATCCCTCCCTCCGACTTGGGTTTGAAGAGTTTCTCCCAGGCCATCGAGTGGGGTTTATTCCTTTCATCATTTTTCCCCCACCAGAAGTTGGTAGTACGTGAATGGATCTGATTGACGATGGCCGATGGGAGCTTAAACTAGGACATAAAATAGCTGGGGATAGACTAGATGACAGCTTTAATGAGGGGTTCTTTGCCTGCTTTGGAGATTCTTTTTGGGGTCCAGCCTTGTATTTTTTTCTCAATCCTGTCCACTAGAGATGCAAATATTTCTTTTTTGGACCGACCAATCACTGTGGGTAGCCCGAGATACTTATGATGTTTATCGATCATATGGATGTCTGCTGATGCACAAAGTTCATCTCTCTTGGAAAGAGGCACCCCTGCGCTGAAAGAGTTTTCTGATTTGCTGTGATTGATAGACTGTCCAGACGCCCTCTCATACTGCTGAATCGCATGGCTGATCACCTGGCATTCATTTATAGTTGCTCTGGAGAAAAGGAGGCAGTCATCAGCGAAGAAGAGATGCGACACTAGTGGACTTTCATGGTAGACCTTTGCCCCATGAATAGAATTAGAGGACGCATCCCTGGAAATAAGGTTAGAAAAAACATCAGCCACAAAGATGAAGAGAAATGGGGAGATGAAATCACCCTGGCGCAGGCCTCGAGTTGGGGAAAATCCTCGGGTGAGCTCCCCATTGACCTTGATTCTGAAGGAGACGATCGAGATGCAATGCATGACTATATCTGTCCATTTAGTGAAAAAAACCATTTTCAACATCACGACTCTAAGGAACTGTCATTCCACTTTATCACAGGCTTTGGTCATATCCAGTTTCCAGGCCATGGTTCCTCTTTTCACGGTAGAGTGTGTTTTCATAGAGTGAAACACTTCATGGGCCACAATTGAATTATCAGTGATCAGTCTCTTGGCCACAAATGCGCTCTGGTTTTCGGAGATAATATCAGGAAGCCAAGGGCGCAACCGATTGACAAGGATCTTTGAGAAGATCTTATAAGATACATTGCAGAGGCTGATAGGTCTAAAATCAGGGATCGCCAGGGGTTTCTTGATTTTGGGAATGAGGACGAGGACAGTTTAGTTGATGGCGGAGATGCTTGTATTCCCTGCCCAGATATTTTTTATCATTCTATAGATGTCGGGACCGATGATGTGCCAGTATTGTTTAAAAAATAGGGTGTAGAATCCATCCGGTCCCGGGGCCTTAGTGGGGTGGATATGTTTCAGATCCAAACATATCTTGTCCTTCATCACATCTTTGGTAAGTTGCCGATTGATCTCTTCGGTGATCACAAGTCTGATGCATTCTTCTACCTCAGCAGACATGAAAGGAGTTCCTGTAGAGAAAAGGTTTTGGATGTAGCATGTCAAGGCTTCGTGAATTCCAATGGTGTCAGAAACTTTTCTACCATTAGGTTGTGAGATACACGTGATAGAATTTTTCCGGTGCCTAGCTGAAGCTTTCTGGTGAAAATACCTTATATTAGCATCCCCTTCTTTGATGTGGATGTCCCGCGCCCGCATAGCCCAAAAGCTTTCCTTAACGCGCAGGGCCATGTCCAGCTCTCTTTGAGTGGCACCAATCCTGGAGAGATTTCAATTGCATGGGGTTGTCTGAGTAGGTTGTGCAGTCTCTTTTCAAGGACATCACAATGCCTATCAGGGTGGTGGAATTTCTTGTTGCTCCAAGATCTCATATCGGATGCTGTCTGTTGGAGATTGAGGCCAACATCATCGTGAGAACTCTTCCAGCTTGATCGGACCACCTCTTCAAATTCCTGGTCTTTTGACTAGAAGCTCTCAAATATGAAGGGTCTGCTAGATTTCCTGTTACATTCGCCTTGAGTGCAATCAATGAAAATTGGGCAGTGGTCCGGAAATTTGAGCGTCATGTGGCCGGTGTGGAACATGCTGAAGAGATTTATCCAATCATTTGAGCCCAGAAATCTGTTAAGTCACTCGGCGATGCGGGTACCATCCGTATTACCTCAGAACCATGTGAAGGGATTACCCGTGTATCCCAGATCGACCAGGTCTACCCCAGAGATCACATCCTTAAAATTTGACATCGACACATAGGGTTGGACAATTCCACCCCGTTTTTCCTTGTGGAACATAATCTCATTGAAGTCCCCTCCAAAGAGAATAGGGCTCGGGAGTTCATGACGTAGTTTTCATAGCAGATCCCATGATTTTCCCTTCTCATTATGGGATGGGCAGCCATAGAACCCCACAAAAGTCCAAGGCGGGGTGTGGTCCGCCTCAATGACTGTAGCCACATGGTGCGAGGAGAAGGACAATATCTTGACGTCGATATTTTCCTTCTATAGGAGACAGAGTCCCCCAGAATGACCTTGTCTGGAGACCAGGAGGCAGCTTTGGAAGCTGCATTTCAAAGCAATTCCAGTGGTGTCCTTGTTTTCCAGTATGGTTTCGGACAGGAAAACCATATCAGGGCGACTTTGGGCACAATTACGCTGGAGCATGCGGACCGTTCGTGGGTTTCCAAGCCCACGACAGTTCCAGCATAAGATAATCATTGATCTTGGTGGGTCTGGGTCTCACCCGCCTCCGCCTTTGATCTCTCCGAACATGATTTTCCACCCATCGTTTTCCATCTTTTTGGGGAATTCCCCATTGACTGGTTTGTTTCAATTCGTCTTTTCAGTTCCCCGGTTTTTGGGTCTTCCAGTTTAATGAATTCTTAGTTTCCCCCCACTTTTTTAGGATTCTCCATTTTATGGGAAACCACATCTATGTTAAGGAAACTATGTGTTGGTGTGATTGTTTTGTGTATAGTTTTTTTTGTTTATATCTTCAATGGTGTAAATTTTTAGGATATACTAGGTTCATTTTATTAGTGTGTTACAGAACATATTAATGGGTGTCTGACTGTGATTTAATGATGGAAACATGTAAAAGATAAAGGATGATTTTGAGATGAAGATGTTGATAAATTGAAATATTCTCACTAAGGAGGCGAGTTTCATAGTAGAAGGATGATATAAAAAGAGAGTTTTACTTCATTTAATAGAATGTGTTAAGGTTAGAGTGTAAGATGAATATTAAATGTATAAAAATAAACTAGGCAATGAAAAAGTTTGAAGGCTGTATAGAGTTAAAAACTAAAAAATTTGATATGGTTAAGGAGGCCCTAGGTGCGATATCAGCACACTGGGGGATGCATCAATGTATACATTTTCCAAGTTGTGAAATTCTATAAACTCATCAGTTCAATATTCATCTATCTATT
This sequence comes from Viscum album, assembly GCA_963277665.1. NCBI lineage: Eukaryota > Viridiplantae > Streptophyta > Magnoliopsida > Santalales > Viscaceae > Viscum > Viscum album. The sequence goes on along the minus strand of OY728127.1, from coordinate 35,556,457 downwards.
AGATAAAAATGACCAATGATATTTAAATCTCACAACTTAACGACACAATGAGCAAATCAATCACAATTATAGACAAGATATATTTAATAAGATTACTATTCAATGGGAACTATTACATCCTTGGCAAGGTATGGAATAGTCCATGAATACACAACCCACTAAAATCATCATGTGAAAATAACATAAGAAAAGTTTATTATTTAACATTTTGCAAAGTAAGTTCATCAGCTTTGATGTGTGCCTACACACATGTGAATTGATATAACATAGTTTCACTAAAAATTAATTGATACATTTTTTTTTAATTCTATAAAAAATCACAAAAGAACCTCAAATAGTGATGAAACTCCATGGCAGAACACGAAGAATAATTATCATCGTAAAATCAGAATTTCTTCAATCTTCTTCATTTAATTTTATAATTTCATTGAGACTTCTCTCTATATGACAACCCCAACTTTTCATCCAATTTAGAACTAATTTTCATACACTCGTATCTCACTTGTATGTCTTCGAAAAAGGATAATATACAAAAAAAACTCTTTATTAATCGTTGTTATGTTTATACTCTTCATAACAAGTATTCAAACATCAACCTGAGTCATCACACATCAAAAGTTGACTATGTAAGAAACTCACATGAATTTCTTCATCATACAGTGTGCCATAAAGAATTTTTCACTATATCTCTTCTCTCTATAGTTCTTTACAAAAGAAGCATCCCCCCTTGAACAAACTTTTCCCTCTTGATTTTCAAAATTATAATTCAAAAAATGAGTAAAAACCTTACACTTCTATCAACTTCTCACTAAATTTTAGCCATTAATCTCCATTTATGACTTTAACACACCCAAGAAAGTTGGATAATATATTTAGAGTCGATTATTTGTGAATCCAAGTAGGAAAATTCAATCTAAATCACCACAACACATCAAAATATCAACAGTCTTGTATTCAGACAAAATATCACCACAACCCCACTATAAAAAACTACCCTAAAATAGAAGTTCTATCTCATTTATTAAAAGTTTTGTTGAGGCCATTGGAACTCTTATATAATCAAAAACATGTTTTTTACTATATTGTCCATGAGAACTCCGACTTTAGTTTGCCAAAAGTTTAATGGACACAAATCATAAGTTTTTCCCTTCAAAACTCATACTTGCAGCCATCATTTTAAAATTATTATCCCTTTTCACTTATATTTACATTAATAACTTTTTTAGTATGTTAAACAACATTCTCAACATCCTCTTATTAAATGGTTAAAAAAATGCAACCAAAAGACAATGTACTCATGCTAAATGTACATACCAAAATATTATACTTTCTTTTTCAAATAGACTCACCTTCAATCATCACAGTCTCCTTTATCCACCTCCTTTGACATGGTGTTAAAAATCTCCCACATTGTATTTTTTTAACCATTTATTTATAAGAAATTGATCTCATTTAGTCTTTCATTTTAAATATAAATGATATCAATTATGAATGTCTTATATGACTTCACTTGTAAATAATAACAACTTGATTTCAAATCATGATTTTATTTTTGAAACAAATGAGATAAACCTTCAAGTATCTCATTTATTATTTAAGGAGTATCAGTTAATCAATTCTAAGACTAAATGAGTGAACTCTATATAATAAATTATTATTATTATCATTGATAAAATCAAAATTTTATATTAACAAAACACATTCATTCTAACATTTCCTTTATTAATTTTTCATCTTGTTCTTGTTCTTTTTTCAAAAAAAAAACATCCCTATATATATGCCAAACACTTCCTACACATATTCTTCAATAAACACATCAACACAAACCAATAAACACATATTGAATTCACAGTTTCCCCCATTTGTTCTTCTCCCTCTTTAAATATTCTCTTCCATTATAAAATAATGATAACACTTTTGATTTATGTTATTATACCCCCATTAAAAACAATAATCCAAATATATATAGGGAAGGGGAAAAATAATACATATCTCAGCCTTTATTATATATATTTTGAACACACATCATCAACCCAAACTTTTGGAAATAATCCTTTAGTAGTTGTTAATTGAAAACATTTTCCACCTTTTGTTAGAAAAAATTCCAATATAAAAAATCCTTTCCCCACCTTATCCTTTATGAAGTTGTGCTTGATATCCATGATATTTTATTGAGAATATTAAATCAAATTCTTTAAAATATTGACCTCACTTTGATTATCATAGACCATGAACAAAAGGTAACCTCACCTATACCATAACACCTTTAATTTGAGTCTTCATCCATGAAATTTGAGTTGTTTTTTGAGTTAAAGAAACATAATAATCCTTGTTAGTGATTGATGTTTCAAAATTACAGATCATTTTATGTCATTACACACATCACTCTCCCAAAAGAAGAACTCAATCCAAGGTTGAATTCTAATGATCAAAAATTCCACCCCAATTCACATTGACATGACAAAAAAAATCAACTTTTCTTTTTTATAAATCAATCCATAATCATTAATTACATTAATGTACCTTAGTATATCCTTGGAAGCAATAAAAAATATTTTTTTAGGTTCTATTTTAAAAAAAATCACATAAACTGACAAAATAAATTATATTAAATTTTGAATCAATCAAGTATATGATACTTCCAATAAGTATTTTCAACTCTTCTTGATTAAACTCATTGCCTTAAAAATCTTCAGAGAAGTTTTTAATCATTGAAATTGGAGTAAAAATATATTTTTATCCTCTAAATAGAGATTAATCAATAATTCCCAAGCATACTTCTCTTGAGATAGGGATTTATTATTCTTTTATTGGATAATTTAAATAATCGAGAAATACTTAATTTTTCCAAGCATGGGCATATCAAACTTCTCTATCATTTAAGTGTAATTTTTTTGTAAACTTGTTTTTCATCACCTTTAAATATAATATCATCTAAATAGAGTATAGAAATAAATGAATCTTTCCAGTCTCTTTGATGTGTAAGTTATTGTACACTCTTTCTTTCTTGAAATTCAAAGGCGTCAAACATGTGTTTAACCTGGAATTAAAAGATGAAAAATACTTATTTAACTTTTAAACATGTGTTTCATTATCAAAAAGTATAAAAATACTAGGGAATTTATTAAAAGACTTTTATTAAAGATCACCATTAAAGAATACAAACCTTATATCCATTGGTATAATTTTCTAAAAACTCTGAGTGTTTTGAAGAAATTATACTGGTGAAAATTTATCATCCAAGTCAATCCTTTATAATTTTTAATATGCTTTATAAACAAGTATAATTTGTTCTAATCCACTTCAATTATTACATTCATCTTATTTTGTAACATCTACTTTATTCAAATGATTTTTTTTAGAATTGAAAAATTTTATCATGCATTTTTATTCCAAATCTTCTCTAGTACCTAATTCATAGCATCAAGCCAATCCTTATGTTTCAATGATTCCTCAACTATTCTCATTTTAACATTAGAAAACATTGGATCATTTGTTTATGACCTCTAATATATTATTATTTTAACCTGTGGATCATGATCGACAATGATATTTTGAGACACTATGTAATGATCCATGTCATTATGCATTAATGGAACTTGAGGAAGTTTATACTCTAGTGGATTAAGTATAAGGTTGATTTCAAATTGAATAAATTGGATTGATAAGGAGACTATTTTGTGTTTAAACAATGTTTTTAAATATAAGAATGCTCATGGTAAAGCTCGATGATGGAATTTCATTATAGGTGAGAGAAACTAAGTTCAGTGGGAAGTGAAAGGCTCTAATTTGAAACCCAATTGATATCCACAAGTGGTCCAATGGGACAAGCAGTGGGAAAATCCCACTACTACTACCAATAGAACCCCATAGTTGAGACAATAGGACCCCGATGGTTTGTTATAATTCTGGTTAGGGTCTACAAGGATTTCAATGTAGGTGTATAGACCCTAATTAAAGTGAGAGGTTGGGGGATTTTAGGGATTTATTTTTATACCCTCAGAGTTTGGGGTGATATTCCAACCAAGATTGAGGGGGGTCTGACCTTGCATTGCTCATATCCTTATTCCTTCCTAGTCCCTTTGATATATGAAAACTTGAATGAGTTTCATTAGTTGGTTAAAGGTGATTATATAACCTCTATCTCCTTTCCTTCTTCTTATTCTTTATCCACCTTTGATTTGGGTAATTTCTATTAGGTATTTAGATCGGGATTCCCTTAGATCATGGATAAATCAAATCATAATAATGTGTTTTTATCATACAAAGGATAGTGGATTGTGACGCCTCAGAGCCACGCTCCTAGAATCTGGTGTGAATAAACACATTCTTTACCAACCGACTTTGAAATGAACTGAAGTGGCCTGATTTTAATCATCAATAATAATAATATCAAAAAAATACTAAGTCACTTACATTTGAAGAACCTTTTAGGATTATAGTTTTATAGAATTAAGGAAAATGTTTAACTAATAAAGCCCATGTCTCTCTCATCAAATGGGCATTTTTCCACCATATAAGAAACTAATTAATCCATAATAAGTCTTCAAAATCTTCCAAAAAATTTCCTACACGTGATACTCTTATAGACATGTTATGTGAAATATTTTTCTTCATAACATGTGGAAATGGAAACATAATAAGGATGATCTCAAACACCCAGTAAGGGAAAATGTATATCAGAAGCTATCAAGGCATAAAATTGACATGAATAATATGTAAATAAACAAATGTTAATCAAATAATGTTGTATAACTAATCACATGATCTTGAAAAAAATCTATGGTTAATGATATAAATAAACACATGGAAAAAATAACAGAATCCATAGTGATATAATGCATAACAAAAAACATATTGATCTTTACCATCAAGTCCTCAACTAAGACATCATTCTTGCCTCCAAGGCTACATCCAAGACATAATTCTTATTATTAATATCACAACCAAGTTATCACACCTGCATTGGGAAGGAATACACCAAATACCTAAACTTTTTTTCTCATGAGACCAATCGATGCATCAAGGGGTTATATAGTACTGAGCCACATCCATCACTTCTTTTAGTCTAATGTATTCACCATATGAAATATATAAACATTAATACAATGTATGATCAACTTTCATTAGTAATTCATAAACATATATATTAAGATACAAACACAAGGGATGTTAATACTTTTTCAATTAATAAATGAACATAAGTGATTCGAATAAATAATTTAGATGGTTAAAAAATACATATTCAACTTGCTTAAGTAGTCAATAAACATATTTATCAGAATAATAAGTATGTTTATTGTCAATATTTTCCCAATCAATAAGTGGAATAACGTTATATGTAATCATCATCAAAATAACACCACATAGATTAATGGTATACGATTAATTCAATAATTTTACTAATCAATATATTCATGTTATCTAGGTGAATTCCCTTAAAATAATGTAATGAAAAATAGTGTATTCGCAAAGGAAAGACATTGGAAGAAAAATCATGCCTATAAAATAGGATGATTTGGAAAGGTAAATATAGTGATGGATTTCTATGAGTTTAATACCCCAATGAAAAATAACATGAGATAATTTAAAAAATAATACATGGAAAATATATAAACTACAAAAAGGAAACAATTCATGAATACAAATCATATCTCAATGAAGAAAAATTGAGATGTAAACACCCTTACAGTAATGGTAACGTAAGAATAAAAAATAACATGAGAGAGACATCATGAAATTAAAATATAATGAAATTAAATATATTCATTATAATTTAAGTAAATATAGTAATGAACGAACCATATAAAATAAAAGATGGCGTGTAATATCAAACATGTCTCATGGAATTGAAAATAGAGACAAATAACACTTACATCTTTAAAAACTTTTGAATCAAAACCCCTTGAAGGATAAAATTTCAAATGGAACATTAAATACCTTGAATAACAAGAGAATCATGATATAAAATATAAAATGGTAATTAATTACAATATATAATATAAAACATGGTATATAACATAAATATGTCTCATGGAATTGAAATTTGTGGTAAGGAACCCTTATGGCATTTGAAGCCTTCAAATCAAAACCACTTGAAGGATATAATTTCAAATGAAACATTAAATATAATTAATAATTATATTATCATGATAAAAAATATTAAAGGGGTAATATATACGCCATAAAAAATAAAACATAGTTTATGATAAGTAATAAGTCTCAGGGGGAGAAAATTGAGATAAGAAACCCTTACAACCTTATTATCCTTTAAATAGATAACCATTTAAAGAATGAACATGATATGGATATTCAAGTCCCATGAATTAAATTAATATGGTAAAATAAATCCATTAGGTATTAATCACACCATATCAAATATATCATGGTGTAAAATATAAAACATGTCTTAAGAAATTAAATTTGAGACCCTTACCTTGTATTTCCGCCTAATCGAACGCGCTCTAACCTCCTTTATAATAAACAAAACAATATTAATAACTTATTATATAACCTTATTCATATATATCTACCTTTATACACTTATTTTATAACCATATATTATAAATACATTGCCCAGTTATAGTTTATTTCCATCATCGGGTCTTAGGAAATTTCGATTGTTTATTTCATACAAGTACCGTAGTGACGAGGTTGATTATTACTTATTGGTTAAAAGTTAATCATTACTAGATAATTAAAGATAATATAATCATGGTGTTTTAATGATTCATAATATCCCATTTTCATTTGGTGAATGATAAAAGTGTGGTTTTTGAAATAGGAAATTATGAAGAACTCATTTCTTCGTGTTTAATGATCAAAAAGTGATATATTAATAAATATATTCAATATAAACCACACCTTTATACAATCATGAAAACATTTTAAAATAAATTATTATAACATTGTATTATAATTATATAATATTCCTTGATCACTCATGAAATAAATATTATAACATTATTCACATATGTGGTAAAATCAACCCAAACATGAGCATGTTATAATGATTTAATGAGTAAGAACATGTTTATATAATGTTAATATAACTTTTAAATAAGCTTAAAATGTCATAAATATCATTCAATATCATTGAATTTATTCATATAACCATCCATGAAGGGTGGTTATGACAAATGAAATTCATCGTTCGTGGAGGCGGTAGTCCACACGTACGCACGATTAATGATTCCATTTCTCAAAAAATGGGATAAAATGAAGGTATATGATAAATTATAATTTTATAAATATAATTATGACATAAAAAACATATTAATTCATAAAATACATTCTTTTAACCAACCTTTATAGGTGATGATGAGAAACGAACCACGTTGTTTTGTAGAGGTGGTAGTCTGCACGTACACACGATCAATGTTGTTTTGTTTTTCTTAGTGGATATAAATGATTTAATAATGGTTGATCCAATAGTATAATATCATTAAAGTGAATTAATAATATAATTTTCATTATATTATGTTGGATATAATAATTTTGGAATATAAATATTAAAAATAAAGTATAAGGAGTAAGAAATACCCACACTGGGAACATAAGATTTCTCTTAGAAATATCCATGGAAATAAAGACCTTGGGATATCTAATTGAGACCAAAAGATTATGAAATTAAGATATGATTATATGTTGAGTGGAATGTTATATTTTTAGGATGAAATTTTAAGGAATAGTTGTAACATGAAGTGGTGGAAGTGTCCCCCTTTTATAAGTGAAGATTTGGGTAATTTTGGAATTACACATTACATTTCAATGATGGAATGCTGCTATTCAAGGGTTAATGAATCCAAAATTGGGAAATAATGAAGTTTAGGGTGATATAAGGATGATAAAGTATTTATCATTCATTTTCACACATATTTTAATCATGTCTCAATCCTTTTACTCTTAGATTTTTTACTTTTACCATTTTTTGTTTTTACCATGGTAATTAATTTTTCCCTAAGTAATTTAATTTTAATGCATAAAAATAAAATATATCTTATTAAATAATTTGTAACTAATGAATATAAATATGATATCAATTTTATAAAACAACAATTCTATACGATATAATAATTAATTTTAACAATAGTGCATTTCACACGTAAAAACCAATTTTCAGAAAAAGTACATTTTTATTCTTAAAATTTATGTGTAGGATAACATTATCAATATTTTGGATTTTAATAATATAAAATTATTTATTATAAAAAAAAATTACGTGTCTTTAAAATCAATCCAAAACTAAATTTACCATAATAATATTTAATTAAAAGAAAAGACGAAAACAATTTCTTTTATTGAGAAATATTACTAAAGTTTATAAAATGTTAAACATAGGTTTTATAAATCATAATAGTATCTTGAAATGTATAGTTTTACTAATTAAATACATATTTTATCATGTAAAATGTTTAATATTTATTTAAGTTATACATACTTCTTGATATATCCATAAACACTACTACTTTAGTAAAAAACTGTATTTTTCACTATCCACCTAAAAATCAATCATTTCAAAAAATCCAAAAAATCATCTTAAGATAATATTATTATTATAAATAAAAAATTAATTCAATTTGGTAAAATTAAAAATCTAAAATTTTAGAATTTAACTTTTAAATAAAATCATATATATATAATGAATATCATTTTCATAGGAAAATGAATTTTAAAATATTAATTGTAATGTCTTGATCGACTCGAGAGCCACTAAAATGGTTACCCAAGCTAGTGGATCACATGGCCTGAAGTGCACCTCCCCGTACACCAAATGATACCGAATGGATATGAGGGTCCAAGGTGGTATAGTGGATAGACTATACCCTTATATCAGAGCGACACAACAGTACTAATAAATAAATAAAACAACAGCGAAAGCATGATACAACAGATGGAACAATAGAAACAAGTATAATAATCAAATGTGGAAGAATAAACAACCAGGAAACATTAATAATAATCAAAATCCCATAGGCTGAGTCATATATAAAATGACGTCATGGCATGCTAATGTACAAAATTGGGATATAGGGGATACAAGGTACAAGCATATACGACATGCTATACAAAAATACAAAAGGACCAAAATACATCTCTAATATCATCAAAATAATATGCTTGGTCCTATATTCCCATTCTTCGTACTATAAGTAAGAAGATCAAGCATCTGTGACAGGATGCTTGCCCTTGTCCACACCTGCAGTCATGAAGTCTACTCAAGTACCAAAGGCGGCCCGAGTAGGGTGTCAGATAAACTCAGCAGGACACCACCAACGATGTCTATAATAATCCAGTTAGTGTACATGGAATAATAGTGTGCAAGTATAATGAATAATAAACAATGATGGAAGATAAAATACCAATCAGCTCAGGTTCTTATAGGACATCGATAGACTCTACCTACTTCGGCATAAGCTAGTATATGTTTGATCAGTTTACCATATATATATATAGTAATCACACACACACACACAATATGTATACATGTATATACACTCTATATGTATGGACATATAGAGGCATATACATGGATACTAGGTGCTAGCTGGACCCGGGGCATAACTCAGGAATCCATAACTATTCTAACAAGCCAATGGAACTAGAAAATGGTACAATCCTTGAATCTCATATGAATGTGAGGCATAATGCCCATAACTCAAGATAGTGGGGTGATTCGTCATGCCCGAAACTCAATGCAAAGAACATGGAACACCATGCCCATCGCCCAAATGAAAGTAAACGGTGTGAGACATCATTCCCATCACCCAACATAAGGGAGTGTGAAATGCCATGATCAACAGAACCCTTAACCACTATTCAATGACCAATCATCATGGTATAATAATAATAATAACAAGGGATTACCTCTAAAGCATTATAATTATTTAACACAATCTAAACATGGGTGTCACATTTCATATAATTAATGCTTATAAATATATAACACATGGTGTAGCCTTTCCGCACACTTCCATTCATTTAAATTAATCCATTTAATTCAATAAGCAAGGAAAATCAACTTTAGAGTTAAGACAAAACACTTAGATAATGTTTTGGTCATTTAAAAATTTTCATAAAAGAGAGAAATTCATTTAACACACCAAAAGGGGTGGTATCCAAGAGGTAAGAAACCTCTAATCATCCAATATAGTTTCACGAGTATATCATGTCAAAGTTTAATTAATTATAAAGGTAATGGCACATATTTGGGAAACACTTGGAAAAGTATGACATGCAGAACGTCATAAAATACTATGAAAACACCTGAACTTTTAAGAAAAATTGCTAGACCACCTACCTTAGGTTTGTAGATGACCACTCATCCAGCTTTGACCTTTGATTCGATCTAGAACAAAAGAAGTAGCTGAAATAGAAAAATGCCCTGAAAATAGGGTAAATGTGCTCACACTAAAAAATTACAAGATACAAGAAGATAAAATATGAAAGGAAGTAATAGGATTAAAGAGATTACCATTGCAGGTCCAACACTTCTGATAGCGGTTCGATTAGAGTCCGGATGAGGGAGTTATCAAAATTCATAACTTAGGATTGGGAGAGCTCTATAGGAGGAGAAATAGGGTGGATGTCTACTATAATAGAAGAGAAAAGAGGGAGGAAAGTTAAAAACATTTTGAGGGAAAAATAGAAATTTTCCCTCATCTTAAGGGGTCATGCGGTTTGGTCGCACAGTTGGCCAAACTGTGCGCCAACCGTGCACCAACCACTGCCCAAGAAACCCACTCATATGGGATAAGTTTGAAATTTGATTAACTATGCATAAACTATGTGAAAATCCACCATCTCATGTCTAATACATTTCACACGGTCATGCGGCCCGACTTGAATAGTTGTATAAAAACTGTGTGGCCTCTATTATGCACTGAGTGCCTCATACGGTTAACACTAACCATGTGCTAACCATGCAACTCAACCTATTTCTCAAATTTCTAGAGCTCCGGGCTTCGAACAAGCCCCATATGATCCCGAGACCTTACTTAAGACTTAGGGAATGTTTACCAAGATAAAAAAAGGATTCAAACTAGAAAAACAATGATTTTTACCTTTGTGAATAATCAGGTAATTACAACATTCCCTCCTTAAAGAAACTCATCCTTGAGTTGGACTTATGAGTGTAAGGAGGGATCATCAGCAAAAAAGTTCTAGCCACTGGGCACATATATCAACTTCATGCTCCCAAGTATCATCATGTACCTGGTTGTGCTACCATAACACCTGTACTAAAGGGACCAACCTGCATTGGAGAGTCTTTACACTCTTATCCACGATACACATTGGGTACTCCTCAAAGGAATCCATATCTAACTCAACCTCCTCGGTATATAAAACATACGATGGGTTAGGATAATACCAAAAAAACTAAGACACGTGATAAATGTCACGACCCGTCCTGGTGGGGCCCGAGCCGCAACTCCCCAAGCCCACCTCCAATAGGCCAGGGGCTGGTGACTAGCACCGAGTAGGCATCCTACTAACATGGGAGGCATTGCCTATAAACCTGTACACATGCACACACATCTCCAAGCCCAAAAATCTGAAAAGTAAAAACTACCAAAAGGAAAAGATGCATGCATACACTAAAACCCAACCAACAAAGTACAATAGGAAAGTAAAGTACAATAAAGTAAAACCCTGGGCCAAAAGTACAAGCCCACCAAAATAAAGTCTGCAACAAAGTCCAACCTGTAGAGAAAGGTACTGGGACTGCAACCCGTCGCCGAAGGAACACACCTCGGCCTGTCTGATCTCACTGAACACTGTCCGGTCCTGGTCCGCCTAGAATCCTGTCAAATGCTCGCTCTTCTGCACAAGACACGACACGTGCGGGCAAAGCCCGTGTAGGGGTGAGTATAACAATACCCAGTAGGACGCCCCAGAAACCACAAAGGAAATACAACAAAGGAAAATACCACAAATAAAGGTACATCCAGCTCTACATAGTATATGTCTACGGGACATATAACAAGAATATCTAGATATACCCATACACAAACTACCTTCACGATACCACCACTAGGATCCAGCTCGAAGATTCCACTAATCTTACCATCAGGAGAACACACTCCTAGGTCTGGAGAGAGATATACAAAGTACTCGTTCTGAGAGAACACACTCCACAAGTACCTTGAGAACAAGATGCTCAGATGAGGATCACAGCCAAGTCATGTGGTGATTCCGACAACTCAGTCTGAGCTAATCCGCTAGGCAGTGGATCGACACCCGGGTAAGGTAGGTCATGTCGATACCAAGAACTCTACCTAGGGTATCAGGAATTAATAGAGGATCTGACTCTAAGTCTCATAGAGGGGATTCCAACAACTCTATTCGGGAAGTTCTGCTGAAGGGATCATACTGCATGAACGAGTTGATACCAGAACCTTCAGGGGATTACCAAGGGTACGAACCCTAAGAACTAGTCCAAGTAACAAAAGGCGAGTGTCTCAAGCCATGAAGAAAAAGTTACATGGCATGTAGTATGGTTACACTCCGTGTTCCTTGACCCCGGGTACTGCCCGTGCAAACGGCCTGTGTCCTTAGTTCAAGCCGTGAAAAACCAACTACACGGCGTGTAGAAAAGTACATGCTGTGTTCCTTGACACCGGGTTCTGCCCGTGTAAACAGCCCGCGTCCTTCGGTTTGTCAGATAAAAAACAACTACACGACGTGTGGAAGGAATCACATGCCGTGTTTGAGCGCCTGGGCTCGCTCCGTGTACGCTGGCTATGTGCCCGTACACGGTCTCTGCCCGTGTCCGTGTCGCCTGCCCGTGTACCAGTACATGGGGTATCCCGTGTATCTAGCCGGGTCTGGCCGGGGAGGGGTATACATGGTGTGTCCGTGTCCGTGTATCCTGCCCATGTCCGTGTACTCCCAGAGTACACGCCGGGTAACCCTTCCGACGAACACACACCGTGTAGCCCATACTACACGGCGTGTAGTCGGGAAATTTATAGAAGCGTCGTCTTCCTCCGCGCGCCTCAGCTGTTGCTCCGGATCTTGATCCCACCATCCGATCATCACAAAAATCCGGATTTGGGGTCGCCCTCCCCTAAGAAACTGATTCCGTCAGTTTTGGGCTTCCAATCGGTCTTGAAAACGCATCCCGATCCGTCCACACGAAAACGCCCGAAGAACGGGAACTTCCGAACCGTGTCGATTCATCTGCTGTCGTCGCCGTCGCACCTCTGCTAGGTCGCCTCGACGTTGGATCTTTGATTTCAGATCATTGCATCAACAAATGAATGCGTAACGATCAATTCCCTCCAAGAACGCGTAGAACGCAATGAAGAACGCGAGGGGGAAAAACAAGAATCAACAAGAGGGGCGAACCTCGATTGTTGTTCGTGAAGATCTGGGTTTGCCGTCGTTAGATTGAAAACCAAAACAATCTCTAGAATCAAAGCCTCAAATCCCCGCATGAACCCGTCCCGCAAGAATGATCGACCCGCGAGCTAATCTGTTTGTGGATTAGTCCGCATTCGTCGTAGAAATCAAAAACGAGGGAAGGAGAAATCAATAACAATTATCCTACCTGGATTCGCTGCATTTGCCGGCGATGATCCGCTCGCCGCGTCGTCGTTGCCGAAATCCGTCAAGAACGTCGCCACCGCCGCGTTGGGGGTTTTCTCCAGAACCTCCAGGGCCGCCAAGGGTTTTCAGGGTTATGGGGTTATAACCCTGGACCCTGGCGCAAGCCTCTTTTTAAAGAGGATAAACATATAAGATTTTAAAAGATCTTATTGCAGGAATAAAATATTTTTATTAAATATTTTATTACTGTTGCATCCAAAAACCAGATTTCACCACCAACCTATGCCGACCGAAGTTAGACCTCACCTAGTGTAAAATCGCTGTTCTGAACACAACGATGCCCTCAAATTTCTAATCCGAGCACCCGCTAGGGAGTTATTCCACTTTTTTCAGGAAAACTGCACGTGTGCATAATTTAATTTTTAAATTAAATTCAAACATTTGTTCCGGGCTCACCAGGCTTCGGAACTGCACGCTGTCTCAGAGTCTGGTCTCGAAATAATTCCTGTATAATATTACATGAAAAAATCTGGGACATTACATCACACTCACCTTAGGGCTTTTACGTCTCCGAAAAGCCAAAACAAGGGCTACTCAAAAAGATGTGGGTACTGCACGCGAATTTGAGCCTCCCGATCCCACGTGCTCTCCTGGAGATTCCCGTGCTGCCACCAGACACGCACCAAGGGAATAGCTCATCCACGAAGGATCTTCTCCTGCCGATCCTCGATCTCCACCGGGTACTCAGTAAAGGTTGCTCCATCGTTGATGTCCAGCTCGCCCCAGTCGATGACGTGCGATGGATCATGCACGTACCTCCGTAGCTGCGACACATGGAAGACCTTGTGTACCCGGTCCATCTGGGGAGGTAGAGCCAAGCGATATGCCACCTCGCCAACTCTACTCAGAATCTGAAAAGGGCCAACGAACCTCATAGATAGCTTGCCGCCTCGGCCAAATCTCCGCAATCCCCGTCGAGGTGAGACTCGAAGAAACACATGGTCTCCCTCCTTGAACTTTAAAGGCCACTGCCTCCGGTCGACATAAGACTTTTTCCGACTCTGTGTAGTCTTCATCTGATCCTGGATGACCTACACCTTCTCTGTAGTAGCTCTCACCATTTCTGGGCCCATGAGTGCTGACTCTCCCGGGTCAGTCCAGCAAAGTGGCGACCTGCAAGGTCGCCTGTATAGAGCCTCGAATGGTTCCATACCAATAGTGGAATGATAACTGTTGTTATAAGAAAATTACACCAGTGGTAGGTGATCCTACCAGCTACGACCGAAGTCAAGTATGCAAGCTCATAGCATATCCTCCAGGACCTAGATGGTCCGCTCTGTCTGACCATCATTCTGGGGATGAAACGCTATGCTCAAGCATAACTGAGTCCCAAAATCTTCCTGCAATCCCTTCCATAACCGGGATGTGAAACGAGCATCACGATCTGAGACGATCGTGGATGGTACTCCATGAAGCCGAACTATCTCCTGCACGTAGAGGCGTCTCAAGCTCTCTACTGAACTCTGCTCCCATATGGCTAGGAAGTGGGCCGACTTGGTGAGTCGATCAACGATCACCCAGATGGCATCGTGTCCCCTGGACATACGTGGTAAACCCGTCATGAAGTCCATGGATATTCCGTCCCACTTCCACTCTGGCACCTCAAGGGGCTAAGTCAAACCTATTGGAACCTGGTGCTCAGCCTTTACTTGCTGACAAGTAAGGCACCAAGAAACAAACTCTGCCACACTCTTCTTCATCCCTGGCCACCAGAACTGACGTCGTAGGTCCTGGTACATCTTTGCCACGCCTGGATGCACCGCCAAAGGGGATGTATGGAACTCCCTCAGAACCTCTTCCCGCAACATCACTGGTACCACTGTGCGCCCTCTGAAAAGGACAACGTTCTATCCACCTTCTGAATATCCATCAGTAGCATCACCTGTGGATATCTGAGCACGTAGAGTCTCACAGCTAGAATCCTCGCACTGTGCTTCTCTGACTCGCTGTAAGAGTGGAGGGGTAACAACCATCGAATGAAGGTAAGCTCCCTCATCTCCATCCACGAAGGACAACTGCAAAGAGTCCAACTTCCTTGTCGCCTCATCCAGCAACTGCGAACTGGATTTCCTACTGAGAGCATCTGCCACCACGTTCCCCTTCCCAGTAGTAAAAATGATCTCAAAGTCGTAATCCTAGAGGAACTCAAGCCATCGACTCTATATCAAATTCAGATCCTTCTGAGAAAAGATATATCTGAGACTTTTGTGATCAGAGTAGACGGTAAACCTCTCGCCCATCAGGTAGTGTCGCCACATCTTCAATGCGAAGACTACCGCTGCCAACTCAAGATCATGGGTCGCGTAGTTCTACTCATGTGGTCTCAAATGACGTGAACCATAGGCAATCACTGATTGCCTCTACATCAGGACACAACCAAGCCCAGTTCCTGATGCGTCGCAGAACACTACGTACTCAACACCCTCCTCCGGTAATCTTAAGATCGGGGCACTCGTCAGACTCTGTCTCAACTGCTGGAAAGCCTGCTGGAATTTCTCGGTCCGCACGAAAGGTTGTCCCTTTCGGGTCAAAGATGTCATGGGTGCTACAATCCTAGAGAAATCATGGATGAATCTCCGATAGTAGCCTGCCAACCCAAGGAAACTCCGCACCTCCGTCACGCTTCGGGGTGGCTCCCATGCTAGCACTGCCTCCACCTTTGCTGGGTCCACTGCTACACCATCCGTTGAGATAACGTGCCCCATAAAGTGGACCTCCTGTAACCAGAACTGACACTTCAAGAGTTTCCATACAACTGGTTCTCTCAGAGTGTGTCCATAACCATCCTTAGGTGTCTCGCGTGCTCCTCCTCGGACGCAGAGTACACAAGGATATCATCGACGAAGACCACTATAAACCGGTCTAGATAGGGCTGAAAGATCCGGTTCATGAGTCCCATGAACACTGCTGGGGAGTTCGTCACGCCGAAGGGCATCACCAAGTACTCATAGTGACCGTAGCGACATTTGAAAGCCGTCTTCGGTATATCCTCCTCCCGTACTCGCAACTGGTGATAGCCTGACCGTAGATCAACCTTCAAGAACCATCGTGCCCCTATCAACTGGTCGAAGAGATCATCGATCCTTGGTAGTGGATACCGGTTCTTCACGGTCACCTGATTTAGGCACCGGTAATCCACACACAGCCTCAAGCTCCCGTCCGCCTTCTTGGCAAACAGCACTGGGGCCGCCCAGGGTGAAACACTGGGTCTCACAAAGCCCTTCTTCTGCAAGTCGTCCAGCTACATCCTCAGCTCACGAAGCTCTATAGGAGCCATCCGATAAGCTTATTCTAATATCGGGGTCGTCCCGGGTTGCAGCTCAATGCAGAAGTCTATCTCCCGATAGGGAGGTAGCCCGGGGACATCCTTCGGAAAGACGTCCTCGTACTCAACCACCACTGTTGGGAACCAGAAACTCGTAACATCTGCCACGCCAAGGGCTAGGATAGCCAAATGGTGTAAAATCGGTTGTGCCATCCTATGCATGAGTCCATCTTGCGCTGCCTGGGTCTCTCTTTCACCGATAAAAGAGAACCTCTTTCCATCACTGTAGACACACCGCACCCTTCGCCTAAAACAATCAATCTGGGCATGAACTGTGGATAACCAATACATGCCAAGAATGACATCGTAAGGCCTCGACGCTATCACCAAGAGGTTCCAACCGAAACTCTCGCCTCCAAGGGTCAGGTCACACTGCCTACAAAGGTGTGTGATCTCTGAATCTTCTCCAGTCGGTGTTTCTAAGCGTAAGGGTCAAGTCAAAGGCTCAACTGGAATCTCAAGGTCTCGAACAAGATAAGAAGCCAGAAAGGAATGACTAGCACCTGTGTCTATCAATACAGCAACCAAAGTAGAAAAGACACAGATAGTACCTCTAATCATTCCAGGAGAACCTAGGTCATAAGCCTCTACCGCCTGCAGCTGCCCCTGCCTCTGTCCACCAGCTCCCTGAGCCTGGGGTGGACCTCCTGGGGGTGGTGGTGGTAAAAGGTCGAAACGCCGACCACCTCCAGCTGCTCTTCCAACTCCTCTTCCATGTCCACCGCCTCGCGGATCTTCTTGCTCCACACGTTGCCTCTAACTCGGTGGTCCATCTACTGCTCCTATGTCAGTAGCACGGCGGGTCAGACAATCTCGAGTGAGATATCCCCTACCGTCACATGAGTAACATCGCCTCTCTCGAGGCTGGATGGAAGCGCCCTGTGAACCCTGTACGGCTGATCCCCTGTCCTGGGATCTCCTCTGGAAACGTCTCCCACGCCTGGGTCCCTGACGTCGACTCCCTGCCGCCGAGGTCTCTGCTCCAGCTCGCCCACTACTGACCACTGTCAGCTGTCCCTGCTCCTCCAGGAAGCTCTCGACCACCAAAGCCCGCTCGAGCACCCCAGCATAAGTAGGAATGATCACAGGGATGATGCTAGCTCAGATATCTCTGCGCAATACCCACTCAAAAGTACGAGCTCTGAAGTACTGATCTCTGACCATATCCATCGAGTACCGCGAGAGGTCGGTAAACCTCGACGAATAGTCAACCACCGTCATGGTTCCCTACCGGAGATGAAGAAGCTCCTGTATATGTACTGCTCTTAGGGTAACTGGTGAAAATTCCTCTCTGAAGAGATGCTCAAACTTCGACCATGCAAGAGTCACCTCGTCATGAGTCTGGATGATCAAACTCCACCATCGCCCTGCCGAGCCCTGCAGAAGGATCGCTGCCAGGATCACCATATGGTCTGCTGGTGTCCTGACCAAATGGAAGACTCTGGTCACTACCTCAAGCCAGTCCTCTACTTCCTGAGGGTCAGGCTCACCTCGAAACCTGAGGGGTCTCTGTCTCTAAAACTCATGGAGGGCTCTCAGCCTGCGCTCCTCCTCCACTGGTACAGTAGGTGCTAAACACTTCCCCACAGGTGGTGGAATAACTGGCACGCCACCTGGTGGTAAAACTGGGGGATTTGGTCCCTGTATAGCTTCATCACTGAGGGGGTCATCCTCATGATCGAACTGCTGGATCCTAGCGGGTACGCATCGCGGAGGCATCCTGTTTAAGAAACAAGATGTATAATAGTCAGTGAGTATATCTGGAGAGATGACTCAAGAAGGAAATGGAAACCACAACCCATTCCTATATGATGCATGTACCATTATTTTTCCCCATGCAACTAGTGTTTTCATGTTCCGAGTCGAAAATCAAGTTATCAGAGTCCTGGTGTATGGATACGTTGGCCGCCGCACCAACACTGGGGTCCCTGGCCTGAGAGGTGAACTCAAAACACTTAACAAATGTTGCCCCAAACCAACTCACAGACTCTCGGTCCTAAGGTAGAACCGACCACCTCTGATACCACTCTATCACGACCCGTCCCGGTGGGGCCCGAGCCGCAACTCCCCAAGCCCACCTCCAATAGGCCAGGGGCTGGTGACTAACACCGAGTAGGAATGATACTAACATGGGAGGAATTGCCTATAAACCTGTACACACGCACACACATCTCCAAGCCCACAAAGTTGAAAAGTAAAAACTACGAAAAGGAAAAGATGCATGCATACACTAAAACCCAACCAACATAGTACGACAGGAAAGTAAAGTACAGTAAAGTAAAACCCTAGGCCAAAAGTACAATCCCACCAAAAGAAAGTCTGAAAAAAATTCCAACCTGTAGAGAAAGGTACTGGGACTGCAACCCATCACCGAAGGAACACACCTCGACCTGTCTGATCTCACTAAACACCATCCGGTCCTGGTCCACCTAGAATCCTGTCAAAGGCTCGCTCGTCTGCACAAGACACGACATGTGCAGGCAAAGCCCGTGTAGGGGTGAGTATAACAATACCCAATAGGACGCCCCAAAAACCACAGAGGAAATACAACAAAGGAAAATACCACAAAGAAAGGTACAATCATCTCTACACAGTATATGTCTACAGAACATATAACAAGAATATCCAGATATACCCATACACAAACGACCTTAGAGATACCGCCACTAGGATCCAGCTCGAAGATTCCACTAATCTTACCATCGGGAGAACACAATCCTAGGTCTGTAGAGAGAGATACAAAGTACTCGTTCCGGGAGAACACACTCCACAAGTACCTTGAGAACAAGACACTCAGATGAGGATCACAGCCAAGTCATGGGGTGATTCCGACAAATCAGTCTGAGCTAATCTGCTAGGCAGAGGATCAGCGCCTGGGTAAGGTAGGTCACATCGATACCAAGAACTCTACCTAGGGTATTAGGAATGAATAGAGGATCCGGCTCTAAGTCTCATAGAGAGGATTCCAACAACTCTATTTGGGAAGTTCTTCTGAAGGGATCATACTACATGAACGAGTTGATACTAGAACCTTCAGGGGATTACCAAGGGTACGAACCCTAAGAACTAGTCCAAGTCACAGAAGGAAAGTGGCTCAATCCATGAAGAAAAATTTACACGGTGTGTAGTATGGTTACATGTCGTGTTCCTTGACCCCGGGTACTGCCCGTGCAAACGGCCAGTGTCCTTCGTTCAAGCCGTGCAAAACCAAACTACACGGCATGTAGAAAAATACACGCTGTGTTCCTTGACACCAGGTTCTGCCCGTGTAAACGGCCCGTGTCCTTCGTCTTGTCGGATAGAAAACAACTACACGACGTGTGGAAGGAATCACATGCCGTGTTCAAGTGCCTGGGATCGCTCCGTGTACGCTGGCCATGTGCCCGTACACGGTCTCTGCCTGTGTCCGTGTCGCCTGCCCGTGTACCAGTACACGGGGTATCCCGTGTATCTGGCCGGGTCTGGCCAGGGAGGGGTATACACGGCGTGTCCGTGGACGTGTATCCTGCCCGTGTCTGTGTACTCCCAGAGTACATGCCGGGTAACCCTTCTGATGAACACACGTAGTGTAGCCCATACTACACGACGTGTAGTCGGGAAATTTATAGAAGCGTCGTCTTCCTCCACGCTCCTCGGCTGTTGCTCCAGATCTTGATCCCACTGTTCGATCATCACGAAACTCCGAATTTGGGGTCATCCCGCCCCTACGAAACCGATTCCATCGGTTTTGGGCTTCCAATCGGTCTTGAAAACGCATCCCGATCCGTTCGCACAAAAACGCCTGAAGAACAGGAACTTCCGAACCGCGTCGATTCATCCACTGTCGTCGCCGTCGCACCTCCGCTAGGTCGCCTCGACATTGGATCTTTGATTTCGGATCGTTGCGTCAACAAACGAATACGTAACGATCGATTCCCTCCAAGAACGCGTAGAACGCAATGAAGAACACGAGGGGGGAAAACAAGAATCAACAAGAGGGGCGAACCTCGATCGTTGTTCGTGATGATCCGGGTTTGCCGCCGTTAGATTGAAAACCAAAAAAATCTCTAGAATCAAAGCCTCAAATCCCCGCATGAACCCATCCCGCAAGAACGATCGACCCGCGGGCTAATCTATTCGTGGATTAGTCCGCGTTCATCATAGAAATCAAAAACGGGGGAAGGAGAAATCAATAACAATTATCCTACCTGGATTCACTGCGTTTGCCAGCGATGATCCGCTCGCCGCATCGTCGTTGCCGAAATCCGTCAAGAACATCGTCGCCGCCGCGTTGGGGGTTTCCTCCAGAACCTCCAGGGCCGCCAAGGGTTTTCAGGGTTATGGGGTTGTAACCCTGGACCCTGGAGAAAGCCTCTTTTTAAAGAGGATAAATATATAAGATTTTAAAAGATCTTATTGCAGGAATAAAATATTTTTATTAAATATTTTATTACTGTTGCGTCCAAAAACCATATTTCACCACCAACCTGCGCCGACCGAAGTTAGGCCTCGCCTAGGGTAAAATCGATGTTCTGAACACAACGGTGCCCTCAGATTTCTAATATGAGCACCCATTTGGGAGTTATTCCACTTTTTCAGGAAAACTGCACGCGTGCATAATTTAATTTTTAAATTAAATTCAAACATTTGTTCTGGGCTCACCGGGCCTTGGAACTGCACGCCGTCTCAGAGTCTGGTCTCGAAATAATTCTCATATAATATTACATGGAAAAATCTGGGACATTACAATAAAAATCATGCATAGACTGGTATCTCTAAGGAAGTACTATCTAATAAGCCACCGTCCCAATTCTCTCCAAAAGATTAAAAGGTTCGGTGAATCATGGAGCTAGCTTACCCTGCCTCTGAATCCATCGATGGACCAAACTGGGTGAAAATCGCAAGAAAACTTGATCCCCAACCTTGAACTTAAGAGGCCATCTACATCGATTGTCATAAGACTATTGTCGGGACTGAGCTGTCAACATGCGCTTCCTGTTTAACTAGACCTGTTCTGAAGTCTCCTAGATGAGACATGGTCCAAGAAAAGCTGCCTCCCCTGCCTCTAACTAGCACATAGGTTATCAAAATGACCTACCATATAAGTATTTGTAAGGATCCATCTAGATGGTATCCTAAAAACTATTATTGTAAGAGAATTCTACTAGGGGTATGTGTTTCTCCCAAGAACCCCTAAATTCAAGGACACATTCATAGAGCATATCCTCCAACACCTGAATTATATGCTCTGTATATCCATAGGTCTGAGGGTGATAGGCTATGATTAGAAGCACCTATGTAACTAAGGCCTTGTGCAACCCTTTCTGAAACCAAGATGTGAAATGAGAATCCCTATCAGATACGATAGAACAAGGATCTCCATGAAGACGTACAACCTCCCTGACGTATAACCTCCCTATCTTGTCTACCAAAAAGGTCCCTCAAAAAGGTAAAAAGTGTGTAACCTTTGTAAACTGATCAATAACTAAACAAACTATATTTTTTACTTGAGTCTATCTAGGTAAACCTGTCATGAAGTCCATAGATACATCATCCAATTTCCACTCGGGAAGGGACAACGACTGTAAAAGTCCTGCTGGTTATTGATGTTCTACCTTCACCTAATGATACGTGGAACACTGAGTGATAAAACCATATATATCCCATTTCATATTAGGACACAAATATTGGTGACATAAGTCTTGATACATCTTGCTGACACTGGGATGTTCCACCCAAACCATGGCATGAAATTCCTACATCAACTCCTCACAAATGTCTGTTAGGACCCAGACATGCCCGTATATGCGTAGGGTGTCATCCTCATACTCGGTCCAACTAGAAGATGAATTTTCCATCTAAAATAATCTCCCTTAGGACTAGGCCCTCAGGATTATAAAGTTTTCTCATTCTTACCTATTTCATAAGGGTAGAGGTCACTAATAAAGTCGTGAGGACAGTCTGACCATGATTCTCCTACACCTCAACATGAATCTCTAAGAACAAGGCCATGAGATGCCACTTTACAATGGCCTCATGAATCACTTGTGTGTGATTCTTATATATTAGAGCATCAACTACTGTATTGACTTTACCAGACGTATAAGAAATATCAAAATCAAAGGATTGCAGATATTCAACACATTTGCACTGCCTAATATTCAGATCACCCTATGTAAAGATGTACTTGAAGCTTTTATGATTAGTGAATACCAAAAAATTGTCCCCAAGTAAATAATGTCTCCAATAACATAAATCATTAACAATCGTAGCTATCTCAATGTTGTGTGTTGGGTAACTCCACTCGTGATGCCTCAACTGATGAGACTCATACGCTACAAATCACTTATCCTGCATCAAAACTGCTCCCATCTTGATACCTGATGCATCACAATAAAATGTACAGCTCCTGCTTAGATTCGATAGAATCAGTATCAGTGCTGAAGTCAATATTCCCTTTAATTCCTTAAAGGATCTTTCAAAATCTTCTAACCATATGAATTTCACACCCTTTTTATTCAAGCCTGTAAGAGGCATTGCAATGCATGAGAAATCTTGTATGAATCATATATAATACCCTAATGGCCCCAATAAACTCTATAAATCAAAGATTTTTTTGGTTTTCTCCTGGGAAACTACATATATCACTTTCTATGGGTCTACTGATACTTTTGACTCTGAGATTATGTGATTCAGGAAGTGAACTTTATCAATCCAAAAGTTGTATTTGATGAGATTTTCATAAAGCTGATGCTCTCTCAATGTATTCAACACCATCTCAAGATGTTTTTCATGTTCATGTTGAGAGTGATAATGCACTAATATGTTATCCAAAAATACTACCATGAATGAATCTAGATATGGGTGGAAAACCTGATTCATAAAATCCATGAAAATAGTTGGCATATTTGTGAGACCAAACGACATTACCAGGTACTCATAATGACCATACCTGATCTGGAAAGATTTATGTGGTATTTCTAAAGATCTAAAATGCATATAATGATAGATTGACCTCAAATCAATCTTTTAAAACACCCTCTCTCCTTGGATTTGATCAAAGAGTTCATCTATCTATGGTAATGGCTACCGATTCTTCACTGTGAGTTGGTTCAACTATTGTAAATCCACACAAATCATGAGGGTATCGTCTAAATTATTGGAAAAAAGGACTAGTGAACCCCATGGAGAGGTATGAGGTTAGATAAAACCTTTATCTTATAGGTCTTCCACCTGCTTCTTGATCTCTAGAAGCTCCGTAGGTGCCTTCTTGTATGGTGGAATGAACACTAGTGCTGCTTCTGGAACTAGATTGATGGTGAATTCAACCTCTCTTATTAGAGGTATCCTAGAAAAGTAATCACGGAATAAATCCCTAAAACAATCCACTATAGGAGGGAAAATAGAAGGTTGTACCCCTGACCATCCAAGAAAAAACTAGCGATCTGATTTGTCACTCTACCCAACCCCTGATACTCAGGTCCATATTGAGACACATAAACATCCCATTCTCCCTTGTGAACATTTCTATCTCCCTTTGGTGATGTAAACATCACCCTCCAGTGATAATAGTCAATATGATCTCTATAGTGGAATAAAGAGTTCATCCAAAGGATTACATCAAACCCTATCATGTTGAGGATGAAAAGGTTCCATACGAACATATATCCACCCATTTAAAGGGGACAATCCTTACATCGGTGAACAATCTATAATAAGATACCCAACGGGGTACCAAGTGTCATTATGCCACAAGAGTACTTAATTTTGAGGCCCAAACTCTCCAAAATTGACACAAATATAAAATAATATGATGCACCTATATCAAATAAAGTAGACACTAGAGTATATGCTACCAAAATAATACCTTGAACAATAGAAGGTTTGATGCTATTCTCTTCTAGCATAGGTTTCACTGCATGTAACTTGCTTGTACCATGACCCTGAGTCACAACCTGACTGCCTTGAGCAGGTTTTCTCTAATGGCACTCTAAATCCTATGTTTGATTTCCTTTTCCTTGACCACTACCTCAGCCTAAGCAGCTGGAGGTATTCTAGCTGCCTGCCTAGTGAGATACTACTAGTCCATTTCTAGAGTGTGGAGTCAGTGTAGACCCTCTCTCACTAGGCACTGGTAGAAAAAGTCCTGTAGAAGCACTGGTTATGCCCCATCTAGACACAACCTCTACACTCCACTAGGTCTTGCATACACTGAGGTTTCGTGTGTCTCATATTCCCACACCAGTGACATATAAGGAAACTGTTAGTATGAGATTCTTGACTGCTACTACCCTTATGAGTAACCTCAAAGTGATGATTATTTCCACTAGAAGAACCACTGGTAGGTCTGGGTGCAAAACTTCCCCGACTCACACCATTAGCTTCCCTCAAATTCCACTCAGTAATGAGGGCCTAATTGACTATCTCATAAATAGTGGTCAACCAGAAGATGTTAATATATGATCGAATGATATATACCATCCTATCCTCGAATAACCTCATAGTCATAAGCTCATCTTCGGATAAATTCAGAGTGAACTGCTAAAACTCAGTGAAACTAGATGAATATTTCATAACAGACATAGCTCCCTACTGCAAGTTTATAAACTCTCTAGATTAGTCAGCCATCAATATTTATAGAAAGAAGTAATCATGGAATACTTTCTGGAATTCCCTCCAGACTATATCTTGATGTCAGTCTACTTGGGTAATAATATCCCACCATCGTTTGGCAGAACCACATAGAATATATGTAGCGATCTTGACCCTCCACTATGGAGGTGTCTCTAGATGCTCAAATATAGAAAGCATAACCTTCAACCATGACTCTGCAACATAAGGTTCTCCATCCCCTGAAAAGGTGGGAGAATGTGGGCATTGAAACTACCAAGTCAAATTTATAGTAGTCGGGGTAGGTCAAGCAACTCCTTGTATAAACTGCATCATACGAAGGACACCCTCATGGAACTAGGTGTTATCTCCCAAATTAGGAATAATGGGTGGTGCCACAAGTGGAACTATTAGAGGTAATACTGGTCGCTCAAGGAACACCCCCTCCAGTGCATGCTCATCACCAACTTCCTAGAATACAAATTGTGTCCATCATGGTGGCATGATTCTACAATGCCAAACACATGCCTTAGAAAAGAATTTAGGATTTGAAAAGATCGCAAATAGATAATAGGACAGGTACATATCCTTCCTATAGAAAAGGTCACACCTATATGCCTACTCCAAAATATAGTTCTAGGTGGAAAAAAGAAAACTATAACATGCCATAAGGATCATAAGAGACACCCCCAACTATCCACCAAAAAGGCTAGGTTTGGGTATAGGTCTCATATCACACAATAGAGGCTATGATATATGGAGTGTCAATTGAAAGGTATAGAGTAAAACACCTTTTAATTTACAATTGGCGTCTTATTTATTGCTAACCATTTCATTTAAAGGTTTAATTTCATTTAATTTCATACTATTTTATACATGTATTTATATTTATCATAGTCCAGAACCCACAATGTGGTATAATTGGACAATTAAGGTGTTATCACCATTCTATGCGAGAAAACCCATTTAGATTAATGTAGGAAATTTAATTAATCTAATTATTTATCCTTTAAAAGAATTAGCACATTTCAATACATAATAATTAAGTCACTTACTATATGCAAGAAGAAATGCACGTAGAAAGTAGACATGTCATGGAAAAATGCATGGCATATTAGTCCTAATGTGCCTATAATGATGCATGAGATGCTAATTCCTTTCCTAAACAGGCCAAGGAAAAGATAATCCGTAATAAATTAAATAATATTAATAATAATCATGTCACAAAACATGTGCATCACCCAACTATGAAGTCATATCAACTATAATAGGCATATTCTAAAACAAAAATAACCCATCCCAGATAATTTGGGTTTCCCATATACGTGGGTTAGTTACTCCCAAACAAAAACTCATTACCAAATTCCATTTAATCCTAGTCTCCTATCTAACACAAAAACAGTAAGATAAAAGGAAAAGAATCTCTGATACCACTTTGTAACATCCTGACCCAGGATCCACTAAAACGGTGCCCTGAGCTGGTAGGTCACATGGCCTCAAGCGTGTCTCCCCATACACCATAGGATTTTGACTAGTAGTGAGGGTCCAAGGTGGTATGGTGGAGAGAGTATACCCTATTATCATAGTGTCATAATGTAACTAATAAATAAATAGATAATAACAAAAACATGATATAATAGATGAAATAATGAAAACAAGTATAATAATCAACCGTAGAAGCATAAAAAACTAAGAAACTATAATAATAATCAAAACCTCATAGGCCGAGTCATATAAAAAATGATTTCATAGAATGTTGATGTAAAAAATAGGGATACAAGGCATAAGAATATACAACATTCTATGAAAAAATACAAAAAGGACCAAAATAAATCTCCATTAGCATCATGATCATTTGCTTGGTCCTCTTATCTCATTCTCTATGTTATAAGTAAATATATCAATAATCTATGATAGGGAACTTTCTTTTGTCCACACCTACAGTCATGAAGTCTACTCGGTACTGAAGGAATTCTGAGTAGGGTATGAGATAAACTCAATATGCCACCACCAATGGGTTGTAGAATAATCTAGCTGGTGTTCATAACATATCATTGTGTAGGTATAATGAATAATAAACAATGCTTGAAAATAAATACCAGTCAGCTCAGGTTCCTATAGGATGCATGACAGACTCTACCTGCTTTGGTATAGGTCGGTATATATATGATCAGTTGACCACATATATATAGTAATAATATATATATATATATAATTTCCCTAGGGCTTAGCCTAGTGGAAAATGACCATGTGGGGTGTTGGGGAGGTCTCGGGTTCAAGTCTCTTCGGCTTCCTGCATGTGTGTGTTTGCATATTTCTTTGTATCTTTTTTAATTTACCTTCCCTGACTATTTGTAATATATATATATATATATATATATATATATAATATGTATACATGTATATACAATCTATATGTATGAACATCTATAGGTATATACATGGATA
The DNA here is from genome assembly GCA_963277665.1 of Viscum album. Lineage (NCBI taxonomy): Eukaryota > Viridiplantae > Streptophyta > Magnoliopsida > Santalales > Viscaceae > Viscum > Viscum album. The sequence continues at coordinate 35,528,484 of OY728127.1, read as the reverse complement.
CTAGGTGCCAGCTTGTCCCGGGGCGTAACTCAAGCATCTATAACTAGTCCAATGAGCCAATGACTCTAAAAAAGGGTATAACCCATGTATCTCATATGAATGTAAGACATCATACCCATCACTCGAGATAGTGGGGTGAGTCTTAATGCCCAACACCCGATGCAAGGAATGTGGAATGTCATGTCAATTGCCCATATGAAAGCAAACGGTGCGAGACATCATGCCCATTACCCAACATAAGGGAGAATGAAATGCCATGCTCAATAGAACCCTTAATTTTTTTTCAATGACCAATCATCATGGTTTAATAATAAAATTCATGAGGTATTAACTCTAAATCATTATAATCATTTAACACAATCTAACCATGGATGCCGCATTTCATATAATTCATGTTTATAAATATATAACACGTGGTGTGGACTTCCCTCCCACTTCCATTCATTTAAATTAAGCCATTTAATTTAATAATCAATAAAGATCCATTTTAGAGCTAAGTTAAACACTTAGATAGAGTTTTGGTCATTTAAATATTTTCATAAAAGAGGGAAATTAATTTAAGACACCCAAAGGGGTGGTATCCAAGTGGTAGGCAACCTCTAATCATACAATAAGGGTCTACGAGTATATCATATCATAGTGTAATTAATTATAATGGTAAAGAAAAATATTTGGGCAAAGAATAGAAAAGTCCAGTGCATGTCACATCAGTAAATATTATGAAAACACCAAAAATTTTAGGGTAAATTACTAGACCACCTACCTTTGGTCCATAAATGACCACTCATCCAGCCTCGTCCTTTGATTCAATCTAGAACAGAAGAAATAACTGAAATAGATAAATGCCCTTAAAATAAGGAAAATGATCTCACACCAAAATAGCATAAGGTATGGGAATATAAACTATTAAAGGAAGTAAGAGGATTAAATAGCTTACCTTTATGGATCCAATGCTTCTGACAACGAACCGATCAAAGTTCGAATGAGGGAGTTATCAAAATAATTAACTTAGGATTGGGAGACCTCCATGAGAGGTGAAAGAGGGTTGAAATCTACTGGAAGAGAAGAGAAAAGAGGGAGTAGAGTTAAAAATATTTCAAGGGAAAAATAGTAATTTCCCCTCATTTTAAGGGTTCACATGGTTTGGCTGCACGATTGGCCAAATCGTGCGCCAATCGTGTGCCAACCACTGCCCAAGAACCCCACTCGCACGAGGTAGGAACATAGTTTGAATAATCATGCATAAAACTTATGAAAATTCAATTTTCTCGTGTCTGTGACATTTCACACGGTCATGTGACCCGACTCTCATGGTTTTAGACAAACTGTGCGACCTCTATTGTGCATCGAGTGCCCCACATGGTTGAGGCACACAGTTAGCACTAACTGTGCACTAATCACGTGGCTCAACTTGTTTCTCAAATTTCTATAGATCTAGGATCTAAACAAGAACCAGACACTCCTGATACCTTACTTAATCCTTAAGGAATGTTTACTAAGAGAAAACAAAGGATTCAATATGAAAAAACAATGATATGTACCTTTGTGAAAAGTTAGGTCGTTACATTAACTACTCTTATTCTTATTCCATATAAATTGTTAATAAAATTTGGTGTTAACATATTATTAATATTGATAATATGTTTTATCCAAAATATATTTAGTATCTTAAAATAAAGTGCATGAAAATCAATTTTAGAAGGGTTACATTCTAAATCATAAGATGGTCTTATTAGTTAGATAAAATAATCGACTTTTTTCAATGTCTTTGTATTAATAAGGACCTTTATTTTTTATTTCTCTATATATTTCATAATTCATTTACCTCTATTTTTACCCACCAATAATATGGATACATTTGAACAGTTGTATAATATCTCACAGTTCATTGTGGTTTGGCATTTCATGTGAAGCAAGTTATCAATCCCATTATGGATCAAAAGAAAATATTATTTAAAATATCAGGGTGTTACATCCCCCCTTAAATAAATTGTGTCCTCACAATTTTAATTATCACTTACTAATAAAATTAGTTAAGTGTATCTACAATATATTAATAACTCAATATATAATATCAAATGGGGTGTATATCTTAAAATCTTAGATCAACTTGGAAATATATCTTTTACCCTTATCTCATTAACTGATTGCTTTATCTTTCCTTTGCAACTTATTGCTTTATACCCTCCCTTTACACACATGAAGAATCTTATAGTTCCTTTTATATATCCCACTTGGTGTTTCTTACCACATTTTTGACAAAAAGGAAATTGAGTCTTCTTTCCTTCATCAACTTCATCACCCGAACTTCCATGAGACTCCATACTTCTCTTATTTTGTGAATTTGGAAACTAGACTAAGTTCACTTTGTTAATAATAATTCATGGTAGTTGATTAGGTATAACCATAATATTTCTCACTCCAGCTCTTATCCCATTAGGTTTCTCGTTGGTACAATCTTCGCATTGTCCATGATATTCATTGTTAACTTGGTTCCTTCAGTTTTTTTCCATTAATAAAACCAAAAAGGAGTTAATCATGAGTGATAAACAACATAAGAGAATTATTTTAAGATAACTACAATAATAATTCAACCTCAAAATGTATTACTCTTCAAAATTATTACATTAGATTTCAGTTTAACTTAAACCACTCTCAGTTCAATCTAGGTTTCTTTAGGTTATGTTCTCTTATATTTCTTAACCTAGTTAATTAACATAATAGATCCTTCATGATGTCTTGTAAATAGAATGTGATTAACCAAATTATATTTATTGGGAGTGTCTCACCAGACGAGTAAGTCTTAGGTCCACTCATCATGCACTAATTGAAGATCAAGTCAATGCTCAACCATCCTTTTTAGGGTGATTACCCCTAGGTGCATATGTGTCACAACCACATCCACTTGCTAGTGTCCAAACAATGATGTAATTTCTAAGAGAACCATTTAATATCTACTTTACCAAAATTTTGAGATTCTATCCTATACTTAGACATATCCCTTATAATTATCCATTGATATTTTACTAAAGTTATCTTATCCCGATCCCCAAATAACATAAAGTATCCAATACCACCTCAACCAATCCTAAAGGGTTATCTATACCTTATAAATTTTGATCAACCTTAATTTATCAACCCTTGATGAAATTTATAACTCATAAATTATCTTCAACTAATAACATCCTAATATATAAAGTCATCTAAACCCTCCTTTGATACAAACTATGATTCCCCATACCTGCACTCCTGAAATTCAGTGTGAATAAACACATTCATTACATAACGACTTTGAAATGAACCAAAGTGACCAAATTTTAATCATCAACAATTTCAGTATCGCAAAAAAATAATGATTCACATACATTTGAAGGAAATTTTAGTTTTAGAGTTTTAGAGGGTTATGAAATAATTTTAACTATTAAAACCCATGTATTTCTTATCAAATAGATATTTTTTTCACTATAAAAGAAAATACTTAATCAGTAATAATTCTTCAACACCTCCCACAAAATTCTCTGCACATGATACTCTTCTAGACATATTGTGTATAATAATTTTCTTCATAACATCAGGAAATAGAAACATATGAAGGGTGAGCTCAAATGCCCAGTAAGGTAAAACGTATATCAGAATCTATCAAGGAATACACTTGTTAAGAGCAATATAACATGAAATAGATGATAATTAAATAATTCTATATAACTAATCACATGATATTGAAACAAATCTAGGGTTGAAGATAGAAATAAACACATGGAAAAAATAACTAAATTCATAGTGATAGAATGAATAATATCGGACATGTTGATCTTTAAAATCAAGGCCCCAACCAAGAAACCATTCATGTCGTCAAGTCCACAACCAATACGTCATTATTTTCCTCAAGTAAACAACCAAGACATCATGCTTGCATTGGGTAAAAACACACCAAATACCTAAACCTTTTGTCTCATGATAATAGTTGATGCATCAAAGGGAAATATAATATTGAACCCCACCCACCACTTCTTTAAGTCTAATTCATTCACTATATGAAAGATTTGAATATCAATAAAATGCATGATTGAATTTCCTTAGTAATCTATAAACATTTATATTGAGATAAAAATTGTAAGATCCCATCTTTTTTTAGGTACATATCTATTTGAGTTTTTCATTAGACCTTGGTGACCAAGTCTTATTCAGAGACATAGAGCCTTTGTTGGGGAAAATAACCTAAAATTTAGGGATGTATATTTATTTAAATTAATGGATTATAGGTATAAATGTGTTAAATTCTTTATAAGGGGTTTTAACTGGTTTGTAAAGGTTTATAGGTGTTGGGGATCTTATGCATAAACTGGTTTGAGAACTGCCCGCTTGACATTTGCACGTCGTGAATGTGTTACACGATGTGTAAATGCACATGAAGATATCATGAACCACTGCAAGGTGCGAAGTGGTTAAAATTCATGTAAACCATTCACATCATGTAGAATTTGAGTATGATTAAATATTAAATACACATCATGAAAGGGTTACACACCATGAAAGTCTTGGTCCTAGCAGTTTTAAGGCCTTTGTGCATTTGATTATCCTCATTATTTTGATGCAAGCCTTCCTCCTCTCGAAAACTAAGGCGTTCCAAGCGATTTTGGATCCCTTCCCTCTATTCCAAATGTTCTGTTTCCACATATGATCCTTGGTGAGTTATTATGCTTAGGTTTCCCCCTCTCTTCCATTGTTCTCCATCATTACGGTGGAAATATTTTGACCATGAGTTTGTTTTGGATTTTGATCTTGACCTGGGTTTATCTAGGTTCTTCTTGAAATATTCTATGCCTTCATCATTGTTGGAATTTTCTATTGGAAGCACTGCATTAATTTTCAATTAAAGGTAGGGATAAAAAACCTAGGCCTATGGTCTGATTTTATTTAAAAATTTTTGGGAAATATACGCGATTGCACTGATGAAACCCACACATTAATTAATAGATTAATTGAAAATGATAATCATGTAATTTGATCACTCCTTGGATCTCTTTGGGTCTATTGAGATGCGACTTGGCTTACAGTTTCCTTCAAAAATAATGAATTAGTAATGTCTTATAAATGATTTTAGCATGAAATGTGTTTCAGGTGATTGGTTGTTATAGATTCACCTTGGAAAATTAATTATTTGATTAATTGAATAAATGGGTAAATTGAAAGAAAATGGTAATTAGAAAAATCAACCTTTTGGTATTAAGTTGTTATATTATGATATGCTTGATGTCGTGATATGCACTTCTGAAACATGCTATGATGATTATATGCCAGGCTAGTCCCCAAAACATGTCGCGATGCTTATATACCGAGCTAGGACCTAACACATGTTGCGATGCTTATATACTTTTCTAGTCCCTAACACATTACATGATTCTTATATACAGGGATAGGCCCTAACATATACTGAGATGCTTATATAGCGGGTTTGGCTCAGTGATATGTTGTACCATGTGTATACGGTTGTGGTTGTCATGATTATGCTACATGCGCAGAGACATTCAGACATGGTGCTGAAGAAGGTTGTTTGGTTTCATGGTTGTGGTTCTCATGGTTGTACCACATACTCAGATACATTCTGGCAGGGTGATGAAGCAGGTTGATTGATGTATTATATTAATTTTTGAATTAATTTATACACATATTTATCACATTATTTTATGCAGTTATTATCATTCTAGTTTGTTTAGACATAGTGGTGTCAACCTACTAAGTTTTAATCACACCATATTTGGGCCATCATTTGGTACTTGTTCAGATTACACGGATGCAGGTTTGGATAAGGGAAAAGGACCATGTAGTTGATTGTTTCTTGCTGGATGGGTTGGAGCTTGGAGATGAGACTGACATGGGGTTCGAGACTAGAGTTATTGGAGTCTTTATTTGAATATGTTAATATTTTATTTGTATAAACTTCAATATGTAATTTAGTTTCATTCATCTTTTCATTACATTATTCCTTTATTATTTGGATTTATTAAGTTGGTCCTTTCCCATCTTTGGTTGTTTGATTATTTATTCATATCATTTTTGCTATTTTTGTTACTCTGATATTATTTTCTATTTTCATTGAAAATATTTACCAGAGGTTATAGTCCTCAATATATTTTTTAGACCCAAAATACTAGTCGGAAGCCTCTGACATATGGGGAGGCATGCCTGAGGTCACGTAGCCAACCAAATCAATCACTTTAGGGAGCACCGGGTCGGGGACATTACAAAGTGGTACAAGAGACTCAAGTTTTATTTTTTTAATGCGTTACTATTTGGGAAAGGTAGAAAGGAGTTTAGGATGTGTCGAGACTTGGTAATGAGATTGTTCATGGGAGCAAATAACCCATGTACGAGAGAAATTTTGAGTACCCAAAGATGAGATTATTGTTCATGATGTTCAATTGTTATGATTTTATGTTATTTTACCTTGGGTAATTCATATGTTTTGTGATGTTATTATTTCTTGATATTTATACTCGTGGATCGATATAGAGTGAGATGAGTATGCATGCATAATGATAGGCACATAGGGATATATATTGACATGCATTTTTCATGATAGAGACATATTTATTGCATGTGATATATTTTCCTGTATGAAATATGAAATGAGATACCTATTATATCTGATAAATGAAATAAATGAAATAAATAAACTAATATGTCATGATAAATCACTTTTTAAGCCATGTTTAGAGATACTATGATCCAATGGTTCTCTGTTGTTTTCACCCATTGTGGTTTCCCTTGTTGTTACCCTATATTCTAAAAAGTGTGTTTTCCTTATAAATAAAATGCCTCTGCATTATCTTAGAATTGAGCTCCAAGAGAGTGACAATTAACATGCTCCTAACACAGTTGAGTCACAACTTCTTGCATATCCTAAGGGTCAGATGGATGTTCAACTTCAAGATAGTTGTCTGAGGGTCATGCAATCCATGGAAAGGGAGACTATTCACACCACACCCTCGATGTTTGAGCTGACGAGAAAGTTTCAGCTATAGAATCCACCCATGTACACTAGTGAGGGAGGCCCCTAGGTAGTTGAGTTCTAGATTGAGTCTGTCCAAATAATCTTCAAGAACCTCAAGACACCCACAAATAGGAGGATGAAGCTTGCTGCATACATGCTTTATGGACCAACCAAGCATCGGTGGGACATTCTGGAGTAAGACAAGTAGCAAGAGAAGTTATCTTGGAAGGAATTTGGGATGAATTTATTGATCAATTTCTATCCTAAGACATTAAGGGATGAGAAGGATCATGAGTTCATGAATCTAACAAAGAAGGGAATGTTAGTGCTGGACTACACTAGATATTTCACCAACCTGTAGTGATTTTCACCATATCTTGCAGCTGATGAGGTTTCCAAGGAGATGAATTTTTAGGATGGGCTTTTCTATGAGATCAGGTTATAAGTGAACACTTTTATTTTGAGTAGTTTTGAGGATGTTATGAATCAGGAACTCATTGTAGAAGGGAATATATGAGAGGATCCTATTTCAGCAGGGTGAACTGGGAGCTCTTCTTTGGGTGAAAAAAGCATTGTTATGATATTTTTAACCAAGGAAAAATTGTATAGAATAGTCAATGTAGTGGGAATCCATCTCAAGACTATGTTCCATTGTAGTGCTATCAGTGTGGCAAGTTTGGCCATGAGAGGCCTCAGTGTCTATACCCTGCTTTAGAGTGTCGTTCTTGAAACATACTGGATCATCTTCAAAAGTTTTGTGGGAACTTTCTATAGAAAAGTAGAGGAAGGGTATCAAGATTGACACCTGGGTCTAGAATGGTCTTAGATACCCCTCAGTAGACAGGTAGCTAGAGTTTCACTTGTTATTTAGGCTGAGGTAGGGGATGTGGTACCTTATTACATGAGTAGTGGTACCACTCAGGTGGAACATCACAGGGTAGTCAAACTAGATCCCAAGGCAGAGAAGAGTGCCAGCTGCATAATATACAGTCTACTCCGACCGGTTTGGATGTAATACCTTCCACTATTAGAGGTACAATTCTTGTATCATCTACCTTATCTTGTGTTTTGTTTGATACATGAGCATCACATTCCTTTCTGTATTCTATTTTTTAAAATGGTTTGGGTTTGTTTGTGGAGATAATTGATGATGTCATGACTATTGACACAACCTTGGGAGTGTGGTCAGAGGGTATCAGGCACTGTAAGGAGTGTTCTCTTAAAATTGGTGTATATCATTTTTGGGAACTTTTTGTGTTGGAAATGATAGGATTTGATTTGATTCTTGGTATGGATTTGATAGTTCTATAAAATGATCATGTCTAATTTTATCATAGGAGAGTTACCTTTCTATCTCTAGATGGGGGAAGATATACTCACCAGGGTGAGTGGGATCTTCAGGCTAGTTGGGTAGGACCAATTCAGTGCAGATTGGATTGTCTCATAGCTCAGATAGCAATCCTTGTTCTGGATGATAGAGAGACACAATATGATAATTTTCCTCTAGTGGTGGACCATTTTTAGGATGTATTTCTTAAAGAGTTCTCTGGATTACCACCTGAGTGTGAGATTGATATCATGATTGAGTTGGTTCCAGGAATTGATCCAATTTATATTCCACCTTATAGGATAAAACCATTAAAGATTCATGATTTGAAAGTTTAGTAAGAAGATATGGAAGCTAAGGGTTTCATACGACCTAGTACATCTCCATGGAGTTCTCCATTTCTTTTCACCAAGAAGGCTAATGAGACTTTGCACTTATGTATGGATTATTGGAGACTAAACTAGATGATAATAAAGAACCAGTATCCCCTTCCATGCATTATTGATCTCTTCGATCAACTACGAGGTTCCAGTATTTTCTCCAAGATCGAATTGAGTTCAGGGTACCACCAGTTGAGGGTGAGACCATCAGATATACTCCTAACTACTTTTAGGAGAAGGTATGGCTTATATGAGCTCATAATTATACTATTTGGTTTGATGAATGCACCAGTAGTATTCATAGACTTGATGAATCAAATATTTCATCATTTACTAGACCAGTTTGTGGTGGTTTTCATCGACATCATCTTAGTGTGCTCCCAGTTTATAAATGATCATGCCCAATATCTTTGCATCATCTTAAGTACATTGAGATAGACAATTATTTTCTCCAATCTATCCAAATTTAGTTTCTAGATTGATATCATACACTTCTTGGACCATGCTTTCTTAGAGGATGAAATTTCAATGGACCAAGATAAGGTTTCATCCATGGTATCTTAGAATCAACTCAATAATGTCTTCGATATTAGAAGTTTTTTGGGTTTATCAAGTTATTACTGCTACTTCATCCAAGACTTTCTTCATATGGAAGCATCGATGTCCAGGCTGACCAAGAAAGGGGTGAAGTTTTTTTGGTCAAATTCTTGTGAGAAAGCTTTCCAAGAGATGAAGAGCAGGTTGAAATCAGCACCAATCCTCACCTTAATTCAGTAAGGAGTATACCATGTACTATGATGCATCCAAAGTTTGACTCAGAGCAGTTCTATTACAGGAGGACCGTGTGGTCGCTTATGGATCCAGATAGTTGAGACCACATGAGCAGAATTATCCTACTCATGATTTGGAGTTATCGGTGGTGGTACATGCCCTAAGATGCTGGAGACACTATCTTTTGGGTGAGAGTTTTATGGTGTATATGGACCACAAGAGCCTCAAGTATATATTTTTTAGTAATACTTGAACCTTTAGTAGAGGATGCAGGTTGAGTATCTTCAATCTTTTGACTTTGAGGTGGATTACACACTAGGAAATGGAAATTCCTTTACCGACACCATGAACCGGAAGATACAGATAGAGGTAGTGCAAGAATCTTGCGATGATTGGCAGATGATGACACTCTTTATAGACATGAATTTTTATGTTCAAGAGTCCCAGTGATGAGTATCTTTAACTTCGACATCTGTTAGACCCATGCTTCTTAACCAGATCAAGATAAAGCAGTTTTATGATCTAGAGGGATTAGTTCTGAGAGACATCTTATATGTTGGGGAGATACCATCAGGATGTTCTCTTGGCAGTTGAAATTCTCTACTTTTCCATGGATGAGTATGGGTTCTTACATGTTTGTGTGAGGAGATTATGAGAGACTTTCATGCTTCTAGATAGGAGATACATCCTAGTTTGACAAAGATGTATTGTGATCTCCGTAGATAGTACTAGTGGACATATATGAAGAAGAAGATAATGGGATTCATGGTGATATGTTTCACTTATCAGTAGGTGACACTTGAGCATCAAAGATCCATTGGGATATTATAACCTCTGCCCATTCCAGAGTGGAAATGGGATAATGTCACTATGTATTTTATAATAGTATTACCCAGGGAACCTCTCAAGAATAATGTTTTGTGGGTGATTGTGGATTGAATTAAAAAGGTAGCCCACTTATTACCTATCAAGGAGACCTTTAGAGTCAATGAACTGGGTAGTTTGTATGTGTGTGAGATAGTTTGGTTGCATGGTGTTCCAAAGAGTATCATTTTAGATAGAGATCCTCATTTAACATTTTGATTCTGGAAGGGTCTTTAGAAGAATCTGGGATCGAAGGTTCTTTTGAGCATAACCTATCATCCTCAGACTGATGATCAATCTGAGTGGACTATTCAAGTTCTAGAGGATATGTTACGAGCCAGTATTTTGGATTTTAATGGTTTATGGGAGAAAAATATGTAACTTTTAGAGTTTTCATATAATAAAAATTTCTAATCATCGATCTAGATAGAACCTTTTAAGGTTTTTTATAGAAGGTTGTGCCATTCACCTCTTTGTTGGTTAGAGTCAGTTGAGTCAATGCTTGTTAGGACTAATCTCATGCAAGAGACATTTGAGTAGGTTTAGTTGATCAGGAGGTAGTTTATGACCACACAGAGTAGATAGAAATCATGTTCTAACCATCAGAGATGGCCTATGGAGTTCGAGGTTGGTCGCCATGTTTTCCTTTGGGTGTCACCTAGGTTGGGGAAACACCGTATCAGGAAATAGGGAAAGTAATAGATTATGTTTGTTGGGTCATTTGAGATAGTGGATAGGGTCAGTCCAATGGTGTACCTATTATCCCTTCCACAACCCTATAGTTCCATTCACAAGGTGTGTCATGCATCACATCTTTAAAGATATTAGACTGACCCTTCTCATGTGGTATATATTGAGGACATCGATCATTGTGCTGATTTTTTTTTTAAGGAGTATATTATATGAATTATGGACTATAATGAGAAGTATCTATGGGGTAGAACTATACCTCTGGTTCAAGTATAGTGGAAACATAGGAATGTTCTGGAGGAGACTTAGGAGTGGGAGTTTGATATGTGATAACAATGGGCATAATTATTCATCGATACCCCACAGTGATACTTGGAACAGCTCAGGGATGAGATATTATATGGTAGAGGGGTTGTAAGATCCTATCTTTTTTTAGGTATATCTCTCTTTGAGTTTTTCATTTGACATTGGTGGTCAAGTATTGTTTAGATATAGAGAGCCTTTATTGGTGAAAACAACCTAAAATTCAGGGATGTATATTTATTTGAATTAATGGAGTTTGGTTATAAATGTGTTAAATGGTTTATGAGGGGGGTTTCAATGGTTTAGAAAGGTTTGGAGGTGTTGGGGATTTTATGAAAAAATCGGTCTAAGAAATACCTACTGGACATTTACATGTCATGAATGTGTTACACGATGTGGAAATTCATAAGAAAATTTCATGAACCAGTGTAGGGTGTGAAGTAGTTACATGTCGTGTAAACTATTCACATCATGTAAAATTCAAGTAGGATAAATATTAAACCTAGGTGTTGCATTTTTTGGAATATCTCATTAAATGCGAAATACACTACATGAAAGGGTTACACACCATTTAAGTCTTGGACCTAGCAGTTTTAAGGCTTCCATGCATTTGATTCTACTCATTCTTTCGGTGCTAACCTTCCTCATCTCAAAACCTAAGTTTCTCTAAGTGATTTTGGGTCCCTTACCTCTATTTCGGATGTTCTGTTTCTATATTCGATCCCTGATGAGTTATTCTGCTTAGGATTTCCCCTCTCTTACGTTTTTCTTCATCGTTTTGGTAGAAATATTTTGACCATGAGCTTATTTTGGGTTTGATCTTAACTTGATTAGATCTAGGTTCTTATTGTGATCTTTTTCACCTTTGTACTTGTTGGCGTTTTCCATTGGAAGTGTTGTATTAATCATCATTTAAAGTTAAGGGGTAAAAAACCTAACACTATAGTCTAATTTTAATTACTAAAGTGTGTGAAATATACATGATTGCACTGACTCAACATGCACATTAATTAGTGGATTAATTGAAAATGATAATCATGTAATTAGATAGCTCCTTGGACCCCTTTGGGTCTGTTGAGATGAGACCTGTCTTGCAGTTTCCTTTGAAAATAATGAAATGGAAATGGCTTACATGTGATTTTAGCATGATATGTGTTTCATGTGATTGCTTATTATAGATTCACCTTGGAAAATATATTATTTTATTAATTTAATAAATGATTAAATTGAAAGGAAAATGGTAATTAGTATAATTAACCTTTTGGTATTATGTTGTTATATTGTGATATGATTTCCATTGTGATATGCACTTCTAACACATGCTACGATGCTTATATACCGGGATAGTCCATGGAACATGCTGTGATGCTTATATACTGGGATAGGCCATGAAACATGCTAAGATGATTATATACCAGGCTAGGCCCTGACACATGGTACGATGCTTATATATTGGGCTAGGCCCTGACACATGTTGTGATGCTTATATAGCAGGTTTGGCCCAGTGATATGTTATACCATGTGTATATGGTTGTGGTTGTCATGATTGTGCTACATGCTCAGAGACATTCTGGTATGGTGTTGAAGTATGTTGTTTGGTTTCATGGTTATGGTTGGCATGGTTGTGCTACATGCTTAGATACATTCCGATTGGGTACCAAATCAGGTTGATTGATGTATTATATTAATTATTGAATTAATTTATACACTTATTTATCACATTATTGCATGTACTTATTATAAGATTGGTTTGTTTAGACATGATGGTGTCAACCTACAAAGTTTTACTCACACCCTATTCAGGTCTCTGTTTGGTACCCGAGTATATTACATGGATGCAGTTTTGGACAAGGGAAAAGGACCTTGTATTTTATTTTTTCTTATTGGTTGGGTTGGAGTTTGGATATGAGACCAACATGGGGTTTGGGACTGGGGTCATTGGAGTATTTATTTGAGTCTACTATTATTTTATTTGTATGACCTTCAATAGGTCATTTATTTTTATCCAGCTTTTCATTACATTATTCCTTTATTATTTGGATTTATTTAGCCGGTTCATTCCTAGATTTGGTGTTATGATTATTTATTCATATTGTTTCTACTATTTTTATTACTATGTTATTATTTTTTGTTTTCATTACAACTCTTTACCAGAGGTTACAGTCTCCCCAGTATATTATTTAGACCCTCTTTGTTAGTCGGCAGCCTCTGGCATATAGAGAGGCATGCCTGATGTCACATAGACAATCGAATCAGCCAATTAAGGGAGCACTGAGCGAGGGACGTTACACAAACATACAAAATGTCAATATTTTCCAGTCAATAAATTACCACAATCCATTTTAAATATATAATCAATGTGCCTGAGTAGTTAAGAAACATATATATTGGAATAATAATTATATCGATTGTCAATATTTCCACAATCAATATATGCAATAGATTTCTATATAAGCATTCTCAAACTAACTCTGTATAGAGTAATGGTATATAGTTAATTCAATAATTTTACTAATCAATATATGTATGTGTATCTAGGTTAATTCCCTTTAAACAATGTAATAAAAAATAGGGTGTTCATAGAGGAAAGACATTGGAAGAAAAATCATGCCTATAATAGAGGATGATTTGACAAGACAAAGGTAGTGATAAATTTCCTTGAGTTTAATCCCCTAAAGAAAAATAGTACTAGAGGATTTAGAAAGTAATTCATGGACAATATATACTTCACAAAAAGAAAAAAAGTATTGAATATGAATCATATCTTAATGAGGAAAAATTGAGGTGTAAACACCCATACGATAATGGTAATGTAAGTGTTATGACCTGACCCATCGAGGTCATCCTGGCCGATAGTAGCTCGAGGGTGACACCCCAAGACCACCTCTAATAGGCCATGGGCTAGTGACAAGCACCGAGTAGGTATATCACACACATGTGAGACATTATCCTAAAGTACCTATATGCCCACACATAGCCATCTCCATACAAAAATACATAGAATAAAAATAAATTTGAATATCAAGGGTGTAAAACATGAATGCATAACATCTTGGAATAACATTAGAGTACAACAATGGGGTATTTAAGAAAAGGAAAAAATATAAGGCCAACTACAAATGTGGTCCCAACCAGTCAATAACTGAAAGAAGGGAAATACTGAGGAGTGCCTGGATTCGATCTATAAGGCCTACCACCATACACGATCAACACCAAGAACCATTATGCATCCCTAAAACTAGGTCTACCAATATCACTAAAGATCTACCTATCATCTTCATAAGACACAACACAAGTGGTCAAATCCCATGCATGGGTGAGTATATGTCACACCCTGACCTATGAGTATAGATTATTTAATTATTTTCGGACTTAAATAAATTTTTCTGTGGTTCGAGTGTGTCCCGGATGAATTTTTTCTTTGAGTTATGTTAAAACGTGCACTCTTTGGCGTCGATGTCGTCAGGCGCATGGGCGGAGTGTGAAGTTGGAGCCGCACGACCTCACCGTAACAACTGCACATCCCATTGTCTTCAGAAATTTGAAATAAAAAGTGTTTATATTTAAAACGCGCATTAGTTGTTGTGTCGTTTAAAATTTTATTGTGTTGAGAATTTTATTTTTATTGAAATAATATGACTACTTTTATTATTTTTAACTTTATCTTCATGTTATCATTGTTATTATTACGATTGTCATTCTAAATATTACAATTAAATTGATGTTAATTAAAGAAATTGCTAGAAACTATTTTATTTTTGAATTATAATTATTATTATTTGATTCATTAATATTTAGTTAGTAGGAGTTTAAAAGTATATAAATACACTTATATATAGATATATATAATATTTTAGATGTTTTTATTTATTTATTTTATTATTATTATTATTGATATTATTATTTTTATTTTTTATTATTTTTTTAGGGTTTTCGGAAACCCTTCTCTCTCCCCCTCCTTTTTTTTCTTCTCCTCTGCGCGCAAACCTTCTCTACGCACCGTCACCCCCTTGCCTTTGGCCTCCCTTGCAGTGCACCCTGCTCCCTCCACTCCCTTGAGAAGAAACCCACCAGTTCCCAACCTCCTCTTCCCCTACTCCCTCTCCTACTCCCTCGCACGACAGCCCCAACCGGACCTGCACACCCCGACCAGCCCGCGTACCCCCTTATGCTCCTTGCAGTGTTGAACCAATCCTCCTTCTAACACAACAGCCGCAACGAACCAGCCCGGGCCTCCCTCCTCTGTCCGCCGCCGCACAACAGCCCAGCCTGCGCACACCCTCCTCTCATTGCGCAGCAAACCACCAGCGCTGCTCCCCCCTCCTGCACGCCGCAACAACCTGACCTCCTGCTCTGCTTCAGCTTCACCCAGAAACCCATCCACAACCCTCGGACCTCCCTTCCTCGGCCTCCCAGAAGCCCCGACGTTTTCCCTTTGCTGCGCATGAGCTGGCCAACACCCTCCGGTGACCGAACCCCCTTCCGATCTCTCCTGCTAGGTGCACAACGACCCCAACCAGCACACCCACCTCCCTGTTACGACGACCCCACTTCTAGTCATGGTCGACACCTTTCGTTGTCGGCTGACCGCCCGGCCAACGATCCACCACGACCTACCCTCCTCTGGTGAGGCTTCCCACCGGTGTCGGACCTCCCTCCTCCAGTGGTCGTAGCCTTTCTGGCTGACCCGCAGCCTTTCCGGCTGACCCGTAGCCTTTTCGGCCGACCCGCAGCCCTTCCGATTGACCCTCAACCCCCCTCGACACCCTCTGCTCAGCCTCTTGGCCAACCTCCCGCGTAACCCTTCTCTTTGACGGCATCGCCCTGCCGGCGCATTCCCTGCCGGCGTTGCCCCGACCAACCTGCCTCTTTTGGCGCATTTTCTTCCCTTTGGTATGCCTATTTGTTTCTATTTCATATATATACACCTCAGTTTGATTAGGGGTCCTTTTAATTAAATGTTTTTTTGGTCGGTTTGACTTTTTAGGACCCGCACGGGGCGTTTTCAAGTGAGCGCCATCGTCGCGCTTTGTTTCCGAGCTTGCACCGTCGTCGCGCCTTGGTCTTGAGGTAGGTTCCCATTGCACTGCTTTTAAAAATTTAAGTTACATTATTTCATGTTGTTTGCGCCCTATATATATATGTTCTAAATATTATTGTGCAATTTAAGATTAATTCATTTATTATACAAATTTATAATTCAATTGTTGTGGTGTAAAAATGGTGTCGTTTTGTTGTGTTTGCGCATGCCAATTGTTCAATTAAATATTTTATTCATTTTAATAAATATTTAATAGTATTATATAATTAATTTTTAAATAATTACTTGATTTAAAAAGTGATGTTTATTTTATACACGACACTTGAAATATTTTCTTGATGAGCGGACTCACAATAGTGAAAGAATGCCCATTTGTATTTTAAACACAATTCACGAAATTTCAAGTAGAGTTATGGTTTTAATGATAAATGATTTCTTCGGAAGTGTGGAAAAGCTTTTTAGTTCTTTTTAAAGTGGTGATTGTGAAATTTGTTCAATGCCCGTTTGGCACTTTATGGAAAACAATGAAAATGTTTTGATGAAAACCCTCCTAGGATAACTCTCCTTCCTTGGTTTCAACTGGTTGATGGGAGGCCGTGCTTAGAGGCTTCTGGGTGCTCAAGTAGTTTAAAGGCAAAAGGTTGTCCCATGGAGTAGCCCGGGGTGATGCATGTTGTGATTTATATATATGTATGTGTGTGTGTGTGTGTTTGGATGCTCGGTTGGCATCAGTTGGATCACCCCATTTTTAAATACTCGAGACATGGGAATCTTGAATATTGAGAGAATATTCTAAGAATGATTTCTGCACTGGTAGGTTATGGTACTGACCAGTGAACTATAGTAGGTGGATATATTGGGTTTATTACTATGGGATTTTCCCTCATCCTGCCTGAGAAAGGATGGTCGAGCATATTAGGCGTCTTGATTTCATCGTGTGTGACATGTCAATGAGAATGATATCTCATGTATTGATGTCTTCTGGATTATTCTTGATCTTCTAGGTTCACCCATGTCTGTTGACTTTTCAGTTACTTGTAGTGATGATTTGGTACTTGTATGTATTTCTACATTGCCCTTGTTTTGTACTTACTATTGTGCATTTGCGTATATTATTTTCCTTGGAAAGTGACAAATTGGTTTTGACTTGGTTTCTAGAAATGGTTTCCAAATGAAAGTGTTTAATCCTCTTTGTACAAATTTGAAAATATAAACATCGCTTTTCCTTTCTAAAAAACCATTGACACTAATGAAATGAACCCAAATTTGGAAATGGTTAAGGGCAATGGTTCATACTTTGTTTTTAAGTAAAATATTTAGAAAAACATACTTTTATAAATTTTAGTTCAAACATGAAATGATGATTCTTTTATTTGAAAGGTATTGCATTGGGAATAGATATCGGGATAGCCTACTGAGTTTTAGTACTCATGCCTATAGTTCTTCTCTGTTTTTAGTGTTTGTGCAGGCTACAGCTTGAGTGTTCTTGCCTTGGGCGATGCTTGATCGTTGAGTCGGAGAGTGACTCGCGGGGTCACACAGAGTTAGTTCAGATGTCGAGTTTGGTTAGCATCTTTTTTTTCTTTTGTTCCTATTTATTCATTTTATTTGGTTTATTTATTCTGCATTGCTCTATATTATTTTTTCTGATTTATTTATTTATATTAGGTGAAATCATTCCCACAACCTCTGTTGATGCCCTGGCGCTTGTCGCCAACCCGGGAGGATCGGGAACGCCTCTCAGGCCATGTCGCGGACCGACTCGGGTGACCGGTTCAGGGTCGACCCGGGTTAGTTCGTGAAAAAATGGTATCAGAGGAGGTCAACTTTTAGCGGACCTCACTTTTCAGAGCACCCTTTGTTATTTGGGATGTCAAGGTAGATAGAGTAAGATTGTCAAGACTTGAGGGGTAGGAGCGGGAAGAGCGTCTTGAACTCTTGCTCGTTCTGATCCTCAGGTTCCCATGGGAAGTCTGGTTTAATTTTTTTATTTGGGTTTTTATGGAAATGTTTTTCAATTGGGATATGACAAGGGGAGTTGGGCTAATAGTCCTCCTAAGCTGCACGGTCTGGAAAGCCATGTGGAGATAGGGGCATGGTCCAAAAAGACTCTTCGTGTCGGTGATGTGATTGACATCTGGCCGCCAACCATATGGTCAAGTTTCCCACCAACACTAGTTCCTTGTTTGAGATGTTTTGGGTCTCCTGTAACTTCTAAGAGTGGTTTGAATTTTAAAAAAAGTGGGGTTTTGAAAAAAAAAAGGTTTTTTGAAATGACATGTTTAATTTGTGGACTGTTTTAAAATAAGTGGTATGAATTATTTGTTTTTGGAAAATGATGTTGCTTTGTTTTGGCCTTGGTGTTCCTTGGGGTGCTCACATGCATAGTATTATGTTGGATTATGAGCGAATGTCTAGTATGATGGATGGATTCCCGGGGTGGCACAGATACATGCATGTGAGTGAGACTCTAAGGGAAACCAATGGCAATGGTTTAACTCACCAAGCTTGTTTTAAATTAAAGATGTTTTCAAAGAGAAAAGTTTTGATGTTATGATGACTTGTTTTCTTGTGTTTCGAGCTTATCACCTATACAGTGTTTGATTTTGAGGTTTTTATTCACTCATTGAGTTGGTCTTGATTGGGTTCTTAACTTTTCTTGTCCAGCGGTTATCCCCTTGAAGCTTTGATGGGTGATCGTAGTACAATTGATCAACCTAAGGATTTTATGCTTGAGTTTCAGAAGCTGGATCCACCTCTATTTTAGGGTCAAGCAGAAACATCCATAGTAGAGGAGTGGATGAGGAAGATTTAAAGAGACTTTAACCACGTTGATTTGCCCGAGTCGTTGAAGGTCAAGTTTGCGACCTTCATGCTTGAAGGTTCACCATGGATGTGGTGGAAGTCAGTGTCTCGGAAAAAGCCCCGTCAAGATCTTACCTGGGATTTTTTCAAGGCCTTGTTCATTCGTCAGTATTTCTCTGAGGAAGAAAGGGTGAGAAAGGGGATGGAGATGTGCTGTCTATAGTAGGGCGACAAATCCGTGTTGGAATATTTCCAACGCTTTGTGGAGCTAGTCCCTTATGATTCAGGGTATGCCATGAATGACCCCATGAAGGCTCAATTCTTCGAGGCGGGTCTCCACCCTAATCTACAGTCGAAGGTGTGAGAGTCCAACCTAACTTCTTTTGTCAGAGTGGAGAGACAAGATTTTCATGTCGAAGCCACGATGGCAGGAGTGCTTGAAGTAGTTCTCCCTCCTTCGATCCCTATGAGCAGTGGTGAAGATTTTCTAAAGGAGATGAGTAAGAAAATGAAAGTGGATGGAGAAGGTCGGGGAATCAAAAGGCCTTGGGATCTTTCCTCAACATCTTTAGAGCGAGTGATCCTCATCTGTTATCAATGTGGCAAGCTGGGTCACAAAAAGCCGTCATGTACAAGTGCTCTGAAGCCCTTCCATACATGTGGATTCCTGGGTCACTTGCGAACATTCTATCAGGGCATTACTAGAAATCATCACGGAGCAAGTTCTCAGAAGTGATGTGTTGTTGGTTTTTTGTTCAAAGTTTCTGGTGTAAGTTTCCTTTCAGCGTAAGGGATATTTTATCGTTGCAGTTGTACTGATGGTGTTTTGGGTTTTGACATTTATGGGATGTCGTGGTTCTTTTGATGAAATCCAGTTTTCAATGCTAGCATGATTTTTATCTTAAAATCTTTTCCTTTCTTTTGTCAAATCAAAAGATGTATGCTTCTTATTGGGATTATCAGAACCTGACTGCGAGGCAGGAGATGCTTCATCTATCATAGCTCCATCCAAAAGGCCTCGGAGTAAATCCAACACATAGTCAAGAACCCCTGGGGAATTTTAAGGAGTCTAGTTAAGGTTGTGCCTCTACTATGTGGTGAGACAGTTTTGGTGTTGCTACCCTGGTTTCTCCGTCATTGCAATTTTTGTCTTGTCGCAAAGTGCGCGATGGAATTATCCCTCACACAATGTCGGTAATTGTGCCTTTTTAGATGCAAGTTGCTGATCGGTGACCTTGCGTGGGCCACCCATGTGAATCAGTTGCGACTTGGGTTTGTGTCCATCCTGAAGTGGTGGGTCATGAGTAGTTGTACGTCGTAGTTTCATTGATCCAGTCTCCGGGCTCTCCCTCCCCGCCCATGGGGTTAGGTTTTTTAGTTCGCGCAAAGTTTCCATTTAAGTTCCTATCCCTTTCAGACGAGAGTGAGTGGTTTAAATGTTATTGCGGTGCTTATTTTTGCTTGAGTAAGGCCTGGTTCATGCTTAAGTCATTTTTCTGCTTGGCCATGTAAAGGTTGGTCCTTTATGGTGGGGAGACCCACCCTCTCTTTGGATTTTCTCTCAAATCGTTATCGGATGCTGGTTGAGTTCTTATGGTGGGGATTCCAATCATACCTCACCTCCACTGGTGATCTGTTTCAAGTGATGAGGTTGAGTTCCGCTGGTATTCAGTGTGATGTCCTTGTGTTGAGAGGTTGGATCGGGTTATGTGAAATCCTTAAGTGTTGATCAACCGACTGAATGGTATTGTGGATTTCCGGGGGCGGAAAGCGTTATGGTGGGGAGAATTGTCACACCCCGACCCATGAGTATAGATTATTTAATTATTTTCAGCCTTAAATAAATAAATCTGTGGTTCGGGTGTGTCCTGAATGAATTGTTTCTTTAAGTTATGTTAAAATGTGCACTCTTCGGTGTCGACGTCATCGGGCGCACGGGCAGAGCGTGGAGTTGGAGCCGCACGACCTCGCCGTAACAACTGTGCATCCCGTTGTCTTCGGAAATTTGAAATAAAAAGTGTTTATATTTAAAACGCGCATTAATTGTTGTATCATTTAAAATTTTATTGTGTTGAGAATTTTATTTTTATTGAAATAATATGACTACTTTTATTATTCTTAACTTTATCTTCGTGTTATCATTGTTATTATTACGATTGTCATTCTAAATATTACAATTAAATTGATGTTAATTAAAGCAATTTCTAGAAACTATTTTATTTTTGAATTATAATTATTATTATTTGATTCATTACTATTTAGTTAGTAGGAGTTTAAAAGTATATAAATACACTTATATATATATATATATATATATAATATTTTAGTTGTTTTTATTTATTTATTTTTTTATTATTATTATTATTATTATTATTATTTTTTAGGGTTTTCGGAAACCCTTCTCTCTCCCCCCCATTTTTTTCTTCTCCTCTGCGCGCAACCCTTCTCCACGTGCCGCCACCCCATTGCCTTCGGCCTCCCTTGCAGCTCACCATGCTCCCTCCTCTCCCTTGCGTATCAACCCACCATTGCCCGACCTCCTCTTCCCCTACGCCCTCTCCTGCTCCCTCGCACGATAGCCCCAGCCAGACCTGCGCACCCCGGCTAGCCTGCGTACCCCCTCCTTCTCCTTGCAGTGTCGGCCCGACCCTCCTTCTCACACAGCAGCCACAATGAACCAGCCCGGGCCTCCCTCCTCTGTCTGCCGCCGCAAAACAACCCAACCCGCACACACCCTCCTCTCCTTGCGCAGCAAACCACCAGCGCTGCTCCCCCCCTCTTGCACACTACAGCAACCCAGCCTCCTGCTCTTATTCGACCTCACCCAGCTACCCCTCTGTAGCCCTTGGACCTCCCTGCCACGACCTCCCAGCAGCCCCGACGTTTTCCCTTTGCTGCGCGTGAGCCGGCCAGCACTCTCCAGTGACCGGATCCCCTTCCGGCCTCTCCTTCTAGGTGCGCAGCAGCCCCAACCAGTGCACCCAACTTCCAGTCATGGCCGCTGCCTTTCATTGCCGACTGCCCATCCGGCCAACGGTCCACCACGACCTGCCCTCCTCCAGTGAGGCCTCCCACCGGCACCAGACCTCCCTCCTCCAGTGGTCGTAGCCTTTCTGGCCAACCCGTAGCCTTTCTGGCTAACCCGCATCCTTTCTAACTGACCCATAGCCTTTCCGTCCGACCTGCATCCCTTCCAGTTAACCCGCAACCCCCATCAACACCCTCTGCTCATCCTCCCGGCTGACCTCCTGCGTAACCCTTCTCTTTGACAGTGCCGCCCCGCCGGCGTTGCCCCGACCAACCCGCCTCTGCTGACACATTTTCTTTCCTTTGGTATGCCTATTTGTTTCAATTTGATATATATATATACCTCGGTTTGATTAGGGGTCCTTTTAATTAAATGTTTTTTGGTCGTTTTGACTTTTTAGGACCCGCGTGGGGCGTTTCTGAGTGAGCGCCCTCATCATGCTTTGTTTCCGAGCTTGCGCCATCGTTGCGCCTTGGTCTTGAGGTAGGTTCCCATTGCACTGCTTTTAAAAATTTAAGATACATTATTTCATGCTCTTTACACCCTATATATATATATATGTGCTAAATATTATTGTGCAACTTAATATTAATTCATTTATTATGAAAATTTATAATTCAATTGTTGTGGTGTAAAAATGGTGTCATTTTGTTGTGTTTGCGCATGCCAATTGTTTAATTAAATATTTTATTGATTTTAATAAATATTTAATAGTATTAGATAATCAATTTTTAAATAATTACTTGATGTAAAAATAACTGTTTGTTTTATACACGACACTTGAAATATTTTCTTGATGAGCGGACGCACAATAGTGAAAGAATGCTCGTTTGGCTTTTAAACATAATTCACAAAATTTCAAGTAGAGTTCTGGTTTTAATGATAAATGATTTCTTCGGAAGCGTGGAAAAGATTTTTAGTTCTTTTTAAAGTGGTGATTGTGAAATGTGTTCAATGACCATTTGGCACTTTATGGAAAATGATGAAAATGTTTTGATGAAAACCCTCCTAGGATAACTCTCCTTTCTTGGTTGCAACTGGTTGATGGGAGGCCATGCTTAGAGGCTTCCGGGTTCTCGAGTAGTTTAAAGGCAAGAGGTTGTCCCATGGAGTGGCTCAGGGTGATGCCTGTTGTGATTTATATATATATATATGTATGTGTGTGTGTGTGTTTGGATGCTCGGTTGGCATCAGTTGGCTCAAACCATTTTTAAATACTTGAGACATGGGAATATGGCATATTGATAGAATATTATAAGAATGATTTCTACACTGTTAGGTTATGGTACTGACCAATGGCCCATAATAGGTGGATATATTGGGTTTATTACTATGAGATTTTCCCTCGGCCTCCCTAAGAAAGGATGATCGAGCATATTGGGTGTTTTGATTTCATCGTACGTGACATGTCAACGAGAATGATATCTCGTGTATTGGTGTCTTCTGGATTATTCTTTACCTCCCAGGTTCACCCATGTCTGTTGACTTTTCAGTTACTTGTAGTGATGATTTGGTACTTGTATGTATTTCCACATTTCCCTTGTTTTGTACTTACTGTTGTGAATTTTTGTATATTTTTTTCCTTGGAAATTGATAAATTGGTTTTGACTTGGTTTCTAGAAATGGTTTCCAAATGAAAGTGTTTAATCCTCTTTGTACAAATTTGAAAATATAAACATCACTTTCCCTTTATAAAAATCCATTGACACTAATGAAATGAACCCAAATTTGAAAATGGTTAAGGGCAATGGTTCGTACTTTTTTTTAAGTAAAATATTTAGAAAAACATAATTTTATAAATTGTAGTTCAAACATGAAATGATGTTTCTTTTATTTTAAAGGTAGTGCATTGGGAATAGATATCGGGATAGCCTACTGAGTTTTAGTACTCACGCCTATAGTTCTTATCTATTTTTAGTGTTTGTGCAGGCTACAGCTTGAGTGCGATTGCCTTGGGTGACACTTGATCGTTGAGTCAGAGAGTGACCCGCGGGGTCACAGAGAGTTAGTTCAGACGTTGAGTTTAGTTAGAATATTTTTTTCTTTTGTTCATGTTTACTCATTTTATTTGGTTTATTTATTATGTGTTGCTCAATATTATTTCTGCTGATTTATTTATTTATATTGGGTGAAATCGTTCCCACAACCTCTGTTGATGCCCTGTCGCTTGTCGCCAGCCTGGGAGGATCGGGAACACCTCTCGGGCCATGTCATGGACCGACTCGGGTGACCGGTTCAGGGTCTACCCAGGTTGGTTCGTGACAATATATACATACCTATTAGGTGCCCTAAAATCACCAAACTCAAAGCATCAAGAGAGAGGGGTCAACTCAACACCATGAAGGTCTCTCAATAATATTATGAGATAAGACCATAATAATATATAACCCAAATATGCTTGATAAAAAAACCCAAGTGAGAGAGAAAGGAGATATCTATCTCTGAAACCCAACTAAGAATAATGAACCTACCTACAGATCCAAAGATCTTATCTATGATTCCCAATATCACGCACAACCACACAGGATTATATTAGGTGAGGCCTGCACCTTTTCACTACACTCAATAGATGAGGGATCTCCAACTCCATCCAAGCAACAATCATTTGAGAGAACTCACTCTATGAGCCTGCTAACATTGATAGTGCTCATTCGATAGGTCGTGCTCATCAAACCTCACTAGGAAGAAGATCTCTCTACACTCATCATATCATAATGCTCAAATAGGGGTTCTCACTCAGGGACTCTGGGGGATACTATAAACCCAATATGGAACTCTAAAGATCTCGATACATAGATAAGGGATGTCATCGAGGGCCTCTAGGGGATACCTAAAACTCTAACTGAAATAACTCGCTAGATAGGAGATCAATGCTCATGTATATTAGTCATTCTGATACCTCAAACCCCACCTAGAGAAGTAGAAGAAATGATATCGGATTACACCCCAGGTCCCATGGAGGGATACATGAACTCTATTTGAACCAAACCTATTAAGGGGATCACACTCGATGCTCATGAAGTGATGCCTCACTAAATACTCAAGGTTATGGAACAAGGGAATGCACCCAAATGAAACTATTCTATGCATCTCTAAAGGAATCATCCCACTAAAATTATCTCACTTAATATATCATATTCCAAAAAGCCACTATCATGTTCTATATGGAAAACCACTCAGGATAGACTACTCATATGACCATATACGAGCCTAAAAAAAGGAGACATGTGAGGAAGAATTCTCAAAAGGGAGTACATGAAGTGTTATCATAGGGTACATAACATATCTCACAAGGCCAAACCTTGTCTGTGCCCCTCATGGCACTCAATGTGTACAAAAAAGTACACGACATGTACTAAGGTCCAAACAATGTGTGACCACACCTAGCTACCTGGGAATGTCCTCATCCGCACATGACTTGTCTGGTCATGTCTTCCTACACAGTGTGTACATGCAGTACATGGTGTGTTATTCTTGGACCAAACCAAGCCCATGTCCATTGGCCTATGCCCATGTACAGTGGCCCATTCTTGTGTACCTAGCCATGTGCCCGTGTACCTGGCTGTGTCTTTTGGCCCGTGTATAATGAGGGTTCTGACCATGTGCTTCTACATGAGCATGTCTATTTTCAACATGGCGTCTTCCCACGCCCTCAACCACATGGACTAGTCCTACTACATGGCATGTAACCAAAATACACAATGTATAGTCATTAAAAGTAAATCTTCCTCCATTTAAAATAACACATGACATGTGCTCCTACACTACATGTCATGTGACTAGGATTTTTGAATGGGAAATCCCTACGAACCACCCAAAACCCTATTTTCCCCAATTGCGCACAGGTTGACCCCCAGGGGGTCCTTAGAAATCTTAAAAGGGATTTAAAACCTATAAACAATGCATATATGGGTTTGATACATAAATCTCATAAAATTGACTATCATATAGAAAAATGTCGAAGCTTCATGTCCAGATCTGTGCGATGAAGTTGTTGTACCATGATCTGGGAGTGATATCCATCAAGAATAGAGTTCAACAACACCTCCTATTTTCTTTCCTCAGTTCATCTGTCACACATGGGGATCTATCTCCCTCTCTAATGTCTGGGAACTAAAGGGGAAGGGGTATACTACCCCTTTAATTAATTAAATAAATTATTTTACTTAACTCATTATCATGTCCATCAATGGTTTCCCTCCACCGAAAGTCGGACGCTGGCCAACTTTATGTCGCGCCTAGGGTAAAACCCATATTATATATTTAATTATATTTCCATGCCAAACTATGGAAATATTTCTAGAAATATTTGAGTCTTAAATAGAAAAAACAGGTTCATTACACTCTCCCCACCTCAGGTATTTCATCCCGAAAATAAAAAAACCGACTCATAAGAGGGGATACTAAGTTCTCAACTAGATTTCCCACTCTCAGGAGCTCTCCTGGAGGTTCCTGTGCTGTCAAAAACCATGAATTCAAGGGAAACACTTTCCTATAAAGGGTATTCTCTTTCTAGGCCTCAAACGTCACTAGGAACCTTGAAAAGGCAACTCCACTCTCAACATCCAGCTCATCCTAGTTGACATCATGTAACAATTCATGCACATAGGTACCCAACCACAAAACATAAAATACATTGATAACCTAGTCTCACTATGACCATGGGGACAAGTGGCATGCCACCATGCTAAACCAACCCAGTAACTGAACAAAGGGCCTACGAACCCCAAAGATAGCCTCCTATCCCAACCAAATCCATATAAACCTCAACGAGACAAGATCTCTCAAAACATATGATCACATTGTCAAACTCCAAAGTCCATTATTATCAATCCACAAAGGACTCCTGAAATTTCTCAATAGTCCTCATCCACCATAGGATAAACTACATGTTGGATTGTAAGCGCTGAAAATTAAGATTAAAGGGGAGGGGGGAATAATCATTTAAAAATTTAAAGACGCGACAATCAAAGTTTTATTAATTAATGATTTTTTAGTGAGATCTATGTTCAAGATATGAAATACAATGGAAATGAAAAGAAGGGACACAAATATTTATAGTGTTTTGGATCACCAATATCCTATTCTACTCCTAAACCTTATATACTCCATGTGAAGATTGGTACCTACTAATAACTCACTGTTAGAGGTGTGATAACCTATTATAGACCCTACCTTTTAGAATACCAGGAGGCACAACCAAGTCTTTTTATATGATACTAAACCTAGTATGTAACCTGTATTTTGATCGGGAGCCACAACACAAACTTCCTTTTAGGTGGTGGAATAACCAAAACAAACAAGACCTACTTTTGATAGGAAAATCAGAAACCAGACATGAACATATTACAAATAAATAAAGAAAATAATAATACAAAGAAGATAAAAATACAAATAAAACCTAGAAAAAATATATAATGACGAGGATGATGAGTTTCAATGATCTTTGATGAAATCAATGGAATAAAGTCAAATATGAAAGTTATTCTGTGATCATAATAAAGGAATAGAAGTTGTAGAAGTTTCTTGATCATATGAGAGCACTAAGAATTGTGTAACACCATTATGTTTGAAGTAATTTTAAATTTATCTGTATGTAGCTATTTTTATCCCTTGATGACATCCCTAATGGATTAATCTAGCTTCATTAAATTCAAATATATTCTTGGAGCCTCAAGTGATCCAATCACTACATGCCACTTATTAGTGAATAAGAAAAATAAAATATTATTGTTACCTATAATTTGAAAATGTGGATCTCATTGATAAAGAGTTCAAACATTATTTTTTTCCTACAATAACTTGTTAAAAACATTTCTAATATATTTGTTAAAGTAAATGAGAGTATTTCATATATTTAAAAAAAATAAAATTTCTCTCATAAACTTGTAGTAAATGAATAATTAAAATATTATAGAAAAGAGAGAGTAAAATGAATAATATGACAATTATTATTTCCATAAAAATTTACACCATATTTTATATTCAATAATTTATAAAAAATGTCATTTTGATATATAATTATTTTATAAATCAACAAAATAGTAAAAATAGTATAATTTTTTAGTAAAACATTTTATAAAAAATGACACTAAAATAGAGTGTTGTAAAAATATATTTTTTTCTAGAAAATAAACAAAGTGTTGAACTAACCATGCGAGGAACAAGCCTCATGGTCAGTATGCTTACCATGCACCTCATGGTCGATATACTGATCATGCACCTCATGGACAGTATACTGACCATGAAAGCATGACCCCTTAGAAAAACATATGATCAGTAGAAAATACTCATGGTAAGTTCTATTTCACAACAGGATATACATGACATATGGTAAGGTAGAAGCTCAAGTTCACCTTCATGACAGGTAATATGCTCACATGGTAACTTTCCACAATAGGCTCACTCTGATTATCATGGAAAGTTGGATGCTTCCTTCACAACAGGTACTCCAAGAAAATTCATGGTAAGGAGACTTACCACCTTATGATAAGTATACGTACTACACCATGGTAAGTTGGATCAAATGGTAGGTTTTGGATCCTCTTTCTTTGAAGAGAAATGTGGGATTCATCATTTTTGGAAGCTTCAAACTCATCCACACATTTTGGATACTCAAACATCTGACTGTAAAATTCATTTTCATTTGACAACAGAAAGGTCTTCATTTATTTCATTCAAACGAAGTTGCATGAACCTTTGATCCTGTTTGAATTTCCAAGATGATCAAATTAACATGATCATAATAGATCTTTCTAATCACAGTGACTTTCCAACAAAGAATTTGATGAACTATAGCCTTGGATGTTCACTGGATAATTTTTTTAACTAATCCATGAATAATAATAAAAAAACTTAGTAAAATAAAATAAATAAATTATGAATGTATATTTAATAATCTAAAGAAATGATTAATAAATAATAATTAAATATTAAATAAATTAATACATATAAATAATAAATCATTATTATGTTTTAAACGATATAAATTTAATTAAATGTGATGAAATAACAATTTATCAAAACAATTATAAAATAAAGACCGTTGAAGTAATAAAACCCAATTTCAAATACTAAAAATCTTCCCTTTTTTGTAAATTACAAAATAGAAAATTTATTAAATTTTCAAAAACATTCTCCCCCATTTTAAAATTTATCAAAAAGTAAATTTAAAAATTAAATCTTTAAAACATTCTACCTTTTAAACAATTTGAACTACTTAGTATTAATCATAGTTGAATCCTTTAAAAAATTAACATTCAGTTAGTTATAATACTCATGTAAACATAATATAAAACAGAGTGTAGTTTTACCAATAAAATAGCTGAACTAAATAGAAAATTTAAGCTTCAAGCATACCCAATTCAAACATCATTTTATCAAAATTGAAAGACTCTAAAGGTTTAGTCAAAATTTCGCCTAATTGTTTTTCAGTAGGAACAAATTCTAAACACATATCACCTTTATTTACATGATACCTTAAAAAATTAAATGTAACATCTATGTATTTTTTTCTAGAGTGTTGTATAGGGGTTTTAGAAATTTAAATAAGACTAAAATTATCACATAAGATTTCAACTTTATCAAAACTAATATTAAAATTTCATAAGATTTTTTAATCTATATAATTTGTGAACATCAATAAGCAGTGACAAAATATTCATCCTTAGATATAGACAGTTCCATTGATAGTTGTTTCTTTTAATTCCTTGAAATTAAACTTTTACCTAGAAAATGACACATACCTATTGTGATTTTATGGTGAAGCCTACAACCTCTAAATTCAGAATCAAAATAAGATATTAAATCAAAAAAATTCTAATTATAACAAAATAAACTGGTTCTTAAAGTACCCTTAATATATCTAATTACTCTTTTAACATCTTTAAGACGACTTTAATTAGATTTGGATTTAAATCTAGCACATAAACATATTAAAAACATTATGTCTAGTCAAGATGTAGTGAGATACAATAAACTGCTTATCACGCCTCTATGTAGTTTAATATCAACCATATTTCCAGATTTATCCAAGTCCAATTTGGAATTGGTACTCATTGGAGTTTTCATAGTCTTATTATAATCAAGCCTAAACCATTTTACAAGTTCTTTATCATACTTATCTTAATTTAATAAAATACCATATTTTCTTTGATTAATTTTTAAACAAAAGAATTTTTTTTAGTTCTCCCATTAAACTCATGTCAAATTCACTTATCATTAGTTCGGAAAATTCATTACACAATAAATCATTTGTTTATCCAAATATCATATCATCAACATAAATCTTTATAATCAATATATCATTTAAAACTCTCATTATAAACAATGTTGGATCAACCTTTCCTTTAAGAGAATCATTTTTATTAAAAATTGAGCTGGTATTTCCTACCAAGCTTGATGAGCTTGTTTAAGACCATATAAATATTTATTAAGTTTAAAAACATACTTTGTAAATTTATCATTTTTAAATCCAAGGGGTTTTTTAACATAAAATTCCTTAGAAATTATTCCATTTAAAAATGCACTTTTTACATCCATTTGAAATAATTTTATATTTTGAAAACAATCAAAGGCTAATAGAATTATAATTAATTCCATCCTAGAAACATTAGAAAAAGAATATTTAAAGTCAATTTTCTCTTCTTGATAATACCCTTGAGTGATTAATCTTTATTTTTAACTTTTTTTCTAGCTTCATCAAGCTTATTACGAAAAGTCCATTTAGTTTCTACTATAGGTTTATCTTTTGTAAAATCAACCAAATCACACACTTTATTACTTTAAAATCAATTTAATTCATAATTCATCACATTAATATAATTTTAATCAATTAAAGCATTATCAATGCTAACAAGAACAAAATCAGTAACAAAAGCAGAGTTTTCACAATAAAGTGAAATTGATTTTATGGTTTGTATACCAGATTCTATATTACCAGCTACTTTTTCAATTGGATGATATTTAAGTGTTTTTAATCCTTTGGTATTTGTTTTAGAAGAGATATTCTACCACTCAATTGATTAATTCTCATTATCTTGGTCATTATATTCACCAAAATTGAATTCACTAAATTCATCATCAACTTTTTTTAAATTAGAATCTTTCTTATTATAGTTATTTTCAATAAACTTAACCTTTAAAGACTCTTAAACAACTAAATTTCTCTTATTGAAATCTCTATATGATTTTCTAGTATTGGAATATCCTAAAAATACTCCTTCATCACTTTTATAATCATATTTTTCTAAACTATATTTTGTATTTAAGATGAAAAATTTGCAAATAAATACCCTAAAATATCCAACTTTAGGTTTAAACCCTTTAAATAGTCCATAACGAGTTTTATTTAAAAAGGTATAATAGACACTCTATTTAAAACATGAAAATATATATATTTATATCTTATACCCAAAAATATATAAGAACATTAAATTCCATAAACATTGATCTATCCATTTATTGTATAAATGTATTATTTCTTTCAACCACACCATTTTGTTGTGGTGTCCTAGGGGCTGAAAAATAATATTTATATCCATTTTATTCACAAAATTTATCAAATTATAAATTAAAAAATTCACCACCACTATCAATTCTGATAGAGATGATTGGAATATTCTTTAAGTTTTGAATAAGTTCACAGAAAGTATGGAACTTATTTAAAGTTTCATGTTTATTTGATATGAAATAAATCCAGATAATCTACTCTAATCATCTAAAATTAAAAATAAATACTTCTTACCACCAAAACTAACAGGTTGTATAGGTCTAAACAAGTCAAGATGTAACCGTTCTAAGCATATAGCATTACTAACATCATTTACATATTTTAATCTTTCTTTGTGTTGCTTACCCTTTAAAAAGGAATCACACATAAAGTACTTACTTGTATGTAAATTTAGAAATTATAGAACTTGTTCATGATTTGATAGTTTTTGAAGCAATTTAAAATTTTCATGCCCAAGCCTCCTATTCCACAAAATTTCATCTACTTCTATTACATTCAAACACTTAACCTTTTGTTTGGTTAGATTAGAGAAATCAATAGTGTAAACATTCTCTTTTCTATTTGAAAAAAAATATATTTTTTAAAATAGTACACTTATCATTTTCAAAAATAACATTTAATCAATCATCACACAACTGTGATATAGTTATTATATTATCTTTTAAACCATTTACATGTAATACTTTTGAAATAATAATAGTCATAGAAAACTGAACTTCATAAATACCTTTAATATGACCTTTAGAGTTGTCTCCAAATGTGACAAGACCACCCTCACATGAATTAAAGGATATAAATTTAGAAATATAGCCTATTATGTTCCTAGAGAATCCACTGTATAAATATGACGAGTCTTTGAGACTTATAAGGCTAATTTAATCAAATTAAACAATCAAACAGATTGTTTTGATACCCATGATAACTTGGGTCTAACTGGATTAATAACAAAAAAATTGGAACACAAATAGATTTAAAGCATTTATTAGTGGGATTTTTAGAAAATAAATATCTACAAATTAAATTTATAGTATCCCCAAATGATTTTATAAATATCAATGAAAACTCATTGGAATAATGCCCTTTTCATTCTACATTTAAAATAGGTTACCCTGGAAATACTTCCTTTTGAGCTTTAACAAAGTTAGTCTTATTTAACCCTGGAGATAAAATATTATAACCAAAACCTTTCTTATTGGTGTTTAGTTTCATCAACAACATCAATTTATCATATTTTTCTTTACCTTTAACAAATGTTGATAAATTCTCTTTAAGACTGACAACTTCATTTTTTCAAATTCATATTCACTTTTTGAATAGTATCTAAATATGTATAAACTTTCTTATTAGATCCAAAATATATGTTTATTAATTTCTTATTCTCTTGCTTAAGTTTCTTACAGTAATTTTCATATTTAGTTAAATTATATATAACTAAATTAAATCTTCTTTATTATATTTATCATTCACTGCTAAAAAGTTTTTAATTCTTTAATTTTCCTATTTTAGTTTTAACAACTCAAAATCATAATTCTCTTTAGATTTATCATTCTGGGAAACATATATTTTCAGATTATCACATTTGATTTTTTATTTTCTAATTTTCTATAATCAACTTCTTATTTTTAATTTTTATGTCAGTATACTTTTCAATTATCCTGACTCCATTTCTTAATTCTTCATTTTCTTTAATTAGTTGTTTGAATTTGGAATTCATAGAATCAAAATTATAACATGAATCAAAATCAATTTCAATTTCATTTTTTAGATAAATAATTATGATATACATTAGTAGGGGTAATTAATTTATTTGAAATTGAATAAGTTACCTCACACTGTATACCTAGTAGAGCAAGGTTCTATGTCTCTCGTTTACTTATAGAATCACTACTTGAGTCAGAATTGTCCGAGCAGTCCCAACCTCCAAAAAAAGATTGATTTTATTTTATACTTTGTATTTGTCTTTATTTGGATGTTTGAGTTTGAGTTAGTCAGTCCTAATGTGACCTTTCTTCCTAAAATCATAATAGGTTAATTTTGAAACATCATTATCATTAATGTAATTACCTTTCTTGTAATCCTTTTTGAACCTCCTTTCGAACATCCTCTTACCACCTTCATTTTTCATGAACTTGAAAAATTTCTTGCTAAAATGAGCCATATATTTATCACTTTCTTAGAACTCATATCCATAAGTGTAAGATATTTCATTAATATTAGACTTAAAAGCTATACATTTTCTCACTATAGACTCCACAACAACAATATTTTTCAACTCTAATTCATACTGCAACAAAGAGACTGTTAGTTAATCTAATGTATACTCTTTAAATTTTTTACTCTCATATATGTCCACCCTCTTTGAATTATATTCTTTTGTAAGAGGTATCAATACTCTTTCAACCTGATATGGGTTGTCTAAAAATTCTCCAAGATCACTCATACAATTTTTAATACTTGTAAACTGATGGAACATTTGGCTTACTGATTCTTCATTTCCCATCTTGAAGTATGAGTATTTAGATCATAGCATTCCTATCTTGGTTCTCTTAATCTTGTCACTCCCATAGTGAGTCACTTGAAGTATTCTCCATATATTGTGGGATGTCTTACAAGCTAAGACATGGCTATTAACACTTATACTTATAAAACAATACAAAATATTTTTAATTTTATAATTAAAAACATATTTTACCATTTCATTACCTACAAGTGTCTCTAGATCAACTTTAGGTAGATTATATGGATTATCTTTGATATTACAGTGATCCACACTTAACTGTTTCAGGTAGGCTTCCATTATATCTTTCCACTAGTTGTAGTCACTTCCATATAAGAATATAGGTTTTATAGAATCCATGCATTATTCACACTAACACCTGCCATCTTAATTGGAAATTTTCTTTTATTACTTATACCATTAATGTAACAACTAGGCCCCACTGATAGTACAAACACCCTGCATTAACATGGTTTTCAGGTCCTGGTCTGTTCCTCCAGGTACCACCAGTTACCCCGCAGACACGTGGTCCCCTCCTTGGGGCCCACCCACATAACCAAATAGTTCATATGACTAATGACTATCTCTATATGCCAACACATGTTCTTTATAGTGTTCTTTGTGATCACTTTCACACACCCTGGGAAACTTCCTAGAAGTTCACCCATCCCGATCACTACTTCAGGACAAGCATGCTTAATTGTGGAGTTCTAATAAGGCATACTCTCAAAAATAAAGGTGAAACTTATTAACATGAGTCATATAATTTAGTAATTTGACCCTTTATCACTCCGGGGTGTTACATTCACCCCCCTTTAGATCACAACATCCTCGTTGTGGTCCCTACATCTCAACCTAGTTAGTGCTCCACATTTAAGGCTGGGTTCCTCCTCTGATACCAATGTATCAACTGAGCTTCGTTGACAACACAGACACCCCGCCTTAACATGGTCATCGGGTCCTAGCCCACCGAGTACCACCAGTTGCCCTGCAGACACGTGGTCCCCTCCCTGGGTCCCACCCACGTGCCCGAACAGGTCATCTGACTAATGACTATTCCCATAGGCCAACACATGTTATTTTCAGTGTGCTTTGTCCTCACTCACACACACATTAATAAACTTCCCAGAAGGTCACCCATATTGATCACTTCTCTAGGGAAAACACACTCAACTTTAGAGTTATAATTAGGTAGTATCTCGAAAATAAAGGCACACCTTATTGACATAGTCATATCATTTGGTCATTTGACTCTTTATCATTTTGGGGTGTTACAATTAAGTCTAGGATGCCATCTTAGCAAATAGTTAAAAATAAATAACAAAAAAAATATCCAGAAGGGTTATAATAAACAAATATTCTAATTATTAGAGAAACAGATCTATTAAATAACCTCTCATACCAATTGTTTGGTATCATATTAAAACAAACAAAGACTATGACCATCTTTTAAGGAAAACCCACCTCTAATAAAAATTGTTTGGTATCAGAATAAAATAACCAGAGACTCTAAATATCCTTTAAAGAACAACCTTCTCTAATACTAATTGTTTAGTATCAGATTAAAATATCTAGAGACTCTGACTATCCTTTAAAGAGAATCCTCCTTTGATACCAATTATTGGATCGTAAGCGATGAAAATTAAGACTAGAGGGGGTTGAATAATCATTTAAAATTTTAAAGACAAAAAATCAGAGTTTTATTAATTAAATATTCTATAGTGAGATCTGTGTTCAAGATATGAAATGAAGTGGAAATAAAAATAAAGAACATGATGATTTATAGTGTTTTGGATCACCATGACCCTAGTCCATGCCTCAACCTTCTCTACTCTGTGAGAAGATTGATACCCACTAAGAAATAACTTTTAGAGGTGTGATAACCTATTATATACCCTGCCTTTTACAATACCCAGAGGCACAAACCAATATTTTTATAGGAGACTAAACCTAGTATATGACTTCACCTTTGATCAGGATTCACAACCCAAACTTTCTTTTAGGTGGTGAAATAATCAAAACAAACAAGACCTTCGTTTGATGGGAAAATCATAAACTAGACAAAAAAATTACAAAAATATAAATAAAAGAATAATTTAAAGAAAAAAAATACAAAGAAAACCCAACATAAAGATCTAAATATGAATATAATGAGGTTCAATGATCTTCAATCACTTTAATGGAAGAAATTTGAACGTTGAAGTTCTTCTGTGATCACAAAAATGGAACAGAAGTTGTTGAAGTTTCTTGATCATATGAGAGCAGTAAGAATTGTGTAACTGTTTTACATATTAATTCATATTAAATTGATCTATATGAAGTTGTTTTTATCCCTTGATGATATATTTAACAAATTAATATGGCTTCATTAACTTCAAAGATCTTCTCAAAGCCTCAAGTGATCCAATCACTACATGCCAATTTTTAGAAAATAAAAGAAAATAAAATATCACCATTACTTCTAATTTAAAAATGTCACACTCATTGATAATTAGTTCACACATTCTTCTGTTATTGTAATAAATTTGTTAAAAAAATTTCTGTTAATAAAAATTAATTTTAAACGAGAAAAATTAGAATAATAAAGAAAGATGAACAGAAAAGGAAGACATATATTTTTATTGATTATTAGAGGAATTCCTCTCTGTCAGTAGTTTGCTATATTTTTGGGGGAGGGTTGCACTGAATTTTATAGGAAGTGCAAAGGGTATTGGTAGGGGTGGGAAGCCCACCCCCATTGAAAGATGTAGATGTAATCAACAGCAACCTAACACCCCCTTGGGATACACACCCCTACTAATTTCATACGTCTTTTGATACTACCTCATTAAAAACCCTTTTCTTGAAAAACCCAGTGGGATAAAAACCGAAATAAGGAAAAGAGTAAAATCATGTAGACTCCCCCCCTGAAATTTACATTACATTAATTTTTTTTGCAATCTACGCATCCCTATATTATATACAAACTTTATAAACATAACAGTTGGTAGTACCTTTATAAATAAATCTACAACGTTGACATTGGATCAGACATATTGCATATTGATATCTCTGTTCTTCATTAACTCTTGTGTGAAGGAGAAAAATGTTGGTGGTATGTGTTTTCTCTGATCATTTTTGATTAATCCTTCCTTCAATTGTGTGATGCACGCCATATTATCTTTGAATAAAATTATTTGGATACTATCCATAGGCAATCCACTTTCCACTTGTATGTGTTGAGTCATAGACCATAACCAAACACAATCTCGACATGATTTATGTAATGCCATAACTTATGCATGATTTGAAGATGTTACAACGAGTGTCTGCTTATATGATATCCAAGATATGGAATTACCTTTTATTTTGAACACATAACCAATTTATGATCACGCATTATGCTAATCAGATAAATAACCTACATCTGCAAAACCATCCACATTCCTTTCTAATTTTTTAGAATATAATAAACCCAAATCAATAATGCCGCAAAGATAATGAAAAATATGTTTAATACTATTCTAGTGTCTTCTTGTAGTATTTGAACTAAATATTTACAATAAATTAGTAGAAAAATATATATTAGGATGAGTAAAATTATCAAGATATATTAGTGCTCCGATAACACTGAGGTATGGTACTTCTGGAGCAGCCAACTCCTTATTTTCTTCACAGGGTCAAAATTGATCTTTCTCAGTATTTAAAGACTGAACAACCATTGTATTACTTAAAGGATTTTCTTTATCCATATTAAAGTGTTTTAATACATTTTCAATGTAATTTGAATAATTTAAAAATATACCGCTTGACATATGCTCAATTTGTAATCTAATACAATACTTGGTTTCTCCTAGGTATTTCATTAAAATTTCATCCTTTAAGTTTCTCACAGCTTCATTGATCACTTCTAGAGTTCTGATGATATTTAAATCATTAATATAAACAGTAATGATTGCATATCCATATGTTGTTTTCTTAATAAAAACACATGGGAATATGTGGTTATTTACATATCATTTATTTAACAAATATTCACTTAAATGATTATACCACATACACCCATATTTTTTTAATCCATATAGATATTTATTCAATTTAATTGAATATAGGTATTTGGGTTTTGATTTCAATACTTTGGGTATTTTTAATCCTTTAGGGATTCTCATATATATATATATATATTATTATTATCAAGTGACCCATATAAATAAGCTATAACAACATCCATAAGATGCATATTATCCTTATCAGCTACTATAAGGCTGACTAGATATCAAAAAGTAATAACATCCATAACAGTAGAATATGTCTCCTCATAATCAATTCTAGGTCTCTAAGAAAAACCTTGTGTGAAAAGATGAGATTTGTATCTTATAATCTCATTTTTATCACTACGCTTACGTACAAAAACCCATTTATATTCAATAGGCTTCATAGATTCTTGTGTGAGCATGATATATTCCAAAACCCTTCGCCTATTAAGTGAATTTAATTCAACTTCCATTGCATATTTCTATTTACTCCAATCAGGTCATTTTTGACATTTCATAATAGACCTTGGTTCAGGGTCTTCATTTTCTATATCACGTGACATAGAATATGAAAATATTTCATTAATATTTTCCATATTACTCTGATTCCATATATCACATGTAGTGGTATAATTAAGAGAGATTTCATTATTTTTAAAACCTTTAGGGTTTTATATATCTTGTGAATTCTATTTATGATTCTCATCATGCGTTTCTTTAAGAACACTTAAATTATGTGTTTCTTATGGAACACATGACTTCATAATGGGATTTTCAATTATACTCATCACTTTTCTTTTCCGAGGATTTATATCCTTAGATCCAATTGATCTTCCATGCTTCAGGCATGATTTTGATATTTTTGTAACATTATTATATAATTGTGTATTTGGGACATCAATTATAGATGGTGCATTTATAGATGGTATGTGTGATTTAGTCATTCCCTTTGAATTAGTAAATGAATTGGGTAATTTACTTGCTAGTTATTGAAAATGTAAAATCTTTTTCAATTCCATCTCACACTATCGAGTAGGAGGATCAAGAAAAGATAATGCTTGCACATTCCAGAAAATCTCCTCTATTTCTTTCCCCCCCCTAATATTGGGAATAATTATTCATTGAAGTGACAATCAACAAAACGTGCTATAAACACATCACCGGTTTGTGGTTCAAGATATCTAATGATGGATAAGGATTCATATCCTACATATATTCCCAACCTCATTTGAGGACCCATCTTGTTACATTGTGGGGGATCAATTGGTACATATACTTCACAACCAAATATTCTTAAGTGGGAGATGTCAGACTCTTGGCCAAAATCCAATTAGAGTGGAGAGTGATTATGATATGCACTTGGTATGATGCAAATTAATGTTGAGGCATTCAATATTGCATAACCCCGTATAGATCTTGACAACTTTGTTCTCATTATTAATGGTCTAACAATAATTTGGAGGCATTTTATCAGTAATTCATCTAAACCATTTTGTATATGCACATGGGTAAATGGATGCTCTACAGTGATCCCCATTGCATACAATAATCATTGAATTCTTGAGAGGTAAACTCTACAACATTATCAAGCCCTACTTTCTTGATGAAATGATTAGGGAAATGTGCTCTCAATTTAATTATTTGGGGAAGAAAACATGAAAATGAAACATTACGAGTTGAGAGAAAACATACATGTGACCAACTACTAGATGCATCAATTAATACCATAAAATATTTAAATGGACTACACGATGGATGAATTGGTCCACATATATCACCTTGAATTCATTCAAGAAAGGCTGGCATTTCAGCCTTAATTTTAGTTGGAGATGGTCTCACGATTAGCTTTCCAAGTGAACAAGCATCGCATGGAATTTTTCTTAGTGGAGAGATATGATATACCTTTACTGAATGTCCATGAAAACTTTCAATTATTTTTCACATCATTACTAAACCAATATGACCTAATCAATCATGCCACAAATTAACAATTTGTGGTCCATTATTTACTACTATATGTGTTTTGATTGCACTTATATATGTATAATTCAATCCAGATGACAATTTTGGTAGTTTTTCTATTACATGACTCTTATCGAATTTATTAATGGTAATGCACATATACTTTTAATTTCTCTCAGATATAGTTTGAGTATCATACCCATGCTATTATATATCATTGAAACTTAACAAGTTTCTTTTGGACTTTAGGGAAAACAATGAATCTTTTATAAAAAATTGCGTCCCATTGGGTAAAGAAAAAATCTATGTATATATCCCTTATATCAGATTTGCAGGACCTGATATAGTATTCATAATTAGTCTTATTGATTTAAGATCAGAAAAATATTTTTTATTCTTAATAATTGTGTGTGTTGTTCCACTATCTGGCATGCAAATATTTTTTCCATTTAAGCAATCCATTTCAATGCTTCAAAGTAAAGATAATAATATTATAAGAAACACCTTGTGAAATTCAAATAATATAGTATTTAAAATTTAAAACATACAGAACAAAACAAAATATCATATATCATAACTACTGTAATTTTTTTGAATTATTTCCAGCTATCATCTCATTAAATTCACAAGTAAAGTCACCCACTTCGAGGTAAGTGAAATCATCATTTGATGGATCATGATTCTTAGTAAATTCACCTCCTTTTCTTTATCTTTATAGGATGTCTCAGAAAAGTGTGGTTCATTATTTTTTTCTTCAAGAGATGCTTTATAGAGCTTATAAATATGCTTTGGGGTTCGAAAAACTTAAGACCAATGTCCCTTAGAACCACACCTGTAGCAGGAATATTCAGGATTCCTTGGAGTGTTTGAGATGATATTTCTTTGATTTTGATATTCATTTCGAGCAGACCCATGGTTATGAGCACGTCCTCAACTGTGTATGCCACCAAAACCACATCCACCATGATAATCACATACCTAACTTCTTCCATAATCATTTTCATGAAATATAAAATTTGATTCAGGAAATGCTACTACTAAACCAATAGGAAGAGACTGGTGATTTTTAATCAAAAGATCATTATTCTTCTCTGCTACAAGTAATTATGATATGAGATCCAAATATTTTAAATACCCTCACAAGTGATATTGTTGTTGTAGGGTGATGTGAGATGCATGAAATTTCATATATGTCTTTTCAAGCATATCGACATCTGTAATCCCAATACCATAATACTTGAGTTGTGATACAATTCTATACATGGAAGAATTGTAATAACTGACCCCTTTAAAGGTATTTTAAGCATAAATCATTCCATTAATCATGGGTTTCTTGAAGAAAAACATCTTTTTGATGATCATAATTATCTTTAAAACTTTTCTAGAGCTTTCATGGATCTCTTTCTATGAGGTATTCACATTTCAAACCCTCATCAAGATGTCTTTTGAGAAAGATCATCACCTTTGCTTTATTTTGGAGGGTTTGTAAATTATTTTATTTATTTTTTTCTATGAGATCCATCGATTCAAGATGATTTTCCACATCCATATTCCATGGAATGTAATTACTTCTGTGAGAACATTCTTTGAATGACCCACTTTACCTAGGCATTGATCTGGGGTAGAAAAGCCATGCTTAACCACATCTGGGTCCCAAAGCCTCCTGAATACTCTCTATAATAATGATGTGAAGTGAACATCATGGTCTATAACGATTGTATATGGAATTATATGAAGATTAACTATCTCCTGCATGGATATGAATCTCAATATCTCCACTAAGATCTACTCTTATATGGTTAGGAAGTGGACCAACTTGGTGAGTTGTTCGACACTCACTTAGATAACAAAATGACATCTCGCTGATCTTGAAAGCCCCATTATGAAAATTACAGGGTCATCACCCCATTTACACTTCTATCTAGGAACCTTGGTCTTCACCTACCAATAGGTGATACATCAAGAGCTAAGCTCAATAATAAGCTAGAATGTCCTTGGCCACCAAAATCAATGCCAAAAGATCTTGGTACAATCACCTCTCTCTTATTTTTATTACTAAGGGAAAACAACCTCCTTAGTACCTCATCTTACTACATGAATGGTGCTATTGCACATCCTCATAAGGATGACATACTCCCAACCATAGTAAAATCCATCAAGAATATTTCCATTGGATATCCGGTCATGAAAGACCTCACAAACAATATCCCAAAGCTGTGCATCCCTGACCCACTAAAGAAGTAGAGGGATAACAACTATCGACTAGATATATGTCGTACCATCCTCACCATCAATGAAAAAATATAAAAAGTTCAACTTCTCTATTACCTTGATCAACAAAAATTGATATAAAAATTTGCTGTGAGAATCTACTGCCATGACCATGCACTTGGAAAACTCTCAAGATAACACCACCAGAACCATTACCGGGTACACTGTCACTCCCATGTATGGGAATATATAACCAAAGAAGTGGAACTCCTGAATCCAAAACTGTCTCTATGAGAGCTACCCATATGGTTGGTACTCCTGAAGAATGTCTAGAACCATCCTCTAGTGTCTCGTGTTCCCCATATCTAACGTTGAGTACATAAGGATGTCACCAAATAAGACTACCATGAATTTATTTGTTAAGGGTTAAGGAACTAGTTTGCAAGTCTCACAAACCCTACTAGGGCGTTCAACATGCTAAAGGGTATAACCAATAACTCAAGGAAATCATAAAAGATCTAAGAATCTAAACTCAATACATATACCCCTCAAACCTAGAGCTGGTGATAACCTATCTTGAGGTCAAACTCTGAGAACCAATTTGCCCCAACCAATGGCTAAATAATTCATCAATTCTTAAGGGTTGGGGGGGTGGGGGTGGGGGGGATACTCCCTCCTAGCAGTCACCTAATTCAGGTGATTTCAATCAACACCTAACTCCATACTCTCATCCAACTCCTAGGTGAATAACACATGGCTACCTAGGTGTACACACTGGGTTTAATAAGCCCCTACTCTGCATACCCCTGTAATCACACCACCAACTCTTTTAGGTAAATGAGGTCATCTGATATGCTATCTTAGATATTGAGTCATCCTTTGGTACTAGTCCAAGAATAAAATATACTTCTGATGGGATTTAAACCTAGAACATCCTTAGAGAGGATGTCCCAATACCCCTCCACCATTATAGGAAACAAAAATCTCATAGAATTTTCTTCTCTAAGGGTCATACTCTCCATTTGGTAAAATCATATGTATTCACCCACACATGATCTCATCATGCATTACCTAGGATTCCTTCTCACCAAATAAGGAAAATTCAATACCACTAACTCAGGTATATTATAACCCTCACCGGTAACAGTCAAGTTGGTCATGGATAGTAAGTGAATGGTACACACTAAGGCAATCATCGTAGGGCCTCGTCACCTACTAAATAAAGATTTTTCATCAGGCTTTATCTCCTTAGAGTTAGGCCACATTATCGACAGAAGTGTGATCACTAATCCTCATCTATAGAATCCTACAAATGAAAGGGTCGAGCAAAAGGATTCACTGGAATAGCTAGGTCTTGAATAAGGGATACATTTATGGAAATATGGTTTATGAATTTGTGATAAAATTACAGTTTGAGAAGTGAAGACACATGATGCAACTCAAACCACACTCAAAGCCTTTTGTAAATAATATCCTACCACATGATTTTATCCTTTCCCTTTCCCACCTTTTCAGCACAATCAGGGCCTTCTCTAACACCTAACACATAAAATGACCCTAAGCATACAAGTCTAAGGAACTCTTCTTCCACACCTCGACACTATATTAATTGGGCGGCACTAACTCTCCCACATAGTTTTTAATTACATCACAAGAACATGTCTCGGTGGGGGAAGCATCCCACTTACTTGCATGCCTGAAGCCACATCAAACATCACCAACACAGGGCTCTACCGATGCCCCATGTCACCCTGAAGAGGTCTCACAACTAGGACCACCACCAAGAGGGGTCCTACCTAAGAGGTACTTTACACCATAGGCTTATTCTAGTCCTATACCACATGAGAAGGGTGGTTTGGATCACTAAAAAACCTGGGCGGTCTCTATCTCTAAAACTTGTGATGTGAAATTAACATAGGTACATCATCTTTCAGTACCACAAGAACCAACCACTTCTCTATGAAAGAGACTAGCTATGTTTTCAACCATCTAATTTGTCAGGGTATGAATGTTGGAAAAACTAAACCACTGCCTTGATCCAATCCTCTACTACCTAAGGATCAAGATCACCGTGAACCCTCAATGACCTATTTCAGAACT
Source organism: Viscum album (assembly GCA_963277665.1). Lineage (NCBI taxonomy): Eukaryota > Viridiplantae > Streptophyta > Magnoliopsida > Santalales > Viscaceae > Viscum > Viscum album. The sequence continues at coordinate 35,483,987 of OY728127.1, read as the reverse complement.
TGTGCAATGTGCTAAACCTGTGGGTATCGTCACCCTATCCCGCAGGATACAACAACTACTCAAAACACATATGGTAAAAAAACCTCCCAAACCACTAGAGGTGGAACTATACATTGCTTAACTGGTAGGGGCACTAGTCTGTTCCCTCCTGGAGGAAAGACCTCATGAATGGATCCCTGAATCATGGAATCATCACTCAATTGGATGTCGTTATGACACCATCTCAAAATACCAACTGGCTATTATCATAGAGACATATCAAAAGTTATCAATACATACCATGGTCAAGAGAATATATGTGGATATTACTCAAGAAGGATTTTCAAAAGACCCAATCCTATATAATTCATGTGCAATAGGTTCCCTATAACTGATGTCTCGGTATGATGAGTTGACAAGTAGGTAGTTAGAGTTCTGGTGAATGGATATGTTAGCCGCCACACCAACAATGGGTTCCTTGTCATGAAATATGCACCAAAGATACTTCAAAACCATCATTATACATTCCCAAACCAAGCCTCACATTAGGTTTAATTCCACACATAGACTTAGGGAAAGACCACCTCTAACACCACTCTATCTTGGCCTGACCCACCATGGCTTGCCTAAATAGAAATAATCCAAGGGTGACACCCCAATCCTACCTATAATAGGCCATGATCCAATGAAAAGCACCGAGTAGACATATAACACACATGGAAGGCATTAGCATAAAGTACCTTTACACATTCACACAACCATCTTCATGCAATAGTGCCAAGAATAAAAATAAAACTAAATATCCAGGGTGTAAAACACTCACACAAAACCTCTAGAAATAGAATCAGAGTACAAAAATGAGGTACAAAAAGAAAAAGGGAAAAAATTCACACCCAACCAAAAATGTTGTCCCAACCAATTGACAACTAAAATAGAGGAAATACCAAAGATATTCCGACTCCAATCTCACAGGACAACTACTGTATATAGTCAGTGCCAAGAACCACTATGCACCCCTAAAACCATGTCTTACAATATCACCGAAGATATACCTATTGTCTACATAAGACACAATATGAGTAGGAAAAGCACATGTAGGGGTGAGTATATACATACCCACTAGACACCCCAAAATAAAAAAACAAAAATCATCAAGAGATAGGGGTCATATCAACACCAAAAGGTCTATTAATCATATCATGATACAAGACCATAACAATATCTAACCTAGATATGATCGACAAGACAAACCAAGTGAGAGAGAAAGGGGATCTCTATCTTTGTAACCCAAATAAGAATGATGAACCATCCTACATCTCCAAAGGATCCTATCTCATATTCCCAAAATCATGTGAAACCAAAAAAGAGTCCATGTGGAGGGGATCACACCTCACCAATACAATACAAAACCAATGAATCTCCATCTCCATTCAAGTAACACTCATCTGAGACAACTCACTCCACAAGCCTGCTAACACAGATGACACTCATCCGAGAGGTCATCCTCACCGGACATCACCAGGAAGAAGATATCACTACACTTAGAATATCATGATGCTCAAATAGAGATCTCACCCAATACCTTTAGGGGATTCCATAAACCCAATTTTGAACTCTAAAGATCTCGACACATAGATAGGGGATCTCACCCAGGGCCTATGGGAGATACCTGCAACCCTAACTGGAATAACCTTCTAGATAGGGGATCAATGCCTGTGTATATTGGTCATTTAAATACCTCAAAATCCACCTATGGAAGTAGAAAAAATGATATAGGATCACACACTGGTTCCCATAGAGGGATACATGAACTCTATTCAAACCAAACCTGTTGAGGGGATCACACTTAATACTCAAGATATGATGCCTCACAGAACCCTCAAGGGGATATACCAAGAGAACACACCCAACTAACATTGGTCTATGTATCACTAAAGGAATAATCCCACTAACATCACCTCATTTTGTATCTCATATTTCAAAATGAATGACACCATCACGTTCTACATAGAAAACCACTTAGGATAGGCTACTTGTGGGTCCATATATGAGCCTTGAAGAAAGAGATACGTGAGGAAGAAGTCTCCAAAGCGAGTACATGATGTGTCCTCCTAGGGCAAATGGAGTGTATCATAAGGATAAACCCTGGCCATGTCCCTTATAGTACTTGGAGTGTTTAAGAAAATTACACAATGTGCACTAAGGTCCACACAGCGTGTGACCCCACCTGGCCACTGGGGCGTGTCCTCGCCAACACATGAATTGGATGGTCATGTCATCCTATATGGGAGTATACATGAAATAAAAATAATTTTATTCTTGGCCTATCCCAAGATTGTGTCCATCAGTCCTTACCCATGTATAATGGTCTATGCCTATATACCCGACCTCGTGCCTATGTACCTAGCCACGCCTTCTAGCCCGTGTACATCAAGGGTTCTGGTCGTGTGCTTCTACACGACTATGTCCCTTTTCAACATGGTGTCTACCCATGTCCTTGAGCACATGCACAAGTCCTATTACATGGCATGTATCCACAATACATGACGTTTAGTCCTTAAAAGTCCATTTTTCTCTAACAGGAAGAACATACAGCATGTTTTATTTCACTACACACCGTGTGAGCAGGATTTCTGAATGGGAAATCCTTATAAACAACCTGAAACCACCATTTTTCCCAAATCAAACATAGATCGGCCCTAGAGGGTCCTTAATAGTCATAAAAAGTATTTAAAACCCATAAAAACACATATATTGGGTTTATGACATAAAACTCATTGAACTGCCTAACTCATGGTGAAACGTTGAAGCTTCAGGTCTAGATCTGTGCCTTGAAGCTACAACACCACAATCTGAGAATGATCATCATCAAGAATAGAGTTTGGTAGTTCCTCATCTACTTGGTTCCTCATCAGTTCATCCTTCATGCAAGGGGAGCTCTCTTATCTCATGCATGGGAACCAAAGGGGAAGGGTTATCCTACCCCTTTAATTAATTAAATAAATTATTTTATTTAATTAATTATCACATCCATTAATGGTCTACCTCTATTTAATTCCCAATGCCTATCAACTTTATGTTTCTCTTAGAGTAAACCCCATGTTTCGGATTTAATGGTGGTATTTGATTTCCAATCTAAGACTTCGTTCGGGTGTTATTTAATTATTTATAAAAAATTTCATGCACATGATATAATATATTTAATATCTTTAATATCATCACAGAAAGGCTCTCCAGGACTCATAATTTTACACCGTTTCCACGCCCAAATATAGAAATATTCCTAGAAATATTCCAATCTTACACAGCAAAACAAGGTCATTACAGTAATAATCAAAAGTAAATGAGAGGGATACCATTAAATTTAAATATAATTAAATTAGGGATATTAATTATACTTAAATACAATAGGTTATTTAATAAATCATATAAAATAAAAAAATGGTGTATAATATCGAATATGCATCATTGAATTGAAATTAGAATCAAATAACACTTACGACTTTAGAAACATTTGAATCAAATCCCCTTGAAGGATAGAATTTCAAAAAGAGAATAAAATACAATGAATAATGATAGAATAATGATATAAAATATCAAAGGGGTATTAAGTACACAATACAATGGATAACATGGTGTTTAACATAAACATGTCTCAATGAATTGAAATTTGATACAAAGAACCCTTATAACATTAGAAGATTTCGAATAAAAAATTCTTAAAGGATATAATTTCAAATTAAACATTAAATATCATGAATAATGAGAGGATCATGATAAAAATATCAAATGGAGATTTATATACACCATATAAAATAAAACACATTGTATAATAAGAAATATGTCTTTAAGATAGAAAATTGAATCAAGAAACCCTTACAATCGTAGTATCCTTTGAATAAAAACCCATTTAAATAAAGGAAATGAAATGGATCATAAAATCCCATGCATTACATGAATATGGTAAAATAAATCCATTAGTAAATAATCAAACCATATTAAATATATCATGGTGCACAATATGAAATATGTCTTAATAAATTAAATTTGCGACAAAGAATCCCTTACCATGTATTCTCGCCTACTCAAACGTGCTATAACATCTTGTATAATAGAAATAACTATCTTAATAACTTATTATATAAACTTATTCTTATATATTTTCCTTTATAAAATTTTATTATAACCATCTATTATAGTTATATTACTCAATTTTAGTTTATTTCCATCATTAGGTGGTTATAAATTTAAATTGTTTGTTTTGTACAAGTACCAAAGTGATGGGGTATATTATTAATTATTGGATAAAATTTAATAATTACTAGATAATAAAATATACTAGAAACATGGTGTTTTAATTATTCATAATATCCTATTTTTATTTGGTTAATGATAAAGATATGATTTGTGAAAAAGAAAATTATGAAAAACTAGTTTCAGTGTGTTTAATGATCAAAATGTGATATATTAATAGATATATTAAATATAAATAACATCTTTTTAGAATCATTAAAATATATGAAATAAATTATTATTACATAATATTATCATTATTTAATATTCCTTAATCATACATGAAATAAATATTATAACATCATTCTTATAGGTGGAAAAACTGACCCAAACAAGATCATGTTATAATGATTTAATGACTAATGAAATGTATATATAATGTTAATATAAATTTTACCAAAGCATAAATATGTAATAAATATAATTTAAAATTATTAAATTCATTCCTATAACCATCCATAAAGGTTGGTTATGAAATGAAATTCATCATTCATGGAGGCGGTAGTCCGCACACACGCACAATTGACGATTCCATTTTTCAACAAACGGGATGGAATAAAGGTATATAATAAATTATAATTACATAATTATAATTTTTACATTTTAAACATATTAATTCATCAAATCCATCATTTTAACCAGCCATGATAAATAATTATGAGAAAAGAACCACATCGTTTCATGGAGGCAATAGTTCGCGCGTACATACGATCGATGTTGTTTTGTTTTTCTTAGTGGATGGAAAGGATTGAATAATGGTTAATAAATTAATATAATAACATAAAAATATATTAATTATAATTATTTCATAATATTAATCCATATATAATAATTTTTGAAGATAAATTTAAAAACAAATTCTAAGGAGTAAGAAATAATCACCTCGAGAACATAAAAATTCTCTTGGAAATATCCTTATAAATAGAGGCCTTAGGCTATAAAATTGAGAAAATAGGATTATAAACTTAAAATATACTTATATGGGGAGTAAAATGGAATAGTTTTAGTATGAAATTTGAAGTAATAGGTGTATCATGAAGTGGTGGAAGTCTTTCCCTTTTAAAATTGAAGTGAAGGGTAATTTTGAAAGTACCCATTACACTTCCATGATGGAATGACACTATTCAAGGGTAAATGGATCCAAAAGTGGTAAGTAATAAGGTTCAGGGTGATATAAGGTCAAAAAATACTCTAACATTCATTTTAACACATGTTTTAAACATGTATCAAGCCTTTTACTATTAGATTTTCTACTTTTACTATTTTTGGTTTTTACCGTGGTAATTAATTTTTAACTAAGTGATTTAATTTTAATGAATAAAAAAACAAACCTCATAACATAATTTGTAACTATAAATTCTAAATATGATATCCATTTTATCAAATAATATTTATGTAGGATCTGGACGCAATGGAATTGTGGCGGTTGGGAGGGCCCAACTTTTCTTTTTCCGTAATCGATGAACAATCCGGGATCAATACGATGATGACCGCCAGTATCCACATTTTGAAATCAAAGATTTAGATAAAGAGAAGAATAACAACATATTAGAGAAAGAGAATCTTTCACATCATGTTTATAATTAATTTAATAATTTCTGAAGAAATTAAATACCTCGGTATTTAGTACTTTCTTCATTGACGATCATTGATTGTCTGGAATGGCCCTTCCAGATTGCATTTGTTGTGCTTGAGAGGATACAAAGTAGAATACCTCTAGTGGTGATCCACACGTGCTCCAATGGTCTCTGATCAATGCCACTCTTTCTCCAAGTGTTAGCGTGGTAGAATGAATGTCTTGCGTTGATCATTCTTGATCATTTTCTCTTTGGTCTTGAAGAACATATCTCATTCTTAAGAGGGGAGAAGAGAGGATTCGAGAGAGAAATTGTTTTGGCTAAAAAATTCTCAATTCATCGGGGTTTGGTATAATAGAAGTACCTTCCTATTAATCGACATGGGGGTTCAGTTACAATATTTAATTGTGAAACAATAATTAAATGTAATTATAACTATTAGAGAAAACTCATGACACATAATAACAATAACAACACCATTATTTGTGGTGTGACAACTTGCACAAAATGGAACCATAAATGAAATCTTGTTCCACATAATGATAACAGTATTATTATTATTTCTTATACCAACTAGATAAACATTATTTACCAATTTTTAAATAATTAATTTATCAACATACACAGTCTTGGTCCGTTCGAACTCCTATTCCATTTATTGAATACCCGGATAAAACATTTTATTCTCTTAAATAAATATTTTTATTTAAAAACTAGTAAATAAATATTTATTAAATATTCAGTAAAATAAATAAATAAATTTTATTCACAATCTGGTGAATAAATATTTATTTAATTTATAAGATCATTTTAACTTGAATAAAATTAATCCTCAACATTGATAATAATATTTATTCCATTAATTAAATTAAAATAGATTTTAATCAAGACCACCAGAAACACTTAGTGCATGAACCTCTAGGATTCTTTCTCATCAGAATTAGGTGGGCTTTCCTAAAGTCCAAGATCACTATCTAATAATGGGTCAAGTCACCCAAGATAAATAACTTAAATTCACAATGATGACATCTATATATGAACGTTCACTATGTAATATAATCCCTTTATCACAATATATCATCAAGAAGGTTTCATGATAGTGTCATAAACATATATGCTTGATATGACATTCTTTTACTACCTAAAATAAACTCATCATTACACTATGGACATGGAATTTAGGGAAACAGTTCTATTTCAATCAAAGGGTCGAGATATAAACTTCAATAAATGGAAGGGAAAAATCCTTTCTCGACCTATCCATTAATAACATGTCATTCATGATGCACCCAACACACCCTACTTCCTGCCAACATATGGCGTGATGGTTTTCATCAACAAATATAAGTGTGTGAGTCATGACACATATTAATGATAATCTTAAAGACTAAGTACCATTACACACACTCGCAGATAGGAATATACGATGACACCAAAACATACAGAATTCCTACTAGCAGATCTGTTCTCATAATCTCTCGTCTTGGAGATTACCAAGTGCGAACTTCATGAGAAGAAGTCTCATATACTTATGAGTACTCACACCTGACGATATGTATAATATGTGTCCCATCATATTATGTCATCCAACCACAAAACTATATTTAAGAATATTGTCATAACACTTCAAGGTTCTCATCATAGCATAGAACTACTATGAACTTACCCAAAGTCTATTCAGAGGTAAAACCCCTGACATTTATTAGAATAAAAGAAAATCCCAGGAGAGGATGGGACAGACACCTTTCCCAAATACAAAATAAGGAAGATTACAAATCATAGTATTAATAGTCATTATCATATCCAAGTTCATCAGTTTCCCATTCAGAAGGAGAAATACCTATATTGAAGTACCTGAATGCCTCAATATTCATCATACTTGACATTGCAGATCAGGTAATAACATTATTTGGTGTATTAGAGTATTCTTTACTTGGATTCATCTTTAGGGGGTCATGGGTTATGCCTTCAACTTTTGTAACAATGTCTTTAAAGGAGACTTTACCCAGGTTTTTGGCCTCAGAAAGATCAGTATGCAGCTCAATCTTGTGAGCCTCATCCCTCAAGTCCTATACAACCATAAAAAGATCATCCGACTACAAAAAACCATGCCCCATAAATTGTGGTTGGGAATTCATATCCTCAAGAACTAAAAATTGAAATGCATGACCCTAATAGATTTTATTAGTTGACTTTTTAACATACCGAGTTTCCATCGGGAGTGGTAAGTAGGATAAATCCTTGTTCCCTTTCTTACTACCTCTTTAATTTCACTTCTTCCTCAGACTTGGGATCTTAATATCATGTAAAACATCATTAACATCAACAGAAATCTGATCAGAAGGATCCCCCTCATCAGGAATTCCTTGTTCATCAACCTTGTCTTACTCTAGAATCGGTTCCTCATTCACTAATCCCTCAAAGTGATTACCAAGCTCGATATTAAGCCCCTCCTTCCCATGACTTGACTGCATCCCAGTTGGGATCCTCATCTTCTCACCATTTTCTTCATTTGAACCACCTGCCTGCATGCCCCTTGCGGAGCAGTCCCACACCTCCTCATTACAACCTAAGGGTTCAACCATTTCCACCCCTGGGTCACGTTTCGGTCTATCAAAAACATCTTGAACCATCATATTCAAAGAGATATCCACTGCCTTTTACAGATTACCCTACACTACATTACTAGGGGCAGATCCAGACCCAGTCGGCTCCCCACTGGCCAGCTACAGATTCCCCTACCGAGGACTCGACACCACCAAGACTTGTTCATCCACTACAGCCTGAGGAACTACCTCTCTGTCTCTACACTTTTTCATCTGATGCCCAATATTTAAGCATCAGGAGTAGTACTAAAACCAAGACTTAAACATAATAATCTTTTTATATCTAAACTCATCATCCATAGTAATGAAGAAGTATTTAACTAGAGATCTAGATAATTCCACTTCAACGAAAATACTCAGTGATACTAGATGGAAAACCGCCCTAGTTCTACTATCAGAGAAAAGATACCAGCCAAATAGGTTCCCAAGATTACGAATAATAGATGGATTCTAAAATGGGAGCGGTAATTTTGGAAATCTTACCCAAATTGTCATGGTCTTAGAATCTCGCTTCATGTGGTAATCATATGTCCATCAGAAGAGGAAGAATCAGAGGCCATCAAAAGAGCATGGAGTGGATGACCATGCCATAATCAGATCTTCTTCTAATGAAAATAAAATCATAATATGCTTCAAGTCAAGGAGGCCTACAATGGAACACTCTTGAATATTACAAGAATAGAAGATGAATCGATCAAAGAAATCCACGAACGAACATCGTTGCTTGAATCATGCTATCAATGTCAAGTTCAACAGGGATGAATCATCAGTGAACCCCCGATCCGAGATCGAGATCTACAAAATCCCTTTGAAGAGCTCTGGAATTTTGGGGGATAGAGAGATTTGAGGGAATGAAGGAAAGCAATCAGGTTCTGAGAAGGTTAGGAAGCATCGATCAGAAGGAGGTGGTGAAGATCCCCCCACCCCCCCATGTCAAGGGAGGAGGGACCTTCTCAGAGGCCATCTCCACCTAGGGCAGAGCTCGCCATTCACGAACCCTACCTCTCATCACGAGCCCCCTTTAGGGAACTACTATGACCTTATTAATGTGAAAAATACTCTATGAAATTATTACATTATAGTCATGCATAACAATAAAAAATATGTAATAAGATGTTTAATATTTAAATACATTAAATATTCATGTAATCAATGTAAAAATAATTGGTTCTAGGACAACAAATCTAACAAAATCCCACTTGGACTAGAGCCAACTGCCTACGACTTTCAGTCTGTTAGACCTCACATGATTATCATGTTTCTGATAAGTCAAGGCTTTAGTCAAGGGGTCTACCACATTGTCTTACATGGAAATACTTCTCACTGCAACTTCACCTCTCTGAGAAAAATACCTCAAGAGATGATACTTCCTTAGTATGTGCTTTGTCCATTTATGTGACCTTGGCTCTTTTGCGAGAGCCACCGCTATAGTATTATCAAAATAAAGTTGATTGGATATTTACTACTAAGTACCACATCTAGATCTTGGATGAAGCTCTACATCCAAACTGCTTATTTAGCTACCTCAAAAGCTGTGATATACTCAGACTCTACTATAGAATCTACGACCACACCTTGCTTTGAGCTCTTCCAACTCACAACACCTCCATCCAAAGTGAAGATGTATCCCGTTTGTGACTTTATGTCATCTTGATCAGTCTGGAAAGTAACATCTACATATCCTATGATTACTATTTCCTCATATCCTCTATAAACTAGGAACACATCCTTATTACACCTTAGATGATTAAGGATAGTCTTGACTGCCATCCAATGGTGGTCACCTGGATCAACTTGATATCTTCATACCACACTCAATGTGTAAGCGATATCTAGCCTAGTACAAAGCATAACATACATGACTAACCCAATAACTGATGTGTATGGAATCCTTGCCATTCTCTTTCTTTCCTCATGTGTCTTAGGACATATTTTCTTAGAAAGATTAATGCCATGTGATGCTCGCAACAATACCCTCTTGGATTGTTCCATACTGAATCTATTCAGCATCTTGTCAATGTATGTACTTTAACTTAGGACCAAAAATATCTTAGACCTATCATGATGAATCTTGATCCCAAGATTATATGCTACCTTTCCCAAGTACTTCATGGAGAAGAATTTATTCAACCATGCCTTAAAAAACTGTAAGACTGGTATTTTATTTCCAATAAATAATATGTCATCAACATATACTATTAGGAAAACGACTGCACTCCCATTAAACCATTTGTAGACACAAGGCTCACATTCATTCTTTATAAAACCAAATTTTGTTATGCCTTCATCAAAACAAATGTTCCATGACCTGGATTCTTGCTTTAATCCATAAATGGATTTTTTCAACTTGTATATCTTATTGGAATCCTTTGGAGTCAAAAACCCTTTAGGTTGTGTCATATAGACATCTTCTTGAAGGTTCCCATTAAGAAATATTGTTTTGTCATAAATTTTCCAGATCTCATAGTCATGGTAAGTGGTAATGTCCAGTAAAATTCTAATTTATTTCAGCATTGCAACTGGTGAAAAGGTTTCTTCATAGTCAAAACCTTGATACAATTTAAACCCTTTTGCAACCAGTCATGCCTTATAGGTACTTAATTGTCCTTCCATGTCCAGTTTCTACTTGAATACCCATTTTCAACCAATATGATTTACATATAATGGTGTATCTACCAAAATCCATACTTGGTTTTGGTGCATGGAATCTATTTCTGAATTCATGGCTTCTTGCCACTTAGCAATGTCTGTTCCACTTACTGCTTCCTTGTAGGTCAGAGTATCATTATTATCAACTAATAATGAGTCACCATCTTTATCAACTAGAAAAATGCACCGTTCTAGTTCTCTAACCTCTCTTGTACTCCTACACAGTACTTGTGTCTCTGGAATAGATCTTTCTTCCATGGGGATTTTTGGAATCTGTGATTGTACCAGCTTTTGTGTACCTTGAGCCTCAACTTCATTGAAGTCTATCTCGCTCCCACTATCTCTTTTGGAGATGTGCTATATATCAAGGAATATGACATGTCTTTCCATTATAACCTTTTTTTATAAGGGGTCATATAGGTAATATCTCCTTGTTTCCTTGGGGTGTCCTATAAAGGTACACTTTGTGCCTCAGGGTGTGAGTTTGTTACCTAAAGAGGCCTTAAAAAATGCTTCACTTATCCACAAATGTAAATTTGATAACATGGATTTTATTTCACTCCAAATCTTGTATGGAATACCATTTATCAATTTAGTTGTTACTTGGTTTAGTATGTGTGTCGCTGTTTGTAACACATATCCCCAAAAGTATAATGGAAGACTTGCATGACTCATCATTGATCTTACCATATCCAACTAGGTGCAGTTACTCCTTTCACTTACACCATTCCAATGGGGTGTGAAAGGAGGAGTGAGTTGGGATAGGATCCAAAACTCCCATAAGTAATCAATGAAGTCTTGATTAAGATATTATCCACCTCATTATAAGCGGAGTTTCTTAATCTTCTTACCAAACTGGTTCTCAACTCCATACTTGTATTCCTTAAACTTATCAAAAGAATCATACTTATACCTCATTAAGTAGATATATCTATATCTACTAAAATCATCAGTAAAAGTTATGAAGTATGATTACCCACCCCTTACTTCAATTAGAAATGGTCCACACACATTAGTATGAACCAATTCAAGAATATATTTGACTCTTTCACCTTTCCCACTAAATGGGGCTTTGGTCATTTTTCCTTGTAAACATGCATGACATACACCAAGTGGTTTTAGTTCGAAAGAATCTAAATATCCATCTTTATGTAAATTTATCAAGCATTTCTCATTTACATGAAATATATAGTCATGAAAAAGTTGGGTGTGGTACGAGTCATGTGAATTATCTTTATTATCAATTTCCATTACTTAGTTTGTGTAATATAACATGCGAAGACCGTTATATAAATGTGCCTTACCAAAACAAATGTTATCTTTATAAAAGAAGCAAAATTCATTTCTGAACTTGAAAATAAATCCATATGTATCTAGTCTAGATACATAAATGATGTTTTTGGTTATAGAAGGAACATAATAACAACATTTTAATACCAAGATCATCCTAGTAGGCAACATGAGGTGGTAGTCCCCGATAGCTACAATAGAAAGTCTATCTCCGTTGGCTACTTGTAGATCTACTGCCCCTCGGTCAATTTTCTTGAATCTACTTGGTTCATGTATTTGGATACATGTGTGAGCACCAAATGATATATCTAGTACCCAATTTGTATAAATTAGATAAATTTCACTTGATAATAAACTCACCTGAAGCTTACCCTTGCTTCTTTAGTTGGGTACAATTTTTCTTCTAGTGGCCCTTCTTGCCACATACAAAACAAACAGATTCTTATTCCCTTCCACACCTTGATCTTTCTTTTCTTATAAGGGAATGAATAAGCTTTGGGATTAAATCTCTTCGCCTTCCATTTACTCTTATTCACCACAAGGATAGAAGGCTTTTTCACTTCATGTATTTTTCCACTTGGAGAAGGAGGATAAGAAGATATGGTAGAGACTTATCAATGTTGTTTATATTTAAATTCACAAAAAACTATTGAAGTTTGAGGGAGTGATGATAGAATGAGATCGATACCCAGTTCTTTAGGGAGTTTAAACCTCAGAACCTCCAGATGATTAATGTATCCAATGAGCTTGGCTATGTGAGGCTCGGCTGGGGAACCCCCTCCAAGCTTACTCTGAAAAAGTGCCTTGGAGATCTCAAACCGTTCCTATCTTGATCTCTCCTAGTAAAGACCACAGAGGTGCTCAAACATGATATAGGTATCCATGTTTTCGTGAGAATTCATGAGTTCACTAGACATTGATGATAACATTAAACATTGAACGTTGACCGCATCGTTCATATGTTTCTCATAGACCAGGAAGTCCCCATCACTCACATCTTGGGCAGGAAGATCAGGTAATGAGGACTCCAGTACATAAGGTTTCAATTCATGGTGTAGAATAACCCAAAGTCATCTAAACCATTCCTTGAAGTTACTGCCGGTGAGGATGTTGTATTTATCCAGTATTGATCGCAGGGATAGTGTGGTCGACAAGCTTATCATTTTTATTCTACAATTAAAAGATAAGATAATTAGTAATTTCTTGATTACATTTTATGAGAAATAATAAATTAATTTTATTAAGTCTACCATTATTTTATCAAGTCCCAATGTCCATCACCATTTAATTTGGAATGTCTAGTTTCTAGGACATTCTAGTGGAAAGGATCCATATCCCCCTTCGCATAACCCCAATAAGTGTTGGTCAATCTATTTACAAGTATTTAGGTAGGCAGGTCTTTTTCAACTGTGGGCTTGCAGCTCCTTGATCCATTGAGTGGAATCACCAATCCTAAGATCATAACTTGGATTTCCTCAACACTTGCCTACAAATTTACACCAATTCTAGCAAGGGATACTCCTCTTGATGTAAAATGGTTAAGTCAACCTGAAACTTTCATAAGAGCTTCCTATATAAAAGTAAGTGTCTCAACAAGGGTTGGTCAAACACAGAGTTTTTTTGAGTCTTTTCCTTAATCAAGTAATGAAAGGATTAGTCTGACTTAATATTTTATTGATGAATTTTTATATCTTATGCATAAATTTCCTTATTATATTTATCACATGATTATTAATATTATTTGGAACTTACTTAAGTGATTAACCATGTCTTGATGATATTTACACATAAGCTTGGTTTATTTTAGTTCCATCTTTTATGCTTGTTAATTCATTAATTATGCAGCTGTGACAATAAATCCATAATGAAAAATCATGCAACTAATATAAATAAAATAAAGTAAAGGGACTGATCATGAGCTCTTCTAATGGTTATTTTATCTAATAGTTGATAAACTAACAACTGACTTAGGGGAGAAACACCTTGAAACATTTATGGTTTGTGTCTATAGCTTTCCACCTATCCACCTTTCTATCTCCTTGGATTGGTTTCACCTAAACTCCTTACTTGAACTGCCTCCACAAGCTTGGGATCTCCATCCATTACATATGCTTTTTAACTCACACATAGGCGAGGGGTAAAAAGGGGGTTTATATAAAAGAAACCATGGGAATTCATACCCTACCCATTAATGAGGAAAGATGGAACACACACCAACAATTTAATTTAAAATAAATTAAAATGAAACCAATAACATACAAAGGTCTGATCTAGCTCATGATCATCCAAATACATCCAACAAATTATGCATTTAATAAAACTAGCATTCAATTATTTAATCATTCTTATTAAGATAAATCATGCTTGAATCGATTAATTATTATCTTTAATTAATCAATACTTTTATCTTAATCATTTTCTAAATTTACATAAGATTATCATCCATAACCTTGGAGGTAACATGGTGAACACCCATTCGAATCTACATGATATGTAATTTTGAACATTACACAAACATTAAAATTTTAATTCTGTGTAATTTGGTAAAGTACACAGTGTGTAGTTTCGACTACGCGACATGTAATGCCTTCACCATCTTATCTGAAGTACATGCCTAGGGACTCGGCATGTGAGGCATACTTCATAAATCTTGGTGTACATGACGTGTCCAGTGGGCCACATGCTATGTTGTCTCTGGGTTACACGGTTACTGGTCGACTTAGCCGTGTATGGGATACTCGGTTTGGCCCTTGACCCGAAGGGACTACACGCCATGTCCAGTGGGCCACACAGTGTGTAATCTGGCTGACCGTGCACCAGTATGTCTTAGTCAACACACAGTGTAAGAATTAACTACACCACATGTCATTAATGCACACAACTTGAGTAATTTTCGAATTACTCTCGATGCAATGAACACAACTACACGGTGTGTAATTTAGATTACATGGAGTGTATGGAAGATTACACTATGTTTAACTCCGAATAAATGACATGTACTATCATTTTACCTAGATAGAATCATCCATTCCTCCTAATGAGATCCTCGATTTAATTTTAATAAAAAAATTATTTGTTTCTGTTAGATATGTGAGAAACAAAAAAAGGAAGAACAAATATTGAAATTCATATTACAAGAATGATTAAACATGAATTGAAAAACTAAATTATTAAAGAATAAATCATCAATGAATTATTTAAATAATTATAAATGATGATGAACCCCCTATGATACCACTTGTAGGATCCGGATGTAGTTAAATCATGGTGGTTGGGAGGGCCCAACTTTGATTTTTTCCATAACCGATGACCAAACTGAGATCAATACAATGATGAACACCAATATCCACAGATTGAAATCAAAGATTTAGACAAAGAGAAGAATAACACCAAATTTGAGAAATAGGATCTTGAACATCATTTTTATAATTAATTTAATAATTTCTAAAGAAATCAAATACCTGGGTCTTCAGTACTTTCTTCGTTGATGATCGTTGATCATTCGGAATGACCCTTCCGGATTTCCTTCATTGCGCTTGCAAGGATCCAAAGTAGAATTCCTCTAGCGGTGATCCACATGTGCTCCAATGGTCTCTGATCAACACCACTCGTTCTCTGGGTACTAGCACGATATAACTAATGTCTTGCGTTGATCATTCTTAATCGTTCATTATTCGGTCTTGAAGAACATATCTCATTATTGAGAGGGGAGAAAAGAGGATTCGAGAGATAAATTTTTTTGGCTCAACAATTCTCAATTCACTGGGGTTTGGCATAATAGACGTACCTACCTATTAATCTACATGGGGTTTCTGTTACAATATTTAATTATGAAACAACAATTAAATTCAATTATAACTATTAGAGAAAACCCATGCCACATAATAACAACAACAACACCATTATTTGTGGTGCACCAACTTGTGCAAAATAGAACCATAAATGAAATCTCGTGCCACATAATGATAACATTATTATTATTATTTCTTGAGCCAACTGGATAAACATTATTTACCGACTTGTAAATAATTAATTTATCAACGGACACAGTCTTGGTTTGATTGAACTCCTCTTCCATTTATTGAACACCCGAATAAAATATTTTATTCTCTTAAATAAATATTTTTATTTACAAACTAGTAAATAAATATTTATTAAATGTTCAATAAAATAAATAAATAAATTTTATTCACAGTCTGGTGAATAAATATTTATTTAATTTATGCGATCATTTTAACTTGAATAAAATTATTTCTTGGTCTTGAGAATAATATTTATTCCATTAATTAAATTCAAATAGAATTTAATCGAGACCACTATAAACACTTAGTGTGTGACCCTCTAGGATTATTTCTCGTTGGCATTAGGCATGCTTGCCTAAAGTCCAAGATTACTATCTTGCAATGGGTCAAGGCACCCAAGAGAAAGAACTTAAAGTCGCAATGACGACATTCACATATGAACAATCACCATGTAATGTAATCCCTTTATCACAACATCTCATAAATCAGGTTTCATGATATTATCATTAACCTATATGCTTGATATGTCATTATTTGACTACCTGAAATAAACTCATTATTACACCATGGCCATGGAATTTAGGGTGATAGTTCTATTTCAATCAAAGGACCGAGATATCAACTTTCATAAATGGAAGGTACAAATACTTTCTCTACTTATCCATTAATAACATGTCATATGTGACACACCCAACATACCCTACTTCCCGCCAATATATGGCATGACGGTTTTCATCAGAAAATCTAAGTGCGTGAGTCATGACACATATTAATGATAATATTAAAGTATAAGGACCATTTTACATGCTCATAGATAGGAATATCCGATGATACCAAAACATGCGGAATTCCTACTAGTGGTTCTGTTCTCATAATCTCTCGTCTTGGAGATTACCAAGTGCGAACTTCATGAGAAGAAGTCTCATCTGCTTACGAGTACTCGCACCTGATGGTCTGTATACTATGTGTCCCATAATAGTATTTCATCCAACCAAAGAACTATATTTAAGAATATTACCATATCACTTCAAGGTTCTCATCATAGTAGGGAACTGCTATGACCTTATTAATGTGACAAATACTCTAGGACATTATTACATTATAGTCATGCAGAACAATGAACAATATGTAATAATATGTTTAATATTTAAATAAATTAAATATTCATGTAATCAATATACAAATAGTTGATTCTAGGACACCAACTCCAACAATTTATTTATGTAAGAAAAATTAACTTTAACATTAGCACATTTCACATGTAAAAACCCGTTTAAAAAAAGTATATTTTTAAGCTTAAAATATATGTGTAGAAAAAAATTATCGATATTGTTGATTTTAGTAATATAAATTATTTTATTATAAAATAAATAAAATATATGTGGCTTTAATAGAAATAAAAAACCTAATTTTACCATAATGATATTTAATTAAAAGAAAATACCAAAAAAGTTTCATTTATTGGGAAATATTACTTAAGTTTTTAAACTGTTAAACATAGGTTTTCTAAATCATAATAGTGTTTTAAAATATATATTTATAATACTTAAATACATATTTTATCATGGAAATTTTTTATAAGTATTTAATTTATACTTCTTGATATTTCCTTAAACAATAAAACTCTAGTAAAAAACAATATTTTCACTATTCACCTAAAGATCAATTATTTCAGAGAAATACAAAAAATTAATATTAACCTAATATTATTATTATAAATAAAAATATAAAGTCAATTTGGTAAAATTAAAAAATCTAAAATTTTAGAATTTTACTTTTAATTAAAAACACACACACACACACACACACATATATATGTAATGAAATTTTTTTTCATAGGAAAATAAATTTTAAAAATATTAATGATTATTATTCTTATTTACTATAATTACTAATAAAATTTTGTATTAACATATTATTTATATAAATAATATCTTTTATACATAATATATTTAGTATCTTAAAATAAATCAAATAGAATCCAATTTTAGAAGGGTTATATTTTAACGCATAAATAAGTATTATTAGTTACATAGATACACTATTTGAATTTTATAAATTCCTTAGTATTAATAATGACATTTATTTTATTATTTTTATATATATTTCATAATTTGGTTACCTCTATTTTTATTCACCAATTCGACAGGTACATTTTAACAATTGTATACTATTATACGGTTCATTGTGATTCAGTTTTTCATAAAAATAAAGCTATAAAACACATTAGGTTTTAATGAAAAATATAATTTAAAATATTAGGGTGATACATGGATTCCAAGGAAGGATAAATGTATATTATTATTCCCCATTTTAGTGTAGGTGGGTTGGCTAGAGTGTTTCTATTTAGTTTTTTTTGAAATTAGGAAATGGTGACCAATGACTTGATTTTATAAATTAGGGTTATTGCATATAAGAGGAATGAGGATTCATTGTGCTTTTTTTTATTCCCTTTATTGCATTGTATTTTGGTGATGGTGCATCTTGTGGTGAGTTTTTCCAGAATTAGAACAATTATTAGATTTTATTATGAATTTTTTAGTGGTTTTTAAATTAGGATTCTTAATGATATAAATGCTCATTATAGTTGATGATGGTATATATGTGATGGGTAAAATAATTGGATACATAATTGAGGTAGGTTTATTTTATATATTGATAATTTTGATTGTCGTGGATTGAATCATCTTTCATACTTATTATTTTATACTAATGTGACAACAATGGTTGTGATTATATGACATGACATAATTTCATAAATGGGACTGGCTCATATAGATTCAATAGTCACTAATTGATTGTATAACTTTTTTGATAATTTGTTTGATCGCTCCTTGGTTGAAAGAGCACTGAAAAACTATCCTATGACTCATACAATTTTTTGATTTGACGACTGACTCTATTTTTAAAAAAATAAATTAGTTTCATATTTAAAGCAACATTATAAATATACTATTTAAATTTAAAGTGGATTTCAAAAGAAAATTTAATTTAAGAGAGTTGTTTTAAGTTGAATTTTTAAAGGGGAAAATTAGGAAGATTTCGAAATGGATTTTCAGTAAATTTTTCCATAACATCTAAGTGAGTAAAGTTGGTATGAGAATCCTTTTTTAAAATAGTTTTATAATTCCGCATTGTTATATTTTCTATAAATACTAAAAGAATATTTTTATAAATGGTTTGGTCTAATTTTCCTCATAAGGAAAATACCAAACTTTCAAAGTATGTGATTATACAAACTCTTTTAATTGATAGTTTCATTTTATGTTATCTATTTCTATATAAAAACTTATTATAACATAGGAACCATATATGAAAACTTCTCTTATGTGATCATATAATCTGACTAGGATGGGATGTCTAGTGGTATTCTAGATGGTTTTATATTCATGGGACCTTAGAATATATCATTTGGTATGGTGATAGTGTCTAGGACTCTTAGTAACCATGACTGTTTGGAGTGAGTCATGAGGTTTATTGATTCTTTGATAAAGTGATCACATGGAATTTATAATTAGTGTATAGGATGACCCTTGGGATAGAGTGAGACACTTGGAATTGATCAAGGGAAGAGTGACACCATTAACCATAATCCTTTAGATAGTTATTGATATTATTAAATAGTGGTTGGTATCCTTGGTTTTTGAGTAGGAGTACCCTTCTAATTGACCTTATTGTTTGAAATGGGAGATAATACCAGTGTTGTTTCGATTGGATGTCAAGGTCATGTTCCTAGAATGGATTCCTAATATTTTGATGATCTATAGTATAGATAAAAAATCAGGGATAGGAGGAGAGTAGGTTACCACCATAGTATTGTTTCCCAGGAGGAGAGTGGGTTTTATCCTTGCTATATTTAAATTCTTCCTATGTGAGATAGAGAAACTAGGAACATAGAATATAAGATAATGATACTTTCATGATAGACCTCATTTATCAAGTTAATATCTTGGATAACCTCATGGTTTAACCAGATTGAGTAGCGAATGAATTTTATTATGAGGCCATCTACACTAGTTGTATCTCCTAATTGATATTTATACTTATTATACCTACGATCTCTCTATTTATAGTCTGAATGGGTGTGGATATTGAGTAATTTCTAGGAAATATGGTGATAGATGAATTGGATAACTTTTAAACTCCTTATGAATCTTTAGACTGGATTTCTTTAGGTATCCACATATAATAAGACCATTCCTATATAACACCACTTGATTATGATGTAAATGTTTTATCTAAGTGATCAGTGTATGGTTATAGTGCTATAAAATCATGTCATGGGACCCAAATCCTATGATGACTTGTGATATATAGGTTATATTTAGTAGTTATAATAGGTATTCTAGTTGATAGTTCATATGAGGACTAATGAGGTGGTATAGGGCATGGTGTGAGAGCTGGGATTTGTTATTTGATATGGTTAGGTCTCATTCTTTATTTGAATGTTTTTTATCATGTGATCAATATTCAAAAGATTTTTTTATTTTTTACCTCTTTGATATCCATTTTTGTTTTCATTTCCATTTTAAAATATCTATAGATAGTTTATCCCTCTTCAATTTCTTGAAATTTCAGTTGTTATTACTATCATTATTTCCTATGATATTTTGGATTTGATTATTGTTAGGTAGTGAGATGACCAATGGGTTAGATAAGAATATATCAAGTGAATCTTATAGTTATGAGATGATACCACATGGAGATAGTGTCTGATGATATGAGAGTGGATTTATGGTACACCTCATTATGGCATGATTGTATATAAGTCTTCAGATATAGGTAGGCGCACCTTAACATGAGTTGGGTAGTACCATGGGTAACTTTGAGGTGTTTGTGTCATTTTTTTCATTATGGCATGAAAGTATGATGTTATTTCATAAGAATCCATGTCTTATATTCCTGGTAATGTTGTGTAACACTCACCAAATACTTTCACATACACCCACTATATTACCAATAGGTTTTTAGACTCATCGGATACCGTTGTACATGTCATAGATTTAATTATATGCATGAAAAAAAATTAAATTTCCATTTTAGATTTAGGTAATATAATGGATATATACTTATGGCTCATGATGAGAATTGTTATAGAGGTCAATGATTTTATAGAAGGTTTTCTAGTGAGTTGAACATGAGGACATTGTAATTTTTTTCATTAATTATAATACATATTTATCCTCTAATAGATATCTTTATTTATTCATTAATTTTTCATTTTAATATATAATATTTTTTTACTCTACTATATATTTAAATAAATAATATATAGATTATTTCACTTTCATATACTAGACAATAAGATTAAACTTTTTGATCCCTATTTTATTTCAACAAGTTTTGAGTATGTTTGATGCATGTATGAATCATTCTAAAATTATGATCAATTTTAGGGATGGCCTTATTAGGTTTATCTAGAAGGCATTGTCACCTAATGAATATATTTGATCCTTGTTTATAGTTGAAATCCTCTAACATATAAAGAGACATTCCAAATTTTAATTGGTGACCTAACTAAATATCCATTATAGTAGAATAGGTTGGGAATATTACAAAATGGAATTAGAAAATGTGTCTAGTTTGGATAGAGTTAGTTAGAGGTGGAGATAGCATGTTGGGAAATTGATGGAAATGATCTCTGCTACTTTACCTTTCCCTCCAAAATGGGGAGGGTCCAACCTATCCCTACCATAAAATAAACTTATCTTTTTCACTCCACTCACTGATCCATCTTCTATCCCACCATTACCTAACATCAAGCTCTGTCCCAAGGTCCTTTCTTTTGATTAAGGATTTCCCAAGATCCTTATTTCCATCTTGGAGTTCATAGTGGCTTAGGCCTTGCTCAAACACTCTCTGGTGGCTTAATTTGACTAGAATCTCCCCTTAGTTGATGATTTTTATTAGTTTATCTATGATTCATGGGATTTTTAGGACCATGGGATCATCAACCTCTTGGATACCTAACATCTTCTCATTCATTTTTCAATGAAATAAAATATGATATCTTCTAGTTCCTCCAACCCATGATTCTTTAATGAATTTTTGTTTTCTCTCTTATGATATTCCCATAACTTATATTTGAAGTGTTATCCCCCCAAATTATCCTATTTGGGTAAGCCTTCATGGGTTAATGATGAAATTTAAAAATTATTAGATCCTTGGGATGATATATAATATGGTTGGTAGATTTTTGTGGTTTGACAGTATGCCCCATGCTCTTTTACATCCCATTTATCATAGAATTTGTGTTAAAATTGATGTCACAAAACCTCCAATTAATTTTTTTAGAGATTGAGAATGAACAACATCTTAAGAAAGTGGTGAAATTTGAATCATTATTGGATTCATACTCTAATTTTAATCAATTGGAGAACCTTTAATAGTTTTTTTAGTCATGGATTAGTGGGACATAGGACCAGTCCCTTAACTCTGGTACGCGAGGATGCTATGAATAATTTTTATTTTAGTGGAAAGGATACTATTACTTATATTAAAGGGGTCTAGGATATTAAAATTTATCTGGATAAAGGAGTGACATGATAGAGGGGAGATGTTGATAGAGTTATAGCTTCCAAATTTTAGAAGCCTCATATAGCATCGATTAGATTATAGTACCCTCCCTCGAATCCTATTTAGAAGAGTATAGGTCCTTTGCATATACTATTTCTGACCTATTAGGTATAATATAAGATTCTATTGAACCTTATGGACATGGATCTAATAAGGATCCAATAAATATTAAAAGTGGTGAGTCCACTTAAGGTGACTACTCCCCTAGGATGTTTGTTGTTCAAAATAATCAAGATGTGAGGTCTATCCAGAATTTTTACTTAGAAGGGATGAAGATGGTCCATAAGTCTCATGACCATCTAATTTTTAACACTTTATCTTCTATTTTTGAGGATTTAGAAATTCCCCAGGTTCCTCCATGATATTTTTCAATCCATTTGACCATGCAAGATGCTGGAAGGCAGGACTAATCCCAGGATTCTGATCGGTAGGGTTTGAGGGTGGAATTTAGAGAAGGTGTGAAGGTATTTAACCCTTCCTTATAGGCGGGGATAGTTGTGTAGAGGCATGAATCATGGTTTAAGTTACAGAACATATTCAAAATATCAGTGAAATTTAATATGGGTATTAGTGATATCGAGGTTTGGTAATCAATTAGGTATCAGTGGAAGAAGGAACAACCCATTAGTATCCTTAAAGATGGGATTGTAGAGTAGAGGAAATAGGTTATACTTGATGCATATGAATATTAAAGTGTGGATGTCCATTCCCTAATCTACTTTCAATGTGAATAAGATAGGTAGTCCATTTCCTATCACCACTCATGTGGGAAGTTCATGAAGAGGGGTAAGTATTATTTGAGAGAATACACCCTTAACAAAGGAGACCATAAACTAAAACGAACACTTTAATCTCCCAAAACCAATTACCACTTGATCGTTTGAGAAAGAAATTAACATTTCTCTCAGTAAAGGGTCAGTTCTAGTTAAGAATATCACTGATTAATAAAAAATAGAAATTGAAGTTGAATATGGAAGGTAGTCTCCACAGATCAAAAGTGGAGGGGTAGCAGACATGACCACTTTTATACTTCTTATGAATTGAAAGGAGTAAATGAAGGAAAAAAAATTAATTTCAGTGCCATACTGGAAGAATATGACATAATTTTTGATTGATCTATTCAAGTGGACATTAACCCAGAATAATCAGACTGGATTGACTTGTAGAAGCATATTTTGGTTTGGGGCTTTAATGAGTGGGAGATCAATATGGAATAGTTCATTATGACATGGGAAAAGATGGAATCAACATTTTAGGATCTTATTCATGATGATCCAAAGTGGAGTCCATCTATTATCATTTTGATCCTACATAGTATGCACAATTACAATAATTTAAAGTTTTTATAGAATGAATTTTCTTTTATAATTGAGTTTAAATTCGCACCTGTTTGAGTTCCAACTCAATCCTAAAAAATGTTTTAACTAAAAAAATAAATAAAAATTCAATTTAGAAGAAAGGAAGTGGATATCAGGTATTGGGAGTAATCACTTTAGGTATGAGTGAGGTTTTAGGTCAAGAACCTTAGTATGAGATGTATGGGACTCAGGGTGAGCTATAGGGTTTAGTTGAGATTTAGTTTCTAAATTGGTTCATGCAAAATGAAATTGGCATGATTAAGACATGGTATACATTCCCATGGGTAGTGATGATTAACATAATACCTTTAAAATATTAAATATTAATAAAAACAACTAATAATCTATTCAATTTTTCTCAAATATATTATTAGTGGAGTCTTAATTAATATAAATCATAAGGGTTTTCTATTTAAATTCTTGAATTTTCTATTATGATTGTTCAGTTGTCATAGGTCAATGGTTTCCATGTTTTTTTTGTTTAGAATTTTTTTTTTTGAAAATTTATTAAAAAAAACCTTATATGGAGGAATAAGGTGTATAAAAAGCTACTTTAAAAATTGGTTTTAATGTAAATGACTTATAGAGAAAGTTTTTTTTGAAATAAAATAATATTTTAATTAAAACATTGTTTTTGGGAATGAGGTTTTATATAAGTACACAGTGTGTGTAAAATGATTACATGGGCATATTTAAAAAAAAATCAGTGTGGTTGGAGATTTTTTTAATTTTATTTTATCAAGAAAACCATGGTGAATAATTTTGAAATTATATTTTGAAACTAGTTTTTTCAAATCGAAATGGTTTTGGTGAAAAAATGCTGGTGAGTTCAGAGATTTTTGGATTTATAATTTTTACAAAAAACCCATAGATTCCAAGGGGTGTTTAAAATTCTTGGGTGAATTTTTGTATACATAAAATGATTGGTGGAATTTTCAAAATGAAAACCAATGTGTGTGACTAGGTCACTTATTTTCAATGATTTTATTAGGAGTAACCCAAGCAATTTCAAAATTGTGTGTTCTTTGATGTGTTTGGTGATTTATTTGAGAGGTCCGCATGATTTATCTTATAGTAGCGGACTTTTAGTTTAATTCTAGAGTATCTTTAGTTGAGAATTGATGGTTTTTCAGATTAGATAACTTTTTTTTGGGTAGGAAAATCCTATGGTGGGGAGAACCATCAAGAATATTTGGGTTTTATTAGTTACCTTTTATAGTGAGGAACACCATAAGGATAAACATTGATTAATGATAAGTATTTTAGGATTGGAAGGTGTGGATATGCATCATCTTGGAATTGTTATAGTCAAAATGAGAAAGGTTCTCGAAGGATCAAAATTATTCTATGTGGGAACATTTGGTTAATGTGGAATAAAATGGCACTAATGATGAGTTGGTCATCATAGAAAATTAGAGGTAATATTAATGTTTTTTCACACCCCGTTTCACTATAACTATAATTATATTAATTAAGTCTCATTAATTTTGGGGGGAAATTTAAAATTTTGGAATTTTTATCTTTGAATTTAAAATTTTTGGGATTTTTTTCTTGAGCATTGGCTGTGCATGGTCATTGCAAAGTTTGTAAAACACAAGAGTTTCTCTTTACATGGTTTACAACACATGACTTAGGAGAAAACTTGTGATGAAACTTACATATACACATATGCAGATTCTATTCCAAATCATTTTTAATGTCCATAGTTTTTATTTCACAGGTAGCACATGAATTGAGGGAATCCCAAGGAAAACTGTAAGGGGTCACCTTTCCATGGAGGGGGGGGGGGTGTCTGGTGCATGAAATAGACACAGTTAGAAGAAACCATGTGACAACCATAGAGAGTGTTCTACAGTTTTTCAGTGAAATTTTACATGATTGGAACATAGTTTAGAAAAATGTGCAATAAAAATATGCAAGGATGACTTATATATCCAATGAAGCCTCTATGGTTGGCCTGTGATTTACTAAACCATGCAGTCAAACTAGCATATAGTTTAGATTTTAAAAAATGTGAGTTTCTATTTTCACCCTTATAAAATTAAAATAGGTTTCTCCTTATTTTATTCCTCCTCCCCATTAAACCAAGTTTGGTTGTTCCAAGTAGGACCCTATTTAATTCTCTCCTTTTAATTTTAGAACTCCATTATTTGGATTACTTATGAATTTCTTGAGGTAAACCCCTCATATTCTATCTTTCTTACTTATTCCCTCATCTTTCCCTAATTTTATCTTGGTTTCACTTCCTCCCAAGAACCTTAGGGATTTTTGGATAAGGATAAAGATTTTGGGTGGGTTCTAATATATTGTTTTGGTTTCTAGGAATTTCTCAGGTCTCCTTGAGGCTTGTTTTAGTATTTTCTATCAAACAAAACAACTTCCGGCTTGATCATCATTGAACCGAGGTAGGAATTTTTATTTTATTTTTTTTATTTGATATAATGTTTAGTTTTTAATGTGTATAAATTCCACATTCGTTAAATTAAATACACATGTGATAGTATAAATTTATTTTATAAATGTTTGGGATGAATTCAAACATGGAATAAAGGGTGTTTTGGTTTTTTTAGTTTCAAAGTGGGTGTTCTCATGACATGTTATTGTAAAAATGTTTAAAGAGTTTGTTTAAAGAAAGTTGTATGTTTAAAAGATATTTAACCCCATTTTCTCCATGGATTGGATAAAGGGAAGGATTTTATTTTGGAATGGTTTTTAATTAAAGATATTTATATTTTGAAATGGTTTTAAGTTAATTTTTAATGAATTGATATTGTAATAATGGTTTGAAATGGAATCTCAAACCATTTGAAAGAGCCTTGGAACATCAATCTAGGTTTTTAGTGAGGCTCATTTTACACTTTAAAATTGGTTTTCATGATGTGTGTACATAACCCTCTTGATTCCCTTTGGTTGTTGATTTTGATATGGATTGTATTCTGAGGGGCATGTTTTATATTTTGTTTGATATGTATTATGTGATCATGGTTGTTTCTTATGAGGGTGTTGGAGGTGTGGTGAGATTTTTTTGTTTTATACCTTGATGCATATGATGATCTGCAATTGATTTCTCACTACCTATTGCAGTGATTATGATTTTCCATGTATTTTTTGTATAATGTATATATTATTTTTGAGACCAGGTGCTGAGACAACATGCGATTCTGAGTCCCAGTGTGTCCAGAATAAATGTTTGAAATTTATTAAATATATGAAATAGAACGTACACACATTTTTATTGAAAAATTGGAATAAATTCTAAATGTATGCCTTAATTAGAAATCTGAGGGTACCATTGAGTTCAAAACACGAGGTTTATCCTAGGTGAAACTTAACATTAATCAGCGTTGGTCATTTGTGGAAAAGTCGTTGCGAGCGTAGAATGAATAAAATAATTAATTAAATTATTTTATTTATTTCGTTGACACAATGAACTAATTACCTATATTTATATAGACTATTATAGATAAATCCCAAGGTTAGACACATAACCCTTGAGCTGTTGAAAATCCATTGGAGAGAGATTTGGAGGATTTCTCTTAGATGAATGAAAACCAAATCATGGATCAATGATTGACGCATAATATAATCGAAGGATATTTCCAAATAAAATGATACCAAATCATTCCTTATGATCATTTGATCCAACTCAAGGTAGTATGATTCTTTGTTTTGGATTTATTCCCTATTATTTATTCCTACGATGAACACGAATCAATTGACCAACAAATTGATCTGTTGATCATGCGTATTTTCCGTATGGGTTTATTGTGGGGTGATTTTGGGAGAATTACTTAGAATTGTTTATTCATTCATTATTATTCTCACAACAATGAATCAAGATCAACATGAACATCGACCAAGGTTCGTTCCTCTCATTTGTTCTTGTGCTTTTCTCCCTTGGTTCTTCATTCACCATGGGTGTTCTTCGTTTGCCCCGGGGTTTGACATATACTGATCAATCGATCATTGAAAACCTATTTCTTGGTGAAATGATCCAGTATCATAGATATGGGATTGAAAAAAAAAACGACAGTTGTGTGTTGATGGAGACGACATCGAATAAGATGATGTAGGTACCCGATTTTTGTGTTCTTCAGCATGCAATGAAGAAAAAAGGTGATCCAATTTTCCAAGTGGATAAAAGGACCAAATATTATTAATTTGGTGATGGAATGACTCGATGAGGCTTGATCTAAATTTTTGCAGCAAATCAATCTCTCTATTGAAGGCCGGAGCAACGGTCGGGACGTACAAAGTAAGATCTAGGATTCTAGAAAATCCCATGTTACATGGCGTATAAACTAGATCAACACGTCATGTGGGACCCCCTATGTGATGGATAGGGTTTGAGGATAAACTTAAGTATCACATGATGTGTGAACCTATCACACAACATGTGGTCTGTCCCTGGAGACTCAACGTGTACCTCAAAGGGTATACAAACATGGGTTGGAGTACACGGGTTGGAGCATGTCATGTACCCCCCCCACACAGACACGAACTGAACTAGGTACATGAGCTAAGACATGTACTGGTACATGGGCACATGTACATGAGCTAAGACATGTATTAGTACATGGGCACATGTACATGAGATGAAGCCATGTACTGGCACATAGGTAGACTACACGGGCATCCAACACGTCGTTCACTTTTACATAGACACGTGTAAGAGACACAGGCTGCTTACACGGGTAGGACCCAGAGTCAAGAGACACAACATGTGACCCCTACCACATGTCATGTACTTTATTATACATAGATTAAATCTCTTTTGCTTCATATCTTAAACAATTTTAGTTAGAGTGCATTCCCCTTATCCTTTCCCTAAATTTTTTTATGGAATCATCTCCCTCTCCTAGGACTATGATCCCTTCAATAGGGATTCTTGGATAGAGTCATTGTAATCCCTTAGAGAGTCCCAGAGTGAGATACTCTATTAATTTTTTTCCCTAGGTGGAGGTCTTGGTATCATCATGACCAACACTATGCGGGCGCTGATCCTCTACTTAGAGGGTTAATCCAGATTGAGTTGTTGGTATCACCACATGGCCTTGGGTGTGATCCTCATCTATGTATCATATTATCTTCAGAACTTTGGGATGTACTTATAATGATGAAACCTAATGAGAACTACCTCTTAGATGAACATCATCAGTGATATCAGACTCAGGAGTGTGTTTTACTAGATGAGTGATTTGTGGAATCTTCGAGTTGGAATCCTAGGATGGTATACTACAATTGTGATTTACCTTTAGACTATGTGTATTTATTGAGTATATTTGGATATCCTTTCTATATGTAGACATATAACTATATAGATTTGACTGTATTTTCCCTTTTTTGTATGCTTTTTGGTTTCGGGGTGTCCTACTGAGTATTTTTATACTCACCCCTACACGGGATTTTCCAACACATGTCATGGATTATGAAGACAATCAACCTTTTGATAGAGTCCTAGATAGACTAAGACCAAATAGTGCTTAGTGAGATCGAAAATACCAAGTTGTGTTCCTATGGTATTTTTATAGCAGTACTAGTTTTACTTTCAGGTTGGACTTGTGTTTCAGACTCTTTGTAGTGGGATTATATTTGGCCCTCTTTACTTTACTTCCTATCATACTCTGTTTGTGGGATTTAGATGTATTCATGCATGGTTATTTAGTTGTTTTTATATTTCATCATTTTTATAGTGTTGAAGATGTGTGCGTGTGTACATGTACTTAGGCTAAGGCCTCCCGTGTCAGTGATATTCATACTCGATGTTAGTCGCCAGCCCTTGGCGTATTGAAGGCAGTCTTGGGGAGTTATGGAATAGGCCCCTTTGGGATGGGTTATGATAGAGCAGTATTAGAGGAGTAGATTCTACCTTAGGACTGAGAGTTTTTGAGAGTGGTTTGGGGAAATAGTGTTAAGTGTTTCGAGTTTGACTTTTAGGACATGGACTCTAGTGTTGGTGTGGCGGCTGACATATCCATACATCAAGACTATGATCACCTGCTTTTCAACTTGGTACATGAAAACACTAGTTATAGTGAAAAAATGGTACATGCATCATATAGGAATGAGTTGTGGTTTTCATGTCCTTTTTGAGTCAGCTCTCCATATACACTCATTGACTGTGGTATATCTTTTTTTACTTTTAGGATCCCTTTGCGACATATTCTAACTAGGATATAACATCATGATTATGAGGATGATCCCCTTAGTGATGAGGTGTTGATATAGGTAAAAGTTCCCAAGGTGTTATCTCCAGGTGGTGCAATAGCTATACCACAACCTATAGAGTAGCACATGGAACCTGTAGTACTAATAGATGAGGTGCGGAGGCTGAGCGCACTTCATGAGTTTCAGTGATAGAGACCCCTTAGGTTCCAAGGTGATCCCTACCCATAGGCAGTTGAGGACTGGCTTGAGGCAGTGACCTGAGTTTTCCATCTAGTCAGGACACCAAAAGATCATATGGTAATGCTAGTAGCAATCCTTCTTCACGACTGAGTAGGGTGATGATGGGGGTTATTGAACCAGTCTTACGATGAGGTGACTCTTTCATGGACAGAGTTTGAGTGTTTTTTTAGAGATGAGTTCTCACCAGCTATGTTGAGGGATGTATATATCCAAGATCTTCTATAGATCCAGTATGGAAACATGATAGTATCTAAGTATTCATCAAGCTTTACCAACCTCTCCAAGTACTTGATGGATATGGTTCATGACCAGTTTTTTAGGGTTCAAACCTTCGAGTGAGGTATGTATAGAAACATATGAGCCAATGTTATCCCCCTATTCATTCCTAACTATTCTAGAGGGATAGATCAAGATTTGGTGGTATAAAGTTTCTAGGCTATGTAGATATGGCCAGTGGTAGCCGAAAGTGGGAAATCAAGATCAGAGACCTCGACATAAGGGAGATGACGTTAGTTTCAGGGACCCAAACATGAAAGACGTTTCAGGAGGAGTTCCCAAGACAGAGGGTATATAGTTTAGGGATCATTGGGCGGGTTCATTCATCCCATCTAGAGGTAGTTATACTCATGTGATAGTAGGGGAAATCTTTTATTAGATTGTCTGACCCATCATACGAATGATAGAGAGACCATAGATGGGCTGCCAAGGTAGTGGTAGTATCATGAGAAGATGGGTTTGTAGGGAGGAATACATGGAAGAGGAGTTGGGAGAGCAATGGGAGGTGGTCGATGCTTTGAATTGTTACCACCACTAACCCAAGTGGTCCATTCGAGGCTCATGGAGATGGGTGAAAAGGGAGGGGATAGTTAAAGGTGGTTGAATCTTATGACCCAGAGGCTCTGGGAATGATTTGAGGTATGATCTATGTCTTTTATACCTTATCTATAGTACTAATAAAAATATGTTATAGTCATTCCTTTCTTGTTACATACCTTGTACGAGACTTAGAGATTCCAATTGAGCCCTTAGCTCTAACCTTACACTTAGAGACTCCTACAAGAGAAGACTCAGTAATCACACACTTGTGTCGACAGTGTGACCTAACTCTTAGAGATGAGAGTTTTTATTGGAATATCTTGGTAGTAGAGTTGTGTCCTTATGAATTCATTCTTTATATGGTCTGGTTATATATAGTTCATTCCTAGATTGATTTTTTTAGGTGAAGTATGTGGTGTATCCATAGTGACGGAACAAGGTTTTCCTTTATCGGTGAAAAGGAAACCCAGAAAGCACAAGATAGACTTATGCAAAGGAGGGTGTAGCTGATTACTCATCAGTTTTCTAGCCTAACCCTCAGTGAAGTGGATATTATGAGTTCCTAGTTTCTTATAGTGGTGGAGGAGTATGAGGAAGTATTACCCAATGATGTTCTAGGCTTACCTTCTTTCCGCAAGATATACTTCTGCATCAACCTACACCCCGGGATGACACCGATATCTATGCCATCATACTGGATGCCTCATGCAGAGCTTCGTAAGTAGAGGGTCCAATTGGAGGACTTGAAGAGGAAAAGATTTGTTAGAACCAGTGTTTCACCTTGGGAAACCCCAGTTTTGTTTTCTAAGAAGGAAGACATGAGATTGAGTTTGTGTGTGAACTACCGATGCTTGAACTGGGTGACCATGAAGAACGAATATCCACTACTAAGGATCGATGAACACTTTGATTATTTGAGAGGGGCACAATGGTTCTCAAAGGTAAAACTTAGGTCAGACTATAAACACCTCCGTGTACGAGATGATGATATATTGAAGACGACATTCAGATGTCACTACAATCACTATGAGTACTTGGTGATTCCTTTTGGTGTGGATAAAACTCTAATAGTGTTCATGGGACTCATAAAACAGATCTTTCAGCCTTTCTTAGA
Organism: Viscum album; assembly: GCA_963277665.1. Classification (NCBI taxonomy): domain Eukaryota; kingdom Viridiplantae; phylum Streptophyta; class Magnoliopsida; order Santalales; family Viscaceae; genus Viscum; species Viscum album. The sequence goes on along the minus strand of OY728127.1, from coordinate 35,451,299 downwards.
ATGGTTCGAGGTAGTCCTCATCAATGATATCTTTATGTACCTAACTTTCGAGGAATATCACACAAGACACTTGAGGATAGTTCTAGATATACTCTCAAAGAACAAAATTAACAAAAATCTCTAAAAGTGTTAGTTATGGATTTAGGTGGTACACTTTCTGGGAAAAATTATCTCTGTGGATGAAGTGGTAGTGGACCTGGCTAAGGTCGAGGTAGTGTTAGATTGGGAGCCACCCAAGAGCATAACAAAGGTGTGAAGATTCCTTGGATTGACATACTATTATCAGAGATTCATACCTGATTTCTCCAGAGTATCAGCACCCATGGAATCTTTGAATCAAAAGGGGCATCCTTTCATGTGGATAGAAAGGTTAAAACAGGTTTTTTAGCAGTTGAGGTAGAGTTTGATGAGTTCTCCCATATTGAGATTTTCATAGGAGGGTGTCAAGTACGTAGTGTTCTACAATACATTAGGAAATCAGCTTGGTTGTTTTCTGATGCAGATATGAGAGGTGATTGCCTATATTTCATGATAGTTTAGACCAGATGAGAGGAACTATATGACCCATGATCTTGAGTTAGTAGTGGTAATATTTACACTAAATATGTGGCGACACTACCTGATGGGTGAGTAGTTTATTGTCTACTCCAATCACAAGAGTCTCAAGTATAACTTCTCTCAAAATGATCTCAACTTGAGACAGAGGCGATGGCTAGAGTTTTCATGATCCATCCTTTGGGGCCCATTCCATGACATACCCCAAGCCTGCCTCCCAAAGGCTAGGGGTTGGAGAATAGCACCGAAGGTGTGAACTTGAAAGTGGGAGGCATTTACTTGAGTACCTGTACATGCACACACACAACCACGTCCCAAATCTAGAAAAGTAAACAACCATACCACTAAACAACCACTGAGTACAAGTACAAATGAAAGTAAAATGGTCCAGAATACAAACCTAAAAAAAGACTAACTGGAAAACAAGAAAGTACAAAAGAAACTATGGAAGTTGTCCACTGGAAACCCCACCTGATGGGTAAGTACAGAGTAGCTTCTGGAATCTATAGAAGTACGTCCCACCTGCTTGGTCTCCCTGGGCACCACCAGGTCCTGGACCACCAAGTCCTCCGTCAAGGAGGCGGTCATCTGCACTAGACAAAACATGTGCGAGCGAAGCCCATGTAGGGGTGAGTAATGAAATACTTAGTAGGGTCCCCAAAACAAAAAGGAAAGACCACAAAGAAATCCACAACCAAACCACAAATCATGATCACTAGGCATGATCATGAAGCAAGACAGCTCACACCAGGTATATTCTAGATTAGGAAAGTAATACCATTAGTCACATCATTGAACACCATGGGATGCTAGAGAACTCCTCCTCAATGAGTACAGTGGGCCTACTGGGTCACACAGAATCCACTTCCCACTAACCTAGGATTGTTTCGGTACTTATCCCTGATGAGTACCATAGGTATTCTGGGTCACACAGAAGCCAATTCCCACCGTGGGCATGCCGGGTCACACAGAAGCTACTTCCCACCTATGGACATACTAAGGTACTCCTCCTGTCAAGTATAGTGGGTATTTTGGGTCACACAGAAGCCTCTCCCCACCATGGGCCTTCCGAGTCACACATAAGCATCTTCTCACTAAGCCATATTATCCGATCCACATAGGGTCACTCGTCAGCAGTCTTTAGGTCTCATCCAATCGCAGGGTTTCTGCAAGTATCATGCTTGATCTCGGGAGAACTTCCCCCCAAGCCATTCTTCGAATTCCAAATTCCATAAAATACTCCATTGGGTATAACAAAATATCTTCTTCTTTGCGAGGGTTCCAACGTGGAAAATGGATCGTCAATCGGATGCCTGGTTTTAAAGTTATTGATTTTTTTCCAAAAAGGGGTCGGTTGGGTCTGGGTTTGGTCCGACCCAGTTGGACCGACCTGACTCGACCTGGACCCAACCCGGTCCAGACCATTGGGCCATGGGTCTGGCCCGCTGGGGCGGCCTGCACCCTGTCCAGTCCACCAAAGGAGGACCAACTTTGTCTGGTTGGGAAGCGACTGGAAGCTGCGTCTGACTTCCTCCTTACCCCACAGGTTATCCACGGGGCCAGCTCCCCCAGCTGTAGTCAATAAACTACAGCTTTTACACATGGGATGTAGCACAATGCTGCGTCCGAGGTGCAACGATGCGGCCGGGTGGCTGCATCCACCCGCCGCCAGCCACCGGCCCAGCCGGCGGCCCTTGTCGCACCACTGTGGTTGGTTGACCGCGACGTTCTCTCGGCACACCGTCTTGGTGCGCCACCACCCACCCACAAACGACGCCGGGGGGTTCTTCCATAGACCACCGGGTCCATACCAGTGGTTCTTTCTTCTCACTAACTACGCCTCCGACCTTCATGGGGTATCTCCTTCCCTACAAAGGCCTTGAATCTGCCTTGCCACCCCTTTCAAAATGCTCCTCCACGAGGAACGCAAAAGCAGAGGGGCTGAGGCCTTATTCGTTTCGGCCCGTTCCCTATGCGTTAGAGTTTTTAAAACAAGGAGAGGTTTGGGGATTATGTTCTACCAACAATAATTTAATCCCAAATAGAAAATACCAAGAAACATCACCCTACCACAAGAATGCATGATCCACAGATCAACCTGTTCATGGGTTGGTCCGCGTTCATCATTTTAGAATGAAGAACGGGGAAAATTTAAAACAAATAAACCCCTACATCAATCAATGTTCATCATTGAAGCACTCCTCCCTCAAGGATTCAAGATCCATTGGCATTCGTCACTTCCCAGTCCCGTTCTTCATAAAGCGTCGACACTACTAGTGATCATACCGACGTTTTTCATTCTTTGTTGGAGATGGTTCTTGTCGTAGGTTTGTCAGAGAATAATTCACCCTTTGATTCCCAACTCTCCAACGCATTAATCCATTAAAATAAAACACATCATAGCATTTCTATTATGCTTCAAAAAAACGAGCAATTAATAATCTTCCTTTAATGTGCCTCATCTCCGCACTGCTACACCGTCATCCACCACACAATGGCGAGAAAAGAAAAGAAAATAACTTTTTAAGTTATTTTACTATTTTTTGAAAAGTCCGAAAACTAACTTTTCCATCCAACCCTTACCAGTCGATGTTAAGTCCTTTCTAGGTGAATCTCGACATTCCGAGTTCAATGGTGCCCTCATATTTTTGATCTTATCATTGGTTAAAAAGTTAGAAAAACCTGCTCACACATTTACTTAAGTGAACTAAAAAAAGTTCAAAATTCCATTCCGGGCTCACTAGGCCTTGGAACCACATTCCTTCAAAGCGTGTGGTTTCAAAATAATTCCATACAATTTAAAAAATATATATATGGAAATTATAAGACATTACATTCTCTCCACCTTAGGGATTTACATTCCCAAAAGCTAAAACAAGGGATAATCAAACAAATGAGGGTAATAAGAATGAATATGATCCTCCCTCTCCCATGTGCTCTACTGGAGATTCTCATGCTACCATCGAACGTGCACCAGATGAATCGACCGTCCACAAAGTACCCGCTCCTCTCGATCCTCTATCTCCACCGAGAACTCCACAAATGTTGCCCTATCATCAATGTCCAACTCTCCCCAGTCGATGATGTGTGATGGATTAGGCACACACCTCCTCAGCTATGACACATTGAAAACATCATGCACCCGGTGCATCTTTGGGAGAAGATCTAGGCAGTATTCCACCTCACCAACTCTGATGAGAATATGGAAAGGTATAATGAACCTTAGAGATAACTTGCTACCTGAAAAAATCTCCATAATCCCCGTCGGGGTGAGACTCGAAAGAAAACCTATTCTCCCTACTTGAACTACAAGGGTCTCCGTCTCTAGTCAGCATATGATTTCTGTATGCTCTGTGTAGTCCTCATCTGTTCCTAGATGATCTGCACCTTCTCAGTTGTATCCCATACCAACTCTGAACCCATGATTGCTAACTCCCTTGGGTCTGTCTAGCATAAAGGTGATTTGCATAGATGCCCATACAAGGCCTCAAACGGCGCTATGCCAATGGTGGAGTGATAGTTGTTATTGTATGAAAACTCCACAAAAGGTAGGTGGTCCTCCCAAATGTGACCAAAATCAAGGATGAAAGAATGAATCATTTTCTCCAAGGTCTGTATGGTCCGCTCCGTCTGACCATCCATCTGAGGGTGAAAAGTTGTGCTCAAGCACAGTTGAGTTTCGAACACCTCCTATAATCCCTTCCACAATGGGGATGTAAAGCATGCATCACAGTTTGAGACAATCATAGAAGGCACCCATTGAAGTCACACTATCTCCTGGATGTAGAGGCATCCTAAGCCTTCAACAATCCCTACTCCCAGATGGGTAAGAAGTTAGCCGACTTGGTGAGTCGGTCAACGATCACCCAGATAGAATCTTGGCCCCTAGACATACATGGTAACCCCATCATGAATTCCATAAAGATACCATCCCACTTCCATTCTGGTACCTCAAGTGGCTGTGCCAAGCCTACTGGGACCTGATGCTCGGTTTTCACTTAGTGACAAGTGAGGCATCATGAAACGAAATCTGCCACCGCTTTCTTCATCCCTGGCCACCAGTACTGATGTCAGAGGTCCTGTTACATCTTTTCCATACTAGGATATACCGCTAAAGGGGATGTATAGAACTACCTAAACACATCATCCCACAACGTCACTGGTACTATGGTGCATCCTCTAAAAAGGATGACGTGCTCCCCATCTATTGAAAATCCATCAGGATCTTGTCCTGAGGATAACTGAGCACGTCCGGCCTCGTAGTCAACATCCACAAGCTGTTCCTCCCTAACTCACTGTAAGAGTGGGGGAGTGACAATCATTGATTGATGGTAAGTTTCTCCACCATCATCCACAAATGATATTTACATCACGACTAGATGCTCCGTTGCCTCACTTAGCATTTATAAACCAGACCTTCTACTGAGCGCGTCTGCCACCACATTTTCCTTCCCAGAAGTATAGACTATATCAAAGTCATAGTCCTATAGGAACTCCAACCATTGTCATTGTCTCAAGTTCTGGTCCTTCTGTGAGAAGATATACCTAATACTCTTTTGGTTAGTGTAGATGTTAAACCATTCACCCATCAAGTAGTGCTGCCACATCTTCAAGGAAAAGACCACTACTGCTAACTCTAGGACATGGGTCATGTAGTTTTTCTCATGTTGCCTCAACTTCCATGAGACGTAGGCGATCACTGCTCACTCCTGCATCAGGAAACAACCCAATCTAGTCCTTGATTCATTGTAGAAGACTACATACCCAATGCCCTCTTTTGGTAGTCTCAAGATGGGGGCACTCGTCAGTCTCCACCTTAGCACCTAGAAACTCTACTGGCACTTCCCCGTCCACACGAAGGGCTATCCCTTATTTTTCAAAGCTAAAAAGGGTGCTTCTACTCTAGAAAATTCGGGCACAAACCTCCAGTAGCATCCAGCCAATTCCAAGAAACTCTGCACCTCAGTCACGCTCATGGGTGGCTCCCAAGCAAGCACTACTTCTATCTTCACTGGATCCACTGAAACTCTAGCCTCCAAGATGACGTGTCCCAGAAAGTGGACCTCCCAAATCCAGAACTGGAACTTTGAAAGCTTATCATAAAGATGGTGCTCTAAAAGTGTATCCAGGACTATCTGAAGGTGTATAGCGTGCTCCTTATATGACACTGAGTACACCAAGATTTCATCAATGAAGACCACCAAAAAATGATTGAGGTAAGTCTTGAAGATCCTGTTCATGAGTCCCATGAACACTTTTGGGGAAATGGTTATGCCAAAGGGCATCACAAAAAACTCATAGTGGCCATACCATCATCTAAAGGCTATCTTTGGTACGTCCTCATCTCATACCCGAAGCTGATGATAGCCTGATCTAAGGTCAATCTTTGAGAACCACCTCACTCCCTTCATCTAACTGAATATGTCATTAATCCTCAGCATTGGATACTTGTTCTTCATGGTCACTGGGATCAGGAGATGGAAGTCCATTCATAGCCTCATGCTCCCGTCTGCCTTCTTGGAAAACAATACTGGGGTTGCCCATAGTGAAACACTAAGCCTTACGAACCCCTTCTCTTACAAGTACTCTAGCTATACCCTCAATTCATGAAGCTCCACGGGATCCATTCGATATACTGGTGTGGATATCAGTTCCATACCGAGGTATAGGTTGATGTGTAAGTCTACCTACCTATGAGGAGGTAGCCTTAGAAAATCCTCAAAAAATAAATTCTCATACTCATCCACCACTATAGGAAAGTTTGGAATCCTCTTTTCCACTTCACTGAGGGTGAGGCTATCCAACTGGTGAGTTATTGGATGCACCCTCCTATGATAAAGTATATCCTGTGTTGAAAATGTTCCCTTCTCACTAATGAAGGAAAACTTGGTCCCATCCTCACAGACACACCACACTTTGTGCCTGAATCAGTCAATCTGGGCATGGATTATAGATAATTAGTCCATACCTAAGATGACGTCGTAAGGACTCAACGCCACTACTAAGAGATCACAGTCGAAGATATCACCTCTAAGAGTTAGATCACACTACCAGCACCAGTGTGTAATCATCTAATCCCCTCCCGTAGGAGTCTTTAATTGTAAGGATCGAGCCAAAAGCTCCACCAGAATCTATGAGCCTCAAACGAGATTAATGGCAAGGAAAAGCGACTGACACCTATTTCTATAATAACTACAGCTAAGGTAGAGAAGACATAGATCGTACCTATGATACCACTTTGTCACGACCTTTCCCCTAGGTTCTGTTTCATGAAATACCCTAATCCCGCCTCCCAATGGCCAGGGGTTGGATACTAACATCGAAGACGTCAAACTACAAGTGGTATACATTTTCCTAAGTACTTGTATGCACGCACACACAACCACATCCCAAAGATGGAAAAGTAAATAATAATACCACTAAACAATCACTGAGTATAAGTAAAACTGAAAGTCAAATGGGCCAGAATACAAACCCAACAAAAGACTAACTGGAAAATAGGAAAGTAAAAAAGAAACTCTGAAAGCCGTTCGCTGGAAACCCCACCTGATGGGTAAGTAAAAAGTAGATATTGGAAGCCGTAGAATTACACCCCGCCTTCTTGGTCTCACTAGGAACCACTGGGTCCTGGGCCACCAAGTCCTCCATCAAGGAGGCAGTCGTCTGCACTAGACACAACACGTGTGGGCAAAGCCTGTGTAGGGGTGAGTAACGAAATACTTAGTAGGGACCCCAAAAAACAAAGGAAAGACCACAAATCAATCAAAAACCAAACCATAAATCATGATTACCAGGAATGATCATGAATTAAGATAGCTTACACTAAGTATATTCTAGAGTACAAAAGTAAGACCATTAGTCACATAATCGAACACCATGGGATGCTGGAGAACCCCTCCTCAATGAGTACAGTGGGCCTACCAGGTCACAAAGAAGCCACCTACCACTAACCTAAGACTGGTTTGGTACTCATTTCTAATGAGTACCATGGGTATGTTGGGTCACACAAAATTCACTCCCCACCATGGGCATGCTAGGTCACACAGAAGCCGCTTTCCACCTATGTCCATATTGAGGTACTCCTTATGTTGAGTACCGTGGGTCTTCCAAGTCACACGGAAGTTGATCCCCACCATGGGCCTATCGGGTCACATAGAACTCTCTTTCCACTGGGCCATAGTATCTGATACAAATAGGGTCACTTGTCAGTAGTCTTTAGGTCTTATCCAACCGTAGGGTTTCCGCATGTAGCACGCTTGATATCAGGAGAACCGATACCCAAGCCATTCGTTGCATTCAAAATTCCATGAAATCCTCCATAGGGTATACCAAAATATACTCCTCATCACAAGGGTTCCAACACCGCAAACGTCTCATCAATCGGATGCCTGATTTGCAAGTTATTGATGTTTTTCCAAAAAGGTGCCGGTTGAGTCCGGGTCCAGTCCGACCCGGTTGGACCGACCCAACCTAACCCAGCCCGGGGTCCACCAACCTGACCCGGGTCCGCTAACCCGACCGGGAAATAGGGTACACTGACCCGACCTGGGTCTGCTGACCTAATCCGGACCTGGCCTGCTGGCGCAGCTCGTGCCCTATCCGGTCCGCCAAAGGTGGACCAACTTTTTCTAGTCGGGACACGGTTGGAAGATGTGTCTGGATTCCTCCCTGACCTGTGGGTTGTGTGTGGGGCCAGCTCCCCCAGGTGTGGTGCCGCATTTGCGGTGCACCAACGCAGTCGGGTGGCCGCGTCTTCCTGCCTCCAGCCGCAGACCCAGCCAGCGGCCCTTGCCACACCACCACGATCGGCTGACTATGGTGTTCTCCCAGCATGCCATCGTGGCGCGCTGCCACCCGCCAGCGGCCGCCACTGACCTTCGGTTCCACCACCGATTCCGGTGTGTCAACGGGTTCTTTCGTGGACCACCGGGTCCACACTGGTGGTCTGTTCTTCACATCGACTGCACCTTCGGCCTCCGTGGGGTATTTACTTCTCTATGAAGGCCTTGGATCTTCCTTGTCACTGCTTTCAAAATGCTCATCCATGAGAAATGCATAAGCAGAGGGGATCGGGCCTTGTTCGTGTCAGCCTGCGCCCTCCGCGTTAGAGTTTTTAAAATAGGGAGAGGTTTGGGATGATGTTCTACCAATAATAATTTAATCCCGAATAGAAAATCTCAAGAAATATCACGATACCTCAAGAATGCACGATCGCAGATCAACCTATTCGTGATTTGGTATGCATTCATCATTTTAGAATGAAGAATGGGGAAAACATAAAACAAATAAACCCCTACCTCGATCAACATTCTTCATTAAAGTGCGCCGCCCCTGAGGATTCAAGATCCATTGGCATTTGTCGCTTCCTGGTCCTATTCTTCATAAAGCATCGACGTTGCTGCCAATCCTACTAGAATTCATCATTCTTTGTTGGAGAGAGTTATCGTTGTAGGTTTATCAGAGAATAATTCACCCTTTGATTCCCAACTCTCCAACGCATTAACCCATTAAAAGAAAACACGTCATAGTATTTCTGTTACGTTGAGGCGTCACATCGTTATACTATTTCATTTATGAAATAACGTATCTATTATGGTTCACAAAAATGATCCATTAAGGAGCTTCCTTTAATGTTCCTTATCACCGCACTGCTGCGCCATCTTCCACCGCTCAATGGTGAGAAAAGAAAAGAAAATAAGTTTTTAAGTTATTTTATTATTTTCTGAAAAGTCCGAAAACTAACTTTTCTGTCCAACCCTTGAAATTAAAAGTTAAGTCCTTTCTAGGTGAATCCCAGTGTTCCATGTTCAATGGTGCCCTCAGATTTTGGATTTGAGAACCGATTCAAAAGTTAGAAAAACCCACTCGCATGTTTTATTAAGTGAACTAAAAAAATTTCAAAATTCCATTCTGGGATCACCGGGTCTCAGAATCACGTGATGTCAAATCGCGTGGTCTTGAAATAATTTCATATAATTTTAAAAAAATTATATGGAAATTCCAGGACATTACATAAGTTCCTATAGGATTATTACTTTGAAATCATTTATACTCCTGGGAAGGGGAATGTGGTAGTAGATTCTCTTGGCATGAGTTCTTATTTACAGTTATTGAATGAGGTGTTAGAGAAGTTGTCCTCATTGTAATTATTCCTTGTGGATGGAGATAGAGTAGCTTACCTCCAGTACATGGTTGTTACACCTCCTCTTTTACATTGATTTAGATAGGCATATATAAGGGATACTGATTGTGAGAACCTACATACTCTGATATCCACTAGACATACTCCTGATGCATTTTCTAAAGGTGAGGAGCACATCGTTCTTTTCAGAAGACGCATGATAGAGCCAATGACATTGTGTGAGGAGGTTATGAGGGATTTTTTTACATCTCATTTGGAGGTACATCTAGGCATGAAAAATATGTACCAGGACCTTCAACATCAGTTTTGGTGGCCAGGTATGAAGAAAGGAGTTGGAGAGTTTTTATCTTGAGGCCATACTTGTCAGTAAGTGAAGGATGAACACCAAGTTCCAGTGAGTTTAGATCAACCCCTTAAGGTGCCAAAATGGAATTGGGATGGAATATACATAGACTTAATGATGGGTTTACCATGTACGTCCAAGGGAAACAATTTCATCTGGTTGATCATATACCAACTCACCAAGTCGAACCACTTCTTATCTATTTGGGAATAGAGTTTAGTAGAGAGATTGTGATGCCTCTATGTTCAAAAGATAATACAACTCCATGTATTTCCATCTATTATCATTTCTAACCATGATGCTTTCTTAAAATATTGATTGTGGAAGGGATTGCAAGAGGAATTTGGGACCCAGTTACACTTTTATACAACGTTCCACCCCAAAACTAATAGCCATAATGAGCAGAACATTTAGGTTCTATAGGACATGCTACAAGCTTGAATGTTGGACTTTGACCGTAGTTGGGAGGAACACCCACTGCTAGTGGAGTTTACATACAAAAATAGTTACCATTACACCATCGGTAGGCCACCATTAGAGGATTTTTATGAGAAAACCTATAGGTCATCACTTTATTAGATTGACGCAAGAGAGTCATCAATCATGAGCCTAGAGTTGGTGCGAACAATTATCAAGAAGGTGGAGATCATCCTAGATCGAATGAAGACTGCACAGAGCTGTCATAAGTCTTATAATAATAGACGATGGAGTCCTTTGGTGTTAAAGGAAGGAGACCACATGTTCTTATAGGTTTCACCTCAATGTGGATTATGAAGATTTAGTCAGGGTGAAAATATATCTTCTAGATTCATTGGCCCTTTCCAAATACTGCATAGAGTTGGAGAGGTGGCACACCGCATAGCTCTACCTCCACAGTTAGAGTGGGTACACAACACCTTCCACATGTCACAACTAAGGAGGTGCATGCATGAATCATTGCACATTATGGACTGGGGTGAGCTTGACATCAAGGATGGAGTGAAATTTGTTGAGTACCCAGTAAAGATTGAGTATTAGGAGGAGGAGATCCTTCTTGAAAGAATGATTCATTTAGTACGTTTTTGATGGTAGCAAAAGAATCTTTAAGAGAGAACATGGGAGTGGGAGGCTCAGATTTTTGCTTAGTACCCACATATTTTTGAGTAGCCCTTGTTTTGGATTTTCAAAGATGTAAAGCCCCGAGGTGGGGAGAATTTAATGACTCAGATTTTCCATATATTATTTTTGGATAATGTATAGATTATTTTCAAGACCAAGAACTGAGACGACATGTGATTCTAAGGCCTAGTGTGCCCGAAATAAATGTTTGGAACATATTAAATATATTAAATAGCATGCATGTGTAGTTTTCCTTAAAAAGTGGAATAACTTATAAACAGATGACCAGATCATAAATACGAGGGAACTGTTGTGTTCAAAACACAAGGTTTACCCTAGGTGTGACTTAACTTTAGTTGGCACAGGTCGTTTTTGGAAAATCCATCATGAGAATAGAATGAATAAAATAAATAATTAAATTATTTTATTTGTTTCATTGATATAGCGACACAACTAACTACTTCCCTGTCTTTAAATAAACTATTATGGAGAAATCCCAATATTAGCCTTATAACTCCGGAATTGTTGGAAATACATTAGAGAGTGATTCAAAGGATTTATATTAGATAAACGATGACCATATAGTGTATCAACAATCAACATGTAACAGAATCAAAGGATTTTTCCAATGAAAATGATGCCACATGATTCTTCATCAGTGATTGATACAACTTGAGGTATTATGGTTGTTTGATTTGAATTTATTCACCTTTATTTATTCCTATAATGAACACGGATCAATATACCAATGGATTGATCCATGGATCATGCGTATTTGCAGGATGGGTTTATTGTAGGGTGATTTTTGGAGAATTACTTGGAATTGTTGATTCCTTAATTGTTATTCTCATGGAAAGGAATCGAGATCAACACAAAAATCGATCTAGGTTCGTTCCTCTTATTTGTTCTTATGATTTTCTCCCCCAATTATCCATTCACCATGGGTGTTCTTTGTTTGGATCGAGGTTTAACACATCCCAATCAATTGATCTTTGCACACCCATTTCTTGGTGTAACGATCTGATATCGTAGATCTGGTATTGACACGACATGACGATGGTGAGACAATGGAGATGAAAGTGAATCTAATAATGTTGGTAATATATTTTGGTGTTCTTTTATGCACAAATAAGAACAATGATGATCCCATTTTTCGAGCATATCAAATCTTTAAATGTTATTGATTTGGTGATGGAATGACTCGATGAGTCTCGATATACATTTTTGGGGCAAATCAATTTCCAGATCGGAGGTTGGAGCAATGAATGGGACACATAGAGCCAGATTTGGGATTCTGGAAAACCCCATGTTACACGGCATGTAAATAGGATCTACACACCATGCACCCCCCTGTATAACAAATAGGGTTTTGGAAAAAACTTAAGTATCAAATGGTGTGTAACCCTATCACATGACATGTGGTCTCTCCCCAGAGACTTGGTGTGTACCTCAGAGGGTACACTGACATGGGTTGGAGTATATGGGTTGGATTACATTGTTTACTCCCTCACAAGGACACAGTCTAGACCAGGTACACGAGTTAATCCATGTACTGGTACACAAGCACATGTACGCAGGATAAAACTATGTACCGATACACAGGTAGACTATATGGGTAGTCAACATGTTGGGTACTTTTACAAAAACACGAAAAAGATACACAAGATGCTTACATGGGCAAGACCTGGGGTTAAGAGACATGATGTGTGACCCCTACTACATGTCGTGCATTTTATTATACATGGATTAGATCCCTTATCCTCTATATCTTGGAAAAGTTTCATCAGGGTGCATTCCCCTCATCCTTTACCTGAGGGTTGGTATAGAATCATCTTCTACTCCTAGGACTATGTTTTATTCAGTAGGAATTCTTGGATAGAGTCCTTGGAATCCCTCCAAGAGGCTCGAAGTGAGATCCTATATTCATCTTCACGCCCTAGGAAGAGTTATTGGTATCATCATGAACAACACTATGTGGGTTCTGATCCTCTACTTAGTGGGTTAATCTAAATTGAGTTGTTGGTATCACCCCATGGTCTTGGGTGTGATCCTCACCTATGTATCATATTCTCTTAATACCTTTGGTGTGTAATTATAATGATGAGACCTAAAGAGAACTTCCTCTCAGATGGACGCCATCAGTTTTATCAGACTTAGGAGTGTGTTCTCCCGAATGACTGATTTATGGAATCTTTGAGCTAGAATCCTAGGCTGGTATACTAAGGTTGTGACTTACCTTTAAACTGTATGTCTTTATTAATTATATCTGGATATTATTGCTATATGTGATATAGACATATACCCATATAGAGCTGACTGCATTTTCCCTTTTTTGTATGCTTTGTGATTTCAAGGTGTCCAATTGAGTATTGTTATACTCACCACTGCATCGGCTTTTCCCAAACGTGTTGTGTCTTGTGCAGACAATCAACCTTTTGATGAAGTCCTAGATGAACCATGAACAAATAGTGCTTCATGAGACCAGATAAACCAAGGTGTGTTCCTATGGTATTCTGACAGCAGTCCCAATTTTACTTTTAGGATGGACTTGTGTTTCAAACTCTTTATGTTGGGATTTTATTTGGACCTCTTTACTTTACTTTACTTATTGTCGCACCCTGGTTGTGAGATTTATATGTATGCATGCATGGTTGTTAAGTTGTTTTTACATTTCACCATTATATAGGCTTGAATATGTGTGTGTGTGTATAGGTACTTATTCTAAGGCCTCCCATGTTAGTGATATTCCTACTCAGTTCTAGTTCCTATCCTCTAGCCTATTAGAGGCGGGCTTAGGGAGTTGCAGCATGGTCCCCTTTGGGACAGGTTGTGACACATATTTCTATTTTCATGGGTTCATTAGGCACTGAGTGTGAGGTATAGATTCATGAAAAATTATATAGTCACAAAATAATAGTGTCCAATTTATTTTAACTAGTGGTGTGTACCCTCGATGATGCTAGGAATAGGCTAGTTGGGAGGCTTGTGTGTATAGGAAGTAGCACATGATGGAAGCTGGTCTAGTGTATTTGGTAAATTATAGGATTGGTCTCACCTTAGGACCTAGTGTGTTTCCCATGATACTTGAAAAATTATATAGGGAACTCCCATCCTTTGTGTTCCCTAACTCGATTGATGTTTATGGAACCATGACACATTCTTGATTATTTACATTCTTTTCCTTATGAAATTATATTGTGGTGTTTTATATTATTATTCATGCAATATGGATTTTTTGTAAAATTATTTCGAAATGTGTTTTGAAAAGTGTATCTATAAAATGATTTCAAAAGAGTATTTAAATGGGTGTTTTGATGAAAGAGGCTTAGGTTGGGGAACATTGTTTTTCAAGTGATTGTTTTAATTTAAGAAAAATAAAAAGGAATTTTAAAAAATGATTTTGGAAGTGATATTGGATTTTATATACTTATAAGAAAAATATATTTTTAATAATTTTATTTCAAACTAGCTTAAATTAGATGTCTTTTTAAAAAGGAATTAAACAAACTCTTTGGTGAAATCTTACCGAGCACTATTTTTCTCACACCCTACATAAAATGTTCGGTGTATGTGGTTCTTATGTTTCCTTTTCAAGTGCCCTAGATTTTTTCATTTGGTTTGGGTGTTAGATTTATTCATATAGGTTGGATTGGGATGTGAAAAATTACTGAGCGTCACATAGAGATTTATGGTATTTTCCAAGTTTTATTTTTTTGGATGTCTATGTATCAACCTTGATGGATTTGATCTTGTTTATTCTTCAGTTTATGTTTATGATGTTTTATTTTATTTATTTTTTAATCTATAGTATTGAATAATTATTTATGTTTCTTCATTTTTGTTTTCCAACTCTAGTGATGTTTTATTATTCTCATACCACATATTATTATTGGATGTGTTCATTTATACTTTGAAGGTCAAATCATTCATGATGGTTAGTTTCTCACACCTTGGAAATGGTTTACAGGCTAGGGTGATCGAGAACACAGATTGGGTATGTCACAGGTCACCTTGGATGCCCAAATCAGAGGAGACCTAGGTTGGTTCATGAAAAATAGAACCATAGCATCCCCTCTTGTTATTTGGGGTGTTTTTGGGTAGAATGGAATCAAGGATCGTCATCAGAACTCAGGTGGAGAGTGTGGGAAAGTACTTTTCTAGATCTTATTTGCATAAAACATTGAGTTTTCATAGGTATTCAGGATTTTATTCTTGATTTTGAGTTCAATTTTGGATATATTTAATATATTTTTATATGATATGATGATACATTGGTCCCTAGTGAGTATATCTATGATTTCGAGGTACATTTTATGTTTCAGAGGTGAAAGTGGTGAACAAACCAAGTCTATACGGTTATCCTGCATGGTCTAGTAAACCTTATAGAGCCCTTGAATAATGGTTATTCAACCATCACATAGCCTTCTATATGGTTGGTGCATGATTTACCGGTATATGCAGCCAAACCATGTACAATGGTGCTTCTCCTTTAGAAGGTCTATCCTACCTCTATTGCTCTTAAAAATGACCCCAAAGGTGGTTTCCATTGGTATAATGTCAAATAAGGGGATTTTTTTTGTGATATTTATATGATTGAATGTGTTTTTGAATTTTTTTTGAGTCTTTTTAAGCGATTTTACCTCTTTAAGGCATGTTGTATGTTTTGTAAAATGAGTTTTTAGGACAGGAAAAAGGGAATTTCATGGGATGTTTTGTTTTGAGTTTGGTTATAATTGCATGTATTTTTTTAAAACTTTATGGGATGTTTTAAATTTTTTGTTTATAGTATTTTAAGAAGAAAATAAAATTTAAAATGAAAATTTGAAAGTATTTTGGAATAAAAAAGGAATGTCATTTAAATCATTTTAAGAAACAAAGGTGAATGATTTTGAGTAATTTTATCAAAAAGAGGTTTCTTTAGGGCATGCGAAATTTTTAAATGGTGTTGTAGAAATTTTTATTGGGTGTGAAAATTTTAAGTAATGGTTTTACAAGTTTTTTGGTTTGGGTTGATGTTTTTGAAAATAAACAGGAAGTGTTTTGAAAGAATAACATATTTTTATGAGTGGTTTTAGTTTTATTATAAAAAACTCCTAAAATTATTAATTTTTGGAAATGGATACTTTTCAAAAACATAGAATGGGATGAAATATTTTAAAGGGTGTGTTGTTTTAAAGAAATGTGTGTTGTGGAAAGAGGAAGTTTTGAAAATTCCTTTTTTTGATATATGATGGCATTGAGTGTCTTAATCTACGAGACATGTACTAATTAAGGATACTATATTGTGTGTTTAGAATATTCCTCCCATTGAATATTATAAGAGAAGTGGAAAGTCCGTTCATTGGGATGATATTTATGATATATACTCTCATTTTTTAACAAAGGTTCTATCATGCGTCAACTCTACCTAGACTCCAGACCTTGTGGTGGAGCTAATTTCTTTTGAGCCTTTAGTATTCGTCAAGGACTTCTTGAATCATAATGGATTCCATATATATATTAGAGATATTTTTATTGATGTGAGTGAATATGTTTCATCTGGTGGGAAGTAATATTTGGTTGAACTTGAGTTGTAGGAGTAGGTTGCTAAGAGCTAGCCTCCTAAGAAGAATAAGAGACATTTTGTGTGCTTCTAGTGTGGAGAACCTAGGCATTATTATCCATCTTTTGTGAAATACTCTAGGTATTATATTTGGTGTGTCCCCTAGGAAATCCTTATAAGTTTTGTAATTTGAGTTATTAGAAATTGAATTATTGAGAGTAATTAGGTTTGGGTTGGCTGACTCTATCTCGGTATGTATTGAGTATTTCTTAGTCTAGATTTTGTGAATTGTGTTGGATTTCTGTTTTATGTATGCCTTGTTATTCAGGGGTTATATTATCTTAAATTTTTGAGAGTTTATCGAGTTGAATCTGTCTTGGGGATGGATTCATGATGGTTTGAATATGGGAGAACTTAGGGTCGGTACTTGGTTAATTGGGATGAGCATTGGCTTTGGGCCACTGATCACTCCATAGTGCTAGTTTTGATTTTACAGAATCATCGTGGGATGGTATTCCAGGTTTGAGGTCCTAGTTTACCCATCGAGTATGGTAAACCCATTCTTGATCCCATGTTTTTATTTATTGAGGTGTGGTTTTTAGTTTCTCTTTGTTGGCTTTATTATTTATATGCATGTTGATTTTGGTGACAATTTTCTTATTTCAGATGTTGATCTTCCTTTGGGATGTGTTTTCCTTGAGAGTTAGAGCTAGTTCTTTGGGTGGTTGTTCATGGTTAAGGGAATTAAGTGATTCTTAGGAATTATTAGATACTTATCTCATGGTTTTTGTTTTGGTATCATGGTATGTTCTCCTCTTGTCACACCATTTAGAGAATTTATAAATGTTGGGGAGACCTATGCTTGGTCTCCATTCCCCATTGTCTTTACTTTATGTTCATAGTTAAGTTTCTCTTGGAGATGATTTGGAATTTTATGGATATAATATGATGGTTTAGAGAAATAATTTGTTCTTGATGGTTTTTTGCCTTCATTTTTTTTCTAGTCATTCCCCACCCAAAATAATTTTACTCACAAGGTGTTTTTGAGGTGTATTTCTAAATACTTCTATTTTTACTAAGGAAAATCTGGGGGAATAAAGTTTCATGGTGGGGAGTTTTTCACACCCAATTCCACTGTAACTAAAATTATATTGATTAATTTTAATTAATTTTTAGGGAAATTTATTTTTTTGATGTTTTTGCATTGAATTTTAATTTAATGGATTTTTTTGGAGAACGAACAATGGATAATCACCACATGATTTGGAAAACCATGTTGATGAAACTTATGCAGGAGTTCCTCTTTACACGGTTTGCATCACATGACTTAGGAGAAACTGTGTGATGACACCTATATAGATATACATGCTAATTCTATTCTAGTTTTTTTTAACATGCATGGTTTTTCCTACATGAATAGCGCATAGGTTAAGAAAATCCTTAGGGAAACCCATGGGGGTCATCTTTCTATGGGAAGGGGGTGTCTGGAGTATGAGTTGTGCATGGTCTAGAGAAACTGTTCAGAGTGTTCTATAGTTTTCCAGTGTAGTTTTACATGGCTAGTGCATGATTTGTTAAACCATGTATCCAAACCGTGAAAGGATATTTTTTTCTACCCATTTAATCTCACATGGTTGTCACATGGTTTACCAAACCATTCATACTATCCTAATTTATAAAGATATGGATTTATATTTTTACCCCTATCAAATTAAAAGGTGGTTCTCCCTATTTTCCTTCTCCTCATCATTTGACCAAGCTAGGTTAACCCAAGTGGGACCTTCTTCCCTATTATCACTTTGATTTCAAGGCTCAATTAGTTAAATTTCTTGTGTATTTCTTGAGGTAATCCCCTCATCTTCTCCCCTTCTTGCTTCTTCCTTCTTCTTTATCTCATTTTATCTTAGTTACAATTCCTCCCATGAACCCTAGTTCTGTTCAACCAAGGATAAGGGTATGGGGTGGGTTTTAATCCAAATTTTTGGTTTCTAGTCCTTTCTTGGGTCTCTTTGAGGCTTGTTTGAGCATTCAATATCAAAGGTGATGACTTTAGGATTGATCACTGTTTAATTAAGGTAGGTATTTTTGTGTTCTTTTTTTATTTGATATGCCATTTAGTTTTTGATGTGTATAATTTCATTATTCATTAGAATAAATCTATATGTGATAGAAAGAATTGATTTTATAAATATTTGGGATGAATTCACACATGAAATAAGGGGTGTTTTGGTGTTTTCTAGTTTCAAAGACATTTTTTCATGTCATGTGCTTGTAAAAATGTTTGAAGAGTTTATTTAAAGTAAGTTGAATGTTTAAAATATTTTTGATCCTATCTGGGTAGTAAATTGGATAAAGGGAAGGCTTTGGTTTTTGAACAGTTTATAAAGGTATTTATATTTTAAAATGATTTTAATTTTTGTTTTAATGAATTGTTTTTTAAAGAATGTTTTGAAATGGAATTCAAAAAAATGTAACACATTTTTTCCAAAATAAACACAATTACCTTGACATCAAATCATTTATTAACCCTAAAGGTTATCTATAAATTAATCATGTATTATTTATAAAACTTAATAAATTTATCCCAAAATATAATTAATCACCTTAAAATACATTCACATAAGACCTTAAATGGGCATCCATGCCTTTGAATTTATGATCACCCTCAAACTTATTAACCCATGATGGAACCTAAAAATATTAAATTATCTGCAAATTATAACATCCTAACCTACAAAGTTATCTAAACTCTACTTTGATACCAACTATAAATAATCTAACATAATCATACCATAATTACATGATTTATATAAAATATTACAACACTTACATTTACAAGACCTTTTATGTTTATAGTTTTAGAGAATTAGGAAAACCCCTTAAGTAAAAAACCATACTTGTTCCACCAAATGGATATTTTTTTCACTAATCCAAACTCTTTGAATGATACATCTACTTCATTCAAGGTTAAATCCATATAATAAAAACTTGAATTCTTAATCATTCATACTGTTCCTTAATCTTTGTAAAAACCATTTAAAAATGTGTGATGAACACATAAATCTCATTAAGGGGTATAAAAGAAATAAAAAAAATCCATTAAGCCAATAAAATACATAAAAACCCATGAAAACACTTCACCGTTAAATGATAAATTTTGATCTCATATAAACACACATTTATTCATGAAATCAACTTCTTTTCCTAGAGAATTATATAATACAATATTGTAAGAAATCATAAAGGAAATAGAGAAATCATAAAGGATACTTTAGAAAACATAAGAACATTTGAACAAAACTTTCTTTGAAATCAAAATTTAAGACATTAAAAGATTATAAACTTTCCTTAATATGCAAACCCTTAACTTTATAAAGAACATAATCTCTGCTTCATTCTTGAAATCAACTTATAGTTTCATTAAATCCAATTATTTTCTTTTAAAACCCATAATAAAGAATATAAAAACCATGAAGGATTCTTGGTACATCATATTTATCACCCTTAAAAATGGAATAAATTAACTAGCTATTTAAAATAACCTTTTATGAAATAACTTTACTAGATAATTTCAACATCACTTTCTCTAGAGAATAAATAATTACCAAATTCATTGAAAAGATACATCTCAGGATCACCCATAATCATTTATATTTCCCAAGTAATATAATTTCAATTTTTTTTAAAAATAATTCCTTTTTCATCATAAACCTCATTAAAACTTCATTTTCAATCCATAAACACCAAATTTTAAACTAGCCATTAATAGTAAATTTATTTTAAAGAAACCATAGAGAAGAAAAGTTCTTGGAAAATTCTTATAAAAAAATTAACAGAAATAATTTAAAACTTAAAAATAACAATTTTGAAAGAAAATAACCCCCTTAACTCGAGTCTTGTAGAAAAAATGAGTCTTCCTTATCACCTTAGTGTCAAAACCCTAAGGACTTTATTATAAATAAAGGCTAAATAACAAGTGTAATAAATAGATTATAGATGAAAAACCAAGCTATAGATGTTTGGAAATGTGTATAGGTAATTAACTTTTATAGACATATCTCATAGGAACTTTCTTTATTAGAGATACTGCATAAGAATTTAAAATTATCAAGTGGAATACAGGGATGGTTCACACTTATCATTCCACTCTTTTCACTCGATTTCCCTCTGATCTCAAAAATATACTCCCATTTATTACGATTATCATAGTTTTTCTATAAATTATTCCATCTTTATCTCATGTTTCACACTTATTCATATAACCCCTAACTAATCCCACATTATAAAGGTTCCAAGATCTTACTAAAATCTTCATATAATAATACATTAATGTTTTTCTTATAAAAAATTTCATAAGATTAAAGAATTATCAATTTTATCATAAATATAATGCAATATTGGGTTTGTGAGCCCCTTATCTTCTTATGTAATGGATTTAAAATCGACCCACTACAAATAAATTCATTTATTGAGAAATTTAATAGAATAATTTTTAAATAAAAAAACCATGAAACACAAATCTTATCATATTTAAAAATACTTTCATTTTGACTATGACCTATTAGCATTAAAACCATCCTTTTCTTAACTTATTTTTATGATCTTTTATTTTTCTATACTTATAAATACTTAAAACTTATCTGATATGAGTTGAATTCAAAAAGGAAAAGATAAATTATAAAGGCACTATATCTGAAATCGGAACTCATTAAAAATAACCTATATTTTTTCAAAAGTTATAGTTTATAAATTAGAAGATTAATCATGGATGAAAGATATAATATATCCATAAGTTTTTGGAGTAAACAAAAATGTGATCAGAAGGTTTCACACCATAATAAAATGAAAAATACATGAAATACCCTCTATATATAAGAATAACTACTGAGTGAATAATTGGAAAAGAAAAAAAATACCCAAGAAGCATATGTAAAAGTAATTCATCTTAATATATAAGGGTCCTGATAACCAAATAAAATTATAAAATATAGAAAATTCATGAAACTCCTAGTATATGAAAAATTAATCATTGATAAAATAATAAAAAATGGTTAAGTGATGAATTTCCCCCGCATACGAGAAGGTAACCTGGGTATACTAGGTGAGAGATGTGATAAATTCCCTAAATATGTAAATTCATTTATATTAGTATGTAAAGGTCATTCTGAAAAAACACACTAAAAATGGAAAAATCCATAAGGTATCCTTGTGTATGTAAAGGTAAATGAGCTGATGCAACTGTGGAAATCCGGAAAAGTCTCAAAACATATGGGTCACCATTTAAGAAAATAAGATATTGTAGGAAATAATAGAATATGATATACCTATAAAATTTGGGTCTCTCACTATAACTTAAGATCACTTATAGTATAAAAATTAGCAAAGTCATGGACTCACTGTGATATGTTATAATAACATTTTCATACATAAAATTTCAATGGTTTGGAAAATTGAAAATCAAAAGGTATGATGTTTCCATATTTTACTAAATGATATGATAGAATCACCTATACAAGATTTCTGGTGAATCAAATGTGACAATATTGTTGGATTCCAAAGATAAAATAACATTATTTTTTAAATAGTCATGACTTTATTCAATAAATAAGGTGATAATTAAACAATATGGTTGCATTTTTATAAGAGTCATGAATTAAAGTTATGATATGATAAGAGATTCCATGTCGCAACTATGCTGATTATAATAAAGGTGAGAGTTTACTCACACTATGAAGTGAATGTCACATAGAAATACTTTGTGCATGAAAATCCATATGGATTTCCCAAAGATAGCGACATGATAATTTCTAGGATTTTGAGGATTACATCTAAAATTATTTGTGAAGATTGAAACTAAAATTTAGAAAATTATAGGTACACAAATATTATATATAAAATAAATATTTCCTTTCCATATAAACAATGGTTCAACACTTTCCAAATAAGTAAAAATAAACCTAAATAAGTACTATAAAAGGTTTTAGAAGTTAGAGGAGAAAAATACAGTGTGATTATAAGGGTTTCACCATGAGTGAAGATCATATGAAATTCACAAAGGAAAAAAATTACCTATATAATAAGAAATTATTCATATGAAAGATATTTGGATGATACTAAAATTTGGAAAAGGAAAAATCTATATAGGATCCTAAAAGGATGCATGAAAAATTTGAAAGGATACATAATATACTATGAATTTATGAAATTTGATAAAGGAAAGGACACTCCCAAGACACGCAATATATTTTAAAGAACATTATCAAGAAACGTAATATATTTTAAAGGATACATAATATTTTTTAAAATTACAGTGATATGTAAAGTTCTGTGCTTAATAAAACCCCTTAAATCCTCATAAGTAATAGTCATCATCCTTTATATGTAAGGTTTTTAACTTAAGCATATTTCCAAACTTTCAATATGTAAAGATTTGTACTTTTCCATATTTTCACCACTCATAGAACATAAGATAATTTCTACTAAATATATAATATTCTATACTTATCAATATTTACTTTGTAATATATAAGAAACCATCATATTATTAATGATACTTAATATAAATAATAAATCTCAAAATGAAAATTTATTTAATCAATTAAAAATCATGTATATTTAAATAAAAATTCTTTTATTAGTCTACAATATAAAGAGTAAATTTAAAATAAAAATTCATAACTTCCTTTCAAAAACCATATTATTTTTTAATATATTATTAAATTATTTCCCAATATTATAGAATATCCTATAATCAAATATTTTTTAAAAAACCAAAATTTTAAATCATGCTGCCTTTAAAATAAAAAATATTTTTTTTATAAAGTAAACATAATAATTTCCAAATGAATAATTGGTATCTAATTGATTATAATATATAAATTTTAAAATGTCAATTCATATCATTACAATTAATAAAATATATAAATATTAATAAAACATTAAAATTATTTATTCAAAATACATAATCATATTTTATTTTTGTTAGGCTTGGTGTGAGAAGACACTTTACAACTAAGTACTAAAGCTTCTAGAAATGTATAACTTCTAAAACTTCATGTTTTTACTGGATTCAAGGTGATAGTTCTCTCAAAACTAGGTGACCAGAACATAGTAGTAGTGATGGTGGTGAATTTGGAGGATGCAAGTGTTGAGGTTAGATGATGAGTTTTGAAAGCTGGCACTGATGCAATGTTCACTGTCTAGACCACTGGAGGCAGTGATTGTCTTTGGACATTTGATTATGTTCCCATAGATATAGGATCTCAATGGAATTATCTCCATGGATTTTAGTTGAAAGTGAAAATGATATTATTGGAAGTTAGCTACTATATATGTTGAGGTTGGGGTTATTTTTACAAAAGGTGAGATTAGTTAGGTAATTGATTAATCCAAATATTATATTAACTTTTTATTTGAATTAAATTTCTATTTTTAATATATTTTTCACTCTTCTAGATAAAGTTTTTGTTTCCAATGGATTATGACTTCATAAGAACCACATAATCCCTTGTGTTTCTTTGTTTTTTTACTTATATTTATTGCATGTTTTTTACATTGAGTGCCAGTTGTGAGTGTCTCTTGTGAAGTGTTAGAATGTGTGTGGTCAGGGTGCATTACTGTATTATATGGATTCCCAATTTTAGATACATATTATATTGGAAAAAATATCTTTCATACCCTTTATTTTCATTGTTCCACACTTGAGTCCTATAAGACTGATAGTTTAGAATATTCTGCTTATGGTGTGATTAGTGGTATCAAATATTGGTTCAAATTTTTGAAGGTAAGATTAGACAACAAATTCTGGAAATTAAAATAAACATTTCCTTCACACTATTTAGATTTAGTGGGATTATTTTTTTCACTGGGTGTTATATGACTGATGTTTTCCTGTAATGTTCCCTTTAACATCCATGAGGAGAAGGCAACTTCATGATTAATGGTCAAGCATGAAAACATGTATAATAAATCCTTATATAGTTATTTTTTTTCATGTTATAATGAATTTTAGACATGATAATATTGGAAGGAAGGTTGGTAGAGGATCATTTGAATGAATTCAACATGATCTAGATCCAGCTAGATTAAGTTGGAGTGAATATCTCTGAAGGTGTGTGGGCCTTAATTCTTATGTCATTGCTTCTAAAATCTTGGGATGTGATGGTGAACTCTATGATTAATTCTAGAAAAAATACTAACTTGGTATTATAGGAGATCTATGATCTAATATTTAATGAATATATATGAAGGATGGAGGTTTTATCAACATTTGTAAATTTATTTAGCAAGGAATATAGGGAATTCTCCACCTGAAGAAGTTAGATGAAAAGTAGATAAAATAGAAGAGGTAAGAGTCATGGAAAGCCAGTTGGTACCATTGAAATAGTATGTTTCTACTGTGGAAAGAATGGAAACCTATAAAAGGATTTATGATAAAGGCATATAAGCTCTGGAAATTATGTTTCTAGATCATTTGAAAATTACATAGCTGAAGGGGATGGAGCACTTCGGTTCTAAGTGTCATGAGTTCGATAGAATATTAGATCCTTGATTTTAGAGATTTATTTAATTCAACTTATGATAGTGAGTGCATGTGAAATTACATGTTTGGAAGCCTTGTAAAGGTTCAACTTGCATATGGATAAGTGCTTGAGGTTTTTGGAAAAAGAGATGTGTGTGTTCAAATGAAGAACATATGTTTGCTATATTTTCAAGGAATCTGTAACATCTCGAAACTATGAAAAAACTTAATTTCCTTTAGTCAGATTTATGATATGGGATTTTTTTAACATTTTTGTGGATGGTGTGTGGAATATCACACACATTTCCATGATGGTGGACCATGGTGTCAAGGGTCTAAATTCATAACTTATTGGGGTTTTGGAAGGTGTCATACATGCTAAAGAAAAAACTTCAAGAACAACAAAGTTGTGGCATGAAAATATTGACCACATCAGTGAGAAAAGTATATGGAACTTGTATATGAAAGTATTTTTGAAGCTCTATCAAGTAGAGTATGGAATATGTGGGGGGTTTCATCCAAGGGAAGCAGTGAAAGGCGTCATTCAATTCGGAAAGTAAGACACTGAAGAATTATAAGATTAACACATGGAAGTATGGGGACCAGAACCAGTCAAATATCATAAGGGTGCACTGTATTAAGTTACCTTCATCAATGATCCCATACATAAGGTGTGGGTGTCATTATTCAAACACAATTCTGATATCTTTTGGACTATCATCGAATATAGATCCATAGTGTAATCTAAGACCAAAATTAATTCAAAATTCCTTTAGTATAATAATGGATGTGAATTTGGGATAAGGGAGTTATGAACTTTCTATAAGATGAATTGAATTTGGATAGAGAATATGGTGATTGGAACACATGAGCATAATGGTGTTGCAAAATGGAGGAATCATATGTTTAATGAGATATCTAGTAGCATGTGTTTAAGTTCTAGTTTCCCAAATGAATTTTGGGCCAAGGCAGTTAACTATGCAACTCATCTCGTGAATTAGAGTCCTTCCAAACCTCTAGCACAACAAATTTGAAAGGAAATTTGGTTTGATTAGATGGTTTACTTTACTTACCTAAGATTTTTTGGATGTATTTTGTATGACCAAATTGATTCCAAGGATAGGGATAAGTTAAAATATAAGGCCCATACATGTTTCCTTATTAGATATGATGATGAAAAATTCAGTTTTAGAATATAGTGTAATAGATAGTGGAAGGTTATAAGAGTCTGGGATGTCCTCTTAAAAAAGTATATCTTGTGGAAATATTAAAATAAGATGGAATATTCTCTTGGAAATAAGGAACCAATAGAGAAAGCCTAGGTTGAGCTAAGTAGAGGCTGGGTGGTGTCGGGCTACCCATGTAGCACAAAAGATGGAAGAGTCTGAGAGGTAAAACCATGTTCCAGAACAAAAATCACTGATCAAGTTCTGGAATTACTAAGGTCTAATGCATTGGAATTATAAAGGAAAACAAAAAAACCAGGTTGAGTTTTGGAAGCATGATGTTCAAAATTATCTAAACCTCAAGATTTGAGATGCTCTACCAGGGTAAAAAAGTTGGCATAGAGGTTTGATTACCAGATACACTTTCTAGTTCTCACGAATGGTGGGGAACCCAAAAGACTTGGATAGGAAAGAATTCTATGTGACTCATTGTATCAGGAGTTGTAAATTAAGGAAAAAATAGATTCCTTGCAAGTTTTTGATACATGGGAGGTAACCTATCTTATATAATGAAAGAGGGACCAATATAACAAATGAGTTTATCTTATTAAGGAGGAATCAGATAATATATTTTGGTATAAGGCATGACTAGTTATCAAGGGTTTCCAATAATTGGAAGGAGTGGATTTTAGTGAGATTTTATCTTATTTTGTGAAATAAATAATGATATAGATGGTGCTATACCTAGTTTCCATGTAAGGTTGGTTTCTTGAACAATTAGATATCAAGATGATATTATTTCATGGATATTTGGAGGAAGAAATCTACATGGAGCAACCAGAAGGTTTTTTACTTGAACAGAATGAAGGCTCGGTGTGAAAGCTCATTTGAAGTCTGTATGATCTCAAGAAGGAACCAAGGTAGTGGAATTTTAATTTTGATAACTTAATAATAGAATGTAAGTTCATGCAAATAAATACAGATCATTACTATTACCAAAAGGTGTATAACAATGAGACTTTCACCATTGTTCTTATTTATGTTGATAACTTACTCTTAGTTGGACCTATGATGGAGATGTTGGAAGGGTTGAAGTGTGAATTGTTTGGAATTTTCTAGATAAAAGATATTGGTTCCACTAAGTGGATATTAGGGATGAGGATTAGAATAGACCTGGTTCTAAAACTTTGTTCCATTCTCAGTCAGAGTACATCTGAAAGGTACTGGTGAGATTCATAATGAATGAATCAAAACCTGTGAGTACTCCCCTTGTTGAGCATTTCAAAATTTTAAAGTAGAAAACATCAGAGATGGATGAGAAGGATTGAGTATACGGAGAAGGTTCTATATACATCAATTGTGGTAAGCTTGATGTAAACTATGGTATGTACTAGGCCTAATATCACTTAAACAGTAGGTGCGTTTTGCAGATTCATGGTGAATTGGGGAACATTGGGAGGTCATCAAGTGGATCTTATGGAATCTCAAAGGATTATTGGATCTTTCTATATATTTAATAATAGATGATCCATTACAAGGATTTTTAGATGCCAACATTTCCATAAATACTAATTCACAAAAGAGAACCACTAGTTTTTGGTTTACCTTTGGAGGTAATTTTGTGAGTTGGATCTCTTAGTTACAATCAATTGTTGCATTATAAACCATGGAAGCTGAGAATGTTGTAATTATAAAATATAGGAAGGATTTGGTGTAGTTAAAGGGTTTATTAGATTATATTTTTAGGAGTAAAGAGATCAATCTATTATACTGTAACAACTAGATCATGATTCACTTGGCCAAGAATATAACATTTCACTCCTAAATGAAGCATATTCAACCTAAATACCACTTCATTTGGAAGCATGTAGAGAACTAAGTGATAAAACTATGAATGGTTTAAGGGAATAAATTCTGTATGATATAACAACTAAAGTTATAGATCAAGAAAGTTTGAATTTTTGTTTCACTTTAGTGGGGCTTGGATTATAGTGACCCATAATTTTCATACATAAATATCACATCTTATTAGATGAATATTCATTACATAAAGGTTTAGTATATTTGGAAATAAGGATACATAAACAACTGGTTCATAAAATATCTACAATGTCTCTCTATAATGACCCAACTTTTTCTTACATGACTATTACATCATTTTTTAGATAAACAATATAAAAGTGATACAATCTAGGATCCAAAGGTTTAGTGTATTGGGAAATTTATAACTATACATCAATTCTACATAATAAAACTTAAAAATTATTTAAATTATTTTTCTTTATCCCTCTAAATCTCTCACATTCTCCTTATTACATGTAGTCACCTGAGAATATACATCAAATAAAGGGGTGATCTAAAAGCACAGAAAGAAGAGGAATAAAGTACATGAATCAATAGTACATGTGTGATCATAATAAACATAATCATATCATAAGATTAGGATAATCATAAAAAACATGAGGAAAAATTTGATAAATACATGTAATGTGGCATATTCATAATAATGAAACATCATAACATAGTGGTCAAATACAACACATAGTTGTGAACAAATCTAACATCATGTCTACACATAACACATGTGCATAAATCATAACATCATAATTATAAATAAATATGGTATCATGTTCATGAATAATACACATTATTTAATGAAATATATCACATTAACCAATGAATTATAGGGATATATAATTCTAGTCCCACCCGTCACATCATAAAATGCTCATATTTATGCATGCCACTTGGAAGGATAACAACCGTAGTCATGAAATAACCCATGAAAAGGAAAATGTTTTATAAAATATTTCACATATCATTATTCTTGAAATTAAATTTAGGATTAAAAAATAAATAAGGGAGATATTACATTGTCATAAAAGATCATTTTCTTCTTTTAAATGAGAAACAAATCAATAGGATTCAAGATATGTTTTTGAAATTGAAGTCTTTTTGAAAAAGAATTATAAATAGATTATAAAACATTTTAGAAGGGTAAAAACATGTATATCCCAAAAAGAAAAGAGAAATAATATTTAAAGGACATATTTTGGATATTAGAGGAACATTTATACTGAAATAAATGTGAAATAGAAGATAACCCAAAAGAAAGAGTTTGGGTTTGAGAATCCCCTTACCTTAAATCCCTCTTTATTTCATCACTTTTCCATCACCTGAATAATAAACTTAGATTTATTAAAACATTGAACTAAAAGTGAATTATGTTAATTTATGTCACTATTTATCAATTAAAACAATCGGATTATATTTCTTAATTTCCATTGTTGAATTTGAAGCGTTTTGATGTAATGTTTTCTTTAAAAATTTCTCGTTTTGCTTCGATTTCATTATTTTGTTCAAGGTAATTTATACATAAGTATAATTAATTACATAAGTTTAGAATAAATATATTAATAAATTTATATATCATAAAAAAATTATTATAACCATTCATAAGGTTAGTGATAATAAAATAATTGGAAACATCCTCGTTGGCGGTTAATCGGCAGTTAAATGGACATTTTCTAAAGAGGAGGCGCAAGATGTATAATATATTCATATATAGAAAAATAATTTTTTATAGTATATTAAAATTATAAATATAATTTTAAAATACTTTATAATTGGTTTAATAAGGTTATAATTATAAAATATAATGATGATATGAAATTAGAAAAGGAAAATGGAGTAAAATGATGAAAACCAATAACCTCTTTCTTGAAGTGGTTCCTTTTCTAAAACCATTAACTTATTGAAAGCTTGAAGTTTGATAACTTCATAACTTCAATAAGGATGATAAGGGGATTAATATGTGGGATTTTTATAGATATTTGGATTTATCAAGTGGAAGTTAAGTGGTTTTCCAAGGGGAGGTAGAGAGGTTATTTATACATGAGGAGAGGGGCATTTTTATAATAAAATATCAAATAAAGTAATATATCAAATGTAAACCTTGTAATAATTATTTTTTGACACAATGAATCATATATAAATATAATATAATGGCTTTATGACTTTAAACCCCTTTATAATTTTAATTTAACAGTTTATTAAAAAGGAAAGTGGAATAAATGAAAAATTGTTATTTTAATAGAATACTTTAGACTTTGGACTTTGGAAAATATTTTTTCGATTTGGAAAACATGTTTATTGTATTTAAATGAATCATTTATAAAATTTAACATGTTCTTGGTATATATAACTTTTTTTATAATTTATTAGGCCATTATTACATCATGAATGATGTAATTTAAAATGCATTAGTTACAAAAAAAATTATATTTTTATTATTCACAAAAAAATTAAAGTATTTCAGATTATTACCAAAAAATTACCATTGTACAATGTTAATGTGATGATTTAAAAAATTACATTAATTTTATAAAAATAATTTAATAAAATAGTTTATTTTAATTTTTAATATAAAAATTATGATTTTTATTAAATACCATAAAATACAGTTTATTAAAAATGTGACTATATTTTCTTTGAGTTTTTAATCAAGATATTTATTTTATGGAATTATAAAATTTATATTTAATTAAATTACACATGATAAATATTATTAATATTAAATTTTATTATTTTAGGTCATATTACTATTCCAAAGGTCATGTTACAATTCCCAACAACCATGTTACTATTCCAATAGCCATTTTGCCTCCTATAAATACCACTTCATTCCTTTATTAATTATTCACATCAATTACTCTCAAGGTTGTACATTTAAATTTTTTATAATGATGATTGGTTTACTAAGATTCTATTTTATTTCTATAGTGTTGGCAGAGGGGGCAATGATTCTAGCAGATTGGGGTGATCCGTATTTTACCATTCTATTTTTATTAATTTATATTTTTTATCCTATTGTAATGTTTGACATTTTCATGGGTTTAGTTTCTGACTAATGTAAAAAATTTCATTAATGAAATACATTGTTTATTTATTTATATGATCTATGTGTATAATACTTATATAATATAATACACGTTTTAGGAAATAGTTATCATTTAAAAAGCCTGTGTTGTTACACTCCCACTTAGTTCTTCACAACTAGAACCCTTATGTAATAACTAAGATCTTCTTTCTAGGTATGAGTTTAATTTTCTGGTGTTTTTGAGGAAAATGGGAGTTTTTGGAAATTTCAAGAGTACACGTCATGTACCCAGTTGCCGTGGGTAGCCGTGTACTAGCCGTGTAACGGCCAAGCATAGGGCCGTGTGTGGTGAACTAGAGACCGCCTAAAGTAGGGGCCGGTTAAGGAAAGTACACACCCTATACTTTTAAAATAAATGTTGTGTACTTTTCTTTTTAATTGTTATATCAAACCAGGGTCACGTCTGATTGACAGAAACTTCTTCTTCTCCGCTCATCTCATCCAGGAGCATCTGTAGTAGGCAATTATTCTCTGAGCCCCTGGCTCGTTATCCATGCTCTAAATCGACCTCCATCGATTGCATTGCGATTGCCACGGTAAGCTCTTCCTTCTTCTAGAGCCTCATTTTCGGATTCCCCTTCTTTCACGAGATATCCTCAGTTGAATGTTCTTAGCATTTTTGTAGATCTAAGATGTTCTAGGGAGATTCAAGGTCTGAGGTTCACATATATCATCCGTACAATGCTGAGGTAGGTGGTTTTTTCCTTTTCGTAGTTGGTCTTTGAGTTATATGTGCAAAAGTGCCAATACCCATGTTTGGGGTATTGCGTATTTAGGTATTTTAACCCTGTTAATGCCTGTTATGCCTTGTGTTCTTGAGTATATGATTTATGATTGTGAATAGGGTTATTTACCTTACTATTGATGTGTTTGCCCATGTTTTCTTTATATTGACTATTTGGTCAAGCTTTGCTTCTTAGGTTACTTTTTTTTTCCATGCCTAGCATTATTAGGATGGAGTGATTTTATCTAACATGTTGTGATATGCTATAGACTATTTATCCATGTAGTTCTTGAGGTTTACTTTGGAAACCATATATCATTGTGAATGATTGAGTCACACAGGGTCGTGAGAACTTGGTGTAGTAGACCATAAGAAGAATGGACGCTGAGGGCTTCTCCAGAGTGTCTGTTTACTTTTACGTTACGAGACCATAGGGGGGATAGAATTTTTGATCCCTCAGAGTGTCTGTAGTTTCCTCATTATGAGACCACAGGGGGAATTTGACATTGAGTGCTTCCCCAGAGTGTCTGTAATTACCGATATGAGACCACATGGAGAATTGACGGTGAGTACTTCCTTAGAGAGTCTTTGCTAAATCCAAACTAGAAGGGTTAGACTGTGAGTACTTACCAGAGGGTTTCTTGTATTTGTTTTGGTTAAACCAGAGGGGTTAGGCTGTGAGTACTTCCCAGAGGGTTACTTGTTTGTGATTAGATACTCACTTGATATATGAAAATTGAATGCAATTGAAACTGTAGGATTGTTTAATTTTGAGTACTTCCTTGTTTCCTATTTTATTTTGCTTATTGCTTGCCATATATATTCAATGACTATTAGACATAGATATTTGGGTGGTTTCTTATTGGGATTCATCTCACACCCTGTTTGGGTCATGATTTTGGGCCCAAATAGATTATATTGCTACATTTATAGATAAGGGCAAGTGCCCTTCTATGTTAGGTACTTGACTACTGTGGAGATGGAGAGCATGGGACCAAGTTGAGGCTTGCGATGCTGCTGGAGTTTATTTGTTTTCTTTGTACTTTGGTTTAGTACTGTATTCCGGCATTGTGACTTGTTTGGCTGCTTTCCTAGACATATGTATCATGCATAATTTCTATACGTGCTCCTGTTGTTTATTACTTTCAGTCTTCCGCTGTTTACTTATTGCATGTTATTACTGTTTCTGCTATTATTATCTATTTATTTCCACTAAAATACTCTTCCAATGAAGGCATAATTTCCCCACTATCACATCCAAGGCCCTCGCTGCTATTCGGCAGCCTCTGAAATTTGAAGAAATGCGTTTGAGGCCATGTGACCAATCGTGTATGGGGAACCTCTGGGCGACACCTGAAATTGGGATGTTACAAAGTGGTATAAAAGGGGTTTCCTTTATTCTTGACTTACTATTTGGATCCTATAGCCATGGATAGGAAGGAATGAGTAATTGGTAATAAGCTATTCCCGGGAGTAGCTAACCCATGTACATGGAAAAGCCAATTTACCTCGAATGTTGTGATTCTTTTGGTTTTGAAATTTTATAATTGATTTGATTTCACCGTTGGGTGATTCACATGCATTGTGCTATTATTGTTGACGTCATTGAGGTTATTTTTCTGTATCAACCTAATGAGATGAGGGTATTCCATCTCATGCATCATATAGGCACTTGCTATAAATCACATGTCATGCATTCTTGCCATGTGATTTAGGGTGCATTACTGATTGCATGTTGTTGTGATAAATGTTGTGCTATATATGAATGTTGTTGTGATATATGTCTTGATAGAATACCTGCTATTTTAAAGGGTATTGGATTATGTAAGGTTTTGTTTTAATGAATTCCAAACTTTGGTTTTTGAGGTGTTATGGGACCTCATGGATCAGAATTTAGTGGATCATTGCACTGTTATGCTTGTATATGACATGTATAAGATGCCAAGATTTGATTCGCGAGGAGTATGGGCCCTCACGAATTATAATTTGGCACTTTTACTGTTTTTATTAAGTACACGCCATGTACTTATGTGCACACCGTGTAGTCTCTAATAGTGTCACTGGCTGTGTGGGTAGAGACACGGGATTGGGAAATATTTGGGGGGACACACTGTGTACTTGTTGTACATACCATGTTGTAAAGACCATGAGTCCGGCCGTGTGACTAACAACATGGGTGGATGATGGGTAGCTAGTACACACCGTGTTTGGAACAAACACACCGTGTAAATTCATCTGTGTAACCGGCCGTTGGACGAACAACATGGGTCGGTGAAGTTCCTCATAGTACATGCCATGTCTAGCACAAACACACCGTGTAGTCTTGTTCAAGGAGAACCATGTAGGTTAGTCATGTAGAAGAACTTAGGCAGGGGAAATGAATCAAGTACATTCCGTGTCTTGGAAGAACACTCCGTGTGTATGGAGTGTTACATGAATAGTTTTGGCAGAAGTACACACCATGTGAAGGCTTAAAGGAACACGCCGTGTAGTGTTTATACACACTGTGTATCTATGTTTTGAAAATCTTGAATGCTTTACTTATCCTATTTCATTATTGAACTTCTAAGTTTCAGTCCTTGTTAATCTTGATCTAAGGTGTGAATTTGACCTTGCAGAGTCATGACACCATGACATCCTTTGGTTGTATACTAGATACAGGGCAGTGATCAGACACACTACTACAAAATAAGGCTATAGCCACGGTTTGGAACCATGGCTATAGGCCCAAAAACCGTGGCTATAGGTTATAGCCACGGTTTCATAAACCGTGGTTGGTATTGGTGTGGCTATAGGGCAAAACCTATATCCACGGTTTGAAACCGTGGCTATAGACCTATAGTTAGGGTTTGAACCGTGGCTATATACCTATATCCACAGTTTGAACCGTGGCAACACCCTATAGCCATGATTTTCAAACCGTGGTAGAATCCTAAGTCAGGCAATATATATAGCCACAGTTGTAAACCGTGGATATAGGCCTTTTGCAACGACTTTAAACCTTGAATATATCCCTATATCCACAGTTTAAAACCGTGGCTATATGTCCCCCCATTCCATAAAAAAACAGCCCCCTGCCCCCTTCCCCAGCACACCCCATGCCCCCCTGTACTTCCCCCCAGCCCACTGCACTTCCCCCCCAGCCCACTGCACTTCCCCCCCAGCCCACTGCACACCCCCCAGCCCACTGCACTTCCCCCCCAGCCCACTGCACACCCCCCTTCCCCCCCTGCCCACTACACTTCCCCCCCAGCCCACTGCACCCCCCTGCACACACTCCCCGCCCACTGCACTTCCCCCACCCCCAACCCACTGCACTTCCACCCCCCAGCCCACTGCACTTCCCCCCTGCCCCCCCAGTACACCCTCTACCCCTTGCCCCCTCCCCCCTTTTTCCAGCACACCCCCTTCCCACTGCACTGCCCCCCCAGCCCCTAGCCCACTGCACACCCCCTCCCCCCCGCCCTCCCCCTGCCCCCAGCAAACCCCCCTGCACACTGCACTTCCCCCCAGCCCACTGTACACCCCCTTGCCCCTTTCCTCCCTCCCCCTGCCCCCAGAAAACCACCCCTGACCCCTCACCCTATCCCCTGCACACCCCTTGCCCCCTTCCCCTGCCCCCCCGCACTTCCCCCCCATCCCACTACACTTCCCCCCTTCCCCCTGCCCCTGCCCCCTGCCCCCCCCCCCCCCCCCCCGTACACACCCACTGCACCCCCCTGCACACACACCCAACCCACTGCACTTCCCCCCAGCCCACTACACTTCCCCCCTTCCCCCCTACACATACCCACTACACCCCCAGCCCACTGCACACCACCCCCCCTCAGCACACCCCATGCACCCTACCCCTGCCCCTTGCAAAAGAACCCAACACACCCCCCTTCTCCTTGCAAAATAACCCAGTACACCCCTTTTCCCCTTGCCCCCTCCCCCCTTGGAACCTAGTTAAAAGCCTTTTAAAGAACAATAACACATTATGATCATGTACTCTAATTGGAGGATGGATGATTCTAATGACCATGAATCAATTTATTTTTCCCCATTATTTACCATATCATCTCATATAGGTTTGGGGAAGGTTAGTATAGAATTTAACCCTGTGTTTAATGTGATGCGGGAACAACTAGAAAGTGGTA
Source organism: Viscum album (assembly GCA_963277665.1). Classification (NCBI taxonomy): domain Eukaryota; kingdom Viridiplantae; phylum Streptophyta; class Magnoliopsida; order Santalales; family Viscaceae; genus Viscum; species Viscum album. The sequence continues at coordinate 35,415,130 of OY728127.1, read as the reverse complement.
AACTGACACTTGAGTGTTCACTGTTTGATGATGATGTGTTACAATTTTATAAGAGTTATAGTCCTTGAATCATTTGGTGAATAGCTGATGAGAGACTGTCATACCTCTATGGTTTCTGAATCCTAAAGAGACAAATATGGGTGATGAATTCGGGTGTCTGTTTTGGTGGCCATGGACATAGTAGAAAATATAGGAATGTTTTATATCTGTGAATACTAATACTATCATGGAGTTCCCTTAAGAATTATATTAGAGAGAGAGATGCACATATTATGCCATGATTTTTGGAAAGGGTTTAATATGACCTTAGAGAATCATATAATATTGAGCACAACATACCATCAATATATAGACAGACACTAAGAGTAGATGATATATATATTGGAGGATATTATTCAATATTATGTTCAATACATCGATGGATATTGGGTTTAATATGACCTTCGGGAATCATCTAATATTAATTGAGAGATGCGATAGCACACCAGCGGGTGAAACCAAGAAATTTCAGGAAAATTCATCCATAGGAGAACGGACTGGTGTTTTTCATGGGGTTGGATGTAGTGAGCTGAAAACCGCATTGAGATCATTTTTCAAAATCCAATTACCAGGTCGATAGACCGTTGGAAGATCATTCTTAGTTGAAAATTCATATGGTTAGAAGCACCATTATGTTTAGTTGAGGGGTGAACCCCCCTATCTAGAACATTTCTGGATGTGAACCTCAGTTCAAGCCATGAAATTCCCAAGGGTAGGGATTCATGGTGTGAAACCCCTGGTAACACCGTGAATCATGCCTAGGTGGATTTATTTTAATAGGTTAAATTCTGTCTTTTTCTGGGTCAAGTGTTTCACAATGATGTTACTAAAGAAAGTATCAAGTTTTCAAATCCGGTTGTTTGTGTTTGATGAAATGAAAATAAAGATTTTCTTTAAGTTTTATATTTTTATGAGAATTCTTGGTTGATGTTTTCTCAAAATGAGGACACTGTCATCTCTAAATTGAAGGAAATTTCATTTTCTACTATTGAGTTGTCTGAAACTTTCTACTAGTCCACATTGAAGGCTTAAGGAAATCATGTAAAACAGGTGAAAATGTCATTATAAAGAGCCACAACCAATTTGAATAGCATATACACATTATATAATAATGAAAACAAGTTTTTAAAATACTGGAGCAATTATAGAATTCAAATTAAAGGGTTAGGCAAAGGAAACCTACCTCAACCTCAAGGCGCTGCTTTTAACGACAACTCGAATCTTCCTTTTTTTCCGCTTGCACGCATATGCAACTTCACATATATATAAGGACACCTAGCCCCTATGTACATATTTTCATGGCAAAATATGCATAAGGGGATCCTTAGATATATGTTTATACTTGCATATACCCCTTTACACTTACACATGTATGCATTTTTCATATCTATATATAAGCACACCTATCCCCAATATATATATTCATACTTCCATGAGTGAATATATATAAAGGGGGAAATTATATATTTATATGACTACCTATGCATACACATGTAAGCCTTCATCAACGGAAACTCGAATACACCTCAATGAGATACAGAAAGCACTACAAAAATATAAAGAATCCAAAAATCACAAAAGCCCTAATTAAAATTTGTCCAAAGAATAAAAACAAAATAAATATTACCCAAATCCAATGTTGAAATCACTGTCATCGATGGTGGTGGATAGAACCAGCCTCATTATAAGAAACCACCTGCAAGAAAATAGTGGGAAAAGAAATGAGATATAACAAATTCTTATATATATGTGATCAGTGATGATAAATGATACATGAATCCATTACCATTATAGATTCTATAATTCCTTTCTATTATTACCACAATATCATCATTTAGTCACTCCCATTGGACTGATAATTTATGGTGGTCATGTCAACACAAAGAAGCTACAAACACACATTGTTAATCATAATATCAATAATCATTGCATTAGTACATGCATAAAAAATAGAAATAACACATCCATGAAGCATACCCCACCCCCCATTTGAATTGGAAGCATGTATTGAGCAGAACACAAAACTCATGAAGGAGAAGTGGCTGCTAATGAAATTATTTTAAAATATGATCAAAGGAAAGGAGTATATCAAGTGGGAAGATACTTAAATTAATGAAATCAAAAAATTCAAATTGAATTTGGTTGATGAGGATAAGATGGTGAGTAACCTTGAAGAGAAACATTCGTTGAGAGAATAAGTACTAAGAAAGGTACAATCAAAGTATCTTGAAGTTTAGAATGATTTGGAGAAGATAAGAGAAACAAGGAAGTTGAGGTTTCTGGTGAAAAGAAGGGTCCAAAAAGGCAGGTTAATTCATCTCCTAATAAATCTCAAAATAAACATGTTGCCTCTAATAATGCAGGTACTAAAACCAAATCTGGACCAGTTTGGACCAGAAAGACTAATGAGAAACCCTTTTTGCATCAAAAGAAGAGAACTGTTGGAGTCTGTATCCCACATCGGACTTATAGTCTGATGTGGTCCTTTTCATTCATTATAAAAGAATTCCTCCGCTGCCTCACTTTGAGGTAAGGAGGCAAGGGGGTTTCTCAACTTACATGGTATAAAAGGAGGTTTATTTGAAACTCGATACCTCACTACCTCCCTAATCATTTTTTTCTCCCTTCCTTTAGGGTTTTCCCCATATGGGGGGGGGGGCTCCAATCCAAATAGTCAACTGCCCCCCCCCCGCTGCTCCTCCTGGATGTGCAGGCCCTCCCTCACGATAGATTTCCCCCCAGCTAGCGTCTCCTTACGTCGCGAATCTCCCTGCCCTCCGGGCTCTCTCTTTTTTTATCCCTACCGGTGGCTTTGTTCGGCGAATCTCTGGAACTGCTCCCCGTCGTGGCTTCCCCCCGTTGTGCCTTCCCTCCCAGCGTGTCACCTCCCGAGCGCGACCCTCCCGACACCCCTCTCTGCGCAGATCACCTCCCGGCTCCAGCGGCGCCCGCCTCTTGCGGATTTCCCCAGCGGTTCCCCCACGCCGACTCCTCAACGTCAGACTACTCCCTTTCCGGTGGCCGTTACACCTCCCGCAATAGCCAGCAATGGCTCCCACATTCCCTGAAGGATTTTCCGGATCCCCGCAGACTAGCTCCTTCCCGCGGCTCGCGTCCCGCGGCTCCCACCCCTCACCTCCCGTCGCGATCCTGACGGCCAGTTGTGCCTATTTCCCGGTGCTCCTCCCTTGTAGCGGATCTCCTTCCGCCTGAGCAGATCCTTCCTGGGGCCGTGTCCTTCCTGCGCGCCGCCTCATGTGTGGACATCCAGCCCCACCTCCCTATTCTGTCGGCCTCTCCCTCTGCCGGCGCCTCCGACAGCCAGCCTCCATTCCTGCCGGCTCCTCCAGCAGTAGACAGCCTCAAGCCTCGCCGACCCCTCTCTGCGCGACAGCCGGACTCCATTCCTGGCCGGCTTCCAGCACCGCCTCCCGCTGTCCTGCTCCCTTGCCGGCCTCCTCCTCCTTCCTGCGGTATCCCTGCCTCACCGGCTTCTCCCGGCATCTTTCTGGCAGCCGCATCTCTGTTTTCCGGCCTCCTCCTATGGATTTCCTAGTGCTTCGATGACCGGCACTGCCATTGCGGATTTCCCGGCGCTTCGATGACCGGCACCACCATTGTGGATTTCTTAGCGCTTTGATGATTGACCCTCCTGAGCATATTTCTTGGCACTTTGACGATCGACCCGAGATTACGGATTTCCCAGCGCTCTGACGACTGGCCTGTAGTGGGGATTTTCCCGACGCTCTAACGACCGACCGGCCAGTGTGGATTTCCCAGTGCTCTGTTGTCCGGCCCCGCACTTTTCCGGCGATGAACCATCTTTTTTTTCCAGCGACATCACATTACCATCTTGAGGGGGAGCAACATCAACAACGATTTTATTATTTCCGTTTCTTCTGTTTTTGTCTTGTATTTGTCATCCAGCTGGGAATGTCCAGTTTGAGGGGGAGTGTTAGCATCTGTTTTGTTGATTTATTTTCATTATGTGTCCAAGATAGGTAGACCTATCTTGAGGGGGAGTGTTAGAGTATGTATCCCACATCGGACTTATGGTCCGATGTGGTCCTTTTCATTCATTATAAAAGAATTCCTCTGCGCCTCACTTTTAGGTAAGGAGGCAAGGGGGTTTCTCAACCTACAAGAACGATATCTCGAGAAGATTACTTCTGTATAAGTGAAGATAGACATGGTTTGTGTCATGGAATTGACAACAATATTCCGGAAAAATTTATTAACATTATGGAAGATCAAGGTTCATAGACTATTGCTGGCGCTGTGGAGCCTTTGGACACAAAGCCTACTCATGCTGGTTCAATTTGTTACTCATAGAGAAGAGGCATGAATCAAGGGGGAGTTATTCTGAGAAAATGGAAAGAGACTCTCAAAGGAATAAAACTGTGACCAAGAAATCATCTATTCTTTAAACACATAACCAATTTGATTTCATAGAACAATTTTGTGGCAGATGTGGTCAACAGGGTCATTGTGTTGAGAAGTACATGACTAGCCTACCTGGACATAATTCCTATGGTGAGAAAGGAAAGATAATTCAGATGTACAAGGAGAAGTCTTGCTTTACTGAGGTTTGCATTAAAGGCCTGCAAGAGAACCAAGTCATGGATTCTTGACAGTGGTTCTTCCCACGTGAACGGTGACACAATAATTTCAAAGGAAATTGAAAAGAAAGGAGTGAAAACATTTTTCAATGACTTTTCTCTAAAAATAAGGGGAGTTGGCTCGCCATGAACTGCTCTTCATCTAAAAAGAGGGAAACCCCCTACAGGGATATAAAAAGGGTCAAGTACGATGTGTGATTTACGACTAACAATGACATTAAGTATAAGGAAAAAATAGATGCAATAATGTCAAACAAGGTATACCACTGTGAGTTTTCGCAGACAGCGCACCTCCGTTGGAGGGGTTTTATTACAAAACCATGAATTTTTTATCAAACAAAACAATTATCTTAACTAACACTTATTCAAGAATTTCAATTTAATATAAGTATAATTAAGAAGGCATCTAAATGAAATTTAAAACATTCTTGAATTAAAGAGGCTAGGAGAGGAACCCCACCTCAAAGGAGCCAAGCCACACTCGTGCTTGAAACTTTTATCAGTGACAACTCTAAGCCGCTTCATCCATCCTCCGGGCATATTACATTTGCATATACATAAGGATGCCCTAACCCCTATGCACGTGTCCGCATGGCCTTGAACACGCACAAGAGGATCCTTATATATATGCTAACATGCATAAGCCCGTTATTATGAAAACCCTGCTTTTATTACAAACTTAAACATGATTTATTACATAAAACTTCACTTGATACAACAAAGAAGATCAAGAGGTTTAGTGTCTTTGGGGATTAGGATCATTACATAAAAACTTAAAACATGAAATACAACATCTTTATTGAAAAATTCCTTTACATGACCACTACATTCCTTCGTACTTAGCATTGCATGGGATAACCTGAGGACATGCATAAGAAAAGGGTGAGCTATAAAGCCCAGTAAGGGAGTACACATGGAATAAAATGAGGAGTACAATACATGTTAGACAATAGGCATATCAATAGAGAATAAAATAAACATGAAAATAAAGGCATGATAAAGCATGATAATCATAACATGGAAATGTGGAAACAACACTTAACATGGAATTAGCGTGAGCCAAGGCTCATTGCACATAGAGCATGAGTAAATCCTCATTTCACATAAAGCATGAGTAAAACCTTGTTGCACTTGAATTATCATGAGTCAACACTCATTTCACATGACGTATCATGATACTATACTTTACCCAATGCATTGGAGCTCTATAAGGGCGCACCCTTCTTAAACATTTCATTTCATGCATAAGTGTGCCACATGGATCATAAAACATAGATTCATAAAACATAAGAATTTATTCCACGATAAAGAAATGTGGAATTAATACATGAAACTTTATAAACAATAAGTAAATGTGCATAAAGGTGAATACCCTTGATGGAGAAATGGGCCTGGTATTCACTACACAATGACATTAGCTTAGAAAATCGGTGCGATTTCGGCAGCGTAACGGCATGACATAAGAATTCATAAAAATGGTTTGATGAGAGAGAAAGGGTGTCCCATCATATTTACATGAAATGGATAGTAAGGGGGTCATATAGATACATGTCCAAACAATTTTAATGGAATTTAGATTCATTATACAAAAGTATTGCTTGAATGTAAAAGAAGAGAGAGAAGTTCCTTTCGGAATTTCGGCATAGTAACGGGTGTACATGAGAGGAATTTAATGAGAGAGAAAGGGGTCTCCCATCATTAAAAAATAAATAGGGAAGTATTATGGAGGTGAGAAACCATACCCCAACATTTATAATTGAAATTAAAAGGGCAAAACAACTTAAAGAAAATTGGACAAAAATGAGAAAGGAAGGAAAAACCCTTACTTGGAAGTGTGCTTCAAAAGGCTTGAGAGAGGCTTGTGATAGGCTTATTAGGAGCTTGGGGAACCTTGGGAGGATTCTAGAGAGAGTAGGGAAGAGGTTGGATGAACTCCAAAGGTTTTGAGTGAGGATGAAGTGGGAGCTTGGGTGGGTTTATATAGGAAAGGTAAGAGAATTCTTTATTATTTAGGTTTGGGACCCCTTATATTAAATTAATCCAAACCACAAACCATCCCATGGTTTTCGCCCATGGTTTTTGGAAAAGGAAAGAGGAGAACAATATTTTATAAGGACAAGGTACTAACTTCTTAAAATAATGATGTTTCTTATGTGGAGGTGAGTCACACTCCCATGGAAATTAATTTAAAAAGACAAGGTATTTAATAAGTCTTGAGGGGTCCATTAATGCTTTGAAAAGTAATCCAAACAAACCTAAAATCACATTATTTTAATGGTAAAACATATATTGGCAGAACCTAAAGATTATAGTATTTTATTACATCACTATTGGGTCATTATGATGTCATAAAACACATTATATATTTAAACGATATTTAATTTTTACCCAAAAATTTGTCTGTCTCAGAAAATTATGAAAAATTCACTGTTGGATAATTTCGACGTCCTGATTCCAGAAATAACATTTATTTTATCTAAATAATTTTCTAAATATGTTAATTTTCACTTTTAAAATAAAAACCGACATTTATAAAAAATTCACAGGTTTTGACAGAAATGGCTTTCAAACCTTAATAAAAATTATAATTGCATTCATAAAATTATAAGATCATTTATATTTAATAAAAATTAATTTAATAATAATAATAATATTTTATTAAAATATTATTTAATTCAAAAATACCTTAATTTAATAAAATAGAATTCTTAATTAAATAATAACTAAAAACACTATTTGTACTTTAAAAACTATTTACAATGTATCAAAAATGACAAGGAGGTATATTCATTATTATATAAAAAAATAATATACATGAACATAGTACTAGAGATTTGTTACATAACCCCTTAAAACAGCCGCATAAGACCTAAGGGTAAGGTGTGCGATGGTGATAGACTCTTGGGGTGGCTCGGATAACATCGCTCGAGTGGTAATTTCTATCAACTTCCACTTCTCCCGTAGACAGTCCCGTTCGAGCTTGACATGATAAAGCTCAGCTTGGTCTTGGTCAAGAGAGAATCCCAAGGATGCCACCTCTTTTCTGAGCTCCGAAAAATGGGCTTCGTATGGGGCAATTCTACTGGATGAGGCCATCACTTCCTTTGTCTGAGTAAATTTGGATTTATTAAAGCCCTATATTTATACTAATCATGTGATCACTGTTCAACGACTATATTAGCAACGGTCAAAATTCTTATCATAAAACCAAAGAAGTTGACATTTTATATAAACATAAAGAGACATTTAATTAGATCAAGAGGGATTTCAATTAATGAAAATTTGGGTCGTTACAATATTCCCCCCTTAAGAAATTTCGCCCTCGAAATTTTATTTTTCCCACACTAAAACAGATGTGGGTAACTCAGCTTCATCATTCGATTCCCAAGTCGCTTCTTCAAACTTGTGGTTTCTCCACAACACCTTGATGAGGGGCATTGTCTTATTTCGTAGAACTTTTTCTCTACGATCTAAGATCTTTACTGGTTGCTCCTCATAAGAAAGATCATCTTCCAATTGTACCACCTCAGAAGAGAGTACATGTGAAGGGTCCAGTATCTACTTCCTTAAGAGGGATACATAAAAGACATCATGCACTTTGGCCATGGTAGGTGGAAGTGCTAGTTGATAGGCCACAACCCCAACACGATCAAGAATCTCGAAGGGGCCGATGTACCTTGAACTTAAATTCCCTTTCTTTCCAAACCTCATGAACTTCTTCCACGGAGATATGCGTAGAAAAACCATATATCCAACTTTAAACTCAAGGTATCGTCGATGATTATCTGCATAACTCTTCTGTCGACTCTGGGCTGCCTTGATATGCTGCTGAATGGTTTCCACATTCTCCACCATTTCCTTGACCATTTCTGGTCCAAGCAGCTTACGTTCACCGACCTCATCCCAACATGCTGGTGTTCGGCACCTTTTCCCATATAGGGCTTCATATGGTGCCATTTGGATGCTTGAGTAGAAACTATTGTTATACGAGAACTCAAATAGAGGGAGATGTTGATCCCATCCTCCTTTAAAGTCCATTGAGCATGCTCTCAACACGTCCTCAAGTGTTTGGATAGTCCGCTTGGATTGGCCATCAGTTTGAGGATGATAGGCCGTACTGAAGTTCAGTTCAGTATTCAGAGCATGTTGAAGGATCTTCCAAAACTTAGAGGTGAATCTTGGATCTCAGTCAGACACAATAGATAGTGGTACTCCATGCAACATTACCACTTCCCTGATATATATACGTTCTAGTTGATCCAAAGAGAAATCCTCCCGAATAGCAATGAAGTGTGCAGTCTTTGCAAGACGATCCACAATAACCCAGATTGCATTGTTGCCTTTGGATGTCCTTGGAAGTCCGGTGACAAAGTCCATGGTGATGTTCTCCCATTTCCATTCTAGTATGGGCAATGGTTGCATCATCCCCTTAGACTTCTGCCTCTCTGCCTTCACTTGCTGACACACCAGGCACTTTGATGTATATTCAGCGATATCCTTCTTCATATTATCCCACCAAAAGTTTTCTTGGAGATCTCGATACATCTTTGTGCTCCCTGGGTGAATAGAGAAATTCTAACTATGTGCGTCATCCAAAAGATCCTTCTTCAGCTCTGGACTTGATGGAACACATAGTCTTTTCCCAAACCACACAATTCCTTATTCATTAACATTAAACTCCGAGGATTTCCCCTTTTTGATAGCTTCCAATTTTTCTTGAATTCCCACATCATCCTTTTGAAAATCCTTTAACCTTTCCAAAAGAGATGGTTGAGAAATAATTTGTGAAAGGATTGATGATGTTCCCTTCTCTATGATTCCCATTTCCATCTTCATCAAGTCTAAGAATATTGGATCCTTCTCAATTATCATCATTGATAGAATCACTAGATCCTTTCTACTTAGGGCATCTTCCACCTTGTTTGCTTTCCCAAGGTGGTAATGTATTGAACAGTCATAATCCTTGATGAGATCTATCCATATTCTCTGGTGCATATTAAGATATTTCTATGTGAATATATATTTAAGACTCTTGTGGTCATTATATATCTCACATTTCTCTCCATAGAGATAATACCGCCAGATTTTCCAGGAAAAGATCACAGCCGCCAACTCCAGATCATGCATTGGATAGTTTCGCTCATGGATTTTCAACTGCCTTGAGGCATAGGATATCACTTTATCATTCTACATCAGCACCCATCCTAAGCCCTTCTTCGAAGCATCAATGAATACCACAAAAAGTTCCCCACTTGTGGGTAAAGTGAGCACGGGCGCAGTGATAAGCCTCCTTTTCAACTCCTTGAAGCTTTCTTCGCATTCATCACTCCAAGAAAACTTTACTCCCTTCCAAGTTAGCTTGGTAAGAGGGTTGTACAATCGTGAGAAATTCCTCACAAATCATCGATAATATCCAGCTAACCCCAAGAAGCTACGGATATACGTTACCGATGTTGGCCTCATCCATCCCTCAATTACATATGTTTTAGAGGGGTCCATAGATATCCCATTGCTTGTGATGATATGGCCCAAGAATGAGACCTACTTCAACCAGAACTCACACTTGATGTACTTTTCATAGAGCTTCTCCTTGCGTAAAGTCTCTAATACAGTTCTTAAATGCTCCTCATGATCCTCCTTGGTTTTGGAGTATATTAGAATTTCATCTATAAAGACTACCAAAAATTTCTCAAGGTAATATCTAAAGACTCTATTCTTCAAGTCCATGAAGATTTCTGGAGCATTAGTGAGTTCGAAAGGCATTACTATGAATTCATAGTGTCCGTATCTTGTGCAAAAAGAAATCTTGGGGATATCTTCCTTCTTCACCCTTACTTGATAATATCCCGACCGCAAGTCCACCTTGGAGAAGTATTGTGCTCCACGTAGCTGATCAAACAAGTCATCAATTCGTGGGAGAGGATACTTGTTCTTTATCGTGATTTTGTTAAGTTCACGATAATCGATGCAAATCCGCATTGACCCATCCTTCTTCTTGACGAAGAGGATTGGTGCACCCCATGGTGAAGCACTTGGGCGTATAAACCCTTTATCCAGATTCTCCTGTAGTTGTTTCTTCAGCTCTTCAAGCTCTACAACAACCATTCTATATGGAGTCTTGGATATTGGTAGTGCCCCAGGTATAAGTTCAATTGAGAACTCAACATCTCTTCTAGGAGGAAGACCAGACAATTCCTCGGGAAACACTTCCGTGAATTCCCTCACAATAGGCATTTCTTCAAGGAGGGTTTCTTCTTTGGACTCAATCATCTGAGCCAGATACGCATGCTCATAGGGCAGTAATATCCATGCTTGAGATGATAGAGCTAAAGGAGATTCATCTTCCTCCTGACACTTGTAAAGAATCGGGGGTCGATTCTCCATATGGAGTGTGATTTCCCTCTCCTGAAAATTTATGTTGGATCTATATAAGGAAAGCCAATCCATGCCAAGAATTGCATCAAATTACACCAGAGGTAGTATGACGAGTTTCACCAGGAAATTCAATCCACAGATTATAACAGGGGAGGACTTATACTCATGGGATGCAATGATTGCCCCATTTGTCGTACTCACCGATATCTTCACTTCCATGATTTGTGGTGGTGCTGGGATTGTTTTACTAAACTTTTGAGATATAAAAGAATGCATAGAACCTGAATAAAAAAGTACGTTCACTATTCTTGAATTAATAACTAGAGTACCTGTCACCCCTTCATTGTCGGGGTTCACTTCGACATAAGTGATGGAAAAAGCTTTTCCTTGCTGTCTGGGAGGTTGTTGTTTTCCTCTGAAAACCCTTGGATTAGGGAACTAATTTGAAAAATGACATGGTTATTTGGATTTATAGAATTGAACAAAACATTGAGGTTCGAACGGAGCATTACTCTCCTCTGTCGCAGCCGTGGGTCTTTCTTGCTGACAGTTAACAGCTCGGTGCCCTTCCCTTCCACACCTGAAGCATTTCCTCGTCCCCTTAAGGCAATTTACAGGGTAATTATTTCTGCACTTTTGGAAAGTGGGGTGCTGGATCTTCTTAGCACCGTTGGATTTATCCATCGAACCACCAGCATTGAATTCCACCTTACGCTTCTTGTCCCCATGATACCCCTATGATTCCCCGATCTCCATTTCGACCTTAAGGGCACATCAGACAATTTCCTCATAGCTGTCGAAGTCACGTATCGCTAATGCTTTCCGCAGGCTAGGCTTCAACCTACCAAAGAAGCGGTCAACTTTGCATTCGGGGGTAACGACAAAGCCGAAAGCGTAACATGCAAGCCTTGTGAAGTTTGCCTCATACGCTCCAACAGATTCTTCATCTTTTTGCTTGAGGGAAAGTAAGTCCCTTTCCATATTAAGTCGGAGGGTGCACGGAAAATATTTATCGAAAAACATATTCCGGAAATCCTTCCATTCCAACACCTCGATCTCCTCCTCAGGATTCGTATTTTTGAACAACGTCCACCATTGATCAGCTTCACCCTCCATACGATAAGCCACCAGGAGAACCTTCTCTTTTTCAGAACATTGAAGGATGGATAAGATCTTTTCAATGGAGTTGATCCATTGTTCAGCGATCGTGGGATCATATGATCCACTAAAAGTAGGAGGCCTTTGTCTTATGAAGATCTCGATAGCGACTTTTTCTTTCTTAGGGGGGTTGAACATTCCTCTTGACCCGTGTTTCTATTCAAAACTTGAGTTAGCTGAGAGAGAAGCGTGACAAAGTTCGCGATTCCCACTCCCATTGGATTTGGCATCTCATTAGTACAGTCATCACACTGATCTTCACAACAGTTGTTAGCCCGAGTCCTCCTATTACCAGCCATTGGATGGAATAAATGGAAAGTTAGGGGTAATACATAAAGGGTAATCCAAAGACAAAAGTTTATTACTCATAAATAAACGTTTATTTCCTTAACTCATGAGTCTATAGGCTTTAATATAGGCTTTTCATGATCTACTTTCTAACATATATTCTTAGGGGCATTTTTTTTAATTCCCTTAATAAGGGTTCATACTAAGCTTGTGAATTTACCAAATCATATCCCCTGGGAGTGTCATAACCAAGAATGCAGCAAGACCCGTTGCCGTGCACCAGTTCCCGTTCGAGTCTAGCTCAAGGCGGTGTTTTCGGGTTTTACCCCTAGGATACATCTGTACCAGAGCTGCCTCTACCTGCTCGTATCCAGACAGGGATGTATTTGATGATAACCCACTTACTCAATACTCACCAAAACTTAGGGATGTTTTTATTATACTTAGTCTTGTCTCTAAGGCTTTATTAGGGTTTTCTAATCCTAATCCCAAAAAATAACTAAACCTATCCTCTGATACCAACTATGACAACCCTGCTTTTATTACAAACTTAAACATGATTTATTACATAAAACTTCACTTGATACAACAAAGAAGATCGAGAGGTTTAGTGTCTTTTGGGATTAGGATCATTACATAAAAACTTAAAACATGAAATACAACATCTTTATTGAAAACTTCCTTTACATTACCACTACATTCATTCGTACTTAGCATTGCATGGGATAACCTGAGGACATGCATAAGAAAAGGGTGAGGTATAAAGCCCAGTAAGGGAGTACACATGGAATAACACGAGGAGTACAATACGTGTTAGACAATAGGCATATCAATAGAGCATAAAATAAACATGAACATAAAGGCATGATAAATCATGATAATCATAACATGGAAATGTGACAACAACACTTAACATGGAATTAGCATGAGCCAAGGCTCATTGCAAATGGAGCATGAGTAAATCCTCATTGCACATAAAGCACAAGTAAACCCTATTTGAACTTGAATTAGCATGAGTCAACACTCATTGCACATGAATTATCATGATACTATACTTTACCCAATGCATTGGAGCGCTATAAGGGTGCACCCTTCTTAAACATTTCATTTCATGCATAAGTGTGCCACATGGATCATAAAACATGGATTCATAAAACAATATCATTTATTACACGATAAAGAAATGTGGAATTCATACATGAAACTTTATAAACAATAAGTAAATGTGCATAAAGGTGAATACCCTTGATGGAGAAATGGGCATGGTATTCACTACATAATGGAATTGGCTTAGAAAATCGGTGCGATTTCGGCAGCGTAACGGCGTGATATAAGAATTCATAAAAATGGTTTGATGAGAGAGAAAGGGTGTCTCATAATATTTACATGAAATGGAAAGTAATGGGGTCATATAGATACATTTCCAAAAAAATTTAATGGAATTTAGATTCATGACACAAAATTATTGCTTGAATGTAAAAGAAGAGAGAGAAGTTCCTTTCGGAATTTCGGCATAATAACGGGTGTACATGGGAGGCATTTAATGAGAGAGAAAGGGGTCTCCCATCATTAAAACATAAAGAGGGCAGTATGATGGAGGTGCAAAACCATACCCCAACATTCATAATTGAAATTAAAAGGGCAAAACAACTTAAAGAAAATTGGACAAAAATGAGAAAGGAAAAACCCTTACTTGGAAGTGTGCTTCCAAAGGCTTGATAGAGGCTTGAGAGAGGCTTATTGGGAGCTTGAGGCACCTTGGGAGGATTCTAGAGAGAGTAGGGAAGAGGTTCGATGTCCTGATTCCAGAAATAACATTTATTTTATCTAAATAATTTTCTAAATATGTTAATTTTCACTTTTAAATAAAAACCGACATTTATAAAAAATTCACAGGTTTTGACAAAAATGGCTTTCAAACCATAATAAAAATTATAATTGAATTCATAAAATTATAAGATCATTTATATTTAATAAAAATAAATTTAATAATAGTAATAATATTTTATTAAAATATTATTTAATTCAAAAATCCCTTAATTTAATAAAATAGAATTCTTAATTAAATAATAACTAAAAACACTATTTGTACTTTAAAAACTATTTATAATGTATCAAAAGTGACAAGGAGGTATATTCATTATTATATAAAAAAAATAATATACATGAACATAGTACTAGCGATTTGTTACATAACCCCTTAAAAGAGCTGCATAAGACCTAAGGGTAAGGTGTGCGATGGTGACAGACTCTTGGGGTGGCTCAGATAACATCGCTCGAGTGGTAATTTCTATCAAATTCCACTTCTCCTGTAGACAGTCCCGTTCGAGCTTGACATGATGATTCTCGCTCAAATTTACCCCAGAGATGAAGGTAGAACGGTCCTTGTAGTTTAGCTTGGGTTATCGAATCCTCAGAGACCTAAGAAGAAACCTATAGACACGTACATTCTATGGACTGTTTTTGGCTATGAAGTGGAAAACTTGGGTTTATTTTATATGGGTTTAAAGGATAACTAACAGATTTAAGTGAATTCAATTTAAAATAATGAGTTGATCCTAGGTTATCGCTCGGGGTGGATTGGATGAATTACCTTTTTAATGATTTCAATTTCTTATAATTGAGATGGATTCATTTAAGAAGATCAAACGAAATAATCACTTTCTGGTTTAATTTCTACACACCCTAATACTAATCACCTATACACTTGAAGGATAAAAGTTTTGAGCACTCCAAGGTAGAGGTTCGTATTAGCACTTGAAATGTGTGACCTTAAATTTAACAAGGATGAAGATGTTTTAAAATCATCAAATAAAAATATCATTTAAAAGAAGTGATTAGCCATTAATGGAGTGATAAATAACATCCAATCCAGCTCCTTTCTACTCCCTTGGATCAACCCATAAAAGAGTTAGCCCTCCATTGATGACATGTATTCAACGGAAGCGGGAAGTAGACTTACAAGGGTGGAATTGAAGAAGTAAAAACAACAACAAAAAAAGATCACTCCTCCGTTGTGTGATAAATATCACAAAGTATGGTGTGAATAAATCCACACCTTGAACCAAAGGTATCAACATGATAAGTATAAGAACATAATAAGAGTAAATTAAGAACTTTTATTAAGAAACTAAGGTGAATTAAACAACTTATATGAGGAAGAAATGCGATTACAAACACAAAGCGGCAGCATAACACTACAATGAAACCAAGCACCCAAGATTTTTAAAACTCCTTCACCAACACTGCCTTAAATAGGAATTTTGGGAGCCTTTGGTAGAGCCTCCAAAAGTACAAAGGATCCTACTTGAGTATGGTAGGCCTAGGGTGGTGGAAAGTAAGAGAGAGGATACTTTTCCACCCTTGACGCGAGGTGGCATCCAGCTTGCTTCCACCGAACAGAAGCGCTTGTAAGTCCTTCTAGATGGCCGAATCAGAGTGGGACATAGAAGAATAAAATGGATCCCCGGATATCTTATAACCTCCTGTAAAATATGGGACCAATTGGAGTTGTGAATTCCAAGATATGATCATATTAGTGGGCTGTTTTTCTGGGCCGCAGAATCTGGCCCAGAATTTTATCTCTAACATGGGATGCCTAAATGGACATTATGGAGGAAGAATTAGCATTCGATCCTGAAGAGTGATTTGTTACTATACATGTCTTATAGAATCCCACGAAATATGGGGTTAATTGGGCCTGTATTTTGGGCCCCACAGTCTAATCAGTGGGATGGTTTCCAATCTGTCTTCTCCAGAATTGCTTCCTTTAATTGCCAAATATCTCCATCATCCTCCATGAATTATCCATTGAACCCTGAATAAAACATGTTCATATTTAAGTGTAAACCAATTTACAAAAATATAAAATTAAAATATGTATAATTATATTCCTTAAAATCAGATGAATCATTGGGTACTTTAAATGATGTTAAAAAATGTACCACATAATAGTGCATTTTAAGAAGGTACTACAATCATAATGTGAAATGATGTTCAAAGTGTAAAATGAACTAAAATGGTATTTATGAATAATAAAGAACATGAATATTATATATATTACCAATGAATATTAGCCTCATTTAGTGGCTAATCACACCCCCCATCTTGAGTTTTGCTAGTCCCGAGCAAAATATATCTCAACAATATGAAATTCGAATTCCCTTTTCCAAAAAACATTTTAATACACAATGATCACCAAAAAACCTTATACCAAACAATCATGAAACCCATAAAAATATTTTAATACAAGATAGTTTCATAAGCAGATCCCAATCCCAAGCCCATTCCTTTGATCAAATTCATTGCCATATTTCATCCAATATCAATTAAGTATGAGGATGTGTTGTGCATCACAATAGACATGGGGGTTCATCTTTATTCAAGGGGGAAATTATGGAAGAGCTAGGTGGAATCACATTTCAATATTAAGATGAGTATTCATTTTTTTTGTATAATTTTTTGTGTTTTTTTGTTTTTTTAAATTTTCCATGGTAATTGAAGTTGCACTCAAAAGAGTCAACCCCTATAGCGAGACTTTACCGATGACTCCCAGGCTCAAAGACCTTAGGGAACCAAGTGAAGCCCACATACTCAGGCATCATCTCGAGTTAACTCAGTCAAAAACAAATTCAAATTACCAAAAATAGAGATAAAATTACTAACTCTGGGCCAGACAACTATGGAGTCACGATCCCCAAGTGCCGAAATCCACGCATTAGGTCATTTCATTGCTCTACGCGAAAATTTTTCATTTTTATTTTTTTTAATTTTTTTTTGAATACTCATATTAAACTAAAATGATCACCAAACCTATGATATTTATTTGGGGGAGCCCATGAACTTAAACTAATACCCCACTATCCAAAGGACGTGCATTGTGATCTTTTTTTTATTTGGATGAAAATATAAACAATGAAATATCACATTGGACAACCACACTTTCCAAAATCTATGCTCATGAAATTATACAAGGATTAAAATCAGAATCAGGGCATGCTAAATTATTTGATATTCAGTTTCAAAGTGTGCAATGTGTATTACCATGTTCAAAGTTAAAGGAATTTTTCCTTCCATTTACACATTTTTTTTCAAATCATTCATTTTTTTTGACACGAAATCATTTTTTATTTTATCTCCCCCCACCAAATTAAAATAAAACTGTCCCCAGTGTTTAAAGAAAAGAAAATTTAGAAGGGGGTAGAGGTAGAGAATGAAAGTTCCAAAAGGAAATTAAAAATGAGGATCATGGAATGAAGTCACCTGGTGGTTGAAGTTGAAATTCTTACTGCTCAAAATTAGTCCTTTGATCTCTTGGGGGATGTAGGAACCTCCTTGATTGAACATGTATCACCCTAAATAGTACCTGAACCATAAAAAGAAGAACAAACCAGACAAAACAAACAACACAACGACTTATTTAATTCCAAGTATCATTATTTTTACGGTTTTTCCAGTTTTTCTGTTTTTTTAATCAAACTAATGATACATTGTCTTATTTTAATTTTCTGGGTAAGGTATTACTCAGGGATCACACTGCATGACACGGATGAATACGGTGCTCCCCTTTTATACCCATCCATACTCATAGTAGAAGAACAGGTCAACCATTTTTTTAAATAAAAATTATTAATTAATTCTATTTAAAATATAAATTTTATTAAAACAAAAAAATGATAGGAAACTTGAAAACCATGGGTTGCCTCCCATGCAGCGCTTTGTTTAACGTCGTTAGCCTGACATGGACCCTAAATCTATCAAGTTTTTCCTGGTTCATAGGTTGGCTCCGTTAACTCAACCTCTATTTCCTATTTATTGAATGATTCAATGAATGGTTTTAAACTTTGACCATTGACTTTGAAAATGTAACCACTTATGGGATCTTGAATCTCTACTGCCCCATGGGGGTACACATGATGCACTATGAAAGGTCCTGACCATATAGACCTTAACTTTCCCGGGTGTAAATGAAGTTTTGAACTATACAAGAGCATAAGTTTTCCCGGTTAAAAATGTTTGACCTTGATA
The DNA here is from genome assembly GCA_963277665.1 of Viscum album. NCBI lineage: Eukaryota > Viridiplantae > Streptophyta > Magnoliopsida > Santalales > Viscaceae > Viscum > Viscum album. The sequence goes on along the minus strand of OY728127.1, from coordinate 35,396,624 downwards.
TTCCTAGATTGGTAGGCTTGAACTCTATCTTTATTGATCCTTGAATTTTCATAAGCCTCCATCCTTAATTCCTCCAGTTCATTGAGATCTAATTTCCTTTTTGTTCCGGACAATGAGAGGTCATAATCCATTTTCTTAATTGCCCAAAAGGCCTTATGCTCAATTTCAACAGGTAAATGGAATGATTTTCCATAAACCAACCTATATGGTGACATTCCTATGATGGTTTTGTATGCTGTACGATATGACCAAAGAGCATACAATAGTTTCTCGGACCAATCTTTCCTAGAGGGGTTGACAGTTTTTTCAAGAATTTTCTTAATCTCCATATTCGCTAACTCAAATTGACCATTGGTTTGAGGATGGTATGCAGTTGACACTTTATAAGAAATACCATACTTAGACATGGGTGAAAATAATGGGCGGTTGCAGAAATGGGTTCCTCGATCACTGATTATAGCCCTAGGAATTCCAAATCTTGAAAATATGTTCTCTTTCAGAAATCGAATCACAACTTGATGATCATTGGACTTAGTGGGAATGGACTCAACCCATTTTGAGACATAATAAATAGCTAAGAGTACGTAGAGGTATCCCCGAGAGTTTGGGAGGGGACCCATGAAGTCAATTCCCCAATAGTCAAATATTTCAACCACTAAAATGGGAGTGAGTGGCATATTCCTTTTTGTGATGGACCCTACTTGTTGACACCTAGGACAGCTTTGAAAAAATGTGTAGGAGTCCCTTGAGAGGGTGGTCCAGAAAAGACCACATTGAAGAATCATAGCAGATGTTTTCTTAGAGGAAAAGTGACCTCCACATGCCTCACTGTGACAGAATTTAAGGATGGACTCTTGTTCAGATTATGGAACACACCTCCTAATGACTTGGTCAGGGCAGAACTTATAGAGGTATGGATCATCAAACACATAGTGTCTAACATCAGAAAGAAATTTCCTTCGAGCTTGAGTCCCTAAGAATTTTGGAATGACTCCTGTCACTAAGAAATTTGCTATGTCAGCATACCAAGGGCAGTCACTCACAGAGTATAGGTGTTCATCAGGAAACGAATCAGACACAGAAAGGTGATTTGAGTTGTCTTTGAATTCCATCCCAGGGAGGTGATCAGCTACAACATTTTCAACTCCCTTTTTATCCTTGATTGTGAGGTCAAATTCTTTTAAGAGAAGGACCCACCTAATCAGTCTAGCCTTAGCATCTTGTTTTTGGAAGAGGTATTTTAGTGCAGAATGGTCAGTGAACACAGTGATGGGGGATCCTAAGAGGTAGGACCTAAACTTCTCTAAGGAAAACACAATAGCAAGTAACTCCTTTTCAGTGGTGGTGTAGTTGATTTGGGCATCATTTAATGATTTGCTTTCATAAGCAATGGAATAAGGATTTTTATCATAACGTTGTCCTAACACAGCTCCTACAACAAAGTCACTGGCATCACACATAAGTTCAAAAGGATGGTTCCAATTTGGAGATTTCATAATGGGAGGAGAGGTGAGAGAGGATTTGAGGGTTGAGAATGAACCCTCATAGCTTTCTGTCCAAACAATTAGAGAATCCTTTACTAGGAGAGCACAATGGGGACGGGATATTGAACTAAAGTCCTTGATGAATCTTCTATAGAAACCAGCATGTCCTAAGAAAGACCTCACTTCCTTGATAGTTTTGGGTGATGGAAGGTGACGAATGATGTCAACCTTGGATTTATCAACTTCAATCCCCCTACCTGAGATCAGATGGCCTAAAACTAGTCCCTCTTTAACCATGAAATGGCATTTTTCCCAGTTTAGGACCAGATTCTTTTCTTCACATCTTGACAAGACTCTCTCCACATTCTGCAGACATCCCTCAAATGTATCCCCAAACACAGAGAAGTCATCCATGAAGACCTCTAGAAAATCCCCTACCATGTCTGAGAAGATTCCCATCATGCACCGTTGGAAGGTTCCAGGGGCATTGCATAACCCGAAGGGCATGAGTTTGAAAGCAAAGGTTCCGAAAGGACATGTGAAAGTAGTCTTCCCTTAATCCTCTAGGGAGACCTCAATTTGATTGTACCCCGAGTACCCATCTAAGAAACAGTAGAAGGCATGACCTGCCACTCTCTCAAGGACTTGGTCAATGAATGGTAAGGAGAAATAGTCCTTCTTGGTGAATGAGTTTAGCTTCCTATAGTCAATATAGACCCTCCATCCACTACTCACCCTTGTTGGAAGAATCTCTCCATCCTCATTGGTTATCACTGTGATTCCAGCATTTTTTGGAACCACTTGGATTGGGCTCACCCACTCACTCTCAGCTATGGGATATATGATACCAGCTTTTAACAATTTCAGAAGTTCTTTTCTCACTACCTCTATGAGATTAGTATTGAGTCGCTGTTGAGGTTAACGACATGGCTTTGAGTCAGATTCCAGAACAATCCTATGAGTCCCAACAAGTGGGCTAATCCCGGGAATATCAGATAGGGTCCAACCAATGGCTTTCTTATGTTTCCTAAGGACATCTAGACGCATCCTCTCATGATTGGATTCAATAGAAGAATAAATGACAATAGGATGTGTTTGATTGTCCCCTAGGAAGGCATACTTTAGTGCAGCAGGAAGTTCCTTCAATTCAAGATCATGTTGGTTCAGAATTTCAGCAGAAGATTGGGACATTGGATCAAGATCAATTTTATTTCCTAAAGTTTTAGACAGGATTGATTCCCCGCATGTAGAAGTTTCAGCTACTAGATTGGCTTGATCAGATTTAGGGAAGGAATTTGGAGTGGTCTCCATGAAAGTGGTTTCTTGAAAGGTTTCACTGATTGTTGGACCTAAGACTTCATCATAATAGCAATTTGAAAATGATTCAAGTCAAGGATATAAACTTCCTTCATATGAACAAAGGAAATCAATCTCATCCTGACTTAAAACTTCATCAAATATTCCTTGATGTTCCATGGATTCATTATCAATGCTTCCTATCATGTTTACTTCATGAATGTCCTCGTCATCCCCTATTTGTGAGCTTTCATTATAGATGTTTAAGTCAAGACTCATGTTCCCAAAGGTGATGGTCATGTTCCCATTTTAGAATCAGATTATAGAGTTGATTGTTGCAAGAAAAGGACGGCCAAGGATGATTGGGGTTTGTTCCTTATTTCCTAAGTTTGGATGGTTGTCAAGGACAATGAAGTCAGCAGGGTAGATGAAGTTTTCAACCTTTACCAGAACATCCTTTAAAATCCCCTTTGGAACCCTAATGCTATGATTAACAAGTTGAAGTGTGACAGATGTGGGTTGGAGTTCTTCTAGGCCTAACTAGTAGTACACTACATAGGGGATGAGATTGACACTAGCACCTAGATCACACAAGGCCTCGACAACTTTGCCTTCTCCTAGTTCAACATTGATGTAATGGCAACCTGGGTCTTTCAACTTAGGAGGAATGGTTCCTTGAATGGTGGTACTCACATTAGAAGCCAAAAGGACTTGGTTTTTATGTGAAAATTTTCTTTTAAAAGTGCACAAGTCCTTAAGGTACTTTGAGTAGGCAGGTATGGTTTGGATGGAATCGAGAAGAGGAATGTTAAACTTGAATTGTGAGAATATTTCCCTCAATGTTTCACTCAACTCAGGCTTGGTTTTCCCCCTCATGCGTTGAGGAAATGGTGCAGGTTGTGGGGTTGTCTGTTGAAGAGTTTTTTCTTTCACATTGTTATCAGTTTCCTCAGTTTGATCTTATGGTTCATTTGAATTTTCATCCAAGTTTGAATCTTCAGGTGGGTTCTGAATTAGTTGTTCAGGTTTCTCAATTGATTTCCCACTTCTTAAAACAGTCACAGCCTTTAGTTGTTCATGAGTTGTTTGAGTGCAACTTGACTCTCCCCTTGAAGTTGAGGATGGAACCGCCTAAGTAGGCATGGGTGCCTTTCCAGTTTTGATGGTTTGAAGTTATTGTTTTAGGGAAGAGACTTCTGAGTTCATCCTCTCCATTTGTTTGCACAGTTGTTCTAGTAGGCTTTGTGGAACAGTTTGTGTGGGTGCTTGAGTAGGTTAGTTTATCCCAGGGGGATATTTTGGAGGTGGGATGGTTTGTTGAAAATGGACCGGTGGATGTTGGTATTGGATAGGTTGAGTTTGGAACTGGTTATGGGTTTGGTAGTTCAGATGGGGGTAAGGATTTTGTCCCTGTGGTTGGCTAGGTTGTTGGTTATCTTTCCAGCGGAAGCCTGGGTGGTCGTTATACCTTGGGTTGAAGGTGTTTTGGTATTGAGGCTTTTGAAAGTTCAAAGAATTTACTTCCGCTGGGGGTCCTCCTAAGAGAACATCCTTGATGGATGGAATGGTTGGGCAGTTGTCTGTCTTATGGTCATGTTTGTCACAAATTGTGCAAACAGGGTCAACAGTTTGGATTTCATGGACTTTCCTAAGGTCTATCTCTTCAACCTTCCTAGAGAGTGCTGCGAGTTTAGCCCTAAGGCTTTCCTCTTCTCTAAGTGTATGAATTCCAGTAGTTCTTTGTGGATTTTTAGAATAAGGTGAAGTTCCCCATGTTTGGTTTTGTTTAGAAAGGCTTTCTAGATACTCGTAAGCATCATTTGGGGCTTTGTTTTTAAAGGTTCCATTACACACCATGTCAATGAATTGTTTGTTCCCTGGACCCAACCCTTCATAGAAAATTCTCACTTGTTCAGGAATAGAAAAACCATGGTGTGGAACCATGTTTAGAGTGTCTTTGAACCTCTCCCATGTTTCATATAATGACTCTCCCTCTTTTTCAAAAAAGTTTTGGATACTCTTTTTAAGTGCAATTGTTTTATGGTGGGGAAAGTATTTTTTTGTAGAATTCTCTTTGTAGTTGGTCCCAAGAGTTGATGGATGATGGTATCAAATTGTTTAGCCAATTTTTAGCTCGATCCTTTAAAGAAAAAGGAAATAGCCTCATCTTAGCTGATTCTAGTTGATGTGGGGGACACATGGTTTCTACAATGTCATTGAACTCCTTAATGTGCAGGTATGGCATCTCGGACTCCATTCCATGGAATGTGGGAAGGTGGTTTAGGACATGGGGTTTAAAGATGTAGTTGGAATCTCCTAGGGAATTGTGTCTAATGCATGAGGGGGCATTGGTCCAGGAAGGTGTGAGGTAGTCATTCATGGTTTGATCAATTGCATTCCCCAAGTTTGGGGTTGCCTCATTTGGGTTTCCATTTTGGTTCCCACCCGGGTTTATGAGTTGGTTTCTTTGAAGACCTTCCATTGAAATTAGCTCAATTTTGGAATCTAGAGTATTCGGAAGATTAGGATCTAATGGAATGAGTTACCTTGGTGTACTTGACTCCCCAACCCCAGGACTATCCACCCTAACTAGACGGTTTGATTGATCGCGGGTGTAGGCGGACATGCGCCAAAAGAAAAAAAACAAGAAAGGGACAAGATAAGAGAATTTGGATGAGAAAAGAAGAAATGGGGGAGAATAGAATGGGTGTTTATATGACTTACTTGGGTCCCCAGAAACGGCGCCAAAATTTGATTCTCGCTCAAATTTACCCAAGAGATGAAGGTAGAATGGTCCTTGTAGTTTAGCTTGGGTTATCGAATCCTCAGAGACCTAAGAAGAAACCTATAGACACGTACATTCTATGGACTGTTTTTGGCTATGAAGTGGCCAAACTTGGGTTGATTTTATATGGGTTTAAAGGATAACTAACATATTTAAGTGAATTCAATTTAAAAGAATGATTTGATCCTAGGTTATCGCTTGGGGTGGATTGGATGAATTACTTTTTTAATGATTTCAATTTCTTATAATTGAGATGGATTCATTTAAGAAGATCAAACGAAATCATCACTTACTGGTTTAATTCATACACACCCTAATACTAATCACCTATACACTTGAATGATCAAAGTTTTGAGCACTCTAAGGTAGAGGTTCGTATTAGCACTTGAAATGTGTGACCTTAAATTCAATAAGGATGAAGATGTTTTAAAATCATCAAATAAAAATCTCATTTAAAAGAAGTGATTAGCCATTAATGGAGTGATAAATAACATCCAATCCAGCCCCTTTATACTCCCTTGGATCAACCCATAAAAGAGTTATCCCTCCATTGATGACATGTCTTCAACGGAAGCGTAAAGTAGACTTACAAGGGTGAAATTGAAGAAGTAAAAACAACAACAAAAAAAGATCACTCCTCCGTTGTGTGATAAATATCACAAAGTATGGTGTGAATAAATACAAACCTTGAACCAACGGTATCAACGTGATAAGTAGAAGAACATAATAAGAGTAAATGAAGAACTTTTATTAATAAACTAAGGTTAATTAAACAACTTACATGAGGAAGAAATGCGATTACAAACACAAAGCGACAACATAACACTACAATGAAACCAAGCACCCAATATTTTTAAAACTCCTTCACCACCACTGCCTTAAACAGGAATTTTGGGAGCCTTGGGTAGATCCTCCAACAGTACAAAGGATCCCACTTGAGTATGGTAGGCCTAGGGTGGTGGAAAGTAAGAGAGATGAGACTTTTCCACCCTTGACCCGAGGTGGCATCCAACTTGGTTCCATCGAACAGACTCGCTTGTAAGTCCTTCTATATGGCAGAATCATAGTGGGCCATAGAAGAATAAAATGGATCCCCGGATGTATTCTAACCTCCTGTAAAATATGGTCCCATTTTGAGTTTTGTATTCCGAGATATGATCATATTAGTGGGATATTTTTATGGGCCGCAGAATCTGGCCCAGAATTTTATCTCTAACTTGGTACGCCTAAATGGACACCATGGAATCCGAATTAGCACTGGATCCTGAAGAGTGATTTGTTCCTATACATGTATTATATTATTAAACGAAATTTGGGGTTAATTAGGCCTGTATTTTGGGCCCCACATTCTCATCAGTGGGATGGTGTCCAATCTGTCTTCTCCAGAATTGCTTCCTTTCATTGCCAAATATCTCCATCATCCTCCATGAATTATCCATTGACCCATGAATCAAACATGTTCATATTTAAGTGTAAATAAATTTTCAAAAATATCAAATTAAAATATGTATAATTAGATTCCTTAAAATCAGATGAATCATTGGGTACTTTAAATGATGTTAAAAAATGTACCACATAATAGTGCATTTTAAGAAGGTACTACAATCATAATGTGAAATGATGTTCAAAGTGTAAAATGCACTAAAATGGTGTTTATGAATAATAAAGAACATGAATATTATATATATTACCAATGAATATTATCCTCATTTAGTGGATAATCACATGATGAATCTCAGCTTGGGCTTGGTCAAGAGCGAAGCCCAAGGATGCCACCTCTTTTCCGAGCTCCGACAAATGGGCTTCGTATGGAGCAATTCTACTGGATAAGGCCATCGCTTCCTTTGTCTGAGTAAACTTGGATTTATTAAATCCCTATATTTATACTAATCATGTGATCACTGTTCAACGACTATATTAGCAACGGTCAAAATTCTTATCATAAAACCAAAGAAGTTGACATTTTATATAAACATAAAGAGACATTTAATTAGATCAAGAGGGATTTCAATTAATGAAACTTTGGGTCATTACAGTTATCACCCACACATGTATGCATTTTCCATATATATACATAATCACACCTATCCCATTATATGTAATCGCACTGCCATGGGCGGATATACATATAACCGGAGAACTTATTATATATATGCTTACCTATGCATACGCGGTGAGTCGCCTTTGAATCTGGTTGCAACAACACACATGAACGGATCTTGAGAGACTTCAACAAAATGTCAGTGTTATGATGAATCATCATTAATTGAACCTAAAAATTGAAGTTGGAGGAACATGATTAGTGAGAAAGGAAATAATAGAACAGATGATGATGATAACAACATCAACATGCAGTATCATCAGCAAGATTAAGACATTGGGAAAACAATATCTTGTTGAAGTCAACACAGTGTCATGATAACACATGGGTGAAATGAGAGATTAACATAAAATAATACAACCAAGAAAACAAGTAATAAAACAAGGGCATATTGCTCATACTGATAAAGGTTGTGAAACCGTGGCTAAACCCCCCCAGACAGCCCCCCACACCTGCACCCCCACTAACCCCCCCCCAAATGCACCCCATTCACCCCCTCCACCCTTCACCCTAACTCATTTAAACCCCCATTTCCCCCCACCACCACCTGCAACTCCACCACCCCACCCCCAAATGCACCCCCACTCACACCCCCTCCACCCCAACTCATTTGAACCCCCACTACCCCCCAATGCACCCCCACTGCCCCCCACCTGCACCCCACCACCCCCACCCCCCCACTGAACAATGCCCCCCATCCCCCTTTATAGGTTTGGGAGTAGATCATTATATTGTTGGTATAATCTATCAATTCATGAAAATTTTAAAGTGCCCAAGTCAAGGGAGATAAAATCAAGATCATTTCAGAATTTAGAATGTAAACTGAAAGTATTTATCTACCTATAACATATTTAAACATCTTTAAGATCACTATTGTATTTTAATTGAGTGTCGTCACTAGAATGGAGCATGATCCTATAATAATGTGTTAAAAACAAATGGATAATGAAGACCACTAATGATGAAAAATGGAAGAAAACTTCCTTTGGAAAATTTTAAAAAAATGAAGCTGGAAACACTATTCCCAAGAAGTTTTTAAAGAAGGAAGATAATACATCCTTGGATAATAAACCTAAGAAGTCTAAGCCAAGTTCTAAATATAAAAGGATCAGTTCTTCTATCATGGAATAAGGAGAAAAACTTAGATTCATGCAAACAAGCCTTTATTGTACGTGAAAATAGAGGCAATAAATAGCATAATGGAAGATTTTTCCAAGGAGAATACAAATGAACTGGCTTGGTGAAAATAAATCATAAGAAGCCATGTGGAAATTCCAATGTGTACCTAAAGAGTTCATGGTAGTATGTCCCGTCTATTTGGAAAAAAAGAAATAATTATAAAGGAAGCACTTATAAAAGATGTTTCCAAAGGAAATGATGAAATTCATTATGAAGAAGTCAAATTTCTTGAGAGGTGTTCAATAAATAAAAACCCCAAAGGTTGTCTAAAACTTTGAGGAACAAGTAATATGGATGGATATAGCACCAAAAATTTCTTAATCAGGTTAATGGTATAAGAAAAATCCCTAAAGAAGATAAATATTACATTATGTGATGCATGTGCCTTGAAGTTTTATGAAAAGAATAACATCTCACATAAATAAGCTGAAAGTGAAGAACTCCATGCTCTAAAAAGAAAAAAAAACAAATCTCGAATAAAAATGTGAAAGCATTAAGAAAGGGGAAACTTGGTTGAGAAAACATTCTCAACCTTTTTGTTCACACTAAGGAACAAATAGTAACACCTTATTCTATTTCATATTGTATTTATGTGCTAACCATGAATGGAATTGAAGGTGAAGCTAGATCTCAAAGTGAAATCAAGAAATTGTACAAGCTATAAAATATATAATGTTACTTCAAGTAATCTATTTTAGTGAATTCTCAATATGGTATATCCTAAAATCTATCTATAGAAGAGATCCACATTAATGAAGATAATTTATAGTTTCTCCTTATGGGGGAGAAGAAAACCTTGAGAAGCTACCATAACCTATTAAAATCATGTAAATCAGAATTCTAGATGGTGCTCTGAAAAGCTTCATTGAAATGGTATGGATTCATATTCTCTCATTCTTGAGTGAGAAAATCAAATCCTAACATTAAGTGGGAGATGTTTATTTTAATAATTGACATGAATGAGGAAGTTTAAAGAAGCCTTGAGACTGAGGTTACCTAACTCGGGGCTCTTTGTCTTGAGAATCCACGAGCATTCAGGGAATGAACCCCTCATTCACATAATGAGTTGCTACAGTAGCAATGTTGTATCTCTTTCAAAGATCCAAAATTCCCAAAAGCTGCAAATGATCAACCAGATGATAAAAACATAAACAAAAAGATTTTCCATACCTGAAAAAAAAACCTAAGATGTTCCATAACACAAGTGAACGAACCATTATACTGCATCCCACATTCTTCAAACTAGCATCACACTAGCTCATCATCTCAAATTACTTCCATCTTTGGAGTAGATCATAAATACTATCCAAGATGTCACTATATCACAAAAATAATCTTCTTCTACAGAAAAAGTCTTCAACTAATCATAAAGAAACACTTCAAACTTGGTCTCTATTTTTATTCTCACTTACCAATTCTTCAAAACTTATTCACTAGCTTATCAAACTCAAAGGAAATCTTCCTCTTATCTTTCTTCTTCTCTTTATCTTCTTCATCGAAACTAGGTAGGTTGTAACTCATCATCACTATCTCAACACACTCTTCTTATTACTTTATATAGTATTTAGTGGATCATGATTCTTATTATTCAAAATCCTCAACTCACTCAACCAACTCTTCTACAACACTATTATCTCCTCTCACTACTCACTTGGTACACCCAACACATAACACCATTTTTTTGTTTATTAGTTTTTTATACTATAAAGATATTTGTTACCTCAAGTAGCAAAATATATTTTTAAACCCATTCCCACTATACTATAATTCGAAACAAATCAGGTATAACTTAGCACACCAACTATATCTTCTCATGAAACTATTTTAACCCATTTTATTTTTTGTTTTATTTCTTTAATGGTTATATCTACTAGGTTTCCACAAATACCCTTTTCTTTTTATTTTTATTATCTTCTTGGCCAATTATGTCTCCCAGTGAGATCAACTATTTCTTCGTCTCAAAATACTCTTTATACAACAACTTCGTATTGATCTTCTTGGCTATTTCAAAACGCGGTATCAGTAAGTAGAGAGGATCTCATAATTTTGGCTTTGATGAAATTCTAATTTTAAAACAATAATTATTTTTAGTCATATCCTGGCATCACTGCCAGATCATCTCTTCATCCTTCTTCTCAATAATGAATCACTAGTTCTTTTGTGATCTATTGATCATTGGAGTTTAGCATATGCATCCTCTGAATTCTTCACTTCCATATTTAAGAGACTTATAATATATCTCATTTCATGCTTGATTTAATTCCTAGCCTTCCATCACATGTTCTCTTTGTCTCAGTCATTAAGATCAACGACTCACAAAAATATCTCCAATCTCAATAATCTAGTCTTAATAACTCAAGCATCGACCCAACTTCTTCTACATTATTCTGGGAAAACTCATTAGGTTCTTTCATTTATCAAGAAGTTCATCCTCGTGATCTTCTCATCCCCCTTTCATTTTATTTTACTCAAAATAATCTTGGACCAAGGCTTAACTAAGCATTATGATGTTTCGAACATGATAGAACAACTCAAGCATTATCATGATGAGGATATGAAACTCCTGATAATATTTAGAAAACCTAGGACAAATGTAATCTAGGATTTAACCCATTATATATGTAAGAAATAAAAATCTAAATTTAGAGTATTTCCTTACCTTAAGATCATGAATTAACACCTCATCCTACCATTCAGTGTAAGAACGATGAAAAGAAAACAAGAATTCAAAACCTTGACGATTGAAAAATTTAGGGACTCACTCTCAGTTCACATGAAGAGTAGTAAAATAAAGAAAACAATGGATTCCCAACTTTAGATCTATTATGTTATGGGATTTTCAGAAACTCAATGATGAATTTAGATAATAATCAAAGGTAGGTTCAATGGGAGATGTAGAGTGATGAAGGATCGCCTCTCAAGGGTGTTACAAAATGAGAATCACAATGAAATCCCAATAAAGGGTGTTTTAGGGGTTAATTATCTAATGTAAAATTACTATTTTAATCCCTATTTAAAAAAACTCATCTGCGTCTTACTAGGTGCCTAGTATAAGGCACTAGGTATATAGTGGTTACACCAGTAGTTACCGATGATTATACCTGACACCGCTAAATACTCGGTATCAGACAACTAGGTATTTATTTCTACACCTACACCAAACACCTTACCTTTTTAACACCAAATTCCTTTTACCCTTCTTAGATCCTTCTTAAACCCCCTAAACTTATATGTTTATCCATTTTAATAATATCACACTTCAAATTAATGGAATTAATAACTCATCATGATGAGATTCCTTATAAATTTATCATCGCTAGGCTTCCCCTCACCAAGAATCATTAATGAGATTCCTGAGAGAAAAACTCTGTACATTGAGAAAGAATTAAAAATACATGTTTATAAGTTTCATTATGAAGCTATACAAATAATCTCTATTCTTTAACTATCAATATGAGCATCCCTTATAAAACCTTCTCACATTAGTTGATGATACAAACTAATCATTCCATATAGGAACCAATAGCTTCCAACTCAAAATTATCAAACTGAATAACATGAGTAGGATCAAGTATACATCTCCTCAGTTTTAAAATATGAAAAACATTCATCGTAGCATTGAACTGAGGAGAAAAATCCAATATTTAAGTTGTTTCTAAAATATGATCTAAGATATCGAAGGGTTTAAATAACCTAGCAGTTGACATACCTTTATTTCCCATCCATCGATGTCCAAATAAAGGGGATATCTATAGAAACACATCATGATGCGGATGCTACTATGCGTGAGGACAGGTCGATGGGATGGAATAAAAATCTTTAATGAACTGAAGTTGGTCGAAATTGTGTTAGGGTTTCGCGAGGATGGATTGGTCGGCGCGCTGAAGGAGGAGGTGGGGAGGCCGCCTAGGAGCAGCATCGGCGGGGAGGCGGAGTGACCCTGTTGGATGGCAGCATCAGGGGAGGGTCGCGGATAGGAGAGCTCACGGAGGGGTGGCCGCGTTGGGAGGTAGCGTCGGGGGAGGAGGGCCACTGAGAGTAGAGCTCGTGAGGGTGGAGGAGGGCCGCAGAGAGGAGAGCTTGCGAGGGTAATGGGAGGAGCACCGAGAAAGGAGAGGTCGCAGGGGTGGAGGACGGTCGCAGCGAGGAGAGGTCGTGAGGGTAATGGGGAGAGGGCCGGGGAGAATAAGAGAATCCCGCGACGAAATGAAGTTGGCGCCACAGACCATGGCTTCAAATAACCACATATCCACGATTATAATTGAAGTGTGGCTATAAATTAAGCTATAGCCATGGGTTTATAAAACTGTGGCTATAGATCCGTGGCTATAGATCTTTTTTCTAGTAGTGACACCAGACATGGATGATCAAGGACTACCAGAGGATCATCCTATAGTGCTAGTCTTGGCACCCGCCGTCATTCCAGACACAGGTGCTAACACACAATTTTGAGAGGGCTTTATGAGGTTCATGCAGACCTTTCGAGGAGTACCGCATCCTGCCCCATCTATAGAAGAATTGGTGTGGCTTTTCCAGTAGCAGCATCCTACCACCTTCATAGGGGATCGAGGACCTCACGCTATAAAGTCATGGTTAGAAGCCATTCTATCTATCTTAGACCATATTGAGACTCCTCCAGAGAGGAGGGTGAAGCTCGCTACGTACATGCTACGGGACTCCACCAAGAGATGGTGGGATGTGATCTCACAGATGGGACGCCAACAGGTTATGGATTGGGATGAGTTCCAGCTTTCCTTCTATGATTACTTCTACCTAGATACCTTGAGGGCCGATTGAGCCCGATAGTTTATGAGTCTGGAGCAGGGTACTCTTTCAGTTATGGAGTATTATTCTCGCTTCACAGAGCTACAATGATTCACACCCATCCCAGAAGGTGATGAGTTATTCCTGGTGAGGAAGTTTGAGGATGGTCTCAGGCACGACATCTGATATTAGGTGAACATATTCAGGCTGACTTCAATCATCTATATAGTCAACCAGTCACTGATCAAAGAGCACAATATGAGGGATTCTAGAGCTGTGAGCCAGGGTGGTTCAGCATTCGGAGTTGGTACCCCTCCGAATGAGAGTAAGAAGAACTGTAGGGAGTCTACGCGCAGAGATCAGAATAGGCGGGATACACCTTCAGGTAGCTAGGTGGTATGATACTAGTGTGGGAAGAGCAGGCATACAAGGCCACATTTCCCAAGATACATAGTGGAGTGCTGATATTGTAGCAAGATGGGGCATCTTCAGTGCTTCTATCAGTTTTTCTCACCAGCAGTTGGTGACAAGGGTTCTTCTATGACTCCTTGTTTAGGAGCAGCACCACCAGTTTCTCATCAGTTAGGGAACTGGAGTTCTTCCAGCCATTCAGGCTGAGGTGGAGGTCATGGTCGTAGTAGCCAGTTTCCGGGATTTCAATGACAATTGGGTGGATCAACTCAGGGTGGTCAGGCAGGGTCACATGGCTGTGGTGCAGGTCAGAATTTTGTAGTGGAGCAGACCCAGTAGGAGCAGGATCTCGGACCCTCTACAGTTTGAGGTACGATCCTAGTTTCCTCAGTTTTGTCTTCTTCTCTTTTCAATAAAGGGGATTCCCATAGTTTCATATTTATTGCTATTATGGAGAGCCTTGGGATCTATATCTTTTCTTATGCTGATGTCTTGATGCTGAAAACTCCATTGGGGACAAGAACGACTAGTGTATAACAGTTCAAGGAGTGCCCTCTCGAGTTTGGTGGGTGTTACTTCTTATGGGACCTCTATGTCCTAGAGATGATAGGCTATGATTTCATTCTCAGAATGTACCAGTTATTTCCCTTACAGGTTGTGGTCAATTGCTATCACCGTAGGGTGAGTTTCATGTCACCATAGGGAGGATCCTTTTTTACATAAGGGAGAATGGGATGTTCAGGAAAGCAGAGCGGGACCCGAGCATTATGGGTTGGGAGGAGTTACAACCTAAATTTCTAGTCTATATTTTGATGGCCAAGAGACTCCACAGATGGACTTTCCTTTAGTGGTGGATCTTTTCAGGGATGTCTTTCCAGAGGACTATTCAGGTTTTCCTCTAGAGCGAGAGGTAGAATTATCTGTTGATCTTGTGACAGGAGCGACACTGGTGTCTTTTCCTCTTTATAGTATGGATAAACTAGAGTTACAGGAGCTCAAGAAGCAGTTAGAGGAGTTTCAGGAAAAGGGTTTCATCCGACCTAGTACTTCTCCTTGGGGTTCACCTGTACTGTTTGTGAAGAAGGTAGATGGTACCCTCATAATTTGTGTGGATTATTGGAGGCTGAACTAGTTGAGGGTCAAGAACCAATATCCCTTGTCAAGGATTGATGATCTCTTTTATTATCATCGAGGCGAACGAGTGTTCTTAAATATTTACTTGAGATCTGGTTACCACCAGTTGCGTGTTAGACCATCTGATATACCTCTTACTGCCTTCCAGAGCAGGTATGGTCTATATGAGTATGTGGTTATACCTTTTCAGTATCAAGAACGTACCTACAGTCCTCATGGCACTGATGAACCGAGTGTTCCATCTATACTTGGATTCTTTCATGGTAGTCTTTGTGGATGATATCTTGGTGCACTCTCACACTCGACACGACCATGCCACACATCTTGATATCATTTTGAGTACACTAAGAGAGCATTAGTTATATGATAAACTCTCAAAATTCCACTTTTGGATGGACCATATTCACTTCTTGGGTCATGTTATCCCAAAGACAAGAGTATCAGTAGATCCAGAGAAATTGAGAGCAGTAGTTTCCTGGGAGCAGCCGAAGAACGTCTTTGAGGTACAAAGTTTTATAGGGCTCGTTGGATACTACAAATGTTTCATAAAAAACTTTTCATGCTTATTAGTGCCACTGAAGAGGCTCACTAAAAAGGGTGTGAAGTACTTATAGTCAAATTCTTGTTAGTCAACCTTTTAGGAGCTGAAAGGGAGGTTGAATTTAGCATCGATACTAGTTTTTCTAGAGCTGGGAAAGAGTTATAATTTTTATTGTGATGCTTCAGGTATCGGGCTGGGGGATGTGCTTATACCGGGGGAAGGAGTCATTGCGTACAGGTCTCAGCAGTTGAGTCCACATGAGAGTAATTACCCAACAAATGATCTCAAGTTGACTGCAGTTGTTCATGCTTTACGATGTTGGAGACATTACATGTTGGGAGAGTATTTTTTGGTTTTCACTGACCAAAAAAGTCTCAAGTATATCTTCACTCAGTGCGATCTGAATTTGAGACAATGAATGTGGGTTGAGTACCTTTAGTCTTTTGACTTTGAGATTTATTACATGCTTGGGAAAGGTAATGCGGTGGCTGATGCGCTGAGTAGGAGGACTCGGATACAAGCAATTTAGGAGGACAACAGTGAGTTGTAGCTTATGGATTTGTTCTCTAAGATGCATTTGGAGGTGCATGACAGACATGGGAAGATGTTTCTTTCTTCTATAGTTGTTACCTCTACTCTACTTGATCGAGTGCGAATGAGGTAGCTATTAGATTCTGAAGGCCTAGTCCTAGGGGAAAGTGTGTTAGGAGAGGTCCCTATTTTTAGATGGACCATAGGCGAGGATGAGATCTTACGTTTTCATGGGCGCATGTGGGTGTTAGAAGACATATGCGAGGAGCTGATATGGGACTTTAATTCCTCATTTTGGGTAGTTCATCTTGGTGTCACCAAGATGTATCGTGATCTACACCATCAGCATTGGTGGCCAGGTATAAAGAGAGATGTGGCTGCTTTTGTAATGAGGTGTTCCACCTGCTAGTAGGTGAAGGCGGAGCATCAACGATCGACATAGCTTTTGTAGTAGTTACCCATTCTCTAGTGGAAGTGGAATGATTTCATGATGGATTTCATGATAGGTTTTCTGAGGTCACCTTGATAGAATAATGCAGTATGGGCTGTCATTGATAGACTCATGACAGTTGCTCACTTATTACCGATCAAGGATACATTCAGTGTTGATGAGATGGGGAGGATGTACATATGATAGATTATACATCTACATTGGGTTACACACTCCATTGTTTCATACAAGGATGCACGTTTTACTTCTCGGGTCTAGAAGGGACTTCAGAAGGCTTTGGGTACACAAGTACTTTTGAGTACAGCTTACCATCCCCAGATAGATGGCCAGTTCGAGAGTAAGATTCAAGTGCTTGAGGACATGATTTGAGCATGCATCCTGTATTTTGTAGGTTCTTGGAAAAAACACATACCTCTTATGGAGTTTACCTACAATAATATTTTTCAAGAAACTATTCAGATGACACCTTATGAGGCTTTGTACGGTAGGCCATGCCGATCAGCCTTATGCTAGTTGGAGGCAGGAGAGGCAGCTATTCTGGGACCTCATCCTGTCCAGGAGACCATAGAGTAGATAGAGTTAATTCGTAAGAGGATGGCTACTGCACAGTCATGGAAAAAGTCTTACACTGATCGACGGAGACGACCTCTAGAGTTCGAGGTTGGGGATCAGGTTTTTCTACGTGTCACATAGAGGTTGGGACACAGGAGGATTAGAAGACAGGGTAAGATTTATTCAAGGCACATCGGCCCGTTTGAATTTTTGGAAAGGGTTGGGACGGTTTCCTATCAGCTGCATTTACCTCTGAGGTATCAGGCTATGCACGACATCTTTCATGTTTCTCATTTGCAGCGTTACTTCTCAGACACGTCTCATGTTTTCCAACCCGAGGAGGTTGAGTTAGAGGTGGATTCATTGTTCAAGGATCATCCTATCTGGATTGTTGATCGTAGTGTGAATATTCTCCATGGATGGTCTGTTCCTCTGGTATGAGTGCTATGGCAGCATGGGCGAGTACAAGACAAGACTTGGGAGAGGGATGTCGATGTACGATCGCAGTGGCTGGAACTGTTCGAGGATTCTTCTTCTATGCCGCCTTGCAAGGGAAATATGGGGATGAATTTATTTAAGGGGATAAGTTTTTAAGAACAAATATCTTCTTTCTAGGTATTATTTTACTTTTCTGGTGTTTTTGAGGAAAAGAGGAGTTTTTGGAAATTTCAGGAGTACACCCCGTGTACTTATAAGTACACGCTGTGTACCCGGTTGCCGCGGGTAGCCGTGTACTGGCTGTGTAATGGCCAATCACATGACCATGTGTGGTGACCACCTAAAGTGGGGGGCGGTTAAGGCAAGTATACACCGTGTACTTTTAAAATACACACTGTGTACTTTTATTTTTAATTGTTATATCGGACCGGGGTTGCGTCTAATCGATAGAAACCTCTTCTTCTCCACTCATCTCGTCCAGGAGTGTCTGTAGAAAATGATTCTTCTATGAGCCCCCTAATTTCTATCTGTGCTCCAAATCGACCACCATTAATTGCATTGGGATCGCCGTGGTAAGCTCTTCCTTCTTCTAGAGCCTCGTTTCCTGATTCCCCTTCTTTCACGAGATATCCTTGGTTGAATGTTTTTAGAGTTTTTATAGATCTATGATGTTATAGGGAAATTCAAGGCCTGAGGTTTACTTATATCATCTGTACAATGCCAAGGTAGGTGGTTTGTGCCTTTCTGTAGTTGTTCTTTGAATTATATGTTCAAAAGTGCCAATACCCTTATTCAGGGTATTGCGTATTTAGGGATTTTAACCCTGTTAATGCCTATTATGCCTTGTGTGCTTGAGTAGATTATTTATGATTGTGAATAGGGTTATTTACCTTGCTATAGATGTGCTTGCCCATGTTTTCTTGATATTGACCATTTGGTCTAGCTTTTCCTGTTAGGATGCTTTGTTTTCCATGCCTAGTATTGTTAGGATGAAGTGATTTTATCCGACATGCTGTGATATACTGTAGACTATTTAGCAAAGTATTTATTGTGGTTTACTTTGTCTACTGTATATAATTTTGCAAAATTGACTTACATAGGCCATGAGAACCTATTGTAGTAGACTATAGGGATAATGGACGCTGAGGGCTTCTCCAGAGTGTTTGTTTACTTTTACATTGTGAGACCATATGGGGGATGGAGTTTGTGCTCCCCCAAAGTGTCTGTAGTTTCCTCATTATAAGACCACATGGGGAATTGGATGTTGATTTCTTCCCCAGAGTGTCTTTAGTTACCGATATGATACCACATGGGGAATTGATGGTGAGTGCTTCCTCAGAGAGTATTTTCTAAAGCTGAACCAGAGGGGTTAGACTGTGAGTACTTCCCAGAGGGTTGTTTGTGTTTGTTTTGGTTGAACCAGAGGGGTTAGGATGTGAGTACTTCCCAAAGGGTTAATTGTTTGTGATTAGCTTCTTACTTGATATATGAAAATTTAATGCAATTGAAACTATAGGATTGTTTACTTTTAAGTACTTTCTTGTTTACTACTTTATTTTTCTTATTGCCTGCCATATATATTCACTGACTGTTAGGCATAGATCTCTAGGTGGTTTCCTACTGGGATTCGTCTCACACATTTTTTGAGTCATGCTTTTGGGCCTAAACAGATTATATTGCTAAAGGTATAGATAAGGGAAAATGCCCTTCTACGTTAAGTACTTGACTGCTATGGAGATGGAGAGCATGAGACCAAGTTGAAGCTTGCGATGCTGCTAGAGTTTATTTTTTTTTCTTTGTAATTTGGTTTAGTCCTGTATTCTAGAATTGTGACTTGTTTGGCTTCTTTCCTAGACATATGTATCATGCATCATTTATATATGTGCTTCAGTTGTTTATTACTTTCAGTCTTCCGCTGTTTACTTATTGCATGTTATTACTGATTTCGCTATTGATATCTATTTATTTCCACTGCAAAACTCTTCCAATGAGAGCATGGTTTCCCCACTCTCACACCCAAGGCCCTCGCTACTAGTTGGTAGCCTCTGGTGTTTGGGGAAATTCACTTGAGGCCATGTGACCAATCGGGTACGAGGCACCTCTGGGCAGCACCCAGAACCGGGACGTTACACCTTCTTAGATACATCATACTTAAAACTTTTCTTAATATCCTAGTGAAAATAAAACATAATAAAAGGTGAAATTAGATGATCAATAAGGGTAAGAAAGGGAGATATAAATGATCATTTAAACATAACATGAACATAAAGGATATTAGAACATGAGCTTATCCTTTGAAAATTATACCTAGAAATTCTTATATCATAAACACGATTCATGGAATAAAGTTTTGTAGTTCATAAGATATTAATCATAAAGGTATCAAATAACATGATCCATGAGAAAAAAACATTGGCCTAAGATCATGTCATAAAATAGTGTCATAAATTATAATGTAATCATAATCATAGATATCTTATCTCAAGGATACCCACCAAGACATTCATAACATGTTAGACTTGGGATAACCGCCTGTGTACTTGCTTCAGGTCTGGGATAAACTCTTGCATACCCTTTGACATCATAACACATTAATCATTGATTAATGCATTTTAGAGCTATATAATTCTAATTCTACCCATCACATAATCATAAATCCATTCATATTTATTCAAAAAGATCATAAAACATTCATCATAACTTAACCCATGGAAAATAAAACAAGTTTAATCAATATTTCATCATAACTTAACCCATGGAAAATAAAACAAGTTTCATAAATATTTCATCACCATAATCATAAACCATATAAATAAAGAATAAATATGGTATTATTGGATCATATCTACTATAAATAATAATCAACTTAAAAGGATGTTATCATATATGATATTTTTCTTTAAAATATCAATGTGATATTTTTTTGAGGAAAATACACTTTTCATTTTTAAATAACATATTTAAAATATAAGAATTTAAAAATAAAGGAAATTTTTTATTTGAAAATAACATTGTAAATTTTTAAAGCTTTAAATCAATTATTGGTAATGATGGTGGGAAATTATGTTCAGGATGTGTATTTTAAAACAATGATTCCTTTCACATTTTTGGTAAAAAGTCAAACATACCTAGATCAGAAAACAACAAGAAGATTCATTTAATTTTTTTTAAAAAAAATTAAATCATGGGTACAAATTAATTTTAAAAATATATAATAATAAAAAAAATATTTTTGAAAACATTTTTATAAAACATAAATATAAAAGAAAAAGGAATTTCAACTGAAGAGATAAATAAAATTGTTTTTCCTTAAAAACATTCTTTTGGACTCTTGAGTGTTTAAAGTGAAAAAATGAAAGGAAATCATGCATTATCAAGAAATAACCAGAATAGAATAAAATTATATGGATTTATTAGGAAAGGATCATATAATTTCCTTCAATTTAAATTCATGCATAAACAATCCTAATTAAAATGAGATTGAAATATAAATCTATTGACACAAGTTAAAGTTGCTTCAAAGGCACTCTAAAATCTTGTATAATAAATTTAATTTTTTTATAATTCTATATTAGATTCTTTTAAATATTTATAATCTCATATACGATCCACTTGTAACATTTCAACACCCATTTATTAATAATTCCTTATTAAAATCATCATTTCCAGGTGTTAGTTGTTTCATTTTTCATAAGAATTTCAGTTTGGTAGTTTTGGTCTTTGTACTTTGATCATAGTTCCACAATATCTATATTTTTAATTATGATATAAATATTATATATATTCATTATATATATATATATATATATAATCATCCATAAAATATAGAGATATAAAAATAAATTACACAGTTCATGGAGACGGTAGGTCGTACGTACGCATGAATGTTGTTTTCACTTTTCAAAGGATGTAATGAAAGAAAGGTAAATAATAATAAAACTTTATAGAATAATTATTATATAATATATATCATGTATATTCATTAAATATATCCTAATTACCATCCATGTAAATCATAAATGAAAATCAAATCACATCACTTCGTGGAGATGGTAGTCCACATGTACGCATGAGCGACGTTATTATTTTCTAATGAATGGAAAGATAAGAAGGCATATATTATATTTAATTATAGAAGAATAATAATATTATAAATATCATATATAAACATTAAAACCATCAAAATAAAAATCCATGAAATATGGTGATAGAAAATGAATTGTATCGCTACATGGAGGCAGTATTCCACACACATTCACGGGTGATGCTTTCACTTCCCATTTGATGAAAAAGATGGTGAATAATGTTGGTTTCATGATCATAATAATATTTAAGTATATTTAGGATAATCAATAAATTATTTTATGGTGAATACCATATATTTATAGGAGGTAGAAAAAGAAATAAATTGAAAGAGGTAAGGTAAGATGATTACCTCTTCTTCGGGAGACCTCCTTTAGATCATTTCTTAAGGAAATTTGGAATGATATTTTAAGAATAAAATAAACTTTAATAGGTGAATAGTGAAGTTTTTAATATAATTTTATAGGGTTTTCTAGAGATATATGGCTCAAAGTGGTGTAAAGAAAATATAGAAGGAGTTCCCTTTTATAAGGGAGGGAAATGAAACACTTGGAATTACTTAAAAACTTTAAATATAATTAAAGAATTTCTCATGTATAATTCTCCCTAATAGACATGAATTAGAATAAAAATATTATATGGTATAAATATCATCATCAATGAAGTTTATACAGGTTTTTATTTCATTTTAAACCTTATATTTTTTATTAATCCATTTGTTACCCATTTTTAAACTTAACTGGGGTAACAACTATTTCAATCTTAGAAGGTAATAATTTTACTTATAAGGTAACAATTGTTTCATAAATGGGAAATTAATGAAATTTTAGACCATATATTATCCTAATTAACCCATTTCAAGTTTTTTATGATATTTAAATAATTTAATAAAATATTATTTTTCATAAAATATCATTAATGTCATTTTTGACATTACTAATTTAATTGGACTTTAAAGACATCTAGATAGTAATGAAATTAAAATATAAAACTTAAAAACATATCTAATATATTATATTAATATAAAAAATTCATGTAACACAATAATTCATCCAAATTTTATTACTTTTAATATTTTTAAAATCATTTATTTTATTTTTATATTAATTGGATAAATATTATGATGGCATTGCGTAAGCATTTAAGGTAATTATTAAACCACTAAAAATTAAAAATAAATTAATATGATAAAAAAATTAATTTATTTTTCAAATAAATATTTATAACTGAACTTATCCTCTTTTCATCCTTACATAAAATTTTTAGAGAGATTAAAGTCAAGAGAGCGACATTTTGTATTTATTCTTTTCTTAAATTAATATATAGGCCATAATCAAAGAAAAATGGTACCAAGTGAACATATATTAAATAAATTTATGTAAATTTTAGAAATACACTCATAAAATAGGATAATGGTAAGTTATAGATAAATTTTAAAGTCTTATCCCAAAGTTTTAACCATATTTTACCTATTTTATCCTTACCGATGTGACAATTTTTTATCAATGTTACTATTAATAATAACAAAAAATAAAAGAAACCTGTTTCAAAAACATGAATATTATTATTACAAATATGGAATAAATTTTATCAAATTTAATTCACATAATTGGTAGAATTTAATTCAAAATTAAACTAAAAAACACGATGAAAAACAATTTTACAGAAATAATATTTTCTTAAGTATAAAAGGTTTTTATTCAAAAATACAACATAAAATTAATTAAAATTACCTTTATTGTATTAATAATAATATATATGAACAAATTTTACTTTTAAAACCATTTAAAACCGAATTTAACTTTGTAAATTCTTGAAATGAAAAGAGAGTCTTCAATAAAAATTAGCATTTTCACTATTCATTGAAAAATCAATCTTTTTAAAAAATTATGAAAATTTCATTCTAAGATAATTTTGATATTATGATTTAAAAAATTAAGTTTATTTTATCAAATATATTTTCTAAAAGTTTAAAAAATTAATTATATTATGTGATCACAAAAAGCAATAAAAACCATTTTTGAGTAAAAATGTATTTTAAAGCATATAATAACTTTTTTAAAATTTGAGTACATAATTATAAATATATTTACTTTTTATAAAACCATTATAAATATTTTTTTTAAAATATGGTTATTCCTATTCATTCCTCCAATCTAATAGCTAGGTCATAACAGTATACTATATTACAATTTATTTAGACTTGGGATTGCATATATCACATGCTATCGAAGAAATTAAATTTATTTTTAAGAAATATATCATAAAATCTAGGGGTTTTACATGGATAACATGGAGGTATTATGATAAAAATATATATGATGGAATAGATTAAGTGAATTAAATAAGAGAGTTATAAAGGTTAGTACTTGTGACCCAGTTGATTTGATGATAAAGACTAGGGAATGATTCTCAAGTGAGAGATTGTTAAGCTTAGTGTAAGAAGTAATTTTATAGATAACTTATTGAACCTAATTATTTTAATGGATGAAAGGTAGTAGTTCTCTTAGAACTACGTGACCATAACATATCAATAACGATGGTGGTGAATCTGGAGGATACAACTGCTGAGGTTGTAGGATGAGTTCCATAAGATAGAAATGATGCACTATTCACTAAATGGACTAGTAGAGGTAGAGATTATATTTGACTATGTGATTGGATGCTTATGGAGATCTAATATTAGTGAAATTATCTTTGTGTATTTCGGTTGGTGGTTGAATTGGTTTTACTGGAAGTTAGCTGCTATATATGCTGGGGTTGGGGTCATTTGTACAAAAGGTGAGATTGGTTGAGTGATTGATTAAGTTGAGGCTACTATTAGCTTGTTCTTTGGAATAAATTTTCATATTCAATTTATTATTAACTCCTCTATTATTATTTTTTGTTTTTTATGAAATTATTACTTCATTTGAACCATTCAATCCCTTGATTTCCTTCATTTTTATTTACTTTCGTTCATTGCATGTTTCCTATTTGAGTGAATATTGTGAGTGTTTCTTACAATGTGTCAGAAGGTATGTGGTAATGGTGTGTGGATATATTTCATGGCTTCCCAATTCCAGATACATATTCCATTAGCACCAATATATTTTGGACCTTCCCATGGCCTTATTCCACACTTAATGCCTAAAGGCTCGATAGTTTGGAAGATAATGCTTCCAACATAACAATATCTTATTTTCAAGGATCTTAAAATGACCACCCTCAACGACTACTTTATTAAGTATATAACGAATACCTATAATGGTTATATTTTCCCCTTTAAATAACCACATGTCCTTTCCTCTCATTTCATCCTCAAAATGTCTTCCATATTTTTGCTTATTTGTCTTCTTTATATAATCATTTTTGGTGGAAACATATTCATGGGAGATCACGATGGTGCATTATTTAATCTTGTGATTTTTTTTAATTTTTTTGTACCATTGTACTTATACTAATCCTATAAAATGTATCATTTATCTGGTAAATATTTTTACGTAATAATATTCATTCCTTTTATGTTATACCGATATTCTTATTCTAATTTATAGAATTTATAAAGATAAACATAAATTTTATGAAAAGATAATATATATAAAATAAGGGTTGTTGCACCGATGGTCCATAAAATAACCACTTGTTCCCCTAAAGCTCCACTGAGTATCCAGTACCAAACCATCAGGTACCTAGTGCTTTATACACCTTACCCCCTTCCCATTTTTCTTCCAACTTCTCCTGAAACCCTCTAATACCCCCACCAACTCAAAATACATAAAAAATAAACTAAATTAAACATAAATTAATGATAATTACCAGAATATAGAGTTTGGGATATTTAGAAATTTAGTTCAATTATTTGATCAATTAAGAATGGTTATATTTCCTTTAATGTAATTAAGGAAAGTGTAGAATTTTAAACTTCCTCACAACTTGATAAGAACTCAATCGCCCAAAACCATAGAATTCTTGAAGGAAATATAGATTTATTAGTCATAAAAATGAGAAGTTATGAAAATAACTATCCTATAACTGATGGTTTGGATTTGATTAGCAATCCTACTAAGAAAGAAAAGAAATGTATAAACCACTTAAAAAAATGGACCTGAAAGTCCATATTATTACTTTTGAAAGAATATGCCTAGAAAATCTATTAATAATGAAACACTATATTTAAATAAACATAATAATTTTAACTTTCTATCTCATGGTATTTTCATGATCACAAACACCCAATTATGTATCTAAAAGTTTTATTTAAGTGATTTCATATTCTATGATGCAAAACCAAATTGTGAAGATTGATAGATATAATATAATTTGAAGTACCTCTTTGAAGTATCCTTGATATTTCAATTTAAGACATTGAAGATCAATTGAAGTATCTATTTTTGTATTAATAGACTTGTTTATATCATGAAAATAAGCCTTTTAACCAATTTAACACTTTGAAGAAATCTTGAAGGACCAACGTGGAATAAGTAATAATGTAGACAACACCGACTATTTGGTGAAGTGGAAAAAACCACTATATGTAGTAGGATACCACTGACTACTCGGTGAGGATAAATATCTATTTGGTGGAAGTGGATAGATCCAGGTAGCCTAAAACATACCTACCAGTTAGCTGGTGGTATCAGCTGACAATATGGTACCTTCGATCCAGTAAGTCAAAAAATCATTATTTGGTGGACCCCACTACTCTTAAATTGTTATTGATCATGAATAATGACTATGATGAATTCCAAAACATTAATATTCCTATGAGAGGCTATAAATTTATGAATTTGGAGGCTTGAATATGAGTAGTGTAATAACTGGTGGAATTGAAATGCTTCATCAACAGATCTCTAGTGGATTCTCTCCAATAATTAAATCCTCTCTCGAGCCAATTTCAATTCAAATTATCAATTACAAATTCAATTGGGCTCTATTTTACATTACCTCTCTATATATATTCTCAAGTTGTATCTTTCCATATTGATAGATAAGGGAATAACATTGTAATTTATTTTCATCAAGAAATTATTTCTCTTATTCACACCTATCTTCTACAATGGGTTTCATGCTACAACTATTGAAAACCAATGGAGAAAGGTTCTTACTAATATTGAAGTATGGGAGGTGTGTTTCTTGCTATAATTGTGAAAAATAAATGGATAATTGGTTCCTAATTTTTATTAAAATCAAGGGAGTAATATAAAAATCCTCTTAATCCAAGGGGAGGCGATGTATAAGATCATACCGAGATATTACGAAACTCCTTTATCAAATATCTCTCTCCTTTTACTTTTCATATCGCTTTTTATATTTTCAATGATTCAGTAAAATTACATCGATACACCTTTATTATAACATTTTTCTCATGCTATCAAAGTTATCGATTAATTTGATTGCGTAATTTTTATTTTTGATTCATTTAATTAATTGAATTGAGACAATCATAACTTTATTCCACTATGCTTACTCAATCAAATCAAGAAATCACCTAATTTGATTAATTCAGTTTTCCTTGTTAAAATCTATCTTTAATATTTTATTTATATTATACATTCCATTTAAATTATTATTTTTTTAATTTGTGTTGTCATCGCACTTTGATTGTTTTAATTTTTAAAGGAAATTCACTCCCTCTCTTTCCATAATTAACTAGGAATAAAATTGGCATCAAACCCATCTTTTATTTAGAACTTAACTAATTTTAAAGTAATATTGTTGATGACCTCTACCTCTTATACTCATTCTCTTTTCTTTGATGGAACAAATTACTCTTATCATAAAACTCACATGTCAATTTTCCTTAGAATCACTGGATATCATGTTTAGAAAATTATTATGCATGTTTATAACTCTATAATAGAATGAGAAGATAAATGGAAACCACAAGATATAGGTTCTTTTGAATTAGTTATAAAATACATGAATTATATTCAATACAGTGTTTGAAAAAAATAAATTCTATAGAATTTCTACTTGAAAAACTTCCCATAAAATTTATAAATTGTTATAAATTACTCATTAAGGAAAGAAAAAAGTCAAAGTTATTATGATTGATTTTATAGAAAAGAGTTTCAAAGTTTTATTTTGTATAAAAATGAATCTATTTCTGATATTTTTACTCAATTTACTAACATTTTCAATGAATTAAAGACTCTGTGATAATTTTTCTACATAAACCTTTGTAAATAAAATTATTTAGGTCTTACCAAGCTCTTAGGAACCCAAGGTGATATCTATATAAGAAGAAAATGATATAAAGAATATGATTATTAAGGAAATAATTAAATCCCTTTTGATATACAAAATTACCATGAAGAAAAAATTTAAAAAATTATCTAAATAAGCCAAGGAATCCAATGAAGTGAAAATAAAAATTTCTTTCAAAGCCATTTACTATGATTTATCATAAAAAACTAAGACCGAAGTAGAACATCTAGAAAAGAAGTTGAGAAAACACATGAAGAAGAATAAGTCAACTCACCACAACAAAGATAAAAATCAAATTCTTATACCATAAATGATATGCTATGAATGAAAGAAAAATGGTCACATCAAGTTGGATTTACCCATTTATAAAAAGAGGATGAAAGAGAATTATAAAAGAAAGAAAGACCTTAAAGTCTAAAATTGGAGTGGTAGTGATGACTCCATGGACTCAACCTACATAACTTCATCAATAAATGCAATTCCTAAATGTCTCATGGCACATATCATGGTAGGTAATGAGGTTATTTATCCTATTTTTATTCTCCCTCCTCTTCCTCTCATTATTCCTCCTATTCTTACTCTTCCAATCAACTAAATTAACTTGATAATTTTTATGATGAACTCATTTATAGATATAAATATTTTGAAAAGAAATATAATAAATTTCTTAATGAAAGATATAAATTTTTAATGAAAAATACCTTCTTTTTAAAGAAAAATATTATTTGGTTTTGAAATTAAAATAACCAAATGTTGAAAATTTAGAATCTCCAATAAAAAATCTTAAAAATAGCCACACTTAATTCACCCATGGTGATCAATATCTAGATATGATTTTAGGATATCAAAGGTTTGTCAAAAGTATTTCCAAAATTGGTTTTTTAAATTTAAATAATTTTTTCTCAAGAAACCACTTGAGTAAAGAGATATTGCCAAAACAAATTTTGTAAATATTATCAGAAATTTGGATATCCCATTTATGAGTGAAATTGAAAAAATGCTATATATGATGGAACTTGTTTGTAACGGTGTAACCTAATATATTTTGATAAAGTTAGGTTGAATTATAGCAACCCAAAATATACACCAGGCTAAAAATCTCACGATTCGACCTCTACAACAAGGTCGCTAGGGGTTGAAGGGGGTAATAAGTCCTTTCTTAGGGGTCAAGGTTTCAAAGGCACCCAACTTAAAATTTGTGAACTTTTGTATCTCTAACCATACTATAGTAGAGGATACCAGGAGACACTGACAAGACACTATATTAGTGAACACTTTTCCATGTTTACTATATCATCTTGAAATTTTAGAGAAAACAGTACTAAAGCTCTCCAGATCTCCAGCCTCCGCTCACTATAGCACAATGGACTTACTATGTGGTTGATGGAACAATTGAATCATCTTATATATTAGATAATTTGAGATAGGGTATCTATATACATCTAAAACTCTAAAAATATCCCTATAATTTTTCTCCTGAAATTAGTGAAGTGTTCTACCTCTCCACGGACATAGGGATTTTTCTTGAACCATATAAATCATTGTGTCCTTTGATTTTCTTCTTTCCCCTTTTCCCCTTTTACTATTTTGTGAATCATTTTTCATTTTTTGATCCTAGTGTTTCTAAAAAAAACTAAACATATTTATATTTATTTTCATACCACTAATATAAAATCTTATTCTAAATAAGTTTAGGTACCTAAATATCTTTTACCTAACATTTCCAGACCAAAAAATTGGGTACCGAAAGGAACATTATTTTGAAATATTGTAGGTATTTTCCACTTTACATAATTTATTTATCATATAATTTGTCCACTTAATTATTAAAAAATTATTCAACTCTTAAGTAACTCATTATCTAAATGGCTAATCCATAGAGATTAATTATACCAATTGAGGGTGAGCCTCACTTTTTGATTTATAAGAAATTTTTCTCATGGGGGATATGTTTTTAAATGATTTATATTTTCTTTTTCCAATTTAACTTCATTTACAGGTCTATCTTATGTCTTAAATATTTTTTAATGTTTTAAATGTTATGTTTCTTTTTTACTCTTGAAATTTATTTCAAAATCAATCTCTTTTTCACTTGATTTTTTTAAAAAATATTATTAAAAAATATTTTTAAAATTTTCCCTTCAAATCACTGTTTTTTCTTTTTCTCTTATGATTTTGAAAACTTGATATTCACTTTAAACTTTTACTTTAACTTTTTTCATGGAATTAATTCATTTTCGTTTGAATTTCTTGAGTTCTTTTATCTTTAATCCATCTCATTTGTTTTACTTTTTTTTCTACCTTATAAATTGTATTTGTTTTACATATATTATTATGTAATCTTGTTTTTATGGTAATAATTAAGGGGGAGATATTATTTATTTTCATTCTTGTTTTACCTTAGGTTCAATTATTCTCTTGAATTAATTTTTTTCTATTCCTTGTTTTCTTTTCTAAAATCACACAGGGGGGTTGGATTTTAGGAAGAAGTTTTGTTTGGTAAAAAAAGGGATGAAATTATTGAATATATTATTTATTTTTTCATTTATAATGTTATATGGGAGAAAACATTTTCTTCGATCATATTAAATACCATGTTTTACTTATCTTGGATACATTTTTATTTCTTTTACTCTTGATTTACACTCAAAATATCTTTTTATGTTAAGTATTTATGATCATAAAAATATGGGAAGATTATTTTACCACTATCTATCATGGTATTTTAATGATCACAAACACTCAATTATGTATTTAGTGGTTTCATTTAAGTTATTTCAATTTTTATGATGTAAAATTTTTTTTGAAGATTAATGGATTTAATAGAATTTGAGGTAACACTTTGAAGTATGATTGATATTTCAATTGAATTCATTTAAGATTTATTGAAGTATATATTGGAGTATAAATGGAATTGTTTATATCATGGGATGAGATACATGAACCAATTGAAAACTTTGAAGGAAGCTTGAAGGGAAAAAGTGTAAGATGGAATACTATAGACAACACCAATTACTCAATACAGGCCACCAACTAGTTAGGGCATTGAAAAAAACCACCATATGCAGAAAAATCCCACCAACTAACTGGTGAGGATAACCAACTACCCAATGTATGTAGACATCGCTAGATATCCTACAACAAGAATACTGACTAGCTGGTGGCATTAGGAAACTAGCTGGTGGCTTCAATCTAGTAAGTCAAAAAAATTTATTTGTTTGAACATGTAACTCTTGAATTATCGTTGATGATTATTAATGAATGTACATAATTCTAGAAAATTCCTAGTCCTATTAAAGGATATAAATAGAGGACCTTGGATGATTGAATATGATTGGTGTAATAACTTATGGAATTGAAAAACTTTAACGAAGGATCTTTAGCGAACTCTCTCCAATCTCAAATCCCCTTTAGATCCAATTTAAATTATCAATTATCTTAAGCTCTCTTCAAAATTACCTCTCCATATCTCTTCTCAAATTATATATATCCATATTGAGAGATAATGGGATTGATATTGTAACAAATTTTCACTAAGAAAATATTTCTCTTCTTTTCACATACCTTATACTTTTAGTTTCTTTCTATAACCAACAAAAATAAATAGAGACAAGTGATTACTACCATTTAAGTAGGGAGGTGGGTTTCTTGATACAACCATAGAAAAGTAAGGGATAATGTGTTCTTTATTTTCATTAAAATCAAGGGAGTAATGATAAAAACCTCCCAACATTAGAGGAGGAGATACAGGGGCTCACACCAAGCTATTTCCGAACTCCTTTATCAAATCTATCTCTCCTTTTACTTTATGAGTTTCTATTTATTTTCTTAAGTATTCAATCATATTACATCAATAACCTTTATTATATCATTTTGATTATGCTATCAAAGTTATTGATTAATTTTTTTGATTCATTTTTATTTTTGATTCACTCAATTAATCGAATTACGATAGTCATAACTTTATTTCATTGTGCTTATTCAATAAAATCAAGACATTCCCTAATTTGATTAATTAAGGTTACTGTGTTTGAATGTATTTTTAATATTTTATTTATACTATGTGTTCTATATAAATTATTTATTATTGTTTTAATTTTTGTTTGTTATCACACATTGATTTTTTTAATTTTTAAAGGAAATATCAAATTCAAACTAGAGAAAAAATGAAATGGGATAAACATAGGAAATACCCATATCTTAAATTTATAAATATTAAAAAAATTATAATTTGATCCAAAAAAATTCTAAAAAATTCAAAAGTTGGTCAGTTATACATGGAAGAAATAATTATTTAAAATTACACTATAAGGGATGCTAAAATAGACCATCTATGATTTAAGAAACCTGGCAAGACACTTCAATATATGAGAAAAATTATCATTTTTAAAATCCTAATAATTTTATACCACATTTAAATATTCAACATGTAACACCATCAACTTTATATTTTGTAGCGTTTCAGAGTCGAGGCATTATTAAAATAGAAAACATTCCTACATTAGTGTTGCAAAGAATATACGAAAACAATATACAAAAAACCTAATAATTTTTTATACAAAACCCTAAGGTCTGATAGGAAGGGTATGAAGGGGTTTTGTAAGAGGTGTGTATGATTTCCTTGTGTGGCTAGAATTGGATACCGGGGTAGTATTGTCTTTTAATCTATTTATTGTGTTGGGAGAGTAAGTAGGAGATATTAAAAATGGGTTGTTAGGTATCAGGTGATGAGATATATATTATTCATGTTTGGGAGGCTTTGGTCATGGTCTTAGGATCACCATCCATGGGAAGTCTTCTACTTCTTTATTCTTTTATCTCCTCATTATATTTTGTCTTCTATAATCCCTAATTTACTATTATAGAAACCAATTGTTTTTATATTTATTTAATAAAAAATTCCTATCAATCAGTATTTTCATTAAGATCCAATCGCTACTTGAGAAGGGGAACCACATATTGTTAGTGAATATTCTGACTAGAAATGACGTTGAAAATACTTTTTGGCTGGGATAGAAGCTTATGCAGGGGAATATGCACAATTCTTGAATCAACATAGCATGCCGATGTCACTATTTAAGGACCATGAGGGAAAGTATTTGACTTTCAGATTTTGTAATAAGATAAAAATTCTTCTAGTCTTATATAGCCACAACTTGAGATGCAAATTTGAAGTCTGTGCTGGAACAAACACATTTTCTAACTAAGTTCTATACTCAACTTTTTTCCTTCTATTTTTTTGAAACCTCCACAAGAGGTTAAACCACAAAATATGAATACAATGATTGATGATGTTGTAAGTTGGAAGCTTCCAAAGTACATCTGATTGTTTTTTTTGGTCTGGATAGGATATTAAAAAAATGAGGACCAACATAGTTTTTTGGTATAACCTATAGATCATAAGTGAATGGAGAACAAATTTGTATAAACACTGGCTTGATAAGATCTTCTTGTTTGATACGGTACGTATATTCCATAAAAAATTTGGCCTATAAAAGAAATGATACCGTGTGTTCAAACCACTAAACATGTTTAGTGACTTGCGAAGGAGACCACTTTACCTTTTTCTATAGATCCACCTTCTGCATGTGTATTTAGAGTGGCCAAATTAGGAAATTATTTATGTAGTTTGAGTCAAGGCAGCTCGATACACCATTCTATGGAGACCAATCTTGGAATTCCTATTCCTCTATACTCTCCTAGATTTTCAACAACTATACTTGAGGTGTACAATCTAAAGAATCAGGAGTGACTACTTGTGTTATAGGAGAGACAAATCCTATCATTAACCTTTAAATGATACATGTTTTTCTAATACATAAAAATCATGTGGAGGATGAGAAGACTAATTCTATTCCCGCTTAGTCAAAATAGGTAATATCTAAACCTAGTTCTAACTTAGATGAGTGGAACAATGAAGTAAAAGAGAATTAATAACCACCACACTAGATAGAATGAGCGTTATCATGTCCCAAATACTAATGTTTTTAAAGAAATGAATGTTGTTGTTGTTATCACCAGGGAAATTGAGGTTGAGGTTATATAATAAGTTATAGGTAGCAACAACAAACATAGTCTTTGTAATAAGCCTACCTCTAGTCACCTAGATCTTGTGTATTTATTATTACATTGACACTAGATAAATGTAATATCATCCCAAAGGAACAAATAGGTTAGTTGTATTTAATAACTAGATACATGCATGATTCCCATATTACATTTTAAATATAAATTACATAGTATACAAACATTCTTGAATATTTGATATTATTAATAATATCCTTATTAATAACCCAGGGAAAAGAAAAAAAATAAAGGGTGAGCTCATATTGTTACAAAGAGTTACATACAAAAATATATATCATGAATTAATAAATCCTAATCAATATGGAAAGGTAAATGACTGAAAACACATGTAATTTAATCAATAACTTGATCACGAAATGAACCCATAGATAATATCAATTAAGTAATCACATGGATAATAATAACTTAATTCTAAATGAAAGAAATTCATACCATTGGACGTCATGATCTTAGACATCATGATATTTATAATGTTAATGTCCTATTACAAGATAGTTTAGACTATGGGTAGGCATACACTAAAAACCCATTTAATGATATATTACTGATTTGTCTCATAAGACTCATCGATGCATTAAGGGGCTATATAATTATGGCCACCATCCATCATTTTATATCCAATTAATTCCTCATATATCAAATGAATAATTTAATTCATAAATAACATGACTTACCAATAATATCCATATTTATTAAACAATATAGATTCATCAAGGTTTTCCCCATTCAATTAAATAACTTTCAAGGTAAAATACTATATTCATAGTAATATATTATTTATAAAATAATTATATCCATGAAATAAATAATATGGATATTTAAGGGAAACAAAATGTCCAATGATCCTAAGAAAGTGAATGTTTTAAGAGAAAGTTAATATCCATGAGATTAATCAAGTGATGAGAGATGACCATCAAAAAGTATATTTTGTAGTAAAATTGATTTTTTAAAGAATATATGAAAATAAAACATGTAAAATAAGTTTTAATTAAAGATTTTTCTTTATAAAACCATTGAAAATGTGTAGAATAAGCTAAAGGTCATAAAATGGTTATGGAAATAGAAAGGTCTATTAATTCTTATAAGTTAAAAAACATTCCTTTTGACTTTTTTGTAAAGAAAGTTGAAAATAACCTATTTCAGGAAAAAATTTGAAATATTAATTTCATAACATGTAAGAATTCAAGGATAAATTAAAATATAATTTATAAATAATTGGTGTAAATAAAAATTATTTTCATAAAACAATTTTGAAAGATATGAATATAGAAGAAAAATATACCTAATCAGAAATAGAAATAAGATCAAATTTTATTTTAAGTAGACCTATTGAAAAAGTAACTTGAATTGAATCATTAATCATCATTTATAAATATATATTCATGTTAAATAACTCAAAGGTGAAGTATATACACCATATAAAAGTAAATAGGTGCATATTACCAAATATGTCTCAAAAGAGTGGAAAGTGAGACGAAATCCCTTACCTCACATTTTCCTTTCGCTGAAATTGATGTAATCTAATGTATAATAAATTTATATTTATTATAATTACATAATATAACCATATAAATATCTATAATATCATATATGATCCATTTATAACATTTTATTATCTGTTTGTTAACAATCTTTTAATATTATCATTATTTTGGGTGTTAATTGCTTCGTTTTTCATGCATGTTTTGATTCAGTAGTTCCAGTACTTGTACTTTTATTATGGTTACATAATATATATAATATTATTAATGGTATAAATATCATATATATTCAATATATATATATATTTATAGTTTTCTTTAAAATATATAGACAAAAAAATGAACTACACCGTTCATGGAGAGGGTAAGCCGTACGTATGCATGAATGTTGTTTTCACTTTTCAATAGAAGGAACAAAATAAAGGTGGATAATAATAAATATATAAATAATAATTATTATATAATATGTATCATATATATTCATTAAACCCATCCTTATTACCATCCACATAAATCATAAATGAAAAACGGATCACATCACTTTGTGGAGGTGGTAGTCTGCACGTACACATGAGTGATATTATTGTTTTCCAATAGATTGGAAGGTAAGAAGGTATATATGATATTATATTTCTATAATAATATTTATTTCATAAATATCATATATACTCATTATTTACACCTTTATAATCACCTATGTAAAGTGGTTATGAAAAAAAAATTACACCGCTATGTGACGACAATAAGCTGTATGTGCACACAAGAGATGTTTTTACTTTTTGTAGGATTGAACATAGATGGAATATAATTATAACATAATAATTCATCAAAATTGTATTAATTTTAATATTTTTAAATAATTTATTTTATTTTTCTACTGATTGAATAAATATTATGATGGCGTTGCGTAAGCATTTAACGTAATTATTCAACCACTAAAAATTAAAAATAAATTACTAATATAAAAAAATTAATTTATTTTTCAAATAAATATTTATAACTGAACTTATCCTATTTTCATCCTTACATAAAAATTTTAGAGAGATTAAAGTTAATAGAGTGACATTTTGTATTTATTATTTTCTTAAATTAATATAAAGGTCACAATAAAAAAAATGGTACCAAGTGTACATATATTAAATAAATTTATGTAAATTTTATAAATTCACTCATAAAATAGGATAATGGTAAGTTATAGATAAAATTTAAAGTCTTATCCCAATGTTTTAACCCTATTTTACCCATTTTACCTTTTCTGAGGTGATAACTTTTTATCAATATTACTATTCATAATAACCAAAAATAAAATAAACCTGTTTAAAAAATATGAAGATTATTATTAAAATTATGGAATATATTTTATCAAATTTAATTCACATAAATGGTATAATTTAATTCAAAATTAAACTAACAAACATGATGATTTTTTTTTACAGAAATAATATTTTCTTAAGTATAAAATTTTTTCATTCCAAAATCCAATGTAAAATTAATTAAAATGACCTTTATTGGATTAATAATAATATATATGAACTCATGTTACTTTTAAAACCATTTAAAACTAAATTTAACTTTGTAAATTATTGAAATGAAAATACAGTCTTGAATAAAAATTAGTATTTTTCACTATTCATTAAAAAATCAATCTTTTTAAAAAATTATGAAAAATTCATTCAAAGATAATTTTGATATTATGATCTTAAAAATTAAGTATATTTTATCAAATATATTTTACAAAATTGTAACAAATTAATTATATTATGTGATCACAAAAAGAAATAAAAACCATTTTTTAGTAAAAATGTATTTTAAAGCATATAATAAATTTTTTAAAATTTGTGTGCATAATTATAAATATATCTACATTATATAAAACAATTAGACATATTTTTTTTAAAATATGGTTATTCCTATTCATTCCTCCAATCTAATATCTAGGTCATAACAATATACTATATTACTGTTTATTTAGACTTGGGATTGCATATATCACAAGCTATCGAAGAAATTAAATTTATTTTTAAGAAATATATCATAAAATCTCAGGGTTTTACATGGATAACATGGAGGTTTTAGGATCTAAAAATAAATGATGGAATAGATGAAGTGAACCAAAGAAGAGAGTTATAAAGGTTAGTACTTGTGACCCGGTTGACTTGATGATAAAGACTGGGAAATGATTCTCAAGTGAGAGATTGTTAAGCTTAGTGTAAGAAGTCATTTAATAGATAAATTATTGAATCGAATTCTTTGAGTGGATTCAAGGCATTAGTTATCTTATAACTATGTGAACAGAACATATCAATAACGATGGTGGTGAATCTTGAGGATACAAGTGCTGAGGCTGGAGGATGAGTTCCAGAAGATAAAAATGATGCAATATTCACCAAATGGACCAGTAGAGGCAGTGATTATATTTGACTATGTGATTGGATGACTATGGAGATCTAATATCAGTGGAATTATCTTTGTGTATTTTTGTTGGTGGTTGAATTGGTTTTACTGGAAGTTAGCTGCTATATATTCTAGTGTTGGGGTCATTTGTACAAAAGGTGAGATTAGTTGAGTGATTGATTAAAATTAGGCTCCTATTAGCTTGTTCTTTGGAATAAATTTTCATCTTAAATTTCTTATTCACTCCTCTATTATTATTTTTTGTTTTCCATGAATTAGGACTTCATTTGAACCATTAAATCCCTTGATTTTATTCATTTTTATTTACTTTCGTTCATTGCATGTTTCCTCTTTGAGTGAATATTTTGAGTGTCTCTTACAATGTTTCAAAAGGTATGTGGTCATGGTGTGTGGCTATATTGCATGGCTTCACAGTTCCAAATACATATTCCATTAGCACCAATATACTTCAGACCTTCCGATGGCCTTGTTCCACACTTAATGCCTAAAGGCTCGATAGTTTGGAAGATAATTCTTCCAACATAACAATATCTTATTTTCAAGGATCTTAAAATGAACACCCTCAATGAATACTTTATCGAGTATATAATGAATACCTACAAAGGTTATATTTGAACCTTTAAATAACTACATGTCCTTTCCTCTACTTCATCATCAAAATTTCTTCCGTATTAATGCATATTTGTCTTCTTTCTATAATCATTTTGGGTGGAAACATATTCATGGGAGATCACGATAATGCATTATTTAATATTGTGAGTTTTTTTAATTTTTATTTTTGTACCATTGTACTTATCCTAATCCTATAAAATGTATCATTTCCTTGGTAAATATTTTTATGTAATAATATTTATTCGTTTTATGTTATACCAATATTCTTATTCTATTTTATATAATTTATAGAGATAAACATAAATTTTATTAAAAGATAATATATATAAAATAAGGGTTGTTGCACAGATGGTCCTTAAAATAACCACTTGTTCCCCTAAAGCTCCACTGAGTATCCAGTACCAAACCATCAGGTACCTAGTGCTTTATACACCTCACCCCATTCCCATTTTTCTTCCAAATTCTCCTGAAACCCTCTAATACCCCCACCAACTCAAAATACATAAAAAACAAACTAAAATAGACATAAATTAAAGATAATTACCAGCACATAGAGTTTGGGGTCTTTAAAAATTCATCTCAATTATGTGATCAATTAAGAACAATTATATTTCCTTTAATGTAATTGGGGAAAGTGTGTAATTTTAAACTTCCTCACAACTTGAGAAGAACTCAATCACCCAAAACCATGGAATTATTTAAGGAAATATTGATTTAGTAGTCATAAAAATGATTAGTTATGAAAATAACTATCCTGCAACTGATGGTTTGGATTTGATTAGAAATCCTACCAATAAAGAAAAGAAAAATATAACCACTTGAAAAAATGGAGTCAAAAGTCCATATTATTAATGTTGAAATAATATGCCTAGAAACTGGATTAAGAATGAAACACTCCATTTAAATAAACATAATCATTGTACTTTTCTATCTCATGGTATTTTCATGATCACAAACACTCAATTATGTATCAATTTTTTTTTATTTAAGTGATTTCATCTTCTATGATGCAAAAACAAATTGTGAAGATTGATGGATTTAATAGAATTTGAATTAACTATTTGAAGTATCATTGATATTTCAATTTAAGACATTTAAGATCAATTGAAGTATCTATTAAAGTATTAATGGACTTGTTGATATCATGGAAATAAGTCTTTGAACCAATTTAATACTTTGAAGAAATCTTGAAGGACCAAAGTGAAAGAAGTAATAGTGTAGAAAACACTGACTATTTGGTGAAGTGGAAAAAACCACTATATGTAGTAGGATAGCACTGGCTACTCGGTGAGGAGAAATAGTTATTTAGTGGAAGTGGATAGATCCAGGTAGCCCACAACATACCTACTAGTTAGCTGGTGGTATCAGGTGACTATCTAGTGCCTTCGATCCAATAAGTCAAAAAATCATTATTTGGTAGACCCCACAACTCTTAAATTATTATTGATCATGAAAAATGACTCTGATGAATTCCAAAACATTCCTATTACTATGAGATGCTATAAATATATGTATTTGGAAGCTTGAATATGAGTAGTGTAATAACTGGTGGAATTGAAATGCTTCATCAACTAATATCTAGTGGATTCTCTCTAATCATTAAATCCTATCTGGAGCCAATTTCAATTTCAATTATCAATTCTCAATTCAATTGAACTCTATTTTACATTTCCTCTATATTTGTCTTCTCAAATTTTATCTTTACATATTGGGAGATAAGGTAATAACATTGTAATTTATTTTCATCAAGAAATTATTTCTCTTTTTCACACCTATCTTCTACAATGGGTTTCTTACTACAACTAATGAAAATCAAGGGATATAAGTGCTTACTAATATTGAAGTATGGGAGGTGTGTTTCTTACTACAACTATGAAAAAGAAAGGGATAATTAGTTCCTAATTTTTATTAAAATCAAGGTAGTAATATGAAAAACCTCTCAATCCAAGGGGAGGAGTGTATGAGATCACACCGAGCTATTACTAAACTCCTTTATCAAATATATCTCTCCTTTTACTTTTCATATCACTTTTTATATTTTCAATGATTTGATAAAATTACATCGATACACCTTTATTATAACATTGTAATTATGCTATCAAAGTTATTGATTAATTTTATTAAGTATTTTTTATTTTCGATTCATTTAATTAATTTAATTGAGACAGTCATAACTTTATTTAACTATGATTACTCGATCAAATCAAGAAATCACCTAATTAGATTAATTTAGATTTCCATGTTAAAATATTTATTTAATATTTTATTTCTATTATACATTATATTTAAATTATTTATTTTTGTTTTAATTTGTGATGTCATTCCACTTTGATTGTTTTAATATTTAAAGGAAATTCACTCCCTCTATTTCCATCATTAACTAGGACTAAAATTGGCATCAAACCCATATTTTATTTAGACCTTAACTAGTTTCAAAGTACGATTGTGGATGAACTCTACCTCTTATACTCATCCTCCTTTCATTGATGGAACAAATTACTCTTATAAAAAAACTCACATGTCAATTTACCTTAGAATCATTGGATATCCTTTTTAGAAAATTATTATGCATGTTTATAACTCTATAATAGAATGAGAAGATAAATAGACACCATAAGATATAGGTGCTTTTGAATTAGTTATAAAGTACATGAGTTCTATTCATTACAGTGTTTGAAAAAAATGAATTCTATAGAATTTATACATGAAAAACTGCCCATGAAATTTATAAATTGTTAGAAATTAATCATTAAGGCATGAAAAAAGTCAAAGTTACTATGATTGATTTGTATAGACAAAACTTTCAAAGTTTTATTATGAATCTATTTCTGATATTTTTACTCAATTTACTAACATTTTCAATGAATTAAAATCTCTATGATAATTTGTCTTCATAAAACTTTTTAAATAAAATTATCCAGGTCTTACTAAGCTCTTGGGAACCCAAGGTGATATCTATACAAGAAGCAAAGGATATAAAGAATTTGATGCTAAAGGAAATAATTGAATCACTTATGATATAAAAAATTACCATGAAGATACAATCTAAAAAATTATCTAAAGAAGCCAAGGAAGCCAATGACATGAAAAGAAAATTTTCTTTCATATCCATTTCCTGTGATGTCTCATCAAAAAGTGAGACTGAAGTTGAACATCTAGAAAAGAAGCTTATAAAACACATGATGAAGAAGAATTCAACTCACCATAACAAAAATAAAAATCAAATTCTTATACAACAAGTGATATGCTATGAATGCAAGAAAAATGGTCACATCAAGTTAGATTTCCCCATTTATAAAAAGAGGACGAAAGAGAATAAGAAAAGAAAGAAAGCCCTTAAAGTCTAAAATTGGAGTGCTAGCAATGACTCCACGGACTCAACCTACACAAATTCATCAATAAATTCAAGTCCTAAATGTCTCATGGCACATATCAAGGTAGGTAATTAGGCTATTTCTCCTATTTTTATTCTTCCTCCTCTTCCTCTCATTATTCCTCATATTCTTACTCTTCAAATCAACTAAATGAAATTGATAATTTTTGTGATGAACTCATTTATAAATATAAAGATTATAAAAAGAAATATAATCAATTTCTTAATTAAAGATATAAATTTTAAATGAAAAGACCATATTTCCGAAGAAAAATTATGATTTGGTTTTGAAATTGAAATAACCAAATGTTGAAAATTTTGAATCTCCAATCAAAAATATTAAAAATATCTTTACTCAATTCACCCATGGTGATCAATATCTAGATATGATTTTAGGATATAAAAGGTTTGTTAAAAGTATTTCCAAATTTTTTTTAAATTTAAATAATTTTTTCTCAAGAAACCACTTGAGTAAAGGGATGTTCCCAAAACAAATTTTGTAAATATTATTAGAAATTTGGATATCCCATTTATGAGTGTGATTGAAAAAATGCTATATATGATGGAACTTGTTTGTAAAGGTGTAGCCTAATATATTTAGATTAAGTTTGGTTGAATTATAGCAGCCCAAAATATACACCAGGCTAAAAATCTCACAATTCGACCAGCACAACAAGGTTGCTAGGGGTTGTAGGGGGCAATAAGTCATTTCTTAAGGGTCCAGGTGTCAAAGGCACCCAACATAAAATTTGGGCACTTTAGTATCTCTGACTATACTATAGTAAAGGATTCCAAGAGACACCGACAAGGCACTATATTAGTGAAGACGTTTCTATGTTTACAATATCATCTTGAAATTTTAGAGAAAATAGTTATGCAGCACTGTAGAACTCCATCTTCCACTCACTATAGCACAATGGACTTAATGTGTGGTTGATGGAACAATTGAATCATCTTATATATTATATAATTTGAGCTAGGGTATCTATGTACATCTAGAACTCTAAAAATCTCCCTATTATTTTTCTCCTGAAATTAGTGAAGTGTTCTACCTCTCCATGGACATAGGTATTTTTCCTGAACCACATAAATCACTGTGTCCTTTGATTTTTTTCTTGTCCCTTTTTCCCTTTTTCTATTTTGTAAATCAGTTTTCATTTGTTGATCCCAGTGTTTCTAAAAAAACTAAACATATTTATCTTTCTTCTCATACCACTAATAGAAAATCTTATTCTAAATAAGTTTAGGTACCTAAATATCTTTTACCTAACATTGCCAAAATCAATCTCTTTTTAACTTGATTTTTTTAAAAAATATCATTAAAAAATATTTTTAAAATTTTCCCCTCAAATCAATTTTTTTTCGTTTTCTCTTATATTTTTGAAAATTTGAGATTCAATTTAAACTTTTAATTTAACTTTTTTCATGAAATTAATTCATCTCCTTTTAATTTCTTCAGTTATTTTATCTATAATCCATCTCATTTGTTTTACTTTTTTATACCTTATAAATTGTATTTGTTTTACATGTCTTATTCTATAATCTTTTTTTATGGTAATAATTAAGGGGGGGATATTATTTATTTTCATTATTGTTTTAACTTATATTCAATTATTATCTTGATTTAATTTTTTCCCATAACTTGTTTTCTTTTCGAAAATCACACAGGAGGGGGGTGTTTTTAGTTATTAGGAAGAAGTTTTGTTAAGTAAAAAATGGGATGAAATTATTGAATATCTTATTTAATTTTTCATGTATCATGTTATATGTGAGAAAAAATTTTCTTTGACCATATTAAATACCATATTTTATTTATATTGGATACATTTTTATTTCTTTTAATCTTTATTTACACTTGAAATATCTTTTTATGTTAAGTATTTGTGATCATAAAAAAGGGGAATATTATTTTACCATAATCTAGCATGGTATTTTCATGATCACAGACACCCAATTATGTATTTAGTGGTTTCATAGAAGTTATTTCAATTTTTATAATTTAAAAAAAATTGTGAAGATTAATGGATTTAATAGACTTTGAGGTACCACTTTGAAGTATCATTGATATTTCAATTAAATTCATTTAAGATTTATTGAAGTATATATTGGAGTCTTAATGGACTTGTTTATATCATGGAATGAAATCCATGAACCAATTTAATTCTTTGAAGGAAACTCAAAGGGACAAAGTGTAAGATGGAATACTACAAACAACACCAACTACTCAATTCATGCCACTAACCAGTCAGTGCAAGTGAAAAAACCACCATATGAAGCAGAATCCCACCAAATACCTGGTGAGGATAACAAACTACCCAATGTATGTAGATATATCTAGATATCCTACAACAAGACTACTGACTAGCTGGTGGCATTAGGAAGCTAGCTGGTGGCTTCAATCTAGTAAGTCAAAAACAATTATTTGGTTGACCATGAAACTCTTAAATTATCATTGATGATTCTTAATGAAAGTAAATAATTATAGAAAATTCCTAGTCCTATTAAAGGATATAAATATAGGACCTTGGATGTTTGAATATGATTGGTGTAATAACTAATGGAATTGAAAAACTTCAAAGAAGGATCTCTAGCGGACTCTCTCCAATCTTAAATCTGTTATAGATCCAATTTCAATTATCAATTATCTTAAGCTCTCTTCAAAATTAACTCTCTATATATCTTCTCAAAGAATATATATCCATATTGAGAGATAATGGGATTGATATTGTAACAAATTTTCACCAAGAAAATATTTTTCTTCTTCTCGCATACCTTATACATTTAGTTTCTTTCTACAACCAACAAAAATCAAGAGAGACAGGTGATCACTACCATTGAAGTAAGGTAGGTGGGTTTCTTGATAAAACCATATAAAAGTAAGGGATAATGTGTTCTTTATTTTCATTAAAATCAAGGGATTAATGACACAAACCTCCCAACATGAGAGGAGGATATACAGGGGCTCACACCGAGCTATTG
Source organism: Viscum album (assembly GCA_963277665.1). Lineage (NCBI taxonomy): Eukaryota > Viridiplantae > Streptophyta > Magnoliopsida > Santalales > Viscaceae > Viscum > Viscum album. The sequence goes on along the minus strand of OY728127.1, from coordinate 35,351,738 downwards.
TCAAACTCCTTTATCAAATCTCTCTCTGATTTTACTTTATGTGTTGCTATTTTTATTCTCAAATATTCATTCAAATCACATCAATAAACCTTTATTATATCATTTTTATTATGCGATCAAAGTTATTGATTATTTTTTTTGAGTCATTTTTATTTTTTATTCACTCAATTAATCGAATTACGATAGTCATAACTTTATTTCATTGTGCTGATTCAATAAAATCAAAACATTCCCTAATTATATTAATTAAGGTTACTTTGTTTGAATGGATTTTTAATATTTTATTTATACTATGTGTTATATTTAAATTATTTATTGTTTTTTAATTTTTGTTTGTTATCACACATTGATAGTTTTAATTTTTAAAGGAAATATCAAATTCAAACTAGAGAGAAAATGAAATGGGATAAACATAGGAAATACCCATATCTTAAATTTACAAATATTCAAAAAATTATAGTTTGAACCAAAAAAATTCAAAAAAATTAAAAATTAGGTCAGTTCTACATGGAAGAAATAATTATTTAAAATAACACTACAAGGGATGCTAAAACAAAACATCTATGATTTAAGATACCTGGGCAATTTTATAGCAAGACACTTAAATATATGAGAACATTTATCATTTTTAAAATCCTAATAATTTTATACCACATTTAAATATTCAACATATAACACCATCAACTTTATATTTTGTAGCATTTCATAGTATAGGCATCATTAAAACAGAAAACATTCCTACATTGGTGTTGCAAAGCATATACAAAAACAATATACAAAAAACCTAATAATTTTTTGATACAAAACCCTATAAAAAAAATAAAATAAAATATTCAATGACCAATCTATACATAAAGTGATGTAAGGTCTAATAGGAAGGGTATGAAGGGGCTGTGTAAGAGGTGTGTACGATTTCCTTGTGTGGCTAGAATTGGATACCTGGGTAGTATTGTCTTTTAATCTATTTATTGTGTCGGAAGAGTAAGTAGGAGTTATTAAATATGGAAGTTAGGTATTAGGTGATGGGATATATATTATTCATGTTTGGGAGGATTTGGTCATGGTCTTAGGAGCACCATCCATGGGAAGCCTTCTTCTCCTTTATTTTTCTATCTCCTCATTATATTGTGTCTTCTATAATTCCTAATTTACTATTATAGAAACCTATTGTTTTTATATTTATTGAATAAAAAATTCCTATCAACGAGTATTTTCATTAAGATCCAATCACTACTTGAGAAGGAGGACCACAGATTGTTAGTGAAAATTCTAACTAGAAATGATGTTGCAAATACTTTTGGCTGAGATAAAAGCTTATGCAGGGAAATATGCACAGTTCTTGAATCAACATAGCATGCCGATGTCACTATTGAAGGAACTATGAGGGAAAGTATCTGACCTTTTGATTTTTTAATAAGAGAAAAAATCTTCTAGTCTTATATAGCCACAACTTGAGATGAAAAATTTGAAGTATGTGATGGAACACACACATTCTCTCACTAAGTGCTATACTCAACTTTTTTCCTTCTATTTTTTTTCAACCTCCACAAGAGGTTAAACCACAAAAGATGAAGACAATGGTTGATGATGGTGTAAGTTGGAAGCTTCCAAAGTACATATAATTGTTTTTTTTGGTCTGGATAGGATATTAAAAAAATGAGGACCAACATAGTTTTTTGGGTATAACCTATAGATCAGAAGTGAATGGAGAACATATTTGTATAAACATTGGCTTGAGAAGATCTTCTTGTTCGATACAGTACATATATTCCATAAAAAATCTAGACTATAAAAGAAATGATACCATGTGTTCAAACAACTAAACATGTTTGGTGACTTGAAAAGGAGACCAATTTACCTTTTTCTCTAGATCCACCTTCTGCATGAGTATTTGGAGTGGCCAAAGTAGGCAATTATTTATGTAGTTTGAGTCAAGGTAGTTCGATACACCATTCTATAGAGACCAAAGTTGGAATTCCTATTCCTAAATACACTCCTAGATTTTCAACAACTATACTTGAGGTGTCCAATCTAAAGCAGCAGGAGTGACTACTTTTGTTGTAGGAGAGACAAGGCTTATCATTAACCTATCAATGCTATATGTTTTTCTAATACATAAAAAGCATGTGGAGGATGAGAAGACTAATTATATTCCCACTTAGTCAAAAGAGGTAATCTCTAAACCTATTTCTAACTTAGATGAGTGGAACAATGAAGTAGAAGAGAATCAATAACCACTACACTAGATAGAATGATCATTATCATGTCCCAAATACTAATGTTGTTGAAGAAATGAATGTTGTTGTTTCTATAACCATGGAAATTGAGGTTGAGGTTATAGAATAAGTTACAGGTAGCAATAAAAAACATGGTCTTTGTAACAAGCCTAACTATAGTAACCTAGATCTTGTGTATGTATTATTACATTGGCACCATTTACATGTAATATCATCCCAAAGGACCAAATAGTTTAGTTGTTTTTAAGAAATAGATACATGCATGATTCCCATGTTACATTTTAAATATAAATTACATAACATACAAACATTCTTGAATCTTTGATATTATTCATAATATCCTTATTAATAAACCAGGGAAAAGAAAAAAATAAAGGTTGAGCCCATATTGTTACTAAGAGTTACATACCAAAAAAGATATCATGAATTAATAAATCATAATCAATATGGAAACATAAATGACTGAAAACACATGTAATTTAATCAATAACTTGAGTACGAAATGAACCCATGAATAATATCAATTAAGTAATCTCATGGATAATAATAACTGAATTCTCAACAAAGGAAATTCATACCCTTGGACATCATGATCTCACACATCATGATATCTATATTGTCAATGTCCTATTCCAAGATAGTTTAAACTATGGGTAGGCATACACTAAAAATCCATTTAATGCTATGTTACTGATTTGTCTCATAAGACTCATCGATGCATTGATGGACTATATAATTATGGCCCCAACCATCATTGTATGTCCAATTAATTCCTCATATATCAAATGACTGATTTAATTGATAAATAATACACCTTACCAATAATATCCATATTGAGTAAAGAATATAGATTAATCAAGGTTTTCCCCATTCAATTAAATAACTTTCAATGTAAAATACTATATTCATAGTAATATATTATTTATAAAATAATTATATCCATGAAATAAATAATAAGGATATTTAAGGGAAACAAAATTTCTAATGATATAAAAAAGTGAATGTTTTAAGATAAATTCAATGTCCATGAGATAAATCAAGTGATGAGATATGACCATCAAAAAGTATATTTTGTAGTAAAATTGATTTTTTAAAGAATATATGAAAATAAAATATGTAAAATAAGTTTTAATTAAATATTTTTCTTTGAAAAACCATTGAAAACTTGTAGAATAAGCTAAAGGTCATAAAATGTTTATGGAAATAGAAAGGTCTATTAATACTTATAAGTTAAAAAAACATTCCTTTTGAATTTTTTGTAAAGAAAGTTGAAAATAACCTATTTCAGGAATTTTTTTGAAAGATTCATTTCTTAACATGTAAGAATTAAATGATAAATTAAAATATAATTTATAAATAATTTGTGTAAATAAAAATGATTTTCATAAAATAATTTTTAAAGATATTAATATAGGAGAAAAATATACACAATGAAAATAAGATCAAATTTTATTTTAACTATTCCTATTGAAAAAGTAACTTTAATTGAATCATTAATCATCATGTATAAATATATATTCATGTTAAATAACTCAAAGTTGAAGTATATACACCACATAAAAGTAAATAGCTGCATATTACCAAATATGTCTCAATAGAGTGGAAAGTGAGACGAAATCCCTTACCTCACCTTTTCCTTTCGTTGAAATTGATTTAACCTAATGTATAATAAATTTAGATTTATTATAATTACATAATATAACCATATAAATATCTATAATATCATATATTATCCATTTATAACATTTTATTATTTGTTTGTTAACAATCTTTTAATATTATCATTATTTTGGGTGTTAATTGCTTCATTTTTCATGTATGTTTTGATTCAGTAGTTCCAGTACTTGTACTTTTATTATGGTTACATAATATATATAATATTATTAATGGTATAAATAACATATATATTCAATATATATATATATATATAGAGTCATCCATAAAATATATAGACAGAAAAATGAACTACACTGTTCATGGAGACGGTAAGCCGTACGTATGCACGAATGTTGTTTTCACTTTTTGACAGATGGAAAAAAAGAAAAGAGGATAATAATAAATATTTAAATAATCATTATTATATCATATGTATCATATATATTCATTAAACCCATCCTTATTACCATCTACATAAATCATAAATGAAAAACAGATCACATCACTTTGTGGAGGTGGTAGTCTGCACGTACGCAATAATGATATTATTGTCTTCCAATAGATTGGAAGGTAAAAAGGTATATATGATATTATATTTCCATAATCATATTTATTTAATAAATATCTTATATACTTATTATTTACACCTTTATAATCATCTATGTAAAGTGGTTATGAAAAACAAATTACACCGTTATGTGACGATGATAAACTGTATGTGCGCACAAGCGATGTTTTTACTTTTCGTAGGATTGAAAAGAGATGAAATAAAATTATAACATAATAATTCATCCAAATTTTATTACTTTTAATATTTTTAAAATCATTTATTTTATTTTTCTATTAATTGAATAAATATTATGATGGCATTGTGTAAGCCTTTAAGGTAATTATTCAACCACTAAAAATTAAAAATAAATTACTATGATAAAAAATTAATTTATTTTTAAAATAAATATTTATAACTAAACTTATCCTCTTTTAATCCTTACATAAAAAATTTATAGAGATTAAAGTCAAGAGAGTGACATTTTGTATTTATTCTTTTCTTAAATTAATATAAAGGTCACAATCAAAGAAAAATGGTACCAAGTGTACATATATTAAATAAATTTATGTAAATTTTAGAAATAAACACATAAAATAGGATAATGGTAAGTTATAGAAAAATTTTAAATAATTATCCTAAAGTTTTAACCCTATTTTACCTATTTTACCCTTACCGAGGTGACAATTTTTTGTCAATATTACTATTCATAATAACCAAAAATAAAAGAAAACTGTTTAAAAAATCAGAATATTGTTATTACAAATATGGAATAAATTTTATCAAATTTAATTCACATAATTGGTAGAATTTAATTCAAAATTAAACTAAGAAACATGATGAAAAGAAATTTTACAGAAATAACACTTTCTTGTGTATAAAAGGTTTTTTTTCCAAAATCCAACATAAAATTAATTAAAATGCCTTTATTGGATTAATTATAATATATATGAACTTATTTTACTTTTAAAACCATTTAAAACAGAATTTAACTTTGTAAATTCTTGAAATGAAAAGACACTCTTCAATAAAAATTAATATTATTCACTATTCATTGAAAAATCAATCTTTTTAAAAAATTATGAGAAATTCATTCTAAGATAATTTTGATATTATTATTTCAAAACTTAAGTTTATTTTATCATATATATTTTCTAAAAGTTTAAAATATTAATTATATTTTGTGATCACAAAAAGCAACAAAAACCATTTTTGAGTAAAAATGTATTTTAAAGCATATAATAACTTTTTTAAAATTTGAGTGCATAATTATAAATATATTTACTTTATATAAAACCATTAGACATATTGTTTTTAAAATATGGTTATTTCTATTCATTCCTCCAATCTAATAGCTAGGTCATAATATTATATTATATTACAGTTTATTTAGACTTGGGATTGAATATATCACAAGCTATCGAAGAAATTAAATTTATTTTTAAGAAATATATCATAAAATCTCGGTGTTTTACATGGATAACATGTAGGTCTTAGGATCTAAAAATATATGATGGATTAGATGAAGTGAACCAAAGAAGAGAGTTATAAAGGTTAGTACTTGTGACCCAGTTGACTTGATTATGAAGACTGGGAAATAATTCTCAAGTGAGAGATTTTTAAGATTAGTGTAAGAAGTAAATTTATAGATAAATTATTGAACCTAATTTTTGAGTGGATGCAAGGAAGTATTTATCTTATAACTATGTGACCAGAACATATCAATAACGATGGTTGTGAATCTTGAGGATCCAAGTGCTGAGGATGGAGGATGAGTTCCAGAAGATAGAAATGATGCACTATTCACCAAATGGACTAGTAGAGGCAGTGATTATATTTGACTATGTGATTGAATTGGTTTTACTGGAAGTTAGCTTCTATATATGCTGGGTTGAGGTCATTTGTACAAAAGGTGAGATTGGTTGAGTGATTGGTTAAAATTAGGCTCGTATTAGATTGTTCTTTGGAATAAATTTTCATCCTAAATTTCTTATTCACACCTCTATTATTATTTTTTGTTTTTCATGAATTAGGAATTCATTTGAACTATTCAATCCCTTGATTTCCTTCATTTTTATTTACTTTCGTTCATTGCATGTTTCCTCTTTGATTGAATATTTTGAGTGTTTCTTACAATGTGTCAGGAGTTATGTGGTTATGGTGTGTGGCTATATTGCATGGATTCTGAGTTTCAGATACATATTCCATTAGAACCAATATATTTCAGACCTTCTGATGGCCTTGTTCCACACTTAATGCCTAAATTATCGATAGTTTGGAAGATAATTCTTCCAACTAAACAATATCTTATTTTCAAGGATCTTAAAATGACCACCCTCAACGACTAATTTATTGAGTATATAACGAATACCTATAATGGTTATATTTTCCACTTTAAATAACCATATCTCCTTTACTCTCATTTCATCCTCAAAATATCTTCCATATTTATGTTTATTTGTCTCTTTCTATAATCATTTTTCTTGGGAACATATTCATGGGAGATCACGATGATGCATTATTTAATCTTGTGATTCTTTTTTTTGTACCATTTTACTTATCCTAATCCTATAAAATGTATCATTTCCTTTATAAATATTGTTATGTAATAATATTCATTCCTTTTATGTTATAAACAAATTCTTATTCTATTTTCTAGAATTTATAAAGATAAACATAAATTTTATGAAAAGATAATATATGTAAAATAAGGGTTGTTGCACCGTTGGTCCATAAAATAACCACTTGTTCCCCTAAATCTCCACTGAGTATCCAGTACCAAACCATCAGGTACCTAGTTCTTTCTACACCTCACCCCATTCCCATTTTTCTTCTAACTTATCATGAAATCCTCTAGTACTCCCACTAACTCAAAATACAAAAAAAAACTAAAATAGACATAAATTAAAGATAATTACCAGCACATAGAGTTTTGGGTCTTTAAAAATTTAGCTCAATTATGTGATCAATTAAGAATGGTTATATTTCCTTTAATGTAATTAAGGAAAGTGTAGAATTTTAAACTTCCTCACAACTTGATAAGAACTCAATCACTCAAAACCATGGAATTCTTGAAGGAAATACAGATTTAGTAGTCATAAGAATGAGTAGTTATGAAAAGAACTATCCCGCAACTGATGGTTTGGATTTGATTAGCAATACTTATAATAAAGAAAAGAAAAGTATAAACCACAGGAAAAAATGGAGCCAAAAGTCCATATTATTACTGTTGAAATAATATGCCTAGAAATAGTATTAAGAATGAAACTGTTGAGATGGTATGTGAGTATGATATACTCTATAATACCAAATGTAAGATTGAATATGTAAACATGAGATGCTCAAATACAAGAGGGGGTGGGGTGAATTGTATACTTAAAAAATCCCTAAGGAAATTTGGCATAACCAAAATTCACAACAACTCTAAGTTCTAATAACTTGCTTGATTTTGAAAAAGTGATTCCAGAAATGAAACTTAACAAAAGTTTACAATAAATAAGATTCTACCTTAAAGCGTATATAATCTAACTAAACCAAAGTACAAGTATAAGGAAGTACAAGATAGATATACTTTCCTTAACAACACAAATGCAGCGGAAAACTTGTAACAAAGTAAGTAACAAGTAGTAAGTCTTTTAACCCAAAGAGAAGGGTATCCAACAACCATGGATAAATGTCCCTTGATTTATACTTTCAAAAAAGTCTGTCTTACCCACACCAGGGTAAGCCCTCGATACGAATATCGGAGTCTGTCTTGCTATCCCCACAAGCCCTCAACTTCAAGGTAGTCAGCACCTCTGTCATCCTATCCTCGGAAGCCCTCAATTGTACACACCAACAATCTAAGTCGCATGAAGCAAATCTGCACGAAGCAAAGTTTGAAGAAGCCGTTCAAACTTTCTTCATGAATCTTGGGAGTTTATAAGAGCCTATATCTCTAGAAATCACTTCAACCGTATGTAATCACAATTGTAAAAGTTGTTCTCCAAAGTTTTGAACTCTTTCAAATGAGCTCCTATTTATAGGCACAATCCAACGGTCGACTCCCTCCTCCAATGGTCATATTTTTCCTTGAATTTCGGAGGGACCTTTACACATGTCACTCAAACAATGGTTAGTGAGTAACTGAAAGCACGAAATTGTTTTATAACTAAACAAGTGTAAGCATAACTAAAATCTGATATTCATAATGTAATTAAATATGAAAGTTCAGAGTATAAACAAAAATTGAATTCGGAGTCTATAATACAAGGATATTCGGATTCTGTTTTCTAAGAATTTGGAACCTGAATTCTGTAGAATTTGAGAGTATGAATTTCAAGGAAATTCGGAATCTGGATTCACAAGTATTCGGAACCTGAACTTACAATGTTCGGAGTTAGAGTTCATGAGAATTCAGAGCCAGAACTCATAAGAGTTCGGAGTCTGAATTCAGAGAACTCAGAGTCAGAACTCATAGAAGTTCATATCCAGAATTCGTAACCAGAATTCATAACCAGAATTCATAGTGAAACTTTATAGAAGTTCGTAATCAGAATTCGTAGTTGAAATTTATAAAAGTTCATAATCAGAATTCAGAGTTAAACTTCATGAGAGTTCGTATTCAGAATTCGGAGTCAAACTACATAAAAGTTCGTAATAGGAATTCGGAGTAGAACTTCATAAAAGTTCGTAATAGGAATTATAATCCTAAAACAGAATTCTTTATATCTAAGTATTATACAATTCCGGGGTTTTTAGACATGACACTGAATTTTATACTTAGACAAGATAAGAAAAAAAGTAAAACATGGTAAGGATAAATTTACTTGGGAAAGGAAATTTTTCCTTATAGAAGTAAAACATAGGGTAAAAAGAGATTTTCCTTAAGATAAGGTGTTTGTGATTTTCAAAATAAGAAGGAATGGTCAAGTCATAAGGAAACATTGTTGTCTTAACAATCTTCCCCAAGTATGAAGGAATGGAAAATTCATAAGGAAAACCTTATTGACTCAACAATCTTCCCCTTTTTGGAAAGCACAAACATCCTTACGAAAAAGAATAAAAGGACTTAGAAAATATTTTTCTATACTTTAAAAATACAACTTATCTCCTTTTTTACATTGGAAAAGATGAATGCGACTAACTCCCACTTAAGCTTTGTAACACTAAGGATCATATTCTAGATTTCCAGAATGAGATTTAACTTGAGTACGCAAATCTCTGTAATGAAAAACTCCCCCTTAGATAAACTCCACCTTACATAGGGATATTTCTTCTATACTTATAAATCTTTTTCCTTATCCCATTTAGAATTCTTTTTCCTTCTCCGCCTTTGTGATTTTCACTAAGAGTTTTGAGGGAATGAAAAAAAAATATTACCTGAAATATTAGTACAACCAACCAAACAAAAAAAAGCAACCAAAATTTCATTAAGATTGAAAGAATTTGTACAAGGAAAAACAAATACAACAAAAGATCGGATTTGGATCTATTTTTCTTCTTTTTCATTAGATATCAGCTTCTTCACAATGGTTTTCAGCTTCTTGAATTCCTTGTGATCTTCATTAGCTTTCTTCTCTAAAGGTTTGATTCTCTCTTCCTGAGACTTAAGAAATTCTTCTTGAGCCTTAAACAACTCATCTTGCTTCACAATCTTCTCTTCAAACTCAATATGAAGATCTATTTCCCTCTTCCATCTTTGAGCTACAAAGTTCAACTTCCCATTCAAGTATTTCACCTATTTAATCCAAGTATTTTTTTCTAGAGTCAGCTTTTCCTTAAAACTATTTGTAAGATCCTTGATTTTGGAGTCTTCGGTATCAAAATATTCCTTGACATCTTCTTGAAATTGATCAAGCTCACTCATTTCTTGTATTTTCCTCTTTGACCAGCTGGCTATCTTCTTACATGACTTTCTGTGAGATTCTTAGCCTATGAGGAAAGTTTTGAAATATGATTCCATCTTGATACACTTGTCCATCAACATGGACACCAGATCCGATTTCTGATTAAGAGAATGTTGAAGCATCTGGCATCTAGAATTTATTCTTGAAAAAGTTGGAATGGAGTCGACAAGATTCTTCAAGGATTGTTCAACAAAATCATGCCCAAGCGAAGATGATTCAGAATTGGAGACTTTACTTGGAGATGCTTGTTTTTCTAACTCAACAATATTCCTCTTTGAAGTTCCAGTAACATCCTTCTTCTTCACTATTGATTTTCTAGGATTATCAACCAACCCTTGTTTACCCTTATCAATTCTTGATACGTCTTCCTCATCAGGGGATTCATGCTCACTGTCAGAGAGCTGCACAACTCTATCTTCATCTACTTATTCTTTCTGATTTCTAGCCTCAGCATCTTTAAGATGAACGAAATCATGATTTAGACTTCCTTCTTCATACAATTTATCAACTTCTTCTTCACCTTTCTCTTCATCCTTCTTTCCATCCTTCTCTTCATCTTTCTATGGAGTGACAAGCTTATAGGATTCAGCTTCAGAAGTTCAGAGTGACAATTTTTCGGATGGGGTTCCCTTGTCTTGATAATATTTAACTTTATTTATAAGATCATCTATGTTACCACTGTCTTCTTCTTCTTCTTCTTCCACATCTTCCACTTCTTCCACTTATTCCACTTCTTCAACAAGTTTTTCTTTGGATTTTTCCTGAGTAAAGAAATTCTTCCCTGGAGTCTCAGGTAAAGGCTATGTTAAGAAATATTATGGCACCATAATCTTCTCAGATTCTACTTCAGTATCCCTCATAAGGGATTGAAAAATTTCAGCCTCTGTCATCTTCTTATTTTTATTCTTCTCTTTGTCTTGCTTCTCAAGCTCTTCAACAGCTGATTCTTTCAAGGCCTTAGCCTCAACAGGATCCAAACCGAACTGTGGCTCCACTGATTTTCTATTCTTTTTATCCTCCCTCCATTTTTCTACAACCTCATCTGGCTAGGCTTTCTGCTTATTGGGTTTAGGAGGTGTGGATTGGAATTCATTAGATTTAGGAGTTTTTTCTTCTACTTCCACTTCCTTCAACTTTCTTTTCTTTCCAGCCTTCTTTGATGGTTCGACTTTTTCAACATTTTCCGGAATGAATTCTGCCTCTTCCACTGGAAAATCATAAAACTCTCCTGACTCCTTAGAAAATCCCATATTAATTCTTTTCAAAGTTTCATCACTTACAAGCACTACTTTACAATTCCTTAGCTTGGAATCGCAAGGGATCTTGAATGATTCAAGATACAAAAACTATCAGCTTGGAAAGTAAGGTAGGATACATAATAATATGTGCTCTCAAATTACCATTTTTGATATTCCCTATTGTAATCAGAATGTGCCTCATCAAATTGATTTTCCTTAGATTTACCAAGAAATCCAAGATATATATGTCACTTTTCTTTAAGGTGTCCTTATCACCATTTCTCGGTACGAAAAAACCTTGAAACCAAAACTACAGGATCTAATTGTTGATAGATAAGTGAGAAATCTTTGTTGTCTTGACATCTGATAGTCCAAGAAATTCCAAATATTTCACCTTAATAAAACTTCCTTTAACATCCGGTAGTTTGTGAGAGAAAAAATCATCTTCTCCTTCACAAGATAACTCCACCAATCTAGCAACCTTGGTGTATGAGAGTTTGTAAGTTTTTCCATAACTCTTGAAGGAAAATTTTTCTCTGCCATCTTCCTTAAAGAAAGAAACTGACTCATAAAATTCTATAAGAAAATCTGGATCAACCAAGTCTTGATTTCTTGGATTTGATATGCACACGCTCTTCTATCTATTAAGCTTGATATTCTTAGAAATGATAGAATCGCATTTGAAAAAGTTTGGATGGACCAACCTTTCCCTGTACACTTTCCAATTGGAGATTGGCTTCGTGATAGACATATCTTGAGAAGAGAATTCTACATACATTCATATTGGAGCAACTCTAAGAGATTTGGAACGGGCTTAAGAAAGGGGGGAAGAACTTCATCACGCAAGAGTTTGAAAACCGATGTGGGACAACCCTTCGGGGGTCCTTTATATAGGCGATGGAGGTGACCTTTCATCTTCTAAATCCAATCTAATGGTTGGGAAAGCTTCTAATTAGATCTAACAGTTGATATGATAGCCGCAAGGAAAAATTTGGTAGGATACGATCTTTTGATGTTTTTTTAAGAAAAATAGAATTCTAGAATTTAAAATACAAAAGAAAATACCAGTAATGAAATAATGACTATAAAAATTTAAGAAGGAAATCATACCTTTCAGATTGCTAGGAAGGTTATTTGTAATAGGTGATATTCTTCTTGAATAACTTTAGATTAAAAAAAATTTGACTACAGAAAACTTATTACAAAAAATCTAAGGTCAAAAATTTAAAAAAAAATTGAGTACCAACATTCCACTATGAATTTTTTGAGTACGAAAATTTCCATTACGAAAATTTCGAATAAGAAAAACTCTCATTATGAAAATTTTAGATACAAAAATATTCATTATGAAAATTTCATTATGAAAATATTCATTGTGAGAATTTCAATATGAAAATATTCATTATGAAAGTTTCAAAAAAAAAACTATGAAAATTTTCATTACAAAAAATTTGAAAAACTAACTACGAAAATTTTCATTACGAAAAATTTGAAAAACTAACTACGAAAATTTTCATTACGAAAAATTTGAAAAACTAACTACAAAAATTTTCATTACAAAAAATTTGAAAAACTAACTATGAAAATTTTCATTATGAAAAATTTGAAAAACTAACTACAAAAATTTTCATTATGAAAAATTTGAAAAACTAACTACGAAAATTTTCATTACGAAAAATTTGAAAAACTTCAATAACAGATGTACTCCCCCTGTGAAAAGGAATTTATTACTGTAAGGAGATTGGTTCAATGAGAAGTTAATCAAGGAAGATTACCTTATGGTTATCATTCTTAACTTCTGTTTAATGTATTCAAATCTATCGGAGGGTAAATATTTTGTGAAAATATCAGCAAGTTGATCTTGCGTTCTGATAAATTGAATAATGATATCTCCTTTTTGTGTGTGATCCCTAAGAAAGTGATGCCTAATATCTATATACTTTGCACGAGAGTGATGTGCAGGGTTTTTACTAAGGTAAATGACACTTGTATTATCACACAAAATTTTTGTTTTGGTAAAACTCATACCATAGTCTGTGAGTGTGTGTTGCATCCACAACACTTGAGCACAACAACTTCCAACTGCTACATATTCAGCTTCAGCAGTGGAAAGTGCTACTGAGTGTTACTTCTTGCAAGACCAAGAAACTAATGAATCTCCTAAGAAATGAAAAGTTCCGGATGTACTCTTTTTATCCATTCTACATCCACCAAAGTCAGCATCTGAATTTTTTTTAAAAAAAAATCATTTTCAGAAGTATAAAAGAGTCCTAAATCCATGGTTCCCTTTTAGTAGCGAAAAATTCTCTTCACTGCCTTTAAATGAGATTCCTTGGGGTTGGATTTATATCTTTCACATAAGCATACTGAAAACATTAAGTCTAGACGAATAGCTGTCAAGTAAAGTAAACTTCCTATCATACCTCTAAAAGTTGTTTGATCTATTGGTTTCCCAGCTTCATCAAGATCAAGTGTGTTTGAGGTATCAATGGGAGTACTTATACTTTTAGTGTTTTCATATCCATACTTTTTAAGAAGATCTTTAATATACTTATGTTAAGATATATAGATTCCTTTTGGATTTTGAGAGATTTAAAAACCAAGGAAAAATGTTAACTCACCCATCATACTCATTTCAAACTCATATTTCATTAGATCCACAAAGGAATTGGTTAATGGTTGCTGATTTGAACCAAATATAATGTCATAAACATAAATTTGAACAATCGAAACATTTTTCTTATCTTTCTTTATAAAAAGGGTTGGATCTTCATTTCCCTTAACATAGTTATTTTTAAGAAAAAATCTTGTAAGTCTATCATACCAAGCTCTAGGGGCTTATTTAAGGCCATATAAAGCTTTGGTAAGTCTAAAAACATGATCAGGATGTTTTGTATCTTCAAACCTAGGAGGTTGTTCAACAAAAACTTCCTCTTGAACATAACCATTAAGTAAAGCACATTTCACATCCATTTGAAAATTTTTTAAATTAAAGAATGCTGCAAAGGAAAGTAAAATATGAATAGATTCAAGTATAGCTACTGGAACATAGGTTTCTTCATAGTCTATTCTCTCTTATTGATTATAGCCTTTAGCAACTAATCTAGCTTTATTTCTAACAATGATTCCATTTTTATCACACTTATTTCTAAAAACCCATTTTACTCCAATAACAGAAGTTTCCTTAGTTCTTTCAACCAAGGTCCATACTTTATTCTTTTCAAATTCATTTAGTTCATCTTGCATGTCTTTTATCCAATCATCATCACCTAAAGCTTCATCAATGCTTTTTGGTTCTAATTGGGAAATGAATTCTAGATGTTCTACTTCATTTATTAAGTAACTTATAGTCCTTATAGGTTGATTCAAATCACCAATGATACTATCACTAGGATGATTCTTTAGAAACAAATGATTTGGGTTTTGTAAAACCTGTTCATCAACATAGGGTAGGAAATCTTGTGGGGTAAATGTTTCAGAAGTATCTTCTTGGAAATTTTCCTTATTAGAAGGATCTTATATCATAGGTTGATAATCTGTTTTTGAAAACACATCCGAGGATGTAGGTTGGGGTTGTTTAAAAACAAAAGGATCAGTTTCATCAAATTTGACATGTACTGTCTCTTCAACAGTACATGTGTTTTTATTGAAAACTCTATATTCCTTAGAAGTTGTGGAGTAGCCTAAGAAAATTCCTTTGTCAGACTTTGGTGTGAATTTATGTAGATTATCTTTAGTATTCAGAATTAATACCTTGAAACCAAAAAACTTAAAGTAGGAAAGTCTATGTTTTCTACCGTTCCATAACTCATAATGAGTTTTATTAAGAAAAGGTCTAATCAAAACACGATTTATAGTATAACAAGTAGTACTTATAGCTTCAACCCAAAAATGTTTGGCTACAGAATACTCACTCAACATGGTTCTAGTTATCTCTTAAAGAATTATATTTCTTCTTTCAACAACACCATTCTGTTGAGGTTTTCTGGGTGCTGAGAAGTTATGAGTAATGCCTTTTCTACTACAAAAAGTTTCAAAATCATAATTTTGAAATTCTCCTCTATGATCACTACTAATAGTTATCAAAGGAAGATTTTTCTCATTTTTAACTTGGGATCTAAAACTTTTGAAATAAGAAAAAGCTTCAGACTTATTGGCTAGAAAATAGACCCACGTAAATCTAGTGTAATCATCAACCAAGACAAAAACATAATACTCGCCCCCAATGCTTCCAGTTTGTGTTGGACCAAAAAGATCCATATGCACTAGCTATAATGCATCAGTAGTTGAAACTTCACTGACTGATTTAAAACTTGATTTATGTTGCTTTCTATACTGAAAAGGGTCACAAACTTTTGAAGGATCAAATCTAAGATCCGGTAGATCCTTAACTAATCATTTCTTAGAAAGTTTTCATAAGTTCCTAAGGTTACAGTGACCTAAGATCCTTAACAAATAGAAAATTTTAAATCAAAGTTTTTCCAAGAAGAACGATGTTACATATACCAATAATTTCTCCCTAAGCATTATCTCAGAAAGTTACTTTTCCTCCTTTCTTCTTGATAATATTTTCAAAATAGTTTTTGTTACCAGTCATATTCCTGGAACATCCACTATCCATGTACCACGTATTTCTGTTGGTACTTTCCCTATTTTCCTGAAACAAAAGTGTTAGACTTTAGTAATCCAAAATTTCTTGGATCTGAAAATTTCAGAAAGAAAAATTTTAAGTACCCACATCTTCTTAGAAAAATAGGCTTTATGAAAACCTAAAGACTGGGTTTTGGTTAGAGAAAAATTCTTTTCCCAATGCCCACCACACTGACATTTAGTACAGAATATATCACTTTGAGGAACAAAGTAATTGTTGCTAAAAATCGGTTTAGAACTAGTGTAACCAAAACCAGAACTATTCCTTAGAGGTCATATTTGAGAATACATTTTATCAAAATTTTCTTTACCTAAGGTAAAGTTCAAAAAACACTTCCTCAAGGAAAATATTTTTGATTTGGCTTTTATAACCAAGTTATTGTCTTCAAAAACATTTGAATTTGAACTAGATCTAGGCTCCAAAACATTTTTCTTAGAAATTACATTTTTCTAGATCTTTAGAAAGTTTATTCTTCTCAGAACTTACTTCCTCAAGATTTTTTGAAATACTTTCAAAATCAGAATTTTTCTTATCAATATCTTTAGAAAGATCCAATATTTCCTTAGTAAGAATAGTATTTCTAGAATTTTCCTTATCAAGCTTTTTCATGAGTTTTGAATTCTCAATCTCAAGAAGTTTGGAAAACCTAGAAACGTCTTCATAGGTAGGTAAAGTATTATCTTCATCAGAAGAATATTCTTCATCAGAAGAGTTATAATATTTACTATCATTAGAATTTAAAGAAACATTGGTCAATGATTCAGCATTGTGTTCCTTATCCATTAAGAAATGATTTTCAATAGGTAGTCTGGTTATTAGACCAATATTATTTTTTCCAGAAGATTCATAATGAGAAGATTCTTCTGAAGAGTCTCCACCAATGACACTCCATGTGTCATTAGCTTTCAGAACTTTCTTAGCTTTAGCCTTATAATACTTCTTTCTGTTCCTTTCAAAATTCCTTTCCTTTCTTTATTTTCTCTTGAGCATAGGATAATCAGGTCATATATGTCCTGATCTCTTGCATTCATAGCATGTGACTTTTGAATCCTTCTTATCTTTCCTTTACTTTTTCTTATATCTAGATTGAGAGTTCCTCTGTCAAGATATCTTGTTCATCCTTCGAGCAAGATTTTCTAATTCATTTTCTGAGGATTCACTTGCACTAGATTCGGATTGGATAACAACTTTCTTAGATTTGTATCTAGTAACTCTTTCAGGAGTCTTGTCTTTCATATGATTGGAAGTTGCAGTAAAATCAACACTGCCATTTCCATTCTTCTTCTTTACGTTATCAGCATCTCTCTTCATTCTTGTTTCATGTTGAAGAAGAGTTCCAAGAAGCTCATCTAAGGAAATCTGAGTAACCTTTCTGTTATCATCAATAGCAGTCCTTTTGGATTCCTATTTATTCGGCTGGATATCTATGATCTTATCAACAAGAGCTTAATCGTCTAATCCTTTCTCACCCATGGATTGTAAACTATTTAAAATAGTCATGAATCTTTGTTGTACCATACATATGGGTTCTCCATAAGGAAAGTAGAAACCATGATATTCATATCTAAGCATGGCTCTTCTTGTTTCAATGACTTTGGAAGTTCCAAAGTGAGTAACTTCAAGTTTCTTCCATATAGAATTTTCTACTTCACAAGATGAAATTTGGCTGTATATATTTCTAGTCATGGAGCAAAGCAAAGTATTGCATACCTTATAATTCAGTTGATATTCATGCTTTTCCTGATTGGTAAAGGTACTAACTTCTTTGTCAGGGATTTTATATCCTCTAGTAATCATAAAAAAATTATCAACACCAGTATTGATAATAGAAGTCTTCATACGATCTCTCCAATATTCATAATCATTTCCATCAAAGATAGGTGGTAAAGTTGGATTGAGATTGTCTATATAACCAACATTGATTCCTGTCATCTTTAAGAAAAGTCTTTCCACAAAAAACTTGTTAATAGAAAAAGTTTGCAAACAAAGGAAATATTACTAAGCAAGAAAAAGAGTATCCCTAAGTAAAAATTAATCCAAACTATATGATTCCAAAAAATTGAATCTAGAAAATTCAATTATGAAAGTGATAAGAAGAAGAATTATCTTCTGAATCTAATCGTGAGATTAATTCAGATTGAACTAGTCCTCTGATACCAATTGTTGAGATGGTATGTGAGTATGATATACTCTATAATACCAAATGTAGGATTGAATATGTAAACATGAGATTCTCAAATACAATAGGGGGGTGAATTTTATACTTAAAAAACCCCTAATTAAATTTTTCATAACCAAAATTTACAACACCTCTAAGTTCTAATAACTTGCTTGATTCCAAAAAAGTGATTCCAAAAATGAAACTTAACAAAAGTTTACAATAAATAAGATTCTACCTTAAAGTGTATAGAATCTTACTAAATTAGAGTACAAGTATAAGTAAGTACAAGATAGTTATACTTTCTTTAACAATACAAATGCAGCGGGAAACATGTAACAATGTAAGTAACAAGTAGTAAGTCTTTTAACCCAAAGAGAAGGTTATCCAACAACCTTGGATAAAGGTCCCTTGATTTATACTTTTAAGAAAGTCTGTCTTAACCACACCAGGGTAAGCCCTCAATACGAAGATCAGAGACTGTATTGCTATCCCCGCAAGCCCTAAACTTCAAGGTAGTCGGCACCCATGTCTTCCTATCCCCGAAAGCCCACGATTGTACACACCAACAATCGGAGTCGCACGAAGAAAATCTGCATGAAGCAAAGTTTGAACAAGCTGTTCAAACTTTCTGCACGAAGCCTGAGATTTTATAAGTGACTCTCTCTCTAGAAATCACTTCAATAGCATGTAAGCACAATTGTAAAAGTTGTTCTCCAAAGTTCTAAACTCTTTCAAATGAGCTTTTATTTATAGGCACAAATCCAATGGTCAGCTCCCTCCTCCAACGATCATATTTTTCCTTGTATTTAGGAGGGAACTATACACATGTCACTCAAACAATGGCTAATGAGTAACTGAAAGCACGACATCTTTTTATAACTAAACAAGTGTAAGCATAACTAAAATCTGATATTCAGAATGTAAGTAAATACGAAAGTTCAGAGTCTAACCAAAAATTGAATTCGGAGTCTATAATATAAGGATATTCGGATTCTGTTTTATAGGAATTCGGAACCTGAATTCTGTAGAATTCCGGAGTCTAAATTTCAAGGAAATTTTGAATCTGGATTCACAAGTATTCAGAACCTGAACTTACAAAGTTCAGAGTCAGAGTTCATGAGAATTCAGATCTAGAACTCATAAGAGTTCGGAGTCTGAATTCAGAGAACTCGGAGTCAGAACTCAGAGAAGTTTGTATCCATAATTTGTAATTAGAATTCATAACCAGAATTCATAGTGAAACTTTATACAAGTTTGTAATCATAATTTTTAGTTGAACTTTATTCAAGTTCATAATCAGAATTCAGAGTTAAACTTTATGAGAGTTCATATTTAGAATTCAGAGTTGAACTACATAAAAGTTCGTAATAAGAATTCGGAGTAGAACTTCATAAAAGTTCGTAACAGGAATTCAGATCCTAAAAGAGAATGCTTCATATCTAAGTATTATACAATTCTGGGGTTTGTAGACATGACACCGAATTTTATACTTAGATAGGATATGAAACAAAGTAAAACATGGTAAGGATAAATTTCCTTGGGAAAGGAAATTTTTCCTTATAGAAGTAAAACATAGGGTAAAAAGAGATTTTTCTTAAGATAAGGTGTTTGTGATTTTCAAAACAAGAAGGAATGGTTAAGTAATAAGGAAACCTTATTGTCTTAACAATCTCCCCCAAGTATGAAGGAATGGAAAAGTCATAAGGAAAACTTTATTGACTCAATAGAAACACTATATTTAAAGAAACATAATCATTTTACCTTTCTATCTCATGGTATTTTTATGATCACAAACACTCAATTATGTATCTAACAGTTTTATTTAAGTGATTTCATCTTCTATAATGCAAAAACAAATTGTGAAGATTTATGGATATAATAGAATTTGAAGTAGCTCTTTGAAGTATCATTGATATTTCAATTTAATACATTGAAGATCAATTGAATTATCTATTTTAGTATTAATAGACTTGTTGATATCATAAAAATAATTCTTTGAACCAATTTAATACATTGAAGAAATATTAAAGGACCAAAGTGAAAGAAGTAATACTGTAGACATCACCGACTATTTGGTGAATTGGAAAAAACCACTATATGTAGTAGAATACCATCGGCTACTCGGTGAGAAGAAATAGCTATTTGGTGGAAGTAGATAGATCCAGGTAGCCTACAACATACCTACCAGTTAGCTGGTGGTATCAGGTGACTCTCTGGTGCCTTCAATCCAGTAAGTCAAAAAATCATTATTTGGTGGGCCACACAACTCTTAAATTGTTATTGATCATGAATAATGACTATTATGAATTCAAAAACATTCCTATTCTTTTGAGAGGCTATAAATATATGAATTTGGAGGCTTGAATATGAGTAGTGTAATAACTGGTGGAATTGAAACGCTTCATCAATGAATCTCTAGTGGATTCTCTCCAATCATTAAATCCTCTCTCGAGCCAAGTTCAATTCCAATTCTCAATTATCAATTCTATTGGGCTCTCTTTTACATTACCTCTCTATCTATCTTCTCAAATTTTATCTTTCCATATTGAGAGATAAGGGAATAACATTGTAATTTATTTTCATTAAGAAATTATTTTTCTTATTCACACTTATCTTCTACAATGGGTTTCTTGCTACAACTAATGAAAATAAATGGAGACAGGTGCTTACTAATATTGAAGTATGGTAGGTGTGTTTCTTTCTATAATTGTGAAAAATAAATGGATAATTGGTTCCTAATTCTTATTAAAATCAACAGAGTAATATGAAAAACCTCTTAATCCAAGGGGAGGCGATGTATGTGATCACACTGAGCTATTACTAAACTCATTTATCAAAAATCTATCTCATTTTACTTTTCATTTCACTTTTTATATTTTCAATGATTCAATAAAATTACATCGATACACCTTTATTATAACATTTTTCTTATGCTATCAAAGTTATCGATTAATTTGATTGATTAATTTTTATTTTCGATTCATTTAATTAATTGAATTGAGATAATCATAACTTTATTCCACTATGCTTACTCAATCAAATCAAGAAATCACCTAATTTTATTAATTCATATTTCCTTGTAAAAATATATCTTTAATATTTTATTTCTATTATACATTCTATTTAAATTATTTATTTTTGTTTTAATTTGTGTTTTCATCTCACTTTGATTGTTTTAATTTTTAAAGGAAATTCACTCCCTCTCTTTCCATCATTAATTAGGACTAAAATTGGCATCAAACCCATATTTTATTTAGACCTTAACTAGTTTCAATGTAAAATTGTTGATGACCTCTACCTCTTATACTCATTCTCCTTTCTTTGACGGAACAAATTACTCTTATCAGAAAACTCACATGTCAATTTTCCTTACAATCACTGGATATCATGTTTAGAAAGTTATTATGCATGTTTATAACTCTATAATAGAATGAAAAGATAAATGGAAACCACAAGATATAGGTTATTTTGAATTAGTTATAAAATACATGAATTCTATTCATTATAGTGTTTGAAAAAAATGAATTCTATAGAATTTCTACTTGCAAAACCACCCATGAAATTTAATTTTTTTAGAAATTACTCATTAATCCATGAAAAAAGTCAAATTTACTATGATTAATTTGTATAGAAAAGACTTTCAGAGTTTTATTATATATAAAAATGAATCTATTTCTGATATTTTACTCAATTTATTAAAATTTTAAATGAATTAAAGTCTCTGTGATAATTTTTATACATAAACCTTTGTAAATAAAATTATCCAGGTCTTACAAAGCTCTTCGGAACCCAATGTGATATCTATATAATAAGAAAAGGATATAAAGAATATGATGATAAAGTAAATAATTGAATCCCTTATGATATAAAAAATTACCATGAAGAAACAATCTAAAAAATTATCTAAAGAAGCCAAGGAAGTCAATGAAGTGAAAAGAAAAATTTCTTTCAAATCCATTGCTTGTGATGTATCATCAAAAAGTGAGACCAAAGTTAAATATCTAGAAAAGAAGTTGAAAAAACACATGAATAAGATGAATTCAACTCACCATAACAAAAATAAAAATAAAATTCTTACACCATAAGTGATATGCTATGAATGAAATAAAAATGGCCACATCAAGTTAGATTTCCCCATTTATAAAAAGAGGAAGAAAGAGAATAATAAAAGAAATAAAGCCCTTAAAGTCTAAAATTGGAGTGCTAGTGATGACTCCATGGACTCAACCTACCCAACTTCATTAATAAATTAAAGTCCTAAATGTCTCATGGCACATATCATGGTAGGTAATGAGGTTATTTCTCCTATTTTATTCCCCCTCCTCTTTCTCTCATTATTCCTCCTATTCTTACTCTTCCAATCAAATAAATTAACTTGATAATTTTTGTGATGAACTCATTTATAAATATAAATATTTTGAAAAGAAATATAATAAATTTATTAATGAAAGATATAATTTTTTAATGAAAAATACCTTCTTTTTAAAGAAAAATATGATTTGGTTTTGAAATTAAAATAACTAAATGTTGAAAATTTAGAATCTCCAATGAAAAATCTTTAAAATAGCCTCACTCAATTCACCCATGGTGATCAATATCCAGATACAATTTTAGGATATCAAAGGTTTGTTATAAGTATTTCCAAAATTTGTTTTTTAAATTTAAATAATTTTTTCTCAAGAAACCACTTGAGTAAAGGGATATTCCCAAAAAGATTTTGTAAATATTGTTAGAAATTTGGATATCCCATTAATGAGTTCCATTGAAAAAATTCTATATATGATGGAAAATGTTTGTAATGGTGTAACCTAATATATTTATATGAAGTTAGGTTGAATTATAGCAACCCAAAAATATACACCAGGCTAAAAATCTCACGATTCGACCTCTATAACAAGGTCGCTAGGGGTTGAAGGGGTGAATAAGTCTTTTCTTAGAGGTTTAGGTGTCAAAGGCACCCAAATTAAAATTTGGGCACTTTAGTATCTCTGATCATACTATAATAGAGTATACCAGGAGACACTGACAAAGCACTATATTAGTGAAGAATTTTCCATGTTTACTATATCATCTTGAAATTTTAGAGAAAACAGTACTACAGCTCTGCAGACCTCCAACGTCCGCTCACTATAGAATAATTGACTTACTGTGTGGTTGATGGAACAATTGAATCATCTTATATGTTAGATAATTTGAGATAGGATATCTATGTACATCTAAAACTCTAAAAATATCCCTATAAATTTTCTCTTGAAATTAGTGAAGTGTTATACCTCTCCATGGACATAAGGATTTCTCCTAAACCATATAAATCACAGTGTCCTTTGATTTTCTTCTTTCCTCGTTTTCCCTTTTACTATTTTGTGAATCATTTTTCACTTTTTGATCCCAGTGTTTCTAAAAAAACTAAACATATTTATCTTTATTCTCATACCACTAATCTAAAATATTATTCTAAATAAGTTTAGGTACCTAAATATCTTTTACCTAACATTTCCAGACCAAAAATTTGGGTACCAAAAGGAACATTATTTTGAATTTTTGTAGGTATGTTCCACTGGACATAATTGATTTATCATATGATTTGGACACTTAATTATTAAAATATTATTCAACTCTTAAGTAACTCATTATCTAAATGGATAATACATAGAGATTAAATGCACCAATTGAGGGTGAGCCTCACTTTTTGATTTATAAGAATTTTTTATCATGGGGGATATGTTTTTAAATGATTTATATTTTCTTTTCCCAATTTAACTTCATTTATAGGTCTATCTTCTCCCTTAATTTTTTTAATGTTTTAAATTTTATGCATTTTTCTTCCTCTTGAAATTTATTTCAAAATCAATCTATTTTTCAGTTGATTTTTATAAAAAATTATTATTAAAAAATATTTTTAAAATTTTCCCTTCAAATAATTTTTTTTTCATTTTATCTTATATTTTTGAAAACATGATATTTTATTTAATTTTTTACTTTAAAATTTTTCATGAAATTAATTCATTTTCTTTTGAATTTCTTGAGTTCTTTTATCTCTAATTCATATCATTTTTTTACTTTTTTTCTACCTTATAAATTGTATTTGTTTTACATGTATTATTCTATAATCTTGTTTTTATAGTAATCAGTAAGGGTGAGATATTCTTTATTTTCATTCTTGTTTTACCTTATGTTCAATTATTCTCTTGATTTAATTTTTTCCATACCTTGTTTTCTTTTCAAAAATCACACACAGGGGAGGGGGGTGTTTTTGGTTATTAGGAAGAAGTTTTGTTTAGTAAAAAAAGGGCTAAAATTATTGAATATATTATTTATTTTTTCAAGTATAATAATATATGGGAGAAAAATTTTTCTTTGATTATATTAAATACCTTGTTTTATTTATCTTGGATACATTTTTATTTATTTTACTCTTGATTTACACTCGAAATATCTTTCTATGTTTAGTATTTGTGATCATCAAAAAGGGGAAGATTATTTTACCACTATATATCACGGTATTTTCATGTTCACAAACACTCAATTATGTATTTAGTTGTTTCATTAAAATTATTTCATTTTTTATGATGTAATTTTTTTTGAAGATTAATGGATTTAATAGACTTTGAGGTACCACTTTGAAGTATCATTGATATTTCAATTGAATTCATTTAAGATTTATGGAAGTATATATTTGAGTCTTAATGGACTTGTTTATATCATGGAATGAAATCCATGAACCAATTGAATACTTTGAAGGAAGCTTGAAGGGACAAAGTGTAAGATGGAATACTACAGACCACACCAACTACTCAATACATTCCACCAACCAGTCATGGAAAGTAAAAAAACCACCATATGCAGCAGAATCCCATCAACTACCTAGTGAGGATAAAAAACTACCAAATGTATGTAGACAGAGCTAGATATCCTACAACAAGACTACTGACTAGCTGGTGTCATTCGGAAGCTAGCTAGTGGCTTCGATCTAGTAAGTAAAAAAAACTATTTGGTTGACCATGTAACTCTTAAATTATCGTTTATGATTCTTAAGGAATGTAAATAATTCTATAAAATTCCTAGTCCTATTAAAGGATATAAATAGAGGACCTTGGATGATTGAATATGATTGGTGTAATAACTAATGGAATTGAAAAACTTCAACAAAGGATCTTTACAAGACTCTTTCCAATCTGAAATCCCCTTTAGATCAAATTTTAATTATCAATTATCTTAAGCTCCCTTAAAAATTACCTCTCTATATCTATTCTCAAATTATATATATCCATATTGGGAGATAATGGGATTGATATTGTAACAAATTTTCACCAAGAAAATATTTCTCTTCTTCTCACATACCTTATACATTTAGTTTCTTTCTACAGCTAACGAAAATCCAAAGAGACAGTTGCTTACTACCATTGAAGTAAGGGAGGTGGGTTTCTTAATACAACCATAGAAAATTAAGGGATAATGTGTTCTTTATTTTCATTAAAATCAAGGGAGTAATGATAAAAACCTCCCAACCTGAGAGGAGGAGATGCAAGGGCTCACACCGAGCTATTTATGAACTCCTTTATCAAATATATCTCTCCTTTTACTTTATGCGTTTCTATTTATATTATTAAATATTCAATAAAATTACATAAATAAACCTTTATTACATCATTGTGATTATGCTATCAAAGTTATTGATTAATTTTTTTGAGTCATTTTTATTTTTGATTCACTCAATTAATCGAATTACGATAGTCATAACTTTATTTCATTGTGCTTAATCAATAAAATCAAGACATTCCCTAATTCTATTAATTAAGGTTATTTTTTTTGAATTTATTTTTAATATTTTATTTATACTATGTGTTATATTTAAATTATTTGTTATTGTTTTAATTTTTGTTTGTTATTAAACATTGATTGTTTTAATTTTTAAAGGAAATATCAAATCCAAACTAGAAAAAAATGAAATGGGATAAACATAGGAAATACCCATATATTAAATTTCTAAATATTCAAAAATTATAATTTGATCCAAAAAAATTCTAAAAAATTTAAAAGTAGGCCAGTTCTACATAGAAGAAATAATTATTTAACAGAACACTACAAGGGATGCTAAAAGATACCATCTATGATTTAAGAAACTTGGAAAATTTTATAGCAAGACGCTTCAATATATGAGAACATTTATCATTTTTAAAATCCAAATAATTTTATACCACATTTAAATATTCAACATGTAACACCATCAACATTATATGTTGTATCATTTAAGAGTCGAGACATCATTAAAATAGAAAACATTCCTACAATGGTGTTTCAAAGCATATACAAAAACAATATACAAAAAACCTAATAATTTTTTGATATAAAACCCTGTAAAAAAAATTAAAATTAAATATTCAATGTTCAATCTATACATAAAGTGATGTAAGGTCTGATAGGAAGGGTATGAAGGGGCTGCGTAAGAGGTGTGTATGATTTACGTGTGTGGCTAGAATTGGATACCAGGGTAGTATTGTCTTTTAATCTATTTATTGTGTCGGTAGAGTAAGTTGGAGATATTAAACAAGGCAGTTAGGTATCAGGTGATGAGATATATATTATTCATGTTTGGGAGTCTTTGGTCATGTTCTTAGGAGCACCATCCATGGGAAGTCTTCTTCTCCTTTATTCTTCTATCTCTTCATTATACTGTGTCTTCTATAATCCCTAATTTACTATTATAGGAACCTATTGTTTTTATATTAATTGAATAAAAAATTCCTATCAATCAATATTTTCATTAAGATCCAATATCTACTTGAGAAGGAGGACCACAAATTGTTAGTGAAAATTATGACTAGAAATGACGTTGCAAATACTTTTGGACGGGATAGAAGCTTCTGCAGGCCAATATGCACAGTTCTTGAATCAACATAGCATGCCGATGTCACTATTGAAGGAACCATGAGGGAAAGTATCTAACCTTCAGATTATGTTGTAAGATAAAAATTCGTCTAGTCTTATATAGCCGTAACTTGAGATGCAAATTTGAAGTCTGTACTGGAATAAACATATTCTCTGACTAAGTGTTATACTCAAATTTTTTCCTTCTATTTTTCTGAAACCTCCATAAGAGGTTAAACCACAAAAGATGAAGACAATGGTTGATGATGTTGTAAGTTGGAAGCTTCCAAAGTACATATTATTGTTTTCTGTTCTGGATAGGATATTAAAAAAATGAGGACCAACATAGTTTTTCGGTATAACCTATAGATCAGAAGTGAATGGAGAACAAATTTGTATAAACACCGGCTTGAGAATATCTTCTTGTTCGATACAATTTGTCTATTCCATCAAAACTTTAGACTATAAAAGAAATGATACTCTGTGTTCAAACAACTAAAAATGTTTGGTGACTTGCAAAGGAGACCACTTTACCTTTTTCTATAGATCCACATTCTGCATGAGTATTTTGAGTGTCCAAAATAGGAAATTATTTATATAGTTTGAGTCAAGGTAGTTCGATACACTATTCTATGGCAACCAAACTTGGAATTACTATTCCTTTATACTCTCATATATTTTCAACAACTATACTTGAGGTGTCCAATATAAAGAAGCAAGAGTGACTACTTATGTTCTAGGATAGAAAAATCCTATCATTAACCTATCAATGCTATATGTTTTTATAATACATACAAAGCATGTGGAGGATGAGAAGACTAATTCTATTCTCGCTTAGTCAAAAGAGGTAATCTCTAAACCTAGTTCTAACTTAGATGAGTGGAACAATGAAGTAGAAGAGAATCAATAACCACTACACTAGATAGAATGAGCATTATAATGTCCCAAATACTAATGTTGTTGAAGAAATGAATGTTGTTGTTTCTATCACTAGGGAAATTGAGGTTGAGGTTATAGAATAAGTTGCAGGTTGCAACAACAAACATGGTATTTTTGACAAGCATAACTCTAGTAACCTAGATCTTGTGTATTTATTATAAATTTGGAACTAGATACATGTAATATCATCCCAAAGGACCAAATATTTTAGTTGTATTTAAGAACTAGATACATGCATCATTCCCATATTGCATTTTAAATATAAATTACATAGCACACAAACATTCTTGAATATTTGATATTATTCATAATATCCTTATTAATAACCAAGGGAAAAGAAAAAAAATAAAGCATGAGCTCATATTGTTACTAAGAGTTACATACAAAAAAAAGATATCATGAATTAATAAATCCTAATCAATATGGAAAGGTAAATGACTAAAAACACATATAATTTAATCAATAACTTGAGCACGAAATGAACCCATGGATAATATCAATTAAGTAATCTCATGGATAATAATAACTGAATTCACAATGAAGGAAATTCATACCATTGGACGTCATGATCTCAGACATCATGATATCTATATTGTCAATGTCCTATTCTAAGATAGTTTAAACTATGGGTAGGCATACACTAAAAACCCATTTAATGCTATGTTACTGATTTGTCTCATAAGACTCATTGATGCATTGAGGGGCTATATAATTATGGACCCCATCCATCATTGTATGTACAATTAATTCCTCATATATCAAATAAGTGATTTAATTTATAAAAAATATTACTTACCAATAATATCCATATTGAGTAAAGAATATAGATTCATCAAGTTTTTCCCCATTCAATTAAATAACTTTTAATGTAAAATACTATATTCACAGTAATATATTATTCATAAAAAAATTATATCCATGAAATAAATAATAAGGATATTTAAGGGAAAAAAATTTCCAATGACCATAAGAAAGTGAATGTTTTAAGATAAATTTAATGTCCATGAGATTAATCAAGTGATGAGATATGACCATCAAAATGTATATTTTCTAGTAAAATTGATTTTTTAAAGAATATATGAAAATAAAACATGTAAAATAAGTTTTAATTAAATATTTTTATTTGTAAAACCATTTAAACCTTGTATAATAAGCTAAAGGTCATAAAATGGTTATGGAAATAAAAAGGTCTATTAATTCTTATAAGTTAAAAAACATTCCTTTTGACATTTTTGTAAAGAAAGTTGAAAATAACCTATTTCAGGAAAAAAATTGAAAGATTCATTTAATACCATTTAAGAATTCAAGGATAAATTAAAATATAATTTATAAATAATTGGTGTAAATAAAAACGATTTTCATAAAACAATTTTGAAAGATATGAATAGATAATAAAAATATACCCAATCAAAAAGAGAAATAAGATCAAATTTTATTTTAAATAGTCCTATTGAAAAAGTAACTTAAATTAAATCATTAATCATCATTTATAAATATATCTTCATGTTAAATAACTCAAAGGTGAATTATATACACCATATAAAAGTAAATAGTTGCATATTATCAAATATGTCTCAATAGAGTGGAAAGTGAGACGAAATACCTTACCTCACATTTTGCTTTCGTTGAAATTGATTTAACCTCCTTTATAATAAATTTATATTTATTATAATTACATAATATAACCATATAAATATCTATAATATCATATATGAACCATTTATAACATTTTATTATCTGTTTTTTGACAATATTTTAATATTATCATTATTTTGGGTGTTAATTGCTTCATTTTTCATGTATGTTTTGATTCAGTAGTTCCAGTACTTGTACTTTTATTATGGTTAAATAATATATATAATATTATTAATATTATAAATATCATATATATTCAATATATATATATATATATAGAGTCATCCATAAAATATATAGACAGAAAAATGAACTACACCGTTCATGGAGACAGTAAGTCGTACGTATGCACGGACGTTGTTTTCACTTTTCGACAGATGGGAAAAAATAAAAGAGAATAATAATAAATATTTAAATAATAATTATTATATCTTATGTATCATATATATTCATTAAACCCATCCTTATTACCATCCTCATAAATCATAAATGAAAAACGGATCACATCACTTTGTGAACGTGGTAGTTTGCACGTACGCATGAGTGATATTATTGTTTTCCAATAGATTGGAAGGTAAGAAGGTATATATGCTATTATTTTTTCATAATCATATTTATTTAATAAATATCATATATACTCATTATTTACACCTTTATAATCATCTATGTAAAGTGGTTATCAAAAACAGATTACACCGCTATGTGACGACGATAAGCCGTATGTGCGCACAAGCGATGTTTTTACTTTTAGTAGGATTTAAAAGAGATAGAATACAATTATAACATAATAATTCATCCAAATTTTGTTAATTTTAATATTTTTAAAATCATTTATTTTATTTTTCAATTAATTGAATAAATATTATGATGGCATTATGTAAGCATTTACGGTAACTATTCAACCAATAAAAATTAAAAATAAATTACTATGATAGAAAAATCAATTTATTTTTAAAATAAATATTTATAACTGAACTTATCCTCTTTTCATGCTTATATAAAAATTTTAGAGAGATTAAAGTCAAGAGAGTGACATTTTGTATCTATTCTTTTCTTAAATTAATATAAAGGTCATAATCAAAGAAAAATGGTGCCAAGTGTACATATATTAAATAAATTTATGTAAATTTTAAAAATAAACTCATAAAATAGGATAATGTAAAGTTATAGATAAATTTTAAAGTCTTATCCCAAATTTTTAACCCTATTTTACCCGTTTTACCCTTACCGAGGTGACAACTTTTTATCAATATTATTATTCATAATAACAAAAAATAAAAGAAAGCTGTTTAAAAAATCTAAAGATTATTATTACAAATAAGGAATACATTTTATCAAATTTAATTCACATAAGTGGTAGAATTTAATTCAAAATTAAACTAAAAAACATGATGAAAAGTAATTTTACAGAAATAATATTTTCTTAAGTATAAAAGTTTTTTATTCCAAAATCCAATATAAAATTAATTAAAATGACCTTTATTAGATTAATAATAATATATTTGAACTCATGTTACTTTTAAATCCATTTAAAACAGAATTTAACTTTGTAAATTCTTGAAATGAAAAGACAGTCTTCAATAAAAATTAATATTTTTCACTATTCATTGAAAAATCAATCTTTTTAAAAAATTATGATAAATTCATTCTAAGATAATTTTGATATAATGATTTCAAAAATTAAGTTTATTTTATCAAATATATTTTCTAAAATTGTAAAAAATTAATTATATTATGTGATCACAAAAAGCAATAAAAAACATTTTTGATTAAAAATTTATTTTAAAGCATATAATAACTTTTTTAAAATTTGAGTGCATAATTATAAATATATTTACTTTATATAAAACCATTAGGCATATTTTTTTTAAAATATGGTTATTCCTATTCATTCCTCCAATCTAAAAGCTAGGTCATAACAATATATTATATTGCAATTTATTTAGACTTGGGATTGCATATATCACAAGCTATTGAAGAAATTAAATTTATTTTTAAGAAATATATCATAAAATATCAGTGTTTTACATGGATAAAATGGTGGTATTAGGATATAAAAATATATGATGGAATAGATTAATTGAACCAAATAAGATAGTTATAAAGGTTAGTACTTGTGACCCAGTTGACTTGATAATGAAGACTGGGAAATGATTCTCTAGTGAGAGATTGTTAAGCTTAGTGTAAGAAGTAATTTTATAGATAACTTATTGAACCTAATTATTTGAGTGGATGAAAGGTAGTAGTTTTATTAGAACTATGTGACTAGAAAATATCAATAACGATGGTGGTAAATCTTGAGGATACAAGTGCTGAGGCTGGAGGATGAGTTTCAGAAGATAGAAATGATGCACTATTCACCAAATGGACTAGTAGAGGCAAAGATTATATTTGTCTATGTGATTTGATGATTATAAAGATATAATATCAGGGGAATTATCTTTGTGTATTTCGATTGGTGGTTGAATTGGTTTTACTGGACGTTAACTGCTATATATGCTGGGGTTGGGGTCATTTGTACAAAAGGTGAGATTGGATGAGTGATTGATTAAAATGAGGCTCCTATTAGATTGTTCTTTGGAATAAATTTTCATCCAAAATTTCTTATTCACACCTCTATTATTATTTTTTGTTTTCCATGAATTATGACTTCATTTGAACCATTTAATCCCTTGATTTCCTTCATTTCTATTTACTTTCATTCATTGCATGTTTCCTCTTTGGGTGAATATTGTGAGAGTTTCTTACAATGTGTCAGAAGGTATGTGGTCATGGTGTGTGGCTACATTGCATGGATTCCCAGTTCTAGATACATATTCCATTAGCACCAATATATTTTGGAAATTCTGATGGCCTTGTTCCACACTTAATGCCTAAAGGCTTGATAGTTTGGAAGACAATGCTTCCAAAAAAACAATATCTTATTTTCCAGGATCTTAAAATGACCACTCTCAACAACTACTTTATTGAGTATATAACAAATACCTACAATGGTTATATTTTCCCCTTTAAATAACCACATGCACTTTTCTCTCATTTAAACCTCAAGATGTCTTCCATATTTATGCTTATTTGTCTTCTTTCTATAATCATTTTTTTGTAAACATATTCATTGGAGATCACGGTGATTCATTATTTAATCTTGTGAATCTTTTTTTTTAATTTTTATTTTTGTACCATTGTACTTATCCTAATCCTATAAAATATATCATTTCCTTGGTAAATATTGTTACGTAATAATATTCATTCCTTTTATGTTATACCAAAATTATTATTCTAATTTATAGAATTTATAAAGATAAAAATAAATTCTATGAAAAGATAATATATGTAAAATAATGGTTGCTGCACCGATGGTCCATAAAATAACCACTTGTTCTCCTAAACTCCACTGAGTATCCAGTACCAAACCATCAGGTACCTAGTGCTTTCTACACCTCACCCCATTCCCATTTTCCTTCCAAGTTATCCTGAAATCCTCTAATACCCCCACTAACTCAAAATACATAAAAAATTAAACTAAAATAGACATAAATTAAAGATAATTACCAACACATAGAGTTTGGGGTCTTTAAAATTTTTTCTCAATTATATGATAAATTAAGAACAGTTATATTTCCTTTAATGTAATTAAAGAAAGTGTAGAATTTTAAACTTCTTCACAACTTGATAAGAACTTAACCACCCAAAACCATGGAATTCTTGAAGGAAATATAGATTTAGTAGTCATAAAAATGAGCAGTTATGAAAAGAACTATCCTGGAACTAATGGTTTGGATTTGATTAGAAATCCTACTAATAAAGGAAATAAAAGTATAAACCACTTGAAAAAATAGATCCAAAATTCCATATTATTACTGTTGAAAGAATTGTCCTAGAAAATAGATTAATAATGAAACACTATATTTAAAGAAACATAATCATTGTCCATTTTTATCTCATGGTATTTTCATGATAAAAAACACTCAATTATGTATCTAACAGTTTTATTTAAGAGATTTCATCTTCTATGATGCAAAACCAAATTTTCAAGATTGATGGATTTAATAGAATTTTAAGTACCTCTTTGAAGTATCATTGATATTTCAATTTAAGATATTGAAGATCAATTGAAGTGTCTATTAGAGTATTAATGTACTTGTTGATATCTTGGAAATAAGTCTTTGAAACAATTGAATACTTTGAATAAATCTTGAAGGACCAAATTGAAAGAAGTAATACTATAGACCACACTTACTATTTGGTGAAGTGGAAAAAACCACTATATGTAGTAGGATACCACCAGCTACTTGGTGAGGAGAAATAAATATTTGGTGGAAGTGTATAGAGCTAGGTAGACTACAACATACCTACCAGTTATTTGGTGGTATCAGGAGACTATCTGGAGCCTTCAATCCAGTAAGTCAAAAAATAATTATTTGGTGGACCCCACAACTATTAAATTGTTATTGATCATGAATAATGACCCTGATGAATCCCAAAAAAATTTCTATTCCTATGAGAGGCTATAAATATATGAATTTTGAGGCTTGAATATGAGTTGTGTAATAACTGGTGGAATTGAAATCATTCATCAACAGATCTCTTGTGGATTCTCTTCAATCATTAAATCCTCTCTGGAGCCAATATCATTTGAAATTCTCAATTCTCAATTCAATTGGTCTCTATTTTACATTACCTCTCTATCTATCTTCTCAAATTGTATCTTTCCATATTGAGAGATAAGGGAATAACATTGTAATTTATTTTCATCAAGAAATTATTTCTCTTATTCACACATATCTTCTACAATGGGTTTCTTGCTACAACTAATGAAAATCAAGGGAGACGGGTGCTTACTAATATTGAAGTATGAGAGGTGTGTTTCTTGATAAAATTTTCAAAAATAAAGGGATAATTGTTTCCTAATTTTTATTAAAATCAAGGGAGTAATATGAAAAACATATCAATACAAGGGGAGGAGATGTATGAGATCACACTGATATATTACTAAACTCCTTTATCAAATGTCTCTCACCTTTTACTTTTCATATCGCTTTTTATATTTTCAATGATTCAATAAAATTACATCAATACACATTTATTATAACATTGTTCTTATGCTATCAAAGTTATCGATTAATTTGATTGAGTAAAATTTTATTAATTGAATTAAGACAATCATAACTTTATTCCACTATGCTTACCCGTTCAAATCAATAAATCACATAATTTGATTAATTCATATTGCCTTGTTAAAATCTATATTTAATATTTTATTTCTATTATGCATTATATTTTTTTTAATTTTTGTTGTCATTGCACTTTGATTGTTTTAATTTTTAAAGGAAATTCACTCTCTCTCTTTACATCATTAACTAGGACTAAAATTGGCATCAAACCCATCTTTTATTTAGACCTTAACTAGTTTCAAAGTACAATTTTTGATGTCCTCTACCTCTTATACTCATGCTTCTTTCTTTGATGGAACAAAATACTCTTATCAGAAAACTAACATGTCAATTTTCCTTAGAATAATTGGATATCCTGTTTAGAAAATTTTTATGCATGTTTATAACTCTATAATAGAATACGAAGATAAATGGACACCACAAGATATAGGTAATTTGGAATTAGTTATAAAATACATGAATTCTATTCATTACAGTGTTTGAAAGAAAATGAATTCTTTATAATTTATACTTGCAAAACCACCTATGAAATTTATAAATTGTTAGAAATTACTCATTAAGGCATGAAAAAATTCAAAGTTACTGTGATTGATTTGTATATACAAGAATTTAAAAGTTTTATTATGTATAAAAATGAATCTATTTCTGATATTTTTACTCAATTTACTAAAATTTTCAATAAATTAAAGTCTCTATGATAATTTTTATACATAAACATTTTTAAA
Source organism: Viscum album (assembly GCA_963277665.1). Lineage (NCBI taxonomy): Eukaryota > Viridiplantae > Streptophyta > Magnoliopsida > Santalales > Viscaceae > Viscum > Viscum album. Next base: position 35,316,022 of record OY728127.1, on the reverse strand, counting down.
TATAATTATCTAGGTCTTACCAAGATCTTGGGAACCCAAAGTAATATCTATATAAGAATCAAAGGATATAGAGTATATGAAGCTAAAGGAAATAATTTAATCCCTTATGATATACAAAATTACCATGAAGGAACAATCTAAAAAATTATCTAAAGAAGCCAAGGAATCCAATGAAGTGAAAATAATTTTTTTTTCAAAGCTATTGCCTGTGACGTCTCATCAAAAAGTGAGACCGAAGTTGAAAATCTAGAAAAGAAGTTGAAAAAACACATGATGAAGAAGAATTCAACTCACCATAACAAAAATAAAAATCAAATTCTTATACCATAAGTGATATTCTATGAATGTAAGAAAAATGGTAACATCAAGTCAGATTTCCCCATTTATAAAAAGAGGATGAAAGAGAATAATAAAAGAAAGAAAGCCCTTAAATTCTAAAATTGGAGTGCTAGAGATGACTCCATAGACTCAACCTACGCAACTTCATCAATAAATTCAATTCCTAAATGTCTCAAGGCACATATCAAGGTAGGTAATGAGGTTATTTCTCCTATTTTTATTCTTCCTCCTCTTCCACTCATTATTCCTTCTATTCTTACTCTTCCAATCAACTAAATGAACTTGATAATTTTTGTGATGAACTTATTTCTAAATATTAATATTCTAAAAAGAAATATAATCAATTTATTAATGAAACATATAAATTTTTAATGAAAAAGAATTTCTTTTTGAAGAAAAATATGATTTGGTTTTGAAATTAAAATAACCAAATGTTGAAAATTTAGAATCTCCAATCAAAAATCTTAAAATTTGCCTCACTCAATTCACCTATGGTGATCAATATCTAGATTTTATTTTAGGATATCAAAGGTTTGTTAAAAAATTTTCCAATTTTTTTTTTTAAATTTAAATAATTTTTTCTCAAGAAACCACTTGAGTAAAGGGATATTCCCAAAACAAAATTTGTAAATATTGTTAGAAATTTGGATATCCCATTTATGAGTGCGATTGAAAAAATACTATATATGATGGAACTTTTTTGTAATGGTGTAACCTAATATATTTAGATGAAGTTATGTTGAATTATAGCAACCCAAAATATACACCAGGCTGAAAATATTCGACCTCCACAACAAGGTCGCTATGGTTGAAGGGGGAAATAAGTCATTTCTTAGGGGTTCAGGTGTCAAAGGAACCCAAATTAAAATTTGGGCACTTTAGTATCTCTGACCATACTATAGTAGATGATACCAGGAGACACTAACAAGGCATTATATTAGTGAAGACTTTTCCATGTTTACTATATCATCTTGAAATTTTAGAGAAAACAGTATTGCAGCTCTGCAGACCTCCAACCTCCACTCACTATAGCACAATGGACTTACTATGAGGATGATGGAATAATTGAATCATCTTATATATTAGATAATTTGATATAGGTATCTTTTTACATCTGAAACTCTAAAAATATCCCTATAATTTTCTCATGAAATTAGTGAAGTGTTCTACCTCTCCATGGACATAGGGATTTTTCCTGAACCACATAAATCACCATGTCCTTTGATTTTCTTCTTGTCCCTTTTTCCCTTTTACTATTTTGTGAATCATTTTTCATTTTTTGATCCTAGTGTTTCTAAGAAAACTAAACATATTTATCTTTCTTCACATACCACTAATAGAAAATATTATTATAAATAAGTTTAGGTACCTAAATATCTTTTACCTAATATTAAGAGACCAAAAATTTGGGTACCAAAATGAACTTTATTTTGAAAATTTATAGGTATGTTCCACTGGAAGTAATTTATTTATCATATAATTTGGCCACTTAATTATTAAAATATTATTCAACTATTAAGTAACTCATTATCTAAATGGATAATCCGTAGAGATTAAATGCAGTAATTGAGGGTGAGACTCACTTTTTGATTTATAAGAAATTTTTCTCACGGGGGATATGTTTTTAAATGATTTATATTTTCTTTTCCCAATATAACTTCATTTATAGGTCTATCCTCTCTCTTAAATGTTTTTTAATGTTTTAAATTTTATGTTTCTTTCTTCCTCTTGAAATTTATTTCAAAATCAATCTCTTTTTCACTTGATTTTTTTTAAAAAATATTATTAATTTTTTTTTAAAATTTTCCCCTCAAATCACATTTTTTAGTTTTCTCTTATATTTTTGAAAACTTGAGATTCACTTTAAACATTTACTTTAACTTTTTTTCATAAAATCAATTCATTTTCTTTTTAATTTCTTCAGTTCTTTTATCTTTAATCCATCTCATTTGTTTTACTTTTTTCTACCTTATAAATTGTATTTGTTTTACATGTATTATTCTATAATCTTATTTTTATGTCAATAATTAAGGGGGAGATATTATTTATTTTTATTCTTGTTTTACCTTATGTTCAATTATTCTCTTGATTTAATTTTTTTCCATACCTTGTTTTCTTTTCAAAAATCACAGAGGGGGGGGGGGGTGTTTTTGGTTATTAGGAAGAAGTTTTGTTTAGTAAAAAATGGGATGAAATTATTGAATATCTTATTTATTTTTTCATGTATCATTTTATATGGGAGAAAAAAATTTTCTTTGATCTTATTAAATACCATGTTTTATTTATCTTGGATACATTGTCATTTTTTTACTCTTGATTTACACTTGAAATATCTTTTTATGTTAAGTATTTGTGATCATAAAAAAGGAGAATATTATTTTACCACTATCTGTCATGGTATTTTCATGATAAAAAACACTCAATTATGTATTTAGTGGTTTCATTTATGTTATTTCAATTTTTATGATGTAAAAAAATTGTGAAGATTAATGGATTTAATAGACTTTGAGGTACCACTTTGAAGTATCATTGATATTTTAATTGAATTCATTTAAGATTTATTGAAGTATATATTGGAGTCTTAATGTAATTTTTTATATCTTGGAATGAAATCCATGAACCAATTTAAGACTTTGAAGGAAGATTGAAGGGAAAAAGTGTAAGATGGAATACTACAAACAACACCAACTACTCAATACACGCCACCAACTAGTTAGTGATAGTGAAAAAACCACTATATGTAGCATAATCCCACTAACTACCTGGTGATAATAACCAACTACCCAATGTATGTAGAAAGATCTATATATCCTACAACAAGACCACTGACTAGCTGGTGGCATTGGGAAGCTAGTTGGTGGCTTCGATCTAGTAAGTCAAAAAAAATATTTGGTTGAACATGCAACTCTTAAATTATCATTGATGATTCTTAATGAATGTAAATAATTATATAAAATTACTATCCCTATTAAATGATATAAGTATATGACCTTGGATGATTGAATATGATTGGTGTAATAACTAATGGAATTGAAAAACTTCAACGAAGGATCTCTAGCGGACTCTCTCCAATCTCAAATCCCCTTTTGATCCAATTTCAATTATCAATTATCTTAAGTTATATTCAAAATTACCTCTCTATATCTCTTCTCAAATTATATATATCCACATTGAGAGATAATGGGATTGATATTGTTACAAATTTTCACTAATAAAATATTTCTCTTCTTCTCGCATACCATATACATTTAGTTTCTTTCTACAACCAACTAAAATCAAGAGAGAGAGGTGTTTACTACCATTTAAGTAAGGTAGGTAGGTTTCTTGATACAACCATAGAAAACTAAGGTATAATGTGTTCTTTATTTTCATTAAAATCAAGGGAGTAATGATAAAAACCTCCCAACATTAGAGGAGGAGATACAAGGCCTCACACCAGTCTATTGCCGAACTCCTTTATCAAATCTATCTCTCCTTTTAATTTATGAGTTTATATTTATATTCTAAAATATTAAATCATATTACATCAATAAACCTTTATTATATCATTGTGATTATGCTATCAAAGTTATTGATTCATTTTTTTGATTCATTTTTATTTTTTATTCACTCAATTAATCAAATTATGATAGTCATAACTTTATTTCATTGTGCTTATTCAATAAAATCAAGACATTACCAAATTCGATTAATTAAGGTTAATGTGTTTGAATTTATTTTTAATATTTTATTTATACTATGTGTTATATATAAATTATTTATTATTGTTTTAATTTTTGTTTGTTATCACACATTGATTGTTTTAATTTTTAAAGGAAATATCAAATTCAAACTAGAGAAAAAATGAAACGGGATAAACATAGGAAATACCCATATCTTAAATTTATAAATATTCAAAAAATTATAATTCGATCCAAAAAAATTCTAAAAAATTCAAAAGTAGGCCAGTTCTACATGGAAGAAATAATTATTTAAAAGAACACTACAAGGGATGCTAAAACAGACCATATATGATTTAAGAAACTTGGTCAATTTTATAGAAAGAAACTTCAATATATGAGAACATTTATCATTTTTAAAATCCTAATAATTTTATACCACATTTAAATATTCAACATGTAACACCATCAAGTTTATATTTTGTATCATTTCACAGTCAAGGCGTCATTAAAAAAAATAACATTCCAACATTTGTGTTGCAAAGCATATACAAAACCAATATACAAAAAATCTAATAATTTTTTGATACAAAACCTTGTAAAAAGACTAAAATTAAATATTCAATGACCAATCTATACATAATTTGACTTAAGGTATGATAGGAAGGGTATGAAGGGGATGTGTAAGAGGTGTGTATGATTTCCTTGTGTGGCTAGAATTGGATACCAGGGTAATATTGTATTTTAATCTATTTATTGTGTTAGGAGAGTAAGTAGGAGATATTAAATAGGGCAGTTAGGTATTAGGTGATGGGATATATATTATTTATGTTTGGGTGGATTTGTTCATGGTCTTAGAAGCACCATCCATGGGAATTCTTCTTCTCCTTTATTCTTCCATCTTCTCATTATACTGTGTCTTCTATAATTACTAATTTAATATTATAGAAACCTTTTTTTTATATTATTGAATAAAAAATTCCTATCAATCAGTATTTTCATTAAGATCAAATCACTACTTGAGAAGGAGGACCACAGATTGTTAGTGGAAATTCTAACTAGAAATTACGTTGCAAATACTTTTGGCTGGGATAGAAGCTTCTGTAGGGGAATATGCACAGTTATTGAATCAAAATAGAATGTTGATGTCACTATTAAAGGAACTATGAGGGAAAGTATCTGACCTTCATGTTTTTTAGTAAGAGAAAAATTCTTCTAGTCTTATATATCCACAATTTGAGATGCAAAATTTTAAGTCTATGCTAGAACAAACACATTCTCTGACTAAGTGTTATACTCAACTTTTTTCCTTTTATTTTTTTGAAACCACCACAAGAGGTTAAAACAAAAAAGATGAAGACAATGGTTAATGATGTTGTAAGTTGGAATCTTTCAAAGTACATATGATTTTTTTCTGGTCTGGATGGGATATTAAAAAAATGAGGACCAACATAGTTTTTTGGTATAACCTATAGATCAAAAGTGAATGGAGAACAAATTTGTATAAACACTAGCTTGAGAAGATCTTCTTGTTCGATAAAGTATGTCTATTCCATAAAAACTTTAGACTATAAAATAAATGATATTGTTTGTTCAAACAACTAAACATGTTTGGTGACTTGAGAAGGAGACCAATTTACCTTTTTATCTAGATCCAGCTTCTGCATGAGTATTTGGAGTGGCCAAATTAGGCAATTATTTAAGTAGTTTGAATTAAGGCACTTCGATACACCATTCTATGGAGACCAAACTTGGAATTCATATTCCTATATACTCTCATAGATTTTGAACAACTATACTTGAGGTGTCCAATCTAAAGAAGCATGAGTGACTATTTGTGTTGTAGGAGAGACAAATCCTATCATTAACCTATCAATGCTACATGTTTTTCTATTACATACAAATCATGTGGAGGATGAGAAGACTAATTCTATCACCACTTAGTCAAAAGAGGTAATATCTAAACCTAGTTTTAACTTAGATGAGTGGAACAATGAAGTAGAAGAGAATCAATAACCACCACACTAGATAGAATGAGCATTACCATGTCCTAAATACTAATGTTGTTGAAGAAATGAATTTTTTTTGTTTCTATCACCAGGATATTTGAGGCTGAGTTTATAGAATAAGTTGCAGGTAGCAATAACAAACATGGTCTTTGTAACAAGCCTAACTCTTGTAACCTAAATCTTGTGTATTTATTATTACATTGGCACTAGATACATGTAATATCATCCCAAAGGACCAAATATTTTAGTTTTCTTTAAGAACTAGATACATGCATGATTCCCATATTACATTTTAAATATAAATTACATATCATACAAACATTCTTGAATCTTTGATATTATTCATAATATCCTTATTAATAACCCAGGGAAAAGAAAAAAAAATAAAGGGTGAGCTCATATTGTTACTAAGAGTTACATACAAAAAATTTATCATGAATTAATAAATCCTAATCAATATGGAAAGGTAAATGACTGAAAACACATGTAATTTAATCAATAACTTGAGCACAAAATGAACACATGGATAATATCAATTAAGTAATCTCATGGTTAATAATAACTGAATTATCAATAAAGTAAATTCATACCATTGGACGTCATGAACTCATACATCATGATATCTATATTGTCAATGTCTTATTCCAGTATAGTTTAAACTATGAGTAGGAATACACTAAAAACCCATTTGATGCTATGTTACTAATTTGTCTCATAAGACTCATGGATGCATTGAGGGGCTATATAATTATGGCCCCCAACCATCATTATATGTCTAATTAATTCCATATATATCAAATGACAAATTTAATTCATAAACAATACGCATATTAATATTGAGTAAAGAATATATATTCATCAAGGTTTTCCCCATTCAATTAAATATCTTTCAATGTAAAATACTATATTCACAGTAATATATTATTTATGAAATAATTATATCCATGAAATAAATAATATGGATATTTAAGGGAATTTTTTTTCCAATGATCATAAGAAAGTGAATGTTTTATGAGAAAGTAAATGTCCATGATATTAATCAATAGATTAGAGATGACCATCAAAAAGTATATTTTGTAGTGAAATTGATTTTTTAAAGAATATTTGAAAATAAAACATGTAAAATAAGTTTTAATTTAAGTTTTTTATTTTTAAAACCATTGAAAACTTTTAGAATAATCTAAAGGTCCTAAAATGGTTATTTAAATAGAAATTTCTATTAATTCTTATAAGTTAAAAAAACACCCCTTTTGACTTTTTTGTAAAGAAAGTTGAAAATTACTTATTTCAGGAAAAAATTTGTAATATTACTTTCATACCATGTAAGAATTCAAGGATAAATTAAAATATTATTTATAAATAATTTGTGTAAATAAAAATGATTTTCATAAAACAATTTTGAAAGTTATGAATATAGAAGAAAAATATACCCAATCAAAAAGAGAAATAAGATCAAATTTTATTTTAAATAGTCATATTGAAAAAGTAACTTGAATTGAATAATAAATAATCATGTATAAATATATATTAATGTTAAATAACTCAAAGTTGAAGTATATACACCACGTAAAAGTAAATAGGTGTATATTACCAAATATGTCTCAATAGAGTGGAAAGTGAGACGAAATCCCTTCCCTCACGTTTTCCTTTCATTGAAATTGATTTAACCTCATGTATAATAAATTTAGATATATTATAATTACATAATATAACCATATAAATATCTATAATATCATATACGACCCATTTATAACATTTTACTATCTGTTTGTTAACAATCATTTAATATTATCATTATTTTGGGTGTTAATTGCTTCCTTTTTCATGTATGTTTTGATTCAGTTTTTCCAGTACTTGTACTTTTATTATAGTTGCATAATATATATAATATTATTAGTGGTATTAATATCATATATATATATATTTATTTAGAGTCATCCATAAAATATATAGACAGAAAAATAAACTACATTGTTCTTGGAGACGGTAAGCCGTACGTATGCACGAATGTTGTTTTCACTTTTCGATAGATGGAACAAAAGAAAAGTGAATAATAATAAATATTTAAATAATTATTATTATATCATATGTATCATATATATTCATTATACCCATCCTTATTACCATCCACATAAATTATAAATGAAAAACGGATCACATCACTTTGTGGAGGTGGTAGTCTGCACGTACACATGAGTAATATTATTGTTTTCCAATAGATTGGAAGGTAAGAAGGTATATATGATATTATATTTTCATAATCATATTTATTTCATAAATATCATATATACTCATTATTTACACCTTTATAATCATCTATGTAAAGTGGTTATGAAAAACAAATTACACCGCTATGTGACGACGATAAGCCATATGTGCGCACAAGCGATGTTTTTACTTTTCGTTGGATTGAAAAGAGATGGAATATAATTATAACATAATAATAATAAAATATAAGTATATTTATGATACTGGATTTATTATTTTAGTATGGGAACATCATATTAATATAAATTATTTTTCATGTCCTAATGGATTGATATTTATAGAATCTGATTATAATATGATGATAAGTCAAAATAGTCTTATAAAATAAAATTTGTACAAGTTTTGGGTATGTTTTAACTCTTATATTTTAGTTTGAACCCCCCATTATCCATTTTGACAATTATCATAATATTAAAGTTGTATACCCTTTAAGGGTTAATAATGTCACTTTAAAATGAAAAAGACCCATAAATAGACCAAGGTTTATGTTTAAAACCATACACCATTTATTTTTCCAAATATAATATTTTTTTCAATTTTAAATCATTTAATAAAATATTATTTATTATAAAATATCATTAATGTCATTTTTAAGACTATTCAATTTATTTGACATTAAATATATGAAGACAAAGAGAGAGTTTAAATATAATCATTTAAAATATCACTAAAATTTTATATTTGTCTGTAAAATTTCTAGAACACAATAATTATTTCAAATTATATTACTTTTAGTATTTTTAAAATCATTAATTTTATTTTTCTATTAATTAAATAAATGTTGTGTTAGCATTGTGTAAGAACTTAAGTTACTTATTTCATCAATAAAAATTAGAAAAAATTACCACAATAAAAATTAATAATTTATATTTAAAATTAATATTTATAATAAAATATTTGTAGCATTTATATTTGTCATAAAATATTATAGATATTAAAATAAGAAAAGTGACATTTTTGTCTTTATCTCTCACTTAAATATTATAAAGGTCAAAATCATTGAAAAATAGAAAAAAGGTCATATATTCTATATTTGGATGTTTATAGTCAATATATACTCACATAATAAAATTGAGGCAAGTTTTAGGGTTATTTTTTAGTCCTTATCATATTATTTTTTACCTAAATTACCCAATTTACCAATACTATTGTGACAATTATTTACCATGGTTACTTTTCATATTGGTAATAAATAAAAAGAAAACTATTTACCAAATTTATATCTCCTAATTTAAAATATGATATCCATTTTTCAAGATTCAATTACTAAAATTTAAATAAATTAATTTAATATTAAAATGTAAAATTAAATGAAAAACAATTTTGCAGAAAAATACCCTTTTTAATTATAAAAAAGTTTTTATAACCAATTAAACCATAAAATTTATTTCAATGAAATTAATTGGGTTATTTATAATTTAATAGATCTAACTTTACTTTTAAAAAATTTTAAAAGAAAATGGAACTTTATACATGTTTGAAACAAAATTACAATTTTTAATAAAAAACAGTATTTTTCACTATTCACTAGAAAATCAATCTTTTCAGAAAACCCCCAAAAATACATCTTAAGAAAATATTGACATTATGACTTAAAAAATGAATTTTATTTTATCGAATAGATTTTCTAAAAGTGGAAATAAATAAATTATATTAATTATTTTATTTTCTCATAAAAAATTAATTATTTTATTTTCTCATAAAAATCAATAAAAATCATTTTTGGAGAAAGCATATTTTTGAAGAATAAAACGACTTTACTAAAATTTGAGTGTTTATTTCCTCAGAATTAAACAATAAATTTTTATTGAGTATAAACTTAATATATATTTCATAATGTGGTTAATTCTATTCATACCCTCCAATTCAATGGCTAGGTTATAATGGTCATATTTCAATAATAATATTTCATGGTTCGACTAAGATCAGTGTTGCATGTTATATATGATATCGAACATAGTATTCTTTTACAGTCTCAGTGTAGCACCTCAAACATTTTATGGTATGTTTCTTTTAAATACATTCGAGTCATACCCTATATTTTATAATGACCTGAGTTTATTTGAAACAAAACTTTGTTGTTTAGGAGATAGTCATATCCTATCCATTGAACTTAAATTTTCCACTTGTGTGTTTTGAATTTTGAAAATCTGACATACACGACTATGTTTGGGATGATATTTAGAGTCTAATAGAATTAAATTAACTTTTGGTGAATAGTAACATACCCTTATGAATATTTACCTACCATTATGAATAGTAACTTATCCTTATGAATATTAATATGAATCTTATGAATGGTATCCACACCCATGAATGTATAAATAAATTTAGGCACCTTAAAAATGAAGATGAATAATTTAAGTGTTTATATTTTTTGATTAAATAATGGTTTTAATGAAATATTAAAACAATCATATTTAGAAAATTATTTTTGATAAATGGACTTCATTTTTGGATTCTACACATCAAAAAATGGTTAGGTTAAAATTTTCGGATTTTTCTAAAATACTTGAAATTTTGATGAATAGTAAAACGCGATAATTTACAATAAATGCTAAATAAGGGATTTATTGAGTCATTGATGATGATCTGCTGATGTAATACCAATTGGTTCGAAGTCACATGAATTTATTATTATTTTTGGTCATGGAATACTTACTATTCCTTGTCCTGTGAAGAAATAATAAACTAATGATTAAATTTTTTTGAAAACCCTCCTCTCCACTATAAAACCCCCCTCACTCCCTCTTCTCTTCACTCCTATCAAGCCTTGTGCCTTGCCAATATTCTGCCCAAATCTCTCCCCAAGCTTCTTAAACACGTCCAAAAGTCCCTAGAATCTTCAAAATACCAAAACCTCTCCCCTTAAGAGGTTCTCAAAGGAGGAAGTCTCAAGAGGTAAATTCCTCTTTCCAATTCCTTCTTTTCTTTTAAGTTATTGTCTTTTTGTTTCTTTCCTCACCTCCCTTAACCCAAATAGTACGATAAATATAGTAACATACATATACTAATTTTTTATGCTAATGGGATATTTAATTATCTTCCCTCGTTTCCCCACCTTTTATTTGAAAGAAATGAAAGCATCATTTGAGATGTGCCAATTTAGCACATTCAAGGAAAATGATTTATCAATTTCTATTATTATCTTTAATTTTGGTCATGAAACCATTTGTGTTATGGTTGAACTAGATTATTATATATTTAATATATCCTATTTTTTTCTGTAATCCTTTTGTACAAATGGTTTTAAGTTATAAAGCAAAATATGTTTTTTGTAATCAAACCCACCGATTAACAAAAACGGTTGTCACTATGGTTTTATATAATAATTCGACTTCACTACAAGTAACAAAATTAAATTTAGAACCATGTAATCTCCTGGATGTGCACTAATAGAATACAAATTTAATTCTGGACAACCAATTTCATCTTATATGTTTATCCAAACATGAGTATAAGTGAACCGATCATTAAAACCAAGTAAACAAACGAGCTCGAACAATTAAATTGAACCTCATAACCAATCAAAACAGTTATAAATTAACTTAAAATGATTATACTAAACCAATTAAATATATAATAGTTTCTAGAATTATTAATTAATAAACTTAATTTGTTTATTCAGGTCTTTAATAACAAGTGGAGAACACCAACATATTTAAGGTAAATGATCCTCTCTCTCACTTTTGTTCAAGAATTTCCACTATGTTGTACCCTTTTGTTTTTAATTCCTAATGATGTGGTATGTTTTTGAAACTCCCCCATACTTCCCTTATGATATATAAATAATGGGATACCCTGTTACCTCTCATTAATCCCTCACAAGAACACCTGTTACCATGCCGAAATGTCTGTAAGGGGTTTTTCTCATCTCACTTTCATTTCTGTGGGATTTCCATTGTTTGCCTATTATATATTATATGTGGCATAGGTGTACTACCATTTGATATATATTATCATTATTTTATTTATATTCATGGTATTATGTGATTAATTTGGGGGTTATTAACTTTTTTTCATATGAATCAATTGATTACAACGTGGTAACGAGCTTTGTCTCAATTTTCACTTCATTGCGACTTGCTTAGTATTGTGCACATACTATTTCTTATGTTGTGTACCTAATTCCCATTTCATATCACTTTTCAATTGAAATTATATTCCATTTAAATTTCCATATTCTAATAACATGGATATGATTATTTTCTAAGCTGTATACCATTTTACATATGGTATTTATTTTTAATGTTGTTTTGACTGTGGAAATATTGATGAATCCGTATCCTATATTCTATATGGATAATGTAAAGGCATATTTATCTTGTGTTGAATCTATGTATAAATAATTATTTGGACATTCAGTGGTGGGTGGGGCCTGCTACAACCCCTCGATGCATCGGTAGGTCTCATGAGACAAATCAGTTTGGCGACAAACCCTTCAAGTTTGTTTCTAAAAATCAGATGGGTTCCTACCCACAGAACTATAATGTTTTTACGGTATTATGGTATCATGTGCTATATAAATGATGACCAATTAATAATATTTCTATTTATTTATTATTAGTTATTACTATTCACAAGGTTTTCACTACGACAAAATCTATGGATGCAGTTTCATTCTCAGTTTATTAATGGCGTGAGTTTTTCATTTATTCACCATGCCATATTGATTATGTCAAATTGTTTACAATTAAATTATTATTGATTCATGATTATACTATATGTAACCCTTACTGAGAATTTGAGCTCACCCCTTTCATTTTTTACCTTTAATATGTGATGAAGAGGAGATCATTTATCGAGTTCACGTGGTTGCAATTTTTAGTTTTTGTTATGTATTGTATTTTGTAACCCTTTCAAATGTAATCTGAGTTACATTTATGCATCTAGTTTCTTCAAGACTACTAAAATGATCGTTCCTTCTAGATTTTCATTCCTTCTAACCATTACAATGTAAAAAGTAATGCACCAACTCCAGTCTAGAGGGTTCAGGGTGTTATAGTTGGTATCAAAGGAAGTTTAGTAGCAAACTTGGAGACTAGATTAGAAAATGTAGATTAGGGAACAAATCCCTAAGGTAGTATTTGAGGAAAAATATACAAGAGCATCCCGGTATTTTGGTAAGGAAAAGATTATGTGAATATTTCTAGCAATACATCCATGTCTGGATATGAGCAGGTAGAGGTGGCTCTGACACAGATGTACCTAGGAGTGAAAGCTCCGACAAGGAGTTTCGAGCCTGACCCAGGGAATCCTGGTACACGAAAACAGGCATTGCTTTACTCTTGGTTATGAAAATCCTGGGGGATATTCTTAGGATAATTCATATTTTCTTTACAAGCCATTATGAAGGATTGAAATATAAGTTATTCCTCAAAGAAACCATTTTTTTGATTATGGGATTAGCCATGAATAAGATCTCAATTTATGCTAAGTATTTTGTTAAGTTATGATTATAAATTATGATTCATACCCAAATCTACTGTGTGCCATTATTTAGAAATGGAGTCTAATGGAAGAAGGGAAATCAATACTCGTGGGAAATGTAGGGATCTCCCTATTGAGCAAGTCAACACAGTCAATGTTGGAGCAGATCAGATCATGACCATATTGGGACAAATTACTCAAGTTGCGACGAATAACCATTCTACACCTGTGTTGGATCGTTTCATGCAGCAGAAGCCCCCATCTTTCATTGGGACTACTAATCTAGTGGTTGCTGAGAAATGGATCAAGTCCCTTGAAAAGATATTCATGGCATTAAGATGCAATAAAAATGAAAAGGTAGTATTGGTAGTATATTGTCCCAAGGGCGACACTGATCAATGGCGGTCCTTGATTCAGAATACTATAGAGGAAGAAGAAATAACAGATATATAATAGATGACTTTTAAGGAAATATTCTTCGAAAAATATTTCCCTCATGAGAAATGAACCGAAATAAAGAGGAAATTATTTGGATTAAAGAAAAGGGAAGAAGATAGTGTTGCAGAGTATGAGGCTACCTTCACAAGGCTAGCCAGGTATGACATAGATTACATACGTGACTCGACAGACAAGATTGACCATTTCTTTCAAGGTCTTAAGCCATGTCTTTGAAGGGCACTGGCTTCTCAAACATTTTCATCATATGATGAAATTGTATCAAGTGCCATCAAAATAGAGAAGGAATTTTCTAGATCAATTTTGTTCAAGGGAAAACAAGATAAAAAGTGGTACTCTGATAACCAAGGGAAATGTGAAGCGCCAAATAAGAAAAAGGGAACAAAGAAATTACCATTATATGAGAACTGTGGAAATAATCATCTTGGGAAATACTTGAAATGAACGGGAGTCTGCTATAAGTGTAAAGAAAAGGGGCATCTATCTAATGAATGTAAGGGGAAGAAACAATTTTATGATGTTCAATGATACAATTGTAGAGAGATGGGACACTATGAAAATGAGTGTCCTAAGCGCCAATGAAACTTGCCTCAGAAAAGACTAAGAGATTAAGGGAGAGCTTATGCGATTACAACCATGGAGATTGAAGTTCCTAATGATGTGGTGTAAGGTACTTTAATTATTTCTTCAAACTTAGCCAACACTTTGTTTGATTTTGGATCATCGCATTCATTTATATCTTCCCAGTTTTCCAAGAAAATTAGACATGTCCAATTTGATTTAATAAAGGAGTTATCAGTCAAAACTCCTAAGGGACGCATCATTGCAACAAAGGCATGTCAACTAGTCCCCCTCGTGACACATAAACATGATTTAGTTTCTAACCTTATCGTTATACCAATGACTGAATTTGATATAATTCTCAGTATGAATTGACTATCAAACTATGATGTGAAGATTTATTACAAGAAAAAGGAAGTTACAATTTTTGAAAATGGTGTAGAATCCCTTATGTTTAGAGAAGAATCCTCACCACCTGATTCTTATCTAGATCCACCCCGAATAGGTCTACTGAATGCAATACTTAGAGAGGAAGATAAACCAATATCTATGGGAAAGTAAATAAATATTCATATTGAAGATGTGCATATAGTGCAAGAATACATTGATGTATTTCCAAAGGATTTACCTGGAAATCTTTCAGAGCGGGAATTTGAGTTCTTTATTGATTTAATTCCTAGTACAGGACCTATATCAAAGTCTCCCTCTAGAATGGAAACTGTGGAATTAGTGGAGATAAATAAAAAACTAGAGGATTTGAGTGAAAAAGGATTTATTCGACCTAGTGTTTCTCCATGGGGATCCCATGCCCTCTTTGTCAAGAAGAAAGATGGATCCATGAGGCTATGCATTGATTACAGGGAAATCAATGTTATTAAAATAAAGAATAAGTATCCTCTGCCTCAGATTTATGATTTATTTGATCAAATTCATGGAGCTCAATAATTTTCAAATATTGACCTTCGATCTAGATATCATCAGCTATGTGTGAGGAAGGAAGACATTCTTAAGACAATATTTTAAACCAGGTATGGGCATTACGAGTTTACAGTGATGACTTTTGGACTGACTAATACACCCTCTATTTTCATGGATTTAATGAATAGAGTTTTCAAGGAATATCTTGATAACATTGTTGTGGTATTCATCTATGATATCCCGGCGTACTAAAAACTCTATGAATACCATGAGGATCACTTGCAGATTATTCTGAAAACTCTTAGAAGAAATGAATTTTATGGGAAGTTTAGCAAGTGAAAATTCTAGGTTCAATAAGTTTATTTTCTAGTCCATATTGTCTCTAAGGATATAATCCTAGTTTATTTTGCAAAGAAAAAGGCAATCAAATATTGGACCATTCCAACAAACATAACTGAGGTATGTAGTTTTATTGGCTTGGTAGGTTACTATCGATGTTTCGTTCAGAATTTCGACCGACTAGCTAAACCTCTAACCAAGCTCACACATAAAGGATTTAAGTTTGTATGGATGAAAGAATATAAATAATTCTTTGAATAATTGAAAAGAATACTGGTCAATGCTCCAATTTTGACTCTTCCATCTGGAAGTGATGGATTTTTAATATACAGTGATGCATCAAAGAATGGTCTGGGTTGAATCCTTATGAAAAATGGTAAAGTTATTGCTTATGCATCAAGATATTTTAAGACTCATGAGAAAAATTATCTAACTCATGATCTTTAGTTATCATGCATAATCTTTTCTATGAAAATATAGAGGCATTATCTCTATGGAGAAAGATGTGAGATTTATACGGACCACAAGAGTTTGAAATACATTTTCACACAAAAAGAACTCAACATGAGGAAAAGGAGATGGCTCGAGTTACTCAAAGATTATGATTTTTCAATACACTACCACCCATGAAAGGAAAATAAGGTGGTAGATGCATTAAGTAGGAAAGATCACAGACTCCTGACCCAAATGAGGATTGAAAGAGATCCTATATTCATGGATATACTAAAGATGGATATGGGAATTTTTAAGGAAGGGGAAACATCTTTCCTCTTTCAAATGATTATTAAACCATCTTTATTAGAGAATATAAAAATCTCTCAATCTGATGATGAGAATCTACACAAGAAAATTAATGCTGTCAAGGATTGAAGATTGGCAGACTTTGTGTATGAAGAAGAAGTTCGGAAATTTGGGAAGATGTTATGCATTCCATCAGTACCTGAGCTTAAAAGGGAACTATTAGATGATAGTCATAGCTCAAATTTCTCTATACACCTGGGTAGAACAAAGATGTATAGAGATTTGAAGGAATATTTTTGGTGGGATAATATGAAGCGGGAAATTGCTGACTACATGTCAAGGTGTCTAATTTTTCAACAAGTGAAGGTAGAGAGACAACATCCTAGAGGAGTGATGCAACCTCTACCTATTCCTATGTGGAATTGAGATAACATTATGATATATTTTTTCACTGGACTACCGAGGACACCTAGAAGTAATGATGCAATATGGTTAATTTTTTATCATCGTACAAAATCAGCACATTTCATTCCTATAAGAGAGGATTTACCACTTGATATCCTAGTAAGACTTTATATTAATAAAGTTGTAAGACTTCATGGTGCACCTCTATCGATTGTGTCTGATCGAGATCCCCGATTTACATCAAAATTCTGGAAAAGTCTCCAAAAGGCTTTGAATACTGAGCTTCATATGAGTACTTCTTATCACCCCCAAAATGATGGACAATATGAAAGGAATATTTAAACTCTGGAAGACATGTTGAGATCATGCTCTCTTGACTTCCAAGGTATGTGGTATAAATACTTACCTTTGGTGTAATTTTGCTACAATAATACTTTCCATTCTAGTATTCAAATGGCTCTATATGAAGCATTATATGGAAAGAGATGTTGAACTCCAACTTGTTGGGATGAAGTTGGTGAGAGGAAACTTATAGGCCCGAAACTTATTGAAGAGACTACAGAAAAGGTGAAGACAATTAAATCACATATTAAAGTAGCCCAAAGTAGGCATAAGAGTTATGATGAAAACCAAAGAAAGGATTTGGAATTCCAAGTGGGAGATCATTTCTTTCTGAAAGTATCTCCATGGAAGGGTGTCTTAAGGTTTGGCAAGAAAGGGAAACTGAGCCCCAGGTACATCGGACCATTTGAAATTATGGAAAGAATCAGAGTTTTACCTTACCGTTTAGCAATGCCTCCAAGTCTCTTCAAAGTTCATGATGTGTTCCATGTGTCATTGTTGAAGAAATACATTCTAGACCCAATGCATGTACTCACCTATGAAGAAATAGAACTGGAACCTAATTTTTCATACTGTGAAGAGCCTATAGAGATCCTTGACACAAGGGAACATGTATTGAGAAATCGGACGACTCGTCTAGTAAAGGTTCTTTGGAAAAACCAGAATACAGAGGAAGCAACATGGGAACCTAAGGATGTTATAAAGAAGAACCACCCATATCTTTTTGGTGGTCTTTATAAATAAAAAATTTCGAGGATGAAATTTTCGAAGGAGGGAATAATGTAGCACCCCAAACATTTTATGGTATGTTTCTCTTAAATAAATTCGAGTCATAGACTATATTTTATAAATAACTGAGTTTTTTTGAAACAACACTTGTTTATTTAAGAGATAGTCATATCCTAGCCATTGAACTTAAATTTTCCACTTGTGTGTTTTGAATTTTGAAAATTTGACATACACGGTCATGGTTGGGATGATATTTAGAGTCTGGTAGAATTAACTTAATTTTTAGTGAATAGTAACATACCCTTATGAATAGAAACCTACCCTTATGAATAGTAACTTACCCTTATGAATAGTAATACGACTCTTATGAATGGTATCCCCACCCATGAATGTATAAATAAATTTAGGCACCTTAAAAATGAAGATGAATAATTTAAGTGTTTAAATTTTTCGATTAAATAATGATTTTAATTAAATATTAAAATAATCATATTTATAAAATTATTTTTGAAAAATAGACTTTATTTTTGGATTCTACACATCAAAAAATGGTTAGGGTGAATTTTTTGGATTTTTCTAAAATACTTGAATTTTTGATGAATTGTAAAATGCGATAATTTGCGATAAATGCTAAATAAAAGATTTATTGAGTCATCAATGATGATCTACTGATGTAATCCCAATCAGTTCGAAGTCACATGCATTTATTACTATTCTTGGTCATGTAATACTTACTATTCCTTATCTTGTGAAGAAATAATAAACTAATGATTAAAAATTATGAAAACCCTTCTCTCCTCCACTATAACCCCCCCCCCCTCACTCCCTCTTCTCTTCACTCCTCTCAAGCCTTGTGCCTTGCCAATATTCTACCCAAATCTCTCCCCAAGATCCCCCCCACGTCCAAAATCCCCTAGCCTCTTCAAAATACCAAAACCTCTCCCCTTAAGAGGTTCTCAAAGGAGGAAGTCTCAAGAGGTAAATTCCTCTTTCCAATTCCTTCTTTTCTTTTAAGTTCTTGTCTTTTTGTATCTTTCCTAACCTCCCTTCACCGAAATAGTATGATAACTCCAGTAACATACATGTACTGGAATTTTTTTATTCTAATGGGATATTTCATTATATTTTCTCCTTTCCCCACCTTTTATTTGAAAGAAATGAAAGCACTGTTTGAGATGTGCCAATTTAGCACATTCAAGGACAACATTTTATCAATTTCTATTATTATCTTTAATTATGGTCATGAAACCATTTATGTTATGGTTGAAACAGATTATTATATATGTAATATATTCTATTTTTGGTTATGTAATACTTTTGTACAAATGGTATTAAGTTATAAATCAAAACATGTTCATTGTAATCAAACCCACCGATTAACAAAAACGGTTGTCACTATGGTTTTATATAATAATTCGACTTCACTCCAAGTAACCAAATTAAATTTAAAACCATGTAATCTTCTAGATGTGAACTAATAGAATATAACATCAATTCTAGAAAACCACTTTCATCTTACATGTTTATACAAACATTAATATAAGAAAACCATTCATTAAAACCAAGTAAAAAAATGAGCCCGAACAATGAAATTGAACCTCATAACAAATAAAAACGATTATAAATGAACTTAAAATGATTATACTAAACCAATTAAATATATAAGAGGTTATGGAATTATTAATTAATAAACCTAATTTGTCTATTCAGGTCTTTAATAACAAGTGGATAACACCAACAGATTTAAGGTAAGGGATCCTCTCTCTCACTTTTGTTCAAGAATTTCCACTATGTTGTGCCCTTTTATTTTTAATTTCTAATGATGGGGTATGTTTTCAAAAATCCCACATAATTCACTTATGATATATAAATAATGGTATACCCTGCTACCTCTCATTAATCCTTCAAAAAAACACCTGTTACCATGCCGAAATGTTTGTAAGGGGTTTTCTCATCTCACTTTCAATTCTGTGGGATTTCCATTGTTCACCTATTATTTATTATATGTGGTATAGGTATACTGCCATTTGATATATATTATCATGATTATATTTATATTCCTGGTATTATATGATTCATTTGGTGTTTATTAACTTTTGGTCATATGACTAAATTGATTACAACGTGGTAACAAGCTTTGTCTCAATTTTCACTTCACTGTGACTTGCTTAGTATTGTGCACCTACTCTTTCTTATGTGGTGTAACTACTGACCATTTTAGATCAACTTTCAATTGAAATTATATTCCATTTAAATTTCCATATTCTCATATCATGGATATTATTATCATCTAATCCGTATACCATTTTACATATGATGTTTATTTTGAATGTTGTTTTGACTGTGGAAATATTGATGAATCCATATCCTCTATTCTATACTGATAATATAAAGGCATATTTATATTGTGTTGAATCTATGTATAAATAATTATTTGGACATGCAGCGGCGGGTGGGGCACACTATATCTCCTCGATGCATCAGTAGGTATCATGAGACAAATCAGTTTGGAGATAAACCCTTCGAGTTTGTTTCCAAAAATCAGACGGGTTCCTACCCACAGAACTAATACATTTTTATGGTATTATAGTATCATGTTCCAGACACATGACATCCAATTAATAATAATTCTCTTTATTCATTATCATTTATTACTATCCATGAGGTTTTCACGATGACAAAATCTATGGATGCAATTTCATTCTCAGTTTATTAATGGCGTGAGTTTTTCATTTATTCACCATGCCATATTGATTATGTCAAATTGTTTACAATTCAGTTATTATTGATTCATGATTCTGCTATTTTAACCCTTAATTAGTGTTTTACCTCACCCATTTCATTATTTACCTTCAACAGGTGATGAAGAGGAGATCGTTTATTGAGTTCATGTGGTTGTAGTTTTTAGTTTTTGTAATGTATTGTATTTTGTAACCTTTTCCAATGAAATTTGAGTTAAATTTATGTATCTAGTTTCTTCAATACTACTAAACTGATCTTTCTTTCAGGATTTTCATTCCTTATAACCATTCCAATGTAACATGTAATGCACTGGCTCCAGTCTAGAGGGGTCGGGGTGCTACACTCAGGATATTACATTATTCCCTCCTATAAAAATTTTATCCTTGAAATTTTAATAGATATTACCTTCTAAAAAAATTAGGGTGGTTCTTCTTCATATCATACTTAGGTTCCCACATTTCTTTCACTATTTCAAGATTTCTCAAAAGTACCTTTACTAGTCGAGTCATTCGATTCCTCAATACTTTCTCTATAGTGTAAATAATAAGGATATGATCTTCACAGTAATATAGAATAGGTTTCAATTCTGTTTCTTCAGAGGTTATTACATGCATTAGGTCTGGAATATACTTTCTTAACAAAGAGATATAGAAAACATCATATACTTTAGAGAGTCTTGGTTACATTACCAATTGGTAAGCCATATCTTTAATTATTTATAGGATTTAAAATGGTCTGATAAACCTGGGGATTTGTTTTTCCTTCTTACCTAATCTTATAAGACCTTTCCATGTATATAATTTCAATAAAACATGATATCTCACTTGAAATTCTAAATTTTTTCCTTCAATTATTAGAATAAATATTTTTCCTAGTTTGAGATGATTAAATATGTGTTTGAATAGACTTTTCCTTTGTCATTGTCTCCTTAACAATGTCTGGACCCACAAACTTCCTTTCACTAGCTTCATCCCAATAAGTTGGAGTGTGAAATATCTTACCATATAATTATTTATATGACACCATTTGAATACTTGAATGGAAGATATTATTATAGGAAAACTATACTAATGGAAAATACTAATCCCATGTACCTTGAAATTCAAGTGAGCATGACCTCAAAATTTCTTCCAATTTTTGACTAGTCTTTTCAAACTTTCTATCAATTTGAGGATGATAGGTGGTGATCAAATGAAGATTAGTATCAACATCCTTTTGAATACTTTTCTATAATTTTGATGTAAATTGTGGATCACAACCAAACACAATTGAAAGAAGTATACCATGAAGTCTTTAAAATTCATTAATATTGAGTCATACGAGGCACTCAAGAGGTAAATCTTCTTTTATAGATAGGAAGTGTACAAATTTGGTAAGGTGATCAACAATAACCCATATTGAATAATTATTTCTAGTAATATTTGGTAATACAATTACAAATTACATAGTAATGTAATTCCATTTCCTTATAGGAATGGGTAGGGGTTGCATGACTCCTCTAGGATTCTATCTCTACGCCTTCAATTGTTGAAAAACTAAACATATAGACACATAATCAATAATTTCCCACTTCATATTATCCCATAAAAATTTTCCTTAAAATATTTATACATATTGGTGTTGTTAGAATGTATAGATAAATTTTATCTATTAACATCATCTATTAATTCCCTTTTGATCATAGGTATGGATATAACACATAACCAGTTTCCAAATTTTAAAAAAAATCTTTATATATGAAGTTTTTAAAATTTAAACCATTCATGGATTTAATTTTCTTTTGAAAATTTTCATCAAAAGGATGATAAATTTTTATTTTTTTCAGTAAAGATGGTTTGAAAATCATTTAAATAAGGAGTGATGTTTCTTTATCCTTAATAATTCCCAGATCCATCTCTACTAAATCCGTGAACATAGATTCTATCTGAGTCCTTATTTTGGTTAGGACTCTATAATATTTCCTTTTAAATGAATCTACTACCTTATTTTCCTTCTTTGGGTGATAGTGTATTCTGAAATCATAATCCTTGACTAGAATGAGCCATAATCTTTTCCTTATGTTGAGATCTTTCAATGAAAAATGTATTTCGTACTCTTATGATATGTTTATATCTCACATCTTTCACTATAGAGATAATTTCTCTATATATTCAAAGCAATGATTATGGCTGCCAATTCAAGATCATGGGTTGGATAGTTCAGTTCATGAGTCTTTAACTACCTTGATGCATAAAAAAATAACTTTATCATTCTACATAAGGAAACAACCAAGTATCTTCTTTTATGAATCACTATATATTACAAATCCATCATTTTATGATGGTAGATTCAAAATAGAAGAATTTACCAATCTCCTATTTAATTATTCAAAACATTTTTCACATTCCTTCATCCATACAAACTTAACCCCTTTATATGTAATCTTGGTTAATGGGTTATCCAATCATAATTTTTTTTAAACAAATCATCAGTAGTAACCTACCAAACCAATGAAACTACATAACTCAGTTATGTTCATTGGTGCAGGACATTCTTTGGCTACCTTTTTTTTCACAAGATCAACTAAGATTCCATCATTAGAGACAATATGGAAAAAAAGAAACTTTTAAAGCTAGAATTCACACTTGTTTAATTTCTCATATAACTCTTTTCTTCTAAGAGTCTCAAGAATTATCCACAAGTAAATTTCACGATATTCATATATTTTAGAGTACACTAAGATATCATCAATAAATAAAAAAAATCAGGATATTCCTTTAATAATCTATTTATTAGATATATAAAAATAGAGGGTGAATTAGTTAATCCAAATGGTATTACTATAAAATTATAATGTTTATACCTCATTTGGAATACTGTATTTAGAATATCTTATTTATTTACTCACAATTGATGATACCCAAAACGAATTTCAATCTTTTAAAAATATTAAGCTCCATGAAGTTGATAAAAAAATTCATTAATACGAGGTAGATGATACTTTTTCTTTATCATAATAACATTGATTTACCCATAATCAATGCACAACTGCATAAATATATATTCATTTTTAAAGAATAGAACAGGGGATCCCCAATGTAGAACACAAGGGTGTATAAATACCTTACCACATAACTCCTATAGTTATTTCTTTGACTCCACTAATTCCATAGTGGCCATTCTATAAGGAGTCTTTGATATAGGTCTTGCATCAGATATTAAATCAATAGAAAACTCAACTTCATGATCTGGTGGATGTCTAGGTAATTCCTCAAGTAATACATCAATTTATTCCTATTTAATATGTACAATCTCAATTTTAGGATCACCTTTTCCATCCATAGATTGTGTCTTCTCTTCTTCACTAATAATATCATTCAAAAGAACTATTGGGGGTGGATCTATACATGAATTAGATGTTGAAGTATCCCCTCTAAAGATAAGGAATTCTACATCCTCATCACGAATCATGATTTCATTTTATTTGAAATAAATTTTTTTATTATATTTTTAAATCCAATCCATAATAAGGATTATATCACAATCAACCATAGGTATAATAATCAAGTCTACCAATAGGGCATGTTTATGTTTCGTAATGGGAACCGACTAACAAATCCTTGTTGTGGTGAGATTTCCACCAGGATTTTTAACTAATAACTCCCTTCTTAAGGTGTTAGGTAAATATCTAATTTTATTGGAAAATAGGGTAGATATAATAGAGTGAGAAGATTTAAAATAAAAATAATAATTATCTAAATTTGAGGCTATAATTAAATTACCTACCACCAAATCATTTGAAACTTCAAACTTAACTATAGTGATAACATAATCTTGGACTTTTCCCTTTGGACTATTCTATGGTATATTCCCTTGATGCTTGGGATATTGGTTTGAATAATTCCCCATTTATTTATAATTAAAGAACTGGATATTATTGGTATCTTTTTTATCCTTACATTCATTATCTAGACGAACCTTATCTTCACACTTGTAAAAAACTCCCATAACCTTCAAGCATTTTCCTGGATGTTTCTTTCCATGATTTTCATATGATAAATATTTCTTAGTTATATTCTTCTTATTTTAACCCTTCACTTATCTTAGTGTTCAATAGTCTTATTCTTTTCTCGATTTCCCTTGAATATGTTAGATCTAGAAAATTCCTTCTCCATTTTAATGGAACTCGATACTATATCCTTATATGAGGAAAAGGTTTTAGAAACCCTTTCCCTTTATAAAATCAACTTAATACCATCAAGGAAATGGTCAATCTTGATTTTCATATTATGTATATGGTTTGAAGCATGACTAGCTAATCTTATAAATCTAGCCTCATACTCTACCACACTTTATTCTTACTTCTACTTTAAAGTGAGTAACTTCCACTCCATTTTAGATCATTGTTCTCAAGGGAAGTATTTCTCAAGGAAAATCACCTTTAAATTTATCTATTCCATGTTTTATATTTATTTATCCTCTTTAGTGTTTTGGATCAATGACTATCGTTAATCGACATATCATTTCAAAAAATACACTACCAAAATAACCTTTTTTATTTTATCACATCCTAAATCTTGTAATATATTTTTGAGAGACTTAATCCATTTTAAAGTGACCAATGTATTAGTCATTCCAGTAAAATATAGAGGCTTTTTTCATATTAAGTGATTTGACATAGAAGAATCACGCTGGTGAATAATAGGTTGCTCTATTCAAGCAAGGTTATTTATTATAACCCATGAAAGATTCCCTAACATGGTCATGATATACTTAGTTCCAATATTATCTATATTAGCTTACTCAATAGGTAAATCTCCACATTTTTTTATAGGTGTTGATTCAATCTCTTCTATCAGGTGCCATTATTGAATAATGACACACACTGAGTCAGCTCATTATCATCATGAATACTGATCCATAAAGTAAAATAACTATAATGGTAAAATTTCTCAAATATTATAAGGGGTAATCTTAATCCTCATGTTAGCTATGTTTATTTAAAATGTAGTTCTCAAGGTTTCTACTAAAATTTCTCAGATTCCAACTATAATAACCCCAACTCTGATAATCGAGAGTTAGTGTCTTATTTATTACATTGGCACTATATACAAGTAATAATATCCCAAAGGATTGAATAGTTTAGTAATCTTGAAAAACCAAATACATATATAATTACCATATTGCATTGGAAATATAAATTACATTTTATAAATATATTCTTGTAGATTTTATATTATTCATAATATCATTCTTCATAACCCAGGAAAAAGAAATAAAATAAAGTGTGATCTCAAATGTCATGTAAGATTTACATATAGAAAAAGATAAGATGAATCAATAAGGAATAATCAATATGGGAAATTAAATGACTGAAAATACGTGTCATTTAATCAATAACTTGATCACAAAATGCATACATGGATAATATCAATGTAGTAATGTCATGGATAATAATAAATGAATTACCAATGAAGGAAATGCATACTATCAGATGACATGATCTGAGGCATCATGATATCTATATCATTAAAGTCTTGTTCCAAGATAGTTTAAACTACGGGTAGGCATACACCAAAAACCCACTTAATACTTGCTTATTGATTTGTATCAGGAGACTTATCTATGCGTCAAGGGGATATATAATTCTAGGCCCCCATTACTACATTTCCAATGTATTCCTCATATATTTAATGATCAATTTAATTTATGAACAATATTCCTTATCAATAAATATCCATATTGAGTAAATTATATAATTTTTTCAAGGTTTTCCCTAGTCAATTAAATACATTTCAATATAAAACACCATTTATGCAATAATATATAGTTTTGGAAATAATCACACCCATGATATAAATAATAATTATAATTAAGGGGAATTTAATGTTCAATGATCATAAGAAATTGAATGTTTCAAGATAAAGTTAATGTCCATGAGATTAATCAAGAGATGAGAGATGACCATCAAAAAGTATATTTTGTAGTAAAATCAATTATTTTATAGAATAAATGAAAATAAAAAATTTAAAATAAGTTTTAATTATTTTTCATTGTAAAACCATTTAAAACTTTTAGAAGAAGATAAAGGGAATAAAATATTTATGGTGATAGAAAGGTCTGTTAATGTTGTATAAGTTAAAAAAAATATTCCTTTTGACTTTTTTTTTGTAAATAAAGTTAAAAATGAACTCTTTCAAAAAAAACATTATAAAGATCCCTTTAATTCCATGTAAAAATTCAAGGATAAATTAAAATATCATTTATAAATAATTTGTGTAAATAAAAAGGATTTTGGTAATTTTTTTTGGAAAAATATGGATATGGAAGAAAAATATACCCGATCAAGAAGAGAAATATGATTAGATTTTCTTTTAACCATTCATCTTAAAATAGTAAATTGAATTTAATAATTAATAATAATTAATAAATATATATTCATTTTAATTAACTCAAAGGGGAATTATATACACCACATAAAAGTAAATAGGTTAATATTACCAAATATGTCTCAATGGAGTAGAAATTGAGACAAAATCCCTTACCTCACGTTTCCCATTAATTGAAAATGATTTAAACTCATGTGTAGTAAATTTAAATTTACTATAATTAAATACCATAACCATATAAATATATATAATATCATATATGTTCCATTTGTAACATTTTATTACCCATTTGTTAATAATATTTTATTATTATCATTATTTCAGGTGTTAACTGATTCATTTTTCATGTATATTTTGATTTGGTAGTTCTGGTCCTTGTAAAATTTTTATGGTTAAATAATATCTATAATTTTATTTATTTTATAAATATCATATATATTACATATATATGTATTTGTATTCATCGATAAAACACATAGATAAAAAAATGAATTACACTGTTCATGCAGACAGTAGGCCGTACGTACGCACGAATGATGTTTCAATTTTTAATGGATGGAATGAAATAAAGGAAAATAATAATTAATATTTAAATAATCATTAATATATCATATATATCATATATATTCATTAAATCCATCCTTATTATCATCCATGTAAAACATAAATGAAAAATGGATCACATCGCTTCGTGGAGGTGGTAGTCCACAGTAAGCACGAGTGACATTACCATTTTCTAGCAGATTGGAAGGTAAGAAGGTATATATGATATTATAGTTATATAATAATATTTATTTCATAAATATCATACATAATCATTATATATATATTTATAACCATCCAAGTAAAGTGGTGATGAAAAATGAATCACAACACTATGTGGAGATAGTAATCTGTACGTACACACAAGCGATGTTTTCAATTTTAATAAAATGAAAAAGATATGGAATATGGTTATAAAATAATAATAATTTATCAGTATATATATGATAATGTATTTATTATTTTATTATCGTTACAACACATTAAGAGTAAGTAGAAGAAAAAATAAACTTGAAATAATCGATAGAGACGATTGCCAATTATTTGGTAGAATTATTTTAGATCTCTTCTTAATGGAATTAGGGTTTATATTTTAGAAGAAAAAAAACCTATAAAAATTTTATATTTATGTTTTTAAGATTAATGGTTTGGTTTTTGTTGAGCTATATGGATCAAAGTGGTGTAAATAAGAGAAAGGAGAGGTGTCCTTTTATAATTGAGGGGAGATATATTCTTTGAATTTTTTTAAAGTATTAAATTAATATAAATTATTTTTCATGTAAAAATAACTCCAAATTTATATAATTATAATATCATATTATTATAATTCAAAATCATCTCATACAATAAAATTTGGGAAAGTTTTGGGTATGTTTTCACCCTTATCTTTTAGTTTTGACCCCCTGTTAACCCTTTTGAAAATTACTATAATATTAAAGTTTTCCACCCTTTAAGGGTTAATAATGTTAGGAAAAAATTGATAAGGATGATCATATTTTGGTGTTTTATTTTTTTGTCAATGATTTTTTAGAATAAAAGGAAGTTTAAGAAGTAAATAAATCACCTTACTTTTTTTTGGTGAAAATTGGAATGGCCATCGTTTTCAAGAAAATCAGACTCACAATGGTTGATAAAGGCCATCGTATTGAGAATTTTTTTGGATGGAAAGGATCATCAGACTCACCTAGGTTTGGGATTGTAATAAGAGATCATAATGGGGGTGAATCGAAGTCTACATGACTACGATACAAATGTGACGATGCTTTGCTGATCATAGAGTTCTCATAAATCATAAGTAAGTTGTAAAACTTGTAATGAAAACTTGGTGAAAGAAAGGGGGAGTAAAAGTGATGCTTCCAATAATATCCAGTCTAATATTAATCATTTAAATCATATTCAGACTGATAAGGAAAGAAAGATTTTGACAAAAGTATGCGAAGTTACAATACTTTCCTTGGAAAGTAAGATGATGCTAAAGATGATCTTCAAAGTATTCAAAGTCATGATACAAGTAGAAGTTTCTGAATACCGATCCATCATATTCATTATACCATTTTATTCATCAGAGGAAAACAATTTTGTGGAGAAAAGTCATTGGTATCATACTTAGAAGAGAAATAAGTTTCTAAAGTTGAAGCTGCTGATACAGATCCATCGAACTTAGCATACCCTCGTAATCATCAGAGGAAGAATTGTTTGGGTATGATAAATGAAATGAAGAATAAAAATCTTACTTAGATATTTTTTATGTGTTTTCTAAGTGGTATCTTGAAGTTATAAGAATAAGTTTTTTGTCATCAGTTGGTATAAAGCATAATAATGAAGAAAACATATTGGGCAATCAAAATAGTGTCTTTTTCTTCATATATATAACAGATACAAATCATATTAATGAATAAATCATTTTGAGAGAATCAAAATGGGAAATTATAATTGGACTGGTGTTTGTGGAGAGAGTTAGAAGAGAGATGAAGTTTTTAGAATATTCAAGAAGGATTAAGAAGAAATGAGAAGAGTTGAGAAACATTGACAAAGTCAAGATGCACCCTAAATTCAAGGAAACAAGAAAATTTGGGTAATTTGGTTATGCGGGAAATTTTTTAGGAATCCAAACCAAACCTAATTTGGGATGAGTGTAAAAGGTGAAAAGTACATTTTATTTTTTGACTAAAGTACTATTCACAAGAGGTAAAGAGAAGGTGGTGTGCTAAAAAAATTCTCAAGAGAAGAAGTGATTTTTCAGATTGTTTTTCTTGAATAATTTATGCTAGATAGAAGATAAATGAGAAGAGAAAAGATTACAATGTATTCATATGATCGTCATATTTATCTGATCATCGTATTCATCTAGTTATCATATTTGTAAAGATTATCATATTCAGTCGGTTATCATATTTGGTAGGATTATCATATTCAGTAGGTTATCGTATTTGGGAGGATTATCATATTCAGATAGAAGTATTATCATATTAGGATTTCTGGAATGAAGTAGAAAGTGTTCATAATTGTCTCAACTTTATTCTATAGAGATATATTTTTGTATTGAGTAGTCAGACTTGGAAGAATTAGACTGGGAAATTGGATGGAGTTTTATTACAATTTCCATGAAGTTCTTACTATATTATAGGTAATAAAGTGATTAATTTCTTTGAAATATTATATTTTTGAATGTTGATAAAGAAGCATCGTAACATGTTTTGTTACAAAAAAATTATATTACATTATTTGTTCCAGAAGGAGTACACGCACTATTGAATTGTTTATATATCACTACACGAGTGAAGGGGCATATCCTACTCATTGTATTCCAAACAAAAAAAAATTTTCTAGTGGACTATGTGGTATTGGATCATTTCAATACCATACCAAGGACGTAGCTATTCTTGTTGAATAACAAACCTTTTAAATAATTGTATTATTATGGATGTGTGTTTGAATTGTTTTCAGTAGGGAAAGTAATATTTAATAGGAGGTGAATTTTGTTTAATAAGAAAGGAAACATAAAAGAAAAGATATCACTTATTCACCCATCCCCTCTCACTGATACAATTATCCTGACTGGGCACTTATAATTGGAATTAGAGCAAAGGTTCCCTTATGTTTTCTTTGCTGAAGTTTTTAAGAGAAGTTGATAAAGAATCCGAATTGTGTGAATAGTAAGGGAATTCTAATTTTCAATGGTAATAATTATCATATCTGGAAAGACAGAATATTGCCTTATCTTATGTCTATTGGGTATGATGTTCTTGAAGCTATAATAGATGGGTTTCCTCCTATTTATGAAAAAGTTCCTCTTACATCTGCTGATAAGAATAATCTTGATAATGATGAAAGAGACAAAAATTATTTACTATCATCACTTTCTAAAAGTGAATTATTTAGGGTAAAGGGTTTTTCCACAACCAAAGGTATATAAGAAAATTTAAAAAACATATACAAAGTCAATATAAAAGTGAATAAGGAAAAATTAAAAATCTAGAGAATGAAATATGAAGATTTAAAATATGAAGATTTGAAAATGGGTGAGTATGAATACATTGGGGACTTATTTACCAAGATAAATGATATTTTAAGCACTATCATATGTCTTTGTGGGAAGTTATAAGATTCCATAGTTGTTGAAAACATTTAGAGAATAATTCTCGATAATTTTGATGCTAAATTTTCTTCATTAGAAGATAGAGACCCCAAAACATTATCTCTAGATAATTTGCATATCACTCTCATAACTTATGAAATGATAATGGATAAAGCTATGAAAATAAAAAAAAGTTGATAGGGAAATTTCTTTCAATTATGAAAATAAATAAAAGTCAAATAAGACCCTTATTGAAGAAGAATATGGTAATTATGATTAAAAAACGAGGTATGTAAAAAATCTTGATGATATTTTATCCTTATTTTATAAAAATGTGAGAAGAGGTACATGAAAATATAAAAGTAAACTATCCTTTAAATGATTTGAATGTGGAGCCTTGGTACACTTTTCAGCTAATTTTCTTCAAAGAAAGAAATAAGAGGATAGTGATAAAGAAGAAATAAGGCCAAGAAGATCATGGAAAAAAGATAAATATTTTTCTAGAGAAAAAGATAATAAGTTTTTCAAATAAAAAATAAGGAGTTTCTTATCTAAAGATGATGAAGAAGAAGATAGTGAATCCACATCTGAAAAGTATACTAAGCATGTTGAAGAGAATAATTTTATTACAAAAGTGAATGATGAAGAATTTGGAAGCGGCAGTTCTGATGAAGAAGAAACTCAACTTGAATTTCATTTGAAATAAGAGTTGACAAAATGTCTGAGAAAGATTATAAGGTTTGAAATGAAAAACAAGAAGTTGGAAGATAAATCTTCCTCAACAAAAATTCAAGAAAGATTTTCATAAGATATTAATAAGATACTGGTGAAGAATAAAGAACTAAAGCAATATCTTTAAAAAGAAAATAATTGTAATGAACATCTAGAAGTGAAGATGAATGAAAAAATAAGAGTTGGAACTTTTCCAACAAAAACTTTCTAAATCTGAATAGAAAGCTACAAGTTTCAAAAAAAAAAACTATCTTAGAAGTTGGTGAAATTTCTCACAAGGATAAAACTGAGAAGGATCAACAAAAGCTACCTTCAAAGGTTGAGAAGAATACTATAATTGTTTCTAAAAATAAGAGTTCTTGGAAAGTTATTTATATGTAAAAGACTAACAAAGTTGAGAATTCAGAAGTTTCTAAAAATCCTAAGTCTAAAAATGTTTATAAACATGATGAATACAAAAAATTTTCTATTACTCCTGGTTCCGAAAAGACTAAGAATAAAAATAAGAATCTTATTGATAATATAGAGATTGGTGGTTCAGATAAGAAAGATAAGAAGGTTATTGAGAAGCATGTTCACAACTCTGATCAGTATGTAAGTTTCAGAGGAAAATACTCTTTTTTTAATATTGCTAGAATTAGGTGAAATAGGATATAAAACAAATATGTGTTAGTTTAACAAAAAAATTACTATTATTTCATAAGTTATGGAAGAAAAATTTTGAGGGAGAATCAATCCTCTCAAAAGAAGAAGTCTAAGAAGAAAGTTTGAAAGAAACCTGAGATGTTTGGTGTGAAAGTTGAAAATAGGTTCCAACCTTTGGAAACTATTTGTGAAAGATGTAAAAAACCTAGAAACCTTGTAAAAGGATCTATTGTTTTGTTTTTGGCACAAAAATGTTTCTTAATAATTATTAGAAGCTGGAAGTGAAGAAAGAAAAGAAATAAGAAAAGAATCTTGTTGTTGAAACCTTTTTGAAAGCTATAAAAGGAGAATGAACATGGATTCTTGATAATGGATGCTATTATTATCTAATAGTATATTTTATATTATTAAATAATTTAAAATATTTCAAATAAGGAACTATGACATTCGACATTGAAGAATCACTAAGAATCAAAGGTGTTGGATCAACTATCATTGGGAAAGAAAATTGAAATCCAAGAAAGATTTACTTGTTGATGGGATGAAACATAACCTGTTGAGTGTTTCAAAATTTTGTGATAAAGGTAACAAAGTTACTTTAATTAAATATGGTTTTTTTTGAAAAGAGAGAAGTATGGAAAGGAAGTTATAATAGGGAAACATATAAAGGAAAACTTATTTCAAGTTAGGGAGAAAAAAAACTCTTGTTACTTGAGTATGGTGGAAGAAAATCAATTATGGAATAAAAGGCTAGGAAACATGTGTCAGAGAAACATGAGAAATTTATCTAAAGGAAACAATGTTCAAGACATTCCTGATCTTCCTAGAATAAGATATTGGTGTTGTACTATTTTTCAGAAAAGAAAGATTACAAATTTAGTGCATAAGAAAGTTGATATTTGTTCAAAAAAACCCCTAAAATTTATCCATTCTGATATTAGTTGACCTATGAGAAAATAATAAATGAATAGAGATAAGTATTTCATAACTTTAATTGATGAATTTACTCACATTACTTGGGTCATGTACATGAAACATAAATTATATTATCTGAAAATGTTTAAAAGTTTCAGGAGGAAAGTTGAGAAAGAATGTGATTATTCAGTGAAGAAGTTAAGAACTGATAGTGGTGGTAAGTATAAGAATAAAGAATTTGGAAGTTATCTTGAGAATCATAGAATTCAGCATGAGTATAGCTCCCCACACACTGCTCAACAAAATTGTATTTATAAAATAAAGAATTGAAGTTTGGTGTAAATGAAGAGAACTATGTTACTTGAACATGGTCTTTCTCATTACTATTGGAGGTAAGCCATGAGCACTACTATGAATATTCAAAACCAATGTTTCTATAGAAAAAAGTTAATATATGACTCTATATGAATTTTTTTATAGAAAAACTCTAGGTTTTAAACATTTAAGAGTTCTTGGGAGTCCATGTATTATAAAGAAGAAATATGGAAACTTGGGAAAGTTTGAGCAGAAAGGTGAAGATGGAATTTTTCTTGGCTATTCTCCTGAAGAAATAGTATATAAAATTTTCAATAAAGAAACTAGAATAATTTTTGATTATATTTATTTGAAAGTTATTGAAAACCCAAGAAGGATAAATAAACTCATGCAGATAAGTAATTTGAGTATGATAAGGAAAGTTTTGTTAACAATTATGATAAATATATAAACAATTGTAATCCTACTCAAGAAGAAGAAGAATCAGACTCATATATTTATAATGATGAGGAAGAATCTAGAAAATATCATCCTAGTATGAGGAAGAAAGTGAAATCTTAGAATATTATTGGTGATCAATATTAAAAGGTTCAAATAAGAAGAAAAAGAAATGTTATTACACATACTTCCTTGTATTGAAAAGTTGATCCAATTGAAGTTAAAGAATATTTTGAGTATCCGGAATGGGTTCATGCTATGAATGAAGGGTTTGATCTAATAGAAAATAATGATACATGGGAACTTGTACCTAAGATAGATAATAAAAATATTATTAGTACAAAGTGGGTTTTCTGGAACAAGATGAATGAATAAGGTTAAGTGATAAGAAATAAATCATGATTAGTGTGAAAAGGTTAATCACAAATTGAAGGTGTTGATTGTGATTAAAATTTTTCTCTGGTGGAAAGATTAGAAATAATCATAATTTTTCTTTCTATTGCAGCACAATTAAGCTAAAAAATCTTTAAAATGGATGTAAAGTCCACATTTATATATAGGGATCTTGATGAGGAAGTTTACATTGAATAACCTTGTGGATTTGTTGTTGGGAAAGATGAATGTTATGTATGTAGATTAAAGAAACCTCTGTATGGGATGAAACAAGATTTGGGGGCATGGTATTCCAAATTAGATACTTACTTAAGGAAGAAAAGTTCTAAGAAAGGATGAGTTGATAGTAATCTTTATATCAAAGAAAGTCAGGAGTATTCCCTCATTGTACTTATTTATATTTATGAAATTATATTTGATGGGAATGATTAAATATCTTGTGAAAGATTTTCCAAATAAATAAAAATGTTGTTTGAGATATCCATGATGGGGGAAATTAAATACTTTCTTGGGTTACAAATTCTAAAAAATAAGAAACACATCTTTCTTTCTCAAGAAAAGTATGAAAAAGAACTTCTTAAGAAGTTTTGAATAGAAAAATCAAAACATGTTTCCATAACAATTTCAGTGGGAACAACATTGTCTAAAATAGAGAAGTCAAGGAAGTTGATTAGAAATAATTTTGGAACCTGATTGGTAGTTTGTTATATTTTACCACCTCAAAACTCGATATTGTTTATGTTGTTACCTTATGTGAAAGATTTCAGAGTGATCCTAAATAATCACATTTAATTGCTAGAAAAAAAATTCTCAGATACATCAAAGGCACAAAAAATTTCAAAATCAGTTTTGATAGCTCAGAAAGTATTGATTTGTTTGGGTATTCGTATACTAATTGGGAAGGAAATGTCAATGATATAATATCCACGCCTGGTGGAGTTTTCTTTCTTGGGAAAAGTTTTATTAGTTGGAATACAAAGAAATAGAATTAAGTAAATCTTAGTATAGATTAAGCTGATTTTGTTGATACTACTCAAGCCGCTACCCAACTTATGTGGATGAAAACTATGTTAAAATATTTACTTGTTGAAGTGAAGTTAACCTTTCTCCTGGGTTGTGATAATCAAAGTGAAATCATTATCATTGGGAATCTGGTTCAACATTATCATTCAAAACATATTGATATAAAATATCATTTTGTTAAAGATCATGTGGAGAATAATGAATTAAATATGGAGTATGTTCCTACATCGGAACAAGTTGCGGAAATTTTCACAAAACCTTTAGTGAAGGAATCCTTTTCTAAATTGTGGTCAAACATGGGCATCCAACCTCTTTCTCCTCAAGGTTGAGGTATGTTTTTTTCATTCTCTCTCATCTTACATTTTGATAGTGTTGTCAAGGGGGAGAATTGTTTCATAAATCTATCCTCATGGAAGCATGTAAATAGGGGGAGTTGTGGGTAATCTATGAATCTAACATTGTATGTGTGTGAACTATTCCAACTATTTGTTGGAGTGATTGTACAAAACAATTTTTTGTATTATAGGGAAGTTGAATTTAAAGGAAGGTGAAGAAGCGTAGAAATATAAGGAAGAAAGTTGTGAAGAAATGTTGAAGAGGTTTCATGATCACTACTTTTGGATAACATGGTTTTGCTATCAATAATTATTATTTCCTATAATGATTTATCTCATGTAGGCTTAGAATTGTTGATAAGTAATCCATATCTTGAGGAAACAAAGTTTATTGATTTATGAATTTTGGTTGACAACAAAATCCAAAGTGGGATATTGTTAGGACCAAGCTGATAAGGATGATTGTATTCAGGTGTTTTCTTTTGTTGTCAATGAAGTTTTAAAAGAAAAATAAGTTTAAGAAGAAAAAAAATCACCTCACTTTGATTTTGGTGAAAATATGACAGACCATCATATTCAATAAAATCATACTCATAATGGTTGAGAAAGACATTCGAATTGAGAAGTTATTTTCTGGATGAAAAGGATCATTAGAATCACCTCAGGTCCAGACTAGAAAAAGAGATCGTAATGGGGTGAATCAGAGTCTGCATGACTACGATAAAAATGTAATGATGCTTTACTTATCTTGGTGTTCTCATAAATCATAAGTTTTAAAACTTATGACGCAAGCTTAATGAAAGAAAGGGGGAGTGAAAGAGATGCTGCCAATCATATCCAGTCTGATCGTAATTGATGTGGCCTTTAAATCACCTGATTTTTCACATCATTTTTGAATGTTTTTAATCATTTAATTAATTATTTATGGTGTTTTTGTTAAATAAATTCATTTTAACAACTTCATATTTTAATTTGTTATTTAATCAATTTTTACTGTATTTTTATCCTTTAAATTTATTAATTTTGTCTTACTTATATGTATAGATCTTTGTTTTTGTCTTTACTTTATTAGTTTTTATTCTTCTTAACTCTAAAATAATAATTATATATTTGTATCTTTTTAACAATTAATCAATTAATCAATTTATCTAAATCAACTGTTTCTTTAAGTGAAGATTTAATATTTTAATTTTTTTATTAAAATAAATTAACTTTATTAATTAAACCGATTTCAATAATTAATTAATTTATTTTTAAATTTAATATTTTAATTAAATTTATAATTCTTATTTTAATTATTATGTTCAATAAATTTAATTA
Source organism: Viscum album (assembly GCA_963277665.1). Classification (NCBI taxonomy): domain Eukaryota; kingdom Viridiplantae; phylum Streptophyta; class Magnoliopsida; order Santalales; family Viscaceae; genus Viscum; species Viscum album. The sequence continues at coordinate 35,278,480 of OY728127.1, read as the reverse complement.
GTTTATAATTAAATTTAATTTCTAAATTTTTAGTTTTATTTTTTGAATTTATTAATCATTTAATTTTTTTAACTTTTATTAATTCATTTGTTTAGTTTAAGTTTTATTTATTTAATTAATTGAATATAGTTTTTAAACTTTATTTTAATTGTGTTATTATAATCTTTGATAAATTTTTATTCTTATTTTCAGTTGAAAATTAACACACCGTCAGTTTTTCCAACGGTGTCTCATAAGACACTATTGTACTTATCATACCGCCAGCAGGTTTCAGCTCCTTGACACACCATTGGAAATAAGACACTATCACACTGCCAACCCAACAATGTCTCATTGAGACACCATCCACCCTCCCCTTCAAAATTAACACACCATTAAACCTTTTCCATGCGAGGCACCGTTCCACTACAACGGTAAAACCCACAGTCACCATTCTTCCCACAACCACCATTCACCCCCTCCTCCCACCATCATCTATAGACACTTCCGGTTCCACAATGAGTCACCGCCACTTTGTTTATCCACCATTGAACTTTCAATCCACCACCGACCACATCCGTCCTCACTTATCCCCTTCTTCCAATCATCTCAAATCTGGAAGCACCGAGTCCCTCCCACTGAAGCTGAACCTGTTGACGTTGGTCATTGAACCCATCACCGCTGTGAGGATGAACCACAACTATGGAATTCCCATGGGCCAAACCCTAATTTTCTATGTTGAAGTCAGAGATGAGTGGTAGAATGAATTTCAAATATGATTTTCATGAAGATTCCATGAGACATCGGCTCCTGCTGAGAACTAGAAGTCATCGTCACCGCCAATCAAGTGTCGCCGAAGCTGCGACCACTTACAGTCGAAGCCAACACTACCACTCACCTCTGTGTCAAACTAGAACACCACCAAAACTTGCTACCTGATGCTTCCAGATGAATCTGGTCTCCACTGTGAGGAAGTCTCACCGCCTTCAAATTTGATAACTAGGAGGAGTTGTGTAACGACCCGAAATTTTGAATAAATCTTGTTTCCTAATTTTATGTGTTATTTTCTTTTATTTTTGTACTCAAAAAAAATGTTTCCTTTGATAACATGAGTATAATTAAAATGAGACTATTGGGTTTTGACCTTTATTTGACCATTGGTCAATATGACCGCTGTAAACTAAACGTTTCGATTATTGTCTCTAAATACAAGTAATCTTGGTTAATTAATATAGAAAGAAGATTCGATGGCCTCACATAGTAGTCTTAGACCGATCAAAGCTCATCTAACAGAACTTGGGAAGGAGGTAGCACCAATGGGCTTTGCTCTGGACCAAACCAAAGCTGAACTTCATCGTATAAAGCTAGAACGGGATCGCCTTCGCGAGAAGTTCAAACTGATAGAAATTACTACTCATGCGATGTTGGCCGAGCCTCCCTCGGATTCTCTAACCTTAGCACACCTTACACTTAGGTCCTATGCTGGTGTGATAAGGGGCTATGTAAGGAGACCGTAACTGTCTTGTGTAATCCTTTGTTTTAAATAAAAATTTCAATTTCTTTTATGAATTTTCAAATGACCGGATAAATATAGTATGCATATTTTTGATGAATTTTAGAAAAAGGATATTTTAAAAATGTTTATGTGAACCTAAAATAATTAAAAATGTGTAATGATTTTCAAAAAAAGGTCTTCGACAATTATGTTCAGTACGAAATTTAGAGTCTAATAAGATCAACTTGATTTTTGATGAATAGTAAATTATGAATAGTGATTTTATGATTAGGATTAATAATGTGTCCAAATGGATTAGTAATATCACTTAAAGAAAGTATTAAAATAAGCTAGGCACTTTGATTAAGTAATGTGATTCAATAAAATGGTTAAATAACGGTTTCATAAATTATTATTCAAGTATTAGTTTTTTCGGATTAATAGTGTTTTTTAATTAAAATTTTAATTAAAAATATTTAGAAAAATATTTTTATAAAATGAACTTCATTTTTGAACTCAGAGCATCGATATTATGTTAAGGTAATTTTTGGGGATTTTTCTGAAAAAAATAAATTTTTGATGAATAGTGTTTTTAATTAAAAATTTAATTAAAAATATTTAGGAAATTATTTTTATAAAATGTATTTCATTTTTGAAATCAGAGCATTCATATTTGGTTAAGGTGAAATTTTGGGATTATTCTGAGAAAGTTGAATTTTCGATGAATAGTGAAAATATAGTTTTTAAGTTACGGGTGTTTAATGACATCATTAAATGATGTATTAAGTATGTAATCAATATGGTCGACTCATAAATAGTAAGATAAGGTATGAGGTGTCCCAAGTGGCCAATACCATGGGCAAATACCATGGGCAAGCCCATGGTTTTGCCAAAACCACTAATGAGGTGTCCCTTGGCCATTAATGCCTTGTCCCCTCACTTTCCCTATAAATACCAATCCATCCTGTAACCATTCAACTCCCCACTCTCCCCAAACTAATTTCTGGTCTCCTTACCTCCCAAGGAGTCCTCCCAAGGTACCCCCAAGCCCTCAAGGTCCAAACCTTTGAGTTTTAAGAGTTACGGTTTAAGGTAAGGGATCCGATCTCTCTCTTTCTTTTCAAGAAATCTCTTTTATGTAATTTCTTTTATGCTCCATGTTCTTATGTTAAAGGGTGTTCTTTTATACTCATATTACATCCCTTTTCATGTTCACATAATGAGAGATCCCCCTCTTACTCTCATTATTCCGTTTTATGAAGTTTTAAGTGGCGTCGTTTGGCTGCCGAAATTTTTGTAACAGATTCTTTCTCCCTTCTCATTTTTCAAGATCTATTTTCATGAAAAGTATTTCAAGTTATTTTTTTTATGTTGGGGTATGATCTCTAAATTTATCATACTGATCTTTTATGATCATATGATGAGAGACCCCATTTGATCTCTTCAATTCAGTATTTTGAAGTTTTAAGTGGCGCCGTTAGGCTGCCGAATTTTTAAGTGGTTCTTCACCCTTCTCGTTTTGAAGTTCTACTTTCATGTCAATTCTTTCAAGTTCCTTCTTTTTATGTTGGGGTATGATATCTATATCTATCATACTGATCTTTTATGACCATATTATGAGAGACCCCATTTGATCTCTTCAATTCAGTATTTTGAAGTTCTAAGTGGCACCGTTAGGCTGCCGAATTTTTAAGTGGTTCTTCACCCTTCTCGTTTTGAAGTTCTACTTTGATGTCAATTCTTTCAAGTTCCTTCTTGTTATGTTGGGGTATGATCTCTATATCTATAATACTGATCTTTTATGACCATATGATGAGATACCCCATTTGATCTCTTCAATTCAGTATTTTGAAGTTCTAAGTGGCACCGTTAGGCTGCCGAATTTTTAAGTGGTTCTTCACACTTCTCATTTTGAAGTTCTATTTTCATGTCAATTCTTTAATGTTCATTTATGTTATGTTGGGGTATGATCTCTATATCTATCATACTGATCTTTTATGACCATATGATTAGAGACCCCATTTGATCTCTTCAATTCAGTATTTTGAAGTTTAAGTGGTGTCGTTAGGCTGCTGAATTTTTAAGTGGTCCTTGCACCTTTCTCCCTTTTCAAAGTTCTAATTCCATGTCAAGTCTTGGAAGTTACTTTTTATTATTTTGGGGTATGATCTCTATATCTATCATACTGATATTTTATGTTCATATGATGAGAGACCCTATTTTATCTCATCAATTCATTTTTGGTTGATGTTTATGTAACGCTGTTAGGCTGCCGAATTTTCATAAGAGAAATCTTATTTTTGTCTTCCTTTCATGTTCTTCATTTCATATGGTATATTTTTAAATTTCATGACCATGTTCTTAAATCCCTTATATTATGTCCCTCTACTGTTTTATGGGTCATTTATGAATGTTTGACCCATGTCCCCTCTCTTTTCAATGTTTTCTAAAACCCCGAAACATAGCTGTTATGCTGTAGAATTTCCGTCTCAAAATGTATATCTCTTTTTCTAAAGTTCTTTTATTTTATTAAGTGAATACTCAAATCTATCTCTTATATATGTGTATTCACATATATACCAAGTTGTTCTATTTTAAATTCTGGGATTTACATACATGAGACCCGCTCTCCCTTTCTGTGGGTTTAAAGTGACATAAAGATCATGTCTTAAAAGCAGTTTTTAAAACGTTATGATTATGAAATGAAACCCATTTCTTTTATGATATATGGGTTGTTTATGAAATGATTTATGATGATATAGGTGGCTCACATTATAATAAATACATGTCAAGGGTGCTCCCAGATAGCGCTCTAATGCATTGGGTAAAGACTTAATCTCTAGAGATGACCATTTTTAACGACGCCTTGGTGAATAACCTTGGTAATTTTTAATGACACCTTGGGGATGGACCTTGGTGAAACGAAACGATTTTCAATATTAAATGTTTCATCCACATCTTCAAGTTATGAAAAAGTTTTATTTTTATTATGATATGCCTCATGATTTCATTTTCATGCCTTAAAGTTCTTTTCATGACTTTATTGATGTATCTCCAGTTCATGTGTAAAATGTTTCACTTGTTTCCCTTTCTGGGCCTTCTGCTCACCCTTTCTTTTGATGTATGTCCCCAGGTTATGATATGCAGTAATGAGCCTAGGGTGAACATGAGGAGAAGCCTTTCAAGTGTTTAAGAAGAATGTTTTTTTTTGTTTCATGTTTTATGTTCCTTGTTTCCAAGACACTAAACCTTAAAGATCCTCAGTTCCGTGTAATGGAATGAAAGTTATGTTATAAAAAGACAGGATGCTATAGTTGGTATCAAAGGATGGTTTAGTTATTTGTGGAAATTAGGATATGAAAACTTTAGGAAGAATCCTATAGAAAAGTTTATATATAGGAAATATTCCTGGTATTTTGGTGAGTATTGAGTAATGGGTTTCCAATCAAATACATCAATGTCTGGATACGAGCAGGTAGAGGTGGCTCTGGCACAAATGTACATAGGGGTAAAACCCGAAAACACCGCTTTGAGCTAGACTCAAACGGGAACTGGTACACGACAATGGGCCTTGCTGCACTCTTGGTTACGACACTCCCGGGAGATATGCTTTGGTAAATTCATAAGCTTGGTATGAACCATTGTTAAAGGAACAAAGATAAAATAAAATAAATATTCACATAAGAATATATGATCATGGATAACCTAGATGGGAACCTAGGGGATCAGAAGTTAGGGAATAATTTTCTTCTACAAGTTATCCTTATATGCTTTAAGTTCCTTTTCATGATTATTGGTTAAGTATTTAAGCCTCTAATTATACTTTCTCTTCTTAGTTAATGGTGGGAAATGGAATAACGTGTCCCAACAACCAATCTGATAGTATATGCGAAGATTTCTGTATTAATATGACAGAGATGATTAGGGGATTAAAAGATGATTATTATTTTGGATGACGTTCACTATTTTGGGGACCCTATATGATCGAGGTAAATAGATTACTATATTATTTTCATTGAGGAGTAAGGTTGACTTATATTTTGAGGAATTGATGAATTTAAGGTGGACTTATAGTAATTTAGGTTACTTATGGGAATGATTAACCTATCTTGGGTAAAATATGTTTAGGTTAGCTACTTTTGTTATAAGATGTTAGGAGTGGTTGATGTTGTCTGGAGATGAACAATGAAGTTGTTTTGGAAGACTATTTTATCAAATCCTTCTTGTATTTGGGTTTCAATATTAGTTTGGTTTATTTTGAAGAATTTTAAGGACCGTTATTTATGGAGTGGTCTATGATGAACTTTGGGTAGTACCATGGAACTTTGAATATTTAAAAGTAGTTTCCCTTCCTATGGGATTCTTTCTTTTTGAAGAGTTTTTTTACCTTAAACATTATGTTTTTGGGATAATGTTTAAAGATAGAAGAAATAGATAGTTAATCTTTTGTGGATTATGTGATTCTTTAGAAGATGATTCTCGTGCTTTTATGAGAACAAGTGTTTTTGAATTCTCATCATTTGGAGAAAAGATTAGTTTTGGTAGAGACTTATTAAAGGATGAAACTCTACTTGAAGGTATGTATATTTTCTTATGTTTTTGTTCTATGTAGTAAATGAATTCCTCAAAATTATAAAAAGTAACGTAAAACAAAAACGTTGTTGGTTTACGTTTCCTACTAGGTAATCAAAGACCGTTTACACACATCGTAAGTTTGGGATTTTCTTATGGTTAACTTTCTCCTAATCATGTTTTCTATCACTCTCCCTCAGAACTTGACCCTTTGTTTTTCTTCCATGTCCATGTTTTCCTACATGGAATCCTAGTGTGGGTTATCTCGGGTGGCCTTTGTACTTCCCTTTCTTTATTTTAAAGTAATAATTTTACTGACTCCTTTTCCGATGTGGGACTTTCAATGAAATTTCAAAAACCAATTTTAAAAATTGCGAGGACGCAATTTCTTAAGGGGGGAAGATTGTAACGACCCGAAATTTTGAATAAATCTTGTTTCCTAATTTTATGTGTTATTTTATTTTATTTTTGTACTCAACAAAATTGTTTCCTTTGATAACATGAGTATAATTAAAATGAGACTGTTGGGTTTTGACCGTTATTTGACCATTGGTCAATATGACCGCCGTAAACTAAACATTTCGATTATTGTCTCTAAATACAAGTAATCTTGGTTAATTAATATAGAAAGAAGATTCGATGGCCTCACATAGTAGTCTTTGACCGATCTAAGCTCATCTAATAGAACATGGGAAGGAGGTAGCACCACTGGGCTTTGCTTTGGACCAAACCCAAGCTGAACTTCATCGTATAAAGCTATAATAGGATCGCCTTCGTGAGAAGTTCAAACTGATAGAAATTACTACTCGTGCGATGTTGGCCGAGCCTCCCTCGGATTCTCTAACCTTAGAACACCTTACACTTAGGTCCTATGCTGGTGTGATAAGGGGCTATGTAAGGAGACCGTAATTGTCTTGTGTAATCCTTTGTTTTAAATAAAAATTTCGATTTCTTTTATGAATTTTCAAATGACTGGATAAATATAGTATGAATATTTTTGATGAATTTTAGAAAAAGGATATTTTAAAAATGTTTATGTGAACCTTAAATAATTAAAAATGTGTAATGATTTTCAAAAAAGGTCTTCTACAATTATGTTCAGTACAAAATTTAGAGTCTAATAAGATCAACTTGATTTTTGATGAATAGTAAATTATAAATAGTGATTTTATTATTAGGATTAATAATGTGTCCAAATGGATTAGTAATCTCACTTAAAGAAAGTATTAAAATAAGCTAGGCACTTTGATTAAGTAATGTGATTCAATAAAATGGTTAAATAACGGTTTCATAAATTATTATTCAAGTATTAGTTTTTTCGGATTAATAGTGTTTTTTAATTAAAATTTTAATTAAAAATATTTAGAAAATTATTTTTATAAAATGGACTTCATTTTTGAACTCAGAGCATCAATATTATGTTAAGGTAATTTTTGGGGATTTTTCTGAAAAAAATAAATTTTTGATGAATAGTGTTTTTAATTAAATATTTAATTAAAAATATTTAGAAAATTAATTTTATAAAATGGATTTCATTTTTGAAATTAGAGAATTCATATTTGGTTAAGGTGAAATTTTGGGATTATTCTGAGAAAGTTGAATTTTCGATGAATAGTGAAAATACAGTTTTTAAGTTACGGGTGTTTAATGACATCATTAAATGATGTATTAAGTATGTAATCAATATGGTCGACTCATGAATAGTAAGATAAGGTATGAGGTGTCCCAAGTGGCCAATACCATGGGCAAATACCATGGGCAAGCCCATGGTTTTGCCAAAACCACTAATGAGGTGTCCCTTGGCCATTAATGCCTTGTCCCCTCACTTTCCCTATAAATACCAATCCATCCTCTCATCCATTCGACTCCCCACTCTCCCCAAACGAAGTTCTGGTCTCCTTACCTCCCAAGGAGTCCTCCCAAGGTACCCCCAAGCCCTCAAGGTCCAAACCTTTTAGTTTTAAGAGTTACGGTTTAAGGTAAGGGATCCGATCTCTCTCTTTCTTTTCAAGAAATCTCTTTTATGTAATTTCTTTTATGCTCCATGTTCTTATGTTAAAGGGTGTTCTTTTATACTCCTCTTACAGCCCTTTTCATGTTCACATAATGAGAGATCCCCCTCTTACTCTCATTATTTCGTTTTATGAAGTTTTAAGTGGCGTCGTTTGGCTGCCGAAATTTTTGTAACAGATTCTTTCTCCCTTCTCATTTTTCAAGATCTATTTTCATGAAAAGTATTTCAAGTTATTTTTGTTATGTTGGGGTATGATCTATAAATTTATCATACTGATCTTTTATTATCATATTATGAGAGACCCCATTTTATCTCTTCAATTCAGTATTTTGAAGTTTTAAGTGGCGCCGTTAGGCTGCCGAATTTTTAAGTGGTTCTTCACCCTTCTCGTTTTTAAGTTCTACTTTCATGTCAATTATTTCAAGTTCCTTCTTGTTATGTTGGGGTATGATCTCTATATCTATCATAATGATCCTTTATGACCATATGATGAGAGACCCCATTTGATCTCTTCAATTCAGTATTTTGAAGTTCTAAGTGGCACCGTTAGGCTGCCGAATTTTTAAGTGGTTCTTCACCATTCTCGTTTTGAAGTTCTACTTTCATGTCAATTCTTTCAAGTTACTTCTTGTTATGTTGGGGTATGATATCTATATCTATCATACTGATCTTTTATGACCATATGATGAGATACACCATTTGATCTCTTCAATTCAGTATTTTGAAGTTCTAAGTGGCACCGTCAGGCTGCTGAATTTTTAAGTGGTTCTTCACCCTTCTCATTTTGAAGTTCTAATTTCATGTCAATTCTTTCAAGTTCCTTTTTGTTATGTTGGGGTATGATCTCTATATCTATCATACTTATCTTTTATGACCATATGATGAGAGACCCCATTTAATCTCTTCAATTCAGTATTTTGAAGTTTAAGTGGTGTCGTTAGGCTGCTGAATTTTTAAGTGGTCCTTGCACCTTTCTCCCTTTTCAAAGTTCTAATTCCATGTCAAGTCTTGGAAGTTCCTTTTTATTATGTTGGGGTATGATCTCTATATCTATCATACTGATATTTTATGTTCATATGATGAGAGACCCTATTTTATCTCATCAATTCATTTTTGGTTGATGTTTATGTAATGCTGTTAGGCTGCTGAATTTTCATAAGAGAAATCTTATTTTTGTCTTCCTTTCATGTTCTTCATTTCATATGGTATATTTTCAAATTTCATTACCATGTTCTTAAATCCCTTATATTCTGTACCTCTACTGTTTTATGAGTCATTTATGAATGTTTGACCCATGTACCCTCTCTTTTCAATGTTTTCTAAAACCCCGAAACATAGCTGTTATGCTGTAGAATTTCCGCCTCAAAATGTATCTCTCTTTTTCTAAAGTTATTTTATTTTATTAATTGAATACTCAAATATATCTCTTCTATAGGTGTATTCACATATATACCAAGTTGTTCTATTTTAAATTCTGGGATTTACATACATGAGACCCGCTCTCCCTTTCCGTGGGTTTAAAGTGACATAAAGATCATGTCTTAAAAGCAGTTTTTAAAACGTTATGATTATGAAATGAAACCCATTTCTTTTATGATATATGGGTTGTTTATGAAATTATTTATGATGATATATGTGGCTCACATTATAATAAAGACATGTCAAGGGTGCGCCCAGATAGCGCTCCAATGCATTGGGTAAAGACTTAATCTCTAGAGATGACCATTTTTAACGGCGCCTTGGTGAATAACCTTGGTAATTTTTAATGACACCTTGGGGATGGACCTTGGTGAAACGAAACGATTGTCAATATTAAATGTTGCAGCCACATCATCAAGTTATGAAAAACTTTTATTTTTATTATGATATGCCTCATAATTTCATTTTCATGCCTTAAAGTTCTTTTCATGACTTTATTGATGTATCTCCAGTTCATATGTAAAATGTTTCACTTGTTTCCCTTGCTGGGCCTTCTGCTCACCCTTTCTTTTGATGTATGTCCCCATGTTATGAGATGCAGTAATGAGCCTAGGGTGAACATGAGGAGAATACTTTCAAGTGTTTATGAAGAATGTTTTTTTTGTTTCATGTTTTATGTTCCTTGTTTCCAAGACACTAAACCTTAAAGATCCTCAGTTCCGTGTAATGGAATGAAAGTTATGTTATAAAAAGACAGGATGCTATAGTTGGTATCAAAGGATGGTTTAGTTATTTGTGGAAATTAGGATATGAAAACTTTAGGAAGAATCCTATAGAAAAGTTTATATATAGGAAATATTCCTGGTATTTTGGTGAGTATTGAGTAATGGGTTGCCAATCAAATACATCCCTCTCTGGATACGAGCAGGTAGAGGTGGCTCTGGCACAGATGTACATAGGGGTAAAACCCAAAAACACAGCTTTGAGCTAGACTCAAACGAGAACTGGTACACGACAATGAGCCTTGCTGCACTCTTGGTTACGACACTCCCGGGGGATATGCTTTGGTAAATTCATAAGCTTGGTATGAACCATTTTTAAAGTAACAAAGATAAAATAATATAAAGATTCACATAAGAATATATGATCATGGATAACCTAGATGGGAACCTAGGGGATCACAAGTTAGGGAATAATTTTCTTCTACAAGTTATCCTTATATGCTTTAAGTTCCTTTTCATGATTATTGGTTAAGTATTTAAGCCTCTAATTATACTTTATCTTCTTAGTTAATGGTGGGAAATGGAATAACGTGTCCCAACAACCAATCTGATAGGATATGCGAAGATTTCTGTATTAATATGACAGAGATGATTAGGGGATTAAAAGATGATTATTATTTTGGAAGACGTTCACTATTTTGGGGACCCTATATGATAGAGGTAAATAGATTACTATAGTATTTTCATTGAGGAGTAAGGTTGACTTATATTTTGAAGAATTGATGAATTTAAGGCGGACTTATAGTAATTTAGGTTACTTATGGGAATGATTAACCTATCTTGGGTAAAATATGTTTAGGTTAGCTACTTTTGTTATAAGATGTTAGGAGTGGTTGATGTTGTCTGGAGATGAACAATGAAGTTGTTTTGGAAGACTATGTTATCAAATCCTTCTTGTATTTGGGTTTCAATATTAGTTTGGTTTATTTTGAAGAATTTTAAGGACCCTTTTTATGGAGTGGTCTATGATGAAATTTGGGTAGTATCATGGAACTTTGAAGATTTAAAAGTAGTTTCCCTTCCTATGAGATTCTTTCTTTTTGAAGAGTTGTTTTACCTTAAACATTCTGTTTTTGGGATAATGTTTAAAGATAGAAGAAATAGATAGTTAATCTTTTGTGGATTATGTGATTCTTTAGAAGATGATTCTCATGCTTTTATGAGAACAAGTGTTTTTGAATTATCATCATTTGGAGAAAAGATTAGTTTTGGTAGAGAATTATTAAAGGATGAAACTCTACTTGAAGGTATGTATATTTTCTTATGTTTTTGTTCTATGTAGTAAATAAATTCCTCAAAATTATGAAAAGGAACGTAAAACAAAAATGTTGTCGGTTTACGTTTCCTACTAGGTAATCAAAGACCGTTTACACACATCGTAAGTTTGGGATTTTCTTATGGTTAACTTTCTCCTAATCATGTTTTCTATCACTCTCCCTCAGAACTTGACCCTTTGTTTTTCTTCCATGTCCATGTTTTCCTACATGGAATCCTAGTGTGGGTTATCTCGGGTGGCCTTTGTACTTCCCTTTCTTTATTTTAAAGTAATAATTTTACTGACTCCTTTTCCGATGTGGGACTTTCAATGAAATTTCAAAACCCAATTTTAAAAATTACGAGGACGCAATTTCTTAAGGGGGGAAGATTGTAACGACCCGAAATTTTGAATAAATCTTGTTTCCTAATTTTATGTGTTATTTTATTTTATTTTTGTACTCAACAAAAATGTTTCCTTTGATAACATGAGTATAATTAAAATGAGACTGTTGGGTTTTGACCGTTATTTGACCATTGTTCAATATGAACGCTGTAAACTAAACGTTTCAATTATTGTCTCTAAATACAAGTAATCTTGGTTAATTAATATAGAAAGAAGATTCGATGGCCTCACATAGTAGTCTTGGACCAATCGAAGCTCATCTAATAGAACTTGGGAAGGAGGTAGCACCACTGGGCTTTGCTCTGGACCAAACCCAAGCTGAACTTCATCGTATAAAGCTAGAACGGGATCGCCTTCGTGAGAAGTTCAAACTGATAGAAATTACTACTCGTGCGATGTTGGCCGAGCCTCCCTTGGATTCTCTAACCTTATCACACCTTACACTTAGGTCTTATGCTGGTGTGATAAGGGGTTATGTAAGGAGACCGTAACTGTCTTGTGTAATCCATTTTTTTAAATAAAAACTTCAATTTCTTTTATGAATTTTCAAATGACCGGATAAATATAGTATGCATATTTTTGATGAATTTTAGAAAAAGGATATTTTAAAAATGTTTATGTGAACCTTAAATAATTAAAAATGTGTAATGATTTTCAAAAAAAGGTATTCGACAATTATGTTCAGTACGAAATTTAGAGTCTAATAAGATCAACTTGATTTTTGATGAATAGTAAATTATGAATAGTGATTTTATGATTAGGATTAATAATGTGTCCAAATGGATTAGTAATATCACTTAAAGAAAGTATTAAAATAAGCTAGGCACTTTGATTAAGTAATGTGATTCAATAAAATGGTTAAATAACGGTTTCATAAATTATTATTCAAGTATTAGTTTTTTCAGATGAATAGTGTTTTTTAATTAAAATTTTAATTAAAAATATTTAGAAAATTATTTTTATAAAATGGACTTCATTTTTGAACTCAGAGCATCGATATTATGTTAAGGTAATTTTTGGGGATTTTTCTGAAAAAAATAAATTTTCGATGAATAGTGTTTTTAATTAAAAATTTAATTAAAAATATTTAGAAAATTATTTTTATAAAATGGATTTCATTTTTGAAATCAGAGCATTGATATTTGGTGAAGGGGAAATTTTGGGATTATTCTGAGAAAGTTGAATTTTCGATGAATAGTGAAAATACAGTTTTTAAGTTACGGGTGTTTAATGACATCATTAAATGATGTATTAAGTATGTAATCAATATGGTCGACTCATGAATAGTAATATAAGGTATTAGGTGTCCCAAGTGGCCAATAACATGTGAAAATACCATGGTCAAGCCCATGGTTTTTCCAAAACCACTAATGAGGTGTCCCTTGGCCATTAATGCCTTGTCCCCTCACTTTCCCTATAAATACCAAGCCATCCTCTCATCCATTCGACTCCCCACTCTCCCCCAATGAAGTTCTGGTCTCCTTACCTCCCAAGGAGTCCTCCCAAGGTTCCCCCAAGCCCTCAAGGTCCAAACCTTTGAGTTTTAAGAGTTACGGTTTAAGGTAAGGGATCCGATCTCTCTCTTTTTCTTTTCAAGAAATCTCTTTTATGTAATTTATTTTATGATCCATGTTCTTATGTTAAAGGGTGTTCTTTTATACTCCTCTTACTTCCTTTTTCATGTTCACATAATGAGGGATCCCCCTCTTACTCTCATTATTTCGTTTTATGAAGTTTTAAGTTGCGTCGTTTGACTGCCGAAATTTTTGTAACAGATTCTTTCTTCCTTCTAATTTTTCAAGATCTATTTTCATGAAAAGTATTTCAAGTTATTTTTGTTATGTTTGGGTATGATCTATAAATTTATCATACTGATCTTTTATGATCATATGATGAGAGACCCCATTTTATCTCTTCAATTCAGTATTTTGAAGTTTTAAGTGGCGCCGTTAGGCTGCCGAATTTTTAAGTGGTTCTTCACCCTTCTCGTTTTGAAGTTCTACTTTCATGTCAATTATTTCAAGTTCCTTCTTGTTATGTTGGGGTATGATATCTATATCTATCATACTGATATTTTATGACCATATGATGAGAGACCCCATTTGATCTCTTCAATTCAGTATTTTGAAGTTCTAAGTGGCACTGTTAGGCTGCCGAATTTTTAAGTGGTTCTTCACCCTTCTCGTTTTGAAGTTCTACATTCATGTAAATTCTTTCAAGTTCCTTATTATTATGTTGGGGTATGATCTCTATATATATCATACTGATATTTTATTACCATATGATGAGAGACCCCATTTGATCTCTTCAATTCAGTATTTTGAAGTTCTAAGTGGCACCGTTAGGCTGCCGAATTTTTAAGTGGTTCTTCACCCTTCTCGTTTTGAAGTTCTACTTTCATGTCAATTATTTCAAGTTAATTTTTGTTATGTTGGGGTATGATCTATATATCTATCATACTGATCTTTTATGACCATATTATGAGAGACCCCATTTGATCTCTTCAATTCAGTATTTTGAAGTTTAAGTGGTGTCGTTAGGCTGCTGAATTTTTAAGTGGTCCTTGCACCTTTCTCCCTTTTCAAAGTTCTAATTCCATGTCAAGTCTTGGAAGTTCCTTTTTATTATGTTGGGGTATGATCTCTATATCTATCATACTGATATTTTATGTTCATATGATGAGAGACCCTATTTTATCTCATCAATTCATTTTTGGTTGATGTTTATGTAACGTGTTAGGCTGCCGAATTTTCATAAGAGAAATCTTATTTTTGTCTTCCTTTCATGTTCTTCATTTCATATGGTATATTTTCAAATTTCATTAACATGTTCTTAAATCCCTTATATTCTGTCCCTCTACTATTTTATGGGTCATTTATGAATGTTTGACCCATGTCCCCTCTCTTTTCAATGTTTTCTAAAACCCCGAAACATAGCTGTTATGCTGTAGAATTTCCGTCTCAAAATGTCTCTCTCTTTTTCTAAAGTTATTTTATTTTATTAAGTGAATACTCAAATATATCTCTTCTATAGGTGTATTCACATATATACCAAGTTGTTCTATTTTAAATTCTGGGATTTACATACATGAGACCCGCTCTCCCTTTCCGTGGGTTTAAAGTGACATAAAGATCATGTCTTAAAAGCAGTTTTTAAAATGTTATGATTATGAAATGAAACCCATTTCTTTTATGATATATGAGTTGTTTATGAAATAATTTATGGTGATATATGTGTCTCACATGATAATAAAGACATGTCAAGGGTGCACCCAGATAGCGCTCCAATGCATTGGGTAAAGACTTAATCTCTAGAGATGACTATTTTTAACGACGCCTTGGTGAATAACCTTGGTAATTTTTAACGACACCTTGGGGATGGACCTTGGTGAAATGAAACGATTGTCAATATTAAATGTTGCAGCCACATCTTCAAGTTATGAAAAAGTTTTATTTTTATTATGATATGCCTCATCATTTCATTTTCATGCCTTAAAGTTCTTTTCATGACTTTATTGATGTATCTCCAGTTCATATGTAAAATGTTTCACTTGTTTCCCTTGCTGGGCCTTCTGCTCACCCTTTCTTTTGATGTATGTCCCCAGGTTATGAGATACAGTAATGAGCCTAGGGTGAACATGAGGAGAATCCTTCCAAGTGTTTAAGAAGAATGTTTTTTTTGTTTCATGTTTTATGTTCCTTGTTTCCAAGACACTAAACCTTAAAGATCCTCAGTTCCGTGTAATGGAATGAAAGTTATGTTATAAAAAGGCAGGATGCTATAAGTTGCCACTTGAACCACTGAAGCCTGTGTGAGTTTCCACACCACCTACCAACATCGCCAACAAAAGAGTATACCACCACCACCGAGGAGGAGGAGTTGCGGGAGGAAGATGAAGCCCCTCGGGTTGAGGAGGAAGGAACCACCCACAAGCGGCTCTAGGGAGGGAGTAAAAAACAAGAAGAAAATAAGAATAATAAAAAGTAAAATAGTTATAAAACAAAAATAATAAATAAAATAAAAAAACAAATACAAAACTTAATAAATAATAATAATAATATAAATAATTAATAATTAATAAAATTAATTATTAAAATAAAATAATTTAATCAATTAAATGATTATTAAATAATAATTATAATAAATTAATTTAACTATAATAATAATTTTTAAACTTAATTAATAACTTTAGTAATAATAATAATTAATAAAATAAATAATTACTTATTAACTTAATAAAATAACAAATTTTAATAAAAACAATTATCTTATATAAAATTATAAAATTATTAAAATTAATAAAATAACTAAATAAATTAATAATAATTAATTAAATTTCTAAATAAAATAAAATATTTAATTAAAATAATAACTAATATTATAATAATAACAAATAATTACAAGTGAATATAATTGAATAATTAACTTAATAATTTAATATTTTAAAAATATATTTTTTATTATTTTTAATGTATAATTAATGTTTATTTATGCTTGTAGAACCTAACCCAACATAACATCCAAGTTCAAATCAAAGAGACTACTGATAGGTATATTAAGTTGGTTACAAGAGATAGGCCAAAGTCATAAGTATTTCATAGTAAAACACACATGTCCAGTGATTTTGAGGAAGACCAACCAAAGTTGGTAGAAGATATTTGTGACAAAAGAGTATGATGGAAGTACTTCAAAATTATAGAGGCATCATCAGGGAAAGGGGATATATCATTCATTCGAGCAATAAACGACACTTCATGACAGAGAGACCGAGACATGGACCGAACTTCCGTGACACACCATTGCCGACCAAGGAGCTATGGACTTCGAGTAGGAGCGCAGGAAGACCAGGGGGTTCAAGCAGCTCTTCAAAGGGGAGTTCATTCCTCTTCTTCTTCTTTGAATCCCTCTATTTTCTATACTTAACGTATGTGTTATAAAATTTTACTCTATATAATTTTGAACATGAATTTTGAGTTATATACATTTGGGGAATTTCTATTTTTCTGGTTTAATTTTTCATATTCTTCACATTATTTATTTCTTGAAATTAGAATTGATTGGAGAAATCAATTCTGATTTAAATTTAAATTGTTTTTCAATTCTTGTGCTTTAATTCAAAACTCTATGATCTTTTGGAAAGATTGATCATGGGTGAATTTAATCAAACTTTAAATCCAAAAGCTTCGGTATCTATCGGTGAGATAGTTCCAGTTGTTAAATCTAAAAAGTCCTTAGTGGTTTGAATGGTTCTTGAAGTGTCCAACTTCAAGAATGATTCTTCTACTTGATTAGTATCTTAGTGAGGGAGATTAATTGAACCAATTTTTGAAAAAAAAAAATTCAAATTCAATAAATTTCTATGAAAGAAGAAACCTTTTTTAAACCAATAGGTATAATTTCCCTAGTTAGCAGCATCGCTCATTTTTTCCAACTCCTTAACACCATTTTCTGACACCTTTAACATATCAAAAACTCCTATTAAAATCCAGTACCTCATATTTTCATATATCAGTGAATTTCATACTGTTTTCTTTAGTTAGAGATAAATAATCTCTTAAAACATTCACCATCATTCCTTTAGGTTCAACCCTTCACTACTATACTAGTGTAGGTTTATAAATTGTGATTTTGAGGGTCGTGACGACCTCCGACCATATCAAAATTTGGCGTTGTTGCCAGGGAATGGTTCCTTGAATGGAAAAGGGATGTCAGTGTGTTAATTTTGAAGGGGAGGGTTGGACGATGTCTCAATGAGACACCATTGGGTTGGTAGTGTGGCAGTGTCTTATTTCCAGCGGTGTGTGAAGGAGCAAAAACCACTTGGTGGTATGACAAGTCTAGTGGTGTCATATTAGACACCATTGGAAAAACTAACAGTGTGTTAATTTTGAACTACCACTAAGAATACATTTTTTCCAAATATCAAAATAAAAAAAATAAAAATTAATGAAAATAAAATTTAAAAACTTTATTTAATTAATTAAATAAATAAAACTTAAACTAAAAATAATAATTAATAAAAGTTAAAACAATTAAATGATTAATAAATTCAAAATATAAAACTAAAAATATAAAACTTAAAATTTAATTATAAATTGGTTAAAGTTATTGAAAATAATAATTAAAATAAGAATTATATATTGAATTTAAATATTAAATTTAAAAATAAATAAATTAATTATTTAAATCGATTTAATTAATAAAGTTAATTTATTTTAAGAAAATAAAATTAAATGATTAAATGTTAACTTAAATAAATAGTTAATTAGGATAAATTGATTAATTGATTAATTTTTAAAAAGAGAAAAACATATAATTATTATTTCAGAGTCAAGAAGAATAAAAACTAATAAAGTAAAGATAAAAATAAAGGGCCATAAATATAAGTGAGACAAAATTGATTATATAACAAATTAAACTATTAAATTATTAAAGTGAAATTATTTAACAAAAACACCATAAATAATTAATTAAATGATTAAAAACATTAAAAAATGATGTGAGAAATCAAGTGATTTAAATGCTACATCAAATTCCCCCACACTTAAGCCTTGATTTTCCTCAATTAATTTCACACTTTATTTTCATTTTAAAATAGACAAATGTTTTTATTAAACATCTTAAACAAATCTTAAAACGAGTCATGTTTATCCATTTAAGAATAGAGGAACAAAAATTGAGCATTAGGCTTTTGAAATGAAATGTTAAAAATAAGTATTTTCTATAATCAAGTACTCACTAGAAGATCAAGGAAGCAAAGAATTATCTACTTATGAGGATTTCATGCCTCATATATAAGGTTACTTAATGAATTATTTCAATTCAAATCCAAGTTCTAAATCTAAGAGTGATAACAAGTTAAAAATAAGTGGAATTAAGAACTTAAGAAAAGGAACCTTATACTTTGACTTACTCCTAAGTTCCAAAGGAAAAATGAAATTAACTTTTTTGAATCACATTTATTGTTACAACATAAATAGTTTCATACAAATCAATTGTCTCATTCTTAATCTAGTGTTCATAATTCCTCTCACCTTAGTGAACTCATTTTTGAAAACTAGGAATTTTTTTTCTTCCACTCTTATTTTTACCGTCTGCGCTACATTTTTTGGTTGTTGGAAATTTTTGCTGCATGCGCTGGATTATTTAAAATTGTTACTATAATGCTTTTAAATTTTCTCACGGTGTGAACTTAAGTGTGGGGGAGAAATACCCCCTTGTTTCTTTCTTTATATGGTTTGGCTTGTTTTTAATGGGTGTTTAGCATGATTTTTTTTGCTTTATTGAACAACTTTTTGTATCAAAATCTCAAAATTGCTTACACTCTATTCACTATGAATTCATAGTTTTACATGCTACTTTTTAAACTAAATTGAAAAATTCTTTTCACTAGCTTAAATTATAATGCTTGTGTTCCTACTGTAAAATATTTTTTTTGTGGAAAATATTCTTTTTAAACTTCACCGTAACCCTTGTACATGTCATTAATCTTCTTAAATGAAAATCTATTTTGAACTTTCAAGTAAAATTATTTTTCTCCACCTTGGAATTCAACTTTAGGAACAAAGTTGAGTTTTAAGTATGGGATACGGGGTGAACTTATGTTGATCTAATATTTTCTTTAAAGGAAGCCCATAAAGTCCATCCACCTTCAAACATTTTGTAAAAAAATGGTCAAAATTTTCAAATTTTTTAAATTCTTAAAGCTTGACACTGTACTTCAATCAATCTTTCCTAAAGAATAATATCTTACTGGTAGTTAAGATTTACCTTGAATCTAAAACTTTTGAGCGTGAATGATTGCTGAGTGAATTTTCTTAGTGATTTTTCGAATATTCTTCTTAAGAGATAAGTTTTAGAGTGATATAGAATACATTTTTATGGAGTTATGATCATAGACTTAGGAAACAGGAAGTTTGAACTTCATCCTAGGGGTCTCTCTTTTTATTTTTTTTAAAAAAAATTACTTTAGTCAGCCAATTTAAATGGTATTCATATAAATATTTTGAAACTGGGGTAAAATGAGAATTTGGGAACCCATAGAGAATTTTTGAGACACTAGGCACAATGTGTGTGAGTAAGACCTATGTACAATATTAAATAAGTACATATGCACAGTGCTGATCACAAGTTACATGGTTGGGTAAAATTCAAAAAAAAAATCCAAGTTGTCAAAAATGAGTTCATTAAGGTGAGGGGAGTTCTGAACACCAGATAAAGAAGGGGACAATTGATTTGTATGAAACCATTTATGCTGTAACAATAAAGGTGATTCAAAAAAGTCAATTTAATTTTTTCCTTTTGGAACCTATAAGTAAGTCAAAGTGTAAGGTGTATTTTGTTAAGTTCTTAATTCCACTTATTATTAACCAGTTATCACTCTTAGATTTAAAACTTGCATTTGAATTAAAATAAGTCATTAAGTAACCTCATATATGAGGCATGACATCCTCATAAGTATATGATTCTTTACTTCCTTGATCTCCTAGTGTGTACTTGATTGTAGGAAAGACTTATTTTGAACATTTCATTTCAAAAGCCTAATACTTAGTTTTCTTTCTTTGTTCTTAAATTTCTAAACATGCTTCCTTTTAAGCTATTTAACAAAAAAAAATTGTTTTAAAATGAAAATAAATCATGAAATTGATTGAGGAAAATCAATGCTTAAGTGTCATGGAATTTGATGTGACATTTAAATCACTTGATTTTTCACATCATTTTTCAATGTTTTTAATCATTTAATTAATTATTTATGGTGTTTGTTTAATAATTTCACTTATTTTCATAGTTTAATTTGTTATTTCATCAATTTTTATTGTATTTTTAGACTTTAAAATTATTAATTTTTTCTTACTTATATTTCTAGCTCTTTATTTTTGTCTTTAGTTTATTTGTTTTTATTCTGCTTGACTCTGAAATAATAATTATATGTTTGTCACTTTTTAACAATTAATCAATGAATCAATTTATCCTAATCAATTATTTCTTTAAGTTAAAATTTAATATTTTAATTTTATTTTCTTAAAATAAATCAACTTTATTAGTTAACTCGATTTTAATAATTAATTCTTTTTTTAAATTTAATATTTTATTTCAATTTATAATTCTTATTTTAATTATTCTATTCAATAACTTTAATCAGTTTATAATTAAATTTAAGTTTTTAATTTTAATTTTTATATTTTTAATTTATTAATCATTTAATTGTTTTAAATTTTATTAATTCATTTTTTAGTTTAAGTTTTATTTATTTAATTAGTTGAATAAAGTTTTGAAACTTTATTTTCATTAATTATTAATTGTGTTATTTTGATCTTAGATAAGTTTTATTCTTAGTTGTAGTTCAAAATTAACACATCATTAGTTTTTCCAACGGAGTCTCATAAGACACCGCTGGAATTGTCATACCGCCAGCAGGTTTCAGCTCAACACACCGCCATACTGCAACCCAATGATGTCTCATTGAGACACTGTCATCCCTTTTCACAAAGCTTTCGTGAGACACCAGCTCCCATTGAGAACTAGAAGCTGCTGCGATCACCAGTCGAGTGTCGCCAAAGCTGCGACCACCTACAGTCAAAGCCAACCTCACCGCTCACCTCTATGTCGAACTAGACTACCTCTGGAACCCACTACCTAATTCTTCTAGATGAAGCCAGTCACCACCGTGAGGAAGTCTCACCACCTTGAGATCTAAGAACCAGGAGGAGCTGTCGCTTGAACCACTGAAGCCCGTCTGAGTCATTGTGCCACCTACCTATATCACCAACTGAAGAGTATAACACCACTGATGAGGAGGAGCCGTGGGAGGAAGATGAAGCCCCTCAGCTTGAGAAGGAAGGAACCACCCGCGAGGGATTTTTTTTTTACGTTTAAAAAAAAAATATTTTCCAGAAAACGCTTCCGGCAAATTTTTTTTAAAATGCACCTTAAAGGCGGCATCCGCGATGCCGCCTTTTTCCTAAAAAAATATTTTTTTTGAAAATTTTTATTTTTATTTTTTTGTTTTGTTTTGTTTTGTTTATATATATATATATATATATATATATATATATATATATATATATATAAACAAAACAAAAAAATTCAGCAGAATTTCTCTCCTATTAAAGATCCAGCGCTACAGTCATTACATCAGTCTGGATTCTGACAGAAACTCTTACCCATGCCTCCCTTTTATAAGAGGGTTTGCCCTGAAAATCATTCTGCATTTTTGATGTGGGATTCAGGTTCTACTTTTACTGTGCAGTAGATTCTGCATTTCCGATGTGGGATTCGGTTACAAGTACGTGATTTTGAAATACAATAAAATATAAACTATAAGGCCAATATAAATGAAATTTTAAACATTGATTAAACATATAATAAATAGTTGAAAACAAAAAGAATTTCCTCAAAAATGTTGATGAAAAATAATCTATAACCTTTCAAAACCGCCTACTTGAAACTTAAAAATGTTTCAAATAAGTGAATTTGAAAGACTATAAAATATAAAATATAAAACGAATATAGTTAAAACTTTAAAAATTGATTAAACATATAATAAATAGTTGAAAACAAATGAAATTTCCAAAAAAATGTTGATGAAAAGTAATTTATAAGCTTTCAAAACCGCATACTTGAAACTTAAAATTTTTCAAGTATGTGACTTTGAAAGACCATAAAACATAAAATAGAAGACCAATATAAATGAAACTTAAAACATGGATTAAACATATAAAAAATAGTTTAAAAGAAAAGCAATTAAAAAAATGTTAATGAAAAATAATTTATAAGCTTTCAAAACCGCCTACTTGAAACTTAAAAATGTTTCAAGTACGTGACTTTGAAAGACTGTAAAATATAAACTATAAAACGAATATAATTGAAACATTAAAAATTGATTAAACATATAATAAATAGTTGAAAACAAAAGAAATTTCCAAAAAAATGTTGATGAAAAGTAATTTATAAGCTTTCAAAACCGCATACTTGAAACTTAAAATTTTTCAAGTACGTGACTTTAAAAGACTATAAAATATAAACTATAAGGCCAATATAAATGAAACTTAAAACATGGATTAAACATATAAAAAATAGTTGAAAACAAAAAAAAATCATAAAAAATGATGATAAAAAATAATTTATAAGCTTTCGGTTTCACTTACTAATTATTAGTAATTAGTAATTAGTAATTAGTAATTAGTAATTAGTAATTATTAATTAGTTAATTAGTAATATAAATATTAATTATAATTAGTCATTATAATTATTAATTAGTAATTATTAATAATTAATTATATAATAGTTAGTTAGTTCATTAGTTATATAATTATTAATTATATAACAATTAATTAGTAAATTAGTAATATAATTTTTAATTACATTTATTCATTAAAATTTTTAATTATTAATTAGTAATTATTAATAATTAAATATGTCATAATTAATTAGTTAATTAGTAATATTATCATTAATTATATAATAATTAATTAGTAATATAATTATTACATATATAATAAATATTTAGTTAATTAGAAATACAATTAATAATTATAACTAATTAATTAGTAATTATTAATTATTAATTAGCTAATTAGTAATATAAATATTTATTATAATTATTCATTATAATTAGTAATTAGTAATTAATAATTATTAATAAGTAATTAGTAATTATTAATTAGTTAATTAGTAATATAAATATTAATTATAGATATTCATTAAATTATTAATTATTAATTATTACACATTAATTATTACTTATATAATAAATAATTTGTTAATTATTAATATAAATATTAATTATATAATAATTAATTATTTAATTAGTAATATAATTATAATCTTTCAAAGTTACGTACTTGAAACATTTTTAAGTTTCAAGTAGGCGGTTTTGAAAGCTTATAAATTATTTTTCATTAACATTTTTTTGTAAATTGCTTTTGTTTTAAACTATTTTTTATATGTTTAATCCATGTTTTAAGTTTCATTTATATTGGTTTTCTATTTTATGTTTTATGGTCTTTCAAAGTCACGTACTTGAAAAATTTTAAGTTTCAAGTATGCGGTTTTGAAAGCTTATAAATTACTTTTCATCAACATTTTTTTGGAAATTTCATTTGTTTTCAACTATTTATTATATGTTTAATCAATTTTTAAAGTTTTAATTATATTCGTTTTATAGTTTATATTTTACAGTCTTTCAAATTCACTTATTTGAAACATTTTTAAGTTTCAAGTAGGTGGTTTTGAAAGGTTATAGATTATTTTTCATCAACATTTTTGAGGAAATTCTTTTTGTTTTCAACTGTTTATTATATGTTTAATCAATGTTTAAAATTTCATTTATATTGGCCTTATAGTTTATATTTTATTGTATTTCAAAGTCACGTACTTGTAACAGAATCCCACATCGGAAATGCAGAATCTACTGCACAGTAAAAGTAAAACCTGAATCCCACATCGAAAATGCAGAATGATTTTCAGGGCAAACCCTCTTATAATGAATAATTATAATAAATATTTATATTACTGATTAACTAATTAATAATTACCAATTACTAATTAATTAGTTATAATTATTAATTATATTTCTAATTAACTAAGTATTTATTATATATGTAATAATTAAGTATTATATAATTGATAATTTTATTACTAATTAACTAATTAGTTATTATATAATTAATGATTGATAAACACTAATTACCAAATTACAAATTATATACTAATTAATTAGTTATTTCGTAATATAAATATTAATTATATACTAATTAAATAGTTAATTAGTAATAGAATTATTAATTATATAATTTGTAATTAGGTAATTAGTAATTATTAATGTTTTATTATTATGTTCGTATGGTTATATAAATATATATAAATAAAACCTAATTTACCCCCTCCTGAGATTCCACTCTGACCAACAAGTAAAAATAGTATTTTGATTTCAGTACACATAAAACATGTAAACAATAATGTACAATCAATGCATATGTCTGTGGAGAGGAGATTCCGTCCCACATGGTGGTCTGCGAATAGGACGTTCGCGTCGAGTGTGCAGTGGAGTCTGATGACCTGGAGAAGGCTGATCCTCGGGCACTGAAACGTCGACCGTCGCATCCTCCATCTGTGTGTCAGTTGGAGGAGCTGTCAACTGCATCTCATACTGCCATTCGGATCCTTCTCCCACTAGGGTGGTAGAAGGACCTGCCTCCATCGCAGAGGGGAACAAAGCCTGTGATGGAGCTATACCCCAAGACGACGACAGCTCTAGAATCCAAGGTTGTGAAGGATCTGGAACCCAAGATGGAGAGAACTGCGGATATCCTGTCAGGAAAGATGGATCCCATGCCACCTGAGGCACATCCTGAATAGGCTGATCCTGGACTACTAGAGGCCCGACCTCTGCCTGTGGAACAGGCGATGCCTCACGTGCAGCACGACGCTGTCTACGTCGCCGTGGTCGTGGCTCCTCAGCACCAGCAGCAGCTGCAGGATGTTCCTCTGGGGCAGGAACCTCCTGTCTCCGAGCCAGACGTGTGAATATGCTCTCGGAAAGCGCATGAAAAGATTCCCTCGCCTCCAGCGCTGTAGCATGGAAGGCTGCCCGGCTAAAGACCCCCTCCTCCTCTTCATCGCTCATGCGAACAAGCTGCTCTGTGTGACTTCCCTGTAATTAGATTCAAATGGAATTAGAAAATAATTCAATAAACAAAGTAATAGGAATTTATTAACTTACCATCCTCTGCATCTCTATGCCAGCTTGGGTAAGATACAGTATAGACTTTAGTCTATACCATGGCGCATAGTCAACCTGATCTGAAAGAGAGAATCGATTTGTAGGAACACCTTGAATACGTAACTCTGCACGTCTGTGCCAGCAGTCGATAAAACTCGCATGTACTTGGGACCAGTCATCATCCTGACTCCCTGTCAGCTTCATCCCATGAAGCTTGTCTGTCTGTCTAGATGGTAATGGAATCAGATGAGTACGAAAAAATTGGCGCATGACCCTGTCAGGCTGCTTCCACTCAATAATATGAAAGTGAATGAGGGGCACTACAACCATAGCATCCTCAAGACCAATAGTGCAGTATGCTGGCAACTGGTCCATAATACTCCAGTATGGAAGCCATGAAATCTGAAATGACAAGTGATTTTGTCAAAAAAACACCCAACTAAAAACCAAAATTGATGTTATTATTAAAAATGTTAGACAGTGATAGATTGTATATACATACCTGATCAGGTAAGAGACAGTCCAACTGTAGTCGATATACGCCCAAATGCTGTCTCGGAACCACGTCAAAATTGTGTTGCTGACACCACCTATAAAATACAACGATAATGACAAATAATGAGAAATTATAGTCAATAACTCATAGTAGAATAAAAAACCAATAGAAATGACTTATCATAACAGCGTCCACGCGGAGCGTCATGCATCACCTCCATCTCGACCGGTGGACCAGCAAGGTCAGGGCGGAATGATGGGATGCGCTCCCATGACCACATCTGAATAAGGATGACGCATCCTCCAAGACCTGTACGGTCCCTATGGGATAGTCTGCATAATGATCTGTACGTGTATGCCAAGCAGGCTGATCCCCAACTGTACGTCCCAGCCCGATCAAAGTCCTCTAGTAGGGGTAGATACATCATATGCACGTGCATCCCCGAGTGATCAGTACACATGGTCCCACCAATGAGTTGTAAGAAATATGCACGGGCGTAACGCATGACGGTCTGCTCATCATCATCATCCTGTAAATGTGGAATCTACGACTCCAACCAACGCATAGATATGGACGATCCATCTGTAGCCCTACGGTCGGACAAAATATCAACGCCTAACAAGCGTTGAGCAAGGTCTGGCCAAGCTGCACGAGTGGGTCCAATAACGGGTCTCCCCTGGATAGGAAGACCGAGAAGAACTGTGACATCCTCGAGGGTGATGGTCATCTCCCCCTCAGGCAAGTGGAATGTGTGTGTCTCTGGTCTCCATCTCTCAACGAGGGTAGCAAGTAGGTAATGATCTACAAATGTGAAATCTGATACGGCAAGGCCATAGAAGCCAGCACGGCGCAAGTAAGGTCTAATGGCATGTGGAGGCTCCATGTGATGAAAATGGTGCGCTCGACGCACCTTCACAAATCGATCTGGATGACCCTCTAACACGGCCTGCGAAATATGGGTAGGCTGCTGAGTGAGTAGTATGGTATCATCCATCTGCATATAAACAAAGAAAATGAGTCGTAAGTGTAAAATGTAAATATAACATTAATGGGTTAACTGACATACACTTTTCAAAATGGGTTAAGTGTTCTACTTTCAGAGTTTTGAAATAAATTCTATTATTTCATATTTAAAGTTATTTCTTGAAAGCATGAATATTAATATGAAATAAATTATGTTATCTAAAATATTGAGTCTTGAATTTGGTTACACATATTTTGGGGGAGCTTTGTGATTAACTACTTATGGATTGGATTAAGATAAACCGTGTCAATTAGTAATGATGTTTTTAGAATTTATCTAATTGTATGTATTCAATATCTTATGCTAATTATTATGATACTATAAATTTGTTATAGAACAGTTTGCTAAAATATCCTGCATGTTTAGATTGGGGTTTAGGTTGGAGGGTTTAGGGTTACAATTTTTAATATTAACGTCCAGGAAACATGTTAATGGGTTAACTGACATACACTTTTCAAAATGGGTTAAGTGTTCCGCTTTCAGAGTTTTGAAATAAATTCTATTATTTCATATTTAAATTTATTTCTTGAAAGCATGAATATTAATATGAAATAAGTTATGTTATCTAAAATATTGAGTCTTGAATTTGGTTACACATATTTGGGGGGAGCTTTATGATTAACTACTTATGGATTGGATTAAGATAAACCATGTCAATTAGTAATAATGTTTTTAGAATTTATCTAATTGTATGTATTCAATATCTTATGCTAATTATTATGATACTATAAATTTGTTATATAACAGTTTATTAAAATATCCTACATGTTTAGATTGGGGTTTAGGTTGGAGGGTTTAGGGTTAAAATTTTTAATATTAAAGTCCAGGAAACATGTTAATGGGTTAACTGACATACACTTTTCAATATGGGTTAAGTGTTCCGCTTTCGGAGTTTTGAAATAAATTCTATTATCTCGTATTTATAGTTATTTCTTGAAAGCATGAATATTAATATGAAATAAGTTATGTTATCTAAAATATTGAGTCTTGAATTTGGTTACACATATTTTGGGGGAGCTTTGTGATTAACTACTTATATATTGGATTAAGATAAACCATGTCAATTAGTAATGATGTTTTTAGAATTTATCTAATTGTATGTATTCAATATCTTATGCTAATTATTATGATACTATAAATTTGTTATAGAACAGTTTTCTAAAATATCCTGCATGTTTAGATTGGGGTTTAGGTTAGAGGGTTTAGGGTTAAAATTTTTAATATTAACGTCCAAGAAACATGTTAATGGGTTAACTGACATACACTTTTCAATATGGGTTAAGTGTTCCGCTTTCAGAGTTTTGAAATAAATTCTATTATTTCATATTTAAAGTTATTTCATGAAAGCATGAATATTAATATGAAAACTTATCTCAGATGTTTGGGGTTTAGAAAACCAAGGAATAAAAAAGAGATAACAACATTTAGTTTATAATACAGGAATGTCACAATGAAGACAATACATCATTATGAATGAGACTGTGAAGTCGACCCAACAACGTTAGGGCATCGCTTCCGGTTATGACCTTCTTTATGACATATTGTGCATCGCAAACTCTGCCCTTGTTCTTGAGGCCAGTCCATCTCATTACGCATCCTACTCACCTTTGGTCTCCCACGAGGACGTAACCGATTCATGTCAGGTATCACTATCGGCTGGCCTTCAGGCATTGGGAAATAACGATACTCCCCAATAGGTGTCCATGGTGCAACATAACAGTTGGAAATGATATCCATCTGGTACACTGGATCAACATATGCTTCCCATGAGATGTTCACAGAGGCACATGCTGTGATGACGTGTGTACATGGAAACCGTAAGGCCTGAAATTTTCCACATTGGCATTGCCTTGTTTCCAGTAATACCACCATTTTTTCACCGACGTTATTTGTGATGGGGTCTGAACGCTCTTGAACTTCAAATCGGGAGTCTTCTCTTCGAAAGAGACATACGTGATAACCAGAAGCTTCTTCAATATTTTTTTCAATCTCTCGTTGAAAGTGTATTCCATATCTTATCCCTTGATGTATTCTGTCTGATGCTAGTTTTTGTCTATCCACAAAGTACTTCACGCATCGATATAATGTATCCTGAACTAATGCAGTTATAGGTAGCTTGAGAAGTCCTTTGAAGATACCATTGATGCACTCCACAATGTTTTTCGTCATGTGTCCGTACCTCTTTCCCCCGTCGTATGCCAATGTCCATTTCTCTTTTGGAATCCGCATCATATAATCATAAACTTCTTGATTAGCCTGATGAATTTGTTCAAAACGTTCTTCAAATCGTCGTTGGTCTGACTCATATGCTACAAAACGTAGATGATATTTCACATAAATTGATTTTATATTTATATTGAAACAGTAAAACAGAATGAATAAAATACGTACCAAGCCTCGTGATTGCCTTCTTCATCGGTTCGTTGTGGAATTTTTTATGTACATTGCTAGCAATGTGTCTAATGCAGAACTGATGATGTGCATTTGGGTATCTCCATGTATCAGGATCTGCATTGATTGCCTCATTAATTGCTCGATGGCGATCAGATATCAAACAAACTCCCTAAATGTTGGTGAAATGGTTGCTGATACATGCCAGAAACCGACTCCATGATTCATAGTTTTCTTTCTCTACAATGGCAAAGGCAAGCGGAAGAGGTGAACGGTTTCCATCTTGGGTTGCCGCAATAAAAAATACGCCCTTGTATTTTCCATACAGAAATGTTCCATCAATCTGAATAAATTGTTTGCAAAAATGAAATGCAGAGATACAAGGAAGGAATGCCCAGAACAACCGATGAAATTGAACACGAGATGGATCAAGTCGATTATCAGGAGACACATGTTCGTTTGTATCCAGATGGAAGACAACTTGGTTATGATGCCTCAGTATGGCTAGAAATTGAGGCAATACTCGATATGAGTCATCCCAATCACCATATACCTTCACAATTGCCTTCTGTTTCGCCATCCATGCCTTATTATAGGAAATATTATAACCGAATGTCTGTAGAATCCTCTCTTGCACAAGGGATATTGGAACATCTTGGCATGTCCTAATCATCTCAACAACAATAGATGACACAAATTCTGCATCCAATGAAGTATGATCTTGTGTGAGACTTGGCTGAACGCAAGTATGAGCCGCCTCAATCCTTGAGATTCTCCAACCTCCAAATGTAATGTCTGGAATATCCCTTAAGCGAAATCTACAATCATCCCCATACTTCACGCACCGTATAACATATTTACTACGACATGATTCGTGAACTACATAGTTGAAGTTTCTCTCAATATGAAATCTCTTTAACGTGCTTTTTAAGGCATCTTTACTGGGAAAATTCCTTCCAATATATAAGGTTTTGTCCACCTCACTAAACCTATCTGGTACAACTCCAGGGAACTCAGTTGTCGGTGTGAGAAAAGTATTATCGAATTCAAGAACGCGTGTCATTGCTTCTGACCAAGATGAAAATAATGGTGGATGATTTATTGACCGAGGTTGATGTACAACAATTGCATTTCTCAAAACCTCCTCTCTATCTTTTGTTGGTCCCTCCTCATCAGCACTGTTGTCGCCATCTGATCCATCATTACGAAACTCCTCATCAGAAGTCGGATTGACATGTATATCCGAAAGATCATCTAGGTTGTCCTCTTCTGCTGTATCATTTGGAATAGGCTCAATGTCATGGGGTAGACTGTCTTCAACCACTCTTGTATTTCTACGTCTTTGTACAAGTGGACGTTGTTGTTGTACAGTAGCAATAACAACGTATAACTCCATCATGGTACCATCTAACCGTTGAGAAAATAAATTAATTTCTTGGACCCACTGCGCATCAGCAACCAATGGAAAAGCTATATGCCACAGTGTTGTTGGAAATTGCAAATGTCTATAGCTCATAGACATTATCTCTTGATCGGGTCCCAGATTTAAGGAAACATGAATTCTCTCTTGAAGGTCACTTATGGTAACACAATCAACTGTACTAACCACCGTAATTGGTTGTGTACTGTAAGAAGCTCCTTGCTCAGTTTGAATAATCTCCCCATAACAGTACACACAGGCAAACATGGCTCTCTACGTCAAAAATGTTTCTTTCATCAAAATTATGATAGTGTAACAAAATATTAACAATTATGTTTGATGATATGATGTTTATTATAATGTAATTTTATTGCGCCTTTCTATACCATAAACTATGCTACTGATGTTTGACCATATGATATTTATTAGAATGTAATTTTAGAGCACCTTTTTATTTAGTTTGTTTGTTCTTCTTCATTTCACTTTATATGTTCATTAGTATCGTTAGCTAATCATTATATGAATTAATTTTTTAATCCTATGTTATTTATTAATTATTCTAAAATTAACTAATAATAACTAATCGTTAATTATTCTATTATTCTATAATTAACTAATAATAACTTTAATTTGTTAATTCTTATGTCCTTATTTGATTCTATAACATTATATTTATCATTTATCATTGATAAATATACTGATCATTAGTATCGTTAGCTAATCATTATATGAATTCATGTTTTAATCCTATGTTATTTATTAATTATTCTAAAATTAACTAATAACAACTAATCATTAATTATTCTATTATTTTATAATTAACTAATAATAACTTTAATTCGTTAATTCTTATGTCCTTATTTCATTCTATAAAATTATATTTATCATTTATCATTGATAAATATACTGATTTTCTTTTTCTTCTCTTAGAAATTTTAGTAGTTTATAAAGAAAATATGAATCATCTTAAGCATATTCCCCGGGAGTGTCAAACCAGGATGCAGCAAGGCCCGTTATCGTGCACCAGTTCCCGTTCGAGTTTAGCTCGAAGCGGTGTTTTCGGGTTTTACCCCTATGTACATCTGTGCCAGAGCCACATCCACTTGTTTGTATCCAGACAGGAATTTAATTGCGTAGATAACCACATAATCTTTAAGCTACCAAAATTTATAAATACTTAATCTTAAGTTAATCTATACTTAATCTATACTACCTAACAGAAATTATTTAAAACTATATATAACTAATTACAAAAACTAAATAAACAAATATTAAGAACTACCTAAACTGCTTAACAAATGAAAGATTTAAAACTAAACAAAATTAAATTAATTAAATAAAAACATTAAATTAAATAAAGAAACATACCTCTAAATGAAGCTTCGTAAAAGCTTGCATAGAAAAGGAATTTTTTAGAGAGAGAGAGAAAATCAGAGAGATGAAGTTGCAATGAACAAGTGAGG
This sequence comes from Viscum album, assembly GCA_963277665.1. Classification (NCBI taxonomy): domain Eukaryota; kingdom Viridiplantae; phylum Streptophyta; class Magnoliopsida; order Santalales; family Viscaceae; genus Viscum; species Viscum album. The sequence goes on along the minus strand of OY728127.1, from coordinate 35,246,042 downwards.
AGAGGGGGGGGGGTGGCCGCCCTTTTATAAGGAGTTCAGGCGAAGGCGGCATCGCAGAAGCCGCCTTTCGCCTCTGCGTATGGCCAAAGGCGGCTTCCGCGATGCCGCCTTTGCCATGTCATCGATCCGGGCCAAAGGCGGCGCGGGGGAGCAAAGGCGGCATTGCAGATGCCGCCTTTGTGTGCTAAAAAAAAGGCGGCATCGCAGATTCCGCCTTTGCAGCGTATTTTTAAAAAAAAATTGACCTAGGCCGTTTTTCAGAAATATTTTTTAAGAAAAACGTAAAAAAAACCCACCCGCGAGCGACTCTCGGGAGGGATTAAAAACAAGAAGAAAATAAGAATAATAAAAAGTAAAATAGTTATAAAACAAAAAAAAATAAATAAAATAAAATACAAAAAAATACAAAACTTAATAAATAATAATAATAATAATAATGTAAATAATTAATAATTAATAGAATTAATTATTAAAATAATTTAATTTAATCTATTAAATGATTATTAAATAATAATCTTAATAAATTAATTTAACTATAATAATATTTTTTAAACTTAACTAATAAATTTAATAATAATAATAATTAGTAAAATAGATAATCACTTATTAACTTAATAAAATAATGAATTTTAATAAAAATGATTATCTTATATAAAATTATTAAATTATTAACTTTAATAAAATAACTAAATAAATTAATAATAATTAATTAAAGTTCTAAATAAAATAAAATAGTTAATTAGAATAATAATTAATATTATAATAATTAAAAATAACTACAAATCAATATAAATGAATCATTAACATAATAACTTAATAATTTAATAGTAAATTTTTAGTCTTTTTAACATATAATTAGTGTTTGTTTATGCTTGTAGAACCCAACCCAACTTGAAATCTAGGTTCAACTCAAATAGACCATTGGTAGGTCTGTTAAGTTTGTTACAAGAGATAGGCTAAAGTCACAAGTGCTGCATCGTAAAACACATGTGTTTGGTGATTTTGAAGAAGACCAACCTAAGTTGGTGGAGGATATTAGTGAAAAACATAGTATGATGAAAGTGCATTAAAATTATAGTGGCAGTAGAAACAAAAGGGGATCTCTCATTAATTCGAGCAATAGATGACACTTCTTGATAGAGAGACTGAGATAAAGACCTAACTTCAGAGACACACCAATACTGACCAAGGAGCTCTGGACTTTGAGCAGGAGTGAAAGCAGACCAGGGGGTTCGAACAGCTCTTTAAAGGGGAGTTCTTTCCTCATCTTCTTCTCCAAATCCCTTTGTTTTTTGTACTTGAAGTATGTGCTGTAAACTTTTACTCAATATATATTTGAACATGAAGTTTGAGTAATATACATTTGGGCAATTTCTATTTTAATGGTTTAATTTTTCATCTTCTTCACATTATTTCTTTATTAAAATTAGAATTGTTTGAAAAAATCTATTTTGATTTCAATTTAAATTGTTTTTACTTCTTGTTCTTTAATTCAAAACTCCATGATCTTTCGTCGAGATTGATCATGGGTGCATTTAATCAAACTTTAAATCCAAAAGCTTCGATATCTATAAGTGAGATAGTTTTTGTTGTTAAATCTACAAAGTCCTTAGCGGTTTGAATGGTTCTTGAAGTGGTGAACTTCAAGAATGGTTCTTCTTCTTGATTAGAATCTTGGTGAGGGAGACTAATCAAACCATTTTTTGAAAAAAATAAAAATACAATAAATTTATATGAAAGAAGAAACCCCTTTTTTTAAACTAGTTGGTAGAATTTCCATAGTTAGCAGCATCGTTCATTTTTTCCAACTCCCTAACACCATTTTCTAAAACCTTTAACATATCAAAAATTCCCATTAAAATTCAGTACCTCATATTTTCATATATCAATGAATTTCATGTCGTTTTCTTTAGTTAGATATAGATAATCTCTTAAAACATTCACCATCCTTCCTTTAGGTTTGACCCTTCACTACTATACTTGTATAGGTTTATAAATTTTGATTTTGAGGGCCATGATGACCTTTGTATATATCAATAATCATGTTAGTCGTATTCAGGACGAGAATGAAATAAAGATATTGATGAAAGGATGGGAAGTTACAATACTTTCCTTGGAAAGTCAGACGATGCTAAAGCTAGTCTTCAACATATTCAAAGTCATGAAGGAAGTCATCATAAAATCATAAGATACTAAATACCTATCCATTATATTTTATGACAACCCTGCTTTTTATTACAACTTAAACATGATTTATTACATAAAACTTCACTTGATACAACAAAGAAGATCGAGAGGTTTAGTGTCTTTGGGGCTTAGGATCATTACATAAAAACTTAAAACATGAAATACAACATCTTTATTGAAAACTTCCTTTACATGACCATTACATTCCCTCGTACTTAGCATTGCATGGGATAACCTGAGGACATGCATAAGAAAAGGGCGAGCTATAAAGCCCAGTAAGGGAGTACACATGGAATAACATGAGGAGTACAATACATGTTAGACAATAGACATATCAATAGAGCATAAAAGAAACATGAACATAAAGGCATGATAAAGCATGATAATCATAACATGGAAATGTGGAAACAACACTTAACATGGAATTATCATGAGCCAAGGCTCATTGCACATAAAGCATGAGTAAACCCTCATTGCACATGAATCACGAGTAAACCCTTGTTGCACTTGAATTAGCATGAGTCAAAACTCATTGCACATGACGTATCATGATACTATACTTTACCCAATGCATTGGAGTGCTATAAGGGCGCACCATTCTTAAACATTTCATTTCATGCATAAGTGTGCCACATGGATCATAAAACATGGATTCATAAAACATAATCATTTAGTCCACGATAAAGGAATGTGGAATTAATACATGAAACTTTGTAATCAATAAGTAAAGGTGCATAAAGGTGGACACCCTTGATAGAGAAATGGGCATGGTATCCACTACACAATGGCATTGGCTTAGAAAATCGGTGCGATTTCAGCAGCGTAATGGCGTGACATAAGAATTCATAAAAAATGGTTGATGAGAGAGAAATGGGTTCCTAATCATATTTACATGTAATGGAAAGTAATTAGGTCATATAGATACATGTCCCAACAATTGTAATGGAATTTAGATTCATGATACAAAATTATTGCTTGAATGTAAAAGAAGAGAGAGAAGTTCCTTTCGGAATTTCAGCATAGTAACAGGTGTACATGGGAGACATTTAATGAGAGAGAAAGGGGTCTTCCATCATTAAAAAAACAAGAGGGAAGTATGGGGGAGGTGAGAAACCATACCCCAACATTCATAATTGAAATTAAAAGGGCAATACAACTTAAAGAAAATTGACAAAAATGAGAAAGGAAGAAAAAACTCTTACTTGGAAGTGTGCTTCCAAAGGCTAGAGAGAGGCTTGCGAGAGGCTTCTTGGGAGCTTGGGGAACCTTGGGAGGATTCTAGAGAGAGTAGGGAAGAGGTTGGATGAACTCCAAGGGATTTTAGTGTGGAGGAAGTGGGAGCTTGGGTGAGTTTATATAGGAAAGGTGATGGAATTCTTTATTATTTAGGTTTGGGTCCCCTTACATTAAATTAATCCAAACCACAAACCATCCCATGTTTTTTGCCCATGGTTTTTGGAAAATGGAAGAGGAAAACAATATTTTATAATTCCCAAGTCCGAACTTCTTAAAATAATAAGGTTTCTTATGTGGAGGTGAGTCACACTCCCATGGAAATTAATTTAAAAAGGAAAAGTGTTGAATATGTCTTGAGGGGTCCATTAATGCTTTGAAAAGTAAGTCAAACAAACCCAAAATAACATTATTTTAATGATAAAACATATATTGGCCGAACATAAGAGTTATGGTATTTTATTACATCACCATTGGGTCATTATGATGTCATAAAACACATTATATATTTAAACGGTATTTATTTTTTACCCAAAAATTTAACTGTCTCAGAAAATTATGAAAAATTCACCGTTGGATAATTTCGACGTCCTGATTCCAGAAATAAAATTTATTTTATCTAAAAAAATTTCTAAATATGTTAATTTTCACTTTTAAAATAAAAACCAACATTTATCGAAAATTCATGGGTTTTGACAGAAATGGCTTTCAAACCTTAATATAAAATTTTAATTCCATTCATAAAATTATAAGATCATTTATATTTAATAAAAATTAATTTAATATTATTATTATTATTTTATTAAAATATTATTTAATTCAAAAATCCCTTAATTTAATAAAAAATAGATTTCTTAATTAAATAATAACTAAAAACACCATTTGTACTTTAAAAACTATTTACAATGTATCAAAAATGACTAGAAATTATATTCATTATTATATACAAAAATAATGTACATGAACATAGTACTAATTATTTGTTACATAACCCCTTAAAACAGCCGCATAAGACCTAAGGGTAAGGTGTGCGATGGTGATAGACTCTTGGGGTGGCTCAGATAACATCGCTCGAGTGGTAATTTCTATCAACTTCCACTTCTCCCGTAGACGGTCCCGTTTGAGCTTGACATGATGAAGCTCAGCTTGGATTTGGTCAAGGGAGAAGCCCAAAGATGCCACCTCTTTTCCGAGCTCCGACAAATGGGCTTCGTATGGGGCAATTCTACTGGATGAGGCCATCGCTTCCTTTGTCTGAGTAAATTGGATTTGTTAAGGTCCTATATTTATACTAATCATGCGATCACTGTTCAATGGCTATATTAACAACGGTCAAAAAATATTAACATAAAACCAAAGAAGTTGACATCTTATAAAAACATTTTATATAAAGAGACATTTAATAAGATCAAAAAGTATTTTCCATTAATGAAACTTTGGGTCGTTACAATATTCTCCCCTTAAGAAATTTCACCCTCGAAATTTTCCTTTTCCCACACTAAAACAAATGTGGGTAACTCAACTTCATCATATCCTCCGATTCCCAAGTCGCTTCTTCAAACATGTGGTTTCTCCACAACACCTTGACGAGGGGCATTGTCTTATTTCGTAGAACTTTTTCTCTACAATCTAAGATCTTCACTGGTTGCTCCTCATAAGAGAGATCATATTCCAATTGTACCACCTTGGAAGAGAGTACATGTGAAGGGTCCGGTATGTACTTCCTTAAGAGGGATACATGAAAAACATCATGTACTTTGGCCATGGCAGGTGGAAGTGCTAGTCGATAGTCCACAACCCCGACACGATCAAGAATCTCGAAGGGGCCGATGTAACTTGGACTTAACTTCCCTTTCTTTCCAAACCTCATGACCTTTTTCCACGGAGATATGCGTAGAAACACAATGTCTCCAACTTTAAACTCAAGGTCTCGTCGACGATTATCTGCATAACTCTTCTGTCGACTTTGGGCTTCCTTGATATGCTGCTGAATGGTTTTTACCTTCTCCACCATTTCTTTGACCATTTCTGGTCCAAGCAGCTTACGTTCACCGACCTCATCCCAACATGCCGGTGTTCTGCACCTTTTACCATACAGGGCTTCATATGGTGCCATTTGGATGCTTGAGTGGAAACTGTTATTATAAGAGAACTCAACCAGAGGAAGATGTTGATCCCATCCTCCTTTAAAGTCCATTGAGCACGCTCTCAACATATCCTCAAGTGTTTGGATAGTCCGCTCGGATTGGCCATCAGTTTGAGGATGATAGGCCGTACTGAAGTTCAGTTCAGTATTTAGAGCATGTTTAAGACTCTTCCAAAACTTAGAGTTGAATCTTGTATCTCAGTCAGACACAATAGATAATGGTACTCCATGCAACCTTACCACTTCTCTGATATATATCCGTGCCAGTTGATCCAAAGAGAAATCCTCCCGAATAGAAATGAAGTGTACAGTCTTTGTAAGACAATCCACAACAACCCATATTGCATTGTTGCCTTTGGATGTCCTTGGAAGTCCAGTGATAAAGTCCATGGTGATGTTCTCCCATTTCCATTCTGGTATGGGCAATGGTTGCATCATCCCCTTAGACATCTGCCTCTCTGCCTTCACTTGCTGACACACTAGGCACTTTGATGTATATTCAGTGATCTCCTTCTTCATATTAACCCACCAAAAGTTTTCTCGGAGATCTCGACACATCTTTTTACTCCCTGGGTGAATAGAGAAATTTGAACTATGTGCATCATCTAAAAGTTCCTTCTTCATCTCCGGACTTGATGGAACACATAGTCTTTTCCCAAACCGCACAATTCCTTCTTCATTAACATTAAACTCTGAGGATTTCCCCTTTTTGATAGCTTCCAATTTTTCTTGAATTCCCACATCATCCTTATAATCATCCTTTAACCTTTCTAAAAGAGATGGTTGAGCAATCATTTGTGAAAGGATTGATGATGTTCCCTTCTTTATGATACCCACGTCCATCTTCATCAAGTCTAAGAAGATTGGATCCTTCTCAATTCTCATCATTGATAGAATTGCTGGGTCCTTTCTACTTAGGGAATCTTCCACCTTGTTCACTTTCCCAGGGTGGTAATGTATTGAACAGTCATAATCCTTGATGAGATCTATCCATCTTCTCTGCCGCATATTAATCTCTTTCTGTGTGAATATATATTTAAGACTCTTGTGGTCAGTATATATCTCACATTTCTCTCCATAGAGATAATACCGTTAGATTTTCAAGGCAAATATCACAGCCGCCAACTCCAGATCATGCGTTGGATAGTTTCGCTCATGGATTTTCAACTGCCTTGAGGCATAGGATATCACTTTATCATTCTGCATCAGCACACAGCCTAATCCCTTCTTTGAAGCATCACTGAATACCACAAAAAGTTCCCCACTTGTGGGTAAAGTGAGAACGGGTGCAGTGATAAGCCTCCTTTTCAACTCCTTGAAGATTTCTTCACATTCATCACTCCAAGAAAACTTTACTCCCTTTCGAGTTAGCTTGGTAAGAGGGTTGGACAATCGTGAGAAATTTATCACAAATCGTCGATAATATCCAGATAACCCCAAGAAGCTATGGATATCCATTACTGACATTGGCCTCGTCCATCCCTCAATTGCATCTATTTTGGAGGGGTCCACAGATATCCCATTGCTTGTGATGATATGGCCCAAGAATGAGACCTCCTTCAACCAGAACTCACACTTGCTGTACTTTTCATAGAGAATCTCCTTGCGAAAAGTCTCTAGTACAGTTTTTAAATGCTCCTGATGATCCTCCTTAGTTTTAGAGTATATTAGAATATCATCTATAAATACTACCACAAATTTTTCAAGGTAATCTCTAAAGACTCTATTCATCAAGTCCATGAATATTTCTGGAGAATTGGTGAGTCCGAAAGGCATTACTATGAATTCATAGTGCCCGTACCTTATATGAAAAGAAGTCTTGGGGACATCTTCCTTCTTCACCCTTACTTGATAATATCCCGACCGCAAATCCACCTTGGAGAAGTATTGTGATCCACATAGCTGATCAAACAACTCATCGATTCTTGGGAGAGGATACTTGTTCTTTATCGTGATTTTGTTAAGTTCACGATAATCAATGCAAAGCCGCATTGACCCATCCTTCTTCTTGACGAAGAGGACTGGTCCACCCCATGGTGAGGCACTTGGGCGTATAAACCCTTTATCCAGATTCTCTTGTAGTTATTTCTTCAGCTCTTCAAGCTCTACAAAAACCATTCTATATGGAGTCTTGGATATTGGTAGCGCCCCAGGTATAAGTTCAATTGAGAACTCAACATCTCTTCTTGGAGGAAGACCAGGCAGTTCCTCGGGAAACACTTCAGCAAATTCCTTCACAATAGGCATTTCTTCAAGGATGGTTTCTTCCTTGGACTCAATCATCTGAGCCAGATATGCGTGCTCATAAGGTAGTAATATCCATTCTTGAGATGATGGAGCTAAAATAAATTCATCTTCCTCCTGACACTTGTAAAGAATCGGGGGTCGATTCTCCATATAGAGTGTGATTTCCCTCTCCCGACAATTTATGTTGGCTCTATATAAGGAAAGCCAATCCATGCCAATAATTGCATCAAATTCCACCAGAGGGAGTATGATGAGGTTCGCTGGGAAATTCAATCCACAGATTATAACAGGGGAGGACTTATAATCATGGGATGCAATGATTTCCCCATTTTCCATACTCACTGACATCTTTACTTTCATGATTTGTGGTGGTGCTGGGATTGTTCTAATAAACTTTCGAGATATAAAAGAATGCGTAGAACCTGAATCAAAAAGTATGTTCGCTATTCTTGAATGAATAACTAGCATACCTGTCACCACTTCGTTGTCAGGGTTCACTTCGGCAGAAGTGATGGCAAAAGCTCTTCCTTGCTATCTTGGAGGTTGTTGGTTGCCTCCGATAACCCTTGGATTAGGGCACTGATTTGAAAAATGACCCGGTTCTTTGCATTTGTAGTATTGAAAAACGCGTTGAGGTTCGAACGGAGCGTTCCTCTCCTCTGTCGCAGCCGCGAGTCCTTCTTTCCGACAGTTAACAGCTAGGTTCCCTTCTCTTCCACACCTGAAGCATTTTATCGTCCCCTTAAAGCAATTTATAGGGTGCTTCTTTCCGCACTTTTGGCAAGTGGGGTGCTGGATCTTCTTAGCACCGTTGGATTTATCCATCGGACCACCGGCATTTAAGTCTACCTTACGCTTCTTGTCCCCATGATACCCCTATGATTCCCTGATCTCCATTTCAACCTTGAGGGCACATCGGACAATTTCCTCATAGCTGTTGAAGTCACGGATCGCTAATGCTTTCCGCAAGCTAGGCTTCATCCCACCAAAGAAGCGGTCAACCTTGCATTCGGGGGTAACGACAAAACTGGAAGCGTTTCGTGCAAGCCTCGTGAATTTTTCCTCATACGCTCCAATAGATTCTTCATCTTTTTTGCTTGAGGGAAAGGAAGTCCCTTTCCTTCTTAAGCCGGAGGGTGCGCGGAAAATATCTATCGAAAAACATCTTCCGGAAATCCTTCCATTCTAACGCCTCGATCTCCTCCTCAGGTTTCATATTTTTGATCAACATCCACCATTGATCAGCTTCACCCTCCATACAATAAGCCTATAGGAGAACCTTCTCTTGTTCAGAACATTGGAGGATGAAGAATATCTTTTCAATGGAGTTGATCCATTGTTCAGCGATCGCGGGATCAGATGATCCACTAAAAGTAGGATGCATTTGTCTCATGAAGCTCTCGATAGCGACTTGTTATTTCTTAGGGGGGGGGGGGTTGAACGTTCCTTTTGACCCGTGTTTCTATTCAAAACTTGAGTTAGCTGAGAGAGAAGTGTGACAAAGTTCACGATTCCCACTCCCATTGGATTTGGAATCTCATTAGTACATTCATCACACTGATCTTCACAACGGTTGTTAGCCTGAGCCTCCTATTACCGGCCATTTTCTGGAATAAAAGGAAAGTTAGGGGTAACACATAAAGGGTAATATAAATACAAAAGTTTATGACTTATAAATAAACTTTCATTTCCTTAACTCATGAGTCTATAGGCTTTAATCTAGGCTTTTCATGATTTACTTTCTAACATATATTCTTAGGGGCATTTTTTTTAATTCCCTTAATAAGGGTTCATACTAATCTTGTGAATTTATCAAAACATATCCATCGGGAGTTTCGTAACCAAGAGTGCAGCAAGGACCGTTGTCGTGCACCAGTTCCCGTTCGAGTCTAGCTCAAAGCGGTGTTTTCGGGTTTTACCCTTAGGATACATCTCTGCCAGAGCCGCCTCTACCTGCTCGTATCCAAACAAGGATTTATTTGTTTGATAAACCACTTACTCAGTACTTACCAAAACATAGGTATGTTTTTATTATACTTAGTCTTGTATCTAAGGCTTTACTAGGGTTTTCTAATCCTAAAAATAACTAAACCTCCCTCTGATACCAACTATGAAAACCCTGCTTTTTATTACAACTTAAACATGATTTATTACATAAAACTTCACTTGATACAACAAAGAAGATCGAGAGGTTTAGTGTCTTTGGGGCTTAGGATCATTACATAAAAACTTAAAACATGAAATACAACATCTTTACTGAAAACATCCTTTACATGGCCACTACATTCCCTCGTACTTAGCATTGCATGGGATAACCTGAGGACATGCATAAGAAAAGGGTGAGCTATAAAGCACAGTAAGGGAGTACACATGGAATAACATGAGGAGTACAATACATGTTAGACAGTAGGAATATCAATAGAGCATAAAAAGAAACATGAACATAAAGGCATGATAAAGCATGATAATCATAACATGGAAATGTGGCAACAACACTTAACATGGAATTATCATGAGCCAAGGCTCATTGCACATAAAGCATGAGTAAACCCTCATTGCACATGAAGCACGAGTAAACCCTCGTTTCACTTGAATTAGCATGAGTCAACACTCATTGCACATGATTTATCATGATACTATACTTTACCCAATGCATTGGAGCGCTATAAGGGCGCACCCTTCTTAAACATTTCATTTCATGCATAAGTGTGCCACATGGATCATAAAACATGGATTCATAAAACATAATCATTTACTCCACGATAAAGGAATGTGGAATTAATACATGAAACTTTGTAATCAATAAGTAAAGGTGCATAAAGGTGGACACCCTTTATGGAGAAATGGGCATGGTATCCACTACACAATGGCATTGGCTTAGAAAATCAGTGCGATTTCGGCAGCGTAACGACGTGACATAAGAATTCATAAAAAATGGTTGATGAGAGAGAAAGGGGTTCATCATCATATTTAAATGTAATGGAAAGTAAGGAGGTCATATAGATACATGTCCCAACAATTGTAATGGAATTTAGATTCATGATACAAAATTATTGCTTGAATGTAAAAGAAGAGAGAGAAGTTCCTTTCGGAATTTCGGCATAGTAACGAGTGTACATGGGAGGAATTTAATGAGAGAGAAAGGGGTCTCCCATCATTCAAACAATAAGAGGGAAGTATGGGGGAGGTGAAAAACCATACCCCAACATTCATAATTGAAATTAAAAGGGCAATACAACTTAAAGAAAATTGACAAAAATGAGAAAGGAAGAAAAAACCCTTACTCAGAAGTGTGCTTCCAAAGGCTAGAGAGAGGCTTGTGAGAGGATTATTGGGAGCTTGGGGAACCTTGGGAGGATTATAGAGAGAGTAGGGCAGAGGTTGGACGAACTCCAAGGGATTTTAGTGAGGAGGAAGTGGGAGCTTGGGTGGGTTTATATAGGAAAGGTGAGGGAATTCTTTATTATTTAGGTTTGGGTCCCCTTACATTAAATTAATCCAAACCAAAAACCATCCCATGGTTTTTGCCCATGGTTTTTGGAAAAGGGAAGAGGAAAACAATATTTTATAAGGCCCAAGTCCGAACTTCTTAAAATAATAAGGTTTCTTATGTGGAGGTGAGTCACACTCCCATGGAAATTAATTTAAAAGGCAAAGTGTTGAATATGTCTTGAGGGGTCCATTAATGCTTTGAAAAGTATGTCAAACAAACCCAATATCACATTATTTTAATGATAAAACATATATTGGCCAAACATAATGGTTATGGTATTTTATTAAATCACCATTGGGTCATTATGATGTCATAAAACACATTATATATTTAAACGGTATTTAATTTTTACCCAAAAATTTGACTGTCTCAGAAAATTATGAAAAATTCACCGTTGGATAATTTCAACATCCTGATTTCAGAAATGACATTTATTTTATCTAAAAAATTTCTAAATATGTTAATTTTCGCTTTTAAAATAAAAACCAACATTTATCGAAAATTCACGGGTTTTGACAGAAATGGCTTTCAAACCTTAATATAAAATTTTAATTGCATTCATAAAATTATAAGATCATTTAAATTTAATAAAAATTAATTTAATAATAATAATACTATTTTATTAAAATATTATTTAATTCAAAAATCCCTTAATTTAATAAAATAGATTTCTTAATTAAATAATAACTAAAAACACCATTTGTACTTTAAAAACTATTTACAATGTATCAAAAATGACTAGAAATTATATTCATTATTATATACAAAAATAATTTACATGAAAATAGTACTACTTATTTGTTACATAACCCCTTAAAACAGCCGCATAAGACCTAAGGGTAAGGTGTACGATGGTGACAGACTCTTGGGGTGTCTCGGATAATATCGCTCAAGTGGTAATTTCTATCAACTTCCACTTCTCCCGTAGACGGTCCCGTTTGAGCTTGACATGATGAAGCTCATCTTGGGCTTGGTCAAGGGCGAAGCCCAAAGACACCACCTCTTTTCTGAGCTCTGACAAATGGGCTTCGTATGGGGAAATTCTACTAGATGATTCCATCGATTCCTTTGTCTGAGTAAATTGGATTTGTTAAGGTCCTATATTTATACTAATCATGTGATCACTGTTCAACGACTATATTAACAACGGTCAAAAATCTTAACATAAAACCAAATAAGTTGACATCTTATAATTTTTTTTATATAAATAGACATTTAATAAGATCAAGAGGTATTTTCCATTAATGAAAATTTGGGTCGTTACATATTTGGTATACCATCGTATTCATCTGAGGACGAATTGTTTGTGGAGGAAAGTCATTGGTATCGTATTCAAAAGAGAAAGAATTTGCTGAAGTCAAAACTGCTAATACTGATCCATCAGACTCAGTATTCCCTCATAATCATCAGAGGAAGAATTGTTTAGGACTGATGAATGCAATGAAGAAGAACAATATTACTTTGATATTTTTGGATGTGTTGTCTAAAGGTGATCTTGAAGTTAGAAGAAGAAGTTTGTTTTCATTAATTGGTATAGATCATAGTATTAAAGAAATCATATTGGGAAATTAGAATAGTTTCAATTTCTTCATATATTCAATTGATACAGAACATCATAATGAAAAAATTGTACTAAGAGAATCAGAATGTGAAATTGGAATTAGATTAGTGTTTGTGAAGAGAGATAAAAGTGAGATGAATTTTTTATAAGATTCAAGAAGGATCAATAAGAAATGAGAAGAGTTGAGAAATGTTGATAAAGTCAATATGCACCCAAAATTCAAGGAAACATACAAATTATGGTAATTTGGTTGAGTGGGAAAGTTTTAAGGTATCCATCCCAAGCCATATTTGGGATGATTATAAAAGGATAAAAGTACATTGTACTTTTCTAACCAAAGTACAGTTCACAATAGGTAGAGATAAGGTAGATCATTGAAGAAATTCTAGGGAGAATAAGTGATTTCTAGATTGTTTTTCTTTAAGAAGTCATTCCAGATAGAAGGTAAAGAAGAAGAGACTAGATCGAAACATATTCATCTAATAATAATATTCATCTGATCATCTTATTAAAAAAGTTATCATATTTTTCAAGATTAGCGTATTCATCCGGTTATTATATTTGGAAAGATTATCATATTTAGATGGTTATCGCATTTGGCAGGATTATTGTATTGGGATTTCCAGAATAAAGAAGAAAGTGTTTAGAATTTTCATAATTGTATTCTACAGAGATATATTTCCATATTGAGTAATCGAACTGGGAAGAATCAGACTGGGAAATCAGACTGAGTTTTATTACAAAGTCTAGGAAGTTCTTAACAGCTTCTGGGTAAGAAAGTGAAGAATTTATTTGAAAGTTTATGTTTTTGAAAGTTGATAAATAAGCACCATAACATGTTTTGTTACAAAAACTTTGTATTACTTCATTTGTGCCAGAAGGATCACTTGAATTATTGAGTTGTTTTCATAGTGTTACATGAGTGAAAGGGAATATTCTACTCATTGTATTCCACACAAATGGATTGTTTTCTAGTGGATTGTGTGGTATTGGATTATTTCTATACCATACCAAGGATGTAGCTATTCTTGTTGAATAATGAACCTTGTATACTTGTGTTCTTATAAATGCATGTTTGAATTGTTTTTATTAAGGAAAGTAATGTTTAATAGGAGGAAAAGGTTGTTTCATAATCAATGAAACATAAAGGAAAATATATCACTGATTCACCCCTCCCCGTCTCAGTGATAAAATTATCCTGATTGGGCACTTACAAATAATGCCACTATAAAGTGGAAAACGATTAATGAATAGACCATGGTTGATGTTTAAAACCATATCCCATTAATGTTTCTGAATCTAATATTTTTATGGATTTTAATTCATTTAATAACATATTATTTATTATAAAATATCATTAATGTCATTTTTGATGCTTTTCATTTAATATGACTTTAAATACATAAAATAAAAGATATAATTCTAATAAAATCCTTTAAAAAATTACTAAAATGTTATATTTATATAAAAAAAATCACGAAACACAATAATTATTTCAAATTATATTAATTTTAGTATTTTTAAAATCATTTATTTTATTTTTCTATTAAATAAATAAATGTTGTGTCGGTGTTGTGAAAGAATTTAAGGTACTTATTTCATCACTAAAAATTATAAATGAATTTCCATGATAAAAATAAATCATTTATATTTCAAATTAATTTTTATAATCAAACATAAGTATAATTTATGCCTATCATAAAATAGTATAGATATTTAAATAAGAAAATTGACATATTTTATCTTTGTCTCCCACTTAAATATTATAAAGGTAAAAATCATAGATAAATGAAAAAAATATCATATATTCTATATTTTGATGTTTATGGATGATATATACTCATATAAAAAAAATTAATACAAGTTTTTTGATCATTTTTTAGTCCTTACCATACTCTTTTTAACCTAAATTAACCAATTTACAATTATTGTGATGATAATTATTTATTATGGTTACTATTCATAATGACCATAAATAAATGAGAAATATTTACCAAATTTGTATCTCCTAATTTAAAATATGATATCAATGTTTCAATATTTAATTCCTATAATTGGTAGGAATTAATTTAATATTAAAATTCAAAATGCAACAAAAAACAGTTTTTCAGAAAAATTACCTTTTTAATTATACAATTTTTTATAGATAATTAAACCATAAAATTGATTCTAATGAACTTAATTGGGTTATTTATAATAAAATATATCAAATTTTAATTTAAAACCATTTTAAAACAAAATTTAACTTTTTAAATTCTCGAAACACAAATATTGTTTTCAATAAAAACAATATTTTTCTCTATTCCCTAGAAAATCAATCTTTTTCAGAAAAATAAAAAAAATTAACCTTAAGATAATTTTGATATGATGATTTTAAAAACTAGTTTCATTTTATCAAATAAATTTTCTAAAAGTGTAAAGAATTAATTATATTATTTTCTCACATAAAGCAATAAGAATCATTTGTGAAGAACATGTATTTTTGAAGAATAAAATTACTTTACTAAAATTTGAGTGTTTATTTCCTAAGATTTGATAAATAAATTTATATTGAGTATGATCTTAATATATATATTTCATAAATTGGTTATTCCTATTCATACCTTCCAATTCAATGCCTAGTTAATAATGATCATATTTAAATATTAATATTTCATGGTTCGCTTAGGTTTGATGTTGCATGTTTTATACACTATCAAACATAGTATTATCTTCATTTTTTGGGATATTACATTCTTGGATGATGTTTTTACAGATTTGGTGTTGATATCAAAGTGATTTCATTTATTAGTTCAAATACTGAAAGTCGATCTGCTAAAGGGCAGCGCATTCCATTCGATATGGGAGTCATCACTCATGTTCATATCATGCTTGATGCACACCAAGGTGTTGATCTAATTTCTCTAGTTGAATATGTTTTTTGAACTATAGGACCTCATATAATGTCACTAAATAAAACTTTAATTGTGAGGAGTCTTATTGAAGATAGTTTTTTCAAATTCTAAGAAGTGGGAAAAACAGGATACCTTGGTGAGGTAGGAAGTTGGTGCATGATGGATATAACATTTGAAGGATCAACAGATTATATAAAAGGATGAGAAACCATCAAGTGGAAAGGATGAGAATGAGATGAGGGTTTAGGGACTAGGAATGCTTCTCAAATTATATACAAGCACATAAATAGTAAATATGATGAAACTAACTCGAAAATGCAGTCATAGGGTTCAAAATCATTTTAAAATGGAATTTTAACAGACTGAGAAGAATGTAGTGTATTCCCTAGATGACCAGATGAAGACTGGTGTTGGTGAGTTATCAAGAGGAATGTTTTAAGAACCTAAATTTTCTATGAATTATGTATCCTTTAAATTCTGGTCTAAACTCTTTATTTTATCCTTGCACATGTTTCCTATGGTTTAGGGAAGGGTTGAAGAGCATTTGGGGTTTGTTCAAAGCCTGAAGCTCTGGTTTTTAGAGAGAACTGTAGAGGTGCATAGTTAGTTCATGGTTAGTGCTAACCATTCACCTCAAACCTTGTGACCGAGTAAGGGAGACACACAGTTTTTCCAAACCATGTGAGGGAGGTTTGGATCGTGTGGTGCTGAAATAGAGGGTGTGCACAATTTTTCTAATCGTGTGCTATAGGCTGTGCGGGGTGTTCTCCTTGGATAGTGGTGTGCACATAGTCAGCACATGGTTTGTCCAACCATATGAACAAACCATGAAACTTTTATTTTTTGTGAGAAATAACCATTTTACACCTATCCATTTTTAATTCACCCCTCTCTTCATCTCCCCTCCAATGGATAACATCTCCTTCCTTTTGAGAGATTACTTTATCCCTAAAGCTAGGCATTAAATGATATCTCTCACCCGAACTCTGATCGAGCCATCATCAGTCTCATTGGATTCATGCCAGTAATATCTCCATTCCATTACACCTTTCATCATTTATTTTCCTCTATATGGAGTTATTTTGGTGCAAGATATTATGCCCTATTTTTAGGGTGTTTTTCTATTTGATTTGTTTCTTATATTATATCCTAGATTAGTGGCCAAAAATGGATGAAAAGTTGACTACCAAGCTGAGGTAGGTGGTCTTGTGCTTTTCCCTCAAAGTATTGGTGTTTATTTATATGTCGTTGTGCCGCGTGCTGATTTTTCTAAGCATCACTTATTAAATGGATTGATTCTTAAATTAGATGGGTAGGATTGACATATATAACCCATGATAACCATTTATATATCATTAAATGTTAAGGACCTTTAATTTAACCATCCCTTTGGGTGCGTTTCTTAGATGGATAAAACCGCCATGGGTGGCCTATGAATTTGATTAGCCTTTTGAGGTATGTTATTTACCCCTTTCTTAGGATGTTAAATGAAATGATTAAAATATAATTGAATTAAATGAAATATGTAATGGAAGACCATGTCCCTATTCCTTTGGCCATTATTCTTTCTCTCTCAGGCTTAAGATGTTCCTTATATCCAAAAATCAAATTAAGATAAATAGGAGTATTAATGTGATGCTAGGCATCCTAGGCCTATGATTTGATTTGAACCACATTCTAAGGTGAGTAAATTACTTATATAAAAGTGATGGACTAATTAATTTTAAATTTAAACTTAAATGGATAGTTAGTCTTTGGGCCCTTGACTATTCATATTTCCATGCCATGAGTGAGAGATGGGTTCCAGTTCAAAATTCCATAAACAGACTCATCAATCTTATTTAATTAAATGAATCATAAATGAATTTATCATGTGCCTTGAATGAAACATGGGTTCTTATATGAATGACATAGATGGGATCATTTGGAAGCCGTACTGTTATATGCCATGAGTGATACTTGGGATCCTAATGTGATCTGCTAAGGATAGACTTAGATGGAAGAATTTTTTTATGCCAAAAGTGATACTTGGACTCCCTATTTGGACTACTAAGTGTGGGATCATAGAGAAGATCATTATATATAACACAAGTGATACTTGGACTCCCTATGTGGACTGCCAAGTATAGGCTTAGAGGGAAGATCATTATATATTCCATGAGTAATACTTGGACTCCCTATGTGGTCTTCCAAGGATGTGATTATAGGGAATATCATTATATACACCATGGGTGACACTTGGGCTCCCATTGTGAACCTCCAAGGATAGAATCAGAGGGAAAAAAATTTATACAACACCCAAAATTATACCAAGGTTCTTATGAGGAATTCCTATGATAATATTGTAAGGTGACAGGTTCATTTATTTCTTGAGAATTACCTAGTTTCCAAATTAGGAACACCAATGATGGGCTCAGGTTCATTTGAAATATTAAATGAAATGATTTTATGACGTGTCTTCTAAGACAAAGCACAAGTATGGATTCGAATAGAGCCTTACATTATATTGATGGCATTTTATATACACCTTGATTAGTTATGATTCACAAGGGACACTTGGAATATGAGATAAGTCCCGAGACTTTATAAATGAAGTCATAAATGATTGATTACTCAGAGATATTCAGGCTTAGGCTGAAGTAGGTAGGATAGGATGAGTGTTCCATAGGAACCTAAGCCTTTGTGGGTTATTTATACACCACACTTAATTTAAAACTTTTATTGTTACTAGCAAACTATTTATTATATATTCATATATTGGATGGAATTAGACACCATTGGTGGTGGCCTATTGAGTTTATCACACATCCTGTATGTGCTATCATTTGGAACCTGAAAAGACTTCATGGATGCATGTAGGGATAGGGTAAAGCATCCAATTATCGACACTTGATTTATTATAGCATGGGAGTGGGGAAGAATAGGACCAAGCTATGGCTCATGATGCTATTTGGAGATAGTATTTTGGGTTATTTTTTGTTCTTT
This sequence comes from Viscum album, assembly GCA_963277665.1. Classification (NCBI taxonomy): domain Eukaryota; kingdom Viridiplantae; phylum Streptophyta; class Magnoliopsida; order Santalales; family Viscaceae; genus Viscum; species Viscum album. The sequence goes on along the minus strand of OY728127.1, from coordinate 35,227,296 downwards.
TTGGTATACCTATATATATGTGTACCATATTCCATGTCTACCTATTTTCCTTTAGTATAGCATTCCATGATCATCATTTTGTATATGACATCAACAGATGGGTTTACTTGGTCATTTATATGATAGATATTTAATATTCGGCTGTTAAGTCATATTTTACGATTCTTCTATTAATTTTTATGATTATACCACTATGATACACTCTAACCATGAGGGTATAGTTTCCCACTATTCCACCATGGAACCTCACTACTAGTTGGAAGCCTTTGGAATACATGGAGGTGATCTTGAGGTCATGTGGCCAACTAGGTTTGGTTAATGTTGAGTGAATCAATTCTAGGATGCCACAAAGTGGTATCAAATGTGTTTCTTTTATTTATTTTCTTACCATACTACTTTGGGATGTTAAAAAGGATAAATATGACATGTCAGTATTTTTTTATAAGCCTATGCTTCTTAGTAGCTAACCCATGTACAATGAAAATCGAAATTACTTAGGATGAGACATATTGCTCTGTATTGTGCTTATTAAAGTTTTCTTGATTTCACCATTGGGTGATGCACTTGATGTTTGATGTTCCTTATGATTATGTATTTTTACCCTTGTCCAATATGGCAAGAAAGTAGTGCATCATGCATCATCATAGGCACTTCTTGATTTATATTCCATGCATATTACATGCCATATTTATATTACTTCATGCATTTATTGGAACATGTTTTAGTTCCTATATTATTATTTCCATGAAATATTTCTAAAATTTCATGCAGGGTTTGGATAAATTATTTTTTGTGATTAAATGGATGAAAAATTTCAATTTATAAGGTGTATGATCCCTTATAAATTGGAAATAGTGATCTATATAATTCAACTATTTAAAGATAATTTCTATATAAATTAGTATGAATTTAAAAGAAATTTAATTCTAAAAATAAATGGTAACCATTAAATGGGGATTCTAATTGCAATTTAAAGGGTGTTTTTTTCTATAACTTGCAATTGTCACTTTGTATACTAGGACCTTTGACTTATAACAAAGAACTTGAACCCAACATGACCTTAGTAGTGGGTAGTAGGAAATTTATCTTTATTTATTTATGATCTGTATGTTTCCCAAAACTATCTTTAAGAGTAGGTAGAGGGGTGTGACTTTTATATAGGGGGTTTGTACTTATCCTATTCATATGTCTGCATTGCTAGTAGTTATCAAATCATGTGTTGAGGAATGTGTTAGGAATTTGTAGATATATAAAACCATGATGACCTCAAGTCATGAACCTGGAGGGTTGAAAATACCATGATTTGGAGGTAGTGGGCCATGGGAGACCAGTAGAAACATCATTAGTTCCTCTTACATCACCGCCCGTTATACCTGATATGGGTGCCAAAACCTAGTCTTGAGAGGGTTTCTTATACTTTATGTAGACTGTACAGGGAGCCCCGTGACCTACCCAAACTATAGAAGAGTTGATGCATGAGTTTCAATAGTAGCATCCACCCATGTTTTTGGGGGATGGTGATCCACAAGCTACAAAGTCATGGATAGAGGCCATGCTATTGATTTTTGAGCATCTTGAGATACCTACCAAGAGGAGAGTGAATCTATCTATGTATATTCTATGGTATTCCACCAAGAGATGGAAAGAAGTTATTACTTAGATAGATCGTCATATAGATATAGTTTGGATGGATTTTTAGATGGCCTTCTATGATTCTTTATACCCAAGACGTTGAGGGACAATAGAGCCAGAGAGTTTATACACTTGGAGAAGGGAGTCTTACCAGTCATGGAATATTATTCCCATTTCATAGAGCTCCATCATTTAACACTTATTATATTAAGTAATAATTTATCTAAATCTAGGTGATTTGAGGATGGTATCAGGTACAAAATCTGATTGTAGGTGAATGTATTTCAGCTTACTATTGTATTTGGAATAGTGAATTAGGTGATTATCATAGAGTGTAACCTAAGAGAGGTTGGGGTTGTGATTCAGAGTGGTTCAATACCTAGATCTGGAACTACATTTACCAATAGTAGGAAGAATCATTTAGAGATTCCACATGCTGATATTATTATCCAGGGTGCGTACTCAGGCAGCTAGGTGCAATGCCATCAGTGCAGTATATCAGGACATACGAGACCTTAGTGTATGAGGGACCCAGTAGAGTGTTGCTATTATAGAAAGACGGGTCATATTAATAGATTTTATAGAGATTTTTCTCCAGTATCTAGTGAGAGAGGGTCTTCACTAACTCCATGTTTAGGAGTAGGTTCATCAACTTCTCATTAAGCAGGGATCTAGAGTGTGTCCAACCGACCAGGCCGAGGATTTGGTCATGGCTGAGGTAGCCGAACACTAGATTTACAACACCAGTAGAGTGGACCTACTTAGGGTATCCATGATATATATCAGGGACACAAATCAATCCATATGTATGCAGTGAAATCGATACTTGAGGATTAGAGTGTCCGACCATTTATGGTGAGAGGTATTATTCTAGTAGCCTCTACATTAGTATCTTCTCTTTTTGATACTAGTGATTCTCATTCATTCATATCTGTACCTATTATGGAGATCCATGGGCTCAATTTTCAAAAACATTTTCATGATGACACTCAATAATCCATTGAGGATATGATCAGAGAGTGTAAATAAGTGCAGGGAGTTCCCCCTTGATATAGGTGGGTGTTTCTTTGTATGGGACCTCTTTTTACTTAAGATGAAAGGGCTTTCCATCATTACCGGGATAGACTAGTTGGTTCCCTATCATGATTACATTGACTATTTTTTCTGAAGGGAGACTTTAACATCACCATAGGGTGGGGTTTTTATTTACAAGGGTGAATGGGATGTCCATACTATCAGAGATAAACCCGAGCATCTTGGGCTAAGCGGGATGCAAACCTAGATTTCTAGATTATATCTGGATGATCAGAGAAAAATCATGTGGATTTTTCTCCAATGGTATATCTTTTTAGGGATGTTTTACTGGATGATTTTTTAGAAATAACTCTCAAAAGAGTGGTAGATTTTTTCATCAAGCTAGTTCAAGTAGATACACCGGTATCCATTCCTCCTTATAGGATGATTATTACTATGTTTCAAGAGCATAAGAGGTAGCTATAATATTTGGAAGCTAAGGGTTTAATATGACCTAGTTATTTGTGTGGGGTTCACCAATACTTTTCTATAAGAATTTGGATGGTACACTTAGGATTTATATGTATTACCACCAGTTAAACCTATTTATGGTTAAGAACAGATATCCATTGCCCCATAAATAAGATCTGTTTGACTAGCTCTGAGGAGAAAGGGTTTTCTCTAAGATTGATTTTATATTGGGTTATCATTAGGTGCATGTTAGAATATTAGATACACCATGTACAACATTCCATAGTATATATAGATTGTATGAGTATTTGATCATGCCATTTGGTCTCACAAACACACCAACAATTTTCATGGCACTGATGAACCGGGTTTTCCATCCATATGTAGATTAGTTTGTGGTGGTATTAATGGAAGATATATTGGTGTATTCTCACACTTGACATGATCATTCCAAAAATCATAAGATTGTATTGGATACACTAAGAGAATATCAGTTATATTTTAAGATCACAAAGTTCCAATTTTGGATGGATTAAATTTACTTCTTGGGTCACATTATCTGAGAGAAAAGAGTATCGGTTAACTTAGAGAAGGTGAAAGCTGTAGTTTTCTGGGATAATCACAAGAACATATTTGATGTACAAAGTTTCTTGGGGATATATGGTTATTAAAGGCGTTTTATGTAGGACTCTTCATTCTTATAAACACCTATTATGGGCTTGAATAAGAAGGGTGTGAATTTTATATGGTTAGAATCCCGTGAGATAGCCTTTCAAGAACTGAAAGAGAGACTAACTTTGGTGTCAATCCTTATTCTTGTAGAGTGAGATAAAAGATATAAAAATTATTATGTTTCATGAGGTATTGATCTAAGAGTAGTTCCGATGTAATATGAGTGATTCATAGAGTATGGGTCTTGTCAGTCGAGGCCACATGAGAGGAACTACCTGACACATGATCTTGAGTTAGTCGCTGTTGTTCATGCCTTACACTATTGGAGGAATTACTTACTGAGAGAGTGTTTTGTGGTGTATAAAAACCAAAAAAGACTCAAGTACATATTTATATGGAATGAATTGAATCTTAGGAAATGAATGTGGGTTTAATACTGATAGTATTTTGACTTAGAGCTTGATTATATGCCTAGAAAGGGAAATATTTAAGTTTCCCAATCAGGATCCAAGTATCACTGAGAGGGGGAGGGGGTGAATCAGTGATATCTTTTTCTTTTATGTTTTCTTCTTTTTGAAAAAAAACTTTGCCTCCTATTAAAGAGTTCTTTCCCTACTGAACACAATCAAAACACACACCCACAATAACACAAGATTTACAAGGTTCACTACTCAACAAGAGTAGCTACATCATTGGTATGGTATGGAAACAATCTAGTACCACAAAATCCACTATAAAATAATCCTTTGATGTGAAATAAAATGAGTAGAATATACCCTTACACTCGTGTAGCACTTGGAAAATAATCCGCAAGCACGTGTGCACCCTCTTAACACAAATAGGGAAAAAATAAAGTTTCTGTGCTTCTTAATGAACTTTCACAAATATGATCTCTTAAAATAGTTCTTATATTTCCTACACAAAAGATGGTAAGAAATACCTTGCACACAACTTACTACTTATGCTGAACTCAAATCTTTTGCACACCCTTTTAGGCATCTTACACACAACTTTTATGCCTCACGTGCAAGATTTGAATTTTATCATGAAAAACCTCTTACACGCAACTCTCTTCTTGCGCACAACTTCCCCTTATTACACGCAACTTTCTTTACATAAAATTCTTCCATTCTTCAGGGCTATGGATTTTTCTAAGTGTCGATCTTATCAAATGAGAGGGGGTCACCTCTTATTTATAGGCATCACTGACCCCCGCATGCAAAATTCCTAACACGTCATGCAAGATCCAAATGTATCACGCAAAACCCCATTTGATGTCACATTGGGAGAGTAAGTCCCTTTAGTGCCAACATCATCTTTCATTCACTTATTGAATATTTCATGCACTTTATGCCTTTTCCATTTTTTAATGTTTTGACCTTTAATCATGCCTTACACACAACATTCCAAACTCCCTCCAATCTTGTGCGCAAAAACCGATCTTTTTCTTGAGCCTTTCCTTTGACAAATTTTGATGTTCGAATCTTGGAACTCCATTTGCGCGTAATATCCTTTTCCAAAATCACATTTCTCAATCTCCTGATTTTTAGCCTAATTTTTTTGGCAAACATTAGAAAACAACGCCACCTTAAAATCTGCTTCGGCAAGAACACCAATGCTACTTCATTGTCACCTATATTATTCAAAAAACAACTATTCTCATCATGAACTATATCTTCCATGATATATAGTCTTTGATCAAACACCTTTATCATCCTCATATTTTCAATGGAATGTTCTGAAAATTCCCTATCTTCCAACAACATCATTCTTTCCAATCAAAATTGAATATGATTAGCACCAGATTTTCTCCCTATTTCCTTGATAAGGCTTGCATCACAATTTCTACAAACTTATGATAATTGGGAAATAAAAATCAGAAAAGAATCGTATGCTTTTACAATCCTTTTACAAAGTGAGTTGATTTATCACCTTTGAAAATAAAAGAAAACACTCTGAAAAATAAAAACTCTTCTTACTTCCTTCTCCAACCAACTTGGTCCCAACAATCCCCCTTTGTATTTTTTTTCCAAAAAAGATTCATAAATAAATGAACTTTTTAAACTCATTAAATGGATTAATTATCAACAATTCTAAGCCTACACGATCTAACTCATTGTAGGAAACAATAATTATTGACAAAAAAACCATGTTGTCCAAAAGTAGTGACTATGAAATTTCTTCAGCATTTCTTCCTCAGCCTTCTCCAAAACATAAAAATCATTCTTCCAAAACATTTTTCTCAACATTATTCCTCATATTTCTCCACTACTTCAACTTTCCAGGATATAATTTTTCCCCTACAACCACTCCAACAAATAGTTAAAATAGTTCACACACTTATATGTTAGATTCACATCTCAACCATAAGGATAAATTTATGAACCAATTCTCCCCTTGAAAACACTATCTAAAGGTAATATGAGTTATGGGATAGTAACACGTACCTCAACATTGATGATAAAGAGGTTGGACACCTATGTTCAACCTCAATTTAGCAAATGGTTCCCTCAGTAAAGGTTTTGTGAATATGTTAGCAACTTGTTCTAATGTAGGAACATACTACAACTTCAATTTATTATTCTCTACATGATCTTTGATGATGTGGTACTTTATGTCAATATGTTTTTAATGATAATGTTTTACCAGATTCCTTTTAATATTGATTTCACTTTGATTATCACATCCCAAAAGTAAGGGTAGCTTTAATTTAACAAGTAGATCTTCCAATTGAGTCTTCATCTACATGAGTTGGGTAGCAGCTTGAGTAGAAGAAACATACTCAGCATCAACCATGCAAAGAGTCACTGAATTATATTTCTTTGTATTCAAACTAACACAAAATTTCCCTAAAAAGAAAACTCCACCAGATCTGGATCTTCTATCATCAACATTTCCTACCCAATCAACATCTGAATACTCGAATAGATCAATATTTTTTGAGCCATCATACCTAATTCCAAAATTTGTTATGACTTTGATATATCTAAGAATTATTTTTTTAGAAATCAAATGTGATTCTTTAGGAGCACTCTGAAATATTTAACATAAGGTAACATCATAGAAAATGTCAGATCTTGAGGCAGTCAAATATAACATACTTCCAATCAACTTTTGAAACTCTTTTTGATCAACATCATTGCCTTCTACATCTTTAGACAAATTAGTTCCCACTTAAATCAGTGTGGAAACTGGTTTTGAATTTTCCATGCCAAAATTCTTCATAAGTTACTTCGCATACTTTTCTTGAGAAAGAAAAACGTGGTTCTTCTTCTATAAAATTTGCAACCTAAGAAAGTATTTCATTTCTCCCAGCATGGTCATCTCAAACAACTTCTTCATTTCCTCAACAAATATTTCACAAGATTTTTCATTATTCTTAGAAAATATAATATCATCAACATAAATAATTATGATTAGAGATAACTCTTGACATTCTTTGATGTAAAGATTATTGTCAACTCTTCCTTTCTTGAAACTCATATTCCTTAAGAAAGTTTACAACTTTGAATACCTTTCCCTTGGAGATTATCTCAGCCCATACAAGGATTTCTTCAGCTTATACACATAACTTTCATCTTTCCCAAAAACAAACCCACAAGGTTGTTCAATGTAAACTTTGTCATCAAGATTCCCATTCATAAATGTGGAATTCATGTCCATTTGAAATTTTTTTAGCCTCGTTGTGCAGCAATAACAATAAATATTCTGATTGTTTCCAATCTATCCACTCGATAAAGTCTCATCAAAATCAACACCTTTAATCTATGAGTAACCTTTGCACACTAATATTGCCTTGTTCTTTATCAATTCACCTTCTTCATTCATTTTGTTCTAGAAAACCTATTTTGTACCAATAACATTTTTGTCATCCGGCTTGGGTACAAGTTCCCAAGTATCATTATTTTATATCTGATTAAGCTCTTTATTCCTCACCTGAACCAATTATAGATGCCCAAAATCTTTATTCACATCATTTGGATCCACTTTTGAATATAAAGAAGTATGTGTAACAACATTTGTTATTATTCTTGTTTGAACCCTATGAAGTTGATCACCAATAATGTTCTAATCCTCTTCTTACTGTCTCAGTGTAGGATGATTTGTTCAAATTTCATCCTCATCAATTGAAATTGTTGAGTCTGATTCTTCTTCTTGATTAAGATTACTACTGTTGGCAGAATTATCATAATCATTAACAAAACTTTCCTTATCCTACTCAACTTCTATATTAAAAAACGTTTTATTCTCTTTCTCAACATTTTCAACAAATCTTACATCAACAGAATCTACGATTCTCTCTATTTCTCTATTGAAACATCTATATCCTCTTCCTTCTAGAGAATAGCCAAGAAAAATTCCATCATCTCCTCTTTGCTCAAACTTTATAAGGTTTCCACCTTTCTTCTTTATAATGCATGGACTCTGAAAAACTCTTGTGTGTTTAAAACTTGGAGTTTTTTCATAAAACATTTCATATGGAGTCATATCTGAACTTGGTCTATAGAAACATCAATTTTGAATGTATACAACAATACTCATGGATTGCCTCCAATAGTAATGAGAGAGACTATGTTCAAGAAATACAATTCATATCATTTAAACTAGACTTATATTATTTCTTTAAGAAACCCCATTTTGTTGGGGTGTATATGGTGAACTGAACTCATGAAAAATTCCTTAATTCTCCAGATAGTTTTCAAACTCTTCATTCTTATACTCTCCACCATTATCAGTTCTCAACTTCTATACTGAATACTCACATTATTTTTCTACTTTCCTCCTAAAACTCATAAACATTTTCAGAGCATCTGACTTATGTCTCATGAACATAACACAAGTAATGAGAGTAAAGTCATCAATGAAATTAATGAAGTACTTATCTAAATTTATTTATTGCTTTCTCATTGGCCCACAGACATCAGAATGAATAAGTTCCAGGGGTCGTTTCAAACAAATTTCAACTCTCTTATGCATAGAATTTGTAATATTCCCTTTATCTTCTTCTTGATAAATCAGGCATATCTCAGACACTGCCTTATGTTGATAACTTGAACATGTTTCTTTGACACATATGTACCATCCTTTTATGCCATAACTGATTTTCATCCACCATACCCATGTAACAAGAGTTCTGAACTTCACCAACTTGGAACAAGTTCCCTTTTATATGTTTCCCTCTTATAACTACCCTTCCATCATCTTCACTTTTCATAGAAAAACCATATTTTCTGAAAATAACTTTGTTTCCCTCATCACAGAGTTGTGAAACACTTAAAAGATTGTGTTTTAGCCTGTCAACATATAACGATTTCTTGGATTTCATATTTTCTTTCTTGATGGTGGTTGATCCAGCACCTTTGATCCTCAAATATTCATCATTGCCAAATGTCACTATTCCTTATTTTAAGTCTTTCAAATTCTTCGATAACTTTAGGTCTCCTATAATATAAGAAGAACACCCACTATCAAGAATCTATGGATGTTATCCTTTTGTAGCTTTCAAAGTGGTTTCTACAACAAGAGATTTATGTTCTTCTTTTTCATTCTTCAACTCCAGCTTTTGGGATTTGTTAAGAACCTTTTGTTGTGCTGGAAAGAAAACAATACATCCCTTAGCAAGATGTCTAGGTTATTCACATCTTTCACAAAAAGTTTCCAGTGGTTAGAACCTATTCTCAACTTTAAAACCAGCCTTCTTAAATTTCTTTCGAACTTCCTTCTCACACTTATTCTTTTGAGAGGATTGAATCCCCCTCAAAACTTATATTCCATATTTTTTGGAATATTAGTAATGTTGTTGGTTGAACCAACACATATTTTCTATGTGTTTTAATCCACCACAATACCAATAGTATCCATAAAATGAATACTTCCCTCAGAAACTTCCATACCGACTGGAGTTGTGAACATGATTCTCAACAACCTTCTTAACAGAACTCTACTGACCATCTGCCTTCCTTTTTTCAATCATAACTTTCTTCTTCAGCTCATATTTCTGTTCAGACTTATCAGAACTAGTAGTAGTAGAGATTTTTCGGGACTCAAGATTTTTGGATACTTTTGATTTTCAACATTGTTAACTTTGGCCAAGTACATAGACTTCCAACTTTGTTTTTATCAGAACCAGTTCCATATTTATTCTCAACATTTGAAGGTTACTTTTGTTGATCCTTATTTGGTTCATTCTTTCTATAAATTTCACCATCTTTAGAGATAGAGTTTTTGAAACTTATATTCCTTTTTTAAGTTTCAGAATGTTTTAACTAGACAAGTTCTGATGTAACACCCCAAGCTTCCACAGTACGTTTCCCTTTGAATAATGCAATGACGCGTGTTGTACGCAACATCGAGTTCTAACACACACTGCAACTGATCAAACTAGCCGTTATAAATAGTAATACCTAATTTTTGAAATTTTATAAATTTTATCTTTTAAAATGGAATTTATTTTTGGATTCTTAATATCGAAATTAGCTTAGGGTGAAATTTTGGTACTTTTCGGATAACTTTCATATTTTGATGAATAGTGAAAATTACTAAATTTTAATTAAAAACAACTTTTTTAATCAAAATAATTAATAATGATAAATTATAAATTTGAGTGGTTTAAAGAATATTTAGAATATATTTTTACCATTTAATACAATGTTGGCCATTCGACATAATTTCAAAATTAAACTGAACATAATCAAGTATCAATCTTTTGATAGTTATTATATCTTAAAAACACGCTTTTTGTTTTGACAACGAGAATTAATTTTAAATTAATTTCTGCCACTTCTATGTTTTGAATTTAGAAAAATGGATTCCATATTTGGAATCAGGATGTCCAAATTGTTTAAATAGGTAACTTTTATTTTTAGACATTTTGAATAATTACTTCAGTAAATATTTTATTTACCACGGTTAATGGGTAAATCCGGTAAATAAGGGTTAAAAAATAATATTATAATAATACTAAATTACCCTAAAACATGTCCTAACATTATTTTTGGATACATTCCCGACCATGGGCATATTTGGCTTGATTTTAGGACCCCATGGAGCCACTTGTAGGTGATAGGGACACTTTATTTTAATTAAGTTAAAACAAATACAAAAATGACATAAACATATATATTTTAGAAAAACAATTTTTACAAAGGTTTATATATGTTGAAGTTTCGACTATAAATATTCATTAGAAATATAAAAATATTTCCTATATAATGGTATTTTATTTATAATTTTTAGACACTAAATAATTTAATTTATTTATGACCCAATGATGATGCAGTAATTACCATAATAGTGAAAAATTAAAATAATTGATATTATAAATACCCAAATAAATATAATTTGAGAATTTTTATGAATTAAATTAATTTTATAGGTTAATATGACATGTTAGGAATGATTTAATTAACATTGTTTGAAGTAATAATTCTGTTATGATTTTCACAAAAATCAATTTTCCAAATAGTGTCAAAATTGACATAAAAGAGTTTTTAAAACAAATAGTATATTATTAATTAATATTAAATTCCTAAAAATCTATGGTTCGGAAAAGAGACTTATATCATGATAGGTGTATTATTAATGGACCACTTTGGGGTCGGTTGGATGTATATAGTAAGTTTATTTACCATATAATATAGAAATACAAAGAGACATTGTAAAAGTGAAACTAATTAACTAAGAGTTAATACTTAAAGATAAGGTTAATATAGTAACCCAAACCTGTATAAATCCTATTGGTTGAGTGGTTTTCGACCTATCCCCACCTTAAAATTTAAATAATACACTTTGGATCCATTATAAACTGAATATGAATTTATTATAAAATAATATTTCTAGCCTTTCCAAAGGTGCCCCTCACCCCTCTTATAAAAGGGCACTCTCCCTTGTCATTAAATCACACCTTCAAAGCATTTTGGTTCGTCCAAACTCTGCCCAAATACTCTCTCAACTTCCCTCACTTCATCCTAGAGGCCTTCCTTTAGTCATAAAGACAACTTATGGAGCCCTTTTGATCAAATCAAAAGGAAGAACCCGAAGAAGAGGTAATGATTTCACCACCCTTTTTCAAGTTCCTTTCTTCTTCCACTTCTTATTTCCTTGTTATTACCATTATAAAATAATAACTCCAGTATATTATATATATTATTATGTTATTATAAACATGGTACAACTATATTTAAGTATTCTATCCATCCTTTGAATGACATGTCACTATACGTGCGTACGTACGGCTTACCGTCTCCACGTCGTGGTGTAATTGTTATTCAAAACATTATTATTTGTATGGGTATAATAATGATGTGTAATTCATGTAAATAATAAATATAACATGATAATTATTCTTTATATATTATATATCATCCAATTAAATATTATTTTAATATCAAAAGAATGATATTGTCACTCGTGCGTATGTACGGACTACCGTCTCCACGAACGCGATGAGATTCATTCTCCATCGTATCCATTCAAGAATAATTCTCATTTAATGATCAAAAATAATGTTTAAATATTTGAAATAATTATGGATATAAATAATATACATCCCATTAGTAACAAATATGGCTCAAATAACAAAGAATATAAAGGAAAATGAACCCATTAACACCTAAAACGACGATAATTCTAAGATATTATTAACAAATCAATGTTAAAAGATCATATATGATATCATATTAATGCATATGATTCTTGTATAATTAAATAACAATTATTTCACCATTATACAGAAGGTTAACCTACCCTCGACCAAGGAAAAAGTACAAAGTAAGGGATTTTCTTATCTCACTTTTAATTCCGTGAGAATTCCATTGTTCACCACTTATTTATTGCATGTGGTGTGTGTACTGCCCATGTTTGTATTAATTGTGTAATATACTTTAATTAATGTATATTTTCATTATAATTTTATGATCCTTCTTTCATGGGTGTATGTTTTGTAATTTACCAAATCAATAAGGGAATTTGAAATTTCAATTTCCATTTATTCGGCTTTACGCAAACTTCATTGATTATTTTACTCCGAGATTATGTGTGGAATCACTATTCATTTGATTATGTCATAATTTCCACTCCCCTTTTCTGTGGATATAATTTGGATACACATAATCACTCCATTGATAATTTCTCAAGTCATCGATATGAATTTGATAAGAGTAATTTTAACTCATTCTCCATTTGTTGAGTTAAACATCCAATTCATTGGTGTTGTTTTTATAAGATTATGTATGAATGTCATTTGATTGTTTTACACTGAATATCCAATCATATTTAGTGTATTTATATTTTTCACACATAAATATGTTGTTGATTTATCCTTAACCTAAGGGTACGTCCTTTATGAGAGATTTCATCTCAATTTACATTCCATTGAGACTTCTATGTTGTTATACACCAAATCACTTTTATGTGGTATATATAATGTACTTTGACATAGTATATCATGAATCCCTTTATTCTCATGATATTACAAAGTTTTTATTACCTCAATTATTTGTATTCAAGTGTCTCTCTTTTGGTTAGAAACTCTAACTAAAATACCATTTTTAAATGTTTTAAAGACTTATTCTTCTAAATCTTGCTCATTAATGTCCATGTTTTAAAAAATGGTTTTAAAGATTTATTTATATGGACATTAAAGTTTTAAAATTAAAACTCCTTTTAAAAGTTTCAAAGTGGTATGGGACACTTTTATTCAAAAATCTATTTTTAAACGACTTCTTGACAAATAGTGTGACATTTAAATGTTTTCAAGAAAAGAGAGATATTTCTCTCAAATAGTTTTGATGGTTATTTTCATCTATGTCAATATCATTCATTATTATCGATTGAGGTTATTATGATACAATAAAATCTTCCATATTGTATCGAATGAGTTATGTTTGACTGTGGATGTGCTATTTTTATACCATTCATGGTTTGTGGATAAAGTATTGAAATTTCGTATGCTAGTTTTAATACGAATGTTTATGTTATGTTTAAAAATTTTCATATGAGGAATGAATTGGACTTAGTAAGTGACGGGTGGAGCCCGCTATAGCTCCTCGATGCATCAGTAGGTCTCATGAGACAAACTAGTGTCTTGGCACAAGGCCTTGACAAAATCTTATTTGTAGTCTTGGTACGAGGTCTTGGATATGTGGTTATGATAGTCTGGAATTATGCATTCCATCATTATGAAAGTGGTTATTGATATTTCATGTGATTGTTCGACTAGTAGAATATCCATGTGAATAAGTAAATGAAATTATTTCATTTTATCTTTGCCATATTATGCTGAATTTCAAGTTTAAAAGGCTTTTGTTTTAGTTATAAATTTCTTTAAGTGTTTATGCTTCTCTATGAAAGCTTCTGCTATATTGTTATCCTTACTGAGCATCTGAGCTCACCCCTTTCAATGTTTTATTTTTCCCAGGATGTGAAGAAGTAATTTATGAATGACCTGCAGGGATAATATGAGAGGATATGAAGACAAGATGTTGTTGTAGTTTTTTTACCTTATGATGTAATGTAAGACTTATGAATATATCTAGTGTTTCCAAGACTACTAAACTAATCGGTCTTTTGAGACTTGATCCTTTGTGATAATGCCAATGTTTTGTAATAATGCACCGACTCTGGGTAACTGGGGTTGGGGCGTTACAGTTGGTATCAGAGTAAGTTTAGTACAAACCTTGGGAGCTAGATTTAGATAAAATCTGATTAGAGAACGTATAACTAAGATGAACTTTGAGGATTAGTATAGAAGAACTTACTAGAATTTTGGTATTGTAGAGATTTTGTGAGTTTTCCAAGCAATACATCCCTGTCTGGATACGAGCAGGTAGAGGCGGCTCTGGCACAGATGTACCTAGCGGTAAAACACAAAAACACCGCTTTGAGCTAGACTCGAATGGGAACTGGTGCACGACAACGGGCCTTGCTGTACTCTTGATTACGACACCCCCGGGGGATATGCTTAGGATAATTTACATTTTCTTTACAAACCGATTTGAAGTATTATATATATAAGATGAGAGTAAATGACCTTGGTTAATCCTAATGTGTTTCAAATTGATAATATGGTGACATGTTAATCTCTAAATTATTTTTTGACTACTGTTACTCACACAATGCTTTCTGGTTTTAGTCAATGGCTGGATTCCAAAGAAGTCATAGTGACCTTGAGAATGATGTACAAGGTGGGAACGATAGTGGAAATGAGAAACAAAATGGAATGTTGATGGGCGTAAAAGATATCGTCTTTATGCCAAATCAATTTTCCAAAAATATGATCAACATTATATATATTAACCAATTCCCGAACTCAACAAAGAAGAGAAAGGTGATGAATGATAAGAGCTCCAGTAGTGGAGACCATGGAGAAATGAATCCTAAATTTCCATCATGCAGGAAATGTGGAAGGAGGCACCCAGGAAAGTGTCTCAATGGGACAAAGAAATGATTTACGTGTGGGAAGGAAGGGCATAAAGTGAAGAATTTCGGAAGAAAAATTAAGAGTACTATGGAAGAAGATAAAAATGGTCCCAAGAGTCCATTTACAGTCAGTTTCCGTAAATATAGGGGACCTGGCCATTACCCGAGTGAATGCCCTATTCTATAGGATATTTTCTTGGTCAAAGAAGAATCTATGTGGAAATAAATGGTTGGAGAAATGTTTAAAAAGTATTAGCGCTCCTTGTTGATGGGTTTACTTTGGAATAATTTTCTATTGTATTTTTAACCCTGCAGTTTTCCATGTGAGAATGATATTTGAGGAAGAATTATCTTTTCTCTTGTGGATATAGTTATAAATAACCATTTGGTTTTATATGATCGTTGGGTCTAAGGAAATTATAAGTTATTATAATTTGGGATGAAAATGCAAGGTATGAGATAATATTTGTGGTTAAATTATGTTATGGTTATTTTGAGGAATTTGTCTCATTTTGGTAATGTTATAAAATATAGTTTTTGAAAAAGGAAAACACGCAGACTGTGTGACAACCTGTCGCGTCGGACAAAGCTGTGGGAATCGAACCCACAACCAAAGTGCGATTGGGATTTATCGCCTACCACTGGACTACGTGAAGTCCCTGGTTATCATGACTATTATTTTTAGTTAAATTATTTTATTGATCAATAATAATTTTATTTTGGATCTTATGTCTTATCAAATGAATACCCTTAGTATAGGAAAATGATTTGGTGATTAAGTGATAAATGTTATTTTGGAAGTTGTTTGCTTTGTTGTGAACACTATATGCCCAAGGAAAATAGAATAGTATGGGATTTAATTTTAGGAGTAGTGGTGGATTTTTATCTATGTTTTTATTGTGGATTTATAGTGATTTGGGTCATTTATGGAAATGATTAGGTTTTTTACTTTTAAGTATGTGACTTTAAGAGTAATTAATGTCATTTGGAGATACAATTTAACGTGGAAGACTACATTCTTATAAGTTTTGGGTTTCAATATTAGTTTGGATTATATTGAAGTATTTTAAGGGCAATTGATTATTGAATGGTATTTATTTAACTTTGGGGTATTGATGGTTTAATTTTAGAAATTAAGATTAGTGTTTTTTTTCTCTAATAGAATATCCATTTGGGGGATCATCAGATATTATACTAAACATTTTGATTTTGATTAATCTCTAAAGACAAGGTAAATATATAGTTTATCCTACGTGGATCATGTATTTCTATAGAAGTTTATTCTAGCTCTTCCATTGTGACTAAGTATTCTTGAAAAATCATTGTTCAAAAAAAAACGAGTTAGTGGTAAAAATTTATTAAAGAATGAAACTATACTTAAAAAGTAAGTATATCTCTTTATTTTCTTAGTCAATATCATAAATGAATTCCTCTTCCTTATGTAATGTAACTTAAAACAAGAAAATGTTGTCTGTTTACTTTTCATACTGGGAGACTAATGACTATTTGTCCCAACACAAGTTTGTGATTTTATTATTGTTAACTTTCTCCTGATCATGTTTTCTATCCCTCTCCATCAGAACTTAACACTTAGTTTATCGTCCATATCCATGTTTTCCTAATGGAATCCTAGTATGGGTTATCTTGGGTGACCTTTATACCTCTCTTCCTTTCTATTAAAGTGATAGTTTTATTGACTCTTTTTCCGATGTGGGACTTTCCATTATATTCTCAAGCCCAATTTTAAAAAAAATTGTGAGGACGCAATTTATTGAAGGAGGGGAGAATGTAACACCCCAAGCTTCCACGGTACGTTTCCCTTTGACTAATGCAATGACGTGTGTTGTACGCAACATCGAGTTCTAACACACACCGTAACCGATCAAACTAGCCGTTATGAATAGTAATACCTAATTTTTGAAATTTTATACATTTTATCTTTTAAAATGGACTTTATTTTTGGATTCGTAATATTGAAATTATCTTAGGGTGAAATTTTGGTACTTTTCGGATAACTTTCATATTTTGATGAATAGTGAAAATTACTAAATTTTAATTAAAAACAACTTTTTTAATAAAAATAATTAATAATGATAAATTATGAATTTGAGTGGTTTTAAAGAATATTTAGAATATATTTTTACCATTTAATACAATGTTGGTCATTGGACATAATTTCACAATTAAACTGAACATAAACAAGTATCAATCTTTTGATAGTTATTATATCTTAAAAACACGCTTTTTGTTTTGATAGCGAGAATTAATTTTAAATTAATTTCTGCCACTTATGTGTTTTGAATTTGAAAAAATGGATTCCATATTTGGAATCAGGATGTCCAAATTGTGTAAATAGGTAACTTTTATTTTTAGACATTTTGAATAATTACTTCGGTAAGTATTTTATTTACCATAGTTAATGGGTAAATCCGGTAAATAAGGGTTAAAAAATAATATTATAATAATACTAAATTACCCTAAAACGTGTCCTAACCTTATTGGTGGATACATTCCCGACCATGGGAATCTTTGGGTTGATTTTGGGACCCCATGGAGCCACTTGTAGGTGATAGGGACACTTTATTTTAATTAAGTTAAAACAAATACAAAAATGACATAAGCATATATCTTTTAGAAACACAATTTTTACAAAGGGTTATATATGTTTGAGTTTCGACTATAAATATTCATTAGAAAGCTAAAATGATTTCCTACATAGTGGTATTTTATTTATAATTTTTAGACATTAAATAATTTAATTTATTTATGTCCCAATGATGATGCAGTAATTACCATAATAGTGAACAATTAAAATAATTGATATTATAAATACCCAAATAAATATAATTTGAGACTTTTTATGAATTAAATTAATTTTCTAGGTTAATATGACATGTTAGGAATGATTTAATTAACTTTTTTTGAAGTAATAATTCTGTTATGATTTTCACAAAAATCAATTTTCCAAATATTGTCAAAATTGACATAAAAGAGTTTTTAAAACAAATATTATATTATTAATTAATATTAAATTCATAAAAAACTATGTTTCAGCCAAGAGACTTATATCATGATATGTGTATCATTAATGGACCACTTGGGGGTCTCTTGGATGTATATAGTTAGTTTATTAACCATATAATATAAAAATACAAAGAGACATTGTAAAAGTGAAACTAATTAACTAAGAGTTAATACTTAAAGATAAGGTTAATATAATAACCCAAACCTGTATAAATCCTATTGGTTGAGTGTTTTTAGACCTATACCCACCTTAACCTTTAAATAATCCACTTTTTAGCCATTATAAACCAAATATGAATTTATTATAAAATAATATTTCCAGCCTTTCCAAAGGTGCCCCTCACCCCTCTTATAAAAGGGCACTCACCCTTATCATTAAATCACACCATCAAAGCCTTTTGGTTCGGAACAAATCTACCCCAATACTCTCTCAACTTCCCTAAATTCATCCTAGAGGCCTTACTTTAGTCATAAATCCAACTTAAGGAGCCCTTTTGATCAAATCAAAAGGAAGAACCTGAAGAAGAGGTAATGATTTCACCACCCTTTTTCAAGTTCCTTTCTTCTTCCACTTCTTCTTTCTTTGTTATTACCATTATAAAATAATAACTAAAGCATATTATATATAATATGATGTTATTATAAACATGGTACAACCATATTTCAGTATTCTATCCATCCTTTGAATGACATGTCACCATACGTGCGTACGTACGACTTACCGTCTCCACGTCGTGGTGTAATTGTTATTCAAAACATTATTATTTGGATGGGTATAATAATGATGTGTAATTCATGTAAATAATAAATATAACATGATAATGATTCTGTATATATGATATAACATCCAATTAAATATTATTTTAATATCAAAAGAATGATATTGTCGCTCGTGCGTACGTACGGACTACCGTCTCCACGAACGCGATGAGATTCATTCTCCATCGTATCCATTCAAGAATAATTCTCATTTAATGATTAAAAATAATGTTTAAAGATTTGAAATCATTCTGGATATGAATAATATACATCCCATTAGTAACAAATATGGCTCAAATAACAAAGAATATAAAGGAAAATGAACCCGTTAACACCTGAAACGACGATAATTCTAAGATATTATTAACAAATCAATGTTAAAAGATCATATATGATATCATATTAATGCATATGATTCTTGTATAATTCAATAAAAATTATTTCACCATTATACAGGAGGTTAACCTACCCTCGACCAAGGAAAAAGTACAAAGTAAGGGATTTTCTTATCTCGCTTTTAATTCCATGAGAATTCCATTGTTCACCACTTATTTATTGCATGTGGTGTGTGTACTGACCATGTTTGTATTCATTATGTAATATAATTTAATTAATGTATATTTACATCATCATTGTATGATCCTTCTTTCATGAGTGTATGTTTTGTAAGTTACCAAATCAATAAGGGAATTTGAAATTTCAATTTCCATTTATTCGGCTTTACGCAAACTTCATTGATTATTTTACTCTGAGATTATGTGTGGAATCACTATTCATTTTCTTTTGTCATAATTTCCATTCCCCTTTTCTGTGGATATACTTTGGATACACATAATCACTCCATTGATAATTTCTCAAGTCATCGATATGAATTTGATAAGAGTAATTTTAACTCATTCGCCATTTGTTGAGTTAAACATCCAATTCATTGGTGTTGTTTTTATAAGATTATGTGTGAATGTCATTTGATTGTTTTACACTGAATATCCAATAATATTTAGTGTATTTATATTTGTCACACATAACTATGTCGTTGATTTATCCTTAACCTAAATATATGGCCTTTATGAGAGATTTCATCTCAATTTACATTCCATTGAGACTTCTTTGTTGTTATACACCAAATCACTTTTATGTGGTGTATATAATGTACTTTGACATAGTATATCATGAATCCATTTATTCTCATGATATTACAAATTTTTTATTACCTCAATTATTTATATTCAAGTGTCTCTCTTTTGGTTAGAAACTCTAACTAAAATACCATTTTTAAATGTTTTAAAGACTTATTCTTCTAAATCTTTCTCATTAATGTCCATGTTTTAAAAAATGGTTTTAAGGATTTATTTATATGTACATTAATGTTTTAAAATTAAAACTCCTTTTAAAAGTTTCAAAGTGGTATGGGACACTTTGATTCAAAAATCTATTTTTAAACGGCTTCTTGACAAATAGTGTGACTTTTAAATGTTTTCTAGAAAAGGGGGATATTTCTCTCAAATAGTTTTGATGGTTATTTTCATTTATGTCAATATCATTCATTATTATCAATTGAGGTTATTATGATACAATACAATCTTCCATATTGTATCGAATGAGTTATGTTTGACTGTGGATGTGCTATTTTTATACCATTCATGGTTTGTGGATAAAGTATTGACATTTTGTATGCTAGTTTTAATACGAATGTTTATGTGATGTTTAAAAATTTTCGTATGAGGAATGCATTGGACTTAGTAAGTGATGGGTGGAGCCCTCTATAGCTCCTCAATGCATCGGTAGGTCTCATGAGACAAACTAGTGTCTTGGCACAATGCCTTGGAAAAATCTTATTTGTAGTCTTGGCACGAGGCCTTGGCTATGTGGTTATGATAGTCTGGAATTATGCATTCCATCATTATGAAAGTGGTTATTGATATTTCATGTGATTGTTCGACTAGTAGAATATCTATGTGAATAAGTAAATGACATTATTTCATTTTATCTTTTCCATATTATGCTAAAGTTCAAGTTTAAAAGGATTTTGTTTTAGTTATAAATTGCTTTAAGTGTTTATGCTTATCTATGAAAGCTTCTGATATATTTTTATCCTTACTGAGCATCTGATCTCACCCCTTTCAATATTTTATTTTTCACTAGATGTGAAGAAGTAATTTATGAATGACCTGCAGGGATAGTATGAGGGGATATGAAGACAAGATTCTATTGTAGTTTTTTTTTACCTTATGACGTAATGTAAGACTTATGAATATATCTAGTGTTTCCAAGAATACTAAACTAATCGGTCTTTCGAGACTTGATCCTTTGTGATCATGCCAATTTTATGTAATAATGCACCAACTCTGGGTAACTGGGGTCGGGGCGTTACATCTGACTCTTCTTCTTTTGCCTTTAACTTTACTTCCAGATGTTCATTACGATTGTTTTCAATATTAAGAGAATTATTTAGATCATTAATCTCTTTTACCTGCTTTAATTTCCCATTAGGAAAACATTCTTGATTGTTTAATGAGGAATTTTCATTTATCAACTTCCTATTTTCCTTTTCATGCCTTCTAATATTTCTAAAATATTCTTTCAACTCTTCTTTAAGATGATATTCAAGTTGAGTTTCTTCTTCTTTAGAACTATTGCTTCAGTAATCTTCATTATTCAATGATGTAATAAAGGTATTATATCTAGATTTCTCAGTAAAAGATTTTTCATATTCAGCTTCTCTATCCTATTATTTATCATCTTTAGTAAAAAAGATTCTTCTTTTTTATTTGAATAACTTTTTATCCTTCCCTCTACAAGAATATTTATCTTTATCACCCTGTTTCTTCCATGACCTTCTTAGACTTCTTTCATCTTCATCACTATATTATTATTTATTTATTTGAGGAAAGTTAGCCGCAAAATTCCCAATGACTCCACATTCAAAACATTTCAAGGTGAGTTTCTCCTTGTATTTCCCTATACCACTTTTCACATTCTTAAAAAGCAAGGATAAAAATTTATCAAAATTTTGACATACCTCATCTTCAAAATTAGATTCACCAACTTTATCTTCAATAATAATTTTCTTCAACTTATCTTTATTTGCATACTTAAAAGACATTTCTCTATCAGATTTTGTTTTTCTCTTCATATTCTTCTCCCTTATCATTTAATAAGTGATGATAGTGCTATGAAAATCATTTAGAGATAATGTTTTAGGGTCTATGTCTTCTAATGATGAAACTTTAACATCAAACTTATTGGGAATAATTCTCAATATCTTTTCAACAACTTTAGAATCCTCCAATATTTCACCAAGACATATGATTATACTGACAATATTGTTTACCCTAGTATAGAAGTCCCCAATAGATTCAAGCTTTCCCATTTTCAAATCTTTATACTTCAGCCTCCAGATTTGAAATTTTTCATTCTTCACTTTTGTATTTCATTCATAGATGTTATTTAGCTTATCCTAGATTCCTTTAGCTGTAGAGACACCTTTTTCTCTTAAAAAATTACTCTAAAAAAGAGATAAGAGTAATGCATTTTTAGCTCTTCCATCATTCTCAAGAATCTTCTTATCGATAGGTGTAAGAAGAACCTTGTCATCAATAGTAGGAAATCCATATGTTGTATCTTCAAGAACTTCATACCCAAGAGACACAAGAGAAGGCATAATTCTATCTTTACAGATATGAAAATTCTTCCCATAAAATATCAGAATCCCTTTACTATTCATGCAATTCAGATTCTCTATCACAAATTCTCATCAAAACATCATCAAAGAACAAATGAAGGGAACCTGTCCCTATGATACCGATTGAAGTTTCCCATTCAGGATTCAAGTATCGCTAAGAGGGGGAGGGGTGAATTAGTGATATATTTTTCTTTTATGTTTCCTTCTTTTTGAAACAACCTTCACCTCCTATTAAAGAGTTCTTTCCCTTATGAACATAATCAAAACACACCCATAGGAACACAAGATTTAAATTGTTCACTACTCAACAAGAGTAGATACGTCCTTGGTATGGTACAGAAACAATCCAGTACCACATAATCCATTTGAAAATAATCCTTTTATGTGGAATATAGTGAGTAAGATATACCCTTACACTCGTGTAGCACTTGAAAAATAATATTCAAGTACGTGTGAACCCTCTTAGAAAAAATAGTGCAAAAACAAAGTTTCTATGTTTCTTAATGAAATTTCACAATTCTTATCTCTCAAAACAGTTCTTCGCTTTCCTACCCTGAAATTGGTAAAAACTACCTTGCACACAACTTACTGTTTGTGCTGTACTCAAATCTTTTTCGCACCCTTTTAGGTGTCTTGCATGCAACTTTTTTACCTCACATGAAAGATTTTACTTTTTTCATGAAACTCCTCTTGCGTGCAAATTCAATCTTACGCACAACTCTATTCTTGCATGCAACTGATTGTACCACAATTAAATATTTTATTTCACCCTTATACCAATGTTTTAAACTGGTTTTGTATTGAAAATTACAAGTATAATAACAAATTTCACTTCGTTTTTAATTCAATTATTTTTTGTTTAAAAATTTTAAAAAATGAAATGTCACTTGTTGTGATAATTACATTGTAGGTGGAGGTGATTTGGAGGGCCCATGATGAAGTATAAGAAAAATGGTCCAATCTGCACAAGATCCCAACACACCAGTTGAAAAAAACACAAACTTCTACTAAACCGTACATCAAAATGGGCTGAAATTTTGTGGTCTGTTCCAAAATTTAATGGGATACATTTCATATGAAGGAACCCAAGCCCCATTCAGCCTCTACAATTCCCATACGAACTGATATGTCTAGGGAATCAAATCTGCACAAAGTCAAAATATGTATTCTGTATTTTATCAATATCTTGATCTTTATTTGTCAAAATGGTGCCAAATTTTCGATGGATATAGTCAAGAGGTGCTGATAATTTTTTTTATTTTTCTCCAAAGCAAGATAATACTGTATTGAGGTATAAAACAATGAGACAAGTTGTTTTACACATTATGTGTGCTCAAAATCACCATCCAATTTGCCTATAAAAAGAGACCTTGGGCACCCCATTTGGAAGTTAGACCAGGAGGAAATGTGCTAAAATTTTGGAGTCCCCAAGCAGTTCTATACTAAATACTAAAGTTCTAGAGGCCATGGGAGGTTCTACTTCATCATCATTATCTTCCTCCCCTCCCATGGAGTTCTAAACTCCTCATGATCACTCGGGGAGGAACATGTTGTAAATCTTGAGCTTTGTTTTTTGTAATAATTGAATGATATTTTAAATTCAAAGTTTTTGTGTTTCTTTCATCATACTATTTTATTATTTTATTGAGTTATGTGCTAGTTTTTAATGCTCAAACTCATATGATCATGTTTTCGTGTACCCATTCATGTGATGTTTCACACACCGTTCACCACTTATTCTTCCACCTTTAAATTATGGTGTTTATGTGGTTCATATTGG
Organism: Viscum album; assembly: GCA_963277665.1. Classification (NCBI taxonomy): domain Eukaryota; kingdom Viridiplantae; phylum Streptophyta; class Magnoliopsida; order Santalales; family Viscaceae; genus Viscum; species Viscum album. Next base: position 35,202,844 of record OY728127.1, on the reverse strand, counting down.
TCAATTGAACTCACATAAACTCTGAAATGGACATGAAATTTTATGTCATGGTAACAAAATTAAATAACATACAAACCTGGATAGCGCATCGAGTTTTTCATGTGTTGCCTTGGTGAGTTTTGGTTATGAAGTCGAACACAAATCACCCAATCATCAGCGGCATCCGGTGAGTCATTGTGTGTTTTAGACTAAACCCGAGGAGGTATCCTAGTTTAAAATATGTAACATTCTAGGTATAGGTGTTACAAACCATGTATTAAAATATCATAACCCTATCTCTTGAAGCGATGAAGGATGAGCATCCTGAGATTTCCCCGGGTTGATCACGCTTAATTAATCTTGTTCATTTCTACTTTGTTTTATCACTCCCCTTTTTATATTCTCATATTTAATCATATAACCCCATGTTTTACAAAATCACATTCCCCTTTAATTTTAATAATCAAAACCATCTTTTTGAATCAATGATCTAAGGCTCTGTCAAGAGATGACCTAGGGTTCCTGCTATAATGTAAAAATTCTAGTAAAAACTAAACAACTAATTTGACGCACTTGAAAACACGATCAAATTTTGGAGTCATTTATAGGGATCCAATATCATTATATTATAATTAGTTATTTTTTTATTTTTAATTATTACTCCTTTTAATACCCCATCCCCCCATTTTAATGTTTTTGTTTTTATTTTTGTTTGTTTTTTTTTGTGTTCTTTCTCTCTCTCTCTATTATTTTTTCTCTATCTCTAATTATATAGTATAAAATTATCTTTTATTTTATCATTTCATTTATTAAGTATTTTTATTTCATTCATCTTCCATAAAAAAATTAAAAAAAACCAAAAAACCAAAACAAAAAACAAACAAACAATCAAACTAGACTTTATTATTGTATGAAAAGATCTGGAAAAGAAACACTACTTGAATTTTACCCTGAAATTGAAATGTCACTTCACTCAAAAATCGGGTCACCTAGAGTAGTAAAATTGAGCAACACTAAGAAACCCCTTTTTGAACCTCAAGTGGTCCTAATACAATAAAAAAATTAAACCAAATCACTCCCTAGAAAATATGGTTTCAAATAACCAAACTTTAAAAGAACTGACCACCCCAGATGTAGAGTACCAACCTGCATACATCCAATCTCTTGAGGAAGCATCCAAATTTGAGCTGAGATCAGTCCTCATCCACCTCCTTTCTAGATTCCATGGCCTTCCTGATGAGGAAACTTATAAACATCTCAAAGAGTGTCACATAGTGTGCTCGACCATGAAACCCCAAAATGTGTTTGAGGACCTAATTTTGTTTAGGGACTTCCCTTTCTCCCTTGATGGTGTAGCAAAAGACTGAATATAATATCTGCCTACCAAAATTAGGGGCTGGAATGACCTAAAAATACTCTTCTTATAGAAGTTCCTCTCTGCCTCCCAAACCACATCAATTAGAAAAGAAATATGTGGCATTAAATAATCACAAGGAGAGACCCTTCATGAATACTAGGAGAGATTCAAAAAACTTTTCTCAAGATGCACCCACAAACATACTAGTGAACAAATTTTAATCCAATACTTCTATGAGGGACTTACCCCAATGGATCATGGAATTATTAATGTTGTAGCTGGTGGTTACCTAGTTGATAAAAATCCTATTAGGTCCACTAGGATAGATACCCTGAGAGGGGGGGGGGGGAATCAGGGTATGACAGATTAAAACAACCGCCCCTTTTGATCTTGTTTTGTTGTTAGACAAAACATTCTTCTCTCTCCTTCCTAATGTAGAGTACGAAAAAAACTTAAAGCATGCACATGACACAACTATTTTTACTTGGTTCACCCTCAATGGGATACGTCCAAGGAGCATACATCGACAGTGTGCTGATGTACCAATTCCAATATAAGAGCACTACTGTTTACAAGTTCGAAGTGGACTCACTGTCCCTCATTGTTTACAACCACTCACAATTTGAGAACTCACTGATCTCTTAATTGAAGTGAGCTCACTGCTTCTTCAGAAGATCCACTCACAGTTTATAAACCTGTAGGTCTCTTCATTATCACTAATGAATGCATCCTACACTGTATATAGATGATCTGTTGAAGTCAAAATTTCATCCACTGATGAATACCGCTTTACCACAGATGTTCTGGGAAATTTCTAACTTTCATGCAACCCTAGGGTGACTTGTGCGCCCCTTTAACTAGTGCACAACCTCTGACTTTGTTGCAAAAAAACCAACTTGCGCACCACACTTGTGCACCACACTTACACGCTACACTAGCGTGCCAAAATTGCACTCCAAAATGCTTGTGCGACACACTTGAGCGGTACAATTTCATGGTACACTTGCGTGGGACACCTGCATGGTACACTTGTGCGGGACACTTGCGTGTCACACTTGCGCGCCCCACTTGCACACACACTAAACTTGCACGTCACTTCCACTTGCGCGCTCAGAGCTCAGATTTTATCTAAGTGTTGAGCTCATTAATAAATGAGGAGAGTAGTCGTCTATTTATAGGAATTTTGAGGACTTGCGCACCACACTTGTGCACCACACTTGCACACCACACTTGCGCGCCTCTTTCTTTCCTTTGTCATATTTTGATATGATGATCTTTGAAATATGACTTCCGCGCCATACTTGCGCGCCATACTTTAGCGTCATACTTGCGCGCCACTTTAGGACTTCCGCGCCACTTTTGGACTTGCGTGCCACACTTGCGCACCACTTTTGGACTTGCAAACCACACTTGCACGCCACTTTTGGAATTGCACGCCACTTTTCCTTTTCCATATTTTTGATGTTATGAATTCGAAAAATTCATGGTGTATAACATTAGAAACCTCCTTAACACAAGGGAACAACTAATTTTTCCAAAAACACTTTCCCCATTCTCCAGCAAAACCCCCTTTGTCAACATTTTGAGTCATTGAGAGTCGCTTTGTCAAAAAACACAACATGGAGTCCTGCATTATCAATAAACAAAATCATCTAAAAAACGATTCAATGATACCTTGAGGGATTTTTTCCCAACAATCTCTCCCTTTGGGTTTGTTGACAACTCTTCTCAAAACAATTCTCCATTCTTTGATACCTCAATAAGGCTTCATTCATCTTTAGCCACCATTTTCCTCTTATGATACAGATAGCGATCAAAGATTTACTCAACACATACTCTAAGCCCACATGAGCAATTCTTGGCATGAGAAACAAGAGTATCATGAAAATTTCATCTATGAGTCACTTCGTTTCTAACACCACCGTTGATACCAATCTGACACCAATTGAAATTTTCATACCAACCTGATACCAACCACACTTATGCTTTTATCACGATCCTCAGCTGTCGTGATATCTATTCTTTGATCGATCACATCTAGAATAATCTTATTTAAAACACTCCCCCTATCTCATTGCTCTCCCCTATCTCGCTGCTCCAACTGCCAGCTTCTCCCCATGTCTTTTACTAATACATTTTCTCCCTTCCTTAGCCACAATTTCTCCCCCGTGAGGATTCACTATATCTCCCCCTTTGTCAATGAACCCAAAGGTCACCCCTTTGCGGTCTGCAACATTGGAAAGAACACATATTAGCGCATTAGAGAAAAAGACGCAAAACCTCGGGGAGAGGGGGTTCCACATCCAAACTCTTTTAAGTGAGGGGAGTCAACTGAACTCCCAGAGCAATTCGATGCCTTTCAAATGCTTCCTTGGGTAAGGCCTTTGTCAGAATTTCTGCAACCTTTAGTTCTGTAGGCACATACTCCAACTTCACAAGCCCTTTCTCCACCTTCTCCTTGATGAAATGATATTTGATCTCAATGTGATTTTTCCTTGAGTGATGAACTGGATTTTTTCTAAGATTGACAGTACTTGAGTTATCACACTGGATTCTAATAGGAGACTTCACTTCAATGCCCATATCATCAAGCTATTGCTTCATCCACAATAATTGTGTGCAAGATTGAGTGGCTGCAATATACTCAGCCTCTGAAGTGCTCAGAGAAATGAAATATTGTTTCTTTCTTAGCCAAGAAATACACAATCTACCAAGATAGAATGTACCTCTTGACATTGATTTTCTGTCATCCGCTGATCCATCCTAATCTGCATCTGTATATCCCAATAACTCTGGCTGAGATTTGTCATTATACATCAGACCGAAATCCATGGTGCCTTTGATATACTAAATTATTCCTTTTACTGTGAGCATGTGGATTTACTTTGGATTTCTTTGATAAAGTGCTGCTTGGCATGTGGAGAAAACAATATCAGGTATTGTTGCTGTTAGGTATAATAAACTGCCTATAATCTGCCTGTATTCAGTGATATTAACTGCCCTTCCACTGTCATCTTTTGATAATTTCATCCGGATAGCAACCAGAGTCTTCATCTCCTTGGAATTCTCCATTCCAAACCTTCTCATAACATCCTTGGCGTATTTGGATTGAGAAATTAAAGTTCCATTACTTCCTTGTGTCACCTGTAAACCAAGGAAAAATGTCAACTCACCAATCATTGACATTTCGAACTCACTTTTCATGAATTCAGAAAACTGTTTGCACCGAGCTTCATCTGATCCACCAAATATTATGTCATCGACATAAACCAGCACCATCATCCTTTGATTACTGTTTTTTTTGAAGTAGAGATTGTAATCAACTCTACCACATTGAAATCCAAGCTTCTTCAAATACTGATCCAGCCTTGAGTACCATGCTTATGGTGCTTATTTCAAATCACTATTCCATCTTCGTTCATCTTGTTTCGAAAGACCCATTTAGTCCCGATGATATTCTTATCTACTGGCCTCGAAAAAATCTCCCATGTATGATTCTTCTCAATCTTATCTATCTCTTCATTCATTTCCTGAATCCAGTTTTCATCTTCAACTGCATCAGCGAAGCATTTTGGCTCAACCTGTGATAGTAAAGATGTCTGCTGTAGTGATTTCATTCTTTTTGTCTGAACTGGAGCTGATTGATCACCAATGATATTATGCCTGTCAATTTCAGGTCGAATCCTTGTCTTTTGTGCAGATACAGATTTTACTTCCTCATTCTCATCATCAGTATCTTCTTCTGAATCAACATCATCCACTTCTTCTCCCCCTGCGTTGCTTTCTTCCTCATCACTATCATCAAGAAATTGTTCACTGTGTTGTTAAATTATCTCCCCATTCTCTACTATAGTGACATCATTGATCTCAACTACTTTTCCCATCCTTTTGTTAAAGCTTTTATATGCCTTACTTTTTTCCTGAGTAGCCAAGGAATATCCTTTCATCTCCTCGTGACTCATATTTCCTATGTTTTTCCTTTTTGAGGATAAAGCACTTACTTCCAAATATTTGAAAGTATTTCACCATTGTATTCTTTCCATACCACATCTATTACGAAGTCTTTCATTCCTTAGGACACAACAAAGACCTGTTAGAAATGTAGACCGATGTCAAAACTGTTTCCTTCTAAAATTTATCTGGTATGTATTTTTCAATGAGCATCATTCTAGCCATGTTATTGATGATCTGATTTCTTCTTTCAACCACTCCATTCTGTTGGGGAGTTCTTACTGAGGAAACTCGATGCCTTATCCCATGTTTCTCGAGATATCCTTCCACTTGACTGTTTGTGAATTCTGTACCATTGTTAGTACGAGGCTTCAAAATTTTCTATCCAAGCATCCTTTAACACTCCCTCCCGTACTATTTTAAGCAGATGAACACATCCGACTTTTGGGAAATAACAAATACCCATGCCATTCTGCTATAGTCATCAATAAAAAGAACATAGTACCTCTTTTCGTCAATTGATCTTGGTGTGATAGGACCACAAACATCACCATGCACCAATTCGAGCACTCTTGTTGACTTCTTTTCCTTTGCCTTATACATATTTCTGATAAGATTACCTTATTGGCATGCATCAAACATGTGAGTACGATCATGTGATAGCTTAGGGAGGTCTCTTACTGCCTCACACTTCACTAGATCTTCTAGGGATGGTTGGCAAAGATGACCAATTCGTTTATGCCACAACTTGTTTTCTTCCTCTCTGGACATAAAACACATATCTTCTTCTCCACTTACTAGGTAAAGATTTCCCTTTTTTCTTTTTCCTTGTAGAAATACTGCCCTGTCTCTTCCTTTGACGACACACATCTTCTTAGTAAACCTTATAGAATGTCCCGAGTCACATAGTTTACTGACACTGAGAAAATTGTTACTGAGGCCTTCTACTACTAAGACATCAGCATGTCTCATCTCTTTTCCCCCAAACTTGGCATTTCCTTCACCAATAATCTTCAGGCCTTTATAATTTTCAAACTTTACAACTCCTTCTTTATCATATTTTACACCTGTAACAAGATTCTTGTTACCTGTCATGTGAGATGTGAAACCACTATCAAGGATCCACACACCAGAGTGATATGATGCTTTAAGGGAAATTTCTACCACCACGGCCTTCTCATCCTTCTTCTTTTTGGTCCATATTTTTTCCTTCACACTCGGCATGGATTGAGACTTCTATTCTTTATCAGAGTATGATGGACCAGCTTTATCTTGCAAAGCTGCAAATCTATTTTGCATTTTTAACTCACCTATTGGTTTATTGATCTACTGATTCCGAACATTTTGATTATGCTTTGGCACATTCCTTTGTATGATCGAAGTGCAGTACCTAGCCATGTGCTCAAATCCTCCGCACAAAAAACAGTGTCCTTAGAAATATGTTCTAGAGAACTATTTTCTATTTGTCTTCCACCTTTGTTCTTGTTCCCTTTGATATCTATTGGCTATGGAACACACATACTGTGAATGTCCCATTTTTCCACAACAATAACACCTGATATAAGGTGCATTCATTTGTGTTACTTATGCATTACGAGTTTACCCTTGGGATCTCTGAATATTATGATTCTATTTTGTGCCCATATCAACCTTAAATCTCGGGATGGGTGCTTGTGGTCTGACTTCAATTTTCATAGATTTTTGTTTCTGATCAAGCCCGGAATCAGCCTTAACGTTTGAGATCAATTGCTGCTTCTTTCCTGTTGAACCACTAGGATCCTCTTTCATCTTTTCAGTCTTTTGAATGACCTACTTTCCCAAGAATGTGTTGGGAATCAAAGGTTTTTCCTGGTCTTTAACTTTTCTCTGCAGACCGACAACTTCCTCTTCAAGCTCTTCGATACTCTTGACAAGATATTTCCTTGTGTTTTTCAAGCCATCGATCTCCCTTTTCTATTCTTCAATTTTGATTTTATACTCACTAACTAATTCTGAGTTCTCTAGTGTTGATAACTTGAGTTTCTCAATTTCATCCATCAACTCAGACTTCTCTTCTTCCTGCTGCTGCATATAGAGTTTGGCGTCATGAACAACTTTGTTAGCTTTCTTTGTTTTGGCTCTCCAAACATCTATCTCCTAAAGAGCATCCTCTAACTCAGCTTTCATATCTATTATTCCTTCAACTTCTTCTTCTTCATCACCTTTGGTTTCATTCTTCTCCTGAGAACTACCGACCACTGCCACCATAGCATTTTCTCCATGATCTTTTCAGTTCTCTATCTCTTCAACCTCCTCAGCCTCAGACTCATCCGAACTGTTGCGTTCTTTTGAAAGGAGATTTTTATTCTTAAAGAAGTTTCTCTTGAACTGTTTCTTGCCTTTCTCATAGGCTGATGACTTATTCTTGGGAATTTCAACTTCGTTGGCATCATCATCTTCTTGGAACTTTTTGGGACACCTTGCTGCAAGATGAACAACCTTTCCACATCAAAAACAGGCCAGTGGAAGTTTCCCTTTAAACTTTCCTTTTCCTCTTTGAAGGTTTGAGGAGAAGAATGAAATCACCTCATTTGTTTCTTCTTCTTCCTGAGAATCTTCAATGGTGAGCTTCTTCATGGCCTTGAATGCTATTTATTTAGATTTCCCCTTTTCCACATCCTCGTTATCATCATTTCACATTTCATATGCAACCAAGGTACTGTGAAAATTGTCCAATGTTAGCTCCTTTGGATCTTTATCTTCTAGTACTGAAACCTTCAGATTGAACCGCGGTGGAAGTTTCCTCAAGATGTGCTTTATGATCTTTATGTCTTCAATGACTTCTCTCATACCTCGCATATCTTCCACAACAACATTTACCATGTCAAAGAATCCATCAACAGACTCATTTGGGTTCATTCTTAGATCTTCATACTTGTTCCATAATACTTGCAGCTTCGCTTATCTGACCTTTGTATCTCCTTCATATATGTTCAACAACTTTTCCCACATAGCATGTGATGTTTTTCATGACATCACCTTGGTATATATAGAATTGGATAGAGCTCCTCCCAAGGCATTGATTCCCTTTGCATCAACATACAATTCTCTTCGCTCATCTTATGATAATGCACCGCTATTAATATCAGCTGTGATACCATGCATTGTTGCTGTAAACACATACATTCCCAAATATCGGAAGTAGTGTTGTATCTGATTCTTCCACAGTGGAAAATTGTTCCCATCGAAGATCAGAATCCCTTTATGATTAGTGACCTCCATTTGAGAGAGAAACATTGATATCAAACTTTCCCTCTGATACTAATTTCTAGGTCCACTAGGCTAGATACCATGAGAGGGGGGGGGGGTGAATCAGGGTATGATAGATTAAAACAACTTCCCCTTTTGATCTTGTTTTGTTGTTAGACAAAACCCTCTTCTCTCTCCTTCCCGATGCATAGTATGAAAAGAACTTAAAGCACGCACAAGACACATCTATTTTTACTTGGTTCAACCTCATTGGGCTACGTCCAAGGAGCATACATGGGTAGTGTGCTGATGTACCAATTCCACTATAAGTGCACTACTGTTTACAAGTTATAAGTGGACTCACTGTCCCTCCTAGTTTACAACCACTCACAATTTGAGAAATCACTGCTCTCTCAACTGAAGTGAGATCACTTCTTCTTCAGAAGATCCACTCACAGTTTATAGACATGTAGGTCTCTTCATTATCACTAATGAATGAATCCTCCACTGTTTGTAAATGCTATGTTGAATCCCAAATTTCATCCACTGATGAATATCGCTTTACCACAGATTTTCTGGGCAATTTCTAACTTTCACGCAACCTTAGGGTGACTTGTGTGCCCCTTTAACTAGTGCAAAACCTATGCCTTCATTGCGGAAAAACCAAATTGCGCACCACACTTGCGCGACACACTAGCACACCAAACTTGTGCTCCAAACTTCTTGTGTGACACACTTGTGCGGTACACTTTCACGATACACTTGAGCAGGACACTTGCACGGTACACTTGTGCGGGACACTTGCACGTCACACTTGCGCGCCCCACTTGTGCACACACTGAACTTTCATGTCACTTCCACTTGCGCGCTCGGAGCTCGGATTTTCTCTAAGTGTTGAGCTCATTAATAAATGAAGAGAGTAGCCATCTATTTATAGGAATTTTGAGGACTTGTGCGCCACAATTGCGTGCCACACTTGCGTGCCACACTTGCGCGCCTCTTTCTTTTCTTTGTTATATTTTGATATGATGATCTATGAAATATGACTTGCGTACTATACTTTCGCACCATACATGTGCGCTATACTTTCACGCCATACTTGCACATCATACTTGCATGCCACTTTAGGACTTGCGTGCCACTTTTGGACTTGCGCGCCACTTTTCCTTTGCCAAATTTTTGATGTTATGAATTCAAAAAATTCCTAGCGTACAACATTAGAAACCTCCTTAACATAGGGGAAAAACTCCTTTTTCCAAAAACATTTTCCCCCATTCTCCAGGGAAACCCCCTTTTTCAACAGTTTGAGTCATTGAGACTCGCTTTGTCAACAAACACAACATGGAGTCCTGCATTGTCAATAAACACAATCATCTAAAAAATGATTCAATGATACCTTGAGGGATTTTTTCCCAACAACTCCTTCCACCGCTCGTGACTTAATAACCAACATGGCTCAAAATGCACATCAATTTGGTACATGAGCAATTTTAGTAACCCAAGGATTTCATTAGGTAATTCATTCATCCCTAGAATAGAAGTTATATAATAAACTTGATGATATTCATACCATTCTAAGGAAATTATCTCAAGCACAAGGTAACTCACAATCACCTCCTCTTCCTTTACATTGTGGTATTTGTTTTGATAACACTCATTTTTCTAACCAGTTCCCACAACTTCAGGATTCAACTGAGTCTTGTGAAGTAGTATTCCCTGGGAATCCATTCCAACAAGAACCTCCTTTCAAGAAAGAACCATTTAGGCTAAATCCAAACCTCGGTAGGCAAGCACAACCACAGTACCGACAAGGAGGAAACTCAAGCTACCCCAAGAAGAATTGGTATAAAAAAGACCAAGGTATGCAGCCTTCTTATCGATTAACATCTCAAAACAATCCTCTTACTACCAAATATGAACCAAGTATTGAGGACATGGTGAATAAAATGGAAACCCACAACCTTCAGTCCCAATAAACCAAACAATTGGAAATTCAAGACCTACAAACTCAAGTAGGACAACTAGAAAACACCATTGGTGAGATCAAGATGCTAGGTTCTGGACAACTACCATCCCAAACAATTGCAAATTCAAAGGAAAACAGTAATATATGTGAAATTACACTTCTTAGTGGTAAATAAGTTTCTCTTTCTACTGATTCTACCGAACAGGTATGTACCCCTCTTGAAAACACTCTTTATCCACCCATAAATGATTACAGTGAAGAAAACCAAAACCAAAAGGGTAAACCAATTATCATTGAGGATTCCCATGAACAATACATTCCTCTTCATTTCCCCCAAATACTCTCTAAATCTAAGAAGAATTTTGATATTGACACTAATAAAGAAATAATGGATATATTTAAAAAGGTGCAAGTTAACATTCCTTTATTAAATGCAGTTAAAAAAATCCCTTGATATGCCAAATTTATTAAAGATATTTGCACCCATAGAAGAATACTGAAGGGAAATGAGGGAGTCAACCTGGGAAGGAATGTCTCATCCTTGATTCAACTAGAAATTCCAACCAAGTGCAAGGATCCATGAACTTTCACAACACCTTTAACCATAGGGGAGACACTCTTTTTAGATGCTATGCTATATTTAGGTGCTTCAATTAATGTAATGCCTTACTTTGTGTACACTTATCTCAGGGTTGAGAGCTTTAACTAACATGAATCATAGTGAAACTTTCCAAATAAAGAAAAACACACCCATCAAGAGTGTTTGAGGAAATCATTGTAAAAGTGAAGAATCTCATCTTCCCCACTGACTTTTACATTCTTGAAATAGAGGATACCTGAACCCAAGGACATGATCCTCTCATAATTGGGAGGCCATTCCTCAAAATAGAAAATAAGATCATCAATGTTCACAATGGTACACAATCCATGAAGTTTGGTGGAGAAAAGGTAAGTTTTAACATTATTGATGCCATGAAACACCCCATTGAAGAGAACTCCACTCTTCTTGTCTATTTGATGGAAGTGCTATCTAATGAAACACACACACAAAATTCTCTCCTCGAACCATACTCAAATTTATTTTTCTCTCCTTCATCCTTGGATGATTTGAGTTTTGATTCATGTTTTGAGTGTTGTGTCGGTTCTCAAAAAGTGTAAATTTTGTGTTTTAATTGATGAGTGTGTTCATTATGAGGTACCCATAACTGTTGATGATTCTTTAAATATAATTTCAATAGGCTCTCTATCCTTAGAGAATAAACATGAGAAGATAGAAATTTTTATGGACCTCACTCCCCCTCAATCCCCTCCCTCAATACAAAAACCATTAGTGTTATAATTAAAACCACTTCTATCTAATTTAAAATATTCCTATATTAAGGGTATTAACCAATTTCCCATAATTATTTCCAATAACCCCTCTCTCTATAGTAAGAATCAAAACTGGTAGACCTTTTAAGAGAGTGTAAAAAGGCGATTGGATGGAATTTGGAAGATATTCTATGAATTATCCCATCTATTTGTATGCACCATATACTTTTGGATGATGAGGCTAAGCCCATAAGATAGGCTCAACGCCGGTTGAATCCCACTCTCCTTGACGTGGTAAAGTTGGAAGTCAGTAAATTACTTGCTGTTGGGATCATTTATCATATATCTGATAGTAAATGAGTTATAGCAGTTCAAATTGTGCCTAAAAAACTAGAATAACATTAGTGTCTAATGAAAGGAATGACTTGGTTCCAACACATGTGAAAAACAGTTGGTGAATCTATTTTACTACTGTCGACTGAATCAATCCATGAGAAAGGTCCACTTTCCTCTACCTTTCATTGAATATATGTTAGAAATATTGGATGGTAACTCCCATTATTGTTTCCTTTGTGGCTATTCAGGTTATTTTCAAATCCATATAGCCGCTGAGGATCAAGAAAAGACAACATTTACCTATCCATTTGGAACATTTACATACAGAAGGATGCCTTTTAGTCTATGTAATTCTCTCAGTACTTTTTAACGATGTATGTTGAGTATTTTTTTGATTACCTAGAGAATTGAATGGAAGTTTTTATGGATGATTTCATGATTTATGGAACTTACTTGGATGACTGTTTGGCTCACCTAGGTTCTATCTTCTGCTGTTGCATAGAAAAATATCTTGTATTAAATTATGAGAAATTCCATTTCATTGTTGAATGGGGGATAATTCTTGGGAATTCTATTTCAAAAGTAAAAATTCAAGTGGATAAATAAAAAATTAAATTAAATTCAACCCTTCCATATCCAAAATGTGTTGGTGAGGTGAAATCTTTCTTGGGTTATTCTGATTTTTACTGCCGATTCATTAAAGATTTCAGTAAGTTCGCACTTCCCTTTTCTCAGTTATTACCAAAAGATTCTGAGTTTTTGTTTGATAAAAATTGTGAGGATGATTTTAATTCACTAAAAAGGAGTCTCACATCACCTCTCGTCATCCAACCACCAATGCGGGATCTTCCCTTTGAGCTTATGTGTGATGCCTCTAACTTTGCAGTTGGGGAAGTTTTAGCACAAAGGGTTGATAAGGCTTCTCATGTAATTGCGTATGCCTCACGTACCATTGACCCTACCCAAAAAAACTACATCAACACTGAAAAAAGGACTTATTTTTATTGTTTTTTCCTTGGAAAAATTCCATTCAAATCTTATTAGGTAAAAAATCATTATCTTTTCTGATCATGCTACCCTTCGTTTTCTCCTAAAGAATCCTATATCTAAGACTCACCTCATTCAGTGGATGATCCTCCTCTAGAAGTTTGACCTTGCGATTAGAGATAATAGAGGAGTGGAAAATGTGGTAGCTGAACCTGTTAGTAGGATTTCCCCACCACTGGACCATCATATTGACTCATCCCTCTCTATTGGAGAATTCTTCCTTCATGAGAACCTTTGTGATGTTGTGGACCTTACCCCCTGGTATATGGACATTATGAATTTTCTAGAAACATCTAGGCTCCCCAATGATTTCCGCACTTCATAATTATAGAGACTTAAGCATGATTCTTAATGGTACATTTGGGATGACCCATATTTATAGATAATTTGTAGTGACTAATTTGTTCGTCAGTGTGTCCCTGACCATGATTTCACCTCTGTTTTGAGCTTCTAACACACTTTGGATTATAAGGTTCACTTTGGATCTCAACATATGGCTCGAAAGGTCCTTGAATCAAGAATTTATTGGCAAACATTGTATATAGATAACCATCAGTTTTTTAAGTCGTGTACTCATTGTAAATTCATAGGGAATATCTCCAAGAGGAATGAAATTCCCCAACAGCCCATGTTATTTTGTGAGATCTTCGATGTATAGGGTATTGAATTCATGGGGCCTTTTCCAAATTCATTTGTTTTTATGTACATATTATTGGATTTTTACTATGTATCTAAATGGTTGGAAGCAAATGCCACCAGAAATGATGACTCTCGAGTGGTTATTGATTTTGTGAGGTCCTAAATTTCTAGTAGGTTTGGTTTGTTGAGATTTATCATCAGTGATCAGGGTTCACATTTTTGTAATCAGAACATGAAAACTTTGCTTCGTAAGTATGGGGTTTTTCATAAAGTATCCACATCATATCACCCCCAAACTAACAGACAAGCAGAAATCTCAAATTGGGAAGTTAAGCAAATCTTGGAAAAAACGGTACAACCCAATAGGAAAGATTGGAGTTTTCACTTGGATGATGCACTATGGGTGTACCGTACAACTTTTAAAACCCCAATCAGAATGTCCCCACATATAATTGTGTTTGGAAAGGCTTTTTACCTCTTGGTAGTGCTATAGAACCATGCATATTGGGATGTTAAAACAATGGAATATGAATCTCTCAGATGCCAGTGAGCATAGGAAGTTCTAGATTTAAGAGTTGGAAGAAATTCAAAGTGATTCATATGAGAACTCTCGAATCTATAAAGAGAAGACAAAGGCTATCCATTATAGGATGATTCATTAGTGGAAGTTTCATATTGGTGATAAGGTACTCATGTAAAATTCCAGGCTAAAACTCCACACAGGTAAGCTTTGTTCCCAATGGCTCAGTACTTATACTGTTACTCATATTTAGCCTTTTTATGCTATAAAATTTTTGCATGAGAAGAGTGGAAAATGGATTAATGTCAATTTGAAGAGGCACAAACACTTATATGAGGATTTTCCAAAGCATATAATGGAGGAAATCCAACTGATAGATGCTATATATGACACCACTTAGTAGGCCGTCCCTTATCCCTACCTTTATTTAATTGTATATTTATTTAAAATACTTTCATTGAGAAAAATGTAATTTTTAGGTGTGGGGGAGTGTGGCATGTCATATTTAGGATTAAAAAAAAGAAAAAAAAAGAAAAGAAAAAAATGTGTTTTAATTTTTGATTTCTTTTTCTTTATTTTTTGTTTTTAAACATTGATCTTAAAAAGAATATCCCAAATCTTTTTTTCATGCTTGAGTCAATTGTGTGGAAAATTCCATGGTTTTTGGATTTTTTTTAAATGAATGTTGATATGGAATATTTTTATAGAATTTTTATTTTCAAATCGTTCTTCGGTGTTTAATGGATTTTTGAATCCCATGACTCCTTAGCACTGGCCAATATTTTAATACCTTACCCGAGATACATTCTAATACCTTTATTGCATATTATTCCTTTTAAATCACTTTCTTGAGAGTATCAGGTTATGTAGAGAAATTATAAATTTCCTTGATTCTATTTTAAGACATAAGATTAAAATATGCTATATTCATGATAGAGGCAATCATTCATTGAAAATCCCTTTGTACAATTAACCTCTATTTTCGGCCACCTTGACATTTTATCCTTCTTAAGCCTTAGAGACCATGAAATGCCTGTTAGGTAGCTACATTACAAGATAATTTATCCCTAACTACCCATATCTTGTGTATATTATTGTTTTATTTTTATCAAGTGTGGGTGAGATGGGGTTTCCCTAGGAATTCTAGGGAGAGAATCATTGTTATGGGTTGATATAAAGGGTGACTACATTTTCCTTGGGCAATAGATTTACAAGACACATTGCATAATTATTTTACACATGTTTCCTTCCTTATCTCTAAAAAAAACTATATATTAAAAAAAATATAGTTCTGTACATAAAAAAAAGAACAAAAGAATAAAATGGAGAAAAGAGGATTTTTACTCATTATTATTCACAACTTGGTTGTGACCCACAAAAATAGATAATGGGGATAGTGAGTTAGAGGTGATACACTTTGTGAGGGGCTGAGTGCGTACATTCATTGTTAACATTTGATGAATTTTTACATGTTTTGTACATAAGATATTAAACACTCCTCTTCTACCTCATATTTTTAAACATTAAATCCTACCGACCCTTAAACCTCAGAACAACCTGTTGTAAGTCCTCTTGAGTAGCACACTAGTTTCTACTAGTAGAGAACTGAGAATCTTGACAGGAATATGGTAAGATCACATGAAATCTAGGAAAATAACATAACTCCACTTTAATATGTTCCTTTAGTGAAGAGGGAAAATATCTATGTGAGGTAGGATGCGATGTGTTGCATGGGTGAACAAATTATGTTGAACAAATTCGAATCTGAGAGAAGAAAAATGGTAGAAAATTTGATTTCATAAACGAGACATGTTGAATTTCATTTCAGAATAATCTTGAAAGTTTTCTCAACTTTTATTTAGGAGTAAAAATTTATTAGGATATAAGAATTTTCCCAGGAGTGCAAATGTTTAGGTATGGGGGTGTGATCATACCTCGATGCACTGTTTTATTTCAACCTTATACCAATGTATTAAATTAGTTTTGTATTGAAATTACAAGTATGATAAAAAATTTACCTTCATTTTTGATTAAATTATTTTTTAACACTATTAAATAGGGAAATTTTACTTTTTTTTATAATTACATTATAGGTGGAGGTGATTTGGAGGGCCCATTATGAAGTCTAAAAAAATGGGTCAATCTGCACAGTATCCAAGAACACTAGTGGAATAAACCACATAATTCTAGTAAATCGTGGATCCAAATTGGATGATTTTTTTTAAAATGATCCAAAATTTATTGTGATACATTTCATATAAAGGAACCCAATACCCATTCATCCTATATGATTCCCATCCAAACTAATCTGTCTAGAGAATCAAATCTGCACAAAGTCAAAATCAATGTTTTGTATTTTATCAATATCTCAATATGTAGTTGTTTAAATGGTGCCAAATTTTCCTTGGAGATAGTAAAGAGGTGGGTATATGAAGTTTTAGTTTTTTATAAAGAATGATAATACTGTATGTAGGTATAAAATAATGATCCAAGTGGTTTTGCACAATCTATGTGCTCAAAACCACCTTCTAATTTGCCTATAAAAAGAGACCTTGGGCACCCCATTTGGAAGTTAGGCCAGGAGGAAAGGTCCTAATATTTTGGAGTCCCCAATGAGTCCTCTACTAAATCCTAGAAGTTATGGAGGGCATGGGAGGTGCTACTTCATCATCATTATCTTCCTCCCCTCCCATGGAGTTCTAAACTCCTCATGATCACCTGGGGAGGAACATGTTGTAAATCCCGAGCTTTGTTTTTGTAATAATTGAATGATATTTTAAATTCCAGGTTTGTGTGTTGTTTTTTATCATACTATTTTATTATTTTATTAATTTATGTGATGGTATTTTATGCTCAAACTCATATGATCATATTTGGGGGTACCCATTCACGTGATGTTTCACACACCATTTACCACTTCTTCTTCCCCCTTTTAATTGTGGTGTTTATGTGGTTCATATTGGTCAATTGAAATCACTTAAAAACTTACATGGAAATGAAATTTCATGTCATGGTAACACAATTAAATAAAATACAAACTTATATAATGCATCTAGTTCTTCGTGTGTTGCCTTGGTGAGTTTCAGTTATGAAGTCGAACATAAATCACCCAATCATTGACAACATCCAGTGAGTCATTATGTGTTTTTTAATGAACCCTAGGAGGTATACTAGTTGAAAAATAGAAACATTCTAGTTCTTGGTGTTATAAAACAAGGATTAAAAGATCATAACCCTATCTCTTGAAGCGATGAAGGAAGAGCATCATGAGATTTCCCCGGGTTGATCATGCTTAATTAATCTTGTTCATTTCTACTTTGTTTTATCTCTTCCCTTTTTCTATTATAATATTTAATCATAGAAACCCATGTTTTACAAAATCACATTCCACTTTAATTTTAATAATCAAAACAATCTTTTTGAATTAATGATCCAAGGATCCGTCGAGAGACAACATAGGGTTCCTGCTATACTGCAGAAATTATAGTAAAAATTAAACAACTAATTTGACAAGCTCGACAATGCAATCAAAAACTTCCCCTTCTTACGTGAAACTTCCTTTACATAAAATTATTCTATGCTTCAAAGCTCTATATTTATCTATGTGTTTATCTTATCAAATGATAGGGGGCCACCTCTTATTTATAGGCATCGCTGACCCCCGCGTGCAAAATCCCTGACACATCGTGCAAAATCCCGACATGTCGTGAAAAACCCCATTTGGCGTCGCATTGGGTGCGCAAGTCTCTTTACTTCCAACATCATCTTTCACGAACTTCTTGAATATTTTTCAAACTTCATGCCTTTTCCATCTCTAGATGTTATGACCATGAATCATGCCTTGCACGCAACATTCCAAACTCCCTTCAATCTTGCACACAAAAACCAATATTTCGCACGATCCTTTCCTTTTTCCAGATTTTGATGTTCGGATCTTGGAACTCCACTTGCATGCAACATACCAAGCCATTTTAAAAATTGCGTGCAAAATCCTTTACCAAAAGAAAATTCCTCAATCTTATGATATTGAACCTCAAAAATTTGTCAAACACTGAAAAACAGCACCACCTTAAAATATGCTTCGGAAAGAACACCAATGCTGCTTCATTGTCATCTGGCTTATTCAACAAACTAATTTCATCATGAAATGTATCTTCCGTGATATATAGTATTTGATCTAACACCTTTAGCATCCTCATATTTTCAATGGAAATTACTGAAACTTCCTTGTCTTCCAGAAACATCATTCTTTCCAATCAAAACTAAATATGATCAGCATTAGATTTTCTCCCAATTTCCTTCATAAGTCTTGCATCAAAAGTTCTAAAAACTTATGGTATTTGGGAAATAAAAATCAGTAATGCATCATCTTCTTTTACAATCCTTTTACAAAGTGAGTTGATTTATCTTCTTTGACAACAAAAGACAACACTCTGCAAAAGAAAAACTCTTCTTACTTCCTTATCCATCCAACTTGGTCCCAAAAAATATGATTTTTGATACTATGAGTAGGAGAACTCATACACAGGTGATTCAGGAGGCCAGAAGTGAGTGGAAGATTATGGCCCTATTTTCTGAGATGAATTTGGAGGTTCAATATTATCATAGATAACCTATACTTGCATCATTATCAATGACCTAAATGATTTTGGAGATAATGAAGAGGTGTCATCTATTAGATTATGAGGGCTTAGTCCTACAAAAGATTATTTCAAGTAATGACCCACCTTCGGATTGGGTAATTGATGAGAATGATTTTTTTGCATTCATGGACACATTTGGGTTCTTACATACATATGAGAGGAGTTTATGTGAGAGTCTTATGCCTCGATATAGTCCATGTTTCCTGGTCTTAACAAGATGTATCATGACTTATACCATCAATACTAGTGGCCGAGGATAAAAAGGAAGATAACTGAGTTTTTTTACTCAGTGTTCCACCTATTAGCAGGTGAAGGAAGAACACTAGTGACCAGTGGGTATTTTATAGATGTTACCTATTTTTGAGTGGAAGTGTGATGATGTCACCATGGATTTCATGATGGGATTACCTAGATCACCTCTGGGTAGTGACACCACATGGATGATTATAGATAGGTTGGAAAAGGTCACCCATTTATTACCAATTTGGGATGATTTTATAGTGGATGATCTCAAGATGATCTAAATTCATGATATCATATACCTATATGGGGTTCCACGTTTTATCATATTTGACAGAGACACTCACTTCACTTCGTGGTTTTGGTAGGGGTTGTAGAGGGAATTGGGTTCACAGGTATTGTTGAGTACAATCTATCACCCATAGGATGATGGTTAGTCTGAGTGTACGACAGAGGTTTTGGAAGACATGATCTGAGCATGATTCCTTGATTTTTTAGGTTCTTGGGAGAAACACTTATCTCACTACTAGTTCTCTTATAATAATAGATTCCAATAAACTATACAGATGGATCCTTATGAGGCCTTATATATTAGGCCATGCTATTCACCCTTATGCTGGTTAGAGGCAGGAGAGGCAGCACTACTGGGTCCTCATCTCATTCATGAGTCTTTGGAGGAATATTAGATTATTAGTAAGAAGATGTATAAAACTCAGTCTAGATAGAAGTATTACATCGATCATCACTCTTGATCACTAGATCTTGAGGTGGGGAGTCAGGTTTTCTCTCATGTTTCACTTAGACTAGGGTATATATGAATTTAGAAATAAGGGAATCTATTGGATCATTACGTCAAGACCTTTGAGATTATAGAGAGAGTTTGTCTAGTAGTCTATTAGTTACAGTTGCCTCAGAGGTACCAATACATGCATGACATCTTCAATGTATCTCAACTTCACTAAAATCATTATGATTTATAACATATTCTCCAACCTAAGGAGGTTGAGTTAGAGGTTCATGAATCCTTTTAGGAGTATCTTTTCTATGTTGTGGATCGAGGTATAAATGTTATATGAGGTCAGTCAGTTCCTATAGTATGGGTTCTATGGAAACATGGATATGTACAAGCTAAGAATTGGGAGCGAGAGGCCGACACACATGCCCGATGGACAAAGTTATTTTCAGATGATACTTTACCACCCTTGGAAGAGAGACAAATTTCTTTAAAGGGGGAATATTGTATGAACCAAGGTTTTCTATGAGGTATAAATCCTTTAAATTATGGATTAAAATCTTTTTTTATCCTTACAAATGTTCCATATGATTTAGGGAAGGGTTTGGGAGCATTTGAGGCTTGTTCGGAGCCAAGAACTCTAGTTTTCAGAGGAAACAATAGAGGTTCATGGTTAGCATATTATTAGTGATAAACATGCACCTCAAACCATGAAACCTAGCAAGGGTTCCACACTATTTTTCAAAAATATGTGAGGGAGGTTTGAACCATGCAGGACTGGGACCTAGGGTGTGCATAGGATGCACATAGTTTGTCTAACCGTGCACTACAGATCATGTGGGGTGTGCTCCCTGGATAGTGGGGTGTGTATGGTTGGCGCACGGTTTGGCGAACCATGTGGCCAAACCATGAAACTTTTAATTTTTTTAAAGTTGCTGTTTTACCCCTATCTCTTTTTAACTCACCCCTCCCTTCATTTATCCTCCTATGGACAATACCTCCTCCCTTTTGAGAGATTTCTCCATGACTAAAGCTAGTGTTGAAGGATATATCCCATCCAGACTCCGATTGAGCCTCCTTATATCTCATTGGTTGTGTATTGGTACACTCTCCATTCCAATTGTGTATTTCTTAATTTTTATTCCCCTCAATAGAGTTATTTTAGTGTGAGATCATATTCCCTATTTTTAGGGAAATTTTCTAATTTCTTTATTTCTTCTATTATATCCTGAATTATATGTAAACAATGGACAAGGAGTTGACTACCAAGCTGAGGTATGCAGTCTTGTGATTTTCTCTAAAATTCTTGGTGTTTATTTATATGCCATTGTGCCGCACACTAGATTTTACCTTTGTCACTTATTAAATGGATCGATTCTTAAATTAAATGTGTAGTCTTGACCTATATGACCCATGATAATGGTTTATATATCATTAAAGGTTAAGGATCTTGAGTTTAACCACCCCTCTGGGTGTGTTTCTTAAATGGATAAATCACCATGGGTGGCCGATGAATTTGATTAACCTTTTGAGGTATGTTCTTTACCCCTTTCTTGGGACGTTAAATGAGATAATTAAAATATAATTGAATGAAATGAAAGAAGGAATAGAAGACCATGTCCCTATGAATTTGGACATTATTATTGCTTGCTTAGGATTCAGATGTTTCTTATATACAAATTTCTAATTAAGATAAATGGGAGGATTCATGTGATACTAGGCCTCCTAAGCCTATGATTTGATTCAATCCACCTTTTGAGGTGAGTAAATTGTTTATATAAACATGATGGATTAATGAGTTTTAAGTGTGAACATAAATGGAAAGGTTAGTATTTGGGACCTTGAACATTCATATTTCCATGCTGTGATTGAGAGATGGGTTCCAATTCAGAATGACATAAATAGACTCATTAGGCTTATTTAATTAAATGAATCAAAAATGAATTTATAATGCGCATTGAAAGACACATGGGTTCTAATATGAATGCCATGGATGGGATCATTTTGTGGAAAAATTGTTATATTCCATGAGTGATACTTGGGCTCCTTATGTGGGCTTCCAAGGATAGTCTTAAAGGGTAGAATTTTATTATACCATGAGTGATACTTGGACTCCCTATATAGACTGACATGGATTGGATCAGATAGAAGATAATTATATATGCCATGAGTGATACTTGGAATCCCTATTTGGACTGACAAGGATGGTCTTAGAGGAAATATCATTATATATTCCATAAGTGATACTTGTACTCCCTATGTGGTCTTCCAAGGATGATCTTAGAGGGAAGATCATTATATATGCCACAAGTGACACTTGGGATCCTGTTGCGGACCGCCAAGGATGGACTCAGAGGGAAGTGACTTTATAACACACCTAGATTGATACTAGGGTTCCTATGAGGAATGAATAGGATGGGATTGTAAGGTGATGAGTTCATTTATTGGATAGACAGTTGAGTTACAAATTAAGAACACCAAGTACAAGATTAGGTTAATTTGAAATATTAAATGAAAGTATTATACGATTCATTTTCCAAGACAAAATAAAATATTGGATTCAGTCAGAGCCTTACATTATATTGATTACCTTTTATATACACCTTGATCAGATACAATTCATTGAGGATTCTTGAGCTATGATACAAGTCTTGAGATTTATAAATGAAGTCACGACTAACCGATTATTCAAAGTAATTTGGTTTAGGCTAAATTGGGTAGCAAAGGACAAGTGTTCCATGGGAACCCAGAACTATACGAGCTATTTATATACTGCACTACAATTACATCTTTTATTGTTACTTGCACACTTTTTATTATATATTCATGAACTAGATGATATTAGAAACCATTGGTGGTGACCTACTGAGTTTATCTCACACCCTGTATGGGCCTCCATTTGGGATCTAAACAGAATTCATAGATGCAGGTTGGGATAGGGGAAAGTAGATGATTTCTAATGTTTTATTTATTATAACATGGGAGTGGGGGAGAATAGGATTAATCTATGGCCCGTGATGCTATATGGAGATATTCTTTGGGTACTAGTTTTGGTTATTTTTAGAATACCTATATGTATGTGTACTTGATGCCATGTCTACCTATTTTACTTTATTATAGCATTCCATGATCATCATTTTGTATATGACATTGATAGATGGGTTTACATGGTTATTTATATGACGGATGTCTACTATTCCATTGTTCAGTCATCTTTTATGGTTCTGCTATTGATTTTTATTATTATACCATTATGTTACACTCTGATCACGAGGGTATAGTCTCCCCACTATTCCACCATGGATCTTCACTGCTAGTTAGTAGCCTCTGATGTATGGGGAGGTGCGCTTGAGGTCATGTGGAAAACTAGGTTCAGTTACTATTGATTGAACCATGTCTGAGATGTCACAAATGTTTCTAGATAGAACTTTTAGTTAGATAAAACATTTATAAATATAATTTCAGTAGTATTTCCACACTCTTACTGATTTCATATGCATGAGAGGTCTTTTAATGAGTTCACCGGGATTTGTTGATAAGCTCAAAAAATAATTATCTCATGTGTAGTCAATTTTTTTAAAAGAAGATGAGCACCTTCCAGAAAATAGGGCCCCTTTATAATATAAAAAGAAAAACAAATAGTTCAGAAAAGTCTAAAAGAAGGAAAATTACACTTATCCCTTTGAAAAATAGGGATTAAATAAAAAGGGATCTGAGAAGACCAAGTGAGGATCTTCCCATCCGCTTCTTTTTTGGTAAGACCATCTGACAAAGAATTTCCTTCTCTGTAGACATGGGTGATGATGTACTCTATAGAAGATAAAAAAACCAAACAGTTAGCCCATCTATTAGCAAGTCTCCAAATAATGTTAACATAACTGGTTCTAATAGCCAGTATAATAATAGTAAATTCACACTCTAACCATAATTTATTCAAACCTTTCTACTTAGAAAGCTCCAAATCTATGATGATAGGAATAAGTTCAGCTTCAAGTGAAGAAACAATACCATAAAATCCATGTAAACAACCAAGAATATCACTAGAACTATCCATGAAAACAGCCCCATACCTAGATAGACCTAGGTTACCCTTGTACAAACCGTCAATATTAATTTTGATCCAACCAAAAAAGGGATATTTCTAGAAAAACTTCATAGTACCAGAGGGAGGTTAAAAGTTACCTTTAATACCAAGCCATCTCAAAACACATAGATCATGCACAAAATTGGAACATTGTAAATTTTTTGGTACCTAAGTCCTCCTTATAACAAATAGAATACTCACAATAGAAGTATGAGGAATGAAGAGAATTTTCTCTTGATGATACCTATTCCTTAACTTCCAAAGGAAAGAAATCAATTTAGCCGCTGCAACCTAAAACAATAGATATATATGAACTTAGAAAACCTTGGGCCAACATTTCAGAAGAGGAGGAAGATCATCCTTCTATACCCATCTTGCTACATCCCTTTGATGTGGACAATTTAGTGGAAAATATCATTAGCTTGAAAATATCTCAATATGTCATCACTTTAGTCTATAGTTTATAGCTAGCTTTGGAAGAGTAGATGGTGGATTCTAATTTTTCATAGGACATTAATGATTTGGTTATTTTCTTATAAATAGAATTGTATTCGAATGATATTAAAAAATATTATAGTCTAGAAGTTCACTTGAATGGTAATAAAGGCCAGGATCTGGAGAGCCCTTGTGGTATTCATCTCTCGGACACACATCTTAAGTAGAATGTTCATATTGTTAACTAGGAACTAGGTACTGTTAATGATGATATCTCAATTTCCCCCATGGATTGTAGTTTGATGGACTCTCTTAATGAGAATATTATCCCTTCTGAACCACATAATTTTGATGACACTATTGTTGAATATTTATAGCAAAGGAAAGATAATCTGGATATTTCTGTGAATGTTGGAACTAAAGAAACTAGCCTTGTGGACCATACTGTCCCTGATCAACAAGGTCTAGATACCAAGACTAATAAAGTTTTTGATATTTCCAGCTTAATTAAAACCTTTTTGGTTCCTAAGAAGATGGTTGTAAGGCCTCCCAAACTCAATAAACCAATTGTTGGTGAGGAGAAAAAGAGGGGGGTCAACCCCAATACAGGTTCCAAATGAGGGTTATCTTCTGTAATAGTCAAGGACTAGACAATAAATCCACTGCCAGGTCTCTTAGGCTCAATATTCAAACTCACAAACCAGTTTTAATTAGGTTTTTTGAACCCAAATGTATTTTCTCTTATAGAATTGATAACCTTGAGAGTTTGGGATTCTTTATGATTGGTTCTAACAACAATATTTTAGATGTTTAGAATTTATGGGTATTGGATCATTCCCCCTTATTTGATACTCTTATTGTTTGTTCCTCTTAACAACAGCTTACCTACTCCTTTAATATTTTGGGAATCAAGAATTGTTTTCTTTTATTTATGCTCATAATAGATATCAGGATCATAGAACTCTTTGGTCTGATATTATTTCTCTCAAGAACATTATTGATGGTCCTTGGATCACTCTTGGTGATTTCAACTCGATTCTTAATGATGATGAAAAAATGGACCCTTTATCTTTACCTATCTCTTATAAGGAGTTTAAGGAATTTATTAAGTAGACTTATTTGGTGGAGGTTAACCTGGTTGGTGAAAAATTTACTTGGCACAGAAGGAATCCTAGTGGTATGGTTGCTAGAAAACTTGATAGGGCCTTTGTTAATGAGATTATTCTTAATTACTAGGAATCCATTTCTTTCATGACTTTATCAAGGATTAATTAAGACCATAACCCAATTATGGTTGACCTTGTTGTCAAGGATACTAAGGTGACATTTCCTTTTAGATTTAATAAAGCTTGGATGTCATATCCTAATTATGGGAAAATTGTTTCTGATGTTTGGAGATTGATTGGCTACAATCATAACCCTTTTTTCTATATTTTTAAGTTAAAACTGATCAAAAGGAAGCTCAAAGTTTAGAGTATGGACAACAACTTTCTTGAGCAGGAAATTTAAACTCTTGAGTCTTCTCTTCATTGCTTTCAAGAGCAGTGTACTCACTCTAATTTTTCTGATAGTAATTTGAAGGAAATTTAGTTTTCTATTAAACTTAATAATCTTTTAAAGTTTAAGGATGATATGGAAAAATCTAAATTTAAATATAGTTGGTTGAAGTATGGAGATATGAATTCAAAGTTTTCCAATTCTCTCCAAAGGGTCAGGAAAATTTCTCAACCTTTAGCTCTTCTTAAAGATAAGGATTATATTTTGGAAAATAACCAGGATATTTCTGCTCATATTACCTCTTATTACATGTACCTTTTACCGTTTCAGATCATGTTGAAGGTATTATTACCAATCTTGTTTCTTAGGAGGATAATAAATGACTTATTGCAATTCCTTTGGAACCAGAAATAAAATTAGCTATTTTTAATCTCAAATCAGATAGATCCCCTGATCCTATTGGTTTTAGAAATTGTTTTCTATCTTATTAGGGAATTATTAGTGATTATGTTTGTTATCTTGTTCTTCATTTACTTAAATATGGTGTTCTTCCTCTATATTTAAACTCTCAATTTCTTTCCCTTATTCCAAAAGTTGAGAATACAAATGAAATTCATTTCTTCAGGCCGATTTCTTTGATCAAAACTATTTATAAGATCATTACCAAGATTCCTTCCAGCAGATTGGCTCTCATTTTAAGTAAAATTTTATTATTTAATAAATTCGGTTTCATTAATGATCGATCCATATAATTTTGTCTTATCAATTCTTCAGAATGTGTAAACCTTCTCAAAAAACTGGTTAGAGGAGGAAATATTTCCCTTAAGTTGGATATTAAAAAAATCTTTTGACACAATGGACTCAAATTTTATCTTTAAGAACCTTGGTATGTTTGGTTTTGATGATGCTTTCATTAGTTAGATCAAGATCATATTTGGTTCATCTCGAATCTCTGTGATTGTCAATGGTTCTCTGAAAGGATATTTCGTTTATTTTAGAGGGGTAAGGTAGGGTGACCCTCTTTATGTAATCATTTTTCCATTGTTGAAGACTATCTCAATAGATTGCTACTCATCATGGCTTGGAATGGTAAATTAAAGGTTATAAATGCTGGTAGAGTGACTTCTAATCCTACTCACCTTCTTTATGCTGATGATCACATTATTTTTACTCAAGGGGATAAAAGAAATATAAAAAATATCAATAAATCCTTGTTGCATTATGAGGAGGTTTTTGGTCACCAAGTAAGTTAGAATAAATCTTTTTTTATTATTTTGGAATAAGCATATCCTCGGTTAAGAAGCTTGATATCATCAAAGAGTTAGGTATTAAAGAAGATATTCTCCCCTTTACTTATCTTAGAGTTACTTTGTTTTGGGGTCATACAAAAGCTACTTATTTCTCAGGAATTTTCAGTCAAATTAAAAAGAAACTATCTTCTTGTAAGGGAAAAACTCTTTCTATGGCAGGTTAGATTTTCTTGGTTAAAGAAGTTATCACTTCTAATTTGGTTTATTCTTTTATGGTTTTTAAATAGCCTTCTTCTCTTATCAAATCTATCAATGTAGCTATCAATAATTTTATATAGAGTGGAAATATTTTGGAAAGGAATCTATCCATGGTTCCTTGGATTACCTGTTGTAAAACTTTTGAGGAGGGGGGTCTTGGTATCAATGGTATCCCCCTATTTAATCAATATTTAAAATCTTCTTTTGTGTGTAATATTGTAAATGGTACTTCAGAGGCCCTTGATTTCTTTCTTCTAGATTCACTAATAGGAAATATGAGAATTTTTCTCATTTTGATTCCTTGGTCTGGACCTCTATTAAGTCCACCTTTTCTCTCATGTGTAGTCATTTTTTTAAATGATATGTTTGAATGAGTTTCTAATTATTTTATACAAGAAATGACTATTTCCATTGAATATTCTCAGGATCTGTCCATATCAATAGCTGTTACATTGAATTTGAGGTTTGGAACTCCTTGAAATGGAGAATAATGTCATTCCATAAATTTTTATTATTTTATCCAATATTGGATCAATGTGTTTTTGATGAAAATATTTGAATGGTATTTTAGAAACATTAACTACACATATATTATAAAAATTCAACATAAATTATGTAATAATCAGGATACTTAATCATTTTCAGCAGGAAAAAAATGGTCAGAAACATCTAAAACAGATCTAGATAAAGGAAAACTTGATAAAGTAGTTATCCATGGAACAAAGAAACTTGATTAATTTGTTTCTAATTATGACCCTTACCATCAAATTATTTTTGGTGCTTACAACCTTCTTGAAGTTGTTTTTATCACACTAGAGATTTTAATCAGGCCATAATTTACAAAAAAACATTGGATATTAATGAAAGATAACAAGGTTTTGATCAACTTGATATGATAAAGAGTTATGGTGATTTAGCAATATTATATAATATAATTCATCACACTGAGCTGGACATAAATTATGTGAGGTGATCATTGTATCTTTTGTGTCCTATAAGTGGTCCTACCAATGTGGCGCTAGGAGGGGACACGAGCCACAAAGGGTTGGGTAGGAATGCAAGGCATGGATCCTATTGGTGTAAGATATGGATTGAAAACACACTAAAATACTATAATACATCGATATTTTAAAAGAAGACTATGTTTAATAGCCTATAGGACATGCAACACCGAGCCTAAATGAACCATAAAATATTAATATTTAAATATGACCGTTATAACCTATTTGTTGAATTGGAGGTTATGACTAGTATTAACCAAATTATGAAATATATATAAAGGACCTTCTCAATAAAAATTCGTTGATTAATTATTAGGAACAAAGTACTTAATTTTCAGTAAAGTTATTTTATGCTTAAGAAATATGCTTTATTAAAAAATGATTTTTATTGATTTTTGTGAGAAAATATTATAATCAATTTCTATAACTACTATAAATTATATTTTATGAAAATAATAATTTTTTTAAATCATCATACCAAAATTATCTTATGGTTAAATTTTTATATTTTTCTAAAAAGATTGATTTTCCAGTGAAGGTGAAAAATACCGATTTTTATTAAAAACTTTATTTTTTTAAGAATTTGCAAAACTTTCATTTTGTTTTAAAATTATTTAAAAGTAAAATTAGTAAAATTATATTATTAATGATACATTTAAGTTCATTTGAATCAATTTTATTGTTTAATTTAGTATAAAAACATTTTTATACTTATTTCTGAAAAATTGTTTTTCATTGCATTATGCATTTTAATATTAAATTAATTTATTTTAATTGTTGAAATTGAATCCTTAAAAATGGATTTTATATTTTGAATCTTGAGCTCTAATTTTTTTAAATATTTTCCTTTTATTTCTAGTCATTATGACCAAAAACCATAGTAAATGTTCGTCACCACGATAAGGGTAAATTGAGAAATTAAGGTTAAAAATAATGTGATAAGGCTTTAAAAATCAACCCATAATTTGACTTAATTTCATTTGATGAGTATAATTTATCCATAATCATAAGAAATTTAAAATTATGACCATTTTTTCCATTTGTTCATGATTTTTACCTTTATAATATTTAATTGGAAGATAAAGAAAAAACAATTCACTTTTCTTATTTTAATATCTATAATATTATATGATAGGGATAAATACAAATTATGTTCAATTATAAATATTAATTTGAAATATAAGTTATTTTTTATTATAATAATTTATTTTTAATTTTTAGTGATGAAATAATTACTTGAAATGCCTACGAAACGCCAACAAAACATTTATTTAACAAATAGAAAAATAAAATAAATGTTTTTAAAAATATTAAAAATGATATAATTTTATTTAATTAATGTTTCCTATAAAGTTTATAGATATATATGACATGTTAGGGAATTTATAAAATATTATATTTAAATTCCAAAATTTTCTTGATGTCTTTAAAGACATATTAAATGAATAGTGTCAAAGATGACGTTAATAATATTTTATTAAATGATTTAAAATTCATAAAAATATAAAATTATTCGAAATTAATTTTATATGGTTAAAAAAATTAACCATTTCCCATTTATGAATCTTTTTTCCCTTTATGATAACATTTTGACCCTTAAAGTGTAGAAAAGTTTAATATTGTGGTAATTGTGAAAAGGGTTAATGGGGGTTAAAACTAAAAGATAAGGGTAAAAACATTACAAAAACTTGTCAAATTTTTATTTAATGATAATATTTTTATCCATACTCATCATATATTCTAGTTATATAAGTTTTTATATAAAAATTATTTTATATTAATTTAATACTTTAAGAAATTCCAAAATTACCCCTCCCATCACTTATAAAAGGACACATCCTCTTCTTTTTTTAACACTTAAAAAACTTTTTGTTTTTTCCATTACCTAAAAAAATAACTTACTTAAATCTCTCCCCACACCCTATTTTCCTTGGTTTTATAAAAGATCCAATATAGGAAGACTTTAGGTATAACCCTAAAGAGGTTTTCTGAAAAATAGGTATCATTCTTAACCAAGCATTTTTTATTCTTTTTTCCACCTCCTTAAAATATCATTCAACCATGAAAATATAATAACATCAATATCTCCCATATAATTAGAATTTATTATGTTAATGGAATAACCTACATCCACATCCTCTTCCATCAAATGGGAAACAAAACCGTCGTTCATGTGTACAATGAACTACTACCTCACAAACTGATGTAATTCATTTTCCATAATCAACTATCATGTATGGTTATAATGATGGATTTAATATATATATATATATATATGATATTAATGAAATATGTATAATTATTTAAAATTAATATATATTATATTTTCTTACCATTCCATTCATTGAAAAATGATAACGTCGTTTGTGTGCACATGTTAACAACCACCTCTACGAAATGATGTGATTCTTTGTTTACCACAACATTACATGAATCATATATAAAATTTTATTTAAATAAATAATAAGGTATTTATTATATAATGATAATCATGTAAAGATAAAATAATACTTACATTCTTACCATTATTATTGTTAAAAAAATGGAAAATGTTACTCATATGTACATACGACCTACCATCTCAATGATTGTAATATAGTTCTGTTTTTCTAACCATGTTTACTGATTGGTTTTAAAATTATAATTTGTAATGACCCAAAGTTTTATCTATATAAATTCCTTTATTATAATTTTTTCATATGGTATAAGCACATAGAGAACACAATACTGGCTTTATAAATTATGAATGAATGAAATAAGAAGTATTTCTAGAAGTTAAGAAACCTATACCAATGAAATAGTAACTTGACATTTGGAATAGTAATGAAACCATTATGAATAGTAAACTGAACAATTGAATAGTAACCTCACCAATGATGGTATAAATAAAATTTATCCATCTTATAAGTGACAATATGATATAATTATATCATAGTATAAGTGAATAAATATTTTAAAAATTATCAATTAAGTGTTTATATTTTTGTAAGTCATAAATATTTAATTCTAATTTTATGATTAATTTAATAATTAAAAGGAAAATTTATTTTCATAAAATTTATACATAAATTATTATTTTTATGTCTTATGATTATGAGATAATTTTATGAGACCTTAATTAAAATTTCAAAGTGTTAGAAAAGCAGTTTTAATTTTAAAATTTGTATTTTCCAAGTAACTGATGATTTTAATTAAAAATTAAATTTATCATATTTAGAAAAATATTTTTAAAATGGAGTTCATTTTTTAATTATACACATGGAGAAATGGTGAGGGTGAATTTTTGGGATTTTTCAGAAATACTTGAATTTTTAGTGAATAGTAAAATACAGTAATTTACGGTATATATACATTATAAGTTAAATACACTATTTGTTGAGTCATGGATGATGTAAGAAAATTTTTTTAGAACCCACATGATATAATTACTGTATTTATTCTCAATAATCAACACTATTTGTTTTCTTGATCAAAATAATAAACTAATGAATTAAATAATGAGAAAACACCCCTCTCCTCCATTATAAATACCACCCCTCAACCCCTATTCTCCTCAAAAATATCAATCCTTGAGGTTTGTCCAAATTATTATCAAATATCCTACCAATCCCCTTACCCATGTTTCAGAGCTTTTGGTCTTAAAAAAATACCAAAACCAACCCCCTAAGGAGGTTCTCAAGAAGAATGAATCAAGAGGTAAAACACTCTTCCTTTTCTTTTAATTTCTTTTCAAGTTCCTTTATTTTATTTTTCTCTCCTCAGCTCCCATCATAAAAATGGTATGATAACTTCAGTACCTTACATATAATTGATTTTTTTATTCTAATTTAATAATTAATCACCATCTCTCTTTCCCCCTCCTTTTATACTAAAAATGAAAACGTCGTACGTGATGTGTTAATTTATCACATTCAAGGATGGCAAAGTTTTCAATTTCCATTACCATCTTCAAGGCTGGTCATGAAACCATTTTTATGGTTGAAACAGATTATAATATATGTATTATATCTTATTTAATGTTTTAGATTCATTTTTTACACATGATATTAATTTATAAAACAAATGAGTTTTTTGTGATCGAAAACCGTCAAAATAAACCCAAACGATTATCATTAACTATTTATCTAATGATTCATCCTAATTCCATAATTTTTTTATATAAGACCAATTTAAAATATTGAATATCATTAATAACATTTAAGTTCAATTCTGGATAATTACCCCCACTTTATATGACCTTTCATACATGTATACAAGTAAATCGATCATGAAAACCAAGGAAACCAATGCTTCTAAACAATGAAATCGAATATCTTAACCCATAAAAAGCCATAAATGAACTTAATAAAGTTATAATAAATAAAATAAATGTATAAGTGGTACTATAATTATTAATTAATTAATATAATTTTATTATTTATGACATTAAGATTAAGTGTAAAATCATTTCGGACATAAAGTAAGGGATTCTACCCGAACCTCCATTATTCCTTTTAGTTACTCTTCATCACTTTTTACCCAATTGAAATTCTTTTTTATAATTATGTACATATTATAAATTCTATTTATATATTCCAAAATAATTAATAAATATCCATTTTACTTATTTTTAGGGATATATATGTTTTTTAAAGGTTCCCTATTCAATTCTTCCCGATAAGAAAACCCAGTTTAAGGGAACTTCCCGAATGTTTACCCAATTTCAAGTGCACTCTATAATCTGTTTTAAGCCACCATTATTTTTATAAAATCACTCATTTTATTATGAAAACATTCCTGGTTCACTTTTTTTTTATATAAAATATTATTCTATTTTTTTATTAAAATTATCTTTAATATTTTCCTTAAACAACACTAAAATGTTTTATTTCTAAAGTTTCTTAAATGCCATTTTTACATGTTATCTGTAACACCCTGAGATTTTATGAAAAGTATTCTTTTTAATTAATGTCTTGTTTTGTACACTACACCAAAAGGATCTTGCATAACACGCATCTTTGACTTGCCTTTCATTACACGCACTCGCGACCTTCCTCGATAGCTTGCGTCGTACGCAATACCGAGTTTCACTAAACAATGATATGCTATTAAAATATTATTAAAACTAGCCGTTATGAATAGTAATAACCACTTTTTGAAATTTTGTAAATTTTATTTTTCAAAATGGACTTCATTTTTGGATTCGGAATATCGAAATTAGCTTAGGGTGAAATTTTGGTACTTTTCGGATAAATTTCATATTCTGATGAATAGTGAAAATTACTAAATTTTAATTAAAAACAACTTTTTTAATCAAAATAATTAATAGTGATAAGTTATTAATTTGAGTGGTTTTAAAGTATATTTAGAATATATTTTTACCATTTAATACAATGTTGGTCATTGGATGTAATTTCACATTTAAACCAGACATAAACAAGTGTCAATCTTTTGATAATTATTATCTCTTAAAAACACGCTATTTGTTTTGAGGACGAGAATTAATTTTTAAATTAATTAATGCAACTGATATGTTTTTAATTTGGTAAAATAGACATCATTTTTGAATTCATAATATCAAATATAGCTTAGGCCTAATTTTTGGTATTTTTCTAGAAACTTTCATTTTTTGATGAATAGTGAAACCCCTAAGTGGTAGTTAAGAAAAACTTAATTTTTCATAAAACTTAATTTTACCACTTATGTGAGTAGAATTTAGAAAATCCAAGAGACACGGTTAATATCAAGGACTAAAATGTGGTTCAATGAGATGAAAATAATTTTTCGTGAATAGTAACTTTATATATTTTTTACCACGGTTAAAAGTAAATAGGGTAATTATGGGTAAAAATGATATTATTATTACCCTAACACATGTCCTAATTCTATTAGATAAGTGTAATTCGACCAAAAACAACCTTAGGAATAAAATATGACCATTTAGGCCCACTTGGATTAGATTAGGACATTTATTTATTTGAAGAAGGGTTAAAATAGTTAAAATCAATGTTTAATAAGTAAATCATTTTTAACATGGGGTTATACATAAGATAAATTCGACTATAAATATTAATTAGAAAGTTAAAAACATTTCCTACATAAATATATTTTATTTGTAATTTTTAGACATTAAATAATTTAATTTATTTATGACACAACGATGATGCAGTAATTATCTTATTAATGAAATATTGACATAATTGATGTTAAAAATACCCAAATAAATGTAATTTGAGACTTTTTATGAATTACACTAATTTTTCAGGTTAATATGAAATGTTAGTATTGATTTAATTAACTTGGTTCGAACTAATCATTCTGTTATGATTTTCAAAAAAATCAATTACTAAATAGTGTCAAAATTGACAAAAAATAGTTTCTAAAACAAGTATTATATTATTAATTGTTATTTTATTCCTAAAAATCTAAGGATCGTCCAAATGACTTAGATAAGGTTATATATATTAATAATAAACAACTTGGGGTTCGTTTGGCTTGTTATAGTAAGTTTATTAACCTTATAGTGTAAGAACACAAGAAGACACGGTAAAAGTAAAATTATTTAACTTAATGTTAAAACTAAATGATAAGGTTAAAATAGGAACCTAAACTTGTCTAAATTATATTGGATGAGAGGATTTCGACCCATACCCACCTTAGATTATAAATAAATCAATTTGGAGCTATTTAATACCGAATTTGGCTTTATAATAAAATAATATTTTTAGTTTTCCAAAGGTGCCCCTCTCCTCCCTTATAAAAGGGAACCTCCTCCCTCTCTTCCTCACACCACTTTGAGCCTTAAATCTCGGCCAACCCCTGACAATTTATCTTCTCCACTTCCCTAGAAACATTATATAGGTCCTGGTCTTCTTCAAAGACCAATTTTAGTGCCCTAAGAGGAGGACTCAAAGAGGCGCTTCAAAGAAGAGGTAATGTCTGTTACCGATTCTTTCAACTTTATTTCTTCTTCCACTTCTTCTTCTTAGGTTGTTTCTTTATGAAGTAATAAAATCAGTATCACTCATATAATGATATGTTATTATAAGTATAAAACAACCCTATTTCACCATCTATCCATCCTACGGAAAACGAAATCACCGCGCGTGCGTACGTACGGAATACCGTCTCCACGCCGTGGTGTAATCTATTTTCCACCACCAAATTACTTGGATGGGTGTAATAGTGTAAATAATAACTATATATGATTATTGTAAAGTGATATTGATTCTGAAATAGTATACATACACTCCAATACAATTCCATGATCATGAGAATGATATCATCGCTCGTGCGTACGTACGGACTACCGTCTCCACGATGCGATGAGATTCATTCTCCACGTTAACCATTCATGAATGATTATAAAGTATATATAATAAGTAATCATGAAATATATGAAATAATAATTATAATGTATTTATGTGTATATATATGTATTTCATCTACTTAATTCCATTCAACTCAATAAGGAAACGAAAACAACGTTCATGCGTACGTACGACCTACTGTCTCCATGAACGGTGTATTTATTTCCATTTACTGATTTATTATATATATGTATATTCTGAATATATATTATATATAAATCATGTTTTATATTCTGGAATTATTTAATCATGATCTAAGTAATCATATGGATAATTACAAGTGAAAACACGGATGACAAATGAAACGATTTTACCCAAAATGCTCTTTAACATGGAATTTACAAAAGAACGGGTAATATAAAGTCATAAGTGAACCATATATAATATCATAACAATGAGTATGATTCTGGAATAATTAAATGACATTATTTAAATCATTATACAGGAGGTTCGGACACTTACGAAGAAAATCAGACCTAAGGTAAGGGATAATTGTGCAAATCTCATTTTTATCCGAGATTGCTTATTCGTAAGTATTTACTGGGGTTATTGCTATCATCCATGTCCATGATTTATAAAAGTGTATTCATATATGTTTAAATTCCTTTTTACCCATTTTTTACTTTTACTACATGGTATGTAAGGAATCTTTCTTTTGTTTACGTTATGAGGTACTTTTTGACTTTTCCGACAAAAGTACGAGAAGAATGTTTTTTTTAACGTATATGGCATGAAAGGATTTTTTACGGTTTTATAATGCCTTATTTTCATGAATATTCCTCCAAAATATTTCATGACTATTTTCAACAAAATATTCTTTTTTTAAAATTGCATGACGTTTTGTGAAAAGAAATTGATTTTGAAGAAGAAAGGATATTTTCCTCAAGAATTCATTTCAAATGTTTTATCAAAACCATTTTCCATATAAGATGAAATTATTTAATATGTGTATGTTTCAAGTTTAATGTCTCTATGATTTAAATGGTTTCAATTTTCTTATGATGAAATGTCCATTTGTTTTATATGGATTATGAGATAATGGGATGATGTTTATGAAACCCATTTTATTCTTTGGGTTATGATGAATGTTTTAAGTTTATTTTATGGCACAAGTAAGAATGATTTCACTATGAGATGGGTGGGACCTATATCTCCCTCTAATTAATTGGGTAAAGATTTCATATCTCATAAGATAGACATGGCTAGAACGGTAAGTTAATCCGGTTCAGTGTTACAGGACTGAAACGAGGAGTGAACTCGATTCAGAAAGGGACTTTGTCCACTAAGATGGTCTTGGAAGCAATGACTTGGATACTATGGAAATCATGACATGTGATGAATGGTTGCCACAATTACATGTTTTATTCCCATGCTATTTTATCATGATTTATGTTCCATTATGATCTATGCCTTATGTACTTCCATGTTTTATGTCGTTGCTCAAGATTTTGATGTTTAAACATTATGTTCATGTTTTTAAGTTCAAATGTATATGGTATGTTTTATTTTATCCATGCTTACCCTTACTGAGCATTTGAGCTCACCCTTTTTATGTTTTCTTTTCCCCCAGGATTAAAAGAAAGGTTTTAGGTAAGGAAACAAAAAGTGGAAGATCTTTATGGGATATGTTGAAGATCTTTCACCACGATTAGAAGATTACGTTCCAAGTTTCCAAAGACACTAAACTATTAGGGTCCTTGTGTGTCTGTTTTTGTTATGTATTAAGTATTCCGCAAAAGTAATGTAATGTCCATGTATGTCAAGCTTAGGGTCTCTACAGTTGGTATCAGAGGAAAGGTTTATTCAACCTTTGGAAACTAGGATGCGAAAACTTTAGTGAAATCCCTAGATATATTTCTAAGTTATGTCTAGGGATGTCCCTAAGGATTAGTATACGTATAGGTTATAGTCCTAGAATTACGGTAACAATCATAGAATTAAACTTAAGATGTTAGATATTGAAGGTACTCCCCCTTTATTATGTTGTTTTCCCTAGCATGATTTTTGCCTCTGACACTATTCTTTTTGGGTTTTAGACGATGGCTGGAACCTGAAGGAACTGTGTTAATCAAAGTAATGGACAATGCAATGATTGTCCTCCTGAACAAACAAATGTTATGGGAGATGGAGTGAAAAATCTTATTGCTATACTTACACAAGCTATGAATCATTCTGGACTTCTAAATGAGCAGAGAAGGGAACAATATTCTATTGAGTCCTTCATGAGGCAATGTCCACCTTCTTTCAGTGGGTCTTCTGATCCACTTGTTGTTGAACAATGGATCAGTACCATTGGAAAGGTATTTTCAGTTCTTCAATGTTCTGAACATGATAAAGTCATCTTAGCAGTATATCGTTTGGAAGGTGAATCTGATCAATGGTGAAATCTTATCAAGAATACGAGGCCAAGAGATGAAATTGAGTCCATGGAATGGGACAAGTTCAAGAAATTATTTTTCAATAAGTACTTCCCTCATATTCTTCGAACAAAGATGGAGAAGGATTTTCTTGAACTAAAGCAAAAGGATGATGAATCTGTTGGTATATACGAAGCGAATTTTACAAGGCTTTCAAGGTATGCATCTAGCTTTATCATCCAACCTGAAAGTAAAGTTGATCGATTCTTCAGTGGATTAAAACCAAATCTTCGAAGGGAATTAGCTATAAGAGACTTCAGTAGATATGAAGAAATTGTGCGTTGTACTATTAAGGTAGAAATGGAATTTGGTGTTACATATCCATCTCATGGTTTTGACAAGAAACGAAAGATGGAGGTCAAGGATAAATCTCAGAATAATGGTGAAAAGAAGATGAATGTTTCCTTATGCTCAAAGTGTGGAAAGAAGCATGGTGGAGATTGTCTTAAAGGGACTAGAAAATGTTTTAAGTGTGGAAAAGAAGGTCATCGAGCAGCTGAGTGTCAAAGTAATGGAAAAAGGGTTTCTAATGATGTGAATAAAGAAAAGACTGTAGAGAACTCACCACTAACACTTCAATGCTTCAAGTGCAAGGAAATGGGGCATTATGCTAATAAATGCCCTATTCCAAGGGTTAGTGATGATTGACATGAGAAACCACTTAAGGCAAAGGATAAAGGGAAGTCACATGCGATCACTATTGACTATGTTGAATATTACAATGATGTGGTTGAATGATTAAGTGTTTATGTAATGGGATTCCAAAATAATGTTGTATATAGTATCGTGGAATATTGGAATATTTATGTATTGGTCTATTGTGGTTTTCAATAATTTTATGGTACCGGTAACCATGGAAAGTGATTGAGATATTTTTGGAAAAAAGTTGATATGCGCATAATGAAGGGAAAATGAGAAAATGAAATGTTTGACAATATTCATGAGCTCATGACTGATATAAGGAAATATTTATATCATGGTTTGAGGTTTTGGTATGTGAAAAGAGTTAACTTTTGACAGCACTCATGTTTTCACTAAGATTCAATGGGTATTTTTTTCAAGAGAATACATGATTAAGACCTTCGAATGTTTGGAATGTGACCAACAAGACATATCTCATGATATATGGGGATCAACGATGGTATTAACATGCTAGTTGTATGAACTCTTTGGTAATTGTTTTCACTATAATATGAGATTGGACAACAGTATTTTGGATAAGCCTAAAGATTGGAATAGATTATGATGGACATAAGTTAGTATTGTTTAAGGATAGAAGTTTTTTCGATATTATTTATGGGATGTTATAGTAATGTAGTTTTAGAAAAAGGACAACCTGCAGGATGAGCGATAACCCATCGCGTCGGACAAGGCTCTGGGAATCGAACCCACAACCGAAGTGCGACTGGCCTTTATCACCTACCATTGGCCTACAGGAAGTCCCTGTTTAGTAGAAACTAGTTTTATTATATTAAGAAGTATGATATATGAAGTATAAGTCCATTTTAGGAACCATATATGATTAATCTCACTATAGATGGACTTATGTATTTTTTGATAACTTTTCTAACCTTTTGTTTGAGACAGATGGAATGACCCATCATTCTATCACATGATCTGCTAACACATCAAGAATGAAAAATTCAACTTCATTTATTTAATAGATGAAGTGTAAATTGTCCAAAGAACGACCAACGGTGAGGCTGTACCAAAATCACGAAAGTATTTCTTCTAATTACAATTTCATCAAATTTAGGGAAATGATCTTGAAAACCAAAAATGTTGTCCTAGTGCTATTATATCCGATGAATCGGATGGTACCTTATATCATCCAAAAT
The DNA here is from genome assembly GCA_963277665.1 of Viscum album. NCBI lineage: Eukaryota > Viridiplantae > Streptophyta > Magnoliopsida > Santalales > Viscaceae > Viscum > Viscum album. Next base: position 35,162,765 of record OY728127.1, on the reverse strand, counting down.
TTATGGCTTTGTGATTGATGGATTTTTCATAGCCATGTTCTCTACCACTCTCCATCAGAACTTGATGGTTAGATTTTTCTTCCATATCCATATTTTCATCTATGTTCTCCTACGTGGAAACCCAGTGATGAGTTAATTTGGGTAACCGTTACATTTCAGACTTTAGTTTTTAAAACCAAGTATTGGTATTCCTTTTTATGGTGTGAGTTTCTATTAAAGAAACTTTCGTGTAGTAAACCATTTATAACCCCGACGAATTTCGAGGGCAAAATTCATTTTAAGGGGGGTAGAATGTAACACCCCGAGATTTTATGAAAAGTATTCTTTTTAATTAATGTCTTGTGTTGTACGCTACACCAAAAGGAGCTTGCACAACACACATCCTTGACTTGCCTTGCATTACACGCAATCGTGGACTTCCTCGATAGCTTGCGTTGCACGCAATACCGAGTTTCACTAAACAATGATATGCTATTAAAATATTATTAAAACTAGCTGTTATGAATAGTAATAACCACCTTTTGAAATTTTGTAAATTTTATTTTTCAAAATGGACTTCATTTTTGGATTCGTAATATCGAAATTAGCTTAGGGTGAAATTTTGGTACTTTTCGGATAACTTTCGTATTCTGATGAATAGTGAAAATTACTAAATTTTAATTAAAAACAACTTTTTTAATCGAAATAGTTAATAGTGATAAGTTATTAATTTGAGTGGTTTTAAAGTATATTTAGAATATATTTTTTCCATTTAATACAATGTTGGTCATTGGATGTAATTTCACATTTAAACCAGACATAAACAAGTGTCAATCTTTTGATAGTTATTATCTCTTAAAAACACGCTATTTGTTTTGACGACGAGAATTAATTTTTAAATTAATTAATGAAAATGATATGTTTTTAATTTGATAAAATAGACATCATTTTTGAATTCATAATATCAAATATAGCTTAGGCCTAATTTTTGGTTTTTTTTCTGGAAACTTTAATTTTTTGATTAATAGTGAAACCACTAAGTGGTAGTTAAAAAAAACTTAATTTTTCATAAAACTTAATTTTACCGCTTCTGTGAGTAGAATTTCGAAAATCCGAGAGACACGGTTAATATCAAGGACTAAAATGCGGTTCAATGAGATGAAAATAATTTTTGGTGAATAGTAACTTTTTACTTTTTTTTACCACAGTTAAAAGTAAATAGGGTAATTATGGGTAAAAATGATATTATTATTACCCTAACACATGTACTAATTCTATTGGATAAGTGTAATTCGACCAAAAACAACCTTAGGAATAAAATATGACCATTTATGCCCACTTGGATTAGATTAGGACATTTATTTATTTAAAGAAGGGTTAAAATAGTTAAAATCAATGTTTAATATGTAAATCATTTTTAATATGGGGTTATACATAAGATAAATTCGACTATAAATATTCATTAGAAATCTAAAAACATTTCCTACATAATGGTATTTTATTTGTAATTTTTAGACATTAAATAATTTAATTTATTTTTGACACAACGATGATGTAGTAATTATCTTATTAATGAAATATTGACATAATTGATGTTAAAAATACCCAAATAAATGTAATTTGAGACTTTTTATGAATTCCACTAATTTTATAGGTTAATAAGACATGTTAGTATTTATTTAATTAACTTGGTTCGAACTAATCATTCTGTTATGATTTTCACAAAAATCAATTACTAAATAGTGTCAAAATTGACATAAAATAGTTTTTTAAAAAACTATTATATTATTAATTGTTATTTTATTCCTAAAAATCTAAGGTTCGGCCAAATTACTTAGATAAGGTTATATATATTAATAATATACAACTTGGGGTTCGTTTGGCTTGTTATAGTAAGTTTATTAACCTTATAGTGTAAGAACACAAGAAGACACGGTAAAAGTAAAATTATTTAACTTAATGTTAAAACTAAATAATAAGGTTAAAATAGGAACCTAAACTTGTCTAAATTCTATTAGATTAGAGGATTTTGACCCATCCCCACCTTAGCTTTGAAATAAATCAATTCGGATCTATTTAATACCATATTTGTCTTTATAATAAAATAATATTTTTAGTTTTCCAAAGGTGCCCCTCTCCTCCCTTATAAAAGGGAACCTCCTCCCTCTCTTCCTCACACCACTTTGAGCCTTAAAGCTCGGCCAAACCCTGCCAAATCCTATTCTCCACTTCCCTAGAAACATCCTAGAGGTCCTGGTCTTCTTAAAAGACCAATTTTAGTGCCATAAGAGGAGGAATCAAAGAGGCGCTTGAAAGAAGAGGTAATGTCCGTTACCGATTCTTTCAACTTTATTTATTCTTCCACTTCTTCTTCTTAGGTTGTTTCATTATGAAGTAATAACATCAATATCACTCATATACTGATATGTTATTATTAGTATGAAACAACCCTATTTCACCATCTATCCGTCCTACGGAAAACGAAATCACCGCGCGTGCGTACGTACGGAATACCGTCTCCACGCTGTGGTGTAATCAATTTTCCACCACCACCTTACTTGGATGGGTATAATAGTGTACATAATAACTATATATGATTATTGTAAAGTGATATTGATTATGAAATAATATAAATACAATCCAATACAATTCCACGATCATGAGAACGATATCATCGCTCGTGCGTACGTACGGACTACCGTCTCCACGACGCGATGAGATTCATTCTCCACGTTAACAATTCATGAATGATTATAAAGTATATATAATAACTAATCATGAAATATATGACATAATAATAATACTGGATTTATGTGTATATATATGTATTTAATCTACTTAATTCCATTCAACTCAATAAGGAAACAAACACAGCGTTCATGCGTACGTATGGCCTACCGTCTCCCTGAACGGTGTATTTCTTTCCATTTACTGATTTATTATATATATGTATATTCTGAATATATATTATATATAAATCATGTTTTATATTATGGAATTATGTAATCATGATCTAAGTAATCATATGAATAATTACAAGTCAAAACACGGACGACAAATGAAACGATTTTACCCAAAACACTCTTTAACATGGAATTTACAAAAGAACGGGTAATATAAAGTCATAAGTGAACCATATATAATATCATAACAATTAGTATGATTCTGGAATAATTCAATGACATTATTTAAATCATTATACAGGATTTTCAGACACTTAAGAAGCAAATCAGACCTAAGGTAAGGGATAATTGTGCAAATCTCATTTTTATCCGAGATTGCTTATTCGTAAGTATTTACTGGGGTTATTGCTATCATCCATGTCCATGATTTATAAAAGTGTATTCATGTATGTTTAAATTAATTTTTACCCATTTTTGACTTTTACTACATGGTATGTAAGGAATATTTCTTTTGTTTACGTTATGAGGTACTTTTTGACTTTTTTGACAAAAGTACGAGAAGAATGTTTTTTTAACGTATACGACATGAAAGGATTTTTTACGGTTTTATAAAGCCTTATTTTCATGAAGCTTCCTACAAAAGATTTCATGACTATTTTCAAAAAAATATTCTTCTTTTAAAATTGCATGACGTTTTGTGAAAAGAAATTGATTTTGAAGAAGAAAGGATATTTTCCTCAAGAATTCATTTCAAATGTTTTATCAAAACCATTTTCCATCTAAGATGACATTATTTAATATGAGTATGTTTCAAGTTTAATGTCTCTATGATTTAAATGGTTTCAATTTTCTTATGATGAAATATACATTTGTTTTATATGGATTATGAGATAATGGGATGATGTTTATGAAACCCATTTTATTCTTTGGGTTATGATGAATGTTTTAAGTTTATTTTGTGGCACAAGTAAGAATGATTTCACTATGAGATGGGTGGGACCTATATCTCCCTCAAATGCATTGGGTAAAGATTTCATATCTCATGAGATAGACATGTCTGGAATGGTAAGTTAATCCGGTTCAGTGTTACAAGACTGAAACAAGGAGTGAACTCGATTCAGAAAGGGACTTTGTCCACTAAGATGGTCTTGGCAGCAATGCCTTGGCTACTATGGAAATCATGACATGTGCTGAATGGTTACCACAATTACATGTTTTATTCCCATGCTATTTTATCATGATTTATGTTCCATTATGATCTATTCCTTATACACTTCCATGGTTTATGTCGTTGCTCAAGATTTTGATGTTTAAACATTATGTTCATGTTTTTAAGTTCAAATGTATATGGTATGTTTTATTTTATCCATGCTTACCCTTACTGATCATTTGAGCTCACCCTTTTTATGTTTTCTTTTCCCCTAGGATTAAAAGAAAGGTTTTAGGTAAGGAAACAAAAAGTGGAAGATCTTTATGGGAGATTTTGAAGATATTTCACCACGATTAGAAGATTACGTTCCAAGTTTCCAAAGACACTAAACTATTACGGTCCTTGTGTGTCTTTTTTTGTTATGTATTAAGTATTCCTCAAATGTAATGTAATGTCCATGTACGTCAAGCTTAGGGTCTCTATAATATCACTTCAGTTTGACATAACTTATCATGATCTATGAATATCTTACTTTATAAATTTCCATGTATGATTTAAATCATTTCTTTCATGGACACCATTGTGATATTTTATTATATTATGACTTTTTGACAATATTATGATACCCAACTCTTACCATGGGTAACCCTTATGTTTATATTTGATTCCTTATGTATGATTCTTCATGTGGCACACATATTCATGAAAACTTTGTGATGGTTGCACACAGATAGCATTTAAATTAATTGTGTAATTTTTAGTCTCATGAGATGTTATGTGCAACAGTCTTGGTGGTTTGCCTTGACTCATGCTACATGTACAACAGTCTTGGTGGTTTGAGTTTAATCATGCTTCTCTATGTGAAAAAAGTCTTGAATCATGCTAAAGTAATGTTTTATATTGCTTCCATATTACTATGAATCCATGATTATATTATCCTATATTATATATATTATTATTTCTTATATATAATCATGTTCCATGAATTTTTATATCATTATGTTATGCCTTCTAACCTATGTGATAATCTTTATTTTAATGTTTATTCCCTTACTGGGATTTTTAGATCTTCCCTTTGTTCATGTTATCCCCAGGTTATCCTATGAATATATAAGGTATCAAAGGAAGTTAGGAGCTCATAATGGATGATAAATAAATAATTGTTTTATTTAGTCCCATGTTTTCAGTTTTATGTACCTCGTCTTCCAAGACACTAGACTTTACGATCCTTAGCTTGTAATTTGATGTTTAATTATGAATAACATCATGTAATGATATGTGTAAAGGAAAGGGTTACTATATAATTTTTGTATAAAAATGATAAATATTTCTTGATTATTAGTCTATAGATTATTAAATAATGGCCTCTTTGACCATAGGCAACCTACCAAATTCATTTTAGACCTATGAACTGAATATCGCCAAAATGTATAATGTGAACTTATTTAATTAAGTAATTAAATATAAAATGGTAATAAATAAAATAAAATGAATAATAAACATGAAAAATGTTTTCAAGTAAGTAAATAATTAATATAAGTTTATTATTAAGGAATATAAATAACATACATGACTATTCGAACTTGAGGTAAGGGACTCTGTCTTAATTTCCTTTCACTGAGGCATATTTTAATATTTTTCACCTAATTTCTTTTATATGGTGTAAATAATAACAATTTACTTATTATATCATGAATAATTTATAATTCATGGTATTTTAAGTTACAATTCATTTTACTTCATCAAAGGGGATTTTATTTGGAAGTTACCAAGTGATAAGGTGTTTCATAAATCAATTTCTTTTAATTGGGTTATATTACTTCTTCATTATCTTTGATATTCTAAGATTATGTGTGTAATTTTTTTCATTATTATATCTTGTATTTACACTTTTTTATTTGGAATTATTTTTTATAAACATTATCAATTCATTGATTAATTCCCACTTTTATAGTATTATCTTTGTAAGGGATTTCATCTTAATTTCTACTCCATTGAGATATATTTGGTAATATGCATCTATTTACTTTTATGTGGTGAATATATTGAACCGTAGAGTTATTTAAAATAAATATACATTTTTTAATAATTATTAATGATTCAATTAAAGTTACAATTTCAAGATTAATGTTTAAAATAAAATCCAATCTTACTTCCCTTCTTGATCTGGTATATTTTCTCCCATATCCACATTTTTCAAAATTGTTTTACAAAAATCCTTTATTATTTTCAAAAATGATTTTTGAATGATATTTTAAGTTATCTATGAATTTTTACATGTTGTGAAAATAATATTTCTAATTTTTTCCTGAAAGGGGTAATTTTCAACCTTCTTTACAAAAAGTCAAAATGAATGTTTTTAACTTATATGATGTTAATGGACCTTCCCGCTACCATAACTGTTTTACACTCTTTATATTCTTCTAAAAGTTTCAAATGGTTTTATAAATACAAATATTTAATGACAAATTAATTTAAATGTTTCATTTCAATTTTCATCTATTTGTTAAAATAATTAATTTTACTACAAAATCTACATTTTTTGGTTTTCATGTCTCATATCTTGATTAATCTCATGGACATTAACTTCCTCTTGAAAAATTTATTTTATTTTGATCATGTAAAATTAAATTTACCTTAAATATATATATTATTTATATCATGTACATTCTTATTACCTAAAATTTATACCATTTTTACATATGGTGTTTTAAATTGAAATTTATTTGATTGACTGGTGAATTATTGATAATTTGATATAGAAATCTATTGATAAGGAATATTATTTATTATTTTAATTTGATCATTCAACACATGAGAAATTAATAGGATATACAGTGATGGGTGGGGCCTAGAATTATATACCCCCTTAATGCATTGATAGGTCTCTTGAGACAAATCAGTAAGCTGATATTAAATGGGTTTCTAGTATATACCTACACATCAATTAAACTATATTGGAACAAGTATTAGATGGTATATATAACACGATGACTAAATTCATGAAGTCTAATAATAAGAATTTAATTCATTGATAATTCAGTTATTATTATCCATGAGATTATTTCATTGATATTTTCCATGGAATAATTTCATACTCAAGTTATTTATTAAATGCCATGTGATTTTAATTATTTACCATGCCATATAGACTATGCATTATTGATTCATGATAGTTTCTAATGTACATAAAACTTACTGAGTTTTTGTGCTAACCCTTTATTTTTTTTCCTTTCTCTAAGATATGAAGACGAAGTCTTTGGATGAGTTCAAGGATGTATAATAATTTCTCTAACTGTGTTTTATATTTTATTTCAAATGTAAAATCAGAAGAATTTATGTATTTAGTTATTCAATACTAATAAACTATTTGGTCCTTTGGGATGTGATCACTTGCATCATATGCCAATGTAATAAAGAAGATGTGAACTCTGGGTTACTGGATATGGGGTTTTTATAGTTGGTATTCGAGAATGTTTAGTAGAAACCTTGGAAAATAGATTTAGGAAAACGTAGATTAGAGAACATAACCCTATGAATTAATTTAAGGATAATTCTAAGTATAGGACAACATCCTAAAAATTTAAAAAGGTAGAGATTATGTGGTTTCCATAACAATACATCCATGCCTAGATACTAAACGTAGACATGGATTTGGCATAAATTCATCTAGGGACAATATATTTGAAACAAATTAATCGAGTATATATTGACTATAATTTTGGTGAACGATGAGTGTACCCTTACTATACAACTAGTTTGACACCCTTAGGGGATATACTTGGGTTAATTTACATTTTCTTTATGAACCATTATGATTAATGAGAGAATAGAACCTATGGAAACCTATGATATAACAAAAATATATGGGATAAACCTAAAGTGTCTTGGGTTGATAAGTCTAAGGTTGATCATTAATTTAAAGGAATAATACCCCTTTTTAGGTTTTATGTGATAATATTTTAACAATATTAATGATATTTTGGGATAAATTTATTTGAATACAACCCTTTGATTTAAAATATGTTTTAGTGAGAAGGTTATTGAGGAATAATGCTTTTATATTTTTCAGAAATAAGTTTAAAGTTGTTGATACCCTTTAAGGTTAATATGATCATTTCTATTAAGGTAATAATAGGAACTTAAAAATATTTGATTTTGTGGAAAAATAGGTTATATAGAAAACCTTAGTGGTTAAAAATTGATTTGATATCTATTGTTATTTTTGAGGATGTCATCATATATTTGGGAACATTATAGGGAATACATTAATATATTTTTGGAAAAATGAAAACCCATAGGCTAGAAATCAACCCATCGCATCTTACAAGTATGTGAGGCTCAAAACCATGACTAAAGGCTAATAAGGGTGCAATGACTGACACTGGCCTACATGATGTCCTGGTTATTATGATTTTTTTTAAATGATTTAACTGATAAAGATTAAGTTGATATTAGGAAGAATATTATAGGATTAATTTTTTTTGGTATTTTTAGGTGATTAATGAAATTTTAGGAGATGTTTTTTAGGTTAAGGTATATATAAACTTTAGGTTTAACATAAAGTATTATTTGGGAAGAATGGTATTAATTTTTTGAAGGTGTAATATGAAGGGTATGAGATAAAAATGTAGGTTAAAACTTTATTTAATTCTGAGGTTTTTGAGGTTATTTGGGATGTAGGGTTATTTATTTGTAAAATAATCAAAGTTAAACCCTTGAAGTTATTTTAGAAATTAAAAAAACATTATTTATTTATATAAAGGATTATAAATTTTGGATATTATCTTAACTCATGATAAATATTTTATTTTTGGTTAAAATTTAAATATAAAAGGAATATATTTTTATCCTTTTATGGATTATTTGATCCATTATAAACTGATTTTAGTTCTTTAGGAATAAAAAATTCATTTTCAATACACATTTTTTGGATAAAGGACATGACTGTGGAGGAAATTGAGTAAATCATGAAATTATACTTATCAATCAAGCATATTTCCTTATTCTCTTATTATATATGGTAAATTAACTACTAAACACTAAGAAAAGGATCTTGAAAGAAAAATAATATCCTAATAATGTTATTTTCAATGAATTTATGGTCTTTTCACCCATAATGGATTTAAGGTTTTATGGTCATTTACTTTATTTTGACCATGTTATCTATCACTCTCTATTAGTCCTTGGGTGTTAGTTTTTTCTTCCATGTATATATTTTAAATTCCCACTAATTTTAACATATTTGGAAAACTAGTTTTATTTTTATTTTCTATGACCTTCATATTTCCTTTTCCATATTTTTAAGCGGAAGTTTTATAAACCCTTTTTAACGATGTGGGTTTTCTATAATGGAATTTTCAAATGTCAAACCCTTGATTAACGAGTATAATTTAAAATTGTGAGGATAAAATTTATTTGGGGGGGGGGGTGGGTGGGTGGGGAATTTCACATCCTGATATTTTAAAATAAAACTATATTCGATAGCATATAAGACACATAACACTGAGCCTAAACAAACCAAAAAATATTAAAATTTAAATATGACCACTATAACCTAGCCATTGAACTAAATGGTATGAATGGTATTAACCAAATTTTGAAATATTTATAAAATAAATACTTAATAAGAATTCATTTATTAATTCTTAGGAAATAAGTACTCAATTTTTAGTAAGTTTATTTTATGCTTCAAAAATATGTTTTCTTAAAAAATAATTTTTATGAGAAAATATTATAAGTAATTTCAATAAATTATATAAGTTTTATTTCATAAAAATAATATAATTTTTAAAATCATCATATGAAAAATTATCTTATGGTGAAATTTTCATATTTTTCCAAAACAATTGATTTTCCAATGAATAGTGAAAATACCAATTTTATTGAAAATTGTATTTTTGTTTCAAGAATTTACAAAGTTAAATTTTGTTTTAAAGTGATTTAAAACTATATTTAATTATATTATATTATTAATAATCCAATTAAGTTCATTGGAATCAAATTTATGATTTAGTTTAGTATAAAAACATTTTTATACTTAAAATGACATTTTTCTGAAAAAACGTTTTTTGTTGCATTTTAATATTAAATTAATTTCTTAAAATTATTGAAATTGAATCTTGAAAAATGGATTTAATATTTGGAATTATGAGGTCCAAATTTGGAAAATATTTCCCTTTAATTTCTGGTCATTATGAATAATAACCACAGTAAACGATTGTCACCACGATAAGGGTAAATTGAGTAATTAAGGTTAAAAATAATATGATAAGATATTAAAAATCATCCAAAAACATGAATTAATTTAATTGGATGAGACTATTTATTTCATAATCATCCAAAATTCTAAAATATTACCATTTTTTCCATTTTTCTATGATTTTGACCTTTATAATATTTAAGTGAGAGTTATAGAAAAAATGCCACTTTTCTTCTTTTAATTTCTACAATATTTTATGATAGGGATAAATAAAACTTATGTTCGATTATAAATTTTAATTTTAAAGATAACTTATTTTTATCTTGTTAATTTATTTATAAATTTTAGTGAAAAAATAATTGTCTTAAATGGTTGCGCAATGCCTACACATCATTTTTTTAATTAATAGAAAAATAAAATTATTGATTTTATAAATATTAAAAATGATATAATTTGAATGAATTAATGTTTAACATTAATTTAATATATATATATGACAATTTAGGTAAGTTTTAAATGATTATATTAGAATTCAACCTTTGTCTTGATGTATTTAAATTCATATTAAATGAATAGTGTCAAAAATAACATTAGCAATATTTTATAATAAATAACAATTTATTAAATGATTTAAAATTCATAAAAATATTAAATTCAAAAAAATTAATGTTATATATTTCAAAAATGTAACCATGGTCTATTTATGGATATTTTATCCTTTTATGGTAACATTCTTGACCATTAAATGGTAGAAAATTTTAATATTGTAGTAATTGTCAAAAGGGTTAACAGAGGGGTTAAAACTAAAAGAAAAGGGTAAAACAAAACAAAAACTTGTAAAATTTTATTATATGATATTATTTAGATTCATACTCATATTATATTCTAATTTTTTCATTTTGGATCTATTTGAATAAGAAAATTATTTTATATTAATTTAATACTTGAAAAAATTCCAAAAGTTCCCCTATCCTCGCTTATAAAAGGGAACACCCTCTCCTCTTTTATTTTCACTTAATATTTTTTTTCAACAAATACCTATCCAATTACCTTAATAAAATCTATAACCACATCATATAGGCCTTGTTTTTATCAAAAATACAATTTAGAAAGGCTTTAGGTATAACCCTAAAGAGATTGTCTAAAAAAGAGGTATCATTTTTAACCAAGTGTTTTTGTTTTATTTATTATTTCACCTCATTAAAATATTATAAAAACATTAAAATATAATAAAAACTCTATATTACATATATTTAGATATTATTATATTAATGTAATAATATACATCCATCTCTTATTTCATCAAATGGTAAACAAAACTGTTGTTTGTGTGTACGACAGACTACCTTCTCTTGAACCGAAGTAATTCCTTTTCATTCATCGCATCTCACAACTGGTTATAAATATGAATTTATTTTATATATATATATAATATTAATAAAATATTTATCATTCTTTAAAATTAATATATCATATATTTTCTGACCTTTCCATTCATTTACAAATGATAATGTCATTCGTGAGTACGTGTGGACTACCACCTTCACAAAGCGATTTGATTTGTTATTCACCACCACATCACATGAATGGGATATATAAGTTTATTTAAAGAAATAATATTATATTTATGATATAATTATATTTATTTAAATATAAAATAGTACTTACCTTCTTTCCATCATGATTATTGAAAAATGGAAAATGTTACTCATGCATATGTATGACCTACCGTCTCTATGATTGTAACGTAGTTCATTTTCCATAACCATATTTTTTTAAAGTATAATTTATGTATAAAAATTCTAATAATTTCATGATTATTATTCTATAGATGATTAAATAATGGTCTCTTTGACCATAGTCAACCTACTGAAGTCAATTTAGACACATGAATCGAATATCTTTAAAGCATCTGATGTGAACTTAATTGATTAAGTAATTAAATATAACATGGTAATAAATAAAATAAAAGGAATATTAAACTCAAAAAAATTTATTAATAAAGTAAATAATTAACATAAGTTTATTATTTAGGAAGATAAAGAACACACGTGACATGTTGGACCTAAGGTAGGGGATTCCATCTCAATTTCATTTCATTAAGGAACATTTTAATGCTATACACCCAATTTATTTTATATGGTGTATATAATTCCAATATAAATATTATATCATGAATCCTTAATAATTCATGGTAGTTTAAGTTATAATTCATTTTACTTCATCTAATGTTATTTTATTTGGAAGTTACCAACCAGTAATGGGTTTCATAACACGATTTTTTTCATTAAGTTATATTACTTATTCATTATGTTTGATATTGTATGATTATGTGTGTATTTTTTTTTATTATTTCATGTATTATTTCCACTTGTTTTATGTGAAATTACATTTTATATACATAATCAATTCATTTATTAATTCACACATCAATGGTATGATCTTTGTAAGGTATTTCATATCAATTTCCACTCTATTGAGTCATTTGTTAATATACACCTATTTACTTTTATGTGGAGTGTATATTAACCATTTGGGTTATTTAACATGAATATATATTTATTCATGATTATTAATAATCCAATTAAAGTTACTACTTCAAGAGGAATTTTTAAAAGAAAAGCCGACCTTACTTCTCTTCTTGATTAGGTACATTTTTATTCTATATCCATATTTTTAAAAATTGTTTTTGGAAAATCAATTTTACAAATAGGATTTATAAACGATATTTTAAGTTATCCTTGAATTTTTTACATGGTATAAAAATAATATTTCTCATTTTTTCCTGAAATGGGTAATTTTCAATATTCTATACAAAAAGTCCAAAGGAATGCTTTTTCAGCTTATACAACATTAATAGACCTTCCCTCCATCATAAACATTTTATTCTATTTAGATTATTCTACAAAATTATAATGGTTTTATAAAGAAAAATCTTTGATGAAAAATTATTTTAAACGTTTCACTTCAATTTTCACCATTTCTTTAAAAGAATCAATTTTACTACAAAATCTATTTTTTTGATGGTTATATCTCATCTCTTAATTAATATCATGGAAATTAACTTCATCTTGAAACATTCACTTGCCTATGATAATTGGATATTAAATTTCCCTTAAATATCCATATTCATTTTTTCATGGATAATCTTATTGCGAAAACCATATACTATTTCTACAAATGGTGTTTCACTTTGAAAGTTATTTGATTGACTAAGAAATTATTGATAATATATATTCTTTAATCAATACAAAAATTCCTTGATAAGTCATATTGTTGGGCAAAAATACCTCAAGGCATCATTGAAGCATTTTTGAGGTGATTGTGTTTGTTGACAAAGTGTACATCTGGGTGGTGATTGTTGAAAAAGCAAAACAATGACATACAAATTTGTTGACAAAGAGGATTTCATGATGGAATGTCGAGTTCAAGAGCTGAGGTCAACGATCCATGTTTGATTCAAGAATGTCGATAAAAGTAATGGATGATCTGGAGGCGGTACAAAAGAACATATACAAGGTGGCGCCGTTTTCCAGTGTTTGCCAAATTTTTGGGCCTGAAAATCGACAAATTAAGAAAAGTGTTTTTGGCAAAGGGATCTACACACCAAGGACTTGGAGTATAGGAAACTTGCACTCCATATGTTTTTCAAGATTGTAAGATCAAAATATTCCTAAGGAAATAGGTTCGCGCAAGTTTGGGAGTTGGTCGCGCAAGTGTCTAAGAGGATAGAAGACTTGCGCACCGAGACTGAGTCGCACAGGTGACTTGTGCGTCATCCCGCAGGGTGGTCAATTTTCCTATAAATACTGGAACACCCCTCTTCATTCTTTACCGGATTTCAACACTTTGAGAAATCAGAGCTCCCGTCGAGCAGGTGTGGTGGTCGCGCAAGTGGTGTGTGGGTCGCGCAAGTGAAGTTGCGCGCCAGTGTGGGAAGTTGCACGCCTGTTGGAAGTTGCACGCCATTATTGGTTTGGGCATAAAAGGAAGAGAGTCGTGAAAGTTTAGAGTTGGGGAATCTTGTGTCGCACATGTGTCTAAGGAGGACTTGCGTGCCAGTTGTGACTTGCGCACCGAGTTTGACTTGCACGCCAAGTAAGGTTTATTTCCAGCAGTGATTTTTGGGCTGCGTGGAAGCTGGAAGTTTGCCTGATACCTTCGGTGCAAAGAGATATTCATCTATGGGTGAAAGTTTTACTTCAATAGAGAATCTACATAAAGAGGAAGATGCATTCTTTCATGCAAATGAAGAGACCTACAGGTCTATAAACTGTGAGTGGATCCTTTCTAGATCAGTGGGCGAAGGAAGAGGAAGAAGGTGATCCTCTCCACCGACAGTGATCCAGAGAGAGAGAAATAGGGAGTGAGCCTTGGGAAAGCAGTGAGATGACCCTAAACTTTGTAAAGGCAGTGATCTTGGGCATAGAAGTGATCTAGCCCAAACCTTGTAATCCACAACTAGTGAAGATTAGTGGAATTTGGTACGACCGACAACTTGTCGGCGTATGCTCCTTGGACGTAGCCCTTTGCGGTGAACCAAGTAAAATTGCTGTGTCCTGTGCATACTTTACTTTCTATTTACTTTGTGCAACAGGAAAGAGAGAGAATAGTGTTTTTCTTAACAGCGAAACGAGATCAGAACGGGCTTTCAGTTTAAATTTGTCATACCCTGATTCACCCCCCTCTCAGAGTATTCAGCCTTGGGGACCTAACACATATTGTTTATGTATTTAAGTTGATCATTCAACTTATAAGTTATTCATTGAACATGCAGTGATGGGCGTGACTTAGAATTATATATTCCCTCAATGTATCAACATGTCTTATGAGACAAATCAGTAAGATAACATTAAATGGGTTTCTGGTGTATACCTACCCATTGATTAGACTCTCATGGAACAAAGCTTAGATGATATAGATATCATAATTTTTAAAATCATGACATAAAATATTAATAATTTACTTTATTTACAATTCAATTATTATTATCCATGATATTATTGCATTGATATTATCCATGGATGCATTTCATACTCAAGTTATTATTTAAATGGAATGTTTTTTCAGTTATTTACCTTAACATATAGATTATTACTTATTAATTCATGATAGATTATTCCATACATAACCCTTAAAAATCATTTTATATCACCCTTTATTTGTTTTCCTTTCCCCAAGTTATGAATAAGGGATCTTTTAATGAGTTCAGGGATGAAAAATAATTTCTCTAACTATGTTTTATATTTTATTTCCAAAGTAAAATGGGTAGAATGCATGTATTTGGTTCTTTAAGACTACTAAACTTTTTAGTCCTTTGGGAATGATTTTTTGTATCTTATTCCAATGTAATAAAGAAGGCACCGACTCTGGGTTACTATAATTGGGGTTGTTACAAATAAAATACAAATTGGGGGGGGGGGTGAATTGTATTTAAAAACAACTAATTTTTTATCTCACTCAAGTAATAAATCTATCAGAAACATGATGATCTGATATACCCATAAAACAATTAGAGTGATATAAAATTAAGAACATAAGTAATTTAACATTATGTATTTCATAACTATCGATAAAAATAATAAACACATTAGAAAATAAACTATTATAATTTTATCAACTACTGACAAAAGAATTAGCACAATGAAAATAACTAAACACAGAGTATTGATTTATAAATCAAATACCCATTAAAGGATATTTTTAAAACTATACTTTTACCCAAAGCAAAAGGGGAAAATTAAACCTGATTCAAGGTATCCTTAGCTATAAATATTTCAAAAGTTCTATCTTCTAAAACCCAGAAAGCCTTTAATTGTAAACATATCAGAATGTGTTTTCTTCTACAAACTAGAAGATCAACTTAGTTTTCTAGTTAGAATCCCTCAATCAACCTCATAAAAAAATTCCCACATCAAAAATAAAATCTTGGTTCTACCTTCCACACAAAAAATTTATTGATATTGAAGGATCAGTAACAAAATGAATACAAGAAGAAAACTAAGATCTTTGATAATGAAACATAAAAATCATAAGCTCTTAGTGAATACTTAAAAGTATTACAATCGAAAGTGCACTAAACAATAAGTAGTTTAATACTCCAAGAAATTTTAATATTTTAGAGTATTCTCATATTGTAAGTACTATTGTTCCTTATAGAATGAATCTATTTATAATAAATACCCTAATGGTAAAATTCTCTATACTCTAGGCTTAGTTGTAATATCATCAGTAAAATTTTATTATTCATCTTCCAATGGACTTGGTGTATTTCTATATCCACCAATTAGTTTATCTTTCACTGATATCATGCTCATACAACCCTTATTCAATCATTCAGCTTATCAGTTTTTCATTAAACCTCAAACCATCAGTATTTTGAAATTCCTCAAATTATTGGATTTAAAAAATCCTTAAATATTTAGTATTTCTTAAAAACTCATATTATTAGTATTTAATTTAATGGTTTTTCATTTTTCATGTATAAAAGATAAAAATAACAAACTCAAGTTAAATCAAATACTTAATAAAGTGAATTTTGACTTTCAAAACAAAAGACAAAGTGATAATTTGACTCAAAAATCTCTAAACTTTAGAAAAAAACATGAATAACAAATTAATAATTCTGAAATAAAAAAAAATACTTCTTAACTTCTGATAAAACCCCCCTTTTAAAAATAATAAATATTTATCCCCCTTTTAAAAAACTTGTGAAAATTATTTCTTTAATTTTTCTAAAACTCCCCTTCTATGAATCACATAATTAATTACTTAATTTTTCTTAAATTTTCACCCCCTTTGTGATTTTTAAAACAAAACAAGAAAATAAAAAAATATAGGAAAAAGTGAAATACCTCCCTTGAAATATGCATGAAATTCCAATAGAGAGGCTTGAATTCTTGTATTATTCTTGAAAAACAACCCTTCACACACTTTTTGGATAAAATATTCACTTTTTAAAGAAATTAGAAACATTCAACAAACAAAAAAATAATAATTCAAAATATTTAATGAATAAGTGAATTTTGAGTTTGAAAACCAATATCATTCACACACTTTTAAATAATTTGTTTTATATTTTTGATGTACTTTTGGTGCTCTACCAGTATCTCATTCTGAAGCTTTAACTTCTAATCCTATTTAACAAACTTCACTAATTGATATTTCAAATTATAAGAACCTGAATCTTATCTTTAGGTTTGAATCTTGTTTTCGGGTGTTTTGGAGAAAAAGTGGAGATTTTGGAAAATTTATAAGTACATGCTGTATTCTTAGGAGTACACACTGTGTACCCAGTTTCCGCAGGTAGCCATGTACTGGCCATATAACAGCCGAATACATGGCTGTGTGAGGTGAACTATAGACTACCTAAAGTGGGTTCTGATTAAGGCATGTACACGACATGTACATTTAATGAATACAACATGTACTTTTCTTTTTTATTTGTTAAATATAAATTGGATTGGGGTTGTGTCTAATTCCAATAATTGTCTTCTTCTAACCCCATCTCGTCCAGGAGTGACTGGGAGCGATGACTCCTCTTTGAGCCGCCGATCCATCGTCCATTCTCAGAATCAAACATCGTTAGTTGCGTTGGAATACCCTCGGTGAGTTATTTCTTATTTTAGAGCCTCTATTATTGATTTATATTCTTTTGTGAGTTATTTGGGGTTGATCATTTTTGATTTTTTTTAGATCTACAATGTTCTAGGTCGATTCAAAGGCTAAGGTTCAACTATATCGATCGTACAACATCAAGGTTGGTGGTTTGTGACTTTCCGTAGCTTTCTTTGAATTATATGTGCAAGAAGTGTCGAATACCCTAGTTTAGGGTATTGAGTACTCTGGAATTTAACCTTGATTGATGCCTGCCATGGTTTGTTTGCTTGATAAAGGTTTTTTATTATGAATTAGATTTATTACCTTGTTTATGGATTTGTTTTCCAAGGTTTTTTTGATATTGTACGTTGGGTATAAAACTGCATGTTAGGATATTTTTTCATGCCTAGTGCTGTTAGGATGTAGTTGATATTATATGAAATGCTTGTGATGTGAAGTGTAGCTGCTTATTCTTTTAGTAGATGAGATTACTTTGGATGCTAGATATCATTTGTGCACAATTGTATTACACATGATTGTGAGGACCTGGTGTAGTTAGACCATAGGGGGAATTGATGTTGAGGTCTTCCCCAAATTGTCTATTATACTTTTCACATTACGAGACCATAGTGGGGATGGATGGTGAGTTATCCCTCAGAATGTCTATAGTATACCATTACGAGACCACAGGGGGAATGGACGTTGAGTGATTCCTCATAGAGTTTGTAGTTATCATTAAAAGAACACATGGGGAATTGATAGTTGTTGCTTCCTCAGAGAGTCTTTGTCTAAGTTGAACCAAAAGGGGTTAGTCTATGAGAAATTTGTGAGAGGGTTACTTGTGATTGATTTGTTGAATATTTAATAAATGTAAATGAATGTAGTTGAAACTGCAGGACTATTTACTTTTGAGTACTTCCTTATTTATTACTTCATATTGCATATTACCTACTATATATATATATATATTCACTGACATTTAGGCATAGATCATTGGATAGTTACCTATTGGGATTCATCTCACACTCTGTTTGGGTTATGAGTTTGGGCCCAAACAAATTATATTGTTACATGTATATATAAGGGAAATCATCCTTCTACTTCTTGTACTTGATTTCTGTGGAGATGGAGAGCATGTGACCAAGATGAGGCTTGCGATGCTTCTGGAATTTATGTGTTTCCTTGTAATTTGGTTTATTAATGTATTTACAGCATTGTGACTTGTTTGGATGCTTTCCTAGACATATGTGACATGCATCATTTATATATGTGCTCCAGTTGTTTATTTATTCAGTCTTCCATTGTTTACTTATTGTATGGTATTACTGCTTCCGCTATTGTATATTATTACTATTCCACTGTGTTACTCTTCTTATGAGGGAATAGTTTCCCCAATATCACACCCAAGGCCCTCACTACTAGTTGGCAGCTTATAGTGTTTGGGGAAATGCGCTTGAGGCAATGTTACTAACTAGGTACAGAGCACCTTTGGGCGGCACCCAAAACTGGGACGTTACAAAGTGGTATCAAAGGATTTATTTTCTTCTTTGACATACTTTTTGGAGCCTATAGATAGGGATAGGAAGGAATAGGTAGTTGTTAATAAGCTGTGCCCAGGAGTAGCTAACCCATGTACAGGGAAAATTCAATATGCCTTGATTATTGAAATTTTATGGTTTTGAAATTATTACAGTTGATTTGATTTCACCGTTGGGTGATTCACATGTTTTGTGCTACTATAGTTGATATTATTGAGGTTCTATTTCTGTTGAAACCTGATGAGATGAGGGTATTCCATCTCATGCATCATATAGGAACTTGCTTGAGATCACATGTCATGAATTATTATCATTCCATTTAGGGTGCATTACCGATTGCATGTTGTTGTGATATATGTTGTGCTAGATATGCATGATGTTGTGATAGATACCTTGATAGAATACCTACTATTTGATAGAGTATTTTTAATATTTAAATTTTCTTTCAAATGAGTGCAAAACTTTGGTCCCTAAGGTGTCATGGGCCCTCATGGATCAGAATTTGGTGGATCATGTGATTTATTGCACTATTATACTTTGTGATATACATGAATATGATGCCAATATTTGATTTGTGGGGAGTATGGGCCCCCACGGATCAAAATTTGGAAATTTAATGTTTTTAAGTGTTTTATGGGATTTCAGATTAGTTTATAAGGCTTACTGTCTAGAGAAACCCATAATACATGGTGTGTAATAATGAATACATGCCATGTATCCTTTTGTTTGGGAAGGAAAAAATTTTCTTAAGTGCATGTTGTTTACTGTATGTACACACTCTGTAGTCCTTAACTGTGTGAATGGATGTGTGGGCAGAGACACGAGGTTGGGAAATGTTTGGTGGAACACCCTGTGTACTTGGAGTACACGTCTTGTTGTAAGGACCATGTATCTAGCCGTATGACTAATGAAACGGGTGGTTAAAACTTAAGTGGTACACACCATTTCTAGGGAGAACATGCCATGTTGTAAAGACCACGTATCTGGGTGTGTGACTAACAATATAGGTCGGTGAAATCCTTCAAGTACACACCGTGTCTAGCATAAACACACCATGTAGTTTTGTTTTAAGATAACCATGTCATTTAGTCGTATAAAGGAACTCAGGCAGGGGGAAAGATTCAAGTACACGCCATGTTAATAGAGAACACACCATGTGTATGGGGTGTTACATGACCAGGGTTAGAAGAAGTACACACCCATATAAAGGATTAAGGGAACATGCCATGTAGGGGTCATACACACCATGTATCCATGTTTTGAAAAACTTTAATGTTTTATTTATCATATTCCTTTCCTACACTTCTAAGTTTTAGTCCTTAATAATCATGAACTAAGGTGTTTGCTTGACCTTGCAGAGTCATGCCATTGAGACATCCTCCAATTGTACACCAAATACAAGGTAACGATCAGACACCAGACATGGTAGATCAAGGACTACCAGAAGATCATCCCATCATGTATGTCTTGGAACCAACCATCATTCCAGATACGGGTATCGATGCATAGTTTCGAGAAGGCTTCATGAGGTTTATGCAGACCTTTTAGGGAGCACCGCATCCTGCCCTGTCTATGGCAGAGTTGACACGGGGTTTTCAGCAATAGCATCCTCTCACTTTCTCAAGGGATGGGGGACCTCAGGCTACAGAGTCATGGTTAGAAGCCATGTTGTCTATCTTTGAGCATCTAGAGACGCCTCCAGAAAGGAGGGTGAAGCTCACTATGTACATGCTTTGGGATTCCGCCAAGAGATTGTGGGATGTGATATCATAGCTGGGATGATAACGAGTTATGGCTTGGGATGAGTTCCAATAGACCTTCTATGACTACTTTTACCTAGAGACTTTGAGGGATGAATGAGCCTGAGAGTTCATGAGTTTGGAGCAGAGTACACTCTCAGTCATAGAGTATTATTCTCTCTTCACAGAGCCGCAACACTTCACACCCATTCTAGGGGATGATGAGTTATTTTTGGTGAGGAATTTTGAGGATGGTCTTAAGAATGACATCTGATATCAGGTGAACATCTTCAGGCTGAATTCCATAACTTCTATAGTCATCTAGGCATTGATCACAGAGCGCAACCTCAGGGATTCTGGAGCTATGATCTTGGGCAGCTCGACATCTGGAGTTGGTATTCTTTCATCTGATAGTAGGAATCATTGTAGGGAGTCTACATGCGGAGATCCAAGTGGGTGAGATACTCCTTGAGGTATCTAGGTGGTATGCTACCTATGCAGGAAGAGCGAGCATATGAGGCCACATTTCCCAATAGATTGAGTTGAGTTCTGATCTTGCGGCAAGATGGGTCATCTTCATCATTTCTGTCAGTTTTTCTCACCAGCAGCTGGTGATAGGGGTTCTAATATGAATCCATGTTCAGGTGCAGGACCAACGATTTCTCATCAGTTAGGGAACTGGAGTTCTTCAGGCCTTTCAGGCTGAGGTAGAGATCATGACCATAGTGGTAAAACACATGTTTTTCGACAGCCACATGGTGGATCAGCTCAGGGATCACAAACATCTTCACAAGGCCACGACGTAGGTCAAGATTTTGCACTAGAGTAGACCTACCAAGAGTAGGATTCCGAACCCTCTATGGTTAGAGGTATGATTTTGGTTGCCTCAGTTTTAGCTTCTTTTCTTTTAAACACAGGGGATTCCCATAGTTTCATATCTGTGCCTATTGTGGAGATCCTTGGGCTCTATATCTTTACTTCTACTGATATCTTGACACTGTACACTCCATTGGGGACTAGAACAGCTAGTGTACATTAGTGCAAGGAGTTCCCTCTCAAGGTTGGTGGGTGTCACTTCTTATGGGATCTTTATGTGTCAGAGATGAAGGTCTATGACATCATTATCAGAATAGAATGGGTAGTTAACTTCCAGGATGTTGTCTATTTCTATCACCGTAGGGTGAGTTTCACATCACCAGAGGGCATATTGTTTTTACATAAGGGTGAATGGGATGTCCAGGTGAGCAGAGCTGGAACTGAGCATCATGGGTTGGGAGAAGTTAGATCCCAGATTGATAGTTTGTATTTGGATGACTAGTGGACTTCATAAATGGACTTTCCTCCAGTGGTGGATCATTTTAGAGATTTTTTTTCAGATTCTTTTCAGGTTTTCCTCTTGAGAGAGAGGTAGAATTTTCGATTGAACTTGTGTCAGTAGAGGCACCAGTGTCCATTACTCCTTATAGGATGGTTACACTAGAGTTACAGGAGCTCAAGAGTCATTTAGAGGAGTTACATGACAATTGTTTCATCTGACCTAGTACTTCTTCTTGGGGTTTGACTATCCTGTTTTCAAATAAAGAGGATGGTACCCTCATAATTTGTGTGGATTATTGGAAGCTGAACTAGTTGATGGTCAAGAACTGATATCCCTTACTGAGGATTGATGATCTATTTGATCATCTTTTAGGAGACTGGGTGTTCTCGAATATTTACTTGAGATCTGGTTATCATCAGTTGCACATTAGACCATCAGATATACCTCTTACAACCTTTCAGAGTAGGTATGGTCTATACGAGTATGTGGTTATGCCATTCTATCTCATGAAAGCACCTGTATTTTTTATGGAACTGAGGAGCATGGTGTTCTATCCATACTTGGACTCCTTTTTGGCGGTTTTTGTGGAAGATATATTGGTATACTCTCACACTTGAAATGACCATGCTACCCATCTTGAGATCATTTTGAGTACACTGAGAGGGCATCAGTTACATGCAAAGATATCAAAATTCCACTTTTGGATTGACCAGATTCAGTTCTTGGGTCATGTTATCTCAAATACCAGAGTATCAATAGACCCAAATGAAGTGAGAGCATTAGTTTCCTAGGAGAATCCGAAGAACATCCTTGAGGTACAGAGTTTTCTAGGGCTGGTTAGTTACTACATATGTTTTATACAGGACTTTTCACACTTAGAAGCACCACTGAAAGGCCTGAATAAGAAGGGTGTGAAGTACCTATGGACAAATTCCTGTGATTTAGCCTTCCAGGAGATGAAAGGGAGGTTGACTTCAGTGCTGATAATAGTTTTTCTAGAGCCGGGAAAGAGTTATACTGTTTATTGTTATGCATCAGGTATCAGGTTGGGAGCAGTGCTTATTCAGGGGAAGGCGTCGTTGTGTACATGTCTCAATAGTTGAGGCCACATGAGAGGAATTACCCAACACACAATCTTGAGTTGGATGCATTTGTTCATGAATTGTGATGTTGTAGACATTACCTTCTGGGAGAGAATTTTGTGGTGTACACTGACTAAAAAAGTCTCAAGTACATCTTTACCCAGTGTGACCTGAATTTTAGACAGAGAAGAAGGGTTGAGTACATTCATTCCTTTGACTTTGAGCCTGCCTACATTCCTTGGAAAGGTAATGCAGTGGCAGATGCATTGAGAAGGAGAACTCAGATACATGCATTTTAGGGGGCCATGAGTGAGTGGCATCTTATGGATCTATTCTCTGAGATGCATTTAGAGGTGCATGATAGACAAGGGAAGACATTTCTTTCTTATGTAGCTGTTACCTCTACTCTACTTGATCGAGTGCGAATGAGGCATCTATCAAATTATGAAGGTCTAGTTCTATAAGAGAGTGTGTTCAGAGAGGACCCTATTCCTAGATGGACTGTAGGAAAGGATGAGATCTTGTGATTTCATGGACGCGTATGGGTGTCAGTAGACATACGCGAGGAGCTGATTAGGGATTTTCATTCCTCATTCTGGGAAGTTCATCCTGGTGTCACCAAGATGTATCAAGGACTACACTGCTAGTATTGGGGGCCAGGTATGAAGAGAGATGTTTCTAGTTTTGTTACGAGGTATTCCACCAGTCAGTAGGTGAAGGTAGAGCATCAGTGACTAGAAGGGGTTTTATAGTAGTTACCCATTCTTGAGTGGAAGAGGAATGATGTCATGATGGACTTAGTGACAGGTTTACCGAGGTCACCTCGTGGGAATGATGCCATTTTGGTTTTCATTAACAGACTCAAGAAGGTTGCACACTTCTTACTGATCAAGGATATCGTCAGTGTTGATGAGGTTGGAAGATTGTACATCTGAAAGATTGTATGTTTACATGGGGTTCCACACTCCATATTTTCAGATAGGGATGCCCATTTTACTTGTCAGGTCTAGCAGGGACTATAGAGGGATTTGGGTACATAGGTACTTCTGAGTACAACTTACCATCCCCAGACAGATGGCCAATCTGAGCGTATGATTCAGGTGTTGGATTACATGCTTCGAGCATGCATCCTAGATTTTTGAGGTTCTTGGGAGAATCCCGTAACTCTGGTGGAGTTTTCCTACAATAATAGTTTTCAGGTGACTATTTAGATAGAACCTTATAAGGCTTTGTATGGTAGGCCATGCCGATCACCCCTATATTGGTTGGAGGTAGTAGAGACAGCTATGCTGGGACCTCGTCTTGTCCAAGAGACCATAGAGCAGGTGGAGTTGATTCGAAAGGGGATGGATACTATGCAGTCATGACAGAAGTCTTATACTGATAGATGGAGATGACCTCTAGAGTTTGAGGTCATAGATCAAGTTTTCCTACATGTCACACCAAGGTTGGGACACAAGAGGATTAAGAGATAGGGAAATATTTCACTGAGATACGTTGGACCATTTGAGGTTTTGGAGAGAGTCAGGCCGATTGCCTATCAGTTGCAGTTACCTTAGAGATACCGGGATATGTATGACGTCTTCCACATTTCCCAACTACGAAATTATTTCTCAGAACCATCTCATGTTTTTCAACCTGAGGAGGTTGAGTTGGAGGTGGATGCATAGTTCTAGGAGAATCCTATTAGGATTGTTGATTTCAACGCGAAGCTTCTCTGTGGCTGTTCTGTTTCTCTCGTACGGGTGTTGTAGCAGCACGAGCGAGTACAGGATGAGACTAGGGAGAGGGAGGCCGATGTGTGATCTTAGTGTCTAGAGTTGTTTGAGGATTCTTCTTTTGTGCCACCTTGTTAGGGAAATTTAGGGAAAAATTTATTTAAGGGGGGAAGTTTGTAAGAACCAGGATCTTCTCTTCAGGTATGAATCTTGTTTTCGGGTGTTTTGGAGAAAAAAGGGAGATTTTGGAAAATTTATAAGTACACTCCATGTACTTAGGAGTACATCCCGTGTACCCAGTTGGTGTGGGTAGCCATGTACTAGCCGTGTAATGGCAGAGTACATGGCCATGTGAGGTGACCTGGAGACCGCCTAATGTGGGGTCCAGTTAAGGCATGTACACGACATGTACATTAAATGAACACACCATGTACTTTTCTTTTTATTTGTTAAATTGGACCGAGGTCACATTTAATTCACATAATTTTCTTCTTCTAACCCTGTCTCATCCAGGAGCAACCAGGAGTGATGTTTGTTCTTTGATCCACTGATCCGTTGTATTTTCTCCGAATCAAACATCGTCGGCCGCATTGAAATCCCCTCGGTGAGTTCTTCCTTCTTCTAGAGCATCTCCTCTTGATTTATCTTCTTTCGCGGGTTATTCGAGGTTGAGTGTTTTTGATTTTTTTATAGATCTACGACATTCTAGGTCAATTAAAAGGATGAGGTTCAACTATATCAATCGTAAAACATCGAGGTAGGTGGTTTGTTCCTTTTCGTAGTTGTCTTTGAATTATATGTGCAAGAAGTGTGAATACCTTAGTTTAGGGTATTGCGTACTTTGGAATTTAACCCTGCTTGATGCTTGTCAGGGTTTGTTTGTTTGAGAAAGGGTTTTTATTATGAATTAGGTTTATTAACTTGTTTAGGGATATGTTTTCCTAGGTTTGTTTGATATTGGCCGTTGGGTCTAGAACTGCCTGTTAGGATGTTTTGTTTTCTATGCCTAGTGCTATTAGGATGGAGTTGATATTATATGACATGCTTGTGATGTGTAGTGTAGCTGCTTAGCCTTGTAGTAGATGAGATTACTTTGGCTGTTAGATATTGTTTGTGCACGATTTTATTACACAGAGCTGTGAGGATCTGGTGTAGTTAGACCACATGGGGAATTAACATTGAGGGCTTTCCTAGAGTTTCTATTATACTTTTCATGTTTCAAGACCATAGAGGGGATGAATGGTGAGTTCTCCCCCAGAGTGTCTATAGTATACTGTTACGAGACTATAGGGGAATGGACGTTAAGTTATTCCTCAGAGAGTCTGTAGTTATCATTAAAAGACCATAGGGGGAATTAACTGTGAGTGCTTCCTTAAAGAGTATTTGTCTAAGTTGAACTAGAGGGGTTAGACTATGATAACTTTCCCAGAGGGATGATTGTGAATGATTGGTTGAATATTTAATAAATGTAAATGAATGCATTTGAAACTGTAGGACTGTTTACTTTTGATTACTTCCTTATTTATTACTTCATGTTTCATATTACCTGCTATATATATATATATATTCACTGATAGTTAGACACAGATCTTTGGGTGTTTGCCTACTGAGATTCGTCTCACACCCTGTTTGTGTCATGCTTTTGGGCCCAAATAGATTATATTGTTGCAAGTATAGATAAGGGAAAGCATCCTTCTACTTCAAGTACTTGATTACTGTGGAGATGGAGAGCATGGGACCAAGCTAAGGCTTTCGATGCTGTTAGAGTTTACGCATTTACTTGTACTTTGGTTTAGTAATGTACTTATACACTACTATAAATAAGGCCATTAGCGACCGCCATTGGCGGTCGCTAAAGGGCTTTAGCGGCCGCGCAGCGACCGCCATTGGCGGTCGCTGTTGCCTCGTCGCTAGAGGCCTTTAGCGACCCGGCAGCTCGGCCTTCAGCGACCGCGCCGCGGTCGCTATTCTAAAAAAAAAAAAATTTAATTTTTTTTTATTGAATTGAATATAAATATAAATATATATATATATATATGTGTAAAAATATTCATATATATACTATTAAATACAATATTTTAAATATATATATATATATATATATAATATATTTTAAATGTTTTAATATATATTTAATATATATATAATATCAAATCATTGTGCTATAATAATTTAAAAACATCGATTCAAGAAATAATCTCATTTCAGGTCGTTCGGAGCACGTTTGCTCCGAATCGGACCGCCACACGCCGTTTTACTGTTTAACGGCGCCGGAAACGCGTTTCCGGCCGCCGCGGTCACACGGCACCTCCGAATGAGGTGCCGTCTGGCCGACCATTTCACAATTCACGCCCCGGATGTTTTCGTACGGTTTCGTGGCATTCGGAGGTCGTTCGGGTGGTTTTGACCCCCCAACGCGCCATTTCAGCGCGCGCCGCGCTGCTGAAAACGACACAATCGGACGTGCCGCGCGCACCGCACGTCCGATGGACGTGCGGCCTCCTTCTGCATCTCAGGAATAATATTTCTATCGTTTCCGTGCGATTTCAGGTCGTTCGGAGCACGTTTGCTCCGAATCGGACCGCCGCACGCCGTTTTGGTGTTTAA
The DNA here is from genome assembly GCA_963277665.1 of Viscum album. Classification (NCBI taxonomy): domain Eukaryota; kingdom Viridiplantae; phylum Streptophyta; class Magnoliopsida; order Santalales; family Viscaceae; genus Viscum; species Viscum album. The sequence goes on along the minus strand of OY728127.1, from coordinate 35,134,930 downwards.
CGGCGCCGGAAACGCGTTTCCGGCCGCCGCGGTCACACGGCACCTCTGAATGAGGTTCCGTCTGGCCGACCATTTCACAATTCACGCCCCGGATGTTGTCGTACGGTTTCGTGGCATTCGGAGGTCGTTCGGGTGGTTTTGACCCCCCAACGCGCCATTTCAGCGCGCGCCGCGCTGCTGAAAACGACACAATCGGACGTACCGCGCGCACCGCACGTCCGATGGACGTGCGGCCTCCTCCTGCATCTCAGGAATAATATTTCTATCGTTCCCGTGCGGTTCCAGGTCGTTCGGAGCACGTTTGCTCCGAATCGGACCGCCGCACGCCGTTTTGGTGTTGAACGGCGCCGGAAACGCGTTTCCGGCCGCCGCGGTCACACGGCACCTCCGAATGAGGTGCTGTCTGGCCGACCATTTCACAATTCACGCCCCGGATGTTGTCGTACGTTTTCGTGGCATTCGGAGGTCGTTCGGGTGGTTTTGAACCCCCAACGCGCCATTTCAGCGCGTGCCGCGCTGCTGAAAACGACACAATCGGACGTGCCGCACGCACCGCACGTCCGATGGATGTGCGGCCTCCTCCTTCATCTCAGGAATAATATTTCTATCGTTCCCGTGCGGTTTCAGGTCGTTCGGAGCACGTTTGCTCCGAATCGGACCGCCGCACGCCGTTTTGGTGTTTAACGGCGCCGGAAACGCGTTTCCGGCCGCCGCGGTAACACGGCACCTCCGAATGAGGTTCCGTCTAGCCGACCATTTCACAATTCACGCCCCGGATGTTGTCGTACGGTTTCGTGGCATTCGAAGGTCGTTCGGGTGGTTTTGACCCCCCAACGCGCCATTTCAGCGCGCGCCGCGCTGCTGAAAACGACACAATCGGACGTGCCGCGCGCACCGCACGTCCGATGGACGTGCGGCCTCCTCCTGCATCTCAGGAATAATATTTCTATCGTTCCCGTGCGGTTTCCGGTCGTTCGGAGCACGTTTGCTCCGAATCGGACCGCCGCACGCCGTTTTGGTGTTTAACGGCGCCGGAAACGCGTTTCCGGCCGCCGCGGTCACATGGAACCTCCGAATGAGGTGCCGTCTGGCCGACCATTTCACAATTCACGCCCCGGATTTTTTCGTACGGTTTCGTGGCATTCGGAGGTCGTTCGGGTGGTTTTGACCCCCCAACGCGCCATTTCAGCGCGCGCCGCGCTGCTGAAAACGACACAATCGGACGTGCCGCGCGCACCGCACGTCCGATGGACGTGCGGCCTCCTCCTGCATCTCAGGAATAATATTTCTATCGTTTCCATGCGATTTCAGGTCGTTCGGAGCACGTTTTCTCCGAATCGGACCGCCGCACGCCGTTTTGGTGTTTAACGGCGCCGGAAACGCGTTTCCAGCCGCCGCGGTCACACGGCACCTCCGAATGAGGTTCCGTCTGGCCGACCATTTCACAATTCACGCCCCGGATGTTGTCGTACGGTTTCGTGGCATTCGGAGGCCGTTCGGGTGGTTTTGACCCCCCAACGCGCCATTTCAGCGCGCGCCGCGCTGCTGAAAACGACACAATCGGACGTGCCGCGCGCACCGCACGTCCGATGGACGTGCGGCCTCCTCCTGCATCTCAGGAATAATATTTCTATCGTTCCCGTGCGGTTTCAGGTCGTTCGGAGCACGTTTGCTCCGAATCGGACCGCCGCACGCCGTTTTGGTGTTTAACGGCGCCAGAAACGCGTTTCCGGCCGCCGCGGTCACACGGCACCTCCGAATGAGGTGCTGTCTGGCCGACCATTTCACAATTCACGCCCCGGATGTTGTCGTACGTTTTCGTGGCATTCGGAGGTCGTTCGGGTGGTTTTGACCCCCCAACGCGCCATTTCAGCGCGCGCCGCGCTGCTGAAAACGACACAATCGGACGTGCCGCACGCACCGCACGTCCGATTGATGTGCGGCCTCCTCCTTCATCTCAGGAATAATATTTCTATCGTTCCCGTGCGGTTTCAGGTCGTTCGGAGCACGTTTGCTCCGAATCGGACCGCCGCACGCCGTTTTGGTGTTTAACGGCGCCGGAAACGCGTTTCCGGCCGCCGCGGTAACACGGCACCTCCGAATGAGGTGCCGTCTGGCCGACCATTTCACAATTCACGCCCCGGATGTTGTCGTACGGTTTCGTGGCATTCGAAGGTCGTTCGGGTGGTTTTGACCCCCCAACGCGCCATTTCAGCGCGCGCCGCGCTGCTGAAAACGACACAATCAGACGTGCCGCGCGCACCGCACGTTCGATGGATGTGCGGCCTCCTCCTGCATCTCAGGAATAATATTTCTATCGTTCCCGTGCGGTTTCAGGTCGTTCGGAGCACGTTTGCTCCGAATCGGACCGCCGCACGCCGTTTTGGTGTTTAACGGCGCCGGAAACGCGTTTCCGGCCGCCGCTGTCACACGGCACCTCCGAATGAGGTGCCGTCTGGCCGACCATTTCACAATTCACGCCCCGGATGTTGTCGTACGGTTTCGTGGCATTCGGAGGTCGTTCGGGTGGTTTTGACCCCCCAACGCGCCATTTCAGCGCGCGCCGCGCTGCTGAAAACGACACAATCGGACGTGCCGCGCGCACCGCACGTCCGATGGACGTGAGACCTCCACCTGCATCTCAGGAATAATATTTCTATCGTTCCCGTGCGGTTTCAGGTCGTTCGGAGCACGTTTGCTCCGAATCGGACCGCCGCACGCCGTTTTGGTGTTTAACGGCGTCGGAAACGCGTTTCCGGCCACCGCGGTCACACGGAACCTCCGAATGAGGTTCCTTCTAGCCGACCATTTCACAATTCACGCCCCGGATGTTGTCGTACGGTTTCGTGGCATTCGGATGTCGTTCGGGTGGTTTTGACCCCCCAACGCGCCATTTCAGCGCGCGCCGCGCTGCTGAAAACGACACAATCGGACGTGTCGCGCGCACCGCAGGTCCGATGGACGTGCGGCCTCCTCCTGCTTCTCAGGAATAATATTTCTATCGTTCCCGTGCGGTTTCAGGTCGTTCGGAGCACGTTTGCTCCGAATCGGACCGCCGCACGCCGTTTTGGTGTTTAACGGCGCCGGAAACGCGTTTCCGGCTGCCGTGGTCACACGGCACCTCCGAATGAGGTGCCGTCTGGCCAAACATTTCACAATTCACGCCCCGGATGTTGTCGTACGGTTTCGTGGCATTCGGAGGTCGTTCGGGTGGTTTTGACCCCCCAACGCGCCATTTCAGCGCGCGCCGCGCTGCTGAAAACGACACAATCGGACGTGCCGCGCGCACCGCACGTCCGATGGACGTGCGGCCTCCTCCTGCATCTCAGGAATAATATTTCTATCGTTCCCGTGCGGTTTCAGGTCGTTCGGAGCACGTTTGCTCCGAATCGGACCGCCGCACGCCGTTTTGGTGTTTAACGGCGCCTGAAACGCGTTTCCGGCCGCCGCGGTCACACGGCACCTCCGAATGAGGTGCCGTCGGGCCGACCATTTCACAATTCACGCCCCGGATGTTGTCGTACGGTTTCGTGGCATTCGGAGGTCGTTCGGGTGGTTTTGACCCCCCAACGCGCCATTTCAGCGCGCGCCGCGCTGCTGAAAACGACACAATCGGACGTGCCGCGCGCACCGCACGTCCGATGGACGTGCCGCCTCCTCCTGCATCTCAGGAATAATATTTCTATCGTTCCCGTGTGGTTTCAGGTCGTTCGGAGCACGTTTGCTCCAAATCGGACCGCCGCACGCCGTTTTGGTGTTTAACGGCGCCGGAAACGCGTTTCCGGCCGCCGCGGTCACACGGCACCTCCGAATGAGGTGCCGTCTAGCCGACCATTTCACAATTCACGCCCCGGATGTTGTCGTACGGTTTCGTGGCATTCAGAGGTCGTTCGGGTGGTTTTGACCCCCCCCAACGCGCCATTTCAGCGCGCGCCGCGCTGCTGAAAACGACACAATCGGACGTGCCGCGCGCACCGCACATCCGATGGACGTGCGACCTCCTCCTGCATCTCAGGAATAATATTTCTATCGTTCCCATGCGGTTTCAGGTCGTTCGGAGCACGTTTGCTCCGAATCGGACCGCCGCACGCCGTTTTGGTGTTTAACGGCGCCGGAAACGCGTTTCCGGCCGCCGCGGTCACACGGCACCTCCGAATGAGGTGCCGTCTGGCCGACCATTTCCCAATTCACGCCCCGGATGTTGTCGTACGGTTTCGTGGCATTCGGAGGTCGTTCGGGTGGTTTTGACCCCCCAACGCGCCATTTCAGCGCGCGCCGCGCTGCTGAAAACGACACAATCGGACGTGCCGCGCGCACCGCACGTCCGATGGACGTGCGGCCTCCTCCTACATCTCAGGAATAATATTTCTATCGTTCCCGTGCGGTTTCAGGTCGTTCGGAGCACGTTTGCTCCGAATCGGACCGCTGCACGCCGTTTTGGTGTTTAACGGCGCCGGAAACGCGTTTCCGGCCGCTGCGGTCACACGGCACCTCCGAATGAGGTGCCGTCTGGACGACCATTTCACAATTCACGCCCCGGATGTTGTCGTACGGTTTCGTGGCATTCGGAGGTTGTTCGGGTGGTTTTGACCCCCCAACGCGCCATTTCAGCGCGCGCCGCGCTGCTGAAAATGACACAATCGGACGTGCCGCACGCACCACACTTCTGATGGACGTGCGGCCTCCTCCTGCATCTCAGGAATAATATTTCTATCGTTCCCGTGCGGTTTCAGGTCGTTCGGAGCACGTTTGCTCCGAATCGGACCGCCGCACGCCGTTTTGGTGTTTAACGGCGCCGGAAACGCGTTTCCGGCCGCCGCGGTCACACGGCACCTCCGAATGAGGTGCCTTCTGGCCGACCATTTCACAATTCACGCCCCGGATGTTGTCGTACGGTTTCGTGGCATTCGGAGGTCGTTCGGGTGGTTTTGACCCCCCAACGCGCCATTTCAGCGCGCGCCGCGCTGCTGAAAACGACACAATCGGACGTTCCACGCGCACCGCACGTCCGATGGACGTGCGGCCTCCTACTGCATCTCAGAAATAATATTTCTATCGTTCCCGTGCGGTTTCATGTCGTTCGGAGCACGTTTGCTCCGAATCGGACCGCCGCACGCCGTTTTGGTGTTTAACGGCGCCGGAAACGCGTTTCCGGCCGCCGCGGTCACACGGCACCTCCGAATGAGGTTCCGTCTGGCCGACCATTTCACAATTCATGCCCCGGATGTTGTCGCACGGTTTCGTGGCATTCGGAGGTCGTTCGGGAGGTTTTGACCCCCCCAACGCGCCATTTCAGCGCGCGCCGCGCTGCTGAAAACGATACAATCGGACGTGCCGCGCGCACCGCACGTCCGATGGACGTGCGGCCTCCTCCTGCATCTCAGGAATAATATTTCTATCGTTCCCGTGCGGTTTCATGTCGTTCGGAGCACGTTTGCTCCGAATCGGACCGCCGCACGCCGTTTTGGTGTTTAACGGCGCCGGAAACGCGTTTCCGGCCGCCGCGGTCACACGGCACCTCCGAATGAGGTGCCGTCTGGCCGACCATTTTACAATTCATGCCCCGGATGTTGTCGTACGGTTTTGTGGCATTCGAAGGTCGTTCGGGTGGTTTTGACCCCCCAACGCGCCATTTCAGCGCGCGCCTCGCTGCTGAAAACGACACAATCGGGGGGCTGTACGGGGGTGCGGGGGGCTGTACGGGGGTGGCGGGGGGCTGTACGGGGGTGCGGGGGGCTGTACGGGGGTATCGGGGGGCTGTACGGGGGTGGCGGGGGGCTGTACGGGGGTGGCGGGGGGCAGTACGGGGGTGCGGGTGGTTGTACGGGGGTGCGGGGGGTTGTACGGGGGTGCGGGGGGGCTGTACGGGGGTGCGGGGGGCTGGACGGGGGTGCGGGGGGGGGGGGGGGGGGGGCTGTACGGGGGTGGCGGGGGCCTGTACGGGGGTGGCGGGGGCAGTACGGGGGTACGAGGTGTTGTACGGGGGTGCAGGGGTCTCTCCGGGGGTGCGGGGGGCAGTACGGGGGTGCGGGGGTGGGGGGGGGGGCTGTACGGGGGTGCGGGGGGCTGTACGGGGGTGGCGGAGGCCTGAACGGGGGTGGCGGGGGGCAGTACGGGGGTGCGGGGGGTTGTACGGGGGTGCGGGGGTCTCTCCGGGGGTGCGGGGGGCAGTACGGGGGTACGGGGGGGGGGGGGGGGCTGTACGGGGGTGCGGGGGGCTGTACGGGGGTGACGGGGGCCTGTACGGGGGTGGTGGGGGGCAGTACGGGGGTGCGGGGGGCTGTACGGGGGTGTGGGGGGGCTGTACGGGGGTGCGGGGGGCTGTACGGGGGTGGCGGGGGGCTGTACGGGGGTGCGGGGGGCTGTACGGGGGTGCGGGGGGCTGTACGGGGGTGCGGGGGGCTCTACGGGGGTGCAGGGGGCTCTCCGGGGGTGCAAAGGCCATCCCATTGATTACAAAAGTGAAAAATAAAAGTGATAACATCTAATTAATACATATTTCTTTTATCGATACCATACTGAAATTTATAAAAAATATATTGGATAATACATAATCTATAATATCAGATTTATTGATCTGTTGGAATTAGTTCGACTTTTTCAAATGTAGAATCATTCAAGATTATCTGATCAAAAACTCAATATGTGTATAAAATATTTAAAAGACCACCATGGATGGTAATAATGCATTACTTAAATGAATAAATACAGTACATCAATATCAACCCTACCAGTAAAAACAAAAAACATATCTCGTGAATATATGGTGCGTCACGCGTTGCCATCACTGCTACCTCCTTCTGGTGGGCCAGGTTCCTACAACAAATAAACATTATAAATATTTTAATAACAAAAATAATTTAAATTAAATAAATAAATACAGTATATACCTGCGTCGTATGATCCCCTGTACCATCAGCTCGACGCACATATTCCCGCAGTGCTCTAACCTCAGCTGTCAATTGCGCATTTGTCTCCTCGGAAGCGCGCAACCGTGCCTCAAAATCTGACATCTGCTGTGTCATATGAGCAACAGCAGGACCGACAACCGCAGCGCATGACACTACAGAACGAGGAATCCCTGCTCCATAGGTCAAACTATAGCCATGCCCGTCCCGACCAATAATGCGATGAAAGATCTCATCCCGTCGCATGGGAAGCTGTCGCTGGTCCTCTGGCAGATGTTCTAACTCAGCTTCAAATTGATCCTGTGAAATATTTAAATATATATAAATATATATATGTTAATATATAGATTTATGTAATTATTGGTAAGTACAGACACTTACTATCAATGCTGCAACCTCTGGATCATTGCGATCACGAGTCCTTATCCACACCGACATTTTATCAGTTGCTGCACCTTTCCCTCGCAACTGTATATTAAAAGAATATAAACACAAAACCATATTAATTAATAAATTAAAAAATGAATAATATATACCTCATGTCGGATCTGAGACACGTGACGAGTCCCGAGCCTGTGAGCTGGTCCCTGCAACGCTCGATTCTCCGAATGGCGTGTTGACACCTCCTACATTCAATTCATTCAAATTTCAAACAAATCACATATTCTTGAAAATATATATACAGAAAAATAATTAATATACAAACCACAACACCCTCAGTAGACCAATATGCAACCAAGTCACGCCACTGATCCGGGAGGACACCTCTCGGGACTTTTTCCAAAATGTCAAGGGCACCCACATTTGGTACCCAGTGGTCCCTCTTCACTTTGCCTTTATAATCTTTCCATAGCTTACGGCATTTGCTCATACACACGGGCCGAAACTCTTCAGGGCATACTTTCAAATTTTGCTATAATGAAAATAATCAAACATATTAGTATTATTTATAAATAGAAAATAAAGTAAAATTATTTTCTTACCTGAACCTCCCTCCATAGACGATCTAATGTGTCCTGAGGGATAGAATCCCAATCACGCGTTGTCAATGGAAATCGATGTGGGTCACGTATGATATGACCCAGCTGACGAATAAATTCCGGGGCATTCGGTCCCACGAGATGAAATACCTCATCAAATGAAACATCTGTCGTCGTGTCGGAATTCCATGATAATATGCCACGACCAGGGCCTCTCCTGCGAGAGGAAAAACTAGCCGAGTCTGATCCTGTTGAAAACAATTTTATATATAAATTGACAAATGTTATATATATATATATATATATATATATATATATGTCAATTACATAAAAAATATAGACAATGACATTCAAACATACCTCGACCCTGAGACGTAGATGCCTCAGATGGATGATGTGGATTTTCTGCCTCTTCCCCTGACATGTCTGCAGTCATACAAAATATCAGTAATGAGTCCAAAGTGTTTAAAAGATAAATTGGATTGTTCTTAATAAATCAAACTTGTACAACTGTTAATCAAACAAAAAATGGATTGAATAATTAGTTGTGAATGAATTTTAAAAAATCAGAAAGTTAATCAACCTAAATATTTATGACTGAATTAACTTACAAAAGTGAGGATTAAAACTTATAAGGATTTATAAAATGATTAGATAATTTATGATATCCTAGGACATTCTACTGAATAGCGGGAAAACAATTATACCTTTCATTAAGCATGAAAATCGACCGTTTCTCCTTCAACAGCCGCTCTGACCCAATAAATATCTTCTTCACGTTGAACTACGGTATGTTGATCAAGTTGTTGGTAAACAAACGGAACAGTCTCGGGTTCATCTTCTTCAAATAAAAACACTCCTCGCCGAGACATTTTGACAACAACTTGCCAACTTGGATCCGAAGGCAAAGTAACGAAGAATACTTGTTCCGCTTGTGATGTCAAAATGAAAGGTTCATTCTCAACTCGTTCATTATTTCTGTATAACATATAGTTAAAATTCACCAATGAAAACTGATATTGACCGACTTTACATCCACGCACTGGATCAACCCAATTACACTTTAACAATATGTACTTCAAACCGTGTGTGTATACAACTTCAATGATGTCTATCAATTGACCATAGTAATAACCAGAATCGACAAAGGGACAACCGATGCCACTGTTTTGTGTTGCTCGTTTGTCGTCAACATCTTTAATGCGAAATCGAAAACCATTAGCATCAATAGCTTTATAACGACGAGCCGTTATAGATGGACCCTCAGCCAGTTGGATAAATACTTTAGGTAGCGTGGGGTCCCCTAACTCCCTCAGCTTACGAACCTACATAATTTATAAAAATCAATACTGATATATGCAGAAAGAATTAGTTTAATACTTCACTCATAATGAAAATCAATTTATACATACATAATCCTTTAACCAATCATGAAATGCCGCATAATGAGATTGTTGAATTTGCAACTCAGTCGCACGATGCATCTCTTATTTTATCTCATTAATGTGTTTCTTGCAAATGATTACGCGATGTTTAAAAGATCAACTTATGCAAAGAAAACATGTAAAAGTTATACAAGCACATTGATAAGATACTTACTGCATTAATGGTGCAACTGATGGAGTATTGAACAAGATATATCGATGTGCTTGTATCCACTCGATGTTGTCCATATCAAATGTGGTTCCTTCTCCAACTGGACCATCATCAATCCGAGAGGGCTTATCTAATTTTGTTTCAACATCCGTAAGATATTCTGCACAAAAGGTAGTACACTCATCCATAAAATAACCATTGGCTATTGATGCCTCTGGACGAGCTCTGTTGCATACAAATCTTTTCAATGTACTCAAATACCGTTCAATAGGATACATCCACCTGAATTGCACTGGACCAGCAGCCATTACTTCATCAGTTAGGTGCACTGTCAAGTGGACCATAACATCGAAAAATGAGGGGGGGAAAAGTTTCTCAAAGTGACAAAGCGTAAGTACAATTCGGTCTTGCAAACTTTTTAAATCACTCATTCGTTGATTTCTTAAACAAAGCTGTCTAAAAAAATTACTCATCTCAATCAAGGGCTGAACAACATTGGGGGATAAACAATCACAAATTGCGATTGGAATCAACTGCTGAAGTAATATGTGATTGTCATGACTTTTCAACCCTTGCAATGTCTTGCTCGTCAGATTCACACACTTTGAAATATTAGAAGAGTAACCATCAGGAACCTTGACCATCTTCAAAATGGAAAGAAATGTCTCTTTCTCCTCTGTAGTCATCGAATACTGTGCAGCAGGCATATATGCCTTGTTTCCCTCAGCTAACTGTAAATGCAACTGTTTCCTTAAACCCATTTCTTCCAAATCACGGCGTGCATTAACATGGTCCTTTGACTTTCCACTGACACCTAAAATGGTCCACAATATGTTATCACAAACATTTTTTTCAATGTGCATGACATCCAAATTATGCCTCAACATGTTAGTTTTCCAATACGGAAGACTATAAAAAATAATTTTCTTTTTCCAATTGTGACTGCACTTCCTACCCGCAGCACGAATATTACGTACTGGAGGAGCCACCAAATCCTGAATTTCATATACCGTGCGGATGTTTTCTTCCTCAATCTGCGATAACATTTCGACTCCTGTCATGATCTTTGGTGCTGGGCTGAACTCTCTAGAACCATCAAATGCCACTCTGTCCTTTCTGAACCTGTGCTGGGGAGGGAGAAAACGCCTGTGACCCATGTATGCCCATTTTTTGGAATGTTTAAGCCATACAGATTTTTTACTTTTATTGCAACAAGGGCAAGCAAATTCCCCTTTCGTACTCCAGCCTGATAAATTTGCATAAGCTGGGAAGTCATTGATTGTCCACAATAAAGCAGCATGCAGTTTGAACATTTCATTCGTTTCGCAGTCATAAGTCATCACACCATCGCCCCAAAATTCATTCAACTCATCAATCAATGGCTGAAGGTAAACATCAATCTTATCCCCCGGACTTTTAGGTCCATCAATAAGAGTGGAAAGTAATATAAATTGTTGCTTCATACAAAGCCACAGAGGAAGATTATATGGAACCAACACCACGGGCCATGTGCTATGAGTTGCACCAACCATAGACTTGAATGGATTGAAACCATCTGCTGCCAATCCCAATCGGACATTACGAACATCTTTAGCAAAGTCGGGATGTCTCTTATCAAAATCCTTCCATGCATGAGAGTCTGCCGGGTGGGTTAACATGTCACTTTCATGAACTCTTTCTGCATGCCATCTCATTAAATTAGAAACTTTAGATGACATAAAAAATCTTTTCAACCTCGGTTTAAGGGGAAAGTAACGCATTTTCTTTACGGCAATCGGTTTCCCCTGTATCGCAATCTGACTTTGATGAGTCTTATTTCCCCTGTTCTCTTTCCACCTGGAAGCGCCACAAACCGTACAAATATCCAAATGAGCAGTTTCATTTCTAAACAACATACAGTTGTTTGCACATGCATCTATAGTCTCATATGTAAAACCTAAGTTCTCTGTCAACTTACGAGCATAGTAATACGACTCAGGAATCTTAGCGTCGACAGGAAGAACTTTTTTCAATAAAACCAAAAGCATGTCGAATGATGTGTCTGACCAATTGTTCAAAGTCTTCAAATGCAACAACTCCACGATAAACGACAGTTTATTGTAAGAAGTACATCCAGGATATAATTCTGTTTTCGCATCATCAAGTACTTCATAAAACCTCCTCGAATCACGATCTGCACCAGAGCGAAGATTTATCTCACCGGTCTCAAGATTATGGATGTCAATGCCTTCAGGATAAAACCCACGTACCATTTCAGTAAGCATTTCATGCATTGGATCATTCATCCTTGCATCAACATCCATCTGAGCTGCATCTGTATTTTGACAACGAACATATTCTTCTCCATGACGAGTCCAACTCTTATAATTTTTCAGAAATCCATTAAAGAAAAGGTGCTCCCTCACAGTATCTCGTGTGAATTGATATCTGTTAGCACATTTTCTACATGGACAACTAATATAGTCACTTTCAAATCCTCTCGTGAAGTCAATAAACTGCATAATGCCATTGAAATATTCTCTAGACGTTCGATTTGGAAGATCAATCCAACTCTTATCCATAATAATATCTGTATAACAACATTTACACAATACTTATTACATTTACATTTTTCAAATCAACTATATTCAAAATAAATATTAACCATTTGTTTATGAACCATTGATAAAATAATAATGTAACTGAAAGCTCATGTTACCTGATTGAGCTACAAACCTGAAAGGGAGGGGAGCCGAAGGCGGTGCTGTGAGGGAGAGGAGGCAGCGAAGGGGAGTCGGAGCCAAAGGCGGTGCGGCAAGGGAGGGGACGGGTGGCGGCGGCGGCGGGGAGCTGGAGGAGAGGAGGCGGTGAGGGGACGGGGGACGGGCAGCGAGGGGGGGGGGGGTGTCCGGGGTCGGGGGGGGGGGGGGGGGGGGGCTGTCCGAGGTGCGGGGAGGGGTGTCCGGGGTGTCGGGGGCCTGTCAGGGGTGCGGGCAGGGGTGTTCGGGGTGCGGGGGTGTCCGGGGTGCGGGGGAGGGGGGGCTGTCTGGGGTGCAGGGGGGCTGTCGGGGGTGCGGGGTGGGGTGTCCGGGGTGCGGGGGGCCTGTCCGGGGTGCGGGGGGGCTGTCCGGGTTCGGAGGGGGGGTGTCCGAGTGCGGGAGGGGGGCTTTCCGGGGTGCGGGGAGGCTGTCCGGGTTCGGAGGGGGGTGTCCGAGTGCAGGGGGGGGGCTGTCCGGGGTGCGGGGAGGCGTCCGGGGTGCGGGGGGCGGTCCGGAGTGCGTGGGGGGGGGGGGGGGGGGCTGTCCGGGGTGAGGGGAGGCGTCCGGGGTGCGGGGGGCGGTCCGGAGTGTGCGGGGGGTGCTGTCCGGGGTGCGGGGAGGCGTCCGGGGTGCGGGGGGCGGTCCGGAGTGCGCGCCAGGGCCTGTCCGGGGTGCGGGTGCCGTCCGGGGTGGGGGGGGGGGGAGGGCCGAGAGGCCGGAGGGCGGCGGCCGGAGGCCGGATGGCAGGCGGCGGGGGAGGGCTGGCGGCGGGGGAGGCCGGGCGGCGGGGGAGGCCGGGCGGCGGGGGAGGCCGGGCGGCGGGGGAGGGTGGGCGGCGGGGGAGGGCGGGCGACGGGGGAGGGCGGGCGGCGGGGGAGGCCGGGCGGCGGGGGAGGGGAGGGCGGTGCGAGGGAGGGGGTTAGCTAGGGCGGAGGGAGATCGAGGGCGCGGGGGGGGGGGGGGGGGGGGTGCAGAAACCCCCCGGATTTTTTTATCCAGGTTAGCGACCGCCATTGGCGGTCGCTAATGGTGAGCTATAGCGACCGCCAATGGCGGTCGCCCGAGTCTGGGGGGCTCCAATGCCCCCTTTTCTAGTAGTGATAGTATTGTGACTTATTTGGATTCTTTTCTAGACATATGTGACATGCATCATTTATATATATGCTCCAATTGTTTATTTACTTAGTCATCTAGTGTTTACTTATTGTATGGTATTACTGCTTTCGCTATTTTATATTATTGTTATTCCACTATGTTACTCTCCCTATGATGGAATAGTTTCCCCATTATCACACCCAAGGCCCTTATTGCAAGTCTTAATCCTCTGGCGTTCGAGGAAATGCGCTTGAGGCCATGTGGCCAACCAGGTACAGGGCACCTTTGGGCGACACCTAGAACCAGGCTATTACAAAAATTCTAAAAAGATAGTAGTTATATAGAAATATTTGATAAAAATCAGATAAAACAACCCATAATCATTGGTAGATAGAACACACTACTTTCATCCCTAAAACTCAATAAAATCCTTTGGCATAAAATCATACTTATTGAAGTGGTTTGGATCAATCAATATTTACCTAATGATCTCTCTAGTATCAAGATCACTAGAAAATTTCATCTCACTGTAACAACCCGGGATTTTATGAGAATTATTCTTTTTAATTTCATTGATGTCTTGTGTTTTATGCTACACCAAAATTAGCTTGTGCTATACGCAACACCGTATTAGCTTGCAATATACGCAACATTATTCTTGGATCGTGTTACACACAATTTCAAGTTCGTTTTGTAGAAATTATTCTACACAACATTATGTATAGATTTTGTTTAATGTATAAATGAAATAAGTTTTGATTATGTTATACGCAACAACAAAGGGATCTTGCACTACACTCTACCTTGACTTGGCTTTCACTACACGCAATCACGACCTTCCTCGATAGCGTGTGTAGTACGCAATACCAGGTTTCACTAAACAACGATATATTGTTATAATATTATTATGAACTAGCCATTATGAATAGTAGTATCTACATTTTTAATTTTATGACATTATAATTCATCTTAAAAATTTTATATAACATGGTATGAGAACAAAATAAATTTTTCTGGTAAAATAATTATTTTTCAAAAAATGCAGTTTTGCCGCCTTTTGATGGCGTACCCACATTAAATTTAGTTTTTGACATGTTTATAAGTTCAATTTGACAAAATAAAATTCTTCTTTGGAATAAGGATATAAAAATTTACTTTGGATAAAATTTTCATATTATTCTGATAACTTTCATATTTTAATGAATAATAAAAACACGCTATATTTCAATTAAATTTTTTTTCATCGCAATAATTTATATGGTTAAATTATAATATTTAATGGTTTTAAAGTATAAATATAATATATTTTTACCATTTAATATAATTTATGTCATTACCATTAATTTTACATTGAATTCGTAGGTAAAAACATTTCAATCTTTGGCAATGTTTTAACTTTTAAAACCCGTTTTCTTAACAACGAGATTAATTTTAAATTAATTACTGAAACTTATATGTTTTGAATTTTGAAAAATGGATTCCATATTTGAATTAAGTGGGTCCAAATTATGTTAATAGGTTACTTTTATTTTTTTTGATATTATGAATAGTAACTATGGTAATTTTTATTTACTGTAGTTAAAGGTAAATCGGGTAATTAAGGGTAAAAATAAGATTATAAATTTACCCTAACACCTTAAACAATTCTATTGGATGACTCAAAGTCGATCCTTATAACCTAAGGGTCGGAATAAATTCATTTTATGGACTTTTGACCATGAAAATAATTTAATTATTATTAAAACCAAAGAAAGTGACAACATGTCACTCTCTTAAATCTTATAAGTATAATAATTTTAATTTAGTGATAAACTTCATGAAACTTAAAAAATGAATAATATCCAAAAATATAATAAAATTATCTACATCATGTGAATTTATTTATAATTTTTAGGTATTAAATAATTATCATTAAAGGTCACACAATAGTGATGTTGAAATTATTTTATTGATTGAAATATCAAATAAATGGTTTTAAAAATATTAAAATAAATATTATATGAAATATTTAATGTGCTCCACTAATTTTCTAGATAAATATGACATGTTATGAATCTATTAAATCTTTTATTTTGAACATATCTTCTGTTTGGATTTTATTTAAATTCAAATAAATGAATAGTGTCAAAATTGACAAAATTGTTATTTTATAAGAATAAAAAAATATAAAATTGTCTAAAAATCACAAAAAATTTAACAATTATAAATTAACATTTATATGGTCGAAAATTTCATAAATAATCTGATTATTTACAATTAACAACACATAAGTAATTATTTATAACAATTTAAAATTTAGAATCTTATAACCACAAATAAAATTAAATAGATTAAATAAGGATAAATCAAGTTGATAATGTTTAAAATAAATTACCAACATGTATAAATTTTATTGGTTGATTATATTACAACCCTATATCATATAAGTTTGTATCTGAGTCATTTTGGAAGTTTTTAAGTGGGGTTTGAATTTATTATAAATTAATATTTTTGAGGTTTCCAAAGGTGACCCTCTCCTCCCTTATAAAAGGGAACTTCCTCCCTCTTATCTTTACACAATTTTGAGCCTTCAAGCTCCGCCAACCCCTTCCCAGTTCCCTTATCAAATTCCCTAGAAAAATTAAATAGGTTCTGGTCTCCTCAAAATACCAACTCTAGTGCCTTAAGAGGAGATTAAGAAGATGCGCATCAAAGAAGAGGTAATATCCTTTACCAATTCTTTCCAAATTATTTCTTCTTCTACTTATTCTTCTCTATTTGTTTCATCATAAATTAATAACATCAGTATCACTAATATACTGATATGTTATTATAAATATGAAACAACCCTATTTCATCTTCTATCCATCCTACGGAAAACGAAATCTCCGCGCGTGCGTATATACGGAATACCGTCTCCATGCCGTGGTGTAATCTGTTTTTCACCACCACCTTACTTGGATGGGTATAATGGTGTAAAGAATAACTATATATGGTTATTATAACATCATAATGATTCATAAATATTATATCATCCACTCCAATTCCATTAAATAATTATGGGAACGATATCATCACTCGTGCGTACATACGGATTACTGTCTCCACGACGCGATGAAATTCATTCTCCATGATAACCATTCAAGAATGATTATAAAGTATATATAATGAATAATAATGAAATATATGACATAATTAAGCTACTGGATTTATGTATACATACATACATATATATATATATATGTCATCTACTTACTTCCATTCAAGTCAATAAGGAAAGGAAAACAACGTTCATGCGTACGTACGACCTACCATCTCCATGAACCGTGTATTTCATTTCATTTATCTATCTATTATGTATATATATACTGAATATATATGATATATAAATCATGATTTACATTCTATAAGTAAGTAAATCATGATATAAGTAATAATAATATCAATAACAACAAGTCCAAACACGTACGATAAATAAAACGATTTTACCCAAAACGCTATTTTTATATGGAATTTACAAAAGAACGGGTAATATAAAGTCATAAGTGAACCATATATGATATCATAACAATATATATGATTCTATAATAAGTCAATGACATTATTTAAATCATTATATAGGAGTTTCAGATATGTACGAATCATATCGTACCTAAGGTAAGGGATAATTTTTCAATCTAATTTTTATCCGAGATTGCTTATACGTAAGTATTTACTGGGGTTATATTTTTCATCCATGTCCATAAAATGTTTTTCAAAAAGTGTTTAATATTCTTCCATGTATGTTTAAAGTCATTTATACCCTTCTTTGACTTTTAATTTTTGCTATGGATGGAATCTTTCTTTTGTTTACCATACGTGGTACTTTTTGACTTTTCCGTTAAAAGTACGAGGAGAATGTTTTTTAACTTATACGGCATGAATGGATTTTTACGGTTTCATAAAACCTTATTTTCATGCAGATTACTCTACAAGATTTCATGAATATTTTCAACAAAATCCTTTTCTCTTAAAATTGCATGGCATTTTGTGAAAAGAAAATGATTTAAGAAAGGATATTTTCCTCAAGAATTTATCTCAAGTGTTTTATCAAAACCATTTTCCATCTAAGATGACATTATTTCATATGTGTATGTTTCAAGTATAATGTATCTATGATTTACATGGTTTCACTTCTCTTATGATGAAATGATATCCATTTGTTTTATATGGATTATGTTATGACGGGATGATGTTTATGAAACCCATTTTATTCTTTGGGTTATGATGAATGATTTATGTTTATGTTGTGACATACATAATAATGATTTCATTATGAGATGGGTGGGAACTATATCTCCCTCCAATTAGTTGGGTAATGATTTATATCTCATGAGATAGACATGTCTGGAATGGTAAGTTAATCCGGTTCAGTGTTATAGGACTGAAACGAGGAGTGAACTCGATTCAGAAAGGGACTTTGTCCACTAAGATGGTCTTGGCAGCAATGCCTTGGATACTATGGAAATCATGTCATGTGATTAATGGTTTTCCACAATTACATATTTTATTCCCATTCTATTTTATCATGATTGATGTTCCTTTATGATATATTCCTTAAGTACTTCCAAGATTTATGTCATTGCTCAAGGTTTTAATGTTTAGATTTTATGTTCAAGTTTTCTTTGCATTCAAATGTTTATGGATTGTTTTATGTTCTCTATGTTTACCCTTACTGAGCATTTGAGCTCACCCTTTTTATGTTTTCTTTTCCCCAGGATATAAAGAAAGGTTTTAGGTAAGAAAACAAATGGGGAAGATCTTTATGGGAGATGTTGAAGATCTTTCACTATGATTAGAAGATTGTGTTCCAAGTTTCCAAAGACATTAAACTATTACAATCCTTGAGTGTTGGTTTTTTGTTATGTATTAAGTATTCCGTAAAAGTAATGTAATTTCCAAGTACGTCTGGTTTTGGGTCTCTACAGTTGGTATCAGAGGGAGATTTAGTTAACCTTTGGAAACTAGGATGCAGAAACTTTAGTGAGATCCCTAGAAGATATTTCTAAGGTATGTCTAGGGATGTCCCTAAGGTTACATATAAGTATAGGTTATAGTCCTAGAATTACGATAACAATATTAGAATTAAACCTAATATGTTAGATATTGAAGGTAATCCCCCTTTATTATGTTGTTTTCCAAGCATGTTTTTTTCCTCTCACACTATTCTTTTTGGGTTTTAGAAAATGGATGGAAATAGGAAGATTCACGATAATAGAGGATATGATGGACAATGGAATGATATTCTTCATGAGAAACCAAATGTAACGAGATTTGGAAGTCCAAACATTGTTATTATACCTAATCAAAAATCTCATAATATGATAAATAATCTCAAATTTGGTAAGTTTCCTAACTCAGCTAATAAGAGAAAGATGGAGTTTCATGATGATCATAGAGGAAATAAAGTTCAATTTCCATCATGTAAATAATGTGGTAAGAGGCATCAGGGAGAATGTTTCAAAGGAACTGGAAGATGCTTTGGGTGTGGAAAAGAAGGAAACAAAGCCAGTAATTGTAAAGGAAAAGGTTCAGTTAACCATGGACAAGGATAATGGTATTGCTAAGACATCAACAACCGTTAAATGTTTTAAATGTGGAATGTATGGGCATTATGTAAACCAATGATCTAAGGGAAAATTTCATGAAGAGAATCATCATGGTCATATGGGTATTATTTATGTTGATGTTGATGAAGAGACTACAAATGATATATGAGATAAAAGAAAAGATGAAGATCAATCAGTGGTTTAATAAGGTAGTGGAATGATTGTATGTTTATCAAGAATAATGTATGGTATTATGGAATAAAGAAAAATCTAAGGATTGTTACACTGTTGTATTTCCTTGAGTTTTTGAAAGTATATGATGAATGGTACCAGTAACCATGAAAGGTTATTCAAATATTTTTGGAAGGTAGATGATATGTGCATAATGAAAGGATAAGGAGATAATGAGATTTTTGATAGTATTAATGAGCTCATGACTGGTATAAGGACAATGTGATATCATGGTTTGAGTATACATATTTTTGGGATTTTGGTATGTGGAAAGAGTTAACTTTTGACAACATTCATGTTTTCATTAAGGTTCAATGGGTATTAATTTTTTCAAGATAATACAATATTAAGGTATTCACATGTTTGGAATGCGATCAACAAGATATATCTTGTGATATATGAGGGATAAATGATGGTATTCTCATGCTTGTTATATGACCTTTTTAGTAATTGTTCTCTTTATACTATGAGTTTAGAAAGAAGTATTTTGGATAAGCCAAAAATTGGAATGGATTATGTTGAACATAAGTTAGTATTGTTTAAGGCTAGAATTTTTTTCGATATTATTGATATAATGTTATAATAGTGTAGTTTAAAAAAAGGGACAACCTGCAGAACGGGCGACAACCCATCGCGTCGGACGAGGATGTGGGAATCGAACCCACAACTGAAGTGCGACATGCCTTTATCGCCTACCATTGGCCTACAGGAAGTCCCTGGTTAGTAGAAACTAGTTTTATTTTATCAACCAAGATGATAGATGAAGTATAATTCCATTTTGGAACCATATCCGATTAATCTCACTATAGATGGACTTATGTATATAAATTTTGCTAACTTATGTTTGAGACAGATGGAATGACCTATCATTATATCGCATGATCTGCTAAAACTTCACGAAAGACAAATTCAACTTAATTTCTTTAAGATATTAAGTGGAAATTGTTTGAGGCACGAGCAACATTGAGATTGTACCAAGATCAAGTAAGTAATTCTTTTAATTCAAAAATTATTCAACATTTGGGAAATGATGTTGAAAAACAAAAATGTTGTCATAGTGCTCTAATATATGATGAATCAGATGGTACCTTAGATCATCAAAAATTTATGGCATTGTGACTGTTGGATTTTTTCATAGCCCTGTTTTCTACCACTCTCCATCAGAACTTGATGGTTAGATTTTTCTTCCATATCCATATTTTCACCTTTGTTCTCCTATGTGGTAACCCAAGTGATGAGTTACTTTGGGTATCCATTTTGTTTCTAATGTTAATTTTTTAAAATTAAGTTTTAGTACTCCTTTTTACGATGTGAGTTTCTATGAAAGAAACTTTCAAGTAGTAAACCATTTATAACCCCGACGAATTTTGAGGGCGAAATTCATTTTAAGGGGGGTAGAATGTAACAACCTGAGATTTTATGAGAATTATTATTTTTAATTTCATTGATGTCTTGTGTTGTACGCTACACCAAAATTTTCTTGTGCTAGATGCAACACCGTATTATCTTTCAGTATACACAACACTATTCTTGGCTCGTGTTAAACACAATTTCAAGTTCATTTTATAGAAATTATTCTACGCAACATTATGTATAATTTTGTTTAATGTATAAATGAAATAAGTTTTGATTATTGTTATAATATTATTATGAACTATCAGTTATGAATAGTAGTATATAAATTTTTTATTTTATGAAATTATAATTCATCTTACACATTTTATATAATATGGTATGAGAATAAAATAATTTTTTTGGGTAAAATAAGTATTTTTCAAAAAATGCAGTTTTGCCGCCTTTTGATGGCGTACCCACATTAAATTTAGTTTTTGAAATGTTTATAAGTTAAATTTGAGAAAATAAAATTCTTCTTTGCAATCAGGATATAAAAATTTACTTTGGATAAAATTTTCATATTATTCTGATAACTTTCATATTTTAATGAATAGTAAAAACACGCTATATTTCAATTCAAAACAATTTTTTTTCATCGCAATAATTTATATGGTTAAATTATAATATTGAATGGTTTTAAAGTATAAATAGAATATATTTTTACCATTTAATATAATTCATTTCATTACCATTAATTTTACATTGAATTCATAAGTAAAAACATTTCAATCTTGGGCAATGTTTTAACTTTTAAAACTCGTTTTCTTAACAATGAGATTAATTTTAAATTAATTACTGCAACTTCTGTATTTTGAATTTTGAAAAATTTATTCTATATTTGAATTCAGTGGGTCAAAATTATGTTAATTTTTTACTTTTATTTTTTTGATATTATGAATAGTAACTACGGTAATTTTTATTTACTACAGTTAAAGGTAAATTGGGTAATTAAGGGTAAAAATAAGATTATAAATTTACCCTAACACATGAAAAAATTCTATTGGAAGACTCAAAGTAGACCCTTATCACCTAAGGGTCGGAATAAATTCATTTTATGGACTTTTGACCATGAAAATAATTTAATTATTATTAAAACCAAAGAAAGTGACAACATGTCACTCTCTTAAATCTTATAAGTATAATAATTTTAATTTAGTGATAAACTTCATGAAACTTCGAACATGAATATTATACAGAAATATAATAAAATTATCTACATCATGTGAATTTATTTAGAATTTTTAGGGATTAAATAATTATCATTAAAGGTGACACAATAGTGATGTTGAAATTATTTTGTTGATTGAAATATCAAATAAATGGTTTTAAAAATATTAAAATAAATATTATATGAAATATTTAATATTCTCCACTAATTTTATAGATAAATATGACATGTTATGAATCTATTAAAGCTTTTAGTTCGAACATATCTTCTGTGTGGATTTTATTTAAATTCAAATAAATGAATACTATCAAAATTGACACAATTGTTATTTTATAAGAATAACATAATATAAAATTGTTTAAAAATCACAAAAATATTTAACAATTATAAATTAAAATTAATATGGTCTAAAATTTCATAAATAATCCAATTATGGACAATTCACAAAACATAAGTAATTATTTATAACAATTTAAAATTTAGAATCTTATAACCACAAAATAAAATTAAATAGATTAAATAAGTTTAAATCAAGTTGATAATGTTTAAAATAAATTAACAACAAGTATAAATTTTATTGGTTGATTATATTACAATCCTATATCATATAAGTTCGGATTTGAGTCATTTTGGAAGTTTTTATGTGGGGTTTGAATTTATTATAAATTAATATTTTTGAGGTTTCCAAAGGTGCCCCTCTCCGTCCTTATAAAAGGGAACCTCCTCCCTCTTTTCTTTACCCAATTTTTAGCCTTCAAGCTTGGCCAAACCCTTCCCATTTCCCTTCTCAACTTCCCTATAAAAATTATAGAGGTTATGGTCTCCTCAAAAGACCAGTTCTAGTGCCTTAAGAGGAGGTTAAAAAGAGGCGCGTCAAAGAAGTCGTAATATCCTTTACCGATTATTTCCAATTTATTTCTTCTTATTTATTTGTTTCATAATAAATTAATAACATCAGTATCAATAATATACTGATATGTTATTATAAATATTAAACAACCCAATTTCATCTTCTATCCATCCTACGGAAAACGAAATCACCGCGCGTGCGTACGTACGAAATACCGTCTCCACGCCGTGGTGTAATCTGTTTTCCACCACCACCTTACTTGGATGGGTATAATGGTGTAAAGAATAACTATATGTGGTTATTATAACATAATAATGATTCTGAAATATTATATCATCCACTCCAATTCCATTCAATAATTATGGGAATGATATCATCACTCATGCGTACATACGGATTACCGTCTCCACGACGTGATGAGATTCATTCTCCAGGATAACCATTCAAGAATGATTATAAAGTATATATAATGAATAATAATGAAATATATGAAATAATGAAGCTATTGGATTTATGTATACATATACATACATATATATATATATATATGTCATCTACTTACTTCCATTCTAGTCAATAAGGAAAGGAAAACAACATTCATGCGTACGTACGACCTACTGTCTCCATGAATGGTGTATTTCATTTCATTTATCTATCTATTATGTATATATATATACTGAATATATATGATATATAAATCATTATTTACATTCTTGAAGTAAGTAAATCATGATATAAGTAATAATAATATCAATAACAACAAGTCCAAACACGTACGATAAATAAAACGATTTTACCCAAAACGCTGCTTTGACATGGAATTTACAAAAGAACGGGTAATATAAAGTCATAAGTGAACCATATATGATATCATAAAAATAAATATGATTCAGTAATAATTCAATGACATTATTTAAATCATTATATAGGAGGTTCAGATACGTACGAAGCATATCGGACCTAAGGTAAGGGATAATTTTGCAATCTCATTTTTATCCGAGATTTCTTATACATAAGTATTTACTGGGGTTATATTTTTCATCCATGTCCATAAAATGTTTTTCATAAAGTGTTTAATATTCTTCCATGTATGTTTAAAGTCATGTTTACCCTTCTTTGACTTTTACTTTGTGTTATGGATGGAATCTTTCTTTTGTTTACCATACGTGGTACTTTTTGACTTTTCCGTTAAAAGTACGAGGAGAATGTTTTTTTAACTTATACGGCATGAACGAATTTTTACGGTTTCATAACACCTTATTTTCAGGAATATTACTATACAAGATTTCATGAATATTTTCAAAAAAATCCTTTTCTTTTAAAATTTCATGGCATTTTGTGAAAAGAAAATGATTTTGAATAAGAAAGGATATTTTCCTCACGAATTTATCTCAAGTGTTTTATCAAAACCATTTTCCATCTAAGATGACATTATTTCATATGTGTATGTTTCAAGTATAATGTCTCTATGATTTACATGGTTTCACTTCTCTTATGATGAAATAATATCCATTTGTTTTATATGGATTATGTTATAATGGGATGATGTTTATGAAACCCATTTTATTCTCTGGGTTATGATGAATGATTTATATTTATGTTGTGGCACACGTAATAATGATTTCATTATGAGATGGGTGAGACCTATCTTTCCCTCCAATGAATTGGGTAAAGATTTATATCTCATGAGATAGACATGGCTGGAATGGTAAGTTAATCCGGTTTAGTGTTACATGACTGAAACGAGGAGTGAACTCGATTCAGAAAGGGACTTTGTCCACTAAGATGGTCTTGGCAGCAATGCCTTGGCTACTATGGAAATCATATCATGTGATTAATGGTTTGACACAATTACATGTTTTATTCCAATTCTATTTTATCATGATTGATGTTCCTTTATGATATATTCCTTACGTACTTCCAAGATTTATGTCTTTGCTCAAGGTTTTGATGTTTAGATTTTATGTTCATCTTTTCTTTGCATTCAAATGTTTTTGGATTGTTTTATGTTCTCTATGTTTAACCTTACTGAGAATTTGAGCTCACCCTTTTTATGTTTTATTTTCCCCAGGATATAAAGAAAGGTTTTAGGTAAGAAAAAAAGGGGAATATCTTTATGGGAGATGTTGAAGATCTTTCACCATGATTAGAAGATTGTGTTCTGAGTTTCCAAAGACACTAAACTATTACGATCCTTGAGTGTTGGTTTTTATTATATATTAATTATTTCGCAAAATTAATTTAATGTTCAAGTACGTCAGGTTTTGGGTCTCTACACTCACAATCAAAATATGAAAAGTAAACTAAAAATATGAAAATATATTAGTAAATTTTCCACAGTGAATTCATTCAACCAACTCTGGGTCCACACCTTTACATCGGTTTATAAAATATTCTAAATTTTCTAAATCCAATAGCCAGGATTTATTTTTCCAAAATATTTGATGCTAAATTTCTTTTTAGAAATTAATTAATTATTTAACTTCTATTTCTCTAACTTTTTGAAAATAGAACTATGATTTTCTAATAAACTAACAAGAATTCAAATTTAATTTTATACAAAGAAAAATAAATCTTGAAAAATCTAATGAATTTAAAGAATAACTATTAGAATTATCTAAAATTTTTATACTGTTGAATCATATCGATATTCTCTTATTGAATATAGTTCCAGATAAATTCTAACTTAGAATTTATAAAATCTCTAGAAACATAAAGTAATTATTTAGAAGTAAGCCAAAAAAATCCCCCTAAATAAAAGGAATTAATTATATATATAATCAAAAAATTAAAATTAATATCAAAAATACCTAAAGTGAAGGGTTTTTTATAAATATAATAAAACTTTTTAGAATAAATGGAATCAATTAAACAACCCTTGTTCAAGGATCCCCATGAAAGTTAATATGAAACTATATAAAATAATGAAATCAAGAAATCTATAAAACATGTGTTCCATGCTCCATAGAATCCACTACAACATATTAATCTCCATCTACATTTTATGAAGATCACATAAGTGGAAACAGAATCCTAGCTTTGTGATATATCCACGAGCCGATTTGAATGATCTAATGTTCAGATGGGATCCATATTCTCTCTATGATATGATAGTACCTCAATATGAAAAGGAATATGAAGAGAACTATTAGTATTAGGGAGTTTTTTCCAAGTGTGAGGATCTTAATCCAACCCACACCCATTTTCATCGCATGAAATTGGTCCATAAGAAAAATAATTAGGTTTTAGTATTTAATCATGTGTTAAAATTCATGTATAAATTCATGGTCGATTCATGCATCATATGAATTTACTCCCTAATGTTTCATCAAATGAAATGATAAATTAAATGATATCCATGAGGATGATCGAACCTCCAACCAATAACTATTATCGCTGGTAGTATAAACGATATACTCATAATTAATGCAAATATAAATTTTCTTATAATACGATTCACCTTATATATACACATATTACACACACACACACACACATATTATATATATATATATTCATGCCTTTAGGTCATATCTCATTCAATATCCCTCTTTCACTGATGCCTCATTGACTTTGTGGCATTTCACCTTATATTGTATCGTATACAATAACTTGTGAAACTATATTAAAAATCCTTTTAGATATCTTCTAAAACACTTTTGGAAAGCTATAATTAACTTCACCCTATATAAAATCATATGAAATAACTTGTGAATATCCATATAAAACACCTTTGGATTAACTCTAAAACACTTTTAAAGTCACTCACCAAGTCAAATTCAATCCTCATTAAATCATCCAAAAAGTGTTAACCCATTGAACTTTTTAGAATTTTTTAAAAATAAAAATATCTGGATCTATATATTTAATAAAAGAGTGGCCTCTATAAAAGAATCAATGCTACTCAAGCTTTAAAGGTGTTTGGTGTGATCTCCATCAGACACATGTATCCCTTGTTAGGTCAGAATGAATATCATAAGTTATAAGAGGAGGGGGGGGGGGGGTGAATTGTGATTCTTTAAAACTTATTACTAATCCAAAATAACCCTATTGACATGAAAAATTTCTTCCCTTATCTTTTAAATATGAGTGAGAAGTGGAAATAAATAAGGAAAAGAACACATTGATGTATAGTGTTTCAGGGCACAAAGAACCCCTAGTCTACTCTACCAATGCTCTCTACACGAGCTTGAGGATTTTGACTAGTAATTCCTTTTACCTGAGGACTTCTACAACTGAGTACAAACAGTTAATAAATTCACAATACAGATTTTAAAAATCCTTCCAATTATTTTACAAGGAACTAAAAATCCATAGCTTAGTCTGAGAAGCTGATACTCCTTAAACACCATGACCGATTCCAAGTAGCCGATACACTAATAAATCAATAAATATTTATTTGATTAAGGAAACAATTTCATGTTCATAGTTTCAATATCAACTAATATATTTAATGATCTTCAATAAAAACAATAACACAAAGTATACCTCCAATTTCATAAATGATTTCTTTAAACAACAATAGAGAATACACTAGATAGATGAATTAACATACATTTCTCCAAAATGTAATTTTGAAAAATTCCTTTTCAATTTTGAAAAAGAAGATTTAACAATAAGATATAGTAGCAATGACAACAACATCAGTGAGTCAATCAGCTAGATCAAAAAATGTATGTCACCAAAGTATAGCTATAAAGGAAATGACACACAGTTATTTACAAGCACACAACGTTTTCATTCAAATGCATATATCTATATGTTCATAAGATTAATATCTCTGTATTTATACTATAGTTCAAGTTGTTCCAGATTAAACGATTCCAAAAATACTGTATAATAAATCATGAAAATTTGAATTCAAAATCCTTCAAAGAGAGTCGTAAATTCACTTAAAAATATGATTGATTTAATATATTGAATATGAGCCTTTGAATCATTTGTAAAATATCTTTAAAGAGATATTTACTTTTTTCAAGAGCATTCTAGAAAATGCAGATAATATTTTTAATTAAAAATTTCTTCGTTAAACAATCAAACATAGGGTTCCTTCATGTGGCGACAAACTCCAAAAGTCGGGTTGATGAACCATATGTTTACTCCTCAAACATAGGGTTTCTTACAAATGTAGGGTTGTTGATCCATATTTTCCCAATAATTTAGGGTATTTGATCCATACGTTTTATTTCAAACATGGGTTCCCAAACCATATGTTATGCTTACAAATGTAGGGTATGAATAGTGTTTCCAGAATACTTTCAAACATGAACTGAATAATTTAAACAAATATCCTCCCATGGATCAATAAATCATGTACACTTCCATAATAAATATTCTAAAAAATATTATAATCCAGAAATTCACTTAAAAGAAACTTTATTAGTAATATAAATGTGGGTGTTTGTGAGAATCAAAATCGAAAATAAATTAATGAAATTGTTGAATCAACACATTCTCAACAATATTCCTATTTTTGATGATAAATAACCCATAAAATAAATATTAAAATTAAAACAAATAATCACATTTCTCCCATTTAAGAAATAAAATTTTGAGATATATTTCTCATATAAAATTCTCATATAAAATTCTCATATAAATTTCTCATATAAATTTCTCCCCTTTTTATGACATAAAAAAGATAAGAATAAAACATAACAATAAAAACTCCCCTAAATTCATGCTTCTTTAAAAAAGATAAAAAGATATAATTAGGGATCCATGAAAACATATAAAATATTTTTCAATGAATAATAAGGATATGTAATGAATGTGTTAAACCATGTTATTCATTCCATAAAAATAAAATATTTAAACAAATGATAAATATCTAAATTAACCCCACTAAGACAAAACATAATTGTAAAAGATATTCAAGTAATTAAATAAAACATTTTCAAGTTATTTTTATATTTATTTCTTTAAAAGAAAATACTTTCAAAGAATTTAAAATAACTTTTAGACATGTATTAATTGAGTAAAACATTTTGATAGAATAATTTATCACATGTAGTAATAGATTAATTTAGAACATGTAATTGATTTAAATAGTCAAACATGAAACATATTCTTAATCACAAGATAACCATTTATATAAAATCCTAAAAGTATAAAACTTTAAAGTGAAATTATAAAACAGTTTATATCTTATATTTTTACTAAACACAATATTTAAACAAAATGATATATACAAAGTTGATTTTAATTAAACTACATATATGAAGAAAATTTGGGGTGTTAGGAAGGATTATTCAGGTCATATGAACTTTAAAATCTTTCCAACTTTTTCAATTAAATCTACTAAAACTTTTTATGGATGTTCTATTCTATTTTTAACATTTGTAGATATTTGATTCAGTGAAGAAGATGAAAAATGTTTAAACAAAAACTCCTATAGTTCATCAATGTCCAGCTTAGAATCAATTTTCTTTCTGAGTATCTCTATATATCTTAACATTTCCACTTTAAAAAATTCAATGTATTATTTTTAAATCAAACTTTCTTTCAAATTTTGATACTCCTTTTGAAGTGCGTCATAGACTGATTTTGAAATAGAAACATTTTAAAGTTATTCATAAGACTTATTATATGAATTTAGATCAATATATAGCTTCACAATTTCTTCATTTAAAGTACCAACCTTAAATAGAATCTCTTCAGAATAAATTATACCTTTAAAATTTTGAGATGATGAAACTTGTGGTTCTTTTAAACCATGAACATCCTTATCTTTTTTAGAAGATTTTTCAAATGAATCCTTAACATAGGAAACAAAATATTATCCTAAATAGATTCGAAGACAAATTACCTTTATTTTTCTTTTAAGGATTACTTTTATATGAACTTGAAGTTCTTGAATGCCTCATTTCTCTCATATTGGTTTCTTTAGAATTATTTAAATATTTTTTTTAAGAATACAGATAAAAAATTTAAAAATATTTTGAGAAGAATATTAAAGGGTTTTAAGAGTAAAATGATCCATTTTGTTTTGATAATTTATTGATGACACTTCAAATTATTGAGCTGAAAATTCATATTAATCATTTCAAATTTTAACTTTTGAAAAGACACTTTACATAAGAAATAAATTCTAAAATAAAACATTATGTAAATGAATAAAATTTCTTAGATCATGAAATTTTAAGACAAAAATATATTAAAAATATTAAACAAAGAATATAGTTTCTCATAAACCTAATTATAATTTAACAATTATTGTTTTTTATAAGGATTTTATTATTATTATTTTAAAGATAAATATATAAAACAATGTTTATAGAAATTTGAATATTTAGAAATTCAATTACGAAATTATATTGACTAAGTTTTATCAATATGATTCAAAGAGGAAAGAAGGATTTAATAAATTTAATCATAAAAGATATCCCCCCTATATGAAAAAGTTAATGAAATAAAAACATATATTTGATAAAATATATTCTTGATTATGATTTCCAATTCCAAGTATTTTTGATAACAAACTACTTCATAGCTGATCAATCCTTAATAGAAATTTCTTTATACATTTCTGGTGACCACTTAATGATTTAATGATGCAGTTCAGTGGTGTATTCATGAAAGAAATAAAATATATGTTCTTTTTGGTACCTATATTCTAATAGGTCTGCTAGTATTAGAAATTCAGGTTTTAGGTAACCAAATCTGTTTATTTTTTAACAGATATTTTACTATTATAGTTAGATAATTCTTTTGAACAATAGAAATTTTTAACACAAAAAATCAAGGTTCTCATAAGAAACAATCATTTTCATAATGTCCATTTATTCCAAAATAAAAACATTTAATAGTTGAAATTATTTTCCTTTTTGAACCAGAAAGAAAATAATTTATATATTATTTTGGTCTTTCATCATTACTTATTATTCAATGTTTTCCTTTATTAATTTTATTTTTACCAAGAAATTAATTTAAGTAATTTTCTCATTTGATAAGAATACTAGAGGCTTGTTTTAAAGTATCAACTTCAATAAATAATTCTTTAAATTTAGTTTCATGTAGATCACACAAAATTTTGGAAGAATTAGATTTTAGATCTGTAATTTGTTTTGACATACTTTATTTATCTAATAAAATAAAATCATAATATTTTTTAAGTTTTCTACGATATTTATTTATTGATTCATATTTATCTTGTAGCATAAAGAAATACTTATTTAATTCATCATAAGAAAGTTTTTTAGAATTAGATTTTTGAGAGTAATAAAATTATACCTCATCAGTATGAGCCAAAAAACATACCATTTGACTTTTATGCTCATCCTCATAATTTGTATATGATTCATCTTTTGAACTAGAAGAATCACTTCATGTAGTGATTATAATTTTCTCGAATTTTCTATTATAATACTCTTTCCCTTGATCTTTAAGCAAATGATAATGAAAATGTATATGCTCTTTAGCCTTGCATTTACAACATCAATTTTCTTTAATCCATTTCTTTCTTTTATTGTAATGTTTTTCAAACCTTTTAAAAAGATTTGATAAATCTTTATTTTAATATGAATGAATTGTATCATATGATTCATCTATAGTATTTTTAAGAGCATATTCTCCTTATTTGATATAATTTTCAGCTTCATACTGCATCTCAGCTTCATATATCTTCTAAATTCTAATAAGTTATTTCATTTATAATTCTTTAACTGGTGTGGAATGTTTTATAGTAGGAGGTATTACATTCCACTTAGATGGTAAAACTCTAAGTAGTTTTAACACTTGATATGATTTATTAATTATATCTTTTAAAGTAGAAACATTATTGAAGACTTCTATCAATATTCCCTTCATATGAGTGATATTTTCAACTTCATGTATTCCAAAAGTATCAAAATTTAATTTTATAGTACTATATATCATTTGTCTGATATTTCAAGTTCCTTTATAAGAATCAAAAATAGTATTCCATATCTCACATGCAGGAAAAAATTATGAAACTTGATTAAACTCATCAGTACCTAAACCACAGACAATAACATTCATCGATTTTGAATTACCATAATATTTTTTTTCTTGATCATCATCTCATTTCTTCAGATCTTCCTTCTGAATTTAAAAATGATTGAAATTATTTAGTTAAAATCATATTCTATTTTTTTTAAATAAGTAATCATGTGATATTTCCAGAAACCATAGTTATCAAAATTAAATTAAGAAGTATAGATCATTGACATACCTTCTCTAAGATCATCCATATCAAGATTTTTCTTCATTTTAATCTTGAACTCAATCTTTTTAGAGCCAAAAGATACCATTGATATTGAACAAGAGCCCAAAATTTTAATGAACTTATTAGAATAAAAAAAATAATTGAGGGATTTAGAAATAGAGAACAACATTTGATATTTCTTTTTGATATCAGATAAAAATAGAATAATTTTTAAGGACTCACAAAAAGATAAATAAATCAATAAAAACTTTCCTTTGATACCACTTGTTAGTTCGTAATGACTATGAAGAAGACACAAGAGGGGGGGGGATTTTATTCTTTAAAACCTTTTATAGATTCAAAACAACCCTCTTAATATACAATATTTCATTCCTTTTCATTTAAAGATGAGTGAGAAGCAGAAATAAATAAAGAAAAGAACACAACGATGTATAGTGGTCTAGGGCACAAAGGCCCCCTAGTCCATTCCACCAATGCTCTCTCCATGAGTTTGGTGATTTTCAATACTAATTACTTTTATCGGGGACTTCTACAACTAAGTGCTGGTAGTTGATACCTTTATAATAAATCTTTTACAAATACTCTAGTTCTTTTATAAGGAACCAAAAATCCATATCTTAGTCCAAGAAGTTGATACTCCTTCACCACAATGGCTGAGTTCGAGCAAATGATACTCCAATAAATCAATAAATATTGATTTTATTTAGGAAACAAGTTCCTATTCATAGTTGTAGTAGTAATTGATAGATGTAACTATCTTTAATAAAAACAAAAACAACAAATAGATCTTTAACATCACACATTCTTTCTTTAAACAATGATAGAGAATAAACCATAAAAACGAGTAAACATGTATGTCTCCAAATTTTAATTTTGGAAAATGATTTTTCAATTTTTTTAGAATAATATTTAACAATAAGATACAATAGTAGTGAAAACAACATCAATGAGTGGATTAGATAGATCAAAACATGTATTTATACAAAGTGTAGCTCTGAAGGCAATGCCACACTATTATTTATAATCACACAACTTTTTCTTTTTAACGCAGATATTTATATGTTCATAAGATGAATATCTAAATATTTATATTTTAAGATGATAAGTTCTAGATCAAATGGTTCTAGAAATACCACATAATAAATCATGAACATTTTAATTCAAAATAATTCAATGAGTGCCATGACATCCCTAAAAAATAGGAATGATTTAATCCATTGAATACGGTCCTTTGAATCAGTTTTAAAATAGATTTAAAGAGATATTTACTTATATTGAGAATGTTGTAGAAAATGTGGATAATATCTTGAATTAAAAACTCATTTATTGAAAAGTCAAATGCAGTGTTTCATCGTGTAGTGGAAAAATCCAGTAACAGGGTTGAAAATGTAATATTATTTAGAAAATTATGGTTGATGAACCATATGTTTATTCCTAAAATTTAGGGTTTCTTAAAAACGTAGGATTGTTGATCCATGATTTTACAACAACATAGGGTATCTTATCTATACATTATATTCCAAATATGGGGTTTCTAAACCATATGATACACTTACAAACATAGGGTATAAATAGTGTTTTCAGAGTACTTTCAGACAAATCTAGAATAGTTAAAAAAATGTCTTTCTATGGATCAATGAATTTCATATGATTATAGAATAAATATTCAAATGAATATCATAATCTGGAATTTTAATTAAAAGAAAATTTATTAATAACATAAATTTGAGTGTTTTTGAGCATAAAATAAAAAAAAATTAATGAAATTATTGAATCAACAAATGTTCAACATCTCTATAATAGTGTCCACCAGTCTACATTATATGAAAGCATGAATTCTAAAATTTTTAATTTTTCCAAGGAATTGAGTTTCCATCAAACATAGATCATGTCAATCCCATATATCCAACTCATATGTTCTTGATTATTTTAATATAGACTAATCAGATCGATGAATACATCACATGTCATTCTTCCTTATTGAAGATAACATCACATGTCCCTTATCCAGATAGATGTACAATATCTTGGTGTGTCCTCACACTCCTACAATTTATCTCAATCAAGGGCCTAGATTCCACACTCATCATACAAGTGGATAAATCCCATCTTGGTTAAGATCTAACTGACAACATTATTAGCAACATACCCAACCACCCCCATATTAGCTAATTCAATATGTAGACTTATGTAAGTAGGGAACCAAAGTATTAAGGTTATCATGCAAGGTATCTCACCAAACTTAGGTAGCGGGGACTCAAATATGATACTTTCAACCCTAGTATTACCAAATACATCCGTATAACAATCCATGTGGTATACTTAGTGGGTTATACTGCACACATAAAGAAACATATTATCTATATTGTGCCTCATGAACATATTATATATCTCTATACAAGAATCTTACTCATTATAACCTTAAAATTTCATAATATCCTATAATATTCCATGATAAACATTGGTTATGGATAAACTCAAAGTCGTACTTTGATAGGTCAATTATCATTGCACTTTATGAAATATATATCTATATATACATTTATGTAGTCAATGTTAAAGAATGGTAAAATAGATGTTTCCTTTAATATTATACATTTTAATTTTGTTAAACTCATTAAAATATTTAACAAAAACAACATAATTATGGATTTATCATATCATATATGATAAACAACCAGATCAACCTTATGTTTTCTACACTTTCTAGGTTTTGTTAACACATTAAATAATATGTAATATATGTCTCATATCTATGTGAAAATATAATAACACTCTCCCACTAATTTTTTTATTAAAACATATATGAAGTAATCTAATTTGAATAATGGTGATATTTAAGAATCATATTCCAAACTGTTCAACTTCTTGAACATATTCAAAACTTCTTAACTTCACAACATCAAATATAATGATTTAAACTAATTTTGTCTACTCAAAACTCCTTCTAAGTTCCTAATCATCATATTTGGAACCCTATTCCATCAAAATTTTCCATAGAATAATGTAACTACTTACAATATCATTAATCAGCCTTATAAAACCTTTTTAGGATAAAGTAAAAACCATTTTGTTATAACAACTAATGTAACTCCATAAATTTTTCTTTACTATCAAATATCATAAATATTTTAGGATATTAAGTGGAAAACATATTAAACATAGATTATATTAATTAATTATTTTATAATTTTGAACTTCTCTAAGTTCAAACATACTCCCACTTGTTTCTTAGATGTTAGATACTTTTCAGAATATCTTGTTAAGAAACACCACAAACCTTTTGTGTTGGGAAATAAAATTTATTTCAATTTTTTTTGAATATTTAACCAATAAACTATTATTTATATATTATATATCATATTATAACTTTTTGGAACTCTTTTCATTTGAAAATTACAATTTATTAAAATATATCATCAGTGGGTGGTAAGAACACATTCCTAAATATTTTAACAAATATTTGGATAAATTTTTTATCCTGGATAATTTTTTTATCTATATATTCTTCTCAAAACATGATCTTGAAATTTATGAATCATAAACCATGTGTATAAATTTAATAATATCATACTTTTTAATAACAAATCTGTATTATTGAAAAACTTCTCTTATCACATAAGGGAAATGAGATGAAGATACACATATTTTACTTCAATTCTTTTGAACTTGATAAAATCCTTTACATTCAAATACTAGATGTATTCACTATTTTCTTCATCTCATGAATATAAACTACAAGTTCAAACAATTATTATTTTAATTTTGAACTTCTTTATATTTAAAACACTTTATAAAATAAACATTCGGTATCATATACCTTTCAAAATTGAAGAATTAATTTCTATAACTTTCATACCTAACATGGAAATTCCATGGAGTTTCATAAACTCCTTCAGGTAATCTAGATAATACCATCATATGATATTGTTACTATTCCTTCTCAAAAACACTAGGTTTTAAAAACCTTTATTAGATTCTTGAAGAAACACTATTGACCTTTTAAAGTAACTTTTCTTCTTCCAATTTTGAATTTTTACCTACTTGTACTATCTATACAGTACTTTAGAACCTAGAAATAATATTCCTAGTGTGTGTGTATATATATATATATATTCCCAACACTTAGAGAATATTGGGTAAATGTTATTTGAATTCAATCATATTGTCAAAAAATTTCATAGATGAAAATAGGATTAATTCCCCAACTTGAATAAGCCATATTTTCATATAATTCCTTTAAAACCTTGAATAAATCACTTTATGCTTCCATAATAATTAATATTAACTTGTTTAATAATTTCAACACTTGGTTACTATGGAAGTATTTTTTTTGACAAATAGAATTTTCCCTAAGAACTTTTCTTAAATCACCAATCTTGCTTAATAATTTTTTTAAGTTTCTAGTATTATGTGCTACTTACATTAAGTTTCTCATTTTAAATGATTAATTAAAATGTTTATCTTAATATGATGATCATATTATCTACAATAGAATATTTTATCAGACGATTATCATGTATTGTTAACCATTTAATATGGGATTTTATTAAATGGGCTCTCACTAAAATAATGACCCCATTTTAAAATCCATCATATCTATTAGTGAGAAAAGATCAATATTTTACCACAACTTACACTCATTATCACATAAATAATCCATGATTATATCTATTATACAATAATTATCAATCATATCATATATGAATCTTGGATAGCTAAGAAGAAAACCCTTTTACAATCCATCATATGTCTAAACTAAACTCTATTCCTTTAATATATTAACCATTAGGGATTAACAGCTAGTGTAACTCAAAGAAAATGCCAAGAATAATACAATAAAGGGAAATCAAGAGATAATCAAGTTGATCTCAATAATACCCACAAAATTATCTAATATTACATGTAAATTTTTTTCTTTACCCAATATAATTAAGGGGTACTCATGTTGAGCTTGACAATACCTAGTTAAATGATCGAGGTATTAACAAGTGCCACTTTAGAAGGAATATCACACTTAGTATTTTAATGGGATTTTTAATCTCACCATATTATCTCATGTTGTTCCCTAATATGTATGGATTCTTATAGTATTTTAGTTTGGAATTCTATTCCCTACAATAAACCAATATGTTCAAACCATATTAATGTATATCCATTTATATAACCGACATGTTTTTATTCCTCACCTAAAATTAGAATGCAAACATATTAATACATATCCAAATGCATCAGATGAAAAAGGTTTATGAACACTTCATGTAAAGGCATAAAATTATATGAAATTAACATTCTTCATATGAGTAAGCCCATAGAAACTAATAACATACCCCATTTACTTTCCTATATAAGGAATTTTCCTCTAGGTAAGTAGGTAGTTCAACCCCAAGTCCGTCTACCTGGGGATACTTTTCATAAGAGAGAATCCAATTAATAATAACTCCACCATCTAATATTTATAAACTATATTCAAAAACTAATTTCATGTTCATAACTTCAATTACAAGTAGAGGTCAAGGTATATGAAAAAATAAATTCATTATCATACCTAACATGTAATGAAAGGCTCTATTTAGAAGTAGTCTAACAATTAAACTAAAGTATACACAATATTCATATTTCTTAAACAATTTACTAAATATGAATATTGTAGGGGGTAAACTTTTAAATGAATTAATAATTAAAATATTTAAACATGAGATAAAAATTTATGAAAAATTCATAAATCAAAGATAATTATAAACCCTTTTATAATTCTCATCTTTATCATTATGAACATTCCATAATTTTGAATATAAAAACTTTATATTAATTCCAATATAAACACTTTCATATTAATCATTATATGGCATTTCAATTTTAAATATATGATATTATATGAATTATAAATAATTTATAATTCAATTTCTAATATAGAAACATATTTCATAATCTAATATCACATATTTAATCATTATTTAAACCTTAAGCATATGAATAATCAATTTTTTTTGAAGTGGCTTAAATAATATACAAATACATCACCTTATTATTTTGAACAATTAAAAACAATTAATTATGAACAATTTTAAATATTTTTTTTATTTTTTTCCTTATTTCACAATTTATAACCCTTTATAAATTATTTCTTATGATTTATAAATAAAAAATATTATTTCAATATAATAATAATTGTCATATAATATTGTAAAAGGTATTTTAAATATTATATTTTAACATATGGGAATAAAATGTTTCATAAAAATTTATTTAATTAATTATAAACAATTTATAATTAATTAATTTATAAACATTTGATAAATTTAAATACCCCAAATTACCTTCTATAATTATTTATAAACATTTTATAAACCATTAAAATCATTTTAAATGTTATTTTTTTAATAATTTTTAAAACAATTATGATCACCCTTACACATAGAGGTGATCCTATGTAAGGGTAAATCCTTCTACCCTTATACAGACTATCAGGAATCCCTTGAATAATTGTAAGTAACTTCTTACCTTTACCTTTACATAGCTTATAAAATGCTATGTAAGGGTACTACCTTTATGCATCCAGCTCGCGTAAGGGTATGACCTTTACATAGAAGATACTATTTAACGATACATCAAGTAAAACCTTTATGTGGATTCATGGTACTACTGTATCAGGGTACTAGCTTTATGAAAACCTTTTGCATAAAGGTAACAAAGAGGTTATCCTTATGCATACCTTCTGTGTAAGGGTATCAAGGAAGGGTAAAATCTCATATACCTTTATGTTGCCTTAGGAAAATCATGTTTACCATTACATAACACCTTTACGCAAGCTATAACATTACCTTTACACAGACTTAGGAAAACTATGTTTACCCTTACTTGAACCCTTTCACATCAAGGTAAGTAGTGGGTTACCTTTATGTGACCACTCACGTATAGGTAACTCCTTGTTTACCCTTACACAATTGATCCACATATGGGTAATGAATTGGTTATGTTTACACAACCCATCCACATAAAGGTTATACCTCAATTACCTTTATATAGACCTGACATATAAGGGTGAACCATTTTGAAAAATGAATTCCCAGAATACAAAAATATTTCTATGTTTTTTGGTTTTCTTATTCATTTCATCAAAAGTTTCATAAAACTTAAGCATGGATCACTCTGATACCACTGAATGGTTTCATATGAATCTAATAAAAATTATCAAAAATAGTAGAATAAATTTAAAAAATCTTGTTCAAGGATATCTATGAAAGATAATATGAAATTGAATAAAATAATAAAATGAAGAAAATTTTAAAACATGCTTACCATGCTCTATAGAAGTGACAACAATATCTTCATCTCCATATGAATTTGATGAAGATCACAAAAGTGGAAAAAGAATCCCACCTTTGTGATGTATCCATGGGATGATATGATTCATCTGACATTTAGATGAGATCCAAATTCTATCCATGGTATACTAGTTCCTCAATATTCAAAGTAGGAAGATGAAGAGAGCAATGAGTATCATGTATTTTTGGCCAACCATAAAGATCTCAATCCAACCCACACCCACTTCCATCACATAAAAATCATTTATATATCCATAAGAAAAATAATCAGGAAATATCATTTACTGATGTGTTAAAAAATATATAAATTTCATCGATGATTCATGTATCATATGAATTTACTTCCTAACATTTCATCAAATGGAACACTACATTGAATGATAGCTATGTAGATGATAGAACTTCTAACAAATATCTATTATTGAGTAAGTGTAAACAATATCCCCATAATTCATGAAAATTAATTTTTTTTATGAAAAATGAAACACCTCACACACACATATATATTTATACATATATCATATATATATATATATATATATGGATTTAGGTCACATATCCTTCAAAAACATGCAACATACTAAAAATTTAGCTCTAGTAAACTTAAAAAGAAATACCAATAACTAGAAATAAATGTTTAGTTTCTGATGTGTATTCCTTCAAGTCTCAAGAATTAAGGCTTCAGAAGATAAAACTTTTTAGGTCCAAATTTATTTTAAGAAAAAAAACATTCAGTACCTATATTTTCTTGTACTTTTAATGCTCGTATGAAGTCAGTTCCTTAGAAATAAAATATCAAGATATTTAAAAGGATTGAATTATGTTCAATGGATAGTTTTCCTTCCAATTTCTACCTATATTTCAATTTTTATAGAATGGAGATTGACTTGGAATAAAATAGATTTTACAGTATACTAAACTTTCATTGGATTTATAACCTAGACCAGTTGAATTTCTATTGGGTCTCAACTGTCCATACATAATTTAATTTTTTTTTCAACTATAACAAATATAGTCAGAAACTTCTCTTAGAACTCAACTAAATACTTCAATTTCACAACCTCATTATTATCTTAAGAAAAATACGTGCTCTTCAAATTATTCTGATCACTTTTCTTCTATTGATCATTTAAATATAAATGAATTTATGATAAATAAACTTTTCCTTTTACCTTATCATCAGAAGTAAACTTCTTTACTTGACTCTTAAACTCATAAAAATTAGATATCAACTTTACATTCTCATTTCTAACTATTATAGCATTATCCTTTTCTTTCACAAAAAATTATTTTCTCACAACAATTTTATTTTTGATATCAATGTACTTGTGAAGTTCTTTATATATGTGTTCACATTTAGTAACATATGATTTCATTTTTTCACAGGTTTCAGTAAATTTATACTCATTATCCAAATAAGATAAAATTTCATCATCATTATATTTATTAAAATCATAAAAAAATTAATTTAGAGTTAGATTTATAAGATCTTTGGTAGTTAATCTTCCCATAAAACATTTTTAATCTTTTTCGTAAAATTAGGTAAATTTTGTATTCCTATCACTATATTTCAATAAACTATCAGAATATATGTCACATTCACTTAAAATTCACGTGTTCATGGATTTTATAATTTTTTACATTTCTTCATAGAATTCCTTTTATAAGATTATTTTTCTTTCTTTTTAATTTAGGATAGTCAGGTTTAATATGATCTGAATTTCTACATTCCCAAATTATTAGTACGTAGAATCATTTCTCTATTTTTTATCATTCATATAATCACTCCTAAAATTATTATTTATAAATATCCTTATGATCATATTATCATGTTCACCATTCATTCATTCTAAATCACTATCATAAACTTTACTTAAAATTCACTTAGATATACATGGTTTATAAGATATAGAATTTGATGTGCAATAGAATTTTTATTTTTCTCTTTTTATGCATCTTAATTTAACCTACTATTTTTTTTCATGATGGTTCAAATTAAGTCATCAAGACTTAGCTTAGAAATGTGTTTCATATCATCTATAATTATCCTTTTAGATTATAATTTATTAGGTAAATATCTATAACCTTCTCAACTAACCAATCATATGATAATTCCTTTTCACCAAGAAAATATAGAATATTTACAACTATCATAAATATCTAATACACTTGAGAAATTGTTTCACTAGAAAGAAAATAAAAACTTTGATGATCAATCCTTAATAGAGCTCACTTGGTTTTAATAACTTTAGAAGTTCTAAAGTGAGTAACTTCAAGCTTCTTAAAAACCCCATAATTAGTGTGACAACAAGATAATTGACTATAAATATTAGTTTTTATATAACATAAAAAAGTAATTCAAACTAAAAAATTTAATTGAAATTCATATTATTTTTCTTTACTAGAAAAATCATAAACTTTTTTCTCTTAAATATTATAGCTACTAATGGCCATAAGAAAATTATGAACACAAATTTTAATAGCATACATCTCCATATAATATTTACAATATTGATAATAATTTCCTTAAAAAATAGGTGGTCTATTTTTATTTATATTTTCAAAACTTATTAAATTTATAATACCATCCATAAAAAAACAAAAGGATCCTTCCTCTATAACCTGTTAGTGTAAGGGGACTATAACACACCATTTTCTTTTTGTCATGTATGTTTTAATCTTTTATTTTGGTTTCCTTTTTCATTGGGTAATTATTTATGACCTTTATTTGGGAGGCTACCTACAACAGTGAAGTCAATAATTTTTTATAATTTTAAAATAAATCCTCGACTTTTTGATGCTTTTTGGGCATTTATAAACAATGTAAGTTAAGTAAACATGTAATGGATGCTGGGAAGAATCTGTGAACTAGGTGCATGGAATGAATGGTGTACATGCTGTGTAATAGGTACACGCCGTTCAAGTATAAAAATGAAGTTTTTAATAAAAATTTAATGAGTGTTTTTTCATATACGAGCCTCATGATTTACACACTATAGAACTGTTAGGAGTAGGGTTTTTATGGT
This sequence comes from Viscum album, assembly GCA_963277665.1. Classification (NCBI taxonomy): domain Eukaryota; kingdom Viridiplantae; phylum Streptophyta; class Magnoliopsida; order Santalales; family Viscaceae; genus Viscum; species Viscum album. Next base: position 35,092,861 of record OY728127.1, on the reverse strand, counting down.
GCCTCTCAGCTAAAATTTAATTTAATATTTTTTAGTTCTTCTCCCACTCAACCAATAAGCTCTCAAGAATTATTTTGGTGATAAATATCCATTCCAAATCATTTCATTTAGCAATTTATATTTTTTGTGGGTGTGATGTGTTTCATTGGTTAAGTGTTTCTTCTAGTTATTCTTTTGTTTTGATTGAAGTTGTGGTTTAGATTTAGGTTTGTAATTGGATTGTGTTTTCTATCAATCCTTTATAGTATCTTTTAGTGCCTTTTCATCCAAAGGTTGTTATCATGGTTTCCTATTATCATTATCAAAGGTGGTTAGGTTTTTTATGTCATTGAGGTTGGTGGATCTTTTCAAGTGTTCTAATTTCTTGAATTTATTATAGTTATTATTGATTCCTTGTGATTTGAAATGGATTTTCATGTGTTGAAATTGAAAATGAATGGTTTGTGTTTAAAAAGGTGTTTTAGCCTTGAAAATGTAATTTTCTCGATTTTTAAGGGAAAATGGATTTAAAACCCTAAAGAAGATTGAATTGTCTTTGAAATGGTTTTATAAAGATGTGAGGATGGTTTTTAAAAATATAAATTGAGAAAAATTGCATAGAAAGAACCTTGGGTTCATCAAGAAAGTGACACGGGTATCCTTAGTGTTTTTGACACCACTAGGAGGTAACCTATTGTATATCAATGGACTATGATAGGACTCAATATTAGTTGGATCCAAACTTATGGATTGTTAGAATTGTGAGTGTATAGTACATATTGTCCCATAGTATAGAGCCCAGCTGGTAGGTGCATTGTTGTTTATGGTTGTTTATTACACGATAGATTATTTCATGGATGTTGGATCCAATTTATATTTATATTAATTATCTTTACCCTATTTGTTTTTGTATTTGTAAAATATGACATGAAATTTATGAAATATCAAGGACTATTTGATAAATGTCTTTAGATTTTTTAATGTATAAAAAATATTAAAAAAATGTTTTGTTTTAAAGATTGAACTTGTGCACTATTGTTATTAGAAATTGTATAGATCTCTTGGTGGTATCCTATTGGGATCTTTTTCTCACACCCTACTTATTACTTTAAATGGATTTATACCTTGTTTTTTAGGATAAAGGTAAAGGTAAGGTCATTCTGTATCATGCTAACTTCTCTTTACATCACTATTCTATTTTGGAGATGATAGTTGGTCACATGGAGACTAGTTTGTCTAGACTTTTCATACTTTTTGGTTTATCCTATTTTAATTAGTTGTATCTCCCTTTGTTTATTATTTTTGATCTGGTTATATGTATTTTTTTACTTTATATGAGACTTGTATTGTATCTTTGTTTTAACTCACCCCATAATGGGATGACTTGGGTGACTGGTCTGGTTGACCCAGGTTGGTCTGTTACAATTTGGTATCATAGGGGTTACTCAGCCTGAACTGTGTCAACATTTCCTGAGTTTGTTTTGTGTCTTGGGTAGACAAGAGTAGGATCATCATAATTTGGACAGTAAGTGCAGAAAAGGGTCTTGGACAGCTCACTCCCATGACTGAATCTGATTTTCCATGGGTGGTTAGAAAATATTTACTAAGTTTAAGACCTGGTACTAAGGTTCACCTGAATGATTTTTTTGGTAATTTTATTTAAAAAACCTATGTACAAGACTGAGGACTTGGTGTGTATAAGGTCATTTGAATAAACCAGTGGGGAGTTTATTTAGATAGAATAGTTCGTTTCAAAATGTGTTTATTTTTTGTGGTATAATTTATAAATACTTTAAATTCTTATCTTTTTAAAGCATTATTTAGGAATATTATTTTTGGTTCAATGGTTTTGAAATTTTCTTATGATTGATTGGTTATTGTATTGTGTTTAAAAGACAATTCCTCCTAGAAGAGCTCTTCAAAAAATGATAGGGGAAGACACAAGTTAGGTTCTATAGGTAGATCCTCTAGTAGAACCTTCTTTGGTTGAAGGAGTGATCCGTACCATTCAGACTCCAGGGTTAGTGGGAACAATGAACCTAATACGAGTAGTGGATCTTGGATCGGAATTTACCAAGAAGCATACACCTTTATTTCATGGTGATAAAGGGACCCAAGAATTATAGGAGTGGCTTGAACATATTGAAATGATCTTTAACTTTTTTTAATACTCTTAGGTGGGTTTTTTTAATGTATATGCTCAAGGGACCAAAAATAATATGGTGGGATTCTATAGTAAAAGATAAGTTTCACTAAAGTCTTACCTGAGTTTATTTCAAGAAGATATTTAATTAGAAGTTTTATCTTGAGAATTTATGTATGGAAAAGACCCAAGAGTTTTTGAACTTAGAGAAAGGGAAGCATACCATTTTGGAGTACTCCAACCATTTTGCTGAGTTAGTACATTTGGCATCAGATCGTGTCACCAATGATTACCTAAAGGCTCGAAGGTTTAAGATGGTGATGAGGGATGATATTTGGTCGATTATAGTTCTTTTTTTCCTTCCAACGTTTTTGGAGGCAGTGGATAAAGTATCTTTGTATGAGGCAGATAAAAATAGAAGGATAGGTTTGGGCGGAGCTTTAGTAGAAACAACAGTTAGCTAGGACACTTATTCTAATCATAAAAGGAAGTGTAAGAGTGGTTAGTTTTCTATAGGATTGGTTTTAGGAGCTTCATTAGTGAAGAAAAAAGTTATTTTATACCAGTGTGGGAGGTATGGTCATACCAAGCCTCATTATAGGCTCTTAGGACTTATCATCCTAATTGGTGATCTGGCTATTTGAAATGTTTTTGTGATAAGATTTCCCAAGGCAATAAGTTAGAATCCACTTTCACCAAGGGTCATAGGTTCACATTGATTCTCCCATGGGTGGTGGGTCTCATTATTAGGCTAGGTTGTATGTCTAGATGGCTATGTCTAGATGGATATATGTGAAAGAGTGTGTGATAGAGGAATCTAAAGCAGGCCAACCACTGTTAGAGCTACAATGTTTATTTCATATTCTATGGTTCTAGATTTGTTTGATATAGGTGCTACTCATTATTTTATATCATTAAAGTTGGTTTTTATGTTGGGGTTGAGTTTGGATATTATGCCATTATTGTTTCATATTTCTACACATTTGGGAAAGAGGTACGAACAAGGTTTCAAGTGTCTCGCATGTCGGGTGGTGATATGCGACTTTGAGGTGGTTTGGTACTTTTTATTGCTTGATCTTGGCATCTTTGAATTTATTATTAGCATGGATTGGATGATCATCATGAAGGCCTATATATAATGTTATCACCATCAGGTACAATTATTATCTTCTGATGGAGTCACTCACATTTTCCAAGGTGATCGGGACTCTAGATCGAGAAGGTAGGGGCATGTGGTTCTTTATACCTACATAATATTAGGACAGTTATTAGAAATGTTTATTAATACAGTTGACCATTTCTTGGGTTTTCAACTATCTAATGTTTTGTGTGTTTACCCTAAGGTCTTTCCATATTATTTTTATAGTTTATCATCATATAGAGGGGTTGAGTTTAATATTAACCTACTCTTGGGAACAATGCCCCTTTCTATGCCATTATATCGAATGGAACATGTTGATTTGGTGGAAGTTAAGGTTAATCTTGAGGACCTAGAGGTTAAAGGATTTATTCATCATACTGTTTCACCATGGACTTTTCCTATACTATTTTCCAAGAAGGAAGATGGGATCCTTAGACTCTGTATTGACTATTGAAAGTTTAATCTGGTGAATATTAAGAATAAATATCCTTTACCCAAAATTGATGATCTCTTTGATTAGTTGAGAGGGTCTCATTGGTTTTCTAAGATTGAATTATAGTTGGGGTAACACTGGTTGAGAGTCCGAGAAGATGATAAACTCAATACTGTGTTTCAGAGTTGGTATAAGTATTTCAAGTTTTTAGTTATGCCATTTGGCCTCATTAAAGCTTCTGTAGTATTTATGGATTTGATGAAACAAATATTTCATTGGTTCTTGGTATATTTTATTGTTGTGTTCATAGATGATATATTGGCGTACTTCAAGATAGAGGAGGAGATCATAGACCATTTAAATATCATTCTTTGAACCTTGAGGGGAATCATCTGTATGGTAATATTTTCAAGTTTGAGTTTTGAATCCAGGAATTGAATTTTCTGGGGCATGTGATATCTAACAGGGGCATCTCATTTGATCTTGAAAAGGTTAAAGTAGTTATTTCTCAAGAGAATCCAAGAAATATGTTTGAGATCTGTATATTTTTGGGTTTAGCTGGTTACTATAGATGGCTTGTTTAGTACTTCTCTAGGATTTCATATTCGATGATAGCTTTAACCCATAAGGGTGTGAAGTTTGAATGCAATGAGAAGTGTTAGAGATATTTTGAGGAGCTTAAGATAAGGTTGACTTAAACACCAGTTTTAATTCTTCTAGAACTAGGTTCAGGTTATGATGACTTCTAAAATTATTTTGGTACAGGCTTGGGTTGTGCCTTGATGTAGGAGAAATAGGTTGTGGCTTATGGTTTTTTCTAGTTATGAACTCATGAGAATAACTACCTTACCCCTGATCTTGAGTTGGTAGCTATTATGAATATACTCAAAATGTGGCATCACTATCTCTTTGGAGAATAGTTTATGGTATATTCTGATCATAAGATCCTGAAGTATATTTTTACTCAAAGATATATGAACCTACGATAGATATGATGGGTTAAGTATCTTTAGACTTTTTATTTTGATATTGTATATACCCTTGGGAAAGGAAATGTGGTTTCCAATGCACTAGTTAGAAAATTATCAACACAAGCCGTGAAGTAATTAGTTGAGAAGTGGTATTTAATGAGTTTGTTTGTCAAAAATGAGATTGGGAGTAAAGAATGTTGATGTATAGGTGTTCTTGGATTTGAAAAAGGTTGAATCATCTTTTGATGAGTGAGTTCGACTTGAATATAAATCAGACACCAAGATCCGGTTCTTAGGAGAAATCCTAAATGGCGGGGAGACCTCATGTGGGTTTTATCAATCTGCCAGTAGAGCTTTGTGCTTCCATAACTGGTTGGTTGTTATGTTTTTCTTGAGGTAAGTGTTTCTAGATATTGGACACTGGTCATGTTTTTCAGTGCACCCTGGGGCTATAAATATGTACCATAATTTGAGATGTCGGTATTGGTATCTAGGGATAAGGCGGTTAGTTGAGGATTTTTTATCGTAGTGTCTCACTTTTCAAAGAGTTAAGAAGGAACCCCATAGGCATGTCGGTTTATTACAACCTTTATCCATTCCAATATGGAAGTGGGATGATATTTTCCATGTATTTGATTGTTGGTTTACTATTGAGTACTAGTGGGAATGATACGATTTGGATGATTTTTTTACTGAACCACCAAATCAAAACATTTCTTACCAATAAAGGAAATGAATATAGTAGAACATATTGGGGAAAAATATGTTTGGGAGATTTTGAGACTTTACAGGGTTCCCTCAGTGGTTTTTTCTAAAAGGGACTTGAGTTTTACATCCTGATTATGGAATGGTTTTCAAGAAGAAATGAGTTACCATTTGAAATTGAGCATGGATTATCATCCAAAGATGGATAGAAAGATATAGAGGTATATCCAGGTTCATGAGGATATGTGTCGGGATTGTGTACTTGGTTTTGCTGGATCTTGGGACAAATAATTGCCTTTGGTTTCATTTTCCTATAACAATATTTATCAGTATTATATCAGGATTACACCCTTTAAGGCTTTATATGGGTGGCCATATCGATATCCCTTGTGCTAGTCAGAGTTGGGAGAGTGGTACTTGGTTGGGATGAGTGTTGTTCATGAGATGTCAGAGGTGGTGTAGTTGATTTAGAGGTGTTTGATCACGGAACAAAGTCATCATAAATCTTATACGGACCGTCATCATTGGCCGCTGGAGTTTCAGGTTGGTGATCATGTCTTTCTCATAGCTTCACCTTTCTTGGGACTTTTTCGGTTAGGTAAGTAGGGTTAGTTGGAACTAAGGTTTGTGGGCCCCTTTGAGATCGTTGAATGACTAGGGTGGGTGGACTATAGGTTGTTTTTACCATCTGGATTTAATTACATATACAATGTGTTTGATGTTTCCTAGTTGAGGTAGTATATACCATATACTTACCATGTGATTATATTGGATAATATTGATCTTGATCCCTATACCACTTTGGTTGAGCATCCAATTTAGATTATGGATCATTATGATAAGGTAATGTGCTGTAAAATGATCACCCTAGTTCTAGTACTGTGATAATGAAGATAGAATTGCCATGATATGTGGGAGAGTGAGTCATTGATGAGCCAACATCATACTTCTCTTTTTGTAGATCTAGGATTTTGATCTCTTTCTGGGGATAGAAAAATTTTATGGTGGGGAGATTATAACTCCCCCTTACATTTTTATCAGGTATATTCTAATATTTTCTTTTGGGTTCCTTTTTCATTGGGAGATTATTTACAACCTTGAATTGGGAGGATACTTAAAATAGAAAAGTGAGAAATTTGTTGGAAATTTCAACATAAATCCTAGAATTTCTGCTTCTCTCTAGGAACTTACATGTCTTGTAAGTTAAGTACACACTGAGTAATGGATACTGGGTAGAAGCTATGAACTAGGTGATTGGCATGAATGGTGTACACTCTGTGTAATGGGTACACACTAGGGAAGTATAAAAATCCAGTTTTTAATAATAAGGTAATGGGTTTTTTCAACATATATGAGCCTTAGGATTTACATGCTGTGTAAACCCATAACACATCATGCAACTATCAGGAGTTGGGTTTTTAGGGTGCCTCTCAGCTGAAATTTCATTTCATCTTTTGGAATCTCCTCTCCCTCTCAACCTAGAAGATACCAAGGATGATTTTAGAGACATAAAAACCTTCTAGATTGTTTAGTTCAACAATTTATCATTGTTTCAATTGTGGTGTGTTCCTACAGGTAAGTTTTCCTTCAAGTTCTTCTTTGGTTTTGGTTTTGGTTGTGGTTTGGATATGGTTTTGTAATTGGACTGTGTTTTCTATTAATCCTTTAAAGTATCTTATTGTTCCTTATCTTCTAAAGTCTATTCTCATGGTTTCCTAACCTCATTTCCAAAGGTGGTTAAATTTTTTACACCATTGAGGCAGGTGGATCCATTCAAGTGTTCTAATTTTTTGATTTGCTTGTAGTTCTTATTGATTCCTTGCGATTTAAAATTGATTTTCATATGTTTAAATTGAAAAGGGAATGTGTTAGTGTTTAGAAAGGAATAATTTTCTTGATTTTAATGGAAAATGTATTTTCAGACCCTAAAGAATATTTTTTTGTCTTTGAAATGGTTTTATAAAAATGTGATCATGGTTTTTAAAAACATAAATTGACAATAATTGCACATTGTGAACCTTGGGTGCATCGAAAAAGATACATGTGTAGCCTTAGTGTGTGTGATATCTCTAAGAGGTAACCTATTTTATATAGATGTAATGTGGTAGGAATCAATATTAGTTATATCCAACCTTATACCTTATTAGTCTCATGAGTTCCTTATATGTATTGTCCCATAGGCAAGAGCTTGGTTGGTAGGTGAATTATTCTTTCTGGTTGTTTATTACATGATAGAATATTTCATAGATGTTGTATCACATATATATTTATATTCAATATCTTTTCCTTCTTTGTTTTTGGATTTGGAAAATATGACATGAAATTTTTGAATACCCAAGGACTATTTGAGAAATATATTTATATTTTTTTATATATAAAAATTATTATAAAACTGTTTTGTTTTAAAGCTTGATATTATACATTATTATTATTAAAACTTATATAGATATCTTAGTGGTATCCTTCTATGATCTATTGATCATAACCTACTTCTAACTTTGTGAAACTTTAGAACTTGTTTTGTAGGATACAGGTAAAGGGAAGGGTATTTTGTAGCATGTTGGCTCCTCTTCACTTCACTATTCTGGTTTGGAAGTGATAGTTAGTCACATGAAGAATAGTTTTTCTAGACTTGTCATACTTTCTAGTTTATCCTATTTGGATAAGTTTTATCTCCCTTTTCCCCCACTTTGTACTCTAGTTTTATGTATTTTTTTTCTTATATATGAGTTTTTTCTTATAATGTTTGTTTTAACTCACCCCGTAATAGGATGACTCAGGTGACTGGTTTGGTTGACCCGGGTTGGTCTGTTATAGGGACTGGAAAACTAGAAATATGATAAAGTAATATAAATTTAAAACATTAGATTAGGGTTAGTATCAAACTATAGATAATAGTTCTGATACTAAATATTCTTCCAAGATATGTATGGAAATCACATTACAAAAACTATAAGATGGGGGTGAATTATAGAAATAATAATAATAATTTTTTCATCATCCTCAAGTAATAAATATATCAGAAACATGAGGATCCAATGGAATCAAAACCCTTAAATATCTACCAATGAGTTAATTTAGTTGCACTATAGTACTCATACAACCCTTATTCAATCATTTAGATCACCAATTTTTCATGAAACCTCGAAACATCCATATTTCAAAATTCCTCATATCATCGAATTTTCACAAATCCTCAAAGTGTCAGTATTTCATAAAACCTTAGACTATCAGTTTTTTGTTTAATGGTTTTTCATTATGTATACATAAATGATAAAAATAAAAAACTAAAGTAAAATAAACAACATAATGAAGTGTAATGTGACTTTCAAAACAAAAGATAATCGAGTCATTGGATTAAAAAATTATTCCACAAGGTTATTTCTACAACAACCCCAGAAGATCATCAAGTATTATACCCTTAGAAAAAAGTGTTTTTTCAAGTAGGTAGGAATTATAGGAAGGGGGTGAAGGGGCTATGTAAGAGTTGTTTACAGTTTCCTTGTGTGGTTGGGATTGGATGTTAGGGAAAGTATTATCTTTTAATCTATTTTTTTTTGTGTTGGTTGGGTATGTAAGATATATTAAATATGTTATTTAGATAGTAGGTGATAGGACATATATTATTCTTTCTTGGTTATATCTTCACTATAATGGAGGTTGTTTTCTTTATCCTTGGAGAACTATACCTTGGAAGTCTTATTATCCTTTCTTCTTTTATCCCCTTATCCATTTCCTTATTCTACTATGTCTTTTATAATTTACACATTACTATAATATAGCCCTATTGTTTTTCTTTCTTGTACGAAGGGTTCCTATCAAGGTATCTTATTATTATGTATAAAATATAGTAGAAGAAGTATTAAAAAATTATATATGGAATATAGTAAAGTTTTTCTTCCCAATCTATATAAAAAAGAATAAAGTATTAGAAAATCTATATGAAATATAATATGGTCTTTCACAATAGGATTAATTAATATGTATACAAAATATAATATATTATAATTAAATAGTTTTAAAGTAATATACACACGAAGTTTAATATGGTCTCCTCTTAATCTGTATAAAATAAAATATATTCCTAGAGTATATGAAATATAGAGTATAATATAGAGTATAATATAGATTATAATATAGAGTATAATATATAGTATATTCCTAGAGTATATGGTCTCCTCCTAATTTTTATATGAAATATAGAGTATACTGCTTCTTCCTAGTCTATATAAAATTCAGGTATAGACCAATCGATATATTAAATATATTAAGATCCTTCTTAGTAAACTTAATTATCTAATATGTATATGAAATACAATAGACCTTAATTAAGTAGTATGAAATCTACATATGGTGTAGCGTACTTGAACAAAAGATAATGAATTAATAAGAGAAAATAAATAAATAAATCTAAATCCAATGAATGCACATTATCACCTTATGAAAAATTTCCCCTTCTATAATACCCTAGGAAATGGATAATTGTCTCTTGATATACAATGGGTCACCCCTCCTAGGTATAAGTTCTTCAAATCCAAAATTCTATTTTAATACAACCTGTGTTAACAAAATATCATTCTTAACTCTAAGAGGCCGAGTAGTGAATGAAACATAGTTCAGGTACTTTTAAAGGAAAAAAAGATAATTTCAAATGGGGGGATACCCTCTTATTTATAGGAAAAAATGATATGTTTTATGAATTAATAATAATACAAATAATTTAAAGTTACCCTTCCACACACACACAACACCCCTAATATTTTTTACCACTTATCTCTAATAACCCCCACATAAATGAAAAAAATTAAAAATCAAGTTACTCAAAGGTGTGAACTTTTCTGATGATAGATAATTGTTTTAGTATATATAGTGTTTCAAATTTTAACATTCTCACATTATTTTTATTGAACTTACTATGTTAATTAGTAAACATGATGTCATTGAATTTTCAGCCTTTCATATAAGTTTAATAATAGGAGTCAAATTATTTTCATTCAAACATAGTTAATTATCACTATATGAATTGCACAATTATCTTTCAAATGTCGAGCCTAATACATGTTAATAGTTCCATAAACCATCAACTTCTTTATGAAAGACTCACTTTTGTCCAAGTGGTTTTTTTCAGAAGGAAGATCAACCAATTATCAATTACGGCTGGAAAAGATGGAATCAATTTCACCATTGATAGTATCTTCCCAAAATGAAGCTTTTAAGGTGAACAAAGTATCACTACATGTTTGAGGTACATTTCTTAGAAAATGTGTTCGAAATTTGGGTTTAAATTTCTTAAGAGATCAATTGTTTTTAAAAGAAAAAACAATCACTGATTCAATGATCATATTGACTTATATTTCCAAAATAATAGAACTATGGATGAGAAATTAATATGCAGTGCTATTAAGCATGTTGAGTCAATAAGGGTTCCTTATGAATTTTCCATTCCTTCATGTTTTGAAAATAAAAAACACTCTATCTCGAGGAAAATTTTATTTCCCCGAAGATTGATCTTAATAAGAAAATTTTCCTCCCCCAAGTAAATTTTCTTCTTACCTTTGTTTTCATTGTTCATGTTATAGTTTCTCTAAATCTAACTCATTTTATTTCGAAGTGTAAAATTTAGTTTCATATCTAAAACCTTAGATTCCTATAAATACTTAGATATAGAGTATTCTGTTTTCAGATTCTGATTTTAGGTTTCGAATTCAGGTTCCGAATTCTCTGAAATTCAGGTTCTGAATTCTCTCAAATTCAGATTCCGAATTCTATGAAATTCAGGTTCTGAATTATCTGAAATTCAGATTCCAAATTCTCTAAAATTCAGATTCTGAATTATCTGAAATTCAGATTCTGAATTCCTCAGAATTCAGATTCTGAATTCCTTAGAATTCAGACTCCCAATTCCTGAGAATTCAGACTCCAAATTCCTGAGAATTCAGACTCCCGATTCTTTAGAAATCAAATTTGAATTCCTAAGAATTTAGACTCCAAATTCCTCAGAATTCAGACTCCAAATTCCTTAGAATCTATATTCTGAATCCATTGGAATTCAGACTCCAAAATCTATAGAATTCAGGTTCCGAATTCCTTGAAAAATAGAATCCAGATATTTATGATTTATATTCTCAAAGTTTTTATTTGTTTTGACTACGAACTATTTTCCCTAGACTCCGAAAAATAGATTTGGTTAAGAAACCTTATTTTTCTTACTCTTGTTATAGTAATGAAACGATGTCGTACATTCTATTTCTAATTAACCATTTTTTGAGTGACACGTGTACATGTCCCTTCAAGATTCAAGGAAAAATATGACCATTGGAGGAGGGAGCCGACCATTGGAGAAATTCCTATAAACAGGATCTCATTTAAACGAGATCACAACAACTGATATCTATTGATCACTCTAGAGATTACATGTTGCTGAATTAATTTCTATAGAGAGAGACTCTCATGCCTTGTGCGTACTAAAAATCTTGTTCATCTTGCTTTGTGCGACTCCGATTATTGCTGTGTAAAATAAAGGACTTCTGGGGATAGGAAGACAGAGGTGCTGAATACCTTAAAGTTCTAGGACTTCCTCGATAAGGAAGACAGAGGTACCAACTACCTTGAAGTTCGAGGGATTTCGGGGATAGAAAGACAGAATCCAATATTCTTATCGAGGGCTTACCCTAGTTTGGGTAAGACAAACTTTATTGAAAGTATAAATTAAGGGACCTTTATCCAAGGTTGTTGGATACCCTACTCTTTGGCTTAAAGGATTTAATACTTGTTACTTGTATTATATCAAGTTTATTTTATGCTTATTTTTTATTAATAAGGAAATTATAACTATCTTATACTTTCTTGTACTTGTATACTCTGATTAATAAGATTCTATACGCTTTAAGGTAGAATATTTTTCCTTGTAAACTTTTCTTAAGTTTCATTTTCGGAATTATATATCTGGAACCTGGCAATTTTGTAGAACTAAGAGGTCTTGTGAATTTACCTTGTTTAACTTGGTTAAACATAGTTTTTCTTAAGGATACAATTCACCCCCTCTTGTATATTGAGCATCTACATCATATTTCAATCCTACAATTGGCATCAGAGTAGGTCTCTGAAATACTTATATTCACATATAAGTTTTCTTGATCAAGTTTTCATTGTTCTGAATATATTTTCCTTGAATATGATTTTTATCCTTGTTTACAAAACTTTATTATTAACAAGTTTCTATGGAAAGATATTTTCTTTTAGATGTAAGGAATTAATATTGGTTCGATTGACAATATTAATCCTACTTGAACACCGAAATTTTATGGGAATGATTATGAATATTGGAGAGATCGTGTGAAGAGTTTTGTTATTAATACTAGAGTGTAAAACTTTGTTATGCTTACTGGAGATTACAAGATTTCTGATAAGGAAGTCAGAACTTTTACTAATCAAGAAAATTCAGAATATCAACTAAACTACAAGGTACACAATATTTTGTTGTGTTCCATGACCAGAAATATATATAGTCATATTTATTCTTATAAAGCTACAAATTGTATTTGGAAGAAATTGGAGGTTACTCATTTCGGTACATCCAAGGTAATAGAAACTAGAAGAGCCATTCTTAGAGAAGAATATCATGGATTTATATTTCCTTATGGAGAACTAGTGTGCAAGGTACAACAAAGGTTTATGACTATTGTTAACAGTTTACAATCCATGGGTGAGAATGGTTTAGATGATGAGGCACTTTTGGACAAGATTATAGATATCATGCCTAATGAGTGGGAATCTAAGAGAACATCTATTGATGAGAATAGTAAAGTATATCAGATTAATCTTAATGAGATTTTTGGAACTCTTCTTCAACATGAGACAAGAATGAAAAGAGATGACGATTTGAATAAAAATATGAATGACAATGGAAGTGTAGCGTTTACTACTACTAAAGCAAAGACTCCTGAAAGGGTTACAAAATCCAAGTCCAAGAAATTCACTGTTTTATCTAAATCAAGTGAAAGTGAACATTCTAATAATGAACTAGCTAATCTTTCTCAAAGGATGAACAAGATAGTTGGGAAGAAAGACTTTCAGTATAGATATAAGAAGAAAGAAGGAAAATACAAGAAAGACTCTGAAGTCACTTGTTATCAATGAAAAAGAGTAGGGCATATAAGGCCATATTGTCCTATGCTTAAGAGAAAGTATAGAAAGGAATTTTTTTTTGAGAAGAATAGAAAGAGGTACTAAAAAGCTAAAGCTATAAAAGTTTTGAAAGATAATGACACCAGGAGTGCCAGTGGTGGAGACTCTTCTGATGAATCCTCAGAGTATGAATCTTCTGATTAGAAAAATATTGGTTTAATTTCTAATTTACCCTTTGAAAATCATTTTCTAATGGCTAAGGTACAAAATTCTGAATCTATAACCAATGCATCCTTGAATGTTAATTATAGTGATAATAAATATTATGAATCTTTAGATGAAGAATCTTCTTCTGATGAAGATAATACTTTACCTACTTATGAATAAGTGTCTAGGTTTGCTAAGATTCTTGATAATGAAAATTCTAAAGTCAAGAAGATGTTTGATAAGAAAAATTCTAGAATTTCTATTCTTACTAAATAAGTATCAGATCTTTCTTAAGATCTTGAAAAAAAATTTGATTCTGAAAGTATTTCAGAAACCATTGAGGAAGTTAATTCTGAGAAGGATAAAATTTTTAAGGATATTGAAAGATTAATTTCTAAGAAAAATATTTTAGAGACTAACTTTAGTGATAAAATTAATGTTTTTGAGGATCAAAACTTAGTTATTAAACTAAATTCAGAAATATTTTCCTTGAGGAAGGGTTTATCAAACTTTACCTTAGGTTAGGAAAACATTGAAAATATGTATTCCCAAATTAGACCTCTAAGGAATAATTCTGGATTTGGTTATACCCATTCAAAACCAGTTTTTATTAATAATTATTTTGTTCCTCAAAGTGCTCCATTCTGCACTAAGTGTCAGTGTGGTGGGCATTGGGAAAAAATTGTTCCTTAAACAAAACTCAGTCTTTAGGTTTTCATAAAGCTTATTTTTCTAAGAGAATGAGGATTCCTAAAATATTTCTTTCTGAAGTTTCCAGATCCAAGAAATTTTGGGTTCCGAAAGTCTAACACTCTTATTTTCAGGAAAGTAAAGATATTACCAACAACAATACATGATACATGGTTAGTGGATTTTCCTAGCACATGACTGGTAACAAAATATTATTTGAAAATATTATCAAGATGAATGGAGTAAAAGTAACTTTCAGAGATAATGCTCAGGGAGAAATTATTGGTATAGGTAACATTGTTCTTCTTAGAAAAACTTTGATTTCTAATGTTTTATTTGTTAAGGGTCTTAATCACAACCTTATTAGTATAAGTCGGTTATGTGATGAAGGTTACCATGTGAAGTTTAGGAATGATAAATGTTTAGTACACAAATCCAAGGAAGAGTTTATTATTTCTACCCATAGGCAAGAGAATGTATACACACTAAACTTAGAAGACATTAGAATCCAAGACTTACCTTGTCTTAGTGAAATGGAAGATCATTCTTGATTATGGAATAGAAGTTTAGGACACTGTAACCTTAGGAACCTTTGAAAACTCTCTAAGAAAAGACTAGTTAATGATCTACCGGATCTTAGATTTGATTCTTTAAAAGTTTGTGATCCTTGTAAATATGGAAAGCAACATAAATCAAGTTTTAAATCAGTCGGTGAAGTCTCAACTACTAATTCATTATAGTTGGTGCATATGAATCTTTTTGGTCTAATACAAACTGGAATCATTGGAGGCAAATATTATGTATTTTTCTTAGATGATGATTACACTAGATTTACATGGGTCTATTTTTAGCAATGAAATATGAAGCTTTTTCTTATTTAAATTTTTTTAAAGCCCAAGTTAAAAATGTGAAAAATATTCCTTTGATAATTATTTATATTGATCATGGAGGAGAATTTAAAAATTCGGATTTTGAAACTTTTTTTAGTAAAAAAGGCATTACTCATAATTTTTCAGCACCAAGAACTCCTCAACATAATGGTGTTGTTGAAAGAAGAAATCGATTTCTTCAAGAGATAACCAGAACCATGTTGAGTGAATATTTGATAGCCAAACATTTTTGGGCTGAAGCTGTAAGTACTTATTATTATACTATAAATCATGTTTTGATTAGACCTTTTCTTAACAAAACCCCTTATGATTTATAGAATGGTAGAAAACCTAGACTTTCCTACTTTAAGGTATTAGGTTACAAAGTATTCATTCTGAATACAAAAGATAATTTACATAAATTCACATGCATATCTGATGAAGGAATTTTCTTAGGCTACTCCACAAATTCTAAGGCTTATAGAGTTTTTAATAAAAATACTTGTACTATTGAAGAAACTCTAGATGTTAAATTTGATGAAACTGATCCTTTTGTTTTTAAACAACCTCAACCTAAATCTTCAGATGCATTTTCAAAAACAAATTATCAACCCTTGATAGAATATCCTTCTAATAAGGAAAATGTCCAAGAAAATATTTCTGAAGCATTTACTCCAAAATAATTTTTACCATATATTGATGAACAAGTTTTACAAAATCCAAATCAGTTGTTCCTCAAGAATCATCCCAGTGATAGTATCATTGGTGATGTAAACCAACCTGTAAGGACTAGAAGTTCCTTAAGAAATGAAATAGAATATCTAGCATTCCTTTCTCAATTACAACCTAAAAGCACTAATGAATCTTTAGGTGATGATTGTTGGATAAAAGCTATGCAAGATGAGCTAAATTAATTTGAAAGGAATAAAGTCTAGACCTTGGTTGAAAGACCAAAGGAAACTTCTATTATTGGAGTAAAATGGGTCTTCAAAAATTAGTGTGATGAAAATGGAATCATAGTAAGAAATAAATCTAGATTAGTTGTTAAAGGCTATAATCAACAAGAAGGAATAGACTATAAAGAAACTTATACTCCAGTAGCCAGACTTGAATCTATTTGTATTTTACTTGCCTTTGCAGCATTCTTTAACTTCAAATTTTTTTAAATGGTTGTAAAATGTGCTTTCCTTAATGGTTATGTTCAAGAGAAAGTTTTTTTTGAAAAACCTCCTGGTTTTGAAGATAGAAAACATCCTGAACATGATTTTAAGCTTACTAAAGATTTGTATGGACTTAAAAATTCCCCTAGAGCTTGGTATGATAGACTTACATGTTTTTTGTTACAAAAAAATTATGTTAAGGGAAATGATGATCCAAACATTTTTATAAAGAAATATAAGAAAAATGTTTTTATTGTTAAAATTTATGTTAATGAAATTATATTTGGTTCAACTCAGCAATATTTAACTGATTCGTCTACGAATCTAATGAAATCTGAGTTTGAAATGAGTATGATGGGTGAGTTGACATTTTTCCTTGGTTTTCTAATTTCTCAAAAACTAGAAGACATTTATATATCCCAACATAATTATATTAAATATCTTCTTAAAATGTATGTATATGAAAATACTAAGAGTATAAGTACTCCCATTGGTACCTCAAATTCACTTGATCTTAATGAAACAATGAAATCGGTAGATCAAATATATTTTAGAGGTATGATAGGAAGTCTACTTTACTTGATAGCTAGTCATATAGAATTAATTTTTTCAGTATAATTATGTGCAAGATATCAATCCAATCCTAAGGAATCTCATTTAAAGGTAGTGAAAAGTATTTTTCGCTACTTAAAGGGAACCATGGATTTAAGACTCTTTTATACTTTTGTAAATGAATTTGTTTTAAAAAGTTTTTCAGATGCTGACTTTGGTGGATGTAGAATGGATAGAAAAAGTACATCCAGAACTTGTCATTTCTTTAAAGATTCATTAGTTTCTTGGTCATGCAAAAATCAACACTCAGTAGCACTTTCCATGGCTGAAGCTGAATATGTAGTAGCTGGAAGTTGTTGTGCTCAAGTTTTGTGGATGCAACACACACTCACATACTATGGTATGAGTTTTTCCAAAAAAAAATAATGTGTGATAATACTAGTGCCATTTCCTTAAGTAAAAACCCTAAACATCACTCTCATGAAAAACACATAGATATTAGGCATCATTTTCTTAGGGATCACACACAAAAAGGAGATATCATTCTTCAATTTATCAGAACACAGGATCAACTTGTTGATATTTTCACAAAATCTTTACCCTTTGATAGATTTTAATACATTAAACAGAAGTTAGGAATGATAACTATAAGGTAATCTTCCATATTAACTTCTTTTTAAAACCCATATCCAAGTAATAATAAACTCTTTTTTATAGGGTGAGTACATTTTCTTGATAGTCTAAATTTTTTGTAATCAAAATTTTTCATAATCAAAATTTTTTGTAGTCTAAATTTTTTGTAATCAAATTTTTTTGTAATCTAAATTTTTTGTAATCTAAATTTTTTGTAATCTAAAATTTTCATAATCTAAATTTTTCATAATTAGAATTCTTCGTAGTCATTTTATAGAATCTAAAGTTCTTCAAGAAGAATTTTCCTCATTATGAATAATTTTCTCTAAGTAATCCGAAAGGTATGTTTCCTTTCCTAAGTTTTCCTAATCATATTTTTACTTGCTATTATTTTCATTTTGTTTTAATTTTTTTTTCCAAATTCACTTTTCCTTAAATCTGAATGTTTATATTAAAAACCTCAAAAGATTGAAACCTATCAAAATTCTTTCTTCGACTATCATCACAACTGTCAGATTTGATAAGAAGTTTTTCAACCATTAGATCAACCATGGAAGTTTAACCGTCACCTCAATCACCTATATAAAGCCCCCTCAATGGTTGTACCACATCAGTTTTCAATATTTCACGTGCAGAAGCTCTGTCTCTGTACTTATGGCTATTCCGAATCTCCAAAGTTACATTAGTTCCAAATGATAGCTAAATCTTTTCCTTAGAAAGATATGTCGACTGTTAAGGAAATATATGAATGGGAGATATACCGAGAAAGGTTAGTTCATCCAAAATTCTTTGAAAAATATGATTAAATCATTTCTAGGAATATTAAGTTGAATGGCTGGGAGATCCTTTGTATTTCAAAACTGAAGGAACACGATCCAGTGTATCCGGAGTTTATGGTAGAGTTCTATAAAACAGTTAGATTTTTTAAATAATAAGGGAGAGACAAATTTTCTTTCAAGATTTATGGGAAGACTTATTCTCTTTCTTACAGCAAGGCAACTAGTTTGATTGGAATTCCTTATGAAGGAGAAGAAGAATTTTGTACTCACAAATTACTAGATGCTTCAGGATCATTTGATAAGAAGAAGTCTCTATCTTGTCTTGGTTTGAAGGAAGTGAAGACTCTGAAAATTATTCATCTCTCCAAAAACCTTTGGATTCTTGAGTTATGGGTCCAAGGTTTTATCATTCCGAGAAAAGGGGATAAGGATACCCTAAAGAAAAGTGATATCTATATTCTGGACTTCTTGGTGAACCTCAAGAAGATTAACCTGGTCAAGTACATCTTGGTTACAATTGATAATATCAAGAATGAAAATCTGAAGTCTCAGATTATCATGTATCCAGGTATTCTTTCTAAGATTATATTTCTTTTCCTTCAGTCATTCAAAGTTCCTTGTAGTTCTAAGCCAAGAAATTTCAAAGTGATGTTGCAGAGTGATGATACTCTAAGGAGAATGAAAGTTGGTTTTTATAGTGATTCAGGAGAATTTTATGATTTTTATGAAGTTGAAATCCATGATCTTTCAAATAAATAGGAAGTGGTTGAGTCTTCCGAAAAGGGTGGAAGGAAGAGAAAGACAAAGGAGCTGGAAAAGAAAGAAAAGAAATCTTGTGGCTTAGGAAACTCAGTCAGCACCACTGAATCCAAAGAAGAAAAAAGCTTATCCTGATGAAGTAGTGTCTAAGTGGAGAGAAGATAAGAAGAACATGAAGGAAGGGGAGCCTAAGTTTGGATTGGACCCGGTTAAGGCAAAAGCGTTAAGGATAAAGGTTGTTGAAGAACTTGAGAAGAAACAGAAAGAGAATAAACAAATGAAGAAGTTTTCTAAACCCGAAATTGTACAACCACTTCTCAAGGATACTGAGAAATCATCTAAAAAAATCCGATTTCCATAATCATTTTTTATAGAATAACTTCCTGAGACTCTAGGAAAGAAGGTGGTGATTTCAGATCCAGAACAAGAAGAAGAAATTGTTCAGGAAGAGGAAGAGGAAATATAAGAAGAAGAAGAGGAAGAAAACGAAGGAAATGAAACTAATGATATCATAAATCAAGATGAATATTACCATGAGAAGGAAATCCCCTCTGTAAAATTATCGATCCGGAATTCCCAATATGAATCCTCAAAACTTGCTACACCAGGGAATGAAGAGAAGGGTCAAGAAGAAGTGAATAAGCCAACATATGATGAAATTAGTAATCACGACTTCATTCACCCGGAAGATCAAGTGGTTGATGCAGAGAAAGAGGAAGTTGAGGAAGATAAAATTGTTCAATTATCTGACAGTGAGCATGAATCATCCAAGGAAGAAGATATCATTCAGAAAGTTGATAAGGGAAAGTATGTGCTGGTCCATACACCTAAGAAATCTGTAGTGAAAAAGAAAATTGTTGGAAGTTCTTCAAAGAGGAAAGCTGATGAGTTAGAAAAAGAATCCTCACCAATCAAACTTTCTGATTCAGAATCATCCTTTCCTGGACATGATTTTTTTGTTCAGTCTTTAAAAAAGCTTGTTGGTACTATTCCCTTATTCCCAAGTATATACTCAAGATGCCAGATGCTTCATCATTCGTTCAATCAGAAATTAGATTCAGTCTCAATGCTTATGGATAAATTTTTTGGACTTGAGAAAAAGTTCAAATCCTTTCTCATTGGTTATGAGGATCATAAAAGGTCATGCAAGATGTTTACAAGCTGGTCAAGGAATACAGTCAAAGACCTCAGAGCTTTTGATGAATTTCAAGAAAATGTCAAAGATTCCTTTAACACCAAAGATGGAAAGATTAGTGATCTTTCTAAGAAGTTTGAGGAAAATCTAAGTCTCAAAAAAACTTCTCGGAACCAAGAAGTTAAGGATTTAAATGGAAAACTTAATTCTATCACCATGAATTGGAAGAGGGAAAGGGATCTTCGAATAGAATTTGAAGAGAAGCTGGTCAAGCAAGAAGAAGTGTTAAGAGCTCAAGCAGAATTTCTTTATGCTCAGAAAGAAAATATTAGAGCCTTGGAAAAGAAAAGTTAAAATCAAGATCAGTTGCTTAAGAATATGTAAGAAGATCAAAAGGAGCTCAAGAAGCTTAAAACTATTGTGAAGAATTTAATGCCAAAGGATAAAGAAGGATAATTTTTTCCAATGCCGATCTTTTGTTGTATCTTCCTCACTATAAAAATTCCTTTAATCTTAATGAAATTTTCATTGCTCTCCATATATTAGGTTGTTTAGTTCTAATTTTTCAGGTACTAATTTTTCCATTCTCTTTATTCATTTTTGAAATTCACAAAGGCGGAGAAAGGAATGATAAAAATAATACCAAGTAAGAAGAAATTTCCCTAAGTAAGGGGGAGTTAATCTAAGGGGAAGTTCTTATAAATAAAGATTTTAGTATGAAAGATTGTGTAAAATCTCATTTAGGAAATCAAGAATATGATCCTTAGTGATTCCAAATCCTAAGGGGGAGCTTGTCATATTCACTATGATCTATTAGTAAAATGGAGATAAGTTTTTTTTACAAGTCCATACAAATTCTAAGTCCTTATATTCTTTTTAGTAAGGATGTTTGTGCTTTCCAAAAAGGGGGATATTGTTGATTTAATAAGGGTTCCTTATGACTTTTACATTCCTTTATGTTTTGAAAATCACAAACACTCTATCTGAAGGCAAATTTTATATCCCTAAATATTTATCTTAATAAGGAAATTTTCCTTCCCCAAGGAAATTTTCTTCTTACCTTTGTTTTCATTGTTCATGTTATAGTTTCTAAAAATCTAACTCATTTTATTTCTAAGTGTAAATTTTAGTTTCATATCTAAAACTTCAAAATCCTATAAATCCTTAGATATATAGTATTCTGTTACCAGATTCTAATTTCAAGTTCTGAATTCAGGTTCCGAATTCTCAGAAATTTAGGTTTCGAATTCTCTGAAATTCAGATTCTTAATTCTCTAAAATTCAGATTCCAAATTCCTCATAATTAAGATTCTAAATTCCTTAGAATTTGGACTCTGAATTCCTTAGAATTAAGATTCCAAATTCCTCAGAATTCAGATTATCAATTCTTTAGAATTCAGACTCTGAATTCCTCAGAATTCAGACTCTGAATTCCTTAGAAATTAGACTCCGAATTCCTAAGAATTCCAAATTCCTAAGAATTCATACTCAGAATTCCTTAGAATCCAGATTCCGAATCCATTGGAATTCAGACTCCGAAATCTATATAATTCAGGTTCCGAATTCCTTGAAAAACATAATCCATATATTTATTATTTATATTCTCCAAGTGTTTATTTGTTTTGACTCCGAACTGTTTTTCCCTAGACTCCGAAAAATAGATTTGGTTAAGAAACCTTATTTTTCTTACTCTTGTTATAGAAATTAAGTGATGTCTTACATTCTAATTAACCGTTGTTTGAGTGACACATGTACAGGTCCCTCCAAGATTCAAGAAAAAATATGACCATTGGAGGAAGGAGCCGACCATTGGAGAAATGCCTATAAATAGGAGCTCATTTGAACGATCTCACGAAAACTAATAGCTGTTGATCACTCTAGAGATTACATGTTGCTGAAGTAATTTATAGAGAGAGAGAATCTCATGCCTTGTGTATACTGAACATCTTTTTTAGCTTACTTCATGCAACTCCGATTGTTTCTATTTACAATCAATGACTTTTGGGGATAGGAAGGCAGAGGTGCAGACTATCTTAAAGTTCAAGGACTTCCTTGATAAGGAATACAAAGGTGCCGACTAACTTGAAGTTTGAGGGCTTGCAGGGATAGTAAGATAGACTCCAATATTCTTATTGAGGGATTACCCTAGTGTGGGTAAGATATAATTTCTTGGAAGTATTAATCAAGGTACCTTTATCCAAGGTTGTTGGATACCCTACTCTTTGGGTTAAAAGATTTCATACTTGTTACTTGTATTGTTTCAAGTTTATATTCCACTGATTTTTTATTAATAAGGAAATTATAACTATCTTATACTTTCTTTCACTTGTATACTCTAATTAATAATATTCTATAAGCTTTAAGGTATAATATTTTTCCTTGTAAACTTTTCTTAAGTTTCATTTCCGAAATCATATATCTGGAACCTTCCATGTTTGTAGAACTAAGAGGTCTTGTGAATTTACCTTGTTTAACTTTGTTAAACATAGTTTTTCTTAAGGATACAATTAACCCCCTCTTGTATATTGAGTATCTACATCATATTTCTATCCTACAAAGTGTATAACCAATAAATACATGATCTATAAATTTTTGTCCAATTTTAACTATTTTAGGTTTAGAAATAACAATTTTGGCCATATACCCCCACACTTTGAGGTATTTAAAGGTATAATCTCTTTCCTACACAACACATAGGTAATGTTTTGTGTAGTCATGCGAGACACCATTTAATAAGGTATTTTTAGTCAAAAGAGTTTCCACTCATGTATATTTTGGTAAATCAACACTATTTATCATAGTGGTCATTATTTATTTTTAGAATTAGATTTTCCTTTCAGCCTCTCTATTTTATTATGAAGAATAACGAGTTGTAGTTTGGAAAATTATTCCAAACTCACTTGATATATTATGAAAAATTGGATCATATTAACCTCTTAAATCACTCATTATGAATTTAATTTTATTTTTTAGCGGAATCTCAAATTGATTTATATAATGTTTAAATATATTAATAGTTTATTTTTAAAGAAATTAATAAAACTTAGTATAATAATCTAAGAAAGTGATAAATTATTACCATATTTAGATTATACTGATTTCATATCATATATATCAGTGTGTATCAAGTCCAAAGATTCATAACTCCTTTCAACATAATAAAAGGGTAATTTTTGAAATTTGGATTCACCACACACTTGATATTACTTATATGAACAATTAATCATTGAAAATAAGTTCATGTTACATAATTTATTTAATGAATAATAATTTGTTAGAGATAAATTAAAATATACATATATATGCAGGTCATCACTACCAGAGGTTTTTTAACTGCTTCCCTAATTTCCACATCTACAAAGTTTTTTTATTTTAAAATATATATTATTAATTTAAAAAATCCATCAGAACTTGCCTATAAATAATAGTGTACCCCCACATCTGAAACTATAATTATCTCTCTGTCTTTGAAAAAGTACTGATTCTTTGTCACATTCACTTAAAAACTTCTCAAAATTCAAATTGTACCTTTTCAACACAAGTTTCATAAGAAATGATTCTTGGATTTAAAATACCATTATTCGATAAGTTAATTCATTAAATAATGAGAGAAAATTGTCTATTCATTTGAATATAATAGAGGGGAAAATTTTGACTTAAGGAGACCATGTGAATTCATTATTATTAAAATTTTTATTCTCTTCTTATTTACATGTCTGTATATATTTTTAAGCTAATTTCACTTTTTGAATATTTTTTTTAAAATACTTAATTAAAATATATTATATTACATATAAATATTATTTAAATAAGTCTAATAAGAATCCTATTGTATTTTACATAAATATTGGTCAACACTTCCTCTGGTGTATTTTATATAGACTAGGGAGAAAGACTACTGCATTTTGTATACAAATTGATCAACACTTAATTTGTTGTGATTATATAAACTAGGGAGAGAGCCTACTAAACCTTGTATGAATAATTTATTGTTGAATATTTAAATGTATTTTACATATAGGATCATATTTTAAAAAATATTAAGATAAATTTTTTCCATTTTTTATAAATTATATTTGATTTTATTTTTTTTACAAAAGAGGAATGTTATAATCCAATCTAGTTATATTACTCAACATAATGCAACCAATGAAAACTAAAGGGTAGAATCCATAAAAATTCGATGTTAATGATTTCAAAAGATAATAAAAATGTTTTTCTACCTTACTGTATTAAATTTTGAAAAGTTCCTCACTAAAGTGGCATGAAATCATAGTAAACATGAAATGAGTAAAGAAAAGGTTGTTAATGTTAACGATTTAAAAAATTCTGGCTTCTTATGTTGTAACTATATTCTCAATGGTGATAAATATATTTAAAATGTTCATTTCTCTATCAAAATAGCTAGAGTTATATAACTATTGATCATAAAAACAAGACCAAATATTTCAAAATAAAGAAAATCATCATCGACAAATTTCCGGACTTGAAATGGTTGAGTTAAAAACCATAATGTATCAGGTTTAGGAATTGGAGGTCATTATGCCTGATATTAATACTAAAACTATATCTAAATAAGAACTTTCAAGTTACTTATTTTATTTAAAAATAACATTCATCTTTTAAAATTTTCAAACATTATCTTAAAGTGTAAAATAAAGGACATGTCACTCGAAAACAAGATAATGTGATCAAGGATAAAAAAGACAACCTAATTTCTAAAAAGAAAGTAATTGAAAAAATATAATCTCAAAAGTCAACACTATCAAAGAATCCTCAATGATCAAGAAATGAAATTTACTATAGGAGAACTTATCCATGGTTAGAATAAATTCAAGTAAAATTTTTTCTATTGTGATGATCCTAGACATCAAACAATACTGTTGTAGTTTTCAAACAAAAAGAATCACCAATTCTCTGATACCACTTATTGGGACCTATGGAAATACTGATCTAAAATAAAACCACTATCCATCATCAATACCACCACCATCGTTCCATGGTGATCAAGGTAGATTCAGGACCCAAACTTGAAACTGAGATGTATATAGTTGTGATACAATATCCCGATCTCAATCCATTGGATTGGGATGGGCTAAGGGTGCCACTAACATTAAATGGAATTCCCCAAAAACCAAATGTTGGAAATAAATGATTTAGTTTTAGTAATATCATTTGGAATAATTTACCCTCACACATAAACCAACTCATATAATATCACCCCAAGTCAATGCATAAACATGATGCATGAATGAAACAAGACCAAACTACAATATATAACATATTCATATAGAATAATTAGAGTGTGGAATCCAATAGTAATAAAAATACTATAGTACTAACATACCTAACATGGAAGACAAAGTTCCCACATGAACACTTCCATTTTCCTCATGAAAACTACCATACAAATCCTAACTCCATCCTAGTCCACAACATCAGTGCATATCACTAGTATTTAAGAGGTCTACCATTACCTATATCATAAAGAATTACTACATATGCACTAAAGTGCATATGTAGGGGGTAGGTACATCAGATTAGTAGGAAATTCACCAGCGACTTCTCATACACTCCACTTAAACAATAATATGTTACCTTACAATTTGTATAAAATAGGAGAGGGAGTAATTCTATAAACAAGCCAAGTGAACAAGAAAATATAACTCACACTAAAATCCACTTTTCCTTTGAAACCCATATTATACTCAAAAACAACCATGTAGAAACTCACAAACCTATTCCATGAACTCACACTCATTCATACATTCCCCCATCATAGTAGAACTCCCTAGAACAAACCCAAAGTTGCGAGTGAAAACCTGTTCCTCCAACATAAGTCATCACTTGGAAGAGTAACATCTAAATGTTCCCCATATGTAATGACAACCATGTCTAAACATACAAGTCCCCAAAATCACATGCATTATGATTGAAACCAACTGAAAAATAATACCAATTAGATACAAAATATAGATAAGTGAGTAAAAGGAATGACATCTAGGAAAGTGATGAAAAATAAAAAGAATAAAAAATAGTAGAAAATAACACCAATTAGATACAATATCTAGATAAGATATTAAAAGGAACAACGTCCAGGAAAGTGCTAACAAATAACCAAAATAAACTATAGAGTATTAAATGAATTGTATAACATACATTTTAAGAATTAACACTATAAACCCTAAAAACAAAAATATAAAATAGTAAAACCCTAAAAATGGTCCCATATATTGGCCCAATCTCCACTCCCATGTTCCATACTGGATTCCCAAGCCTAGACCTACCAGAAAGTAGCATCCAATCAAGTACCCATGTGTCATAGCAGCATGAACATAGTGTGTGTACAACTTAGTTGGCCACCACAAATGACATCTCTAAAATAACTAGTCCAATAAAAGTGAATGTAAAAGTTCCATAATAAACAATTTAACATTTTAAGATAATTTAAAAATCAATTACAACCACAAATACCGAGGTTCCATGGTGAAATCCAAGACTGATACATACCATTGTCGATCCCTAGGTCTGTGACCCTGATCGACCATACCTACTTTAGCCAGTGTTGGGTTGTCTCTAAGCATGTCACATGGATTTCAATAACTAATTCAAAAAACCTGGGTTTCTCTTATATTCATGACAAGTAACCCAAACCTCCCATTTGAGAGTTTTCTTAGTCAAGGAATAATCTTAATAGTAACATAGACCTCCCCTATGGGGGTTTCTCAACCAAGCCATATGCCAATAAATAACATGGAATTTCCCTGCAAAAGTTTTCTCTGCCAAGTATCATAGAACAACTCATAGGGTGTTTTATTTATAATATGAAAACTCATCACTGTGTTAATTTTCACTTCCATAAAAAACAAGACCACCCCAAGGGTCATTTTCATTAACTTTAAAACATTTTAAAATACATTTCTAATTCACCAAATTCACTTTACAATTATAAAACCATTATCAAGTCATTATTTCACACCTTATAAACCACAAGGAATTAAGTTACCATTCAACATTTACCATTTCATTAGGTCCAAAACCATGGTCAATTCCATTCATAAACATCAATGATTGTGAAATTTCATTTCATAATCAACGATTCACATCATATTTCTCTTTAATTTATTTAAGTATAATTTAATAATTTAAAAAAGGGAAATGCATTAATTTAAATTTAATTAAAACTAGGTCAATTCAATTAATTCCAACATAATCGCACAAACCACCACTAGAAAATAAGCCTTTTCTTTTTAATACTCATCCTGATCACCCACTACCCAATCTATTCTAAAACCAATGACCAATGATCAAACCACTCACGACCCTAACTCAAATCCAAACAACAAAGTTAATTAATTATAATAAAACTATTATTAATTAAAAACTTAAAACTAATTAACCAACTTTAACCACTTAGTCATAATGGAAAAAACTCATCAGAAACTCTTTCCATACATAAACCGGAACCAACCATCCTTAGGATGTCTGTGAAAAGCTCCCAGAACTAACCCGAGACAAATCACTACCATCTAAAATGAAGAACATAAGAAAAGAAACTTAATTTAAATTAAAAACTTTGAAAAACTTACATAGTGACATACGTCCATGAAAACGACTAGAGAAGACATGAAAACATTGTCTAGAGATGTCCTAAAGCTAGGCTACATGGAAGCTCCATGAACTTGGTACAATTTAACCATTATCTAATGGAATCATCACAAAAATCCATAATTGTAACAACCAAAATTAAATAAATAGAAGGAGATTAAAGGAGATCACCAGATGGAGGAACCTACCAGAAACGAAAAGTCTTGGTACCAAAATCACCCTAAGAGGAAGGGGGAACCAAGAGGAGGGGGAGGCACCTATGGTCCACATCTGCAAAAAATAAGGTTAAAAGATGGGTTTCACCTCTAAAAACCCAAGGGGGATTAATTTTAATTCTTCCCATAAAAAACTTCACCAGCTAGCTAGTAGATCCTTATAGGCTAGAAATCCCACTAGTCAGTGGTTTCTGGCTACAACTCTGACCACCCAGCCTCCCTATGGTGCTTTCTCACCACTCCCAACCACTTTACAACCCTAGTTCTTAATCCAAAACACCCTTTTGAGGGTTCCGAACCTTTATATCACTCTTTAGAACCCCAATTTTTAAAATGAACCATGCACTATTTTTTTCAAATTTCCATTATAAATTAAAACCTGTTCATACATGCAGAGTATTACAAGATTCCTGAAAATAACAACACATAGGTTCCCTTAAAAGTTCATAAATTCCCTGGACTTGGTAAGAAAATTAGTCATTAACTAACACAAAACCATGTACTAAAGTGTGGTGTGTTCTTATTGAGAGTTTTTCACAACCTGCATGAGGATAACCCCATATAGCCACCATGGGAAGCCACCGTGACATAGGGAGAAGTACCTAAGCATTTCACCTCACCATTTCCATAACTACACATGATGAGACCCAAACACCATTTTCCCTTCTCCCTATGCATATCTCAGACATGCCTCACCACACCCTATGTGAGACCTAAATCCTTACTTTACGTGAGCTCAACTCATCTGATACAATGAAGATTGACCTATAGTAAGATAGGTTCACCTTAAAACAAGTAGTTTACCTTGACATGAGTTCAGGATGACCTTTACATAAATGCCTTCACACAACTCTACCCTTATGTAAACTTAGAAACTACCCTTGATCACCACCATGTCCTGCACTACAATGTGGTGTATGCTGATTCAAGCACCCAAAATGCACCACATCTTACTTGTACATCGTAGTGCATATACCCTAGCATAGAGACTCCCTATTCACCATTTCTTACCAAACACCAAAAAACCAAACCTAGACACCTCATAAAATATAAATACATAAAAACATAGGATTACCACAAACCATGGGTGTCACAAATGAGCATAAAATACCAGTAAGGTATTCCATGAAAAATAATGCCCCATGTATCCTTTAAATAAAATATCCTATTTTTGATAGTTTGAAATATATTTTATAAGCGCACGTTTTTTTCACTTATTAAAAAATAATAATAGTCCATTGTCCTTTTTCATTATAAGTAGTTCTATCTAAAACATGTGGTATAATCATTTCAAAATAGGTAGTTCTTAAAACATAGATATGAAAAATGGAATTCTTGAAAACTTCCATTGAAAGGTATATATATATATATATATAATATGGTGAAGGAGTTCCAATTTTGTTTTCATAAAAACATAAATCAATAGTTTTTTTTAAATTTAAGGATTACAATGGTAACAATAATAATGTATGTAACAATGAGATAAGGTCAATAAGAAAAAAAATAACTAGTCCAATATCACAATAATAAAAGTTAATCAACCAATATAAAACATTAAATTAATAATGATCATGGGAATACCTAGGAACTGATGGGAAAGTATATAATATAAAAAAAATGATCTATCACATCAACACACCTAATGTAATCCACCATAGCAGGGTATATCCAAACTAAGGTCCATTTACCAGAGCATAATTTTGAGTTATTTTAGTATGTGATATTATAATTTCCCATCTCTACTCTCAATATCCCATGATATATGAAATATATGTGAACCAACCAATAATATAAAACAAATACATGAAAATAAATTCATATTTCATTACAAGAAACAAGAATCATAAACAAGGAATCACCCCCGAGAACCCCTTCATGGAAAAATACCCTTTATTTATATAAACAATAGTATCATAAAAATTTCATATACAAGGGAAACTTTCCTCTATCTTAAAAAATGTTAAAACAAGGGAAATGTCTAACTGTGTGTTTTATAATCCTTAAAAGTGTCAATTGGGGCTCATAATCATTCTTTAAAACTTAAAATTTATGAAACCAACTTATAAAACCGTTCACATAACATTAAATAAAAACTAAAACATTTTAGTAGTTTAGAACACCATTTTCAAAAGACCAAGAACAATATTTGAAATCCAAATAGTAATTTATAAATCCTTTTGAAGATGAAAACACCTCTTGAAATATCAGAATTCATTTATAAAGTTTATTTGGGAATTTCATCAAATACTTGGTATGCATAGTTGAGTAAATAATATTTACAACTTAAAAAAAAGGATAAACCATCGCATTCCATGAAAATCAAGTGAAAACCTAGTTTTATTTCCAAATAAAACTAAAAAACATTTACTATTATCATATGATATCCAAAAAATAAACTTAAATAAGTAAACAATCATGGTAAAAAAAATTAAAGGCTAATACAAAGGGAAACCTACCGTAATATTTTTTCTTCCATAAAACACAATGTTTATTCACCTTAAAAAATTGAAAGAACCCCTATAAATCAAAGATAAACCCTATAAAAAACAAAACCATCATGAAATTTCTACCCACAAGAAATCCTAGGTCTTCATAACCATAGTAGGGAAAGAAAGAAAGAGTAAAGGGATGAAAATGGCTATAAAGAACATACCTTTAAGAATCAGACTCAATATCAGGTGAAAACCATGAAATTTACAATGGGGGAGTGGGGGGAGAGGGTGCACACTTTGGGGTCAAAGTATATGTATGAGAGGGTAGGAACCCCTAAAATTTAAATTCTAATAGAGATAAAGGCATAAAACACCATTGGTAGTAATTCTATGTTCGATTGATGGAGGAGGTGCTTAAATAATTGGCCTCATTGTAATTGATTCTTGTTTAGAGAGTGAAAGATTTACCACATTTGATTGATAGTATGTCCTCACACCCTTTATTAGTGTGAGTGAGTATATGGTTTTAATATCTATTTAGTGGCCTCGTATAACCAAATGTTCATAGGTTATGGACCTAAAGTTTTTTCTGAAGGCGGGGAGCATGTCACACACCTCCCTAGGTGGATAGTGGTTTCCCTTGGATTTTGTATTAAATGTTGTGATGGACATCAAGAATGACGAATACCCTAGTGGGGCATGGACCTTAGTATGGTATGTCCAGTGGATCGTCGTGGGTGATCCCATCATATGGAAACTATTAATATGTAGCAGGGGAAATTTTCTATGAAGGTTGTGGTCTATAATCACTCAAGCATAAGAAAGTGTTATTCTAGGGTCTAGAATTGACAAAGAAGGGTAATCTGAATGTCTAGGACCATTCACTTCAAATTTTGGTGGATTGGGCAAATGATAGGTAGTGGTGTGATATTGGATAGTAAAAGGAGGCTGGTGTTGTTTCTTAATGTGCTTTTCAGTAACTATCATAAGGAAGAAACAATAAAAACGGGTTGTTTTTGAAAATTGATGCATTCTCATTGGGAGATTGATATGCAGATGTTAAGCTCCCACTGATGGTTGAGGAATGAGTTAAGAATAAATATTAGGTTTTTCTTATCCCTTGAGCTAGTAACATCGACACATATTCCTTGGAGGTAGGATATGATAAGAAACTGACATAGACTCTAAGAACATGATACCTTATGGTTATTCTGGGGTGAGTGAAGAATATTCATTATGTTCCTAGTAGTGGAGTTTGATGAAGTTTATAGAGGTTTTTTTGGGGAGTAAAACTATCCCCCATAGTTTAAATAGACACACAACGTATTCCACATATCTCAGTTGTGGAGATATATGCATAACCCATCATATGTTAGTGACTAGTGTGGGTCGAACATCAAGGATGATACTTCTTTTACAGAGTTCCTGGTTGTTTAGTAGGAGAGGAAACTTAGAGGTTGAGTTATACCACTAATACATGTGTTATGGAAGCATGTAAAACCTAATGGGAACATGAGATCTATATGAAAACTCAGTACCCTCATCGGTTTGAGTAACTCTTTCTTTTCAAGAATAAAAATCCTTTTAGGTGGAAATGGTGTAACGACCTAGAATTTTTCACTTGAATTATTTAAATTTTTTTTGAGTTGAATAGTTACCTTGTGGAATTGTTATTAAGTTAGCATTGTGATTGTTCCCTTGCATATTAGTAACATAGGTTGCAGTGTAAAGGGTTGTGGCATATTCAAATTATTCTTATGCAAGAGGTGATGCGCTGCGATGATAAGTTTTGTATCATGGATTTCATTTAGAATGGAATGAAAACATTCTAAATAATATTATGTGAGACACTACATTAGGACGTCTTGGGTTGTTCCACAATGGGGGCGGATTGAGTCATGTGAATTTAAGAGATTTGACCACATTTTGGGGGGAGTTATGAGGTACTTTGATTGTGTCATAGTTTTCAGATCTCAAATTGACCAAGGACCTTTACAACATGATGATGTATGTTGCACTATGGTTTTTGGTTTTATTTATAGGCATTATGACATGAAATGGGGGGAGTCATACCATGAGGGGTTTGACATTAGATTTATTTATAAATAGTCGTTGAACCCTCTCTCTTGAATTTTCCTTTTCTCCCATTTACCTCTCTACTTATGGTGGTATGTTTTTTGAGCCTTAGAAATCCTGGAGGATCATTCAACTGGTGATAAATGTGCAGTGATCCCTTGGAACTTTTATAGTACATATTCTAATGTTAGTGACAAACAAGATCATAGGTAGGACTCTTTGAATATATCATTCCCCATTATCACATGACAGATTTTGAATTTATCTAATATTATTCATCATTTAATTATGATATTTTTGTTGTGAATCCCCATCATTCCTTTTGATAATTTTTTTAAATTGAACCATTGATGATTAGTTCACCATTTTTGAAATCACATTTCCAAATATTTCTCTTGAATCCATTATCAAAGTTAAATTTAATAGAATCCACCAGACTATACAATGATGTTATGTGGACAATAGTGGAAGTGTGGCGTGGACACACTAGTGTAAGAAAAAAACAATAAGAGTGGTGAGACTGTGCAGAGTGGTGTGTTGTTGCAATGTGAAAAGTATTGTCATGTAAAAATACATGGGTATCGTAAATATCCCCTAGCCTTTAATAGGAAGGATCACTCCACAATACTATATATTGTGTTGTGTCCAACCCCTTTCCATTAGTGTAAGTTTTTTTGAGGTAAACTATATTTCTATAGGGTGTATAACACCAAAACACTATATGTTGTGTTTTGGCCACCCCCTTTCCAGTGCTGTAAGTGTTTATAGTTATCCTTATTTAAAGGTCACAAGATTTAAGCTATTCTCATGTAAAGAGTATTACAGTGTGATATTTCTGTATGAAATGTAGAGGTGGTAGGCATGGTGTGAATGCAGTGGTAATAACATGGTAAATATAACTGCAAATTTAGTTGTGGTGCGAAGAGATTTATTGTGGCATGAAACCAGTGAGTTAGGCATTGTGACATGACTGTAATGCTCATGTCATGATTATGTCAAAAACTTTATAGAATGAACTGACATGAGTCTTTCTTGGGAGTTTATGTATATTTTCATACATATGTCATTTTAGGGAGAATAAATGACCCATCCTAATATTTACCCATGTAGAGCATGATGGTGAGATCCTTTAGACCACCTAAGGTTGTTTATATCATGGGATATTCCATATTTTATACCATCATCAAGATATTAAAGAAGAAGTGTATATTGAGGATTCTAGTTGGCTATCATCTCATTCCTACCATCATTACCATGTGATACATATTTCTAGTAAATTTTGGAAAAAAATTCATGATGAAAATGTGAAAAAAATCATCAAATTAGGTATTGGATCATATTTTCTTCACACTCAATACATATACTTATTTTATATTAGTGATCACTTGTTTAAATTTTTATTACATTCCTTTATATCATATGAAACAAGAGAACCAATTTTCCTTCAAATAATTGAAGAAATAATAGGAATGAATGAGGATTTCTACAAGTATATGATGCACACTCTAAAGCATAAATGGTCATTGATATTTCATGAAGGGAAGAGATATGGGAACAATAATACAACTTTTTTTTTAATGAATCAATAACTTATTCAAGGGGGTTAGAAAATTACCCATCACAAGTATTGTTTCTTAGACATTTTATAGATGTGTCAAATAATTTGTTGATAGATCATAGGATGTAACGCCCCGACCCCAGCTACCCAGAGTCGGTGCGTTACTTCGTAACATTGGCATGATCACAAAAGATCAAGTCTCGAAAGACCGATTAGTTTAGTAGCCTTGGAAACACTAGATACATTCGTAAACGTTACATTACATCATAAAGTGAAAAACTACAATAACAAAGTCTCCATAGTCCACACTCATATCCTCTTCTGACTATCCCTGCAGGTCATTCATAAAATACTTCTTCACATCCTGGAAAATATTAAAACATTGAAAGGGGTGAGCTCAGATGCTCAGTAAGGATAAAAATAATGCGGAAGCTTTCATAAATAAACATTAACATTTAAGGCAATGTATAACTAAAACAAAAGCCTTTTAAACATGAACTTCAACATAATATGGCAAAAGTAAAATGAGATAATGCCATTTACTTCTTCACATGGATATTCTACTGGTCGAATAATCACATGCAATATCAATAACCACTTTCATAATGATGGAATGTATAATGCCGGACATTCTGAAACATTTTGTCAAGGCCTCGGCCAAGACATCTAAAATGATTAAGGCCTCGGCCAAAACCATAAATCAAATTGGGAAAGGGCCTCGGCCAATTCCACGTCTAGTTGTCTCATGAGACCTGCCGATGCATCGAGGAGCTATAGCGGGCTCCACCCGTCACTTATTAAGTCCAATACATTCCTCATATGAATAGGTTTAAACATATCATAAACCATAACATAATTGTATCACATAAAACATGCATAATGTAAACATAACATTTCCACATTTCAATCACAAGATATCAATACAACACATTGATATAATAAAAACACTTTCAAAACCATTTTCAATACCAAAATAAAAGAAAGTTAAAACTTTGTATTTATTTTTCGTTAAAAAAATGATGGCTTGTAGAGGAAGCCGAAACTCAAATAATGGTCACGGCGGCGGAGAAGTCGTTGTCGCCGCATAAGTACGGAAAGAAAAACATTCCCTTTTGTCGTTTAGCAAAACGCTTTGTATAAAAAGATTCCTTTTGAATAACCGTAAAAGTCAAAGGGGTTTATACACCGTATAAAAGAAATTTGTGTATAAAACCAAATATGCCTCAATGAAAGGAGATTGAGACGAAGTACTTTAAAAGATAATTTTTAAATAAAATATATCTATTATGTGTATTCACTATAGGTACACATAAATAATGTAAAAATACAAGATAGGACATAATAATATCATGACATAATTTGAAAGTAGGAGATTAACCCAAAGAATGGAAGTTGGGTTAAGAAGTTCCCTTACCTTGTGTCCGACTTGACTCAACCGTTCTTTAACCTCCTGAATAATAAACTAGAGTTAATATCTACCTTATTAAGAACCATTTTCAATTTCATTATCCTTTTTATATCACTTATTACAATGTTATGAACATTATGTAATTATTTAAGTTAATAACGGTCGTTTTGTCGATCTTTGGTACATGAGTCAACAATAAACTTCTTATAATTATAAGTTGTTCATGTGGTGAAATATCCATTATATCCAGAATTATATTAATGATGTAGATATCATATATATCATATATATACAGTATATACATTCATTTATAATATTACGTAACATTTAGAGGTAAGAAATGAAATGCACCGTTCATGGAGACGGTAAGCCGTACGTACGCATGAACGCTACTTTCATTTCAATTTCATATTTAATGGAATGAAATCATAATGATATAAATGTATAATATAATTCCAGTATAATATAGTGTATAATACCATTTACTCCATCCTTTATACATCCCACACATGGCATTAACGATTCAAATCACTTTGAGGGGGCGGTAGTCCGCACTTCCTAAAATGAAATTATCGCGTTTTACCCATAATGGAAATCATAAAGTATGCCATAAATGAGAAATACAGAAGAATAAGTAAAACAAAAACATATTATATATCATATATAAAAATAGTGACATCTTAATGGCCACCTTTGGAGGTGTTATATGAGTGTTGAACAATCATCGTTTCGTGAGGCAGAAATTCGCCATCCACAGAAACCATATGTTCTTTAACCATTAGATGTAGGTGTGTGTAAGTGTAGCTCGAATCCTTCTTATAACAACATCCTAGTATATTGAGGATACTGGTGTTGTTACAAAAGAAATGAATAAAAAGAGTTTAGGGGGTTGGAGAAGAAAAATAAAACAAAACAACATTAGAAAAGACATTACCTCAAAATCGGGTAACTCTTTTTGATTTGAGCTAAAGGCTTCCTTGGGAAGAGTTCTGCCCAAAGTGAGGTTTCTAGGAGTAAGGAAGGAATGTTGGGAGAGTATTTGGGCAGAGGTTGGCCGAGCCAAATGGCTTGATGGTGTGAATAAGGTGGGAGAGGTGGGGGCCTTTTATAAGTGGAGAGGAGGGGCACTTTTGGAAAGTAATGAAATGTTACATTATTTCAAAATGCTTTTCGGATTCTAAAGGTCCCACATCTATATAATTCGAGGCTAAGGTGATAAGGTTTCGAAATATCTTCATCCAATAGGCTTTGGACAAGTGTAAGCCTCGGATTTTGCATTATCTTCTCATTTTATTTAAATCGTCAAATAATGATGTCATCGCTGCATCATTATTATGTCATAAATACTTTAATTTATTTAATGTCTAAAAATTATAAAACAAATACTATGATGTAGGAAATCTTTTTAGCTTTCCAATGACTATTTATAATCAAAATGTGGACTTGTATAACCCCAATTAAAAATTGTTTTAGTAGAACAATTTATGTTAGTGTCATTTTCACTTTAACATTAAATAAAAAGTAATTTATGTTATTTCCCAACAAAAGTGGATCCATGGGGTCCCCAAGTTAGGCCATGGCTTGTCTTGGTCGGCCATGACTCAACCAATGAGGTTGGGACATGTGTCTAGGTCATTTCATATTATTAAAGTATTATCTATACCTTAAACTACACTAATTACCACTAATCGCGATTAAGAACTTAATAAGTTACTATTCACCAAAAAATTATTATAATCTCATTGAACCACATTTTACTTCTTAATGACAACCATGTATGTCGGATTTTTGAAAATCAAATCACAGAAGTGGTAATATTTCATTTAAACGAAAAATCAGTTATTTAACTACCACTTAGTGGTTTCACTATTCATCAAAAATTGAAGTTTCTCAGAACAATGCCAAAATTTCATCCTAAGCTATAATTGATATTCCAAATTCAAAAATGATGTCTATTTTACAAAATTCCAAACATATAAGTTGCATTAATTAATTTTATAATTAATTCCCGCTGTTACGACAAATAGCGTGTTTTCAAGAAACAATTTATATCAAAAGATTGGCAATTGTTTATGTCCAAATTCAATGTTAAATTAATTCTAATGACCACCATTGGATAAAATGGTAAAAATATATTCTAATTATACATTAAATCCACTCAATAGTATAACTTATCACTATAAATTATTTTGATTAAAAAAGTTGTTTTAAGTATTTTTCACTATTCATAAAAAATTAGAAGTTCTCAGAAAAATACCAAAAATTCAACATAGGCTAATTTCGATATTACGAATACAAAAATGAAGTCCATTTTGAAATATAAAATTTCTATAATTTTAAAAAGTGGTTATTACTATTCATAACGGCTAGTTTGATTTGTCGCGATGTGTTAGAACTCGAACTTGCGTACAATGCAAGCTATTGCATTATTGAATGAGAAGCGTATCGTGGAAGCTCGGGGTGTTACATTCTCCCCTCCTTCAATAAATTGCGTCCTCGCAATTTGAAATTTTTCTTTGATAATAAAAGGCTGAAAATAGAAAATACTTTTGTGGAAAACCCACATCGGAAATAAGGTTAATAAATATATAACATTAAAAGAAAGCAGGATAAGTACAAAGGTCACCCGATATAGCCCATTCTAGGATTCTATGAAAATATGGATATGGAGGAGAAACAAACCATCAAGGTCTGATGGAGAGTTATAGAAAACAGGATTAGGAGAATGTTTAACCACAAGAAAATCACAAACTTGTGATTGGTTAAACGGTCATTGAATCCCCAGTTGGAAAAGTTAACCGACAACATTTTTGTTTTAAGTTACCTTTTATAATGTTGAGGAATTTATTTATGAGATTTACTAAGAACGTAGGGGAATATACATACTTGTTATGTATACTTTCATTCGTTAATAAATTTTTACCACAAACCCAACTTTTACTCCAAATGGTAACGGAACACAAAAATATTCTATTTATCCTAATTGTATAAGGTTCCAAATGTTAACACATACCATTTAGATTAGTAAAACGATTTTGTAATAACCAGGGACTTCCTTTAGGCTAGTGGTAGGAAATAAAGGCTTGTCGCACTTTGATTGTGGGTTCGATTCCTACAGCTTTGTCCGACGCGACGGTTTATGCCCCACCCTGCAGGTTGTCCTTTTCCTAAAACTATAGTATTATAATACTCCAAAAACAATCTTCATTAATTTTTTAACCTTAAACCATACTATCCAAAGATCAACTTAATCCACTCCAAAATAACTCTGTCCAGACTTTCTCTAAAATGTCTCTTAATTCCAAAATCAATTGTAGCATCAGATTCCCCATAAAAAGAAAAGTTTCTCTTATTGTCACATACTAAAAATATGATTACCTTAATCATATTAAAACCTTACTGAAATCAAAAAGTACTGCAGTACAATCCTTATATAGATCACATTATTCTAATAACCAGAATA
Source organism: Viscum album (assembly GCA_963277665.1). Taxonomy (NCBI): domain Eukaryota; kingdom Viridiplantae; phylum Streptophyta; class Magnoliopsida; order Santalales; family Viscaceae; genus Viscum; species Viscum album. The sequence goes on along the minus strand of OY728127.1, from coordinate 35,053,818 downwards.
TAATCCATGAGTCCAAAAGCACCAATACATTAGTTATTCTGCTTCAACTGTAGTAATAGCATAAGATTGTCCTTGATCCCTTGGCCTTTTCTGAGGTAAGTTTCCTTGACGCTTAGGACATTCATTTGCATAATGACCCATTTCTCTACAATTGTAGCATTCAACTTTGACAGCCTCTTTCTTTCCCTTGCAATCACGAGCCTGGTGACCCTTTTCTCCACATTTATAACAAACTCCCATTCCTTTTAGGCATGTACCAGGGTGATTCTTCCCACAATTATCACATAATGGAAAATCCTTCTTTCCCTTTTTCCCTTTATCTGTCTCTTGTTCCACCGTTCTCTTCTTCTCTTGCTTTACTTTGTTGTCATAAGACTTAGAGAATTCCTTTTCTGTCTTGATAGCACACGAGACAATATCTTCGTATGATGAGAAGGATTGTGATACTAAAGCTCGACGGAGAAATGGTTTTAACCCATCAAAGAAACGATCAATCTTACTTCTTGGGTTACGTATGTAATCTGCAGCATACCTCGCTAACCTTGTAAAGTTAGCCTCATACTTTGCGACATTCCCATCCTCCTTCTGCCTCAGACTCAGAAATTGCCTTTCCATATCTGCTCGATGGTCACGAGGAAAGTATTTTTCTAAGAAAAGCTCTTTGAACTCCCTCCATTCCATATTCGATACGTCATCATCTTCCTTTGTGTTTTGAATCAGTGACCACCACTGATCGGCATCTCCAGTGAGGCGGTAAACTGCCATGACAACCTTCTCCCTTTCACTACTCCCCAAGGCATGGAATATTTTCTCTAAGGAATTTATCCATTGCTCAGCTACTGTAGGATTTGTACTCCCATTGAAGGTTGGCGGTTGTTGCCTCATGAAACGGTCTAGCATTGATCCTCCACGTTGCGAATCAGGGTGATCCATACGAGTAAGGTTGTTATTCATAACCTGCGTGAGTTGTCCCAGTATGGTAATAAGTTGATCAGCACCAGTTGTATCTCCAGGTCCACAATAATTATCTTGAGCAGGAGGGCAATCCCTACACGGAGTTCGTGCATTGATACAGTTTCCATTCCTTCTACTAGGCGCCATTTCTAAACAATGGCATAATCCAGATTAGTTTATGAATCAAAATACATAATTCCATACTTGTATAATACTTAACATAAATTGAACTATTTATGGATATAATCCATAATCATAAAAAGAAATGTTTCCTTTGAGGAAGTATGTACTCATAAACCTTACATAATGGTTTGTAAAGAAAATGAGAATTATCCTAAGCATATCCCCCGGGAGTGTCATAACCAAGAGTGCAGCAAGGCCCGTTGTCGTGCACCAGTTCCCGTTTGAGTCTAGCTCAAAGCGGTGTTTTCGGGTTTTACCCCTAGGTACATCTGTGCCAGAGCCACCTCTACCTGCTCGTATCCAGACAGGGATGTATTGCTCGGAAAACTCACAACATCTCTACAATACTAAAATTCTAGGAAGTTCTTCTATACTAATCCTCAAAGTCTATCTTTGGGCTATGTGCTCTAATCAGAGTTTATCTAAATCTAGCTTCCAAGGTTAGTACTAAACTGCCTCTGATACCAACTGTAACGCCCCGACCCCAGCTACCCAGAGTCGGTGCGTTACTTCGTAACATTGGCATGATCACAAAAGATCAAGTCTCGAAAGACCGATTAGTTTAGTAGCCTTGGAAACACTAGATACATTCGTAAACGTTACATTACATCATAAAGTGAAAAACTACAATAACAAAGTCTCCATAGTCCACACTCATATCCTCTTCTGACTATCCCTGTAGGTCATTCATAAAATACTTCTTCACATCCTGGAAAATATTAAAACATTGAAAGGGGTGAGCTCAGATGCTCAGTAAGGATAAAAATAATGCGGAAGCTTTCATAAATAAACATTAACATTTAAGGCAATGTATAACTAAAACAAAAGCCTTTTAAACATGAACTTCAACATAATATGGCAAAAGTAAAATGAGATAATGCCATTTACTTCTTCACATGGATATTCTACTGGTCGAATAATCACATGCAATATCAATAACCACTTTCATAATGATGGAATGTATAATGCCGGACATTCTGAAACATTTTGTCAAGGCCTCGGCCAAGACATCTAAAATGATTAAGGCCTCGGCCAAAACCATAAATCAAATTGGGAAAGGGCCTCGGCCAATTCCACGTCTAGTTGTCTCATGAGACCTGCCGATGCATCGAGGAGCTATAGCGGGCTCCACCCGTCACTTATTAAGTCCAATACATTCCTCATATGAATAGGTTTAAACATATCATAAACCATAACATAATTGTATCACATAAAACATGCATAATGTAAACATAACATTTCCACATTTCAATCACAAGATATCAATACAACACATTGATATAATAAAAACACTTTCAAAACCATTTTCAATACCAAAATAAAAGAAAGTTAAAACTTTGTATTTATTTTTCGTTAAAAAAATGATGGCTTGTAGAGGAAGCCGAAACTCAAATAATGGTCACGGCGGCGGAGAAGTCGTTGTCGCCGCATAAGTACGGAAAGAAAAACATTCCCTTTTGTCATTTAGCAAAACGCTTTGTATAAAAAGATTCCTTTTGAATAACCGTAAAAGTCAAAGGGGTTTATACACCGTATAAAAGAAATTTGTGTATAAAACCAAATATGCCTCAATGAAAGGAGATTGAGACGAAGTACTTTAAAAGATAATTTTTAAATAAAATATATCTATTATGTGTATTCACTATAGGTACACATAAATAATGTAAAAATACAAGATAGGACATAATAATATCATGACATAATTTGAAAGTAGGAGATTAACCCAAAGAATGGAAGTTGGGTTAAGAAGTTCCCTTACCTTGTGTCCGACTTGACTCAACCGTTCTTTAACCTCCTGAATAATAAACTAGAGTTAATATCTACCTTATTAAGAACCATTTTCAATTTCATTATCCTTTTTATATCACTTATTACAATGTTATGAACATTATGTAATTATTTAAGTTAATAACGGTCGTTTTGTCGATCTTTGGTACATGAGTCAACAATAAACTTCTTATAATTATAAGTTGTTCATGTGGTGAAATATCCATTATATCCAGAATTATATTAATGATGTAGATATCATATATATCATATATATACAGTATATACATTCATTTATAATATTACGTAACATTTAGAGGTAAGAAATGAAATGCACCGTTCATGGAGACGGTAAGCCGTACGTACGCATGAACGCTACTTTCATTTCAATTTCATATTTAATGGAATGAAATCATAATGATATAAATGTATAATATAATTCCAGTATAATATAGTGTATAATACCATTTACTCCATCCTTTATACATCCCACACATGGCATTAACGATTCAAATCACTTTGAGGGGGCGGTAGTCCGCACTTCCTAAAATGAAATTATCGCGTTTTACCCATAATGGAAATCATAAAGTATGCCATAAATGAGAAATACAGAAGAATAAGTAAAACAAAAACATATTATATATCATATATAAAAATAGTGACATCTTAATGGCCACCTTTGGAGGTGTTATATGAGTGTTGAACAATCATCGTTTCGTGAGGCAGAAATTCGCCATCCACAGAAACCATATGTTCTTTAACCATTAGATGTAGGTGTGTGTAAGTGTAGCTCGAATCCTTCTTATAACAACATCCTAGTATATTGAGGATACTGGTGTTGTTACAAAAGAAATGAATAAAAAGAGTTTAGGGGGTTGGAGAAGAAAAATAAAACAAAACAACATTAGAAAAGACATTACCTCAAAATCGGGTAACTCTTTTTGATTTGAGCTAAAGGCTTCCTTGGGAAGAGTTCTGCCCAAATTGAGGTTTCTAGGAGTAAGGAAGGAATGTTGGGAGAGTATTTGGGCAGAGGTTGGCCGAGCCAAATGGCTTGATGGTGTGAATAAGGTGGGAGAGGTGGGGGCCTTTTATAAGTGGAGAGGAGGGGCACTTTTGGAAAGTAATGAAATGTTACATTATTTCAAAATGCTTTTCGGATTCTAAAGGTCCCACATCTATATAATTCGAGGCTAAGGTGATAAGGTTTCGAAATATCTTCATCCAATAGGCTTTGGACAAGTGTAAGCCTCGGATTTTGCATTATCTTCTCATTTTATTTAAATCGTCAAATAATGATGTCATCGCTGCATCATTATTATGTCATAAATACTTTAATTTATTTAATGTCTAAAAATTATAAAACAAATACTATGATGTAGGAAATCTTTTTAGCTTTCCAATGACTATTTATAATCAAAATTTGGACTTGTATAACCCCAATTAAAAATTGTTTTAGTAGAACAATTTATGTTAGTGTCATTTTCACTTTAACATTAAATAAAAAGTAATTTATGTTATTTCCCAACAAAAGTGGATCCATGGGGTCCCCAAGTTAGGCCATGGCTTGTCTTGGTCGGCCATGACTCAACCAATGAGGTTGGGACATGTGTCTAGGTCATTTCATATTATTAAAGTATTATCTATACCTTAAACTACACTAATTACCACTAATCGCGATTAAGAACTTAATAAGTTACTATTCACCAAAAAATTATTATAATCTCATTGAACCACATTTTACTTCTTAATGACAACCATGTATGTCGGATTTTTGAAAATCAAATCACAGAAGTGGTAATATTTCATTTAAACGAAAAATCAGTTATTTAACTACCACTTAGTGGTTTCACTATTCATCAAAAATTGAAGTTTCTCAGAACAATGCCAAAATTTCATCCTAAGCTATAATTGATATTCCGAATTCAAAAATGATGTCTATTTTACAAAATTCCAAACATATAAGTTGCATTAATTAATTTTATAATTAATTCCCGCTGTTACGACAAATAGCGTGTTTTCAAGAAACAATTTATATCAAAAGATTGGCAATTGTTTATGTCCAAATTCAATGTTAAATTAATTCTAATGACCACCATTGGATAAAATGGTAAAAATATATTCTAATTATACATTAAATCCACTCAATAGTATAACTTATCACTATAAATTATTTTGATTAAAAAAGTTGTTTTAAGTATTTTTCACTATTCATAAAAAATTAGAAGTTCTCAGAAAAATACCAAAAATTCAACATAGGCTAATTTCGATATTACGAATACAAAAATGAAGTCCATTTTGAAATATAAAATTTCTATAATTTTAAAAAGTGGTTATTACTATTCATAACGGCTAGTTTGATTTGTCGCGATGTGTTAGAACTCGAACTTGCGTACAATGCAAGCTATTGCATTATTGAATGAGAAGCGTATCGTGGAAGCTCGGGGTGTTACATAGGATGTAGAGAAATAACTACTGTAGGGTCATCAATACTCAAAAAGTTTTAAAAAGGAGCTTGAGGTTAATCAAATCCTTCCCAAATCATACCAAGTGCACTATTCTCATAGGATGTGATGTTAGGTTGAATTTGAAGAGGGTTAGGATCCACTGACAGGTATTTATGTTTTGGTGATGATCATTCTTCTTGAGAACCACACTTGTGAATGCAGTTACTTCCAAGATTAAAATATTCCTTGATCACATGTACTTTCAACATGTTCTCATCTTCAGATCTCATGGGAGAGTTATTTCAATCTACTGCATAGAATAGACACATTGTGGAATTTCTACAGTGCACTATGGATCCCAATTGGAGATATATCAATATTAAACTCCCCTCTTAATCTTCCAATTATTGTTCTAAATCCATCATGGTTTCATAGAAAAAGTCTTCCAAAATCTACACATATGAAGAAAGAAATGGATTGGACTTAGGAGAAAGGGATGAGATGGTTATATGGAAGTTGTAAGAAGAGGGGAATAATAACATACAATGTCCTCTAAATGATAACATAGATTTTTCATCATATCACCCTACTTGGTTTTTTTACTATGGGTTGATTATTGTAATTGTTTTATTTTCCATGTATAAATGTTTATTAGATGAAAAATTTTATTATCTTAATTTTTGTTCCACTCAATATGTATATTATTTAAAAGATTTATATTTTTACCATTTTTTTATACATTTACATAGATGTAATCTTCATAGCTATATCTAGGCCATGAGGATCCATCTATTTTTACTGTAAAGAGTGAGAACATATTATAACATTTATGCGATAGTGGTGAAGATCAGTTACAGAAAGTCCACAGGGCCCATAAATTTCACTGTGAGATCCCCATAGAGCCTATCAAACCTTTTTTTGCATCAGTTTGGGTTCTATGGGTTGAGAATGTGGGGGTATATACCTATTCATGGTTTAATCATTTCTACTTTGGTTGAGAAATAGAGACTAGAGATGCATATATTTCATATGCCTCAACGGGGATGGAAATTACATTATAGGTTGTCCCTATATTATTGGATCTTCCTATGGATGGAGAAGCTATTACAGGTCCAATAATATACAACAAGGATTAAATTTTACATGGATATTTGTAATTACCATTACCAAACATTTTAGGGACCCTTAGAAGAGGTAAGTTATAGATGTCCTAACTGGACACTCCTTTCAGACCTATTGATCCATATGCAGATGAGGGGACATTGAAGAGATATGCATGAGTGTAAATTTTGTAATTAATTAGAGATAATTTATTTCTAGATCACTCCTGATCATATGTTCATATGATGCACCGACCTATGCTTGAGGATTTTTAGCGTTCTTGGTAGTATAGATGGGGTATGGCGTGTCTTTCACATTGTATAGAGAGATGTATAGGGAATCTCAAATGGAAGTGAAGGAGATATGTGGTTATTTTTTATTATTACAATTGTGGGAATGGACATGATTCCCTAAATTTTAACCTTAGGTTATCTCTGATTTACTATTTGATGCATTGAGTATGGGCCCATTTTCTCATAGGTAATTTAAAAGTTTAATACACTCTTTTCTTCTAATCTCATGTTCTAATTATATAATGTATTAAAATTTGTTACTTGAAATTAATCGGTTTAGGTACTCAAAGACATATTTATATATCCCTACACATTCCATTTCATATTAATATCTACTTTTTGATCATTTTTCCATTGATAAGGTATACACAAATCACTATTGATATAATTGTGTGTTTTTTGTTTAATTAATGATCAAATTTATTTATTTCTTGGTAGATTTATTGGACACCATATATAGGTGATATTTTGGGATATATTACATATTATTGTATGATGGGGATGCATCATTTTAATATCGTGGTTCCACTAATCCATTTTCTTATTGTTGAGTGGCCCTAACCTGATAGGTTCATGAGGCAGTTCAGATATCGACATCCTATTTCAGGGCCACCAAGGTAGATTATAGAGGTGCATGATATTATACTTACAGGGAAACATGATCAGGATTTTCATATTATAAATGATCCATACATATCCATATGGGATTCACATGAGTATTATTATGTCACTTGATATGTTAGAGGACGTCTTCATCACGGCCCTCGCACTGTGTACATGCTATGTTATATGCAAGTGACCAGACGATTTATCACCCAACTTGCAGGGTCATATTATACCTTGGTAATTTAATTACCACACTTATTTATTATTATTATTAATTTTATAATATATTATTTAATATTTCTTTTTAGGGTGATGGGATTGATCGATACTATGATATGATGACACTCGAGACACGATATACATTCAATATTTACAAGTTGAGTTGAGTTATTGAGTCGATGACAGTTGCACTGCATAGTGTTGAGAGCATATCTCTGCAGTTAGAGCATGATCCTCTATATCATCCCATTCTATCTTAGGATGTGCTCAATCCATTTGACATTAATAAGGAATAACCTTTACACCGATGTCGTTTGCATCATTCCACTTCTCAAATGACTCTAGATACCACTACATAGACACTCACTAGACCTTATTCATCATACATGATGACATCCGAGACATTTCCTACACACCATTATTCAGAGTGGGGCACTAGTTATGACACTAATCTGGGAACTGAGTTTGATATTGTGACCTATATTCCATTTATAGCTCATTTAGTTCCACATTCCTCAGATTAGGGCACCAATTGGGGGATTCCACTTGGTTATTTTTCCACCCTGATTTATCTAGCTTCTAGTTTTATATACATAACTCAAGTGGATGAGAGAATAATTCTAGTTCTAATTCTAGGACCACTACTGAGGACATCACACTAGTACTTGTAGCTAATGAAATCTTACCTAGAACAGTAGCTGAGGACATTACACCTGGACCTGTAGCTAAGCACACTGTAGTACCTACCTAACAGACTAGTAAAAATGGATATACTATCAGAGAGCCAAGGTGTGGTACTAGAGGATACTTATGTATCCATAGACATCAATGATGTATTACTTTTATAAATATTATAATGAGATATATAATAATATATAATACTAATATTAACATATTATATATATATTTTTTAACACTAAAATTAACATATATTATAACACTAAAATTAACATATCATATAATGTTAATATTAACATATTATGAAATTTTATTAAAACATTTAATTTTTAAATAATATTTTTTATGATATATATTAGGATATATTAGAATACTAAAAATACATTCTAATATGTATAATTTATTAACGAATTTATACTAATATATATGTATATATGTTATAATGAAATATATAATAATATTACCAAATATTATAAAATTATACGAAAATATCTTGTTTAGAAAAATTAATTTACACAAAACTGTTATTAATTACATTACTCAGAATGGTGTAAACGATGGATTAAAATATATGGTCCTAAAAAATTTATTAATGAAAAGAAAATACAAATCAAATAAATTAGGGGGTTTCGATGTTAACCAAGTGGCACCAACACCACCACCAAAACAAGAATCAAGCACTAGTCACCTTCTTTTTTTTCTGTCGTACCTTTATCGGGAGCTGCCCCAACCTCTCAGGTGCCTGACCCTCTTCCATTGCTTAGGGTCTTACCATGTAACATCCTAGTCACCCTTACTCGATGATTCATCCTCCTTATCATGAGGCTTAGTTCCACTAGTGAATTCATCTTGATTATATACAACCTTCATATCAAAAATTCCAATGCCTAAGAAATGTGATTCATATTGAAGGATTCCAAATTACTCATGAAACTTTTTCTTATTATTAGATCTAGTTAATATGTCCAGCAAAGAAACATTAATTTAACTTGGCCTAGAGTTCAGCAATGTAATGGCACCCTCCATAGTTGCCACCTTCCCTTTCAGTGTGCCCCCAACAATAATATCACCCACTAAATCTTCAATACTAGCATGTAAAGAAGGTGCAAGATCAATATATAAAGTAAGATAAGGAAGAGGAAAATAAATATCTCCTAAATATATATCCCATTAATCACTACCCATTCATGCTCATGGGATTCACCATTCTCATGCTCCTATCTATGTGTTTCAATAATTTTCAAGGCTTGTCTATACATAGGCGGAGGAGTTTTGTATTTCTTATAAGTGATTATCTAAAATCTATCACCATCCACCACTTTGGATTTCCTTTTTATTTTGGTAGTGATTAGTTGTTTCCATTGTTCTCAGTTGACTTCCTCTTAGACAATGTCCTCAAAGTCAAATTGTTTAGAGGAGGCTTCAATATCCATTGTAACATCAGACTTCTTGTGCATAACCTATTTAAAATAGAGGCTCTCATTCACTTCTAGCACCCCTCCTAGTCCATGGGAAAGACACTTTATATAGTTGAATAAGCCTTATTGGATTTCACACTTCTAAGAGGGGGATAATCCTTCCCAGTTTGCACCTTTGGACCACAATCCAACCGAGGGGACCAATGATGACCCTGGAGTGCTAACCAAAATCCATCTTTTATCATGAATAAGATCACCTTGAATAGGATTCCATAGATTCCTACAGTCCCTCACCAGGTTCCCTTTTACACAAAATTTATCAAAAATAATATTCCAGTGATATCCCTTAAATGAATGCCCGACAAAATTAAATTCCACAAAAAAAGAGGATGATTCTCATACTCTACATGCAGATAAAGATAATCATTCAGAGTAGAAAGTGTTATCTTATCAATGAGGGTGTCACTGAGGTCCACCTCCACCAAAATTCATGAAAATTGATCGAACCAAACTTATTCCATCTCCTTGTCTAACCTAGTTGGAACTCCAATGGAAGTTTCAATATCATGTAGTATCTTTGGATGCCATAAGATCCAGTTAAGACTATAAATCCTTAACTAGACCTATGAAAACACATTCCTCACATTTGATAAGTCGAAATCCAGACACTATTCTTGAATCTAAAGGGTGAATGACTTTAAATATTGGAATCCAAGACTCCATGCTTGCTTCTTGAGTTCATCAGAGGGAAAGAGGAAATAAAAAAACCATGGATGATTGACACAAATTTCCATTTATAAAACCCGAAAATAGACGAAAACCCATTAACCAAACCATCCAACCACCATATTTTATCACCCTTATGATGGAAAATCCTCACAATATGTGAGTTCTTACCCATGGAAATCCTTTATGAGACTGCTTCATTATTTTCCTCAAGAGAGCAAGCAAACCCTTTCTGATGATTTGTCTAATGGATGAATCCCTAAATAAAGTAAGCATACATGTACCTCCTTATGATACCGAAACCTGAAAATATCCATGAAACCCATCCAGAGATGCATTAAGATTAGAGGGACAAAATTCCACTTTGCGGATCACAACTTGATTTCCACTAATGAACCCCCGTTATCACCAGGAGCTTCAGAGCTGCGCCCCCACCTCTCTATTAATTACATTATTATGAAGTATTATTAAATATTATGGATTACATTATTAATAAATAAAAGTTATATTATTAAATATTTACAATAATAATTATGAATAATGATGTAAAAAATATAATTATTAATGTAACTAATTAAGTTGTTAATAATATAATTAAAAGTACACATTAATTAAATTATTAATATAGAAAATATAACTATTAATAACAATGTGATTATTAACAAATTATTTTATAAAATTAATAATCATTTATAATAATCAAAATAGTAAATTAGTTAATATTTTAATAATAACTAAATAATTAATTTATAAATGTTTTATATAATCTAATTATTTATGTATTTAATAATAATTAAAAAAATATAATTAATAATTTAAATAATTATGAATAATAATACTATTACTAACATCATTATAATCATCATCATTAATATTATTATTAGTCCTAAAAATACCAAACAAAAAATAATTTACATGCCACAAATGATTATTATTTATTAATAATTAATAATAATAATATTTATAATTTAACAAATAAAAATGAAATTAATATTTATTAAATTATTAATTATTAATAATTATTTTTAATATAAAACTAAGTTTATTATTAATTAATCATATATATATATATAAAATTTTTTTAAAAAAAATATCTTGGATGGTACTGTCATGGAAAGTGATTTTTCAGAATATTTCTCAAGAAGGTGCTCTTTAGAAAAGAATCCACCCTTCTAATAAAATTCCCCCTGCTTCAAATGATAGATTGGGAAATTGTTTCCCAACAAAACTATTTTTGGAAAATTTTTTCCCCTTATATTGGAAAAATTTCCACCATTCAGATGTTGGTATCATTTTAGGCACAACCACGACAATGAAACCCATAGTGAGAAACACATAATAAAAAGGTGAATAAATTCAAAAGTAGATTGATAAATCCATACCCTATAAAGAAAATTGTAAAGAGATAACCCTTAATCAGGTGCCTTACTATCTATAATTTGGAGATCTGGAAAACATAATAATTCTTAGATGATAAAATTATAACAAATCATGAAATCAAACAATAGAAGAAAGTCATAGGATAGTTCAAGATATGGAAAGAAATTGGAATGCATGAGCATAGATCTTTTTAAATCAATAAAAATTCAAGAATATTTTTTCAGTAATATTTTTAGCATTGAATATTATATTATCTACAAAAATTATAGTATTTAACACCGCTTGGAACTAGATCTTTATTAAAAATTGATGATTTTATGTCATTTTAGCATGAGTAGGGTTAAATAACGATCATGTATTTGTTTCAACATAAATATTTAGTTTTTTTCATAGTATTAGAAAGCATAGGAGCATTTATAGGATATAGAGTTGATTTTCTCATAAATAGTAGTAACATCGAGAGTATCGGGTTGAGGTTATACATAGAAGTAGGTTGTTTTTATATATAACAAGATGAAATTCAACACAACATTAGGACATTACTATAAGGATGTTTCACCATTGGTGAGAATTCATAACTGTCCTTCCAAAAAACAATTTGAATCAATCATTTTAGAATCACCTAGAGGAATACAATTCCGAAAGGAACTATTCCAACTTGATATTCTGAAACATGGTATAAATATGGTTCACCCAATTCCACACCAAAACTAAAAACACTCACCAGAATCTAGAAGTACAAGATAAAACTTCTAGAACTAGACTTTCCAACTCTAAGACTATTGAAATAACTCTTTCTCAACCATCCCATTCCCGAAAATTCATTCTAGAACGCTAAAGTAAAGTTGTTTTCACATGACACCAATTTAAAAAACTAAATAACTTTTATAACCACTCTTTTTAGTCATGTCCTTTTGATTAAGTAAAGTGGGTTTAACAAAATCCTAATAACATCCCACTAAAATAATTCTTCAGAGGAAAACCATGGAATCACCTTTAACTTTCACTGCATACAATGTTTTACCATATCATTATGTTCACCCAACTCCCAATGTGGCCTTATGTTGTCTCATCACTTTTAGACTCATACTCCTAGTAAACATAAATGTTGGATTCTATTTTATTTCTAACTTACATAACTCTAATGGAGAATCTTTTAGCATCTTATACATGTAATGGAACTTAAGACAAATGTGTTTAGTTCTTAAATGAACCAAATGATTCTTAAACAAATGAATTATACTATAAAAATCATATTAAGGTAATCCTTTCTCTCGACTACATCCATGTAATTCAAATAAACATAATAAATATTATATCTCCTTTCTTGCTTCTATTATATCTACATACCCTACTTCTGTTATATAAAGTTTCACCATTGGTTGTAACCTAGAATTCCAACTCACCCTAGTTCCTCTGAAATTGTAAACGTATTCAGTTGTTCTCTTTCGAGTATCAGAATCACCCCTAAAGTTTTCATCAACAAACCCAAGTAACAAATTTTCATCTATTAAAAAAATATTTACTCACCATATTAATTTGAGGTACTGAACAATCCATTTAATAGCTTCCCAAAGAACCTTTCTTAGATTTTCCATAAACCGACTAACCATTCCCACCATATGAGAAATATCTGAGTACGTACAAACCAAAAAAATATCAAGATTCCAACTATTTTCCATAAAATGTATGACCAATCCCACCACATGAGCAATATCTAAGAATTTAAAAACCATAGAATACATCAAAATTATAACTTCTGGTGCATAATGAACTTTTACCATGTACTTATTTTATTCTTCTATTCATGGTGCTTGTTAGTTATAAATTTTAAAGTGAACAGTGAGAGGAGTTGTAACCAGATCACATCGACACATTTTGGATCTCTCAATGATCTTATAGATGTTATATTTTTGAGAAAGAAAATCAGATTTATGGTTTTCTAATTAAATTTAATCCTCATTCCCAAGATCAAATTAACTTCAATGAGAAATTTCATTTCAAAAGATCCAAAAAATTCATCCTTGAACTTCTAAATCAACTAAACATTCAAACCTACCAACATCATATAATCCATATACAAAAGTAATATTATATATTAATTTTCAGTAAAATCCTTCCAATAACAACAATGGTTGGAATTACTCTATAGGAAGCCTATTTATTCCATAAAGGAATAAAACTTTTGGTTCCAACATCTTGGTGATTATTTCAAACCATAAAGGATCATTTTTAGTTTGCACACCAAGCCCTAATTCCGATTGTCCATGAATCTAACTGGTTGATTTATATAAATTTATTCCTCTAAATTCTCATGAATAAAATCCATTTTCACATCCATTTTTTCAAGTTAAGAATTTTCAGAACCTAATAATATTAAAATAGTTCATATGGTATAATGTTTCACTATTGAAGAGAATATAGCATCCCGCCATTTTAGAACATAAACTTTCATTACATTACACAAATCTGAGGATCGTTAAGGTTTAGTGTCTTGGAAACAAGGATCATAATACATAAAAAAACATAAAACATTCTTCTTAAACACTTTCAAGGCATCTCCTTAAGTTCATTCTAGGTTCATTACTGCATCTCATAACCTGGGGACATACATCAAAAGAAAGGGTGAGCAGAAGGCCCAGTAAGGGAAATAAGAGGAACATTTTACATGTGAACTTGAGATACTTCAATAAGGACATGAAAAGAACTTTAAGGCATGAGAAAGAAATCATGAGGCATTTCATAATAAAAATAACATTTTTCATAACTTGAAGATGTGGCTACATCATTTAACATAGACAATCATGAACATATCACCAAGGTCCATCCCCAAGGTGTCATTTGAAAATTACCAAGGTTATTCACCAAGGTATCATGAAAATTGTAATCTCTAGTGGTTACATCATTACCCAATGCATTGGAGCGCTATCAGGGCGCACCCTTAAATTTGCCTTTATTATCATGTGAGCCACATATATCATCATCAAACATTGCATAAATAACCCACATAGCATAAAATAAATGGGTTTCATTTCATAATCATAACGTTTTAAAAACTGCTTTAAAGACATGATCTTTACGTCACTTTAAACCCACGGAAAGGGAAAGCGGGTCTCATGTATGTAAATCCCAGAATTTAAAATGGAACATTTTGATATATATGTGAATACCCTTGTAGAAATAAGAGCTTTGAGTATTCACTTTATAACATAAAATAATTTTTGAGAAAAGAGAGAGGCATTTTGAGGGGAAAATTCTGCAGCATAACGGCTAAGTTTCGGGGTTTTAGAAAACATTGAAATGAGAGGGGACATGGGTCACCCACTCATAAATGATAAATAAAACAGTAGGGTGAAAGAATAATCAGGAAATATGGACATGGTAACGAAATTTTAGGGACATACCATTTGAAATGAAAAACATGGAAGGAAAAAGATTAGATTTCTCTTATGAAAATTCGGCAGCCTTACGGCGTCACTTAACTTCAAAAGAAAATGATTTGACAAGATCAAAAAGGGTCCCTCATAATATGATCATAAGAGATCAGTATGATTGATATAGAGATCATACCCCAACATAATAAAGAGGAACTTGAAAGACTTGACATGAAAATCGAACTTGAAAAATGAGAAGGGTGAAAGAATCCCTTAAAAATTCGGCAGCCTAACGGCGTCACTTAAAATTTCATAAAACGAAATGATGAGAGTAAGAGGGGATCTATCATCATATAAACATGAAAGGGCAGTAATAGGAATATAAAATAACATCCTCTCACATAAAAACATGGAGCAGAAAAGGAATGACATAAAAGAGATTACATGAAAAGAAAGAGAGGGGTCGGATCCCTTACCTTAAAACGTGACTCTTGAAACTCAAAGGATTGGACCTTGAGGGCTTGGGGGCACCTTGGGAGGACTCTTTGGAAGGTAAGAAGACCAGAACTTCGTTGGGGGAGAGTTGGGAGTGAAAACTAAGGGAGGAAAGGGTGGGTATTTATAGGGAAAGTGAGGGGACAAAGCATTAATGGCCAAGGGACACCTCACTAGTGGTTTTGGCAAAACCATGGGCTTGCCCATGGTATTGGCCACTTGGGACACCTCACACCTTATCTTACTATTCATAATTCGACCATATTGAAAATATACTTAATACATCATTTAATGATGTCATTAAACACCCGTAACTTAAAAACTATACTTTCACTATTCACCGAAAATTCAACTTTCTCAGAATAATCCCAAAATTTCACCTTAACCAAATATCAATGCTATGATTTCAAAAATGAACTCCATTTTATAAAAATAATTTTCTAAATATTTTTAATTTTATTTTTAAATAAATACACTATTCACTGAAAATTCATTTTTTCAGAAAAATCCCCAAAAATTACCATAACATAATATCGATGCGCTGAGTTCAAAAATAAAGTCATTTTTATAAAAATAATTTTCTAATTATTTTTAATTAAATTTTTTAATTAAAAAA
This sequence comes from Viscum album, assembly GCA_963277665.1. Lineage (NCBI taxonomy): Eukaryota > Viridiplantae > Streptophyta > Magnoliopsida > Santalales > Viscaceae > Viscum > Viscum album. The sequence goes on along the minus strand of OY728127.1, from coordinate 35,037,561 downwards.
CACTATTCATCTGAAAAAACTAATACTTGAATAATAATTTATGAAACTGTTATTTACCCATTTTATTGAATCATATTACTTAATCAAGGTGCCTAGATTATTTTAAAACTTTCTTTAAGTGAGATTACTAATCCATTTGGTCACATTACTAATCCTAAGCGTAAAATCACTATTCACTATTTACTATTCATCAAAAATTAAGTTGATCTTATTAGACTCCAAATTCCTTAATGAACACTTTTGTAGAAGACCATTTTTTGAAAATCATTACACATCATTAGTTATTTAGGGTTTACGTAAATATTTCAAAATATCCCTTTTTCAAAATTCATCAATAAAATACATTCTAAAATTATCCGGACATTTGAAATTTCACAAACATCACTAAAGGAAGAAATCTCAATTTATTCACCCGAAAGGATTACACAAGGAAACTAGGGTCTCATCACATAGCCCCTTATAACACTGGCATAAGACCTAAGTGTAAGGTGTGCTATGGTGAGAGAATCTGAGGGAGGCTCAGATAACATTGCCCTAGTAGCAACCTCCACTAACTTGAACTTCTCCTGCAAGCGTTTCCGTTCAAGCTTGACACGCTGGAGTTTGGCTTGGGCTTGGTCCAGAGCGAAGCCCACAGATGCTACCTCCTTCCCAAGCTCTGATAAGTGGGCTTCATAAGGGTTGAGTCTACTGGATGAAGCCATCGACTCCTCTTTCTGCATTAACCATTAACATCTTATTAAATCATTAAGAGTAAGTTAATATACTACTCAAAAAGATTGGGTCGTTACATTCTCCCCCCCTTAAGAAATTTCGTCCCCGAAATTTACACTTGAGGCCTAGTCGAAAAGGTGAGGGTACTTTTGCTTCATTGTTTCCTCAGGCTCCCAAGTCGCCTCTTCATATTTATGATTCCTCCACAACACCTTCACAAGGTGGGTAGTCTTGTTTCGTAGGACCTTGTCTCTACGGTCCAAGATCTCCACTGGCTGCTCCTCGTAAGAGAGGTCATGTTCAAGTTGTACCACCTCTGGGTTCAGTACATGCGAAGGGTCGGGTATGTACTTCCTCAAGAGAGATACATGGAAGACATCATGAACTTGAGCTAGGTTCGGTGGAAGTGCTAGACGATAGGCCACTGCTCCTATGCGATCAAGGATTTCATAGGGGCCAATGTACCTAGGGCTGAGCTTCCCTTTCTTCCCAAACCGCATGACTCTCTTCCATGGAGAAATTCGAAGGAAGACTTTGTCACCAACACCAAACTCCAAGTTTCTTCGTCGATTGTCAGCATAGCTCTTCTGCCAACTCTGAGCAGCCTTTATGTGTTGTTGGATGGCATGAACCTGTTCCGTCATCTCTTGCACAAGATCAGGCCCAAGAAGCTTCCTCTCACCAGTTTCATCCCAACAAGTAAGAGTTCTACACCGCTTTCCATACAGAGCTTCATAGGGTGCCATCTGAATACTCACATGGAAGCTGTTGTTATAGGAGAACTCCACTAATGGGAGGTGTTGATCCCATCCACCTTTAAATTCCATTGAGCATAATCTCAACATGTCTTCGAGTGTCTGAATAGTCCTTTCATATTGGCCATCAGTTTGAGGATGATAGGCCGTACTAAAATTCAATTCAGTATTCAGAGAATGCTGAAGACTTCTCCAGAATTTTGATGTGAATCTTGGGTCACGATCAGATACGATGGATAGTGGTACCCCATGCAGCCTTACCACTTCCTTCACGTATATCTTGGCAAGCTGATCCAGAGAGAAATCTTCCCGAATAGAGATAAAATGGGCTGTCTTGGTGAGACGGTCCACAATAACCCATATCGCATTGTTTCCTTTGGATGTTTTTGGGAGACGAGTTACAAAGTCCATGGTGATATTATCCCACTTCCATACTGGTATGGGTAGCGGTTGTAATACCCCCTTAGGAAGTTGTCTTTCTGCCTTTACTTGCTGACACACCAGGCACCTTGTAGTGTAATCGGCAATCTCCCTCTTCATGTTATCCCACCAATAATGATCACGGAGGTCTCTATACATCTTAGTGATTCCCGGATATATAGAGAAATTAGAGCTATGAGCTTCATCCATCAGTACTTTCTTTATCTCCGGGATAGATAGAACACATAGTCTTGTACGAAATTTCAATACACCTTCTTGATCAATATTGAAATCAGGGAACTTCCCATTCTTTACAGCCTCAAACTTCTCCTGCAGTAAAGGATCTTCTTTTTGAGCCTTCTTGATCTTCTCTAGTAATGAAGGTTGAGAAATCATTTGGGATAGGGTTGATGATGTCCCTTTCCTTATAATTCCCATGTCCAGTTTTACTAGATCTTTAATCAAGGGATCTCCCAGGATCCTCATTGTTGCCAGAACAACAGGATCTTTCCTGCTTAACGCATCCGCGACTTTGTTTGCTCTTCCAGGGTGATAATGAATTGAACAATAATAGTCTTTAATAAGCTCCAACCATCTCCTTTGTCTCATGTTCAATTCTTTCTATGTGAAAATATACTTTAGACTTTGGTGGTCAGTGTATATATCACATTTCTCCCCATAAAGATAGTGCCTCCATATCTTTAGAGCAAAAACAACTGCCGCCAGCTCTAGATCATGCGTAGGATAATTCTGCTCATGAATCTTCAACTGTCGAGATGCATAAGCAATTACTTTGTCATTTTGCATGAGGACGCACCCAAGCCCTTTCAGAGATGCATCGCTAAAAATAACGAATCCTTCTCCGATAGAGGGTAGTGTTAACACAGGTGCAGTAACCAATCTCTTCTTCAGCTCTTGGAAACTTTCCTCGCATTCCTTTGTCCAGATGAACTTAACCCCTTTTCGAGTCAACTTGGTTAGTGGATTAGAAAGCCGTGAAATGTTTTTCACAAACCTCCTATAATATCCCGCTAAACCAAGGAAACTACGAATCTCAGTTACTGTTGTGGGTTGAGGACACTCCTCCACAACCATTGTCTTTGCAGGGTCAACCAAGATTCCTTCATTGGTTACGATGTGCCCCAAGAAAGCCACTTGTTGTAACCAAAACTCACACTTGCTAAACTTCCCAAAGAGCCTCTCCTTCCGTAGAGTTTTCAAAATAACCCTCAGATGATTTTCATGCTCCTCACGACTTTTTGAATATATCAAAATATCATCAATAAAAACTACCACAAAGTTATCAAGGTAGTCCTTAAAGACTCTATTCATCAAATCCATGAAAATAGCAGGATCATTAGTCAAGCCGAAGGGCATAACAGTAAACTCATAATGCCCATATCTTGATCGGAAGGCAGTCTTTGGAATATCTTCCTTCTTCACCCTCAGTTGATGATAACCAGATCGAAGGTCAATCTTAGAGAAGAATTGAGCCCCATGATGTTGGTCAAATAAATCATCAATTCTTGGAAGAGGGTATCTGTTCTTCACTGTGATCCCGTTCAGTTCTCTATAATCAATGAATAACCGCATTGATCCATCCTTCTTCTTCACAAAGAGAACTGGTGCTCCCCAAGGAGACACACTCGGTCGGATAAACCCCTTCTCCAACAAGTCTTGGAGTTGTTTCTTTAGCTCCTCTAGCTCCACATTTGCCATTATATACGGAGTATTTGATATCGGTTGAGACCCAGGTACGAGTTCAATGGAGAACTCTACCTCTCTTTCTGGGGGAGGTCCAGGTAACTCCTCAGGAAATACATCCATGTATTCTTGAACAATCGGAACATCTTCAATTTGTATGCTCCCTTTCCCTTCTTCCTCATCACCGATTAACTCCATAAAGAAATCTATAGGAGGTGCTTCTAGATAGGGATCAGTTCGGGATATCTCTCCTCTAAAGATAACTGTAGGTCGTTCATTCAAGACTACTGAGATTTCCTTACTTCTGCATTTGATCTTAGCATTATACTTTGAGAGCCAGTACATCCCTAGTATAACGTCGAATTCCATCATGGGAATGACTACTAGATTTGCGATAAGATTGTGCTCACCAAAGTAAACACTAGAGTCTCTAAACACTGTTGATGCATGGATAATCCCACTTGGAGTCTTGATTGACAATTCTACCTCAAGCAATTAGGGGATTGATTCTATTTTCCTTGTAAACTTGGAGGAAATAAAGGAATGTGTAGAACCAAAATCAAATAAAGTACTTGCTAGCTTTAAGAGGACAACAAGAGTACCTGCTACCACATCGTTCGGGACTTCAACTTCAGTTGTTGTGATAGCGAAAGCACGACCTTGCTCCCTTGGCCTCTGCTGAGGTTGATGGTGATTCCCCTCCACCGCCCTCGGATTTGGACATTGATTAGCAAAGTGCCCAAGCTGTACACACTTGAAGCATGTGACTTCGGGTAGGGCCAGAACCATCTTTCCTCTGTCGTTAGTGTTGGGAAGTTGAGGCTTCACATCACCACGACAATTCCGAGAAATATGGCCTTCTTTTTCACACCTATAGCACTTTCCACTTCCGATCAAGCAGTTCCCCGGATGCTTCTTCCCATATTTATTGCATGTGGCATGTTGCATATGCTTTCCACCTCTTTCCTGATCAAAACTTCTTCCCAGGCTCGGTTCTAGAGTTCTCTTCTTCTCATTAGATTTGTGAGACCACTGTGTCTCCCCAAACTCTAGTTCAACTTTCATAGCACTTCGAACTATTTCTTCATAGCTATCGTAGTCCCTGTTCGCTAGATTCTTCCGCAGATGTGCTCGTATTCCGCCAAAGAATCTATCAACCTTCCCATTAGGGTCCATGACAAAGCTTGAGGTATAACGGGAAAGCCTTGTGAAGTTCATCTCATAGCTTCCGACAGATTCATTCTCCTTCTGCTTCAGCTCGAGAAACTCTTTCTCCATTTTCGTTCTCATGGAACGAGGGAAATACTTGTTAAAGAAAATCCCCCGAAATTCTTCCCACTCCATAGCTTCCATCTCTCCTCGTGGCTTCGTGTTTTTGATCAGTGACCACCACTGATCAGCTTCTCCCTCTAGGCGGTAAACAGCAAGGGTGACTTTTTCTTGTTCCGAACAATGAAGTACAGAAAAGATATTTTCAATGGAGCTTATCCATTGTTCCGCAACCAATGGGTCAGTAGATCCACTAAATGTTGGCGGTCGTTGACGCATGAAGGACTCAACAGAAAGTTGTTCCCTTCGTGGTGAGGTCGACCTCTCAGCTTGATTCAAGTTATTACTCATAACTTGAGTCAGTTGTTTCATCATTCGCATGAATGTTTCCATTCCGGCTTCCATCGGAGGGCCGTCAGCACATGGTGCATTGCGGTCACCATCGGCACAGTTTCTCCTATTTCCCGCCATTTTCTAAAAGAATAAAACCTTAGTGAGAAACTTATTTCATTTATGAATCTTTTAACTAAGACTTCGTGCTTAGACAATTATAGTTCTCTATAATTCCTTCATAATGATTCATAAAAATCATGTGATTAACCAAACATATCCCCCGGGAGTGTCGTAACCAAGAGTGCAGCAAGGCCCATTATCGTGCACCAGTTCCCGTTCGAGTCTAGCTCAAAGCGGTGTTTTCGGGTTTTACCCCTATGTACATCTGTGCCAGAGCCGCCTCTACCTGCTCGTATCCAGACAGGGATGTATTTGTTTGATAGACCACTTACTCAATACTTACCAAAATACCAGGAAGTTTTCCTATATTTAAACTTTTCTATAGGGTTCTTCCTAAAGTTTTTATATCCTAATTTCCAAAAATAACTAAACCATCCTTTGATACCAACTATAGCATCCCGCCATTTTATAACATAAACTTTCATTACATTACACAAATCTGAGGATCGTTAAGGTTTAGTGTCTTGGAAACAAGGATCATAATACATAAAAAAAACATAAAACATTCTTCTTAAACACTTGCAAGGCGTCTCCTTAAGTTCATTCTAGGTTCATTACTGCATCTCATAACCTGGGGACATACATCAAAAGAAAGGGTGAGCAGAAGGCCCAGTAAGGGAAATAAGAGGAACATTTTACATGTGAACTTGAGATACTTCAATAAGGACATGAAAAGAACTTTAAGGCATGAGAAAGAAATCATGAGGCATTTCATAATAAAAATAAAATTTTTTATATCTTGAAGATGTGGCTACATCATTTAACATAGACAATCATGAACATATCACCAAGGTCCATCCCCAAGGTGTCATTTGAAAATTACCAAGGTTATTCACCAAGGTATCATGAAAATTGTAATCTCTAGTGGATACATCATTACCCAATGCATTGGAGCGCTATCAGGGAGCACCATTAAATTTGACTTTATTATCATGTGATCCACATATATCATCATAAAAAATTGCATAAATAACCCACATAGCATAAAATAAATGGGTTTCATTTCATAATCATAACGTTTTAAAAACTGCTTTAAAGACATGATCTTTACGTCACTTTAAACCCACGGAAAGGGAAAGCGGGTCTCATGTATGTAAATACCAGAATTTAAAATGGAACATTTTGATATATATGTGAATACCCTTGTAGAAATAAGAGCTTTGAGTATTCACTTTATAACATAAAATAATTTTTGAGAAAAGAGAGAGGCATTTTGAGGGGAAAATTCTGCAGCATAACAGCTAAGTTTCGGGGTTTTAGAAAACATTGAAATGAGAGGGGACATGGGTCACCCACTCATAAATGATCCATAAAACAGTAGGGTGAAAGAATAAGCAGGACATATGGACATGGTAACGAAATTTTAGGGACATACCATTTGAAATGAAAAACATGGAAGGAAAAAGATTAGATTTCTCTTATGAAAATTCGGCAGCCTTACGGCGTCACTTAACTTCAAAAGAAAATGATTTGACAAGATCAAAAAGGGTCCCTCATAATATGATCATAAGAGATCAGTATGATTGATATAGAGATCATACCCCAACATAATAAAGAGGAACTTGAAAGACTTGACATGAAAATCGAACTTGAAAAATGAGAAGGGTGAAAGAATCCCTTAAAAATTCGGCAGCCTAACGGCGTCACTTAAAATTTCATAAAACGAAATGATGAGAGTAAGAGGGGATATCTCATCATATAAACATGAAAGGGAAGTAATAGGAATATAAAATAACATCCTCTCACATAAAAACATGGAGCAGAAAAGGAATGACATAAAAGAGATTACATGAAAAGAAAGAGAGGGGTCAGATCCCTTACCTTAAAACGTGACTCTTGAAACTCAAAGGATTGGACCTTGAGGGCTTGGGGGCACCTTGGGATGACTCTTTGGAAGGTAATAAGACCAGAACTTCGTTGGGGGAGAGTTGGGAGTGAAAACTAAGGGAGGAAAGGGTGGGTATTTATAGGGAAAGTGAGGGGACAAAGCATTAATGGCCAAGGGACACCTCACTAGTGGTTTTGGCAAAACCATGGGCTTGCCCATGGTATTTGCCCATGGTATTGGCCACTTGGGACACCTCACACCTTATCTTACTATTCATAATTCGAACATATTGAAAATATACTTAATACATCATTTAATGATGTCATTAAACACCCGTAACTTAAAAACTATACTTTCACTATTCACCGAAAATTCAACTTTCTCAGAATAATCCCAAAATTTCACCTTAACCAAATATCAATGCTATGATTTCAAAAATGAACTCCATTTTATAAAAATAATTTTCTAAATATTTTTAATTTTATTTTTAAATAAATACACTATTCACCGAAAATTCATTTTTTCAGAAAAATCCCCAAAAATTACCATAACATAATATCGATGCGCTGAGTTCAAAAATAAAGTCATTTTTATAAAAATAATTTTCTAATTATTTTTAATTAAATTTTTTAATTAAAAAACACTATTCATCTGAAAAAACTAATACTTGAATAATAATTTATGAAACTGTTATTTACCCATTTTATTGAATCACATTACTTAATCAAGGTGCCTAGATTATTTTAAAACTTTCTTTAAGTGAGATTACTAATCCATTTGGTCACATTACTAATCCTAAGCGTAAAATCACTATTCACTATTTACTATTCATCAAAAATTAAGTTGATCTTATTAGACTCCAAATTCCTTAATGAACACTTTTGTAGAAGACCATTTTTTGAAAATCATTACACATCATTAGTTATTTAGGGTTTACGTAAATATTTCAAAATATCCCTTTTTCAAAATTCATCAATAAAATACATTCTAAAATTATCCGGACATTTGAAATTTCACAAACATCACTAAAGGAAGAAATCTCAATTTATTCACCCGAAAGGATTACACAAGGAAACTAGGGTCTCATCACATAGCCCCTTATAACACTGGCATAAGACCTAAGTGTAAGGTGTGCTATGGTGAGAGAATCTGAGGGAGGCTCAGATAACATTGCCCTAGTAGCAACCTCCACTAACTTGAACTTCTCCTGCAAGCGTTTCCGTTCAAGCTTGACACGCTGGAGTTTGGCTTGGGCTTGGTCCAGAGCGAAGCCCACAGATGCTACCTCCTTCCCAAGCTCTGATAAGTGGGCTTCATAAGGGTTGAGTCTACTGGATGAAGCCATTGACTCCTCTTTCTGCATTAACCATTAACATCTTATTAAATCATTAAGAGTAAGTTAATATACTACTCAAAAAGATTGGGTCGTTACAGAGAATATCTTTGATAAGTATATGGGATCCTTATACTAATAAACCTTAACAAACAACTAATATTTATATCTCTTAATTTTATCCAATTCTTCTTTTAAATGGAATACCCACATATTATTGTTCTTTCTTCCCTAATGGTAATTTCATTAGATCCTAGGTCTTATTCACTTTTAGTGAATCCAACTCCTTATTCATCACTAACTCCCACCTTTCAAAATCTCCCTATGTAGTTTCTTATTCTGGAATCTTTGGTTCTCCTACATCCATCAATAGTGATAAACTTATATTAGCTCCATACCTCTTCCCTGACCATCCGATTCTCAAATATATTTTCACATTTAACATGTAATTCATCTTATTTTACAACTTATAAGACTTATCCTTCCAAAAATAATCCTTTTGTAACTTATCATTCTATAAATATTCAGCGATCTTCCCTAATTAAAAAACCTTTTGATATATCTTATTCCAATTATACTTCTTATATTCTTTCACTTTCCTATATACTTCCTTCCATAATATGATTCATTCTGTTAGATTTCAAGACATCTTAACATTCCAAAACATATGATCCTCTAGAACTACCATTCATATCAACTTGAACTAAAGTCAATTTTTTATCCTCAACTTCTATCTTCTTTAATTTATTATATTTTCAATAGATATTATTATTTAAGAGAAAATTATTAATTCTAAAAACTTTCTTATTTTCATTATGCCAAATCTTAAAACCAAAATCTTCATCTCCATAGTCTATAAAGAAACATTTTTTAAATTTATCTTCAAGATTATCTTTCTCTTTATCATCCACATTCAAGTAGGATAAACTTCTAAAAATTATGAAGTGAACTAATTTTAGAAAATTTTAAAACAACGTTATTCCAGTAATTTATATCCAACTAGTGTCGAAGGACTCATGTTTATTAAGTAATTTGTTTTTCCTAATTCTTCTAACAAAAAATCCTTAGGAATTCTAGAATGTATAACCATAATTATCATCCATTTAATCAAAATTATATTCATTCTCTCAACTAAACCATTTTTTTTAGGTATACCTAAAAAAATATTCTCATGCTAGATTCTTATTCTTTAGAAATAGTTCTGAAAAATAATTTCAGTAAACTAACCATAATTGTCTGATCTCAGACATTTCAGCTTGATTATGGTTTCTATTTCATCCAAATAATTCCAATGAATAAATATTCCAAACACTTAAATTTTATGTTTCAAAAAGAAAACCAATAATTTTCTCGTGGAATCATTAGTGAAGGTAACAAAGTACCTAGATTTTCTATAAGAGGGTACTTGGTGAGGTCTCCAAAAATTTGTATAAACTAGTTCTAACTTCTAACATTTTTGCATTCTTATGGACATATTGAAATAAACCTTCTATTTCTTCCCGAGTATACGAATCTCACAAATTTCAAATTATGATTAATCCAAATTCAGTATGCCACTATCTATTATAATCCTCATAACTTCTCAATGAGGTTCCCAAACTGATTATGCCAAAATTTTAAACTTCTAGAAGATGATGTTTCAGCAGGTGCATCTCCCACCACCCTTCTAGTCAAATATAATGACCCATATCTTACACCTCTTTCTATCACAAGAAAACCCTAAGTAATATTACATAATTTTTCCATAAATATCATTCTAAAACCTACTTCATCAAGCTGACAAACTGAAATTATGTTCTTATAAAGTCCTACAAAATGTAAAAATTCCTTTGGTATAAGAAAACATATATTATTTAATATAACTTTAACTTCTACCTTTCCCACAATTTAAAAATCTTCATCATAAAAATGATATACTTTACTTAATTTTATAGAAACATAATTTGATAAACAACCTTTCTCTCTTGTGGAATGGAATGAAGCTCCAAAATCTATAATTCAACATTCCATATGTATAAAAACATTTATAAGTCAATTTACACTACCTTAAATTGAAACAATCAACTCTCTAGAATAATTATTTCCAGAAGTTGTCTTCCTATCACAATAATGTTTCTTGAGGTGACCTTTCTTTCTATAGTGCCAATAAAGAGACCCACTTCCAGAATTCTTTCCTTCAGCCCTTTACCTTGATTTCCTTTGTATCTACTTCTAATTCTTTCTATAAGGTGATAATCTTCTTCCTTCTATATTTAATATATCACCAAATGATGTTACACCCTATTTCCTTCATAGATTCTTGTTGAGAATCAAGTTATTAATACCAGTGAAAACCAAATCAATATTTCTTCTTGAACTACACCCAACTATAACTATGGATTCCCAAGACTCTAGTAAGGATGATAAAAAAATTTCTCATGCATAATCTACAAATATAACCTTCATAGACTACATCTAGCTCTGAATTAAGTTTAGATCATTCAAAAAATTAGATGTAGTTCTTTCTTCCGATAACCTCATGCTGAAAACCTCTACATCAAGAAATATTTATTTATTATTGTAGGTATTTCAAAGATATCTATTATGGTTTCATCAACTCTATTGTGTTTTTCTTCTCAAAATATTTAAATCCATGTTTAAAAAAAAAGAAATTTGTATCAAATCAAGTCCCTTATAATCTAGAATTTCCCGTTAATTTTTCCAATTACTTACAGTTTTACACCCTTTAACAAAATATGTAAATATTTTTGAATGAGATAATCTTATATCTTTATTTTCTAGAAAATAAAATCTGTTCCATCAAAATTTTCAATCTGAAACTTTCCTTATTCCAATGTTACCCTTCTGAAAAATAATGAATCCCAATAAAATATAAAAAAATTTCCATTGAAAATAATATTACCTGATATTATAATAAAACATATAAGCCTCTTAGTAATATTCATTTGACACCACTTGTCGATAATTCCTTAAAAATTTAAATACCCTTGTGATTTTTTAGAATAATTCATTCTAAAATCAACTGGAGGAATATGATTCTAGAAGGAACTATCCCAACTTAATGTTTCTTAACTTGGTGAAAAAAATTTTCACCCAAATCACCATACTATGTTGAAATCCTCATAGAAGACATATTCAATGAAACATTTGTAACATTAAATCAATGGAAAGTAAATGTAATTAAATAAAATAACACTTTGGTTTTACATGGTTTAGACTGATAGTCCAATATCCACAGGAGAAACATTACATCATTTAATTTCTCTAGAAAGAAAAAACTTTACAACAGGGACTACTATAAAACAAGTAATCACTTATGTGTTCAACACAACATACCAACATAGATAACCCCATAGAGAGTGTTATATGGTAATAAAGTTAAACTGATCTTTGAAAAGTCTAAGAGTTTATCTATTCCATTATTCTCATAGCCAATTTCCTATAAAAATATGCACATTGGTTTACCCTTTTGGTAAACTATCAGTTCCATAGTAAAATTGATAACAGTCACCAACTTCCATAAGTACAGGCCAAAAATTCCATAATTAGACTACCCAAATTTAAGCATATTATAAGAGCTCCTTTTAAACCATCCTATTTTCAGAAATTTCATTCTATATGCTAAAGGATTGTCATTTCCCATTTCCACAACTTCAAAAGATTGAATAACTTCTAAAACCACTCCTTATGGCTGTATCCTTCTAATAAACTAAAGAAATATTCACAAAATCCCAACAAACATAACACCCCTTAACATTTTTTTTCTTGAAAATGAGTTATTTTCATCACTGACATGAGTCACCTATATTGAATAAACGTTATCCTTTTTATTTTGGAACAATTTTCTCATTGAATCACCCACATTGTAAATAACTTATCTGTATCATCATTTAAAGTCACCTATATTATCAAATAATTTTTATGAGGTCAAGATACTATATTCTTACATGATCTAACCAAGAAAAGAAATCAGTCACTCAGAAAAAGGTGTTTTATTTGGTATTGTAAAATCATAGAGTCATCACATGGAATAATATTATTTCATATAAAGAATGAGGGTGTGTCATGACCATTTAAGATAAATTTAATCCCAAAAGGTATATAAATGATTCAAAATAGGTGATAAAAAATGGCACCTAGTCATAAAATTATTTACTGATTTTGAGAAAGAGAGAGAGAAAGGCTTTGATGGTTAGTATAAAATAGAAACTAGTTACTTGTTTAATACATTTTTCAATTAATTAAAAAATAATAAATAAAGCTATCACATAGAATAAGATTAATATATATCAGGTATGAGAGTGTGCATTGATCATTGAATTTATAGTATAGCTAATACCAATATGGTATAAAAATAATTCAAAATGAAGGATAAAATGTTGTATTTGATTATAAAAATTATTATAGACACCAGAGAGTGGGGAGAGAGAGGGTAAGGGAGAGATATTCCACATTTATAAAAGTGGAAAGACAATATTGTGATATTCATAGAATCACCAACTCAATTATGGTGTATTGATATATTGAGTTTTCAAGGACATTTTAAATGGTCCATTGATAATATAAATAAATTTTAAACAAAAAATGAACCATATATGAAGAGATATATCATGAAAACTTTTCACATGTGATAATAAAGCTACAACACGTAACATATATTATAATTTTTCCAATATTGATTATCAGTGGAAATTGATAAGTTCTCAGATTACCTTGTATCCAATTACTTGAAGCAAAAATTGATGACTAATTTAGAGAAATGATATGATTTCTTTTATTATCAGACCATGTCAATTACATGATGAAGGTGAGGTAAAGAATAAGAGAGTTTTCTTGATCACTTAATAAATGTTTAATGTGAAGAATGAGATAAAGTCAATGTCAAATTTTATAATCTAAAATAAATTAAAAAAAATAAATTTCATGGAATTTTCATTTTCATAATTTATAACTTTGAAATTTTCATAACTACCAATAAAAAAACCCATCTAGAAGTAAAACCCAAAGAATTATTTAAAGAGCGTTATAATTTCATCACAATAACTCTTTAAAATAGTTACTGAAATAGATCGTGTGACTAAAGAATATATCATAGGTTGTGATATTGTCTTATTTCTATATGTGATATAGTTGTATCATGTGATATATGTATATATCCTGGAGTGATATAGGTGTTAGATAACATGGTGCGATATAAATGTGATATTAGATATCATGTGATGACATCTTGATTCTTCCATCGATAGCTATCAAATAGCCTAATTAATATCATAAACTAAAAATTATGGTATTTATAATGCATCACAATGAATTATTAATCATTAAACATTCATATTGAGTTGTATAATTTATGTTATAAAAATTATAAAATAAATCCTTTAATCAATCAAACCTTTGATCATCAAAGAGAGGCTTATATAAAGGAGTCCAAACCATTTGTTATGACATAAAAATATGATATTAGATATCAAATTTATCTCAAAACCAAATATTTCTATTTTCTTATAATCACTTGAACAAGGTTTTATCATGTAATGGAGTTAGAAAAATTCATTCAAGAAGAGTTCATGGTGATTTTTTCAATTACTGGATAACTTTCAAAGTAAAAAATCATTTCTTATCACTAAGGGATCTTCCTCAAATACCACAGTGAAGGTTCGACTTCAATATAAGGCATGCTTTTCATTATTTTATGTTTATTCATCTAAACTTCTCATGGTTTATCTTTTGACATAGGTTTCTTAAATATTTACACTATGTATAGAACATTTGACTGTTCATGAAACCCCATCAGTGGTATTAGAGTTATTTGCATGAAGTTCATTAGAAGATTATGAGTTTTAAGTAAATTATGAATTTCATGAAGATCAAACATATTACAAGAAAATATATATCATTATCAATATCCAAGATATGAATATGAAATATGTGGAAACCTTATATCCATGGATCATGATATCTCATAAAATGATATGCAAAATCGATGTTCATAATAGGCTACCATTCACACATATAAAAAATAAAGGGCTGTTTTGTGGATATGATATAGAGATTCTACATTTCAGTATAGTTCAAAATAATTGTTTTGGTGAAACATGACTTGCAGTATTAGGATATCAAAATGAATGATAAGGTCAATGTTATAGGTATATTACAACATCTAATTTTCTATGTAATAATTATGCATATATCAGGGACAATGATATAATGTATACCAATTTTCACAAACTAAAGTGTGTTTTTAATTTTTATTTTTTTATTTATAAAATGAAATATAATTTATAAATTGTTAATAAGTTATAATAAAATCATTTAAAAAAATTATTTAATTTATGGAGAGTTTATTAATTATTTTTTATGAATTTTTCATAATTATACATTAAGTTTTTATGAAAAGTTTGATAAAATAAATATTTTAGTATTAAATGTTAACATTTAATTCCTTGATTTTCATAGTATTAAATTTATAATTTTAATGTAAATTGTTTTTGTTAAAGTCATAAAATAATTTATAAAGTGTATAAATTATGAAACAAGACAAATAGAAACTGTTTATATTGTTTTATAAATAACAACATGAAATGTTCATATGAATTCCATTTTTTAAAAGTTATTTAAACCTTGAAAAATGGTTTTTTAGACTTGATCAAAGGTCTAAATGAAGATAAAGTATATAATATTTAAATAATGATTTTTTAATATGAAATAGTTTATATATATTTCATGTTAATTTGAAATTTAGGGAGTTCTTATTTGTGATATAAATGAAAAGTGTTTGTGTTTATATTATAGAAAATATATAATTTTATATTATGAATTAGAATTTTTTTTATATAATGTTTAATTAAATTATCATTATATCCTATGTCTAAATTTTTAAATTATTCATTTATTTTTTCCTTTATTGAGGAATATTATTTTTTATACATTATAAATGTTTGTGTGTTTGGTTAAACTGTTTAAATGGATTTTATAAAAAATTCATACCTTGTATTTAAGGAGTTTAATGATAAGGTATAACATATGAATTAATATTTTTTAACAAAGGTTATTATTTTTTAGTTATAATTCCAGGGTAAACATTTTTTTATAATTTTATTTATATATTTAGAGTTAAAATCATGGTGAAACTATGAATCACTCTTAGTTATTGATATATGGATAGTTGGAATTTGGGTTAGACATCCAATGGATTGGGGATTGTAAATGTTTTTAGAAAAGTTGGTTATCTATGAAACTATACATGATTTTTAGTATGATTTGATTTTCTTATGATTTTAATCCTTTATATGAAATAGATTTTTGTACCACTCGCTACTAGAAAAATAGTCTATACCAATGTTTTGGTGAACTATTGGGTGATTTTCTATTAGGAATGACCTATAACAATAGTTTGACTAAACCATTGGTATAAGAAAAATTGGTATAAAAAATTTAATAATAAATACCTATACAAACATTTGGTCAAACTATTGGTATAAGTATCCTATTAAATAAATTCTAACACTGAGCTTTGAATCCAGAACCCCTGTGTTATATTTCTAACACTTTATCACTCTACTAGAACATCTTTTAGGTTTATGTATATAAATAATTTTTTATTTTTAATTATTTATTATGATTATTATTACACATATTATAATATATAAATATATTTATTTTGATATATATATATATATAATATTTTCTTAAATATGATTTATATATTTCTAAATATATATTTACACTTAATATTTAATAAATTTAGTGAAAAGTGGTTTATAAAATTGTTAAAAATTAATATTAATTAATAATTTGATAGTTAGTATTGAGTAATAGATATTTAATAAAAAAATTTGGATAAAAAAAATTAATAAATTAATTTATACCTTATAAAAAGTTAAAATCATGGCTTAAACTTCAAAAATACATAAATTTTGATTTAGGTTCCTGTTTAGGCTCCATGAGACATCAAATAGAAATTTTTGAAATGATCTATGCCATTTAGATAAGGGTAACATAGTTTCTTGTATATTTTTATGGTAAAAAATACTCGTAAGGTCTCCAAAATCAAGTTTTTAGTTGGGATACTCTAATATTTGGACATTCAATGGAATTTAGTCTTCATTTAAGTGGGTTAAATTCTCTTTTTTTGGTGATGAATGAATTGATTTTTAGGTATTACATTCATATAGATATTATAATCTTTAAATTTATCATTTTTCATATTTTAGAATGGAATCCCACCTTTTTATTACATAACTTTTCAGTAAATGGTTCAGATAAAAGATCTTTTAAAGTTTAGTTTCTTGGAAATAAGGTACATAATACATAAAAACTTAAAAAATTATTCTAAATACACTTGAATTCATATTTTTGGGTTCAAACTATGTTACTTTTACTACATCTCATATCCTAGGTACATACATCAAAGGAAAGGGGTGAGAATGGATCCCAATAAGTGAATAAGTAAGGGAGATAAAAACATATGATCATGAGGCATATCAATAATAACATGAGGAATAACAACAAGGAATGAACAAGTATAATAAAATAATAATATTAACATGAATAATAATATGAAAATTTGGCTACAACATTTAAATTAGACATTCATAAGAATATCACTAAGGTTTATCACCAAGGTATTATAACTGAAAATTACCAAGGTTATTCACCAAGGTATCATAAAACATGTCATATATAGTGGTTAAATTTTTTACCCAATAAATTGGAGAAATATTAGGTAACACCATTAATATGTCTTAATTTCAAGTGATCCACATATATCATAATAAATAATTTCATTAATAACCCATGGAGAATAAATAATAGGTTTCTTATCACAATTTTGGCATACGAAAGAGCTTAAAGACATGATCATTACGTCATTTTTAACCTGTTAAAGGAAATGGTGATTTCATGTATATAAATACCCAAAAAAAATTAATTTTTAGATGTACTTGAATACCCATTGGAAATAAAATAGGTTTGTGTATTCAAATAAATGGAAAAGATAATTTCTCATGTAAAAGAGAGAAAACCGAGAAATAAATTCGGCCGCATGATGGGTATAAAATTTTGTTTTTGAAAAGGGTAAAACAAGGGATAATGAAGATACCCCAGTGATAAAAGACTACTATTAAAGTAATTGGATAATATAATGTGTAAAAAATAACTTATTTTGGACATTAGGAGACATACCACATAAAAAGAGAACTTGAATGTAAAAGAGATGTGGAGATTTCCCTTACCATGAAGAGTTGTTCCTAAAACTTGATGATGGAACCTTGAGGGATTGAGGATACCTTAAGGGTATTTCTTGAGATAAAAACTTATCATAATTCATGGATTATGGATTGGGAGTGAATGGGGATGGTAAAATGGGTGGGTATTTATAGAAAAGTGGGGATTTATTTAATAATTTTCAAATATAGTACTTGGAAATCTTTATTGTGTAAAATGAAAAACCACTGGATTACACATGGTTTGAAAATTTGATTCACGCTTTATGATATTTTAAACCAAAATAACTGAACACCATTTTTTACATACTTATTTTGGCATGGAAATGTAAATATTTCACAAAGTAATGTTTTTAAAAATCAAAATTTCCTTTATAGACTTTAGGTTTTCACTTATAGTTTTAAAACTAGTTTAAAATATATTAAAATACATCATATTAATAAAATAACTTGTTTTAGTTCATTTATTGTGTTTAATTAATTATTACATGATTATGACATAATTATGAGGTCATAAAATATATCGAAAACCCAAAACAATATTTTTTTTACTATTCATGAAAAAATAAAGTATTTTAGAAAATTCTTATAAATTCACCCTAAAATTATCCTAATGTTATGATTTCAAATATAATGTTTATTTTTCTAGAATAATTCTCTAAATATGATAATTTTAACTTTTAAATATAAAAAACATGATTTATTTAAAAATAGAAGTTTTTAAGGCGTAATCAAAATTTTGAAACATATAAAAAATTTCTTAAGCCATTATAAAATTATTTTATTTATTTTATTATTGTGAGAGTGTTTAAAAGATTATTTTTTAAAATAAATATTATTAAAAATACTTGAGTTTATTATAAAATTTTATATATTTTCTAAAAAAATACAATTATGTTTCATTTGCAGCCAAAAACCAATTTATCAAATTAAACTAAATTAAATATATATTTTATTAAGAAAAAATATTCTTAAAATGGAATTGATGGAATGATCATTTTATCTATAAAAATTAAATTGGACTTTATGAAACTAAGGTCTAGACACGTAACCCCTTATTACTCTCGCGTATGGTCTAAGGGTGAGGTGTGGAATGGTCGTAGTATCATAGGGTGGCTTGACTAATATCAACCAAGTGGTAATATACACAAAAATGAACTTCTACCATAGGAAATTTCATTCAAGCTTCACTTTTTGAAGCTCAACTTGGTCTTGGTCAAGGGAAAACCCCAGTGACACTACCTCCCTCCCAAGGTCATACAAATGGGATTCAAATTACATTACACTACTGGTTGGAACATTTATTATCCTTTCTATATCAATTATTATTTATCATTACTACATATAAAAACTAATTAAATGGTAAAATTATCAACCAATGGTAGAGTTTACAATGTTCATATTGAACTATGGTCATATTTCCCTTTATACCCTATAAATACCACTTTATTCTTTCGTTCAAAATTCACTATAATTTCTCCTTTAGGTTACATTTTCATTTCTTAAGAAGTTTTACTAGTTTACTAATATTTTGTTTCATTTATATAGCATTTTATGTGGGGGAGATGATTCAAGTAGGCTGGGGAGATCCATACTTTCCCATTTAGCTATTCTATTTTATATTTTTGGTTAAGTTATAATGTTTGGAATTTTAATTAGTTTAATAGATGAAAAAATTAGTGATCATTGTTAATGAGGTAAAATTTTGTTTGTTTTTATTTATTTTTTACATTTATAATATTATATAATATGTAACAAACATTTACTCAGGAAAAAGATATCATTTAAAAGTCTGGGTCGTTATATTCTTCCCCCCTTAAGAAATTTCTTCCTCAAACATTAAACTCATTCTATCAATTTAGAAAAGGTGAGGGAACTTATGTCTCATTGACTTCTCTAGTTCCCATGTCGCTTATTCAAATTTTTGTTTCATCCATAACACTTTGACAAGGTGGGTTGTCTTGTTGCATAGAACCTTGTCTCTATGGTCCAAGATCTCTACTAACTACTTCTCACAATAGAGGTCTTATTCTAGTTTTTCCACCTCCATATTCAGTACATGTGAGGGATTAGATATGTAATTCCTCAAGAGAGATATGTGGAATACATTATAAACATGAGAAATATTTGGTGTAAGTGCTACCCGATAGTCCACTGCTCCTACGTGACCCAATATTTTAAAAGGTACAATGTACCTATGTCAAAGTTTTCCTTTATTTACAAATAACATGACTCTCTTCCATGGAAATATTTTAAGGAAAAGTTTTCCTCCAATATCAAACTCTATGTCCCATCAACGGTTTTCAGCTTAAAACTTCTTCTGATTCTAAGAATCCTTTATATGTTGTTGGATGACATGAACCCTTTTTTCATCTCTTACACAAGATCAGACCCAAATATATTTCTCTCAGAAACTCCATCCCAATATGAAGGAGTTATACATTTCTTACCATATAGAGATACATATGGTTCCATTTGAATAATTGAGTGGAAGTTATTGTTTTATGGTAAATAAACTAATGGGAGGTGTTGATCCCATCCACCTTTAAATTCAATTGAGCATGTTCTCCACATGTCCTCAAATGTATGAATAGTCCTTTTAGATTGGACATCGGTTTAGGGGTGATAATACATACTGAAATTCAATTCAATATTCATATAATATTGAATAATTATCTATAATTTATATGTGAACCTTGGATCACGATAAAAAATGATAGAAAGTGGCACCCCATGAAGACTCACTACTTTCTTTACGTATATCATAGAAAGTTGTCCAAGAGAGAAATATTCCCGAATAGTAATGAAATAGGTAGTCTTGGTGAGTCGATCCACTATAACCCATATCACATTGTTTTATTTATGTGTTCTTGGGAGAATAATGATGAGGTCCATTGTGATATATTCCCAATTCCATGTTGTTATGGGTAGTGGTTGCAATACCCCTTTAGGAAGTTGTTGCTTCACCTTCACTTATTAACACACTAAACACCTTTTAGTATAGTTTGCAATATTTATTTTCATGTTATCCCACCAATAATGATCACAAAGGTCCCTATACATTTTAGTGATTTTAGGATGTCTAGAGAATATAGATCTATGAGATCCATCCATCAAATTCTTCTTCATCTTCAGGATAGGTGGCACACATATCCTTGTATAAAATTTCAATACACCTTCTTGATTAGTATTGTACTCAGGAAACTTCCCATTCTTCACAGCCTCTATCTTATTTTGTTATAAATTATATTCTCTTTGATATTTCTTGATATTATCTAGTAATGATGGTTGATAAATCATTTGGGATAAGGTTAATGATGTCATATCCCTTACGCTTCCCATGTCCAATTTTACTAGGTCCTTGATCAATGGATCTCCTTGAATCCTCATAATTTCCTGAACAATAAGGTTTTTACAACTTAGAACATCATCAAATTTTTTTACTCTTATAGGGAGTTAATGAATTGAATAATCATAGTCTTTAAGAAGTTACAATAATCTCCTTTATCTCATGTTTAATTTTTTTTGAATGAATATAAAATTAAAACTTTGGTGGTCTGTGTATATATCATATTTCTCCCCATAAATATATTGCCTTCATATTTTCAGAGAAAAAAATAAATGAAGCCAACTCCATGTCATGCATAGTATAATTTTTATCACGAGACTTTAACTGTTGAGATGCATAAGAAATCACTTTTTCATTTTTCATGTGAATGCACTCAATACCTTTCAGAGATGTATCACTATAAATAAAAAATCCTTCTCTGAAAGAGGGTAGAGTTAACATAGGTGTAATAACCAATATCTAATTTAGTTCTTATAAAATATCTTCACACTTTTTTCCAGATAAACTTATCCCCTTCTTAAGTTAACTTGGTTAGTAGATTATAAAGTTGGGAAAAGTTTCTCAAAAACCTTCTATAATATCATACTAAACCAAGGAAACTAAAAATACCAGTAACCATTATAGGATGAGACCACTCCCCTACAACATTTTTCTTCATAGGGCCAATTGATATTCTTTCATTGGTTAAATTGTGCCCCAAGAATGTAACTTATTATAACCAGAATTCAAATTTTCTGAATTTTCAAAAAATATCATCCTTCGATAGAGTTTTCAATATAACCTTTATATGATTGTCATTATCCTTGTAAATTTTGGAATATATCAGAATATAATTAATAAAAACTACCAACAATTTATCAAGGTAGTCCTTAAAGACTCTATTCATAAAATCCATAAATATAAGAGGATAATTAGTCACATCGAAGGGCATAATAAAAAAATAATAATGCTCATATCTTTTTCAGATGGTATTATTTGGAATATATTCTTTATCTACCCTTAATTTATGATTACTAGATCAGAGGTCAATCTTGGGGAAGAATTGATCCCTATAAAGTTGGTTAAATAAACCATCAATCCTTGGGATATGATACTTGTTCTTCACTACAATCCTGTTAAGTTCTCTATAATAAATGCATAACCGTATTGATCCATCCTTATTATTTATAAAGAGAACATGTCCTCCCCAAGGTGACACACTTAGTTATATAAGTCCCTTCTCCAAAATATTTTTAAGTCATTTCATTAATTCCAATAACTCCATATTTTCCATTTTATACAGGGTATTTGATATCATCTTGGATCCAGGTATGAGTTAATAGAGAACTTTACCTCTATTTCTGGGGGAGGTCTATGTAACTCTTCAGGAAATATTTTAATATATTCTTATTGATGGGGACATTATATATCTTTATAATTTCATTTCCTTATACATATTCACAAATCATCTCTATAAATAATGATATGGGAGGTGATTCTAGACCAAGATCAGGTTGGGGTATATATCATTTGAAAATGACTATAGGTTTTCCATTCAAGATTAATGAAATATCCTTTCTTTTGTAGTTGTCATTATTATTATAATTTAAGATCCATCCCATCCCTAGTACAGTGTCAAATTCTACCATGGGAATGACTACTATATTTGTGATGATATTTTACTCACCAAAGTTAATACTAGAGTTTATATACATTATTGATGCTAAGATAATCCCTCTAGAAGTATTTAAAGATAAATCTACTTCTAGAAGTTCAGGGATTGATTATATATTCTTTGAAAACTTGGATGAAATAATGGAATTCATAGTACCAAAATCAAACAATGTACTTGTTAGGTTTGAGAGAAAAACGACAGTACCTTCCACCACATCATTTGGATCCTCTACTTCAGCCGTTATGATAGAAAATGTCTGAACTTTCTCCCTTGGCCTGTAATGAGGTTGATGGTGGTTGAACTCTATTATATTTTTATTTGAAAATTTATTGTAAAATTTCCCAAGATATCCACACTTGAAGCATTGAACTTTCGGCTGGGAATGAACCATCTTCCCTTTGTCATTAGTGTTGAGAAGTAGATGTTTCACCTCACCATGATAGTTTTGAGCCATATGGCCATCTCTTCTACAATTTTAGCACTTCCACTCCTAAGTAAGTAGTTCTAAAAATTCTTTTCCCACATTTATTACATGTGGGATGTTTCACTTTCTCTCCTCTTCCATAATAAAATTTTTTCCATGAGTTTAGATCCATTGATATCTTATTTTAATTCAATCTATGTAACCACTACATATTTCCAAACTCTAATTCAACCTTTATAGCACTCTAAAATATCTCCTAATAGCTTTCATAGTCTCTATTTTTTATATTCCTTTGTAGATGGGGTCTCATTCCACCAAAGAATCTGTCAATGTTTCCCTTAAAATCCATAACAAATCTTGAGGTGTATCAAGAAAGTATTTTAATGTTCATCTCATAGCTTCCCACCAATTCATTTTCCTTATACTTCAATTTTAGGAATTACTTATCCATTTTTTTCACATCGAATGAGGGAAATATTTATTAAAAAGGATTACATTGAACTCTTACAAATCCATATAATTGATCTCTATTATTGGATTTGTGTTTTTATTCAGTGTCCACCACTATCAACTTCTCCTTCTAATAGGTATACTTCCAGGGTTTCTTTCTCTTAATCTAAACAATGAAGTACATAAAAGATATTTTCTATAGAGATTATCAATTGTTCAATAATCAATGGGTCAATAGATCCACTAAAAGAAGGTGGTTGTTGATGCATAAAGGACTCAACATAAATTTTTTCTCTTTGAAGTGAATTTATTCTCTCAAATTGATTCAAGTTATTGTTCATAACTCGAGTTAGTTGATTCATCATCATCATGAAGTTTTCTATTCCAGCTTCCATCGGAACACCATCATTGCATTATCCATTGCACTCATAATTTACACAGTTCCTCTCATTTACTAATATTTTTCTAAAATATTAAAACCTTAGTGAGAAACTGTTACTTTGAGGAATATTATAGTTCTAAAGGGATTTTATGTTGTAAAACATCATGCTTAAATATTTCATTAATCTCCTCTAATAAAAATTACATTCTCTATATATCCATCATAATGGATTATAATAATATTGTGATTAACCTAATATATACCCTAGGATTGTCAAACCAGGTGTGAAATAAGTTCTATTATCATGCACCAGTTCCTGGTTGAGTCTATGTCAAGGTGGTATTTTCAGGTGTTTCCCCTAGGTACATATATTCTAGAGCCACATTCACTTGTAGTATATAGATAGAGATGTATTTGTTTAGAAAACACTTAAATAATACTTACCAAAATACTAGGATGTTTTCATATATTTAGAATTATACCTAGAGTTATTCTTAATGTTTTCAAGTCCCTATTTTCAAAAAGAAATAAACCATCATTTAATACCAACTATGGAATCCCACCTTGTTATTACATAACTTTTCATTAGATAGTACAAACAACGACTCTTTTAAAGTTTAGTTTCTTGGAAATAAATTACATAATATATGAAAAATTTAAAAATACTCCTAAATACACTTTAATATATCTTTTTGGGTTCACCCTAAGTCACTTTTAATACCTCACATATCCTGGGGACATACATCAAAGGAAAGGGGAGAGCATGAAGCCAAGTAAGGGAAAAAGAAAGGGATATAAAAACATGTGATCATGAGAAAAATCAATAAGAACATGAAGAATAAAAATAAGTTATGAACAAGAGGCATAAAATAATAATATGAACATGAATCATAACATGAAAATGTGGCTGAAACATTTAAATGAGACATTTATAAGCATATCACAAAGGTTTATCACTAAGGTTTCATAACAAAAAATTTCCAAGGTTATTCACCAAGGTATCATAAAACATGTCATCTCTAGAGATTAAATTATTTAACCAATGCATTAGAGTGAAGTCAGAGAGAACCATTCAAATATATTAATTTCATGTGAGACACATAGATAATAATAAATCATTTCATTAATAACCCATGGAGAATAAAGAATGTGTTTCTTATCAAAATTTTGGCATATAAAAGAGCTTAAAGACATGATCATTATGTCATTTTTAACCCACAAAATGAAATATGGGTTTCATATATGTAAATAACTAAATAAAAAATTCATTTTTAAATATATTTTATTACCAATTGAAAATAAAAGAGGTTTGTATGTTCAAATAAAAGGAAAAGATAATTTCTCTTATAAAATAAAAAAATTTAATAAATAAATTCAGCAGCATGACAGGTATAAAACATGTTATTTGAAAAGGGTAAAATGAGGGATAAATAATGTACCACATTGATAAAATACCATTATTATAGTAATGGTATAATATAACGTGGTAAAAATAACTTATTTTGGAAATTAAAAGACATTCCACATAAAAAGGGAACTTGAATGTAAAAGAGAAGTGGGGATTTCCCATATCATGAAGAGTTGTTCCTAAAACATGAGGATGGAAAATTAGGGGATTTAGAACACCTTAGGGACTCCATGGGAGGAGAAATAACTATAAATTCATGTATTATGGATTGTTAATGAAGGTTAATGTTGAAACAGGTGGGTATTTATAGAAAAAGTGGAGGATTTATTTAATAATGTGCAAATATAGGTCTTGGAAATATAGGTTGTAGAAAATGAAAACCCATTAGCATAACCATGTTTTTTTCTCATGGTTTTGAACATTTGAGTCAAAATTTTTGGTATTTTAATCCAATATAACCGAATACCAATTTTTAATAATTATTTTGGCATGGAAAGGTAAAGATTCCATAACGTAATGTTTCTAAAAATAAAAATTTCCTTTTTAGGATTTGGAAATAAATTATAGTTTTATAAACCGGTTAAAATATATTAAAATACATAATATTAATAAAATAACATTTTTTATGTCATGGATTATATTTAATTAATTATTACATCATTATGACATGATTATTAATTCATAAAATATATCAAAAACCCTGTATTTTTTTATTCATGAAAAAAAAAGTATTTTAGAAAATTATAATAAATTGAACCTAAAATAATATAAATTATATGATTTCAAATATAATGTTTATTTTTATGGAATAATTATCTAAATATTATAATTTTAGTTTTTAAATATAAAAATCCCAGTTTAATTAAAAATAGTAGCTTATAAGGCAATTTCAAATTTCTGAAACTTATAAAAAATTTCATAAGCCATTATGAAATTATTTTATAATTTTTATTTAGGTGAGATAATTTTAAAATAATATTTTATTAAGAAAAATATTATTTAGAATACTTGTGTTTATTATAAAACTATATACATTTCCTAAAAAATACAATTATGTTTCATTTGTGTCCAAAAATCAATTTATCTAATTCATCTCAATTAAAAATATATTTTATTAAGAAAAAATATTCTTAAAATAGAATTTATGGAATAAAATTTTTATTTATACAAAATAAATTACCCTTTATGAAACTAAGGCCTATAAATGTAACCCCTTACTACTCCCACATATTCCTTAAGGGTGAGGTGTGCGATGATCATAGTTTCATAGGGTGGCTCAGATAACATCAATCAAGTGGAAATCTCTACTAACTTGAACTTATATCATAAGCAATTTCATTCAAGCTTTAACCGTTGAAGCTCATCTTGGTCTTGGTCAAGGGTGAAACCTAGTGATGCTACCACCCCCCAAGTTTGGACAAATGGGATTCAAACAGAATTACTCTACTAGTTGAGGCTATCAATTCTCCTTCATGCATAAATTATCCTATTTAATTACTACTTATAAACACTAATTATAATGGTAAAATTATCAACTAAGGGTATAGTTTCCAATGGTCATTTTTTACCAACGGTCATATTTCCCTTTATACCTTATAAACACCACTTCATTCCTTCCTTCAAAATTCACTAAAATTTGTACCTAAAGTTATATTTTCATTTTTCAAGATATTTATTGGTTTACTATATTTTTTTCATTTTTATAGAATTTTATGTGGGGAAGTTTATTCTAGCAGACCAGGGCGATCTACACTTTCCCATTTTAGCTGTTCTATTTTTTTCCAGTAGTAATTTTATCATTTTAATTGGTTTCATAGATGACTAATAAAATGATCATTATTAATGAGATAAATTTTTTTGGTTTCTATTTATTTCGTACTTGTATAATATTATATAACATGTAACAAAAAATTATTCATGAAATAAATATCATTTAAAAAGTTCGGGTTATTACATCTAGTGCCATTTATAATTATATATATATATGTGTGTGTGTGTGTCTATTTATATACACATATTTGTATATATTTATTAGAATTATACATGGGTCTTGCTTATCAGGTTTGAGCAAGAAAAAATGTAACCCATTTATTAATCAGGCCTGACGGGACCAACCCCAACTCGACCTGTTTACTAATCAGGACTTGAAAAATCCTGTTTATATATAATAATATTTAATTTGAAATATTAAATGAATTATATTGTATTTTTTTAAAAGTATATTTATAATATCGCTTAATCGGGCTAATCCAGTTCGGCATCAAGTCATATATTAAATCCGAAACCCAACCCCCTTATTAAGTTGGCTTTTAAATTTTGGAGTAGTTTAATAATCATGCCTAAAAATTAGGCCATGATAGGACTTTTAATTTGGTCGGGCTTATCGGGTTGGGTGGGTCCTCTGATGTCATGAACCGTCCCTTAGGGCCTGTGCCATGACTACCTAATCCTGCCTTCCATAGGTCAGGGGTTGCTGACTAGCACAGAAAAGACGTATCCCTAAAATAAGAAGACATTTCCTTTAAACCTGTACACACATAGAGTTGGTACTCAAAAAAAGTAAACCACATAATAAAACTACTAAAGTAAAAGTGTGAACTAAAATTAAGGGTCCAGTATACAAGCCCAACTGAAAGAGATAATTCAAAGAAAAAAGAAAAAATCTCCTGTTATTGTCCTCCAAGGATGATACCCGAAGGGTAGGTACAACTTGTCAATGCGGCTCTCTACATCAACCGGTCACCTCTGTGCACCGTCTGGTTCTTTCTTTCAAACCTCGGTCAAAGTTGTCCATCTTCTGCATAAGAGACAACAAGGTACAAGAAAATCCCCTACAGGGGTGAGTATAACAATACCCAGCAGGGACCTGGAGACCCCCAAAGGTCTCTTATAATTCCACAAATGAAAAACCCCAAAGCATGATCTCAATCACAAAGCACAAGGAAAGACTCAGCTTAAACCATGTATATAACTTAAAGAACAAGAATAAAAATGATTAGTCATAAAGCTAGATCATCTTATTATGTCGAGATGATTTTTCTGCTAGACCGCATGAGGTCATTAGGTGATGAAACATGGAGGATCTCTAGGTGCTAACCCACGAAGGATTGCTAGGTGCTGACCCATAGAGTATCACTAGGTGTTGACCCACGAAGGATCGCTAGGTGTTGACCCACAGAGGATCGCTAGGTTCTGACCCACATAGGAATGCTAGGTTCTGACCCACATAGGATCACTAGGTGCTGAACCACAGAGAATCCCTAGGTGATGACCCGTGAAAGATCTTTAGGTGCTGAACCATAGAGGATCGCTCGGTGCTGACCCACAGAGGATCGCTATTCTTTCTTCACGTCACAACCAACCACTGAATTCCCACACATAGCACTTGATTCCATAGGATCTGATCCACAATCCATCAGCTGTATTTCAACCACCACAAATTCCCATGAAGAAGTAACCCAATGAATTGCCATGTCAATAGGGTTCCAATGCAATGGGTGACGATTCAATCAGATGCCAGGTCTTTAAGTTATAGGCATTTTAGTGCTAGGGGCCCGGTTGGATTCGAGTCTGATCCAAACCAGACGTACTACAACTTTCAACAAAAACTCAAGTGGAGTATCTCAAAAGTACTGCCTCATAATAAGGGTTTTGGTGACACTGATGGTTTGTCAAACAGACATCTGGTTTAAGGGATATATCCCTTTAATCGAAACTGGACTGTAAGTGTGTCCAGGTCTGGTCCAACTCAGTCAGACTGACCCAACCCAGCCTGCTGGGCCTGGACTGAAGGGGATGGGCTGTAGGCTAGGCTCGTTGGCCACGGGCTTGGCCCACTGGGCTGCGGGACCAGCCCAGCCCACCCAGCTGGGCACGGCCTGTCGGGCTGCTGGACCATCCTGCCCTGGTGGCAGGGTGCGGCCTGCCACCTGGGTGCGGGGGTCGGATCCCCTCCCGAACGGATCATCCATTTAGGCTGCTCCATCAGCGGTGCCAGTTGGCGCTTCTCTATCTAGTTGGTCTTCTAGGACTGGTTAATTAGCAGACCCACGGGTGCGGGTTCGCCCTCCTTCCTACCTCAGAGCTACGACCCTCTTCCGCATCACGCTTCCATGATGCGCAACCACCGTCAACCCAACCAGCATCGGCAGGCTACCTCTATCCACTGTGGTGCCTTTGGGCGTTGCCTTCCCATCATGGCTGGTGAGAGATGACCGCCGCCACCTCTGATCGCTGGCACCGCCGTGCCGGCGGAGTATCCACGGGCCTCCAGTGAAGCTCCAGAGGTCCATTTCTCTTCCTATTTGCACCTACGGGACTTTCGAGACGTTGTCTACACTACACAACCCTCTGTTTTTCCTTGTCACCAACTTGATCGGTCACCCACTAAGAACATAACCAAAGCATTTTTGGCGGAGGGTCCGAGCCTTGTTCTTTCAGCCTACGCCCTCCACGTTAGTGTTATTATAGGGAAAGAAATTAACATCATCAAAGGTGGATGAAATTTATAAAAATCTTTGAAATAATTCCAGAAAAACCCCTACCTCGAATTCATTGGAAGGAACTGCAGATGAGGAAAAAGGGTCCACATTCGAAGGTGTTCGTCAGCATTCGCTGTCGCCCGTCAATTCCTCCAAGGACAGTTGCTGGATCACTATTTTTCATTAGGGTGGTAAGTCGCTAGAATTTTATCAGATCCTCCTCTCACAGATTTCCCAAAAACCATGCCCAGGATTTGATTAAATAAAAGGATAATCTCCCTTTTTTTAACATTATGGATCATTAATTAACTATAATTAATGAGTCAATTAAACAAAAAAACGATGTCATTATAAAACCAAAGAAACGAGAGGTTTAAGACATTACAAGTCTCTCATTAAAAGTATGATGTTGCACTGCGGTCCCACCACCTTTGCTCAACGGTTGCAAAAAATAATACAAAATAACCTTTAGTTATTTTATTATTTTTTTGTAAAGTCCAAAAAATAAATTTTTCATCCAACTTTTTCTAAATCAAGTTAAGCTTCCCTTAAGTGAATCCCGACATTGCGAATTCAACGGTGGCCTCAAATTTTTAATCTGAGCACTAGTTAAAAAGATATAAATCACTGCTCACACGTTTACTAAATGTACCTTAGAAAATGGTCAAAATTATGATCTGGGTGCATCGGGCCTCGGAATCACGTGCCATCAATAATTTTAGACTTGTAATAATCCCAAATAATTTTAAAAAAATTATACGGAATTTCTGGGTCTTTACATTCTCCCCACCTTAGGTACTTTCATCCCTGAAAGCCATAACAAAACTAGAAAAAAAGGGAGTACTGAGAATGTATTTGATCCTCTCGCTCCCATGTGCTCTCCTAGAGGTTCCCGTGTTTCCACCAAACTTGCACCGGAGGAATCGACAACCCACAAAGGACCCGCTCCTGTTGATCCTCTATCTCTACAGGGAACTCCGCAAACATTGCCCCATCATCAATGTCCAGCTCACCCCAGTCAATAATGTGTGATGGATCATGCACATACCTGCTCAGCCATGACACATGGAAAACATTATGCACCTGGTGCATCTGTGGGGGAAGATCTTGATGGTACACCACCTCACCTACTCTACTGAGGACCTGGAATGGTCTGATGAACCTCAGAGATAGCTTTCCGTCCCGATAAAATATCTGCAATCCTCATCGAGATGAGACCTGTAGGAAGACATGGTCTCCCTCCTCAAACTCCAAGGGCCTCCATCTCCTATTGGAATGAGACTTATTCATGCTCTATTCAGTCTTCATATACTCCTGGATGATCTTTACCTTCTCAGTGGTATCCTGTACCAACTCTAGACCCATAAGTGCTGAATATTCTGGGTCTGTCCAGCATAGAGGTGATCTGCACAGTTTCCTGTACAAGGCCTCAAATGATTCCATGATTATGGTGGAGTGATAACTATTGTTGTATTAGAACTCCACCAAGGGTAGGTGGTCCTCCCAAATACGGCCAAAATAAAGGATGCAAGCACGGATCATGTCCTCAAGCTTCTGTAGGGTCCGCTCCGTCTGACCATCTATCTGAGTATGAAAGGTGGTTCTCAAGCATAGATGGGGCCCAAACACCGCCTATAATTCCATCCACAACTAGGATGTAAAAATAGTTTCACTATCTGAGACGATAATCAAGGGTACCCCATGAAGCCATAAAATCTCATGTACGTAGAGGCTTCCCAAACCCTCTACTGATCCCTACTCTCGGATGGGTAGGAAGTGCGACGACTTGGTGAGTTAGTAAATGATCACCCAGATGGAATCTTGGTCCCTGGACGTATGTGGTATCCATGTCACAAAGTCCATGGAGATATCATCCCACTTCCATTCCAGTACCTCAAGTGGTTGAGTCAATCCTACTGGAACCTGGTGCTTGGCCTTCACTTGCTGAAGAGTGAGGCATTTTGAAACAAAATCTTCCACTGCTTTCTTCATCCTTGTCCACCAGTACTGATTCTGGATGTCTTGGTACATCTTTGCCACACTAGGATGTACTACCCAAGGGGATGTGTGGAACTCCCTCAACACCTCCTCTCGCAGCATCACTAGTACCATGTTGTGTCCTCTAAGA
Organism: Viscum album; assembly: GCA_963277665.1. Classification (NCBI taxonomy): domain Eukaryota; kingdom Viridiplantae; phylum Streptophyta; class Magnoliopsida; order Santalales; family Viscaceae; genus Viscum; species Viscum album. The sequence continues at coordinate 35,005,525 of OY728127.1, read as the reverse complement.
GGATGACCTGATCCCCACCTTCAGAAAATCCTTCAGGAGCCCATCCTGAGGATATCTAAGCATGTCGGGCCTCACTCTAAAGACATGGAAATTCCATGGAATTTTTTATCTCTTAAATTCATGGGAATTTTACAAGTCTGCAGTTTATGACAGCGCTTGATTCTGAGCCCTGGTGTGCCCGGAATCAATTTATGAAGTTTTTTTGGGTACGTTCAGTAAACGTACGAGCGGGATTTTATATCTTTTGAACTGGTGCTCAGAACTGAAATATGAGGGCACCGTTGAACTCACAGTGTCAATGATTGCTTATTGAGACCTTTACCGTAGTTGTGTTATAATGAGAATGGAAGATAGATTTTGGGGGGTTTTTAAATAAATTGAATAAAAATAAAGTGTTAATTTTTTTTTTATTTTGGGGGTTGAAACCTCCAAGGGGAGGTTCGAGGTGGGGGACACCACACCCTAACCTCCTATGGGAGGTTATGGTGGTGGGTCCCACCCAAGCATAACCTCCCTTGGGAGGATATTATTAAGGTGGGGCCCACACAGGCTTTAAAGACCTTTAACCCCCTTGGAACCCCACAATTAAGTGGGGAGCCTCTTCACCTTACTTCCCCAATTAATTGGGCCAACTTCAACCATTTAATTAAGCGAGATAACTTAATTAATTCAACTTTTCAAATTCATGCCAACAATAAAATAATAGGCAAACCTATTATTTCATTTTTTTGGGAATTATTCTTGGGAGGAACAGAGAAAGGGGATAGATAGGGAGGATCCATTTCTCTCCAATTAAGAACAACAGACATCTTCCACCTTCTTCCTTCTTCAACCTGGACAAAGGAGGGAGCACCATCCTTGAAGAATGTCGACGAAACTGTCTTAGAATTCTTCCTACTTTCTGACATCAACAGAATGACGTCCGCCTTCCCGTGACTCCGTCAATGATCACTGAACTCAAGGTAGGGGGATTTGAGTTGTTTTATGTATGAGTTTTATTTCTGATCTTCGTCATTCAAATGATGGTTTAGATATGCCGATTGTTATCAAAGTAACATGGAGGGATCAGACCGCACAAACATGGCATGAACCCCCCATGTTTGTTCTCGTTTGATGCGATGGAGGTGGATCAACTCGACCGGCGTCGGACCAGCCGCAAAGTAACCGACGACGCAAAGCCGCCGGGTCGCCAAGAGGGCGCGACACCGCTACGCCACGTGGAAGGAGAGCCGCGACCACGACTGGCCACGGTGGAGACGTGCGGTGCCGTCGCACCGTGAGGAGGCCAGTAGAGGGAAACAACAGGGACGAGCCATGACAGAGGGGCGCGACGCCGTCGCGCCGCGCCAGCAGAGTAGGGAAGCCGCGGCCAGGGTGGGCCGCGATGGAGGGGCGCGGTGCCGGCGCACCGCGCCGTGACATTGAGTGGCTGGCCGCTCGGGCCAGCAGAGAGGTGCGGGACCCTGTCGGGTCCTACGTGAGCTAGACCGGCGCCACCTGGCTCTAGTTCGGTTCCACTCGAACGGTTCAACTGTTCGGGTGCCAGGGGGCGCACGCCTCCCCCTTGGGCACGACTAACGTAGGCTGCCGGGCTGCCCTCGGTCGGGCCGCCCCTTCGGGCCGAGCCACCCCCTCAGGCCAGGCCGCTTCCTCAGACTAGGTCGGACCCACGAACTGGGTTGGACCCGCAGACTAGGTCGGACCCCGGTGCGTATAACGACCCATACTTTACATACATTGTTAATACTTCAAAATTGAAGCACACTTATTACAACATATGACAAAACCACAAAGGACCGTATAGGTATAGTGTCTTTAGAAACTGGGAAAAATAAACAACTGGTTCATAAATCTTCTACAGTGTCTCCCATTTATTTCATCATATCTAGGGTCCCTTTTAGAATATTCTAATTAATATCCATCTTCCTGACCTGGGGAAAAGAAAACATAAAAGGGTGAGCTCAAATTCTCAGTAAGGGTAAAAAAAAGAGAAATCAATCATATCATATTCATAAGAACATAACTTTTGGAAATCTTAACCTGCAAAAGAGAGCATAATTTCATAACATGGGATAAATCATAGTAGTGAAATGAAATCCCAATAATCATAACATAAAGCATGAAACTTTGTGGCATACACACATAATCATAGAGAATCATTTCTTGTTAGTCAAGACTCATTTCCAAGACTATCTTAGTAGACAAAGTCCATTTCTGAATCGAGTAACCCTCGTTTCAGTCCTGTTTCACTGAACCGGTATAACCTACCATTTCAGCCATGTCTATCTCATGAGATATGAAATATTTACCCAATGCATTGGAGGGAGATATAGGTACCACCCATCTCATAATGATACCATTCTTATGTGTGCCACAAAATCATAAATCATACATCATTGCATAACCCATGTAATACAAATGGGAATCTTAAACATCATGACATCATAAAACAATTCATATAAGATAAAGGAATTCATAAAAATAATTCCATCACAACATAATCAAATCAATGTAATAATAGGGATAAAAACAGAACCCTTTATTATCTTAGATGGAAAATAATTTTGATAAAACACTTGAACTCCATTCTTGAGGAAAATATCCTTTCTTCTTCAAAAACATTTTCCTTTCTTAAAATGTCAAACAATTTAAAACTAAAAGAAGTTGATTAAAAATAAACTTGAAAAATTATAGAGGAATATTATTGGAAATAATGTTTTAAAAATCCATTCTTGCCGTATAAGTTAAAAAAAACATTCTTCGTACTTTTGTCGGAAAAGTCAAAAAGTACCTCGTACGAAAAACGACAAAAGATTTCTTTCATACATATTACTAAAAACTCACCTAAGAGTAAAAATGGATTTAAACAATTGTAGGTGGATGGAAATAATATTACATATTGATGAAACATGGATGTGGATGATAAAATACACCCTAGTAAATACTTACGAATAAACAATCTCGGATAAAAATGAGATTGTGATATTTTCCCTTACCTTAGGTCCGACTTGCTTTGTGAGTGTCCGAACCTCCTCTTTTTGACACGCCTTCACTTATCCTACACTTAAAGAACTAAGGATGGTCTTTGAAGAAGACCAGGACCTCTAGGATGATACTAGGGAAGTGGAGAAGAGATTTTGGCAGGGGTTGGCTGAGCTTGAGTGCTCAAATTGGTGTGAGGAGAAGGGGGAGGAGGTGCCCTTTTATAAGGGAGGAGAGGGGCACCTTAGGAATATCTCAAAATATTATTTTATATTAAAGACAAAATCGGTTTATAATGGTTCCAAAGGGTCTTATTTTGAAGATAATGTGGGGAAGGGTCTAAATCCTATCAACCAATAGGATTTAGACAAGTTTAAGGTATTATTTTAACCTTATCAATTAGATTTAACTCTAAGTTAAATAATTTAACTTTTACCGTGTCTTTTTGTTTTCTTTCACTATATGGTTAATAAACATACTATAACATGCCAAACGAATCCCAAATTATTTATTATTAATATATATATCCTTATCTAAGTCATTTGGCCGAACCTTAGATTTTTAGGAATAAAATAACAATTAATAATATAATATTTGATTTAAAATCTATTTTGTGTCAATTTTGACACTATTTGATATATGATTTTTGTGAAAGTCATAACAGAATTATATGTTCGAACCAAGTTGATTAAATCAACACTAATATATCATAGTAACCTAGAAAATTAGTGTAATTCATAAAAAGTCTCAAATTGCATTTATTTTGGTGTTTATAACATCAATTATGTCAATATTTCATAAATAAGATAATTACTGCATCATAATTGTGTCATAAATAAATTAAGTTATTTAATGTCTAAAAATTATAAATAAAATACCATTATGTAGGAAATATTTTTAGCTTTCTAATGAATATTTATAGTCGAATTTATCTTCCATATTAAAAATTATTTACTTATTAAACTTTGATTTTAACTATTTTAACCCTTCTTTAAATAAATTAATAATAAATGTCCTAATCTAACCCAAGTGTGCCTAAATGGTCATATTTTATTCATAAGGTTGTTTTTGGTCGAATTACACTTATCCAATAGAATTAGGACATGTGTTAGTGTAATATTAATATCATATTTACCCCTATTTACTATTAACCGCGGTAAAACAAGTAAAAAGTTAATATTCAAAAAAAAATTATTTTTATCTCATTGAACCACATTTTACTTACTGATATCAACCGTGTCTATCGGATTTTCGAAATTCCATTCACAAAAGCGGTAAAATTAAGTTTTATGCAAAATTCAGTTTTTAACCTACCACTTAGTGGTTTCACTATTCATCAAAAAATTGAAAGTTTTCAGAAAAATACCAAAATTTCACCCTAGTATAATTTCGGTATTCTGAATCCAAAAATGAAGTCCATTTTGAAAAATAAAATTTATAAAATTTCAAAAAGTGGTTATTACTATTCATAACGGCTATTTTTAATAATATTTTAATAGCATATCGTTGTTTAGTGAAACTCGGTATTGTGTACGACGCAAGCTATTGAGGAAGGTCGCGATTGCGTGTAAAGCAAGCCAAGCTAGTATGTAGTGAAAGATTCATTTGATGATATAAAAACAAAATATTACTCATAAAAATCTCGGGTGTTACATTCTACCCCCCTTAAAAAGAATTTCGCCCTCGAAATTCGTCACTTTGTAACAAACAGATGAGGATAATTCTCCCTCATCATATCCTCAAGCTCCCATGTAGCTTCTTCAAGTTGGTGGTTCCTCCATAAAACATTCACCAATCGAGTGGTCTTGTTTCGTAGGACTTTTTCGCTACGATCCAGAATCTCTATCGGTTGTTCTTCATAAGAAAGATCTTTCTCCCGTGGTACAACTTCTGAGCTGAGTACATGTGAAGGATCAGGTATGTACTTTCTCAGGAGAGATACATGGAACACATCGTGAACTTGAGAGAGATTCGGTGGAAGCGCCAATCGGTAAGCTACCTTTCCAACACGATCCAGTATTTTGAAAGGACCGATATATCTAGGGCTCAACTTCCCCTTCTTTCCAAATCTCATAACCCTCTTCCAGGGAGATATTCGTAAGAACACTTTATCACCCACTTCAAACTCTAGGTCTTTTCTTCGGTTGTCGGCATAACTTTTCTGTCGACTCTGAGCTGCTCTTATGTGTTGTTGAATAGATCTGACCTTTTCTGCCATTTCATCAACAATATCAGGTCCTAATAGCTTTCTTTCCCCAACTTCATCCCAGCAAGTTGAAGTCCTGCATTTCTTTCCATAGAGAGCTTCATAAGGATCCATCTGAATACTAGAGTGAAAGCTATTATTATAAGAAAATTACACCAAAGGTAGGTGTTGATCCCAACTTCCTTTGGAATCCATAGAGAAAGCTATCAACATATCTTCTAGGGTTTGAATTGTTCTCTCAGACTGACCATCTGTCTGGGGATGATAAGCAGTGCTGAAACTCAACTCTGTATCCAGAGTATGCTGAAGACTTCGCCAGAACTTCGAGGTAAATCTCGGATCCCGATCAGATATAATAGAAAGTGGTACTCCATGCAATCTTACCACTTCCTTTACATATATCCTGGAAAGCTGATCTAGAGAGAAATCCTCTCTAATAGAAATGAAGTGTGCAGACTTTGTAAGATGATCAACTATGACCCAGATAGCATTATTGCCTTTGGATGTTTTAGGAAGTCCTGTGACAAAGTCCATAGTGATGTTTTCCCATTTCCATTCGGGTATGGGTAATGGTTGTAACATCCCCTTAGACTTCTGTCTCTCAGCTTTAACTTGTTGACAAACCAAGCATCGAGAGACATATTCAGCAACATCTCTTTTCATTCCATCCCACCAGAAGTACTCTTTCAGGTCCCTATACATCTTCATTCTTCCAGGATGAATAGATAATTAAGAACTATGAACCTCATCCAGCAGCTCCTTCTTTAATTTGGGGATGGGAGGAACACAAACCCAATTCCTAAACTTTATTATCCCATCACAATCAAGGTTGAATTTAGGAACATTTCTCACCTTCTTTTGTAACTCGACATCTTCTTTCTGTGCCTCTTTAATCTTCACATGTATAGATGGCTGAACATTCATTTGAGAAAGATATAATTTTTCCCCTTCCATTATAATTCCAAGATCCATCCTTTGTAAATCCATAAATATTGGATCTTTTGTGATCCTCATCATGGATAAACTAGCATGGTCTTGTCGACTTAATGCATCTGCCACCTTGTTTGCTTTCCCAGGGTGGTAATGGATTGAGCAGTCATAATCCTTAATCAGCTCCAACCATCTTCTTTGACGCATATTCAACTCATTTTGTGTGAAAATATATTTTAAACTTTTATGATCAGTATAAATATCACACCTTTCACCATAAAGTTAATGCCTCCAAATCTTTAATGCAAAGATTACCGCAGCCAACTCCAAATCATGTGTTGGGTAATTTTGCTCATGGATTTTCAACTGTCGTGAGGCATAAGCTATCACCATATCATTTTGCATAAGAACACACCCTAATCCCTTCTTGGATGCATCACTGTAGATCACAAAACTTTCTCCACTACAAGGCAGTGTGAGCACAGGTGCACTGGATAACCATCTTTTTAACTCCTTGAAATTCTCTTCACATTCCTCGGTCCAAACAAACTTAACTCCTTTCCGAGTCAACTTGGTGTGTGGATTAGATAATCGTGAAAAATATTTTACAAAATGTCGATAATATCCAGTCAAACCAAGAAAACTTCGGATCTCTGTTACTGTTGTTGGTCTTGACCATCTTTCGATAACCTCTGTTTTTGCTGGATCCACAGATATCCCCTCTTTTGAGATTATGTGACCCAAAAATGCAACTTTTTGAAGCCAAAATTCACACTTGGTAAATTTGGCATAAAGCTTCTCCTTTCTCAGGGTCTTCAATATAATTCTCAAGTGATCTTCATGCTCTTAATTGCTCTTTGAATAGAAAAGAATATCGTCTATAAAGACTACCACAAATTGATCAAGATAGTCTCTAAAGACTCTATTCATTAGATCCTTGAAGATACCAGGGGCATTAGTAAGACCAAATGGCATCACTATAAATTCATAGTGTCTATACCTTGTATAGAAAGCCGTCTTTGGTATATCCTCCCTTTTGACCCTCAATTGATGATACCCTGAACGAAGATCAATCTTGGAAAAGTATTGAGCTCCACGTAGTTGGTCAAATAAGTCATCAATGCGTGGGAGAGGATATTTTTTCTTGATAGTGATCTTGTTAAGTTCTCGATAATCAATGCAGAGCCTCATTGATCCATCTTTCTTCTTAACAAATAGAACAGGTGCTCCCCAAGGTTACACACTAGGGCGTATGAATCCCTTATCAAGATTCTCTTGGAGTTGCTTCTTCAATTCCTGCAACTCAATTGGGGCCATTCTATAAGGTGTCTTTGAAATAGGCAAAGCACCCGGTACGAGTTCTATTGAAAACTCAACTTCACGATTTGGTGGAAGACTCGGTAATTCCTCTGGAAAGACATCATAAAACTCCCGTATGATGGGAATATTCTTAATCGTAAGTTTCTCACCAACCATTTGAGATAAATAACCTTCATTTAGTGGAATCAAGACCCATAAGATGGAATGAATTTCCACTGGAAGGTTATATTCATCCTTGCATCGATAGACGATCGTAGATTGATCTGGAACATGAAATGTGACTTCCCTTCTTTGGAAATTGATATGAGCTCCATGTAGAGAAAGCCAATCCATGCCAAGAATCACATCAAATTCCACTAAAGGAAGGATCACAAGATTTTTAGGAAGCACTTTCCCTAAAACTTCGTTCGGAGAAGAATTATAATCTTTTGATGCGACTGTTGTGCCATTAGGTGTTGTCACAGCTAACTCAACATCTAATTGTTGAGGTAATACGGTGATACCCTTAGAAAATTCTTTAGAAATAAAAGAGTGGGTGGATCCAGAATCAAATAAAACATTTGCTACTTTAGAGTGGATGGTAAGTGTACCTTTCACCACTTCGTTATCGTACTCCACATCGCTGATAGAAATTGCATGTGACTTTCCTTTTTCTTTAGCCTTAAGATTTTGTTGACGTCGACCATCATCATCAACCCTTGGATTTGGGCATTGATTGGAATAATTACCCATCTCCTTGCACTTGAAACATTGAAGTGTAGTAGGTTCATTCTGTGTATCCCTTCCTTTGTTTTCATAATTAGACATCTTCTTCCCATTATCGCGGCATTCAAATGCCTGATGACCTTCCTTTCCACATTCAAAACATTTACTTGTCCCTTTAAGACAACTCCCACCATGTTTCTTTCCACACTTTGAGCATAAGGGAAAGCTCATCTTCTTTTCAGTGTGCTCTTTAGATTTTCTTTTGAATTCCATCTTCCTCTTCTTATCAAACCCATGTGACTGATGGGTTACTCCAATCTCCATCCCGAATTTAAGATCACATCGAACGATTTCCTCGTAGATATTGAAGTCCCTTATGGCTAACTCCCTTCGAAGACTTGGTTTTAAGCCACTAAAGAATCGATCGATCTTACTCTCAGGTCAGATAATAATACCAGAAGCGTACCTTGCAAGTCATGTAAAATTTGCTTCATAGGTACCAACAGATTCATCATCCCTTTGCTTCAGTTCAAGAAACTCTTTCTCCATATTTGTTCGGAGAATACGAGGGAAGTACTTATTGGAAAATAAGTTCTTAAACTCGTCCCATTCCATAGACTCAATTTCATCCCTTTGCCTCGTATTCTTAATAAGATTCCACCATTGATCAGCATCTACTTCCAAATGATACACTGCTAGGATGACTTTATCATGTTCAGAACATTGAAGAATTGAAAATATCTTTTAAGTAGTACTAATCCATTGTTCAGCAACTAATGGATCAGTAGACCCGTTGAAAGAAGGTGGACGCTGCCTCATGAAGGATTCAACAGAATGTTGCTCCTTCCTTTGCTCGTTTGGAAGTCCTTCATGATTCATAGATTGAGAAAGTTGTGTGAGCATGGCTACAAGATTTTACATTCCAGCTCCCATATCGTTTGGTTTCTCAGGGGGACAATCATTGCATTGCCCATCGCATTCCGCATTAACATGGTTCCTTCGGGTTCCAACCATTGACTAAAACCAAGAAGAATAGTGTGAGCAACACTAATTATAATAGGAAAACCACATAATCAAGGATAAAATTTCACACTTAAGGTCTTATCCTAGGGTATTCATGGCCATTTCTAAAACACTAAGATTGTGTTCTATGCTTAGACTTATCCTTAGGGTTCTTACTAAGACTTTCACATCCTAGTTTCCAAAGGTTGACTATACGTTTCCTCTGATACCATCTATAACGGTCTGGAATTACTTCCAGTGGACTATAATTGATACCTATCAGGGCACTCCATGGGCGGCTACACCCCCTGGGCGGGACACACCACCATCCCCAGTGGCATCCATTTCCACATGAAGCCCTTGGGCGGAGAGCCATGCTTCGTCCAACGCTCACATGTGAGAGTTCCCAAGGATCGGATACATTCCTACCTCCTTTGCCCCTGATACCAACTATAACAACCCATACTTTACATACATTGTTAATACTTCAAAATTGAAGCACACTTATTACAACATATGCCAAAACCACAAAGGACCGTATAGGTATAGTGTCTTTAGAAACTGGGAAACATAAACAACTGGTTCATAAATCTTCTACAGTGTCTCCCATTTATTTCATCATATCTAGGGTCCCTTTTAGTATATTCTACTTAATATCCATCTTCCTGACCTGGGGAAAAGAAAACATAAAAGGGTGAGCTCAAATGCTTAGTAAGGGTAAACAAAAGAGAAATCAATCACATCATATTTATAAGAACATAACTTTTGGAAATCTTAACCTGCAAAAGAGAGCATAATTTCATAACATGGGATAAATCATAGTAGTGAAATGAAATACCAATAATCATAACTTAAAGCATGAAACTTTGTGGCATACACACATAATCATAGAGAATCATTTCTTTTTAGTCAAGACTCATTTCCAAGACTATCTTAGTGGACAAAGTCCCTTTCTGAATCGAGTAACCCTCGTTTCAGTCCTGTTTCACTGAACCGGTATAAACTACCATTTCAGCCATGTCTATCTCATGAGATATGAAATCTTTACCCAATGCATTGGAGGGAGATATAGGTCCCACCCATCTCATAATGATACCATTCTTATGTGTGCCACAAAATCATAAATCATACATCATTGCATAACCCATGTAATACAAATGGGAATCTTAAACATCATTACATCATAAAACAATTCATATAAGATAAAGGAATTCATAAAAATAATTCCATCACAACATAATCAAATCAATGTAATAATAGGGATAAAAACAGAACCCTTTATTATCTTAGATGGAAAATAATTTTGATAAAACACTTGAACTCCATTCTTGAGGAAAATATCCTTTCTTCTTCAAAAACATTTTCCTTTCTTAACATGTCTTACAATTTAAAACTAAAAGAAGTTGATTAAAAATAAACTTGAAATATTATAAAGGAAGATTCTTGGAAATAATGTTTTAAAAATCCATTCTTGCCGTATAAGTTAAAAAAAACATTCTTCATACTTTTGTCGGAAAAGTCAAAAAGTACCTCGTACGAAAAACGACAAAAGATTCCTTTCATACATATTACTAAAAACTCACCTAAGGGTAAAAATGGATTTAAACAATTGTAGGTGGATGGAAATAATATTACATATTGATGAAACATGGATGTGGATGATAAAATACACCCCAGTAAATACTTATGAATAAAAAATCGCGGATAAAAATGAGATTGTGATATTTTCCCTTACCTTAGGTCCGACTTGCTTTGTGAGTGTCTGAACCTCCTCTTTTTGACGCGCCTTCACTTATCATCCACTTAAAGAACTAAGGATGGTCTTTGAAGAAGACCAGGACCTCTAGGATGATACTAGGGAAGTGGAGAAGAGATTTTGGCAGGGGTTGGCCGAGCTTGAGTGCTCAAATTGGTGTGAGGAGAAGGGGGAGGAGGTGCCCTTTTATAAGGGAGGAGAGGGGCACCTTAGGAATATCTCAAAATATTATTTTATATTAAAGTCAAAATCGGTTTATAATGGTTCCAAAGGGTCTTATTTCGAAGATAATGTGGGGAAGGGTCGAAATCCTATCAACCAATAGGATTTAGACAAGTTTAAGGTATTATTTTAACCTTATCAATTAGATTTAACTCTAAGTTAAATAATTTAACTTTTACCGTGTCTTTTTGTTTTCTTTCACTATATGGTTAATAAACTTACTATAACGTGCCAAAAGAACCCCAAATTATTTATTATTAATATATATATCCTTATCTAATTCATTTGGCCGAACCTTAGATTTTTAGGAATAAAATAACAATTAATAATATAATATTTGATTTAAAAACTATTTTGTGTCAATTTTGACACTATTTGATATATGATTTTTGTGAAAGTCATAACAGAATTATATGTTCGAACCAAGTTTATTAAATCAACACTAATATATCATAGTAACCTAGAAAATTAGTGTAATTCATAAAAAGTCTCAAATTGCATTTATTTTGGTGTTTATAACATCAATTATGTCAATATTTCATAAATAAGATAATTACTGCATCATAATTGTGTCATAAATAAATTAAATTATTTAATGTCTAAAAATTATAAATAAAATACCATTATGTAGGAAATCTTTTTAGCTTTCTAATGAATATTTATAGTCGAATTTATCTTCCATATTAAAAATTATTTACTTATTAAACTTTGATTTTAACTATTTTAACCCTTCTTTAAATAAATTAATAATAAATGTCCTAATCTAACCCAAGTGGGCCTAAATGGTCATATTTTATTCATAAGGTTGTTTTTGGTCGAATTACACTTATCCAATAGAATTAGGACATGTGTTAGGGTAATATTAATATCATATTTACCCCTATTTACTATTAACCGCGGTAAAACAAGTAAAAAGTTACTATTCACCAAAAAATTATTTTTATCTCATTGAACCACATTTTACTTACTGATATCAACCATGTCTATCGGATTTTTGAAATTCCATTCACAGAAGCGGTAAAATTAAGTTTTATGCAAAATTCAGTTTTTAACCTACCACTTAGTGGTTTCACTATTCATCAAAAATTGAAAGTTTTCAGAAAAATACCAAAATTTCACCCTAGGCTAATTTCGGTATTCTGAATCCAAAAATGAAGTCCATTTTGAAAAATAAAATTTATAAAATTTAAAAAAGTGGTTATTACTATTCATAACGGCTATTTTTAATAATATTTTAATAGCATATCGTTGTTTAGTGAAACTCGGTATTGCGTACGACGCAAGCTATTGAGGAAGGTCGCGATTGTGTGTAAAGTAAGCCAAGCTAGTATGTAGTGAAAGATTCCTTTGATGATATAAAAACAAAACATTACTCATAAAAATCCCGGGTGTTACATTCTACCAACCTTAAAAAGAATTTCACCCTCGAAATTCGTCACTTTGTAACAAACAGATGAGGATACTTCTCCCTCATCATATCCTCAAGCTCCCATGTAGCTTCTTCAAGTTGGTGGTTCCTCCATAAAACATTCACCAATCGAGTGGTCTTGTTTCGTAGGACTTTTTCGCTACGATCCAGAATCTCTATCGGTTGTTCTTCATAAGAAAGATCTTGCTCCAGCGGTACAACTTCTGAGCTGAGTACATGTGAAGGATCAGGTATGTACTTTCTAAGGAGAGATACATGGAACACATCGTGAACTTGAGAGAGATTCGGTGGAAGCGCCAATCGGTAAGCTACCTTTCCAACACGATCCAGTATTTCGAAAGGACCGATATATCTAGGGCTCAACTTCCCCTTCTTTACAAATCTCATAACCCTCTTCCAGGGAGATATTCGTAAGAACACTTTATCACCCACTTCAAACTCTAGGTCTTTTCTTCGGTTGTCGGCATAACTTTTCTGTCGACTCTGAGCTGCTCTTATGTGTTGTTGAATAGATCTGACCTTTTCTGCCATTTTATCAACGAGATCAGGTCCTAATAGCTTTCTTTCCCCAACATCATCCCAGCAAGTTGGAGTCCTGCATTTCTTTCCATAGAGAGCTTCATAAGGAGCCATCTGAATACTGGAGTGAAAGCTATTATTATAATAAAATTCCACCAAAGGTAGGTGTTGATCCCAACCTCCTTTGGAATCCATAGAGAAAGCTCTCAACATATCTTCTAGGGTTTGAATTGTTCTCTCAGACTGACCGTCTGTCTGGGGATGATAAGCAGTGCTGAAACTCAACTCTGTATCCAGAGTATGCTGAAGACTTCGCTAGAACTTCGAGGTAAATCTCGGATCCCGATCAGATATAATAGAAAGTGGTACTCCATGCAATCTTACCACTTCCTTTACATATATCCTGGCAAGCTGATCTAGAGAGAAATCCTCTCTAATAGCAATGAAGTGTGAAGACTTTGTAAGATGATCAACTATGACCCAGATAGCATTATTGCCTTTGGATGTTTTAGGAAGTCCTGTGACAAAGTCCATAGTGATGTTTTCCCATTTCCATTCGGGTATGGGTAATGGTTGTAACATCCCCTTAGACTTCTGTCTCTCAGCTTTAACTTGTTGACAAACCAAGCATCGAGATACATATTCGGCAACATCTCTTTTCATTCCATCCCACCAGAAGTACTCTTTCAGGTCCCTATACATCTTCGTTCTTCCAGGATGAATAGAGAATTAAGAACTATGAGCCTCATCCAGCAGCTCCTTCTTTAATTTGGGGATGGGAGGAACAAAAACCCGATTCCTGAACTTTATTATCCCATCACAATCAAGGTTGAATTCAGGAACATTTCTCACCTTCTTTTGTAACTCGACATCTTCTTTCTGTGCCTCTTTAATCTTCACATGTATAGATGGTTGAACATTCATTTGAGAAAGATATAATTTTTCCCCTTCCATTATAATTCCAAGATCCATCCTTTGTAAATCCATAAATATTGGATCTTTTGTGATCCTCATCATGGATAAACTAGCATGGTCTTGTCGACTTAATGCATCTGCCACCTTGTTTGCTTTCCCAGGGTGGTAATGGATTGAGCAGTCATAATCCTTAATCAGCTCCAACCATCTTCTTTGATGCATATTCAACTCCTTTTGTGTGAAAATATATTTTAAACTTTTATGATCAGTATAAATATCACACCTTTCACCATAAAGGTAATGCCTCCAAATCTTTAATGCAAAGATTACCGCAACCAACTCCAAATCATGTGTTGGATAATTTTGCTCATGGATTTTCAACTGTCGTGAGGCATAAGCTATCACCATATCATTTTGCATAAGAACACACCCCAATCCCTTCTTGGATGGATCACTGTAGATCACAAACCTTTCTCCACTACAAGGCAGTGTGAGCACAGGTGCACTGGATACCCTTCTTTTCAACTCCTTGAAATTCTCTTCACATTCCTTGGTCCAAACAAACTTAACTTCTTTCCGAGTCAACTTGGTGAGTGGATTAGATAATCGTGAAAAATATTTTACAAAACGTTGATAATATCCAGCCAAACAAAGAAAACTTCGGATCTCTGTTACTGTTGTTGGTCTTGACCATCTTTCGATAACCTCTGTTTTTGCTGGATCCACAGATATCCCCTCTTTTGAGATTATGTGACCCAAAAATGCAACTTTTTGAAGCCAAAATTCACACTTGGTAAATTTGGCATAAAGCTTATCCTTTCTCAGGGTATTCAATATAATTCTCAAGTGATCTTCATGCTCTTCCTTTCTCTTTGAATAGACAAGAATATCGTCTATAAAGACTACCACAAATTGATCAAGATAGTCTCTAAAGACTCTATTCATTAGATCCTTGAAGATAGCAGGGGAATTAGTAAGACCAAATGGCATCACTATAAATTCATAGTGTCTATACCTTGTATGGAAAGTCGTCTTTGGTATATCCTCCCTTTTGACCCTCAATTGATGATACCCTGAACGAAGATCAATCTTGGAAAAGTATTGAGCTCCGCATAGTTGGTCAAATAATTCATCAATGCGTGGGAGAGGATATTTTTTCTTGATAGTGATCTTGTTAAGTTCTCGATAATCAATGCAGAGTCTCATTGATCCATCTTTCTTCTTAACAAATAGAACAGGTGCTCCCCAAGGTGACGCACTAGGGCGTATGAATCCCTTATCAAGATTCTCTTGGAGTTGCTTCTTCAATTCCTACAACTCAATTGGGGCCATTCTATAAGGTGTCTTTGAAATAGGCAAAGCACCCGGTACGAGTTCTATTGAAAACTCAACTTCACGATTTGGTGGAAGACTCAGTAATTCCTCTGGAAAGACATCATCAAACTCCCGTACGATGGGCATATTCTTAATCGTAAGTTTCTCACCAACCATTTGAGATAAATAACCTTCATTTAGTGGAATCAAGACCCACAAGATGGAAGGAATTTCCACTGGAAGGTTATATTCATCCTTGCATCGATAGACGATCGTAGATTGATCTGGAATATGAAATGTGACTTTCCTTCTTTGGAAATTGATATGAGCTCCATGTAGAGAAAGCCAATCCATTCCAAGAATCACATCAAATTCCACTAAAGGAAGGATCACAAGATTTGCAGGAAGCACTTTCCCTAAAACTTCGATCAGAGAAGAATTATAATCTTTTGATGCGACTGTTGTGCCATTAGGTGTTGTCACAGCTAACTCAACATCTAATTGTTGAGGTAATACGGGGATACCCTTAGAAAATTCTTTAGAAATAAAAGAGTGGGTGGATCTAGAATCAAATAAAACATTTGCTACTTTAGAGTGGATGGTAAGTGTACCTTTCACCACTTCGTTATTGTACTCCACATCACTGATAGAAATTGCATGTGACTTTCCTTTGTCTTTAGCCTTAAGATTTTGTTGACGTCGACCATCATCATCAACCCTTGGATTTGGGCATTGATTGGCATAATTCCCCATCTCCTTGCACTTGAAACATTGAAGTGTAGTAGGTTCATTCTGTGCATCCCTTCCTTTGTTTGCATCATTAGACATCTTCTTCCCATTATCGCGGCATTCAAATGCCCGATGACCTTCTTTTCCACATTTGAAACATTTACTTGTCCCTTTAAGACAACTCCCACCATGTTTCTTTCCACACTTTGAGCATAAGGGAAAGCTCATCTTCTTTTCAGTGTGCTCTTTAGATTTTCCTTTGAATTCCATCTTCCTCTTCTTATCAAACCCATGTGACTGATGGGTTACTCCAATCTCCATCTCGACTTTGAGATCACATCGAGTGATTTCCTCGTAGATATTGAAGTCCCTTATGGATAACGCCCTTCGAAGACTTGGTTTTAAGCCACTAAAGAATCGATCGATCTTACTCTCAGGTTGGATAATAATACCAGAAGCGTACCTTGCAAGTCATGTAAAATTTTCTTCATAGGTACCAACAGATTCATCATCCCTTTGTTTCAGTTCAAGAAACTCTTTCTCCATCTTTGTTCGGAGAATACGAGGGAAGTACTTATTGAAAAATAAGTTCTTGAACTCGTCCCATTCCATAGACTCAATTTCATCCCTTTGCCTCGTATTCTTAATAAGATTCCACCATTGATCAGCATCTACTTCCAAACGATACACTGATAGGATGACTTTATCATGTTCAGAACATTGAAGAATTGAAAATATCTTTTCAGTAGTACTAATCCATTGTTCATCAACTAATGGATTAGTAGACCCGCTGAAAGAAGGTGGACGCTGCCTCATGAAGGATTCAACAGAATGTTGCTCCTTCCTTTGCTCGTTTGGAAGTCCTTCATGATTCATAGGTTGAGAAAGTTGTGTGAGCATGGCTACAAGATTTTACATTCCAGCTCCCATATCATTTGGTTTCTCAGGGGGACAATCATTGCATTACCCATCGCATTCCGCATTAACATGGTTCCTTCGGGTTCCATCCATTGACTAAAACCAAGAAGAATAGTGTGAGAAACACTAATTATAATAGGAAAACCACATAATCAAGGATAAAATTTCACACTTAAGGTCTCATCCTAGGGTATTCATGGCCATTTCTAAAACACTAAGATTGTGTTCTATGGTTAGACTTATCCTTAAGGTTCTTACTAAGACTTTCACATCCTAGTTTCCAAAGGTTGACTATACCTTTCCTCTGATACTAACTATAACGGTCTGGAATTACTTCTAGTAGACTATAATTGATACCTATCAGGGCACTCCATGGGCGGCTACACCCCCTGGGCGGGACACACCACCATCCCCAGTGGCAGCCATTTCCACATGAAGCCCTTGGGCGGAGAGCCATGCTTCGTCCAACACTCACATGTGAGAGTTCCCAAGGATCAGATACATTCCTACCTCCTTTGCCTTTGATACCAACTATAATGACCCATAATTTACATACATTGTTAATACTTCAAAATTGAAGCACACTTATTACAAAATATGACAAAACCACAAAGGACTGTATAGGTATAGTGTCTTTAGAAACTGGGAAACATAAACAACTGGTTCATAAATCTTCTACAGTGTCTCCCATTTATTTCATCATATCTAGGGTCCCTTTTAGCATATTCTACTTAATATCCATCTTCCTGACCTGGGGAAAAGAAAACATAAAAGGGTGAGCTCAAATGCTCAGTAAGGGTAAACAAAAGAGAAATCAATCACATCATATTCATAAGAACATAACTTTTGGAAATCTTAACCTGCAAAAGAGAGCATAATTTCATAACATGGGATAAATCATAGTAGTGAAATGAAATCCCAATAATCATAACTTAATGCATGAAACTTTGTGTCATACACACATAATCATAGAGAATCATTTCTTGTTAGTCAAGACTCATTGCCAAGACTATCTTAGTGGACAAAGTCCCTTTCTGAATCGAGTAACCCTCGTTTCAGTCCTGTTTCACTGAACCGGTATAACCTACCATTTCAGCCATGTCTATCTCATGAGATATGAAATCTTTACCCAATGAATTGGAGGGAGATATAGGTCCCACCCATCTCATAATGATACCATTCTTATGTGTGCCACAAAATCATAAATCATACATCATTGCATAACCCATGTAATACAAATGGGAATCTTAAACATCATGACATCATAAAACAATTCATATAAGATATAGGAATTCATAAAAATAATTACACCACAACATAATCAAATCAATGTAATAATATGGATAAAAACAGAACCCTTTATTATCTTAGATGGAAAATAATTTTGATAAAACACTTGAACTCCATTCTTGAGGAAAATATCCTTTCTTCTTCAAAAACATTTTCCTTTCTTAACATGTCTTACAATTTAAAACTAAAAGAAGTTGATTAAAAATAAACTTGAAAACTTATAAAGGAAGATTCTTGGAAATAATGTTTTAAAAATCCATTCCTTCCGTATAAGTTAAAAAAAAATTCTTCGTACTTTTGTCGGAAAAGTCAAAAAGTACCTCGTACGAAAAACGACAAAAGATTCCTTTCATACATATTACTAAAAACTCACTTAAGGGTAAAAATGGATTTAAACAATTGTAGGTGGATGGAAATAATATTACATATTGATGAAACATGGATGTGGATGATAAAATACACCCCAGTAAATACTTACGAATAAACAATCTCGGATAAAAATGAGATTGTGATATTTTCCCTTACCTTAGGTCCGACTTGCTTTGTGAGTGTCCGAACCTCCTCTTTTTGACGCGCCTTCACTTATCCTCCACTTAAAGAAATAAGGATGGTCTTTGAAGAAGACCAGGACCTCTAGGATGATACTAGGGAAGTGGAGAAGAGATTTTGGCAGGGGTTGGCCAAGCTTGAGTGCTCAAATTGGTGTGAGGAGAAGGGGGAGGAGGTGCCCTTTTATAAGGGAGGAGAGGGGCACCTTAGGAATATCTCAAAATATTATTTTATATTAAAGTAAAAATCGGTTAATAATGGTTCCAAAGGGTCTTATTTCGAAGGTAATGTGGGGAAGGGTCGAAATCCTATCAACCAATAGGATTTAGACAAGTTTAAGGTATTATTTTAACCTTATCAATTAGATTTAACTCTAAGTTAAATAATTTAACTTTTACCGTGTCTTTTTGTTTTCTTTCACTATATGGTTAATACACTTACTATAACATGCCAAACGAACCCCAAATTATTTATTATTAATATATATATCCTTATCTAAGTCATTTGGCCGAACCTTATATTTTTAGGAATAAAATAACAATTAATAATATAATATTTGATTTAAAAACTATTTTGTGTCAATTTTGACACTATTTGATATATGATTTTTGTGAAAGTCATAACAGAATTATATGTTCGAACCAAGTTGATTAAATCAACACTACTATATCATAGTAACCTATAAAATTAGTGTAATTCATAAAAAGTCTCAAATTGCATTTATTTTGGTGTTTATAACATCAATTATGTCAATATTTCATAAATAAGATAATTACTGCATCATAATTGTGTGATAAATAAATTAAATTATTTATTGTCTAAAAATTATAAATAAAATACCATTATGTAGGAAATCTTTTTAGATTTCTAATGAATATTTATAGTCGAATTTATCTTCCATATTAAAAATTATTTACTTATTAAACTTTGATTTTAACTATTTTAACCCTTCTTTAAATAAATTAATAATAAATGTCCTAATCTAACCCAAGTGGGCCTAAATGGTCATATTTTATTCATAAGGTTGTTTTTGGTCGAATTACACTTATCCAATAGAATTAGGACATGTGTTAGGGTAATATTAATATCACATTTACCCCTATTTACTATTAACCGCGGTAAAACAAGTAAAAAGTTACTATTCACCAAAAAATTATTTTTATCACATTGAACCACATTTTACTTACTAATATCAACCGTGTCTGTCGGATTTTCGAAATTCCATTCATAGAAGTGGTAAAATTAAGTTTTATGCAAAATTCAGTTTTTAACCTACCACTTAGTGGTTTCACTATTCATCAAAAATTGAAAGTTTTCAGAAAAATACCAAAATTTCACCCTAGGCTAATTTCGGTATTCTGAATCCAAAAATGAAGTCCATTTTGAAAAATAAAATTTATAAAATTTCAAAAAGTGGTTATTACTATTCATAACGGCTATTTTTAATAATATTTTAATAGCATATCGTTGTTTAGTGAAACTCGGTATTGCGTACGACGCAAGCTATTGAGGAAGGTCGCGATTGCGTGTAAAGTAAGCCAAGCTAGTATGTAGTGAAAGATTCCTTTGATGATATAAAAACAAAATATTACTCATAAAAATCTCGGGTGTTACAGTGCGGACCGGGTCGGGCTGGGTCAGTCCGACTGGGTCGGACCGGACCCAGACCCATTTGGCCAGTTTACACCTTTTCACCCCTATCTTGGGCTACGGGTGTCTGATCGACAAACTGTCTACGAAAATGGAAATCTTAGAGCCAGAAGGTTCTTTTGGAATATCCCACTTGAGGTTTGGACATAGTTGGTGTATGGTTGTGTTGGTTTGAACCTAAAAACCAATCAGTCCCCTAGAACGGAAATGCCAATAGCTCACAGACCAGGCATCCGATTAACGCGCCGTCTGTCGTGTTGGGTTCCTTATGATGAGACAGAACTATGAGATACATCAAATCAAGAATTCATGGTAGTTGATGTATCAACACTTGGCTTGAGGAGAGGACCCTCTTGGAATTGAGCGTGTTGTGTGCGAGAACCTTATGGATGGCTGTGATTGAGATGATAGGATCCTACGTGGACTTACTACTGTACCAAGATCCTCCATGGGTTCGACAAAAATGACTTTTGTACCGGTATCCTCAGTGGTTTCAACAACGATGACTTCTGTACCAGGATCATTCGTGGGTTCGACAGTGCTGATACTATTCCAGGATCCATTGTGGGTTCGACAGAGGAGATGATTCAGTGGATACACCTAATCATCTTTACCCCTCTACATGAGTTGTATACCTGTGAGATATGAGTCTTGTGTTTCAGTTATTACCATCGAGATGATTGAATTTACTTCCTTTGTGGAATGGGTTGGGCTTGGGCTTGAGTGTTGGAGCCGGACTGTGATTGGTAACATAGGTATATGTATAGGCATATACCTAAGTAGGGATGGTTGATACTTCGTGATTGTATCTTACTAATACGGTTTATCCATAGTGGATTCTGGGAGACATTTGAGGGTCTTAGGGTCCCTTACTGAGTATTGTTATACTCACCACTACACGGGATTCGCCCTGCACCTTGTTGTGTTCTGTGCAGATGATGGTCAGCAATGATCGAGGCCGAGGGAGATGGATGAGAGGATGCACGGAGCTGGACTAGACGGGACGTACTTCAGGGATGAGTTGTTCGAGATCTGTACCTACCCTTCAGGTAGGATTTCCGGTGGACGATCCAGGAGCTGTTTTCCCTTTTTACTTGTACGTTTACTTGTTGTTCAGTTGGGTTTTTATACTGGCCCACTTTCTTTCAGCACACCTTTCTTTTCTATATTAGTACTTGTTTCTTCTACTGATTGTGTTCAGATTGTGTGTGGTATAGGTTTAAAGGAAATTCCTTCCCTTTTTATCAGGGATTCTCCTTTGGAGCTAGTTGCCAGCCCATGGCCTATGGAAGACGGGATTGGGGTAGTCACGGCATGGGCCCTGAGGACGGGTCATGACAAATTGGTATCAGAGGAGTCGGTTCTACCGCATAACTTGGACTCTAATTCTTTTAATGGAAATAGTGTTAAGTGTTTTGGGTGTGTTTATCAGTTTAGGAAAACTAGTGTTGGTGTGGCGGCCGACGTATCCATACACTAGGACTCTGACTTCTGATTTCCGACTCAGTGCATGAAAACACTGATTGTGTGTGTGTTTCCTTTGAAAAGTTTTATTCGTGATTACTTTGTGTCAGCTCACCAGGTATATTGTTTTGAACGTTACACACTTGTTTCTTTTTAGAATGGCCCCACATAGGAATCTAGCTAGGGTTCCGAGTTTTGTACGAGATGGTAGCCCACCGAGCGATGAGGCATTGGTGCAGGACCCCATCACAATGGAGGTACCAATAATACCAATACCCGCTGGTCCACCGATACCACAAGCTCCAGAAGCAGAGAGTGCATGCTGTCAGAGTGCATTTCACGAGTTCTAGCGCCAGAGGCTGCCCAGGTTCAGGGGAGAGACGGACCCACAGGCAGTTGAGGATTGGCTGAAGGCTATTGTGAGAGTTTTCAGATTGGTAGGGACACCAGCTGACCTCATGGTGATCTTTGCCGTGAGTCTCCTGCATGCAGTAGCAGGCAGATGGTGGAGCCTAATGCTCCAGGTGCATGATGAGGCATCACTACTCTGGGCAGACTTTGAGAGGCTCTTTCGGTCAGAGTTTGTTCCAGCCACCCTTCGTGTGGTGCGGATTCAGGATCTGCTTCATCTATAACAGGGCATCATGACAGTGGAACAATACTCAATGAGGTTCACCGACCTCTCACACTACTCCATAGATATGGTGCATGACCCATTCTTCAGGGCCTGGACCTTCAAGTAGGGACTCAAGCATGAGATCAGGGCTTCGATGATCTCCCTCAGCATCCCGACGTGGGTGGGGGTGCTGGAGCGAGCCCTTCTTGTAGAGAGTTTTCTTGCTGAGCAGTCACCAGCAGCGAGACCCACCATAGAGCGACACATAGCAGAGTCTTCTGCAGCTGACAGTAGACAGATGTCGCAGAGGTCCAAGCAGACCAGGACATCAGGTGGGCGACCCCAAGATATAGTTTCGGTTGTGTGGGGAACACGAGATAGATCCAGCCATACAAGTAGTAGTAATTTCTATGCATGCGGTGGGTAGGGTCACATGGCTCGTGACTGACCGACCCACCATGCAGATGAGCATCATATAGTAGAGGGACCACCTAAGCAGAGGCAGAGGTTCGACCGTGGTGGTCTGCTAGGAGCAGGAGGACGTGGAAGAGGAGCTGGCCGAGCAGCAGGCGGTGGATGCCATTTCAAGGTCCTACCACCACCACCACCAGGAGGTCCACCCTGACCACAGGGAGCTGACAGACAGAGGTGGGCTCAGCTCCAGGCAGTTGAGGCCTACTACCACAGCGCACCTGAGATGATTCGAGGTACTATATGTGTCTACTCCACCCTTTTTGCAGTACTTATAGACATAGGTTCGAGCCATTATTTTATTTCCACTACCCTCATTTGGAGCTCATAGATTCTGATGGAGCTGTTGGCTCGATCCTTACAGAAAGAGACTCCAACGGGAGCAGACTCGATGATTACGCACTGGCGCCGACAATGTGAGCTTACTCTAGGAGGTGAGAGCTTCAGCTGGGATCTCCTCATAGTGGTGTCGAGGCCTTATGACTTCATCTTGGGTATGGAATGATTATCCACAGTTCATGCTCAGATTGACTGCATTAGGCAGAAAGTGCGGTGTGTCCATGAGGATGGGATGAGGTTTACCTTCACCAGTGAGAAGGGAGCCTTTGCGGTGCAGGATGGAATTACCCAGAGGAGGGGGCAGCCGATCACACAGTAGTTGGGTAGCCTCATTCTCGGAATGGTTGATGTGCGGAGTCCGAGTTTTCCTGTTGTAGTGGATCAGTACGCGGATATCTTCCTTGATGATGGTCCAGGACTACCTCCTCACAGAGAGGTAGACTTTTATATTGAATTGTTCCCCGAGATGACACCGATATCCACTCCAGCATATCGGATGGCTCCCATAGAGCTTCATGAGCTGCGGGTACAGCTGGAGGACTTTTAAGGGAAGGTATTTATCCGACCCAGTGTTTCACCCTGGGCATCCCCAATTTTGTTCACCAAGAAGGCGAATGGGAGCTTTCGTCTGTGTGTTGATTATCGGCGCCTGAACCAGGTGACCATTAAGAACATGTACCCACTCCCAAGGATTGACGACCTCTTTGATCAGCTTAAGGGATCACATTGGTTCTCAAAGATAGATATTCGATCGGGTTATCACCAACTCAGAGTTCAGGATAAGGATGTGCATAAGACGACCTTCAGATGCCGGTATGGCCACTACGAGTTCTTGGTTATTCCATTCAACGAAACCAATGCACCAACAGTGTTCATGGGACTCATGAACATGATCTTTCATCCATACATTGATCTCTTTGTGGCAGTCTTCATCTATGACATTTTGATCTACTCAGCTACCAAGGACGAGCATGCCTACCATTTGCGGGTAGTACTAGACACACTCCGAGAGGACCAGCTTTATGGTAAGCTCTCGAAGTGCCAGTTCTAGATCCGAGAGGTACACTTTCTGTACATGTCATCTCAGAGGCTAGAGTTGTAGTGGATCCAGTGATGATCGAGGAAGTACTTTCTTGGGAGCCACCCAGGATTGTGATGGTGGTACAGAGGTTTCTGGGACTAGATGGGTATTATCAGATATTTGTGACAGACTTCTCTAGAGTTGCAGCACCGCTTTTAGCATTTAAAAAGAAGGGTAAACCCTTCATGTGGTAAGAGAGATGCCAGCAGAGCTTTTAGGAGTTGAGGCAGAGGATGAGTTGTGCCCCCCGTCTTGAGGCTTCCAGAGGAGGGCGTAGGGTATGTAGTTTACTGTGATGCATCAGGGACCAAACTTGGGTGTTTCCTAATGCAGGAGTGAGTAGTTATCGCTTATGGTTCTCAGAAGTTGAGACAATATGAACAGAACTATGCTACCCATGACCTGGAATTAGAAGCAGTGGTCTTCGCCTTGAAGATATGGCGACACTATCTGATGGGTGAGCGTTTTACAGTCTACTCTGACCACCAGAGTAACAGGTACATCTTATCACTGAAGGACCTGAACTTGAGACAGCGGCGTTGTCTTGAGTTCCTCCAGGACTATGACTTCGAGATAGACTATACTTTTGAGAAGGGGAATGTTGTAGCAGATGCTCTCAGTATGAGATCAGGCATTCAGCTTCTAGGAGAGGCGACAGAGCAGCTGGCCGCGTTGCAGATATCCTTTGTGGATAGATATAGAGAAGCCTTTCTATAGTCTCTCACAGTCACTCTTCCACTTATTCAGTGAGTTAGGGAGGAACAACGTGGGGACATTGAATGTGAGACGCGACATGCTCAAATATCCACAGGGCAGGCACCTGATGGATTTTATGAAGGTGGGGAGCACATCATTCTCTTTAGAGGACATACCATGGTACCAGTTGCACTTCATGCAGAAGTGTTGAGGGAGTTCTACACATCTCCTTTAGTGGAACATCCAGGACTGAAAAAGATGTATCAGGACCTCCGACGATAGCACTGGTGGCCTGGTATGAAGAAGGTAGTAGCAGAGTTTGTCTCATGATGCACCACTTGTCAGCAAGTGAAGGTGGAGCACCAGGTTCCAGTAGGATTAGTTCATCCCTTAGAGGTCCCAGAGTGGAAGTGGGATGAGATATCCATGGATTTCGTGATGGGACTTCCATGTACATACAGAGGACACGAATCTATATGGGTGATCGTTGATCGACTCACCAAGTCAGCCCACATCCTACCGATCAGAGAGCAGGGTTTAGTAGAGATCCTGGGATGCCTCTTTGTACGAGAGATCATATAGCTTCATGGTGTGCCATCGATGATCGTCTCAGATTGAGATGCTTTTTTCACTTCCCGGCTCTGGAAGGGGTTGCATGAGGCTTTCGAGATGCAAATTCGCTTGAGAACCACCTTCCATCCTCAGATGGATGGTCAGACTGAGCATACCATTCAGACTCCCGAGTAAATGCTCCGTGCATGTGACCTCGACTTCAGTCATAGCTGGGAGAATCACTTACCCTTGGTAGAGTTTGCGAATAACAATAGCTACCACTCCACCATCGGGATGACACCTTTCGAGGCACTTTACGACCGACCTTTTAGATTGCCTATGTGCTGGACTGACCCAGGGGAGTCCGCACTTATGGGACTAGATATGGTGCAGGATATGACCGAGAAGTTGAAAATTATCCAGGAGTGGATGAAGACTGCACAGAGCAGGAAAAAGTCCTATGATGATAGGAGACAGAGACCATTGGAGTTCGAGGATGGAGACCACGTCTTTCTACGGGTCTCACCTCGACGAGGTCTATGGAGATTTGGATGAGGTGGCAAGTTATCTCTGTGATTCATCAGAGCTTTCTAGGTCCTCAGTAGAGTAGGCGAGGTGGATTACCGCTTCGTTCTTCCACCTCAGTTGCACCGGGTGCATGGCGTCTTCCATGTATCTCAACTGAGGAGATACGTGGATGACCTATCTCACATCATCGACTATGGGGAGCTGGACATTGTTGACGAGGCGAATTTCACAGAGGTTCCATTGGATATTGAGGATCGACAAGAGTGGGTCCTATGTGGAAGGTCGATACCTCTGGTGCGTGTTCGTTGGCAGCATGGGAACCTCCAAGAGAGCACATGGGAGCGGGAGGCTCAGAGGTGTGCTCAGTACCCCCATTTGTTTCCTTAGTGTGAGTTGTAGCTTATAGGGACGTAAATCCCTGAGGTGGGGAGAATGTAAAGACCCAAAAATTCTGCGGAATTTTTTTCCTAAAATTCAAGGGAATTTTACTAGTCTGCAGTTTCTGACAGGGCTTGATTCCGAAGCCCGGTGTGCCCAGAATCAATTTCTGAAGTTTTGTTCGAGTACGTTTAGTAAACGTACGAGCGAGATTTTATATCTTCTGAACTGGTGCTTGGAACTAAAATCTGAGGGCACCGTTGAACTCATAACATCGGTGATTGCTTAGTAAGACCTTCACCACAGTTTCATTCTAACGATAATAGAAGACAGATTTTGGGGGTTTTTAAATAAATTGAATAAAAAGAAAGTCTTAACTTTTTTTTATTTTGGTGGTTGAAACCTCCAAGGGGAGGTTGGAGGTGGGGACCACCACACCCTAACCTCCCATGGGAGGTTATTCTGGTGGGGCCCACCCAAGAATATCCTCCCTTGGGAGGATATTATTAAGGTGGGGCCTACACGAGCTTTACACTCCCTTAACCCCCTTGGAACCCCCCAATTAAGTGGGGACCCTCTTCACCTTCTTTCCCCAATTAATTGGGCCAAATTCACCCATTTAATTAACTGAGATAACTTAATCAATTTAACTTTTCAAATTTATGCCAACAATAAAATAATAGGAAAACCTATTATTTCATTTTGTTGGGCATTATTCTTGGGTGGAACAGAGAAAGGGGAGAGCTAGGGAGGATCCATTTCTCTCCAAAAAAGAATGACATACATCTTCCACCTTCTTCCTTCTTCAACAGGGACAAAGGAGGGAGCACCATCCTAAAATAATGTCGACAACGCCATCCTCGACTTATTCATACTTTCTAACGTCAATGGAATGATGTCCGCCTTCCCGCGACTCCGTCAACGATCACCGAACATGAGGTAGGGGGATTTGAGTTGTTTTATTTATGAGTTTTATTTCCGATATTCGTCGTTCAAATGATGGTTGAGATATTCCGATTTTTATCAAAGTAACGTGGAGGGCTCAGACCACACAAACACGGCCCGAACCTCCCCCTTATTTGTTCTCATTTGATGTGACAGAGGTGGAGCAACGCGACCGAAGTCAGACCGGCCGTGAAGGAACCGACAGCGCAAAGCCGCTGGGACACCAAGAGGGCGCGACACCGCCGTGTTGTGCGGAAGGAGAGCCGCGGCCACGACGGGCCACGACAGAGGTGCACGACGCCGTCGCACTGCGAGGAGGCCAGTAGAGGGCCGCGGCCAGGGCAGGCCATAGCGGAGGGGCGCGACGCCATCACGCCGCACCGTGGCGTGGAGCGGCTGGCCGGTTGGGCCATCCGGGAGGTGCGGGACCCCGTCCGGTCCTGCGTGAGCTGGACCGGTGCTACTTGGCAACAGTTCAGTTCCACCCGAATGGTTCAACCGTTCGGGTGCTAGGGGGCGCGCGCCTCCCCCCTGGGCGCGGCTAGGGCAAGCCCCCGGGCCACCTTCGGTCGGGCCACCATCGTCCAGGACACCCTCGGCCGGGCCACCCTCTGCCGGGCTAGCCTTGGTCGGGCCGCCCTCGACCGGTCCACCCTCAGCTAGGCTGCCCTAATCTGGGCTGCCCTCAGGTCGGGCCACTCTGGTCGAGCTGCCCCTTCGGGCCAGACCGCCCCCTCGGGCTAGGCTGCTTCCTCAGACCGGGTCAGACCCGCGGAATGGGTCGGACCCCGGCGCAGATCGGGTCGGGCCGGGTCGGCCCGATTGGGTCGGACCTGACCCGGACCCATTTGGCCAGTTTACACCTTTTCACCCCTATCTTGGGCTACGGGTGTCCGATCGACGAACCATCTGTGGAAACAGAAATCTTAGAGTGAGATGGTTCTTTTGGAATATCTTACTTGAGGTTTGGACATAGTTTGGGTATGGTCGGGTTGGTTTGAACCTTTAAACCAATCGGGCCCCTAGAACGGAAATGCCAATAACTGACAGTTCGGGCGTCCGATTGACGCTATGTCTGTCGAGTTGGGTTTCTTATTATGGGACAGAACTACGAGATACATCAAATCAAGAATTCGTAGAAGTTGATGTATCGACACTTGGCTCGAGGAGCAGACCGTCCCAAAATCGAGTGTGCTGTGTGCGGGAACCTTATGGTTGGCTGCTACTGAGATGATAGGATCCTACGTGGACCTACTACTTTACCAGGATCCTCCGTGGGTTCGACAGTGACGATACTGTTCCAAGATCCTCCATGGGTTCGACAAAGATGACTTATGTACTGGGATCCTCCGTGGGTTTGACAACGCTGATACTATTCCAGGATCCTACGTGGCTTCGACAGAGGAGATGATTCAGTGTCTACACCTAATCGTCTCAACCACTCTACATGAGTTGTATACCTGTGTGAGCTGAGTCTTGTCTTTTAGTTGTTATCATCGAGATGATTGACTTTACTTCCTTTGTGGAATGGGTTGTGCTTAGGCTCGAGTGTTGGAGCCGGACTATGATTGGTAACTTAGGTATATGTATGGGCATAGACCTAATTAAGGATGGTTGATACTTTGTGATTGTATCTTACTACTGTGGTTTATCCTTAGTGGATTATGGGAGAATTTCGGGGGTCTCGAGGTCCCTTACTGAGTATTGTTATACTCACCCTTGCACGAGCTTTTCCCGCACCGTGTTGTGTTCTGTGCAGACAACAGTCGGCAGTGATCGAGGCTGAGGGAGATGGATGAGATGATGCTCAGAGCTGGACTAGACGAGACATACCTTAGGGACAAGTTGTTTGAGATATGTACCTACCCTTCAGGTAGGATTCCCGATGGACAATCAATGAGCTGTTTTCCATTTTTACTTGTACTTATACTTGTTGTTTAGTTGGCTTTGTATACTGGACCACTTTATTTCAGAACACATTTCTTTTCTATATTAGTACTTGTTGCTTCTACTGCTTGTGTTCAGACTATGTGTGTTACAGGTTTAAAGGAAATTCCTTCCCTTTTTATCAAGGATTCACCTTTGGTGCTAGTCTCCAGCCCCTGGCCTATGGAAGGTGGGCTTGGGGTAGTCATAGAACGGGCCCCAAGGACGGGTCGTGACACTCATAGTCAACATCCCAAAGCTATGACTCCCTAAATAACTGAAGAAGTGGGGAAGTGACTGTAATATACTAGAGGTAAGATGCTCCATCACTATCCATGAAGGATAACTGCAACGTGGATAGATGCTCTATCACCTCACTCATCAACTGTAAACCAGAACTCCTACTGAGTGCATACACCACCATATTCCCTTTCCTAGGAGAGTAGACTATCTCAAAGTCATAGTTTTGGAGGAACTCCATCCATTGCCTTTGTCTCAGATTCAGGTCCTTCTATGAGAAGATATACCTGAGACTCTTGTGATCAGAGAAGAAAATAAACCATTCTCCCATCAAGTAGTGCCACCACATCTTCAATAAAAATACCACTGCTGCTAACTTCTGGTCATGAGTCATGTAGTTCTGCTCATATTGCCTTAGCTGCTATGAGATGTAGGCAATCACTGCTCGCTCCTACATTAGAACACATTCTAGTCTGTTCCTTGATGCATCACAGTAGACTACATACCCAACACCCTGTTCTAGTTTCCTCAAGATGGGGGAACTCGCCAGTCTCTTCTTCAACTCTTGGAAACTCAGCTGGCATCGCTCTGTCCCCAAGAAAGGTTGTCCCTTCTTTGTCAGATCAAACAAGGGTGATGCTACTCTGGAAAAGTTAGGTATAAATATCTGGTAGTACCCAGCCAACCCCAGGAAACTCTGCACCTCAGTCACACTCCTGGGTGTTTCCCAAGAAAGCATTGCCTCTATCTTTGTGCGATCCACTACAACTCTAGCCTCTGAGATAACGTATCCCAGAAAATGGACTCCCCGTATCCAGAACTGGCACTTCGAGAGCTTACCAAAAAGCTGGTGTACTCAAAGTGTATCCAAAACTATCTGTAGATGAGTAGCATGCTCCTCCTTCGATGCGGAGTAGATCAAGATGTCGTCAATGAAATCCACCATGAATAAATCGAGGTATACCTGGAAGATTATGTTCATGAGTCCAATGAAAACTATCAGAGTGTTGGTAACGCTAAAAGGAATCACCAAGAACTCAAAGTTTTCATACCGACATCTAAAATCTGTCTTCAGTACATCCTCATACCGTACCCTAAGCTGATGATATCCTGATCTAAAGTCTATCTTTGAAAACCATCGAGATGCCTTCAACTGATCGAAGAGATCACTAGTCCTCAAGAATGGTACTTATTCTTCACAGCCACCTGGTTCAGGTGTCTATAGTCCACGCAAAGCCTCAAACTCCTGTCTTACTTCTTGGAAAAAAAATCGATGCTACCCATGGAGAAACACTGGTCCTTATAAAACCCTTACCCTACAAGTCATCCAATTGTAACCTCAACTCACGAAGCTCTGTAGGATCCATCTGATATGTTGGTGTAGATATCGGTGCCATCCTAGGGTATATGTCTATGTATAAGTCTACCACTCTATGATGAGGTAGTCCCAAAACATCATCAAGAAAAACATCAGCATACTGGTCCACCACTACCAGATAACTCATACTCCTCTCTTCAACTGCTCTGATGGTAAGGCTATCCCACTGATGAGTAATCAGTTGCACCCTCCTCTGGGAAAGTCCATTATGAGCTAGAAAGGTTCCCTTCTCAACAGTGAAACAAAACCTGGTCCCATATTCACAGTCACACTACACTTTGCGCCTAAAACAGTAAATCTAAGCATGGATCATGGATAACCAGTCCATACCCAAGATGACATCATAATTCCTCGATGCTCCTACTAGGATATCCTAGCTGAATATCTCTCCTCCTAGAGTAATCTCACACTACTAGCACCAGCGCGTAATCGTCAAATCCTCTCCCATAGAAGTATCTAATCGTAAGGATTAAGCCAACAAGTCCATCTGAATATCTGAGCTCTGAATGAGAGACAAGAAAATAAAATAGTGACTGGAACCTGTGTCTATAAGTACTAAAACTAGGGTGGAACAAACAACAATCATAACTAAAATCATCTCTGGAGCACCGTGATCGTAGGAATCAACTTCCTAAAGCTGAGCTCTTGTCCACCTACTCCCTGAGGTCGGGGTGGACCTCTTATAGGTGGTGCTGGTAGAACCTAAAATCTCCGCCCACCGCCTGTTGCTAGGCCAAATCCTCTTCCACATCTGCTTCCCTATGGACCTCCTCGCTTGAATCTCTATTGCTATCTTGGCAGTCCCTCGACCATCAGCTGATCATCCACGTGGGGAGTCAGACAGTCATGAGACATGTGTCCATGTCCGCCACAAGAGGGACATGCTCTAGTCCTCAGATGACCTCCTCTACCTCGCGAGACCCGTACATCCGACCCTACATCCGGGGGTCATCCTTCAGAAGGTCTGGCCTGCTTGGACCTTTGTATAATCTACCTACTGACTGATATAGATAACTCAGCTACTTGTTGTCTAGTGGTGGCTCTCATCGTTGGTGCCTACTCAACTAGGAAGCTCTCCACCAAAAGTGTTTGCTCTATCACTCTAGCCTGTATCGAGATATTGAGTGATATCATCAATGCTCTGTTATCCCATTGAAGACCCTTCTCAAAGGTCTTTCCCTTGAAGAATGGGTCGTGTACCATGTCGGTGGAGTAGCGAGAGAGGTCAGTGAATCTCGCCGAGTGCTGGCCCACTGTCAGGCTACCCTGCTGTAAGTGTAGTAGCTCCAAATACGCATAGAGATTAGTGTCATTGGTACTAAATCCTCCATGAAGAGGCTCTCAAAGTCCAACTAGGTGAGGATCAACTCCTCCCGTGTCTGGAGCATCAAGATCCACCATCTCCCTGATGTGCCCAGAAAGAGGCTAGCAACTAAGATCACCATTTTGGTCTGCTGGTGTGTTGACCAAATGAAAAACCTATGCCACAACCTCTAGCTAGTCCTCAGATTCTTGGGGATCTGTCTCGCCTCAAAACCTCTGAGGCCTCTATCTCTAGAACTCATGAAATGCACTCAATCAGTGTGCATGGTCCGCTGGTGGGGCTGGTGGCATATGCTGCCCTAGGGGTAATGGTACTACTGGTACACCACCTGAAGGTACCATCGTTATAAGAGGGCCCTACACCAAAGCCTCATTGCATGGTGGGTCATCATCATGTACTGTCTCTAGAATCCTAGCTAGCTGTCTACGCGGTAGCATCCTGTAAAGAAAAAAGTGTGCCATGGTCAATAAGTTATACCTGGTGAGCTGACTCAAAAGAGATCAAAAGAAAAACATTTCAAAAAAAAAACACACAATCAGGGTTTTGTGTATCGAGTTAGAAATCAGAACTTAGGTTCATGGTGTATGGATACGTCGGTCGCCGCACCAAAACTGGACTCCCCAAACTAGAAACCATACTCAAAACACTTAACACTATTACCCCTTTGAAAAGATCAGAGTCTTAGTTCTTCGGTAGAACTGACTCCTCTAATACCACTTTGTCACGAACCATCCCCCGGGGTCTGTGCCATGACTACCCCAAGCCCACCTTCCATAGGAAAAAAGTTGGATACTAGCACCGGAAAGACGTATCCCTAAAACGAGGAGGAATTTCCTTTAAACCTGTACAAACACAGACTTGGTACTCAAAAAAATTAAACCATGGAGTAAAATTGCTAAAGTAAACATGTGAACTTAAAGTAAGGGGCTTTTATATAAGCCCAACTAAAAGAGATAATACGAAAGAAGAATAAAATAGCTCCTGAGATCATCTACCAAGGATCCTACATGAAGGGTAGGTAAAACTCGTCACTGCGGATCACTGCGGCAACCGATCACCTCCATGCATCGTCTAGTCATATCTCCCAAACCTCGGTCAAAGATGTCCATCGTCTGCACAAGATGCACCAAGGTACAGGAAAATACCATGTAGGGGAGAGTATAAAAATACCCAACAGGGACCCTAAGACACCTGGAGGTCCCTCATAACTCCAAAAAGTAAAAACCACAAAGCATGATCTCAATCACAAAGCACAAGGAAATACTCTACTCAAACCAGGTATATAAATTAAAGAACAAGAATAAAGTTGATTAGTCATAAAGCTAGATCATCTTATTCTATCCAGAGGATTTTTCTGCCAGACCATACAAGGTCATTAGGTTCTGACCCACAGAGGATCGCTAGGTGCTGACCCACCGAGGATCGCTAGGTGCTGACCCATCGAGGATCGCTAGGTGCTGACCCAAGGAGGATCGCTAGGTGCTAACCCATAGAGGATCGTTAGGTGTAGAACCAAAGAGGATAACTAGGTGATGAACCATGAAGGATCCCTTGGTTCTGACCCAGGAATAATTGCTAGGTGTTTACCCACAGAGGATCTCCAGGTGCTGACCCACAGAGGATCACTATCCTTTCTTCACGTCACAACCAACCACTATATTCCCACACTTAGAGTACTTGATTATGAAGGATCCGCTCCAAAATCCATCATCTATATTTCAAACACCACAAAGTCCCACTAATAAGTAACCCTATTAACTTCCATGACATTAGGGTTCCAATGCAACTGACGACGCGTCCATTGGACGTCTGGTCTGTAAGTTATAAGCATTTTAGTGCCAGGGGCCCGGTTGGATTCGAGTCCGATCCAACACGGAAATAATCCAAATTTATCCAAAACTCAAGTGGAGTATCTCAAAAGGACCTCCTCTTCCTAAGGGTTATGGCGCCATAGACAGTTCGTCAAACAGATGTCCGGTTTAAGAGATATAACCCTTTAATCAAAACTGGCCCGTAAGTGGTTTTAGTTCCGGTCTGACCCAACCCGGCCCGCTGTCCACGGGCGCGGCCCGCTGGGCCATGGGACCAGACCAGCCCACCCAGCTAGGCATGAACTGCTGGGCCACTGGACCATCCCATCCCATTGGCTGGGCGAGGCCCGCGTAGCTGGGCACGGGGGTCGACTCCCCTCCCGAACGGCTTGGCCATTCAGGCACCTCCATCAGCGACGCCAGTTAGCACCGCTCCACCTGGCCAGTCCGCTCAGACTGGTTATTTAGCAAACCCCGTGGGTGCAGGTCCTCCCTCTACCGTGGCTCAGAGCCACAACCCTCCTCTGCAGCACGCTGCCACGGCGCGCTGCTGCCCTCAATGCGACCGACATCGGCCGGCCACCCCTATCCGTTGCGGCGCCTTCGGGCGCCGCCACCTCCAATCGCTGGTGCCGCCACACCGACAGAGCTTCTAAGGGCCTGTAGTGAAGCTTTAGAGGTCCATTAATCTTCTTGTCTGTGCCTACATGCCTTATAGGACGTCACCTACACTGAGAGACCCTTTGTTTTTCCTTGCCACCGCCTTTATCAGTCGCCCACGAAGAACGCAACCAGGGCATGTTCGGCAGAGGGTCTGGGCCTTGTTTGTTTGGCCCACACCCTCCGAATTAAAGTTATTATAAGGAAATAAATTAAAATTGTCATGGGTGGATGAAATTTATAAAACTCTTTGAAATAATTCAATACAAACCCCTACCTTGAATTTGTTTGGAGGTGTTGTAGATGAGGAAGCAGGGTCCGCGTCCGAAGGTGTTTTGTCAGCGTTCTCCATCGCCCATTGATTCCTCCAATGACTATCGCTCCATCACCATTCTTCATTAGAGTGGTAATTCACTGGAGTTTCATTATAGTCTCCTCTCACAGCTCTCCCAAAATCCATTCCCATGATTTTATTAAATAGGAGGATAATATCCCACGTTGTATTTAACATTATGGATCATCAATTAACTGTAATTAATTATTTAATTAAACTCAAAATTTTTTTCATTTCAAAAACAAATAAATGAGAGGTTTATGGAAATAAAATTAACTCATTAAAAGTATGACATTGGATTGCGGTCCCACCACCATTTCTCAATGGTTGCCAAAATAAAATAAAATAACTTTAGTTATTTTTTTTGTAAAGTCAAAAAATTAAAATTTTCATCTAACTTTTTCCGAACAAAGTTAAACTTTCCTTAAGCAAAGCCAGACACTGTGAATTCAACAGTCCCCTCAGATTTTTAATCTGAGCACCGGTTAAAAAGATAGAACTCTCTGGTCTCACATTTACTTAACGTACCTTAAAAAAAGATCAAAATTCTGATCTGGGTACACCGGGCATCAAAATCATGTGCCTTCAATTTTTAGAGACTCATAATAATCCCAAATAATTTTAAAAAAATTATATGGAATTTCCAGGTCTTTACATCTGACCCATGTATAGGTATAATATTTACATATTAAAACTTAACTATATAAATAAATATTTAAACACATTTACATAAAAGATATCTTTTATATATATATATACACCATATGAAAATAAAAAATTATAATCTATTTTATTATAAATAAAAACTTATATATATATTGAAATAATTATATTTTAGAAAATATAAAAACTTATAAAAAATGATTTATGTCTTATATTTAAGAATATATATTCTCTCTCTATATATATATCATTATAATTATATATGTATATAAATATACGTGTAATAATAATAATAAATTATAAATAATTTTTTATACAAACACACACACAGATATATATATATATATGTGTGTGTGTATATATATAAACACAAAAGACATTGAAGTAGAGTGATAATGTTTTTGAAATATAACCCGGAGGCCCTGGGATCAAAACCTAAAGATAATTTTTTTAATAGGTTAGTTATAACAACGGGTTGACCAAACCATTGGTATAGGTGGCCTAAAAATAGACCTATGCCAACAGTTTGGTCAATTCATTGGTATAGGTGGCCAAAACCATACATATACCAACAATTTTCTTGAACTATTAGTATAGGTTTGTTAGTATAACTTAAATCTCTAGTAGTTATTTTCATATGATTCAAATGGATATCTATTGAAAATTAATATTAAAATTTTATTATGGATGTGAAAAAAAAATTTATATTGATATTTACACATTAAAATTATTGGGACAAGTCAATTTGGTTGGTAAACATGAGATGAATATATTAAATCAAATAGAAGTATGAATTCATACAAGGAAAGAATGGGTTGTTATATACATGATATGTGTATAGAATTACCATGTTTAGATAATGTAAAACCCTAAAAATATCAAGTGTTAGATTCCTTCCAATGTGAACACTTTTCAAGACCTGAATCATTCAATATGGGTGACATTGATAGGATTAGGTTCCTATGAATTATATTGTGAAGGAATAAAAAAATAATGGTAACCTTGAAAGAATTATACACCTATATCCAACATAAATATTGGGCTAAAATTAGATAGGTGACCCCAATAGGATTAAGAGACTAGAGGAATGACATTGAGAATATCCATAACATGGATTAAGGCACATCATTGTATACTCAATTATCTAATAATTATATATGATATAATTAACATAATAACTTAACTAAATAGATAAATGATGAAATAAATTCCAAAGTTAACTCAAAGTTTAGTATGATATGGATATCTTACCATGAATAAATATAAGTCAAATGATATCATTATTTCATTGGGAGTATTTTAAATAAAATTACCTATTACATACTTATAAAACATTATACTCATATGAAAAATGATTCTATTTTAAATAAAATGACATTAAATACATCCCCAATCTTCTCTTTGAGTGTAATAGACTTAAAGAGTCTGGCCCCAAAACATGGGAAGGATGTGGTAAAGGATTTTATTCTATAATCATATCTAGATAGATTTAATCAATTCATCATAAATTATAATATGAATGAGATTAAAAAGACTTTACTTGATCTCCTCAATATATTGAGGGTAGTTGAGTAGGACATGGGAGGTCCAAGATTAAATGTCATGCTAATGGTACAACAGGTAAAGGGTCATAGTTTTGTTTAGAGGAGGAAGAAAAAATGGTCATGGAGAGTCCACACTTACTTATTTCAAAATGAATGGGGATTTCTACAAGGAAGTGAAATGTGATCACTATGGGAAGTCATGATATTGGAAACAAAATTTTTGAGAATTCCTGAAGGAGTTTATGAAACATCATTGAAATTTCACAGTAAGTATTAATATTATATAAATAAATTATTATATTTTTAAAGGTTATATGATACAAATTTTATATTATACAAATTTTTTTCATGTGTATGTAAGTTTAAAAGTTAGAAATGATTTATGGAAGAAGATAAGAATTTATCTATTGGAAGATAGAAAGGTTGTTTATTCAAAATAATATATGTTGATCTAAATTGTATAATATGATGGATGACCATGTGTGATGTGTATTTGAACATGTAAAATTAAAGTGAACATAAAAAGAGTATATGAGTCTATGTGTAATGTGTGTTAATTGATGTGTTGGATTTTCTATCAAAATATATCCATGATAATTTTTCTGATATAATTTATTTGATGTATTAGATTTGATGTTTTGGATCATGAGATGGGAAAGAAAGTGTATGAGGAATCCTAGAGAAAAGTAGTTTTGGATATACATCAATGATGATTTAATATTTTACAAGGATTGAGTTTTTGGGTTATTTATAGAGATCAAAGAAGATGTTTGGGATTATCACCTTCCTTGTTGGATCTTAGTAGAGACTCATGAAGAAGTAGAAATCATGAAAGGAGTTTTATTGGATACATGATTTCTTGCTCATTGAGGAATGGATATATATCACAAACACTATCCAAACTGATGGTGTGGTGGATTGAAACTTTGAAAGGATTTTTATGGATTCTTTTTAAAATTAAGAGTTCACGACACATTAATTTTTAAAATATTCATTTACAGTGTATATTTATTTTGAAGGTTCTATTGAGGATGATATTGAAGTTGGTTCCCTAGAAAAAACTAATTCTGTAATTTTGATTACCAAAATATTAAAAGAAAAAAAATTTAATAAATATATTATCACATAATACATTCCCTTTTGCATAACATTAATGTGATGATGTGTTTAGAGTATTTTTTCATCTAAAGGTTATAATAGTTACTAACTATAATGATAACCTTGAAATGATATGCCAATATTCTTAAATATATGTCATATGATGTAGATAAAATCTATCAGATGGGTCACAAAAGATGTTTTTATTATCAGGTGTTGGATGCTTATATGCAGGCGAGGCTTTGTCTCGTGAATCTTTTCACGTGCTCTCCAAGAGAGGTGGTTATGAGAAAAAACCCACCAATAGGAACCCACATGTTATTTTCATCATTAGATATTTCTATCTAAAAATTTGTGTAATGGTCCTTATACTTGAGATTATTATTAATATATATCATGAATAATATACTTTGTTGTATTGATGAAAAGTGTGATTCAATATGCTCGTTGTGAAGTCAGAAATGTTGAGTACATTGTAATTTATATGAAATTAATTTAATAAGTCAAGATTGAATTTTTTCCTTTTAAGTTAATAGATATTGATATCTCAATCCCTATGATTGAAATAGAACTATATGATTAATTCTATAGCCATCGTGTTTAATCAATGAGTTCATTTTATGTATTCAAAGAAATAAAATTAAAGTATATTGGTTGATGGAATAAGTATGCAACCTGCTTGATGATATATCAAGACAAAGAGATTATATTACACAGTAAGCATTTGTATGAGCTTTTTCTCACTGTGATATTAACTTCATTACCTATGGGTGAATTTATGTGTTTCTAGATAAAAATCACAAACTTTAGGAAAGTTTATTTAATTACACTAAGGAGGATTATAGGGTCACAAAACAAGTATATCCACAATATGAGTTAAATTTTATTTGAATTTAATATTAAGTATAAATATTATTTACAATTTGTGGAATTATAATTATTCAGATTCAGTTGCTCGTATAAATTCAATCACTCATTATTTGAGTTTAGAATATATGTGAGTTGAATATTAATAAATACTTATTGTCTAGTTAGTGAATAATATATATATATTTATAGAATTAATAGAATAATGACATTTCTTTAGAATAAATATTTATTATTCAAGGTTTGATAACCACCAAGGAGGACAGTCAGAATGAGTTAAGGGCCCAATATAATTGATATAAATTATTTAATATCATTTTAATAAATATTAATTAAATTATTTAGGTAATTATATTTAAATATTTATGAGTTAGTGCATGTTATGAAATATAATTTTATTATTATTTGACATGGTGATGTGATCCAATGTTTTTAAAATTTTAATTTATTTTTCCTTGATAATTAACCCTACAATTCAATTAATACAGGGCCAATTAACTCATTTTTAGAATTTTTGTGTATCTAGAATTTTATTGTGTAATGGATTAAATCATGAGTTTTAATTATTTTATTCATTCATATAATAATTGAGAAATCCATACATTGATCTTGTAATTTAATTATTTAAACGCTTTTTAATTATAATTTACATTATTTTAAATCATTTTGATTTTTATTTGAATAAGCCAACATTGAGATCCTATTTACATTTATGCAGGTCTAAGGCTAAAAATGATTAATTAATAATTTTTATGACTTTAAACAACCAATTTTATAACTTTTGAAAGTTCAAATCATATGAATTACATGGGTTTCGTATGACTTCCCTTGGACAACAATCTAAAATTACAAAGGCATGATCCAATCGAAAGACTTCAACCCACCGTTTGTAAGACTTCAGTGGCTCGATCATATGACTTTACAAACCATCATATTACCTTCAAACCCCATAATATGACTTCTATGGTTGAGCAATAGACCAAGATACCTCTATAAATTCCACATGTTATGTCAGGTTAAAATAGTGCTACATCTCGGTCATAAAAAAGCTATGTAAAGGTACACACAAAAATAGTGAAACTATATAAAGGTAATATTAAACTATGTTAAGGTGATCTGATGTTGTGAAATATTAGAGAGTGTGATGATGAGGCTATATAAAGGTAATAATGGAGCTATGTAAGGAAAGAAACAACACTGAAAAGGCTATAAAATACTACTTCTACAGATCCATAGGCAACATAAAGGTTCCCTTATGTTTCCAAGAACTACATAAGGGTATAAAACGTACTAAATAAATTTACCAAGTTCCTTACATCCATTGCGTCATGTTAACAACATAGTTTCAAGGTACAAATCCTCTACATGCACTATATTAAGGTTCAATAAAGTTGATTTGTACGAGTAATAAGGCACTACATCAAGGTTATAGTGTACTCATGTAAGTGTATAGTCATGAAATTCAGCTGCATAAAGGTCATAAATGATCACTACATAAAGGTAAATCTGAGGATCTCAAAGCTATGTAAGTGTACCACCTAGGTTCCAATATTCACTTATGGTTCATCTTTACACAAAGGATTCCATGTAAATGTAATTATCATTTTTTGTTAAGAAAATAAGAAATAATTTCTAAAAAAATGGGTAAAACATTGAATCAAACTTCATTATTCTAGTTCACCCAAATTGAGAAGTGTCCATCTATGATTCTATATGAATTTCATCCATCAATTAAATGGAGGTAGTGATTGTGGGAAAATAAATAAGAGAGGAGAAGATTTTAGAGATGAATATTCAAATAAGCCTCACACCATGACTTGTACATGTGGAAAACATTAAAGATGTGGGATATATTCACAAAAAACATGAATGTGTTGATGGTTTTAGATATAATGAAGGAATAATGAAATACCATTCTACTCAAATGAGAGATTTTGAAGTGTGTGAAGGAAATATAGATCATTCTTTAATTTCTATAATAAGGACAACTATTCATTGGAGTTGGGGGATGACCATGGATTGATCAAGATTATTGTGGTACTACTAGAGTTTCTTTTATTTGAAAATATTGTATTGTCTACATCAATGAAACATTGGACCCATAGTGGTTGAGCCAAGGATAATCTCCCTATTCACAGTTGTTGAATTATATTCATTGAGTATAAATATCTATTAACTTGATTTCAGTAGAAGTTCTTTTTATTTTTTTTAAAAGTAGGAGGTTTTAATTATATTTGAAATCAAATACTTCTTCCCTTATTCACTAGTTTTCACACACAGGTCACATAGTAATTTTTCACTACCTATGATAGTGAGTACTAAGATGATCTAGGTGTATTTAGAGATATCTGATCACTAGGATATGACTGATTTTTTTATACAATGAATATTTTATTTCCTTATTAAAGTAAAAATAGAGGCTACCAGAGTATCATTTACATACATATTACACCATTTTAGATGAATATTCAATACAAATCACAATAATATATTCCCTGGAACTATATAGGTTTTTTTCGTATTTGGATACTTGAAACTAAATTAACTTATTTAAGAAAATATTCATCTACCCCAAAAAAATTCACCATATATGGTACCTTTTTACACTCATCATACTCAATAACCTTCATCATAACTTAAGGAAATGGAAACAAAAGAAGGGGTGATCTCAGATTATTGATAAGGGAAAACATGAGAGATATCAATAAAAGATCATAAGTGAGTATAATATGAGCATACATGTATGAGAACATAATCAAGGTACATAAAGGTCATAACCAAAGAAATAAATCTCAAATCCTAAGTCATGACATAAATCATTGACATAACATAAGATAATATT
Organism: Viscum album; assembly: GCA_963277665.1. Lineage (NCBI taxonomy): Eukaryota > Viridiplantae > Streptophyta > Magnoliopsida > Santalales > Viscaceae > Viscum > Viscum album. The sequence continues at coordinate 34,963,332 of OY728127.1, read as the reverse complement.
CATAGGAGTGTAGAATATCAAAAATCATGAGCCATCATAATATAGACATAATAATATGTGATAAGAGTGTATCATCATGCTGTGGCATAATCATAATCATAGAAATCATATATCAATGCTACCCACTAAGACATTCATCACATAGTATGCTTGGTCTAACCACCCATGTACTTTCTTGGGCTTAGGCTAACTGCTCATGTATACTCTTGGTATTGGGTTAACCACCTGCGTATCCTTTGATCTCATGAGATATAAAACATCACACAATGAATTGGAGGGCTATAACAAACCCACTCATCACATAATAATTAACAATTCAAATGCATTCCACAATAACATAAGAGCATTCATCATTAATTCATATCTTAATTAACATGTGGGAAAGAAACAAGTTTTAGGAAAACTTCCTTAAATCATTATCACAAAATTCCATCCAGAGAAATAAGGCGGATATTATCGTAAGTTTATATACCCAATTAATCATAACAAATATTAAAGTATATTGATGTTGGAGTTTGTGGTTCCATATAACTAACTACCAGTTTACTTTTGGTTACATTATATATTCATGGTGTTTTAATATAATATAATTTCTCATCACATCCTGATTATACTTAGATGTGATAACATATGTGATAACGTCCTATGGATACTTGTATTGATGAAATAACGGAGTAGTTCCTTGCTATGAAGGGATACCTTAGATGATATGATAGTATTCCTTAAACCTATGTTAAATGGCCCAATGATATTATCTAATGGGACTCAAATGATATAGGCTTTTGGGGGCAGGAGGTTCATAATAAATTAAGGAACCTTCTCATGGTGTTCACCATTAGTAATCTCTTATAAGGTAGGTTATGATAACAAATCCTCCAATAAGAATTACACATGTTTCATGTGTCATTAGATATTCATACCTGTGGAACTCTATAATGAATCCTTTACTTTAAGATTATTAATAATATGTCTCATTAATTTAATGCTTAGATATATATCATAAATAGTGATGATAACAGTTCACATTGAATTTGGATATTTTAGGATCTTCATGAGTGTCATAACATTAATGAATCATGTGAGAGAGGATTTTTCCCTTCCATTTGAATTGAGTATATTTGTCCTTTTAATGGAATAGAATAATTTGATTAAGTACATGGATATGGAATTTTTTTGGTGTGTTCAGTTATAGAAATTTATGGAAATAGAGTCATCTATATAGGTCGGTGACACAAGTATGCAACCTGCTTGAGGATAGATTTTGGGAAAAGGGATTATATTACATAATAAGGATTCATAGGAGGTATAATTTCATTAAAACATTATGTATTTTATCTATGAGTTTCTTGTAATTTTCTAGATGATAACATTGGACTTTAGTTGGTTTAGCCTAATGCCACTAAGAAAATGGCCTAGTGGGTCACACACTAAGTATATCCAAGTACCTCAATTAAATTCTATATGAGTTTAATAAGTATATTAGAATATTATTATCAAGTCCAAGGAATAATATTTAATTAAGTTTATTGGTTAATCATACATATTTATTTATTAGTGTATAACATAGTTATCTTTATTTATTTAATTAAATAAATACATGTTATACTTGGTCTGATAAACAATGAGGGGAATGAGTGGACCAGGTTATGGTCTGATGAGAATGGAATTTTATTTGAATAAATATTAATTTATTCATTCAGGAGAAATAATATTTAATTAGTCCATAGGTTATGAACATGTCAAGTAAATAATAATAATATTAATAATAATATGTTGAAATGGGGTACACTAAGGGTTAAGATAATATTATAGGAGGTATTTGTGAAAATAACACTCTAACCATAGCTCTATAAATACATGAATATAGAATTATCATACAATATAACACTATAGGATTTTTCTAATAATTGTTTTGTATAACATTTGTCTATATATATATTTCTCTCATCGTAGAGATATTTTCAATATTTCTCTAACTTCCATGAGAATTAGTGATCCTCTTCTTTCCTCTTTGATTACGAGAGAACTAAGAGAATCCAATATGCCTCATTGGGATTCCATGGTGTGACGAACAATGAATGACACAAGGCACATGAAAATCTATAATAGAATCTGTAGAAACCTACTATGACATTTAAATATTCATGGGGGCATGCATGGATCGCCATTATAGAGAATCCATATAAATATCACAATCCTAGTATCCTGGAGCTGGTGCCTTACTTTATTACATTGGCATGAATATAAGGACTCACACCGTGAAGGACTGAATAGTTTAGTAGTCTTGGAAAACTACATACATATTTTAAATTCAAAATTAATTTTATACATAAAATAAAAAAAGGTATTTTATTTCAGAACACCATTATTATCATTAGCGTAACCCTGCATATCAATCATAATAAACTTCTGGGAATCCTTGGGAAAAATAAACAAAAGAAAGGGGCAAGATAAGATTCTTAGTAAGGGAAACCATACAAAAAAATCTATCATAAATAAACATAAACAATAACTAAAGGTGAATAAATAAAAACACATGCCATTAAAACATAATCTTGAGTATAATATGGCATGAATAAAACTTGATCAAATAATGACATATAAATAATCACATAAGAATGAAACTTAACCATGGATACTCTTATAGTCAAATAATCACATGGAATATCAATAAGTAATCTCATAATGAGGAAATGCATAATACAGGATGTCTAAAACATATTATCAAGGCCTTGACTAAGAAGTTTATATAAATGGGTAAGGTCTTGGCTAAAACCCATTCTATTTTGTCTCATGAGATCTATTGATGTATCAAGGGGATATAGTGGCCCCCACCCAACACTTACTAAGTCCAATGCATTCCTCACATGAAAGGGGTGAAATATAATCAATATATAAATTCATAATGAAACTATCATATGAAATGTAAATAATTTCTCCAATCATTAAACTTAATCATAAACTATCCCGAGTAATAAGGTGAATGGTATCAAGATAGTACATTTCTTGTCAAAATGATCATAAAAAATTCAATAAAATATGGTATATTGTATCATAAGATATCAACCTAAATTAATAAATATATTTAACAAAGTGTGTTGACATAAATGAAAATACACTAATAAAATAATTAAATTTTTTTTGAGAGAAATACCACTTTTACTTCGAAATCATTTATTTAAAACACCACACAATTATAAAAGAAAAATATTTATTTGAAAATTAAATTGTAAACTTTTAAAGGATTCCTCAAGGAATTAAGGTGTCATGAATGTGGTAATATCCTCTCATAATATATAGTTTTTAAGAAATATTTCCTTTAAACTTTGAAAAAAAGAACATTTAAAAGAGTATTTTTTAAAAGAATGTGTGAGATTCAAATGAATCGATTATGTATATCAGTTATAAATCCACATAAAAAAGTGGAAATAAAAAATAATATAATAAAAATTCATTTAAAAAATAATTATAGTCGGAAATAATAATTGCAGTAGAAGTTTAACCCATAGAATCAAAATTGGGTTAATAATTCCCTTACCACTTTGTAATCAGTTGAACCTTATCCCTCATAAAAGTAATTATTATCAAATAAAACATTTAATAACATGAAGATAAATGAATTAATTATAATATATATCAAAGTTATGTATAAATACACCACATAAAATGAATAATTGGTGAATAAGGCATATCTCACAGAAATAAAAGTGAGATGAGAAAACCCTTACCTTATTTCCAAAAGTGTTCCACACTGGTACTTAATGTCTTGGATATTCATATTAGATTCATTAATTACTTAATTAAAAACCTATTAAACATATATTTTATTTATTTTAATATTATTAAGTTAATTTAAGGCCATTTATATGAGTTATAATTTTTAATTTTGTTGTTCTAAGAGCGTTCGTTTCAGGGTTTTAGGGTTAGTTTCTTTGTATATAATTATGGGAGTTCTTTTCAAATGAGAATAACTTCTAAAAAATTGAAATTATTTAGTATTAATGAATTTAATGAATCTTAAATGGTCTCATATATCATTTGGTTATATGGTATGATGATGATTCTTTAGATAAAATGTTGGTGAAAATTTCTTAATTTATTTTGGCGGTTTTCCCAACCATCATGAACTTGTGTCATTTTATTTAATTATATGCTTATTTATTGGTTCCAAAATCATGATATAAATTATAATATGTATATTAAAATATTATTTAACCATAATAATAGTTTTATGACCATAATTTAATGTGTTAATGGAAATTGAAAACTTGGTATCCATGAAGGCGGTGAATCGACACATCATAGATGATGTTTTCATTTTTTAAAAATAAAAGGAGAAGAGAAGAGACATAATGATGGATATTATATTTTCATAATAAAATTAAATTATATACATAATAATAGATTTATCATGATATTTTTTAAATGGTAGTTTAGGGGAGGATAAGAAATGAAAAGAAATTAAAAGAGAAAGTATGGTTTTACCTCTTGAGTGTCATCTCCTTGAGAACCTCCTTAGGGTAATTGGAAATGGTCTTTTGGTGAGACTAGTAAGACCATAACATGAGGAAGAAGTTTGGAAGACTAATTGGTAATAATATAAGAAACATTAAAGTCTTATAAGGTGTGAGGAGAATGGGTGGTGAGGGGTGGTATTTATAGTGCAAGAGAGGGTTTTTTTTATTATTTTATTCATTAGTTTATTATTTTGTCTCAAGACTATCAATAGTGATGATTATTGTGAATAAGTACAGTAATTAGTGCATGTGAGTTCTAATTAATGGGTTTTAAATCATCCATACACCAAAAATGACTCCAACATTCATGTATTTAGCTTATAATGTCAAATACCATAAATTATCATATTTCACTATTCACAAAAATTTAACTATTTTAGAAAAATATAAAAAACTTCAAACTAACCATTTTTTGATGTGTAGATTTAAAATATTGACTCAATTTTATAAAAAAAACTTTCCAAATTTGATAAATTTAATTTTGAATTAAAATCATAATTTAATTTGATTGTTTCATTAATAAAATAATTAATGTATCATCGTTGTATTATTATTTGAAGTAATTATTTATTAATTAAAAATTAAAAATAAAATAATATGATGTAGATAAATATTTTATATTTATAAATAATATCTATAGTTTAAAATATCTTCTAAATAACACCATATTAAAAATAATATTGTTATTAAAAATATGAATGTGACATTTTGTGATTTTCATCAATTAAAATAATATCAAAGCCATTTTTCTGGACAAGTGTAAATTAAATAACTAAGATTATAAAATTAAGTGTTATGAGTAGAATATATCCATATAATAAAATTTATAAAAAATTTAGGGTAATTTTCTAATTCTTATCATTTTATTTTTACCCAAAATTTCCAAATTTACATGTAACCATGGTAATAAAAATTCCCAAAGTTAGTGTTTATAACAGTCAAAATTAATAGAAAAATATTTAATAAATATGTAAATTATGAATAAAAATATGGAATATATTTTTAAATATTTAAAACAAAGAAGTTTCAGAACTAAATTTAAAATTAATCCTGAAAAAACACAATGAAAAACAATTTTATTGAAAAATGATTTTTAAGCCTAAAAATGTACTTATACCAAAATAAGATATAAGGATGATTAAAATGAAATATATTAGATTATTTATAACTAAATATTTATTATATTAAATTTATATCAAATTAAAGTTATAAATAGACTTTAATATAATGAAATTGACAATTTTATAAAAATCGGTTTTGTCACTATTCACTGGTAAATATATATTTTCTGAAAAATACCTAAAATCCACTCTAAGAAATTTTTTACATTCTGATTTTAAAAATGAATTTTATTTTTTCAAATATAATTTATTAAAGTTTATAAATTTATATTTAAAACAAGATTTCCATTAAAAGGTGATAAAATTGCCTTTTAGAAATTATATCTTTTTATGCTTAAAATTGGATTTATTCTTATCTTAAGCCTATAAAAATTATTGGTTGAATTTTTAAAATTTTATTGAATATGTAAAATATAAATTTTATTAATATATTTCACTAATATTGTTTAAGTTAATTTATAAATATAAAATTCCATTGTGGTCATAAAAATAGTTTTTTTTTTATAAAAACACATCCTTTTTGTTCAATTGGTTTTTATTTTCATTTATAATAAATTGGTAACTAATAAATTAATTTTATAAAAATGTGTAGAATATATTTTCATAATTTACTTAATATCATAAATTCCCACCATTCGAATAGTTAGGTGATGACTATCACAATTAAATAAAAATATTTAATCATTGTTTATGCTATATGTTATGTATAATGTAAGCTATTGAAGAAGATAAATTTAAAAATATGCATACTATAAAATTTTGGGGTGTTAAAATCTACCATTGATTCCTCCTTTTCAATGATGGTTCAACAAGAAGGGTCAATCACATTTGATAACGTAGAAAGAATTACAAGATGAGGTAATTATTAAACTAAATTAATTATAAATTACATATGAGATCCTATTTTCATGTATTCTAGAAATTCCATTCTATCTATTTATAAGGATAAATTTGAATAAGTTGATTGAAAAATTTTGTCGAAAAAGGGGCCAACTACGTCCACATTGCCCTAAGAAATTAAAGTGGAATTATAGGGGTTACATATTGATTTATAATTATTTTTTTCACTCATCATTACATGTATTTTTTATTATATTAATATTTATATTATTTATTCTTAATACGATTATCATTATTAGGATTTTTACCTTCATTTAACTATGAAAAGGTTAAAGATTGATGAAGGATGAGCCCATGAATATCATCATGAAGTGATCGAGATTTATGTCAGGACACATGGATACACTATAAAACCTTGATATTTTGTGATTTTTTCCTATTAAATTTAATATTTCTGATATTTTTCATTTTACACACCACAGAGTTTAGCTTGTGTTATATGCAATAGTGATAACATGCATGACATGTAACACCAACCTTCAGAAAACCATGAAATATTATTATTTTAAATATGACCATTATAACCTATCTGTTAAATATGAAGATATAAATAGTATAAAATACTTTATAAAATATACATATAAATTTCCCACTCAATATAAATTTACTTAAAAATTATTAGTAAATAACCAGTCATTTTTTAGTGAAGTAATTATATTCTTTAAAAATATTTCTCCTTCAAAAATGTTTTTGATTATTTTTTTTGAGAAAAGATTATAATTAATTTTTAGATTTTATAATATGATTTATTTGATAAAACAAACTTAATTTTTGAAACCATCATATCAAAGTTATCTTATGGTGAAATCTTTGGATTTTTTTTAAAATGTTGATTTTACAGTGAATAGTAAAAAATACCGATTTTTTTGTAAAACTATAACTTATTTTGAAATAAATTAAGTAATTTAGATTCCCCATTATGTTTTAAATTATAATAATTATTCTTTAGTTATATTTAATACACTTAAGTACTTTTGAATCAACTTTATATATGATTTTAGTATATGTTTATTTTTGGGTTTTATTTTTTCTGAAAACTATTTTAAAGTGAATAATGTTTCTCCATTTTAATTAATTAAAATAACCCATAATTGAAAATATTTTAAATGAAATTTATTGATTAAATATCTATAAATTCTAATTGATATTCATACAATGATTATTATTTTACATAGGGTTAATATAAATCGTCTTATGCTTGAAAAAAAAATACAATTATCGAAAACTTGATTTTTTGTTACTTAGGTGGGTTTATTTGAATAAACAATTTTTATTTTTAAAATCAATATGTAAAAATTATATTAGAGTTACTTTTTTATAATTTTATGCAAAGATTATTTTTTTGATGAATAGTAAAAAATACTAAATTTTAATCAAAAAATACATTTTTGTTTAATTAATTTATAAATATAAATTATAGTTTAAATCAGTTTTAAATTAAAATTAGTTCAATTATACATCCCTTAATTAAATTTATTTCATTGTAATCAATTTAATATTGAAATTAGATATAAAAACTTTGTAAACTTTCGAACATTTTCTCTTTAAAAACCCGCTTTCTTATCGTATCTATAGGATTAATTTTAAATTAAAATTTTACCATTATTTGAATGAAATTTAAAAAAATGGGCTACATATTTGGAGTCATCATAATTTATATTATATAATAAGTTGTACTTAATTTTTTACCAAAATAAATAGTGAATGCAATAACAATTAATTACTACGGTTAAGGTAAAAATGGGTTTATCAGGGATGAAACTAAGAAGTTAACGGTAAACATGACATATAAACTTGTATTAAAACTATTTTTTTGAAATATTTATAACATTAAACCTATATTATTTTATAATGGTCCATTTTTTACCCTCTTAAATTATGAAAAACATAAGAGCACTCAATTCTTTTTCAAAAATACCAAGTGTGTCCTCTCCCCCACTTATAAAAGGCCACCCCTCTCCTCTGTTCTTCACACATTCAAAACCATTTGGTTCAGCCAATACCTAGACAAATCACTTTTAAAAATTCCATCCTATCATCCCTAATTCCTTACTTTGTATATAAATCTTATTGTGGAAATATTTTAGTGCAAACCTAAATTGGATACCTGAAGAAGAGGTAATGTTCATCAATAAGCATTTTTTGTTTTATGTATTCATAAACCTCATTAAATTATTATAATAACATGATAATATAATAATGTCAGAATATTATATATAATTAGAGGTTACTATGATAAGATTTTGACTAAAACCATCTCCACTTCAATAAAATGTGTTATGAAATCATCATTGGTGTGTACGACGGACTACCGCCTTGCGAACCGATGTCATTCGTTTTTCCATTTCAACCTCTTAAGGATAGACATAATTATTGATTTATTATTTATATATGATATTTATGATATTATTATTCTTCTATAATTACTATATCACACATACCTTCATTCTTTCCATTTTATGCGAATATAGTAACATTTCTTATGTGTACAGTGGGCTACCACCTTACGAAGTGATGTGATTTGTTCACGCTTCACATGGAAGGTATTAAGGACGATTTTAATTAAAATATGAAATATATATGAAATAAAAATTATTCTGTAATTTTAATATATTATTTACCTTTATTTATTTCAATCCTATATGAAAATGGAAACAACGTTCATGTGTACATACAACCTACCATCTCCATTAACGGTTTATTCCATTTTCTATAACTAAATTTTATAGATTAATCTAAAGAAATATATAATGAATATATATTATATTTATAACATGGTTAAAATTCTAGATACTATGTAACTATTATAAAATCATTAGGACCAAACATAATAAATCAAAACATATACGAAAAACAAAGCGGTTATTACCTGGAACGTGAGTTTAACATGTGATTATTAATAGAAGGAAAATAAAAGGATATAAGTAAATCACATACGATATGATATATATAATTATGGTTATTTAATACATTTATAATAATCTTATATCTATTATAGTGTAGTTTTTAATGAGTGTTAAGGAAGTCAAGACTTATGATATAAGATTTTTTTCTCACTTTTTACTTATGTGAGACACATGTCATATTCACCACCTATTTATTTTATGTGGTTTATATAATTCCCATAAATGTATTTTATAATAATTATCCTGAAAATTATTGGGATTTACATATCCATTTTATGATCTCTCTTTCACAAGGCTTACGGTTCAAAAGTCCCCAAAGCGGTAAGAGATTTTTTGTCTTAATTTTCCTTCTTTGTTACATATGTTATGTTATGCACCTATATTATTTCCCAAGGTGTATATAAAACCTATTTGACATATAATATCATGAATTTATTTATCATCATGATCTTTTAAGTTACATTTTATGTTATTCCTTCATGAGGATTATTATTCAAGGTTAACAAAGTGTTAATGATCTTATGTTACAATCTCATAATTTATCAGGATTGTTTATGATTATGTGTACAATGATAAAATATTATAATAAACTCATGAATTTTCTTCTCCTATGTTTAGTAATGTCTTTTTCAAGTAATAGTAACAATTTACCACTTTTTGGTACTTAAAATAATTGAGAAAATGTTTTTAAGACAATCTGACTATATTTCTCTCTTCAGTCAGAAATCCATTTTCTTCCAAAACCATGATTTATAAAAATGTTTTAAAAAATATTTTATTATTATCCTATGATTTTTAAAGTAAAATTTAACCATTTTTTTCTATTTAATTTATTTTTAAAGAAAACTACATGTCATTTTCAAAAAATGCTCGTTTGGATTTTACTAAAAATGTGAATGGAATATTTGGGTATGGGTTGCATGAAACTTCTTTTCATCCTGAAAATTATTATATTTGAAGATTAATTTATAATTTTTTCAATTTTATTTTCAAATAAAAATATTTTCATATTTTTTTATGTTTTAAAAAGAGTTTTTCAAAGAAAAAGAAACGATATTTTCCTCAATAATTATTTTAAATGATATATCAAAATCATTTTTCCATCAAAGATAACACATGTTGATGTTACCTATTCCTTATTTAGGATATGATCCAAGGATACCATTCTTACTATTTCTATAAATGTTTTATGTTTATGATGACATGATGATTATGAAACCCATTTCTTTTCTATGAGTTATACCATGATAAAAGTTTTATGAAACCCAATTCTTTTCCACAGGTTATTCTATGAAGAAATGATGAAATGATTATGACACTTAGTACTTTTTTATAGGTTATGATATGATGAAATTTTTATGAAACCCATTTAATTTCATGGGTTATGATATATTTAATGTTTTATAATTTTATGGCACACATAAATATGGTTTTCATTATGAGATGGGTGGGACCTATATCTCCCTATAAAGAATTGGGTAAATCTTTATATCTCATGAGATAAAAATGGGAAACGAGTCGATGAGAATTATCAACTATAATAAATAGGTATGTCCTGATCCACTGTAGGAAATAGGTGTGTCCTAATCTACTATAAAAAGTAGGTGTATCCTGATCCACAATAGGAACATGTGATAAGTCCTGATCCACTATATTGAAAGTATTGGTTTAAAACCTTGACATATGAAATGGTTTTCTATATTTATGATGGTTCCAAAATTTTATAACATTAGATTATGGTTCATGATTGATTTATGATGATTTATAACTCTTATAGACTGGGTTTTTTGAAATGATAAAGTTTTATTCCGTGACTCTTGCTTATTATCCAGGACTGGTTACATATGAGATTTGTAAGTTATATTCACGATCACAAACCATTATTATTATCTTATCATTTTATATGATATTAGATTTATGTCTCTTATGTTTACCCTTATTGAGTATCAATCTCACCCATTCTTATGTTTCCTTCCTCATGATTATGAAAAACGGTTTAAATATGGTATTCCTAAGAGTATTATTATGTGATAAGATCTTTATGGGAGATACTTAAGACCTTTCACTAGATTAAAAGATTATATTAAAATTTTCCAAAGGCACTAAACTATTGCGGTCCTTAGGAATGTGTTCAGGTAATGTAATGAAAATTCATCTAAAAAGATTTAATATCCATGTATGAGAAGCCCGAGTCTTTATAGTTTTTATTAAGATAAATGTTTAGATAACATTTGGAAACTAGGATGAAAAAGATTTAGTAAAATATATAGTGATATATCTAAGTATATGTATAGGGATATGTGTAAGGATAATTCTATGGATGAGTTATAGTATAAGAAAATGTAATGGAATATTTTTAAAGGATAGAGTGAGTTGTTTAGAAGAAATATCATCCCTATCTAGATATTGCAAGTGGATTTGGATATGGAACACAGGTACCTTGGGGTAATAACTCTAAAATGGGTGTATTGAAATGGAATCAACCGTAACCTAATGCATTAAAATGGGCCTCGCTGCACACTTAGTTTTACACGTTTTGGGGATATTGTTTGGAAATTAAAAAACTCTTTATGAACCATCATAAAGGATTAAAATAGATTGATACTACTAAGGACCTAGGATAAAACTAAGGAATCATATATTGACACAATGGTGTCATGATTCAATCATACTATACGTGATTTTTCATTATTATGTGATTTTACTATATGATTATTGTTTCTCACATTGTGATTTTTTGTTTTAGTTAATGGTGGGAACCCAGAGAAACTAGGCTAACATTGAATGTGGTGTAAAATTTTCTGATGATTAGTCAAATGGGATGATTACTAGAGTGAAGGATATTTTGATTATGTCTAATCAATTATCATGGAACATGATTAACAATGTGCACATTAAACAACTATCAGACTCACCAAAGAAGAAAAGGATAAAGTTTGATGAGAGTTCAAGTAGTAGAGACCCTGAAGGAAAGAAAATTCAGTTTCATATATGTCAAGAATGTGGGAAGAAGAACTCAAGGGAATGTCTCAGGGGATGAGAAGATATTTTATGTGTGTAGAATAAGTATATAGAGTAAGATATTTCTTAGGAAAAATAAAAGTTCAGTTAACATAATGGATGGGAATATTGGTCTCCCTATGGTATTATCAATGGATGAATGGTTTGACTTTGGAATGTATGAGACTTATGAAAGTTGATGTCTTATGGGGAAATATTGTGAGTAGAATAAACAAGGTGGTATGATTAATGGTTATACTACTAATAATAAAGATACTATAAAAACATATGAAAGTTATATGATGTTTTAATAGTATTGTTTATGTTAAACATGAGAAGCATGATTAAGTTAAGGATGATGAATGTTAAGACATGATTCATATTTCAAATTAAATGAAGTAAGTATTAAATAATATGATAAATAATCTTAGTTAATAGTTTAAGAAATAAGTGGAAGGATTGAAGTGTTTATTTATTAGAATCCAATAATTATGTTATATGAATCATGAAATATATAAGAATTGTATAATATGTGTTTTTCATTAAGGATTTGAATGAATATGTTGAAATAATATTACACCTAGAAAATTGATTTAATGTAAAGGTGATATTCATGGAAAAAACATGGTTAAGGGAAAGATAAACCTTAATATATTCATTTTTTTGAAATAAAGATGTTGTTTTAAAGATATCATTTATATGGATAAATTAAATTGGACAATACCAATGACTTAATAATGGATTAATTATTTGTGGAAAAATTGGTTTATGTTAACATTGATGTAGTTTAAAATATTATTGGATATATGTAATATATTCAATAATTTGTGGTCTTCTTCATAGAATAAGGAAACATGCAATTTTTCATTGAGTTTTTATGGTAATAAAGGTTATTACCATGCTTCAAGAGAATACATGATGAAGGTATTCACATTTTTGTTATATGAAAATTAAGATCTAATTTATATTGTATGGGGGATTAATGATAATTTAATTTAGAAAATTTAATGACATTATTTCCAAAGTTTTGGATTTTAATATTTTGGAATGGTCATATGGATAACCATTTATGAAATGGTTTACGTTGAACATTGGATGAGGTGAGAAATATTAATGTATTATTTCACCATATGAATATTTATTCATAAATTGTGCTAACTATTTTTTTATGATGATAAATAAAGATATAAGAAATGGAATATAATTTTTGTATGTATCTTATGACCTTTTGTGCTTAGGGAATATCAAATCCACCATTATTTCTTAGAGTAAGATATGAAGTGGAAATTGATCAAGGCACAACCCACGAGTTAAATTGTGATTATAAAATTTAATCAAATCAAGTAAGTATATCTTCTCCTGAAAATTATTCTAATTTAGTAAAATGATTTAGAATAAAAAAATTTCATGTTATAATCATTTTTAGTTTTGTCAATGAAAATTTTAATTCCTCTTTGGATTATGATTTTGTGGTTATTAACTTTTTATATATCACCCACTTTCTTATGATTAATGACGTCTATAACTCTCTATAATTATTTATGATTTTATTCTATTTCCAAATATTAACTTCCCACCTATGTTATCATATGTGTAATCCTAGTTATGAGTTACTTTAAGTAATATTTATGCTTCCAAATTTCCCATTTTAAGGGAAGTTTTATTATTCATTTGTATTATGAGGGTTTTTATGGGGGAATTTTTAAATGTTAAACCATTGATGATCAAGATGAATTTCAAGGGTAAAATTCTTTTTAACGGGGGGTATAATGTAACACCCTAATATGTTTTTGATTTTTTTTTCAATTAAAATTAATCTTTTTGATATTTTTAATTTTACGCAACATCGAGTTTATCTTGTGTTACTCGCAACAACGATAGCGTGCATGACATGTGCCACCGACCTTCAGCAAACCATGAAATAATATTATTTTAAATACAACCATTTTAACCTATCCATTAAATAAGAAGGTATTAATAGTATAAACTTATTTATTAAATATACTTATAAATTTCCTTCTCAATATAAATTTATTTACAAATAGCTTTTAAATAATCAATCAATATTTTGTGAAGTAATTATTTTCTTTAAAAATATTTCAAAAAAATGATTTTCATTGTTTTTTATGAGAAAAAATTATAAGTAATATATAGATATTTTAGAAAATTTATTTTATAAAATGATCTTAATTTTTGAAATCATCATATTGAAATTAACTTATGGTGAAATTTTATATTTTTTTAGAAAAATGTTGATTTTTATATGAATAGTGAAAATACCAATTTTTATAAAACTATCAATTCTTTTAAAATAAATTAAGTAATTTAGAATCTCCATTATGGTATAAATTAACTTAATTATTATTTATTTATATTTTATCTACTTAAGTACTTTTTAATCAAATTTATATTGGATTTTAGTATAAGTTTATTTTTAGGTCTTTTTTCTGAAAGCAGTTTTAAAGTTCATAATGGTTGTCCATTTTAATTATTTATAATAATCCATAATGAGTAATATTTTTAATTTAATTTATTAATTATATATTAATAAATTATAATTTATATTCATACAATGATTATTATTATACGTAGAGTTAATATAAATCATATTATGCATGAAAAAAATATTCTTCTCAAAAACCTGCTTTTTCATCGCGTCTAAGAGTTTTGTTTTAAATTTAATTCTTCCACTTTTAGAAAATTTATTTTAAAAAATAATTTTAATTTTTTAAATAAAAATTTCAAAATTATATTAGGGTGAATCTTTGATAATTTTCTCAAAAGATGAACATTTTGATGAATAGTGAAAAATACTGAATTTTATTTAAAAACTACCGTTTTGTTTAATTTATTTATAAATTTAAATTATATTTTAAATTGGTTTTAAAGTTAAATTACTTCAATTATACATCAATTAATCCAATTTATAATATTTTTATCAATTTAATATTGAAATTTGATATAAAAACATTGTTAACTTTTGAACATTTTCTCTTTAAAAATCTTCTTTCTCATCGTGTCTACTGGACGAATTTTAAATTTTATTTTTCCAATTATATGAATGGAATTTGTAAAAATATATTAAATATTTTGAATCAGAATAATTTATTTTATCCAATAATTTTAACTTAATTATTTACTAAAATGAATAATGAATGTTGGAAAAATTAATTACCGCAGTTAGGGTAAAAAATGGGTTTATCGGGGGGTTAAACTAAGAAGGTAAGAGAAAAAATGATATATAAACTTATATAAAAACTATTTTCTAGAAATATTTATACCATGAAGCATATAATTTATATAACGGTCTATTTCAAACCCCTGTGACATATGAAGAATGTGGGAGAACTCAATTCATTTAAAAAATACCGAGTGTGTCCTCTCCCCCACTTATAAAAGGCCACCCCTCTCCTCTCTTCTTCATGAATTAAAAGCTATTTAGTTTAGAAAATACCTTCTAAAATCACTTATAAACTTCCCTCCTATAATACTATAATTCTTAGTTTGGTTATTAATCCATCCATGGAAGTATTTTTGTGCAAACCTAAAGAGGATACCCGAAGAAGAGGTAACGTTCATCAACGAGTGTTTTTGTTTTATTTCTTACTCCACCTATTATAATTATTATTATTACATGATGTTATAATAACATAATTGTATTATTTATAATGATATGTTTTTTATTATAAGTACATGACCTACAACTATCCCCACTTCCATCAAATAGGTTACGAAATCATCGTTCCTGTATACGGAAGACCACCGCATTGCAAATCAATGTCATTAGTTTTTCTATTAACACCTATATAGGATAGGAATAATAATGAATTTATTTTTTATATAATATATTTATGATATTATCATGCTTATGAAATTATTATATCACACATACATTCATTATTTCTATTTTGTGGGAATACGATAACGTCGCTCGTGTGTACGACAGACTACCACATCACGAAGTGATGTGATTTATTAACGCTTTAAATAGAAGGTATTAAGGATTATTTTAATGAAAATATGTTATATATATGAAATATAAATTATTATATAATTGTAATATATCATTTACCTTTATTTATTTTAATCTGATAATAAATTGGAAACAACATTCATGTGTACATACGACCTACTGTCTCTATGAATGGTGTATTTCATTTTCCATCACTAAATTTTATAGATTAATATAAAGACATATATACTAAATATATATTATATTTACATCATGTTTAAAAAAATTGAGATGATGAAACCATGATAAAATAAATATGAGAAAAATAGAAAATCAAAACATATACAAAAAACAAAGCGATTATTACACGAAACATGACTTTAACATGGGATTGTTAGTAAATGGGTAATAAAAAGATCTAAGTAAATAATATATGGTATTCTATATGTAATTATGGTTCTATAATAGATATATAATAAAATTATATTTATTATAAATGATGTTTGAATGAGTATGAAGGAATTTGAGACATACGGTAAGGGATTTCCATATCACTTTTTACTTCTGTGAGACACGTGTTATATTCACTACCTATTTATTTTATGTGGTGTATATAATACTCATTCATGTATTTTATGATTATTATAATGAAAATTAATATGATTTACATATCTATTTTAGGATATATCCTTAATGGGGTCTATGTTTCAAAAGTTACAAAATCAGTAAGAGATTTGTTTTCTCAATTTTCCTTATTTGAGATGTATGTTATGTTATGCACTGATATTATTTCACAAGATGCATATAAAACCCCTTTGAAATGTAATATCTTGAAATTATTTATACTCAAGTTATTTTAAGTTCAATTTTATGTTATTACTTCATGGGGATTATGATTCAAAATTACCAATGTGGTGAAAATTTTGTGTTACAATATCATTGTTTATCAAGATTTTTTATGATTATGTTTATAATGATGAAATATCATGATACATATCAAAATAAACTCATGAAATTTATTATACTTTGGTTATTCGTGATATTTTTAAGTAATATTATAATTTTACCACTCTTTGGCACTTAATATAATTGAGAAAATCCTTCTAAGAAATCATGACTATATTTCTATCTTCGGTCAAAAATTTATTTTATTCCGAAACCATGTTTTCAAAAACTATTTAGTTATTATCCTATTATTCTTAAATAAATTGTCATGACCCGTCTTAGTGGGGCCCACACCGTGACTCCCCATGCCCACCTCCAATAGGCTATGGGCTGGTGACTAGCACCAAGTAGGCATATTACTAACATGGAAGGCATTGCCTAAGTACCTGTACACACACACACATCTCCAAGCCCACAAATGATGAAATGTAAAAGAAACCACTAAGGAAAAAAATGCATGCATACAACTAAACCCAACCAACAGAGTACGATAGAAGGTAAAGTACTGAAAGTAAACCGGGCTGGAATATAAGCCCACAAAAACAAAAGTCTGAAAACCGAAAAGTCCAATCTATAAACACAAAAGGTACTGGGACTACTACTCATAGCCGTAGGAACTCCTCGACCTATAGGGAACTCAGAAAGCTCGGTCCTGTCCTGGTATGCCCTGGACTCCATCAAAAGGCTGCTCGTCTGCACAAGACACAACACATGCGGGCAAAGCCCATGTAGGGGTGAGTACAACAATACTCAGTAGAGGACCCAAAAAACCACAAAGCAGTACAAAAAGTAAAAGTAAAGTCATCTATGCACAATATATGTCTAAAAAACATATAGTACAAACCAGATATACTCAAAACCCAACCCTGTAGTCTAGAGACAATTCACACAACCGCATACCCCTAGCTAGGGGTTCAGTTCGAAGATTCCACAAAGCACTCGTTCTGGGAGAACACACTCCACGAGTCTTATAGATCTAATGACGTCCGTCCGAGAAGTACTGTATGTCAGAATATTTTATGACAGGTAGTTACAATCATTATGGGAGACACACTCCTGAGTAAGAAGGTTACGGTAGATAGATGAAATCATTACGGGAGACACACTCCTGAGTGGGAAAGATCACGATACACAGATGAAGATTACTTCCAGGGCCATGGAGGATACCATGAATCATCTGAAATTAACCTGCTAGGTAGAGGATTGACGCCTGGTGGAGTTGGTCACGTCGATGCTGAACTCTACCTAGGGTCATGAATGGATAGAGGATCTCAATCCGGGCCTCTCAGATGGATTCCTGACTCTATCACAGAAAGTCCTGCTGAAGGGATCATACTCCTGTAAAAGGAAATGATGTCTGACCTTCAAGAGAATGAGAAGAAGGGGCACTAACCCAAATGATAGATGTCCAAGATACGGTGAACAAGAGGACCATGCTATTTTCCAAAAAGTACACGATGTGTAGAAAAGTTACACGCCGTGTTGTATGACCCCGGGTACTGCCCGTGTGCAATGGCCTATGTCATAATGATGGTCATGTAGAAAAAAATGAGTACACAACATGTAGTATGGTGTAAAAACCTTGTCCGAGGGACTGGGGTTGGCTCCGTGTACACTGGCTATGTGCCCATACATGGTCATCAACCTGTGTAGACCAACCCGTGTAATCGGTACACGGGGTGACCTGCGTTACTGGCCTCGCTTGGCCGTGTGATAGAGTACACAGTCGTGTACTCCATCCCATGTCTGTTTAACCCCTAGATACACGCCGAGTTCCACGTAGCCAACTTTTCCATGCTGTACACATCATATCATCTGAAGCCGTGTAGTCCCACCCGTGTCCGTGTACTTCCCAAAGTACATGCCGAGATTCGAGGAAAGTCTAACACGCCATGTGACCATGGTCACACGCCGTGTGATTCCTCTCTGGCCCCCGAAACCCTAGCCACTGCCGCGATTACTACACGGCATGTTCTTCGGAAGTACACGCCGTATATTCTGGAAATTTCCAGAAATGACGCTCTTTGCCGACGCGCCTCCCGTGCTACCCCGATCGTCGATCTTTCTATCCGATCGCCTTGAAACTCTCGAGTTTTGGTTGCCCCTATGCCACGAAGCTTCTTCTAGTGTTTCCGGACCTCTAATCGGCCTCGAAAAAATGCTTTGATCTTCCCTCTTGAAGAACGCTCGAAGAACGACACTTCCCGATCCGGTCCGATTCGTCGTCCGCCATCGTCGTTTCACCTCTGCAAGGTCACTGTGGTGTCAATTCTTCAATTTGGGATTGTTGTGTCACAAAACAGATGCGTGACGATCCGTTGTTCATCGCCCCGCGAAGAACGTGAAGAAAGCACAAAAGAAAAGGAAATAAATCCAATAATTTTTTTTGAGGAACGAACCTCCACCATCGTTCGTCACAGCGTTGATCCGCTCCCGTTAATAGGCTTAAATGGAGCAGAAATAAATAACAAAAATCAACGCAGATTAATTTTCCATAATCATCGCAAATAAAACCCTCCCGTAATAACATACGAATCAATGGATCAACTTGTTTGTGGTTGATCCGCGTTCGTCATTAAAATTGAAAACAGGGAAAAGAAAAATTAAATAACAAACCCCTACCTTTAAGAAAGGATCGATCATTGATGAAAGGGTCTCACTACTTTCTTCATTGAGATCCTTCAACTTCTTTAGCGCAACGAATCACAACTTCGATCCATCATTGTTCGCCGATGAGAGTTTTCTCCAACGCTCCATGGATTCTCCAGAGATTTCTCTCAATCATCGCCAACGAGAAAAATTCTATTATCCTAATAAAAAGGGAACCTTATTTGAAATTCAAAAATATGCTGCATTATTAATGAGCCCATCTTACCATTATTGAGTCATTATTACGTTCCATTTAATTAAGGAAATAGCTACCCTATTCCCACGCTGCAACGTATGTTTCTATAAAAGAAATAAAATAAACTTGTGAATTTATATTATTTTATTTTATTTAAAAAATATGAAAATTAACTTTTTCCCACGACCCGTTCCAGTCGAGGTTAGGCTCATTCTTAGGTAAAGTCGCCACCTTGGACGCAACGGTGCCCTCATATTTTTAATCCAGGCATCATTTTGGAAACTTCCACAACCGCGCACAAGTGCCGACTCACTCAACTTAAAAAAAGTTCAAACCACCATTCTGGGCTCACTGGGCCTCGGAATGATGTGTCTTCTTCACGCCCAGTCTCAAAATAATTCCATATAATATTTAAAAATAATACATGGAAAATCTGAGACATTACATTCTCCCTAACTTGGGAATTTACGTCCCCAAAAAGCCAAAACAAAGGCTACTCAAAAAGATGTGGGTACTGGGCACGAATCTGGGTCTCCTGCTCCCACGTGCTCTACTGAAGATTCTCGTGCTGCCACCAGACTCACACCAAGGGAATCAATCACCCACTAAGGATCCTCTCTTAACGATCCTCAATGTCCACAGGGTACTCAGCAATGTTCACTCCATCCTTGATGTCCAGCTCACCCCAGTCGATGACGTGTGATGGGTCATGCACGTACCTCCTCAACAGCAACACGTGGAAGACATCATACACCTAATGAAACTGTGGAGGTAGGGCTAGGCGGTACGCCACCTTGACAACTCTTCACAGTATCTGGAAAGGTCCGATGAACCTCGGAGATAGCTTTCCACCTCGACAAAATCTCTGTAACCCTCGTCGATGTGAGACCCGAAGAAAGACATGGTCTCCCTCTTCGAACTCCAGAGGTCTCCGTCGTCTGTCATCATAAGACTTATGCCGGCTCTATGCAGTCTTCATCCACTCCCGGATGACTTTCAACTTCTCGGTGGTAGCTCACACCAACTCTAGACCCATGAGTGCTAACTCTCCGGGGTCGGTCTAGCAAAGCGGTGACCGGCAGGGTCTCCCATACATGGCCTCGAACGGTGCCATACCAATGGTGGAGTGGTAGCTATTATTGTATGCAAACTCCACCAGTGGTATGAGGTCCTCCCAACTGTGACCAAAGTCCAAGACATAGGCTCACAACATATCCTCTATAAGATGAATGGTCTTCTCTGTCTGACCATCAGTCCGGGGATGAAATGCTATGCTCAAGCATAGCGGAGTCCCAAAAGCCTCCTGCAATCCCTTCCACAACCGGGATGTGAAACAGGCATCTTGGTTTGAGACTATTGTCTAGGGGACTCCATGAAGCTGAACTATCTCCCACACATAGAGGCGTCCCATGATTTCTACAGAACTCTGCTCCCTGATAGCTAGGAAGTGGGCCGACTTGGTGAGTCGGTCAATGATCACCCAGATGGAATCATGCCCCTTGGATGTCCGTGGTAAGCCCGTCACGAAGTCCATCAATATTCCATCCCACTTCCACTCTGGAACTTCGAGGGGGTGAGCTAATCCTGCTGGAACCTGGTGCTCAGCCTTCACCTGCTGGCATATGAGGCACCGGGAAATGAACTCTTCTAATGCCTTCTTCATGCCCGACCACCAGAACTGTCATCAGAGATCCTGGTACATATTTGCCACTTCAAGATGTACTGCCAAAGGGGATCTATGAAACTCCCTGAGGACCTCCTCCTACAATGCCACAAGTATAATAGCGTGTCATCTGAAAATAATTACGTGCTCCCCAGCTTGCAAATATTCATCAGGAACATGTCCTGTGGATAACTGAGCATGTAAGGCCACACAGTCGACATCTCCTAGATGAACCTCCCTAACCCATTTTAAGAGTGGAGGGGTGAAAACCATCAACTATAGGTAAGATGTATCCTCTATATCCCTGAAGGATAAATGCAACGTGACTAACTGCTATGTCGCCTCACTCAACAGATGTGAGCTCGACCTTCTGCTAAGAGCATCTGCCACCTTGTTCCCCTTCCCAGGAGTATAGATGATCTCAAAATCATAATCCTAGAGGAACTCTATCCAATGCCTCTACCATAGATTCAGATCCTTCTATGATAATATGTACCTGAGTCTCTTGTGGTCAGAGTAGACAATAAACCACTCTCCCATAAGGTAGTGTCACCACATCTTCAATGCGAAGACTACCGCTACCAACTCAAGATCATGGGTCGCATAGTTCTGCTCATGTGGCCCAAGCTGGCGTGAACCATAAGAAATCACCACCTGCCTCTGCATCAGGATAGAGCCAAGCCCGGTCCCTGATGCGTCGTAGAAAACTATGTACTCGACACCCTCCTCTGGAAATCTCAAGACTGGGGAGCTCTTCAAACTTTCTCTCAACCGCTCGAAAGCCTGCTAACACTTCTCCGTCCACACGATGGGTTTCCAATTCCTGGTAAAGGACGTCATCAGGGCTGATATCCGAGAGAAATTAGGAATGAATCTACGGTAACATCCTGCCAAACCAAGAAAGCTCCGCACCTCCGTCATGCTCCGAGGTGGATCCCATGTTAACATAGCCTCCACCTTGGCTGGGTCTACAACTACTCCATCTGCTGAGATGACATGTACCATAAAGTGGACCTCCTTAATCTAGAATGAGAACTTTGAGAGTTTCCTATAAAGATAGTGCTCCTGAAGTACGTCTAGGACCATCCGCAGGTGTCTCGCATACTCCTCTTCTGACGCCGAGTACACAAGGATGTCGTCGATGAAGACCACTACGAACCGGTCCAATTATGGCTGGAAGATCCGGTTCATCAGTCCCATGAACACTGTAGGGGTGTTCGTCATGCTGAAAGGCATCACCAAGTACTCATAGTGACCGTAATGGCATTTGAAAGTTGTCTTTGGTATATCCTCACCCCGTACTCATAACTAGTGATAGCCCAATCGAAGGTCAACCTTTGATAACCTCTATTCCCCTCTTAGCTGATCGAATTGGTCATCGATCCTTGTTAGTGGATAATTTTTCTTCACCTTCACCTGGTCCAGGCGCCAGTAATCCATTCACAACCTCAGACTCCTGTCTGCCTTATTGGAAAACAAGACTGGGGCCGCCCAGGGTCAAACGCTGGGTCTCACAAAACCCTTGCTCTGCAAATCCCCCAACTGCACCCTCAGCTCGCGAAGCTCTGCAAAAACCATCCTATATGTTGAAGAGGAAATTCGTGTTGTCCCAGGGTGTAAGTCGAGGCAAAAGTTGATTTCCCAGCAGGGAGGTAATCCTGGTACATCTTCGGGAAAGACATCCCCATACTCCACCACTACTGCTAGTAACTGGGAGCTCACAACATCCACTGATCCGAGGGCAAGGCTAGCCAACTCATGAGCAATTGGCTGCACCCTCCTATGAATAAGCCCATTCTACCATGCCTGGGTTATCCTTTATCCGACAAAGGAAAACCTCATTCTATCACGATGGACACACCACACTCTTCTCCTAAAACAGTCAATCTGGGCATGGACCGAAGATAACCAATACATACTGAGAATGACGTCGTAATTCCTCAACACTACCACCAAGAGGTTCCAACCGAAACTCTCGCCTCCAAGGGTAAGATCACACTGTCTGGAAAGGAACGTGATCGTCGAGTCTCCACCTTGAGGTATCTCCAAGCATAAGGATCGAGTCAACGATTCTACCAGAATCTTCAGGTTTCGTACAAGACATGTGGCTATGAAGGAATGACTAACACCTATCTCTATAAGTATGGAAGATATGTTAGAAAATACACAAATCATACCTCGAATCATCCCTGGAGCCCCTGGGTCATTTCATTGACCACATGCAGTTGTCCCCACCCCTGTCCCCTAGCTCCCTGAGTCTGGTACAGACCTACTTGGGGTGGTGGTGGAAGTAATTCAAAGTGTCTTCCACCACCCGTAGCTCTCCCTGCTCCTCTTCCATGTTATCCGCTTGGCTGGTTTGTCTTCTCCACTCTCTGCCTCTGCCTCGGTGGTCCATCCACCAATTCCTTGTCAGGAGCTCGATGGGTCGGACAATCTCTAGCGAGATGTCCCCTACCATCGCACGCATAACATTGCTTCTCCCTCGACTGACTGGATCCAGCCTGAGAGACATGGACTGTCGATCCTCTATCTTAGGTCCTCCTATGATGTTTTACATGTCCAAATCCTTGTTCCTAACATCAGATCCCTGCTGCCGGGGTCTCCGTACCTGTCTACCTGCTGCTGACTATCATCGGCTATCACTGGTCCACTAAGAAGATCTCGATCACCAAGGCACGCTTGAGAACTCCAGTATAATTCGAAATGCATAGAGGCAAGACACAAGCCCATATGTATCATCGTAGACCTTGATCAAAGGTCTGAGCTCTGAATTACTGATCCCTAACCATATCCATTGAGTACCGGACGATGTTTGTGAACCGTGATGAATAGTCAGCTACTATCATACTACCCTGATGGAGCTGAAGAAGCTCCTAGATGCACACAGATCTTAGCGTAACCAGAGAGAACTCCTCCATGAAGAGTCACTAAAACTCCGTCCACGAAAGAGTCTCCTCGTCGTGAGTCTGTGTGGTCAGACTCAACTATCATCTCGACGAACCCTAAAGAAGGATCTCACCTAGGATCACCATCTAGTCTACTGGGGTCCTCACTAGACAGAAAACTCGAGTCACCACCTCAAGACAGTCCTCAGCCGCTTGAGGGTCAGGCTTTCCTTAGAACCTGAGGGGTCTCTGTCTCTGGATCTCATGGAGTGCGCTCAGCCTGCGCTCCTCGTCGGTCTGTACCACAGGTACCACGAGCTTCCACTACTGGAATGGGAGGTTTTCCCCCTGTTTCTTTACCAATGGTTTGCTTAAACCGTTGGTAAAGAAGGGCCAGGACACCCTTTACCAATGGTTCTAGTGAACCGTTGGTAAAGGGTACCCCTTTGCCAACGATTTTCTAAAACGATTGGTAAAGGGATGTTCAAACCACCCTTTCCCAACGGTATACTAGAACCGTTGGGAAAGCATACCCCTTTACCAACGGTTCACTTTAACCATTAGGAAACGGTACCTTGGACACCCCTTTACCAATGGTTTTTAAAAACCGTTGGTAAAGTTTTACCCCAAATACACTCGGCCGCTCTTCTCCTCCATTCGCGAGACAGAACCATAAATCTGTAGCGCTCCTCTCACGACTTACCCCATCCGAACCGCTAAAACTCCATCGAAATCATCTCAAATCAGGTATTTTCTTATTTATACACATAAAATATTTAAGTGCTACCTTGTTTTTATTGTTATTCATCTAATATTTTAGTTCAAATTTTTGATTTTGATGTGTATATCATTTTTTTTGATTTAATCTAGACTTTCTCCATTCCAATCCATTTAATTAATTAAATCTTTAACCCTCCATCGAAGAAGAAACATCTCAAATTCATTACGGTTGGATTCCATATTTTCTAAGTACGTGTTTTAATGCATTTTCTTCATCTTGTTACTAATTGTTACTTGGAAATTTATTTATATGTGTTTATTAATTTTTAGAAAAGTTTCTATAAATGTTTTCCTTAAAATTCCTTGTGAAATATTATTTAACCCTATTCTCATTGAATTAAACAAGTCATGAATTTGATGATTATAATTTTGACATCTTTCAAGTATTTATGAATTATTAAATTCCATGACTGTTTAGATTTATTTTCAAAGAATATTTATAGAATTAATTGGTGAAATTGAGTCTTTTCTCGAGTTTTTATTCAAAGAATGAAATAAATTGATTTGCATGAAATGAGTTGACTTATTTTATGTTTTCTAAGTAGTTTCAAATGATTTAATTTGTGAAATGACAATGAACCCTCTTGGAATGTTTTTTTTGAAATGAGATTTATTTTGTAATTTTAAATTAGATATTTATTCATGTGGAAATAGGTTTTAATCCCATGTTTTTAATTAATATTGAGAATTTTTAATTGTAAAACATCCTTTAATTATTTTGGGATGTTTTGAAATAAAGGATTTTTTAAAGGCCTATTTAGAATTACATGTTAGTTTTTGGAAGGATGTTGGTATATATAACCTTTCTAAATATTTAATTAAATAAGGGGTTTTGAATTGAATTGAAGATTTTTTACCACTCAGTTGGAACTTTATGAAGATCCTCAATTGTAATAATTCATTAATGTAACTTGCTCAATTCTTGTAATTACAATTGAGGTATGTTAAAAATGGGATTATTCACATCGATGGAGTTGGGGTGATATTGAGATATGATTTGAGGTCAAAATAATATGATTGATATTGATAAGGATCCTCATTGTGATCATCATAACTTCATTATCTTAATCACCTCTTTTGACTAGTCATGGTGACTTAGATAGTTAGATGGGAAAATCTAGATTTATGATTCACTAGTGGACTCATACCTCATCTAGTGGAATACACTACTGGAAATATGGGTTTTCCCAATGATCCTATACCAATGGTTCATCAAGGAGGCTTTTAACAACGGTTTCATAAAATTGTTGGTAAAGGCAGACATAGGTTATTTAAAATGGATTTCGAAAGATATTTCAGAAATGATTTAATCTTGAGGAAAGTGTTTTATTAAAATGAGATTTTTTTAATAAGGCTTGTATAATATAATTTGTTATAGTACACTTTTTATGTGACTATGTTTGGTATTTAGCAACACATGAGATAACTGGTGTGTGAGAATGTGTTGTGAAAGAGATTCCATGGTTGGTTCAAGATTTTATTTATGTTTTGAGCCTATTAATGAGTTGTTTTAAAGATATTTTGAGATATTTACCTTATGTTTATTGGTGAAAACTAGGAGCTGTAGAGGTGGTTCATGATTAAGAAATATAATTACTGCTAAACATGTGGATAAACCATGCATAGTAGTGAATTCTTGAAATGTTTGATGTTTTTAGTCCTTTTTTATTTGGAGTTTATTTTGATGTCCTATGATGGGAATTTATTTTAGTTTCTAAATCGGCTGGGACTCCCCCACCATGCATAGTGTATGAAACTGCTACCCTTTTTAATCATTCTGTTTACACAGCCTATGCAACCTCTACCCTCATTTAATAAGTGAACTCAAGTCATTAATTCAAGCCTTAATTCTCACTAGCATGTAAGAAATTGAATGATGTAAACCCATCCTCACATGATTTCTTACCTTATATAGTTTCTAACATATGGAATATGAGATTTTGAATTCATCAGTTAACCATGATCATGTATTCCATTACCCCCATGATGACTGTACTAATATAACTTTAGGGTCAATTAAATATGGTTCTCATTGTACATTGTATATTATGTGTCCTTCTTGGAAAATACTCACTTTTATGAGGGTGAGGTGCTTTTCACTAGCCATGCTGGCATGTGTAGACATCCATAAAAATGTTAGATAAGTCACAAGTTTAATTTAGTAATGTTGTTATCATTGACATACTTTATTATTAATCTAAAATTTAAAAATAAATGTTTTTGTCTATACTTAATGAAATTAAATATTTTTACAAGCCATGAACAACCTATTAGTGTAGAAGCCTAAAATTTATTCACCCATGGGGTGTGCTTGACTTGGGGAAGTAATTGGGTAATGAAAGGTATGGCCATAGAGGTGCCAATAATGAGTTATTGAACATGATTGAATGATTTGGGATGCTTATAACACATAATGGGACCTGAGGCATGTGTCTCTTATAGACCTAATGAAAATGAATATAAATAAATTTTAATTTAATTTATGAGTACTTGTTCTTTACATTATTTTAATAGTTCACTACATCGACTAGAAACTTCTTCCCCTATCATTTAATTAAATGTATTTTCTATTAAAGTTTAATACTATTGAATTGTTTATGACAAACTGACTTATATAAATTCTTTTTACAGAAATGGACAGAAGTTGGATGTATGAAACCGATCGGATCTCAAGAGATTTTCAAAACAATTTAGAGAGCTTTATAGATTTTTCATTTCACAATGCTTCAGATAGTGGTCGCATACATTGCCCGTGTTCCAATTGTGTTGGTAGACCTTGATTGAGCCATGAAGAAGTCAGCTACCACATAAAAAAATATGGTTTTCAAGCAAACTAATTTGTGTGGTATCATAATGGGGAGAAAATGAAATCTCAAATTGGTGATGATCAAAATGAAAGGATTGGAATGGAGATTTTTTTAGATGATCGGTTTCCATTTATTCATCATCATGAAAAATAAAGGATTTCGACTCAAGAAGACTTAGATATGAGGACAGATGAAGCATCTAGTGAAAATGATGATATTGATAGGGTGAAAAAATTAAATGATGCTGTCACAACTCCAGTATATCGACAATGCGATAAAATGAAAATATTGGAATTTTTAATCCGATTGTATCATGGGAAAACTATGTATGGGATTTCTAAAATAGCAATCGATTACATTCTTACCCTCTTGAAGGATTTACTTCCAAATGATGCAGATATTCCCTCAAACCACTATATGGCATGGAAGTTAGTTGAGGAACTTAGATTTTCAAGAAACAAAATTCATGATTGCCCGAAATATTGCAGTTTATTCTGGGAGGAAACCACTGAACGAAATGACTGTATAAAATGTGGCACATCCCGATGGAAGTCAAAATCTGATGGAACACCATCCCAAATTCCATAGAAAGTAATGTGGCACTTTCCCTTGATCCCCAGACTCCAGAATCTTTTTATGTCTGATGACATATCAATAAAAATGAGATGGGATGATACCGAGATAAATAAGACTAATGATGAGTTGGTTCATCCTACAGATGGATTTGCATGGCAGAGATTTGATGCTCGACATCCTGATTTTGCAGCTGATGTGTGTAATGTGAGGCTGGGTCTTTCATGTGACAGTTTTAATCTATTTGGGTAGATGCTTACTTCGCACAACACATGTCCAGTTTTTATACACATTTATAATATTCCCCCATGGTTGTGTATGAAAAAACCTTTCACTTTCATGAGTATACTCATATATGTTCCTTCTGATCTCAGCATTGATATTGATGTATACATGAAACCTTTAATAAAAGAGTTGAAACTTCTTTGGGATGTGGATGTGCGCACATACGATGCATGTTCGAAAGACATATTTCAGATGCGTGTTGCACTTATGTGGACGATCAATGATTTTACGGCTTATGAAATGATGTCTAGATGGAGCATGAAGGGAAAACTATCATGTCCAATTTGTATGAAGAATACACAATCCAGAAGACTAAAACATCGATGTAGTTTCAGTTTTATGGGACATCAACAATTCTTGCCAAAGGATCATCCATATAGAATGAATCATCGGAGATTTGATAATACCATAGAGACCGATGATCCACCTCAGCGTATTTCTGGAACTGATGTGCTTAATGAATTGAAAGATTTTAGTTTTTCATTTGGGAAGGGTCAAATGAAATCTGGAAAGAGAAAGAACATTTCCACTGAAACCTGTTACAATTGGAGGAAGAGGAGTATCTTTTTTGATTTTCCTTATTAGTCAACTAATTTGTTACATTATTCCTTAGACGTAATGCCTATTGAAAAGAATACATGTGAATTGTTGCTTTAGGTTCTTATAAATGTCATGGGGAAGACAAAAGATGATTTACAATCTCGGTGTGACTTGGTGGATTGGGGAATCAGGCCAGAATTTCATCCTGTGCATATCAGTGAAAATAAATGGCAACTTCCATGTTCTTCTTATGTGATGACACCTACGGAAAAAAAAAATTCTGGATGTATTAGATACTATTAGAGTTCCTGATGTCTATTCAATTAACATATCTAAATGGGTAAACAGAAGAGAGTTGAATCTAAAATCTTTGAAGACTCATGATTATCACGTTCTACTGCATGAGTTGCTTCCAATAGCAACCCGTCATCTTTTTTCCAATAATGTAAGGGAGACTGTTATTTGGTTATGCCATTTGTTTAGATATATTTGTGCTAAGAATTTTTCCAAATATTTCTTTAAAAAAATGTTGACAGATGCCCCATTAATTTTGTGTGAGTTGGAGAAAATATTTCCTCCATCATTTTTCACATGCATGCTGCATTTGACTATCCATATTCCCACTGAAATACTTCTTGGAGGACCTATTTCTTTTCGTTGGATGTATCCAACTGAAATAAATATGTACACATTGAAGTCTTATATCCGAAATAGGAATCATCCTGAAGGTTCTATCATGAACGGTTACTTGGCTCAAGAATGTATGGATTTCTGCTCAATGTATTTGTCTGATCTTACTACAATAATCAACAGACCAATGAGAAATGAAGAAGAAAAGTATGAGAAAATTGAACAGACCAATGCATTAAGATTGTGTTTATACTTTATCACAATGATACATGGGTCATATGTGACATGTACGAGTCAACCACACCTCAATCCGAGGCATGGTGTTGCCGACACCACTCAAAGTGTCTTTCTTTTGTTTAAAATGGACATCATTTTAAGTGAAAACAACAACTGACATATGAAAAACCGACCAAACACATTTGTAATGTGTTTATGCTTTATGAAAAAGTTTCATGAGTCATTTGTGACGTGTATGAGTCAACCCCATCTCAATCCAAGACGCGGTGTGGCCGACACCACTCAAAGTGTCTCTCTTTAGTTTAAAATAGACTTCATGTTAAGTGAAAACAACAACTGACATACAGAAAACTGACAAAACACATTTGGATTCTATTTACACTTTAGGACAATGATCCATGGGTCATATGTGACATGTACGAGTCAACCACTCCTCAATACAAGTCGTAATGTGGCCGACACCACCCAAAGTGTCTCTTAGGTTTAAAATGGACAACATTTTAAGTACATAAAGAATACCGACCAAATGGATTACGATTGTGTTTATACTTTAGCCAAACGATCCATGGGTCATATGTGATGTGTACGAGTCAACCCCTCCTCAATCCGAGGCATGGTGTGGCTGGAACCACTCAAAGTGTCTCTCTCTTGTTTAAAATGGACATGATTTTAAGTAAAAACAACAACTGACATACGGAATACCGACCAAATGAATTTGGTTTCTATTGAAACTTTAGGAAAATGATCCATGGGTCATATGTGCCATGTAAGATTCAACTCCGGCTCAATCTGAGGTGCAGTGTGGCCGACACCATTCGAAGTGTCTCACTTTTGTTTGAAATGGATAACATTTTAAGTTAAAAGTACAACTGACATACGGAAAACCAACCAAACGCATTTGGATTGTGTTGATACTTTATAAAAATTATCCTTAGGTAATTTTTGACATGTATGAGTCAACACTGTCTAAATCCGAGGCACGGTGTGGCCGGTATCACTCTAACTGTGTCTCTTTTGTTTAAAATGGATGCGATTTTATCTGAAAAGAACAACTTACATACGGAAAACCAACCAAACACATTCAAATTCTGTTGATACTTTATCACAATGATCCATGGGTCATATTTGATGTGTACGAGTCAACCCCGGCTCAATTCAAGGTGCGGTGTGGCCGTCACTATTTGAAGTGTCTCACTTTTGTTTGAAATGGATAACATTTTAAGTGAAAAGTACAACTGACAAACAGAAAACCGACCAAACGCATTCAGATTGTGTTGATACTTTAGAAAAATGATCCTTGGGTTACACCACAGCTCAGATTGAGGTAGGGTTGACTTGTACATGTCACATATGACCCATGGATCATTGTCCTAAATTTTCAATAGAATCTGAATGCATTTGGTCAGTTTTCTGTATGTCAATTGTTGTTTCACTTAAAATGATGTTCATTTTAAACAAAAGAGAGACACTTTGAGTGGTGTCGGCCACACCACGTTTTTGATTGAGGAAAGTTTGACTTTTACATGTCACATATGACCCATGGATCATTGTCCTAATGTATCAATAGAATCTGAATGCGTTTGGCCGGTTTTCCATATGTCAGTTGTTGTTTTCATTTAAAATGATATCCATTTTAAACAAAAGAGAGACACTTTGAGTGGTGTCAGCCACACCGTGGCTTATATTGAGGCGGATTTGACTCGTAAACATAAAATATTACCCATGGATCGTTTTCCTAAAGTATCGACATAATCCAAATGCATTTGGTCAGTTTTCCGTATGCTAGTTGTTGTTTTCACTTAAAATCATGTCCATTTCAAATATAAGTGAGACAGTTTGAGTGGTGTCGGACACACCAGACCTCATATTTATGTGGGGTTATCTTGTACATGTCATATATGACGCATGGATCGTTTTCCAAAAGTTTCACCAGAATCTGATTGCCTTTGGTCAGTTTTCCGTATGTCAGTTATTGTATTCACTTAAAATGATGTCCTTTTTAAACAAAATAGAGACACATTGAGTGGTGCCGGTGACACGACACCTCGTATTGAGACGGGGTTGAATCTTACACATCCAAAATGACCCATGGATCATTTTCCTAAAGTATAAACAGAATCCGAATGTGTTTGGTCAGTTTTCCGTATGCCAGTTGTTTGTACTTAAAAGAGTATCCATTTTAAACAAAAGACAGACACTTTGAGTGGTGTTGTCCACACCGGGCCTCAGATTGAGGTGTAGTTGACCATTACACATCACATATTACACATGGATCATTTTCAAAAAGTTTCAATAGATTCCTAATGCGTTTGGTCAGTTTTCTATATGTTAGTTGTTGTTTTCACTTAAAATGATGTCCATTTTAAACAAAAGAGAGACACTTTGAGTGGTTTCGGCCACACCGCACCTCAGATTGAGGCAGGGTTGAATCGTACACATCACATATGACCCATGAATTGTTATCCTAAATTTTCAATAGAATCCGAATGCATTTTGTCAGTTTTACGTATGTAAATTGTTATTTTCACTTAAAATGATGTTCATTTTAAACAAAAGAGAGACACTTTGAGTGGTGTCGGCCACACCACACTTCGGATTGAGGCGGGGTTGACTTTTACACCTCACATATGACCCATGGATCGTTTTCCTAAAGTATTAACACAATATGAATGCGTTTGGTCGGTTTTCTGTATGCCATTTTTTGTTTTCACTTAAAATCCTGTCCATTTCAAATAAAAGTGAGACAGTTTGAGCAGTGTTAGCCACACTGGCCCTCGTATTGAGGCGAGGTTGACTCGTAAAAGTCAGATATGACCCATGGATCATTTTAATAAAGTTTCAACAAAATCCTAATGCATTTGTTTGGTTTTCCGTATGTTAGTTTTTGTATTCACTTAAAATGATGTCATTTTTAAACAAAAGAGAGACACTTTGAGTGGTGTCGGCCACACCACTCCTTGAGGGGGGGGGGTGTCATCTTGGAGTAGAAAAAATTAATGAATTACCGTTGTGTGACCACAGCGTGACCGTGGCGTGACAACGGTGTGACCGAGGCATGACCACGGCGTGTTGGCCCGGTCCAGAGACATTTGTGGGGCAAAATCTTCCGGCTAGGAGCGAAGGGAGTGGGAGGAGGCGGGGAAAAATTCCAGACATCACCTCCCTCCCCATTAACTATGGGTGGGTAATTTATCTAAAACTCTATCAAGGTATCATACATAGAATTTCGATAGGACTGCAAACCGCCACAGCGTGTCGTCCTGAAGCAGGGCCAAACCGTGGCATGACCGCGGCGTGACCGTGGTGTGTTGGCCCGGTCCAATGACATTCGTGGGGAAGCATCTTCTGACCAGGAGCGAAGGGATCAAGAGGAGGAGGGGAAACATTCTGGCCATCGCCTCCCTCCCCATTAACTATGGGTGGGTAGTGTATCTAAAACTCTATCTAGGTATCATACATCGAATTCCGAAAGGACTGCGAACCGCCACATGGTATCGTCTTGGAGTAGGGCTAAACCGCGGCGTGACTGTGGCGTGACCGCAGCGTGATCGTAGTGTGACCGCGACATGACCGCGGTGTGACCGCGGCGTGACAGCGGTGTGACCACGACATAACCGCGGCATGATCGCGGCATGTTGGCCCGGTCTAGCGACATCCGCAGGGCAACATCTTCCAGCCAGGATTCCAAATAAATCTGATGTAGTTGTCCTTCACATTATAGAAACCAATCTTATGTTATAAAAAACATACTCTTGATTCGGGATTGTGGTATGATAAAGATATATTTTTTATATTCATTGTTTTTAAAAGTGGTACTAAGTAGTTGAAACTACTGATTGAGAGTCAAATTATGCAGGTGTATTACTTATCAACGATATATGCATTTCTTATAACTCTAATAATAAAAATTCAGTCACCTTCAGAAAAATAGAATTTGATTGTGTTTTAACATCTTAAGATGCAACACAAATCTTATGGGAGAATTCATATATGTAAAATATCTAAGTGACCAATGTGATAAAGAAAATAAAATAAAATAAAAACTAAACTAAAAAGCAGTCAAAGATCTATGTGACCAATGCGATAAAGAAAATAATATAAAAACTAAACTAAAAAATACCTGTCCCATGTGAATATACCTATCATCGCCCAACATATAAGTACCACAACGCCCCATGGGTCAAATCATGTTATTTCAAGCAAAGGGGAAACAGATCAATGTTTCAAAATGATACTATCAAATAGTACATTCTTATTAATTAACAATTACTCTTCCTATTAATGGTATATAATCAATTTGGCCTGAGTTTCAACTTAGTTTGGTTTTGTTTGATACAAGGGATGAGGTCTTATTATTCTTGGTTTTTATATTTACACTTGAGATATTTATTTACAAATGATGCATGTATTTGGCATTATTATTTATGGTTTTAGTTCTTAGCCTGTTACTGTGGGGCCTTCCCACATGAATAATTCTTGTAATGTAGGGTTTATTTGACATTTATATGCTTTAATTTGATTGATGTCACTAACGATGAGGATTTAGATCAAGTAAAATATTCCTAAGAGGATTGGGCCTTGTAGTGATAGGTGTGGCAATTGTACATCTAGCATTTGATTAGGAAATACTTATGAGGATGGATTGGAATCTTGGTAGGTTATTAGAGTGGGATGGTCCCTCTTAGTATATAAAATGTATTATGAATGGTTTTACTCCATTTAATGTTTCAATAGTTCAACTAAAGAGATGAAGGATGAGATGCTAGTGTGGGTAATGGGTATTGTCGGACAGATTGGCATTATAATGCCAAGAGGCTTGGTGTGATTTAGCTTAGGAGGGAACTTAGTTAGTGGGGCTGGGTTATAATACATGATTTTGATGAGGTTCTTGACTTGATTATTGAGAATATAATGTAGATGGGTTTGACATGGTGTGATTTTGTGACTAGGAAAATCATAAGGTGAATAATTCTCTTTGTCCAGTTGGATGATGAGATGCGCATTGAGGCATGGGATAATCCTCGAGAGATGAGTCTAGACTATTTGTCTGAGAGGATAGACTAGGATAGGTTTGATAGGATTGGGTGAGTGGCCAACCCATTCAAGGATGATATGATGTATGAATACACATGGAGACACTTGGGGTTATTTATGCTATCTCATAGAGACACTTGGGGTTATTTCATGACTCCAACATACTCCAGAAATGTTCCCACACAATGTTTTAGAAAAACTATTCCATCTCATGGATGACCCCAAGGCTCCTCTATCTTCCAATGTTTCCTCACACTCACACCTCATGGTATTACAGTATACAAGTGATCTACGTCAACTAGTCAGGATAGCATCACTACCCTCAGTCTGTAAAAAGAAGTAAAATACCTAAGTGGCCAATGTGATAAAGAAAAAAAAATAAAAACTAAACAAAAACATACCTGTATCCTGTGACTATACATTTCACCACCCAATATATAAGAACCACACCACCCCATGGGTCAAATCATGTTCCTACAAGCATGGGGGAAATAGTTCCATTTAATAATCTCTTCATTTTTCATCATGTTATTTATATAGCACATTGTTGGAAACACCATACTAGTACACTTAGCCATTGAATATGCACCTATGATACATTAGTTGAGTTTAAGATTGTGCACATAACCCTGTTATAACCCCTCCTCATCTCACTACGATCCGAGAGTGACTACTATGGTGAATAATAACTAATGCATCATAAAATGAAATTCGGCCTAGATTGCCCTTGTGTCTTAAATAGCTCTCCTTCTAGCATCCACCATTCCCCAGTCAATTGTGAACTCGGTATATAATGAATTCAAACAAAATTAATACATATATCAATCCAAGCATTATCACTCTCAACACCCCATCTTACTAGCCTTTTGAGTGGTTATAATGTAATATAATTGCATAGAAAGTGGTTGTTGTGTTGGGGATTGGAAAAATGTAACATCGCAACGTTTATTTAAGTAAAAGTTATATTTCAGGTAACATGAATGTAATAACACAATGTTTAGAGTCAAAAAATACTCTTGAATATAAAAATACAATAACATAACAAATTAGTTGTTAAACTCAATAGGGGTGTAAAAATGGCCCGATGCCTGACAAGGACCTAGACAGTCTGTGAGACATATTTCTTATAATGGTCCCAACCCATGTAGTGTTTAGGACAGGACTCAAACTAGTGAAGACCCAACAAAGCCAGACCAAACACTATCCCAGACCAAGCCTGGCCCAACCCAAATTATAATTTTGTTCAATATTATTTTAGTTCGATAAATTGTAAGTTTACTATATTTATTATTGTTAATTTATGTTATTTTTTACATTTTACATTTTTTAAAAGACTTGGACCAGGACCCGGCCCAAACTATTGATATGTACCATATCTAATTACATACCTATTCAGCAATTTGTATAACACCAGACTTCACAACCAACCCCTTTCCATTTATGTCTGCAATTGGGTTGAAGTCATTGGAATTTCATCCCCCCCCACTCCCACCACACCAAACTGTCTAATTTCATACTTATGCCCTTTAATGAGTGATAATGATTCATTTTCCATGACTTTGGATTTCTGATCAATAAAATATAACTGAACTACTAATATTTTCATTTTTTATAACCAATAGACTCTTAAAAACAGGCCACTTAGAACTCATTATGTTTATTTTCAAACCAAATTTTTGCACATTTCCAAATTCCTACTGAATGTAAAAAGACATTTTCACCATTTACAGTCCAATAGATTCCCCGAATCCTATACCTCTCATCACATGCAGTATCCATGATCCAAATATTTCATTTATAAGCATCATGGGAACAACCAAACCATTAATTTCACATTTTAATGAACAAAAAAATAACATGGTTGAGTTAGACCTGTGAAGAATTAACAGATGAAAATTTTTGGCCATACGGACTGTACAAACAAATGAAAAAATGGAAAATTAGGATTACACCTAAACCATAAGAAAATAATCAACTAAATATCCACAAACATAGAAACCAAGATATCATATGGGCATTCCAACACATTGATTTGGAAAAGATTTACCTCTAACTCTTGGGGGGCAGGGGTCGGCCCCGACAATATTATTTCCTAGGTGGGAGGAGAGGGAGCCGAGAGAGGGGGATGTCCCGTGGGGTGTTCGACCATGGGGGGTCTCGTGCGCAATTGGAGAGGGGGCCAGGGGATGTCAGAGCAGGAGATTGATCCAATATGGTAGGGGGATGTCGCCAAGAGAGGGAGATGAGAGGGGAGGGGGGAACATTGCCGGGAGCTGAGTGGGGAGGGGGACGTCGTCGTCAGAGAAGGAGCTGAGAGGGGAAGGGGAACTTCTCCATAGAAGAGGGAGGAGGGCCGAGAGGTGGAGGTGGAGGTGGAGGCCGGGAGGTAGAGGTGGAGGCTAGGAGGAGGTTGAGGTTGGGGAGGGTAGGAGTGCGCATGGATGAAATGCCGCGAGGGAGGGAGCCATAATTTTAGTATAATTTTTACCAACGGTTTATTAAAACTGTAGGTAATAGTTCTCTTTCCCAACAGTTCTCTTAAACCATTGGGAAAACCCAACATAAAATAGCCTATGCCAACAGTTCTAGTAAACCGTTGGTATAGGTTCTTTTTCCCAACGGGTTTTCTAAACTATTGGGAACAAAGTGTTGGTATAGACTCGATTTCCTGTAGTGTATACCTACAATCATATAATCTGCTTAGGCACCCAAGGCATCCCAAACAGGGTGTGAGATATAATCCCAATAGGTAACCACCCAAGGTCAAGTTCTGTCTAGTTAGTGAATATATAACAATGACAGTGTGCATGCTATAATATAAATTGCAAGGAAGTACTGAATATAAACATACTACAAATTTGAGTTTCTCATTTAATAGTCAAAAAATTTAATGACTAAATTCCATGTAATTAATAATCCTTGATACCCAAAACATGGAACAGTGACCCGTGTGGGAAGTTATGATAAAAGGATGCCTAAACATGCCATCCATTAAGTGTAAGACCAAGATAGAATCCAAGCTTGTTCTTTGGTTTGGTAGGGGCATCATGTAACTTATTTAATTTAATATTCATTCATAAACCTAAGCCCATCCATGGAATTCCTAATTTTAAATATAGGTATCTCTCTAGGTATAATATAAACTAACACCCGACATGCCTATCCATGGAAATCTTCTCAAGAATCCAGTGTCACTCTATGTGTGTTATAACATCTCTTACATTCAAGTCCATCCTTAGTGGTCCACTAGGGTTCCCAAGAATCACACATGGAATATATGATCAAATGAACTTTAATTCCATCATTTCAATCGATATAGAATTCAAAGTATCACTTAGTCACAAGTAAGGTGCAATCCAATTGAGTTTATCCATGGAATTCGTCATTGAATCCATGTGTCACCCAAGGCGTATAAGCATTTAAATATCATTCAATACCATCTAACCAATTCCATTTATACATTTCAAGTTCATCACCGAGAACATTCAAATTCAATATCACTTGAAAAGGTGACTAAATCATGTCTAATATTATAAGTCTTGGTCATTTAAATTAACTCACATGGGTAAAAAATTAATAGGTCAACTTGAACATCACCAAGCTATTACATAGCCAAGGCCAAGGGCATGGTAATCCATCCCTTCCTATTTATCAATTAAATTTACAATTTATATCACAATTCAACTCCCATGTCAATTCACAATCCAATTTATGGATTCAATTCACAATTAATATCACAAATCCAATTATAACTCACTACAATTACAATTTACAAAACAATATTTGACATCCCATGACAAGGGGTAAAATAGGCACACCTCAAAGGTTTACAATTCATATACCATCATAATGGACCATTTAAATTCACAACACATGCAATGGGTGTTTCAAATAAAGGTTATTAACCATTTAAAATCTATCAACTAGCTTCATTAATTGAATAGGATATACTTATCAATTCAATTCAAGGATTATAATTCATTACAACGCATTACATGAGAATTGGGAATGTGGAACAATGAAACATATAAACACTTATACTTTTAACTAAAATCATGAGACCACCTACCGTAGGTCCTTAATGGATATATCATCTAATATCATCTCCTAATTTGACTCAAATCGGGATAAAATCAATGAATAGGCAAAGAACCTAATTACAGTGAAAATTAGATTGCTTCTAAATAGAAAAATCGATACCAAACCAAATGAGGAATGACTAAAAATGAGTTGAGATATTACTGAGATGTATTCGATGATACAAATGTTCCTTTATTTTGATCTTAGATGGGGTGTCGGCAGAAAATCCAACTTTAGTCTCCAAATGAGGAGATCTCAAGACATGGTTTTCTAACGTGAGGAGAAGTGAGGCAATAGGTTTGAAATAAATTTAATTATGGTAAATTTGGTAAATTTAACAAAAAAATAGGGTCTCATAGTTTGGCTTCATAGTTGGCCAAACTGTGATTCAACCGTACATGCTTTGTTGTAGGGAGGGGAACCCCACACAATTTTCACGCACGGTTTGACTAAGCATGTGCAAACCCTGCAAAATCCACTGTCAAAATTGCTGACATGGACACATGGTCATGTGCCCAATATTTTATGGTTTATCAAACTATGAATCCTCTTCATTACCTCTATCTAGAATTTCAAGGTTTTAAGTAACTGTGCGCCTGCCCTATATAGTTTTTTCTAACCATGCACCAGGCCTTTTAAACCAAAAAATATCTGTTTTGGGCTCCCAACCAGCCCCAGACACCCCCAAAAAATCCATGAACTAAAAGGGAATTCATATTATGCCATATATAAACATTTAAACTGAGAATTGATGGGAATTAAAGACTCTTAACTCTAGAAAGAACTAGTTTCTTACATGTTTGTTAAGTCCATTTTAGGAAACGAAATGGAACCCCAAGGAACAAAGTTTATCCTTATGGTCTACCCTAAAGAAAAAAATGGTTATTACTAATATGAACCCCTTAAAAAATGTTATATTGCCTCATAAGGTGATATTCCTTGAGTGTCATCACATCCTTAATAAGGATAATGGGAGAAAAATTGACTTTGATAAAGTTAATGCTCAAGATACATATAAGTTGGGAAAGGAACAAATTCCAAGAATACTAATGTAAAAAAGATGTTTTGGAGGTACAAGTACAAAAAAGGATCACCTGAGTGAGTAGTGAACCAATACATTATGATTTTATTGTCTCTAAGTATGTCTTTTCATTATTGTTGGAAAGTGATGTTCCTATTTACTACAGGGATGCAATAGATATCTCAAAAGCTTCAAGATGATAAGAATCCCTAGATTTTTAGATAGATTCCAGGTATCATTACCATGTATGGGTTCTAGTTTATATTTTAGTTGATGTGAATCTTGTTGGGTGTAAATTGATATTTTGAAGAAAAATAAACCTGGATGGTAAAGTGAGTACCTATAAAGTAAGGATAGTGGCTAAAGGGTTTAACCATTATCCACTAGTGAAAAATAGGGGTTTCCATGTCATTTTTTTGGGTTTTTAACGTATGTTACCTTATGAAATTGTAAATAGGTTTTGCATATTGGTTATTTTTAACCAATATGAAAAACTATATTTCACGTTAGGTTTTAAAAAACAATCCTAGGAATCAATATAAAACTCCATAATGGTAATGGGTTTTCACGTTAGTTATTTAAAATATTTGATGGGAAAATTGATTTTTTTTTCAATTTTTTACATCGATTTTAAAATAACCAATTCTAGAATGATTTATTTATATTAAATTAAAAATATAAGATAATAATAGTACAAAAATAGAATCAAAAAAAGAATAAAAAAGTAAAAAAACTGCAAACAACATCAAAAATTCAAATAATTTTAACTTTACAATTTAAAATTTAAACGATAAAATATATATTACAAATAAACTAATAACCAATAAAACATTTTAAATAGACAAAAAATTATCTTTTTAAGTGATTTAGATCTTTTTCAATATAAGGGATAGTGTCAAAAAAAATTCAAATAAGAAGTAAACCATTTAACATGTATTCTCAATAGAATTATAGAATAAATTAAAGGAAAGGTTATAATAAAATCTAACCTTGTGGAATTTTATAACTATCCCGATTGAAATTATTTCAAACATAAATCTTAGAACTTAATATATACATTACTTTACTACTTGTTGATGATGAAAATTATATTTTAAAAGTTTTTTTTTCAATTCAAAATAACACTTTAATTACTTAAAGCCAAAATGCAGTAATTATAAACGAGAATCCACATTTTCTCATATATATATATATATATATATATATTTCACTCATATTTATTCCTTTAAATTTAAATTAATCCCATACCCTATTGGAAAATGATATCAATCAAATAAAATTAATTTTTTTATACTATATAGGTATTCAAGTAATGAAACATACATGTTCAATACATTGCTAAAATTTTCTCACACGTCATCATGTATAGAAAATTACTGGTAAGTTGTCTTCTCTTTTGTAAAAAAAACACACAACATAAAATAATCAATAATATAAAATAAATAAAATGTGATTGGTTATTTAGTTAAGAGAAACAACACTTAATGATATATATGTTCCATAACCTTCAAGATAATGAATCATCCTACCCTAAATTTCATTATAATGAAATATTTCATCAATATATACCATTCTCTATATATATTTCATTGTCATCACTATTAGTGAAATAAATTATGGGATGAAAAATACATACACTGATGTTTTATCATACTGGATATAAAATGTATAATGATACCTAATACAATACAAATACAAGTATTAGGTTTCAATAAATTAAAATAATGAAATAAAATGATAATCAAATTACATGGAAAATAATTATATCATGTTGTTTCTGAAATAATATATAGCCACAAGATCCATGATATCACTCTTTAAAATCATCATAGTCTATTCATGCTTTAAAATGTTATAATACAATGAAATTTTATAAACTTCTAATAAAAAAGATAAATATGTTGATAATCTATCAAATCTAGAAGAA
The DNA here is from genome assembly GCA_963277665.1 of Viscum album. Taxonomy (NCBI): domain Eukaryota; kingdom Viridiplantae; phylum Streptophyta; class Magnoliopsida; order Santalales; family Viscaceae; genus Viscum; species Viscum album. The sequence goes on along the minus strand of OY728127.1, from coordinate 34,920,681 downwards.
GTAATATCTTATGTCATAATAACATATACTTTTTGTTTCCTACATAGTATGTTTTTACCTTTAAAGTATTCTTGTAAAAAACAGATAAATATATAAAATTTAAAATGTTAAAACAAATTTAAAAATACTATAAAATAAAATATATAATCGATATATACCATGGTGGCAATTTTACAAACAAGTATAGAAGTGAAAAATAATAAATAACTGATAATTTTTCCAACTGTAGGGACCTTATCTATCTGAAATGGAACTCTTTATGATCTATCTATAATATCATGCATGGTGACCCTAATCTAGTCCATATCTATTTGTTTATGATGAAATATGTCCCCAATACAATATATAATATCATATGAAAATATATAATGTTTTGGATCCTTGACATATAACTCACAATGGATGATAAGTTGGGGAGGAGGAGGTTTAGTAGTTGGATATGTAGGTGGAGGTTGAGGAGTGATACTTGTAGACTGAAACTATATTTTCTTGTCTATAAACATTGATTTTACCAAAGCTCTAATCGAGTCCTCTATTGTCTCACCCATTTTCTTAACTTTATCTTCTTATGCTTATATTTTTTACTTTATATAAACCCCCCTTCAAATAATATCCAAAATGACCAAAAACGTTTTTTACTGATAAAAATTATGTGTATCCTCATACATGACCCGAGTGTTTGGGATTTACCAATTTAATAGCTAAAATATCCTTCCTACCCTCAGGTATAAAGGTCTTATGTGTGTTCATCTCCTCAAGGGTTTTTTATATATTATATTTGAAAAAATAATTAGTGAATTAAAACATATAAAGATTTAAATTAACTAAAATAACATAAATAATTTTTTTAACTCACAGTCCTCTCAGCTAAAACACTCGACTCTTCTATATGATATTTCCCTTTTTTTCTAATTCATGCCCTGTTATATTTTTAATGTCTAACTGGGGGTGGGAGGGAAACCTCTGTAGATCCTAAAGAGTTGAATATAATTTTTTAAAATTTACTTCCATCATTTGTTCTTCTAATAAAATACACCCCAACGAGATAAAATGTAAGGGTATACATTTTTGTATTGGATCTCCTGATGAGGTATCCTTAGTTTCTATAAATTAAGAATAAAAAATCATTAACACGATCATTAATATTAAAAAACTTCTAAAATCTAGTATTTCAATTTACAAAAATGATTATTGTCATATACTTTCAACAAAATACTTCCATGTATATTCATCTAGAAAAGGATATATATCACATGGATTTTTACCCTGTTTTTTCCCAAAAAAATGAAATTTGATGTTTGGGTTGATTTAAAATCCTTCAATCTCCTAGAAACGAAAGTTAAAAATTCCTTTCTGACTTCTTTACTATCATGTATATCATATTTCATTTGGTATGAAGATAAAAAAACCTATATTAATAAAAATATTTCATGATAAATAGAATAATAACAAATGAGCTAACTAAAATTGTCTCCCATAATTGGGATATTATCACTTTTTCGACACTTTTCCAATCAAAAATAAAAAAAATAACTTTGGATCGAGCTTGAATTGTAGTAAAAGTCATAAATTGTTTTGAATTTCAACCTATAGAAATATCATTTCCATCAAAATCAATATGTATCCTCTGGTCCCGAGTATAGGTAGGTCATAATTTTAGTAAACATATGATTCCATTTTTACTAACCCTTGAAGCCTTATTTACCCCTATGGAAGTAGATGGATCCTATATAGAAGGAAAAGGATGATCCTCAGCATATATATATATATATATATATGTGGACTTCCCCAAAATCTTGAGGTGACTTAGTTGTTTGATTTGAAATTATCCTAAAAATAAAATTAGCAATCAATTACTACAAAAATATACAAATCAAAATATTATATATAAAATTAAATAAGAAATGAAAAATAATCAAAAAAAAAATAAACTAAACTAATTTTTTTTTATTAAAATACAAAAAATATTAAATTGTGATGATATAAAATAAACAAGGGAAAAAATAGTAAAAGATTATAAAAATACAAATATTATATATAAATTTGAATAATAATGTTAAAATGACACAAACATAAAAATATAAAATAAATCACTTATTAACATATTAATTAGAGTAGTTAACAACAATGTTAAAACGAATACTGAAAATATTATTCATCTTATTTTTTAGTAGTTAACAATGTTAAAAGAATATTGAAAATATATATGAAAAATAAAATGATATAGATAAAATAAAAAAAATTAAATAAAAATTAATAAAAATACAATAGTTACATATAAAGTTAAATAATTGAAAAATAATAAAAAAGATAAACTAATCTAAAAAAATTATCATATTTTTTGAAATATGTTTTTTAAGTATTAAAATTATAACTAACATATATAGCATTTTATGAAATTTAAAAATGAAAAAAAGAGATAAATACTTCTTACGGGTAATATTAGAAAATTAATAAAGTATTATATTCCCATATTCCTTCATAATGAATATTCCGTATAGCACAAACCATATATATGATGTGGTCATTAATATTCTCTAACAATATTTCCATATAAGTATGGATATCACATAAATTATTATCATCATCAATATTTTCTTCACTAAAATATCGTTTTATTCCTTGAAAAATGATAGATAATTATACATTTAATGGATCAAGAACATAGAAAATTTGTTTTTCATGTATTTACTTGATAAAAAGATCAATTATGTATTCAAATATATTAATATTAGTTAGTGTTATACATAAGTCATTATGTATGACATTGTTGTTACTGATAACTCATTTGTAGTTAAACACTGGAGCTAAAAATTTATTGTAATCTTACTCCCATATTTCTTTAATTACTCCATAATATGAACTTGACATAGAGATTGGATTTTTTTCATTAGCACTCGAAAAATGCATTGCTTCTATGAACACCAATATACTAATATTCTAAACAACAGTTATATTGTCCTGATATTTGGTATGAAATGCATATCCATTAATGATATACTGAGACCATGTTATGAAATTTATACTTGGGTCTCTCACTAACCATATCAGTGTTTCATATGTATATGAACTACAATTCACAATATATTTAAACCATGGGAAAAAAGTTTTTTTTATACTAATTAAAAGTACAAATATCTTTCATATTTTGATAACATTGTTTTAACACATTAATATGAAATATTATATATGGATAAGAATCATATATGTTATTCATGATATATAAATGTACCTTATTTTTCTATCCACCTATCAAATTTTTTGATTTTAATCTAAAGATCCCCATTCCCCAATAACCGGCTCATTCATGGAAATATAAAGGAAAAATGATGTGCTCCACTATATATAAATAGTTTTAATTCAACTATATAACCTCCTTAGAAATACATTTATCAACAATGGAGGCTGCATGAAAATATGGATTCTTAACACATCCCTTCAATATATTCATATATATTACTAAATAATACATCCAACAAAGATATATAGATCATCCAAGATTTATTTCTCACACCAAATGAATCATTAAATGCATCATGATGTCAAACAAAGATGGATGAACATAAATTTCTAATTGAAAAAGTATAGAAAATGAATCATTTTTTAAATTATTCAGTGAATTCAGATCAATCACCTTATTAAAAATTAAATTAAATAAATAACACCCCTAAATTATATTTATTTGGACATGGATTGAAAATATTCCATGTAATGATACTGGTAGGATATGTAACACCCCAAGATTTCATAGTGTGTTATTTCTTCAAAATAATTCAATAACTTGCACTACACGCAACACCGAGTTCAATTGCACCATGACTTACCAAAAAAAAGCCATTAAAAGAGGTCATGAATAGCATTAACTACATTTTTAACTTTATATAATCCTTATAATTTTAGAATCCATATTATGAGTTTCTTAGTCATAATGCAAGAACAGATTCATTTTCAGTATTGCACTTTTATCAACTTTTGATAGTGAAACCCTTTTAAATACAATATTTTAAGCTTTTTGACTAAATGGATACATCAAAAAAAATTTAGAATGAAACATCCCAAGCTTCCACGGTACGCTTTCCTTTGAATAAAACAGTAGCGTGTGTTGTACGCAACGTCGAGTTTTAACACACACCACAACCAATCAAACTAGCCATTATGAATAGTAATACCTACTTTTTAAAATTATATATATTTTATATTTTAAAATGGACTTCATCTTTGGATTCGGAATATCGAATTTAGCCTAAGGTGAAATTTTGGTACATTTCAGATAACTTTCATATTTTGATGAATAGTGAAACTTACTAAATTTTAATTAAAAACAACTTTTTTAATCAAAATAATTAATAGTGATAAATTATGAATTTTAGTGGTTTTAAAGTATATTTAGAATATATTTTTACCATTTTATATAATGTTGGTCATTGGACATAATTTTACAATTAAACCGAACATAAACAAGTGTCAATCTTTTGATAGTTATTATCTCTTAAAAACACGCTTTTTGTTTTGACAGCGGGAATTAATTTTAAATTAATTTCTGCCACTTCTGTGTTTTGAATTTAGGAAAATGGATTCCATATTTGGAATCAGGATGTTCAAATTGTGTAAATAGGTAACTTTTATTTTTAGACATTTTGAATAATTACTGCGGTAAATATTTTATTTACCATGGTTAAGGGTAAATCCGGTAAATAAGGGTTAAAACAAATAATATTATAATAATACTAAATTACCCTAAAACGTGTCTTAACCCTATTGGTTGATACATGGTCGACCATGGGAATCTTTGGGTCTATTTTGGGACCCCATGGATCCACTTGTAAGTGATAATGACACTCTATTTTAATTTAATTAAAATGAATACAAAAATGACACAAGCATATATCTTTTAGAAGAACAATTTTTACATAGGGTTATACATGTTGGATTTTCGATTATAAATATTCATTAGAAAGCTAACAAGATTTACTACATAATGATATTTTATTTGTAATTTTTAGACATTAAATAAGTTATTTTAATTATGACACAATGATGATGCAGTAATTACTAAAATAGTGAAAAATTAAAATAATTGATATTATAAATACCCAAATAAATATAATATGAAACTTTTAATGAATTAAACTAATTTTCTAGACTAATATGATATATTAGGATTGATTTAATGGACTTTGTTCGAAGTAATAAATCTGTTATGAGTTTCACAAAAATCAACTATTGAATAGTGTCAAAATTGACATAAAAGAGTTCTTAAAACAAATATTATATTATTAATTGATATTAAATTCCTAAAAATCTAAGGTTCTGCCAAGAGACTTATATTATGATAGGTTCATCATTAATGTACCACTTGGGGGTCTCTTGGATGTATATAGTAAGTTTATTAACCATATTATATAAAAATAAAAAGAGACATTGTAAAAGTGAAACTAATTAACTTAGAGTTAATACTTAAAGATAAGGTTAATATAAGTACCCAAACCTGTCTAAATTCTATTGGTTGAGTGGTTTTCGACCTATCCCCACCTTAAACTTTGAATAATCAACTTTGGAGCCATTAGAAACCGAATATGAATTTATTATAAATTAATATTTCTAGCTTTTCCAAAGGTGCCCCTCACCCCTCTTATAAAAAGGGCACTCCTCCTTCTCATTTATTCACACCTTCAAAGCCTTTTGGTTCGGCCAAACTCTGCCCAAATACTCTCCCAACATCCCTCACTACAACCTAGAGGCCTTAGTTTGATCAAGAAGCCAACATAAGGAGCCCTTTTGATCAAATCAAAAGGAAGAACCCGAAGAAGAGGTAATGATTTCACCACCCTTTTCTAAGTTCATTTCTTCTTCCACTTCTTCTTCCTTTGTTCTTACCATTCTAAAATAATAACTCCACTATCTCACATATACTGTGATGTTATTATAAGTATGGTACAACCATATTCAGTATTCTATCCACCCTTTGAATAACATGTCACCATACGTGCGTACGTACGGCTTACCGTCTCCACGTCGTGGTGTAATTGTTATTCAATATAATATTATTTGGATGGGTATAATAATGATGTGTAACTCATGTAAATAATAAATATAACATGTTAATGATTCTGTATATATGATATACCATTCATTTATATATTATTTTAATATCAAAAGAATGATATTGTCGCTCGTGCGTACGTACGGACTACCGTCTCCACGAACACGATGAGATTCATTCTCCATCGTATCCATTCAAGTATAATTATCATTTAATGATTTAAAAATGATGTTTAAGGACTTGATATCATTCTGGATATGAATAAGATACAACAAACATGACTTATGTAACAAAACATATAAAGAAAATGAGTAAGTTAACACCCGAAACGGCGATAATACTAAGATATTATTATCAAATCAATATTAAAAGATCATATATGATATCATATTAATGTATATGATTCTTGTATAATTTAGTAACAATTATTTCACTATTATACAGGAGGTTAACCTACCCCAACCAAGGATAAGTACAAGGTAAGGGTTATTTCACAATCTCTTCATTATCCGAGGTTTTTTATACGTAATAATCTACTGGGATCTCTTTATCATCCACATCCATGTTTCTTAAAAATGTATTTCAAAACATTTTTACTATTTACTAAAATATGAGTTAAAGTCATTTATACCCTTTTTGACTTTTATAAGTGGTTTATAAAGTAATCTTTCCGTCATTTTCAAAACAAGGTCCTTTTTAACCTTTTCGACAGAATTGAGGTAAGAATGTTTTTTTTAACTTATACGGCGGGTGCGGTTATTTTACGCCGTTATAAAATCTTCAAAGCTTTCCTTACAAGATTATAAGAATATTTTCAAAGAAAATGTTTTATTTTATATGGATCTTAAATTATTTCAAAATAAAAGGAGATATTTCTTTAAAAAGAATTTTGATTTCATCTATGTCAACATCCTTTGATGGATTTTAAGATTATTTGAAGTTGATTTATTATGATATAAAACTTCTATATTGTATTGAAGGTTTTGTGATATGTTTGACTGTGGATGTGCTATTTTTATACCATTCATAGTTTATGGTGAAAGTATTGACATTTCATATGCTAGTTTTAATATGAATGTTTATGTTATGTTTAAACCTTTTCATATGGGAATGCATTGGACTTAATAAGTGACGGGTGGAGCCCGCTATAGCTCCTCGATGCATCGGTAGGTCTCATGAGACAAACTAGTGTCTTGGCACAAGGCCTTGACAAAATCTTATTTGTAGTCTTGGCACGAGGCCTAGGCTATGTGGTTATGATAGTCTGGCATTAAGCATTCCAACATTATGAAAGTGGTTATTTATTTTTGCATGTGATTATTCGATTAGTAGAATATCCATGTGAATAAGTAAATGGCATTATTTCATTTTATTTATTCCATACCATGTTGAAAGTTAATATTTAAAAGGCTTTTGTTTTAGTTATAAATTGCCTTAAATGTTTATTCTTATTTATGAAAGTTTCCGCTATATTGTTATCCTTACTGGGCATTTGAGCTCACCCCTTTTCTATGTTTTATTTTTCCCAGGATGTGAAGAAGTAAGTTATGAATGACCTGCAGGGATTTTATGAGGGGTTAATAGTGTGGATTGTGGAAACATTATGTTGTTGTAGTAGTTTTTCATTTTATGATGTAATGTAAAACTTATGAATATATCTAGTGTTTCCAAGGCTACTAAACCAATCGGTCTTTCGAGATTTGATCTTTCTTGTGATCATGCCAATGTTATGTAATTAATGCACCGACTCTGGGTAGCTGGGGTCGGGGTGTTATAGGATATTTTGCATCATAACGTAATAACCATGAGATTTTATTTTGGTCACCTTCAAATATTTTAGTTACCCATAATTTTTTACATTTGAAGAATAACCCTAAAAGGATTTGATACCATAGAGACACTGAAAAAATAAATTTCACCCTCTTGGATAATCTATTACAAATTGGAGGTAGGTATGTTCATCTTCCATTAATAGTGGAAGATAACTCAAAACATATTCCCATTGAGAGTAAGTCCAATCTTAACTGCAACCCATATTTATCCTTTACTTTAATATCTAACAATGATCCAATAAAACTATTATAGATATTATTCTACACATGAATTAAATCAATCTTATGTTTTACCTCATGATATCTCCGATATAGATGATAAAAAACAATGACCATTTCTTCCAATTAATTTTATCATTACCAAATTTTTCTATATTTGTGAATGTGAAAACGATGTTTTCACCATCTCAAAATACTAATCTATGGATAATGGTTTTGGATAAATATAAAATTCCTATAATCTTATAAATACATTTTTTAATCATCAATAATAGTGATTTATAAAAAAACCCTGATGACCCATGTATAATATTTTTCCTATGTTTTAGTTAATAATATGATATTTTTTCTTCAAAAATTAAGGAAGCATTATTCCCATTAACATTGTATCCATAAAAATTTCCATATGTTGGGAAGTCATTTATAGTGAACATAATTATTGAATGTAATTTAAAATGTTTCATTTTATAAGAATCATATACTCTAATACCTTCCTCCTATAAAATTTTTAAATCATCAATTAATAGTGACAAGAAAACAACAATATCATTTTTAGGTAGTTTTGGTTTAGAAATCATTAAATTCAACATGATATATTTTCTATTCATAAAAAAATAATGATATAAGTTATAAATTACAAATCAAATAGTAAATTAACTATGTTTTCTACCAAGGATTCAATATGGATTCATTCCATCTATGCATAGTCCAAGTATGATATTTCTAACTCTATTTATGAATATAGGAAACTATTCATCAATTTTCTTCCACCGTGGAGATTTAGATGAATGACACAATTTTCCATCATATATATACCCATATGTATACCATATTAACCTTTTTACATCAGATGAATTTTAAAATAAATATTTCAAATGAGGAATTATAGGAAGATACAAAATTTTAATGGTGGGAGTCTTTGTAACTCCTAAATAAACCATTTATTTTTCTTTCAAATTATATAGTGATGTCTCACATTTAGAACAATTTTATAAAAAAAATTATTCATTACTATATATCACATAGTCATTTGGTAAGGCATGCATATTATTGTACCCCAAGCCCATCGGGTATAATATTTTATTCACATTATAATATGAATATGGAAAATCATTGTATTTAAAAAGTATTTCTTTCAATAGTTGTAACAAATCTATAAATATATTTTCACTCTATCCATTTTTCTCTTTTAAGTTAATCAATCTGAAAACCCTTTATAATTTTAAATTTCATACCCTAGAACTAACTAATTATTAATTTTTATTATAATTATATTCAAATTAGTGAATATTAATATAAACATCTTATCACATATTGATTTTTCTTATGCCTAACACTTATGTGACAATGTCTAAGAGTATTTTTCATATTAATAAGGTCATAGAAGTTTTTTTCTATGATGGTAAAATTGAATTTCCATGATGAAATTCTTAAGTATAGTTTTATAGTTGGATAACATACTATGATAGGATATATAGTATGTAGACTGTTAGGTGTGAGTAATCATAAAAGGATGAGACTTTATCTCATGAATATTTTACTTCGTAACATACAAGATGAAATATTACGAGAACAGGTCATAGAGATGATCCCCTAAGGGGCTTTGCACTCTAGGTTTTCCCCGTCGCTGCTGTTTGCGGTGATCTTCTCTCCTGCTGCATCGAGGGTTTGTTCCACAGAGGATTGGTTTGGCGTCGCGGGTTAGCGATCAGAAGGTGTGGGTTCTCTTCGGCGGAGCTTCACGATCGGAAGGCGTAGGTTCTATTTGGTGAAGCTGGTCAGAAGGTGGTGCTTTCAGATCTGGTCCAGATTTGGTTTCAAACCAGATCTGGTTGGACAATGGCGCTTCAGTTGGCGGACTTCGTCCTCGTGGAGATGTCGTGTCAGAGGCGTGCTGGAGTTCATCAGTGGTCGACGGCTCCATTTTGGTCAAGATCTACAGATCTGGCTGGATCCATGGGACACGTCGTCGACGAAATCTATTGTAGGTGGTGGGCTCTTCCGGCAGTCATGGCAGATCGAGCAGGTGCGGAGGCGTCGCGGCGGTCGGTTGAAGGTGGCAGCGGGATCGACGTGGGTCTCCCGCTCAGGTGGTCGAGCGGATGCGGAGGCACATCGCGGCGGGTGGATCCACCGGTCCGGATTGGCGGCGGTGATGATTCTGTCGGACGTCGGTGGATGGCGTCACAACGGTTCTGATGACATTGGTGGTTCTGATCTGCGGTGTTGGACCTGGTCTGTTGGGCCTTCAGGTTGTGTTTCCTCTTTTCTGGTGATGTGTTTTACTTGTAATGGGTTTTCCCACTAGGATCTTCTGTCGTCTGATGCTTTGGGTGCGTGTCTGTAAATGGGATTTGTCCCTATGGGCCTACGGGCTTGTAATGGGTTTTACCTTACCCAACCCAAAAGGAATTTCTGTTTTTTTCTTTTTCTTTAATAAAGGGGCTTAACCCCAAAACTTTCTGGTATTATGAGAACATGTCCACCATTAGTAATTCTGTATGTTTTTCTGTTCTTGGATATTCCTATCCATGATCATGTGAAATTTTCCTTAGAATTTAATATTATTATTAATTCATGTTACAACTCGGGCACTTAGATATATTCTGTAAACTATGATAATATCAGTTAATGAAGAAGTAAGATATATTGGGTTCATCATGAGTGATGTGTTGTTAATTAATAAGTATAGGAACGATTTGTCTATTCCATATTTATGGAAGTTAATATCTTAACGATTTTATCGGAATAGAGTTGTCACATTAAATTTCATGTCCATGGTTTAAGGATGGTTTTATTTCAGATAGTCGATGAAAGATGTATTGTCCTTGTAGGTTGATGATACAGATGTGAAACCTATATGATGAGATATTGTGGTAAATAGATTATATTACATAGTGAGCATTTATATATAGTTTTCATCATTGCGACATTAAGTTCTTTCTCTTGGGTTCTTAGACCCATTACTATAGAGTAATCTTGGATTTTAGGCATACCCACCTACTAAAAAATGAGATTGAATTAGGGAGGGTAACACACCAAGTGTTTCCATTGATCTTGATTAAATTATATTTGTATTTAATTAATGGAATAAATATTGTTCCCAAGACCAAGGAATAATTTTTTCATATATTATTGATCTCATAAATAAATTAATTATTTATTCATCGGATTGTGAGTAAAATATATATATTTATTTTATTGAATATTTACTATTTTTACTGGTTTTTGAATACAATATTTATTTAAGAGAATAAAATAATCTACTTGGTTATTAAATAAATTTCTAGGAGTTCAAATAGACTAAGACTACATCTGACGATGAATAATTAATTGCAATCTAGTAAATAATATTCTTCATTGCGCAAGTTAGTGCACATTGTAAAATAATAATAATAACATTAATTTATGGAATGAGGTTTTATGATGGTTATTATATTATTTATGATCCAATATACAATTAAATAATATTTTAACCTAAACCCTAGCTTCATAAATAGATCTTTATGGGTACTTTGTAGTATGCAATAAAAAATTGAGAATTATTTTGCACAATGAATTTTCTCTCAAACTCCTCATTCTATATCCCTATCAAGAACAAGAAACACAAGATAGATTCCTTGTAGATTGAAGGACAAGTTATCAACACAAATAATTCAAGACAATCAATTAACTGATATAACATCTAGAGATCGATTGGTGTTTCTTGGAGATCACAGGAGAAAGCATGGATCACCACTATAGGGATTATATCCTTGGGTCATCATATCACAATGAAGGAAATCCAAAATGATCTTTTTATATGATCAACATCCATATTGAAGAAATATCCTAAGACAAGGTATTTGATTTTATATGATCTAAATAAAAATATTATAAATTTAACATGCAAGATCCTCTATTGGGTTTTGCGTATATAAATATAAAAAAGAAATTTTAATATATCTCTCGACACCACATGCTTCTGTTGTGGCCAGATCCTACAATGTAGCGACCCCAAACCTTGTAGCCCAAATCTGATGTCCTACCTCATTACATTGGAATAAGAATCTTGAAGGATTGAATAGTTTAATTGTATTGGTAAACTATATACATACATGATAACCATATTACATTAGAATACATAAATTACAACATAATTTTTTAAGAATAACTTTATTTCATATAGTGTATCCATGCATATCATTCATAGTAAAATTCATGCAATATTGGGGAAAAAATAAAGGTGATCTCAAATGATCAGTAATGGTTAATTACAATGGAAGAAATCATGAATCAATAAGCATAATCAATATGTTATGGTAAATAAATGAACACACATTCCATGTAATCAATAAACCTAGGAGGAAGTATGGAAAAAATATAAAAAGCTAAATAATTTAAAAAACATTCCATTTAATAAATAACATGACTACCATAACATGATAAGGCATAATCGACACAAAAAGGTAAATAACTGAAACACAGCCCATTTAAATAACTGAGAATGAAATGAATCCAAATATAATTTCATAGTGAAAATCTCCAGGATAAAAATAGATAAATATTAAATTATGGAAATTATTAATTATTGGATTCCATGTTTCCCAGGTATGTGATACCTTTAGCAACATGACCTTTCACAAGGCAATTTAAAACACACAGGGTAAAAACACATTTAACTAAGGTTAACCAATTGGTTCATCCCATGAGACTACCGATGCATCAAGGGTATATCTATAACCATGATTCATCCATGTCATACATGTTGAAATCATTCCACATATATCAAATAATTTATTTAATTCATAAAAAAAATGTTCCTTATCAAATATTCGTATTGATTGAAGAATACATATTTATCAATATTTCCCCAGATAAACAAATAAAATTCAATGTAGAACATGATATGTAGAAATGATATAAGTGTTAAGAAATAAACATATCCTTGAAAAATAATATGGATATTTAGAGAAAATTTAATGTCTAATAGTCATAAAAACTGAATATTTCAAGGATAAGCTAATGAATACAAAAATGCAACAAGTAAGTGAATGACAATAGTATCCTTGGTAAAAATAATCATATAAAATCCAGAGGAAGAATAAGTATGATATCAACATATTACCATTGGAGTAATAATAAAGGTTTATTATCATTAATCAATATAAATTCTATGAAAATATCTTTAAAAAAAATTCTTTGGAAAAATATCATTTTCATTTTGAAAAGAATTTTGAAAATCCTTTTCTTTGGAAATTATTTTTAAAATCATTTTATTTGAAAATCAATTTTAACAACATTTTATTTTAAAAGATCCTCATAAACATGAAAAGGATGCTTCAATGAAATTGAAGTCATAATCGTGGGTAATTACATACATTACATTAAAGTGAAAAAGAACATTAGTTTTTCAATGTAAGAAGGTCAATAAAGTTCCTGTTTCAAAAAACTACAAGAAGAATCCTTTCACATTTTTAGTAAAAGCCAAACTAGCATTTTTTTTGAAAAAATCACAAAATTCCTTTTATTTTTTTATAATGAGTAAAAATGGGTAAAAATTATTTTTATAAATAATTTTTAAAAGTTAGAAACATTTTTTAGATTTTTTAGAGAACATGGTTTTTAAAGAAAAATATATTTCTGACCGAAGAGAGAAATGAAGTCAGAATTTATTAACAAAATTTTCAAAAACATTTTAAGTAACAAAGATTGTAAAATTGGAACTATTACTTGAAAATATAATGAATAAATATAAATAATTAAAATTAAATGTTTTTATTAGGAAATGTTCAAGTAATTTACTTCAACTGAAATTCAAGGGTAAACAATCTCGATTAGAATGAGATTATGAAATAAACCTTTACAATGATCAGAATGTTGAAGTGAGAATTAATAAATGAATAGATTACATATTTTAAAAATTAATCCAAATTAAAATTGTACATACAAAATAAGGTAATCAAAATTCATTATAAAAATATTCTTATAATGAAATAATCAATGAAGTAGAGGATTAACCCAATGAATAGAAATTGAGTTAAGAAATCCGTCACCACTTGGTAACTTTTAAGTAAAATCCACTTAGATGAAATAAGTCAAATTGTAAATTAAAATACCACATATTACTAATTATTCATTATATTACATTTCAAAGGGGTAGTATATACACTATAAAAATTTAATTAGGAACATAACATTATAGCATGCCTTAATGAAATTTAATTGTGACGAAATCCCTTACCTTATGCTCCCTTTTGGTTGAAAATTCTTTAAACTCCTATATATTGATTTTAAACTTATTATTAAATTATAAAAAAACCAAATTAATATTTATGATATCACATATGATACTTTTATAACATCTTTTCACCCATTTTTTAATAATATTTGACTATTTTTATTGCTTCAGGTGTTAATTTCCTTGTTTTCTCATGTGTGTTTTGTCATAAAAAATCTAGTTCTTATGCATATTATATAGTTTCATAATCTCCATAAAAATAATAATGATATAATCATAATATTTATAAATCACATATACTTTTAAAACCAATAATTATAAATGGTTATAAAACATTATATACGTTACATTCATGGAGACGGCAGGTTGTATGTACGCATGAGTAATGTTTCCATTATTTGATGATATTTATGGAAAGGTGGTAAGTAATAAATTAGATTTAAATAATTATAATGATATCATAAATACCATATTATATGTATATATATATATCATCCATGTGGTGTGGTGATGAAAAGAGAGTCACATCGCTTCATGGAGGAGATGGTCCAAACACACACGAACGATGTTATCATCTTTAAGTGTAAAAAAAATAAAATGATATATTATATTTATAGAATGATGGATATGTCATTAATATAAAAAATATTTTATTTATATCACATATAATTATTATCATTATTCCATATCACAGTCCATGTAAAGTGTTAGTGAAATAAGAATCACATCGCTTCACGAGGTAATAGTTCACCGAACATTAGAGCGACGTTATCATGTCTCTTACAGAATGGAATGTAATAAGGTATGTATGATATAATTATTATAGTGGTATAATAATTTTTTAAATATCATAAATATAATATTTATCCATCATCATACCCAACCTTGAGAGGTGGTAATGGAAAAATGAATGACATCGGTTTCACGAGGCGGTAGTTCACTTTACACAAAAACAATGATTTCATAACCCATTTTATGGATATATAGATGGTTTTAGATAATTAAAATATTATAAAAACATACTATTATATTTAATATATTGATTATATTATATAATAATAGTTTAAAAAATTGATGTAGGCCGTTAAAGAAGTAAAACACTTAATGATTAACATTACCTCTTTTTCGGGTATTCTCTTCAGGTTTGTACTAAATCCTTCCTAGAATAAATTTAGTCCAAAAATAAGGCTTCTATGTTGAGGGTATGAAATTTTGGAAGTTATTTGGGTAGTTATTTTCTATACCAAACTTGTTTTAATGTGTGAATAAGTTAGGGGAGTGAATTCTCTTTTATAGCTGAGGAGGAGTGTCATTCTTGTAAAGACTTAAAAGAATTCACTATTGGGGTGTATACCTTATCCCTTGTGGCTAAAAAACTAAATAATAATAAATGGGAGGTTTTATGTGGTCAATAAACACCTCTAAACACACAAAAATTAACACATTTTTATCTTGTTATTCCTTAGTCTTTATGTTTACTCAATTATACACTTTTAATTTTTTGTCACGGTAACTTGTATCTTTTTATTTACCTAGGTAATTTATCCTTCAAGACTAAAATTAAGATAATATTTATTAGATAATTTATATACAATAATTCTGAATATTAAATCCAATTTATTAAATAAAAATACTATATGTCTGTAAAATTAATTTTAATATAAACACATGTAATTCGCAAAACCCTATTTTAACCTTAATCACAATATTTAATTTTAACTCTTTTCACTAATAATTATGGTAAAAAATTCAGTTTACCTTATTAGATAATATTAATTAATATTATTTAAAATATGTAACCAATTTTTAAAAATTCAACTCACAAAAGTGGAAAAATTAAATTTAAAATTAATCCCACAAACGACACGAGAAAGATAGTTTTAAAGTAAAAATGTTCAAAAGTTTACAATGTTTTTACATCTAGATTCAATATGAAATTTATTTATACGAACTAAATTAGATTAATTGATATAATAAAACTAATTTTATTTTAAAACTAATTCAATAAATAATTTAAACAAAAAAGTCAATTTTTAATTAAAATTGTGTATTTTTTCACTATTCACCAAAAAATGTAACTTCTCAGAAAAAACTAAAAAAATAATCTTAAGATAATTATTATATTATGATTTCAAAAATTAATTTTATTTTTTCAAATAATTTTTTTAAAATTGGTTCTCTTTAATTTAAAATTATTTGCACAAAGTGTGATAAACAGTCTTTTAGAGAAATACATTTTTAAGAAAAAATTTATTTTAAATATTTTTTATTTTATTTATTATAAATATATTACTAATAAAAAGGTGTAAAATATATATTTTAATAGTTTTGTTAATACTATTCATATACACCATTTTAATGGCTTGGAGATAACTATAATATTAAATTGTAATATTTTTGGTAAATTATTTTTTGGTAAAACCCAATCTTGTGTGTAATGAAATTTATAAAAGAAAATCAGTGTTGTGTGTAACACAAGATAAAATCAGAATTTTGTGCATTGTCAGATATAAAATATATTTAATTTAATTAAAATAATAAATATATCAGAAGGTCTCAATATTTTATATCCCCTTCTACGCTTAGGGTTTCATGTCATACACACTATCGAATATGATGTTCGTATTTTAAAAATTTGGGCTATTACATTCTACCCACCTTAAATAAATTACATCCTCATAATTTAAATCTGATATCGGTAATCCAGGGTTTGATATTTAAAAATTATTTTGTTACAAAACCCACATAATAAAAGAGTTAGTAAAACATCCTCTTAATATGAGAGAAAAGGAAGTACCAAGTGAATATGAAATAACACATAACTAGGTCTCCAAGTAGGAGAACATTGGTGGAAAGTAAAGATATGGACATGGAAGAAAAACGTCAATAATTATTGATAGTAATTTATGTCATTGATCAAAATGAAGTTAATTATCAACAGAATGTTAAGGGCCTAAAAACCATAAATCTAATAGGTGTGAAAATTTCATTGATATTATCAGAAATGATGGTAATATGATAACATTTTTTTCAAGATCCTTTTTCCTAATTTTGAGGAATTATTTTACCATCTATTAATATAAGAAAATATACTTTTTATTTTTATAATTTATAAACACTATTTCATCCTCTGGTTATGCTTTGAAAAATTTTCAATTCATCCCTTACTCCAAGAAATGAATATCCAAAAATGAATTTTTATGCCTGAAGCACTAAAATTAACCTTTAACAGATTGTGAGATCTATAAAAGAGCAGCAAGTCTTTCTATCTGCCACTAAATATTTTCCAAAACCAATGTAATTCAATATAATAAATTAATCTCTAAACATAAAAATTATCAATACTAGTTCATCATTAATATTTATTTTTTAAATCGTTTAAGTAAAAACAATAGCATATTAACCAGGACATCACATAGGACAGCGGTAGGTGAAAAACCCTTATCATCCATTGTTCATGGGTTCAATCTTCACCACCTTTCCAGATGTGATGTGTTTTCACCCAACATGTGAGTTATCCTTTTTTAATATAATTTCTATTATGGACATCCTTGAAATAACATTATTAATTTAATAACCTTTTAATTATGGTTTTCAAAATAACTTTTATATTTTATTTTTTCACAATGTCAAATAATATTATTTGACTATTATTAAAATTTCATTAATGATAATAATAACCCCAAAGGTTATCAATACCTCAAAACATATGTCTATAAAATGTGAAGTAACTATTACTCAAATAGCATTTTCACAAAAACATATAATAAACCAATGGGTTTTATTTCCATAAATTTCACCCAATATATCCTTAATATTGGTATTCAGCCATCACATAACTAAAAATATGTGTTTAATACTTTAAACATTTGATCAATATTATAATCACTAAATCTTGATGGTATCTTTAACTCTTAAGTTAATGATAACATATATGATTCACAAATTTAACAAAATCCTCTTTGGTTTCATGATTCTTATAACCAAAAAACCATTCAGAAAATACTTATACAATTTAATTCTTGAATCCCAATACATAAATACTTTGTCCATTTTATTTACACATATCTCCTTACTTAGACTAGGGGTTAACCTTTAGATGAGGGAATTGATTCAGATAGTGACCAGGATCCCCACATTTATGATAATGAAATAAAAATAGATATTTAGGATGATATCTGTTTTTTTCCATCATACAATTATTTTTTTCCTCATCAATTCATTGATTTATGTGTTTCTTTTCAATGCATAAATCATTTTCCTGGTCTTTTGAGATAGTTTCCTGTGCATCTCTTCCCACATACGTAACATGGTGGAAATCGAGGCATATTTTCTCCATGGTCTCCAACACTCGAGTTCTTAGAGACTTCCATCATTCCTTTATTTGGTGAGTTCTGGAGTTGGTAAGTATATTTTTTGTTAATAATATTTTGGTAAAACCTATTATGAATAAACATGATATATTTCAATCATATAAACATCCACTTTGGTTTCTCATTTTCACCCCCTTGTCCTTCTTGTTCAATGTTAACATGATTATTTCAAGTTATGGCCATTGACTAAAACTAGAAATCCTAGTGTGAGAAAAAATAATCATAGTGAGAAGAACACATCATAATTTATAGTATTTCTAAATCATGACACTTTATTTTCAATATAATACAACTTAGGTTCAACCTGGGTCATTCATTTTCATTATTTATTCAAATCCTTCATAACAGTTTGTAAAGAAAATGTGAACTATCCTAAGAATATCCATTGGGATTTTCAAACTAGGTGCACAGTAAGGCCCATTTTCATGTACCGAGTAACGATTGAGTCAATATTGACATGCCCTTTTCAATGTTTTTACCCCTAGGTACCTCTGTTCCAGAATCATGCCCACTTGTAGTATCAATATGGGGATACATTTCAAAGAAAAATCACATAATATCTACCGTTCCAAAACTTTAGGATGTTATTTTATAATTATCATCAAATTTTATAATAAGGTTACCCTATCTAGTCCATGTTTTCCTAAATCTAGTACCCCTTGTTTCTACTAAACTTCTTCTAATACCATCTATGGTTACCATAACCCCAGTATCCTAGAGATGATGTTGTGCTTCATTATATTGGCACAAGATACAAGGAATCACATCCTGAAGGACCAAATAGTTTAGTATTCTTGGTAAACTAGATTCATATATTATACCCATAATACATTAGAGTACAAAAATTACAACATAATTTATTTTCCATGAATAACTTTATTCCTTCTAGCATATCCATTCATATTAGTCCTAGCAAAATTCATGGAATCCCGTGAAAAGGAAATAAAATTATGGTGATATCAAATTTCCAGTAAGGGTTAAGTATTTTGGAAGTAATCATGAATCAGTAAGAGTAATCAATATTTCAAGGTATATAATTGTACACACATTCTATTTAATCAATAAACTATGGCAAAAGTGTGTAAAAAATATATAAAGGTAAATAACTAAAAACACATTCCATTTAATCAATAAAATGACTATCATAACTGGATAAGGCATAATCGATATGGAAAAATAAACAGCTGAAACAAATTCCATTTAAATAACTGAAAATGAAATGCATCCAAAGATAATTTCATAGTAAAAAATCTCATGGATAAAAATAACTAAATACTAAACAAAGTAAATTCATAATTATTGGATTCTATGTTTTTTAGGTACATGATACCTTTACCATCAATACCTTTCATAAGACAGTTAAAAACATACTAGGTGAAAACTCATTTAACTAAGGCTAGAGTACTGGTTCATCCCATGAGGCTACTGATGCATCGACAAGAAATCTATAACTAGGCTCCACCCATGTCACACATATCCAATGAATTCATCATATATTTAATAAATGATTTCATTCATAAAAATGTTCCTTATTAAATATCCATATTGTGTAAAGAATATAGATTTATCAATATTTTTACAAATAGACAAATAACATTCAATGTAGAGCAGTGTATGTAGGAATAATATAGAGTTTAATAAATAAAAACATCCATGATAAATAATAAGGATATTTAGTGAAAATTTAATGTCTAATGATCATAGGAATGTGAATATTTCAAGTAGAAGTTAATGAATACAAAAATGAAACAAGGAAGTCAATGTCAATACTATCTTTGGTTCAAATAATAATAAACAATCCAGAGAAATAATAAGTATGATATCAACATATACTTATTATTGTAATAATAAAGGGTTTTTTTCATTGATGAATATAAATACCATAAAAATATATTTAAAAACACTATTAAGGAAACTATATTTTTTATTTTGAATATACTTCTCATTGAAAATTAATTTTAACAACACTTCCTGTAAAAAGATCCTCATAAACTTTTAAAGGAAAATTCAATCAAATGACAGTCATGAGGGAGGGTAATTCCTTACCTGGAATAAAAGTTAAATAGAATATTCCTTTTTAATATAAAAAAGATAGTAAATTTCTTTGTTCATAAAATAACAAAAAGAGTCTTTTCACATTTTTGGTAAAATCCAAAAGATCATTATTTTAGAAAAGGCATAAGATTCCTTATATTTTTTAAAGAGTAATGTTTTTTGAAAATTACTTTGATAAATCATTTTGAGAAGTTAAAAAAAATTTTGAAAACATTTTTAGAGAACATTGTTTTAAAAGAAAAATAGATTTCCGACCGAAGAGAGAAATGTAGACAGATTTCTTTAAAAATATTTTAAGTACCAATGAATGGGAAATTAGAACTATTACTTGAAAATATCATGAATAACCAGAGGAGAATAAAATTAAATGGTTTTATTAAGAAAATTTCAAGTGATTTCCTTCAACTGAAATTAAATAGTAACCAATCTCAATTATAATGAGATTATGAAATAAACGATTACACTGATCATAACATTGAAGTGAGAATTAATAAATGAATAAATTATATGTTTAAGATGTAAATACAAATAAAATAACTGTAAATACAACATAAGGCAATAAAAATTCATTATACACGTAATCTTATAATGACATACCTAATGAAGTATAGGAGTAACCCAATGAATATAAATTGAGTTAAGAAATCCCTTACAACTCGGTAACATTTAATTCAAATACCCTTTGATGAAATGATTAAAATTTAAAATTTCAATACCAAGAATAATGAATTATTCATTATATTACATGTCAAAGGGTAAATATATACACCATATAAAAGATATTAGGTTTATAACATTACAATATGACTCAATTAAATGAAATTGAGACGAAATCCCTTACCTTATGCTTCCTTTTGATTGAACGTGATTTACAATATTATATAGTGGTTTTAAACATGTTATTTACTTATAATATAATGATATTAATATTTATAATATCACATATGATTATTTTATACCATATTATCACCCGTTTGTTAATAATATTTCATTATTTTCATTGCTTCAGGTGTTGATTAACTTGTTTTCTCATCTGTGTTTTGTCATAAAAAATCTAGTTATTTTGAATATCTTATAGTTTAATCATATCCAAAATAATAATCATGACATAATAAGAATATTTATACATCACTTATACTTTTAAAACCATTCTAGAAATATGGATGTGAAAAATTAAGTATGTTATGATCATGGAGATGGTAGACCATACATACACATGAGTAGCGTTACCATTTTTGAATGATAATTATAGAAAGGTTGTAATAAATATATTAAATTTATAGAATGATCATGATATCATAAATAACCTATTATATATATATATACCATCCATGTGGGGTAGTGATGATAAACAATCACATCGCTTTGTAAAGGCGATAATCTGCACGTACAAGAACAATGTTATCATCTTTAAGTGTAAAAAAATAAAATGACATATTATATTTATAGAATTATGAATATGTGATTAATTCCATGATTATTTCATTTATATCAAATATAACCATGAACATTTTTCCTTAACACCTTCCATGTAATGTGTTTGTGAAAGACAAATCACATTGCTTCGCGAGGTAGCATCCCTCCAAACACACAATCGACATTATCATGTCTCCTATGGAATGGAGTGTAATAATTTATATAGGATTTAATGAATCTATAGGTATAATAATTTTTTAAGTATCATATATATAATATATATCCATTATCATTCCAAACATTGAGAGGTGTTAATGGATAAATGAACGACATCTATTCATGAGGTGGTAGTCTACTGTACACATGAACAATGATTTCATAACCCATTTGATGGATGTGGAGATTGTTTTAGGTAATTAAATTATTATAAAAACATACCAGTATATAGAAGAAATTTAGGTTATTATATATTCATGTTTTAATAAAAAATTAAACCAGCAGAGAAAGAAGTAAAATAAAAATGATCATTGAAGAACATTACCTCCTATTAGGGTATTCACCTTAGGTTTGACCTAAAGCCTTCCTAAGATATATTTATGCCCAAAATAAGGATTCTAATATGAGGATATGGAATTTTAGAAGTTATTTGGTTAGGGATTGGCTAAGACAAAGTGTTTTTAAGGTGTGAAGAAGTGAGGAGAGTGAGTGCCGTTTTATAGTTGATGAGGAGTGACATTATTTTAAATACTTAAAGTTATTCACTATTGGGAGGTCTTACTAACCTCATGTGGCTCAAAAATTGATTAATAATGGATGGTAAGGTTTATTTGGTATATTAAAACCTCCAAAAAAATAACACATTTTAATCTTTTTATTCTTTAGTCTTTAAGATTACTCAATTTTACACATTTAGTTTTTTATCATGGTAACTTATATATTTTCATTTACTTAGGTAATTTATCCTTGAATAATAAAATCTAATTTATATTTATTATATAATTTAGATCTAGTGATTATAAATATTAAATAAAATTTATTAAATAATAATACTATGTGTGTGTAAAATTAATTTTAATACAAATGCATGTAATGTGCAAAACCCTATTTTAACCTTAATTATGGTAATAAAACAATATTACAACATACATGTATTTAAATATAGGAAATGAGAAAGAATAGAAAGGTTTTAGAGTGAACTAAAAATTAGCTGAGAAATTGTGATTCTAATGTCAGCCAAGGGGAGCTCACTATTTTTAATTTTTAATTTGGATTGATTCAAGTTTGCAATAAGTGTTTCAAAAACATTTATCTCAGTGTTTTAGTAGACACAATAAGATATCATTTATTTTTGTAAAAAATATTTTTATGATACTATAATACTAAAATAAAAGTTCAATAACTCTTGAATCATAAATATCCATTAAAATTAATGATGAATATAAAATATTGGACTCTTACCTGATTATAGAAAGATAATTTATTATAAAAATAAAACTAAAAGTACCTTTCTTGTTTGTTTCCATTAAAGTATTTTTGTCTTAATAGAGCCAAGATACTGGATATACAAAAAAACTACTTATCAATTTTTTTTGGATAAAGAAACAATTTTAAATAAAGGTATGTCATAAAAATTTTAGATTTAGCTTAACATGTCCATGTTAACTATCCTAAAGATATAGGAAATGTCATATATTTCATGAGAAATTTTAGAAATGCTTAGTGAAGTAAATGAGTGCACTTGGTGAAATGAATATCTAAGCTATGTTTTCAGAGTATATATTATCTAAGTAATCATTAATCATATATATAGAGTAAAGGTTATCCCTAACTCACATTTCCTTATATAAATAAATGTCATGATTGTAAAAAAAGGAAGATCAATGATGATTCATATACATATTGAAAATATTTCATTATCCCTTTTATTATATATTTTGTAAATAAAAGACAAATAAATAACCATATGGAAACTTATTTTATAATGGATATCATATCAAAATGAGATATGATAAGAACAATTTAGAACACTACCACAAGTGTTTGTTGAAAACCATTTTCCAAAATCTGTCCTTAGTTACAAATTAACATAAAAAAACTATGGTACATCTGATTTAATGACCCTAAAGCCACTAAGGATATTAAAATTTTGTCATGATTGATTTTATTTCCATAATTTAATACTATATATTTAAATATAGTAGGATAAGAATTAAATTATACAGGTTAAGGCTCTGGATGCACATGATTTGGCATAGGGATACTGGACTCCACTATGCTTAGTGGGAGGAGTATTTCCAAAAAAACAGACTGTGTGAGAATTTATAACTAAAGAGGTAGTTAATGTTTTTCATAAGTGGTGATACATTTATTATTATTTTAGAATAATAATTATTACAGAGTAGTAGTAAATGGGAATATGATATGGTTGAAGATTTTATATATAACTTTTAGTAATGGACTCCATGTATAAAGATTATAGGACTCCGTATTTTGAATGTTTCTAAAAATTGATGCTGATAGTGATTATTCGATAGATACTTGATATAGATGGTACAGGATGGTACCATTAAAGAATGATTTATTATTGAATGGTTTAGTCTATGAAAAAACTTATTCACTACTCATCATGACTATTTTTTTGAATTCAACATATCAATGTAAATTACTATGATCATCATATTGGGTAATTCATTCTCAAGTAAACCTAATTTATAAGATTACTTATAAAATATATTTATATGATGTGTCCAAAAATGATACCCTATGGTATATGTTTACTAGTCATAACTAAAAGGGTTGGTGACATCAATAAATTCCAATAAGATATTCATATTTCACGTATTCATTTATGAATAAATGATTCTTAGTGATTATAGAATATTTATTTGGAAAAAATGAGTGACATGTGTCTCTAACTTGTTATTATGAATGTTATTAGTTTTCAAGATAAATATGATTATTAAATATGGGTTTTTTATGTCTTACTAGTTTGTTAATACTAAAGGAATGATATTTCTTAAAGTAGAAATTAAAGTGAAAACTATGTTCTAGGTTAGAGGACTTATAAAATGGGTCTATGATTTTTTTAATCTTGTTATAAAAAATATATTAAAAAATTATTGAAAAATAAAAGTGAAAAAAATTCAATACTGGATTCTTATTGGCATATAATCCTTCCAGAAGAACATGTAGGGACATAGAAAGAGATTATAGTGATTAAAATAATTTCACAAGCTTAAGTATTAGGAATTAATCTTATGTGAAATGATATGTTCTCATGTTTTATATTAATGATGCATAAATCATAAAATGTAAATAGTTAACAGATCTAATATAATTTCATATAATTGTAGTTAGAACTATCTAACGGTACTTTTATAGGTAGAACTAGACGAGTTTATGGTATCTAGAGAAGTAAGAATTCTAGTGGTCAAGGTAATTGAACTCATGCCTATACTTATTTAAATTTAATCTAGTATCATAAAATAAGGGGATAATGTAATATGAAATAAAAAATTATTACAGATTGTAGTTTATATATCAGTAAATATGCGAGTACATTGTGACTTTTGATGTACCGTAAGAAGTGGTTTAATAATGCCCTATTTTGATTTTCGGTTACACCAAAAGAAATATATTTATAATTTTATAATAATATCTGAATATGGATTTAATTAGGATATCAGGATTATGACATGGGAATAATAGGATTATACTCAGTTATATCACTAAATGAGAGATTTTCTCAAGATAGTAATGTTGTAGTAAACAGATTCACCACACAAGCTTGTGTAATTTCCAAACGTAGCACCAAAAATATGGTAGGACTAATAGATTCATCCATAATCAGTAGAATCATGTTTTACATATGAGGACTAACCAGTCCTTAGCAGTTGGATATAGTGAAAATTGGAGTTTTTTGGTGTTGGGTCCCTAGAAACAACTACTTTATACATTGGATTACATGTATATTAAAATAAGTGAATATTAATATAAATACCCTATCAAATATTGATTTTTTCGGCATAACATTGATGTGATAATGTACTTGAGTATCTGTCACATTGATAAGGTCATAACAGTTCCCTGCTACAATGAGAACCTTTAAGTTCCATGATTATATTCTTAAATATAATTTTATAGTTGGATAATGAAATATAATTGGACACATAATATGTATATTTTTAGGTGTGAGTACTCGTAATTGGATGAGACTTCCTCTCATAAAGATTCCACTTGGAAATATCCAAGATAGAAGATTATGATAAAAATCCCACCAGTAGGAATTCCGTATGTTTTGGTGTCATCAGATATTCCTATATATAAGCATGTGCAGTGGTCTTTATACTTTAAGATTAACATTAATACACATTACAACTCACACACTTAGATGTATTTTGTAAACCATTAAGATACCTATTCATGGAGAAGTTGGATATGTTGGGTGAATAATGAGTGATGTTCTATTAATGAATAGGACATAGAAGGATTATTCCCTTCCATCTTTATAGAAGTTGATATCTATGTCCTTTGACTGAAATAGAATCGTCATATTAAATTATATGGACATGGTGTATCAACAGGTTTATTTTAGATAATCAAGGAAAGATTTTTTGATCACATAGGCTGATGATAAAGATGTGAAACCTACTTGATGATATATTGTAAAAAAGAGATTATATTACGTAGTGAGCATTCATATGTGGGTCTCTTCATTATGATATTAATTTCTTTCTCTTTGGTAACTTGACCCGTTATAAGATAGTAATATTATACTTTAGCCATACCCACCCAATTCTAATAAGAAACAATATTATAGGTTCACACACTAGGTGTTTCTGTTAATCTTGAATAAATTTTGTTTGAATTTAATTAATGAAATAAATATTATTCTCAATTCGGAGGAATATTTTTTCTCAAATTTTATTGATCACATAAATTAAATAAATATTTATTCACTAGGTTGTGAATGAAATATATATATTTATTTTGTTGAATATTTAATAAATATTTTTTTACTATTTTATGAATAAAATATTTATTTAAGAGAATAAAATATTTTATTTGAGTGTTAAATACATGCTGAGGAATTTGAACATACAAAGACCGCATCCAGTGATAAATATTTATTTGCAAACAGGTAAATAATATTCATCACTATACAAGTTAGAACACACCATAAAATAATAATAAAAATATTTAATGACATGGAGTTTTATAATTTTTATTATATTATTTAAGAGTTTCTACACAATTAAATAAAATTTTATCTTAAATCCTAGCTCTATAAATAGAAATTTATAGATATTGTGAAGTATGAAATCAAAAACAGAGAATTGTTGTGCCCAATGTTTTCTATCTAGACTCATAATTATCTCTTCCTCTAAAGAATGAGAAATTCAAGAGAGATTACTTTTAGACCAAAGGAAAATTGATCAACACAAACAATTCAAGACAATCGATTCACCATGCTAGCACCCGGAGATCGACTGACGTTGCTTGGAGATCAAAAGAGCATGTGTGGATCACCACTAGAGAGATTCTATCCTTGGATCCTCATAGAGTAATGGAGGAAATATAAAATAGATTTTTGTGATGATCAATATCCAAATTGAAGAAAGATCATAAGATAAGGTATTTTATTTCTTCCAATACAAATAAATGTATTATAAATTTAACATGCAAGATCCTCTATTGGGGTTTTAGGCATCAAAATATTAAAAGAAATTTTAATATATCTCCCACCACCGAAAAATTGTTCTCCAGAACCTATAGATAAAAACATAAATTTCATACAACTTGGATATATTATTTTTTCAACATCACCATACAAAAACTCAATTATTAGTGCTTTCCCAATTACATAAACTTTAATATCATGAATCATTTCTTCAATTTGATAAGAATTATCATCATAAAAATCATTATCATTAATAGATCTTTAATTTTTCCCTCTTTAACCATACTAAATACATGGATAGAAACTCATATTAAAACCATGAAAAATTAAATGATCTTTGATTTCTTTACTATTCAAATTTTTCATTTTTTAAAATTACAGTAATAGATAGAAAATAAGTTAATATTTGGAATATTTCATTTAGAAAATTCCAAAAAAATATCAAATCATTCCTCATATTAATCAATTGTTCAAAGGGTAATAATCTAAATTTGAATCATTTTTATCTATAAAAAATATCAAGAATTCAAAATAAGTTATTATATTTTAAAATTTAATTTCAAATTTAATTTTTTAAATAATAATTTTAAAAATAAAAAAAATACTTCAGAAAAAAAAACATATTTTATAAACAAAATGACCACTTTGAACATATTTAATGATCATTATTTCAGAAAAAATTAAAAAAATTTATAAAAACATTAATAATGGTTTTAAAAGGTTGACCACAAATAAAACACAATTACTCCTTATTCTTATTATGTAATTTTATAATTATATATTTATTTATTTCAAAGTAAATAAATAAATATCAAAATATAAAAGGAAAAATATTATATGATGATAATAAAATGAGATTACAAAACAAGATGAAGAATATAAAGATATGACTACAATTAAATAAATATTTACACACAAGTGAGACTACAAAAAAATACTCATTAGGCTCTATAGGGTCCTAGAAATTCTACCAAGGGAAGAAAATACTCCCAAGATCACTTTGCAGAAGGAAGAAAGCATTCCTACTAGTCTAGGAAAGAAAATGGAGTCAAGTTGAGTTACAAAATTTTGAAGAAACTTGAAAGAATTCATGTTTTCATAAGATTTTAAGTGGCCTGCGTACTATCACCTGGAAGGGTTCGCAGACTGCATGAACTGAGACCCACCAGTACGTGAAACGACCCGTGAGGCGTTGTCCCACGAAGTGATTTACAGCAAACCCAGTCAATCACGAACCACTTCGCTGAAGGAATCATGTGTGAAAAATATGTCTGTATACCGTCTCATGAACTCATCAGTTCACGGATAAAGAAAACCTGCAGGGTTATGTGAACCATGATCACGAACTGTAGCCTCCACAAAACCCAGTTGACCGACTCTTCTACGGGTCAAGATATCTCTTCATGAGCTTCCACAAATGGAGTTACATACCCATAGATACGATTTCCCAGGTGCTCTATAAAAGGATCACATAAGGACTTGAGAGGGGACAAATGAAGAAAGCTTAAAGGGGACCCCTGAGGTTGGAAGAAGGAATTCAGAGAAGATTTCGACTTCAATCTTGAATCATCGGTGAAGCCTGAATTGCAAACCACATCTTCCATAGGTATAGCCAACCAAAAACCATAAAATGGGGGAAGTTAATAATAATAATAGAACCAAAGACCTAATTAGTGAAGCCACGAACCACATATTTCTCGTAGATGAACTCCCCACAAATGATAGTCCCCCAGACCCTCCTTCAATATAGTGTTCAACGTAGTGTATCACTATACAAATTTAACTCGGTGCCGCGTACTGCATCAGTACGCAGATGGAACCCAAAGCAGTGTGAAGGACTATATATAGGACCACATTCCACTGTGGTGCACGGTGTTCCATATCCATTATGACAACCGGGTCCCGGTGACAGCACAGACACCCCGCCTTAACATGGCCGTCAGGTCCTGACCCACCTGGTACCACCAGTTGCCCCAAAGACATGTGGGTCCCACCCCAGGGTCCACCCACATGCCCGAACGAGTCATCTGACTAATGAAAATCTCCACAGGCCAACAAATGTCCTTTCCAGTGTGTTTTGTCCTCACTCACACACATCCTGGGAAACTTCCCAGAAGGTCACTCATCCTGATCACTACTCCAGACCAATCACGCTTAACTGTGGAGTTCTAATCAGGTTGGCTCCCAAAAAGGAAGGTTCATCTTGTTGACATGAGTCATATCATTTAGTCATTTAAACCTTTATCATTCTGGGGTGTTACAATAACCCCCCCTTTAGAGCACAACGTCCTCGTTGTGGGCCCTACAACTCAACCCAGGCAGTGCACCGCGCACTTAAGGATGAGTTCCTCCTCTGATACCAAATGTGACAACCGGGTCCTGGTGACAGCACAAACACCCCGCCTTAACATGGCCGTTGGGTCCTGACCCACCTGGTACCACCAGTTTCCCCGAAGACATGTGGGGCCCACCCTAGGGTCCACCCACATGCCCGAACGAGTCATCTGACTAATGAAAATCCCCACAGGCCAACACATGTCCTTTCCAGTGTGTTTTGTCCTCACTCACACACATCATGGGATACTTCCCAGAAGGTCACCCATCCTGATCACTACTCGAGACTAAGAACGCTTAACTGTGGAGTTCTAATCAGGTAGGCTCTGGAAAAGGATGTTTCACCTTGTTGACATGAGTCATATCATTTAGTCATTTAACCCTTTATCATTCTAGGGTGTTACATCCATGCCCGCATACTACTTCAGTACATGGATAACCCCTCTTTCCTCATACCATTACGGTATACGGAGCTTCCCGAATCCCGCATAAGAAAAAAGTATGGGGAATGGGGTGTTTGTGGGTATTCTTTCCTCCGATTCCATTCTTGAACCTCTGTTACTATCCAGTCCTCCATAGTCTCTCCGCGAACCAATCCCCCGACATCAGGCCAAAGCCTCCCCCAAAGCCACCAGACCCATGTAATCAGACCATCGGGTGCATTAGCGTTCCCCCTTGAGTCTACATACCCATGGTAAGCAGATTCACAAAGGATCTCCCTAAAATGGTTCGGACTCCAGGGTTGTCTGTAAGTCTACATTCCTATGGTAACTCAGAGTCCAACCTTGGGACACTAACGTGAACTTCGTCGCTCTTGGGATTAAGGGCGATCACATGCTTTTCCATTCAATGAGGAATGGTGATCATTCAAATGGGTTATGTTCACTTACCCTTATGATGAGGAAGACACTCCTCCCCTTCACATAACACATTCTGAGGCACTCACATTGAGGTATTTCCCGAGTCTTTTAAAGGTCTAGCCACATGACCATTAATGTCATTTCACATTAAAAGGTTTATCGCTCTGCGCCCCTGATCACCATCACCCTGGCCTCTTCTATTGTAGGCTTGCCATCTCCCATCAGTGAGAGAGGGGGCATGTGGCTGGTTGGATCTCTCACATCCTCTTGTTTCTCACATTGAGCATGACTCATGTGGGATTAGAGGTTTGTGACTATTACAACATCAACACAATTCTAAACTACGAGATCTTTGATTCCTAATCAAACCAGGATACATAGAATTCCTTCTTGAAGGCCCAATCTCAAAAGGGTGACCTTCTAAAAGGATCCACCCAATCCTGTCTTCTCAAATGGGAAGATTCCATATGTAAGCCCCAAAAATCCTAATCTACCAGAACTCTGATTCCTAATCAAACCAGGATACGTAGGACGCCTTCTTGAAGGCTTGAGCTCAAAAAGAGTGCCCTTCTAAAAGGGTCCATCCAATTATGTCCTCTCAAATGGGAGGCTTCCATGCATAAGCCTGAATAAATCTAAACTACAAGAACTCTAATTCTTAATCAAACCAGGATATGTAGGATGCCTACTTGAAGTCCCAATCTCAAAATGGGTTCCCTTCTAAAAGGGTTCACCTAATCAGATCCCCTCAAATGGGAAAATATCACACGTAATACTGAGATATTCCTAACTACGAGGGTTATAATTTCTCTCCCGAGGATACGTAGGAAACCCATACTGTGGGTATGATCTTGAAATCAAGTCACCTTCCATCCCCCATGGATTATAATAAACTCTAGAGCTCTTTATTTCATGGATTAAGTCAGCATTACATCTGTAGCATTCAATCCATGTATGCCTATGATGATCCTAAAAACTAGGGGTATCCCATGGAAAAACTTTTCAGGAATGAACCAAGGATTCAAGAACATATGAACACGACTTAAATCTATAAGAGAGTCTCGGAATAGGAAATAACTTCCCAAAAAGGGTGTGATGAGCCTGACTTCCCATCCTCTCAACCAATGGAGTCCTTAAGTGTCATTGTCCAAATAATTTACCAAAAGACACTTCCATTTGGAAACCAGTTCCATGAATCATGGATACCATGGTCTTTGGTTGTTTTTGGATCCACGAATAAACCCATTAGAGACCATCCGAGGACGTTATATCCTAGATAGAACGATTGTACAAGTACTTGACCCCATGAAATCACCTGCTTGGACCATTTGACTGTGGCACCTCTTTCGAAATATAGAAGCGGTAAATTACCCAGTCCTAGCAGGATTAATCCAATCCACATTTAAAGGATAATGAGGCATAATAGGTTCAAACAAAAGAAATGGTGAACTTGACGCGAGACTGTCTCTACAGTAAGAGATGTACGAGGATCCTCATCAAACCATTTTTTCATTACCCCCAAATGCATAACCTTAGAGGTGAAACAGAAATGGTGAACTCAATGTGAATCCATAACCATGTGGCAATATTACACGATGAAAATCCCATCACCTCACAATAAGAGGGGGGGGGGAGGCCAATCTGAATCGTCAAATATGCATATGTTCAAAAGAATTCTACTTTGATGGGGTTTTGTGGTCTATATGTCATATATGTATATTTCAGGTTCATGAAGAGCAACCTTCAATCCAAATTACATCCCAACGACCAATACAGACACACACATTAGTGATCCCGTAGGTGGTTAGGGCCCCAACAAAGAGCAAGACCCCCTCGCCTACCCAGTGTCTTCAACGCTGGGTATCCAACACACTAATCAAAGAGTACCACCGAAACGATACTCTCTCCATAGTGGAGACCGAGATACAAGACCTCTATTCTACAAAGTCCCACCAGTCATCTCCTCAACAATGACATGCACCCCAACACAAGGCGACCCTGGTGGTCATCTCGAACTGTTTAGAGAGCTTATAACCAGAATGTGACAATGAGTACCTCCCTTATCTTGGGGAGGCAGATGAAGTCAATGATGATAACTTCATCTCAACTACACTGGAGTCCTACTCACAATACCCTTCTAGAGAGTGTCACTATTGACACCGGATGACCAGGCCTCCACATACTATAGAGGACCTTATGCCGAGGGAACCTGCTAATGTCCTGGATACCCGAGCTCCTCAGGCTTCTGGACAAGGGTGGAAAATGTATAATTATGAACACACTATTAAACTAGTTTCTAAGGAACAAATCCACCATAAAAACACGAAATCATTCAATGGGAATACGTATAACTCTGCCCCCTACACTCAAGACCATCATAAAAATAGGCTGGCACAACACGAGCACATGCACGTTCCAACTAGTGTTTGTCGACCCCACTATGCAGACAGAGTGGCAAACTATAGGCAGGCACAAATAACTGCGGACACATATCAATCCCATCATCCAAATAGAATGAAAACTAGCTATATACATGCAGAAATACCTACTGACGCATATCAAGCCCGTCATCCAAATAGGGTGGCAACCAGCTATACGCAGACACAAATACCTGCTAACACATATCAAGACCTTCATCCAAATAGGGTGGAAACCAGCTATATGTAGGCACAAATACCTACTGATGCATATCAATCCCGTTATCGAAATAGGGAGGAAACCAGCTATACGTAGGTACAAATACCTGTTGATGCATATCAAACCCATCACCCAAATAGGGCAGAAACTAGCTATACGCAGGCTCAAATACCTGCTGATGAATATCATTACCATCATCCAAATAGGGTGAAAACTAGCTATATGAATGCACAAATACCTACTGATGTGTATCAAGACCACCACTCAAATAGGGTGGCAATTAGATATGAGAAGAGTCAAATACCTGTGGATGCATAAAAATTCCATGATAAAAATAAAACAGAAAGGGTGTAGATGAAAATCCCTTCTCATGAATATGAATCCCACCAGTAAAATATGGTGACAACCAGAGAAGAAAAACCGTGGTAGAATCATTCCTTTTTCATGACATAGGAGAACTGCCAATATCTACTAGTAACCCATGGAGGACCAGAGCAGGCACAAAATCCTGCTCTGATATCAGAATGTGCCTTCATACTCGTTCTAGCCAAAGATGCATCTCAACACATCTTAACAATGATGGAAGATCAGACATTGATCCTAGACCATATAATCCAAACATGCCAAGACATTATTACATCAGCGGAAAAGGTGGGAAACTAGGCCTATGACCCAGTTTCCATGAATGGAATGACTTACTCACAAAATTGGTCAGTCACTCCAAAGAAGTTATGCATACCTACTCCAGTCCAAGAGGGTCAATGGCAATATCCTACGATACACAGACAATCAGATTGGGAACAAATATTCATTCTAACTAGGGGATGTTGATCCAACATGGTGGCCTCTCTAGGGAGACACATATTCTGGCCAAAACTCAAGATTCCCATCTGTGTATCCCTATGGCATCACATGATCCAACAAGAAAGAGATCCGTATATGAAGGTTATTACCAATAGTAAGAGACCCCGGTTACCCACAAGAGAGCGTTTGAAAATAAAATGTCGCAAAGGCAATCAGAAAATGAAGAGCGCATACATAATCCTACTCTACTAGAAGATGGGGTTATTGATTCCCTCAAATATATATCTATGATAGATTAAGACCCTATCAGTACATTACAAAATTATGGAAGTGACAATAGTAGTTGAAAAGGACCTCCCACAGTGTCGCTACTAATAACTCTAAAGGTCCTCCTCAGAGCACCCACAAGGGCTCACTCTATGATCCTGGAATGATTGATCATGATAGTCTATCTCCTGATGCGCATCAGGGTAGCCATCCCCTTGACCTAAAGATTAAACATTAAGAAGTTCCTCCACTTGATTTCGTCCACCCTGATGGTCCTCCCTAGGGTATACACTATAGATATGCTTCTCCCTTTAGTTGAACATCAAGTCATGATGGTAGTACTCACTATAATGACAGTCATTGCGAAGGCCCTCCCCACATTGACAGTTTCTATAAAGGACCTCCCCATAGTAACATCAAGAAACGATATGGTTCTCCCCTCATTGTAGTACATCTTGAAGGTCCTCTCGAAGATGTACACTATATAAATTCTCCATGAAGCTAGGTATCAAGCTGTGATAGCAGTCCTTTCCATCATAGCAGTCATCAAGAAGGTCCTCCCCTCAGTGACATCAAGAAACAAGAAGGTCATCCCCTCACTGTAGCCCTCCCTAGGGTATATTCCATAAATACACTTCCCATGTTTGGGCATCAAGTTGCAATGGTAGAAATTTCCACTAAAACACCAATTTCTAAGGTCCTCCCCATAATCCAAAGTCATACTAGCAAGAAGGTCCTCCCCTTTCCAAAAAAATGTGAGAAAGACCTCCTATTTTAAGGCTCTCAGAAAGATATATCCCGACATATCAGGCACTCCGTCTATGATAGGTGATATCATCTCTCAACTAGAGGATGGTCCGGGGCCATGCTCATCTTCTAAGCCACCCCTGCACTGTTCACATATCGGTGAGGCTCCCACCAGCCCAGCTACTTAGAACGAAATTATTAAGAAGTAGTTAACCTAGTTATATCAAGTAGAGGATCACTTAGAAGAACAATAGTAGGATATGTTTCTTATGAGAATAGAACTATCTAAGGATAATATACCCATGATTTATTAGCCTACAACCACTTATCACTTTGACATACTAGAGGAGTTGTTCTGGGAATGTATGCATGAAATTTTCCTCAATATACGGACACCTGTTCTCCATCTAAAAGAAACGTTCGTACCCTATGAAGGGTATGTAGACCATGTCAACATGTTTGGGGAGCCTCACTGGCTAATCGACCAGGAATCCCTCCCGTCCGCACGACAACCACAATCATAAAGGCGAAAGAAAAACCATGAACTTGATTTCCTCCATGCACAACACAAGTTATGTTGCCTCATTGGCGATGCCCCGATTGGAGTTCATATTTGGGGATGGGGAGAACATAGAGCTCTGCACTTCACCCCACATCTCATTCAGCAAACCTCATTGGAAATGAAATATTGCAATGTAATTACCCAAATGCAACAATATAATGAAATCCATACTTAGGAATGATGGGATACTCAATAAAAACCGGCCTAGAGTAAGTCTCAAAAGTGTTAGGACCGAAGAGATCAAGCAATCAAAAAGCTTATGAGTCTGGAAAATGAGAACATCCCGTAGGTTTCCCACCTAAGGGAAGCCAACCAAAAAGTAGTGCTCATGTCTTAAAAATCCCATAGAATTTGTGCAGGTCCAATTCCATACTCATCTCACACCCGCATGAGAGTGCGTGGAATAAAATAGGTGGAAATAATGGAAGCTACTACCGCGATGAGAGAACAACCCTAGCTTCCAGGGATGGGGGAATGTTTAAAACAAAATGGCTCAGACCGAAAAATCCAAGCCATATCGCATCAATGGAAGAGTGAGAACAACCCCAGCCCACAGGGTTGGGGGAATTTTTACCTCAAGTTCCTGCACAATGGACATCTGTCTTCTCCCGTATAGGGAGAACTATGAGCAGTAGAGTGACCAGTTTCACCCCTTCTCATGGTTAACACCCTACGAGACAAAGGTGAATTACAAGGTCGGATTAGGTCTCCCTTTGGGTCAATATTCACTATGAAACATGAAGAATACCATAGAATGGAAGGAGAAAATTCATCAAAGGATGCATAAAGCCTTCCTACCATTCGACATTGGGTACACCACCCCTAATGCAGTATGCCTCAATGAATGTGGTAAACTTCAACCCCAAGGATCTCATAGGAAATGACATAGAGGGAGAGGATAAAAGGGGAGACGGTTCTCTCCGAGAGGTATCCCACACCGAGCCTGATGGTGCACATACCTGGAACCTGAGAGCGGTCCTAAATTTGGGATCCCCTCAGTTAATCTGTAATTACCTCCCTCGCGAAACCCCAATCAGGATAATAGTAAATCCAAGGTCATCTATGATCCACCTCATTATCCCCCTAATAATTAACCCTCACTCTCTAGGAAAGATTTTCCAAGATGGAGGATGAAATGAATGAGCTTAGGTGAATTAATGCTGAGTTGCGTCAAGGGAGATACCTTTCCCGATGTGTTCCCCCTATAGACTGTCAACAGGTATTCCCAGAAGAGGTGCCCTTGCCACATGCACTCATCTCGATGAATGAAGTCATGCTCAGAGGCCCATCCAATCTGGCACCTAGACCGTCAACATACTTAAACCCATCCCCAGAAGGACATCAAGACTTCCCCCTGCTGGGAAGCCATCTGGAATATATTTAGGTAAACCCACAAAGGATACCCTCGACTGGGTATGCACCCCAAATTCTAGTAGCACCATTGTGGCCAGATTTGTCCACTACCACACCAGACCAAGCTCAAGCCTAGAAGAATATGCATCAATGGATCTTGAAAACTTTAGAGCGAATAATAGCTCTACTAGAATTCATGGAGGGGCATCACACTCTAATACAACCAGAACACAAACCCTACCCCGATTGGGTGAGCAATGTTCTGCCACTTCCAAACCTCAGAAACCGCGTATTCCTAGTATTCAATGGGTCGGGGGACCCGAAATAGTATCTAATTCACTACACCTCTTATTGTGACCTCATAATGGGAACTCTAGAGCATCAAGAAGTAGTAAAACTTAGGTAATTTGTACGAACCCTTTAGGGATCGACCTTCAAATGGTATACTAGCTTTCTAGACAACTCAATCATAAGATGAGAGGACCTCCGACAAAAGTTTCTCTTCCAATTCAGTTCAACGTTGCATAAGATAACAGTTAGTGACCTCTTGAACTGTAAGCAGTGAGATAATGGAAGAGCCTCATACTTCATTTCTAGATGGAAATTCCTAACTTATTCTATGAACTTACCACTTCCCAAAAATTAAATGCTTGTTATGTGCATTGATAATTTTCATGATGAATTACGAAAACCGCTCATCTCGGTGAAATACACAAGTGGGTTCTGAGATTTCTCTACCATTGACCAAAGGATAGAATAATCCTTGCAACAGACCAACATCAAGTCCCGAGTGGCCCCATCAGTCGTAGGAAAAGAGCAGGAAAAGCTGAAGAAAATTTTATCATGCTTAAGCCACCCCCTACACCAGCTCTAGTTTTGAGGCCTCCACCGAACCGTACAGGAAACCCTGGATGCCAACAACCACCCCCACCTCAGCAGGATGAAATATGGGGTGCTAAAATAAATCAGTTCAATGAGAAAAGAAATAAAGACTACTAGTTCTGAGATGACCAGGTCTACGACTACTGTATAGCTACCATGAATTACAACTTTCTCCGACTACTAGAGACAAAGAGATCTGATGATGTGGGTCTTAATGACCATCATAATTGTTATCCCTATCATTTTATACTATGGAACACCATCCATTAATGCTTCATCTTCAAGGATCTAATACAAAAGATAGTGGATTCCAGGCAAGTTAAGTTGGTTCCGACACTAGCACAAGTGGGGTATGTTTCCACCTTAGACTCAAAGAGAGGAATATAAATGGAAAATAGTCGTGAGTAAGAAAGAGAATTTTTTTTAAAGTTTGATGACTTGTAAAATAGTCAATTGAGTTCATGGTATCCTTTAGGAATAGTTAAAACAACCAACTATGCCCCCAAAAGCTCTTGATGTGACACGACAATCATCCTCAACCCCACAATCCTCTAAGGGCCAGATGGGTAGAAAGAAGGAGAAAGAATATGGGATGACACCGAAGCTGAATCCAGTGTTGAGACTTTTAGACTTCATACCAATAGACTTTGTACAATGGGAACCGCCCCACTAAATTGTATAATAGGCATCATCCTGCCAAACGGTACAACAAGCACCATCCTGCCAAACGACACCATCAAAAGGTGGCTGTTAGATGGAAACGTTGTTGGATCAATAACTAATCTTCGGATCCATTAATTTCATTCACTTTATGGACCCCTTCTCTAATAGATACTATGGACGTGAACTCAAATTCCCCATGCCCAATTGGAGAGTTGGAGGAATAGGCCACAGAAGCCGGAGGTTTCCTGGAAGGCATGATCATAGCAGGAGTCAAATTCCCAGCCACACTTCAACTAAAACTATTAACATCACGGAAACTTGCAGGAGGACCCTCAGGTAGACACAACGAGAAACATAATTCTCCTCTGCCCCTGTTGGAAGAAATCAGAGTCTAGTTATCTAGGATTATCTATCGGAGGAAGGAAAAATATAAAATCTCCCAAGGTATATAGGAAAACCAGTTCGGTTGAACCTAAAAAGAACCGCAATGACACTATATACAATTACAGAGGCTAAACCATCTAGGTCTAAATACCAAGCCCCTAAGGTGTCCATGAAAGAGAAACCTCGATCCGAGAAGCTCCGAACTTTAGAGTAGAAACATGATATTCTAAATTAGTTGGCTTAAATACCAACACAGATGTCAATCTTGGACGTGTTAAGTCTGTCCATAGATCTTAGGGAGGCACTCATAGAAGCCTTAAGTCCCCAAGAATTTGAGGTCGAAGTATCAATAGATGATGTCTATCAGATGAATACCAATCCTGATGAATGTCAATCCATCATCTCCTTCATATATAGGGATTAAGACACCATCATGAAAGGTCACATCAAACCTTTATATGTGTCCGGTATGATAAATGTAATTGATGTTCGAAGGATTTTCATCGATAATGGATATGTCATCAATCTCCTCTCACTGTGAATGCTTAGTCGGCTGGGCTATGATGAATACAACTTGACACCCTAGACCACAACTCTGTTATGATATGAAAAAAGTGAACAGAAACCATTAGGAAGAATCAAGCTTAAAACTTGTCTTAGAGACCTCATGTTAGATTCTGAGTTCCTAGTAGTGTAGAAAAGTAAGGCCTTCAATGTACTGTTAGGGAATCTTTGGATGCATTAGTATGCTACAATTCATTCATTATACCATAAGTGCATCGAATATTGCACTGATGGGGAAAACAGGACATTGCATGCTAATAAATCCTCATTTGAGTCATGTGAGTCACATTAAATTGACACCAGGTTCTATGAAATAGAAGATAATCAGTCTCTGGCCGATGAAGTTGTTTGGATTACATCCCCGAATGGATTGGAAATTGCTCCCACCGACGCCTACAACATCTTGGGGAAGAGTATGTATTAACCATCAGCCAAGTTGAATGCATAAGTGAATGTTTGGATACATACTCAATTGTCTGCATGATCTTCATTATGGTCACCAAGTCCAAAGACATGGAAGAGTGGGCTGACTCCCATGATGTTAGGAAAATCCCTAACAGATATGCTCCCGAACCATCACCGGGACCCCAAACTGCCCTCGCCTTACTCACTAGGGAAAATGATGATTTATCTACCAACATTAGAGAGTTCATCTCAAGAATCCTCTCTCTATCAAAAGATGAAGATGAATAAGAAGAAGAAGATGATGATGACCTCAAAGATGCCCCTCCATCATTTGAAGAAGGTGTCTCCACCACAATCGATAAACTTAAGGAGATAAACCTAGGATCTGAAAATGACTTGAGGCCCACCCTGATCAATGTGGCTATGCCTGTCGAGGAGCAGGAGCCATATACCTCCTTCCTAAGGAAGAATCAAGATGTGTTTTCTTAGAACTACACAGAAATGCTAGGCCTCAATCAGAAAGGTGTCACTCATCATCTTGGTTTACCAGAAGATCATCGAGGCTATAAGAAGGTAGCCAAAAGGACCCAACTAATGCATGCTTCCAAAATAGAGGATAAAGTTTACAAGACAATTAGATCCAACTTTATAAAATAAGTCTAGTATCCGATCTGGATGGAAAACATAGTCCCTGTCTAAAAGAATAATGGAAAGATTATAATCTTTATTGACTTTAGGGACCTTAATCTTCATTACCTGAAAGACTATTTCACAGTCCCGATCATAGAATTGTTGATTGATGAAACCGAAGGATATGAGACCCTCTATTTCATGGACGGTTATTATGGATACAACCAGATCTAGATGGAATAGGGAGATGAAGATGCTACTAATTTTAGATCCCCTTAGGGAGTGTTCTATTATAAGGTGATTCCCTTTGGTCTAAAAAATTCCAGCACAACATATCAACGCGCCATGCATCACATTTTTAAGCCTTTCCTGGGAAAATTATTCAAGTGTTATGTCAATGATCTGGTGGTTAAATCATGACATTTCTCAAACCACCTGACCGATCTTGAAATTGTCTTTAACAAACTGTGACATCATAGTTTAAAGATGAATCCCCTAAAGTGCACCTTTAGAATTACCTCTGGGAAATTACTTGGCTTCTTCATACGCCATCGCAACATCGAAGTTGACCCCGAGAATAAAAAATCCATCATTGGAATGTCCACACCTCACAACCTCACCAAGTTGAGAGGTCTCTAGGGGAACCTGGCCTATATCTGGTGCTTTATAGCGAACATGGTGGGTAAATGTTTACCTTTCACCAGGTTAATGAAGAAAGGGGTTACATATGAGTTGGATAATGATTACCAAGAAGCATTCAACGATCTCAAAAGATATCTCCTTAGCCCACTGGTACTGGTGCTTCCAGTTGATGGGAGACCACTCATTTTGTATGTAACCTCCTTGAAACAGTCATTACGTTCCTTCCTCGCATATAAGAATAATGTTGGTAGTGAGAACAACCTATATTACCTCAGCTGAAAAATTATTAATGTTGAAACTCGATATTAAAAAATTTAAAAGAACTGCATAGCCTTAATCTTTA
The DNA here is from genome assembly GCA_963277665.1 of Viscum album. Classification (NCBI taxonomy): domain Eukaryota; kingdom Viridiplantae; phylum Streptophyta; class Magnoliopsida; order Santalales; family Viscaceae; genus Viscum; species Viscum album. The sequence goes on along the minus strand of OY728127.1, from coordinate 34,878,766 downwards.
TCATTCAGCAACTCAATCATTACCTACAACCCCATGAGGTCCACCTAGTCTCCCACTACAACCCGCTCAAATATATCCTCAATTGTCCCATGATAAATGGATGCCTATCATGGTGGGCAGCCATCCTACTACAGTTTTACATATGGTACGTACCCTAGAAGTCCATCAAAGCCCAGGCATTAGTAAAATTCTTGGTAGAGGGCCCCTCGGAAGAAACAAAACCATTAGATGCCGAACTTCAGAATGAAGAAGTATTCTCTGTCCAAGGGGACCCTTAAGCATGGTAAATGTACTTCGATGGTACTTCCATAAGCCCGACAGGGAAGAGGATAGTAGAACTCAAGCTCAACAAAGAAGGGCTGGGAGTTATACTCATATCCCCTAAAAAAGAAGTGTTGCCTTAATCTTTACTTCTTTCAGAAGGGTGTACAATTAATGAAGAAAAATATCAAGTGCTCATTGTGATCCTAGAGTTGACACTCCATACACATGCCAAACACCTAAAGATAAAAGGTGATTTAGAGCTAGTCATCAAATAGGTCAACTGTGACTTTACCATTAAGAAAGAAGTATTGGCCCGCTTGATGAACCATGTTTGAGAACCGATGGAAGAATTCCCATCAGATCCAACGCTGACCTACATCCCTCATCACAAAATGCTTAATCTGATGCTTTAAAAAATGCAGCCACAACCTTGGCTAATCTAGATCAGGATGAAATGTTCATTATCATTTCCCATCGTCAAATGGTATTTCCATTTATCTAGAACAATACGGAGGATAATGAATAAATTAGACTCATTTCTGAGTCTTATAGTCACACCACTAGCTGGATGATGCCCATTGAAAATTACCATTGGAAGGGGGAACTCCCACCAGATAGGGATGGAAGGGAATAGGTCTGAAGAGAGGTAGTCAACTTTGTCTTGTACAATGGTGTAAACCAAGAAAAGGTTCATTACAAATGTGGCCTTGATGGAGTCCTTATCTAGTGCATTGATGGAGAAGATACTACTACCATCATGAAATAAGTGCATGCTGGAGCTTGTAGAGAGCACTAATCAGTGACCAAGATCTCTCATCAATTCCGAAGGCTCAAGTATTAATGGCCCACTATGATACAAGATTGTGCCATATTCACCAAGAAGTTCCATTTCTGCCAAGTTCATGCCAATTTTATTCATCGACCCTATGAGTTAATTCATACAGATAAATACTTCTTGCCATTTTCCACTTGGGGGATGGATGTTGTGGGACCATATCCAAACAATTCAAGTTCATACTCACAACAATAGACTTCTTTTCCAAATGGACTGAAGCCATACCCCTTTAGGAATTCAGGGCGAAAAGCATTGTTAGCTTTGTGAAGGGCAACATAATTTCCAGATTTGGTGTCCCTCATACAATATTAATGGAAAATGGATCCCACTTTTGCTCTGCTAAGTTGTACAAGTTATAGAAGGAGTATGGAATCAAATCCAACCATTCATCCCGCTACCACACAATGACCAATGAGAAGATAGACGCTTCTAACAAGACTATGTCCACCATACTCCAAAAGATGGTAGATAAGGATAATAAATCATATCCAGACAAGATCCTTCATGCTTTGTGGGATTACCGGACCACGACTCACACCGCCACCTAGGCGACCCCATACTCACTAGTATATAGGGAAGAGGCAATTTTACCTATCAAAATTCAAGTTCCGTCACTTCGTGTGGCCATTTTCGATCAACTATCCATGTAAAAGAATTCCCAAAGATGGTTTGATGAGTTAGAGAAGCTATATGAGAAAAGGATGCACACTTTACACCATTTGGAAATCTATCAAAATCAGATTGAATGAGCCTTCAATAATATGGTTCTCCTTCGATCTTTCCTCAAAGGAGAAATGGTTTTAGTCCTCAGAACTCCAATGATATTTGGTAAGAATCCCCCAAAGCATGAGCCAAATTGGGAAGGACCACATGTCATACATAGGGTCTATTCCAATAGAGCAGAAGCCCTGATATTAATTGTTAGATAACTCATCACGATTCCCACAAATGAATGTTTCTGAAGAAATATTTCACGTAATAGAAATTCCCAATCATGGTCCAAACTTTATGAACCTAAACTATGATTTTTAGTACTGTGATGTCATGGTACGAACTCTATGATCCTAAAATATGAGTTGTAGTACTGTGATGTCATGGTCCAAACTCTATGACCCTAAACTATGAGTTGTAGTATTGTGATGTCATGGTCAAAACTTTATGACCCTAAACTATGAGTTGTAGTACTTTGATGTCATGGTACAAACTATATGACCCTAAAATATGAGTTTTAGTACTATAATGTCATGTTACAAACTCTATAACCCTAAATTATGAGTCATAGTCCTATCCACATGATGTTAAAATGTAAGGAACTCATTCCTGAAACATGACCTTAAACTATGACTCATGTCCTCACTACGTGAAACTAAACTGCACAACATAGTGTCCAAGCTACAAGATGTTAAAATACATAGCACAAAGCATCCTGAACACATGATGATAAACTTCATGATATCTCATATAACTATGTAAGGCTTTATTCCTACCCTTGCAGGATATGTAGCGACACCTCGATCCTCAATCTTGGACCAGCCCCCACCATATAAAAAATACCTTTATCATATCCTCTATCTCCCCACAATGGAGAGGTAAACCCTTGACACTCCTTTTTTTTCTCATCAAGTATAACTCACATGATATTAGGATTAGTGGTAAGGATTACCTTACACACAAAAATACTATAGAGAAATATGGTATACCCGACACACGAAGTGGATGAAATAAAAATGCTTCTACCCGTATGTTTGAGCCAGGTCGGTATAGAGAATGTTTCAAACTATGTGAGGATTGATTCCATCCCTTAAAGGATATGTAGTGACACCCATATTTGGATTCCCATCCAAGCCACTGAAAAAAATAAATTCCCTCGCATGTCCCTACGCATGGACCAAAAATTTGTAGGGGACATTCAGAACTACATACGACTTGATTCATATCCTTACAGGATACATAGAGACATCTGGATCTAGTATCTCAGCCCAACCACCATTTAAAAAAACACCCTTCCCCCGTTTTTAATCCATACTTTCACAGGGATTCCATGAAAGGTTATAACTGCATGACAATAAACTACAAGATTCTTCAAGAGTCATGTATAACATGATTCTCAATATTACAAGTTCTAGCACATGACCCACACTCTTAAGAAGTCAAAAGAACCTACTTCCCCATATTAATATGAGTCAAATATATATAGAATCTCTAGTAGATCATGGATAATCACGATCTAGGTATTTATTATGTTCCTAGAAACATCATTCCTATTTTTTAAACTCCATACTCTAAGAAAACTTGGATCCCCATAAACATTCACGGATATCAGAGATGGAAGGACAGTGTCTTGCAGACACCTTTGTTTGACAATGCACAGTATGCCTTAGTGGGTCTTCATATGTCACCTACAAAATAACTATCAATCAAAGGAAAATTCTTTCCCAGAAGATTCCCTTCCTAACTTGGTACGTCCGATGGATTCCAAGCCCCATGTCATCCCTCCTGATTCAAGTTTCCCCCCGGAACTATGTTTTACACATTCTATCATTACTCAAGTCTAAGGAATGTTGTGACACCCTGATCATGATCAACCCAAAGCTATTAATGATATTTTTTACAACATAATGTCCGTACCACATGAAATTAAACTACGAGGCCAAAATCATCTTAACTGTATGTCGTTAAACAACATAACATTAGTTTAAGCCTAAAGAGATCTATGACGTTGATTTTTCTATTATTAGGTGGTGAAATGAAATCCTTGTAATCCCTTGATTCTCTTACTGAGCATAGCTCATGTGAGATTAGGGATCTTAGTGAGAGATCCACCATTACATTATAGTGAAATAGTCTACGAATTTGGTTCAAGTAGCACGAACCTAAAAGGCATGTCATATTTCTTTTCCCCATAAAGAACCCCACATCTTGGCCATATTATTTTAACTGATAGGGTACCTCAAAGATGGGATGAATTCCTCGCCCTATGTGTGAGTCAGATCTACATAAGGGATACCTGATTCCATAAGTTAATCACAGCCCGAATGTCTCTAATGTATATCGATACGCTCCTGCTATACCTAAAACTCTGTGCTATGAGTGATATTGAATCCCTATAATCTTCCATGGCCATCTAAGATGGAAGTCCAGTGTCCTGTAGACACCTTATTTAGACTATGCACATCATTCCCCAGAGGCTCTGCATATGTCACCTACAAAACGATCGTCAATCAAAGGAAAATTTTCCCCCAGGAGAGTCCTATCCAATCTTAGTATTCCCAATAGGCTTCCAAGCCCCATAAAATCCCTCTTGATTCAAGGTCCCTCAAATTCATGGTATACATTATTCTCCTTACTCACATCTTGGATATATTAGAACATGAGGTCCCGACTTATCTCTGGTTTATTTTAAGGTTTCTGTAAAATAAAGATACCCCATACATATGAGTGAAGTTAATCCACATACAAAAGAAAGAGGCTTGCACTCATTTATGGGATTCCCAGAGAAGTTTAGTTAAATGAAATATCCCTTTTTGTGCTCAGTTTCACCCCTTATCAAAGAGTATATAGCGTTTTTAGAAAGGTCCCATCTCCATAATCCTTTATAGCCATTGAAGATGGAAGACCAGTGTCCTGTAGACACCTTTGTCTGACTATGCACATCATGCCCTGGAGGATCTGCATATACTGCCAACAAAACGGCTGTCAATGAAAGGGAAATTCATTATCAGGAGAGTCCTTTCCAGTTTCCATATAATCAGATGAAATTCATGTCCTGTCACACCCCCATATTTGAAAACCCCTTGGATAATGGCTTGCATGCCTTCCTATTTCCAAATTACTAGACATAAAAATGGTTTCTAAATGAACTGACCATTCACCAATTCTACCTTATGTAAGTAAGAATTATGCGGGAACAATTTCCCGCTCAAAGTCGATATGAATGTCCCTAATATTTTCGGACACCATCACTCAGACCAACCACCCACCATGGTTCCCAACAGAAAAAAATTTTCAAAGTGTTTCAAACCCTACTAGGCCATCAGAGATGGATGATCAATGTTCTGCAGACACCTTTGTTTGACTAGGCACATCATGCCCCAATGGCTCTATATATGTCGCCTAAAAAACAACCATCAATCAAGGGAAAATTCTTCCTCAGGAGAGTCCTCTCCTACCTCGGTATGCCTAAAACGGCTCCCAAGCCTCATGAATGTCAAAAATTCACAAGTCTAGGGTTAATAAAACTCCTTAATATATATAAGAAGGATATTAGAACATTCTTGGCTAATGAATATCGAATTGGGGTCCCTTCCTCATTAAGTTTGGTCAAATCTGTTCAACCTAAAACATTAGTAATAAGTTTGATTGGCAGGAATATGAACTACCAGAAAAAAATATTCTGTAATTTCCAGAGTGAAAATCCATAAAGGGAACCTTTGGATAAAATTTGAGTATCAGTTCTTCAAACGTACACTATTCATGATTTAAAAAAAATGTGTTTGTTAAGCTATTAAAAGAGACATAAAACTTCTTTGGTCAAAAACCAGCAAAAGGAGGCCTATGAAAAAACCAAGTTATACCCACTAAGCCCATGTCAAGCAGGCTTATGAAAAAATTAGGGTAACAATGAAAAATACACAATATTTCGTGAGGTTTTTTTTGTAAAACATCAATAATAGTCGTACTTTGCTCACTGAGTCTTGCGACCCAGGAAAAAAATAGATCCCAATTCGATTATTTCAACTTACTAGTTTCGAATCATGGTTTAAAATTAATACTTGATCGAAATTATTTTTATATAATTGATTGTGATTAATTTATATGATAGGAAAAGGACAAGGAAAAGTGTTGAAAGGAAAATTGGTTCAATAATATTTCAAAAAAATATATGGTTGGTATCCATATCCTGGAGCCTCTCCTCTTAAGCAAGACATGATCTTTACGAGAGACATTCGGCAGAGTCACATAGTTTCATCAATTATCGATGAAACTCCTCAATGTCTTAGAGAAGATTTAATAAATTTGTAGTCTCAACCTCTGCTCTTTCCTATAGTGCCTCTACATCCTTCATGTCTTTGAGCCTAGTTCTTTCTTCTTCTTTCATTTTCTATCACCACTTCTCACTGGCGACAACAGCCCAAGCCCACTCTTGTTGAAGCTTCTTTAACTTATGGCTTTGTTTCTCCACTTCTTGGTCGAGTTGTCCTAAAAGGTACTCTTGCTTCATGAGTTTTTCTTGCAACCTTGAAACTTCTCCAGCATGATTGGCAGCTTCGTCAATGAGAATTTTCCATGCAACAACAAGATGAGCTGTCAACTCTGGCATAGAAAGTTGAGATTCCAGCATACCAGTTGCTTCTCAAGAAGTGACCACCTACCTCGCTATTTAATGAATACTGTGATAGTAAAATCCACCAAAACCTAGGACCATAAACTAGAAGTACAATTTTAGCAACTTCACTGGCATCTCAGCCAATGGGGTCTGAGAAATTAATCTCCAAATGTTCCTCCAATCTGTTTGATGAATGGGATGAAGATCGAACGATCCTTATTGATCGGTCTTGGAGTCACTCCTTGACGATGAAATATAGTTAGGAATAAACATCATAATAAAGGGACTTGATTTAATGTCTATAGCATGGCTCAAACCTACAATGGCCTCGTCTTTGGTAATTACAATGGAGGAAAGAGTGGGGGCATCTGAAACCATTTCTAAAGATTTTGGTTGTGATTTTGAGAATAGAGAGGAGACAGATTCAGTACCTCCCACCCTTGTAGCAATACCACTATCTAAAACAGGTGGCGCTACATCTTCAATCATCAGTTGCACTCCGTGGTTACTCAGGAATGATGAAGAACCAGGGCCATGATCAGCTGAAACAGTATCCCCCAAGGAGGACCTCAAAAGGTTACTAATTAATATAAGTCCTGTAGGGATAGTCAGTCTAGATAAGGGTACTGGTCTCTAGAGCTTGGGGGAAGAAAACAAAACTTCTCTCAGAATTGGAAAAAAGGGCACGATAGACCGCTCCAAATTTTTAGGGGTCGGAACATAAGCCTCCCCAATTGTGACTTCTCCAGATCCACTATGAGCTGGAAGAATATCAATATATGAATTAAATACCTCTATAGGGGAAAGTCCATTCGATCAAGATAGATTGGCTCCTTGAGATTTGATGCCCCTCTAAAATCTAGTAGGGCTTGGGGATCACCACTAGACTCAACCACTTCTATAAAGACCACTCTGTCTCTGTTATTGAGAGTTGGCTCAACCCAGTCAAGTGAGCCCTCAACTTCTAGACATCCTTCCATTATTAGGGTAGATATCGTTCGAGTGGGAGCAGGTACACTTGAGGGGTCAACAGTACCCCTGGTCTCTTCAGCTGGCCCTGTTTCCCTATTTCGGTCAGCCGTAAAATATGGCAACCCTTCCTCTACCCTAAAGGGGATAAGAGTTGTATATGCCTGTGAAGTCATCATCTAGTTATCGATAGGACCTGCATCAAAATACATACATGTACCAATGAGTTGACAATATAAGGGTACTCAGTTCAATCACCAGGTGAACATACGATTTGTAACGACCCAATGTTTTTCAATGGAAATTACCTTCTCATAATTATATCATAAAATCACATGAAAACACAACATAATGGACTAATAAGTGATAAGTGAATTTTAAAAATATGTTTTTCACTTCTGTTTTTGGAATTTCGAAAATCCGGAATACACTGTTGCAATCAGTAAGTTATTTGGAGTCCGACAAGGAAAACTTAACTTTTGGGGAATAGTAACCTACCCTAATGAATAGTAACATACCCTTATGAATAGTGATATATCCTAATGAATAGTAACTATACATATGATAATATCTAAATGTTACTCAAATTGAAAGTACGATATACATATATTTTAGAATAAGTTAATGAATGTTTTAAAACTGGTTTTTGATAATAAATTATGATTTTAATTAAATCTTTAAATAATCATAATTAGAATTTTTTTTTTAAAAATGGACTTTATTTTTGGATTTTACACGTTAAAAAATGGTTAGGGTGAATGTTTGAGATTTTTGTGAAATACTTGAATTTTTTTATGAATAGTAAAATACGGTAATTTACCGTATATATACATTATAAGATAAATAGACTATTCATAGCATCATGGACGATGTCACAACCCTTGGTTTGAATTAACATTACCCAATTACTATTCCTGGTCATGGAATACTTACTATTCCTTGTCTTGTGATGAAATAATAAATTAAATATTATAATATTATGAAATCCCTCCTCTACTCCACTATAAAAACCCTCCTTCATTCCCTCTTCTCTTCACTCCTCTGAAGCCTTGTACCTTTCCATTATTCTACCCAAATATCTCCCCAAGATCCTTCCCCACGTCCAAAATCTCCTAGCCTCTTCAAAATACCAAAATCTCTCCCCTTAAGAGGGTCTCAAAGGAGGAAGTCTCAAGAGGTAAATTCCTCCTTCCAATTCCTTCATTTCTTTTAAGTTCCCTTTATTTTTGTTTCTTTCCTCACCTCCCTTCACCATAATAGTACGACAAATATAGTAACATACATCTACTGGAATGTTTTCATGCTAATGGTATATTTCATTATCTTCTCTCCTTTCCCCACCCTTTTATCTGAATTAAATGAAATCACCGCTTGAGATGTGCTAATTTAGCACATTCAAGGACAACTGTTTATCAATTTTTATTATTATCTTTAATTATGGTCATGAAACTATTTGTGTTATGGTTGAACCAGATTATTATATATGTAATATATCCTATTTTTAGTTCTGTAATCATTTTTTACAAATGGTATTAAGTTATAAAGTAAAACATGTTCTTTGTAATCAAATCCACCGATTAACAAAAAATGGTTATCACTAAGGTTATATATATAATAATTAAACTTCACTCTAAGTAACCTAATTAAAATTAAAACGATGTAATCTCCTAGATTTGAACTAATATAATATAACTTCAATTCTGGACAATCAATTTCATCTTTCATGTTTACTTGAATATAAGTGAACCGATCTTTTAAAAACCAATTAAACAAACGAGCCCGAACAAAGAAATTGAACCTCATAACTAATCATAAAGGATTTTAATGAACTAAAAAGAGTTATAATAAATCAATTACATATATAAGATGTTCTGGAATTATTAATTAACAATCCTAATGTGTTTATTCAGGTCTTTAAGAACAAGTGGAGAACACCAACCGATTTAAGGTAATGGATCCTCTCCTTTTAACTCTAAATCAAGATTGTTCTCTATGCTTTGTATTTTTTTTTGTGTAATACCAAGTGATTTGGTATGTTTTCGCACCTCCCCCATACTTCCCTCTTGATTTATAAGTTATGATAAAAACATTTTCTCTCTCATCAAGTCCTCTTAGTTACACCCTACACCATGCCGATAAAACTGTAACGAATTCTACCCAAACCATCTTTGTTCTTTCGGGTTGCCTTATCTTGCTTTCAAAATGATCTTATCTTATCTATTTATGTGTATCTTCTGAATTCTGTTTAGTTCTACTAGATTCTTATATCAATACCACTTTCATCACTTTCTTTCAGTGATATACAAGTTTTTAAAAGATTATCTCCTTAGAACTTTCCAATAAGCAAACCTATTTTAGGGGAACTTCCCGAATGGTTACCCAATTTTAAGAGCACCATATCCTCTATTGTAAGACATAATTGTATTTATAAAACCAGTCTTTTATTATTAAAACTTTCTTGGTTAAATTCTGGTTTTATATAAATGATTAACCTCTTTTCTATTTGAAAAGCTCTATAGTATTTTCCTTAAAACCTTACAAAAATGTTTTAATTATAATGTTTCTAAAATACATTTCTCATATATTTTCACTTATGTTTGAAACCAACTACCATGTTATTTTCTGATTTTACCCTCTGAACATCCATGTATTTTCTAATTCTTTCCTTAGATGGACACTTTCATGATACTCCCATTGGTTATGATTTATGTCATGATTGTGGTACCCAATTCTTTACATGGGTACCCTTATGTTTAGGTATGGTTGATTATGTATGATTGTATATATGGTAAGAATATTTATGTGGAAATAATATTAATGAAAATTTTGAGATGGGTGCACCCAGACAGCACTCCAATACATTGGGTAAGGTTAAGTCTCATGAGATACGATGCGAAATGGGATTGGTAGTTAGCCTTGACCAGTACTGAAATGGGAAACGGGATTGGCGGTTAGCCTTGACCGGTACTAAAGAAATGTTTTATGATTCTTCCATATTTATATGATTCCATGTTTATATGATCCCATGGTTATATGATATTATTTCAAATGTTCCATGTTTTGGATATCAATATGTCATGCCTTCTAACTCATGTGCTTAAGATGTATCCTTTTGTTAATTACCTTACTTGACTTTTCAGCTCATCCCTTTATTCATGTGTTCCCCAGAGTACCCTATGCAGATTCCAGGGCTTAAAGGAAGTTAGAAGCTCTTTATGGAGATTAAAAAAAGAACTGTTTTTAGCCCATATTTTATGTTGTATGTACCAAGTCTTCCAAGACACTAGACTTAAAGATCGTTGTCTTGTACTCTGAGGATTAATTATTCTTAAAATCATGAAATGTTATATGTAAATGGCTTAGGTCACTATAGTTGGTATCATAGGATGGTCTAGTTATTTTTTGAGATTAGGAATAGAGCACCTTAGTGAGAACCTTAAGTATGAGACTAAGTATAAGAAAAAATTCCATAATTTTGGTGAGTATTGAGTAAGTGGTTTATCAAGAAAATTCATCCATGTCTGGATATGAGTAGGTAGAGGAGACTCTGGAATAGATGTATCTAGGGGTAAAACCAAAAAACACCACTTTGAGCTAGACTCGAATGGGAACTGGTGCACGACAATGGGCCTTGCTGCACTCTTGGTTACAACACTCCCAGGGGATATGCTTTGGTAGATTCACGAGCTTAGTATAAACCATTATTAAGGTACAAAATTAATCCCATAAGAATATAAGTTAATAAATAGATCGAGGATAACCTGGATAAAAACCTAAGGAATCACAAATCAGGATATACTTATTCTCTATAAGTTTATAATTTTATGTTTAAAGTTTCCTTTTTATGTTCAATAGCTAAGTATTCAAGACCTCTAATTATACATTCTTTTTCTTAGTTAATGGTGGGAAATAGAAGAACATGTTCCAACAACCAATGTGATAGGCAATGTGATGATTTCTCTAATGATATGCCTGATGTGATATAATCAGGTGCTCAAAACTTCATGGTAGTACTTGCTCAGCTGGAAAGAGTTATGAATAATAACTTGAATTAGGTGGAACGTCCTCCTCCTCCAAGGAAAGAGCAAGTTGTCATAGAATCCTTCGCGCGGAAAAGGCCTCCCATGTTTAGCGGGTCTTCGGATCCCCTCCTCACAGAACAATGGATTAACTCCATTGAAAAGATTTTCTCCATCCTCCAGTGCTTGGAAGAAGAGAAATTTGTACATGAGGTCTATCATTTTGATGGGGGAATCTGATCAGTGGTGGACACTGATCAAGAATACAAAGTCCCAAGAAGAAATTGATTCTATAGATTGGGAGGAATTCAAGAAGATGTTTTTCAACAAATATTTTCCCCGAACCCTCCATCTGAATATGGAAAAAGATTTCCTCAGACTCAAGAAGAAGTAATAAGAGTCCATCAGGGCATATGAAGTGAACTTTACAAGGATTTCAAGGTACACCTTTGGATTTTTCATGAACACGGAAATCAAGGTGGATCGCTTCTTTAGAAGACTAAAGCCGAGTCTATGAAAAGGGTTGGTGATTTAAGACTTTGACAGTTATGTGAAGATTTTTCATTGTTACCTCAAGGTTGAAATGGAGATTAGAGACTCTCAGTGGTCTCATGGACCCAGTGACAAGAAGTAGGAAATGGAGAACAACATGGGTGGTTCATCAAAAAAATTCCATGAGGGAGAGAAGCCTCACTTTCCCCTTTGCAAAAATTGTGGGAAGAAGCATATTGGTGACTATCTCAAGGGAACCAAGAATTTCTTAAAATGTGGAAAGTTTTGTCATTTGGCCAAGAATTTATGGAGGGACATGAAAAATCCTACTAACATTGAAGAAGAAAGGAAGGTTTAGATCAACACCCATCCTGTAGTGTAGTGTTACAACTGCAAGGAGCTTGGGAATTTTGCGAACAATTACCCTAAGTCGAGGGTTGTCAGAGGCAATCAGTAACAACCTCCAAGACAACAAGGAAGGGATTATACTATCATTATTGCTGAGGTGGAGCCGGAAAATGATGTGGTGATAGGTACGTTTGTTATTCATTCAAGAATAGAGAACGTACTATTTGATTCTGGTTCTACGCATTCTTTCATATCTTGAAAGTTTAGTATAAATATTCAAACACCACCTCAAAATTTAGAGGAAAAGTTATCTATGAGAACAATGAATGGGGTGATTATTGTGTCCATGGTTTATAACTCCTCCCTGGTTAATGTTTGTGGACTAAACCTCCCAGTAAATCTCTTCATACTTCCTTTAGTGGAGTTCGACGCTATCTTGGGCATGGATTGGATATCTTGTTACAAGGCCAACATCAATTGTCGGGAAAGGGAGATCAATTTTCACATCCCGAAGCATCCTATGATTCTTTACAAGGGTAAGGAGGAAGATGAGTCTTCTTTATAATCTTCGTCTCAAGTTTGGACACTGCTTCCTTGTGAGCAAGAATATCTAGCACAAATGATTGGGAAAAGGATAGAATAATATTTAAAGACATGCCCATCGTGAGGGATTACACTGATGTATTCCCTAAAGAGTTGTTTGGTCTTCCTCCTGACCAAGAGGTTGAGTTATCAATTGAACTTATCTCTAGATCTCTGCCAATCTCAAAGACACCTTACAGAATGGCCACTATAGAGATGGAAGAGCTGAAGAAGCAATTACAGTAGAATATCCAGAAGGGTTTTATACGCCCGAGTGCTTCACCATGGGGTTCTCCAGTCCTCTTCATCAATAATAAGGATGGATCAATGCGCCTCTGCATTGATTATCGTGAGCTCAATAAAATCATTATAAAGAACAAGTATCCCCTTCCACGGATATATGACTTGTTCGATCAGCTTTGTGGGGCCATTTATTTCTCTAAGGTGGACCTTCAGTTGGGATATCACCAATTAAATGTGAGGAAGGAAGATATTCCCAAGATTGACTTCCGAACGAGGTATAGACACTATGAGTTCATAGAGATTCCCTTCAGACACACTAATTCTCCAACAATTTTCATGGATTTAATGAATAGAATCTTTAGAGATTACCTCGAAAAATTTATGGTGGTATTTATTGATGACATTCTGATATACTCCAAGAGCAAGGAGGAATATGAGGAGCATTTGAAAATTGTGTTAAAGACTTTGTGAAGGGAGAAGTTGTATAAAAAGTATAATAAATGTGAGTTTTGGATGGAAGAAGTATCATTCTTGGGGCCTGTTATCACCAGGAAAGGGATATATGTGGACCCTTCTAAGACGAAGGCAATTGACGAGTGGCTGAGGCCAACTTATGTAACAGAGATCCACAGCTTTTTGGTTCTAGCGGGGTATTATCGACGATTTGTGAAGAACTTTTTAGGATTGTCAAACCCAATGACCAAGATGACACGGAAGGGAGTAAAATTAGTCTGGACACAGGAATGTGAAGACTTTTTCAAGGAGTTCAAAAAGAGGATTATCACTGCGCCAGTACTCCAACTACCTTCAAGTAGAGAACTCTTTGTGGTGTATAGTGATTCTTCTAAGAAAGGATTAGGCTTTGTGATAATGCAAAATGAATATGTGATATCCTATCCCTCAAGGCAGCTGAAAATCCATGAGCAAAACTATCCTACGCATGATCTGGAGTTGGCGACTGTTATCTTTGCGTTGAAAATCTGGTGGCATTATCTCCATGGGAAAAAATGTGAGATGTATAATGACCACAGGAGTATCAAATATATATTCACACAGAAAGAGCTTAATATGCACCATCGAAGATGGATAGAGCTCATTAAGGATTATGACTGCTCAATCCACTACCATCCCTGTAAGGAAAACAAGGTGGTAGATGCTCTAAGTAGAAAGGATCTTGCATCTTTATCAATGATGAGAATTGAAAAGGATCCGATCTTCTTATATTTGCAAAGGATGGACATGGGAATCATTAAGGGAGGAACATCATCAATCCTTTCTCAAATGATTGCTCAACCATACCTCTTGGAGAAAATAAAGGACGCTCAAAGAAAAGATGTGGAAATTCAGAAAAAGGTAAAAGCTATCAGAAATGGGAAATCCTCCGATTTCTTAATTGATGAAGAAGGAGATGTAATATTTGGGTCATGATTATGTGTACCATCCGATCCAGAGATAAAGAAGGAGCTATTGAATGATGGACATAGCTTGACCTTCTCTATCCACCAAGGGAGGACAAAGATGTATCGAGATATCCGATAAAACTTTTGGTTGGACAATATGAAAAGGGAGATTTCCGAATATACAACAAAGTGCATCATATGTCAGCAATTTAAGGCTGAGAGACAAATGTCTAAGGGGATAATGCAACCACTAACCATACCATCATGGAAGTGGGAGAACATTACCAAGGACTTTGTCACTATACTTCCAAAGACATCTAGAGCAAACAATGAAATATGGGTCGTTGTGTATCGTATTACAAAGACAACTCACTTTATCACGATTCGAGAGGACTTCTCATTAGATCAACTTTGACGGATTTACATCAAATAATTGGTAAGGTTGCATAAAGTACCACTATCTATTGTATCCGATCGTGATATGAGGTTCACCTCAAAGTTCTGGAAAAGTCTCCAACATGCTCTAAGCACTGAACTGAACTTCAGTATGACCTATCATCCTCAAACTGATGGCCAATCTGAGTGAACTATTCAGACATTGGAAGACATGTTGAGAGCGTGTTCAATGGAATTCAAAGGAATATGGGACCAACATCTTCCACTGGTTTAATTCTCCTACAACAATAGTTTCCACTAGAGCATTCAAATGGCACCATATGAAGCCCTTTATGGGAAAAGGTTAAAAACACCGGTGTGTTGGGATGAATTCAGTGAGCGTAAGCTGTTAGGACCTGAATTGGTAGAAGAAATTGTGGAGAAGGTGAAAACCATTCAGCAGCATAACAAGGTAGCCCAAAGTCAACAGAAGAGTTATGTAGATAACCATCAACGATACCTTGAGTTCAAATTTGGAGACATGGTATTTATACATATATCCCCATAGAAGAAGTTCACGAGGTTTGGGAAGAAATGGAAGGTAAGTCCCAGGTACATTGTCCCCTTCGAGATCCTTGATCGAGTCAGAGCCGTGGCCTATCGACTGGCACTTCCACCTACCATGTAGAAATTACATGAGGTCTTTCTTGTATCCCTCTTAAGGAAGTACATACCAGACCCTTCACATGTATTCTCTTTATAGGTGGTACAATTGGAGGATGATCTCTCTTATAAGGAGCAACCAGTGAAGATCTTGGATCATAGAGACAAAGTTCTCTGCAACAAGACTACTCATTTGGTCAAGGTACTATGGAGAAACCATATTTTCAAAGAGGAAACATGGGAACTGGAGGAAGAAATGAAGGAAAAGTACCCACACCTGTTTTTGGCATAGAATGTAAAAAAAAAATTCAAGGGTGAAATTTCATAAGGGGGGAATAATGTAACGACCCAATGTTTTTCAATGGAAATTCCCTTCTCATAAGTATGTCATAAAATCACAACATAATGGACTATTATGTTCTAAGTGACTTTTAAACATAATTTTTTCACGTCTGTGTTTGGAATTTTGAAAATCTGGCATACACGGTTGCAGTCAGTAAGTTATATGGAGTCTGATAAGGAAAACATAATTTTTGGTGAATAGTAACCTACCCTAATGAGTAGTAACATGCCCTTATGAATAGTGATATACCATAATGAATAGTAATCGTACATATGATAATATATAAATGTTACTCAAGTTGAAAGTACGATATACCTATATTTTAGAATAAGTTAATGAATGTTTTAAAAATGGTTTTTGAAAATAAATTATGATTTTAATTGAATATTAAAATATTCATATTTAGAAAATTATTTTTGAAAAATTGAATTCCTTTTTGGATTCTACATGTTAAAAAATGGTTAGGGTGAATTTTTGAGATTTTTCTGAAATACTAGAATTTTTTGATGAATAGTATTATACGGTAATTTACCATATATATACATTATAAGATAAATAGACTATTCCTCGCATCATGGATGATGTCACCACCCTTGTTTAGAATTCACATGACCCATTTACTATTCTTGGTCATCGAATACTTACTATTCCTTGTCTTATGAAGAAATAATAAATTAATGATTATAATATTATGAAACCCCTCCTCTCCTCCACTATAAAACCCCCCTTCACTCTGTCTTCTCTTCACTCCTCTCAAGCCTTGTGCCTTTCCATTATTCTACCCAAATCTCTCCCCAAGATCCTTCCCCACGTCCAAAATCTCCTAGCCTCTTCCAAATACCAAAACCTATCCCTTTAAGAGGTTCTTAAAGGAGGAAGTCTCAAGAGGTAAATTCCTCTTTCCAATTCCTTCATTTCTTTTAAGTTCTCTTTCTTTTTGTTTCTTTCCTCACCTCCATTCTCCATAATAGTATGATAAATCTAGTAACATACATTTACTGAAATGTTTTCATGTTAATGGTATATTTCATTATCTTCTCTCCTTTCCCACCCTTTTATTTGAAAGAAATGAAAGCACCGTTTGAGATGTGTTAATTTAGCACATTCAAGGACAACGATTTATCAATTTCTATTATTATATTTTGTTATGGTCATGAAACCATTTGTGTTATGGTTTAACCAGATTATATTATATGTAATATATCCAATTTTCAGTTCTGTAATCTGTTTGTACAAATGGTATTAAGTTATAAAGTAAACCATGTTATTTGTAATCAAATCCACCGATTAACAAAAACGATTATCACTAAGGTTATATATATCATAATTCAACTTCACTCTAAGTAACCTAATTAAAATTAAAACCATGTAATATTATAGATGTGAACTAATATAATATAACTTCAATTATAGACAACCAAGTTTATCTTTCATGTTTACTTGAATATAAGTGAACCGATCTTTTAAAAACTAATTAAACAAAAGTGTCCAAACAATGAAATTGAACCTCATAACTATTAAAAAATGAGTTGAATGAACTAAAAAGGGTTATAAAAAATCAATTACATATAGAATAGGTTCTTTAATTATTAATTAATAAGCCTAATTTGTTTATTCAAGTCTTCCATAACAAGTGGAGAACAACAACAGATTTAAGGTAAGGGATCCTATCCTTTTCACTCTTAATCAAGATTGTTCTCTATGATATACCTTTTTTTGTGTAATACCAAGTGATGTGGTATGTTTTAGCACATCCCCCATACTTCCCTCTTGATTTATAAGTGATGAGAAACCCCTTTTCCCTCTCATTAAGTCCTCTTAGTTTCACCCGACACCATGCCGATAAAACTATAATGAATTCCACACGAACCTTCTTTGTTCTTTCAGGTTTCCTTATCTTGCTTTCAAAAAGGTGTTATATTATCTATTTATGTGAATATTCTAAATTCCTCTTAGTAATATAATATTCTTATATCAATACCCATTTCATCACTTTCTTTCAGGGATATACATGTTTTTAAAAGATTCTATCATTAGAACTTTCCGATAAGAAAACCTATTTTAGGGGAACTTCCTGAATGGTTACCCAATTTCAAGAGCACTATATCCTTTGTTGTAAGACATCATTGTATTTATAAAATCAGTCTTTTGTTATGAAAACCTTCTTGGTTAAATTATGGTTTTATATAAATGATTTCTCTCTTTTCTATTTGAAAAGATCTATAGTATTTTCCTTAAAACCGCACAAAAATATTTTAATGATAATGTTTCTAAACTACATTTCTCATATATTGTAACTTTTATTTGACACCACCTACCATGTTATATGCCTATTTTACCCTTTTAATTTCCATGTATTTTCTAATTCTTTCCTTACATGGACACTTTCATGATATTCCCATTGGTTAGGATTTATGTCACGATTGTGGTACCCAATTCTTTCCATGGGTACCCTTATGTTTATGTATGGTTGATTATGTATGATTTTATATATGGTAAGAGTATTTATGTGGAAATAATATTCATGAAAATGTTGAGATGGGTGTACCTAGATAGTGCTCCAATTCATTGGGTAAGGTTAAGTCTAATGATATGCGATTTGAAACAGGATTAGAAGTTAGACTTGACCCGTACTGAAATAGGAAACGAGATTGGCGGTTATCCTTGACCAATACTAAAGAAATATTTTATGATTCTTCCACATTTATATGATTAAATGTTTATATGATCATATGATTATATGATATTATTTCAAAAGTTCCATGTTTTGGATATCAATATTTCATGCCTCCTAACTCATGGGCTTAATATGTATCCTTATGTTCATTCCCTTATTGGTATTTTCAGCTCATCCCTTTGTTCATGTGTTCCGCAGGGTACCCTATGCAAATGTAAGGGCTTAAAGGAAGTTAGAGGCTCTTTATAGAGATTAAATAGAGAAGTGTTTTTTAGACCATGTTTTATTTTATATGTACCTAGTATTCTAAGACACTAGACTTAACGATCCTTGTCTTGTACTCTGATGATTAATTATGATTAAAATAATGAAATGTTATATGCAAAAGGCTAGGGTCACTATATGATTAATTGTGATTCTCCTCCTAATGAGCTTTGACAGTTGGGAGGCTTTCTTGTGTTTCATTGATTATCGGGGGGATGGATCCTGAATAAGAGCACCAAAATAAGATAGAGGGGGAAATGCCCTAGAAGGGTCTATAATGGCCGTTTCCATGTATTCTTGGGATCCATGGGATCCTTCTGCAGTACCCCTACCATTGATATAGTGCACTACCCAAATGCACTACCTCCAGGAGAATAAATCAGGGAAAGAGCTGTTTCCTGAGATCCTGTAGGCCCTTGTAAACGAAAAAAGGGTAGGGGGAACCTTTAGTATCTCTACATCAAAATAATTTAAGGTTAGAGGTTGCAGATAAAAAAAACTCTCCTATCAGCTGTGGGAGTAATTCCATCAATGCCACATCTTATGACCAGTAATGCCTGTCTTCAGAAGCATGGAGACACTTTCCCATTTCATTCAAGTAGGTATCCACCTCCTTAAGCTCTTCATCAGCCAAAATACTAGTAGGTGCAATGGATCTCCCAAAACCCAGAAGGTCAAAATGTTCCCCCTGAAGAAGACTCCCTATGTATTCATTTTAAGAATTCACCCTCAGTTCATCCTAGACTCTCCAGGCATCTGGAAACATAGTTGTAAATAGGATAACCAACGCTGGAAGGTTGGTGCAGGGCAGCGAAGCAGGTTTTGAAAATAACAAATTCTTCCTGGGTGTCCCTACAAACTTAAGACCTTGAAAAGATTATTGTTTGTGAGATGTTGGGAGAAAGTAAGAAGCTTTTTACATGGTATCCGCAATAGGTGAGCCAATGATATCATCATCCTCATCATCGGTCACTGATCTCATCATGTAAAGTACCCGATGAGAGTATTTGAGGTGACCACTTCAGGAATGGATATGGGTCTCGAGGTTCTCAAGGTAATAACCCACACTCTCTGGATCCTCATTAACATAAATGTCAGTGGGTGCTGACACATAGAAAATTATAGTAAGAGAAAGTTCTCTAGTTTGGAGGAGTTGCTATAAATCATGAGGGGACCAATTAAGAGTAGATGTATGTCTTTTAAAAAGGTCGCATTGCCTCCAAGCCACTGGAAAATCATCCTTGGTGGCAATGGATGGTGGATTCTCGACAGTTTCTTCAATAGTTCATTTGGTCTCCTGTGAGATCACGACCCCATCTTTCACAATTTTCTTTATGGGGGGAGCCAAACAGAGGACTTTCCCAGTTGAGAGTGTTCAAAAAATCCCTTTTGTTTCTCTTTTCCCTTTTCCAAAGATTCCTTACAAGTTTTTATGGTAGGAACCAAGTCGGCTAATTGGCCATATGGATATGATTTAACCCATGCCTTACCATAGTTTTTGGTAAGGAAGGGCATGAAATCCCTAGGATCTAGAAGTCCAGCCTGGCACTGGGTGTCCTCCTAGGTGATCATCAGCCATAGTTGAAGGGATATCATCAGATGATTCTCCTGACGAGCACTATTGATATCAGGGGGACATAACTTCAAGAAACAGGTAAATTGACAACTAAATTTACTGGGAGAATATCCCTCACAAATAAGCTCCCCTATGATATGGGAAACCAGAACACCTTCTCTCAAATAAAAGAAGTTACCTCAGTTGAAAAATTCTTTAGATGCATTATGTTTAATAGTACTAGTAGGGGAATCATAAGGGTGATTAGAGAAACATTCATAAATGTTGAGATAAGACATTAAGTATTTTTTGTTATTTTTGGTTTGCTCCTCTCGCTTATCCTGTGAAGCCCAAGATGCCTACATGACCCCACTAGTAATATAAAGATATGATCAGAGGGTGGGATGCAGAATTGGTAAGGAATTGATGAAGGAATATCCTCTTACATGGGATCTCATCCAGCCCCAAAGAATTTGGAAGTGTCCAGTCATCCGGTAAGGTGCCCCCTTGCTGATTCGGCCGAGTAGGCAGTAAATTTTGGCCAACATTCTGATAGATAAATTGATACATCTTCCAGTGGCCAACTGAGTGGCCCTAATAAATTTTGAGGCTCTCACACCACCAGATTCTTGCATTGGTAAGAGCCACCCACTATGAAACACGGCCAAGAAAGACGCTATTCAAAATAATCAATCAATATCAGGGACGATCCCTCATCCCCACTTACAAAAATTCCCCACTTCCAGGGTGGGCCAGTAGATAACTACTCTCCTTTGGTTGGTTTTGGTAGGGCATGCCCTAGGTCTCTACATATTAGGATCTAGAATAGTGTGCTTAAAAAAAGTGGCAAACCACTCATCAAAAGTTACATCTTGCTTTCAGACAAGGATCAATTTTCTTCAAAAGTGTCTTCGCTTGAATGATGAGTTTCCTGACCAAAGTAGGGGTTCTTTCCTCATCATCCCAATTAGAGGAGGGAGGTATGAATATAGAATCCCGTCTTTTTATAACATAACGTTTCATTCCATTACACGGAACTGAGGATCTTTAAGGTTTAGTGTCTTGGAAACAAGGAACATAAAACATGAAACAAAAAAAACATTCTTCTTAAACACTTGAAAGGATTCTCCTCATGTTCACCCTAGGCTCATTACTGCATCTCATAACCTGGGGACATACATCAAAAGGAAGGGTGAGCAGAAGGCCCAGCAAGGGAAACAAGTGAAACCTTTTACATATGAACTTGAGATACATCAATAAGGTCATGAAAAGAACTTTAATGCATGAAAATGAAATCATGAGGCATATCATAATAAAAATAAAACTTTTTCATAACTTGAAGATGTGGCTGCAACATTTAATATTGACAATCGTTTCGTTTCACCAAGGTCCATCCCCAAGGTGTCGTTAAAAATTACCAAGGTTATTCACCAAGGCATCGTTAAAATTGTAATCTCTAGTGGTTACATCATTACCCAATGCATTGGAGCGCTATCTGGGCGCACCCTTAAATTTGCCTTTATTATCATGTGAGCCACATATATCATCATCAAAAATTTCATAAATAACCCACACAACATAAAATAAATGGGTTTCATTTCATAATCATAACGTTTTAAAAACTGTTTTAAAGACATGATCTTTACGGCACTTTAAACCCACGGAAAGGGAAAGCGGGTTTCATATATGTAAATCCCAGAATTTAAAATAGAAAATTTTGATATATATGTGAATACCCCTATAGAAATAAGAGATTTGAGTATTCACTTTATAACATAAAATAATTTTTAAAAAAGAGAGAGAGGCACTTTGAGAAGAAAATTCTACAGCATAACGACTATGTTTCGGGGTTTTAGAAAACATTGAGAAGAGAGGGGACATGGGTCAAACATTCATAAATGACCCATCAAACAGTAGAGAGGCAAAATATAAGGGTTTTAAGAACATGGTAATGAAATTTGAAAATATACCATATGAAATGAAGAACATGAAAGGAAGAAAAAAAAAGATTTCTCTTGTGAGAATTTGGCAGCCTAACGGCGCCACTTAAACTTCAAAAAAATTGAATTGACAAGTTCAAATAGGGTCTCTAATAATATGAACATAAGAGTCCAGTATGATAGATATAGAGATCATACCCCAACATAATAGAAAGGAACTTGAAAGAATTGACGTGAAAGTAGAACTTCAAAAGGAGAATGGTGAAGAACCACTTAAAAATTCGGCAGCCTAACAGCGCCACTTAAACTTCAACAAAATTGAATTGACATGGTCAAATAGGGTCTCTCATCATATGAACATAAGAGTCCAGTATGATAGATATAGAGATCATAACCCAACATAATAGAAAGGAACTTGAAAGAATTGACATGAAAGTAGAACTTCAAAACGAGAATGGTGAAGAACCACTTAAAAATTCAGCAGCCTAACGGCGCCACTTAAAACATTAAAATACTGAATTGAAGAGATCAAATGGGGTCTCTCATCATATGAACATAAGAGTCCAGTATGATATATATAGAGATCATACCCCAACATAATAGAAATTAACTTGAAAGACTTGACATGAAAGTAGAACTTTGAAAAAGAGAAGGGTGAGAGAATCCCTTAAAAAATTCGGCAGCCTAACGGCGCCACTTAAACATTCTTAAAAATTGAATTGAAGAGATAAAATGGGGTCTCTCATCATATGATCATAAAAGATCAGTATGATAAATTTAGAGATCATGCCCCAACATAATACAAAGAAACATGAAAGACTTGAATGAAAATAGAACTTGAAAATGAGGAAGGTGAAAGAATCCCTTAAAAATTCGGTAGCCTAACGGCGCCACTTAAACATTCTTAAAACGAATTGATGAGAGCAAGGGGGGTCTCTCATCATATGAACATGAAATAGGCAGTAGGATGAATATAAAAGAACATCCTCCAACATAATAACATGGAGTATAAAAGAAAAGACATAAAAGAGATTACTTGAAAAGAAAGAGAGAGGTCGGATCCCTTACCTTAAAATGTAACTCTTAAACCTCAAAGGTTGGGACCATGAGGGCTTGGGGTCACCTTGGGAGGACTCCTTGGGAGGTAATGAGACCATAAATTCGTTGGGAATGAGTGGGGAGTCTAATGGATGAGAGGAGGGCTTGTATTTATAGGGAAAGTGAGGGGACAAGGCATTAATGGACAAGGGACACCTCACATGTGCTTTTCTCAAACCCATATGCTTTCCCTTGTCATTTATCATGGAGTTAGGCCACATGGGGCCCCCAAAACAATAATTCATCACCCTTGGCCGGAAAACCCTCAAAAGATTTCATGACATCATCATGACACCGTTATGATGTCATTAAACATACCGAAACCCTAAAACTGTATTTTTACTATTCACTGAAAATTCAACTTTCTCAGAAAAATCCCAAAATTTCACATTAACCAAATATCAATGCTCTGATTTCAAAAATGTAATCCATTTTATAAAAATAATTTTCTAATTATTTTTAATTTAATTTTTAATTAAAAAAACACTATTCACCCGAAAATACTAATACTTGAATAATAATTAATGAAACCGTTATTTAACTATTTTATTGAATCACATTACTTAATCAAGGTGCCTAGATTATTTTAAAACTTTCTTTAAGTGAGATTACTAATCCATTTGGTCATATTACTAATCCTAATCATAAAATCACTATTCATAATTTACTATTCATCAAAAATCAAGTTAATCTTATTAGACTCTAAATTTAGTACTGAACATAATTGCAGAAGACCATTTTTTGAAAATCATTACACATTTTCAATTATTTAGGGTTTACATAAACATATTTAAAATATCATTTTTCTAAAATTCATCAAAAACATGCATACTAGATTTATCCGGTCATTTCAAAATTCATAAACTTTATTATAAGAAGAAATCCCAAGTTTTATTTAAAACAAGGATTACACAAGGTAGTTACGGTCTCGTTAAATAACCCCTTATAATACCAGCATAGGACCTAAGAGTAAGGTGTGCTAGGGTGATAGAAGCTTGGGGCGGCTCAGTCAACATTGCCCGAGTAGTAATTTCTATTAGTTTGAACTTCTCACGAAGGCGATTTCGTTCCAGCTTCACATGATGAAGTTCGGCTTGGATTTGATCCAGAGCAAAGCCTAGTGGTGCCACCTCCTTCCCAAGCTCTGTTAGATGGGCTTCGATCGGTCCAAAACTACTAGGTGAGGCCATCGAATCTTATTTCTATAATAATTAACCAAGATTACTTATATTTAGAGACAATAATCAAAAAATTTTGTTCACAGCGGTCATGTTGACCGATGGTTATATAATAGTCAAAACCCACTGATCTCATTTTAATTATAATCATGTTTATCAAATAAAACATTTTTGTTGAGTATAACAATAACACATAAAATTAGGGAACAAAATTTATTTAAAAATTTCGGGTCGTTACAATCTTCCCCCCTTAAGAAATTGCGTCCTCGCAATTTTAAAATTGGGTTTTGAAATTTCATTGAAAGTCCCACATCGGAAAAGGAGTCAGTAAAACTATTACTTTAAAATAAAGAAAGGGAAGTACAATGGTCACCCGAGTTAACCCGCACAAGGGTTCCATGTAGGAAAACATGGACATGGAGGAAAAAACAAAGGGTCAAGTTCTGAGGGAGAGTGATAGAGAACATGATTAGGAGAAATTTAACCATGAGAAAATCCCAAACTTATGATGTGTGTAAACGGTCTTTGATTACCTAGTAGGAAACGTAAACCAACAACATTTTTGTTTTACGTTTCTTTTCATAATTTTGAGGATTTCATTTACTACATAGAACAAAAACATAAGAAAATATACCTACCTTAAAGTAGAGTTTCATCCTTTAACAAGTCCCTACCAACACTAATCTTTTCTCCAAATTATGAGAATTCAAAAACACTTGGTCTCATAAAAGCACAAGAATCATCTTCTATAGAATCACATAATCTACAAAAGATTAACTATCTATTTCTTCTATCTTTAAACATTATCCCAAAAACAGAAAGGTTAAGGTAAAACAACTCTTCAAAAAGAAAGAATCCCATAGGAATGGAAACTACTTTTAAATCATCAAAGTTCCATGGTACTACCCAAAGTTCATCATATACCATTCCATAAATAACGGTCCTTAAAATTCCTCAAAACAAACCAAACTAAGATTGAAACCCAAATACAATAAGGATTTGATAACATAGTCTTCCAAAACAACTTCATTGTTCATCTCCAGACAACATCAACCACTCCAAACATCTTATAAAAAAGTAGCTAACCTAAACATATTTTACCCATGATAGGTTAGTCATTCCCATAAGTAACCTAAATTACTATAAGTTCACCTTTAATTCATCGATTCTTCAAAATATAAGTCAACCTTACTCCTCAATGAAAATACCGTAGTAATCTATTTACCTCGATCAAATATGGTTCCCAAAATAATGAACGTCTTCCAAAATAATAATCATATTTTAATCCCCTAATCATACCTGCCATATTAATACGAAAATCATCGCATTTCCTATCACATTGGTTGTTGGAACATGTTCTTCCATTTCCCACCATTAACTAAGAAGAGAAAGCATAATTAGGGGCTTAAGTACTTAGCTAATAATCATGAAAAGGAACTGAAAGCATATAAGGATAACTTGTATATGAAAGGTATACCCTAACTTGTGATCTCCTAGGTTCCCATCTAGGTTATGAATGATCATATATTCTTATGTGAACCTTTATTTTATTTTATCTTTGTTCCTTTAACAATGGTTCATACCAAGCTTATGAATTTACCAAAACATATCCCCCGGGAGTGTCGTAACCAAGAGTGCAGCAAGGCCCGTTGTCGTGTACCAGTTCCCGTTCGAGTCTAGCTCAAAGCGGTGTTTTCGGGTTTTACCCCTATGTACATCTGTGCCAGAGCCACCTCTACCTGCTCATATCCAGACAGGGATGTATTTGCTTGGCAACCCCTTACTCAATACTCACAAAAATACCAGGAAGATTTCCTATATTAAACTTTTCTATAGGGTTCCCCCTAGAGTTTTCATATCCTAATTTCCAGAAATAACTAAACCATCCTTTGATACCAACTATAGCATCCCGTCTTTTTATAACATAACTTTTCATTCCATTACACGGAACTGAGGATCTTTAAGGTTTAGTGTCTTGGAAACAAGGAACATAAAACATGAAAAAAAAACATTCTTCTTAAACACTTGAAAGGATTCTCCTCATGTTCACCCTAGGCTCATTACTGCATCTCATAACCTGGGGACATACATCAAAAGGAAGGGTGATCAGAAGGCCCAGCAAAGGAAACAAGTGAAACATTTTACATATGAACTTGAGATACATCAATAAGGTCATGAAAAGAACATTAATGCATGAAAATGAAATCATGAGGCATATCATAATAAAAATAAAACTTTTTCATAACTTGAAGATGTGGCTGCAACATTTAATATTGACAATCGTTTCGTTTCACCAAGGTCCATCCCCAAGGTGTCGTTAAAAATTACCAAGGTTATTCACCAAGGCATCGTTAAAATTGTAATCTCTAGTGGTTACATCATTACCCAATGCATTGGAGCGCTATCAGGGCGCACCCTTAAATTTGCCTTTATTATCATGTGAGCCACATATATCATCATCAAACATTTCATAAATAACCCACATAACATAAAATAAATGGGTTTCATTTCATAATCATAACGTTTTAAAAACTGCTTTAAAGACATGATCTTTACGGCACTTTAAACCCACGGAAAGGGAAAGCGGGTTTCATATATGTAAATCCCAGAATTTAAAATAGAACATTTTGATATATATGTGAATACCCCTATAGAAATAAGAGCTTTGAGTATTCACTTTATAACATAAAATAAATTTTAAAAAAGAGAGAGAGGCACTTTGAGATGAAAATTCTACAGCATAACGACTATGTTTCGGGGTTTTAGAAAACATTGAGAAGAGAGGGGACATGGGTAAAACATTCATAAATGACCCATCAAACAGTAGAGAGGAAAAATATAAGGGTTTTAAGAACATGTTAATGAAATTTGAAAATATACCATATGAAATGAAGAACATGAAAGGAAGAAAAAAAAAGATTTCTCTTGTGAGAATTCGGCAGCCTAACGGCGCCACTTAAACTTCAAAAAAATTGAATTGACAAGGTCAAATAGGGTCTCTCATCAAATTAACATAAGAGTCCAGTATGATAGATATAGAGATCATACCCCAACATAATATAAAGGAACTTGAAAGAATTGACGTGAAAGTAGAACTTCAAAACGAGAATGGTGAAGAACCACTTAAAAATTCGGCAGCCTAACAACGCCACTTAAACTTCAACAAAATTGAATTGACATGGTCAAATAGGGTCTCTCATCATATGAACATAAGAGTCCAGTATGATAGATATAGAGATCATACCCCAACATAATATAAAGGAACTTGAAAGAATTTACATGAAAGTAGAACTTCAAAACGAGAATGGTGAAGAACCACTTAAAAATTCAGCAGCCTAATGGCGCCACTTAAAACATCAAAATACTGAATTGAAGAGATCAAATGGGGTCTCTCATCATATGAACATAAGATTCCAGTATGATAGATATAGAGATCATACCCCAACATAATAGAAATTAACTTGAAAGACTTCACATGAAAGTAGAACTTTGAAAAAGAGAAGGGTGAGAGAATCCCTTAAAAAATTCGGCAGCCTAACGGCGCCACTTAAACATTCTTAAAAATTGAATTGAAGAGATAAAATGGGGTCTCTCATCATATGATCATAAAAGATCAGTATGATAAATTTAGAGATCATGCCCCAACATAATACAAAGAAACATGAAAGACTTGAATGAAAATAGAACTTGAAAACGAGGAAGGTGAAAGAATCCCTTAAAAATTCGGCAGCCTAACGGCGCCACTTAAACATTCTTAAAACGAATTGATGAGAGCAAGGGGGGTCTCTCATCATATGAACATGAAATAGGCAGTAGGACGAATATAAAAGAACATCCTCCAACATAAGAACATGGAGTATAAAAGAAAAGACATAAAAGAGATTACTTGAAAAGAAAGAGAGAGGTCGGATCCCTTACCTTAAAATGTAACTCTTAAACCTCAAAGGTTGGGACCATGAGGGATTGGGGTCACCTTGGGAGGACTCCTTGGGAGGTAATGAGACCATAAATTCGTTGGGAATGAGTGGGGAGTCGAATGGATGAGAGGAGGGCTTGGTATTTATAGGGAAAGTGAGGGGACAAGGCATTAATGGCCAAGGGACACCTCACATGTGCTTTTCTCAAACCCATGTGCTTTCCCTTGTCATTTATCATGGAGTTAGGCCACATGGGGCCCCCAAAACAATAATTCATCACCCTTGGACGGACAACCCTCAAAAGATCTCATGACATCATCATGACACCGTTATGATGTCATTAAACATACCGAAACCCTAAAACTGTATTTTTACTATTCACTGAAAATTCAACTTTCTCAGAAAAATCCCAAAATTTCACATTAACCAAATATCAATGCTCTGATTTCAAAAATTAAATCCATTTTATAAAAATAATTTTCTAATTATTTTTAATTTAATTTTTAATTAAAAAAACACTATTCACCCGAAAAAACTAATACTTGAATAATAA
Organism: Viscum album; assembly: GCA_963277665.1. Taxonomy (NCBI): domain Eukaryota; kingdom Viridiplantae; phylum Streptophyta; class Magnoliopsida; order Santalales; family Viscaceae; genus Viscum; species Viscum album. The sequence continues at coordinate 34,849,725 of OY728127.1, read as the reverse complement.
TTAATGAAACCGGTATTTAACTATTTTATTGAATCACATTACTTAATCAAGGTGCCTAGATTATTTTAAAACTTTCTTTAAGTGAGATTACTAATCCATTTGGTCATATTACTAATCCTAATCATAAAATCACTATTCATAATTTACTATTCATCAAAAATCAAGTTAATCTTATTAGACTCTAAATTTAGTGCTGAACATAATTGCAGAAGACCATTTTTTGAAAATCATTACACATTTTCAATTATTTAGGGTTTACATAAACATATTTAAAATATCATTTTTCTAAAATTCATCAAAAACATGCATACTAGATTTATCCGGTCATTTCAAAATTTATAAACTTTATTATAAGAAGAAATCCCAATTTTTATTTAAAACAAGGATTACACAAGGTAGTTACGGTCTCGTTAAATAACCCCTTATAATACCAGCATAGGACCTAAGAGTAAGGTGTGCTAGGGTGATAGAAGCTTGGGGCGGCTCAGTCAACATTGCCCGAGTAGTAATTTCTATCAGTTTGAACTTCTCACGAAGGCGATTTCGTTCCAGCTTCACATGATGAAGTTCGTCTTGGATTTGATCCAGAGCAAAGCCCAGTGGTGCTACCTCCTTCCCAAGCTCTGTTAGATGGGCTTCGATCGGTCCAAAACTACTAGGTGAGGCCATCGAATCTTATTTCTATAATAATTAACCAAGATTACTTATATTTAGAGACAATAATCAAAACATTTTGTTCACAGCGGTCATGTTGACTGATAGTTATATAATAGTCAAAACCCACTGATCTCATTTTAATTATAATCATGTTTATCAAATAAAACATTTTTGTCGAGTATAACAATAACACATAAAATTAGGGAACAAAATTTATTTAAAAATTTCGGGTCGTTACAATGAATTCACCATACATGTCTTCGATGATAGGGACTCCCGAGATTAGCTGGATGTCCCAAAGACTAATGCCGACCTTCTCATGGGTTAAATGGAAGGTATTGGTGTCTGGGATCCACCTGCATAGGAACTTTTAGATAAGGGAAGTTGGATGATGAGTGTATGTCTGAGAAACCCAAGGAACCTCATATAGTCCCACAGTCTGCAGCTTGGTTTGAAATTCTTTGCAGTTCTGGAAAACCCAAAAAGTCCAGCCACAGTCTAAGCCAAACGAGACTCCAGATCGAATATCCTGTCAAGATGACCAACCATGCTTCTCTTTCACTATATCTTTCCATGCAATTCCCTGGTAGCAGAGGGCCGTCTAGTCGGGATTTTTCTGCACATCCTCTATACTTCAAGGTGTGTAGTTCAAGAAGGACACAGAGGACATACCCCTCTGAAGGTACCACCCCTTGGAAGAAAGCAATGCCTTTGGGAGAGAGGTGTTAATTATCTAGGAAATAGGTTGATTCATCAGATTTGGCGTTGGGATCACTATATTAGACAATAAATAGAACCCATAATAAGGAAGCCTGTATGAAGCCATGTACTCCCTTTGGCTCACCATAAGAAATTTCTCTAGAGATTGGTGTAATGGAACAGATAGAATTTTGTTGTCAATCAATGATTCCATGTTCTTTGATCTTTCATTAGCAGCAGAAAGAGGGGTAGTAGTAGTAGCCTCAGAAGAAGTAGTGATATCAGCGGCAACCTATGGAAGAGCCATTGTAACCTTCACAAGAAGATCCAAAAGATGATAAAAAGTAGCCCAATGAAAGTTGTTGGATAAATGATACAGAAAAATGGATAAATGACTTAAAAATATGTCCGCATAGGGATACACATACTATTCCTAGAAATGGTACATGATATGTATATCGTACGTACTGCATGATGTGCGGAAGCAACTGCCGCATACTACTATAGTTCAGGGAAGTGTTACACTGCGTATAGCCATGGTATGAGAATCATCCATGAGGTGATGGACTGTGGAGCATTGGCGAACAAAAATAAGGGTTCACAGAAGGTGGATTTTGTGAACCAAAGCCTCATGAAGTTCATTTTCAAATATTTCAAATTAAAAGTTTAAGTTCAGATTATTAATTCTTAAAGTATGGTTTTCCAAGATCGGTGTGTAGACACACTAGCCACGTAGCGTTCTCTTATGTGGAAATCCAAATTAATGTTTTAAATTCCGAAAAGACCGTTCTTGAAATCCAAAATTCGGTTTGAGGGTAGATAAATGGAAGGAAGTTCAGTTTTGGGAAGGTATGAAGCAGTTTGAGAGTAGGGTTTTCGCAAAAGAAATGGTACACGAAGGGAGAGGAAGCTGAGGGAGATTCAGGAGAACATTTCTCTATGAAAAATGGTAAAGTAAAAATGACATGGGACCCTAAATATAGGCATGGTCCCCTCCTACCATACCTATCTATTTTACCACACACCACTTCATTTCAGGACCTCTTCTACATCAGAATAGTCTCCTCTTTATTCTAAATGGACCCCATTCTGATGGGGAGCATTTTTAGGGTTCTGAAAATTACACCAAGGGAAGAAAATTCTCCTAGGATCACTTTGTATAAGGAATAAAACATTCCTTCATGTCTATAAAAGAAAAAGGACTCAAATTGAGTTACAAAATTTGGAATAAACATGAAGGAATTCATGTTTTCAAAAGATTTTAAGTGGGTCGTGTACCATCTCTAGGAAGGGTTTACAGACTGCATAAACTGTGACCCACCGGTTCATGGAATGACCCATGAGGAACTGGCCAATAGAGCGATCACTAGCAAACCTAGTCCATTGAAAACCATGTCGCTGAAGGAATGATGTGCGTAAAATCCATTTGCATACCATCTTATGAACTCAGTAGTTCATGGATGAAGAAAACTGGTAGGGTTCTGTGAACCATGACCATGAACTGCAGCCTCTACAAACCCCGGTTGAATGAGTCTTCATGGGCTTCCTCAAATGGTTCTACATAACCATAGATACGATTTCCTAATTCTATATTAAAGGATCATAGAAGGAACTGAGGGGGAAGGATGAAGAAAGCTTGAAGGGGACCCCAGAGGTTGTAATAAGGTATTTGAAGAAGATTCTGGCTTCAGTCTTGAATCATTGGTGAAGTATGAATTGAAAACCACATCCTATGTAGGTATATTCAGCCGCGAACCATAATACAGGGGGAGTTAATAATAATAAGAGAACCAAGAACCTAATTAGTGAAGCTGCACACCATATATTTCTGACAGATTAAATCCCTACGAATGATAGTCCCCCTGAACCACCTTCAATATGGTGTTCCATGTAGTGTATCGCTACACAGATTTAACTCGATGCGACGTACTGCATCAGTACGTGGATGGAACCCAAAGTAGCATGAAAGACCATATCTAGGACCGCGTGCCACTGTGGTGTGTGGTGGTCAATACCCATGCCCGCATACCGCTTCGATATGCATACGACCCTGCTCCCTACATACCACTATGGTATGCTAAGCTTCCCCCATCCCACATAAGAAAACAATATGCTGAATGGGGTGTTTGTGGGTATTCATTCATCCGGTTCCAATATCACCCCTACATTACCGTCCAGTCCTCCATAGTCGCTCCACAAACTAGTCCCCCAAAATCAGGCCAAAGCCTCTTCCAAAGACACCAGACCCATATGATTAGACTATCAGGCGCATCTGCATAACCTCTCGAGTCTACATACCTACGCTAAGCAGAGTCAGGAAGCTTCTCCCCAAAATAGTTCAGACACCAGGGATGTCTATAAGTCTACATTCCCATGGTAACCTAGAGTCCAACCTTGGAATGCTAACGTGAACTTCCCTACTCTAGGGATTAAGGGTGGTCACCTGCTTTTCCATTCAATGAGGAATGGTGATCAGTCAAAGGGGTTATGTTAAATTCCCCTTGTGAAGAGGATGACACTACTCCCCATCCCATAATGCATTTTGGGGCACTCCCACTAAGGCAAGTCCCCAATCTTCTGAAGTTCGATCCTCATGACCTTTAATGTCATTTCACATTAAAAGTTTCATCGCTCCACGCCCTCATCCATCGTCACCCTGGCCTCTTCCACCATAGGCTTGACCTCTCTCATCAATGGGAGAGGACGCATGTGGTTGGTTGGATCTCTCATGTTCTCTTGCTTCTCACACCGAGTGTGACTCACGTGGTATTAGAGGTTTCTGAAGATTACAACATCCACACAATTCTAAAATATGAGAACTCTAATTCCTGATAAAACTAGGATACATATGACTCCTTATTGAAGGCCCAATCTCAAAAAGTGTTCCCTTATAAAAGGGTCCACCCAATCATGTCCTCTCAAATGGGAAGCTTCCATTCATACACCCTGACAATTCTGAACTACAAGAAATTTGATTCCTAATCAAACCAGGATATGTAGGATGCCTTCTTGAAGGCCTGAGCTCAAAAAGGGTTCCCTTCTAAAAGGGTATACCCAATTTTGTTATCTCAAATGAGAAGCTTTAATGCATAAGCCCCGACAATTATAAACTATGAGAACTCTGATTCTTGATCAAACCAGGATATGTAGGAAACATACTTGAAGGCCCGATATCAAAAAGGGTTCCCATTTAAAAGGGTTCACCCAATCATATCCCCTCCAATGGTAAGCTTTCATGTGTAAGCCCTAGTTTTTCTAAACTACGAGGGTTTTGATTCCTCTCTTTATGATATGTAAGAAACCCATCCTATGGGCCTGATCACAACATAAAGTCACCTTCCACCCCCTGGATGATGATAGACTCTAGAATGCCTTATTGCATGGCTTAAGTCAGCATTACCTTCATAACATTCAATCCATGTATGCCTATGATGATCCTACAAACTAGGGGTAATCCATGGACACACTCTTCAGGGAATGAGCCAAGGATTGAAAAACATATGAACATGACTTAAATATACAATAGAGTCCTAGAATAGGCAATGATTCCACAAAAAAGGGTGCGATGAGCCCGACTTCCCATTCTCTAGACCAATGGTGTCCTTAAGTGTCGTTGGCCAAATAATCAACCAAGGGGTGCCTACCTTTGGAAAGCAGGTCCATGAATCCTAGATACCAGGGCTGTTGGGTGTTTCTAGCTCCATGAATAAACCCGTTGAAGACCATCTGAGGAAGTTATATCCTAGAAATATCGATTTCACAAGTACATGACCCCATGTAATTGCCTTCCGGGACCATTTGACTATGGAACCTCCTTCGTAATATAGAAGGGGTAAATTACCCAGTCCTAGAAAGAATAATCCAATCCCCCTTTAAAGGATAATGACACATAATGGGTTGAAACAAAAGAAATGGTGAACTTGACATGAGACTATCTCTACAGTAATAGATGTATGAGGATCTTCATTAGACCATTTTTTCATCACCCCAAATGCGTCACCTTGGGGATGAAATATGATCACTAGAAACAAATTCCATAAAAATAAAATTTAAATGGAAATCCAATCATCATAATTTGATATTATTATAATAGTTAACATATTTTGAAATGGGTCATATAATATAACAATTAAAATAATTGAAATTTATCAATTTAGAAATTTTTAGGTATTCATGACAAAAAACATACCTTATACATCCATTAATCAGTAAAATAACAAGATTTATAAAGACAATTCATCAAATAGTCATTTAATTAAACCTTAATCTCAAAAAATTGATTTGTAAATTAAAAAAAACATTGGATGCATGAATAATTTGAATTGTAAATACAAATCATGAAGAGATGTCAAATAGAAGTGGCAACATAAATCATTCAAGTAAATAAGACCAAAAAAATTAATCAAATTAAATATACCTTGGATATAATGTAAATATTAAAAATAACTAAAAAAACAAATATATAATAGAGAGAATCCACAATAAAAGAGGTTGATGAATGAGAATGTGATTATGGTAATGAAAATGACTACTACAGTTTTGATTGTTTCAACTTAAGGAATATTATGATTAACAAGAAAAATTCATCATTAAACCTTACAATGATGATAATAAAACCTATAATAAGAAGGCACAACAATCCATAACCATTGTAATGAAGATAAAAAAGAGGGTGGAGGATGATGATGAGAAAATAAAGTCAAAAAATCCCACAAGTAGTAGTTGACAATTGATGAGGGTGGATGATGGTGCTTAGGTCCATTTAAAAGAGGTTCAAGGCCACCATATCGAAGAACGAACGGTCAATGTTCGTCCTATGAGAGAAAAATAACTATTGTCATAAGAGTGAATGAAAAAAATGACATGTCTCAACATTTAATAGAACTTTCAAAAGTTGTTAGGTTAGTTATTTAATAAATAATGTGAAAAAATGGTTTTTAATTTAAATTATTAAATAACCAATGTTGAAAAAACATGCCTCAAAATTTTCACATTATTTATAAAATAATATACATAAAAGTTAACCCTTTTAATGGTATTTTATACTACCAGTTTAATCTTTGAAAATGAAAAAACCCTTCCCCAGTTACAGTGTTAAAATCAACTATAATTATACTTTCTATAATAGCATTCCATGACTATGTGATTTGGAAGTCTGATGGAAAAAACAAGACTCTTTAATGGGAAACTTTAGAAAGATATCCATATGACACAACCAAAAGGACCTATGACTCCAAGTAATTCCAAAAGGGTATGCAAGTTACATATATCCATTTATGGATTAAAACAAGCATCTATGTCATGGAATATTAATTTTGATGAAGCTGTATGAGAGTTTTGTTTCATAATGAATGAATATGTGTCATGTGTATATAAATGGTTTTGTGGGATTATATTAATTTTCCTCATTGTATATATTGATGAAAAATTACTTTTTAGAAATGATGTACCATCCTTATAGTCAGTTAAGGACTAGTTGAACTAGTGTTTCTCAATGAACTACTTAGGTGAATTATCCTACATCCTCAGGATCACGATTATTTGGAATGGATATAATATGATTCATGTACTATGTTAGGTTAAAAACATTGATTAGATTCTGAAGAGATTTAGTATGGAACAATCCAACGGTGGATTGGTTCTAGTTTAATATGACATTCATCTCTCTAAGAGAACATTTCCTCAAACACAATGGGGGGAGAGGATGAGTAGGTTCCCTTTCACATATGTGATAGGATTGATTATGTATTTTATGTTATGTACTAGTCTTGATGTGATTATTCTATAATAATGAAAATAATATATTAAGTAGATCTAGGAGAATAACATTGGTCTACTGTTAAGATTATCCTAAATTATTTGAGGTATAGTTTGGATATGTTCCTGATATATGGAGGGATGAAGAGATAGTCATCAGGGGATATATAGATGTTAGTTTCTATACTAATCAATATGACTTGAGATCATAATCAAGTTATGTATTCACACTCAACAAAGGATATGTGAGTTGGAAGAGCTCAAAGAAGCTAGTTGTGGTTGATTCTATAGTAAAGTTAGAGTATATTGCAACTTTTGATGAAGATAAGGAATTATTTTGGATTCAAAACTTCATACAGGATCTTGGTGTAGTGTCTATTATTAAATACCCTATCACAATATATTATGATAATACTGTATTGTTTGGTATAAAAAAGAAGTCAAATTATCATCAAAAGATGATACACATATTCTGTAAATTTCATATATTGATGGATTTTTCTCAATGTGGTGAATTCAAAGTGAGTATAGTATCCTTGTAAGAACCATTGAATAAATTATTATCTTACTAGAAGCATAGATATCATTTGAGAGTTATCAGTATTAAAATTTTTAGTAGTTGGATTTATTAAAAGTGGGATCTTGTTAGAGTTTGTGGTTCCTTAAAACCATTTCCCTTGAACTTTTTTATTACATTGTATATTAATGGTGTTTGAATACAATATAATTTCCTATCACATCCAAATTGTTCTTCTTCATGATAGTGTATGTGAAAATATCCTAAGGATACTTTCCATATCAACGGTACATAACAAATCCCTTTTATGATTAGATACTTTAGATGCCATGATAGTATTCCTTAAACCCATGTTCTATAGAAATATTATATTATTTGATCAGACATAGATTATATAGGCTATCAGAGGTAGGAGGCTCATAAGACATTGAGACACCTTATCACAGTGTTCACCCTTGGAAATCTCATAGAAGGGGGGTTATGAGAACCAACATGCTAATTGAAATTTTATATGTTTCATGTGTCATTGGATATTCCTATCTATAGACCTATATAGTGATCCTTATACTATAATATTATTATTAATGTTTGGTATTACTCGTATGCTTATATGTATTTCTTAAATCATGATAATCACAGTTCATGATGAAGTTGGATATGTTGGGTGTGTCATGAGTTGAATAAAATTAATGAATAACATGAGAGATAATTTATTCCTTCCATTGGAATTGAATATCTTAAGAACTTTGATGGAATAGAACAACTAGATTAAGTCCATGACCATGGTAGTTTATTTATGTGTCAAGATCTGTAAATTCCTAGAAAGTGAGTCTAATATATAGGTTGATTACACAATATATGAAACATATTTGACAAGATATATCAAATAAAAGGGATTATATTACATGGTAAGAGTTCATAGGAGTTTTAATATTTTTGTGACATTAAATATTTTCTTTATGGGTACCTTATCATGTTGTTAGATTCTAACCTTGTACTTTTGGTAGTTTATCTTAAGGAAACAAAGAAATGGGCCTAGAGGGACACAAACTAAATATATCGAAGAACCCCAGTTAAATTATACATGATTTTAATAAGTATGTTAGAATACTATTCTCAAGTCTGAGGAATAATATTTTATATGGTTTATTGATTGATCATAAGTATTTATTTAGTGGTGTATAACACAGTTATATTTGTTTATTTAATTAAAAAAATATATGTTATACTTGTTCTTGTAAATAATGGGTAGGATGAGTTAAGAAAGTTATGGTTTTGTGAGAATGGAATATTATTTGAATACATATTGATTTTTTTATTTGGGAGAAGTCTTATTTAATTAGTCTCAAGGTTATGTGCATGTTGAGTAAATAACAGTACAAAAAAATTACAATAACAACCCTGCTCTTTATTTCACATTAATACTTGTTTTATTACATAAGACTATAATTAATACAACATAGATTATAAATAGTTATTGTGTGTTTTGTAATTGGGTACATTACATAACAAAATAAAATTGGGAATACAAAAAATTTATTTATAACTTCATTAATGTGATAAAAATAATCCTTTGAACCTAAAATTGCATGAGATAACTTGGGGACCTATATAAGAAATGGGTGAGCTATAAAGCCCAGTAAGGGAATAAAAAAAGAATAACATGAAGAAGATAATACATGTCAGAAAATAGGCATATCAATGCGGCATAAAAAGAGTAGGAATGATGAAGATGAACAATGAGACATGATATAAGAAGATAATCATAAATATAACACAGAAAATGTGGCAACAACTTAAAAAATTACATCATAATGTTTGGTCAAGGATAAATCAACCAAGACCTAATGGTGGAAAAAGTCACATAAAGGAATTAGTTTCACTACCTATCCCATCATGATGTATCATGATACTAAATATTATCCAATGCATTGGAGCACTGTCTCGGCGCACCCATCATAATCATTTCATTATCATGCTTAAGTGTGCCACATAGATCATATGACATGGATTAATTCATCATAATAATTTATTACACGATAAATTAATGTATATTATATACATGTAATTCCATAAAAAATAAGTATATGTGCATAAAGGTTAATAACCTTGATAGAATAACATGTATGGTATTCACTACACAATTATTTTGGCATGGAAACTCACAGTGAAATTTTTGAAGCACAACGGTGTTACATAAAAATTTATAAAAATGGTTGATGAGAGTGAAAGGGGTCTATAATTATTTTCCCATAAAATAGGAAGTAATAGGGACATGGAAAATTATATCACAACATTAGAAATTTGAAAATGGAAGGAACAAGGTAATGGATAAACACGAATAGAGAAAATAATCCTTACGAAATTTCAGAATGGTAACAAGTGTACATAAAGGATCATGGGAGGCTTAATGCAATTGAAAGGAATATATAATTATCTATAAATTAAATGGATAGTAAGGGGAATATGTAATATCATATCCAATCATAATAAAATGAAAATTAAAAGACATAACATAAAAGGAGTTCTTGATAAAAGAGTAGAGTGGAAGAGCCCTGACTTGAGTGTGTGACTTCAAAAGCTTGGGAGCGGCTTCTTGAGATCTTGAGGGTTCCTTGGGAGGAATCTATAGATTTGAGGTAAGAGTATGGTTTTTCTCCCAAGAGTTTTAGTTAAGATAAATGGGAACTTATATGGGTTTATAAAGGAAAAGAGGGGGATTTGTTAATTATTTTGGTTCTGGACTCTACATAATAAAATAACTAAAACCAAAAACTATGCCATGGTTTTCCCATAGTTTCTACCAAATAAGAGTGCTTTCCATTATTTTATAAGTTAAATTTCATAAATTAATAAAACAATTCCCTTTCTTATGTGGTGGTGAGTCACACTCTTAAAGAAACGATTTTAGAACCTTAAAATATATTACAGGTTTTGGAGGATTCAAAATGGCTTAACAAAATACATAAAATAAACTAAAATCACATTATATAAATTTGAAACATATATTTGGTCGTTTATATCCTTTATTTTATTTATTACATTACTTTTTGGTCATTATTATGTCATAATAAGCTAAGTATATTTATATCATATTTAATTTTTACTAGAAAATTCAATGGTCTTATAAAATTATGAAAAATTCACCGTTGGATAATTTCGATGTTCTGATTCCAAAAAATAATATTAATTTTATTTAAATAACTTTATAAATATTTTAATTTTAATGTTTAAAATAATAACCATCATTTATTGAAAATGAATGATTTTTGGCAATAATAGTTTTCAAATCCTTATTAATATTACATTTGAATTTATAAATATTATATGATCATTTATATTTAATAAAAATTATTTACTAATAATATCTTATTAAAATATTATTTACTTCAAAAATTTATTAATTTTTCAAAATAAATTCCTTAATTTAATTCTAAAATTAACCAAAAATACTATTTGTGTTTTATTACGTCAAAATATAATTTTTATAAAACTGATTACTTAATCATTTATAAATTAAAATAAATAAGGAATAAATATAATCATAATTTCAATTAAAACGAAATATAAATATTCATAATATTAGGGTTACTTTGTTTTTAGTATTTTTTAAATTATTTTTACCCTTAATCTATATATTTTCATTTTAGCATTGTAATAAATATTAACTATCATTACTATTCATATTGATAAAACATTAAGTAGAAATTATTAATTAATATTAATTATTATTATTAAAAATATAAAATCAATTTTATAAAAAAAATTTAAGAGTTTGAAGTGTTTAATTTAATATAAAACCCTCAAGAATTATGGAAATCAGTTTTCTAAAAATACATTTTAAAAGAAAAGATGATTTTACTTTAACTCTACAACTAGAAATCATTATTATGTGAATTTTAATTAATAAATATTGATATATAATATAAAAATTTAATTCAGATAATTTCTCATTAGGGGATATTTTAATTAATCATAATAGAGAAACACTATTCATTTTGAAACAATTTTCAGAAAAATGACTTTTTAATCCAAAAATAACAATCTTATACAAAAATATGGTATAAAGATGATTTAAATGTAATTAATTTAATTAAATATAATTAATGGATATTTATGGTACCTTTTAATCAAATTAAAATAATACTTATACTTTTATGTTAATTTAATTTTCTATGAAATGATAATTTTACATAAAAATGGTATTTTTCAGTATTCACTGAATAATCTATTTTTTCCAAAAATCATAAAATTTCACTATATGATAATATTGATATGATGCTATCAAAAATGGAACTCATTTTATCAATTGAATTTCCTAAAGTTTCTATAAAATAGTGATAATGTTCTTTTTATAAAAATAATCAAGAATTATTTTTGAATAAATCTTATTTTGAATAATAAAAAGACAATACCAAAATTGGTTGATTATTTTCCATGAATTTATCAATATATTTAAGAAATATATATATATATATATATATATATATAATTAATAAATAGTCAATCCTACTTATATCCATATTATTAATGGATGGTTAAAATGTTCATACTCAAATAATCATTTTTTTGTATTGCATATTCTATTGAACATAGTTTTCTATTTTAAAAACTCAAGGTGTTACATTCACCCACTTTAATAAATTTCATCCTTTAAATTTAAACTCAAACTAGATAAGAAATGTTTTGACACATGAAAATTTCTTTATTGAAAACACACATCATAAAGGCTTAATAAAACATCCTCTTGAAAAGTGAGAAAAAAACGTATGAAGCTCATCACATAACTAGGTTTCCAATTAGGAGATATTTACTGCGAAGTGAAAACATGGACATGAGAGAGAAAAGTAATACCCAAGAAATATTTGAGTTTGATAGATATCATGACTAGGATAATGGAATTGACCACAACACCATAAATATTTTAGGGATAAAATGACCCTCAATTCAACGAAAATAACCATAATATGAAAACATTATTTTTATTCAAGATTTTTTCTTAGTGTTAAGAAATTCCATTATAATATTGACTAGGAATATAAGGAAATATAATTTCTTGAAAATTATAACTAATTTCCACTAAAATATCTTCTTTTTGTCTAAACAAAGAGAACTCATGATGATTTTTTCCTAAATCACTAAAAACTTATAACAGATCACATAATTCACCAAAGAATAATGATATATTATTCCTATATTTTACTAAATCAAAAGTGGTTAGAGTAATGTATGATAATACCTCAATATATAAATATCTAAAATTGAACAAATTTCACCAAATGTTTAATATAGACCATTCCTTAAATAAATACCCATATATAACAATAATATCCAAAAAAATTAAAGTTTGTTTTAACCTCAAAGGGTTTCTCATAAAATTTATCTTAGACCTCTAAAATCATAAGATCGTTCAGCTCAGATAATCCTAACAGATATATATATACCTTAACCAAATAAAACATCTCCTAAATTATCATTAATCCCCTCAAAATGAAAAATATTTTATCTTTCAATATGTTTCCAAAAACAAAATATAATACTAAAATTCTATCATATAAATCTTCAAAAGTTGTATCACTTATCTTAATCATAATATTAGCCTTAGACATATCATCCCAAGACTCTTTAGTTTTGTCCCAAAATCAATCACCTATTAAGTGTTATCAATCCACCAATCATGTTTTTTCTAAAATATCACATTATCGCTATATCACTTTTATAGGTTATCAGTACCATTAAATGTAAATTTCAATTCCTTAAAGAAAAAAAACTATGGAATAATCCTTAGATGCTTCATGATTCTTATATCTAGAATTTCATTGATATACCACTTCTACAACATAAATCTGAAATAACCATACATAAACACTTTAATCCTCACCCTTAAATGATTTCTATAGTATATGTCCTTCCTTAGTTCTAAAAATTTAAGATAGATACACTTGTTTATAGTGAAATAATTTCTATACTAAATAAGGTTCATCCTCCTCCTTGTAATTTTATAGAATCGAATGACGATTCATGGTATGAATGGTGATTCATGGTATGAATGGTGAGTTAATTTTACTAATGATTTATATAGTCTTTATAAAAGGGAAACCATTATATAACTAAGATAACATAAAATTACACTAATAGAATATTGATTATATTTTCAAGAAGAAATTACCCTAAACATCAATATGTTATACATAATCAAATATGTTTTTTTGACAAATCATTTCAGGTGGTGACTTGATACTCATAGAAAATATGAAAGAATAATCATAGGGAATGAATTTAAATACAACATGACATACACTACATGTAATTTAGTCATAATGATCCATCTCAGAATAGGAAATTCCTTGTTCCCTCTATCTTGGAGATTTTTGATTCTCATCATGCTTCTCAACCCTTGGAATAGATCATTATCCTTGATAATCCTAACTTCTCCACATTTGTGACATATAAATATATAAGGTACCTTAGATTGAAAATTATTTCCATCCATAACATCATCTATTTTTTATAGAAATTAGATACATTATTCCCTATATTCACACACTCAAAACATCTCTTAGTTCTTATTTGGAATTTCCCTTGGTAGCTCTTTATATAATTTTTTCACAAAGGAAATTAGATCTTCTTTCCTATATCACCTTTACTAGATGAAATTATTTGAGATTTAATATTACTATCCTTAAAGTATTTGGGTATTAAAATAAGTAAAAGTTGTTAATTTTTATTTTTGATAGCTGGTTTGGATAAATTAGAAGATGTCCTACATGACCCCCTATCATATTAGGCATCTCATTTGGGTAGTACCCACATTTCCCTTAACATTTTTTTTATTTAATCGGTTCCTCATATTTTCCGATATTGGATAGAAAAGTGGAAAAAATAGGGATGAGTAATTTTAAACTATTAAACACATAAACAAGAAACTCAAAACATTAAAGGGATAACATATAAATAAAATTTATTCCTTATCTTATGAATTTATAAGAATCAATCTATGTTATCCATGATCTATTTTATAACATAGACACATATAGGATTTTTTGTTAAATTAATAATGTGTTTTAATGAGATTTTGAATTTTCTAAGGATTATCCACCAGGAGGATCAAACTAGGTGAAAATTAAGGCATGTTATCAAGTACCAGGTTACCTTGAGTTAGGCTCGAAACACCTTCTCAGAGTTGTTACTTCTAGGTAAATCTATACTAGAACCACATCCACTTATAGTATCTAGAAATGGATTTAATTTCATGATAAGCCAATTCATCTATACTAACCAAAATTTTGGTATGTTTTCTTATACTTAGTCTTATCCCTAAGGCTTTCACTAGAGTTTTCTAATCCTAATCCCATAAATAACTACATGTTTTATTTGATACAAACTACAAAAACCCTACTCTTTATTTCACATTAATACTTATTTAATTACATAAGACAACACTTAATATAAGAGGATTATCGAGAGGTATAATGTATTTGGAAATTAGGTTCATTAAATAACAACATAAAATTGGTATTACAACATCTTTATTGAAAACTTCTTTAACATGCTCAAAATACTCATTCAAACTTAAAACTGCATGTGATAACCTGTGGACATACATAAGAAATGGGTGAGATATAAAGCCCAATAATGGAATAAACATGGCATAACATGAATAAAATAATACATGTTATATATTTGGTATATCAATGGGACATAAAAAGAGTTAGAATCATGAACAATAGAAATGATACATGATATAACATGATAATCATAAAGGAAACATAGAAAAAGGGGGAATAAATTAAAAAATTACACCATAAACTTATGTTAAGGATAAACCTACCAAAAACTCATAGTGGAAAAAGTCCCATAAATGAATTAGGTTCACACCCTATCCCAACAAGATTTATCATGATACTAAACATTACCCAATGCATTTGAGTCCTCTCTGGGTGCACCCATCATAATCATTTCATTCTCTTACTTAAGTGTGACACATAGATTACATGGCATGGATTAATTCATAATAAAAATTTATTACATAATAAAGGAATATATATTATATACATTTTAGTCCCCAATAAATAATTACATGTTCATAAAGGTGAATACCCTTGATAAAATAATGGGTATGGTATTCACTATACAATTGTTTTGGCATTGAAAATCGTGTTGAAAATTGGATAGCATAATCACGTTACTTAAAAATTCAAAAAAAATGGTTAATGGGAGTGAAAAGGGGTCTATAATTATTTGTAAATAAAATTTTAAGAAATAGGGACATATAAAATTATATCTCAACAATAAAAATTTGGAAATGAAAGGTATAAGGTAATAAATAAACATAAATTGAGAAAAAGGATCCTTACAAAATTTCAGCATGGTAACAAGTGTACATAAAAGATAATTGGAGTATTAATGTGAGTTAAAAGAAGATATAATTAGTTATAAATCAAATTTAATGTAATTATAATATGAAATATCATATCCCATCATAAGAAAATGAAAAATAAAAGACATAACATAAAAGGAGTGCTTGATAAAATAGGAGAGTGGAAGATCCCTTACTTGTGTGTGTGACTCCAAAGCTTGGGAGGGGATTCTTGAGATCTTGGGGGAAGCTTTGGAGGACTATAGATAGTGGAGGGTAGATTATGGTGGTGATAAAATGAGTTTTAGTGAAGATAAATGGGATATTGGATGCGATTATATAGGAAAAGAGGGGGATTTGTTTATTATTTTGGTTTTGGACTCTATATAACAAAATAACTAAAACGAAAAACTATCACATAGAATTAATCCATGGATTCTTTAAAATTGGATTGTTTTAAATTATTTTATAAGGTAAATGGGAGAAATTAATAATATAATGCTCTTGATTATGCGGAGTTGAGTTACACTTCTAAAGAAATGATTTTAAAACCCTTAAAATATATTATAGGTTTTGGAGGATTCAAAACAGCTTTATAAAATTAATAAAATAAAATAAAAATAACATTATTTTAAATTTAAAACATATATTTTGTATTTTATACCCTTAATAGTATTTATTACATCACTTTTGGGTCATTATTATGTCATAATACACAAATTATATTTATACCATATTTAAGTTTTACCCGAAAAATTGATTGTCTCAGCAAATTATGAAAAATTCACCGTTGGATAATTTTAAAGTAATGATTCAAAAAACAATATTTATTTTATTTAAATAATTCTATAAATATTTGAATTTTCACTTTTAAAATAATAAATGTCATTTATTGAAAATGATGGGTTTTTGCCAATAAGTGTTTTTAAATCCTTATAAAAATTACATTTGACTTCTTAAATATTATATGATCATTTTAATTTGATAAAAAATATTTACTAATAATATTTTACTAAAATATTATATAATTTATTAATTAATTAATTATTCAAAATAAATTCATTAATTTAATTCTAAAATTAACCAGAAATACTATTTGTGTTTCATTGCATCAAAATATAATTTTTATCTAATTGATTACTTAATATTTTATAAAATAAAAGATATAATGAATAAATATAATAATTATTTAAATTAAAATAGAATATACATATTAATATTATTAGGGTTACTATGTTTCCAGTCTTTTTTAAATTATTTTTACCCTCAATAAACAAATTTTCCTTTTACCGTGGTAATAAATATTTACTATTGTAACTATTCATATTGATAAAAAATTAAGTAGAAATTATTACCTAATATTAATTATGATTATTAAAAATATAGAATCCATTTTATAAAAATCAATTTTCAGGGGTGGAATAATTTAATTTAATATAAAACCGCAAGCATGATGGAAAGTAGTTTTCCAAAAATACATTTTTAAGGAAAAAATGATTTTACTTTAACCCTATAACTAGAAATATTTATTATATGAGTTTCAATTCATAAATATTGATATATAATATAAAAATTAACTTATATCATTTTTCATTATGGTATATTTTATTTAATTATAATGGAGAAACACTTTTCATTTTTAAAAAGTTTTCAATAAAATTAATTTTTAATCAAAACAAATATCAATCAAAAAACTTGTATGAAGATGATTTAAATGTAATTAATTTAATTAAATATAATTAATAAATTTTTATTACAATTTTAAATAAAATTAAAATAATAATTAAACTTTTATGTTCATTGATTTATCAAAGAAATGACAATTTTACATAAAAAACAATATTTTTAACTTTTCACTGAAAAGTCTATTTTTTCCAAAAAACCCAAAATTTCACTATATGATAATCTTAATATGATAATATCAAAAATGTGGCTCATTTTATCAAATTATTTTCCAAAATTTTATAAAAAATAATGATAATATTCTTTTTATAAAAATAAGCATGACTGATTTTTGAAGAAATCGTATTTTGATGAACAAAAAGGCATTACCAAAATTGGATAATTATTTACTAATAATTTATCAATATATTTTGTAAATATATATATATATCATAAATTATTTAATACGACTTATATCCACAAAATTAATGGAATATTAAAGTGGTCATATTCAAATAATCATTGTTTGTATTGTATACACTGTTGAAAATAGTTTTCTCTTTTAAAAACCCGAAGTGTTACAATTATGCTATTGTCACAAATGTATTACCACTATTTATTAAAAACATCTAAATAGGTCATATAAATCCACCATTTATAAAAACTGTAGTAATAAAATTCTTTAAAATTTCCCCCACTTCCCACCATATTCACTCCCCTCACGCAATTATCCTATAACTTCCACAACTCCTCTCAATAACTTCACACAATCAACCAATTACCTTCAAAAATATGATCACTACCCTCACGTGATTGACCTACCTATGACCTCTTCAAATCGACCCACTCCCATTTCATGATCAACCAATGACCTTTTCAAATCTTCTCCCCAACACTTCCCTTCTTTATATAGTAGACCAACTTGATGGTTTCAAAAGACACCTTTCCCCATTATTCCCATCATTATTGACCAACACCCACTGCTCCAAATTTTAATTTACCCCTCTAATTCCCTCTTGGAATGATCTACCAAACAAATTACTGTGCAAATCTACTTTCCTGATGCATTGTAAATCTTCCCTCATGATGTGTCATTTTTCCACAGAGGATCATCACAATTAAAATCAAGTGATTTATTCACCTTTCCCAATTGGTAATCAAAATTATTTTACTATAATCCCTAATTTGAAATTTTAGAGGCATAAACAAATTGATTGTTTTATCCATTCCTTTGTTGGATATAAAATATTTTTGTTCATGTTTTATTCAACAATTTTTGTTATTTGAATATTTTTTGTGTATCATTTGTTGAAAATTTTGATATTATGTTGCCTTCAATATTTATTCTTAGTTATTAAAAAAATCACCATGTTTATTGGTAATGTGTTTATTGTTGTGTGTATTATTTTAAAAATATTTATATAATCTAGATAAATTGAAAAATGGGTTAATCCACCCTAGGTGGTAGGGGAACAATGGGACCACACCAACAAATAGTTCAAAAATTCAAAAAGTTAGGAGGTACATATAGAGTTTTTGAAAGGATTAAATCTATTATGATAATTATTATATAATTTACAATTTTTAATCAATTTAACTGTTTCAATGTAAACATACTATAATTTTTTATATGGAAAATGAGTTAAATGAAAAACATTTCATAATATGATTAGTTTTTTTAAAATGGGTGTTTTCTATAAATGAAATTTTAAATATAAAAAACATATTTATAAATTAGAATTAAATTTAGCTTTGTTGGTTAATTAATCTTTATTTAATATATTAGTCTCTGTTTTGGTTATGATAAGAAATAATTTGATTTGAGCAACAATATACACAATCTTTACTAACATTACATTAGTGAACACTATCTATTATCCATGTGGTTGTTAAAGACTTTTTGTTTAGATATTACTGAACCAATGATTTTTATCTACTCAATGACCAATGAATGGAATAGAATGCCACTAGACCACCTTATGGTGGATTATACTCCATTTTTTATGTTTTAGAATTGTTAATTCAATTTCTAGGAATTGTGTTTGTTCAAATGTGTTTTATTCATGAAGGTTTTATTAAATTTATTCTAAAAATAAGGGTTTTTGGAATATTTTATTTCCATAATTGTTTAAAAAATGAAAATATAAGAATGTTTGGTTTGAACTTATTTTGTTACATTTTTGGTATAAATTAATTCATTTCAATATATAAATTTTACCATTTTATTTTTAATCATATTTATTTTAAAAAGGAAAAGATAATGATGATGGTATTGGTAAAACTAATGCGTTTGATGCCATTTATATGAGATTATTTAAAAGGGTTCATAGATAAAAAATGTATCGTTGTTTCATGAAACTGGTTGAATATATTTAGGTTTTTACAAGTATTATTCTAATATTTTAATGAATTAAAATTCATCTATATTTTTAAATAAGGAAATTAATATAATTTTATCTATTCTATAATTAATTTTTCATACTTATGAATTAAATAATAATTAAGAAAATAAATTATTAAGACTATATAGTGCTTGTCTTAAGCATGAATGAGTTACAATATTGATATTTATACTGAACAATTTTACTAAAAATTTGATTATTTTTATTAGAATGGTTAGAAGTTGGTTAACAAATATTGATCATATCACCAAGGAATTTTAAAATGATTGGGAATATTTATTGTATTTTTCATTCAATAATGGATCAGATAGTGGATTTATTTGATACCCATGTTTTGATTTCAATGGTAGAACATGGTTAATATGTAAGGAAAAGAGTTAACATATCACTAATAAACGTTTTCAAAAAAAATATAATGTTTGGTTTCACAATGGAGAAAAATTTAAAGTGGAGAGTAAAATTTATTTATCTAAAAGGATTGGAATGGGAAATTTATATTTTGATCGGTTTCCATTTTTTTCTCAAGAGAAAACTTCATATAAACTAGTGAAAAAGAAAATAAATGTTGGACCACCATTTTCATCTAATGATTATAAAGATTACATTGAGAATATTAGAAAACTGATTGAAGATGTGAATACCCCAGTATACTAGTCATGTGAAAAAATGATCAAACTTGTGTTTTTAATATGATTGTATATTGGGAAAAAATGATTGGATATAGTAATAATGTGATTGACTATCTCATTACCCTTTTGAAGTACTTACTACCCAATGATTTATGTATTTCTGAAAATGATTATATGGCATCAATGCCACTTGATTTTTTTTTTTTTAGGTACTAAGATCCATGCATTACCTAAATATTGTTTTATAATTTGGACGGAAAATTATGAGTTAAATGAGTGAAAATAATGTGGTACATCGAGATGGAATAATAGTAAAGGTGGAACTCAATCCCATGTATTAGAGAAAGTGATGTTTCACTTTCCTACAATTACCAAATTTTAGAAACTTTTTATCTCAACATAAATGTAAAAGAATATGAGATTGATGAACATTAAATAAGGATAATAGTGATATATCTCCTTCTATATATGAGTTAGCATGGAATAAATTTGATAAGTAATATCTGGATTTTTCATCTGAACTGCAAAATGTTAGTTAAGTATTATCATGTGACTGTTTTAACCCATTTCTCTCAATTCATACTACACATTGTAATTGTAATATTTTTATTCATATTTATAATTTTCAATCATGAAATAAAATGAAAGTTACTATCATGAGTATATTGATTATTTTACCCAGTTATCTAGGAAATGATATCTATATATACTAGAAACCATTAAAAATGAGTTGAAGGATATTTGGGTAATTAGGGTGTATACATTTGATATATTTAGAAAGGATTTATTTATGTGTCATGAAACATTATTATAGACTAAAATGATTTCTTTGTTTAGGGATTTATTTATGGTTAGAGTACAAAGGGGTGATTTCCCTTCCCTATTTTTATAAAAATTACACATTCTAGGAGATTAATCTTTTAGAAAACATTCAATTTCATAATTTATTAGTGATTTATTCAAATGGATCATCCATATAGAAAAAATAGAAGATAATTTGATAATTCCATAGAGACATATGAAGTAAAATAATGGATTTTGGGGGTGATATCCTTAAATATCTTTATGGTTTGAATTTGTTTTCATATAAAGGGTCTGCCAAATTATAGAAATTAAAAGAATATTCCCCTAAATTCCAATAAAAATTATAGAAATAAAATTATATTATTTGAGTTTTCATATTGGTCATCATATTTTATATGTATATGTTTGTACATAATACATATTTATAAAAACATGTGTGAAATACTACTTTCAATGATTTTAAATGTAAAGGAAAAAACAAAAGATGATTTTCACTCACATCATGATTTAATGGATTTGGTTATATAACCAACAATTAATCCTTAATTAATTAGTTATAATTAGTAGAAATTCTATTTTTTCTTATTTTTTATGAAAATGTAGAGAAATAACAATTTATTCAAGTCTTAGAAAGTTTAATGGTTCCATATGATTATTCAAGTATTATTTCAAAATGGGTGAATACATGAGATATGAAACTAAAACCCCTTAAAACCCAAGACTACCATGTCTTGTTGTATGAATTTATTCTTATTTCCAATTAGAATTTACTGTTACATAATTTTAGGGTCACTGTGATTATATTATTTCACTTTTATTAAGACCATTTTACTAAAATACTAAACAAAAGTGTTATTAAAAAACTACAGAAAGATTCACCAATCATTCTATGTGGTTTGGAGAAAATTCCCCCCTATAATTTTTTACATGTATGTTATATATGATTATGCATCTTACAACAAATTTATTTTTTTGGTCCCCCTTCTAGTCACTAGATGTATCCAATAAATGAATGAATTTTTACATTGAAATATTATGTGAGAAATAAGAATCATCTTGAAAAAAATATTATGAAAGTCTATTTAGCATATGAATTCATAGATTTATGTTCAATGTACTTGGATAATGTCACCATGAGATCTAATAATCCAATGAGAACTAAATATGAGAAATATGACCCCATTGATCATATATTTCCATCCCTACCTTAAAATGGGGGGGGGGGGGTATCTAGATCATACATGCTATGTACTTTGAATAGGGAAAATTGGGAAATGGATCATTATAAAGAATTAATCAACTATGGATTGGTTGAATATTAAATAAAGTAAGTAAAATTTTAAATATATATTTTTTATTATGTATTTTTTTCATAGATTATGAAATTATAAAATTATCATATTTACAGAAAACATAATGAGATTATAAAAATAACACATCATTATTTTAACTATTAAGAGAAGGGGGAAATTATACAATAAATAAGTTACTTCTTGGATAAAGCCAAAGGTAAAAAATTTCTCTTTTTACAAGAAAAATTCATGGTCACTTGTTTAATATTTTTTTGATATATTTTGTGTCTAAATTTTACTAAAGTATGATTTACCTACTGAAATAAGTTTATTTTTGTTTGGTTCTAACAATGTGTCATGTGATTTTAAAGAAATGGTTTTCAATGAATTTAAATTTATTATAAATAATAGTGTATAAAAGATGAAAACAAAACATAATAGTGTTCCCAATAAGTAGAATATAATATTTATAATATAGTTCATTAGATAGAAAACCTCGATCATCAAATATATCTTATCATGGGGTTATTGTGAGAATATTTTAATTTGATTACTATACACAAGGCCATGTTCCTATGAAGAAATGAAAATAGTTTGATTAAATTAAATGACAAGTCATGTATATAGATATTTTTGGATTTAGAGTGGTTGATATAAAATGTCATCTTTGTAGAGATGAGCCTTATATTCTAACATTTTAATCCAGAAAAGTTTTTTATGTAAATGACCTATTAAAGCCACAATTTGGTGTTTTTGTTGATGTTATTCAAATACTATTTTTGATGAATGAATGGATGATAATGATGTTTTGGATAAACCAGTCAGTATTCACTAAAATGTTTCACTTGATGACATAATTGATTCAATTATTAGAATATATTGTGATCTGTGAATTGCAATAGAGCATGACTAGTGTTGAAATGTCTCGAAGTATTTAGTTTATATTATTCTGACATGGTATGTATTTTTTAAAACTTCTTATCAGGGTACATAGTTAATTTTGTTAAGTATACTATACTAATTATCAAGATTCATATTCTTTGTATGTTTTATACACGACTATAAGATATTTTAATTCCCAAACTATCTATTAGAAAATATTTATTATCATGTCACATTATTGAAATTTCATCTAAAAGTGTCAATTATTTTTTACTTTGAACTTTAATATAGTTAATATTTTTAAAATATGAGGAATAATTAAAAAAACATTAACTTAAATGGTGAATAAATTTTTCTTTACCTGAAAAATAAATTGTTTTTGAATTATTTTTTATTTTTACATTCTTATTATATTATCAAAATTTGTACAAAATAAATAATTATAGGTAATACATAGAAAGATATATCGTATTGTTTTTATGGTAAACTAAGAGTAGAATCCTTGTCGACAAGTGAATGTTTTAATTGAAGAACTCCTTGAATTCATATATTTATAATGTGAGTAATATAAACATTTAATAAATATAAAGTTGATAAAACTAAATAAACAATAATTGAATGGACATTAATTAGTGAAGGTTTCAATACTATCAATATTAGGGGTCAAAAAATCTCTATAGAAATTTAAATATACATAATAGGTGATAAAATAAAGAAAATTTAACTAAAAATAATTATTTATTTTAGTTTGGAAGTTAAAGTAACAACTTATGTTTTTCAGAAATGTTTTCATTTTTAAAGAAACAACTTAATGAAAATAAACCTAATGGAATATGTTATGTTTTTAAAAATAATATAAATTTTCTTGAAATATTTAAAGTTATTTAATGTTTTATTTTATTTTTAAAATTTTCATACCACTTTTGGAATTTTTAGGATATTATGTCTTATGACGAGGTTTGAAGAAAACAAATGGAGAAAACCAATCACTAATTTATATAATTGTACCTAAAAAATAGGATTGTTCTAGCGAGTACCTTATTTACTTATTGACTATGTTTGAAATATAAACAAATAATATTTAATAATCATAGAGATCACCAATGAGGAAACTTTCATTCACGGAGGATAGGTTTGGCAGTCCAAAGTATAGAACACTCCCCACATGAATTCCCCTATATGCAATTCCTCATAGACCATGATTATTCAGTCACCAGGACGTTTTACTCCCATTATACCTCTTCGTTATATTCCTTACCCATGCATGAGTAGATATCATTTTTATCCATTTCCTCCTACCACCATGCAAGGTAGTCCCACTACTTCTATTCCTTATCCTTTTTACCTTATCCAACACCATCTATATAGGGTACATATCCACTATTTATGCCTCCTGCATGCCCATATCTTCCTACCAAACTTTATTATCCATAGTTTACTACATAGTACACACAACCAGTTGCTTTCCCTAATATAGTGTACATGATAAAATGGAAACAAAAAATTATTCAAGTATACTTTTAAAAAGTATTTATGAAAATATATTTTTTGTTATATTTTATTTTTATATTTTCTCAAAATATTTGATTATTTCTTTAGGAACATAATTTAGTAAAACATGTGGCTATAAAAAAATGAATACATTATGGAATAGCCACACACAAATCATGGTTGATTATAATAAGGACATGAAAATAATTGAAAAAATTGTAATTAATTACAGAGTTTCATGGGGACACTCAACAAACATAGTAATATTATTTTAGTTTAAGTAATATAGTGGCGACAATTCGGGAAATAAATAAAATACCAGGCTTGGGATCGAATTTGGATAATACATTTTCTGAAATTAAATTTCATTTTCTTTATAAAGTATTATTAAAAATATTTCTTTAATACCCAGCTCTAATATAACTTCCCAGATGTCCTATAAACAAAGAAACCTAGGTTAATTAAACTATGTTAGATGTGGTTGGACTATAAGAATAACTTTTATGTTAGATTAAAAAATAGAAGAGGTACCAATTTTGAAAATATACCAATCTTCTACAAATTTTCTCTCACAAAATACAAATACCTAACTATATACTGGAAAAATTATTATTTTAAGATACTTTATAAAATTTTACATTTAATTTAGTTTTTTATATTATTATTCATTAATTATTTATAAAATATAAGACATTATTTTTATTGAAACTATAGTTTTCTTATAACTAATCAATAGTATTTGAAAGATTTAATAAAAAATAGTGTGAGACATAGATTATGAAATCAAAAACCATGATTCCAAAAATTTATTAGAAACACAAACAAAAATAGAAATAATACATGGGGTTTTGAGTTTTTGAAAATTGGTACAAGGGGAATGGGTAGCCGGTGTACTACTTCCATCATGAGTATCCAGATGTTTAGGGGTCTAGGGAGTTGGTGCACCTGGGTCTCCAACTACCCTTGAATACTTTTTTGGAGGCATTATGTGAGTTGGGTATAAGTAACACACCCTGGATAGTTGGTCCAGTAACACCATCACACATTGGGATAACTTAGACACAACCATTATTCATTTATTCAGCTTGAGAGACATGATCCAAGATGGGTAAAATCCCTCAAATGGTTCTATCTAAAACTGTGTTTTGAAATTTTTTGAGTTTATTTGAAAAAGGTTGAAATTAATTGATGTTCTATTTACTTAGATAATATGTTTATAATGAAAATTTGATGGTTAGAGATGAATTCTAGAGGTTTTTAAAGTAGAACATTTCTTGAAAATTGATCAAACTCATGATGTGTTTGATTATTAAGTGTCGAAGAAGAATATTGGAATCCATATAAATTGGTTGAATCTACCCATGAATATACAGTATTTTTAATGGAGATGATGAATCATTTAACCATGAATAACATTAAAATCTCAATTTAGTATCTTCTAACAATTGTTTTTTGAACTATAACTATAATAATCTGAGAGAACAAACACATAATGAAGAGATAGATTGTAATGTGTTTAAGGATATCCATTTTCCTTTCAGGATTTTCCCATTATGAACATTTATAAACTGGGTGAAATTGGTCAATAAACATAAAACACTAAGTACTAATAACTTTCATCTAGTAGTAAACATTGTAGAAACTCTCTATAGCGATTTATATATTTAAGAATCATCCCTATACAATTGAATTGAGGAATATCATTTTATACTAACCAAAGAGAATAAAAATATTCAGTATAATGTTATGCTTAAAATTTCATTGATTCACTCCCCACTCAGGGATCCACAATCTATATCTCTATAAAGACCCTAAAACCACACTTCCATATCTGCTGCTAAAAACATTATATTTACATTTATGTCTTGATACCAATATTTGTGACCCAATTTTTTCCATCCAAAACTTATTAAAACAAAAGGAAATACTAGAGAACATATATACCCAAGGACCTTTTAGTTTTTGTATTTTATATAATTATGAAAAAAGCTTACATAAATAATACCCTTGTATTAAAATGAGTATTTCTCCCACTAATCCTAGATTTTCTTATTTTACATTAACTCATTATCATAATCCATATGAAAACCTTCAAGAGATAATTTATGTAACATCATTAATGATAACCTTTGGAAAAAGAAACATAATAAGGGTGGGCTAAAATGTTTAGTAAGGGTAAATATAAGTATGAACAGTTGAATGTCATCAGTGCGTATAAGAAGACCATAAGGGTATGAAGATATTAACAAATTGCATGGCCATAACATAAAAATATTTACACCCATCAATACTTGGATATTAAACCTTGAAACATTGAATAAATCTTTAACAAAGGAAATATTTATAATAATTAAAAATCATGATCCATGTGATTTCAATCTTAAGAAAATGAATCATTAAAAACCCATAGAAATCAAAAAGAAATCATGTTGTTATCTTGGAATATAATCTTTATAAAACCATTGTAGAACCCTTACATATTGGAATAAACATATGAAAGACTTTAGATATATTTTTTCAGAGAATATAATCATTACTCAATGAATTGGAGGGCTATAATTGTATTTACCCTTCATATCATGAGTTATAATGGTGATCAACCCATCATATCTTGAACTATAATATAAATCAACCCATCATATCTTGAGTGAAAATGGGGCTGAAACTATTGTATAATATGTATCGAGATCACCTGTGAGCTATAATAGGGGTCAAACCTTTATAAACAATTTCCATGAATAAAAACATAAAGAAAGTATATAGAGATTTGATTATATCATAAAACCCATTGAAACATCCATTATACCTTTCAAAACTTGATTAACCTGTGAAAATAGATGGAGTTCTGTGAAAATCTATTTAAAACAATAACAATTCATCTAGAGAAAAAATTAAGATGGTATCATTACAAAATATCCCCATTGGAGAATAAGTAACATTGAAGGTTATTTATTTTGATGAATAGAAATACTATTAAAAGTTCATTGAACACATTTTTTAGAAAAATAACAATTTCACTTTGAAAATAAATTTTAAAAAATTAAAAACTTAAAAAATATTGTGAAAATAAATTTCTTTGAAAATGAATTAGAAAACATGTAAAGGAACTTAATGGAAAATAATGGAAGAAAGATTCATTTATGCTGTAAATGTTAAAATAAACATTCTTTTCAAACATTTTGTAAAGGGATTTAAAAGTGTCCGATTAGAAAAAACTAAGAAATATCATTTCTAAAACCTTTAAAATCAATGTCTAAGATCATTTAAAATAGATTTAGTAAATCTTTTATATTTATAAGAGAATTTTTTTGAAAACATTTTAGAAAACATGGATATAGAAGACAAATTTTCCTTATCTAAAAGAAGATATAAGATCAACATCTCCTACAATCAACTTTATTAATGTTTCTTTATTCAATAGGGGAAAAAATGGAAACACATGGACCAAATTAAAAACCAGAGGATATGAAAATAGATATGGTTCAAGAAAATATTATTACATTATTTCCTCCAAAATAACCTTCAATATAAACAATCCCAAAAGGAAATGAGATTGTAACATAAAACCTTTTCCACTTTGGTAACTTTTCAATCACAAGCCCCATGAAAGAATAACTTAAAATGAAACTTTAAATATCAAGGAAAAATATATATTCATGATATTACATGTCAAAGGGGAAGTATATACACCTCATAAAATAAGATATGTGCATATCATTATACATATGTCCCAGAGAAAGGGAATTGGAGATGAATAACCCTTAAAAAGATCATATCATTGATTTTAAAGTTAATAAATGGAGATATTAGGAATAAAAATGAAAATATAAATAAAAAAGTTGGAATAAATAATAAAAAAGTAGGGATAAATTCACATATAATCATATCATAACTGAGTTAATGAAGAATATTTGTAAACCAATGAAACAAAATTGGGTTGAGAAACCCTTTACCACTTAGTAACATTCAATTAAAATTACATTGGATGAAATAATTCATATTTTAGAATAAAATACCATTAATTATTAAGGATTCATGATATAAAATGCAAAATGGGTATCATATATAAAACTTATGTAATAAATTATGTGTATAGAAATAAAATATGCCTTAATGAAAATAAATTTAGATGAAATCCCTTATTTATTTTGTAATATCTGCATAAAAACCTCATGATAGAGTGAGAGTTATATGGATTATTAAATAAAAATAATTCTCATTAACATAATCCTAAAATAAATCTTGGTAAGTATATACACCACACATTAAAAAAAGTGGTGAATATGACATATGTATCACAAAAATAAAATTGAGATGAGAAACCCTTACCATGAGTTCGTAATTTTCACGTATTTCTTTTATATACTTTATAATAAGATTATATAAATTATTTTAATTCTTAATAAATTTTTATATTTTTAATACTTTATACTTAAATCATTTATTTTATTTATCTTAATAACATATCTAAATATTTTATCATTTAAGTCCTTATCGGGTGTTTTGAGGACATTCAGTTCATGTTTCCAAAACGAATTTGGTATATTGAATGTGGTAAAAGGAATCATTGTTTCATCATATCCAAAATAATTATAATTAAATAACAGTAATTTATATACATAAATTATAATTTTAATTCCAAATATGAACAATGGTTATGAAAAATGAACTAAGGTATAATCATGGAGACTGTTGTCCATACGTACCCATGAGAAATATTTCCATTTTTCAATGATCACTATGGAAAGATGGTAAGTATTATTTTATATTTATATAATGATAATAATATCATAAATATAATATTATTTATTTAAATACATTTATATACATTATCCATGTGATGTGTTGATTAAAAATAAATCACATCACTTTTTGGTGGCAGTAGTCCGTATGTATGCACAAAGGATGCTATCACATTTCAATGAATGGAAAGATAAGAAAATATAAGATATATTATATTTTAATAATGAAAAATATTTAATTAATATTATATATAAATATTAAATCCATAATAATCAATTTAATGAGTGGCGATGATGGAAAATAAATTACATCGGTTCGCAAGGCGACAGTCCCGTGTACACATGAACGATTGTTTCACTTCCCATTCGATGAGATAATAGATAGATTTAGGTTATTATATTAAAATAATTACATATTAGTATATATTATATGTTTATTTTATTATATAACCATGTTTTAATAAAATTTTAATGAGTATGAAGAAGAAATTTAAAAATATAGCACAGTCAAGAATGATACCTCATCTTCAGACGATCTCTTTATCTTTGCACCAAAATCCATCCAAGGAGGGTTTTATAGTAAAAAAATTATTTTTTGGGATGTGTCCGGGGGGGTATTTTGAAGGTATTTAGTCAGGTATTTTTTAACTAATCGGATTTGTAGGTGTTAAGTAGAGATGAGATAAGGTTAACTTTTATAAGTATGGGAGAGGACACACTCACAATTTATAAAAATAAAAAGTAATACCCACATTTTAAACAAAATAAAAGGATAAAAAGGACTAATATGAATAATTATATGATATAAGGACTAAATATAAACATACAATTAAATTTATGCAAGTATTTATTTCTTTTTAACATTTATATTTTTTAGTTTAACCTTCTGGTAAACTTGTTTTCACCTTAACCACAGTAAAAGGTTTTAATATTTTCACAATTAATTATAACTGAAAAATAAGTTGAACATATTATATAATAAAAATTATTATTATTAAAAATTTATAATCTTTTTTATCAAATTAAATTCCTATAAGTGGAATAATTTAATTTAAAATAATACCCTCACTCGTGATGAAAATGCGGCTTTTCAAGAAATGTATTTTTCAAGCATAAAAAGAACTTATATTAACTTTATGACAAGTAATAATAATTATATTAATTTAAAATAATATTTATAGATATATAATATATATATTTAATTTAAATCATTACTCATTAGGGGTTATTATTATTAATTAAAATGGAGAAACATTATTCATATTGAGATAACATTCAAAAAAATGTATTTTAAGCCTTAAAGTAAACTTATACTAAAATATGGTATAAATATGATTAAAATTAAAATTATTGGATTAAATATAATTAAAATAAAAATTATTTTACTTGAAGTCAAACTAAAATAATAATGTTATTACTTAGTTTATTGAAAATAAATTACAGTTTTAAAAAAGTTGGTATTTTCACTATTCATTGAAAAATCAATATTTTCTGAAAAATCCAATAAATTCAACCGAAATTAATTTTGATACGCTGATTTAAAAATTGAATTTTATTTTATCAAATAAATTTTCTAAATTTTATAGAAATTAATTATAATATTTACTCATAAAAAGTAATAAAAATCATTTTTGAAGAAAACATATTTTTGATGAATAAAATGGAATGACTAAAAATTGAGTGATCATTTACTAATAATTTATTAATAAATTTACATTTAGTAGGAAATATATATATATATATATATATCATAAATTATTTAATCAATTTTGTATCCTTCAATTTTAAGATAAGGTTATAATGGTTAAATATTTCATAGTTCATTTAAGCTTAGTGTTGTGTGTTATATATGCTATCGAACATAATGTTTTTTTAAAATATCTGGGTGTTACATTCTAGGAAATTTAATAAATTTTCCCCATAAAATTTGGACTTGATATCTTTAATCAAATTTTTTACTTTTTAAAATACCTTTCTTGAAACCCACATCATAAAAAGGGTTAATGAAACTTTCTTTTGAAAAGAGGGACTATAAAATAAAAAGATCATATGTAATATCACAGAACTAGGTTTCAAAATAGAAGAACATTGGTGGGATATGAAGATATGGACATGGAATAAAAGCTTAGTTCCTAATTAGTTATGGATAGATATAGAGATCACTGATCATAAGAAAGTTAATGATCATGAAAAAGTCAACAACCACAAAACCATAGAGCAAAGAGGTGTGATAAAACCCATAAATTTCTTCAAAAAGGATTATAATAGGACACAAATTGTTGTTTCATAAACCTTTTCCTAGAGTTGAGGAATTAATTTCTCATATAGATGAAGAACATAAGGAAATATACTAACTAGGTGAGTAGAGTTTCCTCTTTTAATCAGTTTCCACCAGAATCTCGTCCTTTTATCCAAACAATGAGTATTAAAGGATATTTTTTATGTATTAAGAACTAAAATACACTTATAATTGACAAAATAATTAAAAAAAGTATAAAAATCTATTCCTCCTATAGTTATACATTAACCAAAACCAAAATGTTTAGCACAAGTTAAGATAATTCAAAAAATGAATTAAACCTTATATGGTGAAATACAAAATTATTCTTTAATGCATTAACAATAACACCAAATGTTTATCCTAGATCATAAAATAAAAAAAGACAATTTGAATTATTCAAAATATTCTTGAATAATATTGAAACCCAAAAATAAGAAGTTTTTGGTCACATATTTTTCAAAGACTTATTTAACATTTTCATCCAAATAACATGAAACACTTTTAACATCTCATGCTGAAAACAATGTATATAACCTAATAATATAATATAAAAGACATAAAAACCATTTCAAAAAATAACATAAATCACTACAAAGCTAATTTAAAATCATATATACTTCCAAAATATAATTCAATATTTATTCCTATAATAAAATCACATAATGTTCGGTCTTACATAATCATATAAGGTTCCTAAAATCATGAACTATTTAAAAAATAAAATTAATTACTTAATCAAAAAATTACAATTCAATCACAAGGTTATATATATAATAAAAAATAGGTTTTGAAAATCAACTTAATCAATATCTTTCAAACTATTTAAGTAAAAAACTATTTAATTCTATCCAGGACATCGCATAGGCCAGTGGTAGGCCCTAAACCCTTGGTGCCCTTTAGTTATGTGTTCAAGAACTACAACCTCATCAGATGATTCAGGTTTTCACCCAGACTATGGGTTGCCATTTTTTAAGACTTTGTTAATATAATTCATAAAAATTTCCTTGAAATAATGATTAAAATACTCAAAAATAATCTTAATCATAAAAGATCATATAAATCCTAATGGTTATCAAAATAATTAATCATATGTCCAAAAAATTAATGGTATTCTTCCTTAAATAAAACTTCAAATAAAACCTAAGGTTTATATATATCTCAAACTAAAAAAATATCTCCCAAAATATCATTAATCACCTCAAAATTTCATTACTTAAAACCTAAAAATGGGTGTCTATAACTTTGAACTTTTGATTAACCTTAAACTTATCAACTCATGATTGAATCCATAACTCTTAAGATAACCTCACATGAAAACATCAGAATCTATAAAGTTATATAAACTCTCCTCTGATATAAACTATAAGGACCCTGAAACCACACACTTAGATTCGATGCTAAAAACATTATCTTTAAATTTATGTCTTGGTACTGATAAACATAAACCAATTATTTATATCCAAAAATTATATTAATAAAGGGAAATACTAGATAAATTACATATCTTAGTACCTATTAGCTTTAGAGTTTTAGATAATTATGAAAAAAATAATAAATAAAAAACACCCATGTACTCAAATGATTATTTCTACCATTAAACATAGCTTTTATTATTTTACATTAAGTTATCATCATCATCATCCATATACGTCCCTTTTAGACATAAATAATTTAACATCATTCTTGATGACCTGGAGAAAAGGAGAAATAAGAAGGGTGAGATCAAATTCTTAGTAAGGGTAAGCATAAGAATTAAAAATCGAATTCCATGAGTGAATATAAGAATATCATAAGGGTGTGATGACATAAACAATGTGCCTTGTAATAACATAAAAATATTCATACCCATAAATACCTATATCATCATCCTTGAAACATGGTATAAATTTTAAACAAGGGAAATATTCATAAGAATAAATAATTACAATCCATGTGATGCCAATCTTGAAAAAATAAATCATTAAAAACCCAAAGAAAGCATAAAGAAAATGATTGGGTGTCTTAGAACATCATATTCATAGAACCATTATAGAGCCCTTAAAAATTGGAATAACCATACAAATGACTTCCAATATAATTCTCTAGAGTACATAATCATTACCCAATGAATTAGAGTGCTATAATGGGGCTCAACCATCACATATTTAGCTATAATAGGCTCAGTACCTCATATATTAATCTATAATGGGTCTCATTCCATCATATTTTGAGCAATAATGGGGATAAACCCATCATATATGTAGTATTGGGATCACCTATGAGCTATAATGTGTCTCAACACTTCATAAGAAATTTCTATGAACCATAAAATAAATAAAGTAAATAGTACTTTCATCTCTATATAAAACTCATAGAAACACCCATTAATCATTTCATAACATGATTAACACAGGGAAACAAAATAGGACCCATGAAATTCTCTTTAAAAACATCATAATCAATCGAGAGGAATAATATGTATTTAATCATTACAAAATCTCCCTAGAGAATCATAAATAACATTAATAGTTATTTATGTTGATGAATGGAAATATCATTAAAAGGTCATTAAAAACATTATGGAGGAAAATAAAAAGTTCACTTTGAAAATCACTTATACAAACAAAAAAATTCACAAAATATTATAAAGATAATTTTCTTTGAAAATAACATTTGAAAAATATAAAGTAATTTTGAAGGAAAATGACAGAAGGAAATTTTTTTGATGTTGTAAATGTTAAAATAAATATTCATTTCAACAATTTTGTAAAGGGAGTCAAAAGTGAACCATTTGAAAAATGATAAGAAATATCCTTTTTAAAAAAAAATTCAAAGAAGGTAAAAGAATATGTAAAATATCTTTAGGAAGTATTTAATGTTTAGTAAATAATATTTTTGAAAACATTTTATGAAACATGGATATGAAAGAGAAAGATTCCTAATCTAAAAGAACATAAAAGATCAGTATCACTTATAAAAAACATTCATGATGATTTTTTAATCAATAAGTGAGGAATTGGAAACTTTTGGACAACATTCATAAATAAAGGAGAAGAAAATATATGTGTTTCAAGTAAATCAAATCACATTATTTCCTCTAAAATAATCTTCAACATACACAATCCTGAAAAGAAAAGAGATTTAAACATAAAGCCTTTGCCACTTTAGTAACTTTTCTATCATAAGACCCATAAAAAATAACTTCAAATGAAATGTTAAATATCAAGAATGTAAAGATTTTTATAGTATTATATACCAATGTGGTATTATATAGGCCTCATTAATGAATATATGTAGAGACCCAAAGCTTGACGTACATGGACATTACATTACTTTTTCGGAATACTTAGTACATAAAAAAAATGCACACACAAGGACCGTAATAGTTTAGTGTCTTTGGAAACTCGGAATATAATCTTCTAATCGTGGTGAAAGATATTCAATATCTCCCATAAAGATCTTCCTTTTTTTACCTAAAACCTTTCTTTATATCCTGGGGAAATGAAAACATAAAAGTGTGAGCTCAAATTATCATTAAGGGTAAACAAAAGAAATATCAATCACATCATATTCATAAGAACATAACATTTTGGAAATATTAACCTGTAAAAGAGATCATAATATCATGACATGGGATAAATCATAGTAGTGAAATGTAATCTCAATAATCATAACATAAAACATGAAACTTTTTGGCATACACACATAATCATAGAGAATCATTTCTTATTAGTCAAGACTCATTTCCAAGACTATCTTAGTGGACAAAGTCCATTTCTGAACCGAGTTCATTCCTCGTTTCAGTCCTGTTTCACTGAACCGGTTTAACCTACCGTTCCATCCATATCTATCTCCTGAGATATAAAATCTTTACCCAATGCATTGGAGGGAGATATAGGTCCCACCCATCTCATAATGATACCATTCTTATGTGTGCCACAAAATCATAAATCATACATCATTATATAACCCATGTAATAAAAATGGGATTCTCAAACAACATGACATCATAAAACAATTCATATAAGATAAATGATTTCATAAAAATAATTCCATCACAACATAATCAAATAAATGTAATAATAGGGATAGAAACAGAACCCTATATTATCTTTGATGGAAAATAATTTTGACAAAACACTTGAACTCC
Source organism: Viscum album (assembly GCA_963277665.1). Classification (NCBI taxonomy): domain Eukaryota; kingdom Viridiplantae; phylum Streptophyta; class Magnoliopsida; order Santalales; family Viscaceae; genus Viscum; species Viscum album. Next base: position 34,813,422 of record OY728127.1, on the reverse strand, counting down.
ATTCTTGAGAAAAATATCCTTTCTACTTTAAAAACATTTTCCTTTCATAACATGTCATACAATTTTAAACTAAAAGAAGTTGATTAAAAATAAACTTGAAAACTTTTAAAGGAAGCATCTTGGAAATAATGTTTTAAAAATCCATTCATGCCGTATAAGTTAAAAAAACATTCTTCTCGTAATTTTGTTGGAAAAGTCAAAAAGTACCTCGTATGAAAAATGAAAAACGATTCCTTTCATATCTTTTACTAAAAACTCACCAAAGGGTAAAAATGGATTAAAAAAATTGGTGGTGGATGGAAATAATATTACATATTGAGGAAACATGGATGTGAATGATAAAATACACCCCAGTAAATACCAAAGTATAAACATTCTCGGATAAAAATGAGACTGTGATATTTCCCTTACCTTAGGTCCGATTTGCTTCGTAAGTGTCCGAAACTCCAGTATAATGATTTAAATAATGTTATTGACTTATTCCATAATCATACTTATTTTTATGATATCATATATGGTTCAATTATGACTTTATTTTACCCGTTCTTTTGTAAATTCCATGTTAAAGAGCGTTTTGGGTAAAATCGTTTCATTTGTTGTCCGTGTTTTGACTTGTAATTATTCATATGATTACTTAGATCATGATTACTTAATTCCAGAATATAAAACATGATTTATATATAATATATATTCAGAATATACATATATATATAATATATTAGTAAATGGAAAGAAATATACCGTTCATGGAGACGGTAGGCCGTACGTACGCATGAACGCTGTTTTCGTTTCCTTATTGAGTTGAATGGAATTAAATATATGACATACATATATATACACAGAAATCCAGTATCATTATTATGTCATATATTTCATGATTACTTATTATATATACTTTATAATCATTCATGAATGGTTAACGTGGAGAATGAATCTCATCGCGTCGTGGAGACGGTAGTTCGTACGTACGCATGAGCGATGATATCGTTCTCATGATCGTGGAATTGTATTGGAGTGTATTTATACTATTTTAGAATCAATATCACTTTACAATAATCATATATAGTTATTATTTACACCATTATACCCATCCAAGTAAGGTGGTGGTGGAAAATAGATTACACCACGGTGTGGAGACGGTATTCCGTACGCACGCACGCGTGGTGATTTCGTTTTCTGTAGGATGGATAGATGGTGAAATAGGGTTGTTTCATACTTATAATAACATATCAGTATATGACTGATACTGATGTTATTACTTCATAATGAAACAACTAAATAAGAAGAAGTGGAAGAAGAAATAAAGTTGAAAGAATTGGTAATCGGATATTACCTCTTCATTGAAGCGCCTCTTTGGCAGGGGTTTACCGTGTCTTCTTGTGTTATTATAGCATAAGGTTAATAAACTCACTATAAGCATCCAAATGAACCCCAAGTCGTTTATTATTAATATATATAACCTTATCTAAGTCATTTTGCCGAACCTTAGATTTTTAGGAATAAAATAACAATTAATAATATAATATTTGTTTTAAAAACTATTTTATGTCAATTTTGACACTATTTAGTAATTGATTTTTGTGAAAATCATAACAGAATTATTAGTTCGAAAAAAGTTACTTAAATCAATAATAAAATTTCATATTAACCTAGATAATTAGTGGAATTCATAAAAAGTCTCAAATTACATTTATTTGGGTATTTATAACATCAATTATGTTAATATTTCATTAATAAGATAATTACTGCATCATCGTTGTGTCATAAATAAATTAAATTATTTGAAGTCTAAAAATTACAAATAAAATACCATTATGTAGGAAATATTTTTAGATTTCTAATTAATATTTATAGTCGAATTTATCTTATGTATAACCCTATATTAAAAATTATCTACTTATTAAACATTGATTTTAACTATTTAACCCTTCTTTAAATAAATTAATAATAAATGTCCTAATCTAATACAAGTGGGCCTAAATGGTCATATTTTATTCCTAAGGTTGTTTTTGGTCGAATTACACTTATCCAATAGAATTATGACATGTGTTAGGGTAATAATAATATCATTTTTACCCTTAATTAACCTATTTACTTTTAACCGTGGTAAAAAAAAGTAAAAAGTTACTATTCGCCAAAAATTATTTTCATCTCATTGAACCACATTTTACTTACTAACATCAACCGTGTCTCCAGGATTTTTGAAATTCCACTCACAGAAGCGGTAAAATTAAGTCTTATGAAAAATTCATTTTTTTAACGACCACTTAGTGGTTTCACTATTCATCAAAAAATGAAAGTATCCAGAAAAATACCAAATATTAGGCCTAAGATATATTTTATATTATTAACTGAAAAATGATTTCTATTTTACCAAATTAAAAACATATCATTTGCATTACTTAATTTAAAAATTAATTCCCGTCGTCAAAAAAATAGCGTGTTCTTAAAAGATAATAACTTTCAAAAGATTGACACTTGTTTATGTCTGGTTTAAATGTGGAATTACATCCAATGACCAAAATTGTATTAAATTGTAAAAATATATTCTAAATATACTTTAAAAACACTCAAATTAATAATTTATCACTATTAATTATTTCGATTAAAAAGGTTGTTTTTAATTAAAATTTAGTAATTTTCACTATTCATTAGAAAATGAAAGTTATCTGAAAAGTACCAAAATTTCACTCTAAGATAATTTAGATATTCCAAATCCAAAAATGAAGTCAATTTTGAAATATAAAATTTAAAAAATTTCAAAAAGTGGTTATTACTATTCATAACAGCTAGTTTTAATAATATTTTAATAACATATCGTTGTTTAGTGAAACTCGTTATTGCGTACTACACACGCTATAGAGGAAGGTCGCGATTGTGTTAAAAGCAAGTCAAGGATGTGTGCTGTGAAAGCTCCTTTTTTTGTAGCATACAACACAAAACATTAATGAAATTAAAAAGAATATTTTTCATAAAATCTCGGGGTGTTACAATATATGTGCCTATCACTGAATTAATGTACCAACGAAAGGGAATTTTAGATGAATAACCCTTATAAGGATCATATAATTGATTTGAGAGTTAATCATCAAATATATTTTGTGTAACAAATGAAAATACACATAAAATTTATAGATCAATTCAAAAATAATAATTTCATAATAGAGTCAATGAAGAAGAGTTATAACCCAATGAAAAGAAATTGAATTGAAAACCCCTTTACTACTTAATAATTTTCAATTCAAATTCCCTTGAATGAAATAATTAATATTAAATATTAAAATACCTTGAATTGTGAAGGATTCATAATATAATATATATAATGGAAAGTATATATATGGCTCATATAATAAATTATGTGCATAACATTAAAATATTTATCAATGAAAATTAATTGAGATGAAATCCCATATTGCATTGTTAATCTCTAGATAAAAACCTCATGAAAGAGAGAACATCACATGGATTTGTAAATAAAAATAAATTTCATGAGAATAATCATAAAATACAATCATGTGTAGTATATACACTACATAATAAAAATAAGTGGTGAATTTTTTATATGTCTCATAGAAATAAAAGTGAGACTAGAATCCCTTGCTTCAAGTATAGATATAAGGACCTGACCTTAAACATTACACAATCTAGTAAAATCCTTTGGAAAACACATCCTTAAATTACCAAAGATCTTTCCAATTTATATTTTTATAAAATTAAGACATAATTCACACATATTGGCCTAGAATCAAAAAATGTGGTTACTACTAAAATAGTATCTATTTTTATCATAATAAAAAAAATTCATAAAAACATGAAATCTATTCATGAAAATGTATTCAAAAAGTTCATATTGGCTTCTCATTTTGTCTTAATCATCCTTAAACCATATGAAAAACATTTTAAAACTTGGGATGAGCACAAAAAACATAGTAATGGACATAAAAATAAGGAGAGAAACCATTATTCCATGAATAATTATAAACATATAAAATCATTTTCACAAATACATACTTCTCACCCAATAAGTATCATATTGTTACTTTGTGAAAACATGATATTTCCTTAAAACATTGAAAACATAAATAATAACATAAAGGTAATTTGGGGAATGCTACTAAAAATTCTAACCATCATGACTACCATATTATTTTTAACCCTCATGACTACCTTACAATGTAACTATTATGGTTAACTTACAATGTAACCGTCATGGCTACCTCATGGTGTAACCATCACAGTTACACTTGGAGTAACCATAGGGTAGACCTCAAACATAAACATACCCAATACATTGGATAAATATATAGGTCTCAACCTTTATAATAAATAATTCCCAAAAAACATAACATAATTATAAAATAACAATACTTATATAAAAACATTCCTTTTGAATTTTATAAAAAAAAAATTTAAAAGAGGTTTTTTAAAAGAAAATTCCCTTAAAGATATCATATATTTGAAACGATAATTGATAAAAAATAATATAATATGCGTATACACTATACATACACATAATAAAACACAATATAATAAAAATTAATATCACAAATAATCTTAGTACTATATAATCAATGAAGTAGAAGGTTAACCCAAAAAATGGAAATTGGGTTAAGAATAACCTTAACTTATTTTCTTAATACTTAAAACATGTTCAAAACTCCTTTATAATGGTTTAAAGAGTGTTATTAATATATAAAAAAACCATAATATTATTTATAATAAATTATATAACCATTTCATAACATATTCCCACCCATTGATTAATAATATTTCGTTTTTTTATTCTTTCGGGTGCATTTATTTCATGGTTTCCATGAGGGGTTTGTTATGGATTTTCTTATAAAATGGAAGAAAAATTCTAGAAGTGGAAAGAAATGTTATTAATATGTTTCCATAATTTTAAATTGTAAGAACCCAGGTTTTTGTATGAGGTACTGTTCCTTTTCATTTTTGTTTGAATGCCTTGTTTTAGCCTTTTGTGAATACTTAGTTGATCATGAGTGATTTGGAGGTTTCTAGGGCTTTTTCATAGGTTGGATCCAAGTTTTGGGATGAAAAGGACCTGTCACATGGTTTGTACATGGACTGTGCACAATTTAGGTAAACCATGAAAATGTTCTGAAAAACTGCAGGTTTTTGATAGAGTGGTTTCACATGGTTACCGTATGGTTAGTCAAACCATGAGAAGCACACCTCTTAGGAAGAGAGGTGCACGTAGTTTCAGCATAGTTTTGGAAACCGGTCCGGTAAACCATGTGACCCCTACTATGTATTTTTTTATTATTTTTCTTAAAATTAAAAATAAATACCTTTTTAAACCCAAACATGTTTTTCTTCTTCTACATACAAAAGCTCACCTTAGAGATCCCTTTTGGCACATAGAATAAGCTTTGAGACAAATGCTCTGTTCAACTTCCATTTTGATCACCGATTGTCTATAAGAATCCACATAAGTAAGTCCTATGTTCCTTTTTAGTCATTCTTGATTCTTTGGAACAACGACTAAACTATTTGGATTTAGGATCATATGACCTAATATTCCGTTCTTCGTCCATTATTCAGATTTCTTCCAAACCATGATGAATCAGGACATGATACTGGATGAGCTATATATTACCGAGGAAAGGTAGGTGTTCTATAATTTCGTTCAGATTTTCTGGTGTTTTTCGGGAATTTTCATGATATTCCTTTTTCTAGACTTTCTTGTGAGGTCATGTTTTTGAGTGAGTAACTTTTAGTAGCTATAGTTGGACATAGTAAGGTTGGCCATGGGTTCTGTTTCAGTGTGGTGGCAGCTACTGCTCATTTCGAGTTCATCCGAGGGGTAAAACATAAGGAGAAACCATGTTTATTCCTATTTATATCACCCAATGGGAGTGTTCTTGTGATTTCATTGTTAGAGGGAGCCCTTAGATGACTTGATAGCTCAAGTAACTAGTTAAAGAGTTATAATACCTCCTTTCTCTTGAATATCATGTTATATATTTTTCTATTTTGATAGCTTGGCTTAAATAAAATGTGTTTATATGGGTGGGTATACCTGTATGTAAATTAATAATGACATGTTAAATGGTTTATATGGGAGGTTAGGCCCATATGATTTTGATAAATGGTTTACATGAGTGGGTATACTCATGGATTCTTCTTATTGACGTGAGTAGGTATACTCACATGGTTATAAATGTTTAATTTGAATGCTTTAATAGTTTGATGGATGCCATGGACTGTTCTACAGGGATCTAGAACATGGTAGTGGACACCATGGGTTGACTCTTCCCCTTGGGTCTTGATTCCATGGGATGCCTTAGGCCTTGCTACCCCATGGATCCATCTTGCTTGGGCTTGCATAGGACGTGCTATTTCTATGCTCCTAAGACCCCAACCAGTGCCTAACTGAGTGTCCACTGGGGATTCCCATGGGAGTCGATGGGATTCTTTGGATATGCTCCTTGGATCCGGAACTCCGTGGTCTATAATCTCTTAATTTGATTCCTCGGTCTATTTACAACTTAGATCTGTCCCTAGAGGTCTATACTTCACTATACGGTATGGTCGTGGGATGCTACCTCACTATAAAATGTGGTTGTGGATTACTTGATATAGATGGATGTAAGGCATGGATGTGTGACTTGTTTACTTGGTTATCGCTGCCTTGTTAAGAGCTGACTATATTTTGCTGGTAGCCTTGAGGGAAGTTCAGTTTTACATTATAGTAGACTTATTCCATGGGTATTTTCACTTACATACCTATTGTTTACACTTGCTATCAATTTTGTAGAATTATTGTTAGAACTGTATAGACCTGGGTGGTTACCTACTGGGATGTTAATCTCACACCCTATTTGGTCCTTCTTGGGGACCCAAAACAGATTATATGGTTTCAGGTGATGATCAAGGAAACTTCCCTTGAACAGGTGGTTGATTGTGGCTTTGGAGTAGGGGATCATAGGACTAATATGAGGCTAGAAATACAGAGATAACTTTTTGGACTTTTTTTATTTTTATGATACATGTATTGTAATATATTGCCTTGTACTTTTCTGGCTATTTTCTAGAGACTTGTACCATCTGAATCATTTTAGTATATGAGACACATTTGGTTATTATTATGTATTCTTGCATGATTGTCTTACTTTTAGTTGTCTGCTGTTTATTTCACTTCCGCTATTGTATATATATTTGACTTATGCTACGATACTCTGGTAATGAGGGAATAATCACCCCAATGACTCACCTAGGACCTCGCTGGTAGTCGGTAGCCTATGGTGTTTGGGGAGATGCGCTAGAGGCCTTATGACCAACCAGGCTCGGGGCACCATCTCGAGTAGAATCCATGTCTCAGAAATTACAAAGTGGTATCAACGGGGGGTTTTCTTTTCTTTTTTTGACTTACTATTTGGCAAAAATAGACAGGGATAGGAAGGAAATTGAATTTGGTAATTAAATATGCCTGAGATTAGCTTCCCCATTTATAGGGAAAAGCCAAATTGCCTCAAATTGAATTCTGGTTTTCTAGATTTTGATATTATAGTTGATTTAATTTCACCCTTGGGTGACATACAAGATTTATTCTATTAATATTGATTCAATTGTGGGTTTGATTTCAGTTTAAAACTGATAATATGTGGGTGTTCCATCTCATTCATCATATAGAAACTTGTTATAATAACATGCCATGCATTATTCCATGACATCTAGGATGAATTAGATAATGCATGATGTTGTGGTAGTTGAAGTGGTATTTGTGCCTATAGTTGTCTTAGTTGGGTGTAGTAGATAAATGCATGATGTCATATTTAAATACATAATGAGTATGGAACCTTATAAATTGGGAAATGACACACTAGTACAATATAAATGCTAAATGAAATTCTTGTATCTATGGTTTGAATGGGTACCATGTTTTGGGTTCATGAGGTGTTATGGGCCCTCATGGATTTAGGAATTGGTAAAACCTTGGTGGAATTTCTTGACAAAACTGAATGTGAAATGGAAATGGAAACTTGAATAGTGGATAGATACTTAACCTAGACCTAGCTTTTGAGTGGGCAAGATTCATAGTTTCTGGTGGTTCAATGGCTTCTCTTTATACAATCCTGTCTTTAGGATTAGGCTGTGGGTTTGGCGTGGTTTCTAGAAGGTTTTAACCTATCCTATGCTTTTGATCTTTGTACCTTGATGTTGTTATTTCCTGAGGTGTGTGTTTGGAATTGTAGAGACATGCCACCATGACAAAATCCAATGGTATGCCGCGATGGAGGTGGTGAACATACTTTAGAGATGGTGGGCCACATGAAACTACTTGATCCTTCTATAGTGAAAACTGTGGAAATTGCGGCTGTTCTGGACATAGGTGCTGAGGCACAGTTCCACAAGGGTTTCTTTTGATATATTTAGAATTTCTAGGGAGCATTGCAGCTAGCCTTAAATGTGGATGAGCTAACATGGGTGTTCTAGTAGCAGCATCCTTTTATGTTTTTAGGGGACATGAGACCACAGGCTGCAGAGCTGTGGCTATAGACCAAGATAACAATTTTTGAGCATCTAGAGACACCTCCAGAGTGGAGGGTCAAGCTTGTGACTTAAATGCTACGTGGAGTGGAAAATCACAGATGTGACGTTTTGAATCAGGCTGATGGGCTGTGGAATATGAGTTGGGATGATTTCCAAACATGTTTCTACAACTACTTTTACCCCATGACTCTACGAGAAAAGCGGGATAGTGAGTTTATATGTGTCAGGAAAAGGGTGAAATGACCATTATAGACTACTCATAACACTTTATAGAGCTATAACATTTTGTGCCGATGTATATTACTGATGAGATGTCGAGGGCAAGGTGCTTCGAGGATGGTCTCTGACATGCTATCAGGTCTCAGTTCAATGTGTTAAAGTTGCTTTCTACCACTAATATAGTGAATTAGGTGATGAATACAGAGTGAAACTTGAGGGAATATGGGGGTACAGAGTAGGGGAGTGATGTTTCTTCCCCATTGGATCTACTTCTTCAGGAAGGATGCTCCGTTTTGAGGTTTCCCATGATGTGACTGCTAGTCAGGATATGGGTTCAAGTAGCTTGGTATTTTTCCATTAGTGTGGTAGGTGAGTCCACATGAAAAATTAGTGTGATCGTGACCCAGTTGAATGCTGAGCTTGTGAAAGGATGGGGCACATGAAACTATTTTTTAGGACCTTTCCTCCACTAGTGAGTGGTAGAGGGTCTATTCTAACGTCAGGTTTAAGAGCAAGGTCTTCAGATCTGCGCCAGGCTAGGAGCAAGAGCATTGAAGGCCTGTCATGCCAAGGTAGTGTTGGTCATGGACATGGTATCCAGACACCGGGTTCTCAGAGGCAGCAGGGCAGATCAACTCATGGTATCTAAGCAGGGTAAAAGGGTTATGGTACATGCCAGACTTATGCAGTCCAACAGACTCATCCTGAGTTGGATCTCAGACCATCTACAATGAGTGGTACGATTTTAGTAACTTCTACTAATTTATCTTCTCATTTTGATACGAGTGCCTCTCATAGACTTATCTCTGCACGAGTAGTAAAGAACTTTGGGCTTGTCGTTTTTTTTATAAGGATGTTTTGACTCTATACACACCATTGAGAGTTAGAGTGGGAGATGTATGTCAGTGTATGGAATTTCCCCTTAAGGTTGGTGGGTTCCACTTCCTTTGGAGTTTATATGTCCTCGAGATGACAAGGTTTGATGTCATTATGAAAATGGACTAGCTTATTTCTTATCAAGCGTATGTTGAATTCTATCATCTAAGGGTGAATTTCACATCACCAGAGGGTGTGGTTTTTATTTACAAGGTTGAAAGGGATTCCCAAGAGAGAAGAGCTATATCCAAGCATTGTGGGAATGGTGGGATGATAGCCCAGACAGCTAGTTTGTTTTTGGATGATTGGGGAATGGGTTAGGATGAATTTCCTCTAGTGGTCGATCACTTTAGGGATTTCTTTCCCAATGAATTTTCTGGTTTACCTCCTAATAGATAGGTGGAGTTCTCCATCGAGAAAGTTCCAGGAGCTGCGCTAGTATTCATTCCTCCTTACAGGATGGCTATGATGGAGTTGCATGAGCTCAAGAGGCAGCTAGAGGATTTGGAGGAAAATGGGTTTATCAGACCCAGTACTTCACCATGGTGTTCACTGGTATTTTTTGCAAAAAATAATGACAGAACTCTTAGGCTATGCATGGATTTTCGAAAACTGAACTAGAAGATGGTTAAAAATCAATATCCTTTTTCACAAATAGATGACCTATTCGATCAACTTTGAAGAGCTCGAGTGTTCTCGAAGATTGACATGAAGTCATTATATCACTAGGTGCGTGTTCAAACTATATACATTCCTCGTATAGTTTTTCATAGCAGGTATAGGTTATACGAGAATATGGTTATGTTGTTCGGTCTCATGAACATGTCAATGATTTTCACGGCTTTGATGAACCGAGTGTTCCATCCTTACATGGATTGTTTTGTGGTGGTTTGCATGGATGATATCTTGGTGTATTATCACAATCTACATGACCATTCCAACCATCTTGAGATAATTTTTAATACACTGATAGAGCATAAGTTATATGCTAAGGTCACTAAGTTACACTTTTTTATGGATTTGATTCACTTCCTGGGTCACATTATCTCAGAGATAGGAGTGTCAGTTGACCCAGAGAAGGTGAGAGCTGTAGTTTCATGGGAACATACCAAGAACATTTTTGACATACAAAGTTTATTGGGGCTAGCTAGTTACTATAGGAATTTTATACAGGACTTCTTACGCTTAACAACACCACTGACTGTATTGACTAAGAAGGGTGAGAAGTTTTTATGGTCAGAATCTTATGAGACAACCTTTCAGGAGCTGAAAGAGAGTTTTACATTAGCACCAGTCCTAATACTTCCATAACAGGGCCAAATTTACACAGTGTACTATTACACATCAGGTATTGGGATGGGGGCATGGCTGATGCAGGGAGATCGAGTCATGGCATACGGGTCTCAGCAGTTGAGGCCTCACAAGAATAATTTCCCTATGCATGACCTCGAGTTAGCTGCAATTGTTCATCCATTGTGATATTGGAGGCATTATTTACTGGGAGAGTTTTTTTGTGGTGTACACAAAACACAATAGGTGCAAGTATATATTTACATAGCGTGATCTGAATTTGAGGCAATGAGGGTGGGTGGAGTACCTAAATTCCTTTGACTTCGACTTTGCATACACGTCTAGTAAGGGAAACGCAGTAACTGATGCACTGAGAAGTCTGACTCAGATATAGGAAGTGAAACATTCTAGTAGTGAGTGAAAGATTGTGGAATTGTTTTATTAGATGCATCTGGAGGTGCACGACCCACAGGGGTATACTTTACTTTTACACTTTACTATTACCTCTACTATGCTGGACAAAGTTAGGATGAAGTAGCTATTGGATTCAGAAGGCCAAGTTCTATGGGAAGGTGTGGTAGGTGAGGAACCTCCTCCAAGTTGGATGGTAGACGATAATGAGATCCTATGTATCCATGGATTTGTCTGGGTTCCATAGGGTATACATGAGGAGTTGATGTAGGAGTTTCATGCTTCAACATGAGAAGTTCACCCTGAGGTCACCAAGATGTACCGTAACTTGAAAAGATAGTACTGGTGGCCAAGAATGAATATTGAGGTTGAAGGTTTTATTACGAGGTGTTCTACCTGTCGGTAGGTGAAGGCGGAACATCAACGACTAGTTGGGATTTTACAACAGTTACCCACCCTGGAGTGGAAATGGGATGATGTCACGATGGATTTCATGACTAGTTTTCTGGGGTCGCCTTGAGGTAATGATGCTATGTGGGTTGTCATTGATAGGTTTACAATGGTTTCACATTTCGTTCTGATCAAGTAAACCTTTAGTTTTGATGACCATGGAATGTTGTACATCTGAGAGGAGGTACAACTTCATGGGGTCCGATGCACTATAGTTTTAGATAGGGATGGAAACTTTATGTGTAATTTATGGAAGATGTTTTAGAAGGCACTGGGTACAAAGGTTCTTTGGAGCACAATATACCACCCTCTGACTGATGACTAGTTAGAGCGTATGATACAGGTGTTAGAGGACATGCTTCGAGCATGCATCCTAGATTTTGAGGGATCTTGGGAGAGGCACATTCCCCTGGTTGACTTAACCTATAATAATAGTTATTAGGTGACAATACCGATAGAACATTACAATGATTTATATGGTAGGACATGTTGTTCTCCTTTATTCTTGCTAGAGGTAGAAGAGGAAGCTTTACTAGGACCACGTCTTGGGTAAGAGACTTCTGAACATGTCTAGTGGATTCAGAAGTGGATGACCACTACACATTCTCATCAGAAATCTTACGCCGATCACCATAGATGAACTGTAGAGTTCATGGTTGGGGATCAGGTTTTCTTACGTGTTTCACTAAGGTTGGGACACAGACAGATCGGGACATAGGGTAAAATTTCTCTGAGATATTTCAGGCCATTTGAGATTCTGGAGAGAGTCGGGTCTGTTGCCTATCAGTTGCAGTTACCTCATAGGTACTGATCCATGTATGACGTCTTCCATTTATCTTAGCTAGACCACTATCACTTAGACCCATCTCACATTTTTTAGCCCGAGGAGGTTGAGATTTCGGATGATGTCTCATTTGAGGTGCATCCATTTCGTATTTTTTATAGGAGCATGAAGGTTCTATGAGGCTGGTCAGTTCCTCTTGTACGAGTGATATGGAAGTATGTCCATTTATAGGATGAGAATTGGGAGAGGGAGGCCGATGTATGTGCCCTGTGGACGGAGTTTTTCTTAGGGGAATCATGACCACCCTTTAGAGAGCAATTGAAGGATTAATTACTATAATGGGGGAAGATTGTAAGATCCCAGGTTTTTGTACAAGGTACTATTCCTTTTATTTTTGGTTTAAATGACTTATTGTGGCATTATTTGAATACATAGATTGATCATGGGTGTTTTGGAGGTTTCTGGGGCTTGTTCGGAGGCCAGAACCAAGTTTTGGGATGAGAATCACCTGGCACACGGTTTGCGCACGACCTGTGCATGGTTTTGGTAAACCATGTGAGTTTTCTGAAAAACTATAGGTTTTGGATAGAGTTTTTACAAATGGTTACCATACAGTTAGTCAAACCATGTGGGGTAACCTTGTGAAGCACCCCTCTTAGGCAGAGAGGTGTGCACAGTTTCCGCACAGTTTGGGAAACTGTGTGTGTAAACCGTGCGGCCCATGTTGTGTATTTTTTTTAAAAACAATTTAAATTACAAATAAATTTCCTTTTAAAACCAAATGGGTTTTTCTTCTCCCATTCAAAAAAGATCTCCTTGGAGCGCCCTTTTAGCACCTAGAATAGGATTTGAGACAAATCCTCTATCTGACTTCCCTTTTGATCACCGATCATCTCAACGGATTTGCATCGGTAAGGTCTACATTCCTTTTTTGACATTCTTGATTCCTCAGAACAATGACTATGCTATTTTGATTTCTGCTCACATGCTCTAATATTATTTTCTTTGTTTTTTCATCAGATTTATTCCAAACCAGGATGAATCAGGAGATGATACTGCATGAAGTGTCTTCTACCGAGGCAGGGTAGGTGGTCTATAATTTCTTTCATCTTTTCTGGGGTTTTTCGGGTGTTTGGCCGATATTCCTTTTGTTAGAATTTTTGGTGAGGTCTCATTTTTGGGAGAGTAAATTTTAGTAGTTGTAGTTGGACCTAGTGTGGTTGACCGTGGGTTCCGTTTCAGTGTGATGGCACCCATTTCTCGTTTCGAGGTCACCTGTGGGGTGCACCTTAAGGAAAAACCTTGTTTTTGCCTATTTAAACCACTAATGGGGTGTGTGATTATGCTTTCCTAGTTATATGTATCCCATATAAGACTTTATAGCTTTAGTATCTAGTTTATAAGATGTATTGCCTCCTTTATCTTGAATATCATGTTATGTCCTGTCTATTTTGATAGCTTGGCTTAAATGGAATGTGTTTATATGGGTAGGTATATCTGTATGTAAATGACTAATGGCATGTTAAATGGTTTATATGGGAGGGTAGACCCATATGATTTTGATAAATGGTTTTAATGAGTGGGAATACTCATGGTTGTTGACGCGAGTGGGAATACTCACCTAGTTGTGAATGTTTAATTTGAATGCTTGAATAGTTTGATAGATGCCATGGATTGCTCTCCATGAATCTGTAACACTGTAGTGGATGCCTTGGGTTGAATCTCCCCCTTGGGTCTTGAATCCATGGTATGAATTGGGCCCTTCTACCCAGTGGATCCAACTAGCTTGGGCTCACGCAGGAATTGCTATTGCCATGCTCCTAGGACCCCAACTAGTGCCTAATCGAGTTTCCACTAGGGATACCCATGGGAATCGATGAGATTCCTTGGACATTCTCCTTGGATATTGCCCTTCACAGTCTATAATTAATAACTTGGATGCCTTGGTCTGCTGATACCTTGGATCCGACCCTTGAGGTCTACACTTCACTATATAGCATGGACATGGGGATCAACTTCACTATACAGTGTGGATGTGGATTTCTTGATACATATGGATGTATGAAGTTGTTGTGTGACTTGTTTACTTGGTTATAGCTGCCTTGTAGAGGAGATAACACTCTTTTGTAGGTATCCTTGAGGGGTATTCAGTATTACTTTACAATAGACTTATTCCATGGGTATATGAACTTACTTATCGGTTGTTTACACCTGCAAGGAATTTTGTAGAATTTCTGTTAGAACTATATAGACATGGGTGGTTTCCTACTGGGATGTTTATCTCACACCCTATTTGGGCCTCTTTAGGGACCCAAACAAATTATATGGTTTCTAGTGATGATTGAGGAAATCTCCCTAGTACATGTTGTAGATTGTGGCTTCGTAGCATGGGGCATAGGACCAAGCTAAGGCTTGCAATGATGGGATAACTTTTTGGCCTTTTGTTATTTTTGGGAGACTTGTATTGTAATGTATTTACATGTACTATTCTGGTAGATTTATAGACACTAGTACCATATGCATCATTTATTTTATATGAGACATTTTTGGTTATTTTTATGTATTTATGTCTACATCTCTTACTTTCAGTTTTCTACTATTTATTTCTCTTCTACTATTGTATATATATTTGTCTTCCTCTATGATTCTCTGGTAATGAGGACATAGTCTCCCCACTAACTCACCTAGTCCCTCACTGCTAGTCGGTAGCCTCTGACATTTGGGGAGATGCTCTTGAGGCCTTATGACCAACCGGTCTTGGGGCACCATCTCAAGTGGCATCTAGGTCCGAGATGTTACATAAATTATGCCATTTTTTCCTGATATGAGGATGAATCATTTGATAAAATAGTAATGAAAATGATTAATTTATTTTGGCAGTTTTTATGACCATCACAAACATATATAGTTTTATTTAGTATAATGTTTATATAGGGGTTCAAGAAAATCACATAAATTATATTATGTATAATAAAATATTATTTAACCATAATAATGGTTTTATGACCAGCCATGAATGCGGTAATGGAAATTGAAAACTCATCATCCTTGAATGCGAAAAATTAACACATCCTGAATAGTGTTTTTATTTTTTTTACAAAAGGAGAGGAAAAGGTAAATGATAATGGATTATTCTATTAACACAAAAAAATTATAGTATATAAAATATATTGGAGTAATCATGTCACTTGGATAATCTTAGGTGAGAAGAGAATAATAAAATAAAATAAATTGAAAGAAATTACAAGAAAAGGAAAGAGGATTTTACCTCTTGAATTATCCTCCTTGAGAACCACCTTAATGAGCTTGGTTTGGGACTTCTAGTGATACTAGTAGGTCTTGGATGTGAGGAAGAGTCTTGGGAAGGGAATTGGGTAGAAATTAAAAAATCTACAAGGCTTTTAGTTGTGAGAAGAATAGGTGGTGAGAGGTGGTATTTATAGTTGAGGAGATTGGTGCTTTTCCATTATTATATTCATTAGTTTATTATTTTAGTTCAAGACTATGACTAGTTTGAAAATTATGAGTAAATATATTAAAATAATGAAGGATAGTTCAAGATTTTTGGCTTACATCATCCTTACATAATCTATGACTCAATAATTCAAGAATTTATTAAATACTGTAAATTACTATATTTCACTATTCACCATAAATTCAACAATTTTAGAAAAATCCCAAAAAGTCACCCAATCATTTATTGACTTGTAGAATTAAAAAAAGACCCCATTTTTTGAAAATAATTTTATATGTTCGAGAAATTTAATTTTTGAATAAAATCATCATTTATACAAAAAATACCAATTTTAATATTATTGTTATTTTTATAAGACTTTAAAAAATTAATTATTGTCTCATAAAATTGTCTCTTAATCATAAGAAAAAAATATATTTATTTATGAATATATTTTATGAAAATGAATTTTATTTTAAATCATTATATTAATTATCAAATTTTGATTAAATATGTATGACATACAAAAATACCAACAATTAATTTATCAATCCAAAAAAATTTATTTACTTATTCCATGATATAATTTATCATGATTACACTTAGAAGATACATAAATTTTATTTATACACTCATAGGTGAGGTTGTTATTCTATTAGTATAGATTCTTTAATTATAAATACCACTTATTTCATTATACATTTCTAATTAATTTAGAAATTTAATTCCAAAATGAAAACAAATTATTATATAAGTACCTGAGTCATTAAATTCTACCCAAATTCTAGAAATTTTGTCCTCACAATTTTAATTTATTTATTAAACAAGTTAGGATATGTTTCACTCATAGCATTTTCAGATTCCCATGTTGCATTTTCAACCATGTGGTTTCTCCACAAAACCATAACCCGGTGAATTACCTTATTCTGTAATACTTTCTCTCTACGATAAAAAATCTGAATTGGTTTCACCTCATAAGAAAGGTTCTATTCCATCTGAACTACCTTTGGGCTAAAAACATGAGATGAATTAGGAACATACTTTCTCAACATCAAAACATGACTAAAATTGTCTACCTGAGATAAAATCAGATGCAAAGCTACTCAGTAGGTGAATGATCCAAATTTATGTAGGATTTCATAAAGTTTAATGAACTGTGGACTTATCTTTCCTTTCTTACAAAAACACAGAACAATTTTCCATGGTGAAATTCTAAGAAAAACACGATCACCTACCTTGAAAGAAAAGTATTTAATCCTGTTATCTGCGTAACTTTTTCGCATGCTTTGAGCTGTCCCCATGTGTTGTTGGATCATCATCACTTTCTCAACCACTTCCTCTACTAATTCTGGTCCTATCAACTTCCTTTCCCCGAATTCATCCAAAAAAGCTGGAGTTTGATGCTGCTTTCCATATAATGACTTGAGAGGTTCCATATGTATACTTAAATGAAAGATGTTATTATAAGAAAACTCAACTAAAGAAATATATTGATCCAAAATTCCCTGGTAATATTTTGAAAAATCTCAAATAATATCCTCTAATATCTAAATTGTTCACACTTTCTTTCCATCAGATTGGGAATGAAAGGTTTTGATAAAATTTAATTATGTTCCCAACGACTTTTGAAGACCTTTCCAAAAGTAATAAGTGAAACTAGGATCATGAACATATACATTGAAATGAGGAACTCTATATAACCATACAATCTCTTTGAGGTATAATAAATAAATATGATCCAAAGATATAATATCTTTAATAGGAAGGATATGTTTAGATTTAGTCAGTTGGTCAAAAATAACCCAAATCACATTGCTACCTCAAGAAGTCTTTGGTAGTCCCACTATTAAGTCCATGAATATATTTTTCTATTTCAACTCTTTCAATGGTAGATGATGAAGCATCCCCTTTGGTAATTGTTACTCCACTTTAATCTTTTGACATTTCAAATATTTCTCAGTAAAACATGTAATATCTCTTTTCATTCCATCCCACCAGTAATACTCCCAAAGGTCTCTGTAAATCTTAATACTACCAGGATGAACTAGAAACAAATAGATTTGAGCTTTACATAATAATTCTTTCATAAATTGGGAATCACAAGGCACACAAAATCTATTCCCAAATCTTAAAACACAATCTTTATCTATGTTAATTTCTAGAAACATACCCCTTTTCACCAATTATACCTTTTTCTATAACTTCTTTTCTTCTATCTATGGTTTCCTAATTCTCTTTGAAAAAGATGAATGCATTGAAACCTAAAAAAATAGATAAATTTGCTACACCAACAACTTCCAAGCAAAAATTAATCAAATCATTAATTAAGGGTAAATCTTCCAAATGTAACATGGTTAATGATGCATGATGTTTTTGAATCAAGGCATCCAACACTTTTTCTGTTTTTTGAGTATGGTAATTAATAATGTAATCATAATCTTTTATCAGTTCAAGAAATCTTCTCTACCTCATGTTTAATTTGTTTTTAGTAAATAATCACTTGAAACTTTTATGGCCGTTATATATTTCATATTTGGCTCCATATAAATGATGCCACAAAATTTTATGTAAACACCAGAAATGCTAATTCAAAATAATGTGTGGGATAATTTAACTCATGAGGTTTTAGTTTTGTTGAATCATAAGAAACCACTTGATGATTCTTTATTATAATACAACCAAGTCCCTTCAATGTAGCATCACTATAGATGAAAAAATCACAATTTTTGGAAGGTAGGGACAAAACTGGAGCATTCAACATTCTTCCATTCAGTTTTTAAAAACAAACATCACATTATTTTTTCCAAATAAATTTAACCCCTTTTCATGTTAACTTAGTTAATGGGCTAGATAACCATGTAAATTTTTTAACAAACCGCTAATAATAGCCTACTAATCCAAGAAAACTACGAATCTCTATAACATTCGTAGGTATTGGCCATTCAACAACCAATTATTTTAATGGGATCAACTATTATTCCATCCTTATTTAAAATTTTCCCCGGAAAAGAAATCTATTGAATCCAAAAATCACATTTTCAATTCCATATAACTTCTTTTCATTGAGAGTTTGAAAGAAAATACTTAAATTTTTTTCATGATCCTCATAATGTTCTAAAAATACCAAAATATCTTCAATAAAAGCAATAAAAAAATAACCAAATATTCATAGAATATTCTATTCTTAAGATCAATGAATTGAGTAGGCACATTTTTCAAACTAAAGATAATAACTACAAACTCATAATTCCCATATCTATAACGAATTTATTTTAGGATGTACTCATCCTTCACATTTAGCTGATGGTAGTGAGATCTCACTTCAATCTTGGAAAAATACTAATCTCTCTGGAGCTGTTCAAAAAGGTCATCGATATGAGCTAAATGATAATTATTAATAATACTAATGTTATTCAAAGCTCTATAATCAATACAAAGTCTCATAGAACTATTTTTATTTTTAACAAACAAAACAGGAGAACCCCATGGTTAAGTGCTAGGATGAATGAAGCCTTTATCAAGAAACTCCAATACCTAATTTTCTAATTCTAAAAATTCCACTTCATTGATTATATAAGGTGTTTTTGAAATTATCTTATCATTAAGAACCACGCAGATAGTATTTTTTAAAAAAAATAAATTTTTATTATAAAAAAAATTTGAGGAAAAAGTGATAAACCATGAAATCAAGCAGAAGAAGAGAAAAAAAACTATTGAAAGAAAGCTTAGGCCTACTAGAATTGATCTCCCTAGATAGTTTCTAAGAAATATTTGTGACCTAAGTTTATAGTTTATCCAATAGGAGACATTCAAACTGGAAGGCCAAATTTTCCCATTTATGGATGTATTCCTCAAGGCTCATTTTTCCATTATTGAAGCCCCCAACAAGAATCATATTCTTATTATCAATCCATGAACATTAATACTGATTGAGGGTCACTCTTAATGACCTCACCATCATTTTAGCAGCCTCATAGTGTTAGAACCTAATCAACAACTTCTTCTTTCGAACTCATAAGAAATTCCAAGTATTACTCAAACACCACATTTGACTTCTACTATTGACAATAGATTTCATTGGATGTATTCTTGTCTTTAAATTTCTTTGCTGACCATGTAATAATTGGAAGTGGTAGAAAGGAGTAATCCTTCTTTACTTTACACTTGACCTTCCAGTTCCTGTCACTCCTTGGACTCAGAGGTCTCTCTCCCAAACCCACCTCCTCTGTATCACCTGTACTGGACTCACTCCTCTGCCCATACAAAGAGCCCCTAACCAAATCACCAAAAAGCTCCTGCACTGGTTCAAAATGATTACTGAGTGAAATGTTTTCTACCTTTCTACAAGGAATTATCCTAATCATGTCCATAACTCCTCCCTCCTTGCTCAAAGTGTTATACCCTATGAAATAATGTTTTTTAGGTTCTATGGGATCCATTTCCTATCCTATTACACTGGTGTTACTCACTAAACACACCACCTTTTCATATGTTATCAATTTTATGGTTTCATTATTGTATACAAACTCAAACTATTTCCGAAAAACAATTTTTTTATCTCTACAATCAAACTTAGTATGATAAAAAGAAATCGAATACATACCTAAAATAACATCAAAATCTACTAAGGGAAAAACAATAAGGTTTTCAAGAAATATATTTCCACATAAAACAACATTAATATTATTATAATGTTTTTTTGCTGTAATATCCCCCTTGTAGTTTTATCCATAAGTTATAGTCTCATTTCTTAAGGAGAAATTTCCAATTTATCAGAAAATTTATCAGAAACAAAAGAATGTGTATACCCCATATAAAAAAACATTAGTAAAGTCTGAGTGATCAAAAAAATTACCTGATACCAATTCATTGGATAACCTAAAATCTACTAACATAGTTGCATAGGTTTTTACTGTACCATTCCTCTTATAATCTAGATTCCCCTATCATTCAGATCTTTCTTTGGGAATGTATTCACATAATGCCCCATCTAAATACATTTAAAAAACTTTACAATGTTCTTATCATAGTGAATCTTATGGTTTTTTTAATTTTAATCCCAATCCATATGTTCAAACTTAACACATCGAAAAAACTTCCTAGTTTTATTAAATAATTCCCCAAGGTTATTTTTACCACACCTTTTACAAATTCGATACTAGAATTTCTTACCTTCAAATTTATTTGATCGATTCTCACCCATCACTTTCCATCCGAACCTCTACTTCTCCTTGTTTTCAAAGTATAGGAGATCTTTAGAAAATTATATTTATACCCTCTCAGCACCTTAAAAACTTTTCTCATAACTTCGGAATTTATGGGAGGCTAATGCCCTTCGATATCTTGGCTTCAATCTTATGTAAAAATAATTTATTTTTCAATCAAGATCCCAAATAATATTTGGAATGTACCTTGACAATCAGGTCATGTTTTCCGAATACACGGCCACTGAATCCTCCTCCTTTTGTTTCAATTCAAATAATTTATTTTCCTTCCTAATTCCAAAAACCTTAGGAAAATATTTTTCATGGAAAATATTTTTAAATTCATCCCATTCCAAGGTATAGATCTCCTCACTCTCCCAGATATTATTGACCAGTGACCACTACTGGTCGAATTCACCTTTAAAAATATAAATAGAAAGAAAAAACTCTTGATTATCCAAACACCCCATGACATAAAATATTTTTTAAAGGGATTTAATCCACCCTTAACCTACCATTTGGTTAGAAGATCCACTGAAAGTAGGAGGGTGTTTCCCCATAAAATGTCCCACTATAGCCATGTTCCTTCATGTTACCTCTATTTTTTATCTTTCATGGATGCCACTATCATTTATATACTACACAATCTGAGTCATTACTATCAAAAACTACTCAGTTCTAATTCCAAACATTCTAGGTTGTGGATTTGGAAAGATTTCAGGCTCTCAGTTCCATCTAACTTTTGCTTCCCTATTTCATCTACATAAAACCATTCTAAATAGGCATATCTTAGATGAAGCAACATGGTAATCTTTAAATTCTATACAGTAAAGTAAAAATAATTTATTGTATTATATTAACATCATTCATACCCATAAAGTTATGTAAACCATGATCTGATACCAAATATATGTACCTGACATTAAACATTACATAATCTAGTAAATTCTTTTAGAAGACACTTTCTTACATTCCCAAGGTCCTTTCAGTTTATAGTTTTAGAAAATTTGGAAATAATTCATAAATAACAACAAAAAATCATAAAAAGTAGGTAAATACTCAAATAGTATCCATTTATTCTATAATAAAAAAGTTTTAAATAAAAACATGATATATTTTAATTAAAAATTCTTCACAGCATTCATCTTAGCTTCTCCTGTTCTCTAACACATCCTTGAAACCTATAAAAAAAATTTAATACTTGGGATGAGAAAAAAATTATCCGTAATGGACATAGAAAGAAGGAGAGAAACTATTAGTCCATGTATACTTATAAACATATTAAATCATTTCTACAAATACATACTTCTCACCCAGTAAGTATCATATAGTTACTTTTTGAAAACATGAGATTTTCGAAAGACCTAGAAAATAATAATAATTCAATAATGGTATCTTAGGGAATTAATTACTTAAGATTATAACCCTCTTGGTTACTATATGATTAGTAATTATCATGACTACCTTACAATGTGACCCTCATGGCTAACTTATAATGTGACCCTCATCGATACCTTATGGTATAACCATTCCAGTTACACTTAGAGTAACCATACGACAGACCTACAACATAAAAATACCAATGAATTAGAGGGATATATGGGTACCTCCATTAATAATAATCAATTCCTGAGAAACATAACATAATCATAAAATAAGAATACTTTCATTAAATAATTCATTTTTAATTTTTTAAAATATAAATTTTAAAGAGGATTTTTAAAGGAAAAGTTCCTTACAAATATCATATATTTGAAGTAAGAAATGATAAAAAGGAACAGAATATGTCTATAAACTATAAATACACATAATAAAACATAATATAATCAAAATTAATTTCACAAATAATATTATTACCACATAATAAATAAAGTATAAGGTTAACCCAAAGAATGGAAATTGGGTTAAGAATTCCCTTACCTTAGGTTTTTTGTATATAAAATGTGTTAAAACCTCATGTATAATGGTTAAAGAGTGTTATTAATATATTAAATAACCATAACCATGTTTATAATACCTTATATGACAATTTTATAACAAATTTCCACCAATTTATTAATAATGTTTTGTTATTTCTATTATTTTGGGTGCGTTAATTTCATGGTTTCCATGGTTGGTTCATTATGGACTTTTTTATAGAATGGAAGGAAAACTCCAGAAGTGGAATAAAATGGTTGCAATATGTTTCCAGAATTTTAAATTATTATATATTTAATTTTTTTTTTCGGATATGGCGATGAATCATTAGATAAAATATTAATGAAAAGTATTTAGTTTATTTTTTCAGTTTTTACGACCATCACGAACATATATAATTTTATTTAATATCATGTTTATTTAATGGATACAGAATATTAAATAACTTATTATATGTGTAATAAAATATCATTTAACCATAATTATGGATTTATCACCCGCCTTGAATGAAGTAATGGAAATTTAAAACTCATCAGCCTTGAATGCGATAAATTAACACATCAAAGACGATGCTTTCATTTTCTGTAAAAATGGAGAGGATAAGAGAAATAATGTTGGACTATTCCATTAACACAAAAAAAATTCCAGTATATAAAATATACTCGAGTTATCATGTCACTTGGATAATGGGAGGTGAGGATATAATGATAAAATAAAATAAATTAAAAATAAATTAAAAGGGAAGGAAATTGTTTTTTACCTATTGAATTCTCCTCCTTGAGAAGCTCTTTATGGAACTAGGTTTTTTCCATTTGGTGAGACCAGAAGGTATGGGGTGTGGGGAAGAGTCTTGGTAAGGTAACTAGGTTGAAATTAAATGATATTAAATGCTTTCAGGTGTGATTAAAAGAGGTCATGAGGGGTGGTATTTATAGTGGAGGAGTAGAGTGTTTTCTCATTATTATATTTATTAGTTTTTTATTTTGGATCAAGGCTAGGAATAGATTGAGAATTATCAAAAAATATATTAAAATAATGTGGGCGAGTTTGGTATTTTGGTATTAAATTATCCTTACATCATATATGACTCAATAATTCATGAATTTGTTACATACCATAAATTACCGTATTTCACAATTCACCAAAAATTTAACTATTTTTGAAAAATCCCAAAAAATCACCCCAACCCTTTTTCAATGTATAGAATTAAAAAATATAATCCATTTTTTTTAAAATATTTTTCTATGTATGATAAATTTAAATTTAAATTTAAATCATCATTTATTCAAAAAAATACCAATTTTAAAATTATAATTATTTTTATAAGTCTTTGAAAAATTACTTAATGACTCATAAAATTATCTTATAAAAATAATACAAAAAAATATATATTTATGAATATACTTTAGGAAAATATATTTTATTTTAAATCATTATATTAATTATAACTTTGTATGTAAATATTTATGATTTATAAAATACCAACACTTAATTTATCATTTTCAAAACATTTATTTAATTTTTCTAGGATTTAAATATATCCTGATTACACTTATAGGATAAATAAATTTTATTTATAATATAATAGGAGATGTTAATATTATATTAGTATATATTATTTAATTATAAATACCACTTATTTCATTATAAATTTATAATGAATTTAACTATTAAATTCAAAAATAAAAATAGATTATTATATAAGTACCTGGGTTGTTACACTAGAATTTCCATGTATGTCCTTTAACTCCTATATAATAACATTATATAAATTATTTTATATATTAATTTCTTTTTATATGTTTAATAACTTATATTTAAATCATTTATTTTATTTTTTTAATTACATATTTAAAAATTTAATCATTTATGTCCACATCGAGTGTTTTGAGGACATCAAGTTCATATTTTCAAAATGAATTTGGTATGTAGACTATGGTCAAATGGGTCATTATTCCCTAATATAAACAATAATAATCATTAAATAATAATCATTTTTATAATAAAATATAAATTTAAAACAAAACATGAATAATGGTTACGAAAAATGAACTACGTTACAATCATGGAGATGATAGGACGTACGTACGCATGAGCAATGTTTCCATTTTTCAACGATCATTATAGAAAAAAAGTCATTATTATTTTATCTTTAAATAATGATAATATTATCAAAAATAATATATTATTTCTTTAAATACATTTATATATATATATATCATCTATGTGATGTGTTGATAAAAGATGAACCACATCGCTTCATGGAGGTTGTAGTCTACACGTACACACCAATGATGTTGTCATTCTTAAATAAATGTAATGGTAAGAAAATAAATGATATATTATTTTTAAATAATGAGAAATATTTTATTAATACCATATATAATTATTAAATCCATCATAATGAATAGCTGTGAGAGGAAATGATGAAAAGTGAATTACATTGTCCCACCATACACACAAACGATGGTTTTGTTCCCTATTTAATAGAAGTGGAGAAGGATTTAGGTTATTAAATTAACATAATAATATATAATAATATATAATATATATTTATTTTATTATATAATCATGTTTTAATATGATTTTAAGGAGGTCTAATAAGAAATAAAATAGAACGCTCAGTTAAGAATGATACATCTTCTTCGGATGACCTATTTAAGATTACACCAAAATCCTTCATGGGAGGATTCTATAATAAAAAAAGACTTCTAAAATGGGGAGAGGGAATTGGGGAATTTATTTTTTTAGTGATTTTATGATCCAAAATTCTTTAAATATGTGAAGAGGAGAGGATAGAGGGTTCCCTTTTATAATTAGAGGAGAGGACAAACTTGGAATTTTTGAAAAGAAAAAGTTATACCCAAGTTTTAAAAGTCCCAAAAGGATAAAAAATGGACCATTATGAATAATTATATTATATAAGGTATAAATATGACTATAGGATGAATTTATATAAGTTTTTAGGTTATTTTAACCCTTATATTTTTAATTTAACCCCCGATAAACCTGTTTCCACCATAACCATGGTAAAATATTTATTTTTATTTTATCTATTCATTATGATAAAAATTTATGTTGAACTTATTAAATAATATAAATTATTATTATTAAAAATACACAATAAATTTTAAAAAAATAATTCATAGAAATGTCGTAATTTAAATTAAAATAAAACTCATAGCCGTGATGAAAGGTGGTATTTTAATAAATGTATTTTTCATGTATAAGACGATCTTATATTAACTTTATGACTAGAAATTGTTATTATATGAGTTTAAATTCACATTTATAGATATATAATATCTAAATTTAATTTAAATAATTTACAATTAGGGGTAATTTTAATTAATTAAAAATTAGAAACGTTATGCACTATAAAATAATTTTTAGAAAAATGTGTTTTAAGCCTAAAAATCAACTTATACTAAAATAATTTATAAAATTTATTAAAATATAATTAAGAGGATTAAATAAAAATAAATAATAATTATGTAAAATTAAATAAAATTAAAATAATAATGGGACCATTATATAACTTAATTTAATGAATAGAAATGAAAATTTTATAAAAATATGTATTTTTCACTATTCATTGAAAAAATCAATATTTTTTTAAAAATAAAAATATATCACCCTAAATAAATTTTTATATTCTGATTAAAAAAATGAAGTTAATTTTATTAAATAAATTATCTAAATTTTATAGAAATAAATTATAGCATTTTCTCACAATAATAAAAAAAATCATTTTTTATGAAAACATATTTTCGATGAATAAAATGACATTACTAAAAATTGATTGATTATTTACTCTTAATGTATAAATACATTTAAATTGAGTAGGAAAATAATATATATATTTCATAAAGTATTTAATCCTTTAACGAAAAAGTTATAATAGTTATATATTTCAAGGGTTATTTAAGCTCGGTGTTGCATGTTGTATACACTATCAAACATAGTGTTCTTATTTTAAAATATAAGGGTGTTACATCATCCCAAATTTAATAAATTTTTACCTCATAATTTGAACTTGAGATCCATAATTAAAGGGTTGACATTTTGAAATACCTTTTTTGAAACCCCACATCATAAAATTGGTTAATAGAACTTCCTTTTGAAAAGAGGGAAAATAAAATATGAAGGTCATATTGAATAAAAAATAACTAGGTTTCCAAATAGAATAAAATTAGTGGAATGGTAATATATGTATATAGAATAAATGAGTAATATAAAACTAACTATGGAGAGTGATAGAACTTATCGATCAAAAGAAAGTAACTGCGCATGATAAATTCAATAATTAGAAAACCATAAACCTAATAGGTGTAAGAAATACAATGAATTTCATTGAAAATGATAGTAATAATACAAAATTTTTGTTTAATGATAGTTTTCCTAGAGTTTAGGAATTCTCTAACCATTTATAGGAATAAAATATGGAGATATAATTGATGATTAGAGTTTTATCCTTAAATCAGTTTCCACCACAATATCACATTTTTCTATAAATAATGATTATTGATGATGATTTTTTATGACTAAAGTACTAAATTCCATTTCTAATAGATCACATAATTCAAAACATGATAAAAATCTTTTCCTCTTATCTTTAGACCTTAACGAAAATTAAAATTATTGTCACAGGTTAAGATAATTCCGAAAATGAATAAACTCTCATATAGAGAAATAAAACATTAATCCACAATGCCTTAGCAATAGCACCCAAAATTTAGGTTAGATCATTCAATAAAAAACTATCCTTAAAATTCATCCATATTTTCATATCTAAGATTGAATCCCAAAAATTAGAAGGGTTTGATCAAATATTCTTCCAAGATCGATTTAACATTTTTCTCCAAATAACACCAATCACTTTTAAAGTATCATGATGAAAAAATTTATATTACCTAATCATATAATCTCCAAGAAATTTTAATCATTTCTATAAATTACTTAAATCACTACAAAGCCATTGTACAATAATATATTCCTCCAAAATATAATTCAACCTTTATTCACCAAATAAAATCCAATAATGTTGAGTCTACCGTAGTCATATAAGGTTACCCAAATCAAGCAATTATTCAAAAATAACATTAATCTCCTAATAATAAAATAAATTTTCAATACAATGGTTATATATATGATAAAAAAATGTTATGAAAATCAACATAATAATTATCTATTATAATTTTTAATTGAAAAAATGATTTTATACTAACAAAGTCATCACATTGGCCTATGGTAGACACTTTAAACTTCTCACCCTTAAGTTGGGTTTTTAATCCCCTTAGCATGTGTGTTTCCAATTTTCTAAAACTATATTAATATAATTTTTATAAGTTTATTATAAATAATGAAGATTATGCTCAAAAATAATCTTAATCAAAAATTATTATATAAACCCTAAATCTTTTCAATACCATTAAACTGATTCCTAAAAAAGTAATGATATTCTTACTAAAAAAATAATACACACTAAACCTATGGGTTAAATATACCTAAAACCAATAAAATGTCTCCCAAAATTTCATTAATCACCTTAAAAATTTCATTACTTAAAACCTAAAAAAGTGGTGTGTAATTATTTTGAACTTATTATTAACCTTAAACTAGTAAAACCATGATGGAATCCATAACTCTTAAGATAAAATCACATAAAAATCTCCTAATCTCAAAAGTTATCGAAACACAACTATAATACCAACTATAAGGAACCCAAACCAGAACTCGTGGATCCAGTGTAAAACAAATTTTTTTTACATTTTCTGTTTGATACCAATAAAAATGACCCAATTTTTTAGAGAAATAACTTATAATAATAAATGTAAATAAAGGATCACTTATATACCCAAGGAATGTTTTGGTTAGTAGTTTGAGTGAATTTTAAAAAAACTCTTACATAAACAATAGTCATGTCTTAAAATGAGTAATCCATGAATAAACCCATATTATCTTATTTCAAATAAATTTATTATCTTCATCCATATGAAGCCCTTCTAGACATAATTAATTTAATATAATTCTTGATAACCTAAGTAAAAGTAAATATAATATGTATGAGCTCAAATTCTCAGTAAGGATAAACATAAATATTTATAATTAAATTCCATCAGTGAACAAAAGAAGAGCATATGGGTATGATGAAATAAACCTAGTGCATGGTCATAACATAAAAATATTTATACCCATCAATACCCAAACCATCAACCTTGAAACATGGAATAAATATTTAACAAAGGAAAGATTCATAATAATCAATAATAACAAGCCATTTGATTGAAATCTTGAGTAAAGAAATCCATAAAAATTCATATAAATCATAAAGAAAATGTGTTGGTATTTTGGAACATCATCCTAATATAACCCTTATAAAAACATTAAAAATTGGAATAACCATACGAATTACTTATAATATAATTATCCAAATAACATAATCATTATCCAAATCATTGGAGAGCCATAATAGGGCTCACCCATCAGATCATGAGCTATAATGGAGGTCAACCCATCCAATATTGAGAAATAGTGAGGCTCAACATATAATATCTTGATCAATAATGGGGATTAACCCTTCATAAATAATTTCCAAGTGATGTAACATAAATAAAGTATATAGATATTTATCTCATCATAAAACTCATAGAAACATCAATTATTCATCTAATCACATTATTAACCCATGGAAAAAGAATGCGTTCCATTAAAATCTCTTTGGAACAATTATAATCCATATAAAAGAATTATTGAGGATGGTATCATTAAAAAAATATCCCTAGTGGAGCAGAAGTAACATCAAGGGTTTTTGATGTTGATGATTGGAAATACCATTAAAAGGACATTAAAAAATTCTGAAGGAAAATAACCTTTTCACTTTGAAAATCACTTTTAATATCTAAAAATTAAAACAATATTGTGAAGATAAGTTTATTTTGAAACAAACATGGAAACATAAAATAAAAACTATAAGAAAAATGATGGCGGGAAAATCCATTAATGTTTTCAATGTTAAAATAAAAATTATATTCAATTTTTTTTGAAAGGGAGTCAAAAGTGACCCATTTAAAAAATGATAAGAAATTTCATTTTTAAAACCTTTTAAAATAAGGTCTAATATCATGTAAAATATATTTAGGACATAATTTATGTTCATAAAATAAATTTTTGAAAACATTTTAGAAAATATGGATATGGAAGAGAATGTTTCCTTATAAAAAATAAGATACAAGATCGATATCTCTTATAAAAAAATTATTAATGTTTATTTAATAAATAATGAAGGAAATAAAAAAATGTGGACATAATTAATAATCTAATGATATGAAAAGTGATGTGTTTCATAAAAATAATATTACATTACTTACTCCAAAAGAAACTTCAATATAAAAAATCTTGAAAAGATAGCAGATTGTAATTTAAAGTCTTTGAAACTTTGTTAACATTTAAATCATAATATCCATGAAATAATAACTTAAAATAAAACATTAAATATAAATAAAATAAATATATTAATGGTATTACATTTAAAATGGGTAGTATATACACCTCATAAAATAAGGTCAGTGCATATCATTAAATGTATGTCGTAAGGAAAGAGAATTCGAGACGAATAAACCTTAAAAAATGATATAATTGATTTGAGAGTTAGTAAATGAATAGACCATATGAAACAAATTTAAATCTATATAATTTTTTTTAATATATAATAATAAAATTTACTTATAAATTTACACATAATCATGTCATAACGGTGTCAATGAAGAAGGGTTGCAACCCAATGTAAGGAACTTGATTTGAAAAAACTTTTATCACTTAGTATCATTCAATTAAAATCTAATTGCATGAAATAATTCATTTTAAAACTTAAAATACCATTAATATGAACGATTAATTATATAATACATAAAATGGGTAGTATATATACAGCTCATAAAAATAAATTAGGTTCCTGACAAAAAAATTTACCTCAATTAAAACAAATTGAGACGAAATCCCTTATTGCTTTGGTAATATCTATATCAAAACCTAATTAAATAGAGAAAAAAATTTGGATTTTTAAATCAAAAAAAAATTCATTAAAATAATTATAAAATAAATTCATGATTATTATATACTCCACACAACAAAAATAAGTGGTGAATATGATATATGTCACATAGAAATAAAAGTAATATTAGAAACCCCTACCTTGAGTCCATAATTTCCATGTTTGTCATTTATCTCCTATATAATGATATTATATAAATTATTATATTTATTAACTATATTTTACTGGTTCAATACCTTAAAATTAAATCATTTATTTTAATGAAATATTTAAATATTTAATAAGTTAAGTCCACATCAGGTGTTTTGAGGACATTTGGTCATATTTTCAAAACGACTTCGGTATATTGACCATGGTCAAAGGGTTCATTATTAAATCATATATAGAATAATAATAATGAAATAATTACCATTTTTATACATAATTTGTAATTTTAAAACCAACACACAATAATGGTTATGAAAGATGAATTATGTTACAATCACGAAGAGGGTAGGTTGTACATATGCATGAGCAACATTTACATTTTTCAATGATTATTATAGAAATAATAATTATTTTATATTTTTATAGAATGATTATAATATAAAAAATATCGTATAATTTTCTAAATACATTTATATAAATCATTCATGTGATGTGGTGATGAAAAAAGAATCATATCACTTCATAGAGGTGGTACTCCACACGTACACATGAACAACATTATTGTCATTCAATGAATCGTAGAGTAATAAAATATATGATATATTATATTTTAATAATGATAAATATATTATGAATATCATATATATAAATTAAATCCATCATCATGAACATATTTGAGAGGTGATGATGGAAAATGAATTACATTGGTTCGTGAGATGGTAGTCCACCATACACACGAACGATGGTTTCATTTCCCATTTGATGGAATAAGAGATGGATTTAGGTTATTAAATTAACATAATAAAATATAATTATATCTGATATGTTTATTTTATTATATCATCATGTTTCAATATTATTTTAAAGAGGTTTAAGAATAAATAAAACAAAATACTCAGTTAAGAAAGA
Source organism: Viscum album (assembly GCA_963277665.1). Classification (NCBI taxonomy): domain Eukaryota; kingdom Viridiplantae; phylum Streptophyta; class Magnoliopsida; order Santalales; family Viscaceae; genus Viscum; species Viscum album. Next base: position 34,781,194 of record OY728127.1, on the reverse strand, counting down.
TACATCTTCTTTGGACGACATCTTTAGATTTGCACAAAAATTCTTTCCTAGGAGGGTTTTATAATAAAAAATTATTATATGACATGGTTATGGAAGTGATTAAGGTATTTTTGTAGGTATTTTATGAACAAAAATAATTTTAAGTTGTGATGAAGAGATGAGAATGGGTGGCCTTTTATAAGTGGGGGAGAGGACATACCTAATTTTTTTGAAAAGAAAATGTTATAACCACATTTTAGAAATGAAAAAGGCTCAAAATAGACCATTATCAAGACTATATTTAGATAATTTATAAATATGGATATAAAATATAATTTATACATGTTTTCAGGTCATTTTAACCACTATTTTTTACTTTAACCCCCGGTAAACCCATTTTCACCTTAACCGCATAAAAAGAATTTTCTTGTTTTCACTATTCATTATGACAAAAAATTATGTTGAACATATTATATAATAAAAATTATGATAAATAAAAATCTTAAATAAATTTCATCAAATTAAATTCACATAAATGGTATAATTTAATTTAAAATAAAACATGCAGTCGCAATAAAAAACAGTTTTTAAAGAAATATGTTTTTCAAGCATTATATGATATTATATTAACTTCATGACTAGTAATAATAATTATATTAATTTAAATTAATATTTATAGATATATAATTTATAAATTTAATCTAAATTATTCTTCATTATTGGTTTTTTAATTAATTAAAATAGAGAAACATTTTCCACTTTAAAACATTTTTCTAAAAAGTTTGTTTTTAAACCTAAAAATAAACTTATAATAAAATATATTATAAATATTATTAAAGTTAAAATAGATGGATTAAATATAAAAAATAAAACTTATGTTACTTTAAATCAAATTAAAATCATAATGGGGTTTTTAAATTACTTAATTTATTGAAAATAGATGTTTGTTTTACAAAAAATGGTATTTCTCACTTTTCATTGAAAAATAAATATATTTTTTTTAAAAAAATATAACCCTAAATTAATTTTTATATAATTATTTATAAAATTAATTCATTTTCTAAAATATATTTTCTAAAATTTTTGGAAATTTATTATAATATTTTCTCCCAAAATGAAATAAAAAATCATTTTCATGGAAACATATTTTTGATAAATAATATGAGATTAGAAAAATTTGATTGATTATTTAATAAAAATATATCAATAAATTTATATTGATTCAAATATATATATATATATATATATCATAAATTAGTTAATCATATTTATACCCTCAAATTTAATTTCTAGGTTATAATGGTTATATATTTCGTGGGTCATTTAGGCTTGGTGTTGCATGTCACATATGTTATCGAACATAATGTTCGTGTTTTAAAATATCAAGGTGTTACAATATGGGGGATCCGATAATCAACTTATTAGAACATATATAATATTTACATAATTCCATTGGTATATAATCCTATGATTTTAATATTGATATATTCCATCCAATGCATTTCAACATACTTCCTCATTTTAGAGATATATTTAATATTGTTTCTCATTATTTTCATCAATATCTGTTATATTCTTTAAAGGTATTGGTCTCTATTTTTATAAAACAATAAAAAACATGTATTTATATTTTTTTAACTATTTCCCATATCCTATAAAATATCAAGGTATATCATGAATGTGGTTATATATTCTATGACTACCATAACACCCCTTGAATAGTTTTCCACCATGTATTCTATATATTGATAAAGATAACTCAAAAAAAATCTTAAACTAATAAAATTTCTAAGATCAGTCCTTTTAAGAAAAAAATATCTTTAAGTATCCTACAGATTTTTCTATATATCATTTTTATTTTATGTCACATAAAATCTTTGAAACCATTTTTTGTTTATTAGAAAATAGAATAATCAGTGTTTCTCAATTTCATTACCTTTTCCATTTATGATATAAAAATATATTATACCACATATGTGTGCACTAAATATTTAATATATTTCAAATAAGCACAAAAATAAATTTTATATATGATATGTTTATTTTTTTTCACGAGGCCTCATGATTTATACCATAATGATAAAAATATAATACATGAGTATAAATGATTAATCATGAAAAAATGATCACATGAGCAAACCAATGATTTTATTTCAATTTTTGTGGGTATATACAATGAGTCTCCCTTAATGGGGAGTCAATAATAGGGTGTCCAAATCAATAAAAAATTTAAATTTTACAAATTAGTTATCCATAATCAACCACTAAGATACTAAATTTTTAGTATTATGGGTACTATTATAGATCATTCAAAAATTTACCATTCATCCAAGGCCTGATGGATTAAAACAGAACCCAAAAACACATATTCAAAATAGAATGTATAGTATTTATGTTATATAACTAATTTTGATTTGGTCTAAGAGTTATGTTGTTCTATTCTTAAATTTTTTAAATATAAAAATGATTTCATGTGAAGTTGTGAATCAATATGTGTGTTTTATCTATGGAAATGGTTATTACACCATGATGAGAAGATTCACAGTGCAGTATTATTCCATGAATGTATGAATGAAAACATGTAATAGATTTTTAGTTTTATATAAATTTTAATGAAATAATAACCTATATATAGAGGATAAATTCATAGAGAGTTAGTGATAATCTTTATTATGAAAATTATAGAATCTTAAAGGGAATCATTGACTCAATTTATGAAGAAAAAAAAAGGATTTCAAGGATATGATTTTAAATAGTATTAAGATTTAGAGATTAGAATCATGAGATTAATGATAATTTCCATATTAAAATCATGAAATTATTATTATGGTGAGAATTATTAATTTTCATAATAATAATAAAAAATATGAGAGTTATTTGTGAAAAATAAAGGGGAAAAATGATGAAACTATTTAGTGATGAGATATTGAGTGAGGAAATATTGCAACAACTATGATAATACTAGATAATAGGAGAACCCAAAAAATTGATGTGCAAATGAGATGAGTAATAATATCATATCCATTCTAGCCACTATTGAATTAATCATTCTTATTAATTATTATTCAAGGAGATCATTTTTTATTTTTTATAATATATTTATGCTCATTTCAAAATATATGGGTTAGTTGGTAGCATAAGATAGGTACAATTTGCACACACTATGATACATTTGTGATACTTTCTTAAATAGATAAATTTATAGTAAAAACTGTATGCTTATATTAAAAATAAATCCAAATATAATTGTTAAAAATTAATAGGAATTGAAATATAATGTTTAATAAAAATGTCAAATAATATATTGAATATATCACCCTGTATTATTATTAAAGTATAATAGATTCTTCTAAATATACTTTAACAAATTAAAGCAATAAAGAAGTCATTATTTTTTGTGTGTGAAAATAAAAACTCCATACTTATACATAATAGGAAATGAACACAACCAATATAGAACTTTATTTAACTTAATTAAAATGTATCAAATGTATGTAGATAGAGTTAACATATTCCATTTTATTTTAAAAATAGATTTTTTATATCTAATAAAGTAATGTTTAATAATTGTATAAAAAGTAGAGTTTACTTTTTATTATTTACATTGGATGGTGATTAATTTTTTGGTTTATTTGAATATATTATGTAAATTTCATATCAAATTATAATTAATTAGTTGTTTTGTTAATTTATATTTAATTTTCTTCTTATGAGTGTGCTTGGTTTTATGAAATTTAGTTAAACTGGTTTTTTGAGTTATGTCTCAAAGTCATTGAATTTTTAAGTTGAAATGTTTATTTTTAATACATTGTGACATGCTAAAATGATATTATAACTTTTTTTAATAATAAGAATCATTTAAAAGGAATATAAAAAATAAGAGTACCATGAAATATATTCATACTTTGGGACATAATTGAATGAAAAATCATGAACTTCAATAGTTATTATATCGTTTAAGATATAATATATATTTATTTTTTACTGATTTATTTTGAATTTTCATGTAGAAACATGAATTGAATATTTATGAATGTGTTCCTCAATAATCATTGTTTTTTACAAGTATAAAAAAGAAAAATGGAAGCACTGTGAATTGAGAAACACTGGAGAAAAATATAATATTATTATAAATTTGTCAGTTAGTTTATATTTTCTATGTTATATTAATTTTTTATATTAATTTTTTATTATCTACTAAAATTGTAACAATATTTTATAGGATACTATAAAATATGTAGTGGATAAGGAACCAAACATACTTGGACCAAATGATTATTTACATATGCTCCTAGGTGATGAGCACAATGGTTGAGTTCATTATAAACATGAAAAGAAAATAATTACTTCTATATATTGGTCTCTATGTTTGGAATCTTATAGAAACACTATAGGTATGGTTACCCAAGAAAAATTAAATTATTCTATCAATCTAACAAATAAAAAAGTTCAACAAGAGTATTTATAGAAGAAATAAAACAAAAATGATTAATTGTTCAAAGTGATATCAACTATAGGATCTTCACCTATAATAGAGAGTGAAACAGTAGTTGATGGGTGTCTATCAAGTCTGTTCATGATTTATAAGGATTTGGATGATTGTGTAGCTACTTCTGATAATGATTTTATAGAGGATAATGATGATGAATAGGATACTGGTGGTGATTATTGAGGTGTTAATGGTGATGGTGGTGGTGTTAGTGTCACACATGTTGATATTGATGATAACACTATTGATATCGATGCCAACAATGATAACATTAATACATATTTGAATGAAACTGTTGAGTTGTATTATTGACAGTTAATGTACTAATATATATAAATATATATCATTTTTATGTTTTTATTGAATATAAAATTACAATTTTATATGTGATGTTGTATTATTTTCCTAGTTTTTATCATCTTTTTGGATTTTGGTGAAAAATGAATGGTATAATGCATTATGGTGAATTTGGATTGTGATATGAGTTTAGCTATTACTACAATTTAAAATGTTGCTATAGAATCTAATTTTTATGGTTATAACTATGGTTGTACAAGTATAATGCCACATATTTAACTATGTTAATAAATATCCTACTACCATGGTTTAAATGTGGTTATAAATGACAATTTCCATGGTTATAACTGTGGATGTATGCCTATAATTATATGGTTTAAATCATTGACATAAATATTATATCACCACTATTTAAACATTTTCTTTTGGGAAGACATAATGAAATGGATCTAATAGTCACAGACAAGAAAACCATGTCTATAATATATAACCATGGTTTTTTGGACTACTTACACAATTTAAATCTATGGGCATATGTTCATTTTCTAGTTATGTAATAATAATAATATTAGTATTTATACATGTGGTACACTAAGGGTTAATTAAATATTAAAGGTATATTTTTCAAGTAATATTGTAAGCATAGATCTATAAATAATTGAATATAGAATTTTTTTACAAGAGAATACAACATGATTTTCCGAGTAATTATTGTGTACCAAATTTTGAACACTAGAGAATTATATTATCCACTGGATATTATCAAGAATGATCAAAGTTATATAAGCAGTTGATATCCTATTTTTTCCTCTCAAGTTATGATAGAACTGAGATAATTCAATTTTACTCATTGGGATTCTAAGGTGTGGTCAATATTGAATGATGCATAGTGTACAAACATCCATAATAACATCCTAAGAACCCTAACATGATGTTTAGAGATTATTGGTAGATGGGTAGATCACCACTAGAGGGAATCTCTCTAGTTATAAGGATAAATTTGAAGAATTTGCTGGAAAAATTTTATTCGTAAAGGGAATGATCACATCCATTGTTCCGTGAAACCTTTATGTTGACATAAATGGATTTTTTGTGAAATAATTAGAAATATTATTTGAAAAAATAGAAGAAATATCATTATATTTTATAACATTTTGAAAACTAAAAATACCGTGACCAATGAGAATAATATTTTATTTTAATATAAATGTAAACATGTAATGGATGCTTCACAAAAAAGGAAATTACATGATGGTGGGAAAATATTTTAATGCCATAAAAGTTAAAAATCCTTATTTTCTCACTTTTGTAAAGAAAGTAAAAAAATTACCCATTTAGAAAATGAAAAGAAGATTCCTTTTAAACAGTTGTAAATAATTTAAAATATAGTATAAAAATAAATTTATTAATCATTTAAACGTATATAGAAACTTCTATAATATTATTTTTAAGAACTTGTATACGGAGGAAAAATATTCCTAACCTAAAAATAGAAGCAAGGCCGAACTCTCATAAAAAAACAGTTTCTGTATTTTTGAGTACTAAAGAGGGTAAATATTTAAATAATAATTAAAAGCCCTAGAAATAAAAAGAGAACAATAAGATATATTAGTTTTAGGAAAGAAATAAAATATAGTTCCTCTAATAAAATTGAAATTGAAATTATCACGATTAAAGTGAGATTATAAAATAAATTATTTCAGATTTGGTAACATTTGAATTAAAATCTCATGAAAGAGTATACATTAGATTCATTAGTAAACACACATATTTTTTATGAATTTTTTCATAAAATACAATCATGGGTAATATATACACCTCAAAAATGATGTTAGTGAATATAGAACATATCTCAATCAAGGGAAATTGTGATGAGGAAACCCTTAACACATGTCCCAACAATATTTATATATGACCTAAAATAATAAATACTCAATTTATATTTTTTATAAATCATCACCAAAACCATATTCATACTTATATTACTATATATAATTCCGTTATAATTTCTTAATTATCTATAAGTTAAAATTATTTATTAAAATAAAAAATTGGGTGTTAATTGTAATGCCCTTGTGTTTTTACAGATTCAAAAATTTGTGTGGGAACTTGATTTTTATAATTTTAGTAGATATTTTTTTAATATAATAGTGCGAGTGTTACAATTTCAAGGGGTTGGATAAACCAAAAGGTATTTTCTGGATAGGGTTCAAGGATTAGGTGATGACTTGGGTGTTATGGGAACCAATAGAGGAATGATAAAGTATCCAAGGTGGTGCTGGGGACTTCTATAGGGACTTTATGATGTAAATTAGATCTTCATAGTGTGAACTTTCAATTCATGGGGTCAATCCCATAACCAAATGGTTTCATGACAAAAAACCTTTAGTCACACCATGAAACCCCATTTTGGGTTTTTAAAAATTAATGAGGGAGGCTCTACCCCACTTATTTTAGCCAACAGATGGCACACATGGGAGAGCTGACAACTAAATCTCCCCATCACTTCTCCCCATGATTTAGGGTGATTCTTGCTGGAAATTATTATTGATTCTGGGATAGGTATTTTCTCTTATATTTTTTCTACTCACTACTCCCTAATTTTGCTGATTATGGTTTAGGGTTTTTAAATATTTTCAATAAATCAAGGGGGAACTCACCTTGATTGATGGGGCTTTTATGATGCTTGCATAGGAGGAATAATGAGATGACGTCCACTTATCAACATTAATCATTTTACACGTGGTACATTTCCTAGTGAATTTGGCGTTTTGAACAATTTTAGGCAGAATTGTCTGATGAATTGTCTTTATAGGTTGGGGATTTTGTGTGGGGTAGGTTCAGGTGCTTTTTGAGAGTGTACTGTACAATATTTTTAGTGGTTTAAATACAATGGGATTAACTAGTGAGTTTTAAAAATGTATGCCTATTTAAATAAATTTGTTTAATTATTTATAAAGTGTTATATTTAATTTATATGGTATGTTTGATGTGAGTTAGGGCCTCTCGTGGATTGGCAGTGGCTAGTTGATATTGGACATGCTTGGATGGGTGTTAGTGAGCCTAGGTAGAGATTCCAAACTAAGAATTTTAATTTAAAAAATTATTTGGTTGAGGTTGGTGGTCCTGATACTATCTTTATGGATTTATGGATGATGTATATATTCATGTGTGTGTAGACTCTCCTATAAAGTGATGGACCTATCACTGATGAAATGTTTAATTTAATTTAAATAGTTTAATTTAAAATAATTATTAAACTCATATAATCAAAATAAAATAGAGAGATGTAGTGCTTGAGCCCCTTTAGACATTGGGATCTTTCTTAATGCCTTAGATGTTGATGGATGAGGCATGGACAAAGAGGATATCTATACACTTAGACACCCCTAAGAAAAAATGTGTCATGACTCAAGATGGATTACCATATAAAGTTGAGTGAGGAACCATGATATTTTTGTAGCCTAGGTGTATAAACTGTAGGGAACATATATTTTGGTTGGGATGAGTTGACTAGTCTGGAGTTACCAAATACACAAATATAATACCCGATCCATATCTTGAGACATTCTCCCATGTCGAATACCCATGAAGAATGTGAGGTTCCAATATGAATTGTATGATGATGAGGGATGTGATTTCATTCAAAAGTTAGGTGTTGGACCAAGACACCAGCTATGTTAGAGGATACCAAGTGGTATTCCTCCACTATTGTGATGAGATAGGGGACCATTGTGGGTTCCCCTTTAAGATATGAACCTCAGTGAGTGTATGTGTTTCTGGGTAGATATGATAGTGTATCTCAAATAGAACCCATATCTAATATGTGATCCTGAGGAGCTATGGACAGTATGTAGAGCATGGGAATTCCACCATCATTTGATATGTTTAATTCTATTATTTTATATGGTGTGTGATTACCCATGATTCCAGGGAATCAACCATTTGGACTAGTGCTATTGTGATTGTGCAAGAGGCCCATGAATCACTTATTTACATGGATGAGACCATGGGATGCCCAATATATTTGGGATCCAATCTCACTATATATTGGGGGAGGATACCTAGTTTAGATACAATCTAGTGATTTTATTTATGGGGGAGTGTATTATTAGAGTTGGTACCTACAATCCAGTATCATAGTGTTTGTGATCACATATATAGGAAGTCCTAGGATTGTAGGGATTCTTCAAATATTGATATACAATTGGGAATGACTAGGTTCCATGATTTGGATCAAGATACCAGTAGACCATTATTAATTCCCCATTTTCCTATTATTTGAATAATGATATGAGGTATTATGTGAGAATATATCCTCAAGCACAAATGTTGGATATCCCTAGGGTGACTTTTAGACCCCCTTAGTTGATTCATAATATACCACTTAGGATTATGTGGATGCACCATATATGGTCTGATTAAGGTGCTGTGTGTATTGAATTCATAGGATATTCAATTTGGGATCTAGAGAGTACATTCCATTTGATTTCCTAAGTTTTGTAAAAACCAATCTTATATAGATGTATAAAATTTCCTAGGGTATCCCCCTCATAGGAATCAAATGTTAGTTCGATAGTGAAAAACACCAAGGTACTACTATGGGGTTTAGCCTAAGGTCTTGAGGATGAGGGATTCCTCATGACACCCTAGGGTATGCTACTCATCATGATGGTGGTGTGGTTGTGAGATATCCTATGAGTGGAAAAAATTTCATCTGAGGTGATGCTTATGATCAGAGACACTTTGGTACTGGTCAAGGTAGCTATGGTTAACCGGGGTTGCATACATGAGGATCGATGATGATTATTAAGTTTGTACTGGGTATATATTTACACCCTTAGGGAGATTGTGATATGTTGGTTGGGATGGTACCCACAACATGCTCATAAACATTCCATTATCATTCAAAAATAGGTATTAATATTTCTTCTTTTTATTTATGTGAAACAACTATTTATTTATTATGAGCATGTCATATGAATATATAACTATATTAATAGTACATTATGATACTGTTTAGTGTATTCCTACTAAGTTATGTACTCACATCCTACTCTAGTGAGCATGAAACTTAGGTACTTTAGAAAATCTCACTGGTTGTAGGTATAGGTTTGGCTAAGGTCTGATATTTATTGATCTATTAGGATAACTCAAATGTTTAGAAGACTAGGATAAGGTATTTATGGGTCCTAAGTGTCTTTATTTTTTACGTTAGCATGACCGTTCAAGTTTGTATATTGTATTTAACTTTTTATGTAATGTTCTTGTTTATTTCCATTTTCTACATACTTTTTATTTGGATATTTCTTTTGTGTATCTGCACTCTGATATATGGGGTACAGTCTCCCCAAAGAACCTTTATAGACCCCTACATCTAGTCATCATCCTACGGCATATGGGGAGGCACGCCTAAGGTCATGTAGTGAATCAGTCTGATTAAAATTCAAAAAGTGATCTAGGCTGAGGTATTACAAATTGGTATCAGAGCTTTATTTTTCTTTTTTTATTACTATTTGGGATATGATAACTATGAGATATAAGTATGTTCTTGAGCTTGTGATAGATAGTAGGTCGGTGCATCATGAACACCATTTCCAATAGGATGTCCATGTTACCCGGGATGAGATTTATGTTCTTGGTATACGATGTTATAGATGATTCACTTTCACCTTGTGCTATGCACATGATTTTTGGATTTATTATTTGTCATTTATTGTGGATTTTTAGATCTTGTACCATTGACAAGAATCCAATTATAGAGTTTGGATCATGTCTTATAAAGGAATTAGGTGTATCATGCATCATATTAGGCATGTAAGATTCACATAAAATATAGGGGCCTCATAGTGTGTTTTTATCACAAATGAATGGTTCAACTATTTAAATTGTTATTAACTTATCCTATAAAGTTTTCCAATATAATTAATTTGTGCAGTTACAATCATCTAGAATGATATTTATATGCATTTTTATTTGATGATTGGTCATGAAGATCTATAGTGTGACTCTTATTGTTGATGATGACGTGGACCCTAAATGAATATGACATGATGTGACCTTAGTAGGTTAGTGGGGAACATGTCTCCTTAGTGAGAAACCTATAGTAGGTTGTTAGTATTAAGGTTTTGTTACTTAAAGTATTATTAACAACCTATATAATGTTTTATTATATAACCTATAATTATACTGTACTTAATTAAACCATGTGATGGTGGTTCGCTGGATACATATCATCATATGCTGATGCCAGTTTAATGTTCCATATAGGTTTGATTATTTAATTCTCTAGTAAAACCTATATGGTGTATATATATATATATTGAAATGAAATTCTACTTAACTAAGAAAGAGGATATAGTTTTCTTAGGCATAGATCATTAAGGATGAGGCTATTATATATATTTCCTAGGATGAGTTGGTATTATCAAGGGAGTATTATCATAGGTGGATGCTTAGTGAGAATCAGAGCCTCAGTAGACTGATAGTGTTGGTATAAGATGTCATTATATATATGAGACCTTAAAGAGGGTTTTCGACTTGTTAGATGCCATAATTTATTAGAGACAGAAGCATAGATAACATACTGTAAGCTATATCCTGTTGTGATACCGTGACCTTTGGGCTTGGATAGAGACCTAGTGACTCAAAACTTTTTTAATGATCAAAGGAAATCCATGAGAGGGGTTATCCTGGGGTTATTGGTGACTTTGAGGTAGGAATCATGGGTATGTGCTAGATTTTTATATCGATACACAAGAGGAGAAATTTATTTTTTGTAAATGGAATGGTTATTCGTGGTATGTGAAGCACTTAGAGTGTTGTGGTATCAAGGTGATATTTTGAGGGTAGGACTGTTCAAGTGACTAGCCTTATTTCATGGGTGTGTTTTAGTATGTGATGAGATCATGGGTAGACACTCGTTATATAGTATGATGTTGGGTGGTGGCTATGCATATAGTTATCTTGACAAGTTGAAATTCCATGGAGCATAATAAACCTAGTTTTGTGATGTGTGGATCTTTGGATAATGATATGGGTTTTCTATGGTTGGGTGGTACAGTAGCATACACCCATTTGTTTCCAAACAAAATCGAGGCACTATGCATGCTGGTTAACTTTGATGTTGTTTTAATTGGAATTAATGATGAACATGTGGAAGCTAATGTCCAATGGGTTCTAATGGGATGTGTGAGGGTGACCGAAAGGGGTGAAACACACATAATAATAACAGTTATTGAGGTGGAACTTAGGGAGTGGTATATGGTAATCTATAAGTAATGAAGGGAAATATTTTCCATTTGATTTCATGGACCTCATCATAGTTATTTTTGAAGTTTCCAAGGATAAAATCCCCATGATCCATGAACTAGTTTGTGGTGGCTCTCTAGTATGTGTAAGATAGTTATGTCAAACCGTTTCATGCGATAGTGGATGGAGCATGAGCCATAATGGAATGACCACAAGTGGGTAGGGTCATGGTCATTATAAGATGGGTTTTTTGAAGGTTGAAATGGATAAGTGAATCTTATTTTATATGGTCCCAAGGTAAACACAATATTTTAGGTTCAGATGAGATAATGGTTGGAGTAAGTGTAGTAGTATTGAGCCCACAATGATCTTGATTTTACTCGAGGGAGATTCATGGAGTGACCCATGATTAGTGACATGATTTAGGGGGTGATCTTATTTAATCACCTAGTTTAGGGGGTGAAACTCTATTTTATTATGTGATTCATGGGTTGAATGACATGATGAAATGTAGTGAGGGTGTTGTTTTAGGAAAAAAAATTTAGAAACCATTGGAATATCATGCCATTGTTTGGGACATGAATGGGGCCTTACGTGTGGGGGTTATTCATGTAAAATATTATAATGTATATGAGATTTTTTTTGAGGTAATGTTGATGGGTGTGATTGAACATTTTGAGTATAATTAGAGAGATGAGGTATAATTGGTGTTTTTTTATTAATGTTAGACACAATGAGAGGGAAAGTATGTTGGAAGTATCTTGTATAATGTTATTTATAGGTCGATAGAATACTGGAGGATGCCTTTCAAAATGTTTTTTTGATAGTGGGGAGCACCATAGATCAGAGTTGGCCATTATGAGATAAATACTATGGTATGGGGAACCATTATCTAGGTTTTGAGTTTTTTGATGAAACCATGAGATTTCCGGAGAGATAGGTGTGGTGATCGTTGTATTGGTGTTGGTATCAGTTATTGAGAAGCTGACTCGGCTTCCAGTAAAAGGTGTGTTCAATTTTTGGAGTTGTGAAAAAAAGTGTGTTTGGAATATAGTGATTTAACATGACAATTTGATCATGAGTTAGAGATCCATGATGCTTATGTTCATTGGTTGAATGGTCGATGATATTTCTTAGGGATGAGAAGTGTTATGGTGGAGAATTTGTAATACCCTATGTCAATATGGGTTATAAAATTTTAGAGGGAATTTTTTTTCTTTTATTTTAGTGGATGGTTCATTTTAAGGATCAGACTGCAAAATGAAATTTTGATGGTTTCGAAATCCCAAAAGGTTTATTTATATTGGTTTCAAGGATTAGGTTATGATCTAGGTGCTCAAGGAAGCAGTAGAGGAAGGTTAGAGCGGTCGAGGTGCTGTGGGGGCCTATTATATAGACTTCATGCTGTGAATAAATGCTCAAATGTGTGAAATTTTGAGGTAGGGATAAATAACATTCCCAAATGGATTCATGATATGACCCCTTTTGTCACATTTTGGAACACAATTTTTGGGTTTTAAAAAATAAACTAGGTGGACTGGACCCCCGTCTTTTAGCTGATGGAAGATGCACATGTGAGAGATGACAAATGGCTCTCCCCTGTCTTCTACACCATTTATTTGAGGTGGTTCTTTTAATAATTTTTTGGTGATTCTAGGTAATTTCTTTCTCCCACTACTCTTTGTACTCATTATGCCCTAATTTAATTAATGTTTGGTTTACGGTTTTCAGTGGTTTCAACTGGAGCATGGTGGAAATCAGCCAGATCAATGGGGTTTTCCAGTTTCCTACATAGAGGGTGTCTTAAAATGAAACCCACCTATCTTTATTATCTGTTTGATGTAAGGTATGTTTCTCATTGATTTTTTTGGATTTTATATCATTTTTAGCTAAAAGTGTCCAATGAATCGAAAATATAAGTCGGTTAATTTTCATGGTGTAGGTTTGGGTGTGTGTTAGGAGTAGAACACACCCTATTACTAGTGATTTTAGATTGAAACACTGAACCAATGAGTTTTAGAAATTTATTCCTATTTAAATTTTTTTAAATTAATTATAAAGTGCTATAATTAATTCATGTGGCCTGTTTGGCGTGAGTTAGGGTCTCACATTTATTGGTGGTGGATAGTTAAGCTTGTAAATGTTGATATGGTTCTCATTGAGGATATGCGGAGTATCCAGAAAGACAATTTGAATTAGAAATCATTTTGGTAGGGGTATGTGGTCTTAGTAACAAAACTATGGATTTATGCATCATGTATATGTACCTGTATCCATGTATTAATTTTCCTGTAAGGAGGTGACCCTATTATTAATGAAATTTATAATTTAATTTAAATATTTTTATTTAAATTAAATTGTTAAACTCATATGATAAACTAAAAATAGAGAGATGTTATTTTTATGCCCCTTTGGACCTTGGGATTAATGCCTCAATCATTGATGATGAAGGTAGAGACCAAGAAGATATATAGACACTTGGAAACCCCCAAGAGGAGGTGTAGTATTATTTGAGATGGATGACCCTAGTAGGATAAGTTAGGACCCTTAAGATGTGATTATAATAATTTTATTGACCATACATAAAGTGGAATTGGGCTGGAGTGATTTGACATGTCTAGAGTGACTTGAGAAATACATATGGGCCATGAGTAGTTTTTTGAGATTGTCACTGATGAGGCATACCACTATAGATTGTGAGGATAGGAGATTACTTGGATGATGCTGAGGGGTGGTATATCCTCCGATCATTATGTGTTTTTCCAAGAGACTAGCAATGATTGAGGATCTCAAGTGGGATCTCTCCACTATAGTGATGATCTAGGGGATCCCTGTGGGATTTCCTTTGGGAGATGACCCAGAGAAGGTGTATGTGTCTATGGGTAGAGATGGTATCTGGTGTTATCTAGTTCCCATACTAAATGTGTGATAACTAGGGAATATGGGATGTGTGAGGGGTGTGGGTGTTTGACCAACCCTTGATATGATTTATTCTATTATTTTTATGGTATATTATTTCCATGGATGTGTGGGAATCAACTGTTGGTCCTAGAGAGACTATAATTTTCCAAGATTCCTAAGAACCAGCAGTTGATATGGATGAGACCCTGTGATACTCCGTATATTTAGGATCTAGTATCATGGTATATTGGGGGTGCATGAATAGCTTGACTAGCATCAAATGATTTGATTAACATGATATTGAATTCATAATGGTGGTACCTAGGGTATAGAATCAGATCATAAATGCTCATGTATATAGGAATTACCAAGATGGTAGACAATTCTCCAATATTAAGATTCTTTTTTAATTTCCTAGGTGCTGGGGTTCAAATGAGTATCCAATTAGACCATTATTAATGCTCATGTTACCCAAGATTATAATGGTGGTATGGGGTGCTGGGTGGTCATATATACCTAATAAATAATGTTGGACATCCTAATGGTGACAATTGTATCCCCTCGATCAATGCATAGGATACCCCCTAAGACCAGATTCATGCACCAGATATGGTTTGTCTAAGGATCCTTGTGTATTTTATGGGTATGATATTGATAATTGGATCCTGGGAGGGTATTCACTAGGTCACCTAGGAATCAAGCATACATGGGAATATAGGGTTTCCTAGGGCCTCCCCTCCAATAAATTAGACATTAGCATGATAGTGAAAAATGACCAGGTACTACGGTGGGGTTAAACCCGAGGGATTGTGGATGAGGGATGCATTGTGAAACCCCAGGGACTTCTACTCATCATTATGAAGGTGTGCGTATGGTATCCCTAGTGATTAGACAAAGGTTCCCTTGAGGCGATGCAAATTCCCAGAGACACTCTGAAACATACCTGGGATGGTATGGTTAATCATGGTCATGAACCTGGGGATTGATGATGATTTTTAGGATTGTCCTGAGTATATGTGTATTCCCTTTAAGAAGTTATGATATAGTTTTTGGCATGGTCACCATGATATAATTAGAGAAATTCTAGCATTGGGCTAAAGAAAGTATTGATGGTGGTTTTATTTATCTATATACAATATAAGATTAATTATTTTAGTATGGAACATGAATATATCGTTAGATTGATGTTATAATATGATATCGTGCTGGTGGTTCCCTACCGTTCTATGTACTCACACCCTACTTAGGTGGCCATGGAACTTAGATACTTGAGAAACTCTAATTGGTTGAGGGTATAGGTTGGGTTGACCCTTAGTATTTAATGATCAAGTAGGATAGATCAAATGTCTAGGTGACTGGGATGAGGTATTTATGGAGCCTTAGTGTATTTACTTTTTGTATTAGCATGACCATTCATGTTTTTTTATGTCTAATATCATTTTGTTAGGGCATGTTCTAATTTATTTATGTTCCCCACATACTCTGTTATTTAGTTATTTATTTTATGTTTTTTCACACTGATATATGATATATAGTCTCTGTATTATACCTCTACAGAACATTCAATTCTAGTAAAAATCCACTGGCATATGGAGAGTCTCACTAGAGGTCATGTGGTGAACCAGTCCAGTAACTATTCATAGTGTGAGTTGGGCCCTGGTGTTATATTAACTGTTTTGTTTTCCATGCAGGTTTTGGTTCAAAAGTTCAAGTTCTTGCAACTTTTTCATGGTTAAAAAATAACAATGATGTCATAATATCACATTTATTCAATATATATATATGTTTATAACCATATATTTAAAGTGGTGATGAAAAATAATATACATTGCTCCATGGATGTGGTAGTTCATATGCATACACATAAAATGTTATCATTTTCCAATGGATTGAAAGAAAGAAATTTAAATAATAATTCATCTTTATATAATTATAATTATGTTATAAATAACATATATATTCATTAAATCCATATTTATAACCATCTATAGGTGGTGGTGATGAAAAATGAAGTACATCGCTTCATGGAGGTGGTGGTCCGGATGTACACATAAGTGATGTTTTCATTTTTAATTTGATGTAAATGAGGTAGATAATGATTATTACATCAACATAATAAAATTTTAGTATAATAATGATATTAATACTATTTTTTGAGATTATTATAGAATATTCAGAGGATATGGAAAAATAAATAAACTTAAATAACTCGACTAAGACCTTTACCTCTTCCTTGGATATAATCCTTTGTATTACACCTTAAGATATATGTTTTGGTGTTTTATTGAGACCAAGAAATATTTTATATGGATAAAATAGTTTTAAATATATTTTGGGTTGAATTTGGTTGAGCTAAAAGTCATTCGATGTGCAGATATGTGGGGTGGTGAAGGGTTCATTTTATAAGTGAAAGGGGGACACTTGTGTAAATATTCAAAACTTCATGTTAATAGCATGTCACTTTCCAAATAAAGTGTCTAAAAAATTAGAAAAAAATGTTTTTAGGGGTTATTGGTCAATCCACATGTCATAAATATAAATGAAGGATAAGGTTTGAGATATTTTAGGCATTTTCATCTTAATTCAACATTTTACTATAATTTACTTTTACCATGTTAACTCATTTTTAACCTTAGTAAATTATTTTTATGAATAAAAATAAATTTATCTCTACATGATAATAGGGAAATTATAATTCAAAACATGGAATACATTTTATTAGATTCAATTCTAAATGTGGTGGAAATTAATTCAAATATCCCCACACAAAACATGTAAAAACATTTTTTTGAAAAACTATATCTTTAAGCATAAAAATGATATTATTATCATTAATTTCATAATAAACCATTAAATGGATGTTAATTTATTTATTAAATATAATATCTACACATTTTATTAAAATAATTCATCAATAGTGACCACTTTAATTTATTAATATAAAAAATACATTATTCACATAAAAATAATTTTTTGAAAAATGTATCTTTTTACCTTCAAATGAATATATATTCATTTATAACCAATTGATAATCATTATATGAATGCTAATTAATTATTTATAAAAAATACTATTCCACAGGTTTAATATTTAAAATAACATAAATTAAATTTTGAATAAAAACATATATAAATAAAACAGTGTTTGTAAAAAAAAGAATTTTAGTTTAGCCAAGAATTATTAATGTTTTAATTGTTATAATTAATTAATTTATTTGAAAAAATATGTTTCATTTAATTATATTGTAATATATTTTATTTTTTATCATAATAAATTATTATTCACTTAATTTGTTTATTATGTGTATCAAAATCCATCAAACACATCAAATGTTTTTAATAGAAAAATTTATTATAAAATCACAATGTGTTACAAACACAACTAGGTGAGGTTTATTAGTGAGGTTTATTAGTGAGGTTTAATTTAATTTTAGTGATATAGAATGATAATTAATTTGAATAATGATTAGAAAAAAGCGAGATGGGATAATCCAAGTTTATAACTCTATTTTTAAAATCTTACTTTAAAACTAACTCAATTTTTATCTCTAATTGACTGGGAAATCAATTATTGTAGCACATACAAAACCCAAATCAGAAAGGGAAAACACACCCATAACACTACCCTCTATGGAGATAACCCAAGACCTACTACTACTACTACATTTTAACTATGGTTCAAAATTTTTAGTTTAAATCCCCGCAACTAGATCCTTATTAACCTCGTATAGTTACTGAGGAGGTAGGCTGCTGTTGCAGTTTTTGTTTTGTTTTGTTCTGTTTGAAGTGATTTTAAAACATGAATAGATTTAGTTTATATCATCGTATTGGTTTGGATATACATTTTGAAAGGGATTCACCAGAAATTCATGGTTCTCTAAGGATCACTGAACCAGAGGAAAGGGAGTTTTCACATTCCTATTGAAAAATTCCCTATCCTGATCATCTTCTTCCACTAGAGTTACTGTAGGTAGTGAAAATATGGATTTCAATTTTTCTAAGTTGAATACAAATTTTAGATAATTATATGATCCTAACTTAAAAAGTAATAATTATCTTCAACAAGTAAATAATAAATTATTTTTTAACAAAAAACTGGAATAATGAAACTTCTACCTAAGTTTCATGGCTTAAAAAGAGAGGATCCTTACAAAAAATTGATATAGTTTGGTGATATTTATAGTAATTTCAAACCTAGAGGAGTTTAAAAATATCATTTTAGCTGGAAGGTTTTCTATTTTCCCTATAAGGATTTTACAAAGAATAGGTGACCAACTTTCATCCTGGATAAGTCACCACCAATGATGAACTCCATAGTGTCTTTAAATATAAAATTTTCCCTTACTTGAGGAGTACCTAGCTGGGAAAGGAAATATATGGAATGAAATAAGCAATTGGTTAAAATCTCTTTGAATTCTTTGAGATATTCAAGTAATTGAAATTAACCATAAAAATTCATATTTATCAAGACCTTCATTTTATGTTATTATTTTATAAAGGATTGATGGATAATGAACAAAACTCGTTAGATGATTTATCTAGAAAAAGATAATAAAAAATCACATGCTGAATTTATAGATATTATTTAGAGGGTCTAATAAAATTCTTTACAATTTAGTATAAGGACCACCACTTTATGAGTATAAGATTTTAAGAGTTCCAACTCCCCTTTAACTAAAACTAAAATTGAAGAACCAATCTATCATGTAAGATAATTAGCATTGAATAAAGTCTAGAAAGTATCACCAACCACACCCTCAATAGAGTTACAATTTTTTCACTCCCTAAACACAATATAGATGGATACTATCAAGTTAAAGGAAGTGATAATTTTAAGGATGTGTTCTAAATGTAGTATCAGAAACAACTAATCAAAAACCAAGGATTTAAGGATTTCTCTCTTAATTAGTTTGGAGATGAAAAACATCAATCCTTAACACCAATTTCCAATTGAATTATCAAAAACCACTCTAACACCGACCCTTTCAATGGGATGCTTCTAAAATTTATATAAAATAACAATATGGAAAATCTAATGAACCGTCAATGAAGGACCCATCAAAATGAACTGTGGAGTCTCAAGAAAACTAGAAAACTACTCTCACAACTCATAGATCAAAACTGGTGCTGATGAAAGGATAGTTTGGACAAATTATTTCCACCATGAATCAATTTATAAATAATATATCAAGTAATAACCCTTATAAATAAATTTCTAACCACAAAGTAAAGGTTATTTTTATCTATTAAAGGAGTGTAAAATAAGTTAATAGTAGTTAAGAATCACTAAAAGAGATTGAATTTGGAAATGAAAAAACCAAGGAACATAAAAAATCCATTCTTAAAAAAAAAGAAGAAGTGGTTGTATAGACACCCCAGGTGAATAATGATAATGTAAATTCCAATATAGATTCCCTACATAATCCCCAATATCCCTTCCCTATAAAAATCAAATCACCCAAGAAAAACTATAATGAAATATTACAATAATATGTCTTGGATACATTCAAGAGAGTGGAGGTCATTATCTCTTTATTGGAGAAAATCCACCAAATTCCAAGGAATATTATATTTCTCAAATAGATGTTCACCAAGAAGAGAAAATTGCAAGGATATGTGATGATAAGTTTAAGAAAAATATCCCAACTATTATTACTTAAAAATTACCTCAGAATTTTAAAGACCTAGGTAATTTCACTATACCTTGTTCCATAGGAAAAATAACATTTAAAAATTAATTTTTTGATGTGTTATTATCAATTAATGTCATTATTTACTCCATGTATTCTTTACTTTAGATAAGAAATCACAATCCAAATAAGGTGGTTGTAAAACGTTCAAACTAAACCCCGACCTAACGAGTTGGAATTTTATAGGATGTTTTAGTTAGAGTGAGAGGATTTTTATTTCTTTCTGACTTTTATATTTTGAAAATTCAATAAGGATTAGGTGAAACTCTTTACCTAATTATTTTGGCAGGAAATTTATTTAGACTGCTAAAACCATAATAAATGTTAACGAAGGAACACTTTCAATGTATTTTAGGGAAGGAACTGCAAAATTCAACATTTTAGATTTAATGAAATAACCCCAGGATGAGAAATCTATCATTACACAACACCATAATTAGATTAATTATTTTTATAATGAAGAAATTTAAATATTTGATTTAATAATTAATCTAGGATAAGCCTTGTAGCCTTATGATTTTTATGATTAATTTGTTTTAAAAAATGAGTTAAATATGTAAATAGTTCTATGTGTTGAAAAATTTGAGAAATTAGATGTAAAATATTTTCATGATTTACTCAAAATTTCTACTAACACTTCTACCTTACATGTGTAGGTTGAAAACATAGAGAATACTGAGTTAAAACTATCACTAGATCACCCTCCCAAATTGTAACTAAAGCTAAAACTCTTTAATATCAAATATGATTTCCTTAAGTAAAATAAAATAAAGACTATTACAATTTCAAATCAATTATATACATATCTAGAGCATTATTTTTTGGAAAATCAAAAACAAATTCTATGACCATATGCTGGTCATTAGTATAAATCATTGGGATTAACCCTACAACCTATGTACTATATATATTTTTTTAAAACCCACTCTCTAACATTGAGAAATCCCCAAAGAAGGCTCAACACAAACCTTATGGAAGTTAAAAAAACTTGAAGTACTTTTAGGTGATGGAATCACATACCCCATATTAGTCTCCCAATGGGTGAGCCCTATTCAGATTGTTCCCAAGAAAGATTTATTCACCATAATTAATAAGGAAAATAATGAGTTAGTGTGGAGATATCTTAGCGACGATGACCCTCAGTGATAGAACCCTAGACGATAATCGAGGTCGATTTCCCACCCCCTTTCTAGAGGTGGGAGGGGGGAGGAGGAACTGATCTTTCCGCCTCTAATCTCGATGAAACCCTTCATCCCATTCTAGAACCCAAGTTTTCTCCTAGAGTTCCGGGTGATTTCATTAATCTTGAAGGCCCATGATCCTTACCTTGGTGATCCTCAGTTATAAATCTTGTTTTTGGAGTTTTATGAAGTATCCAGTCATATGGATCTGACACGGGTTACTCGTTTCCACCATCGAAGTCCCCTAGTTCATAATTTCCACCATTTTATCTTTGGTAAATGGGATTTGCAAGACTGCATGATTGTCGGTCTTCTTGAAAAATGCCACTTCCTGTTCCGGTTTGATTCAGAATATGATTTGGTCTGAGCTTGGTCCAACGCCCCCCATCCATGCAATGGATAATAGTTATTCCTCTTTTGATGGTCTTTTTATTTATGTATGAATCACGATCTATCCACCATTGTGGCATGGGTATGTCTCCCTCAGATCCCTATACCTTTTCAAAATATTACAATTATTCATATGATTGGTAATATGGTGGGTCGATTTGTTTGTTCTGATGTCCGAACTTCCACTATGAGTCATCCGATCAACCCCTGCCTCTATTTTGAGGTGGATGTTGCGAGGCCTTCGGTCGACTGGATCTAGATTACAGTTGGTGAATAATTCCAATGGAAGCAAGCCGTCATCTATGAATCTTGGATTGTGTATTGCATGAACTGCTGTTGATTGGGGAATATAGCCTCTAAATGTCAATGTGAAGAAATGAATAGGAGGATTTCTAATCTGAGGGAGAGGCTAGGTAGGTTCTTTGGTTAGAGGTCGTTGTCTGTAGTGGGTGTTTTTTTTGGAAATATGAATGGTCTGGTGAACCAGGTTGAAATGAATTCAGGGGATTATATAGAGGCACCCCCTAATTAATTGGTATCTCCCATGTTTAGTTGGATTAAGAGTGATCTGAATTTGGGGGATGGGGTGAAGCAGTCTACTTCCAAATATGGCTCTGGTACTGGCAATAAGAGAGGTTCATCAGGTTTCAATGTGATCACAAAGGACACCCAGCAAGAGGTTTTTTTGCTGTTGGATACTAGCAGGAAGGTTGAGGGTGATCTAAGGGGTTCAGAGCCTATGTTTGAAGAGAATTTGGACTCTATAGTATGTGATGGTGGTCCCTTGGGGGGTTTTGGAAGCTACTGATGGATTACAAAGGTGGGTTGTGAGTGATGGAGGTGTGGTGATCACAATGTCTACTGGAAATCGTTTTCAAGAATTGGAGGAGGAGAACGTGGAGGAGGGTACTCCATTGGATGAAGGCGTCAGTATGTTCCCTTGGATTCCTTCTCTGGAGGATGGAATGGGAAAAGGAGCCTTGTAGTAGGGGATATTGGTTGGTCATGAATTTTTGTAATAGCCAAAGTGTCTAGCATTAATTGACAGTAATAGTCAATTTCATAAATGATGAGGAGGGAAAGATGAAAATCTTGAGGTTCATATTCCTAGAAAATGGGGGGATTAATCTGATAGTGACAAGGAGATTGATGGTGGTTTGATCAAGCCTTCATATAGTGATATTGTTTAGGGTGAGATGATGAAGATGGTCGGGAATCAGGAAATAATGACTACTCCACCACGAAGAAGGCCGAGGAATGTTTACTCCTATTTTCCAAAGCCAGTGTCCACCAAGTCTTCCATTGGAAACACATAGTTTCTATCCTTGGATTGGATGAATTTGAGAAAGAATTATGAAAAGTTTCAGAAGCATTAAGAAATCTTGGAATGAGAATCAGTTACTACATAAGACGCTTTTAATCAGGGATGTGAAGATATGTATGGTGTCTTTGATATGTAGCGGTCTCTTTTGGCTTATGGTACATGTTTATAGTTATTTTATTTTATTTTAATAAATGTTCAGGGGTCTATCCTCTTACTGAGCTTTTCTGGTAATAACAAGTTAGTGCATACTAAAATTTAAAATAGTCAAAGGGTCTATTTTAAATATATGAGATCAAATCATGTGATAATAATAGGCCATTTCCCCATCCATTTTTTGACCAAATGTTAGAGAGAATAATTAGGAAAGGTTATTACTATTTTTTCTGATGTATTCTAAGTATATTTTAATGTTCCAATAGCCCCATAAGATTAGGGAAAACGAAAATTTAAATGACCCTTTGGTATGCTTTCTTGCTGAAGGTTCCGTTTTGTATTTTCATTGACCCAAGTACTTTTTAATGTGTCATGGTAAGTATGTTCTTAGAACTAATTGATAGATGCTTGGAGATATTTTTTGAGTATTTTACTATGTATATAACATGATTTGAATTTTATCTAGAAAATATGGAAATATTTTTACATAAATTCATTGAAAAAAACTAGTTTTAAAATTTTTAAAATTTCATTTCTTGGTGGAAAAAATCAATGTTTTTGGATAAATAATTTCTAATAATGAAATTTATGTTGAAAAGGAAAATATTGAAATCACTTTTATAAAACATTACCACAACATAGTGAGAAATATTATATCATTTGTAGGACTTGATATATTTTATAAAAGTATTATTAAGGATTTTATAAAAATTTCATTATCCATGACTAATATACTCAAGAGGTAAATTGATTTTGTGTTTTATGACTCATAAAGGAAATCATTTGATATAATTAAAGAGATATTGACTTCAACCATTGTAATTTTCACACTTGATTGGAATTAACCTTCTATGAAGTTGTGTGATGACTCAAATAAGGATGTATGAGTTATGATATTTAAAAAGATTTATGGGAACTCACATGTGATAGCTTTCATTTCATAGTCTATGGACATAGCCCAAATAAATTAAACAATAAAAGAGAAGGAGTTTTTTTATTGACTTAATTTTTTTGGTTATATTAAATAGGAGAAAAGGTAACTATCGTTTCTAATCATGAAACTCTAGAGTATTTGATTAAAAAATATGATGCAACACTAAGGTTAGTAATGTTGATACTGTTGTTACAAAATATCAATTTATAGGTAAAGGAAAATAATGATAATGAAAATATGGTTGAATACCACATAAGTAAGTTACCACACATTGCTAAGGTATAAATACCAACCAAGACAACCCTAGATGATTACTTCTCTGGTGAGAAGCTGAAAAGCCACCCAAGTGCCATGGTAAAATTATTTGGTTATATTAAAGGTACCCTCATTCAATAATCATAAAACTATTAAACTAAAATCCAAGTCAAATTGTTATGTTCAGTAGGATATTTATTTATGGAAGGTCTGTAGTGATTAAGTGATAAGTATATATAGGACTATGTTGTCATGAAATATCAAATTGATTAAATTTTTAATTTTTATTTATATAATAGGAAAGACCATAGGATATCTGTCAAGGATTGTTGGAGGTTTAATAGGCATATCTTTAATGAAAAGGACAAGAAGTGTGTGTGTGTGTGTGGTGGGGTTGTGGTTTTGAAAAAAAATCAACAACAAAATGTCTTAATTAAAGAGTTTAATAGTTGAAAAAAGGTAGAGTTTTTATAATTATGTGATAAGAATTTCATTTAAATTTCACTACACATCTTGGTTAGTTCATTGTTCTGAAAATTAAGCATGGTTTAATAAAATCTTTTGGTTGGGTGTAATCAAGATCTAGATCCCCCTAATTCCTTTAGAAAGGATGCATAAAGAACCTATACATGAACTAAAAATCATGTTTTCTGGGTTTGTAACTGAAACTTGGAATGAAGACTTCAAAAAAATACTAAAATATAATGTATATGTGAGAGAAAAAAATCATTCTTGTGTTTACCTATTTAAATAACCCAATATTCATACTTGAAATTTAACCCAATGAGTATTGAAATGAAAAGTGTTTCAATTGATTATACTGAAATGATAAATTCAAAGAGAATCATTTCAAGATAAAACATAAATGAATCACATATAAATTAAAACAATCTAATAGAAGAGAAAGTACCAAAACTAACTATCAATGTGTGTGTAGCTCCCTTGAAAGGACTGTCCACTATTTAATCTCCATCAAGAGGTAGCGGAGGCTCGGGTAGAACTTTTTCTTCGTAATTGATCTCCCTATAAGGATATGGCCCTAAAAAAATCTATTATGAACAGAGGAATATTTTGGTCCAAAAAATGGCAGATCCTTTCCCCTGGTCGAACTTGCAAATGGGGTTCCCAAGGATCCCTCTTATTGGGAATGTGGAAGCTGGTTTTGAGAACACATATTTTGAGAAACCACTTATCTCATAGATTTTGAGATAGAAGGTGGAATAATTTGGCTTTAAAAGAAATGTTTTTTTTCACCACTTCTTAAATATCTCTATAATAGTTTGGTGATTATTTGGATTCTTATATCCTACAATATGGCCAAATTATAGAATTGACCATGAGATTATGAATAGTGAAAATATTCTCCAATGAAAACAAGTTTTGGCCACAAAATAGATGAATTGGGATCCATTGCCTTCTAGAGAAATTTAACTCAAATGTTTTTTAATTCATCCATTGTATTTCATCCCAATTATATGGACATATTTTCTACAGTTTTTATTTTATTCCTCATATGTTTTTTGGATCTTATGTAGTTTGGATCTTTTTTCTTGAATTTCATCATGTTCTCTCCAAATTACATCCTCCTATAATTTAATAAAAAAAAGGAAAATTAACCTTTTTAATAGTGATAAAAATTTAGTAATTAAACCAATTGTGAAGTGAAATTTTTTATTATATTTGAAATTTAAAATAAAAAATTAATTTAACATAGTGGTATAAGGGTGTAAATGAATAGTTAATCGCTATGGGATCACATCCCCACACCTAAACATTTTCATTCCTGAGAAAAGACCAATTTCAGAAACTCATATATAACAATTTTCCATTAGTCATAATGATTTAACATTGATAGTTTATTCATTTAATTATATAATTGTGAGTAAAATAATAATCAAACAAAAGAGTTAATCTCAGTAAGTATATAAATGAGTGTCTCATAAATTATATCAAAACAAAAGTTTACGAAAAATATGATACCACTCATAGAAAGGAATTGGAAGGTAAACCATGTCACTAAATCTATACATGTGTGTGTGATAACCATTTTATTCAATTATTTAAAATTTCTATCCAGTAAATATAGGTTATTTTAAAATTTTTATATTTACCTAATTTATTCCACTAAACTTTCCCCACATACTTTGCAATAAAATTTCATAACCCACTCACTTAAACATTAATGGAAGTAAAAAATAAATCTACCAAACTAGATATCCCCATAATTTAAACATTTCATCACACCCATCATTATTTATATTTGATGGTTTTGATTGTTTTGTTTTGTTTTTTAGGGTATACAATAGTTGGATAATAGGAAGACATGCATGGATTAACATGATACAGTAATGAAATAGATCAGATAAGGAAAAACGTATGGAAAAATCATTTTTGAATGATGATAAACATTAACCTATGTTATATTTACCTTCAATTAAGAAATAAATAATCACACTTCATGGTTGAGTGCAATGATGTATGAATGTGTTAAATGCTATAATTAACCCATAAAAAACTCACAGAGAAGATAATAATATCTCAAAAGTTTATAAAGATACAATCATTTATATTATTTAAAAATAACCAATTTTACTTAAAATCTCCCCTCAAGGCTAATTCCAATCCCAAAATCACATTCCATAAATAAAAAAATTTCTTTAAATATTAAAAAAACATGAAATAGGGAAAATAATCACGTATTTTCAATAACTTCCATTACTAAGTGGAAATAAAAAATTAGTATTATAAAAATAAAGAAAAAAATAGAGGGGGAAAGTAAAATACCATGCAATAATTGTGCAAGTTAAAAATAATAAAGATAATGAAAAAGCTAACTAACCTATGATGTGCCCACCAATCCACCTAGTGTTTGTAGTGTCTTTAATGAAATAAAATAGAATCTGGGAAGGAAGGAAAAAACATGGTGGCTAGAAATGATAAGTCACTTCTTGATGGTAGAGTTTATTCAATAGGGACTCCAAAAGGGTTTAATGAAAGTTCTTCAAACACTTCCCATTGATAGTGGATGATTTTTTTGTTTATTCATTTTGGACCTTTACAATACCAAATGGATATAAATTATTAACAGTGTATGGGCCAAACCTTTGGGAACGAGGCATACCTAGGTAAAAAATAAAACTTTCATTGAAATGGAGGGCCTTATTCCCAATTTTTAACTGAATACGAAGGATGAGGCGGTCATGGGAATCCTTGGTTTTCACCTTATTGATCCTATAGTTCTCATAAGAGTCTCTTCAAATTTCCTCCAGCTCCAGAATTTGAAAATTCCCTTGAGAACCTTCAATAGAATGATTATAATTTCATTGTTTAATGGACTTATAGTCTTAGTGATCTATCTCAATAGGGAGGTTACAACTATTTCCAAAAACTATCTAATAAGGTGACATACCAATAGGAGTTTTAAAAGCATCATGGTTATCCCACAATGCATCATCGATTCTAATACTCAAATATTTTTTATTAGTTTGAACCATTTTTTCAAAACTTTTCTTCCCTATCTATTTGATACCTAATCATGAACATTGGTTTGGGGGTGATATGCAGTAGAAACTCGATTCTTGAACCCATTTTTATGTAAAAGTGATCTCATTATTCTGTTGTAGAAATGAGAACCCCAGTTAGTGATGATGAACCTAGTCCATCGAAACCAATAGAAAACTTGGGTCCTCAAAAATTACAAAACTCTATTTGAATCATCAGTCCTTTTATATCATGTATCTAACCATTTTTCACATAATATACTATTATAATAATGTATAGGTTTCCAAATAAATTAGGAAATGGACCCATAATGTCAATTTAGTAAACATAAGAAATGTCATGAATGATCAAGGGTTTTTTTTAGAATTTCATTGGTTTTTGAGAAATTCTATCTCCTTTTACAACATAGAGATTCTCTACAAAAACCATGGGTGTCCTAAAATAGTGTTGTACAAAATAGACTAGAAACTATGAGGTAATGGGTAGTCTATTATGGACTAAAGTTTCCCACACATGAAAGAGTTTGGCAAAATCTATGGTTCGAATGAAACTCTCTATCGGGAGAACAATGCCTGAAGACATGATCACAAAATGTGCATCAAAGGTAGGGATCATCCCAAATGTACCAATGAGACTCATGTTTTAGGTGATCAACTTGTTTATTTTAAAATTATGAGGAATGCATTATGATACCAAATAATTTACAATGTCATCATACTAAGGAATATCATCCTAAACTTTATACAATTTTTAATCAAGAAACATGTAATTTATCAGAATATAGGGTGATGATTCATTATCTAAGGATGGAAGCACACTACTGATATGTTCAGCAGCCATATTATCTAATCGTTTTTTATCCCTAATTTATAGATTAAATTCATAAAGTAATAACATCAACTATATGAGTTGGTTCTTATCTTTGGGTTTCTTAAGGAGGAACTGAAGGGCATCATGATCTTAAAACATAATGACTTTTGACCTAATAAAATATTAAATAAATTTTTTAAGGTAAAAAAAGAAAGTATATATTTTATAGTGGTTATGTAGTTTTTCTAGGTAGTGTTAAGGTTACGCGAGGAATACAAAATAACATAAGGGTCCATCTCAAACCTTTATGATAAAACTTCCCAAACTACAAAGCTAGAGGAATCACACATAAGTTGAAGGGGAGATCTAAAATTGGTGTTTGTATGATGAAGGTTATGTGAGAATCCTTTTTATTGAATTAAATGCAACCTTATAATTTTTATCAAAAAAACATGGAATATTTTGTAAAAATAAATACAAGGTAAGTGTGATCTTACTAAAGTATTTAACAAATTTGTGGTAAAAACCAATATGAACCAAGAAATATCACACTTCACAAACACATATTAAAAATGGAAGGTATGAAATTATTTCAATTTTTGATTTATCAACATTAATTCCCTTACTGAAAATAACATGTGAAAAATCTATCCCCAACTCTACCATGAAATGACATTTATCAAAAATTAATAAGAAATATTTCCAATGAAATGGTGGATGACATAACCATAGTGTTCCAAAATATAATCAAAGGAAGAGATATAAATTATGAAATCAGCCATAAAAATATCCATAATATTCTCAATGTACATAAAAAATATACTCAGCATTCAATACTGAAAAACTTTTTGAGTATTGCAAAGACCAAATAGAATCCTCTTGAATGAAAATGTGTTGAATGGATTGGTAAATGTTTTATTTTTTTTATCCTCATGGGTTATGTGGATTCTAAAATAACATAAATACCCACCCAAGAAACAATAATTGTACTTACAAGACAATATTTCTAACATTTGGTCAATAAAAGGTTCTGTAAATGGGTCCTTTTCATGTCTTCATTTAGTTGACTACAGTCAATACAAACTCGCCAAATTTTTTACACTCATTTTGGAACAAATACATTCCTTTCATTTAAAACAACCATTATTATATTTTTATTAGGAAAAATTTTTATTAGGCTAACCCATTTACTATCAGATAAGGGATAAATGATCTTAGTAGGAAGTGAGTTACTAACCTCAAATTTTACCACTTTAAATAGGGTTGGATTTATACACTGTTGATCTTTCCTTACGGGAATAAAATTATCATCTAAAAGTTTATTCTGCATGAAAATATATGGGATAATACTAAGAATATAATCCAATTTCCACCTATAATTTTTTAAACTCTCTCAATAGGTCTACCAGTTTTGATTATGGAGAGTGGTTATTGATAATAATGATGGAAAAATGATCTATATCCTCAAGATAGACATATTTTAAATCAGATTAAAGTGGTTTTAATTATAATACTATTGGTTTTTTGTATTAATAGAAGGATTTTATAAAGATATAGGTAAATGATCTTATCTAACTACTCAATGATGACATCCTTAAATTATAATCATTCTTTTAAAGGATAATTAGTATCATCGATGGTCATTATATAATTTATGCTCAATAAATAATCAATTAAATAACATACACAACATTTTTCTACACTATTATATCATTTAATTCATGATTCATTTCCTATAATTTCTATCAGTGATACAAAATCATAAATGGGATTTCGAGAAATAGATGAATTTTCTTTGGGGAAAGGGAGTACATTTATAGAATTAACTAAAAGAGAGTAATTATCTTCTTAGGGGTTCTTCATGACATCAAGGATGTTGAAGTTGAAAATGTAAAAAAATAAACTCCATAGATAATGTACCATTGTGAACATTAATTATGGTATTAGTGGTTTTCAAGAAAGGTATGCTCAATATAATTAGGGAATTTCCATTTATTCTATAATATTCCTTTTTAATAACATAAAAATCAACAAGGAAAACTAAAATTTTAACTTTCAAAAGATCACCCTCTAACACATTAGTGGGGTGTGCGGTACTATTATTTTCCAGATGAACAACTATTTCTACGGTCTTTAGTTATCCAACCTGTAATGAAGAGAAAATTTAGTGAGGAACCACATTTATTGAATCACCCAAATTAGGCATAACATCCAAAAATAAATACTCTCCTATGGTTTATATAATTAATAATGTTCTATGATCAATGAATTTGGTTGAAATTTATTTCTTTACAAATTTTGAGATGTTCCTCCCCAAGAAAACCATTTAATCACCTTGATGTCACCCTTGGTTTGTATACATATACTTTAGAAACTTGACATATCATGGAATTATCTTGACGACATCAATCAATGGAATGTTAACATATATTATTTTTTAAAGTTTCCAATATTCTTTATCAAGTTTGGTGTCTATTGATTTACTTGGTTGGGTGATAATTTGGTAAAATGGAAGAGGAATGGTTTTAATTGGTGACTCCTTAAAAGATAATCTCTTTCCTTTTTTGGGAGTTCTTTTAGGTCACAGATTTTTATCATTTGGTTCATGTGTAATAGTTGGGATAATGGTTTACTTAGGAGGGTATGGCTCTAATATAGGGTTATTTTCCTTTTAAGTTGTCTAAAACTTTTAAGGGTGATGGAACTGAAATTTCCATTATCCCTAGGGTTGAATAGAGGTCAATAAGGTTTTTTTCCTGATCCTTCACTTTGGATTTCACCAACTGAATTTTAAAGTTATCCTAATTGAGTTTTTAGGTCATGTATGGCTCCTTGGGTGGTTTGTTGGAATTAGATATTATTTATAACAAATTTTTTCATCATGTTCATACATCTAGGATGATGTATTGGAGGAGATTGTTGGAAATACCTTTGTGGTAAGTTAGGATCTTTGGGTGGTGGTTGGGGTAGACTACACTGCCCTTTGTGGTTCCAAGACTATTGAGCTCCATTATAATACCCCCTTTACTATACGGTTAGTTTTCTTTTCACCATGATTTGGTTGGATAGTATGGTTCTTAGATAATTGGTTGGTTGTAGGGGTGTCCTAGAAATATTTCCTCATAACTCTAAGAAGGTTCTCTCCATTAAGAGAATTGATATAAATAGTGGTTTTTAGTGGCATAGATAGAATAATGATATAAAAAATTCTTTTTATTTAACATAAATACTTGACTTATTAAATAAAATCACACACAATTCAACCTAAAATATTAATAAGTCTAGTGTCTTTGGTTGTGAGGTACATTAAATAAAATCTTAAGATAAGAAAACATCATCTTAATTGAAAATTTACTTAACATGCTCTCACTAAGAACTACATGGGATATCCTGGGGATATACATAAAAAAGGGATGAGATATACATCCCATTAATGGAATAAACATGGAATAAGGAGAGACATGATATAAAATAGTAATATAAACAGGGAATAAAATGTGTGAGAATAATAAAAATGAATAATGAGGCATGATATAACATGATAATAATAACATGTGAAATGTGGAAACAACTTAAAACACTGCATCATAAACAAAGGTCAAGGATAGATTCCAAGAAATTGTGATGGAAAAAGTCCCATAAGGGAACTAGGTTCACTCATTTTCCCAATATGATTTCTCATGATATTAAACATTACCCAAGGAATTGGAGTGCTATATAATTTTAGGTGCACCTGCCACTTTTATTTCACTCTCAAGATTAAGTATGCAACATAGACCAAACAACATGGATTCATTTATCATCATATTTTGTTACACTAACAAGGAGTGTCTAATAAACACATTTAAGAACAAATTCAAAAAAAAATTATAAGTTTATAAATTTGAAAATTCTTGATAATAAATGGACATGGTATTCACTATACAATTATTTTGGCATGGAAAATCAGGGTAAAATTTTGGCTACATAACAACGTCACATAAAAATTGATAAAACTGGTTTATGAGAGTGAAATGGTTATCTCATAATTTTTACAATAAACTAGATGTAATAGGGACATGTAAAGATATATCCCATATTTATTAATTAGAAATAGAATTTATAAGATAATAATAAAGAAAAAGTGAGGATCCCTTACTGGAGTGTGTGACTCCAAATGGTTAGGAGGAGATTCTTGAGATCATTGGGGAACCGTGAGAAGAATATAGATAAGGGATCTCAGATTAAGGATTTTATCCATGGTTATTTAGTGAAAAAATTGGTTCTTGGGTTGGTTTATATTGGAAAAGAATGAACATTTCTTTATTATTTCTCAAACATAGGTTTTAGAATCTATATAATAAAATAACCAAAACCAAAAAATATAACATGGTTTTTACCATGGTTTCTTCTAAATGGAGGTTATTTTCATTATTTTATACATCCAAGGTTCAAAATTAGTAAAATAATATGCTTTATTATGTGGAGGTGAGTCATACCATTAATGGAATGATTATAAAACCATAAAATATGTTACCTTTTTTGGAGGATTCATAATGGATTTACAAAATTATTCAAATAAAATTAAAATCACATTATTTTAAATAGAAAACATAAATTTGGTCATTTATATCATTTATATCATTTTTTATATCACTTTTTGGGTCATTATGATGTTATAATACAAATAGTTTATTTATAAAGTATTTAACATTTACCCAAAAATTCGACTGTCTCAGAAAATAATAAAAAATTGAACATTGGAAAATTTCAACATTCTGATTCAAAAAATAATGTTCATTTTATATAAATATGTGATTTCTTTCTTTTCAAATAATAAACTACATTTATTGAGAAATTCTTGGTTTTTTTAACAATAACAGATTTTGAAACCTTATAAAAATTACATTTGACTTCACAAAAACTATATGATAATTTATATTCAATAAACATTATTTAATAATAACATTTTATTGAAATATTTTTATATCAAAATTCCATTAATTCATCAAAACAAATTCCTTAATTTAATTTGAATATTATCCAAAAATACTAATTTTGTTTTATTGTATCGAAAAAAAATATTAAAGTAATAATAATACGATGAAAATATATATATTATTCTATAAAAAATAATCTACATACTCATATTTCTAGGGTCTTGATACATATCACTTAAATACACTAGTAAATACTCTAAGAGTAAGGGACGTGACGAAATGAATTTCATGGGGTGGTTCGATATAAAAGGTTTGGGATGTGATCTCAATGAGTTTGAACTTCTCCCGTAAACAATTTCATCCATGCTTAAGTTGTTTGATATCCACTTGGTCTTGGTCAAGGGAAAAGACCAGTGAATCTATACCCCTTGGATGATCTGATAAATTGGTTACATAGGGTATGATTCTACAGGTTTATTCTATCATTTCCTTTGAATGTGTGAATTATATTTTTTAACACCTTATATTTATACTAATCACGTGATCATTTTTCAAAGTATATTTTATCAATGGTAATGATTCTTAATGTTAATTTAAATTCAAAAGGTTAAAATAAAACCATAGCAGTTTATGTGTTTTCTATAACCATATTACAAAATAATAAATTTAATTAAATCACAAGGGAAAATTTATTTATAACCACTCAATTAATTACAATATTTCCTCCTTAATAAATTTCACCCTCAAAATTTTTATTACCACACTAATAAATTGAGGGTAACTTTGTTTCATCACTTTATCTAGTTCCCACACAGCTTCTTCAAACTTGTGGTTTTTTTCACAACACTTTGACGAGGTGCATTATCTTATTCTATAGAACTTTTTCTCTATGATCTAAGATCTTCCCTAGATGATCCTCATAGGAAAGGTTATTCTTCATCAGCACCACCTATGTATTGAGTACATGTGAGCAGTATGGTATGTAATTTTATAATAGGGATACATGTAATACATTATATACTTGAGATTGGTTAGGTGGTCATGCAATTCAGTAGACCACTACATCGATGCAATCAAGGATCTTAAATAGGCCTATGTATCTTGGACTAAGATTTCCCTTGTTTCCAAATCCCATGAATTTATTTTATTAATATATGTAGAAGAAAACAATGTCTCCAACATCAAACTCTAGTTATCATCGACAATTTTCAAGATAGCTCTTTTGTCGACTCTGAGAAACCTTGATCTATTGTTGAATTATCATAACATTTCCACCACTTTCTAGACTATTTCAGGACCTTGAATTTTTCCTTCCCCAAATTCATCCCAGCATGAAAGTGTTCTAAAACTCTTCCCTAAAGGGCTTCATAGGGATCCATTTGGATTCTAGAGTGAAAAAATATTATTGTAAGAGAACTTTACTAGAGGAAGATGTTGATCCAATCCTCCTTTTAAGTCAATTGAGCATGCTCTAAACATATCCTCTTGTTTCTGGATAGTCCACTCAGAATGGACATCAGTTTTGGGGTGATAATATGTGATAATGTTCATCTTAGTGTTTAGAGTATGATAGATACTTTTCTATATCTTGGAGGTGAATCTCATATCTTGATCAGATACAATCGATAGTTGTACTCCACGTAGCCTCACCACTTATCTGATGTATATCCGTGCAAGTTGATCAAGTGATAAATCCTCTAGAATCAAAATGAAGTGTGTAATATTTGTATGTCGATCCACCTCAACCCATATATTATTATTTCTTCTTGATGTCTTTATAGTACTAGTGACAAAGTTTATAGTGATGTTTTCCTATTTCCATATTGGTATGGGTAATAGTTGCATCATTACCATGGATTTTTGCCTTTCCAATTTCATATAATGACATACAAGACATCTTGATGTATATTCTGTGATATCCTTATTTATATTTTCCCACCAATACTGTTCTAGGAGATCTATTTACAACTTTTTTCTTCCTGGTTTTATGGAGAAGGTTGAGCTATTTGCATCATCCAATACCTCCTTTAACATAGGATTTGATGGTTTATATAGTCTTGACCCAAATCTCACAACACCTTCTTTAATAACATTACACTATAAGGATTACCATTTCCTTATAGCTTTCAGTTTCTTCTGAATTCCCATATCATCTCTTTGAGAATCCTTTATCCTCTCTTTAAGAAATGGTTGAGCAATCATTTTGGAAAGGATTGATGATGTTTCTTCTTTAATGATCCCCATGTCCATCATTTTCAAATCTAAAAAGATCATATCCTTATAAATTATCATCAATGATAGAATTGTTGGATCCTTTCTACTTATATCATATGTCACTTTATTTTCTTTCCCAAGATGGTAGTGAATCTAGCAGTTATAGTCCTTAATCAGCTTTAACCATCTTCATTGGTGCATATTCATATCATTGTGTGTGAATATATACTTGAGATTTTTGTGATCCATATATATTTCACACTTCTCCCCTAAGAGATAATGCTGCCCAATTTTCAAAGTGAATATCACTATTGCTAAATCCAGATCATATGTTTGGTAGTTCTATTCAGAAACATTCAACTATCTTGATGTAGATGCTATGATTTTTTCATTATGAATTAACACACTACCCGAGTCCTTATTCAAATCATCATTTAACACCATGAAAATATCTCTACTTGTGGGTATTGTGAGTATAAGAGTAGTGATAATCAACATTTTTAGTTTCTTGAAGCTCTCTTCAAACTCATATTTCCATGAAAACTTAACCCCCTTCCATGTTATCTTGGTTAGAGGGTTTGATAATCACAGAAAATTTATCATAAATCGATGATAACACCTATCTAATCCAAAGAAACTATAGATATCTATCATGAATGTTGGCCTCATAAATCCATTAATTACATCTTTTTTTTGAAGAGTCCATATATATCCCATTTCTTGGGATGATATGTACCACGAATGTGTCTTCATTCAAACAAAACTCACATTTTCTATACTTTTCATAAAGCTTCACCTTTTGAATGGTCTTTTCCACAATGCTCAAATTATCTTCATGCTCCTTATTAGATTTGAAGTGTATAAGAATATCATCTATAAATAGTATCAGAAATATTTTGAGGCAATCTATGAAGACTCTATTTATCAACTCTATGAAGATTATGGGATAAATAGTTTTTTGAAACAACATCACTGTGAACTCATAGTTCCCAAACGTCATACAAAAAGTAGTGTTGGAAATATCATCTTTCTTCACCCTAACTGGGTGTATCCAAACTGAAAATTGACCTTTGATAATTATTGTGAACCATGTAGTTGATTAGAAAAGTCATTAATACGAGGTAGAGGATACTTGTTATTTATCATGCTCTTGTTGAGCTCATGATAATCAATTAAAAGGTTTATTGAACCATCCTTCTTCTTAGAGAAGAGTATTGATGTACTCCATGATGAAGCACTTGGGTGTTTGTACCATTTATCCAGATTCTTCTATAGTTTTCTCTTCAAATCCTAAATTTCCATAACATCTATTCCATACATAGTATTGGATAATGATAATACCTCAGGTATAATCTCTATTGAAAATTCATCCTCTCGACTAGGAGGTGGACTAGGAAATTACTTTTGAAACACATCAACATATTCACTCAAAATTGGAATTTATTTGAGGATGATTATTTCATTAAAATCAATAATTTGATCTAGATAAACTTTCTTATACGAAAATAATATCAATTCATGTGATGTTAGTGATAAAGAAGATTCATCCAACTCCTTACACTTGTACAGAATCGGGGGTCAATTCACAATAAAGAGAGTGATGTTTTTCTCACAGAAATTTATGTTGGGTCTATATAAGTAAATCCAATCCATACCCATAATTTCATCAAATTCCACCAAAGGAAGTATGATAAGGTTTTCTAGGAAGTTGACCCCCCAAAATTTGAATAGGAAGGAGTTATATACATAGGATGAAATAATTGAATTATTTTTCATCTTCACTAATAACTCCACTTTTATGCTTTATGGTGGTGTTTGAATAGTTATACTAAACATTTATGATATGAAGGAATGCATATAACCAGAATCAAAATGTAAATTTTATATTCTATAATGAGTAACTATAATATATTTCACCACTTCATTTTCATGATCCATATTATCATTTGTGATGGAAAAAAGCTCACCCGTGCTTCCTTGGAGGTTGTTGGTTGCCTACGAAAACTCTTTTCCTAGTGCATTGATTTTCAAAGAGCCAAGGTTCCTTGCAGTTGAAGTAGTGAATAATGTGCTGAGGGTTGACCAGGGCATTCCATTCCTCCATAAAATTAGCGGGGTTCTCCTGTCAGCAGTCGTTAGAAAGGTTTCCTTTCTTTTCACACCTAAAGCATTTCCTTTCCCCCATTAAGAAATTTCCAAGGTGCTTATTTATGCATCTTTTACAAGTGTTATGTTGAAATTTCTTAGCACCATTATATTTTTCCATGAGACCAATAGAATTAAAGTCCACTTTTTGATTCTTGTCCCCATGATACCCATGAAATTATTCAATTTTCATTTCAAATTTAAGGGCAGATAATAAAATTTCCTCATACCTATCAAAGTCATGGATCACCAAGAATTTTCATAAAGTAGTTTTTATCCCACCAAAGAAGTGTTCAACCTTGCATTTATGGGTAATGACAAAGTTAGAGGTGTAATATGCACGTCATGTGACGTTTTCCTCATATGACCTAACAGATTTATGACCAATGCGAACCACTGATCAACTTCTCACTCCATATGATAAATATGCAGTTGAACCATCTCTTGTTCCAAAAATTGAAGGACAGACAGTATCTTCTCAATGGATTTGATCCATTTTTCCACGATTAAGGGATTAAATGATCCATTGGAAGTCAAAGGTATTTATATTATAAATCTCTCAATTGAATCTTTTTCTTTCTTAAGGGGATTTTGGTGCTCCATATGATTTAGGTTTCTATTCAAAACCTAATTCATCTGAGAGAGTATTTTCATAATGTTTTTGATTTTCTATCCCATCAGGTAGGACATCTCATTGGGGGAAGTCATCACATTTCACATCGCATTGATTTTTTACACGATTCCTATTATTTATGGCCATTGGATATAATAAATATAAATTTAGGGATGCATATTTATAAACTATTAAACACATTATGGGGAGTCCAAGGACATTAAAGGGATAACTTATAAATTTCATTTATTTATTAAAATATGAATTTCTAGCTTTCAATCTATGTTATCCATGATCTATTTCATAACATGTATTCTTATGGGAATGTATTATTTTCATAATAATGGTTTGTAATGGGATTACGAATTTTCCAATTATATCCCTCTAGTGTGTCAAACCAGGTGTGTAGTAATGCCCATTTCCATGTACTAGGTTATACCGAGTTAGTCCCAACACACCTTGTCAGAGTTGTTACACCTAGGTACATCTATGCTAGAACCATGTCAACTTGTTCTATCTAGATAGTGATTTATTTTATTGATAAACAAATTAATATATACTTACTACAATTTAGGGATATTTTCTTATAAATTTTATTATTCCTAAGGCTTTTGCGAAATTTTTCTAATCCTAATCCCAAAATTAACTAAACTTTTCTTCTGATACTAATTATAACAACCTTGTTATTTATTTCACATTAATAATTGATTTATTCATTAAAAATACATATATTAAAACAATTAATATTGATAAGTCTAGTTTATTTTAGAATTAGGTACATTACATAACAACTTAATATTGGAAAATATTTTATTTATTAAAAACTTCCTTAACATGAACGCACTTAAAACTACACAGGATAACTTCGAGACGTACATAAGAAAGGTGTGATCTATAAACTTATATAAGGAAATAAACATGGAATAATGTGATAAATGATATAAAATAGGCATATAAATGATGAATAAAAGGTTATATAATCATTAACATGAATAATAAGGCATGATATTGGATGATAATAATAACATTGGAAATGCAACAACAACATAAAACATTTCATCATAAACAAAGGTCAAGGATGACTGCCCAAATATAGTGAAGAAAAAATACCCATAAAAAATAGGTTAAATACCTATCCCAAAACGATATCTCAGGAGTCTAAACATTTCCCAATGAATTGGATCGCTATATAATTCTAGGCACACCCATCACTTTCATTTCATTATCATGCTTAAGCGTGCCACATAAATCCAACAACGTGGATTAATTCAGTATCATATTTTATTCCATGATCAAGGAGTGCAGAATAAATACATGTGTGTCCCAATTAAAAGAATTTTATGTTTATATAGGTGAACACCCTTGATAGTAAAGGGGTATGGTATTCACTACACAATTTTTTTGGCAAGGAAAATCATGGAGAAATTCCGACAACATAACAACTTCGCATAAAAATTCATAAAATGGTTTGATGAGGGAGAAAAAGGTATATAATAATTTTGAAATTAAATGTTAATTAATAGTGATATAGTAATACATATCCCAAAAATAGGAATTAAAAATATAGGGCACAGTATAATAAAAAACTTGAATAAATAAGGGAAAGTGAGGATCCCTTACTTGAGTGTGTGATTCCAAATTCTTGGGAGGAGATTCATGAGATTTTGGAGGTACATTGGGAGGTATATAGAGAGGGTAAATAATATTAAGGAAGTGATATAAGAATCTTATGTAAATAAAAATGGGATCATGTATGGGTTTATATAGGAAAATTGTGTATATTTCTTTATTATTTCGATAACTTAGGTTTTGGACTCTACATAATAAAATAACCCAAACAACCAAAATTACTATTTTTACATGGTTTCTAAAAAATGGAAGTGTTTTTAATTATTTTATATTTATAAGGGATGAATATAATAAAATAACACTCTTTCTTATGTGGAGGTGAGTCATACTCTTAAAAAATGTAGTTGAAACCTTAAAATTTATTTTATGTTTTGGAGGATTCATAATGAATTTATAAAATTAATTAAATAAACATAAAATCAAATTATTTTATAGTTATAACATATATTTTTTCATTTAACCCATTTATAGTATTTTTATATCACCTTTGGTACATTATGAAGTCATAATACAAAAAGTATATTTATACGGTATTTATTTTTTACCCGAAAATTCGATTGTCTTAGAAAATTATGAAAAATTCACTGTTGGATAAGTTTTACATTATTATTCCAAAAGTAATTTTCATTTTATCAAATTAATTTTATAAATATGTGAATTTTAACTTTTAAAATGATAATATACATTTATTGAGAAATGATCGGTTCTTTGACAATAACAGTTTTTGAAACCTTATAAAAATCACATTTTAATTCAAACAAATTATATGATAATTTATATTTTAAAAAAATTATTTAATAATAAAAGTTTATTAAAATATTTTTTATTAAAAAATCCATTAATTCATCAAAATAAATTCCATAATTAAATTTGAA
Source organism: Viscum album (assembly GCA_963277665.1). Taxonomy (NCBI): domain Eukaryota; kingdom Viridiplantae; phylum Streptophyta; class Magnoliopsida; order Santalales; family Viscaceae; genus Viscum; species Viscum album. Next base: position 34,739,644 of record OY728127.1, on the reverse strand, counting down.
TATTACCTAAAAATAATATTTGTGTTATATTTTTTCGAAATAAAAATCATTTATAAAGTCACAATAATAGGACGAAAAATATATCCATTAATATATAAAAAATATTATAAATACTCATATTTATAGTGTATTTATACATTTCCCTTTTATACACTAAGAAACACCCTTAGGGTAAGGTGTGCAACTATGAGACTTTTATGGGGTGTTTTGGCGTACATGGTTTGGGGCGTGATCTCGATGAGCTTTAACTTCTCTAATAAATGGTTTTGCTCATGTTTATGTTTTTTGATAATAGATTAGGGTTGATTAAGGGAAAATAATATTGATTCTATCCCCCTCAGAATCTCTAATAAATGGGCTTCAAAGGGTATGATCCCTCTGGTTGAGGCCATCACTTCCTTTGTGTCAATTGGATTTGTTAAAACCCTATATTTATTTAATGAATATTTTTTCAATGGTAAATATGATTAAGGATTATTTAAATATGATAGTATATAATAAAAAAAAAATTTAATGTGTTTTATATAAAAATATTTCAAAATAATAAATTTAATTAATCATAAGGGAAATTTTATTTATAACCATTCTGGTCGTTACAAATGAGTAGGAGGTGGTGGTTGGGATTTACATTGGGAAAGGGAAATTTGATAGAGTAGGGTACTTACCTCTTCAAACATCAGGTCCAAATTCTTCTCTAATTCAGATCTTTACACCTCATGGACACCTTTTATGGGTATAATAGACCTCAAACAAATTTATTGCATGTTTTGATCCATATTCTCAATATGGGTTTTTATAGTGATTAGGGTCTTGTGAACTAGTATACGACCTACAGTATCATCAATCATGTTATGATAAATTTTAATTAAACATTTTAAAAAGTATTTTATTAATAGTTGATCCCTTATTTGGTGGTGTGTAAATGACCGAGGATGACCTTTTAAATTGTTTATCAAATTCCTGAAGTTTCCACCCTTAAGACTATCTTATTCAAAAAATTTATTTCCTTATTGTTATAGTTCAATAAGTATGGAATTATTTTTTAGAAAAAGGAATTTCATGTCTACCAAACCTCTAATTTTGGAGTTAATGTAACACAACCAATATTTTGAATTGTATTCTAATGAAAATTTGAAATCCCTATGTTTTACTTGTTATTTATTCATATTTCCACATTTCAATTTCAAACACACAGTGAAAAATCCATTTAAATGAATATGTGCGTATTCTATAGTAAGTACATGAAATTTTGTTAATAACTAAATTAGACAATATTTTTGTTTGGATTTTGGTGCTCCAACTTTTGCTTTAATATAAGCAGGTTAGATATCAACATCATGATAAGTGGGATCGTTAAGTGTTCATTAATTTTCTTCCATGTTATAGAAGTTAACTTAAGTTTCCATTTTATTTCTAGTAGAAGTGTGTTAAATAAGAGTCTCAAGGTGTTGTGTGTCTTCCTTCAATTGGTTTTCTTGCACATCTTCGTGTCGCTGATATATAATCCTCTTCAGTTCAAGTTGAAAAGTAGGTAGTTCACTCAGAGTGATGTAAATCATGAATAGAAACTAAAAGCAAAAATAGATTATATAACCCCCCATTTATATAATATAAATAGATAAATAAACAAATATTTACAAAATACACAATGTTCATATTGAAAACATGCACTAAAAATGTAACACTCCAAGATTTTATGGCATGTGTCCTCTTAAATAAATTCAATTCATTCAATAGATTACATTTCACAAAAAATTATTTCATATAGTATAAATAATATTAAATCACATATAGGACCCCAAAAAACATTATAAATTAATAATTAATGAAATAAGAGGGTTTTTCTTGAAATTAAGGAATATATTTTAATGAAATAGTAACTTGAACTTGGGAATAGTAATGTGACCATTAAGAATAGTAATTTAGAAAATAGAATAGTAAACTCACCTATGAAAGTATAAAGAATTTTTAGTAATCTTATAAATTGTAATATGAAATAATAATATCATAGTACTAGTAAATAAATGTTTTAGAAATTATTAATTAAATATTGATATTTTTTATACACATGAATGTTTATTTTTAATTTTATAATTAATATAATGTTTTAAAAGAAAATTTATTTTCATAAAAAGTATTCATACATTAATATTTTTTTTTATTATTATTATAAAATAATTATATATACCTTAATTAATTTTTCAATGTTTTATAAAATCAATTATAATTTTAAAATTGGTATTTTTTGAATAAATGTTGATATTAATAAAGAAATAAATTTATCATAATAATAAAATTATTTTCATAAAATGGAGTTACTTTTTTAATTCTACATGTTGAAAAATGGTTAGGGTGATTTGTTTTGTATTTTTTCTAAAACAGTTGAATTTTTGGTGAATGGTGAAAGACGGTAATTTACAGCATTATCTAAATACAAAAATTATTGAGTCATAGATGATCTATGGATGATGTAAGAACATAATCTCGAAAAAAACAAAATTATTTTAATATATTTAGTGATAATTATAAAACTATTTATAGTATAGATACAAAATAATAAACTAATGAATAAAATAATAAAAAAACACCCCTCTCCTCCACTATAAATACAACCCCTCACCACTTCTTATCCTCACACCTATTAAGCCTTGAATATTGTCCATTTACTAACTAATAATCTTCACAAGTATCTTTAACATATCCTAGATCGTTTTGTCTCATGAAAATATTGATCTCATCCCCCTTAAATAGGTTCTCAAGGAGAATCAATTCAGGAGGTAAAAACCTCTTTCATTTACCTTTATTTTCTTTTCAATTCAATTAATTTTAGTATCCTTCCCCAATATTCTCTATTAAAACATGAATTATAAATCTATAATCATATATATACTGTAATTTTATTGTGTTTAGGGGAAATTCATCATCAATTTCCTTCTTCACACCATGTTATTCTAAACATGATAATATTGTATGTGATGTGTCGATTTACCGCTATCATGGATGATGCATTTTCATTTTCCATTATCACCTTAAAGTCTGGTCAAAAAAACATTCTTTTGGTTAAATAATATTTTTTTATAAATATTATAAATCATGTAATGTTTTGGAACCAGTATATGTATATAATATTAATTAATAAAACAAAACTAGTTTGTGATAATCGAAAATTCACCAAAATAAACTAACGTTCATCATTAATGTTTTTGCTAATGAATCATCCTCATATATGAAAAAAATATAATACCATTAAATATTCTATAATTTAATTAATAACATATAATTTCAATTTTTTAGAATTAATCCCATTCTAAATGTACTTCTATATATGTTTACAGGTGACCCAATCATGAAAATGAATGAAACAGACACTCCCAAATGACAATTTTGAATCTTATAACTCATCAAAAATGCCTTAAATGAACCCAGAAAAATTATAATGAATAAAAATAATGTCTAATAGGTTATTAATTAAGTTATTAATGAATCTAATTTCATTATATATGATATTAAGTGCAATCACATAACACTTTCATACATAAGGTAAGTGATTCTCCCTGAACCTCAATTTTTCATTCGTGTTACATTTTATATCTATTTACCCCAAGGTAATTATTAATTATTCTTATTTACTTCTTATAAATTATATTTTCATTTTATAAAAATATTTTTCAAGCTCAATTCTTCTTCCTTTGATATGGATATGTGTGTCTCCTAAAGTTTCTTTTTCAATTCCTCCTGATGAGCAAGCCCGATTTAAGGGAACTTTCCAATTTCTTACCCATTTTCAAGTACACCACATAAAATGTTTTAAGAAACCAAATATTTCTATACAATAAATATTTTTTTCACAGAAAACTTATTTTTTTAATTTTTGGTTTTATGCTAATAATTTTTCATTTTCCCTCTTTAAAGACTCTTTTATATTTTTCCTTTAATCACACTAAAGAGACTCTTTTCTAAAGGTTATTAAATACACTTTTTACATGTTTTAATTTTATTTGGACATAAATTATCATGATATATTCCTTATTTAACACTTATTCATTTTGTGCTGTTTATGTGTACTCCCCATTTATTCATGATCACTATTCATTGAATATTTCATTAAATATCCACATTTCTTGTATCATGGATATGATTATTATGATAATCATATACAATTTTTACAAAAATGTTTTATTTGAATGTTATTCAATTGAATATATGTAGGATTAATGATTTCTTACTTTTAGTGATGGGTGGGTCTCGATTATAGATATCCCCTCGATGCATCGACATGTCTCATGAGACAAAATAGTTGGCGACAAACCCTTCGTTTTTAATTATAAATTGAATCAATAAAGTTTTTACTCACTTAAATAAACCATCTCGATGGTATAATGGTTCTTGTTCAAGATACATTACTTCCAATTATTGATAATTATCTTCATTTAGTATTTAATTATCACTTTCTTTGAGATTTTCATGATGATAAAATCTATGAATGCATTTTCATTCTCAATTTGTTGATGGAATGCATTTTCAGTTATTTACCTTTATATATTGCTTATTCCTTATTGAATTTTCTTCACATATAATTTATTTATGAAAAAATTAATACGCATTTGATATCACCCATTTATTTGTTTTCTTTCTATAGATTATGAAGATGAAATCTTTGAATAAGTGACAAGAAGCAGTTTATTTTCTTTTGTTATGTTCTATGTCTAATTACCCATGTAATAGGGGAACCATGAATGTATGTAGTTTCTTAAAAAGTACTAAATTTATAATACTTGGTTATGTGATCTATTTTATCAATGTAATTATAATAAAAAAACCATTAACTCTATGCTACTAGGGTCAGGGTTTTTATAGTTAGTATTAGAGAAAGTTTAGTAAGAACCTTGGGAAATAGATGTAAAATAAACATGAGAATTAGAATAACTCCTTGAAGTGAATATTTGGATCAATTATCATGATGATTATGAGCTAAATTAGTGTGTACCATTATTTAATAATGGATCCAAATAGAAGGAAAGGAATCAATTCTTAGAGACAATGTAGGGATTTCCCTACTAAATAAGTCAACACAAATAGTGTTGGAGATGAGAATATCATGTCCATATTAGGAATACTTATACATGTTATGATGAATAACTACACTACACCTTTGTTGGACAATTTCATATGGAAAAATCCCCCATATTTTAGTGGGAGTACTAATCCAGTGGTAGATAAACACTGTATCAAGTCCCTTGAAAAGATATTTCTAGAATTGAGATGCAATGAAAATGAAAATGTTGTAATAGAAGTATATTACATCAAGGGTCATTCTGATCAATGGTGGAATTTGATCCAAAATACTAAGGAGTAAGACAAAATATAATACATGTAATGAATAACTTTGAAATTAATTTTCTTCGATAAATATTTCTCATGTGAGCAACAAACTGAAATGAAGAGAAAATTCCTTAGTGAAAGAAAAGAGAATAAGGGAGTGTTGTAGAGTATGAGGCTACCTTAAAAATACTATTTAAGTATGATATTGATTAATAATATTATTTAAGGGAAAGTATTTATCATTTATCTAAAGGTGTTAGACCAAGTCTCCAGAGGGAACTTTCCCCTAAAAAATTTTCATCATATAATTAAATATTATTTTGTGACATCAAAACAGAGAATAAATATTCTAGATGCTATATGTACAAGGGGATTCAAGATAAAAATATATGTTATGATAACCATGGAAATGTTGAAGCATCAAAGATGAATAAGGGAATGAAGAAATTTCCATTTTTCAGAAATTGAGGAAAGAGCCATCCTGGTAAAAACTTGAAAGGAATGTGAGTTTTATATAAGTGTGGAGAATAGGGTAATCAAGATAATGACTGAAAGGGGAAGAAAAAAATCAATTATATTAAATGATTCAATTTTAATGAAATGGATAACTTTTCAAATCAATTTCCCAAGAATCAGTGTAATATACCATTGAAGAGGCCATGTGGAGATGGACAAGATTATGCGATAACTATGGCTTAAGTAGAACTACCTAATGATGTGTTGTTAGGTACATTAATCCTATATTCAATTATATCTAATTATTTATTTGATTCTAGATCATCACAATATTTTATATATACACATTTTCCTAAGAAAATTATATATTTTCCTTTTTATTTAATAATGGAGTTGTTAGTCAAAACCCCTATGGGAAGTCTCAGTACAAAAAAAGGTGTCAAGAAGTTCCCATTATGGCATATAAAAATTATTTATTTTCTAAACTTATCATTATACCTAGGTTTTATTTTTAAATAATTCTTATAATAGATAGGGATTAAAAATATGATGTGTGAATTTATTTCAAGAAGATGAAAATTTCTATTTTGGAGGAATATTTAGAATCCAATATCTTTAAAGAAGAAACTCTATCATCTGATTCTTATCCAAATACACCCCCGGTAGTTGTACTAAATGAAATTATTTGGGAGTAAGAGAAAACAACATTTATGGATGAGGAAAGTCATATTTAAATTGATGATGTACCAATTTTGTAGGAATACATTGATGTATTTCTTGATGAATTAACTGAGAACCCTTCTGAGCATGATGTTAATTTAATATTGATCTAGTCCCTGATGAAATACCAATATCAAAGACTTCTTATAAAATGGAAACTATTGAATTAGTGGATCTAAAGAAACATCTAGAGGATCTAATTAATAAGGGACTTATTTTCCCCAGTGTTTCTATATGGGGAGCTTCTATTCTCTCTATTAAGAAGAAAGAAGAATCTATGAGGCTATGCATTGACTATAGATAAATCAATTCTATTAAAATAAAGAACAAGTATCTTCTACCTCACATTGATGATTTATTTGATAAACTTAAGGGAGATCAATATTTATCAATTATTGACCTTCGTTCTGGGTATCATCAATTGAGAGTAAAAAGGAAGGTATTATGAAGATATCTTTTCAAATGAGGTATGGACATTACATGTTCATAATAATTCCATTTGGATTGACTAACACACCCTTTTTTTCATGGTTCCAATTAATAGAGTATTTAATGAATATCATTATTATTTTTAGTATTCATTAATGATATTTAGGTGTGTTCTAAAATATACGAAGACCATGATAATCACTTGTAGATTATTTTTGAGACTCTTAGAAAGAAAGAGTTATATGGTAAATTTAGAAAGTGTGAATTATAGTTTTAGGAAATTTCTTTTTATGGTCATATTTTCTATAAGGATGGAATCTCATTTTAAATTTCAATGACAAAGGAAATCTATAAATGTCCAACACCAACAATCATAATCGTAGTACGTAGTTTCATTATTTTGGTAGGTCACTATCAGCATTTTGATCATAATTTTTCCCGATTTGCTAACACATTAACAAAAATCACACATAAAGGGATTAAGTTCATATGAAAAAAAATGTTCATAATTATTTGAATAATTATAGAGAATATTAGTAAATTCTCTAATTTTAACCCTGCCATTTGGAAATGATGAGTTTTAGATATACAATAATGCATCAAAAAAGGACTTGGTAGTGTCCTTATGAAAAATGATAAAGTTATTGCATATGAATCAAGGACATTTAAGACTATTCAACAAAATTATCCGACTCATGATATTTAGTTAGAAACCATAATCTTTTATCTGAATATGTGGAGAAATTGTCTATATAGTGAAATATTTGAGATATGTAGGGATCATAAAATTCTAAAACATATATTTACATAGAAATAACTCAATATAAGTTAAAGGTGATGGCTCTTATTACTCAAAGATTATTATTTCTCAGTAAAATACCATCCAAGAAAAGAAAATAAGGTAGAAGATGCATTAAGCAGGAAATATCATGGAATTCTAATGAAAATGAGGATTTAGAAAGATCCCATATTCACAGATTTAGTAAAAATGGATATGGTAATTTTTAAGGGTTGGGAAGCATCATTACTTTTTAAATTGATTATTAAACTATATTTATTACAAAAGATAAAAAGATCTCAATCTGATGATGATATTTTAAAAAAAAATTAAAGTCATTAAGGATGAAATATTGGCAGAATTCATGTATGAGGATGGAATTATGAAATTTCAAAAGAGGTTATGTGTTCCCTCAAAAACTAAGCTAAAAAGAGAACTATTAGATGCTTATTTTAGCTCAAATTTCTCTATAAACCCTAGTAATACCAAGACGTAAAGATATATGAATGAAAATTTTTTGTTGGATAACATGATGTAGGGAATTACTGACTATGTGTCAAGGTGTATAGTCTATCAAAAATTGAAGGATGAGAGAAAACATCATAGTGGAGTCATCCAACCTCTACCAATTCTTGTGTTGTAGTGGGAGGACATTATGATGTACTTTATCACAGGAATACCAAGGAAATCTATAAGGAATAATAAAATAAGGGTTATTGTTGATCATCTTACAAAATCGGTACATTTTCTTAATATAAAAGAAGATTTACCCCCTGATCACCTATAAATAATATATATTAATGAAGCATTATATGTCTAGAGATGTCAAACTCCATTATTTTTTGTATGAATTTGGTGAGAGGAAATTTATAGGCCCAAAGCATATTAAATAGACCACAATAAAGGTAAAGACTATCTAGGATCATGTTAAAGTGGATCAAAGTTGGCAAAAGAGTTATGCTGACAACTGGTGAAAGGATCTGGAATTTAAAGTGGGTGATCATATATTTTTTAATGTATCTCTTGGGAAGGGTGTCTTCAAATTTGATAATAAAGGGATACTGAGCCCTAGGTACATCAAACCATTTGAAATTTTGGAATGAATTGGAGTTGTAGATTACCAATTAGAAATGATGACAAGTATCTCCAAAGATCATGACGTGTTCTACATATCATTGTAAAATAAGTACATTCTTGACCCAATGCATGTACTCACCTATGAATAAAAAAAATTAGTACCTGATTTGTTTTAATGCGAAGTTCCTATTGAGATTCTTAACACAAGATAACAAGTATTGGGAAATTAGACAAATCAAATCGTAAAGGTTCTTTGGAGAAACCGTAAATTTGAAGAATCAATGTGGGAACTAGAAGATGTTGTGAAGAAGAACCTCCCACATATGTTTAGAGGTAAATATTCATTAAAATATTTTAGGAAAAAATTTTTGAAGGAAGGAATAATATAATATCCCAAGATTTTATGGTATGTATCCCCTTAAATAAATTAAATTCATTCAATAGTTTATATTGCACAAAAAATTATTTTATATAGTATAAATCATATAAAATCACATAGAAAACAAAAAAAAATTTATAAATAAAAATAGAATAGAATAAGAGGTTTTTCTAGAAATTAAGGAACATATATTATTGAAATAGTAACTTGACCTTTAGAATAGTAATGTGACACTTAGGAATATTAATTTATCCAATAAGATAGTAACCTCACATATGAAAGTATAAATTAAATTTATGATTCTTATAAATGGTAATATGATATAATTATATTGTAGTATAAGTAAATAATTTTTTTAGAAATTTTTAATTAATATTTAATATTTGTTACAAACATAAATGTTTATTTTTAATTTTATAATTAATATAATGATTTAAAAGGAAATTTATTTCCATAAAATGTATTCTTAAATTAATATTTTTTCTTATTATGATTATAATATAATTTAATGATAGCTTAATTAATTTTTCAATGCGTTATTAAATTGGTTATAATTTTAAAAATGGCATTTTTTGAGTAAATGATGATTTTAATTAAAAATTAAATTTCTAATATTTAGAACATTATTTTAATAAAATAGAGTTACTTTTTTAATTCTACACAACAAAAAATGGTTAGGGAGAATTTTTTGGAATTTTCTAAAATTGTTGAATTTTTTGTGAATAGTAAAATACAATAATTTACAGTATAAACTAAATAAATGAATTCTTGGGTCATAGATTATGTTTGGATTATGTAAAACCATAATATCAAACCAAAAATTATTATTTTAATGTATTTAGTCATAATACTAAAACTATTCATAGTCTTGAGGAAAAATAACAAACTAATGAACACAATAATGAGAAAACTTCCCTTTACTCCACTGTATATGCCACCCCTCACCACCTATTCTACTAACACCTATTAAGTCTTAAATATTGTTCAATTATTGACCAATAATATTCCCTATTATCTTCCCCATTTCCAATAGACTTTGGTCTCACCAAAATTGTAACACCCCGACCCTAGTTACATAGATTCGGTGCATTATTACATAACATTGGCATGATCACAAGAGATGAAGTCCTGAAATACTGATCAATTTAGTAGCCTTGGAAGTAATAGATACATATATAAGTTTTAAAATACATTATGAAATTAAAAATAATTTTTTTTCTCCTTTAAACACACTCATATCCCTTAGCCTATCCCTGCAGGTCAATCATAATATACTTCTTTGCATCCTAGGAAAAATAAAACATAAGAAAGGGGTGAGATCAGATGCTTAGTAAAGATAATAATATAGCTGAAATTATCACAAATAATCATAAACATTTAATCCAATGTATAAGACTAAAACATAATCCTTTTAAACCTAAACTTCAGCATAATATGTCAATGATAAATCAAATAATTCCATTTACATATACACATGGATATTCTAATAGTAGAATAATAACATGTAATATCAATTTCTAATTTCAGAATGATGGAATGCATAATTCCGAACATATTAACCACAAATTCAAGGCCTCGTTCCAATACCCTAAATATAAATTTTTTAAAGGCCTTTTCTAAGACAGTAGTTTTTCTCCGGAGACCTACCAATGCATCTAGGGGCTATAGCAGGCCCCTCCCGTCACATACTTCGTCCAATGCAATCATTATATAAAATGGTGGAATCCTAACATAAACATTCCTTTAAAAACAATAATACAAAATGTTAATAATTTAACAATAAACCATGACTGTTATAAAAATATCACTTGCATAGTCGAAAAAATCACAAAACATTCAATACAATATGTATGATTCTATCATAATGAATCAACTTCAAACAAGCGTAATATCCAACAATGGATGTTGACATAGATGAAACCAATCCAAAAACTATTTGAGTGAAATATATATTTATACTTTGAAATAATTTAAAAGTATATAAGAAATTTATTTTTAAAATATTATTATAATATTGTAAGGGAAGCTTCAAAGGTGTTATAACAGTGGAAAATAGTCGTACCCACTGTAAAAATTAAAAAAACATTCTTTCCTTAATTTGTTGAAAAGGTCATAAAGTACCTTGTTTGGAAAATAATGGAAAGATTCATTTCGAAAATTTTTATAAAAATTCAAACAATGGTATAAATTTATTCAACCCATGGTCTAGGAAAATAGAAAAAATGTTTTGAAATTAATTTTTAAGAAACACGGATGTGGATGATAAAGAAGTCCCAGTAGATACTTACATATAAACAACCTCGGATAAAAAAGAGATTGTAAAATTACCACTTAACTTGTAATTTTTTTAGTATAGGGTACTATATCATCCTATATAATAGTAAACTAATTATTATTAAATTATACATGAACTACATACATAAATATGATATCGTATATGATCCTCTAATATTGATTTGTTAATAATATTTTAGTAGTATCATTGTTTCCTGTGTTAACTGATTCATTTTCATTCATATGTTTTGTTATGTAAGTCATGTTTATTATGGATAGAATTTATTATACTCATATCTAGAATGATATTAAGTTCTTAAAAATCATTTTTAATCATTAAATGAAAATTATTCTTGAATGGTTATGGCGGGGAACGAAATCTCATCGCATCGTAGAGACAGTAAGCCGTACGTACACACGAGCGAAAATATCATTCTATTGATGGTGAAATCGTATGTAATTGGATGTTATATTATATATAAATAATCATTAACATGTTATATTTATTATTTATTTAAATTATACATCATTATTATACCATCCTAATAACGAAGTGTGGAATAAAAAACTACACCACGACGTGGAGACGACAAGCCGTACGCATGCACGTATGGTGGATTTTTCATTCATAAGATGGATAGAATATTCAATATGGTAGTTCCATATTCATAATAACATCATATTTTTTAGAATTTACTGGGGTTATTATTTTTGTATGGAAACAACAAAGAAATAGGAAGTGGAAGAAGAGAAGAACACTGAAAGAGGTGATGAAATAATTACCTCTTCTTTGGGTGCTTCCTTTTGATTTAAAAAAGATGGATACATAGGTTGGATTTATTATCAAAGTAATGCCTCTAGGATTAATTTAGGGTAGTTGGGAGAATATTTGAGTAGTTTTTGTCTGATCCAAATGGATTTGTAGATGTGAATTTAAGAGAAGGGGAAGAGCCCTTTAATAAGAGAGGTGAGAGGCACTTTAGGAAAAGATTGAAATATTAATTTATTATAAAATGTAATTCGGTGTATAATAGATGAAAATGGATTTATTTCTAGTTTAAGGTGGTTATGGGTCTAAATACACTCAAAAATAGGTTTTATCCAAGTTTAGGTCACTATATTAACCTTATCTTTTAGATTTAACTCTTAGTGAAATAGTTTAACATTTACCATGTCTTCATGTATTTTTATATTACATGGTTAATAAACTTACTATAAAATTCTACGAGAACCTAAAGTGGTTCATTAATTACATATCTAACCTTATATAAGTCCTTTTTAAGAAAATTAGATTTTTAGGAATATTATATCATTTAATGAAATAGTATTTGTTTTAAAAACTCATTTATGTCAATTTTGACACTATTTAGTATTTGATTTTTTTTAATGTCATAACAACTTTATTAATTAAAAACGAATACATGGAATAATCCTTAATATGTAATTTTAAACTATAAAATTTGTGGATCGAATCATAAGTTTCACTTTACATTTATTTTAATGTTTATAACTTCAATTATTTTAATATTTCATTAATAAGGTAATTACTGCATTATCATTGTTTCATATATAAAATTAATTATTTAATGTATAAAAAATGTAAATACAATTATATTATGTAGGAAATATTTTTAGATTTCTAATTAATATTTATAGTCTAATTTATCTTAATTATATCCCTATATTAAAAATGTTTTAGTTATTAAAATTTGAATTTAACATTTTTAACTCCTTTTTAAATAAAATATAATAAATATCCTAATCTATCCCAAATGGAGAAAAAAGGATATTATTTTTTTCCTAGGGTATATTTTGGTCGAAAAAAACTTATCCAATATAATTAGGGCATGTTTTGGGGTAATTTGGAATTATTATAGTATTATTTTTAACTTTAATTACCCTATTTACTTTTAACCATGGTAAATAAAATTCAAAAGTTACTATTTACAAAAAATTATTTTCATCCTATTGAACGACATTTTATTTACTGATGACAACTATTTCTACCATATTATTGAAATTCAATTCACAGAAGCAGTAAAATTATGATTTATGCAAATTTGCAAATGTGCATGAAAGGTGGGTAAAAGATGTTAAAAAAGTTCAATAAAATTTTATATGTCTAATCTAATTATAAAATGACTCCAATGAATTAAATTGAACTAATATAGGTATTATATATCTATTTTGACTTTAAAATTAATTTAAATAAAAGTAATTATTATTTAAATAAAAAGTCGGTTTTAAACAATAACAGAGTGTTTTTCACTATTCATCAAAAATTGAAAGTTTTCAGAAAAATACCAAAAATTCAACCAAAGATAATTTTGATATTCCAAATCCTAAAATGAAGTTCATTTTAAAAAATAAAATTTATAAAATTTCAAAAAGTGGTTATTACTATTCATAACTACTTTTTAAACGACTAGTTTGATTGGTCATGGTGTGCTAGAACTCGAAGTTGCATACAACACAAGCTATTGTATTATTCAAAGAGAAACCTACTGTGGAATCTTGGGGTGTTACATTATTCCCTCCTTAAAAATAATTTCATCCTTGAAATTTCTAAAATGCTGCTGCATAAAAATATTTGCGTGGTTCTTCATCATAAGTTCCTCAGGTTTCCATGTTGCCTCTTCCATTTGATGGTTTCTCCAAAGAACTTTTATCAGGAGAGTCATCCAGTTTCTCAACACTTTTTCTCTACTATCATGAATCCAGATAATATTTCACAATAAGATAGATCTAATTCCAGTTTTATTTCTTCATAAGTGAGTACATGTGTTGGGTTAGGCATGTATTTTCTCAATAGTGATATGTGAAACACATAATGAACTTTGGAGAGACTTGGAGGAATTACCAAATGGTAAGCTAAAACTCCAATTTGTTCTAGAATTTTGAAAGGCCCAATGTACCTGTTACTTAATTTACCCTTCTTACTGAATCTTATAACACCATTCTAAGAAATACCTTCAAGAAAACATGATCTCCTACTTGAAATTCCAAATCATTCCTTCAGTTATCGGCATAGCTCTTTTACATAATTTGAGATAATTTTATGTGGGTTTGGATAATATTAACCTTTTCCATCATTTTCTCAACAAGTTCTGGGCATATGAGTTTTCTTTCACCAACATCATCCTAATGAGTTGGTGTGCGAAATCTCTTTCCATATAATGTTTCATATGGTGCCATATGAATACTTGAATGGAATCTACTGTTATAGGAAAATTATACCAGAGGTAAATACAAATCCCACATACCTTGAAAGTCAGAGGATCATGATCTGAACATGTCTTCTCAGGTTTGAATAGTCCATTCTGATTGTCCATCATTTTGAGGGTGGTAGGCAGTGCTCAACCGAAGTTCAATATCAAGAGATTTCTGAAAACTTTTGTAGAATCATGTTTTAAAACATGGATCATGATAAAAAATAATCGATAGCGGTACACCATGAAGTCTTAAAACATCATTAATATATAGTCTTGCTAAACGTTCAAGTGGTGAATCTTATCTTATAGTAATAAAATGTGATGACTTGGTAAGACGATCAACAATGACCCATATTGCATCATTCCTTATAGGAGTCTTTGGTAGCCCCATGAAAAACTCCATCGTAATATCATCCCATTTCCAGTCAAGTATGGGAAGAGGTTTCATGAATTCTTTAGGATGATGTCTTCTTGCCTTCACTTGTTGACAAACCATACATCTCGACACATAATCAGCAATCTCCGTATTCATGTTGTCCCACCAAAAATGTTCCTTCAAATATCTATACATCTTAGTGATACCAGGGTATATAGACAAATTAGAGCAATGAGCATCGTAAAGAAGTTACCTTTTTAGATCAGGTATATTGGGAACACAAAGCCTCTTCCCAAATTTCAAAATTTTATCTTCATATACAATGTCAAACAATCTCCCATCATTCACAGCTTTAATTTTTGTTTGAAACTCCTCATCACCAGTCTAATAAATTTTTATCCTTTCTAGTAAATGTAGTTTGGAAATCATTTGACAAAGTATTAATGTTTCAACTTACATGATTATTCCCATATCCATATTTACTATATCCATGAACATAAGATCCCTTTCAACTCTCATCCTGTTCAAAACACCATGATCCTTTTTACTCAAAGCATCTACCACCTTATTGGTCTTCCCCAAGTGGTAGTGTATTGTTAAATCATAATCCTTGAGTAGTTAGAGCAATCTCTTTTTCCTCATGTTGAGTTCTTTATGTGAGAAAATATAATTCAAACTCTTGTGATCAGTATATATATCTCACATTTTCACCATAGAGATAGTGTATCCCTATCTTTAGAGAAAATATTACAGCGGCTAACTCAATATCATGAGTAGGGAATTGTTTTTAATTAATTTTTAGCTGCTGTGATGCATAGGCAATAACTCTATCATTCTGCATAAGGACACAACCATGTTTTTTCTTTGAAGCATCACTATAAATAACAAACCCATCATTCCCTGATGGTAGAGTCAAGATAGGAGCACTGACTAATATTCTCTTCAATTCTTCAAAACATTCTTCAGAATCTTTTGTCCAAAAAAATTTAACCCCTTTACGTGTGAGCTTGGTTAATGGGTTAGCTGATCGAGAAAAATTCTGGATGAAACGCTGATAGTAACTTGATAAACCAATAAAATGGTGTACCTATGTTATACTTGTCGGTGATGGCCATTCTTGGATCGCCCTAGTCTTTGAAGGATCAATAGAGATTCCATCCTTAGAGAAAATATGGCCAAGAAAAGAAATTTTCTAATGCAAAAGACACACTTGTTAAACGTCCCATATAATTCATTTCTTCTTAGGGTTTTCAGAATAGTGCGCAAGTGATTTTCATGATCTTCATAGATTTTGGAGTATACCAAGATATCATCAATAAATACCACTACAAATTCATCAAGATATTCCTTGAAAACTCTACTCATTAGATCCATGAAAACCTAGGGTACATTAGTCAGTCCAAAAGGCATTACTGTAAACTCATACTACCCATACCTGGTTCAAAATGTTTGTAGAGACCCGAAGCTTGACGTACATGAACATTACATTAATTTAGTGGAATACTTAATACATAAGAAAAACAGACACACAAGGACCGTAATAGTTTTGTGTCTTTGGAAACTCAGAATAAAATCTTCTAATCGTGGTGAAAGATCTTCAACATCTCCCAATAAAGATCTTCCCTTTTTTTTCTTACCTAAAACCTTTCGTTATATCTTGGGGAAAAGAAAACATCAAAGGGGTGAGCTCAAATTCCCAGTAAGGGTAAACATAGAGAACATAAAACAATCCATAAACATTTGAATGCAAAAACTTGAACATAAAATCTAAACATCAAAATATTGAGTAAAGACATGAATCTTGAAAGTACATAAGGCATATATCATAAGGGAACATAAATCATGATAAAATAGCATGGGAATAAAACATGTAATTGTGGAATCCATTAAGAACATGTAATGATTTCCATAGTAGCCAAGGCATTACTTCCAAGACCATCTTAGTGGACAAAGTCCCTTTCTGAATCGAGTTCACTCCTCGTTCCAGTCCTGTAATACTGAACCGGATTAACTTACCGTTATAGCCATGTCTATCTCATGAGATATAAATCTTTACCCAATGAATTGGAGGGAGATATAGGTCCCACCCATCTCATAATTAAATCATTCTTACTTGTGCCACCAAATAAACTTAAAACATTCATCATAACCCAAAGAATAAAATGGGTTTCATAAACATCATTCCATCATAACATAATCCATATAAAACAAATGGATATCATTTCATCATAAGAAAAGTGAAACCATGTAAATAATATATACATTATACTTGAAACATACACATATAATATAATGTCATCTTATATGGAAAATGGTTTTGATAAAACACTTGAAATTAATTCTTGAGGAAAATATCCTTTCATCTTCAAAATCATTCTCTTTTTACAAAATGTCATGCAATTTTAAAAGAAAAAGATTTTGTTGAAAATAGTCATGAAATATTATGGAGGAGGCTTCATAAAAATAAGGCTTTATAAAACCATAAAAATCCATTCGTGTCGTATAAGTTAAAAAAACATTCTTCTCGTACTTTTGTCGGAAAAGTCAAAAAGTACCTCGTACGAAAAACGACAAAATATTCCTTTCTTATCCTTTAATAAAAACTCACCGAAGGGTAAAATTGGATTTAAACAATTGTATGTGGATGTATAAAATATTACATATTTAGAGAACATGGACGTGGATGATAAAATACACCCCAGTAAATACCAAAGTATAAACAATCACAGATAAAAATGAGATTGTGATATTTTCCCTTACCTTAGGTCCAATTTGCTTCGTAAGTTTCCGAACCTCCTGTATAATGATTTAAATAACTTCATTGACTTATTCCATAATCATACTCATTGTTATGATATTATATATGGTTCACTTATGACTTTATATTACCCGTTCTTTTGTAAATTCCATGTTAAAGAGCGTTTTGGGTAAAATCGTTTCATTTGCCGTCCGTGTTTTGACTTGTAATTATTCATATGATTACTAAGATCATGATTACTTAATTACAGAATATAAAACATGATTTATATATAATATATATTCAGAATATACATATATATAATAGATCAGTAAATGGAAAGAAATACACCGTTCATGGAGACAGTAGGTCGTACGTACGCATGAATGCTGTTTTCGTTTCCTTATTGAGTTGAATGGAATTAACTAGATGACATACATATATATACACATAAATCCAGTATCATTATTATGTCATATATTTTATTATTACTTATTATATATACTTTATAATCATTGATGAATGGTTAACGTGGAGAATGAATCTCATCGCGTCGTGGAGACGGTAGTCCGTACGTACGCACGAGCGATGATATCATTCTCATGATCGTGGAATTGTATTGGATTGTATGTATACTATTTCAAAATCAATATAACTTTACAATAATCATATATATTCATTCTATACACCATTATACCCATCCAAGTAAGGTGGTGGTGGAAAATAGATTACACCACGGCGTGGAGACGGTATTTCGTACGTACACACATGCGGTGATTTCATTTTCTGTAGGATGGATAGACGGTGAAATAGGATTGTTTCATAATTATAATAACATATAAGTATATGATTGATACTGATGTTATTACTTCATAATGAAACAAATAAATAAGAATAAGTGGAAGAAGAAATAAAGATGAAAGAATCGGTAACAGACATTACCTATTCTTTGAAGCTCTTCTTTGAGACCTCCTTTTAGGGCACTAAAATTGGACTTTGAAGAAGACCAGGACCTCTAGGATGTCTCTAGTGAAGTGGAGAGAAGAAATTGTCAGGGTTTGGCCGAGCATGAAGGCTCAAAGTGGTGTGAGGAAGAAGGGTAGGATGTGCCATTTTATAAGGGAGGAGAGGGGCTCCTTTGGAAAAACTAAACATATTATTTTATTATAAAGACAAATTCGGTTTTAAATAGCTCCAAATTGATTTATTTCTAAGTTAAGGTGTGTATGGGTCGAAATACTCTCATACAATAGAATTTATACAAGTTTAGGTTCCTATTTTAACCTTATCATTTAGATTTGACATTAAGTTAAATAATTTTACTTTTACCGTGTCTTCTTGTGTTCTTACACTATAAGGTTAATAAACTTACTATAACAAGCCAAACGAACCCCAAGTTGTTTATTATTAATATATATAACCTTATATAAGTCATTTATCCTAAAATTAGATTTTTAGGAATAAAATTACAATTAATAATATAATATTTGTTTTAAAAACTATTTTATGTCAATTTTGACACTATTTAGTAATTGATTGTTTTGAAACTCATAACAGAATTATTAGTTCTAACAAAGTTAATTAAATCAATACTAACATGTCATATTATTCTAAAAAATTAGTGTAATTCATAAAAAGTTTCAAATTACATTTATTTGGGTATTTATAACATCAATTATGTCAATATTTCATTAATAAGATAATTACCGCATCATCGTTGTGTCATAAATAAATTAAATTACTTAATGTCTACAAATAACAAAAAAATACTATTATGTAGGAAATATCTTTATATTTCTAATGAATATTTATATTCGAATTTATCTTTTGTATAACCCTATATTAAAAATGATTTACTTATTAAACTTTGATTTTAACTATTTTAACCCTTATTTAAATAAATTAATAATAAATGTCCTAATCTAATCCAAGTGGGACTAAATGGTCATATTTTATTCCTAAGGTTGTTCTTGGTCGAATTACACTTATCCAATAGAATTAGGACATGTGTTAGGGTAATAATAATATCATTTTTACCATTAATTACCCTATTTACTTTTAACTGTGGTAAAAAAAAAGTAAAAAGTTACTTTTCACCAAAAATTATTTTCATCTCATTGAACCACATTTTAGTCATTAATATTAATCGTGTCTCTTGGATTTTTGAAATTCCACTCACAGAAGCGGTAAAATTAAGTTTTATGAAAAAATCAGTTTTTTAACTACCACTTAGTGGTTTCACTATTCATCAAAAAATGAAAGTTTCCAGAAAAATACCAAAAATTAGGCCTAAGATATATTTGATATTATGAATTCAAAAATGATGTCTATTTTACCAAATTTAGAACACATCAGTTGCATTAATTAATTTAAAAATTAGTTCCCGTCGTCAAAACAAATAGCGTGTTCTTAAGAGATAATAACTATCAAAAGACTGACACTTGTTTATGTCTGGTTTAAATTTGAAATTACATCCAATGACCAACATTGTATTAAATTGTAAAAATATATTCTAAATATACTTTAAAACCACTCAAATTAATAAATCATCACTATTAATTATTTCGATTAAAAAAATTTGTTTTTAATTAAAATTTAGTAATTTCTACTATTCATCAGAATATGAAAGCTATCCGAAAAGTACCAAAATTTCACCCTAAGATAATTTCGATATTCCGAATCCAAAAATGAACCCCATTTTGAAATATAAAATTTATAAAATTTCAAAAAGTGGTTATTACTTTTCATAACGACTAGTTTTAATAATAGCATATCGTTGTTTAGTGAAACTCGGTATTGCGTACTACACACACTATCGAGGAAGGTCGCGATTGCGTGTAATGAAAGGAAAGTCAAGGATGCATGTTGTGCAAGCTCCTTTTGGTGTAGCGTACAATAGAAGACATTAATGAAATTAAAATGAATATTTTTCATAAACTATCGGGGTGTTACAATGTTGTCTTTGGATTGTATTCCTTCTTCACGTACAACTAATGATATCTAGATTGAAGTTTAATCTTTGAAAAATATGGATCTCCATGAAGTTGATCAAATAAATAATCTATGCGAGGTATGGGATACTTGATCATTGTTGTTATAACATGGATCTCCCTATAGTCAATGCACAACCTCATAGATTCATCTTTTTTCTTTAAAAAAAATTGGGGCTCCCCATGGAGAAAAACTAGGTCAAACAAATCCTTTATTACTAAATTACTCTAATTATTTCTTTAGTTCTACTAATTCCACAGTGGCCATTCTATAAGGGGTCTTCGATATGGGCCTTGAACCAGGAATTATGTCTATGAAAAACTCAATTTCCCATTCTGAAGGATATCTAGGTAAATTCTATGAAAACACATCAACATATTCTTGCACAATAGGTACATCCTCTATTTGAATATTCCTTTACTCACCCATATTTATTTCAATCCCTTTTACTCCAATAATTGAATTTAGTATATCTATTGGGGGTGGATCTAGATGAGGATCAGTTGGTGATGATTCTACTCTAAAGATAAGGGATTCCTTTTCATCATCAAAAATTGTAACCTCCTTGTTCATACAATAAATATTAGAATCATGGTCTGAAATCCAATCCATACTGAGGATTATATCAATTTAAATCATGGGTATGATAATAAGACTAATAGATAAAGCATGTCTATATTCCATAATGGTAACTGATTGGAAAAACATTATTACTATGATACCACCCTTATGAGTTTTGACTGATAACTCCATTATTAATTCAAATGGGAAATATATAATTTTCTTGGATAACTGGGAAGATATAAAAGAATGCGATGATCTAGAATCAAATAAATCATTGGCTAATTTTGAGGAAATGATTAAAGTACCTACCATTACATCATTTGGAGATTCAACCTCAGCAGTTATGATCACATAATCTTAGCCTTTCTCCCTTGGCCTTTTATGTGGTAAGTTTCCTTGACTCTTAGGAAATTAATTTGAATAATTCCCCATTTCTTTACAATTTTAGAATTTAACATCGACAACTTCTTTCTTCTCCTTGCAATCATGATCATGGTGGCCTCTTTCTCCACACTTGTAACAAACTCACATCCCCTTTAGGCATGCACCATGGTGTTTCTTACCACAATTACTTCAAGATGGAAATTCAACTTTTCCATCATTACCATTACTTCCTTTCCAGAGTGTTCAACAAATCTCTTCTTATATTTCTTAGATTTTAAGTCATAAGAATTAGAGAATTCATTTTTTGTCTTGATATCACATGAGACTATATATTCATATGACAAGAAGGATTATGAGACTAATACTTGATAGAGAAATGGTTTTAACCCATAAAAGATTCGATAAATCTTACTTATTGGGTTACGTATATAATCTGCAGCATGCCTTGATAACCTTGTAAAGTTAGCCTCATAATTTGCGACATTCTTGTCCTCCTTTTTCCTCAGACTTAGAAATTTCCTTTCCATATCTGCTCGATATTCACGAGGAAAGTATTTTTCTAAGAAAAAATGTTTAAACTCCCTCTAGTCCATATTTTATACTTCTTCATCCCCCTTTATGTTTTTAATTAATGATCACCATTGATCTGTATCTCATGTGAGGCAATAAACTGCCAAGAAAACGTTTTCCCTTTTGCTACTCGCCAATGCATAAAATATTTTCTCTATGGAACATATCCATTGCTCAGCAACAAATGGGTTTGTAGTCCCATTGAATGTTGCTTTTTTTTCCTCATTATGTGTTATAACATTAAACCTCCACGTTGTGGATCAGGGGGCTCTATATGGGTAAGGTAATTATTCATAACCTGCGTAGAGTTTTCCCATTATTCTTTTAAGATGTTCAGTACTAGTTGCATCACAAGCTCCACTATAATTAACTTGAATTGGAGGGAAATTCCTACATGGATTACGTGCTTTGATATGGTTTTAATTCCTTCCACTATGCACCATTTCTAAACAATACACTACACTAAATTAGTTTATGAATCGCAATGCATAATTCCAAACTTGTAAAATACTTAACATAAATTGAACAGTTTGTGCATATAATCCATAATCATAAAAAAAATTCTCTAGGAAAGTATTTACACATAAATCCTTCATAATGTTTTGTAAACAAATGTGAATTATCCTAATCATATCCCCTAGGAGTGTCAAACCAGGTGCGCAGTAAGGCCCATTATCGTGTACTAGGATACCCCAGGTCAAGCTCGAAACTCATTGTCAGAGTTTTTACTCCTAGGTACATCTGTGCCCGAACCACATCCACTTTTAGTATCCAGACAAGGATGTATTTCATGGAAAACCCACATAATATTTAAAATACCATGTTTTTGGATGTTCTTCTATACTAATCCTCAAAGACTATTTTAGGGAAATGTTATCTAATGAGAGTTCTTCTAAATATAGTTTTCAAGAGTTTTACTAAACTTCTCTGACACCAACTATGATGCCCCTAACCTAGTTACCCAAAGTCGATTCATTATCAAAGAACATTGGCAAGATCAAAAAAGACCAATTCTTGAAAGACCGATCAATTTAGTATCCTTAAAAGTACTAGATACATAGATAAGTTTTACTATACATTATGAAATGAAAAAGAAACATTGTATCTCCTTTGAACACACTCATATCCCTTATCTGGTCCCTGAAGTTCAATCATAATATACTTCTTTTCATCCTGAGAAAAATAAAACATAAGAAAGGGGTGAGATCAGATGCTCAATAAGGATAACAATATAGCCGAAATTATCAAAAATAAGCACAAACATTTAAGCCAATGTATAAGACTAAAACCCAAGAATTTTAAACAGAAACTTCAGCATAAGATGGAAAAGATAAATCAAATAAATCCATTTTATTATCCACATGGATATTCTAATAGTCGAATAATCAGATGTAATATCAATAGCTAATTTCATAATGATGGAATACATAATGTCGGACATCTTAACCACAACGTCAAGGCCTCATGAAAAGACCCTAAATATAAAT
The DNA here is from genome assembly GCA_963277665.1 of Viscum album. NCBI lineage: Eukaryota > Viridiplantae > Streptophyta > Magnoliopsida > Santalales > Viscaceae > Viscum > Viscum album. The sequence continues at coordinate 34,715,888 of OY728127.1, read as the reverse complement.
ATTTTGAAGGCTTTGTGCCAAGACACAAGTTTGTCTGATGAGACCTACCGATGCATCGAGGGGCTATATCAGGCCCCACCCGTTGCTTACTACGTCCAATGCATTGCTCGTATGAAAAGGTGAGACAAAACGTAAACATTCGTATTAAAACTAGCATATGAAATGTTAATAATTTAACCAAAAACCATGAATGGTATAAAAATATCGCATCCATAGTCGAACATATCAAAAATCCTTCAATAAAATATGGAAGATTGTGTCATAATGAATCAACTTCGAACAACTATAAAATCCAACAAAGGATTTTAACATAGATGAAATCCATCCATAAACTATTTGAGTGAAATATATCTTTCTACTTTGAAAAAATTTAAAAGTAAATAAAAAATTTATTTCGAAAATATTATTATAAGCTTTTAAGGGATGTTTCAAAGGTGTTATAACCACAGAAAATAGCTACACCCTCCGTATAAGTTAAAAACACTTTCTTTCCTTAATTTGTTGAAAATGTCATAAAGTACATTGTTTGGAAAATTATGGAACGATTCATTTCAATTTTTTTATAAAAACTCAAACAAGGGTATAAATGACTTAAATACATAGTCTAGGAAATAATAAAAATGTTTTGAAATACATTGTTATGAAACACGGATGTGAATGATAAAGAAGTCCCTGTAGATACTTACGTATAGACAACCTCAGATAATAAAGAGATTGTAAAATTAACCCTTACCTTTTAATTTTACTTAGTCGATGGTACATTAACCTCTTGTATAATATTTAAATCATTGTTTTAAAATTATACAATAACTACATTAATAAATATGATATAATATATGATCCTCTAATATTTCTTTGCTAATAATATTTTAGTAGTATCATTATTTCGGGTGTTAACTGATTCATTTTCCTTCATATGTTTTGTTAAGAAAGTCATGTTTTTTATGAATATAATGTATTTGTTTCAAATAAAGAATGATATTAAGTTCTTAAACATTATTTTTAATCATCAAATGAACATTATTCTTGAATGGTTATGGTGGGGAATGAAGTCTCATCATGTAGTGGAGACGGTAAGCCATACATACGTACGAGTGACAATATCATTCTATTGGTGGTGAAATAGTATGTAATTGGATAGTATATTATATATAATGAATCATTAACGAATTATATTTATTATTTACTTCAATTATACATCATTATTATACCCATACAAATAATGAGGTGTTGAATAACAAATAACACCACGGCGTGGAGACGGTAAACCGTACGTACACATGTATGATGAATTTTTCATTTCTAGGATGGATAGAATAATGAATATTATTGTACCATATTTATAATAACATCACAGTATGTATAAGGTACTGGAGTTATTATTTTGGTATGGAAACAACAAATAAAGAGGAAGTGGAAGAAGAAAAGAACTTTGAAAGAGGTCATAAAATAATTACCTCTTCTTCGGGTGCTTGCTTTTTATTTGAACAAAAGCGCTACATAGGTTGGATTATGATCAAAGTAAGGCCTTTAGGATGAAGTGAGGGTAGTTTAGAGGATATTGTAGCAACTCGGGTTTTTGGTCCTGTCAGACTTTGGAATATTTGTAGGAATAATTCCAGAGCTAGGCGTGAAGACGGCATGCGATTCCGAGGCCCGGTGTGCCCGAAATTAATTTTATAAAAATATTAAGTTTTTTATACTATGCATGTGGCGGGGGTGTGATATCACCTAAAAGGTAGCTCAGAACGGGAATCTGAGGGCACAGTTGCATCCGGAATGTGTCGTTTACTCTAGGTGAGGTGTAAACTTTGCGGGCGCGGGCCTACGGTGAGAAACGCCACCATGGGCGTTTTCGTAAACAAGTGGCGAAGTTAGTGGGCGAGCGTCAGCTCGAATAACATATGAACTGAGTCTCGGATGGAAAATCTGAGTCCGCCATTGCGTTCAGAACGGCGCGTTCACCCTAGGGGTGACCTTACTTTTGTTCGCATCGGGCGTCGGGTCCGAGGCAGGTTTGGCGTCGGCGGGCGGCTGATATAAATATCAGCGCCCCCCCCCCCCTTTATCGTTCCTCTCGGCGTTATTCGTTGTTCTTCGCCACCGCTCTGCCGAATCGAGCAAACGAAGTGCCCACGAGCTCGGAATTCGACGGCGGACGTTCCAGGAGCGCGCAGCGGAAGCTCTGGAGCGCGGATCTGAGACAGAACGTCGGCGTTTCACCCGCGAGGTAGGCAGTTTGAGTTTTACAATACCGGATCCCATTTTTGTGTTGTTTTCCTTCAAATTTTCGTAAGGGCTGTATAGTTCGGGTCCCGAGCTTTCCAAAACATGTTTCGGATCTGATTTTGGAGCACCGGGGTGCTCCCGGGGGTCCCCGGAAGTTTTCCGGCAGAAATCCCGGATTCCGGCGGCGGCCATGGCGGAATCCAGTGAGGCAGGGCGGCGGCGCGGCGGTGGCACGGCGGTTTCCGGCGACGGCGGTGGCGGCGCGGCGGAATCCGGCGGCGGCGCGGGGGTTTCTGGCGAGGCTGGCGGTGGTCCGGCCAGGATTTTCTGGGGGTTCTTTAAACCCCAGTAACTCGCAAACCGTAACTCCGATTTGTGAGCCGTTTGTGGAGACGCGTTCCTTTCGTCGAGACGGACCTTTTAAACTCACTTTGAGGGTCTAAGGGTTCGGGATCATGGCCCGGGAGTTAGAAACGTCGTATAAAATAATATTATTTTATTATTTTACGACTTCGGGCCGTTGTAACTTCTACCCGGAGCGTCCGATTGACGTGCCGTCAGTGGCGTTAGGACCCTGATGGTACGACGGACTTTTTGAGATGATTTCCGAGTGTTGGGTCTGAGAACGGGGTGCGGGCCCCACGAGGCCGGGTTTTGGCGTTTGCGGAGAAACGCAACTTTTGCACCAGGAGTCCGATTTTGGCAGATGAATAGTCGATCCTGTGTGTTTTTCCGAGGGGATCGCAATGGTGCGATCCGTTTTATGAGTTTCAGAATCCAGGAATGGGCCCCACTCGAGCTGGCCTTCGGTGAATAGAACCTTTTTCACCGGGTGTCCGTTTTGGACGAGCGAGTAGTCGATTCCACTTCTTTTTCTGAGGGGATCGTCGTGGTGTGATCCGCTCGATGGGTTTCGGGATCGTTGTGTGGGCCCCGCACGAGCTAGCTACGATGAATAGTGCCTTTTTCACCGGTGCTCCGTTTCGGGCGAGTAAACAGCCTATCCTGCGTGTTTGTTCGCGTGGAACGCGATGGTGGCCTCGGTTTTGGTTTCGAAGGTGCGCAGTGTAGTGTTGTGGCGGGTGGCTCGGGTTAGCGACGTTTGGACCAGCAGTGGTTGAGGGTTCTCCCTTGGTTCGTTCCTACGAGGGTTCGTGTGGTATCACAACCTTCGTATGGGTTTGTGATCCTCTCGATGGGATGTTTAAACTATTAGAGTTGTGGTATCCCTCCAGTGGGCCTGGAGTGGATCCTCTAGCATCGTTACCGTAGATCGGGTTCTTGGTATCGCTATGACCGCTTATTTACGGGCGGCGATCCCCTATCTAGCAGGTTAACTCTGTAGGGTTTGTGGTATCATCGGAAATATGATCCCCTACGCGGTGGGCCGTGCTCAGTAGGGTTGTGTCATCGTCGGGTTTACGATCCCCTACTCAGCATGATGTTTATAGTAGGGTTGCGGTATCGTTGGTTATACGATCCGCTACTCAGTGCTTGGTGTCGGTAGGGTTGCAGTATCGTTGGTTATGCGATCCCCTACTCAGCACGTGGTTTCGGTAGGGTTGCGACATTGTCGTTTCGATCCCCTACATCGCAAGTTATACCAGATAGGGTTCTGGTATCGTCGTGACCATCTTTATATGGACAATGATCCTCTATCTGAGTGTTGAGCTTCTGTCGAGCACCAGATCGGGTTGTGGTATCCCCCAGCGGACCCTGGGAGTGATCCCCTATCTGTGAGTACTACGTATGCCAGATCAGGTCATGGTATCCCCCAACGGACACTGAGAGTTATCCCCTATCTGTGAGCTACGTATACCGGAGTGGGTCTTGGTATCCCCTAGCGGACCCTAGCAGCGATCCCCTATCCGAAGAGTTTGGTGGTTATGTTGTTTCAGCGATGTTTCCTCAGTGATGTTATCCGATGAGCGTGGTCTCTCGGGTGAGCGTCTGAGATGTTTGTTTGGGACCCGATGGAGTGTATCTCTCGGATGAGTGTCATCTGGTATGACAGTAATCATGGGGTGTAATCTCCTTGTTGGGACAGTTGTTGGTGATGAGGTCGGTACCTCTTGTGTCTTTGTGGCGTGAGTTGAGTATATCTGGTTTGTTCAAGGCGTATGTATGGGCATACACCTGAGCTGAGATGAGCTGACTAGTTGTGTTTAGACGAGGATGGTCACGAGATGGAGTTTCTCTCTCGTCTGGGTTCCCTCTAGCTGGGTTGAGCGGACTGTTTCCTTTCAGTTTCTCCCTTGGGTTTTGGGTTTTTGGGGAGCCTACTGAGTATGTTTATACTCACCCCTACACGGGCTTTGCCCGCACATGTTTGTGTCTTGTGCAGACCACATGACTTTTGACGGAGTCCCAGGAGGACCTGGAGCAGGCGGAGCTTAGTGAGCGAGTGGACCGGGGTGTCTACCAGAGCAGTGCCGAGGGATCTTTTCGGCGGGTGTTTGTGGCAGCGTTCCCCTTCTTCAGAGCAGGTTGGACGTGCTTTGTGGTTTTCTTTGGTGGGCCCTGTTTTTCCCTTTGTACTTTTCCTGTTGCACTCTGGTTTGGGATAGATTGTATGCATGAATTTACATTCAGTTTCTGAATCTCTGCACAGTTGCATGGAGGTGTTTGTGGGTGCCTGTGTACAGGTACCTTAGGCTAATGCCTCCCATGTGTGTGATAGCCTACTCGGTGCTGGTCGCCAGCCCCTGGCCTATTGGAGGCGGTCTTGGGGAGTCATGACTCAAGCCCCGTTGGGTCGGGTGGTGACAGAGTGGTATCAAAGGAGGTTCCACCTTTGGGATCTCAGAGCGTAGCTGGTCTAGCTGTGAGTTTGGTTTGGGTTGCATAGCGGCAGTGTTAGGGTGTTTCGAGTTCGGTTTTCAGGCCAGGGACTCCAGTGTTGGTGCGGCGACCGACGTATCCATACACCAGGACTATGATAACCTGCCTTTCGACTCGGGACATTCGTACACTAGCCGCGGGGACATAATGGTACATGCATCATATAGGACTGGGTTTTTGGGTTTTCCTTGCCCTTCTTGAGTCAGCTCTCCAGATATACTCTTTGACCGTGGTGCGTCTTGAATGTATTTCAGGATGCCTCCACGAAGACAGCCAGTGAGGGTTCCGCAGCAGGATTGTGCTGATGACCCGCCCCATGTAGAGGCTGTGGAGCAGGGCGCAGGCTCTGAGGTTGCACCTCCAGGTGGTCTTCCGGTTGAGCCACCACCTGTTGAGCAGCTGATTATGCCGACGGTGCAGGACGAGGTTGCACACAGGCTGAGTGCGCTGCACGAGTTCCAGAGGCAGCGACCTCTGAGGTTCCGGGGTGATCCAGACCCCCAGGCAGCTGAAGACTGGCTTGAGGCAGTCACCTGAGTTTTCCTCCTAGTGAGGACACCTCCAGATCAGATGGTGGTCCTAGCGGCGAGCCTTCTGCGTGGTTCTACCGGGCGATGGTGGAGTTTGGTGACGCAGTCCCATGACGAGGAGACGCTCACGTGGGCAGAGTTTGAGCGACTCTTCAGGGAGGAGTTCTATCCGGTGACGCTGAGATCAGTGCGGATCCAGGAGCTTCTGCAGCTTCCTCAGGAGAGCATGACTGTGTCGGAGTACTCAGCGAGGTTTACAGACCTGTCGCGCTACTCCCTTGATATGGTTTGAGACCCGTTCTTTAGGGCTCAGACCATCGAGCAGGGCTTACGCAGGGACATCCAAGCAGGTGTGGTTTCCTTGTGCCTTCCCACCTATGCTGGAGTGCTGGAGCGAGCATTGGTGGTGGAGAGTTTTCTGGCTGAGCAGATTCCCCCTGTTAGTGCTGGGCACTCGAGAGCTGAGACTTCGTCGGTCGGATCGGCATATGGTAGCCGACGACAGACTCAGGGGTTAGGACGTGGTCAACGTTTCAGGAGGTGACCCCAGGATGGAGGATCTGAGGCTCAGGGCTTGCAGGCCTGTTTTGGTCAGCCACAAGAGAGGCGGTGTTATGCTTGCGACGGTCGGGGACATCTTGCTAGAGATTGTCCAACCCGACGTGCTGCTTAGAGGGAGCTGGTCAATGGACCGCCTTGGCAGAGGCAGCGTCTCGAGCAAGGAGGTCCGCAGGGCGGCGGACATAGCGGTGGAGCTGGTTCAGTGGGAGGCGGTGGTAGGCAGTATCAGTTGCCACCACCCCCACCCCCAGGTGGTCCACGCCAAGCTCAGGGAGATGGTGGTCGAGGGCGAGGACAACTGCATGTCCTGGAGGCAGTCGACCCAGAGGCACCGCGGATGGATAGAGGTACGCCTTGTGTCTTTTCTACTTACTGCAGTAGTTTCATAGACACTGTTTAACGGTACTCTTTCCTTTTGTTGCTTGCTCGAGTTTTGTTCAGGGCGTTGGTAAGACCCTGTGTGGGAGTTGTTCTGCATGCTTCGAATGCGTGAGGAAGAGGGATCCTTCCCCCACCGAGACGCGTTTTTGTGACGCGATTAAAACTGTGCGGGCGAGTCAGGGCCGCCCAAAGCGGATAGTATTGAGGTGTGGTGGATGAGTCCCTCTGACTTATGCATTCGGGCATGGGTGTTTGTTGGTGAGCTCGTTGGTGTGTGAGGCCCAGTTGAGAGTCCAGTCGCTTTCCTTGTGCTTAGATCTTTTCGGGGACGAAAAGTTCTAAGGGGGGAGGATGTAGAGACTCGGGTTTTTGGTCATTTCAGACTTTGGAATATTTCTAGGAATAATTCCAGAGCTAGGCGTGAAGACGGCGTGCGATTCCAAGGCCCGGTGTGCCCGGAATTAATTTTATAAAAATATTAAGTTTTTTTATAATATGCACGTGGTGGGGGTGTGATATCTCCTAAACGGTAGCTCAGAACGGGAATATGAGGGCACGGTTGTGTCCGGAATGTGCCGTTTACCCTAGACGAGGTGTAAAATTTGCGGGCGTGGGCCTGCGGTGAGAAACGCCACCAGTGGTGTTTTCGAAAATAAGTGGTGAAGTTAGTAGGCGAGCGTCGCCTCGAATAACTTCTGAACGGAGTCTCGGATGGAAAATCTGAGTCCGCCGTTGCGTTCAGAACGACGCGTTTACCCTAGGAGTGACCTTACTTTTGTTCGCATCGGGCGTCGGGTCCGAGGCAGGTATGGCGTCGGCGGGCGACTGATATAAATATCACCCCCCCTTTATTGTTCCTCTCGGCGTTCTTCGTCGTTCTTCACCGCCGCTCCGCCGAATCGAGCAAACGAAGCGCCCACGAGCTCGGAATTCGACGACGGACGTTCCAGGAGCGCGCAACGGAAGCTTTGGAGCGCGGATCTGAGGCAGAACGTCGGCGTTTCGCCCGCGAGGTAGGCGGTTTGAGTTTTACAATCCCAGATCCCATTTTTGTGTTGTTTTCCTTCAAATTTTCGTAAGGGCTGTATAGTTCGGGTCCCGCGTTTTCCAAAACATGTTTCGTATATGATTTTGGAGCACTGGGGGTCCCCGGAAGTTTTCCGGCGGAAATCCCGGATTCCGGCAGCGACCATGGCGGAATCCGGCGAGGCAGGGCGGCGACGCGGCGACGGCGCGGCGGAATCCGGCGGCGGCGCGGTGGTTTCCGGCGAGGCTGGCAGTGGTCCGACCAGGATTTTCCGGGGGTTCTTTAAACACCCGTAACTCGCAAACCGTAACTCCGATTTGCGAGCCGTTTGCGGAGACGCGCCCCTTGCGTCGAGACGGACCTTCTGAACTCACTTTGAGGGTTTAAGGGTTCGGGATCGTGGCCCGGGAGTTAGAAACGTCGTATAAAATAATATTATTTTATTATTTTACGACTTCGGGCTGTTGTAACTTCTACCCGGAGCGTCCGATTGACGTGCCGTCAGTGGCGTTGAGACCCTGATGGTACGACAGACTTTTTGAGATGGTTTTCGAGTGTTGGGTCTGAGAACAGGGTGCGGGACCCACGAGGCCGATTTTTGGGGTTTGCGGAGAAACGCATCTTTTACACCAGGAGTTCGATTTTGGCAGATGAATAGTCGATCCTGTGTGTTTTTCCGAGGGGATCGCAATGGTGCAATCCGTTCGATGAGTTTCGGAATTCAGGCGTGGGCCCCACCCGAGCTGGCCTTCGGTGAATAGTACCTTTTTCACCGGGTGTCCGTTTTGGACGAGCGAGTAGTCGATTCCGCTTGTTTTTCCGAGGGGATCGTCGTGGTGTGATCCGCTCGATGGGTTTCAGGATCGTTGTGTGGGCCCCACACGAGCTAGCTACGATGAATAGTGCCTTTTTCACCGGTGCTCTGTTTTGGGCGAGTAAACAGCCTATCCTGCGTGTTTTTCCGTGTGGAACGCGATGGTGGCCTCGGTTTTGGCTTCGAAGGTGCGCAGTGTGGCGTTGTGGTGGGTCGCTCAGGTTAGCGACGTTTGGACCAGCAATGGTTGAGGGTTCTCCCTTGGTTCGTTCCTACGAGGGTTCGTGTGGTATCACAACCTTCGTATGGGTTTGTGATCCTCTCGATGGGATGTTTAAACTGTTAGAGTTGTGGTATCCCTCTGGTGGGCCCGGAGTGGATCCTCTATCATCGTTACCGTAGATCGGGTTCTTGGTATCGCTATGACCGCTTATTTACGGGCGGTGATCCCCTATCTAGCAGGTTAACTCCATAGGATTTGTGGCATCATCGGAAATATGATCCCCTACGCGATGGGCCGTGCTCAGTAGGGTTGTGGCATCGTCGGGTTTACGATCCCCTACTCAGCATGATGTTTATAGTAGGGTTGCAGTATCATTGGTTATACGATCCCCTACTCAGCGCTTGGTGTCGGTAGGGTTGTGGTATCGTTGGTTATGCGATCCCCTACTCAGCACGTGGTTTCGGTAGGGTTGTGGCATCGTCGGTTCGATCCCCTACATCGCGAGTTATACCAGATAGGGTTCCGGTATCGTCGTGACCATCTTTATATGGACGATGATCCTCTATCTGAGTGTTGAGCTTCTGTCGAGCGCCAGATCGGGTTGTGGTGTCCCCTAGCGGACCCTGGGAGTGATCCCCTATCTGTGAGTACTACGTATGCCAGATCGGGTAATGGTATCCCCCAGTGGACCCTGGGAGTTATCCCCTATCTGTGAGCTACGTATACCGGAGTGGGTCTTGGTATCCCCTAGAGGACCCTAACGGCGATCCCCTATCCGAAGAGTTCGGTGGTTATGTTGTTTCAGCGATGTTTCCTCAGTGATGTTATCCGATGAGCGTGGTCTCTCGGGTGAGCGTCTGAGATGCTTGTTTGGGACCCGATGGAGTGTATCTCTCAGATGAGTGTCATCTGGTATGACAGTGATCATGGGGTGTACTCTCCTTTTTGGGACAGTTTCTGGTGATGAGGTCGGTACCTCTTGTGGCTTTGTGGAGTGAGCTGAGTATATCTGGTTTGTTCAAGGTGTATGTATGGGCATACACCTGAGCTGAGCTGAGCTGACTAGTTGTGTTTAGCCGAGGATGGTCACGAGATGGAGTTTCTCTCTCGTCTGGGTTCCCTCTGGCTAGGTTGAGCGGACTGTTTCCTTTCAGTTGCTCCCTTGGGTTTTGGGTTTTTGGGGCGCCTACTGAGTATGTTTATACTCACCCCTACACGGGCTTTTCCCACACATGTTTGTGTCTTGTGCAGACCACATGACTTTTGACGGAGTCCCAGGAGGACCCGGAGCAGGCGGAGCTTAGTGAGTGAGTGGACCGGGGTGTGTACCCGAGCTGTGCCGAGGGATCTTTCCGGCGGGTGTTTGTGGCAGTGTTCCCCTTCTTCAGAGCAGGTTGGACGTGCTTTGTGGTTTTCTTTGGTGGGCCCTGTTTTTCCCTTTGTACTTTTCCTGTTGCACTCTGGTTTGGGATAGATTGTATGCATTCATTTACTTTCAGTTTCTATATCTCTGCACTGTTGCATGGAGGTGTTTATGGGTACGTGTGTACATGTACCTTAGGCTAATGCCTCCCATGTGTTTGATAGCCTACTCGGCGCTGGTCGCCAGCCCCTGGCCTATTGGAGGCGGGCTTGGGGAGTCGCGACTCAAGCCCCGTTGGGTCGGGTCGTGATAGATATTTGAGCAGGGTTTGGCTGATACAAAGGACTTTGGTGGTGTGAATTTAGGAGAAGGAGAAGTACGCTTTTATATGAGAGGTGAGGGGCACTTTAGGAAAAGGTTGAAATATTAATTTATTATCAAATTATTTTTGGTTTCTAGTAGCTCCAAATGGATTTATTTCAAGGATAAGGTGGGTATGGGTATAAATCCTCCCAACCAATAGGTTCTAGATAAGTTTATTTCACCATATTAACCTTATATTTTAGATTTAAATCTTAGTTAAATAGTTTAACATTTACCATGTCTTCTTGTATTTTTATATTACATGGTTAATAAACATACTATAAAATGACAAGAGAATATAAAGTGGATCATTAATGACATATACAACCTTATCTTAGTCCTTTTTCTGAATATTATATTTTTAGGAATATTATATCATTTAATGAAATAATATTATTTTTAAAACTCATTTATGAAAATTTTGACACTATTTAGTATTTGTTTTTTTGAAAATCATAACAACTTGATTACTAATAAATTAATAAATCTAATCATCCCTAAATGTCTAATTCAACTATAAAATTATTGTATGGAATCAAAAGTTTCAATTTACATTTATTTTAATATTTATTACATCAATTATTTTTATCATTCATTAATAAGGTAATTACTGCATTATCATTATGTCATAAATAAATAGAATTATTTAATTTTTAAAAATTAAAAATAAAATACTATGGTTTAGGAAATATTTTTATCTTTATAATTAATATTTATAGTTGAATTTATCTTAAGTGTAACTCTATATTAAAAAGGGTTTAGTTATTAAAACTTGAATTTAACACTTTTAACTGTTCTTTAAATAAAATATAATAAATGTCCTAATCTAACCCAAATGGATAAAAAAGATATTATTTTTTTCCTAGGGTTTATTTTGGTCTCAAAACACTTATCCAATATAATTAGGACATGTGTTGGGGTAATTTGATATTATTATAGTATTATTTTTACCTTTAATTACCCTATTTACTTTTAACCATGGTAAATAAAATTCAAAAGATACTATTCACAAAAAATAATTTTAATCCTACTAAACCAAATTTTACATACTACTGAAAACTGTGTCTGTCAGATTTTTGAAATTCTATTCACAGATGCGGTAAAATTACGTTTTATGCAAATTTGCAAATGTTCGTGGAAGGTGGGTAAAAGACGCTAAAAAATTTCAATAAAATTTTATTAGTCTAATATTATTATAAAATGAATATAATGAATTAAATTAGACTATTATAGGTATTATGTATGTATTTTTACTTTAAAATAAATTTAAAAAATTATTATTATTTAAAAAAAAGTCTATTTTAAACAATAACATAGTGTTTTTCACTATTCAACAAAAATTGAAAGTTTTCAAAAAAATACCAAAAATTCCCCTGAAGTTAATTTTGATATTCCAAATTTAAAAGTGAAGTCCATTTTGAAAAATAAAATTTATAAAATTTTAAAAAGTGGGTATTACAATTCAAAACATTTTTTTAAACGACTAGTTTGATTTGTCCGGGTGTGCTAGAACTCGAAGTTGTGTACAATGCAAGATATTGTATTTTTCAAAGATAAACATACCATGGATGTTTTGGGTGTTAAAAAAATATTATTCCTTATTCCCTTAAGGAGGTTCTCAAGGAGAAGTAAATCAAGAGGTAAAATCCTCTTTGGTTTTCATTTCCCTTCTTTTCAATTTCATTTATTTTATTAGACTTTCCGCAAAACCAATATCCAAACATTCATTATAACTCCATTATTTTATAAATATTTTAATATTATTGTGTTAATGGAAAATAAATCATCAATCCCCTTATCCAATCCCTTTTATTCTAAAATTGAAAATATCTTCCACGACGTGTCAATTTACCACGTCGTGGATGATGTGTTTTCATTTTCCATTATCGCATTTAATCCTGGTCATAAAATCATTATTATGGTAAAATAATATTTTATTATACATATTATCAATCATATAATGTTTTGGAACTAATTTATATACATAATATAAATTAATAAAACATAACTAGTTCATTATAATCCAAAATTCAATAAAATAAACTAACGTTCATCATTAAAATTTTATCAAATTAATCATTATAATATTAGAAAAAATTATATATAACACCATTTAATATTATTTAAGATCATTAATATTATATAATTTAAATTTTTTAGAATTAATCATATTTTAGATTAACTTCCATACATGTATACAGGTGAACCAATCTTGAAAACCAAGGAAACAAACACTCCCAAAAGAAAAAGTTAAATATTATAACTCATAAAAAAAGACACAAATAAAATTAATTAAATTATAATAAATAAAATACATGTTTAAGAGGCCATAAATTATTTTATTAATGAATCTAATTTCATTATCTCAGACATTAAGTTTATGTGAAGAACATTTCCAGACATAAGAAAAGGGATTGTCCCCAAACCTCAATTTTTAATTCAGGTTATGCTTTCTCTCTCTTTACTGCAATTTAATAATTAATTATTCTTATTTACTCATCCAAAATTCTGTTTTTATGTTCCAAAAATAATTTCCTCTTTCAATTCTTCTTCCTTTTTGGGGAAAATTCATGTTCTATATAGTTTCTTTTTAAATTCCTCCCGATAAGCTAGCCCTATTTAAGGGAACTTTCCAATTTATTACCCACTTTGAAGTACACTAATAAATAAGTTCTAAGAAAAAAAATATTTTTCTCAAATATATATTAATATCATAAAAAAATAAATTTATTCATTTTTAGTTTTAGGCTAGTAATTATTCATTTTCCTATTTTAGAGACTCTTTTATATTTTTCCTTTAACCCCACTAATGAGACTATTTTCTAATATTTCTTAAACACACTTTTTACATGTTTTCATTTTAGTTGGAAATAAATTATCCTGATATATTTCTTAATAAAATTTATTGCTTGTGTGTTGTGTATGTATACTCCCCTTTTATTTATGATCATCATTCATTGAATATTTCTTTAAATATCCACAATTCTTTTATGATGGATATGATTATTGTCTTAGACTTATACCATTTTTACATATAGTTGTTTCTTTTAATGTTTTTGAATTTAATCTATAAATGAATAATTATTAGTAACTTTAGTGATGGATGGGGCCCAATTATAGTTATCCCCCCAATGCATCAACATGTCTCATGGGACATAACAATTGGCGAAAAACACTTCATATTTGTTTCCAAACAGAATCATATAGGTTTTTACCCACATATTTAACTATCTTGATTGTATAATGGTTTTTTTTCTCGATATGTGGCATCTAATTATTAAAAATTCTCTTAATTTTTTATTCAGTTATTACTTTATAGGATATTTTCGCGATGAACAAATATATTGATTCATTTCCATTCTCAATTTATTGATGACATGTGTTTTTCAATTATTTACCTTTCCAAAATTCTTATGACTTATTGTCTTTTATTCAATTATTATTGATCCATTAAAAAATTAATGAGTATATGATCTCACCCTTTTACTTTTTTTCTTTACCCAAGTTGTGAAGATAAAATCATTGAATAAGTGACATGAAGCAGTTTATTTTCTTTTGTTATTTTCTATGTCTAATTACCAATGTAATTGGGGAACCACGTATCTATCTAATTTCTTAAACACTAAGAAACTAATTTATCTTTTATGATGTGATATCTAGTATCTATTACATTTTATTCAAATTAACATCGACTCTATTATACTGGAGTTAGGGTTTTTACAAAAAAATCAATGTGCCCCTGACAACAATGCCAAAATTTTACCATATTTTAATGACACATCAAATTGATTATGGTTTATATATTTATTTATAGAATATATTAGACCCTAGGTCATCTCTAAATAATAATTTCATGTTTAAAGTGTATATATTTAATAAAATGTTTGGTGGGGGGAGGGGGTTGAAAAAAATCAAAAATAAAATGAATTAATTAAAGAGTTTAGTAGTTGAAAAAAGGTGGAGTTTTTAGAATTATGGGAGATAGATGTCATTTCAATTTCAATATACATTTTTTTAGTTCATTATTATAAAAATTACACATTTTTTAATGAAATAATTTGGTTTATTGAAATCAAGACATCGATTCCCCCCCCCCCAATTCCTTTTAAATTTACTCACAAAAAACCAATCCTTGAAATAACAATAATGTTGTCACGGTTTGGACCTCGAAAATTTATTGAGGTTTTCCAAAGCATAATAAAATATAATACATGTGTGAGAGAAAAAGGATTATTTTTCCTTCTAATCAAAACAAAAAAAAATTCTACTTGAAATCTCAACCCAACTAGTATTGAAATGAAAAGTGTTTCACTTGAATATATTAAAAAAATAAATTAAAAGGATAATTTTGGTAATATAAAGCATAAATGATTTTTTTACACAAAAATTAAACCAAATAATTAGAATAAAAAGTGTTGAAACATCCACTATAAGTGTGTGTATCTTTCTTGAAATGACCACCCACCGTTTAGATCACTATTGAGAGGAGGAGGAGGTTGGGGACGAACATATCCTTCATCCTTTATCTTGCTATGTGGATATGGGCCTCTAGAACTTCTACGATGGATATAGGAATCCTTTAGGTCTACAAAATGGTATATCCTTTCCCCTTGGCTGAACTTGCAAATGGGTTACCCAATTTTACCTTTTTTAGGAAAAGTGGAAGGTGTTTTTGTGCTCCTAGAATTCGAGATACCACTTGGATCATGGATTTAGGAAAATAAACATCCTTATCTCACTTTTGAAAAAAATAAAAACTTTATTGTCCACTTATTTACTATCTCTAGATAAAATTTGGATTTATTTTGGAGGCCTACTACCCAAAATATATCTAAATTATAGAAGTGACCCAGATACTATGAATAGTTATGAATCTCTCTAATGATAGTGCATTTTGGGCCCCAAAATAGAAAAATTGGTATTCCTAGTATTCCCGAGAAATGTATCCCACAATGTTTTTCATTCACTCATGAATTTAATTCTAAATTTATTTATTGATTATCTTAAGTATGCATTTTGGTCTATATATTTTCTTGGAAAATTTCACAATTGCGGCCATTTTTTTATTTTATCATGGGATCTTCAAATCACCACCACCTATAATGTAATACATAAAATACATAAAATTAACCTTTTTAAAAGGGATAAAAACTAACTAATTGAACCAAATTTGATGTGAAAATTTTATTATATATTGAATTTTCAATACCAAATTATATTTACATAGTTGTATATGGGTGGAATTAGATAGTGAATTGCTAAACTGTATCCCTGAATAAGAGGGTATGTTTGTTCTTTAATTTTGTTATAAAATTAAATGTGGAGGCCATTTTGAACCTCAAAGAATAGCCAAGCAAGTTTTAAAAGATGTTTTTTTGTTTATAAATTTTTAAAGACTCATATGAATTTTGTAAATAATGTGAAAACTATCAATTTATTTGAGGGAATTATGAATGACAGGAAATTATACAAAACATTTTTTAAAATATTTTATGTATGTTGATTATATTTTTGGTTCCATTTCCTATATAATTTGGATTTTCCTATAATGTATTATAATAATATTTTTTTTATAAATGGATTGAAGAAAAAGAAAACCAAAACTAATGATAAAAAAATTATTATTGAATTTCTAAGATTGAATATTTTTATAGGTTTGGAGTTCCTAGAAACATAATCAGTTGCTGATAAATACATTTTTGTAAAAAGAGAATACATGTACTTATGAAGAGATATAGAGTCCACCATTAGATCTATACTACCTACCACAGATAAAAAAAAGGGAAAACCAGTGTAAAATAGAGATATCAATAGGATTTTGGAAAGAACATTTCAACCTAACTAGAAATATTGGAACAACAATCATGACGATGCACTATGGGCATACCATAATTCCTACAAAACACCCTTGGTATGTCCCCTTACATAATTTTTTATGAACATAAATATCACCTACCTATTGAGATACTACATAAATCTTATTGGGTTGTAAGGATAGTGAACCTAGAGTTTGTTGAAGCATGAGAACCAAGGAAGCTCCAAATTATGGAACTAGAGGTTTTGAGAATGGTGGAATATGAAAATTATATACTATATAAAAAGAATCCCAAATCTATACATGATAGATTTATCCAAATGAAATAATTTTAGATTAGGGAAAATTTTCTTCTACTATCTTCTAGGATAAAGATCATGCCTATTAATATTTGTTTAAAGGGGTCTAGACCTTAAATAGTATTTAATATATATCCATTTGGTGTAGTTGAAATAAAAGGTTCTAAATTACAATGATAATTTAAATTGAGATAAAAATAAATGATACAATATCATAAATATTTTTAGAATGAACCAATAGAGGATTATTAAATCCGACACATTGTTATTGAATAAGAAATGGTATGTTGTCTCCTTCCTTTACGCCAGTCTACATATCTCTTTTTATGTTTGTTATTCTTTGAAAAAAATGCATGTTGAAATTAATTAGAAGATTAGTCTGAGATAAGTGTGGGGGGAGGAAAAGGTAACTTAGGATGTATTTTTTTATATTTTATTCTTTCATTTATAATTACTTTTTTACACATATAAAATGATCCAAAGTGATTAAAAATCCATTTTTGAAACGATTTTTGAAAATATATATACTCTCTTCATTTTTTTTTGGATTTCTGGTGTATTTTTTTATTGAAAAACTTGAGCTATAATATTTTATTTCCAAGAAAGAATTACCATCATAATGTAAATTATTGATATTATATTCTTACTAAGGGATATTTACCAATAATTTTGTGTATTATTTATTTTGAATTTGGAAAATTATGCTCAATGAAAAAGATCCTAGAGGAATCAAAATAATATGATGAGGAAACTACAATTTTGAACGAGAATTTAGGTTACCTTCCAATTTGGATTGATTGAAACCTCAAGGAACCTCCCTAAAAGTCGTTTGGATATCTCATATGAATTGGAGTAAAAAAATCTAATGGAAATTAGTCTATAAATCTTCCTATGTAAATATAAGAACAACAGTGTGTATTATCCTTCAAATAAGAGTTAGTGCGACCTAAGAGATAACTAACCATGAATTTATTTTATACATTGAATATTAAAATTATTCATAAGGGATAATTTCTATATCAGGTTATTTAGTCTTGAGTATAGTTTCACTAATATAAAAAGGTATTTTCATATACACAGCTAAGAAAAATTCAATAAGTTCTAATTAAAAAAGGGGGTAAAAATATTTGGGTAATTCTGATATTGGATGAATAAAGGGAAGATGATATATCTGAATTTTATTTTGAATGTATCAAGGAAGTGTGAAAAAGATATTTGAAAATGAAATATTAGGGGAGAATGATTTAGGAAAGTTTCAATTGTTAAGAACATGATTATAATAATATTTTTTTGTTTACAAACATAAAACTGGAAATTT
Source organism: Viscum album (assembly GCA_963277665.1). Classification (NCBI taxonomy): domain Eukaryota; kingdom Viridiplantae; phylum Streptophyta; class Magnoliopsida; order Santalales; family Viscaceae; genus Viscum; species Viscum album. The sequence continues at coordinate 34,698,124 of OY728127.1, read as the reverse complement.
ATCTTTAATTGAAGTGAGGTCCATTTCTTAAATTAATATACGATGTATGATAATTAAAATGATGAATGAATAGGATATTTTATTATGTCGTATAACTTTTGTGTTCGAGTGCTATGTAAGGGTACCTATGTTGATTTAATATACTACATAAATGTAAATTGTTTCTGTATCAAGGTCAAATGAAGGTTGTGTAATGGTACAACGTCAAGTAGTGTAGCTATATAAAGTTCATCACCAGTTGCATCATGGTGATATAAAGCTATGTGAGGGTATAGATCATAGTCTAGAGGCTACGTAAATGTAACAAAGAGATTATGTAAAGGTATAAGTGATGATAAACTTTTTATGGAAGGGTACTTCTATAGGTCTATATGATGCATAAATTTGACTATATGGTTCTAAGAGTTACCTAAGGGCAGGAAACCCACAAAATAAAGGTACCAAGATCCTATTTGCTACTATGTTTGGGTAACAACATTATATAAAGGTATAACTTCCCCACATTGGATATGTTAAGGTCTAACAGATCTTCTATGTAATGGAAATAAGGAACAGAGTAAAGGTCACAACGCACTCATGTAAGGGTATAGTTGTAAACCTTAGCCACATAAAGATCATTAAAGAACATTGTGTAATGGTCAGACCGATGATCCATAACCCATTTAAGGGTACCACCTAGGTTCCTGGACATGTATAAGGTTCATCTTCTCACATAGGAAGCTATGAAAATTTTCCCATGCTGTGTTAACAAAATTACAATATTCTCTAAACATATATGGTTCAAATAAAAATAAAAAATTATTATTCAAGTTTACTAAAATAGGTAAGTACTTAGAAAAGATTCTACACAACATTAATACATCAATTAATGATATTCACAGATCAGGGGAAGGGATTAAATCTAGGAGAAGATTTTGGTGATTCCCATTAGAACAAGACTCACCCCTAAACCTGTACACATGGATACCACTAAAGGTGTTGTAGATGGGTATAGAAACACATGAGAATGGGAAGATTTTGAAAGTAATGAAGGAACAATGATATAATTCATTTCTAATTTGGGATATTTTAGAGGGGGAAAAGTAAATTTGGATCATTCTTAGATTTTTATAAGGATAACTATTCATCAGAGATGTGGGGGGGGGGGGGGGGTTGGACGACTCTAGATCAATCGATCTAATGGTGGAACTGTTGGGTTTTTTATTATTTTAAAATGCTATAACATCTCCAGTAATGGAATACTAGACCCATAGTGGTTTATCCAAGGTTAATATTCACATTCTATACTGTTTAATTATTATTTTTAATGATAAATACCCTTTTTATTGATTTACTTATTATGTTATTTATTGTTTTAGATAGTAAAAAGTTTTCATTTTCTTTTATTTCAATTCCTACTTCACTTATTAACTTGTATGCACAATCATACCACCTAAGAAGTGCTAAATACTTGTAATAGTGAGTTGTGGAACCCTATTACAAAATATATTTATGTCATAAAGTATTTCATGTTGGTAATTTATAACCAGAATTATAAATTATTTTTAACAATTTTTATTTCATAAAGTAACTGAAATATATAAGCTGTATGTTTTTAATATCAGTTATTAAATATGATAAGTGGAAAACCATTAAATATTTTTTGAAATGTTGGATGGTTTCATTTTCTATTTATTTATTTTCATGACAGTCATCAATATTTTCTAATTTAGTGAACCAAAAACCATAATTATTTGATCTAAAGGCCTTGAATCTATTTTAGTTTTTATTAAACCCTATTATCTCACCTCAGATATCATCGGTCACCACATTCTCTCTCTTCGAACTGTCTTCCCCATACAATCGCATGTGAAATTGTCTCCCTTCAGATATAAATTTTCAGTTTGTGTTTATTGATTCACTTTTTACATGCATCCATGGTATTGGCAATTATATTTTCATTTTCAATTTTCCATTTGATTGTCTAATTTTTTCACATTCAGTTCGCTATTTTTATTTTCAGTTCCAATTATTCACACATATAATGTATTTTTTAATTGATGAATGATTTTATTGATGTTAAGGTTTGATTAAATGATTATTTTATGATTTCTTTATAAATAATGTTAGTTTAAAAATTAATGTGTGTCTAAGGAATGTTCTTTTTCAGCATTCAGAATGGAAATTATAAAGGTATATTTTATTATGGAGTTTGAATAAAAAGTATTAATATTATATATTTAGATTATCATGCTGATTTGAGGACAATTTTTGTTTTTTATAAAATAATGATAACTAAATATGTTCAAAGTGATAGTTTTTTTTCAAATAAATTTTATTTATTTGATTTTTAAAAAATTTCATGGTATTTTTTATTTTTATTTATAAAATTAAATTTAAAAATAAATTTAAAAAATATAATAACTTATTTTTAATTCTTGATATTTGTTATAGATAATAACACATCAAACATGGATTACTTCACTACGAATAAGTGATAAATATGACAGAGGTGTGGATTATTTTTTGGAATTTTCTAAAAAAAAATTTCCATACAAAAACCTTTTCTTCTATCCATGATTGAAATGTTTAAATATGTAGTAGTTGACAAGTTGATAAATCAAATTTAATTTCTTTTTTATGCTTTTGATTCGAGTTAGAATCCTTGGATTTGGATTTGTGAAACTTGGAAAAAATCATGATCTATTGATGATGATGTTTTGGAAGTTAATAAGTTTGATCTAATTGAAGAATTTTTTTGTGATATTAATGAAGAAGAAATTGGTAAAGAACTGATAATTGAGTGTCTATATGGTGATACTAAAAAACCATTATATCCAAGTTGTATGAAATTTATAGTTTTATCAATGATGTTAATATTAATTAAATTAAATAAGAAGAATGGATAGAGTGATAAGATATTTATATATTTTCTATAATTATTGAAAGATATAACTCCTAAAGAAAATTATCTTATAGATTTACATAATAATGTGAAGAAAATATTTTTCCTGATGGGTTTATGGTATACAAAGATACATTCCTACTTAAAGGAATATGTGATATATATGACGGAATATAGAGTTCTATCCTAGTGTCCTATATATGGGGCATTACAATATAAGTTGAAAGAAAAATAACCTTATGATTTAGTAGTTACAGAGACTCATTACACAAAAATTTGGCATCATTCTATTATTCCCCAGTTAAAAAATTTATTTGAAAATTAAAGTAATGCAAAAAAGGGTAATTTGAAATGTATATGAGTGGAAATATGAGGGAAAATTAGGTCATCGAGCTGATTGTCCACAATATAAGAAAAATGATCAATGTTTTCCTGTATTCATAAATTATGTTAGAAATCTTGAACTAAGACTACGCATAGTTAAAATGAATTCATATAGAATCCTTAGTATAAAAAATAGTTCATGGCCTATTTTATTGGTAATTTATAACTCATCTCTTGAATTATTTATGAAATAGAAATATATCATGTTGAGTTTAATTATTTCTGGACCAAAATAGTCTAGAAATAATATTGTTGTTTTTGACCATTAATTGACGATTCGAAACTTTTATGGATGGTATTAAAGTGTATTATTGATGTTCCCAATTTGTTTATACATTTACAAACATTTTATTATCTTAAAAACATTCTTTCCAATGGATACACATTTTTTTGTGGAGAAGATGATTTATTTCGATGTTCTTGTTTATTTTTATGGAGATTATATCCAAAGTCACAAATCAGGAGTGATCAGAATAAAAGTTCAAATATATATTGTTTGTACTTTATAAACACATGCCTTGTAACCATGACATGACATTGTTTTTCCATACTATGTACGCACACATGTAGTCAACCATAGACTACACACTATGTAAAACATGATAACACGTTGTTCAGTCCCCTCCAGAAGAGGTTGGTGGCTGAAACAGACTATACACTCCATGTGTGATGACACAACACACCTTGTACCCCACCGACCGACTGAAGATGTTCTAAAATTAAATGGGGTGGTAAATTAAGCCACCTCTTGGTGGAGAAAACAAGGAATATCTAGTTGACCCAAAAACATGGCGTGTACTATTGTATACATCTCATGAATTCTAATTTTCTATAAGTATAAAGGTATCCCTCCTGGTACATTGTTGGATATTTCATGGGGATGTGTTTCTGATCTACCGAATGATCTTACTCAAATCCAAATATAAGTTTTCCTTTAGTGATTTAATTCTTATTTTAGTGTAATTATCCCTTTCCCCTTTGTTCATCTCATATTCATGGTAGAGTTTGAGGTTCTGATCAACTCGTACATCATGACCATGGTCATAAGAGGGTAATTTTATTGCATCAGGGTTGTAAAAATAACATGGACTTGTTGTGATTTAAATTCAAGTGTGTTTTTTATTATGATTATTGTTTTATAATTTTGTTAATTTACTAAACACCAAAATAAATGTTGGTGTCATATCAGACCAAGAATGACACCAATGGAGACAACTAAAGGATTTTTAATATGAGAATGCATGACCATTGGGTGAGCTTGTTGACTCTATTTTTAGGGTGAATAAATTTAATGTGTTTTAAGTAATTACTTACTGAACCAAGGGGTTAATCTTTTAATTATGTTATTGAATGATATCAGACCAAGATTCAATAATTTAATTTAATAAAAATGGTAAAAAATTATCATTTATAATTTTAATGATAAGGAATGATTCTTACAATAAAACATAATTAAGTTTCAACCCCGACACATTCATTTTTAGATTTTTTTGTAACTTCTTCTGTTTTATTTTAATTTGTACCAATAATTTCACTATTTCATCTATTATATCCAACTATTTCAATCTGGATAATCAGTTGAGATTCACTGAATTGCACTAATTTATTAATTTTCTATTTCGCTTTGGGATCGACCCCAACTACCACTTGCTACCTTGTTAGTAATTTAAAATGGGAATAATAACATTCAATTTTCCACACCTTGCGAAGGGAACAACCAAATTATATCACAGTTGCCGGGGAATGTAGAAATCAACATCGTGAGTCTATGTTGAGTTTGGTTTACCTAGAGTTTTCCTTTTTATTTTCTTAATTCTTTTCTTAGGACCCTTAAACCCACTTCATATGAAATTTTATTCAATTTGAAATGGGTACAATCCATTTAGAGATTATTTTTATCCAAATGATCCAGTGATGTTGTACTCATACCCAAAAGAATACTGTATGTACATGGATGATGGGTTTCAATATAAGGAATAACCATGTACATTTTTCACCCCACCCTTCTCTTATTCTCTCCTAGAATAATTTTCTCCTAATACCGAATGATTAATATCAATAATGTAAGACTTTACCACATGAAAGTTAGACCAACTCAGAAGGTTTTGATGACATGGTAGTATGGTCAATAAACTTTCAAAGATAATCACCTATATGGATAATCTGGTTGAGCCTAAGGTAGGGTGTTCAAATTCTCTTTCAATTGAAGAGGAATGTTATGATGTGGAACCCACCTGTCATTCCCTGAAAATTTCTCAACATAATTTTCAAAATTTAAACTCTGAATATGGGGAACATTAAATCAGGAAAATACTGAATTTTATCAATTATTTCATTCTAACCCCTTATTTGATCATTTACCTACTTCAGAGTAATAAAATAATTATTTTTAGGATTTTAATGTAATGAAGAAGGAACCTCAGAAGGTGAAGGGAGTATGTTCTCCCGCCAATGAACAAGTTAACCTTTGGTATCTATTAGCCACATAGTAGGGATACTACAAGCCTCTTCCCAACCCACCTAAAGGTCAATAATCATTGCTAAAATATGAGGGTGGCATACATATGTGTTGCTTCGTGCAATGAAAACCACATCCGCCTTCAGATTATAGGTATGTACCTTTACTCAGGTCAATCTGAAGTCCTAAAACAAATGTTATTGATTGGAGGAAACCCATCCAATCTTCTATTTTTTTTTAATAAACACAAGGCGTAAACTTCTTCTACACACACTGTGTAAAACCTTTTCATTTGAAAACTATTTCAATTAGAGTAAAATTATGTTACACACCATGTGTACCTACTAAAATGATGTGTACTTTTATGTTTATATTATATTATGATATAAATTTTCTATAAATAAATATTTATTTTATTAATAAATAGGAATGAAGCCCGTGAAGATGAAAACATTTCTTGAGTGTATCCGAGCCATCACTGGTTCAAATCACTCTGCATCTACCTTTGGCACAAGATTCATTTATTTAATCTCATGTTTTAAGTAAAAGGATTGTGATATGTTTTCAAAACTAAATGAAACCTTTTAAAAATAAAATAAAACAAATGGTGGGGATGAATTCATGGGAAGAGTCATAACCCATAGGTTCAGAAGACCCGAATTCAAGTCCTGCTAACCAGTTCAGTTCTATCTTTTTTCACTAAAATAAAACCAAACATCATGTATCTCATCAAATATTATATGTGTCATGTTTTAATAATAATTTAAATTGTTTTTAAAAATAAAAAAACACTAGGGGTGATGTTGGGTGATTGGAAGAGTCATAACATATGGTTCAAAATCCCATGTAGTACTGAAACTATAATTTAAATATTAAAATTTAATAAAATGTGTAGTACTACAACCTTCTCTCTAGTGTTTGAGGGAGTGTGTTTGGATCAGCCTTGTCGCCGGTTCGAATCACGCCTCAACCACCTGACTAAATATTATAGCTGTCTTTTTCATGTTATAGAAAACATAACATGTATTTCAATGATATATTATGTGTATAAGTTTATTTTCGTGTGTAAATACCTATATATATATATATATTTAATTTTTATTTATTTATAAATTTAAACAATAATTGATATATAGTTTATTGTAATTAAATTATATTAATTTGAAAATAAAAAAAACACATTGAGATGGAGTGTATTAAATAGTACATGTCGTGTGGCTTTCCTATAAAGGTTGGGGAACCCTAATAGAGCACCCCACATGTCACGTGACCCTCCCCTCTCCCCGTTTCCTTCTCTGGTACTATTATCCCACTCCCCCACCCTCAATACTACTTTATGGTCTGATTAAAGCTACCAAACATTCCTCATTTAAATCCTCACTCAAGTTAAGTGCTTCTATGATCTTCATTTCATTGATTTTTATGAATTTTAGGAGATTGTAATATCATGTAGGTGTTCGGCCGAAACCTTTAGTACATGAGGTAAAACGAAGCAGAAATGTTGTGTATCATTTGTACATGGATACAAAAACTGTGTACAATGACTTAGCCCAGCATAAATGATCATGTGTCCACATGACCACATGACCATTAAACCATGTATCCACACAAGGCATGTGTTTTCGGAACACAATATGTACCATCTATCTCAAGACTTGGTTATGTTAAAAAAAACTACATGGGTGGATGTCATGTTGTAACACACGATGTGTGAACCATAAAAATACCATGTACTTAGTGTTCTCTCACGACTTCATGAAATACATGTCAAGGCACACACACGACTGATATCCCATGTTCAAAGCACATGGAGTGTGTATATTGTTACACTCCATGTCCTCTATTTTTCCAAACACATGCCCATTCAATGTGTGTATCCTAACTACATGGGTTGGAAATCCAATAAAACTACATGGTGTGTAGTCTATATCTACAAACTGTGTACTTTTCCTTTTTAGGGATTCTCACTTTTCTTATTTCATTTTCACTTTTTTCTTTTGTTCTCTTCTATTATTTCTTTTTCATTTATAGCATATGGGGATAGAGAAAGTGGGAATGTAACATCCCAACTAAATAAAGAATATGAAATTTTCATATTTATTAATATTTGTGAATTAAATATTAATTTTACTTTAAAATGGATTCTATATTCTATGGTGTACCCAATATACAACAACATGTTTCCTTGAAATCTTACGTTGCAAACAACGTTGAGTTTTACTGAAAAATAATAATATAATATTGTTATTTTAAATAGTAGTTAACACATAACTATTGTAATAGAGGGAAATGAATAGAACTAAATAAAATATGATTATACATGTTTGTTAAATGTTTTTACATTAATCCAATAAAATTTAGTGGCTTAAAATGTGAATGAATCCAATTTTAAGCACAAATACTCTAATATTCTTTAAAAGGTTGATTTACCACTTTTTGATGGAGAACACTTTTTAAATATAGTTTTTGACACATTTATGTATTATATTTGACAAAAATAAAATACTTATTTATAATCAGGACATCCAAATTTACATTTGATGAAATTTTGGTATTTTTCTGATAATGTTCATTTTATAATGAATAGTGAAAAATACTGCATTTTAATTCAAACTGCCCTTTTACCTACATTATTTATATGGTTAGATTATCTTTTTAATTCGTTTTAAAGTTTAATTAGATTATATTTTTACAAACTAATCCAATGTTTTTCATTGTATGTAATTTCACATTGAAATTGGAATAAACAAGTGTCAATCTTTTGATAATTATTATTTCTTAAAAACACACCTTTTGTTTGGACAACGAGAATGAATATTAAATTAATTTCTACAACTTCTGTGTTTTGAATTTTGAAAAATGGATTCCATATTTGGAATCTGGAGGTACAAATTATTTAAATAGGTAACTTTTATTTCTAGACATTATGAATATTTACTTCAGTAAATATTTTATTTACCATGGTAAAAGGGAAAATTTGGTAAATAATAGTAAACAAATAAAATTATAATAACATTAAATTACCCTAACATGTGTCATAATACTATTGGTTGATACAAGTAAGACCATGGAAATCCTTGGGTCTATTTTGGGACCCTATTAAGCCACTTAAGAGTGATAATGACACTTTATATTAATTAATTTAAAGTAATGACAAAAATGACATAAACATATATATTTTAGTAAATCAATTCTTACATGGGGTTATATAAGTTATATATTCGACTATAAATATTCTTATGAAATATAAAAAGATTTCACACATCATTGTTATTTATTTATAATTTTTAGACATGAAATAAATGAAATTAATTAGGACATAATAATGATGCAATAATTTCCTCATTAATAAAGTATTCAAATAAATGATATTATAATTGTAAAAATAAATTTATTTTGCAACTTTTTATGATATACACGAATTTTAGAGATCATAATGTCTTTTTATATTTGAATTAATGATGGTTTTTGGAAATAATAACGTTTTTATTGATTTTTTAAAAGTCTTGATATGAATAGTTTATAAATTGACATTAATGAGTTCTTAAAACAATTAATATTTTATTAAAGAATATAATATTCCTAAAAATTTAATATTCATCCAAATGACTTATATGGGGTTCAAAATGTCATTAATGTACCAATTTTGGTTCTGTTGTCATTTTATTGTAACTATATTAACATTAGAGAGTGAATATACAAGAAGATATGATAAGAGTAAATTAGTTAACTAAGAGTTAAATCTAAATGGTAAGGTTACATTTGAAACCAAAACTTATATAAAACATATTGTTTGAGAGGATTTATAATAATAGTCATCTTATCTTATATTTTTATAAATTTGGGACATTTTTATGCCGTTGTTTAATTTATAATTAAATAATATTTTGAAGCATTCCTAAAGAGCCCCTCCTCCCCCTTATAAAAATCCATCACCTATAACCCATTACTAACACCTCTTAATCCCCTTGTCTCATCCAAATTCTACTCAAATAAGCTCCCAACATACCTCTATTCCACTTATAATCCTTACCTTAGTTAGAGGGAACTTCAAGAAATCCTTTTGTTTTAAACGAAATGGAGTTTCCCGATTTGAAGGTAACATATTCCATCAAGTTCTCTTATTTTATTTTACTTCTACACTACATATGATATTATTATTATTTGTTTACATAAAAACACCAGAATAATATATATACTAGGTTGTATTTATTAGAATTCTTCTAACTATACTTACACACACCTTCATCTAAAGGGTAAAGAACGTATTGTTTCTGTGGATGACGAACTACTACCTCACAAAATGATGATTGCTAAATTATCTCCTACTTCCTTTCATGGTGGCCATTATGATTTAACATTATTTATATGTATTATATATTATATTTATTTTTTTAATTCCTCTATATTTTTCATTTATATCATACCTTTATGGTTTATATAATGGGTAAATACGATAATTTCATTTGAGGAAGTGCGGACTACCGCCCCTCAAAGTGCTCTGAGTCCTTAATGCCATACGTAGAACGCATAATGTATGGAGTTACTAAAATTATATATCATATTATAATGGAATTATAATATACCTATGTATCATTAAATTTTCATTCCATTAAATACAAAATATAAATGAAAGTAGCGTTCATGCGTACGTACGACTTGTCGTCTCCATGAACAGTGTATTTTATTTTTACCTCCAAATGTTATGTACTATTATAAATACATATATATACTGGATATATATGATATATATGATATATAAATGAATAATATCATTTTGGAGATAATTAAATTTCGACCACATGGACAACTTGTAATTATAAGAAGTTCATTTTTGACTCAAGTACCAAATATCGACAAAACAACCGTTATTAACTTAAATGACTACATAATGATTTTAAAAAGGTAATAAGTGATATAAAAGGAATAATAAACTTGAAAATGGTTCTTAAGAAAATATAAATTAACTTTAGTGTATTATTTATGAGATTAAAGAATGAATGGGTCAAGTCGGACACGTGGTAAGGGACTTCGTCTCAATCTCCTTTCATTGAGGCATATTTTGATTTCGAAACAACCTTATTTTATATGGTGTATAAAACCCTTTGACTTTTCATTTCATTCAAATGGTATATTTTTTCTACGAATCATTTTACTAAATGAGAAAATGAATGTTTCTTTTTAACGTATGCGGAGACAACGACCTTTCCACCGCCTCGATTATTATTTGATCTTTGGATTCCTTAATAAGCCGTAGTGTTTTTAAAGGAAAATAAATACAATATACCAATTTTTAATGTATTTTGGTATTGAAAATGGTTTTGAAAATGAATTGATTATTTCAATATCTTGAAATGATATATTATGATTGAAATGTGGAAATGTTATCTTTCTTTTATACTTCTTAAATGTGTTATGGTTCTTGGGAATTGTTTACGCATACGGGTGGTTCTGTGACAAACCTAGGGTGGGTGAGCCTGAGATAGTTCTGTAATGCATTGGGTAATGTGATGGAGTTAAATTTTAAGGTTTCTCTTAATATATTTAGGAAATATACTGTGATGGGTATTCCAACGTAACTCCATACGTAGCTGTGATAGCTATAATGTAAGTATGATATGGATGCCACAAGTCACCTTTATGATTTATGATTTCTATGTGTTATTCATAAATATTATGATTTCATGAGTTATGTGAAAAAGATTATGTTTTGATAGACTAATGTTTTCTTTCTTTATTTTATAACCCTTACATAGATTTTTATGCTCATCCCAAGTTTTGAAAAGTTTCTAATATGAATTAAAGATGAAAAGGGTCAAGGATGGTATCAAGGAAAAGTCATATTGTCTAAAACATGGAACTATAAATGACTCTTTTTTTATGTTTTTTTTATTTTATGAAAAGATGGAAACTAAGTAGAACTATCTACTTTGTAATTTTTGAGATGTAATGTAATAGTCATGGAATAATTCTCTAAAACCCTAAACCTGAGAAGATCATTAATGTATATTATTCATTTAATTCAAGATTATCTAATATTTTTAGGCTGGGTCCTTATAGTTGGTATCAAAGTTCAGTTTAGACTACTTTAAGAGTTAGGATATTGTTAAATTAATATCCATAAACTAATTTAGGGTAATATTGAAATGATATAGCATTTACAGATTACCATGTTGCTTCGCCTAAGATATTTCTGTATTCCAAATGGTTTTTCATAAAGGAAACATGGAAACTCTATTAGGAAGGAATATTGAGGGAAATAACCTTCTAAATCAGTATCCTGAGATGTTCAGTATCAGAACAGAGCAGTTAATTGCAGTGATGGATCAGTTGACTTAGGAGATAAATGGTGGTTGTGTTTAATGATGATATTTTTGAATATTCCAAAAGTTTATAGGGACATGAAAGTCATTTAAGGGTTTACTTGAAAACCATAAAGGAAAATAAATTGTATGGAAAATTCAGAAAGTGTGAGATTTTGTTACAAATTTTTTTTTTCTTTAGTCACATTGTTTCTAAAGAAGGCATAACTATTGATCCTGATAAAACAAAAGTTGTTGAAGAATGGCTAAGACCCACAAATATAACCAAGATCCATAGTGTTCTTGGATTATTAGGTTATTATCATAGTTTTTTTTAAAACAATTGAATGGGGATCTATCCCACTAACTAATTTAACCGAAAAAGGTTTTAAGTTCATTTGGACCAAAGAATGAGAAAATTGTTTTCAAGAATTGAAAAGAGGATTGGTGAATGCTCCTGTTTTGGCACTATCTTCCAGAAATGGTGAGTTTGTTATCTACAATGATGCTTTGTTGAAATGACATGGTTTTGTCCTTATGCATAATGATAAGGTAATTTATTATGCTTCACATTAGTTGGAACCTCAAGAGATAAATTACCCAACACATGATTTCGAATTAGCTGCTGTTGTTTTTTCTTTAAAAAATTAGGGGCATCATTTTTATGGAGTAAAGTGTGAAATATATTCTGATCACAAAACTTTGATGTATATATTCAATCAGAAATAATTGAACATGAAATAGAGGATATAGATAGAATTAATCAAGTATTATGATTTCACAATTAATTACCATCCAAGAAAATCAAATAAAGTGGATAATGCTTTGAGTCAAAAAAGTAATGCTACGTTAACCTTGTTACGTTTGGAACAAGATCATTTGACTAAATATTTGATGAAATTTTGCATAGAAGTTGTTGGTGCAGGAAATTCCTCTATTTTGTTTCATGATTTAGGGAAATAATCTATATCAGACAAAATTAAGAAAGCACATAAGGAAGACAGTAAGTTGCAGAAAAAGGTAGAGTTGGTTCAAAAGGGTATGTTTACTTATTTTAACATTGATAATGATTGTATTTTGAGGTTTTAAAAGAGATTCTATGTGACTTGTGATTCACATTTGAATAATGAGTTGTTATGTGAAGATCATAGTTCTCCATTTTCAGTTCATCCTGGAAATAATGAGATTTACATAGATCTTTAGGAGTATTAATGGTGGGATCGATTGAAAATAGACATTGCTGACTTTATTGTGAAGTGTTTTACTTGTCAACAGGTTAAAGAAGAGCGAAAATTACTGAAAGGGATACTTAATCTTTTACCAGTTCTAGAGTAGAAATGGGAAAATATATCCATGGACTTCATAGTGGGATCACCAAATACATCTTGTGGTAATAATGAAATCTCCGTTATTGTTGATCGATTGACTAATTCTGCTCATTTACTTCTTATTTAAGATAAATTTTATAAAGATCAACTTTCTCAGTTGTATATTAAAGAGATAGTCATCTTGCATGGAGTTCCCCTCTCCATTGTATCTGATCATGATCTCAGGTTTACTTCTAACTTTTGGAAAGGCCTTTAGAATTCATTGGGTACTGAATTAAATTTTAGTACAACTTATCATCCTCCATCAGATGGGCAGTTAGAAAGAACAATTAAAACCTAAGAGGATATTTTATGTGCTTCTTCACTGGAAAACAAGGGATGTTGGGACCAATATCTTTATTTGGTTGAGTTTTCTTATAATAAAAGTTTTCATTCCAGCATACAGATGGCTCTATTTGAGGCATTATACGGGAAACTGTGTCGAACTCCAGCATTTTTGGATGAAGTAGGTGAAAGGATGTTGATGGGACTAGAATTAGTAGAAGAGATGGAAGAAAAAGTTAAGTTGATTCAGAAGAACATGAGAATAGCTCCGAGCAGGAAGAAAATTTATACAGACAATCAGAGGAAGGATATTTCTTTTGAGGTTGGTGATCATGCCTTTCTCAAAGTTTCTCTATGGAAAAGTGTGAAGCGTTTTGGTAAGAAGGGAAACCTGAGTCCGAGGTTCATTGGACCCTATGAAATCCTGGAGAAAGTTGGATCAGTTGCCTACAAAGTGTCTTTATCACCAAGTTTATCCTAGGAACACAATGTTATTCTTGTTTCAATGTTGAATAAGTATATTCCGGATCCATCTCATATTTTGAGCTTGGAGGTAGTTCAATTGGAAGAGAATCTCTCTTATGAGGAATGACCAGTCAAGATTTTTGACCGAATAGAGAAAGTGATGAGGAAGTAGGTAATCCATAAGGTAAATGTTTTGTGGAAAAAACCATATGGTTTAAGAGGCAATGTGGGAATCTGAAAATGCTTTTGAGGGATAAAGACCCCCACTTATTTGATAAGTGAATAAAAATTGTGAGGACCCAATTTCCAAAAGGGGAGAAGGATGTAACAACCCATGTAAATAAATAATATGAAATTTTCATATTTATTAATATTTTTGAATTAAATATTAATTTAAATTTAAAGGGGATGATATGTTCGATGGCGTACCCGATACACAACAATAGGTTTCTTTGAAATCTTACGTTTCCCACAACGTTGAGTTATTCTAAAAAATAATAATATAATATTATTATTTTAAATAGTAGTTAATGACAAGCCGTTGAAATAGTGGGAATGAATAGAACTAACTACAATATGATTATACAAGTTTTTAAATGTTTTTACATTAATCCAATAAAAGTTTGATGCTTAAAATGTGAACGAATCCAATTTTAAGCACACACTCTAATATTCTTTAAAAGGCCAATTTTCCGACTTTTGATGGAGAACCCTTTTTAAATCTAGTTTTGTAACATTTATATGTTATATTAAACAAAATAAAATCCTTATTTAGAATCAGGACATAAAAATTTACTTTGGATGAAATTTTGGTATTTTTCTGATAATGTTCATTTTATAATGAACAGTGAAAAATACTGCATTTTAATTCAAAACTGCATTTCCATCTAATTTATTTATATTGTCAGATTATATTTTTAATTGGTTTTAAAGTTTAATTAGATTATATTTTTACCAATTAATCCAGTTTTGGTAATTGGAAGTAATTTCACTCTGAAATTGGATATAAACAATTATCAATCTTTTGATAGTTATTATTTCTTAAAAACCTATTTATTTGTTTTGACAACAGGAATTAATTTTAAATTAATTTCTGCCACTTCTATGTTTTGTATTTGGAAAAATGGATTCCATATTTGGAATCAATAGGTCATAATTTTGTAAATATGAAACTTTTATTTTTAGACATTATGAATAATTACATCAGTAAATATTTTATTTACCATGGTAAATGGGTAAATCAAGTAAATAAGGGTAAAAATAATAATATTATAATTATATTAAATTGCCCTAACATGTGTCCTAATCCTATTGGTTGATACATGTCCTACCATGAGCATCCTTGGGTCGATTTTGGGACCCCATAGATCCACTTAAGAGTGACAATGACACTTTATATTAATTAATTCAAAGTAATGACAACAATGACGTAAACATATATCTTTTAATAATATATTATTACATGGGGTTATATAAGTTATCTATTAAACTATAAATATTATTTTGAAATATAAAAATATTTCCTACATCAGGGTGATTTATTTATAATTTTTACACATTAAATAAATAAATTTAATTATGACATAATAATGATGCAGTAATTGCTTCATTAATAAAAGATTAAAAAAAATGATATTATAATTGTTAAAATAAATTTATTTTGAAACTTTATATGAAATCAACGAATTTTAGGGATAATAATGACTTATTAGATTTAAATTAATGATGTTTATTAGAAATAATAAAGTTGTTATAGATTTTTTTAAAATCTTGGTATGAATAGTTTATCAATTGACATAAATGAGCTTTTAAAATAATTAATATTTTATTAAATGATATAATAATCCTAAAAATATAATATTTGTCCAAATGACATAGATTAGGTTAAAAATGTCATTAATGAACCACTTGTGGTTATATTGGCATTTTATAGTAACTATATTAACTTTATAGAGTGAAAATACTGGAAGACATGGTAAGAGTCAAATTAGTTTGCTAAAGGTTGAAGCAAAATGATAAGGTAAAATATGAAAACAAAACTTGTATAAAACCTATTTTTTGAGGGGATGTAGAATAATAATCATATTATCTTATAATTTTTTTTTTGGAAATTTTGAAACCGAAATTTAGTTTATAATAAAATAATATTTTCAAACATTCCTAAAGAGCCCCTCCCCTTATAAAAAGCCATCACCTCTAACCCATTACTCACACCTCTAAATCCCATTAGATTATCCAAAATCTACCCAAATAATCTCCCAACATTCCTCTCTTCCACTTATGATCCTTACCTTTTGTATAAGGCACTTCAAGAAAGCCTTTTGTTTCAAACCAAAGTGATTTACCCTATTTAAAGGTAACGTCTTCCCTCAAGTCTGCTTCTTTTAGTTTACTTATCCACTCCCTATACTCTTATTATTAATTGTTTACATAACAAAACCATTATGATATATATTCTAGATTGTTTTTATGAGAAGGATTCAAACTACACTTACACACAACTCCATCTAATGGGTAAAGATCATACTATTTTAGTGGACAGTGAACAACAACCTCACGAAACAATGATTGTTCAATTATATCCTACCACCTCTCATGGTGGCCATTATGATGGAACTATATTTATATGTAATATAAATAATATTTATATTGTTTCTATGATTCTGTATTTTTCATTTATAGCTTACCTTTATGGTTTCCATAATGTGTAATATACGATAATTTCATTTCCGGAAGTGCGGACTACCACCCCCTCAAAGTGATTTGACTTGTTCATGCCATACGTGGAACATATAAAGGATAGCGTTACTAAAATTATATATTATATTATAATGGAATTATAATATAATTATGTATCATTAATTTTTTATTCTATTAAATATGAAATAGAAATGAAAATAGCGTTCATGCGTACGTACGACTTACCGTCTCCATGGACTATGCATTTTATTTCTTATCTCCAAATGTTATGTACTATTATATATATATATATACTGGATATATATGATATATATGATATATAAATCATGAATATCATTTTAGATATAATTAAATTTCAAGCACATGGACTACTTTTAATTATAAGAAGTTCTTTTTTGACTCAAGTAGCAAATATCGACTAAACGACCATTATTAACCTAAATGATTACATAATGTTTGTAACATGGAAATAAGTGATCTAAAAGGAATAATAAACTTCAAAAATATTCTTAATCAAATATAAATTAACTTTAGTTTATTATTCAGGCGATTAAATAACGAACGGGTCATGTAGGACACGAGGTATGGGACTTCGTCTCAATCTTCTTTCATTGAGGCATGTTTTGATTTCTACACGACTTTATTTAATACAGTGTATAAACCCATTTGAATATTCATTTCAGTCAAAGCAAATCTTTTATCTATGAAGCATTTTACTAAATGAAAAAAGAATATATCTTTTTAATGTACATGGTGAAAATGACCATTCCGCCACCGCGAGTGTTATTTGATCTTTGGCTTCCTTAACAACCCATAGTGTTTTTAAAGGAAAATAAATACCATATACCCTTTTTACGTATTTTGGTATTGAAAATGGGTTTGATAAAGCTTTTATTATTTAAATATCTTTAAATGATAAATTGTCATTGTAATGTGGAAATGTTATGTTTCCTTTATGCTTGTTTTATGTGTTATGGTTCTTGGAAATTGTTTACATATATGGGTGGTTTCATGATAAACCTAGGGTGGGTGAGCCTGAGATAGCTCTCCAATGCACTGGGTAATGTGATGGAGGTAATCATTAAGGTTTCTATAAAGAGATTTATGGAATATACTGTGATGGGTATTCCAACGTAACTCCCTATGTAGCTGTGATAGCTATAATGTAAGTATGATATGGATGCCACAAGTTACATTTATGATTTATAATTTCTATGTGTTATTAATAAATATTATGATTTCATGAGGTATGTTAAAGAGATTATGTTTTGATGGAATAATGTTTTCTTTCTTTATTTTATAACCCTTGCTGAGCTTTTTATGCTCATCCCACATTTTGAATTTTTTTCACAGGACTTAAGTTGAATAGGGTCAAGGATGAGATCAAGGAAATGTCATGCTGTAAAAAATAAAACCTGAAATGAATATTTTTTTCATGTTTTTCTTATTTTATGAAACAAATTGAAACTAAGTAGAAGTGTCTACATTGTAATTTTTGAGATGTAATGTAATAGTTATGGCCTAATTATCTAAAAATCTAAACCAGAAAAGATCCTCAATGAGAATTATTCAACTAATTCAAGATTATGTAATGTTTTTATAATGGGTCCTTATAGGGAAGCATACCTCACCCACTACTAATGGAGAGTATCCCACCAGTTAGATCCGATTGAGGATGTTGACAACACCTTTAGTGATAGATCCCCCTATATCGCATCCTCTGAACATAGAAATATTTCCCCCTCATGCCTTCACCCACATCATCCACATCAGAATTTTCTCCAGTAGACCCCATGACACCATCTACGACACCCATTGATCCACCCGCTGCCACAACAACACCTTCCATAGATATCGAGGGCTCAATCACAACAGATTTTATTACTAGAGAAGAAAAATCGGGTATGAACACACCACCTTCTACTGTTTTCACCACTTCAAAGATATCTATGGCTGAAGATACCCCCCCTAGTACCACAAAAGTTGGACCTTCTATATCAGTGACTGATGACCCATCCCAAATAGCTCTGATAGTAGCCCAACCTCAGCCTCACCCTTGCTTGATCTTTGATGAGTGACATCCTAAGATAGACAGGCTGCACCAATTTTAACACCGTACATCCAACTGAGTGTCTGATTTATAGATATTTATATTCCTTAGAGTCTAAACGTCTGGGAGGAGATTTATGATATCCTTTGGTATATTTACCCAATTGACACACTCTAGGTCTACTCTCCCACTTTCTTAAATTTATTATTAGAGTTTGTGTCCACATTCATGTTCGACAGGACCACCTTCTACCATTAAAAATGTTAGAAAACGACTCCTATCAGATTCAGTCTAGGAAGACAACATTTCTTCTTGAACATAGAAATGTTTAGATAAGGGTATGATTTCTACCCCCATCAAGTCACCCCACCTCTTATTATATCTCTTACCCACCCTAAGCACTCTGACCCCATCTATGTGTGGTGGGAACTTACAGAGCCTGACCACAAGTACAATCCCACCTCATAGAAGAGTACTCTCATCATTTCCTCTCCCCTCTATTTCATCCATGGTTGTCTCAATGACATTTTTTCTCCACCGTGATGACATGGGTTTCATGTCTGTAAATGAAATGGATATCCTTACCTACATTGTCTAACACGATTACCCAGACATCCCTTACATCACCAACTCCTACTTCCATTCCATGATCCATTTTCATCAGGGTAACCTAAAATGTGGCTTCTATGCCACCCAGTTGGCACACTACCTAGTGGTGTTTGAGTAATCTCTCACTCAAAACTTCTTAGGTTCTCCCCAGTAGATGGACTCTGTCATTCTTATATGCATGACGATGGACGAGAGTTAGGGAGTGGCCTTTATGCTTATGTCATATTCCCCATCACAAGTTACGATGAGAGATGATCCATCCGCCCACGATGGTTCTATTGATTTGGTTTCAACCCCTCCACCAATAGAAATTTATTCTCCACCTATTCCCACTATTCCTCCCATCCCTCTTCTTCTTCCATCTAATCTTATTCTAGGGCATCCACAACCCCACCTCCACCTGCACCCTCAGATGATCTCCCCAACTCCCTCTAACTGGACACTTTGTAATAAACTTGTATATCATGGATCATCATGAGGATTCCATGGTTCAAACACCCAAAAAGATGGGGGAATGTTGGACCTCATTTTATAGCACATGGTCCTTCCACTTCCACCAGCACATGCTCCTCCTCCAAATCCTCATCCTTCAGTAGTTCAGACACCCTTTACAGTTCTGGACATAAATTTCACGATCATCTATACTACTCGAGATGACACTCTTTTTATTTCCTCCATCTAGGATGTTCCTGCTGAGCCCACCACATAGAGAATAGACCTAGTGCCTCCTGCCTCCACTCTAGCTGCTCCTCCTCCACCAGATCCCCCCTTTTTTAGACAATTCCTCCCCTGAGGTGACACATTGACATTTTATTCCCATTTATTTAATTATATATATCTTTTTTTTCTATTATTCTGATGTAATGGATGGTATGCATGAAAAATTATTTTTCCATTTCATCGATTGGCACAAATTTTTTGGAGTGACATGTGAATATCATTTTCACCATATTTCCACATTTTCGATCTCTCCATGAGGGGAGTATTATTTTGGTGTTTACTTTATTTACTTTTCATTAGATTAATTAATTCACTACTACCCCTAGACCTAACCTGTTGTGTTTTCTCTATCCTTTTCTCTCTTTTAGTATTTCACTTATCAGACTATGTGCCGTATTAAGTGGGGGGGAGACTATGAGTACACCAATTTTTCCATTAAACAGATCCAAGAGACATCATTAATAAATAAATTATTTTAAAATATGGGTTTTTATGATTAATTATTATTATATATAACAAATAGATAAATGGAAATTCTAAAAGTTACATTCTTATTTTAATTTTAAAGTATTTTAAAATCATTACTGATATATTTTTAATTTTTATTTAAATACTTAGCTCTTTTTATTTTATTAAACTAATCATTTTTGTTCATGTCGTGACCAGATTAGACCATTTTTATCCTCATTCTTAAGAGGTATTCTGAGCCCTTTTAGAGACCCCTTCTCATACCCTCTTTCTTGAGAGATTATTGGGATTTGAATTTCTACTAAAAATTTCATTTTTTTCTCTTATGAACTTGATGATTTTGAATCAAATTAAAATGATTGAGGAATTTGATTGAAATTTTCCTCCCATGGACCTTGAGACTTACCCTACATCTGAAATCCGTGAAAACCATAAATACAATGATCTTCTTTGATAAGAAGCTACATTACAAGATTATTTATCCTTCCAACCCTAATTCTTTGGTAATATTTCTTGATTATTCATTTGATCTTTAAAAATGGAGTTTGGATATTCATGGTATATTTTGGTGAATGACAATGAAATTATTTTTTGGGGGAGTGCGCCTCTTTTTAATTTGGAAAGAAGGGTTCAAAACCACTTTTAATATTATTTCTATGTGGTCCTATTAAAAAAATGGTGAAATATTCAAGAGGGGAAAAATTCATTCATTATACATACTGATGGTTTACGAACCCATGTTAGAAAGGGAGTATCATAGTGATGGTGACCTATGAGATATCATGGTGGGGATTTATTTTCATTGAATATAATTATTTATTATTTAATAATTCAGCCTCCTTTTTCAAACCTCTTATATTTTTTTCACATCATTACCTACCTACCATTTTCCTAAGAGTCATTTGAACCCTATTGAAAGTCCTCATTATTTTTGTGATTTAATTTCTATGTGGATAATGAGAATACTTTAAAGCCTATGGATAAAGTTCATATACTTTATATTATGCATAACTTTGATTAAAAGATCTTGAGTGATGAGTGTGTTATTTTTTGGTGAGGTAAATCATCAAGTGGAATGTTTATTTATGAAAAGTTGAAAATATGAATAAAAGAGGTTGAATGTATTTAATTTAATTATAAATGAGGTATGATTAGAATATATTTGAATTCGAAATATGTTTTGTGCATTTAAAAATCCTATACCAGGGATATAATATTTATAAGTATAATTGGTCGAATACTTAACATTTTAGAGTATGGATTCTATTAATTAGATGTTGAGATTTTTCTTAAGGGAAAGAAAATGACTAAGTGTGGGGGATTTTGATGTGCTGGATTTGTGCATACCTTTCCATACGTTTTATTAAGTATAAAAACTTTCATTCACCGAATACATGTTGTTTTGAGAAAAAATGATTTATTTTAGTGTTCTTGTTGATTTTTTCAAGTTATTCATGTCAAAGTAACAAATCATGAGTGATCAGAATAAAAGTTCAAATATACAAGGCATTTAAATTATAAACACACATCGTGTAACCTTTCCTAGAAATGGTTCTTCCAGACATTTTACACACACTTGTATCCATCCACAGACTACAACATGTGTACTTCCTCATAACATGCCATGTAATCCCCTCCATTAGTGGTTGGTGGCTGAAAGAGATTGTATAGTCCATGTGTGGTAGCGAACATTCCATGTACCCCATTAACCGATCGAAGGCACTATGAAAATAAAAAATTTCCATTTTAGGCCACATACTATTGGAGAAAAAAAGGAATAACTAGTTTACCCAAAAACACGACGTGTACTGTTGTGTACATGCTGTGTAGTCTAATTTTCTTTAAATTCAGAGGTTTACCTCTTGTTTTTTTTGTATATTCCAAGGGAAGATGCTTCCTCTCTACCGAATGATCTCCCTCAAATCCAAATATGAGTTTTCCTTTAATGAATTAATTTCTATTTTAGTGTAATTCTCCCTTTCACCTTAGTTACTATCATATCCATGGAAGGGGTTGAGGTTCTAGTCAACCCACACATCTTGACCATTGTCATAAGAAACTAATTTTTTAGTGTAGGGGTTGTAATAATATTATGGGATTTTTGCGCTTTAAATTCTAGAGTTTTTTTTATTATGATCATTTTTTACAATTCCATTAATGAACTAAATACCACAATCATCGTTGGTGTCGTATTAAACAAAGAACGACACCAACAGAGACAACTAAATGAGTTGAAATAGGCGAAACCATAAACATTCAGTGAGATTTTTTACACTATTTTAGGGGTAAATAACATTAATGTGTTATAAATAATTAATCACAAGACCAAGGGAATAATATTTTAATTATGTAATTTATTATTATCAAACCAAGAAACAATAATTTAATTGAATCCATGTGGTGAAAAATTATCATTTATAATTTTATAATGAAACCTAATTGATATGCAACCTCGATACATTAATTTTATGATTGTTATGTATCTTCTTGTATTTTAATTTAATTTTCACAAACAGAATGTAAGAACCCAGTTTTTGCTGCGAAAGACTTTGGGATATTTCTTGATGTTATTCCAGAGCAGTGCCTTCAGACGGCGTGTGATTCCGAGCCCTGTAGTTGACGGAATTAAATTTTCCGTGCGTTCACACTGGGAACACCAAATAAATGCGATAACTCCTAAACGGTGCTTCAGATCCTAAATCTGAGTCTACGGATGGGTCCAGAATGGGGTGTTCACCCTAGGAACAACATAAAACGTGTCGACGCGGGACGTTTGGACCCCTCGCCCACTTCTGGAACGTTAAACGGATTAAATAAATTAATTAATTCGCTTAATGGAGAAACACTAGTATCACTTAAACGGTGGCTCAGATTGGAAAATCGTGGGAACCGTTGAGTTCGGAGCATGCCGTTTACCCTAGGAGGGGTGTAAGTTTTGCGGGCGCGACCCATCTGTGAAAAATGGCCCCATGGGCGTTTTCGTAATTTGGCGGCTTTGGACGTTTAGTTTTATAACTTTTGAACGGGGTCTCAGATTAAAATTTTGATACCTCCATTGTGCTCGAGAGGCGGTGTTTACCCTAGGAGAGGCTTAACCTCGACCCTGCTGAGGGTTCGGGTTCGAGCCGACAGGCATGTGGTTAAGCGTTTTCTATTTAAACGCTTAACTCACCCCTCCCTCTTATTCTTCCCCACCTAGACAACAGCAGGAGGAAGCCCTCCCTCTCCTCCTCCACTCCGGCGTGGCAACTCCGGCAAGGCGACGGCGTGGCGGCGGATCGCTCGTGAAGCTCCGGGCAACACTCAAGAGGTAGGAGCGTTTTGGTTGCGTTTTAATTTTCGAACCATATTTCAACCTCAATTATATGCGTCGATTGTTGTCCAATCGTCAATTGATGCCCATGATCGCGTAGAACGTTATCCGAGCTTCCCGACGCTTGTTTCAGATTCGAAATCCGATCTCTGAGGCCTCCGTGGCGGTCTGGCGAAGACCTGTGGGGTTTTTTTTTGGGTTCTCTAGCCGGCACGGTGGTCCGGCGGTTTTCCAGCGGCGACGACATGGTGGTCCGGCGAGGGTGTGATGGCAGGTGGCGAACCCCTTAGGTGGCAGCGGCGGGCGCTTAAGGCGGTGACAACGGCGGAGCACGGCACAACGGTGATCCCCTCTGGCAGGCGGCGGCACAGGTGGGTTCCGGGCGGACGGCGCCGGCGTAGGGCACAAGAGGGAGGGGGTCGCGGGGTGCGCGACATCGTGCGCCGCGACCGCGACCCACGTAACGCGGGTCGCTGCGGGAAAAGGACCATCCATAATGGACGGTCGGTGGTGGAAGGCCGCGGCCAGCTAGCCACGGCGGAGCGAACCAGAACTGCGGCCGGGCCGCGGGCTGGCTGTGGGCGGACCCGCCGGACCGGGCCGGTCCGGCCCAGGGGGGGTTCCCCCTTCGGAATTTCCGTCGCCTGTAGCTTTCTCTACGGGAGTCTGTTTTGCGTGCCGTCAGTGGAAACGTGGACCTAGCGTTGATGGGAACACTTTGAGAAGGTTTTGGGAATTTTTAATTTCAAAAAAGAGGGGCCTCAGTGGTGCGACACGTACGTCGAGGGGATTGACGTCATTCCGAGAATCTTGTTTTGAGCGGCGCGGACGCATCCGACCTCTGCATTGAGTGTCGTTAGTTGCGTTGGGACCCTGGCGCCGAGGCGATGTTTTCCAGGGTTGTTTCAGGCATTGAAGCCGAAGTTGAGGTGTGGGCCCCACGACCTATCTTTTGAGCTGCGTGCAGCATTTTGTAACTTTTTTTTTCGGACGTCTGTTCGGGGCATGTGAGCAGTCGATGTTGGGTGTTTTTCCAAGGGCAACGCTTTGGCGCGGTCTACCTACTTTAATTCTGCACGCTGGTGCGGGCCCCGCGAGGGCCGTTTCGGGAGTTGACGGTGATTTCCAACTTTATCACCGGGTGATCGTTTCAGACAAGTGATTAGTCCATTTTGTGTACTTTTTCGAGAGGATCACAACAATGCGATCTGTTCGTTGAGTTTTGGGTCAGGGATGCGGTTCCCATGAAGCACAGCTCGTGTTCGATGCGTCGGAATGCATATTTTTCTCCGGATATCCATTGCGCTCAAGTGATCATTCTTTTTGACGTGATTTCCCAAGGGGATCGCAATGGTGCGATGCGCTCGACTGTTTTCGGGGCCAAGGTTTGGGATTACGGGACGTCGTTCGGGCGTGAGGTAGTGTTGGTAACTTTTCCTTCGGATATCCGTTTGAGGAAAGTAAGTAGTTGATCTCGCGTGTTTTTCTGCGAGGATTACAACGGTGAGATCCGTTTGGTTGGGCGGAGCCTCTTGCATGATCTTGTTAAATGTGGAAGCATGAAAGGTGCTCCGGTGGTGGTTCGTTCTGCCATGTTTGTAGAGGACCCTTGACGTGTGATCGCGCACTCTTGGGAGAGTGATATAAATGATCCACAAGATGTGGTTGGATGTGCCTGGGCCTTTGTGGCGGCAAGTTGGAGATGTTATGTCACGCCTTCGCATTGACGTTGGGTTCCGGGTGCACGATAGCCCTTGGGCTGAAAGTGAGGTATACTCTGGGAGTATACGGGAGCGCTTGGAGGTGCGTGTGGTTTGTACCTGAGACGTTCGTGCGCTTGGTTGGGGTTAACTTGGGGCCACATGTTGTGTGGGCCCCCACGTGTGTGCCGAGCTCTGCTTTGCGTACTTTGACCTCTCGCAACGTAGAGGGTCCCTCTATGCTCGTTTGTTTGACCAGCAGGGTAGAGTGGTCTCCCCCTAGTTTCGTTCTCGATGGATCAGCCGGTAGAGGTGCTAGTGACACCTAGTGATGGAACAGGCGCTGAACCCCTTTGGGTGAGTTGTGATGGAGTTGGGTAGTTGCGCGATACCCACTACGTGTTCAGTTGGCCAGTGGTGTACCCTCCAGAAGAGATGGCCAGAGCAGTTCTGAGTTTTAACCTCCAGCGAGGCTGGGCAGTGGGTTACTCATCAACTTCTTCAGGTTTACCCTTCAGCGGGGCTGGGCAGTGGGTTGCTCACTAACTTCTAGGGTGTACCATCCAGAAGAGACTGGGCAGTGGGTCACCCGACGCTCTTAGGGTCTACCCTCCAGTAGAGACTGGGCAGTGGGTCACCCGACGCACTTAGGGTCTACCCTCAATTGAAGACTGGGCATTGGGTCACCCGACGCACTTAGGGTCTACCCTCCAGCAGAGACTGGGCAGTGGGTCACCCGATGCACTTAGGGTCTAACCTCCAGTGGAGACTGAGCAGTGGGTCACCCGTCGATCTCTTAGGGTCTACCCTCCAGCATGGATGGGCAGTGGGTCTCCCATCGTCTAGTTCCAGGTCTACCCTCCAGTAAGGCTGGGCAGTGGGTCACCTGTCGACTCATTCCAGGTCTACCCTCCAGCGGGGCTGGGCAGTGGGTCGCCTGATGATGTATTAAGGTCTACCCTCCAGCGGGGCTGGGCAGTGGGTCGCCGGATGTTGTATTATGGTTTACCCTCCAGCAGGGCTGGCCAGTGGGTCACCTGATATCATATTATGAATTACCCTCTAGCAGGGCTGGGCAGTGGGACACCTGATGGAATTCCAGGCTCAGTCCTTTCTACTAGGATAGCCTGTGGTTTTCCTCCATGATTACTGTAGTGGGACCCTTGGATATACGGGTTAGTGTTGTGAAGAATTTGACTTTGAGAAGACCTCTCTACTGCAGGGCAGTGATGAGGTGTGGTTCGACTTTCCCTAGAACCCTCAAGTATGAGGGTCACTTTCCCCACTGAGACATGTACTTGTGACACGATCTAAAACTGTGCGGGTGAGTCAGTGCCGCCCAAAGTGGATAGTGTCAAGGTGCGGTGATTGAGCCCCTTAGCTTTCGGTTTGGGGCAGACGTGCGGGATGCTAGGAATCAATGAGGGAGTTTACTTCTAGGACTGTTGGCTACTCGTTTTCTTGGGCTGAGCTACGGGACAAAGATCCCCTTTCGAGCTTGTTCGGGCTTCTTGTAGAGCATATATATATGTATATACCTTGTTCAAGTGCCCACTTCTTGGGCTTGGTTACTCTCCCTCCAGGAGAGGCGAAGACGCGCGGGGTATGCCACGCGCTTTCCGTGTCTAGCTTCTCGTGGTTGGATGAGTCTACTCTCCTACTATAGGTAGAAAAGACTCGACGGGAAGTTCATCTTCTCACCGTTTCCAGGTCCTTGTGCCTGGATGAGTCTATTTCCTTTCTCTTGTTGGGTTGAGCTGGACACTTCACTACACATTCAGTTGTACTCCTCTACTTTTCCTGTTCGCTCTACTACTCACCCTTCAGTACCTCCTTTGTTTCTCCCTTGAGCCTTCGGGGTATCCTACTGAGTATTTTTATACTCACCGTTGCTTGGGCTTTTCCTGCACTTGGTGTGCCCTTGCAGACGATGGATAAGTGGAGCGTGACTTTCGAGGAGCTTAGGACCTTGGGAGCTTGGACCGCGTGCGATGGTCGGAGTCTGGTTCTAGGTGGGGGGCCCTTCCAACTATTTATTTTGTTTACCTGTTTCCGGGTTGTGACACTTTTCTGGTTGGGCGCGTGTTTTTCCCCTTTTATTTTCAGTTTACTTTCACCGCTCTCTTTGTACTTTTAGAGGTCGATGCACATTCAGTGGTGTATATATAGCAGCTGCACCTTACTCTTCTTGTCTTTTCGTTTACTCTGCACTTCTGCATTGAGTGTGTTGTGTGTGTGTACAAGTACTTAGGCAAAGGACTCCCCGAGTTGTTGTGCCTTCGGCGCTGGTCGCCAGCCCCTGGCCTATGGAGGCGGTCTTGGTGTAGTTATGACTCGAGCCCGGGTAGGGTCGGGTCGTGACAAACTGGTATCAGAGGTGGTTCGTTCTTTGGGATGTTTTTCGGACGTCCCTAAAAGAGTAATTGGTTGGGATTTAGGGCAACAATGTTAACGTGTCTCGAGAGTGGCTCTCAGGCCAGGGAGTCCAGTGATGGTGCGACGACCGACGTATCCATTCACCAGGACCTTGATAACCCGCTTGTCGACTCGGCATGCTAAGACACTTGTTGTAGGGAAAATTGGTTTGTGCATCACATAGGATTGAGTCTTTGATGGTCCTTCTTGAGTCAGCTCCCCTTCGTGGTTATTGGTATATACATAAATACTCATCTGATTGCGGCACTCCTTGATAATATTCAGGATGCCTCCGCGAAGACAGCCAGCCAAGATACCAGCTTTGGTTCGTGACGACGACCCTGGGAGCTACGAGGCCACAGTCCAAGACCCATCATCCGAGCCCCTTTCTCAGGGTGGACCGATAGCAGCACCCCCACCTGTTTAGCAGCAGACAACTTTGACAGAGCAGATGGGGCTTGAGCGCAGGTTGAGCGCACTCCGTGAGTTCCAATGGCAGAGACCGCTGAGGTTCAATGGTGAGCCAGACCCTCAGGCATCAGAGGTTTGGCTAGAGGCAGTGGTTCGCCTTTTCAGGCTTGTGTAGATGTCGATAGATCAAATAGTGGCTTTGGAAGCCACCCTTTTCCGCAGAGCAGCTTGACGTTGGTGGAGTCTGGTGACTCAGTTTCTTGATGAGTCGTCACTTTCGCGGGATGACTTCCAGTTGTTGTTTCATGAGGAGTTTTTCCCCTCCTGCTTGCGCTCCGTTTGGATTCTGGAGCTCCTCCAGTTTCAGAAGGGAGGGATGATGGTGGACGAGTACACGACTAGTTTTGCAGACCATGCATGCTTTTACCCCGACTTGGTCCGTGACGACAACATCTGAGCGCGGAAGTTTGAGAAGGGTCTCCGCCGAGAGATTCGTGCTGTCATTGTACCCTTGGTCATTTCCACATATGCTGGGGTGCTAGAACAGGCGTGGGTGAAAGAGTGCTTCCCGTCACGTTCCGGAGTTGGTGGTGGTAGTAGACACGTTGGAGCCTAGATGTCTGCCGCAGCTAGCGGGTGTCGGAAAGCAGGACCTCGACACAGGTGGCTTTCTGACAACCGGACTCAGGGGCGTGGTCATACACCACAGTGGCGCCGGAGGGAACCAGTGCAGCCCAGAAAGAGTTGGTGATATGCCTGTGATAGGCGAGGTCACTTGGCACGAGACTGCATGACCTGAGTTACGGAGTGCTTCGGGCAGGCAGCAGGTGCGCCACCACGACAGAGGCACCGCCGTGATCAGAGTAGTTCCTAGGGAGGTGGTGATAGAAGAGGAGAGAGGGGAGCCGGTAGTGGGGGACGACTTTACGTGGTCTTCCCATCACCACTAGACGGTCCACGCCAGGCTCCGGGAGCTGACAGTTGGGACCACGGACAGCCGCAAGCTTTGGATGTCTACTATCCTGCAGAGCATGTGGTGATAAGAGATATTCTCTACAACTATTCTACTTCTTGCAGTAGAATGGATAGACTCTGTGTGTAGAATTATTTCATACCTGATCCTTTCTTGAGGTGTTGCCAGGGTGGCACGGGGCGTCGGTGTAACCCTATGTTGGTATGATAAAAGGCGCGAGACCTTTTTCTTTAGTCGATGGTGTCGACTCCTTCACCTTTCGAGCGTGTAAGAGAGCCTCAGTTGTGGAATATTTTGTGAACATATATCCTTGGGTGTTCCACCATGTAGATATTCTGAAAGAGGGAATCACCAGGCCTTGTTCCAGGTGCGGGCGGTGATTCCAGTCGCGACGTTTGATGCAGAGGTTCGACCGGGGAGGTGAGCTACCCCCGAGGGCCTTCAGGCCGTTTGAGACCATGCAAAGGGATGGAGAGTTACCCTACCACCTTGCCCCAAACCCCAAATTCTGGAGTGGGTGCACGATATCGGCAAGGGTCGACCTCGCATGAACGGATCAATCCTTTGGTTTGTGTGCGGTGGCGCAGAACTGTGCGAGGGTTCTTATGGGTATGCGAAAGCCAGGTGTGGGCTTAGTACCCTATGTTGCTCCCTAGTTTTGCTTTTCAGGGACGAAAATCTTGAAGGAAGGAATGATGTAATAACCCAGGTTTTTCTGCAAAAGACTTTGGGATATTTATTGATGTTATTCCAGAGCAGCGCCTTTAGACGGCGTGCGATTCCGAGCCCCATAGTGGCCGGAATTAAATTTTCAGTGCGTTCACACTGGGAACGCCAAATAAATGCGATAACTCCTAAACGGTGCTTCAGATCCTAAATATGAGTGTACATATGGGTCCGGAATGGGGTGTTTACCCTAGGAACGACATAAAACGTGTCGGCGCGGGACGTTTGGACCCCTCTCCCACTTCTAGAACATTAAACGGAATAAATAAATAAATTAATTCTCTTAATGGTGAAACGCTAGTATCTCTTAAATGATGGCTAGGATTGGAAAACTGGGGGCACCGTTGAGTTAGGAGCATTCCGTTTACCCTAGGAGGGCTGTAAGTTTTGCGGGCGCGGCCCGCCTGTGAAAAATGGCCCCAGGGGCGTTTTCGTAATTTGGCGAATTTTGACGTTCAGTTTTATAACTTTTGAACGGGGTCTCGGATTAAAATTTCAAGACCTCCGTTGTGATCGGGAGGTGGTGTTTACCCTAGGGGAGGCTTAACCTCGACCCTGCTGAGGGTTCAGGTTCGGGCCGACGGGCGGGTGGTTAAGCGTTTTCTATTTAAACGCTTAACTCACCCCTCCCTCTTCTTCTTCCCCACCTGGACAACAGTAGGAGGAAGCCCTCCCTCTCCTCCTCCACTCCGTCGAGGCAGCTCCAGCAAGGCGATGGCGCGGCGGCGGATTGCCCGTGAAGCTCCGGGCAATGCCCAAGAGGTAGGAGGGTTTTGGTTGCGTTTTAATTTCCAAACCTCATTTCAACCACAATTATATGCGTCAATTGTTGTCCGATCATCGATCTATGCCCATGATCGCATAGAACATTATCTGAGATTACCGATGCTTATTTCAGATTTGAAATCCGATCTCTGAGGCCTCCGCAGCGGTCCGACGAAGACCCGCGAGGTTTTTTTTTGGGTTCTCTGGACGACAGGGTGGTCCAGCGGGTTTCCAACGGCGACGGCATGGTGGCCCGACGAGGGTGTGATGGCAAGCGGTGAACCCCTTCGGCGGCGGCGGCAGGGGCTTAAGGCGGCGACGACGGCGGAGGATGGCACGACGGTGAGCCCCTCTAGCAGGCGGCAGCGCAGGCAGGTTCCGGGTGGACGGTGCCGACATAGGGCACAAGAGGGAGGGGGCCGCGGGGTGCGCGACCCCGTGCGCCATGACCGCGACATGCGTAACGTGGGTTACTGTGGGAAAAGGACCAGACATAATGGTCGGTTGGTGGTGGAAGGCCGCGGCCAGCTGGCCGCAGCGGAGCGAACCGAGCACGCGGCCGGGCCGCGGGCCGGTTGTGGGCGGACCGGGCGGACCGGGCCGGTCCGGCCCAGGGGGGGTTTCCCCCTTTGGAATTTCCGTTGCCCGTAGATTTCTCTACGGGCGTCTATTTTGCGTACCGTCAATGGCAGTGTGGACCTCGTGTTGAGGGGAATGCTTTGAGATGGTTTCGGGAATTTTTAATTCCCGAAATGAGGGTCCTCGGTGGCGCGACACGTACGTCGAGGGGATTGACGTCATTCCGGGAATCTTGTTTTGAGCGGCGCAGACGCATCCGATGTCCTCTTTGAGTGCCGTCAGTTGCATTGGGACCCTGGCACCAGGGCGACGTTTTCTAGGGTGGTTTCAGGCATTGAAGCCGGAGTTGAGGCGTGGGCCCCATGATCTGTCTTTTGAGCTGCGTGCAGCGTTTTGTAACTTTTTCATCGGACGTCTGTTCGGGGCGTGTGAGCAGTCAATGTTGGGTGTTTTTCTGAGGGAAACACTTTGGCATGGTCTGCCCGCTTTAATTCGGCACACTGGTGTGGGCCCCACAAGGGTCGTTTCAGGAGTTGACGGTGATTTCCATCTTTATCACTGGGTGACCATTTCGGACAAGTGATTAGTCCATTTGGTGTACTTTTTTGAGAGGATCACAACGGTGTGATCCGTTCGTTGAGTTTCGGGACCGGGATGTGGGTCCCATGAAGCACCGCTCATGTGCGGCACGCCGGAATGCATATTTTTCTACGGATATCCATTGCGCTCAAGTGAGAAGTCTTTTTGACATGTTTTCCCGAGGGGATCAGAATGGTGCGATGTGCCCGACTGTTTTCGGGGCCGAGGCTTGGGATCACGGGACGTCGTTCGGGCGTGAGGCAGTGTTGGTGACTTTTCCGTCGGATATCCGTTTGAGGCAAGTAAGTAGTTGATCTTTCGTGTTTTTCTGTGAGGATTACAACGGTGCGATCCGTTTGGTTGTGCGGAGACTGTTGCATGATATTTTTATATGTGGAAGCATGAAAGGTGCTCCGGTGGTGGTTCGTCCTACCATGTTTGTAGCAGACCCTTGGCGTGTGATCGCGCACTCTTGGGAGAGTGATATAAATTTTCCACAAGATGTGGTTGGCTGGGCCTGGGGCTTTGTGGTGGAAAGTTGGAGATGTTACGTCACGCCTTCGCATTGACGTTGGGTGCCGGGTGCACGATAGCCCTTGGGCTGAAAGTGAGGTATACTCTAGGAGTATACGGGAGCTCTTGGAGGTACGTGTGATTTGTACCTGAGACGTTCGTGTGCTTGGTTGGGGTTAACTTGGGGCCACACGTCCTGTGGGACCCCACGTGCGTGCCAAGCTCTTCTTTGCGTACTTTGACCTCTCGCGACGTAGAGGGTCCCTATGTGCTTTTTTGTTTGACCAGCAGGGTTGAGTGGTCTCCCCCAAGTTTCATTCTCGATGGATCAGCTGGTAGCGGTGGTAGTGACACCTAGTGATGGAAGAGGCGCTGAACCCATTTGGGTGAGTTGTGATGGAGTTGGGTGGTTGCGCGATACCCACTACGTGTTCGGTTGGCCAGTGGTGTACCCTCCAGTAGAGATGGCCAGAGAAGTTCTGAGTTTTACCCTCCAGCGAGGCTGGGAAGTGGGTTACTCATCGACTTCTTCAGGTTTACCCTCCAGTGGGGCTGGCCAGTGGGTTGCTCACTGAATTCTAGGGTGTACCCTCCAGCAGAGATAGGGAAGTGGGTCACCCGATGCTCTTAGGGTCTACCCTCCAGTAGAGACTGGGCAGTGGGTCACCCGACGCACTTAGGGTCTACCCTCCAGCGGAGACTGGGCAGTGGGTCACCCGACACACTTAGGGTCTACCCTCCAGCAGAGATTGGGCAGTGGGTCACCCGACGCACTTAGGGTATACCCTCAGGCGGAGACTGGGCAGTGGGTCACCCGACGACCTCTTAGGGTCTACCCTCCAGCATGGCTGGGTAGTGGTTCGCCCGTCGTCTAGTTCCAGGTCTACCCTCTATCAAGGTTGGGCAGTGGGTCGCCTGTTGACTCATTCTAGGTCTACCCTCCAGCGGGGCTGGGCATTGGGTCGCCTGATGATGTATTAAGGTCTACCCTCCGGTGGGGCTGGGCAGTGGGTCCCCGGATGATGTATTATGGTTTACCCTCCAGCATGGCTAGGCAGTGGGTCTCCTAATATCAAATTATGAATTACCCTCCAGAAGGGCTGGGCAGTGGCACACCTGTTGGCATTCCAGGATCAGTCCTTTCTACTAGGCTAGCCTGTGGTTTTCCTCCGTGATTACCGGAGCGGGATCCTTGGTTATACGGGTCAGTGTTGTGATGGCTTTGACTTTGAGAAGACCTCTCGACTGCGGGGCAGTGACGAGGTGTTGTTCAACATTCCCTAGAACTCTCAAGTACGAGGGGAAATTTCCCCACTAAGATGCGTACTTGTGATGCGATCTAAAACCGTGTGGGCGAGTCAGTGCCGCCCAAAGCGTATAGTGTCAAGGTGCAGTGATTGAGCCCCTTGTCTCGCGGTTCGGGGCAGACGTATAAGGCCCCAACCTTAAACCTTACTTAATCTTGAGTTATTACAAGATTACACATTGAGGATCTTTTCAGGTTTAGAGTTTTAGAGAATTATATCATAAAACTTTCATTACATTCCACATTTAAACAAAGTGGTTACATAAAAGATGGTATTCATTTTTCCCATCAATGGAAACATATTTAAAATAAAACATGGATTCTTTCTTGACACTTCCTTGACACTATCATCGTATCATGTACCCTTCCCTTGACCTGTGGAAAACATTTCAAAAACTTGGGATGAGCATAAAAAGATCAGTAAGGGATATAAAAATAGGGAATGGAAACATGAGTACATGTATACAAAAGAATGAAATCATACTTTACCCATCAAACATAATCACTTTAACATACCTCATAAAATCATGAATAAATCATAGAAATCATAAGACATAAAAGGTAACTTGAGGCATTCATAACATTCTTACATAGGGAGTAACCCTCTTGGTTACGTTTGGAATACCCACCACAGTATATTCCCTAAATCTCTTCGGAGAAACCTTAACGTTTCACTCCTTCGCATTACCCAATGCATTGGAGAGCTATATCGGGCTCACCCGCCCTTAGTTTATCACGGAACCACCCGTTTTCATAACAATTCCCAAGAACCATAACATAAACATATCACATAAAACATGCATAAAGGAAACATAACATTTCCACATTTCAATTACAATATAACATTTTAGTATATTGAAATAATGAATCCATTCAAAAAGAAACAATTTCCAAAACCATTTAAAACATTTAATAAAGAGATTTTTGAATCAAAGTGTCCCATACCACCTTGAAGATTTTAAAATTTTAAACCATTAATATCCATATAAATAAATCCTTAAAATCACTTTGAAAACATGGATATTAATAAGAACAAATAATTAAAACATTTAAAGCGATATTTTGGTTAAAGGGGTTCTACCAAAATTAGAGACACTTGAATACAATAATTGAGGAATAACATTTAGTCAAAACTTTATAATATCATGATAATAAATGGATTCATGATATAATATTCCAAAGGACAGTATATACACCATATAATAGTGAATTGGTTCATAACAACAAAGAAGTCTCAATAGAAATGTCAAATGTGATGAATTCCCTTATAAAGAAGGCATCCTTAAATTAAGGATAATTCAATCTCAAAATTATGTGTGAAAAATATAAATACACCCAATATAAGTGGATAATAATTGTAAAACAATAAAATTTCATTCACACACATTAAAAAGATGACATATTCAATAACTACATGTTGAACCCAAAGAAATCGAAATTGGGTTAAAAAGTTCCCTTGGTAAAATTCGACAGCCTAACGACATCACTTCAAAATTCAGAAAATGAGTTGATGAGAGATAAAAAGGGAATATCATCACTTAGACATAAAATATACATCAATAAGGATATAAAAGAACATATCCAAACATAATATTATGTGAATTAAAAGACATAACAAAAGAAGTCTTTTAAAAAGAGGAGGGTGAAAGGTCCCCTTACAGAGTTGGGTAACTTTCGAAACGTACACCCCATGGAAGAAGGGTCATAAAATGAAGATGTGAATACCCATAAATGAAATTATACTAAACAAATTTTATAATAATAGGCAGTAAATACACCACTTAAAGGAAATTGTGGCAAATGGAGCATAAATCTCACGGGAATAAAAGTGAGATGAAAAATCCCTTATGAAAACTCGGCAGCCTAACGACATCACTTCAAAACTCATAAAATGAGTTGATGAGAGGAAATAGTGTCTCTCATAATATGAAAATAAAAATTACAGTAAGATTAATATAAAAGAACATCCCAATCACAAGAAATATGACCTTAAAAGGAATGACATAAAAGGGTGTACTTAAAAAGAAAGAGAGGAGTAGGATCCTTTACCTCGGGTCCGACTTGACTCGATCGTTCTTTAATCTCCTGAATAATAAACTTGAGTTAATTTATACTTCCTTAAGAACCTTTTTCAAGTTAATTATTCCTTTCATATCACTTATTACCATGTCATGAACACTATGTAATTATTTCAGTTAATAACGGTAGTTTAAACAATCATTGGTACTTGAGTCAAAATGTGCTCTTTATAATTACAAGTTGTTCATGTATCCATTATATCCAGAGTTATAATCATTATGTATATACCATATATATCATATATATCCAGTACATATTCATTTTATACTATTCCATATCATTTGGAGATAAAAAACGAAAAGCACCGTTCATGGAGACGGTAGGCCGTACGTACGCATGAACGCTACTTTCATTTTTTTTTCATATTAATGGAATTTAAAATATATGATATATATATATATATATTATAATTACAGTATAATATATATGTTATATAGGTCACATATGTTAATTAATTTCATTCTTTATACATTCTATGTATTGCATGTACGAGTCACATCACTTGAGGGGGCGGTAGTCCGCACTTCCTCATATGAAATTATCGCATTTACACAACATGAAAAGAATAAAGTTATGGTTTAAATATAAAATACAGAAGCATATAGTAAAAATAAATACCATATATATAATATATAAAATACATTGACATTATAATGGCCACCTTTAAAGGTGTTAAAAGAATATTGAACAATCATCATTTCGTGAGGCAGAAAATCGCCAACCACAGAAACAGTATGTTCTTTAACCATTAGACGAAGGTGTGTAAGTGTAGCTCGAATGCTTCTTATAAAAACATCCTAGTATATTTAAGATACTGTATTTGTTACAAAATAAATGAATAAAAAGATTTTAGGGGTTTGGAGAAGCAAAATAAAACAAAAGGACTCAAGTGAAGACATTACCTTAAAATCGGGTAATTCCCTTTGGTTTGAGCTAAATGGATTCCTTGGGAAGACTTCTGCCCAAAGTGAGGCTTCAAGAAGTTATATAGGGATGTGGGGAGAAAAAATGGGCAGGGTTTGTCTGAGCCAAATGCTTTGGAAGTGTGGGTAAGGAGGTAGGGGTGGGGGCCTTTTATAAGAGGAGAGGTGGGGCACTCTTGGAAAGGTATAAAATGTAACTGTATTTTCAAATGAGTTTCAGATTTTAATGGTCCCACATTGATGTGTTTCGAGGATAAGGTGATAAGGGTTATAAATACACCCATCCAATAGGTTTTGTACATGTGTAGGTCTTAGATATTACATTATCTTTCGATTTTATTTAAATCGTTAAATAATGAAGTCATCGCTGCATCATCATGATGTCATAAATAATTTAATTTATTTAATGTCTAAAAATTAAAAAAAATACAATGATGTAGGAAATATTTTTATATTTCTAATGAATATTTATAGTCCAAAATATAATTTATGTAGACAAAATTAAAAATATTTTACTTAGGTGATACATTCTTTGTTACATTTAACATTCTTTAAAAATAAAAAGATAAAAAGTCACTTTCTCACAAAAGTGATTCCATGGGGCCCCCAAGTTTGGTACAAGGCATACCATGGTCGGCCATGAGACAACCAGTAGCCGGAGGACACATTTTTTGGTCATTTTTTATTATTATGATATTATCTTATTATCTTTAACTACCAGATTACTCATTAATCAAGATAATTAAAGATAATTACCATTGTTACTATTCATAATGTCCAAAAACAAAAGATTATTAATTACATAATTTGGACCTTCTGATTCCAAATATTTAATCCATTTTACCAAATTCCAAACACATAAATTGCAATAATTAATTTAAAAAAACTTCCCGTTGTCAAAATAAATAGCGGGTTTTTTAGAAACAATATTTATGAAAAGTTTGGCACTTGTTTCTGCCTAATTCCAAAGTGAAATTAATCCCAATGACCATCATTTAATTACATGGTAAAAATATATTCTAATTAAACTTTAAAACAATTTAAAAAGATAATATAAACATATAATTAAATTATATGAAAAAGCAGTTTTGATGTAAAATGCAGTATTTTTCACTATTCATTGAAAAATGAACATTGTCAGAAAAATACCAAAAATTAACCCAAGGTAAATTTAAATGTCCCAATCATAAGTAATATGTTTGTTTTTGAAAAATAGAGCTTATAAAATTGTTAAAAAGTGGATTTAACAGATGTTCGCCATTAAAAGGCGGTTAATCGACCTTTTAAAGAATATTGGAATGTTTACGCTTAAAATTGGATTCATTCACATTTTTAATCCTACAACATTTATTGTAAGGAGTAAAAATATTTGAAAAACATATATAATCATTTTTTAGTTAGTTCTGTTCATTCCCGCCATTACAACAGCTAGGTGTTAACTACCATTTAAAATAATATTATTTTATTATTAGAGTGCATTGCAAGATTCCCAAGAAACTCATTGTTGCGTATTGGGTACGCCATCGTGCATAGCGTCCCCTTTAAAGTAATATCAATATTTTATTCACAAATATGGATAAATATGAAAATTTCATACTCTTTATTTACCTGGGGTGTTACATCCTTCCCCCCTTTTGGGAATTACGTCCTTAAAAGTTTTAAACTGAGCTTGGAAACATCCTTGAACGTCCCACATCGGAACAAGAGTCGGTAAAAAAATCACTTTAAAATAAAGAAAGATAAGTACAAAGGTCACCCGAGTTAACCCATACTAGGATTCCAAGTATAAAAATATGTACACGGAGGAAAAAACAAAGGGTCATGTTCTGATGGAGAGTGATAGTAAACATGTCTAGGAGAATGTTAACCATAAGAGAATCACAAACTTGTGATGGGTTAAACGGTATTCGATTCCCCAGTAGGAAGAGTTAATAGAGAACATTTTTGTTTTAAGTTACTCTTTATTGAGGAATTTATTCATAAGGAAACATAATCACTTATCCTGTTGACTTTCAACTTTTAATAGATTCCTTACCCAAACTCATATTTTCTCCAAAAGACGAGTATTTAGGAAGACTTGTTGACATTAAGAGTACTATAATCAACTTCTAGAGAATCACCTAATCTACAAAAGAGAACTATATACTTCCCATGTATTTAGACTTTAACCAAAACCAAAACCAAAAAGGTTAGTACAAGATCAGATAATCCAGAAAAGGATAACCCTTTATAAAAAGAAAATCTATTCTTAATCTCCAAAATTTGTCCAACAAAACCCAAAGTTCAACGAGGACCATTCGATAAAAAATTTGTCCATAAAATTCATCAAAGTAAACCAAACTAAGATTTAAACCCAAATATTTGAAGGATTTAGTCACATAGTCTTCCAAGTAAAATCGTAACATTTATCTCCAAACAACATCAGTTGCTCTTAAAGTCTCGTATTGAAAAGTAATTAACCTAATCACATATCCTCCATGATAGGTTAATATATTTCCATAGAAAACCCAAAAATCAAATTACTCTTAATTCATAAAATCATCTAACTAAAAGGAATCAGTCAAACTAACCAGGGAATTCACGTAGTCCAGTGGTAGGTGATAAATACCAGTTGCACTTTGGTTGTGGGTTCGATTCCCGCAGCTTTGTCCGACGCGACGGGTTGTCACACGGTCTGCGTGTTGTCATTTTTCCAAAACTATATAATTCTCAAATCATTCCCCAAAAAGAGATAAAATCATCAAAAATAACCATAACATAATTTAACCTCAATTTTATCTCATTCATTTCACTTCCATCATAACATATAGTAACCCATAATTACATCAAAAGTAAGGATCATATAAACCCAAATGGTTCTTTATAACTATGTCCACAAAAGAACAGATAACTATTCCTTGAATAAAATTTTCATATATTAAACATCAGGGTTACACATAATATAAAAAGTCTTCTAATGTAACCCCATCATCAAAGGAGACTTAATACTCTTAATAATTTCACCATTACTCTTGAAGCCCATATATGTTGACATCTTACTCATTCAACATTCTTCATGATCCATTAACCATTCCTTTCCAACTTATTCTGAAATACTTCTTTCCTACAAATAAAATCATGAATCATATCCTAAGATTCCAAAATTGGAAAACAATAGTCCTGAAATAATCCATACCTTTGATTGGTCATTTTTAGTTTCTTCATCCTCATTCGGAATTACATTAGTTATTGGTAAATGAACATTTGTACGATCTTGGTGATCCCATTCATGAAACTTCTTCATAGGACATGTTTTTTCATAATGACCATGCACACCACATTTAAAACATTCAATTGATCCCTCAGAAAGAACTTCTTTCCCTTTCCTCGAGTCAAATAGATGCTTCCTTTTTACATGGCAGGTTCTTGCTTTATGACCTTCATTTCCACATATATAGCATATTTATGTCCCTTTGAAACATTTTCCTAGGTGTTTCTTTCCACATTTTTGACACATAAGTTTTTGAACACACTTACCTTTATGATTATTACCTGTAGTTCCGTAGGGATTTGTTTCTCGCATATATGATGCCTTAGAGAAATCACCAAGGTTTAGGTGGTCAATCATGACTCTAGATAGTTGGTTGAGGATAATCACAAGAGTTCTCATTGCAGCTCCCATATCATTCAGTTGCTTGCTCAAAAAACTGTCACAGTTTCCTTCACATCCACTGTTACTTTGGTGCCTTCTATATCCAGCCATTTTCTAAAACCAAAAAGGTCAGTGTGAGTATATCAACAAAACCATCATGTACTAATGAAGAAGATAAACACTAAGATATACTTATTCATTCACTTTATCTAAAACTAGGTCCCTTTCGGAAAACCTAACCATTATGGTAATGTCACTTATTCTTAAAGAATACCCTAACCTCTAAAGTTATCTAAACCGACCTTTGATACCAACTATAAGGCCCTAGCCTTAAACATTACTTAATCTTGAGTTGTTACAAGATTACACATGGCAGATCTTTTCAGGTTTAGGGTTTTAGAGAATTAGATCATAAAACTTTCATTATATTCCACATTTAAACAAAGTGGTTACATAAAATATAGTATTAATTTTTCCCATCAACGGAAACATATTTAAAATAAAACATGGATTCTTTGTTGACACATCCTTGACACTATCATCATATCATGTACCCTTCCCTTGACCTGTGGAAAACATTTCAAAAACTTGGGATGAGCATAAAAAGCTCAGTAAGGGATATAAAAATATGGAAAGGAAACATGAGTACATGTATACAAAAGAATGAAATCATAATTTACCCATCAAACATAGTCACTTTAACATACCTCATAAAATCATGAATAAATCATAGAAATCATAAGACATTAAAGGTAACTTGAGGCATTCATAACATTCTTACGTAGGGAGTAACCCTCTTGGTTACGTTTGGAATACCCACCACAGTATATTCCCTAAATCTCTTCGGAGAAACCTTAACGTTTCACTCCTTCATGTTACCCAATGCATTGGAGAGCTATATCGGGCTCACTCGCCCTTAGTTTATCACGGAACCACCCGTTTTCATAACAATGCCTAAGAACCATAACATAAACGTATCACATAAAACATGAATAAAGGAAACACAACATTTTCACATTTCAATCACAATATAACATTTTAGTATATTGAAATAATTAATCCATTAAAAAAGAAACCATTTCCAAAACCATTTAAAACATTTAATAAAGAGATTTTTGAATCAAAGTCTCCCATACCACCTTGAAGCTTTTAAAATTTTAAACCATTAATATCCATATATATAAATCCTTAAAACCACTTTGAAAACATGGATATTAATAAGAAAAAATAATTAAAACATTTAAAGCGATATTTTGGTTAAAGGGGTTTTACCAAAATTAGAGACACTTGAATACAATAATTGAGGAATAACATTTAGTCAGAACTTTATAATATCATGAGAATAAATGGATTCATGATATAATATTCCAAATGACATTATATACACCATATAAGAGTTAATTGGTGCATAATAACAAAGAAGTCTCAATAGAAATGTCAAATGTGATGAATTCCCTTATAAAGAAGGTATCCTTAAATTAAGGATAATTCAATCTCAAAATTATGTGTGAAAAATATAAATACACCCAATATAAGTGGATAATAAGTGTAAAACAATAAAAGGTCATTCACACATATTCAAAATATGACATATTCAATAACTATATGTTGAACCCAAAGAAATCGAAATTGGGTTAAAAAGTTCCCTTGGTAAAATTCGACAGCCTAACGGCATCACTTAAAAATTTAGAAAATGAGTTGATGAGAGATAAAAATGGAATCTCATCACTTGGAAATAAAATTTACATCAACAAGGATATAAAAGAACATATCCCAACATAATAGTATGTGAATTAAAAGACATAACAAAAGAAGACTTTTAAAAAGAGGAGGGTGAAAGGTCCCCTTACCGAGTTGGGTAACTTTCGAAACGTACACCCCATGGAAGAAGGGTCATACAATGAAGATGTGAGTAACCATAAATGAAATTATACTACAAAAAGTGTATAATAACGGGCATTACATACACCACTCAAAGGAAATTGTGGCAAATGTAGCATAAATCTCACGGGAATAAAAGTGAGATGAAAAATCCCTTACGAAAACTCCGAAGCCTAACGGCATCACTTCAAAACTCATAAAATGAGTTGATGAGAGGAAATAGGGTATCTCATCATAGGAACATAAAAATTACAGTAAGATTAATATAAAATAACATCCCAATCACAGGAAATATGAGCTTAAAATTAATGACATAAAAGGGTGTACTTAAAAAGAAAGAGAGGAGTAGGATCCCTTACCTCGGGTCCGACTTGACTCGATCGTTCTTTAATCTCCTGAATAATATACTTGAGTTAATTTATAATTCCTTAAGAACCTTTTTAAATTTCATTATTCCTTTTATATCACTTATTACCATGTCATGAACACTATATAATTATTTTAGTTAATAACGGTCGTTTAAACGATCATTGGTACTTGAGTCAAAATGTGCTCTTTATAATTACAAGTTGTTCATGTATCCATTATATCCAGAGTTATAATCAAGATGTATATATCATATATATCATATATATCCAGTAAATATTCATTTTATACTATTCCATATCATTTGGAGATAAAAAACGAAAAGCACCGTTCATGGAGACGGTAGGTCGTACATACTCATGAACGCTACTTTCATTTTTTACTTTTTCATATTAATGGAATTAAAAATAAATGATATATATATATATATATATTATAATTACAGTATAATATATATGTTATATAGGTCACATATGTTCATTAATTTCATTCTTTATACATTCCATGTATAGCATGTACGAGTCACATCACTTGAGGGGGCGGTAGTCCGCACTTTCTCATATGAAATTATCGCATTTACACAACATAAAAAGAATAAAGGTATGGTTTAAATATAAATTAAAGAAGAATATAGTAAACAAAAATACCAAATATATCATATATAAAATACAGTGACATCATAATGTCCACCTTTAAAGGTGTTAAAAGAATATTGAACAATCATCATTTCGTGAGGCAGAAAATCGCCAACCACAGAAACAATATGTTCTTTAACCATTAGACGAAGGTGTCTGTAAGTGTAGCTCGAATAATTCTTATAACAACATCCTAGTATATTTAAGATACTGTATTTGTTACAAAATAAATGAATAAAAAGAGTTTATGGGGTTGGAGAAGCAAAATAAAACAAAAGGACTCAAGTGAAGACATTACCTTAAAATCGGGTAACTCCCTTTGGTTTGAGCTAAAAGGCTTCCTTGGGAAGACTTCTGCACAAAGTGAGGCTTAAAGGAGTTATATAGGGATCTGGAGAGACAAAATGGGTAGGGTTTGTCTGAGCCAAAGGCTTTGGAAGTGTGGGTAAGGAGGTAGGGGTGGGGGCCTTTTATAAGAGGACAGGAGGGGCACTCTTGGAAAGGTATAAAATGTAACTTTATTTTCAAATGAGTTTCGGATTTTAATGGTCCCACATTGATGTGTTTCAAGGATAAGGTGATAAGGGTTCTAACTCCACCCATCCAATAGGTTTTGGACATGTGTAGGTCTTAGATATTACATTATCTTTCTATTTTATTTAAATAGTTAAATAATGAGGTCATTGCTGCATCATCATGATGTCATAAATAATTTAATTTATTTAATGTCTAAAAATTATTAAAAAAACTACTATGATGTAGGAAATCGTTTTATCTTAATAATTAATATTTATAGTCCAAAAGATCATTTATTTAGACAAAATTAAAAATAT
The DNA here is from genome assembly GCA_963277665.1 of Viscum album. NCBI lineage: Eukaryota > Viridiplantae > Streptophyta > Magnoliopsida > Santalales > Viscaceae > Viscum > Viscum album. Next base: position 34,653,804 of record OY728127.1, on the reverse strand, counting down.
TTTACTTAGGTGATACATTCTTTGTTACAATTAACATTCTTTAAAAATAAAAAGATAAAAAGTCACTTTCTCACAAAAGTGATTCCATGGGGCCCCCAAGTTTGGCACAAGGCATCCCATGGTCGGCCATGAGACAACCATTATCCTTAGGACACATTTTGTGGTCATTTTATATTATTATGATATTATCTTATTATCTTTAACTACCTGATTACTCATTAATCAAGATAAATAAAGACAATTACCGCCATTACTATTCATAATGTCCAAAAACAAAAGAGTATTAATTACATAATTTGGACCTTCTGATTCCAAATATGTAATCCATTTTACCAAATTCCAAACAAATAAATTGAAATAATTAATTTAAAAAAACTTCCCGTTGTCAAAACAAATAGCGGGTTTTTTAGAAACAATATTTATGAAAAGTTTGGCACTTGTTTATGCCTAATTCCAAAGTGAAATTAATCCCAATGACCATAATTAAATTACATGGTAAAAATATATTCTAATTACAATTTAAAACAAATTAAAAAGATAATATAACCATATAATTAAATTATATGAAAAAGCAGTTTTGATGTAAAATGCAGTATTTTTCACTATTCATTGAAAAATGAACATTGTCAGAAAAATACCAAAAATTAACCCAAGGTAAATTTCAATGTCCCAATCATAAATAATATATTTATTTTTGAAAAATAGAGCTTATAAAATTGTCAAAAAGTGGATTTAAAAGATGTTCTCCATTAAAAGGCGGTTAATCGACCTTTTAAAGAATATTGGAATGTTTTCGCTTAAAATTGGATTCATTCACATTTTTAATCCTATAACATTTATTGTAAGGAGTAAAAATATTTGACAAACATATATAATCATTTTTTAGTTAGTTCTGTTCATTCCAACCATTACAACGGCTAGGCGTTAACTACCATTTAAAATAATATTATTTTATTATTAGAGTGCAATGCAAGATTCCCAAGAAACTCATTGTTGCGTATTGGGTACGCCATTGTGCATAGCATCCCTTTTAAAGTAATATCAATATTTTATTCACAAATATGGATAAATATGAAAATGTCATACACTTTATTTACCTGGGGTGTTACAAGACGTGCGGGATGTTGGGAATTGATGATGGAGTTTACTTCTGGGACTGTTGGCTACTCGTTTTCTTGGGCTGAGCTATGGGATGGAGATCCACTTACAAGCTTTTTAGGGATTCTTGTAGAGCATATATATATGTATATACCTTATTCGAGTACCCACTTCTTGGGCTTGGTTACTCTCCCTCTAGGAGAGGTGAAGATGTGCGGGGTATGCCACATGATTTCCGTGTCTAGCTTATCATGGTTGGATGAGTCTACTCTCCTGCTATAGGTAGCGAAGACTCAACAGGAAGTTCATCTTCTCACCGTTTCCCGCTCTTTGTGACTAGACGAGTCTACTTCCTTTCTCTTGTTGGGTTAAGCTAGACTCTTTACTACACTTTCATTTGTACTCCTCTACTTTTCCTATTCGCTCTACTGCTCACCCTTCAGTACCTCCTTTGTTGCTCCCTCGAGCCTTCGGGGTATCCTATTGAGTATTTTTATACTCACCCCTGCTTGGGATTTTCCCACACTTGGTGTGCCCTTGCAGATGACGGACAGGTGGAGCGTGACTTCCGAGGAGCTTCGGAGCTTGGGAGCTTGGACCGCGTGCGATGGTCAGAGTCTAGTTCCAGGTGGGGGGACCTTCCAGCTGTTTCTTTTGTTTACCTATTGCTGGGTTGTGGCACTTTTCTGGTTGGGAGTGTGTTTTCCCCTTTTCTTTTCAGTTTACTTTCAGCGCTTTCTTTGTACTTTTAGAGGTCGATGCACATTCGATGGTTTATATATACCAGATGCACTTTAATCTGCTTGTCTTTTCTTTTACTCTGCACTTCTACATTGAGTGTGCTATGTGTGTGTGTGTACAGGTACTTAGGGAAAGGCCTCCCTGAGTTGTTGTGCCTTCGGCGCTGGTTGCCAGCCCCTGGCCTATGGAGGTGGGCTTGGGGTAGTTGTTGCTCGAGCCCGGGTAGGGTCGGGTCGTGACACAGTTTCATTGTTTCATTTTTTCCCTTCAACCATTTATGTCTGGATAACCGGCTAAGATTCTATGACCTTCAATGATTGATTTATTTTCTATTTCCCTATGGGATTAACCCCAACTACCGCTAGCTACCTATTTAATTGGTTTAGAAGAGAAAAGTAACTTTCAATTTACCGCATATGACAATGGGTGAGGTCAATTAATCTTAAAAAATGGAACATTTTCATATACATGCAATGATTATGTTTAATATAAATGGATTCATATCATATTGAAATTTTTATGGATATAATGTTAATTGGAATGAATTTTGTCTAATTTATGAACAAAAGGCTTCATATAATCAACTAAATTATTAGAGGAAGAAAATATACATGGGTGATCAGAGGTTTTGTCTATGGATCACTCTATTAAAAGATTAAAAAATACATTCAACAACTCACAAGAATTTGATTTTTCTCCAAAACCTTTATCCACTGATTATTATTTTGAGTGGGTGAAAATTATTCAAGTCACATTTGGAATGACACAAAAATCTGGTACTGATTGAAATATTTATAAGAAACAATCATTATTTTTTGAGCTCCTATATTGGAGATATCATGATTTAAAATATAATACTGATGTCATACATGTGGAGAGGAATATCTATGACAGTTTGATTGGAACATTGTAAGATATTAAAGGAAATACTAAATATGGGTTGAAGGAAATATTGAACTTATTCTCAATGGGAATATGTTTGAAGTAAACTCCCAATAATAATGGAAGTAAAATATAAATACCTTCGTCTAGTAATACATTATCAAAGAGAGAGAACATTAATTAATTTTTAGTGTCTCCATGTTATAAAAGTGAGGTATGGTTATACGTTGAATTTAATTTTTTTTCATCACTAAACTATTTGAAGTTGAATTTTATTAAATCTCATTATTTTCACGTCATGATGGAATAACTCATTCCAGTTTATTTGTTTTGTTGAATATTTCTCATCCATTTTAGAAATACTTTCATAAAGGCATGTTATTTTTTCAATTCAATTTCTAACAAAGTGATTGATTTGAATTCTTTGATTTTTTTGAGAATTACATATTTTCTATACTTTTGAATTGAAAATTTATTTTCCTTTATCTTTTATTTAAATCGTAGTGCATTTAATGGTTGTTTTATGGAAAAAAATTAAAGCTTTGAAAACATGTATATCTATATTGGATTTATAATTTTTAAAGGTATATGAATATATTGACTAGATATGTTAAAAATATATATCACCATAGATCCTTCATTATTGAAAATATATTTTTGAGGAGATTTTAGTGTTTCTTAACGGCTATTTTATATAGTGGAGCACATCGATTTGCACCAATATTTCCATAAATGAGTTAATTATTGGGAAAAGGGGATTCCTAGATTTAATGTAAAATAATTGATAGGTGAACAAATAAATAATGTATATATATTCATATTGAATAACAATGATAGTTCAACACCTTATAAAAAATTGAATATTAATGTGTTAAAACAATATTATCTAAAGAAGAAAGAAATTTGGATTTTTAATGGGCATAGAATTTATTTATATGGTTTAAAAAGACTGTGTGTAGTAGATTCTATGCATCAAGAACATTTATATGGTTAGTGGGAGTCCCAAGTTTAAATTGGATTACATGTTCTAGATATGAAATTAATGGATATAAATTCCACAAAAAGGATTACGAAAACAGAAGTGGAGTTCATAATTGTAGTGTATTGGTGTTCAGATAATCAATTCATTTTTCTAGTGCCAAATTCAAAAACCCAATCTTTGTGTGAAGTGAATATTGTAGAGTCATTTAAGAAATATGAGAGGATGATTATATTGAATTTTGAGTTCCAGTGTTTATTTAAAATGGGTTATTGGTAACAATAGTATCACACATGATGAATTTGATATAACACTATTTAGTATGAATAGATTGAAATAAACATCTGATTCTTATATCATGTAAACACATGAAATAAAATATTCTATGATCTTTCTCCCTAAAATATGAAATGGTTTATCATTATTCAAAGAAAAAAAATAGTATTTTGGTAATGAAAAACTTGATGGTGATGTTGATTTATGTGAGATCCTTACATCCACGGAAAGATTAATAGAGAATATTGATGTCCACATCATAGACATGGATTATTCCATTTGAAATGAATATGAGGAAGGAATATTGGAAAGAAATCGTTTAGTAATTTCCTAATATTATATATAAAATATATTTATTTCTTGGTTTATTATTTAAATATTATAAAATTTTAGATATATTAGTTTTTTTACTCAAAAAATATATTATAACTAACATGTTAAATTGTTTTTTTATATTATTTTAGTTTTTTGTTTCAATTTATAATTAATAAAATTTATATGAAACTATTTTTTTAAAAAACTTTTACTTAAAATTTATTTCATTTTGTATTTATCATTTTATTTTAGGGTATTCATAAGTTATATAAGGGTAAATAGAAGTTACGTAAGGGTATACCTAAGTTAGGTATGTGTAAAAAAAGATATTTAAGGGTAAACTTATGTTATTTAAGTGTAAATAGAATTTAGTTATAGGTAAAACAAAGTTATTTAAGGGTCAACCAAAACTTTTAAAGGTTAATTTTGGGTAAACATATGTCAATTAAGGGTACAAAATTTATTTAAGGGTAAATATACATTAAGTAAGTATATAAAAATTTATGTAAGGGTAAAATAATGTTATACAATGGTAAAAAAAGGAAATTAAGGGTAAAAAATTTTAATTAAGGGAAAACCAAAGTTATGTAAGGGTAAACAAAGTTCTGTAAGTGTAAACTAAAGTTATGTAAGGATAAACTGAATTTAAGTAAGGTAAAACAATTTAGGTAAAGGAAAATTAAATCTTGTAAAGGGTATGTTATAGTAAAAAGTTATGTAAGGGAACAAAAAGTTAATTAAGGGTACGAAAATTTAAGTAATGATACACTAAATGTAACATCCCAGGTAAATAAAGAATATGACATTTCATATTTATCCATATTTGTGAATAAAATCTTTAAATGACTTTAAAGGGGACGCTATGCTCGATGGCGTACCCAACACGCAACAACGAGTTTCTTGGGAATCTTACGTTGCACTCTAATAATAAAATAATATTATTTTAAATGGTAGTTAACATGTAGCCGTTGTAATGGCGGGAGTGGATAGAAATAACTGAAATATGATTATATATGTTTTTAAATGTTTTTACAATTATCCAATAAAGGATAGAGGCTTAAAATACGGAAAGAATTCGATTTTAGGCATATATGCCCTAGTTTTCACTAAAGGTTCACTTATCGCCTTTTGATGGCGAACTGTCATTAAATATAGTTTTGATCACTCTTATACATTCTTTTGGACCTAATAAAACTCTTATTAAGAATCGGGGCATCAAATTTTACTTTGTGTAAATTTTTGGTATTTTTCTGATAAAGTTCATTTTTTAATGAATAGTGTAAAATGTTGTGTTTTAATTCAAAACCTCTTTTTAATCTAATTTATTTATATGATTAGATAATATTTTGAATTGTTTTTAAAGTTAAATTAGAAAATATTTTTACCATTTAATCCAATGGTGGTCATTGGAATTAATTTCACTTTGAAATTAGACTTAAACTAGTGTCAATCTTTTGATACTTATTGTTTTATAAAAACACGCTATTTGCTCTGACAGCGGGAATTAATTATTAAATTAATTAATGTGACTAATATGTTTTGAATTTTGTAAAACGGACTTCATTTTTGAATTCAGAATATCAAATATAGCTTAGGGTGAATTTTTGGTAATTTTCTGAAAAACTTCAATTTTTGATGAATAGTGAAACCACTAAGTGGTAATCAAGCAAACTGATTTTTCAGTTAAATGAAAGTTTACCACTAATGTGTATTGAATTTTGAAAATCCGACATACATGGTTGTCATTAAGAAGTAAAATTTGGTTCAATGAGATTATAATAATTTTTTGGTGAATAGTAACTTATTAAGTTTTTAATCGCGATTAGTGATAATTAGTGTAGTTTAAGGTATAAATAATACTTTAAAAAAATGAAATGACCTAGACACATGTCACAACCCTATTGGTTGTGTCATGGCCGACCAAGACAAGCCATGGCCTAACTTGGGGACCCCATGGATCCACTTTTGTTGGGAAATAACATAAAATACTTTTTATTTAATGTTAAAGTGAAAATGACACTAACATAGTATGTTTTACTAAAACAATTTTTAAGTGGGGTTATACAAGTCCAAATTTTGATTATAAATAGTCATTGGAAAGATAAAAAGATTTCCTATATCATAGTATTTTTTTTATAATTTTTAGACATTAAAGAAATTAAATTATTTATGACATAATAATGATGCAGCGATGACATCATTATTTGACAATTTAATTAAAATGGAAAGATAATGAAAAATCTACAATATACACATGGACAAAACCAATTGGATGAGTGGATTTTGATGCCTTATCACCTTATCCACGAATTCTATCAATGTGGGACCCTTTAGAACCGAAAAGCATTTTCAAATAATGTAATATTTCATTGCTTTCCAAAAGTGCCCCTCCTCTCCTCTTATAAAAGGCCCCCACCTCTACCTCTTTTCCCACACCCCTCAAGCCTTTGGCTCGGCCAACACCTGCCCATTTACTCTCTCAACATCCCTCTCCTCATCCTAGAGGATCCCCTTTGGGCAGAATCCTTTCAAAGGAAGCCTTTAGGCTCAAATCAAAAGGAGATTACACTTTTAAAGGTAACTCATTCTCTCTTGTTAATTTGTTTTATTTTGCTTCTCCAAACCTATAATCTCTTTTTATTTACTTCTTTTGTAACAACACCAGTATCTTCAATATACTAGGATGTTGTTACAAGATTTATTTTAGCTAAACTCTCACACAACTACATCAAATGGTTAAAGAACATACGGTTTCCGTGGACGGTGAAATTCTGCCTCCCGAAACGATGATTGTTCAATACTCATTTAACACCTTCAAAGGTGGCCATTATGATGTCACTATTTTTATATATGATATATAATATGTTTATGTTTTATTTATTCTTCTGTATTTTTCATTTTTGTCTTACCTTTGTGGCTTCCATTATGGGTATACGCGATATCTTCATTTAAGGAAGTGCGGACTACCGCCCCCTCAAAGTGATTTGATTCGTTAAATACCATATGTGGGATGTATAAAGGATGGAAATATGATATTATATATGATATTATACTGGAATTATAATATACCTTTATATCATTATTATTCCATTCTATAAAATACGAAATAGAAATGAAAGTAGCGTTCATGCGTACGTACGGCTTACCGTCTCCATGAACGGTGCATTTCATTTCTTACCTCTAAATGATTATGTAATGTTATAAATGCATGCATGTACTGGATATATATGAAATATATGATATCTACATAATGAATACAATTCTGGATATAATAAACATTTGGCCACATGAACAACATGTAATTGTAAGAAGACCACTTTCGACTTAAGAACCAAATATCGGCAAAACAAATATTATTAACTTAAATGATTACATAATGTTTATGACAAGGTAATAAGTGGTATAAAAGTAATAATGAACTTGAAAAGGGTTCTTAAGGAATTAGAAATTAACTCAAGTTTATTATTCAGGAGATTAAAGAATGATCGAGTCAAGTCGGACCCGAGGTAAGGGATCCTGCAACTCTCTTTCTCTTTAAGTACACTCTTTTATGTCATTTCTTTTAAGCTCATCTTTCTGATGATTGGGATGTTATTTTATATTAATCCTACTGTAATTTTTATGTTCATGTGATGAGAGACCCTATTCTCTCTCATCAATCCATTTTGGAGGTTTTATGTGGCGCCGTTAGGCTGCCGAGTTCTCGTAAGGGATTTTTCATCTCACTTTTATTCTCGTGAGATTTACGCTACTTTTGCCACAAATTCCATTGAGTGGTGTATGTACTGCCCATTATTCTACACTTTGTGTAAAATACTTTCGTTTATGAGTATTTACATCAATGATTTATTGCCCTTCTTCCATGGGGTGTATGTTTTGAAAGATACCCAATTCGGTAAGGGAACCTTTCACCCTTCCTCTTTTTAAAAGACTTCTTTTATTGGGTCTTTTAATTTACATATTGTTATGTTGGGATATGTTCTCATATATCCTTAATGATGTAAATTTTGTGTCCAAGTGATGAGATACTCTTTTTATCTCTCATCAACTCATTTTGATGTGACGCCGTTAGGCTGTCAAGGGAACTTCTTAACCCAATTTCGATTTCTTTGGGTTCAACTTGTAGTCATTAAATATGTCATCCATTGAATATGTGTGAATGACCTTTTATTGTTTTACACTTAATATCCACTTATATTGGGTGTCTATATATTTGTCACACATATTTTTTGAGATTTATTTGTCCTTAATTTAAGGATACCTTCTTTATAAGGTATTTCATCACATTTGACATTTCTATTGAGGGTTCATTGTTGTTATGCACCAATTCACTCTTATATGGTGTATATACTGTCCTTTGGAGTATTATATCATGAATCCTTTTATTCTCATGATATTATAAAGTTCTGACTAAATGTTATTCCTTGATTATTGTATTCAAGTGTCTCTAATTTTGGTAAAACCCCTTTAACCAAAATATCGTTTTAAATGTTTTAATTATTTGTTCTTATTAATATCCATGTTTTCAAAATGGTTTTAAGGATTTATTTATATGGATATTAATGGTTTAAAATGTTAAAAGCTTCAAGGTGGTATGAGACACTTTGATTCAAAAATCTCTTTATTAAATGTTTTAAATGGTTTTGGAAATGGTTTCTTTTTGAATGGATTCATTATTTCAATATCCTAATATGTTATATTGTGATTGTAATGTGGAAATGTATGTTTCCTTTATTCATGTTTATGTGATACGATTATGTTATGGTTCTTGGGCATTGTTATGAAGAACGGGTGGTTCCGTGATAAACTAAGGGCGGGTGAGCCCGATATAGCTCTCCAATGCATTGGGTAACGCGAAGGAGTGAAACGTTAAGGTTTCTCCGAAGAGATTTAGGGAATATACTGTGATGGGTATTCCAAACGTAACCAAGAGGGTTACTCCCTACATAAGAATGTTATGAATGCCTCAAGTTACCTTTATGTCTTATGATTTCTATGATTTATTCATGGTTTGATGAGGTATGTTAAAGTGCCTTTGTTTTATGGGTAAAGTATGATTTCATTCTTATGTATATATGAACTCATGTTTCCTTTCCATATTTTTATAACTCTTACTGAGCTTTTTATGCTCATCCCAAGTTTCTGAAATGTTTTTCAGGTCAAGAGGAAAGGTACATGATAAGACGTTAGAGTCAAGGATGTGTTAAGAGAGAATACGTGTTATATTTTAAATATGTTCCCGTTGATGGGAAGAATGAATGCTGACTTTTATGTAACCACTTTGTTTAAATGTGGAATGTAATGCAAGTTTCATGATCTAATTCTCTAAAACTCTAAACCTGAAAAGATCCTCAATGTGTAATCTTGTAATAACTCAAGATTAAGTAAGTTTTAAGGCTGGGGCCTTATAGTTGGTATCAAAGGTCGGTTTAGATAACTTTAGAGGTTAGGGTATTCTTTAAGCATAAGTGACATTACCATAATGGTTAGAATTTCAGAAAGAGTCCTAATTTTAGATAATGTGAATGAGTAAGTATATCTTAGAGTCTACCTTCCTCATTAGTACATGATGTTTTTGTTGATATACTCACACTGACATTTATGTTTTTAGTGAATGGATGGATCTAGCAGGCACCAAAGTGACAATGGGTTTGAAGGAAACTGTGGTGGTTCTCTGATTATGATACTAGATGAGATAGGGGATTCAATGAGGAATCTCATAGTTGTTCTAAACCAACTATCAAGGATCCATGATCAATCACTTCAACCTTCGTGAGTTCTCTAATGCATCATTTACGAGATGGCCAACTCGATGTGGAAATTCAGGTAATAATTATTAAGGTAACCATTAGGGTTTATATGATCCTTACTTTTTAGGTAATTATGGGTTACTCTATGATATGATGGAAAAGGAAAGGAATGAGATAAACTTGAGGTTAAAATATGTTATGAATATTTTTGAAGATTTTATCTCATTTTGGGGAATGTTTTGAGAATTATATAGTTTTGGAAAAAGGACAACACGCAGACCGTGTGACATCCCGTCGCGTCGGACAAAGCTGCGGGAATCGAACCCACAACCAAAGTGTGACTGGTATTTATCGCCTACCACTGGACTACGTGAAGTCCCTGGTTAGTTTGACTGATTATTTTTGGTTATATGATTTTATGAATTAAGAGTAAGTTGATTTTGGGTTATTTATAAAAATGATTAACCTATCATGGAGGATATGTGATTAGGTTAATTACTTTTCAATACTAGACTTTAGGAGCAACTAATGTTGTTTGGAGATAAATGTTACGATTTAACATGGAAGACTGTGTGACTAAATCCTTCAAATATTTGGGTTTCAATATTATATTAGGTTTACTTTGAAGAATTTTATGGACAAATTGTTTATCGGATGGTCCTCGTTGAACTTTGGGTTTTGTTGGACAAATTTTGGAGATTAAGAATAGATTTTATTTTTATAAGGGGTTATCCTTTTCTGGATTATCTGATCTTGTACTAAACTTTTTGGTTTTGGCTCTGGTTTAAGCCTAAAGACATAGGATGTACATAGTTCTCTTTTGTGGATTAGGTGATTCTCTAGAAGTTGATTATAGTACTCTTAATGTGAACAAGTCTTCCTAAATACTCGTCTTTTGGAGAAAATATGAGTTTGTGAAAGGAATATAATAAAAGTTGAAAGTCAATATGATAAGTGATTATGTTTCCTTATGAATAAATTCCTCAATAAAAAGTAACTTAAAACAAAAATGTTGTATATTAACTTTTCCTACTGGGGAATCGAATACCGTTTAACCCATCACAAGTTTGTGATTTTCTCATTGTTAACTTTCTCCTAAACATGTTTTCTATCACTCTCCATAAGAACGTGACCCTATGTTTTCTCCTCCATGTCCATATTTTCATACTTGGAATCCTAGTATGGGTTAACTCGAGTGACCTTTGTACTTATCTTTCTTTATTTTAAAGTGTTTGTTTTACCGACTTTTGTTCCGATGTGGGACTTTCAAGGATGTTTCCAAGCGCAATTTTAAAATTGCGAGGACGCAATTCCCAAAAGGGGGGAAGGATGTAACATCCCAGGTAAATAAAGAATATGACATTTCATATTTATCCATATTTGTGAATAAAATCTTTAAATGACTTTAAAGGGGACGCTATGCTCGATGGCGTACCCAACACGCAACAACGAGTTTCTTGGGAATCTTACGTTGCACTCTAATAATAAAATAATATTATTTTAAATGGTAGTTAACATGTAGCCGTTGTAATGGCGGGAGTGGATAGAAATAACTGAAATATGATTATATATGTTTTTAAATGTTTTTACAATTATCCAATAAAGGATAGAGGCTTAAAATACGGAAAGAATTCGATTTTAGGCATATATGCCCTAGTTTTCACTAAAGGTTCACTTATCGCCTTTTGATGGCGAACTGTCATTAAATATAGTTTTGATCACTCTTATACATTCTTTTGGACCTAATAAAACTCTTATTAAGAATCGGGGCATCAAATTTTACTTTGTGTAAATTTTTGGTATTTTTCTGATAAAGTTCATTTTTTAATGAATAGTGTAAAATGTTGTGTTTTAATTCAAAACCTCTTTTTAATCTAATTTATTTATATGATTAGATAATATTTTGAATTGTTTTTAAAGTTAAATTAGAAAATATTTTTACCATTTAATCCAATGGTGGTCATTGGAATTAATTTCACTTTGAAATTAGACTTAAACTAGTGTCAATCTTTTGATACTTATTGTTTTATAAAAACACGCTATTTGCTCTGACAGCGGGAATTAATTATTAAATTAATTAATGTGACTAATATGTTTTGAATTTTGTAAAACGGACTTCATTTTTGAATTCAGAATATCAAATATAGCTTAGGGTGAATTTTTGGTAATTTTCTGAAAAACTTCAATTTTTGATGAATAGTGAAACCACTAAGTGGTAATCAAGCAAACTGATTTTTCAGTTAAATGAAAGTTTACCACTAATGTGTATTGAATTTTGAAAATCCGACATACATGGTTGTCATTAAGAAGTAAAATTTGGTTCAATGAGATTATAATAATTTTTTGGTGAATAGTAACTTATTAAGTTTTTAATCGCGATTAGTGATAATTAGTGTAGTTTAAGGTATAAATAATACTTTAAAAAAATGAAATGACCTAGACACATGTCACAACCCTATTGGTTGTGTCATGGCCGACCAAGACAAGCCATGGCCTAACTTGGGGACCCCATGGATCCACTTTTGTTGGGAAATAACATAAAATACTTTTTATTTAATGTTAAAGTGAAAATGACACTAACATAGTATGTTTTACTAAAACAATTTTTAAGTGGGGTTATACAAGTCCAAATTTTGATTATAAATAGTCATTGGAAAGATAAAAAGATTTCCTATATCATAGTATTTTTTTTATAATTTTTAGACATTAAAGAAATTAAATTATTTATGACATAATAATGATGCAGCGATGACATCATTATTTGACAATTTAATTAAAATAGAAAGATAATGAAAAATCTACAATATACACATGGACAAAACCAATTGGATGAGTGGATTTCGATGCCTTATCACCTTATCCACGAATTCTATCAATGTGGGACCCTTTAGAACCGAAAAGCATTTTCAAATAATGTAATATTTCATTGCTTTCCAAAAGTGCCCCTCCTCTCCTCTTATAAAAGGCCTCCACCTCTACCTCTTTTCCCACACCCCTCAAGCCTTTGGCTCGGCCAACCCCTGCCCATTTACTCTCTCAACATCCCTCTCCTCATCCTAGAGGATCCCCTTTGGGCAGAATCCTTTCAAAGGAAGCCTTTAGGCTCAAATCAAAAGGAGATTACACTTTTAAAGGTAACTCATTCTCTCTTGTTAATTTGTTTTATTTTGCTTCTCCAAACCTATAATCTCTTTTTATTTACTTCTCTTGTAACAACACCAGTATCTTCAATATACTAGGATGTTGTTACAAGATTTATTTTAGCTAAACTGTCACACAACTACATCAAATGGTTAAAGAACATACGGTTTCCGTGGACGGTGAAATTCTGCCTCCCGAAACGATGATTGTTCAATACTCATTTAACACCTTCAAAGGTGGCCATTATGATGTCACTATTTTTATATATGATATATAATATGTTTATGTTTTATTTATGCTTCTGTATTTTTCATTTTTGTCTTACCTTTGTGGCTTCCATTATGGGTATACGCGATATCTTCATTTAAGGAAGTGCGGACTACCGCCCCCTCAAAGTGATTTGATTCGTTAAATACCATATGTGGGATGTATAAAGGATGGAAATATGATATTATATATGATATTATACTGGAATTATAATATACCTTTATATCATTATTATTCCATTCTATAAAATACGAAATAGAAATGAAAGTAGCGTTCATGCGTACGTACGGCTTACCGTCTCCATGAACGGTGCATTTCATTTCTTACCTCTAAATGATTATGTAATGTTATAAATGCATGCATGTACTGGATATATATGAAATATATGATATCTACATAATGAATACAATTCTGGATATAATAAAAATTTGGCCACATGAACAACATGTAATTGTAAGAAGACCACTTTCGACTTAAGAACCAAATATCGGCAAAACAAATATTATTAACTTAAATGATTACATAATGTTTATGACAAGGTAATAAGTGGTATAAAAGTAATAATGAACTTGAAAAGGGTTCTTAAGGAATTAGAAATTAACTCAAGTTTATTATTCAGGAGATTAAAGAATGATCGAGTCAAGTCGGACCCGAGGTAAGGGATCCTGCAACTCTCTTTCTCTTTAAGTACACTCTTTTATGTCATTTCTTTTAAGCTCATCTTTCTGATGATTGGGATGTTATTTTATATTAATCCTACTGTAATTTTTATGTTCATGTGATGAGAGACCCTATTCTCTCTCATCAATCCATTTTGGAGGTTTTATGTGGCGCCGTTAGGCTGCCGAGTTCTCGTAAGGGATTTTTCATCTCACTTTTATTCTCGTGAGATTTACGATACTTTTGCCACAAATTCCATTGAGTGGTGTATGTACTGCCCATTATTCTACACTTTGTGTAAAATACTTTCGTTTATGAGTATTTACATCAATGATTTATTGCCCTTCTTCCATGGGGTGTATGTTTTGAAAGATACCCAATTCGGTAAGGGAACCTTTCACCCTTCCTCTTTTTAAAAGACTTCTTTTATTGGGTCTTTTAATTTACATATTGTTATGTTGGGATATGTTCTCATATATCCTTAATGATGTAAATTTTGTGTCCAAGTGATGAGATACTCTTTTTATCTCTCATCAACTCATTTTGATGTGACGCCGTTAGGCTGTCAAGGGAACTTCTTAACCCAATTTCGATTTCTTTGGGTTCAACTTGTAGTCATTAAATATGTCATCCATTGAATATGTGTGAATGACCTTTTATTGTTTTACACTTAATATCCACTTATATTGGGTGTCTATATATTTGTCACACATATTTTTTGAGATTTATTTGTCCTTAATTTAAGGATACCTTCTTTATAAGGTATTTCATCACATTTGACATTTCTATTGAGGGTTCATTGTTGTTATGCACCAATTCACTCTTATATGGTGTATATACTGTCCTTTGGAGTATTATATCATGAATCCTTTTATTCTCATGATATTATAAAGTTCTGACTAAATGTTATTCCTTGATTATTGTATTCAAGTGTCTCTAATTTTGGTAAAACCCCTTTAACCAAAATATCGTTTTAAATGTTTTAATTATTTGTTCTTATTAATATCCATGTTTTCAAAATGGTTTTAAGGATTTATTTATATGGATATTAATGGTTTAAAATGTTAAAAGCTTCAAGGTGGTATGGGACACTTTGATTCAAAAATCTCTTTATTAAATGTTTTAAATGGTTTTGGAAATGGTTTCTTTTTGAATGGATTCATTATTTCAATATCCTAATATGTTATATTGTGATTGTAATGTGGAAATGTATGTTTCCTTTATTCATGTTTATGTGATACGATTATGTTATGGTTCTTGGGCATTGTTATGAAGAACGGGTGGTTCCGTGATAAACTAAGGGCGGGTGAGCCCGATATAGCTCTCCAATGCATTGGGTAACGCGAAGGAGTGAAACGTTAAGGTTTCTCCGAAGAGATTTAGGGAATATACTGTGATGGGTATTCCAAACGTAACCAAGAGGGTTACTCCCTACATAAGAATGTTATGAATGCCTCAAGTTACCTTTATGTCTTATGATTTCTATGATTTATTCATGGTTTGATGAGGTATGTTAAAGTGCCTTTGTTTTATGGGTAAAGTATGATTTCATTCTTATGTATATATGAACTCATGTTTCCTTTCCATATTTTTATAACTCTTACTGAGCTTTTTATGCTCATCCCAAGTTTCTGAAATGTTTTTCAGGTCAAGAGGAAAGGTACATGATAAGACGTTAGAGTCAAGGATGTGTTAAGAGAGAATACGTGTTATATTTTAAATATGTTCCCGTTGATGGGAAGAATGAATGCTGACTTTTATGTAACCACTTTGTTTAAATGTGGAATGTAATGCAAGTTTCATGATATAATTCTCTAAAACTCTAAACCTGAAAAGATCCTCAATGTGTAATCTTGTAATAACTCAAGATTAAGTAAGTTTTAAGGCTGGGGCCTTATACTAAATATTACTTACCTAATTTTCATATTTTGTAATTAATAAATAAAATAATGTTATCATATTATTTAATTTATATACTTGTGTTTATATAATTTAATTTAATTTAGTTATTAATATTATTAAATTTGAAAATAAATTTCATTTTTTGATTTCATGGGAAAAAATGAAATTAAACATAATATGATAAATAAAATATTTATAAAAGAGTATATTCAAAGAATATTTTTTGGGTGTACAAATATGTGTAATACGTTGGATATTTTTTACTATTCATACACAATTTTGGAGTGACTCTTCTCTAAAATGGTTTATTACATTATAGATTCTCAAATTAAAATGATAAATAGTGGTTTGATCTGTAAAATTTTATTTTATTTATACCATTTTAAAATTGTTAAAAATTTTATGTAACATTTGGATCTATTTTCCTTCATTTATTTCATTTCATCATTCATTAATGTTTTTTGAATTTTAGTTAAATAATTTAATTAATTTGAATAAAATTTGGTTACTTTAGGTTACATTTTTCGGATCATTTTTCATTCTTATTTATTTTTATATGTAATAGTTTGTTTTTTATATTTTTGTACTAATTATTTTTTACTTTGATATGTAGAATAACGATTGATCAAACATCTAAATCACTTGGAGCATCTGGGTAAGACTATAAACATACTTCTGTTGAGGATGTAACGTCCCGTATCAGGGCCCACTTAACCAAAGCCCCGATTTGGTAGGTCACATGGCCTCATGAACGCCTCCACATACGGTAGAGGCTGTCAACTAGCAGTGAGGGTGTACAAGTTTTACAGTGGGGATAGTATACCCTCATGTCAGAGTAACACAACAGATACAATAAGATACAATAAAAAATGAAAGAATATATAAACAGACATAATCAATATACTATGGAAGTGTAAATATATAATTGAATAAGTGAATAGATTAATCAGTAGATAACTGAACAACCTGTAATAATATAAAAATCCTCTAAGGAATTATTTGATACATATATTCAAGGCAATATAATGCAAAAGTGTTGTTGGGGAACATGCATATACAATAGGAAAGGCAAAAATAACCAAAACCCACTTCACAATATCTCGAGATAAATCCTGGTCCAACGCTCCTATTCTCCATCTAAAAGAAATACATGTCAACATCCTATAGTAGGGTCCTTTCCCTTATCAATTCTAAAGAAAAATAATATTCTTGGGTACTAAAGGTAGTCTGAGTATGGTGTGAGATAAAAATATTAGTAGGCCACCATGAACGTTGTCAACATGTAATATGAGGAGTGACCATAACTAAAATGTTTGAAGGTATAATAAGAATTGTAAAACAATACTGAAATAAATAACTAGCTCACTCGTGTTCCTATAGGACACATGGCGAGTCTACCTGATTTGTCCCATAGCTAGGAGGAGTGTCTAATCATGTCAATATATATATTTTAGTTCTATATTTCGTCTACCAATATGAACCAAGTGTATGAAGATGGCTAATGGAGATATACCTAGAATACTTGCACTGGGTGGATTGAGGTGTAACTCAAACATCCATGACTAGTCTAATGAGCCTAAAATATTGAGAAATAGAGAACATTCCCTACACCCCAATAGAGTGAGAGAGGTCATGCAACAACACTATATATGGAAAGTGAGATACCATGGACACGCTCTAATAATGGTACATGGTGCCTCATCCCAACTCCCATATAGTATCACTGGTGCGAGACTATGCTCAAAACCTGATGTAAGAGTTCATGATATATCCTCGCTCAATGATTCCCTTAACATCATATCAAAACCGCTATAAAGGCATATTATAATTATAACTATCATGGGGAATTTCCTCCCACCGTATATTTCATAAATACATATACATAGAAGAGGCATAATCATTTTTATCATAAAACATAAGTCATAAACTCTTATGCATTTCAATTAAACATTATCAAAGGCAAGGTCATAAATATAATTCAATTCCTATTGAAGGACTTCTCATTCATGTCATTAGCCAAGATCAATTTATATTTAAATAATTAAAATTTATATGGATAAAAAATCATGAATTATCCATCATATATAATCAATTCCATTTAACATAACTGACCCAACCAATTCTATAAAACATAGAAAATAAATTCATAAGGTTCAAGGGCCATTTTGAGGATAAAATGTACAATAAACAAATTTACCTCTTTTTAAATTAAAACTATAAGGGGGGAAACACCTAAGAGGTTCCTTGAATCACATTGAATACTCATAACTCAATGAAAAATTCATTTAATAGCCAAGCTGTTAGCTCATTAGGTGTTCCAAACATTTGGAACCAATTGGCCAAATGGCCAATTCTATGTGACACACCCATGGAGAGACCATTTAAGGTATGTTCCAGATCTAACCCACCCAATAAGGATCAATAGACATGTAATAAGTTGAAAAGGTCAATTATAAATGAAGAAATCAATATAAAGTAGATGCTTTGAAAAGGATAACATGTGACATGATGGGATAATTACGAAACATTCAAAACTCGAAGGGAAAATGATGTGACTACCTACATCAAATATATAGATGACTCCTTGCTCGATTTAAGCCTTATATTCCAAGAATGTTGGGAGAAATATGAGAAAATAGTCCAATGCACTGAAAATAGGGAAAATGATCTGACACCTAAATAGAGAAAATGATGGAAAGATTAAATTTTAAAGGATTTGAGGTACTTGGTGAGATTACCAAGATAGATCCAATGATTCTAATGGATTGAAGAATAAAAATGAGAGGTATATGTTATCTGAATTCCTAGGTTTAGGTTTTTTGTCTCAACGGTTGGTGGAGAATCTTGGCTATCCACTAGAGGAGTAAGAAAAATAGAAAAAGTATTATAATTTAAGAGGAAAAAAATGAAATTTCACCCCAAAATTTTTGGTTGCATAGTTTAAGTGCACAATTAGTCAAACCGTACATAAGTCTTTCATGGTTATATGAAAAGAAGGAAAAATCACATGTTTAGGGACACATTTTGACTAACTATGTTCAAAATATATAGAATGGCTCTCTACCATGTCTACAACTGGACGTATAGCCTTGCGTGCTGGGTTACATGATTACAAGAAAACCATGTGGGCTAGTCTGTTTTTCCCATTTTGGAGGTTTAGCTCTGAATGAGCCTTATACACACCCATAAACTCTTTACATTGATTAAAAATAATTATTAGGACCATTTAAGATATTCAAATTGGAAACTAAAGATCAGTACCATTATTGAAAAGATGGATCATTACAACCTCCCCTTCTTAAAGCAACTCATCCATGATTTGGCCTTAGGTGGGTAAAGAGGTATCATTAGTAAAGAGTTCCAACCATTGAGAATGTATATCAGCTTCATACTCCCAGGTCTCATTATGTACTCATCCATGCTTCCATAACACCCATACTAAAGGAATATACCTTCCTCATAGAGTATTCATTATCTAGTCCACTATTAAAATTGGATACTCTAAAAAGGAAAAATCTAAATCAAATTCAAATCTTATGTGGTTAAAAGAAATGATATGGGTCAGGAAAGTATCATAAAAGTTGAGATACATTTAATACATCATGTATGGACTGGTATCTATGAGGAAGCACCAACTAGTATGCCACAAGTTTGATCTATTTCACAACCTTTAAGGGTACAATAAACCTCGGTGAGAGATTACGCTGATTTTGAATACATCTATGCCCTATCCTGGACATGACTCACTAGATGAACTAGTCTCCAAGCTCAAACTCAATAGGCCACTGACATCTGTAGGCATAAGGCTTTTATCTGGACTAAGCTATCAACATGTGCTTTTTGATGAATTGGACTTTCTCTGTAGTATCCTACATGAGGCTTAGTCCAAGTAAAGATGTATACCTTACCTCTAGACAACATAGAGGTTAGTGAAAAGGCCTACTATATAAGGATTCATAGGTAACCATCTATATGGTATCCTAAATTTTTTTATTATAAGAAAACTCCAAGAGGAGAATGTGTTTCTCCCAAGAACCCCCAAATTAAAGGACGCATGTACAAATCATTTCCTCTAAAACATGTATAGTATGATCCATCTATCCATAAGATTATGGGTGATATGTCATGCTTAGAAGCACCTTTGTAACCAAGGCCTTCTGCAACACTTTCCAAAACCAAGACATGAAATGAGAAACTCTTTCATAATTGATATAATGAGGATCCCCAATAATACATACAACCTCTTTGACGTACAAACTTCCTAGATCATATATCGTGAATGTATCTTACATATGCTATATGTGTGAGACATTTATTAGATGAACAAATAAAACCCACATTGTATCATTTTCATGAGGTGATCTGGGTAGACCAGTCACAAAATCCATTGAGACATCATCTGATTTACACTCAAGAATGGAAGATGGTTATAAAATACCTCACTACTGGAAAAATACCCTATACCAACAGTTTGGAACCATTGGTATAGGCCTTTAAACCGTTGGTATAGGCTATACCAACGGTTTGGAGAACCATTGACAAGTAAGCTGTGGGGATAGGTCTATACCAATGGTTTTGGGAAAACCGTTGGTATAAGTAATATGAAAATCTATACGAACAGTTCCATAAACTGTTGGTATATGTAATTCAAAAAATAATCATTCGGTTGGTTTTGATACCAGCACCTCCCATTTGTGATTGAATGACCTAACCACTAACCTAAATTACTTTTGTGAACATAATTTCATATATATATATATATGTATTATCATAAGTATTTTAAATTTTTATTTATTTATTGTATTCTATAAGAAGATTCCATTAAAAATACATGTACCCATTCCTACAGTTCTCAAAACCATTGGTATGGGTTCTTTGATTTTAAGACCTATACGAACGGTTTTTCCAAAACCTTTGGTATAGGTCCATATAAGTGACCTATACCAATGGTTTTGGCCAAACCATTGGTATAGGTCCAAATTAGTGAAATATACCAACATATTTTCCAAAACCATTGTTATAGATCATATTTCTCATAGTTCCTGTTGGTCGCTAATGTTCTACCCTCACATATTGATAGGTGGAACATCAAGTGATGAAGCAGGAAATCTATTATTTCATATCAGTCCAGCAATACGAGCATCATAGACCTCAATAAATATTGTTGACACTAGGGTGAACCACCCAATATGAGGCATGGAATTCCCACATCAGCTCCTCTCTGATGTCTGCTAGGACCCATACATTCCCATGGAATAATAAGGTGTAATCCCCATCCATGGTCCATCCTAATGATGTATCATCATCTGAGTCAATGTACCTTAGGATAAGGCCTTTGGGATTAGATAACTACTCCATTCATACCTAGTACAGAAGAGTAAAATTAATTGCTAAGTCAGAAAGGATAGTCTGACCATGGTCCTCCAAAACCTCAAATTTCATCTCTAATAAAAAGGATATAAGCTGCCATTTTCCACTAAATTCCTAAACTGGTTAGGTCTGAGTCTTCTACCTTAGAGAATTAGCTACTAAATTTCCTTTACTAAACATGTAGGGTAGCTCGAAATCAAATGAATTTATGTAATCCACCCACCTTGTAGTACCCCTAGTTATGGGTATGTAACCATTTCCTCATGTTTTAATAGAAAAAGGGCATTTTGTTTGAAATGGTGTGGCATTGAATGGGTTTGATGAATTAAATAGGGTGTTTCCATAAAAGTTGGTGTTTCTACAAAAGTTGGTGTTTCCTTAAAAGAGGGGGTTTCCATGAAAAATGGTGTTTCCATAAAGGAGGGTGTTTCTGTAAAAGTGGATGTTTCTATAAATGAGGGTGTTTCCATAAAAGTGGGGTTTTCCATAAAAGGGGTGTTCAATATAAAAAGACGTGTTTCCATAAAAAGGGTGTTTCCATAAAGAATGTTTTTCCACAAAAAGGGTAAGGGTGAAGGATGGAAGAGTTTGGCGGGATTGGAAGGAGTTTTGGGACTAAAAGTAAGGTCATTTGGTCTGCACACGGTTGGCCCAAACAATGCGGTAAAACCGTGCACAAAGATCAAAAATAGAACCTATATTCTAAGAACATTATCATTTTACACTATTATTTATTTTGGATTAAAAACACACATAATTAAATATTTCTCTCCCCAGTAGGTTGTAGTACCTTTTCTACATGATTTGGAGCCATCCAGGAGCCCTCCCTTGGCAATTTCACTCCCGATTCTCACGGTAAGTGCCCGATATTCATCATTTTGTCTCATTTTTGTACATATCATTCTTCAATATTATTGTTTTCATAGATATATACTAAATATGGGTAGATATAATATTTTTAACATCAAATAAATCTTGATATGGTGTTGTAAATGATAGTGGATTATATTTAATCCATTTTCTTGGAATGTTGATCTGATTCTTAATGTATGTCACCGTTCTTTCCCGTTTTTCACGTTTTCTCAGATATCCTTAGATATAATTATCTACTCCCATTTATTTCTTATATATAAACTTACCATGGGTATATATATGGATTTGGAATCCAAATAATTCAATATTGAGTTGTGATCTTTCAAGGATAAGAGATATGATGCCGTTCTGGGAGAATCAACCCGACTTCTTGGGCATTCTTCATCCGTTGTCGAGTTTTGTCAAAACCGTCAAGTTAGGTGGCTTCAATATCATATAATATTTCTAGAATTGATTTTATTAGTTCCAAATTGAGTAAATTGGATAATATTTATTATTAAATATTGGTTTTATATATGGATAAATCTCTTTAGTGATGATTTATCATCTTTGGTAGATTTATGAAATCTTGATAAATTGTTGTCCAATTTTTTTGTTTAATGAATTTAAAATGGTGATTTAAAATGGTGGATTTTATGGAACTTATAATTGGTTTTACTGGGCAAGGGTTGTCAATAAATACATGTTTTATTGAAATGAGTTGGCATTGTAATGGTTTTAATGAAAAATAGTTTTTAATAAAAAGGCGATTTTATTGAAAGGGTTGTTTTGGCATGATCTTTGGGAATATATGGTGTGTGTGTTCATGTTTAATATATGGGGATTGGTTGAAATATGAACTTGTGCTCATTTAAAAAGGGTTAATGTCACATGTGATGCAATTACCTTGTTTCTACTTGGTAGATCAATGAGAAACCGCTCATGAGTATGGAACTGTCATAACGTAGCATGCATGGTTGGTTGCATGGGTGTGTGTAATGGTTCTAGTATGAAAAAGGATATTGAAAAATGGTTTTTTAAGCTTTGGTTATATTTTGGTAAAATATTATCTTTTTGGAAAATTGGTTTTAATTTCACTGGTACACTTTTGTTAAACAGAGTTTCGGAACTTGTTTATATTTAGTTATAAACTGTTTTGGAAAATTGTTTGTTTGAACTATTTTATAATAATTTTGATAACTCTTATATCCTAGTGGAATGAGTATAGATTTAATTGGGGATATCCTATTTTATTTTATACTCACCCATTCTCATTAACTTTGGTGATTTTTTAGATGTTATCTTCCAAGACAGGGGCAAAGGTAACGTTCTACACGTTTTTAGAACCACTTCGTGATGATAGGAATGTTTGGGGATCTTGGGGAATGGGAAACATGAAGCTTAGAATCTTATGGTCTTCGTGGAGTATTTATTTGGTTAGTACTGATTAATTTGATATTTTTTTGAGTCTTATGTAGTTTCATACATTGGAATGGTTTTGATATGAATATAGTAATTGAGATGTCTTGCTTTTATTCATGCGTCATATAGTGAGTTGTTTGAATATGGTTTTATTGGTTAATATTTTTATTATTAAAGGGTAATTCATCCCCCACTTTCATTGAAAAACTTCATCATTTATTTCCATCCTTTTAAATATTGGGGATGTAACTTAAGACCGAGTAGTGACTTGTTGGGCTCTCAAGACAATGAGAATTAGTGGGTAATTAGAAATGGTATCAGCTTGTTCAGTCCTTGACTAACAAGTAGTCATCCGTGTTCTTTGCCTCGGAGTTGAAATTAAATAATTTCTATTCCTTGGGTTTGAATCTTAGAAAGTTGTAGGGTTTTCAGAACTTGAAATGTAAAGCATAAATGGATGTAGCTATCCCTTTTATATAGAACATCAAGTTACCATGGAGTTGGGTACAAAAGTGCTTTGGAGACACTTATATGATTTGGAAATCTCATTGTCATGGGTTTATCCAATGAGATGAGCATGACATGCATTACAGAGGAATTAAATCCCACTATGATTTCACATATCATTTAGTGTAATGATTTATGATTTTGCGCAAGCATGAAATTTTTTGAAAAATAATTTTTTTTTCAAATGAAGGACTTTGAGAAAGGGAATGATTTTAAAATTTTGAAAATGGGTTGATTTTCAAAAACAAGAATAGTTTTTCAAAAAAAAATTGAACATGGAAAAAGTTGTTTTTGGGAAAAAAATGTTATGATAGTTGTTGTGATAGAATTTGAAATGCTGAGAAATCAACTGTTAGATTGTGAGACTTATAGAGTTTGTTGTCTGATTAGAAAATGGCACCCAGTAGGAATCATAGAAACCAACTGGAGGAAGCTTTGGAAAACGTTGTTTCACCTATGTCATATGTGAACTAAGGTATGGTTCAGAGTATCATCAGAGCATTTCAAGCCATAGACATGGGGAACAGGAGGGATGGTCGAAGGCACGTAGATCATTATATCCTGTTCATGAAGTAGAATCCACCCATCTTTTGGGGTGATTTTGAACCAAAAAAGAAATAGGTGTGGATGAACTGGATTAATCATATCTTTGAATTCATTAGCACACCGAAGGAGTTAAAATCCATTATATCATTGTATATTCTTGAGGATCTTTCTCATCTGTGGTGGGAACTAGCGATGCATGTTAAATCGGATCAAGGCCTTACTTGGGAAGGATTTTGAGGAATTTTTGAATAAAAAATCTTATCCTCATATGTTCAAGATCCAAAGGATGATGAACTTATTTATCCTGAAGTAAGAGAACCTCTATATCACCAAATTTTGAGGTAAATTCCTGAATTTAGTGTGCTTTTCACCAAAAGTTGCAGAAAGTGCATCCCGGAAGGCACACATCTTCGAATCTAGGATAATACCGGAGATTCGATCGAATATTACAATGCTCTATATTATAAACTATATAGAGATGGTTAATCGAGAAATAATGGATGACCGATACATTTCAGAAGATATGGGAGGAAGAATTATAGTGATCCCTATCAGTTATGGTGGAAACTCTAATGCACAGAGCAAGCGAAAGTGAGCTAGCTATTTCCAAGGTGGGACTAGGAATTAGAATCGGACAGTTGGATTAGTAAATCTTCCTTCACAACTAAAGAGACATGTAGGATTCTACCAATGTGGTTCCTTTGACCACATCAAGTGAGATTTTACAGAACAACCAATATCATGCCATAATTACAACAAGATGGGACATCTTAAGCACTTTTATCATGGTACTCTGAAGCTAGGTGCTCGAGACACTTCTCAAGAATCACAAGTATTGTATTATTCAATCAAAAGAGGCATGGAGAATTATTCTATTCATTAGATAAATGATATCCATGGTGATTCTCAGAATACCATGACTCATCATCTTGTCCAATCTGAACAAGGAAACAAGGAGAATAGTGCAGTGATGAAGCAATTGTATGGATCTGAGCAGATGGTTGTGGATGATTAGGCTGGACCATCAATAGAGAGAGGTATGATTCTTCCAAATTCTGAAAATATGAAAGTGATATTTGATACTAGTGCATCACATTCCTTCATTTCATCTAATGTTTTTGACCTGCTATTCTTAAAAGATGAAATGATACCTTCTGTGATAAAACTGCAAACTCATATTTGTGAAAGAGAATGTTGAGCCTTTGTGTGAAGAGCTTTTTCTATAACTATAAATGGATCTGAACTGAATTGGGACTTCTGGGTGTTGGAAATGGTTTCCTATGATGTAATCTTGGGTATGGATTGGTCGACAATGTTCAAGGATCACACTGACTGTTAAAGTAGAATGGTAAGTTTCACAACTGGGGATAGTGTCAAGCATATCGTTAGAGGAGAATGGGTTGTAAAGAAAGGTGTAGCGAGCTTTTTGGCATCAAAAGTGGGAATTATCTCATAATAGTTGGTGGTTTTGACTTTTGAATCCATGGGAGAGATCAAGGATGTCAGTATTCCAGCAGTTGTGGATCAATTTCCAGATGTCTTTCCCAATAATTTCTTAGGGTTACCACCTATAAGGGAAGTGGAGTTTATGATTGATCTCCTCCTAGGGACCAATCTTATTTCTCTTAAATCTTATAGGATTTCCCCAATAAATTTAAAGGAAATAATATTGTAGTTGGAGGAGGTGGAAAGAAAAAGTTTCATTTAGACAAGAATGTCTATGTGAAAATCACCAGTCTTGTTCGTGAAGAAAGAAGATAGAACTCTTCAGCTATGTATTGATTATCATAAGCTAACCAAGTTATGATAATGAATTGGTATCCACTACCACACATTGATGATATGTTTGATCAATTTAGGGGAGATCAGTGCTTCTCAAATATTGACTTGTGATCAGGGTATCATCAATTGTGCGTTCAGAAAAGAAGATATTGTGAAGACAACTTTTAGAAGCGTATATGGCCACTACGAATACGTATTCATGCATTTCGGTCTAAAAAATGATCCATATGTATTTATGTCATTGATGAATTGGATATTTAAGTGATATATAGAATCTTCTATTATTGTGTTTGTTGATGAAATCTTGGTGTATTCAAAGAAAAGGGATGAACATGACCAACACTTCAAAACAATGTTGGGAATCTTGATAGATCACCATTTTTATGAAAAACTGTCAAAGTGTTTTTTTGGATACAAGAGGTAAGATTTCTTGTAAATGTGATTTCTAAAAAAGGTGTTTCAATAGACCCTAAAAATATAGAATCTTTCATCCCGTGGAAACCACCAAATAATGTCTTTGAGATACGTTGTTTTCTTGGTCTATATGGCTACCAACGATGCTTTGTGCATGAATTATCATGACTAGACTCACCAATGACAGCTCTGACAATGAAGAGTAATGCATTCCAATGGATAGAGGAATGCCATAAATATTTCCAGGAGCATAAATTTCACCTTACATCAGCACCTATCCTGATTTTTTTCAGATCCATGATAGGGGTATGTAGTGTACCGTGATGATTCAGGATAGTGGTTGGGTTGTGTTCTCATGTAAAGATACTATATTGTGGATTATGGTTTAAAGAAGTTGATAGTACATGAGAAGAATTATCCAACACATTACATGGAGCTAGCTGCAGTTGTCCATGCCCTGAATAATTGGGGCCATTATCTCTTTGGTAAGAAATTCACTATGTTCATAGATTATAAGAGTTTGAAACACATTTTTTCATAGAGAGATTTAAATATAAGACAAAGAATATGGATGGATAATCTCAAGATGTTTGACTTTGACCTGATATATAAACTTAGAAGAGGGAATTCAGTGGCAGAAACATTGAGCAGAAAGTTATATACTCAGTTGGAAATGTAGGCTTTAAATGAATGGCAGTTGGGTGACATGCATGTGGAATGTGAAGACCAAGGAAATTTTTTAGTTATATTTTCCACTATTATAGTACCTGATTTAGTAAATATGATTAAATATGCATAATGTTCTGATGTATAATTCCTTGTTATGAATTCAAAATTCAATGGCGGGGAGACTATTGAGGGCTAGAAACTTGATGGGAAAAAAATTTTGTGGTTTAATTATTGGATGGTTGTACTGATATCTTGTTAGGAACAACTTCTTCATGCTTATCACCATTCAAGATGGGATGTACATCCAGGTACATTGAAGATATATAAGTCATTGAAGGTGTAATTTTGGTGGAGTGGAACGAAAAGAAAAGTGGCAAAGTTTGTTTCAAAGTGCTTAATATGTTAGCAAGTTAAGGAAGAGCATCAAAGACCAGTAGGTTTGTTCAAGTCTTTGCCTATCCCATTATGGAAATCGGAGTAGACAACTATAGATTTTGTTACAGGCCTCCCATGAATGTTTTGGAAACATGATTCCATATGGGTGATAGTGAACCAACTTACCAAGTCGGTCCATTTTATCCATATTTGTGAAACTCATTCGGGGGAGGATCTATCCAAAATCTATATCCAAGAAGAGGAAAAGATACATGGTATACATATTTCAATCATGCCAGATAGAGATCTGAGGTTCACATCTCGCTTCTGTAAATCATTACAAAAATCTCTTGGAACTCAGTTGACTATGAGTACAACATACCATCCTCAGATAGACGATCAGTCTGAGTAGATGATACAAACATTGGAAGACACGCTAAGAGCTTGTGTAATAGATTTTGGTAGCTCATTAGAGGAGAATCTTTCCTTAGTGGAGTTCTCATATAATAACAGCTATCAAGAATCAATACATATGGCCTTGTTTGAATCGTTATACATGCATCCTTTTCATTTTCCACCATGCTGGGTGGAAATATGTGAACCTTCCTTAGTGGGTCCTAGTCTTGTCCAATAAAAAATGGAGAAGATTAAATTGATTCAAATGAGAATGGAGATGGATCAAATTCATCAGAAATATTATGTAGATCATCATCGATGGCCGTTTTCCTTTGTAGTGGGTCATCATGCATTCTTAAGGATCTATTATAAGCTCGGACATCGTTGTTTTGAGAAGCAAGGAATGTTATCTCCATGATACATAGGCCCATTTAAGATACTAAAATGGATTGGAGAGGTGTAATACTAGTTGGAAATACCACCACAGTTCAGTTTGGTGCACAATATGTTCCATGAATCTCAAATGAGGAAGTATCAGCCTGATCTTGACCATGTAATTATATGGGATCACGTAGAACTAGAGTTAGATGCTTCATTGGTATATATCCCGATGCGGGTTGTGGATAGGAAAGAGAATGAATTGTGTTGAAAAATAATCAGTATAGTTTGGATTTTATGGAAACATGGCCAGATTTATGAAGAGACTTGGGAACTCGAGAAGGAAATGAAAGAGAAGTGGACAGAACTCTTTCTGAGCAGCGATGGTTTTCTCTTTCTGAAGATGGAAAGACCAATTGTGGGGATAATGTAGTACCCTAGTTTCAGGTACATAACTCTTTCCTCATGTTTTTAATGTAAAATGTCTTTTTTTTGAAATGGTGTGGCTATGAATGGGTTCAATGAATAAAAGAGGGTGTTTCCATAAAATAAGGTGGTTCCATAAAAGAGGGTTTATCCACAAAAGAGGGTGTTTCCGTAATAGAGGGTATTTACACAAAGGTGGTTGTTTCCATAAATTAGGGTGTTTATTTAAAAGTGTTTTTTTCTATAAAGGAGGGTGTTTCCACAAAAGTGGGTGTTTCCATAAAAGAAGGTGTTTCTATAAAAGGGGCGTTCCATAAAAAAGGGTGCTTCCATAAAAATGGGGTGCTTCTATAAAAAACTATGTTTCCATAAAAATGGTAAGGGTTAAGGATGGTAGAGTTTGGGCTACTTTGAAGGATTTTTGGGACCAAAATAAAGGTTACATGGTCTCTGCACGGTTGGCCCAAACCGTGCAGTCAAATCATGCGCAGAGGTCAAAAGTAGATCCTATTTTCTAGGAAATTGCTTGTTTTGATCTAATTATTTTGTTTTGGCTTCAAAACTCCAATAAATCTATATTTATATCCTTATATAGTTTAATAACCTTTCTCACATGATTATGAGCCACCCTAGAGCCCTCCTAGGGTGATTTCTATTCCGATTCTCACAGTAAGTGCTTGATCTTCATCGTTTTGTCTCGTTTTCTTAGATCTTCTTCTTCTCTCTTCTTATTTTCATAGATCTATACCATATGTGGGTAGAATTAAAATTTCTTAAATAAAATAAAGCTATATCTGGTGTTTTTCTTGAATGTGGATGAGATCTAGGCTATTTCTTTGAATCTTGATCCGATTCTTGAGGTATGTCACCGTTCTTTCCCGTTTTGTCATGTTTTCTTAGATCTTTTAAAATATACTTCTTTGATCCACTTTATTTCTCATATATACACATAAAATGTCTAGATATAAATTTTTTGATTCCAAATAATTCAATATTGAGTCTCAATCTTTCTAGGAGAAGAGATCTAAGGTCGTTCATGGAGAATCGACTCAGCTTCTTGTGCGTTCTTCGTCCGTTGTTGATTTTCATCAAAAACTTTGAGGTAGGTGGATTCAATCTCATCTCTTCTTACATGAATTTTTCTATTAGTTTCAAGTTGAGTAAATTGAATAATATTTATTGTTACATCTTGGTTTGATAAATGGAATAAATATCTTTATGTATGATTTATCATTTTTGGTAGATTTTTGAAATCCTGATAAATTATTGTGAAAATTATTTTAGTTTATTGAATTTAAAATGGATATTTAAAATGGTTTATTTTATGGAAATTATAAATGGATTTATTGGGTATGGAGTTTCAATAAATATATGTTTTATGGAAATGAGTTGGCATTGTAATGGTTTTAATGAAAACAATTTTTAATAAAAAGGTGATTTTATTGAAAGGGTTGTTTTGGCATGAATATTTAGGAATATGTGGTGTGTTTGTTCATGTTTTATATATAGGTATTGGTTGAAATATGACTGCATTTTTGGTTAAAAATGGTTAATGGCATATGGGATACAATTACCTTGTGACGACTTGGTAGATCGAGGAGAAACCGCTCATGAGTATAGAACAATCATAACATAACATGCATGGTTGGTTGCATGGCTGTGTGGAATGGTTCAGGTATTAAAAAAAGGATACTAAAAAATGTTTTTGAATATTTGGTAGTATTTTTTTGAAATTTTAGCTTTCTATAAAATGGGTTTTAATTTCACTTATACACTTTTGTTGCAAACAGTTTGGGAACTTGTTTATATTTAGTTATAAACCATTTAGGAAAATTGTTTGTATGACCTATTCTATAATAATGTTTATAACTCTTATATCCTACTGTAATGAGTAGGGAAGTCAGTATGGATATCATTATATGTTTTATAATCACCCCTTCTTTGGACGTTTAGTTATTTTTTAGATGCTATCTTCCGGGATAGGGGAAAAGGTAATGTTTCACATGTTTTTAGAACCACATCGTGATGATCAGGCTGTTTGGTGATCTTGGAGCATGGGACAAATGGAACATGGAATATTGTGGTCTTCTTATAGTATTTAGTTTATTTTAGATATTTACTTTGATATTTTTAGGCCACTACTATTTCATAATTTGGAGTGGTTTTGATATGAATAAAGTAGTTTAGATGTCTTGATTTTATTCATGCATCATATAGTGATTTTCTAGATTATGGTTTGCTTGGTTAATAGTTTAATTAATAAAGGGTAAATCATCCCACACATTCATTGGAACGCTTTGGTATTTATTTCCAGCCTTTGGCATCTTGGGTATGTTGCCTGAGGCCAAGTAATGACTTGTTGTGATCTCAAGGAAATGAGAATTAGCAGGTCATTACACACCTGCACTGCCTGAGATTGAGATCCCACTATGTAAAGATATAATTGAGGCTATTGTGGTCTATGAATACCATAAAACACTCTCCCAATAGTTAGTGTCTCTAATAGAATAATTCATGAACAACAACAACGATCTCAAGATTCTGTGTTAGGTGATTCCACTCAGGAGTACTCAACTGATGGTACCCATACATGATGACTCAGTCATCCTATATCAGAATAAATCAAGTCTCAATAACTGATGGGTAACAATATACAATATAGATCATACCAATATCTGGTATAATCAGCATTATCACATAGGGAAAATGACCATATATCTTTTGAATGGAAGCTTCACATGTTTTTGATCATAGGAATTTCACACCCTTCTTTTTCAAAACGTTAAGCGGAACTACAAGGTGTGATAAATATTGAATGAAGAATTTGTAATATCAATTTAGTACCACGAAACTCCGAATGTTAAATACATTCTTGGGATTCTCCTAAGAAAATAAAACTCTCACTTTCTTTGGGTACACTAAAACTCCTAATTTTGAGATAATACGACCCAAGAAGTGAATTTTGTTGATCCAAAAGTGGCATTTATTGATATTAGAATAGAGATATTTCTATCTTAGGGTATTAAACATGATCTTAAGATTGGTTTCATGGTAATGAATGGATAATGAATACATCAAGATATAATCAACAAAGACTAACATAAATGAATACCGATATGCGTGGAAATCCTAATTCATTAGATCCATAAAGACTGTAGGCACGTTCCCGAGTCTGAACGGCATAACTAGGTACTCATATAGGCCATAACTTCTCCTTTATGCTATAGAGGTACACACAAGGTCTTAAAACACACCTAATGATAGTCTGAACTCATATTGATCTTTGAAAATACTTTCTCTTCTTGTATCTGATCAAAGAGGTCATCAATTTTAGGTAGTGGATATAGGTTCTTCACTGTGTTCTGGTTCAAATGAAGGTAACCCACATAGATCCTATGGGTACAACCTGGATTCTTATAAAAAAGAACCAGTGAAGCCTGAGGAGAAGTTTTGAGGCATAAAATCCTTCAACTAATTCTAGAGTTATAAAAGAACCTTAGGTGCCATCCTATAAGGGGGAATGGTCACTGGTCCTATTCTTGGCACCAACTCAATAAATAATTATACATATATTACTAGATTTAGATGAGAGAAAACATTGGGAATGATATCTCTGAAATGATCCACTACACGAGGAAAAATAGTGGGTTGTAACCCCTAGTCATCGAAGAAAATACTGGCGATCTACTATATCACATTACCTAGCCTCTACTACATGGGTCCTACTCAAGTTGCACTAATATCCCATTCACCCTTATGCATGTGTGTAACGACCTCTAGTGATGTAAACATCACCTTCATATTATAGAAGTCAATGTGGGTTTGGAAGGAAAATAAATAGTCCATCCCAATGATTACATCAAAGCCCATCAAGTCAAGGACATAAGGATTCCACAAGAAAAGGTAAGTTCCTATCTCAAGTTGAAATCCTTACAATGATGAACTCCCAAAGAACGGATATGTAATGGTGTGTCTAGGAGCATACTTCCATGAAAGTGTTCAATATACGGGCTCATACATTCCATTATAGTATCATATATAAATTAGTGAGACACACCTCTATCAAATTAAGAAGACACTAAAGTAGAGGATGCTAGAATAACGCCTCGTACTATAGAAGTTCTGACACTCGACTCCTATGGCATATGATGGAATGCATGTAACTGGCCTATATTGAAACCATGAGTCACTACCTAACTACCATATGAAATCCCACTCTACTGGGGTTGAGAATCATAAGTCTGACTACCTCTTCCTTGACCATCTCCACGGCTTGGTCTACAGGTGGTATTACAACGACCTTCCAGATGTGATCATGCTGACCCTACCCCGACCAATGAATTGGTGCATACCGAAGCTTAGTAGGAACTTGAGGGAAAGTATTGTAGAAATGTTCGAGATGGACCATCCTACCATTTCCTTTGCACTCGACTGGATCCCCTGTACATTGAGACCTGACGTGTCCACGATTCCTGCACTGGTGGAAGATAAGGAAAGTATCTCTGCGAGGAACCTGACCACTACTTCCTCTATAGCCAGTATCGAAACCCTTCTTTCATCTAAAAGAAGAACCCCTAGAGTATATAGGTGATGAACCTCTCTAACTTTCACCGTCAACATCCCTCAAGTTCCTCTTTGTAATAAGGTCTTATTTAACGGTATCAAAAATAATCTTCAACCTGAACATGTTGACTCGTGATCAGATGGTGTAAACCATCCCATCACTAAATCACCTAATAGTCATAAGATCATAATAACTAGAGTATGAGTGAATTTTTGTAGATCCATGAAACAATAATATAATTCCATAACTCACATACGCCAATGCTTTAGGTTCATGAACACTCTAACTCTATCATCCCTCAGAGTTTAGGGAAAGAAATAGTCATAGAAGATGGTATGAAAATATGCCTAGACTATATCATGTTGCTGATCTACCATGGGGATGATGTCCAACCGCTAATTTTTTAAATCTCATACCATATATATTGATAACCTGACCTTCCACTCTAAGGGAGTCTCAAAATTTTCAAATATAGATAATATAGCCTCGATTGAATATTCCACAACATGTGGTCTACCATCCCCTAAAAAGGTGGGAGGATGTAGCCACTAAAACTCATGATTAAACTTTACCAATCCCATGAAAAGTAAAACCACACCATGTGCTGACTAAAGAACACACATAAAACCCTCTCAAATCTGGGAATCAGTTCCCATATCTGGAACTTGAAGAGGAGCTGTAGGTGGCTTTACCAGAGGAATCACTGATGAACCACAAACCTCCACCTTAGGAACATTTTCATCACAGATTTCAGGTCGTGCGACTAGAGAAAATCGTGGAGGCATAACACAATATTTCTAAACACATTCCTCAGAATATATTTAAGTAACTATGAATATTTCCTTTAAGAAACAAGGATTAGATTAAATACATCCGATAGAAACAACCACGACTCTCTGCCTACTTCAAAAGCTAGGTCAAGATGGTTGGGTAGACCATAAGAACACAAGAGACACCCACTACCCACTGATAAGGTTGGGTTCAAGTATAAGTCTCAATGTTAGGATTATTTAAGATGGATGTTTTCAATTTAAAAGTTATATTCATTTTCAATTTGGACTCTTTTAAACAATTAAATCACTTAGAAAGGTTGAATTAGACGGTCTACCATTTTATGATCTATAAGGGCCCATAATACTTATGACTAAAAACATGGAATCCACTTTAGTCACACTATAACACATTCTATATCATGAAACCGATGGTCCATAGCTCAAAATGTTGTAATTTAATGCTTATGGTGTTTGATTCAACCTATTCCGGAAAACACTATTAGGTTAAGGAAGACACTTTAAGTATCAAATATCTTTTCCAATACCTATAAGAAGTG
Source organism: Viscum album (assembly GCA_963277665.1). Classification (NCBI taxonomy): domain Eukaryota; kingdom Viridiplantae; phylum Streptophyta; class Magnoliopsida; order Santalales; family Viscaceae; genus Viscum; species Viscum album. Next base: position 34,618,762 of record OY728127.1, on the reverse strand, counting down.
TTAGCATGATTTAATATATTCAATGAACTAATAATATGTGATAGGAAAAATTCACATTTAAAATAGGCGTGACATAGAGAAATGCAAGCCCTATAAATCATAGTGTGCAAATAGTGATGCTTGTAATGAATTACACTCATTTCATTGAGTGATAGTAATGAAATCATAATTCCAATGACATGAATATCAATAACATCAAAAAACATGTGCATTACCCAATGATCATGCCATATGAAAAATAAATAGAAGAAATCAGAACAACAATTATAATTAGGGAAACTCACCCTTTACCCCAAACATGGGTTCACAATGCCCAAGCACAACTTATGATCAGATCCCAAGCATTCTAAAATCTGCAATCTATTATCTCAAAATAGTAAAGAAATAAAGAAACCCACCCTGATACCACTTTGTAACATCCTGACATGGGGTCCACTTAACCCATTCCTAGAGACGATGGGTCGCATGGCCTCAAGCGCACCTCCCCGTACACCAGAGGTCACTGACTAGCAGTAAGGGTATAATGGTGGTACATTAGGGACACTATACTCTCATTTTAGATTATCACAATATATAGGAGCAGATATAATCAATAATGGAAGCATATATAAATAGACAGAATCAATAAACCATGGAAGTGTAAATAGATAAATGAATAAGTTAACAATAAAAGGGGTAGATAACTGAACAAATTATAAAAATATCAAAATCCTCTAAGACAGTGTCTGATACATGTATTCATGGTAATCTATTGTAAAAGGGGTTCAAGGGAACATTCATATACAATAAGAATGAAAAAATGAACAAACATATTCACCATAGAATCTCTATATAAAGCCTTATCCACTACTCTTAAGATCTATATAAAATAAATACATATCAAAATCCTATATCATCGCCTTTTCCCAAATCAATACCTGTATAAAGATAATCTTCTTAGGTACCAAAGGAATCCCAAGTAGGGTGTGAAATAAAAATCTATGTAGTCCACCACCAATAATGTCTATGTGTAATATGTGTAATGCTCATAACTAAAATGTTTGAAGGTATAAGAATAACATTAAAACAATGATGAAATAAATAACCAGCTCACTCAGGTTTCTATAGGACACTTTTTGAGTCTACCTTGTTTGGCCCATGACTGGGAGGCGTTTTTAATCATGTCACTGTATATATATGTAATTTATAGTCTATAGGGTGTCATTAATTCCCTACATGTTGACAAAAATTTAATAATTTATAAAACTTTGAAAAACTAATAAAAATATAGTACTCGGAAAGATATAGTGTCAAAACCACAGAGGGGATCCGTATGTTCTAAATTAAGTAATGAAATTCAAATTGAAATTGTTTGATTTTTTTAGGAAAAAAATAGAAGCAACAATTGGGGTTTAAATAAAGAGATGATACATCCCAGGTTCAATTATTTTTAGTCATGTGTGTCAAGGATTCAATTGATATGGGTATATTCCGGTTTGGTGTCAAAATTGGGTCAATATGGAACCATGGTCTCGGTACCTTGCACTAATCATATGATTTCACCTTAGAATGATCATATACTAAAAAAATCAAAAAACTAAGAAACCCAATCACATATTAAACATAAAAAACCTATACCTCATAATGTTCATACACATAATTGGGAAATCCATTAGTGTAATAAGTTAAAACTCCTTAATTCACAATAAATGTTCATGCAATTAAAAAGAAAAGAGATTTTGAATTCATAAAATGAGTTGAAGTAAACCAAAAAGAGAATAAAATATAGAAATAATACCTAAGAAAACACCCCCTACTATAACATCACCTAAAACAAGGAATACTACTATCTCATAAAAAAATGATGATAATGAGAAACATAGATACCCGAAGATGAATGGTGGCGAAAAACAGTGGAAAATAAGGGTTTTTGATCTTCACTCTGTGGGTGCAGTTCTCTAGCAGTTGTTCATCGACATCCTCCCTTTGTGAAATGATCTGAAAGGTGTAGATAAGGCATGAATATAAAGGAAATATAATCAAGCCCTTGGATGTAGCATCATTTATTTTCTACTCGCCAACTCATACACGACATGTAATACTTTACATGATGTTTAATATTTCAATTTTCATTCTGTGTTGAGGTTTCGTGAATTTCGATGTAACTCTTCAAAAAATGAAAATCCCAAAAAAACACACATAGTGTAATTGGAATACATGATGTGTAAATTTTCATACTCTTGTATTTACATCTTCTTGTTTCCTCATAAATCTGTTGTCATGTCGCTTCACTTATCTTGTGGGGAATATTTTCTTTTAGCTTAAAAAATCTAATATTTTCATTTCTTTTGCAATGACATGTCGTATCCTTCAATAAAATATAAAAAAAAATCATTTAAAAATTAGAGATAATATTAAATAAAATAAACAAATCATGAAATTGAAATACTCTAAAATGTATGCATGAAACATGGATAACAAATACCCCCACACCTGAATTCATAATTGTCATCAAGGTTGAAATCTCAACATACAATAAAACAAATTCACCTTACCATTATTCAAATTCAATTTCAATAAAAGAAATTGGTCAAATGGAAAATAAAATTTTTGGGAATCACACAGGAAAATTCATCAATGCCTATCTTTCAAATAAAAAAATCAATCAAGTATTTTACTTTTATTCTTTGAAACAGACAATCATTTTCAGTAATTCTTTTTCATTTTTAAATTAATTATTAATATTTATTTTATTTTGAATTTACTTCACTTAAATTTTTCCACTCATCATAAAGGTTCAAATGTAAATATAATTCCGCACATACCTCAAAAAAATGTAAATTAACATAGGCTTGTGAGGTATCTAGTATCTCCACCATGTAAAGACAAATATCAAAATTTTATCATGAAGGATTTTCCATTATGGTTCAATTGACTCCGAGTCTTAGAGTAGCTAGGTAAATGATGTAAATCAGGAAAATCTAAAAAAATATATTTATCTCTAAATTGTAATGTGTGATATTAGAACATAAGATCAATGAAAATTTCCTTCTACAGATGTTATCTATCCCTTCCCCCAAAAATCTCATAGTGGGATCATGATACATGTAAGAAAAATGAATGAATCAACCTCTCTTTATATATATTTTATTCATTTTTTCATTTCTTTTTAAAAATATTTGCCTAAATGTTTTTTTACATCAACCTAATGACCACATATGATAAAAAAATAATCGGTTAGAAAAATGATGATTTTTTATCCTCTCAAAAACCCAACCCATTTTTTCATTTTTTCTTTCTTTAAATGAAAGTTTTTTTAGAAAGATATGTGAATAATAAAATTGAATGAAAGAAGTCATGGCCTCTCCCTATATCATAATGAAAAACCCCATCAAAATATACTCAATAAGTTATATATCAAAACACATTATAATATCCTCCCCCCATACTTATTGTTTTAAATATACTAAAAAACATTTAGAGGAAGGTAGGAATGGATTAAATGGGATTGTAACATGGATCATTTCAAATAAAAACAATTCATGGATTCAACAGGATTAAAAAATTATTAATGATATCTGGGTCTCAGGATAAGGTTTAAAAAAATAATGGCTTGATCATTTTAATAGTGATATTGTTTAGTCATAGTTTTAATAAAATACAATGCAAGTTCTAGAAGAAAACATTACAGAGTTTCTCAAGAAATATACTATAGAATGAATGTAGAATAATGGCTTAGTGGATGTCTTAGGAATTAGATTAATGGTTGGTACAATTACTCATATTAATGAATAATAACAATTAAATCAATTAATGTAAATTTCAAAAATTCAAAACATGGACAATTCATAGTGAAATTTCATATACAATGATCATCATGTTCCTTGAATCACGATTTTTAAAATCCTAATCCACATACTAATCTCTACTAATTATTTTTCCCATATTTCTCATTCATGTTTATTGAAAATGAAATGTAAATACATGGGATGATAATTATACAAAGTAGTTTATGTGTCATATTTCAGTTGATTAAATAATAAATCACATGTGGTAACATGATTGGAATTAAATATCGAAACCAAATAAAATGTGTGGTATACAATTGAAAATTAAAATATTGAAATTATTACTCCCATTCAAAATTTATGATTCAAACTTGGGTTGTATAGGTTTTTCCTACACCTTTTCATGATGTGTAAATTCCCTTCATGATGTGTAATTGCAATATAGCTTCTCCTCCTACTTCTTTATTATGCTTTCTTCCTACCTTGATGGTCCTATAAAAATAAAATTACACAAGTGAAATAAAATGATATAATAATGAAATTAAAAATATTTAGATACAATTTCTTTAAAATAAAAATATAAAATAAATTAATAAAAATAAAAAACCTGGGATCCCTCCTGGAAGCACTTTTGTTTACCGTTGTTAGATAGACCTTATCTCATTCATCTTGAAGCAGTTGATTGTAGGATAAAGGATACCTGATCTTGATCTAGAACATGTCGAACCCATTATTCCTATATGTATATGGTTATTATCCCTTTCTCTAAATATAGTTCCACTCTCCCATTGGTGAATACTTTCTCAATCCCCATGGGCCTTATCCATTGGTTCATGATCCTTCTTGAATAATCAAATGGAAGTTCACTGATTGTCCAAACCTATTATCCTTCTTTGAATTCCTATAGGATTAAAGTTAATCCACTATATTCATCCTTTTCAATCACATTATTACCTTTATTCATCATGTTATTATTTTCTTCTTTATTCTCTATAGCTACTAAATTGGATCTTCTTTTATGGACAACAACATTCTCTACATTTAGTAGAATATCTTATGAGAATTCATCAATTGTTTCATCCGATTTATGTATTTCTTAGTGCAAATTAAACATCAACTTTGATCCTCCAACTCTTAAACTTAGTTCACCATTGTGATCATAAATAAGTTTCATTGTCCTAGCCAGTAACGGTCTTAACAAGATTATTGGGAGCTACTCATCATCCATGTCCATCACTAGAAAATCATCAAAAAATAGAAAATTTTCACTTTGACGATGACATTTTCAAGTATCCCCTAAGGATGTATCAATTACGTATCATCTATATCCTTTATTTTTTTGAATCTCTCTCAACCCTAGAATCTTGACTATTTCATATGAAATTATGTTTACACTAACACATAAGTCACATAAAGAACTACCAAAATCATTATATACAATAGTAATCAGAATATAAAAACTACCTGGAACACTCTGCTTATTTGGTGGGATTCTTGGCACTACTTCTAAACTTTATCCTTCCATTGGAATAGTGGATAATTATTCTAGCTTATATTTTTCATCACCAAATCCATTAAATTTTAATTGATGAATATGTTTATGATTTCACCAACAAATGGAATGTTGATGTATATATTTTTGAAAATATCTATGAACTTTAGTTTTCTTTCATTAATCTTAAACTTCTTTTACTGATTCGGAAATGGTAGTGGTGGTAAGTATAATGGAGGTTCTTCCTCTTCATTTTCCCCTCAACTTATATATTCTTTTCTTTACTCTATTCTACTGGTTGATGTCCGTTATTTCTTGAAAATTATATGACACTCACTTTTTTTTATTTCCACTTAAATGAAAAATGCCTTTCACATCTACATGGGGATGTTGTTTTGGGCATCCAGGAATCCCTCCTCTTTGACTTTATCTAAGATGTTTGGAGATCTGAGTGACTTGTCCTTCTACATTCCTCATTCCAGCTTGTTATTTTTTGGAGTAATTTTTAAATTGTATTATTTTAGTACCTTGATCCCTTGAGTACGCTATCAAATCATTAAGTGTAACTCCTGAGGTGTTCATAATGGTTTAGAGGGTCTCCTCTAGTGAATAGACATGATGGGTTAGTGTTGTACCTTAGTGTTGAGGTTGAAAACCTTATTATCTCAGCTAAAATCGATGGCCTAGATTTCAATTATTCTATTTTGGTTGATGTGCCCTCCATCCTTTAATTTTTTTGAATATTATAATCTAAATACTTTACATATTTTCAATACATACCTTGGGTATTTTGATTTTCCATCATCACATCTAGTTTTTTTAACATGAAATTAATTTGGGAATTGACACAAATGTTGAATACCATGTGAAATACTTATGATCACCCTTCTTCTGGATACCATTTAAAATTTTTTCTAGACATCTCATCCAATAATTCATAGCTATCCTCTAGTGAATTTCTCAAAATCAAATGTCTTACAGCTGCATCCACTATCGAATTATTTCCCAATAATATTCTTTTATAGAATGTTTTGAATTAATAACCATATTTCGATACCATGATGATGTAATTTTATTATTTAACCATTGGTAAATTCACCTGAACTATATAATGATTCTATAATAAATTTCTGAAAATTTATATTACTTACCTGTAGATCCATATATTTTGAGGGCAGAAAAAACCGTTTCAAAAACATTCTTACCAGATCCTCCCATTATGTGATTGAATGTGTGGGAAGATGTTGGGTCCAATCTAGTGATTTGTATTTCAATGAGAATATGAATAGGAATATACTTATAACATCATTTTTGGTTTTATGAAATTGGATTGTTTCATAAATTTCTAGGAAACTCTGAAGGTGTGAGTTGGTCTCTTCATGAGGTAGCCCAGTGATTTTCAGAGTGTGTGATCATTTGAATGACTACTAGATTGATTTCAAAATGTTGAGAAACAAAATGTGGTATAATAATGCTTGGATTGACCCCCCATGGTTAAATGTATTCCATAATAGATTAGTAATTTCCATTAATTTACTCTTTAGACCTGTAGTCCTTCTCTCTGACCTAGCTCCTGATCAACTGATTAAAATTTATCCCTTCCAGCCATGGTGTTTTGTAATTGATAAAAATATTTTTATTTTACATAATTTGATTACATAATATCTTATCTAGATCTGATTCGAATGAAATATATTCATCGTTATCTTTAACACAAGTAGAGTATTCATGTAATGAATTATTACCTGAAAAAACAAAACAACAATACGAAGTGTAAAATAGTGAATTAAAATAAAAACAACTACTAAAATTACTAATTAATTTAAGCATAGAGGAAACCATCCCCTAAAATGGTGAAAACAATTGACATCCCATAGGGAATTTTTATTTTTCAACAGGGCTACACAAATTTAATAATTTATAAAACTCAGAAAACTACTAAAAATATAGTACTTATAAATCCAGAGGTTTAAAAACACATGGATTATTTGTATGTTCTAAATTAATTAATGAAATTGAAATTGAAATTGTTCTATTTTTTGAGGATAATATTCAAAAAGTATCATAGATTATGGTTGATATCAAGAGATGAGACATGCTAGGTTTAGTGATTCTCAGTTTTATTTTCTAGGGATTCAATTGATATGGTTTTATTCAGGTTTGGTGTTAGAATTGGGTCAGAAGGAATCCTTGGTCTAGGTACCTTGCAATAGTCTTATGATTGATCCTTTGGAATGATTATCTACTAAACAAAATAACAAAACTAGGAATATCAAAACCAAATTTAAACATAACTAACCTAGATTTAATAATTTTCATACAGAAAATAAGGAAACCAATTGGTGAAATAAGATAAAACTCTTTAATTCACAAGAAATTGTTATGAAATTGAAAAAGAAATAGATTTGGAATTGATAAAACAAGTTGAAACAATCCAAAACAATAATAAAATATAGAAACAACCCCTAATAGAAAATTCCCCTACAATAACATCACCCGACACAAGTATGACTACTCACTCATTCTTGGAATAATGAGAATGAGCAACATAGATACCCGAATATGAATGGAAGAAAAGAACAATGACAAAACAGGGAACCAGATTATGACTATGTGCATGAAGTGCTATAGCAGTCGTCTGTCGGGGTTTTCCTATTGTGGAATGATGTTTAATGTGCTGCTGATGTGTTAATATAAAGGAAAACACTTCAAACCCTCAACTGTGACATAATTTTTTTTCTTGCTGACACTTATATTATGTGTAATACTTTACACAACATGTTATATTTCAATTTTCATTATGTGGGTAGGTGTCATTAATTTCTTGGTAACTTTTTTAAAAACATATCTCCAAAAAACTCATATCGTGTAATTGGAATACACAATGTGTAAATTGTATTACTCCAGAATTACCATCTTCATGCCTCCTTAAAAATCCAGTGTCATGTTGATTCACTTCTCTTAGGAAACAAAGTGTATTTTATATAAAAAAATATCATATTTTGATTCTATTTCAAGGATATTTTTCATCCTTCCATAAAACAAAAAAACAAATCAAATATTTCAAAAAATGGAAAGAATATTCAATCAAATAATCAAATCAATAAATTAAAATACTCTAAAATATATACATGAAATACTTTTATCAATAATTGGTAATAAAATATATATATATATAGTTTAGTTATAAATTGAATCCAACTATATAAACCATGTTCATGTAGATACCTAATGACCGTATTCCTAGAATACTAGTATTGGATAGATCGGGGTGTAACTCAGACATCCATAACCATTCTAATAAGTCTAAAATATCATGAAATAAGGTACATTACCTACATCCCAATAGAGTGAGAGATGTCATGTAATAACACTCAGGATAGAAAGTGATCTGGAATAGAAACACTCTAATCAAAGTATTTGGTGCATAATCCCATAACCCATATAATATCACTGGTGTGAGACGCCGTGCGCAACACCTGATGTAAGGGAGTGTGATAACTCTATACTCAAAAAGTCCCTTACCATCATATCAAATCCTCTGTAAAGATGTATTATAATTATAATTAGCTTATGGAATTGCATCCCATCAATATTTTTCATAAATCCATATACATAGAAGAGGAATAATCATTTATAACATAATACATATGGCATAACCTCTTATTCATTTCAATTAAAAATTATCGAAGTTGTAGTTATATATAAAATTCAATACATTAGGAAATATCTCTCTTGTATGTCATTAGCCAAGTTAAATTTCCATTTAAAAGAGTACAATTTATTTGAAGCAACTATAAAAAATTATCCATAATATATAATCAAGACCATTTAACATAACTGACCCAACTAATTCATTAAAACATGGAAAATAAATTCATAAGGTTCAAGGTTATTTTGGAGGATTAATGTACATTAAGGAAATTTTCCTCTTGTTATATTCAAAATAAAAGTGGGATAAACACCTAAGAGGTTACTTCGATCACATTGAATACTCATACCTCATGGAAAAATTCATTTAATAGCCAAGTTGTTTCTCATTACGTGTTCTAGGAATTTTGAACAAATTGTACAAATGAGAAATTCTTAGTGGTTCACCCATAGGGTGACCACATGAGTTATGTTCAAGCTATAACTGTAACACCCCGAGCTTCCACGATACACTTATCTTTCAATAATGCAATAGCTTGCATTGTACGCAAGTTCAAGATTCCAACACACCGCGACTAATAAAAATATCCATTATGAATATTAATACCCACTTTTTTAAATTATATAAATTTTATATTTCAAAATGGACTTCATTTTTGTATTCGGAATATCGAAATTATCCTAATTTGAATATTTTGTAATTTTTTGAGAACTTCCAATTTTTTATGAATATTGAAAAATACTAACAAACAACTTTTTTAATAAAAATAATTTATAGTGATAAATTATACTATTGAGTGGTTTTAAAGTATAATTAGAACATATTTTTACCATTTTATCAAATGGTCATCATTAGAATTAATTTCACTTTGAAATTGGACATAAACAATTGTCAATCTTTTGATATATATTGTTTCTTAAAAACACGCTATTTGTTGTGACAATGGGAATTAATTATAAAATTAATTAATGAAACTTATATGTTTGGAATTTTTTAAAATATAAATCATTTTTTAATTTGGAATATCAATTATAGCTTAGGGTGAAATTTTGGCATTGTTCTGAAAAACTTCAATTTTTGATGAATAGTGAAACCACTATGTGGTTGTTAAAAAACTGATTTTTCGTTTAAATGAAACTTTACCACTTCTATGAATTGAATTTCAAAAATCTGACATACATGGTTGTCATTAGGATTTAAAATGTGGTTTAATGGGATTAAAATAATTTTTTGGTGAATAGTAACTTTGAAGTTTTATTAATCACGATTAAAGGTAATTAGTGTAATTTAAGGTAAAGATAATGTTATAATAATATGAAATGACATTGACACATGTCCTACCCCTATTGGATGAGTCATGCCCGACCATTAAAATCCATGGGTCAACTTGGGGACCCCATGGAGACACTTTGGTTGGAAAATGACATTAAAAACATTTTATTTAATGTTAAAATAAAAATGTCACATACATGAGTTATTTTACTAAAACTAATTTTAAATGGGGTTATACAAGTCATAGTTTTGACTATAAATATTCATTAGAAATATAAAACAATTTCCTACATCATGATAATTGTTTTATAATTTTTAGACATTAAATAAATTAAATTATTTATGACACCATGATGATGCAGCGATTACCTCATTATTTAACGATTTAAATTTAATGAAAAGATAATGTAAAATCTAAGACCTACACATGTAAAAAAACTATTGGATGGGTGGATTTAGAAATATAATCACCTTATCCTCGAAATATATAATTTTGGGACCTTTTAAATCCAAAAAACATTTTATAATAATGTAACATTTTATAACATTCCAAGAGTGTCCCTCCTCTCATCTTATAAAAGGCTCCCAACTCTACCACCTTAACCACACCTCTCAAGCCTTTTTATCGGCCAAACCCTGCCCATTTTCTCTCTCCACATCCCAATCATACTCCTAGAAGCCTCACTTTAGTCAGAAGTCTTCCCAAGGAAGCCTTTGAGCTCAAATCAAAGAGTTACCCGTTTTAAAGGTAATGTTTTCTCTTGTGTTCTTATGTTTTATTTTGCTTCTCCAACCCCCTAAACTCTTTTTATTCATTTATTTTGTAACAAAACAAGTATACTCAATATACTAAGATTTTGTTATAAGAAGGATTCGAGATACACTTACACACACCTACATGTAATGGTTAAAGAACATACTGTTTCTGTGGATGGCGAATCTCTGCCTCACGAAACGATGATTGTTCAACACTCATATAACACCTTCAAATGTGGCCATTAAGATGTAACTATAATTATATATGATATATAATATGATTATGTTTTACTTAAGCTTCTGTATTTTTCATTTATGGCATACCTTTATGGTTTCCATTATGGGCAAACATTATATCTTCATTTTAAGAAGTGTGGACTACCGCCCCCTCAAAGTGATTTGAATCGTTAATGCCATATGTGGGATGTATAAAGGATGGAGTAAATGATATTATATATGATATTATACTGGAATTATAATATAACTTTATATAATTATGATTTAATTCCATTAAATATGAAATAGAAATGAAAGTAGTGCTCATGCGTACGTACGGCTTACCGTCTCCATGAACGGTGCATTTCATTTCTTACCTCTAAATGTTATGTAATATTATGAATGAATGTATATACTGGATATATATGATATATATGATATCTAAATCATGAATATAATTCTTAAGATAATGGATATTCTACCACATAAACAACTTGTAATTATAAGAAGTTTATTTTTGACTCAAGTACCAAAGATCGACAAGATGACCGTTATTAACTTAAATAATTACATAATCTTCATAACATGGTAATAAGTGATATAAAAGGAATAATGAACATGAAAAAGGCTCTTAAGAAAATATAAATTAACTTTAGTTTATTATTCAGGAGATTAAAGAATGGTCGAGTGAAGTCGGACACGAGGTAAGGGAACTTCTTAACCCAATTTCCATTCTTTGGGTTAATGTCTTACTTTCAAATTATGTCATGATATTATTATGTCCTATATTTTATTTGTACTTTATTTATGTGTACTTATAGTGAATACACATAATAGATCTACTTTATTTTAAAAAATGATATTTGTAAGGGACTTCGTCTCAATCTCGTTTCATTGAGGCATATTTTTTTATGCACAACTTTCTTTTATACGGTGTATAAACCCTTTTGACTTTTACATTTATTAAAAAGAAATGTTTTTATATGAATCATTTTTACTTAATGAAAAAAGGAATGTTTTTTCTTACATATGTGGTGACAATGAATTCTCTGCCGCCGTGACCATTATTTGAGTTTCGGATTCCTCTACAAGCCGTAACATTTTTTAAAAATGAAAAATAAATATAAAGTTTTAATTTTCTTTTATTTTGGTATTGAAAATGGTTTTGAAAGTGTTTTTTTATTATATCAATGTATTGTATTGATATCTTGTGATTGAAATGTGTAAATGTTATGTTTCCTTTATGCATGTTTTATGTGATACGATTATGTTATGGTTTATGATATGATTAAACCTATTTATATGAGGAATGAATTGGACTTAATAAGTGACAGGTGGAGCCCGCTATAGATCCTCGATGCATCGGCAGGTCTCATGAGATAAACTGGTGTCTTGGCATGAGGCATTGACAAAATATTATTTGTAGTCTTGGCACGAGGCCTTGGCTGCGTGGTTTTGATAGTCTGGCATTATGCATTCCATCATTATGAAAGTGGTTATTGATATTACATGTGATTATTCGACCAGTAGAATATCCATGTGAATAAGTAAATGGCATTATTTCATTTTACTTTTTCATATTATGTTGAATTTCATGTTGAAAAGGTTTTTTTTAGTTATACATTTCCTTAAATGTTTGTGTTTATTTATGAAAGATTCCGCTATATTGTTATCCTTACTAAGCATCTGAGCTCACCCCTTTCAATGTTTTAATTTTTCCAGGATGTGAATAAGTATTTTAGGAATGAACTGTAGGGATAGTCTGAAGGGGATATGAGTGTGGAAAATGGAGACTATATTATTGTAGTTTTTCAGTTTATGATGTAATGTAACATTTATGAATGTATCTAGTGTTTCCAAGGCTACTAAACTAATCTGTCTTTCGAGACTTGATCATATGTGATCATGCCAATGTTACATAATAATGCACCGACTCTGGGTAACTAGGGTCGGGGCGTTACAGTTGGTATCAGAGGCAGTTTAGTACTATCCTTGGAAGTTAGATTCAGATAAACTCTGATTAAAGCACATAGCCCTAAGATATACATTGAGGATTAGTATAGAAGAACTTCCTAGAATTTTGGTATTATAGTGATTTTGTGAGTTTTCCGAGAAATACATCTCTGTCTGGATACGAGCAGGTAGTGGAGGATCTGGCACAAATGTAGCTAGGGGTAAAACCCAAAAACACCACTTTAAGCTAGTCTCGAAGGGGAACCGGTGCACGACAACAGGCCTTGATGCACTCTTGGTTACGACACTCCCAAGTAATATGCTTAGGATAATTCTCATTTTCTTTAGAAACCATTATGAAGGGTTTATGAGTGTATACTTTCTCAAAGAAAACATTTTTATGATTATAGTTCAATTTATGTTAAGTGTTTTACAAGTATGGAATTATGTATTTTAATTCATAAACTAATCTAGTTTATGCCATTGTTTAGAAATGGAGCCTAGTGGGAGGAATGGAAACCATATCATTGCACGCATTCCATGTAGGGATTTCCCTCCTGCTCAAGATAATTATAATGGAGTTGGTGATACAACTGGTGCTGATCAACTTATTACCATACTGGGACAACTCCCTCAGGTTATGAATAATAACCTTACTCGTATGGAGCACCCTGATCAGCAATGTGGAGGATCAATGTTAGACCGCTTCATGAGGAAACAACTGCCAACATTTAATGGCAGTAAAAATCCATTAGTATCTGAGCAATGGATAAACTCCTTAGAGAAAATATTCCACACCTTGGGGAGTAGCGAAAGGGAGAAGGTTGTCAGGGCAGTTTACAGCCTCACTGGAGATGCCGATCAATTGTGGTTGCTGATTCAAAACACAAAGGATGATAAAGAAGTATCAAGTATGTAATGGAGGGAGTTTAAGTAAATTTTCTTAGAAAAATACTTTCCACATGACCATCGAGCAGATATGGAAAGGCAATTTCTGAGTCTGAGCCAGAAGGAGGATGAGAATGTTGCAAAATATGAGGCTAACATTACAAGGTTAGCGAGGCATGCTGCAGATTATATACGTAACCCAAGAAGTAAAATTGATCGTTTATTTGATGGGTTAAAACCATTTCTCCATCGAGATTTAGTATCATAATCTTTCTCAATGTACGAAGATATAGTCTCGTGTTCTATCAACACAGAAAAGGAATTCTCTAAATATTACAACAATAAAGTAAAGAAAGAGAAGAATAGAATGTTGGAACAAGAGACAAATAAAGGGAAAAATAAAAAGAAGTATTTTCCATTATGCGATAATTGTGAGAAGAATCACCCTGGTACTTGCCTAAAAGGAATCAGAGTTTGTTATAAATGTGGAGAAAAAGGTCACCAGGCGCGTGATTGCAAGGGAAAGAAAGAGGCTATCAATTTTGAATGCTAAAACTGTAGGGAAATGGGGAATTATGCAAATGAATGTCCTAATCGTCAGGGAAACTTACCTTAGAAAAGGCCAAGGGATCAAGGACAATCTTATGCTGTTATTACAGTTGAAGAGGAATAATTAATGTATTGGTGCTTTTGGACTCAAGGATTATAATCTGGTTATGAGAATAATGTGATATATATAACGATTGTACTACAGTACTTGTTGTTTTCATTAAGGTTTTTATATAATGAAGGTAATCATATTTTTATATGTGATAATAAGAGAAACTTTAATTTTTTTAGGAATTTGATGATACAATTGATTTTGGAATTTAGAGACCTTTTAGAGAAAGTCTGGATGGAGGTATTTTGGATAACTATAAAGGATGTAATAGATTATGTTGAACTTTGGATAGTATTATTTGAGGTTAAAACATTTATGAAGATTATTTTTGGAATAATATAATACTATAGTTTTAGGAAAAAGACAACCTGCAGGTCGGGGGATAACTCGTCGCGTCGGACAAAGCTATAGGAATCGAACCCACAACCATAGTGCGACAGACCTTTATTACCTACCACTAGCCTACAGGAAGTCCCTGGTTATTACAAAATAGTTTTCCTAATCTAAATGGTATGTGCTAATATTTGGAACCTTATACAATTATGATAAATAGAATATTTTTGAGTTCTATTATCTTTTTGAGTGAAATATGAGTTTCTGGTATAAATTAGTTGAAGGTTGAAACTCTACTTGTCCAGCATAAATATATATAACTATGTCTTATTCTATGAATAAATTAATTCGTAAAATTTAGTAAAGGGATATTAAAACAAAAACTCTGTTATCCTAATACCTTATGTCTTGTTGAACTGATGATATTTTAAATCAACGTAGATTGAAGGCTTTGAGTCCCTCAATTTTACACTTGTTTGTGATTGATGACCTCAATCACTCCCTAAAAATATTTACCTTTTTCCTCCAATTATATGTCTATAATTTCCACCAATGTTCTCCTAATCGAGATCATAATTTGGTGGTGACTTTTTCATTTCCCTTTCCATCTTATTAAGGCTAAATATTATTAACCATATTTCCGATGTGGGTTTTCCACAAAGGTATTTTCTATTTTCAACATTTTATTTTTAAAGAAAAATTTCAAATTGCGAGGACACAATTTATTGAAGGAGGGTAGAATGTAACACCCCAAGCTTCCACGATATGCTTCTCTTTCAATAATGCAATAGCTTGCATTATACGCAAGTTCGAGATTCCAACACACCGCGACTAATCAAAATAGCCATTATGAATAGTAATACCCAAATTTTGAAATTATATAAATTTTATATTTTAAAATGGACTTCATTTTTGTATTCATAATATCGAAATTATCCTAAGTTGAATATTTTGTAATTTTCTGAGAACTTCCAATTTTTTATGAATAATGAAAATACTAACAAACAAATTTTTTAATAAAAATAATTTATAGTGATAAATTATAATATTGAGTGGTTTTAAAGTATAATTAGAATATATTTTTACCATTTTATAAAATGGTGGTCATTAGAATTAATTTCACTTTGAAATTGGACATAAACAATTGTCAATCTTTTGATATATATTGTTTCTTAAAAACACGCTATTTGTTGTGACAACGGGAATTAATTATAAAATTAATTAATGAAAATTATATGTTTGGAATTTTGTAAAATAGAAATTATTTTTGAATTCGGAATATCAATTATAGCATAGGGTGAAATTTTGGCATTGTTCTGAAAAACTTCAATTTTTGATGAATAGTGAAACCACTAAGTGGTAGTTAAAAAACTGATTTTTCAATTAAATGAAACTTTACCGCTTCTATGAATTGAATTTCAAAAATACGACATACATGGTTGTCATTAGGATGTAAAATGTGGTTCAATGGGATTAAAATAATTTTTTTGGTGAATAGTAACTTTTATGTTTTATTGATTGCGATTAAAGGTAATTAGTGTAATTTAAGGTAAAGATAATGTTATAATAATATGAAATGACCTTGAAACATGTCCTACCCCTATTGTATGAGTCATGGCCGACCAAGAAAATCCATGGGTCAACTTGGGGACCCATGGAGCCACTTTGGTAGGAAAATGACATTAAAAACTTTTTATTTAATGTTAAAATAAAAAAGTCACAAACATTAGTTGTTTTAATAAAACAATTTTTAAATGGGGATATACAAGTCATAGTTTTGACTATAAATATTCATTATAAATATAAAAAGGTTTCCTATATCATGATATTTTTTTTATAATTTTTAGACATTAAATAAATTAAATTATTTATGACACCATGATGACGGAGTGATTACCTCATTATTTAACGATTTAAATAAAATGAAAAGATAATGTAAAATCTAAGACCTACACATGTCAAAAACCTATTGTATGGGTGTATTTCTAACTCCTATAACCTTATCCTCAAAATATATAATTTTGGGACCTTTTAAATCCGAAAAGCATTTTATAATAATGTAACCTTTTATAACTTTCCAAGACTGCCCCTCCTCTCCTCTTATAAAAGGCCCCCACCTCTACCACCTTACCCACACCTCTCAAGCCTTTGGCTCTGCCATCACCTCCCCATTTTGTCTCTCCACATCCCACTCTTATTCCTACAAGCCTCACTTTGGGCAGAAGTTTTCCCAAGGAAGCCTTTGAGCTCAAATCAAAAAGAGTTACCCGTTTTAAAGGTAGTGTTTTCTCTTGTGTTCTTATGTTTTATTTTGCTTCTACAACCCCCTAAACACTTTTTATTAATTTATTTTGTAACAAAACCAGTATCCTCAATATACTAGTATGTTTTTATAATAGTTATTCGATCTACACTAACACAGGCCTACATCTAATGGTTAAAGAACATACTATTTCTGTGGATGGCGAATTTCTGCCTCATGAAATGATGATTGTTCAACACTCATATAACACCTTCAAAGGTGGCCGTTAAGATGTCACTATAATTATATATGATATATAATATTTTTATTTTTTACTTAAAATTCTGTATTTTTCATTTATGGCATACCTTTATGGTTTCCATTATGGGTAAACGCGATATGTTCATTTTAGGAAGTGCGGACTACCGCCCCCTCAAAGTGATTTGAATCGTTAATGCCATATGTGGGATGTATAAAGGATGGAGTAAATGATATTATATATGATATTATACGGGAATTATAATATACCTTTATATAATTATGATTTCATTACATTAAATATGAAATAGAAATGAAAGTAGCATTCATGTGTACATACGGCTTACTGTCTCCATGAACGGTGCATTTCATTTCTTACCTCTAAATGTTACGTAATATTATGAATGAATGTATATAATGGATATATATGATATATATGATATCTAAATCATGAATATAATTCTGGAGATAATGGATATTCTACCACATAAACAACTTGTAAATATAAGAAGATTATTTTTGACTCAAGTACCAAAGATCGACAAAATGACCATTATTAACTTAAATAATTTCATAATGTTAATAACATGGTAATAAGTGATATAAAAGGAATAATGAACATGAAAAAGGTTCTTAATAAAATATAAATTATGTCTAGTTTATTATTCAGGAGATTAAAGAATGGTCGAGTGAAGTCGGACACGAGGTAAGGGAACTTCTTAACCCAATTTCCATTATTTGGGTTAATCTCCTACTTTCAAATTATGTCATGATATTATTATGTTCTATCTTGTATTTGTACCTTATTTATGTGTACTTATAGTGAAAACACATAATAGATCTACTTTATTTAAAAAAAATGATCTTTGTAAGGGACTTCGTCTCAATATCCTTTCATTGAGGCATATTTTGTTTTATACACAACTTTCTTTTATACGGTGTATAAACCCCTTTGACTTTTACTTTTATTCAAAAGAAATCTTTTTATACGAAGAGTTTTTACTAAATGACAAAAGGAATTTTTTGTCTTACATATGCGGCGACAACGAATTCTCCACCGCCGTGACCATTATTTGAGTTTCGGCTTCCTCTATAAGCCGTAATTTTTTTTTTAAAATGAGAAATAAATATAAAGTTTTAATTTTCTTTTATTTTGGTATTGAAAATGGTTTTGAAAGTGTTTTTTTATTATATCAATGTATTATGTTGATATCTTGTGATTGAAATGTGTAAATGTTATGTTTCCTTTATGCATGTTTTATGTGATAGATTATGTTATGGTTTATGATATGTTTAAACCTATTCATATGAGGAATGCATTGGACTTAATAAGTGACGGATGGAGCCCGCTATAGCTCCTCGATGCATCGGCAGGTCTCATGAGACAAACTAGTGTCTTTGCACGAGGCCTTTACAAAATCCAATTTGTAGTCTTGGCACGAGGCCTTGGATACATGGTTATGATAGTCTGGCATTATGCATTCCATCATTATGAAAGTGGTTATTGATATTGAATGTGATTATTAGACCAATAGAATATCCATGTGAATAAGTAAATGGCATTATTTCATATTACTTTTGCCATATTATGTTGAAGTTCATGTTTAAAGGCTTTTGTTTAGTAATAAATTGCCTTAAATGTTTTTGTTTATTTATGAAAGCTTCCGCAATATTGTTATCCTTTATGAACATCTGAGCTCACCCCTTTCAATGTTTTAATTTTTCTAGGATGTGAAGAAGTATTTTAGGAATGACCTGCAGGGATAATATGACGGGGATATGAGTGAGGAAAATGGAGACTATGTTATTGTAGTTTTTCAGTTTATGATGTAATGCAACATTTATGAATGTATCTAGTGTTTCCAAGGCTACTAAACTAATCGGTCTTTCAAGACTTGATCTTCTGTGATCATGCCAATGTTACGTAATAATGCACCGACTCTAGGTAATTGGGGCCGAGGCATTACAATAACCGACCTAAATATGATTAGTAGACATGTAATAAGGTGAAACAGTCAATTAGACATGAATGAATCAATATAAAGAGATGCATAGAAAAGTATAATAGAAGGCATGATGACCTAATTAAGAAACATTTTAAACTCGAAGGGAAAATGACATGACCACCCTACTCAATGTCATAAATAACTCCTCACTCAAGGTTGGCCTCAGATTCTAAGTAAGTTGGGAGAAATATTATAAATAGTCTAACACAATAAAAATAGGTAAAATGAGGATTCATCTAAATAGTGAAAAGGAAGGAAATATTAACTTTGAAAGGAGTTCAGAGACTAGGGTTTCTAACCAAGAAAGATCCAATGCTTCGAATAGATCAAAGAATAGACACCAGAAGTAGAAGTTATCTCAATGCCTTGATTTAGGAATTTTTGAGCTCAAAGAGAGGATGAGAACCTTTTCTGTCTACTGGAGGATCAAGGGAAAAGATAATAAGTCCTATAACTTAATTGGAGGGAAACAATGAAATTTCACCACAAAATTTGGGGTAACATGGTTTAGGCACACATTTAGTAAAAATGCGTGAAAAATGTGCACAATTATCTTTAAAGAAGAGAACCCTACATAGTTAAGTACATGGTTTAACAAGACATGTTCAAACCGTATTGAATTGATCTATCCCATTTTTGAAACTAGATACTTTTCCATGCACACTGGGTTTTATAGTTTTAGACAAACTGTGTGGCCTAATCTGTTTTTCCCATTTCAGAGCTCCGGGCTCTGAATGATACCAAGATTCACCCATGACCTCCAGGTATTTATTAAAAGGTATTATGAGGGAAATTTAATATATTAATGTTGAAAAACTAAATATCCATACCTTCATTGATAATATGGGTCATTATAGAGGAGTCTCCATATTCTTTTACACCGGAGATATCTACTTTCATAGGGACAAAGAAGAATTGTGGGGTTAGTAAACATGGAATGAAAATTTACAAAAAATTACTAGTTTCCTATAGTAGGGAATTGAGGACACTAGTTGAGTTTAATGATAATTATATTCATAGGGGATAAAATTTTAAAAAAAATAAGAATTTTATTATAGTATAAGCTTGAGCTAAGATTAATATTTTGATTTTTGATTCGAGAAGAGTTGATAAAGAGAAAATATATAAATTTTGGGAGATAATTTTGGTAAGATAATTTTCTATTATTTTACTTATCATGAAATTTTTTACTAATATATGTTTTCCCCTTCTTATCAGATGAAATATGATATACCTGAAACTAGAGAAGTTAAAAAGAAATGTTAATATTTGGCTGCTAGGATGTAGAGGGATTTTAAATCAAACCTCAAATCATATTTAATTTTTTGGGAATAAAAAAATGAAAATCCATGTGATATATATTATTTTATAAATAATGATACATGGAAGAGGATGATTGAATGTAGATAAAAATAATCAATTTTGGTAAGTGAAATGTTATCTTTTAGAAGTATTTTTATATTAATGATCATATTAATTAATTTTTACTCTTAATTTAAATAAATTATAGAGATCTAATTATGAGATGAAATCCAGAAATGTATACCCTCATACATTATCTTTCTAAGGGTATATGTTATTATAAGAAAACATGACAACCCAAAAATTTAAGAAACAAATAGCTGAGACTTCAGGCTCTGTAACGGTTGACCATGATCTCTCCCCAACTCGACATGAATAATGGATAAGGGACTGAATGAGAAAAAAGGGAAAATATCTTACAGAAGAGTTGAGGGCTGTATTTGAGAGGATTGTAAGTAGTTTTTAATTTATTTATGTTATTTATGTTAATGTAAATCATTATATATTTTTATTCACTAATGAATTATTCCAATATGATGTAAAATAATCCTTTAAGGAGCATAGTATACATGAGACCTTCATATCTAAGGGTAGGAAAGATATTTTGGATACTACATTGGGAAATCAAAAACACCCAAGTCTTGTATAAGGATACATGGAAGGTGTATCGATAAAAAAGTGTTTAGTAATTCAAGATATTCTTCGAAAGAGAATTTATAAAAAAGAAAAATAGAGGATTTAGAAGCTAGATTTTAGAATATGGGTGAGATGATGGAGGGAATGATTCGATTTTGGGTACAACTTTTAAGGATCTATCATTAAACATTATATAATCTTGAGTTTTATGTCCAGAAACTATTCAATAACATTTGAGGACCTATTCAAGATTAGATTTTTAACGAATTAGTCAATAAATTATACATCACATAACCATATAATACAAAGTTTACACTTTTTATTAGTATCCATTTTTTCATAATATGAAACATTTTAGATAAACATGACTAATATTGATGAAAAATATTCCGGAATTCCAACATTAATTCTTCATTTCCTTTACCTATCCTCAAACCTTGTTATTTTTTTTAAAATGCGAGATGATCACAAAAAAATCATAAAGTGATATAAAAATAAATACAACCATTAGTCCAGTGAAATCATAAAAACCCATTAAATGTTTCCCTTATATCAATTTTCATTGAGAGAATTAAAAATATCATTTTTTCACAAGAAAAACAAACATTTTTTTGTATTAGAATTTTTTTAAAGAAAATAGAAATAATAGATAAATAATATAAGTATATTGTGAAGTCATTATCCATATCACTTGGAATAATCATACAATCGAAATCCACACCCAATTCATTTGTGGTATATCACATACCCACCCATCTTTGGTTTATAAAAAACCAACCATCCTTGTTTTATAATTTTACCACCTTTCCATGGTTTTTAACCTAACTACCCACCCTTGGTTTATAACTTAACGACATTTCAACATAATTAATTTATAAGAACCATAACATAATCATAACACTTAAAAGATTTAAATTTTCAATATTGCAATCATTAAGTATTCTATTAACCCATAAGAAAAAATTTTCGGATATTAAAATATACATCCCTACTAAAAACCAAATTTTCCAATAACAAAATAAACAAAAATGGAATTAGGGTTTTTATTTGACTAAAAAATAATGATTATAAAGTAATCTAAACTTTAATTAATAGTGACGGTATTAAAAAATTCATTATCACTGTGTACATTAAAATTGAGTGTTCCATTTTCCATTCGTAAAGAAAGTCACACATTACATTCAAAGATTAATTTTTTTTGGAATACATTGAATGAATGAAAAAAATTCCCTTTATAAAAATATCATCCCCATAATAAAATAATTTAAAAAACATGGATATGAAAGGAAAATAGATTTAGATGGAAATAATTAAAAGATAATTTTTTAATGTAAAGTCTCTTGTCACTTTGGAAATATTTGAATCATAATACCCATTAATGAATAACATTAAAAAACAATTTAAATACACTGATAATATATAAATTCATGATATAACAACTAAAAGGGTCCATATATACACCTATTAAAGTAATAAATGTGCATAACATCAAAAAATGCCTCAATAAATGAAAAATGAGATGAAGTACCTTACATTGAGTCCCACTCATCAAATACCTTATTAATATTATATAGAAATAAACTTATGTTAATTCTTTAATTTCTCAGGTAAATTTTTAAAATTTCTTATTCTTTTTATTTCACTTATTACCAAGTAATATATTATTACTTAATCAATTAAGTTAATGTGGGATGTTTCAATGATATTTGATTTATGTATAAAAAATGACATTGTTAGGTTGACTATGGTAAAAAAGGTCATTATTTAAAAATATACAAATTAATTATCATAACATAGTTATCATATTTATAAATCAATTATAATTTTAATACTTATCATGAAATATGGTATTGAGAAATGAAGTATGTTATGACCATAGAGACAGTATACCATACATACTCATTAATAATGTTTCCATTTTTTAATGATCATTATGAAAAGAATGTAACTAATATTTTATAATTAAATAATGATCATAATATAATATATACCATATTATTTCTTTAAATATACTTACATATATATCATCCATGTGGTGAAGTGATGAAGAGATATTTACATCACATCATGAAGGTGGTACCCCCACGTACACGAATGGTGAAATCATTTTCCAATTAGGGAAAAGTTAAGAAAGAAAATGACATATTTTATTTTAATAATGATAAATATGTCATGAATTTCATGATTATGTAATTTATATTACATATATTCATTAAATTTATCTTTATTACATTCCATTTAAAGCTTTAGTGAAAAATGAATCACATCGCTTCACACGGCAGTAGTCCGCCGTACACATGAGCGACATGATCGTACCCCATATGGAATATAAATTAAAAATGTATATATGAAATAATGAATACATATGAATAATTATGCTATGAGTATAATATATATAATTTATATACATCATTATACCCAACTATGAGAGGTGTTGATGAAAAACATATCACATCAGTTCATGTCGTGACAGTCCGCTATACACATGAGTGATGTTATAATTTCCCATTTGAGGGAAGATTGGATGGATATAGGTCATGGAATTTAAATAATAAAATCAAAATATATGGTAGATAGTGGTTTTATTATATAATAATAAATTAAGAATATTTTAAGGAGGTGGAAGAAGAAATAAAGAAAACTCAGAGTTAAGAATTTTACATCTTCTCAGACATCCTATTTAAGATTATACCTAAAGTATTACTAGAATGGATTTATGACCAAAAAATGACTTCTAAGATGAGGGGATGGAATTTGGGATGTTATTTTTGTAGGTATTTTCTGAACCAAATGGTTCTTAAGGTGTTAATTTGAGAGGAGAGGTGGTGTCCTATTATAACTGAGGTGAGTGGCACACGTGTAGTTTTTGAAAAGAAAAAGGCATATCTGTATTTTCACATAAAAAATGGGTAAAAAATATAGTATTATTGAGAAATTGACATGATAATGTTTAAATAATCTCAATAAAGAGATTTTATAAAAAGGTTTTATGTCATTTAAACCATTATCTTTTTAGTTTAACCCATCGATAAACTCATTTACACCTTAACTGTAGAGGCCCAAAGCTTGATGTACATGGAAATTACATTACTTTTGCGGAATACTTAATAAATAACAAAAACAGAAACACAAGGACTGTAATAGTTTAGTGTCTTTAGAAACTCAGAACGTAATCTTCTAATCGTGGTGATAGATCTTCAACATCTCCCATAAAGATCTTCCCCTTTTGGTTTTCTTAACTAAAACCTTTCTTTAAATCTTGGGGAAAATAAAAAATATAAATGGTGAGCTTAAATGATCAGTAAGGGTAAGCATGGATAAAATAAAACAAATCATATACATTTGAACTTAAAAACATGAACATAATTTTTAAACATCAAAATCATAGGCAATGACATAAAACATGGCAGTACATAAGGAATAGATCATAAAGAAACATTAATCATGATAAAATAGCAAGGGAATAAAACATGTGATTTTGGAAACCATTAAGCACATTATATGATTTCCATAGTAGCCAAGGCATTACTGCAATGACCATCTTAGTGGACAAGGTCCCTTAATGAATCGAGTTCACTCCTCGTTTCAGTCCTGTAACACAGAACCAGATTAACTTACTGTTCCATCCATATCTATCTCATGAGATATAAATATTTACCCAATTCATTGGTGGGAGATATAGGTCCCACCCATATCATAATGAAATCATTCTTACGTGTGCCACAACATGAACATAAATCATTCATCATTACCCAAAGAATAAAATGGGTTTCATAAACATCATCCCATCATAACATAATCCATATAAAAAAATGGATATCATTTCTTCATAATAAAAGTGAAACCATGTAAATCATAGAGACACTATACATGAAACATAAACATGCTAAATAATTTCATCTTAGATGAAAAATTGTTTTGATAAAACACTTGAAACAAATTCTTGAGGAAAATATGCTTTCTTCTTAAAAATCACTATCTTTTCAAAACATTCCATGAAATTTTAAAATAAATGCATTTTTTTAAAAATAGTAATGAAATATTGTAGAGTAATATTCATTAAGAAAAGGCTTTATGAAACCGTAAAACTCAGTTCATGCAGTATATGTTAAAAAAACATTCTCCTCGTACTTTTAACGGAAAAGTCCAAAATTACCACATATGGTAAAAAAAAGAAAGATTCCATCCATAAAACAAAGTAAAAGTCAAAGAAGGGTAAAAATGACTTTAAACAAACAAGGAAGAATATTAAAAAATTTATGAAAAACATTTTATGGACATGGATGAAAAATATAACCTCAGTAAATACTTACGTATAAACAATCTCGGATAAGAACGAGATTGGAATAGTTATCCCTTACCTTACATCTGATATGCTTCGTATGTATTTGAACCTCATGTATAATGATTTAAATAATGTCATTGACTTATTACAGAATCATATTATTTGTTATGATATCATATATGGTTCACTTATGACTTTATATTAACTGTTCTTTTGTAAATTCCTTGTTAAAGCATCATTTTGGGTAAAATCGTTTCATTTATCGTAGGTGTTTCGACTTGTTGTTCTTGATATTATTACTTATATACTGATTTACATAAATCTATAATGTAAAAATTGATTTATATATAATATATATTCCACACATACATATATATATGATAGATCGATAAATGGAATGAAATACACCGTTCATAGAGACGGTAGGCCGTACGTACGCATGAACGCTGTTTTCGTTTCCTTATAGAATTGAATGGAATTAAGTAGATGACATACATATATATATATATATACATAAATCCAGTATCATTGTTATGTCATATATTTCATTATTATTCATTATATATACTTTATAATCATTCATGAATGGTTAACATGGAGAATGAATCTCGTCGCGTCATGGAGACGGTAGTCCGTCCGTACGCACGAGCGATGATATCATTCCCACGATCGTGGAATTGTATTTAAGTGTATGTATAATATTTCAGAATCAATATCACTTTACAATAATCATATATAGTTATTTATTTACACCATTATACTCATCCAAGTGAGGTGGTGGTCGAAAACAGATTACACCACGGCGTGGAGACGATATTCCGTACATACGCAAGCGCAGTGATTTCATTTTCCGTAGGATAGATAGAAGGTGAAATAAGGTTGTTTAATATTTATAATAACATATCAGTATATAATTAATACTGATGTTATTACATTATAATGAGACAACTAAAGAAGAAGAAGTAGAAGAATAAAGAAACTTGAGAGAATCGGAAGAAGAGATTACCTCTTCTTCGACGCACCTCCTTTAAACTTCCTCTTAAGGAAGTAGAGTTGGTCTTTTGAGAAGAACAGAACCTCCAAAATGTTTCTAGTGAAGTTTATAAGAGAAATGGTTAGGGTTTGGCCGAAATTCAAGGCTCAAAAGGGTGTGAATAGAAGAGGGAAGGGGTGCCCTTTTTATAAGGGAGGAGAGGGGCACCTTTAGAAAAAATTAAAATATTATTTTATAATAAAGTCATATTTGATTTTAATAGCTCAAAAATGATTTATTTCGAATAAAAGGTGGGTATGGGTCGAAATAATCTCAACCAATAGATTTTATACAGGTTTGGGTAATTATATTAACCTTATCTTTTAGTTTTAACTCTTAGTTAATTAGATTAACATTTACCATGTCACTTTGTATTTTTATATTATTTAGTTAATAAACTTACCATATACATCCAAGAGACCCACAAGTGTTAAATTAATGATACAACTATCATGATATAAGTATCTTGGACAAACCTTAGATTTTTATGAATATAATAACAATTATAAATATAATATTTGTTTTAAAAACAATTTTATGTCAATTTTGACACTATTTGTTAATGAATTTTTGTGAAAATTATAACGGCATGATTAGTTCGAAAAAATTTAATTAATTAAATAATAAAATGTCATATTAACCTATAAAATTAGTGTAATTCATAAAAATTCTCAAATTACATTTATTTGGGTATTTATAACACCAATTATTTGAATATCTCATTATTTAGGTAATTATTGCATCACCATTGTGTCATAAATAACTTAAATTATTTAAGGTCTAAAAATTATAAATAAGATACCATTAGGTTGGAAATATTTTTAGCTTTCTAATTAATATTTATAGTCGACTTTATCTTATGGATGACCATATATTAAAAATGATTTAGTTATTAAACTTTGATTTTAACTATTTTAACCCTTCTTTAAATAAATTAATAATAAATGTCCTAATCTAATACAAGTGGACCTAAATAGTCATATTTTATTCCTGAGGTTGTTTTTGGACGAATTACACTTATCCAATAGAATTATGACATGTGTTAGGGTAATAATAATATCATTTTTACCCTTAATTACACTATTTACTTTTAACCATGGTAAATAAAATTAAAAAGTTACTATTCACCAAAAATTGTTTTCATCTCATTAAACCACATTTTAGTCCTTGATATTAACCGTGTCTCTTGGATTTTCTAAAATCCACTCACAGAAGCGGTATAATTATTTTTTATTTAAATTTCCAAATTCTCCTAGGAGGTGGGTAAAAGACTGTGAAATGTTCAATAAATTTTTTATATATCTAAAATTATTATAAAATGACTCCAATGAATCACATTTAAATTATATAGGTATTATGTATCAATTTTTACCTAAAATAAATTTAAATAAAATAAATAATTATTTAAAAAAAGCGGTTTTTAAATAGAAACCGAGTGTTTTCACTATTCATCAAAAATTGAAAGTTTTTAGAAAAATACCAAAAATTCACCCTAGGCTAATTTTGATATTCCGAATCCAAAAATGAAGTCAATTTTGAAAGATAAAATTTCAAAAAGTGGGTATTACTATTCATAACGGCTAGTTTATATAATATTTTAATAACATATCATTGTTTAGTGAAACTCGATATTACGTACAACACACGCTATCGTGGAAGGTCGTGATTGAGTGTAAAGAAAGTAAAGTCAGGTATGCGTGTATTGTAAGCTCCTTTTGTTGTAGAGTACAAAACAAGACATCAATGAAATTAAAAATAATATTTTTCATAAAATCTCAGGGTGTTACATTAACTATGACAATTATTATTTTTATTATTTTCACAATTAATTATGATTAAAAATTAATTTGAACATATTAGAAATTATAAATTATTCTAAATAGAATTATTGAATCTATTTTACCAAATTCAATTTATATAAGAGGAAAAAATAAATCTAAAACCAAACTCTTAGACACGATGAAAAAGCGTGTTTTCAAGGAGTATATTTTTCAAGAAAAAGATGATTTTATATTAATTAAATGATTAATAATAATTAAAATTTTAATAACAAATAATATTTTTATATATATAATATACATGTTTCATTTAAAATATTCTACATTATGAATTATTTTAATTAGTTAGAAATGAAAAACATAATTCACTTTAAAACAGTTTTCAAAAAAACCCGTTTTAAACCCAAGAACAAACTTATACTAAAATACAATATAAAGTTGATTAAAAAGTAATTAATTGGATTAAATATAAATAAATTGTAATTATGTTACTTTAAATCATATTAAAAATATATTGGGACATTTAAATTACTTAATTTATTAAAAGGTAATGATTTTTTTTACAAAATTAGTATTTTTCACTATTCACTGAAAAATCAATATTTTATGAAAAATACCAAAATATTGGCCACAGTAAAATTTGATATACTAATTTTAAAAATAAAATTAATATTTTATATTTAAAATTATAAAATTAATAATTTAAAACTTTAAATAAAACCATATAAGAAAAGATTTTAGTTAAAACTATTTCCTTTTTGATTTAAAAATAACATAATATTTTTATGACGAACAAAATGCTGAATGTTATTTATTCTATCATTAACATGGTTGTTAAATTATTCCCAATTTTTTTTAAATTTCATATTCAAAATTTTATTCCCTTATTAATCATGTGTGGATATCCTTCCCTTATAGCATTTTCAGATTCCCATGTTTCCTCTTCATCCGTATAATGTTTCCATAAAACCATAACTTGTTGAATCAAATTATTCCGTAAACTTTCTCTCTATGGTCAAGAATATGAATTTTATATTTCTAATAAAAATTATTCTCTTCCAAGTGATCTTCTTAAAGGATAAAAACATGAGATTAATTCGACACATATTTCCTTAATATTAAAACATGAAATACATTGTGCACTTGGAATAAAATCAGATAAAAATCCACATGGTAGGAAATTGATCCAACTTTCTCCCAGATTTAATATGGTCCAATAAACCATGGAATGGATTCCTATTTTTACCAAAACACATAACACTTATCAATAAATATAATTTAAAAAAACATGATCACCTACAAAAAATACATTTCCTTCGGTTATCTACATAACTTTTCTACATGATCTAAGCCATTCACATATGTTTATAATTCAAGTACACTTTCTTAGCTATTTACTCTACTAAATATGTCCCCATCATCTTACTTTATCCTAATTCATCACAAAAATATGGTGTATGAAACCAATTTCCATAGAATAATGCAAATGGTTCCATCTATATACTGGAATGAAAACAATTATTATAAGAAAACTCATAAAGGAAAAATATTGATCTAAAATTACTTAGTAATCCATTGAAAACTAAAGACTCATATATTCTACGGCCTTAATAGTACTCTCATATTGGCCATCAGTTTGAGGATAAAAATTTGTGCTGAAATTTAATTTAGTACCCAATAACTTCGGAATCACTTTTGAAAAATTGGATGTGAACCTAGTATCATGGTATTATACAATGGGGACAGTAAGTCCACGTAGCATGACTATATTATTTAGAAATATTCATGAAAGATGATATAAATACATTGTTTCTTGAATGGGAAGTAAATTCATATATTTATTTAATCGATCAATAATAAATCAAATCATGTTGCTACCTCATTGAGCCTTTGGTAATCCCTCCATAAAATCAATGGATAAATTTTCCCATTCCCACTATGAAACTAGAAAAGGTTGCTGCATTAGATTCAGTAATTTATGTTCTACTTCAACCTACTGACAAGTCAAACACTTCTTGGTCCTGGTACCTCTACAACTCTGTCAAAAGTTCGATCAACTGCACAAGACATGAAACATTTCGGCATAGCCCATGTAGGGGTGAGTATAACAGTACACATCTGGACACCCAAAAATCACTAAGGGAATAAAAAATAATAACATTAAACTCTACATGGGTATATGTCGACATAAAATATAACAATAATATCCAAATATACTCAATAAAGACACACAATATCAATGTAAAGTCGCAACCATAATGCCGGCCTAGGATTCCTCCTCGAAGGTTCCACATAGAAATCATCCAAGAGAACACACTCCATGAGTCTGATAAAACTGATGATGTTAATTTGGGTTTTCATTCTCATCCAGTATCATCATAGATAGTATATGCTATAATTATGAAGATAATGATACAAAGATGAGGATCACACCCAAGGCCATGTGGTATACCAATAACTCAATCTGGAGTAACCCACTAAGTAGAGGATTGGAACCCATGTAGTGTCATCCATAATGATACCAAGAACAATACTTAGGGAAATAATATGATAGAGTATCTCACTTTGGGCCTCACATAAGGATTACAATAACGATTTCTAAGAAGTCATGATGAAGGGATCACTATCCTATGTGTAGGACATGATTCCTTACTAACACTTAGGGAAAAAATTTAGGGAATTCAGTCTAACGAAACTTTTCTAAGATTTATAGGACAAGAAATTCAAGCCTTTTTGAAGGAGTACACAGTGTGTCCCTTTGACACCAGGTATTTCCCATGTAAAATGATCTGTTTCTATGTTCGTGCCAGAGTACACGACATGTCAGAGCCCGTATGCTCCTAAACATGTTCGTGTGTGGATGGCAGTGCCTGTGTACAGTTTTTCGTGCCCATTCATGTCCCTCTATACCATACCAGGAACACACTAATACAAATGTTAGGGGTCACACACCTTGTTATAGGGTTACATTTTGTGTGATAATTAACTTCATCTGAAAACCCTAGCTGTTGTTGTGAGGGTCCCACAAGGCCTTCAGCTCCACGGTACGTGCTGTGTACTGTAGGATATCTCTAGAATTACAGATCTAGATCCTATTCTACCATTCACACCTTTTCCCATCTATTTGTACAAGATTCATGCTAGAAACCAAGGAATTCCAGTGGATGAGCATTTATATTGTAGAACACCACATTTCCTACTTTGATTTTTTTAGGAAGCCCCCTTGTGCATCATCTCCCTCGTGCATCATTCATTCACACCTTTGGCTAGATATAGATATGTCTGATTTGTTTTGACTTCTATAGTCATAGAACCCCCATGACATATGGAGTTTGGATCTATGATATCAAATAATTTCACCAATAAATAGGCATGTAATGTTTGATTTACCTATATTTTTCGAACCATGGACCGAGAGAATTTTCCTACAATGAATAGAGAAATTTAGAATGAAAAGATCAATAAAAAATATGAGGAATGAACCTCATCCAAATTTAATGTTTTCCTCCATATGTTTTCATTATAATAATGAGTAAATAGATAAATAAATAAACACAAACAATTCCCCAATTCCCTAATAAATCTATCCCATACATGAAAAACACATGATCTGCAAATCAATTAAATAGTTGAATGATTTGATTTAAAAATAGGAATAAAAAAATGGAAATAAATATAAATAAAAAATATATTACCTTGATTTTTATTGGTCACTGATGAAGAAAAAAATTGTTATATTTTCATCAGTAACATCCTTGAACCCCATTGTGCACTGATCACCGAACTACTATATAGTTATTATTCATCTACAAAATCTCCTGTAATAATTCTCCAATGATTATCAAGATCTTTAGGGTTTAGAATATAAACACAAGAATCCACCATAACCATATACTGGAAGGAGAATCCAAGTCGTCAGGTTAAAAAATAAAAATAAATAAATTTATTTAATTAATTAATTTATTTTATGTCAAAGATGAATTTTTCACAAACACTTCACTTAAATAAAGTTCATGTCACACCAAAGGTAAAACCTTCTTTCTGAACTCAAGGGTTCTCACTTATTTTTTAATATGGGAATTTGTTTAGAAATTATTCCATATTTTTAGGAAAATTGTGTGTGACTGCTATTTAATAAATTTTAAACATTTATTTTAGGTATATTGGGTCTCATAATCACACACCTTCTCAGTTCCCAGTCCAAAAAATAAACCATACAATATCCAAAAAATAAATGGAAAATATGAGTCACTAAATTCACCCAAACATGGGGTTTTACATCTTGAAAATAAAAAAAAATGCTATACATGATATGTTGGTACCGAGCATGCATCTCAACCTCACTCTCCCAAGAGATATCCTAAATATTCATATTCTCCCACCAGACACACATTAAAGGAATCAATCATCCATAAATGACCCTATCCCACCGATCCTCAATCTCTATCAGGTAATCAATAAGGGTAGCTCTGTCCTTGATGTCCAACTCACTGTAGTTGATAACGTGTTACAGATTGTGCACATACCACATCCATTGTGACACATAGAAGACGTTGTGAAACCGATCTATCTACAGAGGTATATATAAGTGGTAGCCCACAACACCAACTCTATAAAGTATCTGTAAAGGGACAATGAATCTATGAGATAATTTTCCACCCCAACCAAATATCCGTAATCCATAATGAGCTGAAACCTGTATAAACACATGGCCTCCCTCTGATAACTCCAAAGGACTCTTTAATCCATCTACATTGGAATTTTGATCGATCTATGCATTGCACATTTTCTACTATATGATATGAATCTTTTCAGTAGTGGTTCTCACCAATTCTTGTCCCATAAGTGCTAACTCTCTTGGGTTAGTACAAAAAAGTGTTGACATGTAGGGTTTTCCATAGAAGGCCTTGAATTGTGCCATACCTATAGAGGAATGATAGTTATTGTTGTACGTAAACTCCCCAAAGGGTAGGTGATCCTCTCAAATATATTCAAAGTCCAAAATTCAATATCTCAACATGTCCTCTTGAATTTTAATGGCCCAATCAGTCTGGGGGTGAAAAGTCATGCTCAAATGTAGCTGAGTCCCAAAATCCACCTGCAATCCCTTCCGTAACTAATATATAAAGAAAGCACGATGACCAGAAATGATCATCAAGGGAACACCATGTATTCGGACTATCTTTTACACGTAAAGGTGCACCATGCTCTTTACTAAACTCTTATCCCAAATAGATAGGAAGAAGGCCAACTTGTTGAGAAGGTATATGATAACCTAGATGGAATTGTGTCCCCTTGACATAACTAGTCACACCATAATGAAGTCCATGGTTATCCCATTACACTTCCACTCTAGAACCTAAAGGGGTTGAGAAAAACCTACTAGAACATGGTGCTCATCCTTCACTTAGTGAAAAGTAAGGCATCGAGAGTCAAACTATACAACTCCCTTCTTCATCCTTTGCCACAAAAACTGACGTCGGAGGTTCCAGTACATCATTGACACACCTGAATATACCTAAATGTAACACCCCAAGATTTCAATGTACATTATTTTTTCGAAGTAATTCAATAACTTGCACTACACACAACACTAGGTTCAAGCGCACCATAACTTACCAAACTAGCCGTTCAAAAGCAGTTATGAATAGTATTAACTGAATTTTTTACATTATGTAAGCCTTATAATTTTAGAATCGATATTAGGAGTTTCTAAGACATAATGTAAGAAAAAAATACATTTTTTTAGATAAAAGAATTACTTTTCAAAAAAACTGCAATTTTACCGCCTTTTAATGGAGAACTTTTTATAAATCAAACATTTGAAAATTTTATATATTCAATTTGACAAAATAAAATTCTTATTTAGAATTGGGACATAATAATTTAGTTTCAATAAATTTTTGGTGTTTTTCTGATAACTTTCATATTTTTGTGAATAGTGAAAAATGCTATATTTTAACTGAAAACAACTTTTTTAATCAAAATAATTTATAGTGGTTAATAATAAATTTTAATGTTTTGGAAGTATAATTAGATTATATTTTTAACCTTCAATCCAATGTTTTTCATTAGAATTAATTTCACATTGAAATTATACATAAACAAATGTCCATCTTTTGATAGTTACTGTTTCTTAAAAACACATGATTTGTTATGACAACGAGAATTAATTTTAAATTAATAAATAAGACTTATATATTTTGAATTTGGTAAAATATAATTCATTTTTGGATTTCGAATATCGAAATTATCCTAGGTTTATGTTTTGGTATTTTTCTGAAAACGTTCAATTTTTGATGAATAGTGAAAAAACACTAAGTTATTGTTTAAAACCGAATTTTTATTTAAATAATTATTTATTTTATTTAAATTTAATTTAGATAAAAATATATAAATAATACCTATATATGTTCATTTTAATTCATTGGAGTCAATTTATAATAATTTTAGATATATAAATATTTTATCGAACTTTTAACGTCTTTTACCCACCTCCTAGGAGCATTTGCAAATTTACATAAAACTTAATTTTACCACTTATGTGATTTGAATTTAGAAAATATGAGAGACACGGTAAATATCAATGAGTAAAATGAGGTTCAATATGATAAAAATATTTTTTGGTGAATTGTAACGTTTTACTTTTATTACCACTGTTAAAAGTAAAAGGGTAATTATGGGTAAAAATGATATTATTATTACCCTAACACATGTAATAATTCCATTAGATAAGTGTAATTAGACCAAAAACAACCTTATGAATAAAATATGACCCTTTAGGTCCACTTGGATTAGATTAAAACATATATTATTTTTTTAAAGAAGAGTTAAAAGAGTTAAAATCAATGTTTAATACGTAAACCATTTTTAGTATAGGGTTATACAAAGGATAAATTTAAATATAAATATTCATTAGAAAGATAAAACAATTTCCCACACAATGGTATTTTATTTATATTTTTTAGATATTAAATAGTTAAATTTATTAATGACACAATGATGATCAATAATTACCTTATTAATGAAAGAGTCAAATAAATGGTATTATAAATATTAAAATAAATATAATTTCAAAGTTTTTAGGACATCGACGAATTTTCTAGGTGCATATGACATTTTAGTATTGATTAAATTTATTTTTTTGATGTAATCATTCTGTAATTAATTTAACAAAAAAAAACAAATACCAAATAGTGTCAAAATTCACATAAAATAGTTTTTAAAACAAATGTTATATTATTAATTGATATAATGGTCCTAAAAATATAATGTTCGTCCAAAAGACTTATGTAATGATATATATGACATTAATGAACCAATTAGGGTTCTATAGGTAGTATATAGTATGTTTATTAACCATATAGTGTAAGAATACAAGAAGACACGGTAAAAGTTAAATTATTTAACATAGAGTTAAATATAAATGATAATGTTAAAATGGTAACCTAAACTTGCCTAAAACATATATGTTGAGTTGTTTTAGACCCATACCCACCTTAGACTTTAAATAATACATTTTTGAGAAATTAGAAAACCGAAAATGATTTTATTATAAAATAATATTTTAAGTTTTTCCTAAGGTGCCCCACACCCCTCTTATAAAAGGGAACTCCCCCTTTTCACTAATTCACACCTTCAAAGCCTTTTGGATCGGCCAAAATCTGCCCAAATACTCTCTCAACTATCCCAAATTCATCCTAGAGGCCATCCTTTAGTCATAAATCCAACTTAATGAGCTCTTTTGATCAAATCAAAAGGAAGAACCCGAAGAAGAGGTAATAATTTCACCACCCTCTTTCAAGTTCTTTTCTTATTCCACTTATTCTTTATTTGTTAATTCCATTCTAAAATAATAACTCTATTATATTATATATACTGTGATGTTATTATAAATATGGAACAACTATATTCATTATTCTATCCATCTTATTATTGATAATGTCACCATGTGTGCGTATGTACGACTTATTGTCTCCACGCAGTGGTGTAATTTGTTATTCAACACTATGTTGTTTGGATGGATATAATGATGAGTAATATGTATATAAATAATAAAAATAACATGATAATATCTCTTTAAAATTAATATACCATCCAATTCCACACCGTTAGGGAAATAATATTGTCACTCGTGCGTACGTACGGATTACCGTCTCCACGACGCGATGGGATTCATTTCCACGTTCACCATTCATCGGAAATTATAAATATATATATATTACTAATAATTATGTAATATATGTATTAATAATGCTACTGGATATATATGTGTGTGTGTGTGGGTGTGTACTTACATAAATCTTATTTACTTAGTTCTGGTCAATACGATATGAATACGGAAACAACGTTTATGCGTACATACGGACTACCGTCTCCATAAACGGTGTTTTCATTTCATATATAGATGTCTATTATACATATTTATATTCTAAATATATATGATATATAAATAATGTTTTATATTCTTGAAGTATTTAAATCTTGATCTAAGTGATACAATCAAGAGTAAAAAGTTAAAACATGTACGATAAAGAAAGTGATTATTACCCGAAATGTTAATTTAACATGGAAATTATTATTAAATGGGTATTATAAATTCATAACTGAATCATGTATGATATCATACATATTAATATGGTTCTGGTATAATTTAATAACATACTAAAATATTCATACAAGAGGTTAAACGTACCCTCAACTAAAGGAAAGTGCAAGGTAAGGGTTAATTCCTCAATCTCATTATTATCTGAGATTGTTTATGTGTACGTATTTACTTGGAAATTTTTGTCATCCATTTCCATTTTTCATAAAAATGATTTTAAAATGAATATTTTAAGTATTTTTGAAAGGTAATCTTTATCAATATCAGAATTTTTAAATGTTTTAAATATTTATCTTTCTAAATGATTTTAATTAATGTCCATGTTCGCAAAATGATTTTAAGGATTTATTTATATAGACATGAATGTTTTGAAATGATAATTATTTTAAGAAGTTTCAAAGTGGTACGGGACACTTTGATTCAAAAATATCTTTTAAATTACATCCTTTATAAATGTGTGACTTTTAAATTATTTTACCAAAAGGATATTTCTCTCAAAAAATTTTACTCCTCATTTTCAACTATGTTAGTATCCTTTAGTGGATATTATTTTTGATTGAGGTTGATTTATTATAATACAATATTTCATATTTTATTGAATGAGTTAAGATATGTTTGATTGTGGATTTTCTATTTTTATACCATTCATGGTTTATGGTTAATGTATTCACATTTTGTATTCTAGTTTTAATACGAATGTTTATGTTATGTTCCAACTATTCATATGAGGAATGCAGTGGACTTAGTAAGTGACGGGTGGAGCCCACTATAGATCCTCGATGCATCAGTAGGTCTAATGAGACAAACTAGTTTCTTGGCACAAGTCCATGACAAAAATTTTATTTGTATTCTTGGCACGAGGCCTTGAACTATGTGGTAATGATGTCCGATATTTGGCATTCCCTCATTGTGAAATTAGTTATTGAATGTGATTATTAGACTAGTAGAATATCCATGTGCATGTTTATATTGTAATGTTTCATTTATTTTTACTATATTATGTTCATGTTTTTGTTTAAAATTCTTTTGTTTTTATTACACATCTTGCCTTAAAATTTTATAGCTTCTACTAAATTATTTACCCTTACTGAGCATCTAAGTTCACCCCTTTCTTATGTTTTATTTTCCAAAGATTCCAAGAATTATATTATGATTGATATGCATGGTTATGATAATGGAAAAAAATGGAATTATCAAAGAACTATCTATGCTATGTTTTATATTTCAAATTGTAATGTAATGTTAATGTATGTAATCTATTTTACAAGACTCTTGAACTGATAGGTCCTTCGGGACTTGATTCCTTGTAATCGTGCCAATGTATTAAAATAATGCACCGGCTTTTGGTAAATGGGGTCAGGGAATTATAGTTGGTATCAGAGGAAGTTTATCAATAACCTTGGAAATATATTTAGATAAACTCTGATTAGTGCACATAGACCTATGATAGACTTTGAGGATTAGTATAGAATGACTTCCTAGTATTTTGGTAATATAGAGATTTTGTGAGTTTTCCAAGAAAATAAATCCCTGTCTTGATACGAGAAAGTAGAGGTGGCTTTGGAACAGATGTACCTAGGGGTAAAACCCAAAAACAACGCTTTGAGCTAGACTCGAACAGGAACTGGTGCATGACAATAGGCCTTGTTGCACTCTTGGTTATGACACTCCCGATGGATATGCTTAGGGTAATTCTTGTTTTCATTACAAACCATTATGAAGGGTTTATGAGTATATACCTCCTAAAAGAAAACATTTTTGTGATTATGGATTATATCCATAACTGTTCAATTTACATTAGGTATTTTACATGTTTGGAATTATGAATTGTGATTCATAAACTGAACTAGTGTATGCCATTTTTTAGAAATGGCGCCCAGTAGAAGGAATGATAACTCTATTAATACATATGATCCAAAGCATAAGAAGTATCATATATTTCACGGTTTTAAGCCAACATTTAAAAATGGAAATAGTATCCCATGTATTCTCAACACATGAAGAAATAATATCTTGTGTTAATAATATAAGTAAATAATTTTCCGAATCCTATGGATTTGAAGGGAAGCCAGATAAGAAAAGGATGGTAGAAAGAAATATGGATAAAGGGAAAGAAGGATTTTCAAATATGTGATAAATGTGGAAAGAATCACCTTGGAAAATTCTTGAAGGGAATGGGAGTTTGTTATAAGTATAGAGAAAAAGGACACCAAGTATGTTATTGCAAGGGTAAGAACAAGTTTTCAATTGTAAAATGCTTCATCTGCAAGGCGTTTAGACACTACGTGAATCAATGTACCATTAAGAAGAGTATACCGCAAATGATGTTATTAGATAATAATCAAGTTATGATACTACCTCAGATGAAGAAGAATGACCAGTGTTCTTATGTTGTTATTTTAGAATTATTTGATTTGAGTGTTGTATCAACAGTATACTGGTTACATGAATTATGGAGAAAAATAAGGATTGTACTGAAGTACTATTTCATTGGGAATTTGAGATTATATGGTTCTGATACTAATTTAGTAATTTTGGAATAAGATATGGTTGATTTTGGTAATTCATGATGTTGCGGTGTTGTAAAAGAATACACGATGAAGGCATTTACAAGTTATTACCTGGAAAAAAGGATCCTCATTATGTTTAAATTCCTTATAATATTCAGACTGAGAGTTTGGATATAATTATTTTGGATAATTCTAATGGTTGGAATGGATTAAGTTTGAAATTGGATACTATAGTTAAGGTTATTTTTTGATTTCCATAAAAATGACAACCCGGAGGTCGGGCGGCAACCCGTCAGGTCTGGAAAGGCCGCAAGACTTGAACCCACAACCGAAGGGAGGCAAGGGTGTATCACCTATCACTGACCCATGTGATGTCCTAGATTGAATAATGTAGTTTTTAAAGGGTCTGATATGTGAATTATAAATTCATTATTTTTGGAACCCTATAATATTAGGATAAATATAATATTTTTTTTGAAATCTTTAAGAGTGAAAGATGAGTTTGTTGTAGGAATTAGTTGAAGGATGAAACTCTACTTTTCAAGTATATATATACATATATATATATATAATACCTCTTATTTTATGGATAAATTAATTATTAAAATTTAGGGAAAGGATTTTAAAACAGAAAATGTGTTATCCTAATACCTTACGTTTTGTTGAACCGATAGTATTTTAAATCATCATAGATTGGTGGCTTTGAGACCCACAATTCTACAATTGTATGTGATTGATGACCTCAATCACTTGCTATAAATATTTATGTTTTTCTCCAATTATTTGTCTCTAATTTCCACCAATTTTCTCCTAATCGAAATCATAATTTGGTGGTGACTTTTTCATTCCCCTTTTCATATTTTTAAGACTAAATTTTATTAACCCAATTTCTTATATGGGTTTCCCACAATGGTATTTTCTATTTTCAATCTTTTATTTTTGAAGAGAAATTTAAAATTTAGAGGAGGAAATTTATTGAGTGAGGGAATAATGTAACACCCCAATATTCCAAAGTACGTTATTTCTTCAAAGTAATTCAATAACTTGAACTACACGCAACACCGGGTTCAAGCATACCACAACTTACCAAACTAGACATTCAAAAGCAGTTATGAATAGTATTAACAGAATTTTGAACTTTATATAATCCTTATAATTTTATAATCCATATTATGAATTTCTTTGACATAATGTAAGAACAAATACATTTTTTCAGATAAAAGAATTATTTTTCAAAAAAATGCAATTTCACCACCTTTTAATGGCAAAAAGTTTCTAAATCCAATATTTTAAAATTTTATATATTCAATTTGAAAAAATAAAATTCTTCATTAGAATAGAGATATAATAATTTAGTTTCAGTAATTTTTTGGTGTTATTCTGATAACTTTCATAGTTGGGTGAATAGTGAAAAATGCTATATTTTAACTGAAAACAACTTTTCTAATCAAAATGATTTATAATGTTGAATTATACATTTTAATGTTTTGGAAGTATAATTACATTATATTTTTACCCTTTAATCTAATGTTGGTCATTGTAATTAATTTCACATTGAAATTATACATAAACAAGTGTCAATCTTTTGATAGTTACTATTTCTTAAAAACACACGATTTGTTATGACAACGAGAATTAATTTTAATATAATAAATGAAACTTCTATGATTTGAATTTGGTAAAATAGACTTCATTTTTGGATTTGGAATACCAACATTATCCTAGGGTGAAGTTTTGGTATTTTTCTGAAAATGTTCAATTTTTGATGAATAGTGAAAAAACACTGAGTTATTTTTTAAAACTGAATTTTTATTTAAATAATTATTTAATTTATTTAAATTTATTTTAGGTCAAAAAAGATACATAATACCTATATATTTTCATTGTAATTCATTGGAGTCAATTTATAATAATTTTAGATATTTAAAAATTTTATCGAACTTTTACCGTCTTTTACCCACCTCCTAGGTGCATTTGCAAATTTACATAAAACTTAAATTTACCACTTCTGTGAGATGAATTTCAATAATCTGAGAGACACGATTAATATCAAGGAGTGAAATGTGGTTCAATATGATAAAAATAATTTTTGGTGAATAGTAACATTTTACTTTTATTCACCACAGTTAAAAGTAAATAGAGTAATTAAGGGTAAAAATGATATTATTATTATTACCCTAACACATGTAATAATTCTATTGGATAAGTTTTATTAGACCAAAAACAACCTTAGGAATAAAATATGACCCTTTAGGTCCACTTGGATTAGATTAAGACATTTATTATTATTTTTTTAAAGAAGAGTTAAAAAAGATAAAATCAAAGTTTAATAACTAACCCATTTTTAATATAGGGTTATACATAAGATAAATTCAACTATAAATATTAATTAGAAAGATAAAAATATTTCCCACATAATTGTATTTAATTTATAATTTTTATATATTAAATAATTAAATTTATTAAGGACACAACGATGATGCAATAATTACCTTATTAATGAAAGAATCAAATAAATGGTATTATAAATATTAAAATAAATATAATTTCAATGTTTTTATGACATCCACGAATTTTCTAGGTGAATATGACATGTTAGTATTGATTCAATGTATTTTTTTGAAGTGATCATGCTGTTATTAATTTAACAAAAAAAAAACAAATACCAAATAGTGTCAAAATTGACATAAAATAGTTTTTAAAACAAATATTATATTATTAATTGATATAATGGTCCTCAAAATATAAGGATAGGCCCAAAGACTTATATAATAATATATATGACATTAATGAACCAATTGGGGTTTTATTGGTAGTATATAGTAATTTTATTAACCATATAGTGTAAGAATACAAGAAGACACGGTAAAAGTTAAATTATTTAACATAGAGTTAAATCTAAATGATAAGGTTAAAATGGTAACCTAAACTTGTCTAAAACCTATTGGTTGAGTGGTTTTCGACCCATACCCACCTTATAATTTACTTAATTTATTTTTTAGCCATTAGAAACCGAAAATTATTTTATTATAAAATAATATTTTATGTTTTTCTTAAGGTGCCCCTCACCCCTCTTATAAAAGGGCACTCCCCATTCTCTCTAATTCACACCTTCAAATCCTTTTGGCTCAGCCAAACTCTCCCTAAATACTCTATCAACTATCCTTTCTTCATCCTAGAGGCCCTAATCTAGTCAGAACACCAACTTAAGGATCCCTTTTGATCAAATCAAAAGGAAGAACCCGCAGAAGAGGTAATAATTTCATCACCCTCTTTCAAGTTCTTTTCTTCTTCCACTTATTCTTTCTTTGTTATTTCCATTCGAAAATAATAACTCCAGTATCTTATATATACTATGATATTATTATAAATATTGAACAACTATATTCAATATTCTATCCATCTTATGAATGATAATGTCACCATGCGTGCGTACGTACGGCTTACTGTCTCCACGCTGTGGTGTAATTTGTTATTCAACACTATGTTATTTGGATGGATAAAATGATGAGTAATATGTATATAAATAATGAAAATAACATGATAATATCTCTGTAAAATTAATATACCATCCAATCCCACACCTTTAAGGAAATAATATTATCTCTCGTGCGTACGTACAGATTACCGTCACCACGACGCGATGAGATTCATTTCCACGTTTACCATTCATCGACAATTATAAAAATATATATATTACTAATAAATATCTAATATATGACATAATAATGATACTATATATATATATATCTATGTGTGTGTGTGAGTGTGGGTGTGTACTTACATATATCTTATTCACTTAGTTCCGTTCAATACAATATGAAAACAGAAACGACGTTTATGCGTACGTACGGACTACCGTATCCATAAACGGTGTTTTCATTTCATATGTAGATGTATTTTATACATATTTATATTATAAATATATATGATATAAAAATCATGTTTTATATTCTGGAAGTATTTAAATCTTGATCTAAGTGATACAATCAAGAGTAACAAGTTAAAACACGTATGATAAAGAAATCGATTATTACCCGAAATGTTAATTTAACATGGAAATTATTATTAAATGGGTAGTATAAAGTAATAAATGAATCATGTATGTTATCATAAATATTAATATGGTTCTGTTATAATTTAATAACATACCACGATCTTCATACATGAGGTTAAACGTACCCTCAACTAAAGGAAAGTGCAAGGTAAGGGTTAATTCCTCAATCTCATTATTTTCCGAGATTGTTTATGTGTACGTATTTACTAGGACATTTTTATCATCTTTGTCCATTTTTCATAAAAATGTTTTTCAATGAATATTTGAAGGATTTTTGAAAGTTAATCTTTATCAATATCATAATTTTTAACTGTTTTAAATATTTATATTTCTAAATCTTTTTAATTAATGTCCATGATTTCAAAATGATTTTAAGGATTTATTTATATGGACATTAATGTTTTTAAATGACAATTATTTTCAAAAGTATCAACGTGGTATGGGACACTTTGATTCAAAAATCACTTTTAAATTACTTCCTTTAAAAATGTGTGACTTTTAAATTATTTTACAAAAGGGTATTTCTCTCAAAAAGTTTTACTCATCATTTTCAACTATGTCAGTATCCTTTACTAGATATTATTATTGATTGAGGTTGATTTATTATAATATAATCTTCCACATTGTACTGAATCAGTTAAGATATGTTTGACTGTGTATGTTCTATTTTTATACCATTCATGGTTTATGGTTACTTTATTGACATTTCATATGCTAGTTTTAATACGAATGTTTATGTTATGTTCCAACTATTTATACGAGGAATGCAGTGGTCTTAGTAAGTGACGAGTGGATACCGCTATAGCTCCTTGATCCATCGGTAGGTCTCATGAGACAAACTAGTGTCTTGGCACAAGGCCTTGACTAAAATTTTATTTATAGTCTTGAAACAAGGCCTTGAACTACGTGGTAATGATTTCCAGTATTAGGCATTCCCTCATTGTGAAATTAGTTATTACATGTGATTATTCTACTAGTAGAATATCCATGGGCATATTTATATGGAAATGTTTCATTTCTTTTTACCATATTATGTTCAAGTTTATTTTTAAAAGGCTTTTGTTTTTATTACACATCTTACCTTAAAATTTTATTGTTTCTGCTAAATTATTTACCCTTACTGAGCATCTGAGCTCACCATTTTATTATGTTTTATTTTACTAGGATTCCAAGAAGTTTATTATGATTGATATGCATGGTTAAG
The DNA here is from genome assembly GCA_963277665.1 of Viscum album. Lineage (NCBI taxonomy): Eukaryota > Viridiplantae > Streptophyta > Magnoliopsida > Santalales > Viscaceae > Viscum > Viscum album. The sequence continues at coordinate 34,573,856 of OY728127.1, read as the reverse complement.
CTAAAGGAAAAAATGTAATTCTCAAAGAACTATCTGTTCTATGTTTTATGTTTCAAATTGTAATGTAAAGTTAATGTATGTAATCTATTTTCCAAGAATGCTAAACTGATCGGTTCTTCGGGACTTGATTCCTTGTATTCGTGCCAATGTATGGAAATAATGCACCGGCTTTAGGTAAATGGGTCGGGGTGTTACACTACAAAGAAAATATATAAAAATATCTTAGAACCTCCTCCCACAAATTCACTATTACCATTTTTCATCCTCTAAAAAGAACGACATGCTCCACACCAACCAAAAACACACCATGATCATATCTATTTGATATCTCAATATGTAGGGTCTCAAAGTTGGTGTCCCCAAGTTTTTCCTCCTTAAATCACTTCAAAAGTGAAGGGGTGACAACCATTTACGAGAGGTAATCTACTCCATCTCCATCCATGATGAATTACTACAACTAAGCTAACTTCTTCGACGCCTCACTCAGCAATTGTGAACAAGATCTCTTGTTGAGAGAATCTACTACCATGTTCCCATTCCAAGAAGAATAGAAAATTTTGAATTAATAATCCTATAGGAACTCTTTTCATCACCTATCTCTCATGTTAAAAATTCTTTGGAGAGAAGATATAATTGAGACTCTTATGATCAAAATAGATGATAAACTGATCACCCATCAGGTAGTGTGTCCACATCATTAGTGTAAAGACTACCACTACTAACTCAATACCATGGGTCACGTAGTTCTGCTCATGTGGTGTCAATTGACAGGAACAATAGGTAATCACTACCTACATTGGAACAATAACAAAAACAATCCCAGTTCATGAAGCATAACAGAACACTACGTAGTTGATACCCTACTTTGGAAATCTGAAGATGAGATCACTTTTCCATATCTATCTCAACTTGTAAAATTCTTACTGAAACCTCTCCATCCACAAAATAGAATTCCCCTTTTGAGTCAAAGATTTCATGGGGGATAATTTCCTAGAGAGGTCAGGTTTGAAACTCTAGTAATATTCTGACAACCCAAGGAATCTCCACACCTATGTCACACACTTGGGTGTATCCTATGCTAACACTACGTCGACCTCTACTGGGACCATTTTCACAACATCTATTGAGTTAACATGTCCCAAAAAGTAAACATCCTAAATCTAAAACTAGATCATTGAGAGATTCCAATAAAGCTTCTTGTCTCATAGAAAATCCAAAACCATCCTCAAATGTCTCATAATCTCCTTCTTAGACATTGAGTACACACAAATATCATTAATAAATACATCCATGAACTAATTGAAGAAAGTTTGAAAGATCCAGTTCAAGAGTTCCTTGAACACTATTGGGGAATTTTTCACACCAAAGGTAATCACCAAGTAGACTTCAGGGACATATGAATGGCTTCTTTAGTATATCCTCTTCCCATACTCACAAATAGTGATTATATTATATGAAGTTGTCATTCGAGAACCATTATACACCTCTTAATAGATCAAATAGGCCATCAATGATTGATATTGGATACTTGTTCTTTACAATCAGAGGTTTTAGACATCAGTAGTCTACCCATAACCTCAAGATACCATCCAACTTCTTGGTGAAAAAAACTGGGTATGCCAAGGGTAAAACACTCGGTCTAACAAATCCCTTCATCTACAAGTCCCCCCACTTCACCCTCGTCTCATGAAGTTCTACATGAGCCATCTGATATGATGATGTGGAAATTTTGGTCATCCCAGGGTGTATATCAATGCATAAGTCAATATCTCAGTAGGGAGCTAAGCCTAGGACATCCTCATGAAAGAAATCCTCATACTTCGCCACCACTGTAGGGAGATGAAAACCCATAACATCCATTGCACCATGGGTCAAGCTAGAAAACTGTTGAGTAATTATCTATAACCTCCTATGAATGGGTCCATCATGTGATGCATGGGCTTCCGTTTCATCAATAGAGGAAAAACCAATCCCATCACTGCAGACACACCACATCCTCCAACTAAAATTGCCTATCTAGGCATGAACTATAGCAACCCGACCCCTGATATCCTAGAGCTGGTGTCTAATACCATTACATTGGAATAATATAAAAGTAAATCATGTCTAAAAGAACAAAATCATTTATTAGGCTTGGTAAATCATATACATACAATATTCTTGTATTATAAATCAATACACTAATTATAACATAGTTTTTTATTTTTTCAAGGATAATAACCTTATTTCATCTAGCGTATCCTTGAACATATTTCTTATTACACTTTTTGTATTCCTAGGTAAAGAAAATATAATAACGGTGAGCTAAAATTATCTATAATAGTAAAGTACATACAAACAAATAATGAATCAATTAGAATAATCAAATGGAAATGTAAATAAATTGAAACACATTCCTTTTAAATAACTAGATAAAGAAAAATAAATATGGCAAGGTAAGAATCTAAAACACATTTTATTTAATCAACGAACTGAAAATGAAATGTATCCACATATATATTGATGCTTGATCTCATAGATGAATAATAAATGAAACAAAACCATGGAAATGATTAATTGTTAGATTCCTTGTCTAAGGCCAATGAAAATGTATAACGCCAAGATCTATCCTATAGATTGTTTAAAAATATGTGTAGAAACACATATTTTTCACTTGAAAACATAATCAAAGAGGATTTCAATAACTAATTTCATCTCATGAGAATACTGATGCTTCAATGGGATTATATTAACCAGTCCCCAACCCATAAGGAATTACTTAAATGGTCCCCAACCCATTTCTTTCATATCCTAATAATTCTTTATATAGAAAAAATGCATGCCTTATCAAATATCCGTATTGAATAAAGGATGAAAATTTATCAATATTTCCACAAATAATAAAATAACTTTCAAAGTAAACACTATATTAAATATTTTTTACGATTCAAGAAATAATCATATCCATGAAAAATGATATGGATATTTAGGGTAAATTCAATGTTAAATGATCATAGGAAATTGATTACTTCAAGGGAAATAAAGGTAATAAAGGATGTTAATGTAAATAATATCCATGTAAAAATAAATCACAAACTATCTTGAGGAAGATTATGTATTGTATCAATACTACATATCCCAAGTGGATTTTTAATAAATGTTTTTTTGTCATTGATGAATATAATTACTATATTTTAAAAAAATTCTTGAGAAAAATATAATTTTTATTTTGAAACAAAAAAATTTGAAAATTACTTTTATAATTTTTTTTTAAATATCCACCTTTTATGAATGAAAATGAAGCTTATAAGAAATGATGGAAGGTAAATATGTTTATGTAATATGTGGTAAAAAGAATATATTTTTTTCATGGTAAAATGTTATAAAAATTCATTGTTTGGAATGCGAAAAAAATATTTATTTGAAAACATGGGTGAAATAAAAAAGTGAAAAAATTTCATTACAAATTCATTTTAAAAATATTAATAACATTTTTGAAAAAAATTTTATAATACATAGTCTTTAAAAGAAAACAATTTCTCTAAATAAATAGGGACATGAATTAGGGTTATCTAAAAAATAATTTCTAAAACAAATGAGTACTAGAGTGGAAAAATGGTACTAATACTTGAAAAAGTTCATTATTAACCAAATGAGAGGAAAATTAAAGGGTTTATTAAACAATTTTAGAATAATTTCCTCAAATGGAAATTAAATTTTAATAAAATTATTATTGAGGAACATAATCTTTATAAATTACCAAGTGTCCCATACCACTTTGAAATATATTAAATCATAAACCTTATGAATGAATAACATTAAATTAAAATTTTAAATAAAATTAAAATAAATTTATTAATTACATAAAATATCAAAATGGTAATTATATACACCACATGAAATAAGTAAGTGGTGAATATGACATTTATCTCATAGATTTCCAAAGTGGATTGAAAATCCCTTACCTTGCGTCTGATTTGACTCATGTGCCTTTATATACATGAATAAAAAACTTATGTTAAGTTATTTAGTTTCTTGAGAAAAATATTTATTTTTATCATAAATTTTATTTTAATTATTATCATGTTGTATATATCCCCTTAATCCATTAAGTTTACATTGGGTGTTTTGACCAAATTTGGTTTATGTGTCAAAAATAATTTTTGCAGATCAACTATGGTCAAAGGGGTCATTGTATAACATATCCAGAATAATAATAATGAAATAATTATTATAAACATACATAAATTATAATTTTAAAACCAATCATTAAATATGGTTATGAAAAATGAACCAACATTACAATCATGGAGACAGTCGGTCGTACACACTTAAGAGTAACATTCCCATTTTTCAATGATCTTTATGGAAAGTAGGTATGTACCTATATATCTTTATGTAATAATAATTATATAATAAATACCATTTTATTTAATCCTATATACTAACAATATAATTATTGAGATGTAAAAGTATACACTTCATATCGAGGAGGTGGTAGTCCATACATCCATGACAGACGTTATCACTTTTTAGTGTGTGAAAGTGTTATAAAGAAAATGATATATTTTATATTTAAAGAAAGGTAATTATGTAATGAATATCATATAGAATTGTTATCACATATTTTTAATTTAAACCATACTTTATATATTCCTTATAGTGTGTGATCGAATCACATTACTTTTAGAAAGCATCAGTCCACATTTCCACAAACGATGTTATCATTTTTACAAAAATGGATAGTATAAAGGCATGTTTTATAAAATAATTATAGAAGAATAAATTAATAATAATTATCATATATATATATCATATATAAATAAAATTTTCATCATAATTTTCTCTTAATAAAGGTGGTAAAGGAAAAATAAACAACTTCGTTTCATGAGGCGGTAATTATCCATACACATAAATGGTAAGTTCTTTACCCATTTGATGGAAGCATATGTAAGTGTTGGTTGAAATCTTAGAATAATAAAATTTAATTATATTTAAAATACTGGTGTTTTTATATTTTAATTTAATAATAATATTTGGGGGGGGTTAGAAAGGGAATAAAACTAAAAAGTTTAAGGAAATATGTAGCCTTTTATTTTTGTAACTCCTTTTGTTTTTTAGCAAAGGGCTTACTTAGATGGATTTATGCCTCTGGGAAGGATACCTAGATGAGTGTAGGTATTTTTATCAGCTATTTTGGAAGATATTGGTTGATCCAATGTGTCTTGAGAGGCATGAGATATTGGGAGGATATGAGAACTTTTTATAGTGGAGGAGGAGTGACACTTTTAAATTTTGGAGACGAAATTTATCCTACATTGTTTCAAACTAAAGTTGACCCAATAATGGTAAAAATTCTAAAAATGGGATTATAGGGTCTAAATATGGCTAGAAAATTTCTTTTGGGAATGATTCTAGGTCATTTGGCCCCTTAAGGTTAAGTTTTAATCCCTTATTAAGCTTAATTTCATCTTAATCATTGTAATTAATTTTAATTAATTTGACTATTTTTTTGGTCACAAACTAAGTTGAGATTATTAGACATTATAAAATATTCTAGTTTGAAATATGGAATCAATTTATCTAAATTAAAATCACATAAATGGAAGAAATTAATTTAAATTAAATCCCATAAATGGGACAACAATATATGTTTTTAAAGTAAAAATGTCAAAAAGTTTGGTATGTTTTTATATTCATTTTTAAATTCATATTTATTAGAATTATATAAATTGGATTAATTAATAAAAAATTGGACTAATTAAACTTTAAAATAAATTTAAAATATTATTTATCCTTATTTATAAATTAGATGATTTTTTGAATTAAAAGTCATTATTTTTCACTATTCATTAAAAAATGAAACTTTAGAGAAAGATACTAAAAATTCACCCTAACAAAATTTTTATATTTATATTTAAAATATTAAGTTATTTTTACATATAATGTCTATAAAAGTCCAAAAACTAGTATTTAGAATTGGTTCGACATTAAATAGTGGTAAACACGTCTTAATAAAAATGTAGTATTTCATGCATGAAATTGTGTTTATTATTATCTTATGCCTATCACATCTATTTGATGAATATAAAAAATATTTTATTGAATATATAATATATTCATTACATGAATTTCATTCACTAATTGTAATTAATATAATTTATTAGGATAAAATACCTTTGTGGGCATAAAAATAGTTTTCTATAAAATATTGTCATTATTATAAATTGGTTCTTATATTCATTTCTGGTTAATTTATAACCATTGAATTCATTTTATATTTGTGTAAACTACATATTTTTATAAGTTATTTAATACTATTCATAACAGCTAGTTTATATCTTATTATATTAAATAATAATATTTTAATAACAAATTTTTGTTCGGTAAAACCCAGTCTTACATGTAACGGAAGTTATCAAAGAAACTCAATATTGTGTGTAACATATTCAAATTCAGTTGAACATAAATCAGAAGCTATAAAATATATTTTAGTTATTTGAAACAGTATATATATTATAAATTCATAAAATATTATATTCCCATGACTTTTTGGTGTTGCGTTTCATATACACTATTGAATACAATGTTCCAACATTAGATTTTCAGGGAATTAAATTATACAATCAGTAATTAAATTGTTTCCTTACAATTTAAACATTATAATGGTAATATATTGTTTGATTTTTTTCTATATTGAAACCCCACATCATGATAAGGGTTCATGAAATATCTTATAGAATAGAGAGAATGATAAGTACAATGGTTACATGGAATAACATATAACTAGGTCTCTAAGAAGGAGAACATTTGTAGAAGTAGAGATACACAGATGGCGGAAAAGTATAAATACATATAGGGAGTGATTTATATCATCAATAAAAAACCATTTAATGATCAATGTAATGTTGAGAGACTCAAATAAATAAATCAGTGATGATTTATAATACCATTGGTTCAAAAAAATAGGTATTATGAGAATTTTTTTTAAGATTATTTTCCTCATATTGAAAAATTTATTAGAATATAAGGAAATTTACTTACAAGATACGTTTTAATTTAATATGAACAATTACATGACGTGGTTTTTCTTCTAATAAATTATAATTAATCCCTTACTTCCTTAAATGGATATCCAAAAATTATCTTTGATTCATGAAGCACTAAAAAAACATTTAACAAATCGTAAGGCCCATAAAAGAGTAAATAGTCTTTACACTTATTTTTAACTATTGTAAAAAAAAATTTCAATACATTAATATCTAAACCAAAAAAGTTATTCTACTAGTTCATCATTAATATTTATTCATGAAATTTTTCAACTAAAAGTAATGAAATATTAACCCAGACATTGTGTAGGTCAGTGGTTGGTGTGAAACCCTTATCGTACTTAAGACATAGGTTCATGACCCCCCATCCTTGATAGAATTTATTAGTTTTCAAATGGCATACATGTTTTTATTTTCTAAAATTAAATTAATATAATTTCCAAAAAAAATATGATGGACATCCTTGAAATAAGGTTAATAACTAAATAATATTTTAACTAAGATTTTCAATATAACCCCAATACATAAATACTTCATCCACTTATTTCCACATATATCATTCATTGGTCTAGAGTGTATCCTCTAGAAGAGGTCATTGAATTAGGTAATTTTCAGGTTCCCCACATGTATGAAAATGAACTATAAAGGATTTCATTGGATTAGTTTCATTTCCATCAATGAAAATCTTTATTTTTCCTTGGAAATTAATTTAATTATGACATTTATTCCCACACATAAATAATTTACCCATTCCATTGAGACACTTCCCAAGGTGTATCCTTCCACAATACTTGCATGAGGTAAATTGACAATTCCTCTCTCCATGGTCTCCACAACTTAATCTCATTGAAAAATCCATTTTGATGAGTTTGGGAGTTGGTTTAGGAATATTATGTTAATAATATTTGGGGAAAACTGATTAGGCATAAACACAATATCTTTCACTCTCATAAACACCTCATTTTTTCTCACTGTCCCCACCTTTTACTTCATGTTCAATGTTGAATTGATTCCTTTGAGTACCATCCATTTAATAAAACAAAAAATCATAGTGTGAGTAATAGTAAACATATAATCATTTATAGGATATCTAAATCATAACACATTATATTCATTGTAAAAAACCTTTGGTTTAACCTAGGGTATTCATTTTAAAAATACTTCATAATGGTTTTTAAAGAGAATATAAATTATCATAAGTGTATCCCCCTTAGGAGTGTCAAACCATGTTCACAATAAGGCTTGTTTTTGTGTACTAGGTTACACAGAGTTAGGCTCAATGCACCGTGTTGGAGTTGTTACCCTTAGGTACGTCTATTCTAGAACCACATACACTTTTAGTATCTCGACACGGATATATTTATATAGTTACCCACATAATATCTACCATACAAGAACTTTTTGATATTAGTATATACCTATCCTCAATGTCTAACGCAATGTTATTTTCTATAATCTTTTTTCCTAAATCTAATTCCCAAGGATGCTACTAAAATTTCTTTGATACCAACTATAGTGATCTGAACCTATAATTTCTAGATCCAGTGTCTACCCCCATTATATTGGCATAAGATATAATTAAATAATTTCGTAAAGGACCAAAGATTTTAGTAGTCTTGGTACACCAAATAAATAGATGATTCTTTTATTATAAATGAATACATAAATTAAAATATATTTTTCTTCTTCTTTCAAGGATAATAACTTTATTCCATTTTGCATATCCTTGTGTATATTATTTAGCACAGTTCATGGATTATTAGGGAAAGAAAAAACAATTAGGATGAGCTAAAAATATTAGTGTGTGTAAAGTATAGTAGAAGAACTAACAAATCAGTTATAATAATCAAATGGTAATGTAAATAAATGGAAACAAATCCCATTCAAATAACTAGAAAACGAAAAAGAAATATGGAAAAGTAAGAAACTAAAACACATTCAATTTAATCAATGAACTAAAAATTAAATGTATCCTTAGATATTTTGTTTCAATATCACATGGATGAATAATAAATGAATCAAAATTAAGGAAATGATTAATTATTGGATGTTATGTCTAAGGCACATGAAAACCTCTGCTGTTAATATCAATCCTCTAGATAGATTAAAACTATGGGTAAAAACCCATCTATTATTCTTAGAAACAATACCAAATGTGTTTTCACTAACTAATTTAATCTCATGAGACATCCAATTCTTCAAGGGGATTACATTATCTAGTCCCTAACCTGTAGTGAATTCATTCAATGCTTCCCAACTTGTGTCTTTCATGTCCCAATCATTCCTCATATTGAATAAACAATATGCCATATCAAATATCCATATTGAATAAAGGATACAAATTTTTCAATATTTACCCAAATAATAAAAAAAACTTCAATGTAAACACTTAAAAAATTATATATTCTTTATGATGTAATAATATAAATGAAATAAATATTTGGATATTTAGGGGATATTAAATTTCAAATGATCATTGGAAATTGATTATTTCAAGGGTACTAAAATAAATCAAGTGAATGTGAATACTATACTTATTTAAATCAATTATAAACCATACATAAGATGATTAAGGATAGAATCAATAATATATATCCCAAGTGGAGTAAAAATAAAAGGTTTTTTCATTGATGATATAAATACTATATTTTAAAAAAATTCTAGATTAAAATATCTTTTAACATTCCAAAATGTATTATTCCACTTTAAAACATATTAAATCATATGCCTCATGATGAAATAACAAAAAATGAAAGTTTTATATACCATTAAGATAAAATTATTAATGATATAATATATCAAAAGTGGAATTAGATACACCAGAAAAAAGAAGTAATTGGTGAACATGACATTTGTCTCACAGATGTAAAAAGAGAGATGAAAATCCCTTACATTATGTCTGATTTGTTTCATGTGTCTTCATATTACAAAATAAAAACATTATTTTAATTATTTACTTTCTTGAAAAAAAATCAAGCTTATAATAAACTTTATTTCACTTATTACCATGTTATATGAAACTAATTAATCAATTAATTTTATGTTATGTTTTTTGACCAAATTCTCTTTATGTGTCAAAAAATACTTTTACAGGTCAAATATGGTTAAAGGGGTCATTATTTATCATCTAATAAATTATAATAATGAAATAATTATTATATTAGAATATAGATTATACTTTTAAAACCAATCATTAAATATGGTTATGAAAAATGAACCAACGTTACAATAATCCAGAAGGTAGCCTTATGTACGGATGAGTGATGTTCCCATTTTCAATGATCATTATGGAAAGAAGGTAAGTAAAAATTTATATTTACATAATGATAATTAAATCATGAATACCATGTTATTTATTCATATATACTTATATATATAATTTGTGTGAAGTAAAATGAATCAATTCATGTCGAGGAGGCAATAGTCCATACGTCTATGACTGACATTATCACTTAATAGTGTGTCAAAGGGTAATAAAGAAAATGATATATATTATATTTCGATAAAGGTAATTATCTAATGAATATAAATTAGATATTTTATATGTCACATATGTTTACTAAAAACCGTACTTTATACATTCCATGTATCGTATGATCAAATCACATCACTTTTAGGCGGGAGTAGTTCACACTTCCACAAATGATGTTATCGTATTTACACAAAATGGAAAGTCTAAGGGTATATGCTATAAAATAATTTAAAAAGAATAAATAAATAATAATTATGGTATATATATCACATATAAATATTATTTCCACCAAAATTCCCTAATCATGAAAGGTGGAAAAGGAAAAATGAACAACTTCGTTTCGTGGGGCGGTAATTCGCCTTACACATAAACGGTAAGTTCATTACCCATTAGATGGAATTTTGTGTAATTTTAGAAAGAAAAATTAACATAAAAAGATATTATTATATTTAGGACACTAGTGTTGTTACATAATAATGGAATAATAATATTTTAGGGGGAGAATAAGGGGAATAAAATTAAAGAGCTTGAGGAAAGATGTTACCTCTTCTTTGGGTAACTCCTTTTCGATTGCACCAAAGGGATTACTTGGATGGATTTATTACCAGTGGGAGGTATATAATATGATGAGAGTTATTTTTAGGATCTATTTGTGTAGATATTAGTTGATCCAAATTAGATTTAGAGGTGTGAGGAAGTGTGAGGAGAGGATGCCTTTTTATATTGGAGGAGTGACACTCCTGTATATTTTGGAAAGAGAATTCCACCCACATTTTTCCATTTAATGTGGATACCATAATGGTAAAAATTATATCCAAGGGAGGATAGGGTCTAAATATTGATATCAAATTTATTTTTTATAAGTTTCTTGGTCATTTGGGTCTTTAAGGTTAAGGTTTAGTCCCTTATTGAGCTTAATTTCATTTTAATAATTGTAATATATTTTACTTACTTTCCATAAATAAGTTGTTAAAAAACTAAGTTGGATTGTTATAAAATATAAGTTATTATTATTAAAAATATGTAATACATTTTTCCAAATTCTAACCATATAAGTTTCAAAAATTAATTTAAATTCAATCCCAGAGACTGTACGACAATGCATACTTTTAAAATAAAAATAATCAAAATTTGATATGATTTTATATTCAATTTAAATGAGAAATTTATTAAAATGGCTTAAATTGGATTAATAGATAAACTATTTTTCTAATTAAACTTTAAAAACAATTTAAAATATGATTTATCCTTATAAATAAATTAGATCAAAAAGCATTTTTGAATTAGAATTCATTATTTTTCATTATTCATTAAAAATGAAACTTCACAGAAAAATAAAAAAACTTCACCCTAACCTATTTTTTATGTTTAACTTTCAAAGATTAAGATTTTTTAAATATAATATTTAAAAAAGTTTCAAAAATTAGATTTATAATTGGTTCTTCATTAAAAGGTAGTAAAAGTGTCTTAATAAAAAAACAGTATTTTATGCAAGAAATTGTGTTTATTATTATATTATGTCTATAAAATCTATTGGATGAATATTTAAATTTTTTGATTGAATATATATTTTATATATTAAATTAATATCTTTCACTAACTATATTTAATTTAATTTATTAGGATAAAATCCATTTTTTATCATAAAAATAATTTTCTGTAAAACATTCCCTTTATTTTCAATTGGTTATTTTATTAATTTCTAATTAATTTTTTACCAATGAGTTAATTTAATATTTGTATAAAAAAATTATTTTCATAAGTTAGTTAATACTATTCATAATTTATATTTTATATCTTATTATATTATAAAATAATATATTAATAAGATATTATTGTTCGGTAAAACTCAGCCTTGTGTGTAATGGAAGTCATCAAAGATAGCTGTTGTTGTGGGAAACGTATGATGACTTTGATTCACATGTATTGAAAGCAATAAAATAAAATGAATTTATTTGAAATTGTAAATATATTATAAATTCTTGGGATATTATATTCCCTTAGGAAATTTGTGTTGTGTGTCAAACAAATATAAAATATTCCTATGCAAAGTTTTTAGTGTGTTACATGAACAATAGATAACCAGTCCTTACCTATATTAATTCATATGGCCTCATCGCTACTTCAATGAGATACCAACAAAAACTCTAACCTTCAAGAGTTTGGTCACACTGTTTCTACAAGTGTGTGATCGCAGAGTCATCTTTAGTAGGAGTATCCAAGCACAAGGGTTGATCCAAGAGCTCAACCCGAATATCTAAATCTCAAAAGAAGATATGAGGAAATAAAGGAATGAATAGAACACATGACTTGAAATATTTCAAAAAAGGTAGAAAAGACATAGACCATATATTTTATCATCCCTGTAGACTATAGGTCATATGCCTCGACTGCCTGCAACTACCCCTCCCTATCTCCCATTTACTTAAGCTTGGCGTGGAACACATGGGGGTGGGGTAGTAATAAGTCAAAGAATATACAACCTACAACTACTCTCCCAACTACTATGTCACATCTTCCACCCTATGTAGTCCTTTCTCTAATGTTCTATATTGAAATAATTGATCATGTACAATATCAATTGAGTACTTGGAGAGGTTTTTGAACCTTGATGAATACTCAACTACTGTCATACTACCCTATTAGATCTACAGAATCTTCTGTATGTGTACATACCTCAAAAAATCTTGAGAGTAATCCTCTCTATAAAGGTGACCAAACTATTACCATGATAGAGTCTTCATGTCATACGACTAAGTCACTAAACCTCACAATCATCCTATTGATCCATAGGGAAGGCTCACTGTTAGAACCACTATTTAATATGATGGTGTCATGATAGGATGAAAAACTTAGGCCAACACCTCAAGACAGTTCTCATCCACCTGTGGGTCCAGATTGAATCGAAACATGAGGGGTTTCTACCACTGAAAATCATTAATCACACTTAGTCTACAGACCTCATCTACCAGTACTATGGGTACCATCTACTACTATACAAGAGGTGGTATAATGGGGGAACACCTAGTGGTAAAAAATATGGGAAAACCCCTTGTATTGATGCCTCTTCACTAATGAGATCATCCTCATGATCCCAATACCGAATCCTATATGGAATATGTCACGAAATCATTTTGAAAGTAAATAAGATATACCATGATAAATGATTATTTACAAAGAGATGAATCAAGAAAGATATGGAAACCACAACCCATTATTATATGATGAATATACCATTGTTTTCTCTAAAACTAATTTCCTCATTCACTAAGTCGAAAGAAAGATGATTAGATTCCTCGTGTATGGGTAAATCATCCACCACACCAACTCTGAAATCCCTGTCCTAAATCTGAACTAAAAACACTTAACATTTTTACCCCAAAACAATATCATAGACTCAAGTCCTAAGTTAGAATCAAATCCTCTAATACTACTCTATCATAACCCATCCTAATGGGTCCCTTGCTACAACTTTCCAAGACCACCTCTAATCATCTAGGGGCTATCAACTAGCATTGAGTATGCATATCTATAACATTGGAGGCCTCATTCTAAAGTATATGTAAACAAAACACACATCTCTAAGCCCATACAATGATGATATGTTAAAAAACTAATAAAAATGAATGAATATATCTCTATTCTACAACTAGAGTATGAAAAAGTAGTGGAAAGTAAATGGGGACAAATACAATCCCACCAAAAAGTGTTTGAAGATAAGTTCAACCTGAAAGTAAATATGAGGATTACTATCAAGATAAACACAAAAGAACACCTTGGTCTTTCTATATCACTAATAACCACCTGTTATGAGTTCTTTTAGGAATCCATTGAAAGGTCAATCATCTTCACAAGACACGACACATATAGGAAAATACCACACAAGGGTGAGTATAAAAATATCCACTAACACACCGTAAAATCACTATATAGATAACAATATGAAAAATAGACATCTCTACATAGGTATATTTCTATAACACATATAATAAAAATATATAGATATTATCAAAAAATACACACAATATTAAGTAAAAGTCACAACCTTAAGTAAATCCTAGGATTATTTCTTGAAAGTTTCACATAACACTCATTTAGGAGAACACACTCCATGAGTCTGATAGTAGTGATGAGGTCCATTCGTATAACGACCCATACTTTACATACATTGTTAATACTTCAAAAATTGAAGCACACTTATTAGAACATATGATAAAACCACAAAGGACCGTATAGGTATAGTGTCTTTAGAAACTGGGAAACATAAACAACTGGTTCATAAATCTTCTACAGTGTCTCCCATTTATTTCATCATATATAGGGTCCCTTTTAGCATATTCTACTTAATATCCATCTTCCTGACCTGGGGAAAAGAAAACATAAAAGGGTGAGCTCAAATGGTCAGCAAGGGCAAATAAAGGAAATAAAAATCATATCATATCTTTATGAAAATCAAAACCTGCAAAAGAGATCATAATATCTTAACATGGAATAAATCATAGAAGTGAAAATGAGATCCCCATAATCATAACATAAAACTTGAAACTTTGTGGCATGCACACATAATCATGGAAAATCATTTCTTGTTAGTCATGACTCATTGCCAAGACTATCTTAGTGGACAAAGTCCCTTTCTGAACCGAGTTCACTCCTCGTTTCAGTCCTGTATTACTGAACCGAAATAACCTTCCGTTCCAGCCATGTCTATCTCATGAGATATAAAGTCTTTACCCAATTCATTGGAGGGAGATATAGGTCCCACCCATCTTATAATGAATCCTTTCTTATGTGTGCCACATAATCATAAAACATACATCATCGCATAACACATGTAACAAAAATGGGATTCTTGAAACATCAGGACATCATAAATCAATTCATATAAGATAAAGGAATTCATAAAAATAATTCCATCACAACATGAACAAATCAATTTAATAATAGGGATAAAAACAGAACCCTTTATTATCTTAGATGGAAAATAATTTTGATAAAACACTTGAACTCCATTCTTGAGGAAAATATCCTTTCTTCTTCAAAAATATTTTTCCTTTCATAACATGTCATACAACTTTAAAATAAAAGAATTTGATTAAAAATAAACTTGAAAACTTTTAAAGTAAGCTTCTTGGAAACAATGTTTTAAAAATCCATTCATGCCGTATAAGTTAAAAAAACATTCTTCGTACTTTTGTCGGAAAAGTCAAAAAGTACCTCGTACGAAAAACGACAAAAGATTCCTTTCATACATATTACTAAAAACACACCGAAGGGTAAAAATGGATTTAAAAAATTTTAGGTGGATGGAAATAAAATTACATATTGAGTAAACATGGATGTGGATGATAAAATACACCCCAGTAAATACTTACGAATAAACAATCTAGGATAAAAATGAGATTGTGATATTTCCCTTACCTTAGGTCCGATTTTCTTTGTTCGTGTCCGAAGCTCCTGTATAATGGTTTAAATAATGTTATTGACTTATTCCAGAATCATACATATTGATATGATATCATATATGGTCATATTATTAGCTTCTTGTTAGTAATATTTCATTGTTACTTGTTACTCGGGTCTTTATAACGTTTTGTTCTTATGCGTGTTTTGTCGAATAAATTCTTATTCTTATCTTTACGTTATAGATAATTCATTTCCAGAATGGTATTAGTGTAGTATATACCATATTCATTCATTCAATTCATTTATATAATCATTATGAAATGAAGATCATGTAGAACGAGTCGCATCACATCGTGGAGACGGTATTCCGTACGTACGCACGAGTGATGATATCGTTCCTATGATCGTGGAATTGTATTGGAGTATATATATATATCATTTCAGTATCAATATTACTTCATAATAATCATATATAGTTACTCATTACACCATTATACCCATCCTTGTAAGGTGATGGTGGAAAATAGATTACACCACGGCGTGGAGACGGTATTCCGTACGTACGCACGCGCAGTGATTTCATTTTTCCGTAGGATGGATAGAAGGTGAATTAGGGTTGTTTCATATTTATAATAACATATCATTATGTAATTAATACTGATGTTATTACTTTATCATGAAACAACTAAAGAATAAGAAGTTGAAGAAGAAAGAAATTGAAAAGATTGGTAATGGATATTACCTCTTCTTTGGAACGCCTCTTTGAATCCCCCACTTAAGGAACTAAGATTGGTCTTTGGAGAAGACCAGGACCTCTAGGATTATTCTAGGGAAGTGGAGAGGAGAAAATGGCAGGGGTTGGCCGAGCTTGAGTGCTCAATTTGGTGTGAGGAGGAGGGGGAGGAGGTGCCCTTTTATAAGGGAGGAGAGGGGTACCTTAGGAATATCTCAAAATATTATTTTATATTAAAGTCAAAATCGGTTTATAATGGTTCCAAAGGGTCTTATTTCGAAGCTAAAGTGGGGAAGGGTCGAAATCCTATCAACCAATAGGGCTTAGACAAGTTTAGGGTATTATTTTAACCTTATCAATTAGATTTAACTCTAAGTTAATTAATTTAACTTTTACCGTGTCTTTTTGTTTTCTTTCACTATATGGTTAATACACTTACTATAACATGCCAAACGAACCCCAAATTGTTTATTATTAATATATATATCCTTATCTAAGTCATTTGGCCGAACCTTATATTTTTAGGAATAAAATAACAATTAATAACATAATATTTTATTTAAAAACTATTTTGTGTCAATTTTGACACTATTTGATATATGATTTTTGTGAAAGTCATAACAGAATTATATGTTCGAACCAAGTTGATTAAATCAACATTAATATATCATAGTAACCTAGAAAATTAGTGGAATTCATAAAAAGTCTTAAATTACATTTATTTTGGTATTTATATTATCAATTATGTCAATATTTCATTAATAAGATAATTACTGTATCATCTTTGTGTCATATATAAATTAAATTATTTGATGTCCAAAAATTACAAATAAAATACCATCATGTATGAAATCTTTTTATCTTTCTAATGAATATTTACAATCGAATTTATCTTATGTATAACCCCATATTAAAAATGATTTACGTATTAAACTTTGATTTTAACTATTTTAACCCTTCTTTAAATAAATTAATAATAAATGTCCTAATCTAATCCAAGTGGGCCTAAATGGTCATATTTTATTCCTAAGTTTGTTTTTGGTCGAATTACACTTGTCCAATAGAATTAGGACATGTGTTAGGGTAATATTGATATCATATTTACCCTTAGTTACCCTATTTACTATTAACCGCGGTAAAAAAAAGTAAAAAGTTACTATTCACCAAAAATTATTTTCATCTCATTGAACCACATTTTAGTCCTTGATATTAACCGTGTCTCTCGGATTTTCGAAATTCCATTCACAGAAGCGGTAAAATTAAGTTTTATGCAAAATTCGGTTTTTAACCTACCACTTAGTGGTTTCACTATTCATCAAAAATTGAAAGTTTTCAGAAAAATACCAAAATTTCACCCTAGGCTAATTTCGATATTCTAAGTCCAAAAATGAAGTCCATTTTGAAAAATAAAATTTATAAAATTTCAAAAAGTGGTTATTACTATTCATAACGGCTAGTTTTAATAGCATATTGTTGTTTAGTGAAACTCGGTATTGCGTACGACGCAAGCTATCGAGGAAGGTCGTGATTGCGTGTAAAGCAAGCCAAGAAAGTGTTGTGTAGAAAAAGATTCCTTTGATGATTTATATAACATAAAAGTCTTGGGTGTTACATTCTACCCCCCTTAAAAAGAATTTCGCCCTCGAAATTCGTCACTTTGTAACGAACAGATGAGGATACTTCTCCCTCATCATATCCTCAAGCTCCCATGTAGCTTCTTCAAGTTGGTGGTTCCTCCATAAAACTTTCACCAAGCGAGTGGTCTTGTTTCGTAGGACTTTTTCGCTACGATCCAGAATCTCTATCGGCTGTTCTTCATAAGAAAGATCTTGCTCCAGCGGTACAACTTCTGAGCTGAGTACATGTGAAGGATCTTGTATGTACTTTCTCAGGAGAGATACATGGAACACATCGTGAACTTGAGAGAGATTCGGTGGAAGCGCCAATCGGTAAGCTACCTTCCCAAAACGATCCAGTATTTCGAAAGGACCGATATATCTAGGGCTCAACTTCCCCTTCTTTCCAAATCTCATAACCCTCTTCCAGGGAGATATTCGTAAGAACACTTTTTCACCCACTTCAAACTCTCGGTCTTTTCTTCGGTTGTCGGCATAACTTTTCTATCGACTCTGAGCTGCTCTTATGTGTTGTTGAATAGATCTGACCTTTTCTGCCATTTCATCAACGAGATCAGGTCCTAACAGCTTTCTTTCCCCAACTTCATCCCAGCAAGTTGGAGTCCTGCATTTCTTTCCATAGAGAGCTTCATAAGGAGCCATCTGAATACTGGAGTGAAAGCTATTATTATAAGAAAATTCCAACAAAGGTAGGTGTTGATCCCAACCTCCTTTGAAATCCATAGAGCAAGCTCTCAACATATCTTCTAGGGTTTGAATTGTTCTCTCAGACTGACCGTCTGTCTGGGGATGATAAGCAGTGCTGAAACTCAACTCTGTATCCAGAGTATGCTGAAGACTTCGCCAGAACTTCGAGGTAAATCTCAGATCCCGATCAGATATAATAGAAAGTGGTACTCCATGCAATCTTACCACTTCCTTTACATATATCCTGGCAAGCTGATCTAGAGAGAAATCCTCTCTAATAGAAATGAAGTGTGCAGACTTTGTAAGACGATCAACTATGACCCAGATAGCATTATTGCCTTTGGATGTTTTAGGAAGTCCTGTGACAAAGTCCATTATAACGATCCACACTTTACATACATTGTTAATACTTCAAAATTGAAGCACACTTATTACAACATATGACAAAACCACAAAGGACCGTATAGGTATAGTGTCTTTAGAAACTGGGAAACATAAACAACTGGTTCATAAATCTTCTACAGTGTCTCCCATTTATTTCATCATATCTAGGGTCCCTTTTAGCATATTCTACTTAATATCCATCTTCCTGACCTGGGGAAAAGAAAACATAAAAGGGTGAGCTCAAATGCTCAGCAAGGGCAAATAAAGGAAATAAAAATCATATCATATCTTTATGAAAATCAAAACCTGCAAAAGAGATCATAATATCTTAACATGGAATAAATCATAGAAGTGAAAATGAGATCCCCAAAATCATAACATAAAACTTGAAACTTTGTGGCATGCACACATAATCATGGAGATCATTTCTTGTTAGTCATGACTCATTGCCAAGACTATCTTAGTGGACAAAGTCCCTTTCTGAACCGAGTTCACTCCTCGTTTCAGTCCTGTATCACTGAACCGAAATAACCTTCCGTTCCAGCCATGTCTATCTCATGAGATATAAAATCTTTACCCAATGCATTGGAGGGAGATATAGGTCCCACCCATCTTATAATGAATCCTTTCTTATGTGTGCCACATAATCATACATCATCGCATAACACATGTAACAAAAATGGGATTCTTGAAACATCATGACATCATAAATCAATTCATATATGATAAAGGAATTCATAAACATAATTCCATCACAACATAGTCAAACCAATGTAAAAATATGGATAGAAACAGAACCCTTTATTATCTTAGATGGAAAATAATTTTGATAAAACACTTGATTTGAATTCTTGAGGAAAATATCCTTTCTTCTTCAAAAACATTTTTCCTTTCATAACATGTCATACAACTTTAAAATAAAAGAAGTTGATTAAAAATAAACTTGAAAACTTGTAAAGGAAGCTTCTTTGAAGTAATGTTTTAAAAATCCATTCATGCCGTATAAGTTAAAAAAAACATTCTTCGTACTTTTGTCGGAAAAGTCAAAAAGTACCTCGTACGGAAAAACGACAAAAGATTCCTTTCATATTCTTTACTAAAAACTCACCTAAGGGTAAAATTCGATTTAAACTATTTCAAGTGGATGGAAACAATATTACATATTGAGGGAACATGGATGTGGATGATAAAATACACCCCAGTAAATACTTACGAATAAACAATCTCGGATAAAAATGAGATTGTGATATTTCCCTTACCTTAGGTCCGATTAGCTTTGTACGTGTCCGAAGCTCCTGTATAATGGTTTAAATAATGTTATTGACTTATTCCAGAATCATACATATTGATATGAGATCATATATGGTCATATTATTAGCTTCTTGTTAGTAATATTTCATTGTTACTTGTTACTCGGGTCTTTATAACTTTTTGTTCTTATGCGTGTTTTGTCGAATAAATTCTTATTCTTATATTTAGGTTATAGATAATTCATTTCCAGAATGGTATTAGTGTAGTATATACCATATTCATTCATTCAATTCATTTATACAATCATTATGAAATGAAGATCATGTAGAACGAGTCGCATCACATCGTGGAGACGGTATTCCGTACGTACGCACGAGTGATGATATCGTTCCTATGATCGTGGAATTGTATTGGAGTTTATATATATATTATTTCAGTATCAATATTACTTAATAATAATCATATATAGTTACTCATTACACCATTATACCCATCCTTGTAAGGTGATGGTGGAAAATAGATTACACCACGGCGTGGAGACGGTATTCCGTACGTACGCACGCGCGGTGATTTCATTTTTTCCGTAGGATGTATAGAAGGTGAATTAGGGTTGTTTCATATTTATAATAACATATCAGTATGTAAGTAATACTGATGTTATTACTTTATCATGAAACAACTAAAGAAGAAGAAGTTGAAGAAGAAAGAAATTGAAAAGATCGGTAATGGATATTACCTCTTCTTTGGAACGCCTTTTTGAATCCTCCACTTAAGGAACTAAGATTGGTCTTTGGAGAAGACCAGGACCTCTAGGATTATTCTAGAGAAGTGGAGAATGGAAAATGGCAGGGGTTGGCCGAGCTTGAGTGCTCAAATTGGTGTGAGGAGGAGGGGGAGGAGGTGCCCTTTTATAAGGGAGGAGAGGGGCACCTTAGGAATATCTCAAAATATTATTTTATATTAAAGTCAAAATCGGTTTATAATGGTTCCAAAGGGTCTTATTTCGAAGCTAAAGTGTGTATGGGTCGAAATCCTATCAAACAATAGAATTTAGACAAGTTTAGGATATTATTTTAACCTTATCAATTAAATTTAACTCTAAGTTAAATAATTTAACTTTTACCATGTCTTTTTGTTTTCTTTCACTATATGGTTAATACACTTACTATAACATGCCAAACGAACCCCAAATTGTTTATTATTAATATATATATCCTTATCTATGTCATTTGGCCGAACCTTAGATTTTTAGGAATAAAATAACAATTAATAATATAATATTTGATTTAAAAACTATTTTGTGTCAATTTTGACACTATTTGATATATGATTTGTTTGAAAGTCATAACAGAATTATATGTTCTAACCAAGTTGATTAAATCAATACTAATATATCATAGTAACCTAGAAAATTAGTGGAATTCATAAAAAGTCTCAAATTATATTTATTTTGGTGTTTATAACATCAATTATGTCAATATTTCATTAATAAGATAATTACTGCATCATCATTATGTCATAAATAAATTAAATTATTTAATGTCTAAAAATTACAAATAAAATATCATCATGTAGGAAATCTTTTTAGCTTTCTAATGAATATTTACAATTGAATTTATCTTATGTATAACCCCATATTAAAAATGATTTACTTATTAAACTTTGATTTTAACTATTTTAACCCTTCTTTAAATAAATTAATAATAAATGTCCTAATCTAATCCAAGTGGGCCTAAATGGTCATATGTTATTCCTAAGTTTGTTTTTGGTCGAATTACACTTGTCCAATAGAATTAGGACATGTGTTAGGGTAATATTAATATCATATTTACCCTTAGTTACCCTATTTACTATTAACCGCGGTAAAATAGTAAAAAGTTACTATTCACCAAAAAATTATTTTCATCTCATTGAACCACATTTTAGTCCTTGATATTAACCGTGTCTCTCGGATTTTTGAAATTCCATTCACAGAAGCGGTAAAATTATGTTTTATGCAAAATTCAGTTTTTAACCTACCACTTAGTGGTTTCACTATTCATCAAAAATTGAAAGTTTTCAGAAAAATACCAAAATTTCACCCTAGGCTAATTTCGATATTCTGAGTCCGAAAATGAAGTCCATTTTGAAAAATAAAATTTATAAAATTTCAAAAAGTGGTTATTACTATTCATAACGACTAGTTTTAATAGCATATTGTTGTTTAGTGAAACTCGGTATTGCGTACGACGCAAGCTATCGAGGAAGGTTGCGATTGCGTGTAAAGCAAGCCAAGCAAGTGTTGTGTAGAAAAAGATTCCTTTGATGATTTATATAACATAAAAGTCTCGGGTGTTACATTCTACCCCCCTTAAAAAGAATTTCGCCCTCGAAATTCGTCACTTTGCAATAAACAAATGAGGATACTTCTCCCTCATCATATCCTCAAGCTCCCATGTAGCTTCTTCAAGTTGGTGGTTTCTCCATAAAACTTTCACCAAGCGAGTGGTCTTGTTTCGTAGGACTTTTTCGCTACGATCCAGAATCTCTATCGGCTGTTCTTCATAAGAAAGATCTTGCTCCAGCGGTACAACTTCTGAGCTGAGTACATGTGAAGGATCTGGTATGTACTTTATCAGGAGAGATACATGGAACACATCGTGAACTTGAGAGAGATTCGGTGGAAGCGCCAATCGGTAAGCTACCTTCCCAACACGATCCAGTATTTCAAAAGGACCGATATATCTAGGGCTCAACTTCCCCTTCTTTCCAAATCTCATAACCCTCTTCCAGGGAGATATTCGTAAGAACACTTTATCACCCACTTCAAACTCTAGGTCTCTTCTTCGATTGTCGGCATAACTTTTCTGTCGACTCTGAGCTGCTCTTATGTGTTGTTGAATAGATCTGACCTTTTCTGCCATTTCATCAACGAGATCAGGTCCTAATAGCTTTCTTTCCCCAACTTCATCCCAGCAAGTTGGAATCCTGCATTTCTTTCCATAGAGAGCTTCATAAGGAGCCATTTGAATACTGGAGTGAAAGCTATTATTATAAGAAAATTCCACCAAAGGTAGGTGTTGATCCCAACCTCCTTTGAAATCCATAGAGCAAGCTCTCAACATATCTTCTAGGGTTTGAATTGTTCTCTCAGACTGACCGTCTGTCTGGGGATGATAAGCAGTGCTGAAACTCAACTCTGTATCCAGAGTATGCTGAAGACTTCGCCAGAACTTCGAGGTAAATCTCAGATCCCGATCAGATATAATAGAAAGTGGTACTCCATGCAATCTTACCACTTCCTTTACATATATCCTGGCAAGCTGATCTAGAGAGAAATCCTCTCTAATAGCAATGAAGTGTGCAGACTTTGTAAGACGATCAACTATGACCCAGATAGCATTATTGCCTTTGGATGTTTTAGGAAGTCCTGTGACAAAGTCCATAGTGATGTTTTCCCATTTCCATTCGGGTATGGGTAATGGTTGTAACATCCCCTTAGACTTCTGTCTCTCAGCTTTAACTTGTTGACAAACCAAGCATCGAGAGACATATTCAGCAACATCTCTTTTCATGCCATCCCACCAGAAGTACTCTTTCAGGTCCCTATACATCTTCATGCTTCCAGGATGAATAGAGAATGAAGAACTATGAGCCTCATCCAGCAGCTCTTTCTTTAATTCGGGGATGGGAGGAACACAAACCCGATTCCTGAACTTTATTATCCCATCACAATCAAGGTTGAATTCAGGAACATTTCTCACCTTCTTTTGTAACTCGACATCTTCTTTCTGTGCCTCTTTAATCTTCACATGTATAGATGGTTGAACATTCATTTGAGAAAGATAAGATTTTTCCCCTTCCATTATAATTCCAAGATCCATCCTTTGTAAATCCATAAATATTGGATCTTTTTTGATCCTCATCATGGATAAACTAGCATGGACTTGTCGACTTAATGCATCTGCCACCTTGTTTGCTTTCCCAGGGTGGTAATGGATTGAGCAGTCATAATCCTTAATCAGCTCCAACCATCTTCTTTGACGCATATTCAACTCCTTTTGTGTGAAAATATACTTTAAACTTTTATGATCAGTATAAATATCACACCTTTCACCATAAAGGTAATGCCTCCAAATCTTTAATGCAAAGATTACCGCAGCCAACTCCAAATCATGTGTTGGGTAATTTTGCTCATGGATTTTCAACTGTCGTGAGGCATAAGCTATCACCATATCATTTTGCATAAGAACACACCCCAATCCCTTCTTGGATGCATCACTGTAGATCACAAACCTTTCTCCACTACAAGGCAGTGTGAGCACAGGTGCACTGGATAACCTTCTTTTCAACTCCTTGAAATTCTCTTCACATTCCTCTGTCCAGACAAACTTAACTCCTTTCCGAGTCAACTTGGTGAGTGGATTAGATAATCGTGAAAAATCTTTTACAAAACGTCGATAATATCCAGCCAAACCAAGAAAACTTCGGATCTCAGTTACTGTGGTTGGTCTCGACCATCTTTCGATAACCTCTGTTTTTGCTGGATCCACAGATATCCCCTCTTTTGAGATTATATGACCCAAAAATGCAACTTTTTGAAGCCAAAATTCACACTTGGTAAATTTGGCATAAAGCTTCTCTTTTCTCAGGGTCTTCAATATAATTCTCAAGTGATCTTCATGCTCTTCCTTGCTCTTTGAATAGACAAGAATATCGTCTATAAAGACTACCACAAATTGATCAAGATAGTCTCTAAAGACTCTATTCATTAGATCCATGAAGATAGCAGGGGCATTAGTAAGACCAAATGGCATCACTATAAATTCATAGTGTCCATACCTTGTACGGAAAGCCGTCTTTGGTATATCCTCCCTTTTGACCCTTAATTGATGATACCCTGAACGAAGATCAATCTTTGAAAAGTATTGAGCTCCGCGTAGTTGGTCAAATAAGTCATCAATGCGTGGGAGAGGATATTTGTTCTTGATAGTGATCTTGTTAAGTTCTCGATAATCAATGCAGAGTCTCATTGATCCATCTTTCTTCTTAACAAATAGAACAGGTGCTCCCCAAGGTGACGCACTAGGGCGTATGAATCCCTTATCAAGATTCTCTTGGAGTTGCTTCTTCAATTCCTGCAACTCAATTGGGGCCATTCTATAAGGTGTCTTTGAAATAGGCAAAGCACCCGGTACGAGTTCTATTGAAAACTCAACTTCACGATTTGGTGGAAGACCCGGCAATTCCTCCGGAAAGACATCATCAAACTCCCGTACAATGGGCATATTCTTAATCGTGAGTTTCTCACCAACCATTTGAGATAAATAACCTTCATTTAGTGGAATCAATACCCATAAGATGGAAGAAATTTCCACTGGAAGGTTATGTTCATCCTTGCATTGATAGACGATCGTAGATTGATCTGGAATATGAAATGTGACTTCCCTTCTTTGGCAATTGATATGAGCTCCATGTAGAGAAAGCCAATCCATGCCAAGAATCACATCAAATTCCACTAAAGGAAGGATCACAAGATTTGCAGGAAGCACTTTCCCACAAACTTCGATCGGAGAAGAATTATAAACTTTTGATGCGATTGATGTGCCATTAGGTGTTGTCACGGCTAACTCAACATCTAATTGTTGAGGTAATACGGCGATACCCTTAGAAAAGTCTTCAGAAATAAAAGAGTGGGTGGATCCAGAATCAAATAAAACATTTGCTACTTTAGAATGGATGGTAAGTGTACCTTTCACCACATTGTTATCGTACTCCACATCGCTGATAGAAATTGCATGTGACTTTCCTTTGTCTTTAGCCTTAAGATTTTGTTGACGTCGACCATCATCATCAACCCTTGGATTTGGGCATTGATTGGCATAATGCCCCATCTCCTTGCACTTGAAACATTGAAGTGTAGTAGGTTCATTCTGTGTATCCCTTCCTTTGTTTGCATCATTAGACATCTTCTTCCCATTATCACGGCATTCAAATGCCCGATGACCTTCCTTTCCACATTTAAAACATTTACTTGTCCCTTTAAGACAACTCCCTCCATGTTTCTTTCCACACTTTGAGCATAAGGGAAAGTTCATCTTCTTTTCCGTGTGCTCTTTAGATTTTTCTTTGAATTCCATCTTCCTCTTCTTATCAAACCCATGTGACTGATGGGTTACTCCAATCTCCATCTCGACTTTGAGAGCACATCGAACGATTTCATCGTAGCTATTGAAGTCCCTTATGGCTAACGCCCTTCGAAGACTTGGTTTTAAGCCACTAAAGAATCGATCGATCTTACTCTCAGGTTGGATAATAATACCAGAAGCGTACCTTGCAAGTCTTGTAAAATTTGCTTCATAGGTACTAACAGATTCATCATCCCTTTGCTTCAGTTCAAGGAACTCTTTCTCCATCTTTGTTCGGAGAATACGAGGGAAGTACTTATTGAAAAATAAGTTCTTGAACTCGTCCCATTCCATAGACTCAATTTCATCCCTTTGCCTCGTATTCTTAACAAGATTCCACCATTGATCCGCATCTCCTTCCAAACGATACACTGCTAGGATGACTTTATCATGCTCAGAACATTGAAGAACTGAAAATATCTTTTCAGTAGTACTAATCCATTGTTCAGCAACTAATGGATCAGTAGACCCGCTGAAAGATGGTGGACGCTGCCTCATGAAGGATTCAACAGAATGTTGCTCCCTCCTTTGTTCGTTTGGAAATCCTGCATGATTCATAGCTTGAGAAAGTTGCGTGAGCATGGCTACAAGATTTTGCATTCCAGCTCCCATATCGTTTGGTTGCTCAGGGGGACAATCATTGCATTGCCCATCGCATTCCGCATTAACACGGTTCCTTCGGGTTCCAGCCATTGACTAAAACCAAGAATAATAGTGTGAGCAACACTAATTATAATAGGAAACCACATAATTCAAGAATAAAATTTTCATGCTTATGGTCTTATCCTAGGTTATTCATGGCCATTTCTAAGATTGTGTTCTATGCGTAGACTTATTCTTAGGGTTCTTACTAAGGCTTTCACATCCTAGTTTCCAAAGGTTGACTATACCTTTCCTCTGATACCAACTATAACGATCCACACTTTACATACATTGTTAATACTTCAAAATTGAAGCACACTTATTACAACATATGACAAAACCACAAAGGACCGTATAGGTATAGTGTCTTTAGAAACTGGGAAACATAAACAACTGGTTCATAAATCTTCTACAGTGTCTCCCATTTATTTCATCATATCTAGGGTCCCTTTTAGCATATTCTACTTAATATCCATCTTCCTGACCTGGGGAAAAGAAAACATAAAAGGGTGAGCTCAAATGCTCAGCAAGGGCAAATAAAGGAAATAAAAATCATATCATATCTTTATGAAAATCAAAACCTGCAAAAGAGATCATAATATCTTAACATGGAATAAATCATAGAAGTGAAAATGAGATCCCCAAAATCATAACATAAAACTTGAAACTTTGTGGCATGCACACATAATCATGGAGATCATTTCTTGTTAGTCATGACTCATTGCCAAGACTATCTTAGTGGACAAAGTCCCTTTCTGAACCGAGTTCACTCCTCGTTTCAGTCCTGTATCACTGAACCGAAATAACCTTCCGTTCCAGCCATGTCTATCTCATGAGATATAAAATCTTTACCCAATGCATTGGAGGGAGATATAGGTCCCACCCATCTTATAATGAATCCTTTCTTATGTGTGCCACATAATCATACATCATCGCATAACACATGTAACAAAAATGGGATTCTTGAAACATCATGACATCATAAATCAATTCATATATGATAAAGGAATTCATAAACATAATTCCATCACAACATTGTCAAACCAATGTAAAAATATGGATAGAAACAGAACCCTTTATTATCTTAGATGGAAAATAATTTTGATAAAACACTTGAATTGAATTCTTGAGGAAAATATCCTTTCTTCTTCAAAAACATTTTTCCTTTCATAACATGTCATACAACTTTAAAATAAAAGAAGTTGATTAAAAATAAACTTGAAAACTTGTAAAGGAAGCTTCTTTGAAGTAATATTTTAAAAATCCATTCATGCCGTATAAGTTAAAAAAAACATTCTTCGTACTTTTGTCGGAAAAGTCAAAAAGTACCTCGTACGGAAAAACGACAAAAGACTCCTTTCATATTCTTTACTAAAAACTCACCTATGGGTAAAATTCGATTTAAACTATTTCAAGTGGATGGAAACAATATTACATATTGAGGGAACATGGATGTGGATGATAAAATACACCCCAGTAAATACTTACGAATAAACAATCTCGGATAAAAATGAGATTGTGATATTTCCCTTACCTTAGGTCCGATTAGCTTTGTACGTGTCCGAAGCTCCTGTATAATGGTTTAAATAATGTTATTGACTTATTCCAGAATCATACATATTGATATGAGATCATATATGGTCATATTATTAGCTTCTTGTTAGTAATATTTCATTGTTACTTGTTACTCGGGTCTTTATAACTTTTTGTTCTTATGCGTGTTTTGTCGAATAAATTATTATTCTTATATTTAGGTTATAGATAATTCATTTCCAGAATGGTATTAGTGTAGTATATACCATATTCATTCATTCAATTCATTTATACAATCATTATGAAATGAAGATCATGTAGAACGAGTCGCATCACATCGTGGAGACGGTATTCCGTACGTACGCACGAGTGATGATATCGTTCCTATGATCGTGGAATTGTATTGGAGTTTATATATATATTATTTCAGTATCAATATTACTTAATAATAATCATATATAGTTACTCATTACACCATTATACCCATCCTTGTAAGGTGATGGTGGAAAATAGATTACACCACGGCGTGGAGACGGTATTCCGTACGTACGCACGCGCGGTGATTTCATTTTTTCCGTAGGATGGATAGAAGGTGAATTAGGGTTGTTTCATATTTATAATAACATATCAGTATGTAAGTAATACTGATGTTATTACTTTATCATGAAACAACTAAAGAATAAGAAGTTGAAGAAGAAAGAAATTGAAAAGATCGGTAATGGATATTACCTCTTCTTTGGAACGCCTTTTTGAATCCTCCACTTAAGGAACTAAGATTGGTCTTTGGAGAATACCAGGACCTCTAGGATTATTCTAGGGAAGTGGAGAATGGAAAATGGCAGGGGTTGGCCGAGCTTGAGTGCTCAAATTGGTGTGAGGAGGAGGGGGAGGAGGTGCCCTTTTATAAGGGAGGAGAGGGGCACCTTAGGAATATCTCAAAATATTATTTTATATTAAAGTCAAAATCGGTTTATAATGGTTCCAAAGGGTCTTATTTCGAAGCTAAAGTGGGGATGGGTCGAAATCCTATCAACCAATAGAATTTAGACAAGTTTAGGATATTATTTTAACCTTATCAATTAAATTTAACTCTAAGTTAAATAATTTAACTTTTACCATGTCTTTTTGTTTTCTTTCACTATATGGTTAATACACTTACTATAACATGCCAAACGAACCCCAAATTGTTTATTATTAATATATATATCCTTATCTAAGTCATTTGGCCGAACCTTAGATTTTTAGGAATAAAATAACAATTAATAATATAATATTTGATTTAAAAACTATTTTGTGTCAATTTTGACACTATTTGATATATGATTTGTTTGAAAGTCATAACAGAATTATATGTTCGAACCAAGTTGATTAAATCAATACTAATATATCATAGTAACCTAGAAAATTAGTGGAATTCATAAAAAGTCTCAAATTATATTTATTTTGGTGTTTATAACATCAATTATGTCAATATTTCATTAATAAGATAATTACTGCATCATCATTATGTCATAAATAAATTAAATTATTTAATGTCTAAAAATTACAAATAAAATATCATCATGTAGGAAATCTTTTTAGCTTTCTAATGAATATTTACAATTGAATTTATCTTATGTATAACCCCATATTAAAAATGATTTACTTATTAAACTTTGATTTTAACTATTTTAACCCTTCTTTAAATAAATTAATAATAAATGTCCTAATCTAATCCAAGTGGGCCTAAATGGTCATATTTTATTCCTAAGTTTGTTTTTGGTCGAATTACACTTGTCCAATAGAATTAGGACATGTGTTAGGGTAATATTAATATCATATTTACCCTTAGTTACCCTATTTACTATTAACCGCGGTAAAATAGTAAAAAGTTACTATTCACCAAAAAATTATTTTCATCTCATTGAACCACATTTTAGTCCTTGATATTAACCGTGTCTCTCGGATTTTTGAAATTCCATTCATAGAAGCGGTAAAATTAAGTTTTATGCAAAATTCAGTTTTTAACCTACCACTTAGTGGTTTCACTATTCATCAAAAATTGAAAGTTTTCAGAAAAATACCAAAATTTCACCCTAGGCTAATTTCGATATTCTGAGTCCGAAAATGAAGTCCATTTTGAAAAATAAAATTTATAAAATTTCAAAAAGTGGTTATTACTATTCATAACGACTAGTTTTAATAGCATATTGTTGTTTAGTGAAACTCGGTATTGCGTACGACGCAAGCTATCGAGGAAGGTTGCGATTGCGTGTAAAGCAAGCCAAGCAAGTGTTGTGTAGAAAAAGATTCCTTTGATGATTTATATAACATAAAAGTCTCTGGTGTTACATCCATAGTGATGTTTTCCCATTTCCATTCGGGTATGGGTAATGGTTGTAACATCCCCTTAGACTTCTGTCTCTCAGCTTTAACTTGTTGACAAACCAAGCATCGAGAGACATATTCAGCAACATCTCTTTTCATGCCATCCCACCAGAATTACTCTTTCAGGTCCCTATACATCTTCGTTCTTCTAGGATGAATAGAGAATGACGAACTATGAGCCTCATCCAGCAACTCATTCTTTAATTCGGGGATGGGAGGAACGCAAACCCGATTCCTGAACTTTATTATCCCATCACAATCAAGGTTGATTTCAGGAACATTTCTCACCTTCTTTTGTAACTCGACATCTTCTTTCTGTGCCTCTTTAATCTTCACATGTATAGATGGTTGAACATTCATTTGAGAAAGATAAGATTTTTCCCCTTCCATTATAATTCCAAGATCCATCCTTTGTAAATCCATAAATATTGGATCTTTTGTGATTCTCATCATGGATAAACTAGCATGGTCTTGTCGACTTAATGCATCTGCCACCTTGTTTGCTTTCCCAGGGTGGTAATGGATTGAGCAGTCATAATCCTTAATCAGCTCCAACCATCTTCTTTGACGCATATTCAACTCCTTTTGTGTGAAAATATACTTTAAACTTTTATGATCAGTATAAATATCACACCTTTCACCATAAAGGTAATGCCTCCAAATCTTTAATGCAAAGATTACCGCAGCCAACTCCAAATCATGTGTTGGGTAATTTTGCTCATGGATTTTCAACTGTCGTGAGGCATAAGCTATCACCATATCATTTTGCATAAGAACACACCCCAATCCCTTCTTGGATGCATCACTGTAGATCACAAACCTTTCTCCACTACAAGGCAGTGTGAGCACAGGTGCACTGGATAACCTTCTTTTCAACTCCTTGAAATTCTCTTCACATTCCTCTGTCCAGACAAACTTAACTCCTTTCCGAGTCAACTTTGTGAGTGGATTAGATAATCGTGAAAAATCTTTTACAAAACGTCGATAATATCCAGCCAAACCAAGAAAACTTCGGATCTCAGTTACTGTTGTTGGTCTTGACCATCTTTCGATAACCTCTGTTTTTGCTGGATCCACAGATATCCCCTCTTTTGAGATTATGTGACCCAAAAATGAAACTTTTTGAAGCCAAAATTCACACTTGGTAAATTTGGCATAAAGCTTCTCCTTTCTCAGGGTCTTCAGTATAATTCTCAAGTGATCCTCATGCTCTTCCTTTCTCTTTGAATAGACAAGAATATCGTCTATAAAGACTACCACAAATTGATCAAGATAGTCTCTAAAGACTCTATTCATTAGATCCATGAAGATAGCAGGGGCATTAGTAAGACCAAATGGCATCACTATAAATTCATAGTGTCCATACCTTGTACGGAAAGCCGTCTTTGGTATATCCTCCCTTTTGACCCTTAATTGATGATACCCTGAACGAAGATCAATCTTGGAAAAGTATTGAGCTCCGCGTAGTTGGTCAAATAAGTCATCAATGCGTGGGAGAGGATATTTGTTCTTGATAGTGATCTTGTTAAGTTCTCGATAATCAATGCAGAGTCTCATTGATCCATCTTTCTTCTTAACAAATAGAACAGGTGCTCCCCAAGGTGACGCACTAGGGCGTATGAATCCCTTATCAAGATTCTCTTGGATTTGCTTCTTCAATTCCTGCAACTCAATTGGGGCCATTCTATAAGGTGTCTTTGAAATAGGGAAAGCACCCGGTACGAGTTCTATTGAAAACTCAACTTCACGATTTGGTGGAAGACCCGGCAATTCCTCCGGAAAGACATCATCAAACTCCCGTACAATGGGCATATTCTTAATCGTGAGTTTCTCACCAACCATTTGAGATAAATAACCTTCATCTAGTGGAATCAATACCCATAAGATGGAAGAAATTTCCACTGGAAGTTTATGTTCATCCTTGCATTGACAGACGATCATAGATTGATCTGGAATATGAAATGTGAATTCCCTTCTTTGGAAATCGATATGAGCTCCATGTAGAGAAAGCCAATCCATGCCAAGAATCACATCAAATTCCACTAAAGGAAGGATCACAAGATTTTCAGGAAGCACTTTCCCACAAACTTCGATCGGAGAAGAATTATAAACTTCTGATGCGATTGATGTGCCATTAGGTGTTGTCACAGCTAACTCAACATCTAATTGTTGAGGTAATACGGTGATACCCTTAGAAAATTTTTCAGAAATAAAAGAGTGGGTGGATCCAGAATCAAATAAAACATTTGCTACTTTAGAGTGGATGGTAAGTGTACCTTTCACCACATCGTTATCGTACTCCACATCGCTGATAGAAATTGCATGTGACTTTCCTTTGTCTTTAGCCTTAAGAGTTTGTTGACGTCGACCATCATCATCAACCCTTGGATTTGGGCATTGATTGGCATAATGCCCCATCTCCTTGCACTTGAAACATTGAAGTGTAGTAGGTTCATTCTGTGTATCCCTTCCTTTGTTTGCATCATTAGACATCTTCTTCCCATTATCACGGCATTCAAATGCCCGATGACCTTCCTTTCCACATTTAAAACATTTACTTGTCCCTTTAAGACAACTCCCTCCATGTTTCTTTCCACACTTTGAGCATAAGGAAAAGCTCATCTTCTTTTCCATGTGCTCTTTAGATTTTTCTTTGAATTCCATCTTCCTCTTCTTATCAAACCCATGTGACTGATGGGTTACTCCAATCTCCATCTCGACTTTGAGAGCACATCGAACGATTTCCTCGTAGCTATTGAAGTCCCTTATGGCTAACGCCCTTCAAAGACTTGGTTTTAAGCCACTAAAGAATCGATCGATCTTACTCTCAGGTTGGATAATAATACCAGAAGCGTACCTTGCAAGTCTTGTAAAATTTGCTTCATAGGTACTAACAGATTCATCATCCCTTTGCTTCAGTTCAAGGAACTCTTTCTCCATCTTTGTTCGGAGAATACGAGGGAAGTACTTATTGAAAAATAAGTTCTTGAACTCGTCCCATTCCATAGACTCAATTTCATCCCTTTGCCTCGTATTCTTAACAAGATTCCACCATTGATCCGCATCTCCTTCCAAACGATACACTGCTAGGATGACTTTATCATGCTCAGAACATTGAAGAACTGAAAATATCTTTTCAGTAGTACTAATCCATTGTTCAGCAACTAATGGATCAGTAGACCCGCTGAAAGAAGGTGGACGCTGCCTCATGAAGGATTCAACAGAATGTTGCTCCCTCCTTTGCTCGTTTGGAAATCCTGCATGATTCATAGCTTGAGAAAGTTGTGTGAGCATGGCTACAAGATTTTGCATTCCAGCTCCCATATCGTTTGTTTGCTCAGGGGGACAATCATTGCATTTCCCATCGCATTCCGCATTAACACGGTTCCTTCGGGTTCCAGCCATTGACTAAAACCAAGAAGAATAGTGTGAGCAACACTAATTATAATAGGAAACCACATAATTCAAGAATAAAATTTTCATGCTTATGGTCTTATCCTAGGTTATTCATGGCCATTTCTAATATTGTGTTCTATGCTTAGACTTATCCTTAGGGTTCTTACTAAGGCTTTCACATCCTAGTTTCCAAAGGTTGACTATACCTTTCCTCTAATACCAACTATAACGACCCATACTTTACATACATTGTTAATACTTCAAAAATTGAAGCAGACTTATTACAACATATGATAAAACCACAAAGGACCGTATAGGTATAGTGTCTTTAGAAACTGGGAAACATAAACAACTGGTTCATAAATCTTCTACAGTGTCTCCCATTTATTTCATCATATATAGGGTCTCTTTTAGCATATTCTACTTAATATCCATCTTCCTGACCTGGGGAAAAGAAAACATAAAAGGGTGAGCTCAAATGCTCAGCAAGGGCAAATAAAGGAAATAAAAATCATATCATATCTTTATGAAAATCAAAACCTGCAAAAGAGATCATAATATCTTAACATGGAATAAATCATAGAAGTGAAAATGAGATCCCCATAATCATAACATAAAACTTGAAACTTTGTGGCATTCACACATAATCATGGAAAATCATTTCTTGTTAGTCATGACTCATTGCCAAGACTATCTTAGTGGACAAAGTCCCTTTCTGAACCGAGTTCACTCCTCGTTTCAGTCCTGTATTACTGAACCGAAATAACCTTCGGTTCCAGCCATGTCTATCTCATGAGATATAAAGTCTTTACCCAATGCATTGGAGGGAGATATATGTCCCACCCATCTTATAATGAATCCTTTCTTATGTGTGCCACATAATCATAAAACATACATCATCGCATAACACATGTAACAAAAATGGGATTCTTGAAACATCATGACATCATAAATCAATTCATATAAGATAAAGGAATTCATAAAAATAATTCCATCACAACATGAATAAATCAATTTAATAATAGGGATAAAAACAGAACCCTTTATTATCTTAGATGGAAAATAATTTTGATAAAACACTTGAACTCCATTCTTGAGGAAAATATCATTTCTTCTTCAAAAACATTTTTCCTGTCATAACATGTCATACAACTTTAAAATAAAAGAAGTTGATTAAAAATAAACTTGAAAACTTTTAAAGGAAGCTTCTTGGAAACAATGTTTTAAAAATCCATTCATGCCGTATAAGTTAAAAAAAACATTCTTTGTACTTTTGTCGGAAAAGTCAAAAAGTACCTCGTACGAAAAACGACAAAAGATTCCTTTCATACATATTACTAAAAACTCACCGAAGGGTAAAAATGGATTTAAAAAATTGTAGGTGGATGGAAATAATATTACATATTGAGTAAACATGGATGTGGATGATAAAATACACCCCAGTAAATACTTACGAATAAACAATCTCGGATAAAAATGAGATTGTGATATTTCCCTTACCTTAGGTCCGATTTGCTTTGTTCATGTCCGAAGCTCCTGTATAATGGTTTAAATAATGTTATTGACTTATTCCAGAATCATACATATTGATATGATATCATATATGGTCATATTATTAGCTTCTTGTTAGTAATATTTCATTGTTACTTGTTACTCGGGTCTTTATAACTTTTTGTTCTTATGCGTGTTTTGTCGAATAAATTCTTATTCTTATCTTTAGGATATAGATAATTCATTTCCAGAATGGTATTAGTGTAGTATATACCATATTCATTCATTCAATTCATTTATATAATCATTATGAAATGAAGATCATGTAGAACGAGTCACATCACATCGTGGAGACGGTATTCCGTACGTACGCACGAGTGATGATATCGTTCCTATGATCGTGGAATTGTATTGGAGTATATATATATTATTTCAGTATCAATATTACTTCATAATAATCATATATAGTTACTCATTACACCATTATACCCATCCTTGTAAGGTGATGGTGGAAAATAGATTACACCACGGCGTGGAGACGGTATTCCGTACGTACGCACTCGCGGTGATTTCATTTTTCCGTAGGATGGATAGAAGGTGAATTAGGGTTGTTTCATATTTATAATAACATATAAGTATGTAATTAATACTGATGTTATTACTTTATCATGAAACAACTAAAGAATAAGAAGTTGAAGAAGAAAGAAATTGAAAAGATCGGTAATGGATATTACCTCTTCTTTGGAACGCCTCTTTGAATCCCCCACTTAAGGAACTAAGATTGGTCTTTGGAGAAGACCAGGACCTCTAGTATTATTCTAGGGAAGTGGAGAGGATAAAATGGCAGGGGTTGGCCGAGCTTGAGTGCTCAATTTGGTGTGAGGAGGATGGGGAGGAGGTGCCCTTTTATAAGGGAGGAGAGGGGTACCTTAGGAATATCTCAAAATATTATTTTATATTAAAGTCAAAATCGGTTTATAATGGTTCCAAAGGGTCTTATTTCGAAGCTAAAGTGGGGATGGGTCGAAATCCTATCAACCAATAGGACTTAGACAAGTTTAGGGTATTATTTTAACCTTATCAATTAGATTTAACTCTAAGTTAATTAATTTAACTTTTACCGTGTCTTTTTGTTTTCTTTCACTATATGGTTAATACACTTACTATAACATGCCAAACGAACCTCAAATTGTTTATTATTAATATATATATCCTTATCTAAGTAATTTGGCCTAACCTTAGATTTTTAGGAATAAAA
This sequence comes from Viscum album, assembly GCA_963277665.1. Lineage (NCBI taxonomy): Eukaryota > Viridiplantae > Streptophyta > Magnoliopsida > Santalales > Viscaceae > Viscum > Viscum album. Next base: position 34,536,407 of record OY728127.1, on the reverse strand, counting down.
TAACAATTAATAATATAATATTTTATTTAAAAACTATTTTGTGTCAATTTTGACACTATTTGATATATGATTTTTGTGAAAGTCATAACAGAATTATATGTTCGAACCAAGTTGATTAAATCAACATTAATATATCATATTATCCTAGAAAATTAGTGTAATTCATAAAAAGTCTTAAATTACATTTATTTTGGTATTTATATTATCAATTATGTCAATATTTCATTAATAAGATAATTACTGCATCATCTTTGTGTCATATATAAATTAAATTATTTGATGTCTAAAAATTACAAATAAAATACCATCATGTAGGAAATCTTTTTAGCTTTCTAATGAATATTTAAAATCGAATTTATCTTATATATAACCCCATATTAAAAATGATTTACTTATTAAACTTTGATTTTAACTATTTTAACCCTTCTTTAAATAAATTAATAATAAATGTCCTAATCTAATCCAAGTGGGCCTAAATGGTCATATTTTATTCCTAAGTTTGTTTTTGGTCGAATTACACTTGTCCAATAGAATTAGGACATGTGTTAGGGTAATATTGATATCATATTTACCCTTAGTTACCCTATTTACTATTAACCGCAGTAAAAAAAAGTAAAAAGTTACTATTCACCAAAAATTATTTTCATCTCATTGAACCACATTTTAGTCCTTGATATTAACCGTGTCTCTCGGATTTTCGAAATTACATTCACAGAAGCGGTAAAATTAAGTTTTATGCAAAATTCGGTTTTTAACCTACCACTTAGTGGTTTCACTATTCATCAAAAATTGAAAGTTTTCAGAAAAATACCAAAATTTCACCCTAGGCTAATTTCGATATTCTAAGTTCAAAAATGAAGTCCATTTTGAAAAATAAAATTTATAAAATTTCAAAAAGTGGTTATTACTATTCATAACGGCTAGTTTTAATAGCATATTGTTGTTTAGTGAAACTCGGTATTGCGTACGACGCAAGCTATCGAGGAAGGTCGCGATTGCGTGTAAAGCAAGCCAAGAAAGTGTTGTGTAGAAAAAGATTCCTTTGATGATTTATATAACATAAAAGTCTCGGGTGTTACAATTCGAGAGGTCATGCACATTAGGTCGGGTCCTAGGAAGTATATGCTAGATATATGTATAGAAAAATAAACAGATGACGATCACACCTAAGCCTATGGGGTATACCAACAAATTAATTTGGAACAACCCACTAAGTAAAGTATCAATTCCCCACGATGTGTTTGTCATGACAATTCTATGAAATCAACCTAGGGAATGAAGATCATAGAGTATCTCACTACAGGTCTCATAGAAGGATTCTATGGTCTCTATCCAACAAGTCTAGATAAATGGATCTTATCCTATGTGTGGGACTTGATTCCATAATAACCTTTAGGTAATGGATATAGGGAATACACCCTAACAAAACATGTCAAAGATATAAATGACGTAGGCTTCAAGTATTCTTTTAAGGAGTACATGATGTGTACTGGTAGTACATGGTACATCCCTTTTACATCAGACCTTTCCAGTGTAAAACAGTCCTTGTCCATGTCGATGTCTCTGTTAGAGTACATGGTGTGTCATAGACCATGTATTGTTGACCTTGTCCAGGTGTGGCTGGTCATGCCCCTGTATGGAGAGTCGTTCTCATGCATGTGCCCATATACTATCCTAGGTATATGCTGATTCAACTATATGGGGTCACAATCTATGTGACAGGGTTACATTTCGTGTGATACATAACTTTATATGTAAACCCTAGCAACCACTATGATGGACCCACATGATATGTAGATATATGATACATGTAGTGTCCTGTGGAATTTCTCCAGAATTCTAGATCTGTATCCTCTACCACCGTTCACACCTCCAAACATTGATATGGCCATTCTATATTCAAAAAACCAAGGAATACCATCAGTCAAGCCTTTACACTATCTAACACTAGATTCCAGACATCAAGTATGTTCGAAAAATTCGCTCTAACATCATTCATCATCCCACACTGAAGAACATGAAATCTAGTATCTATAAACCATTCTTATCTACTGCCTCTTCAATCATCACATCATCCCCATGACATACTGATTATTGATATTATATATCAAATCGTTGCACAAATATAAATTTTCAAAACATTCGATTTACAAGTATTTGTCGAACCGCAGGCCAAGATAATTTTCCCTCGATGAAAAAATAAATGAGGAAGAAAAGAAAAATAAAAAATAAAAGGAACTAACCACATCTAATGATCATTTTGGAATTGATTCATTTCCATTATAATGGAGAACAAAAATATTTATAAATAATCACAATGAAATTTCCCATTTCCTGAATAAATCAATCACACACCCGAAATACACAAGCTCTCTGAATCAATTCATTAGTTAATAGATTTTTGTTCATTGTAGGAATCATATAATAGGAAGAAATAAAAATAAACTATATCATACCATTATTTGGATCGATCATTGATGAAGAGAAAAGCTACATCATTTTATTTGGTGATATCCTTCAATCCCATTTCCCACTTATCATCAAACTACTATTTGGCTATCATTTTATCACAAAATATACTCCAATGAATTTCTAATGGTTCTTTGGATCTCTAATATTTATAAAATAAACCAAATAATCTACAATAACCATATACTTAAAGGATAATCTAGGACTCTGTAACAATGAATAAAAAATAATTTATTTATTTATTTTATTTATTTTATACCCATGATTATATTTTCACAAACCCATCACCAAAAAATGTTATGCACACCAAAGGTAAAACTTGTGTTCTAAACTCAATCGTGCCCTTATATATTGGATCTAGGCCTCAATTTAGATGTCATTCCAATTTTCTATGAAAACTAAACACATATTCTATTTAATATATTTAATTTATTTTAGAAATTAATTTTGGTCACACCAAGCATTGAAATCACATGCCTTCTTAGTTCTTAGTTTAAAAATTAATCCATAAAATATTTAAAAGTAATACATAGAAAGTACGATTCGGTATAAAATTCCCAGGATGGTAATGAATCATGAAATCATAATCCTTGACCAGTTCTATCCATTTCTCCTCTTAGGTTCCATTCTTTCTGATTATATATATACTTTAAAATTATTTATTCAATATATATTTCAAAATTTACTATATAAAAATGATACCTCCACATTTTTAGAGTAAAAACCATGGCAGATAATTCCATATCATATGTAGGGTAATTTAAATCATGGGGTTTTAACTAACATGAAGTGTAATAATTTACTTGATCATTATTCATTTGAACACAAGCAAGTCCTTTCAATGAGGAGTCATCATAGATGAAAAATTATACATTTCTTTAAGGTTGGTCCAAAATTGGATCTTTCACAAAATATATTTTTTATTTCTTGAAAACAATCATCACATTATTTTTCCAGACAGATTTAACTCCTTTTGGAGTTAACATAGTCTGTTGGATAGAAAAATAAGAACATTTTCCATAAACAATCGATAGTAAACCACTAATACATTATTACTATGAATCTATGTATTATTTTTTAGTATTGGAAATTATATAAGATCTATTTTTAGAAGGGTCAAAAATTATTCCATATTTAAAAACAATATTTCTAAGGAAATATTTTTTTTCAACAGAAATCCATGCTTACTAAATTCATTATATGATTTCTCTTATTTCAAGGTTTTCAAAACAATCCGTAGATATCTTTCATGTTCCTCATAAATTTTAGAATACAACAAAATATAATAAAAAACACAACAAAAGACTTATTTATGAACTGATAAAAAACTCTATACATAAGGTTTATATATACAAAAGGAGCATTAGAAAACCCAAATGTCATAACTGCAAAATCATAATTCTTATATCTAGTCTGAAAAGAAGACTTCATAATATCTACTTCCTTCACTTTAAACTGATGGTAACCTAACCTTAGGCCAGCCTTCCAAAAATATTGTTCTCTATGGAGCTGATAAAAAAAAATCCTCAATATGAGATAAAGTATAATTGTTCTTAATAGTTATGTTATTCAAGGATCTATAATCAAGAAAAATTCCTATTAAATCATCTTTATTTTTATCAAAAAGTGGGAAACCCATAGTGAAGTGCTAGGGAGAATGGTACCTTTGCCTAAAAACTCCTACAATTACTTTTTAAATTATAAAAGTTCAACTTGATCAATTAGATTCAGGGGTTTAGAAGTAGTTTTATAATCATAGACTAATTCAATTGTAAATGCACCTTCCCTATCTGGAATAACCCTTGGAAAATCATCAAGAAATACATCAATGTATTAATTTATTACTGGAATGTGACATGAAGATATTTTTTGAATTATTTATCCCTAAATTAATTCATTATTTTCTATATTATTTATTACATGAAACATCAAGATTAGCTTTCATTACACACAATTGTGATTTTTTTTAAAATGTGATATATTATTAAAATATTATCATTTAAAATGATAGTTGTAACCTTGAAAGTGAAATAATGGTTATGAACAATATTAATAAATTATGATAATATGGTTCAAAAAATGTTTATAAAATTAATTCTTTAGCGAACGATTAATTTGAAATGAAAATAAAACCCTTTTGAAAATAAAAGGAAAACTTTCTCTAAAAAACTATTATTTTTCCACACATGTGTGATTTATGTAAATAAATTAACCAATTAACTATTTTTTAATTTTTCAAATCAAATTAAGATATTATATATTCAATAAAATTATTAATATTCATCTTATGTGTTTTCTATACAAGATATAAAAATAAATCAAATTTTATGCCTAAAAATAATATTTTTTGAAAAAAAAGATTGGTCCCCTTTATAAACACTTATACTAAAATAAACTTTTTACAGTTTTATAAAATAAATTCAATAAAATATTGATCATTTTTTAAATAATAATTTTAAAATAACTCTAGGGTGATATTTTGTGATTTTTCTAAAAGGTTCCATTTCAGTAATAGTAAAAAATAAAAAAAAATTAGTTGAAAATTTATTTTTATTTAAATTATTTATATTTATAAATTATATATTGAATTGGTTTTAAATTAAAATTAGTAAAATTTTATATCAATTAATCTAATTGGGTTTATTTTAATCAATTTCATATTGTATTTTGTTAAAAAAACATTTCAAACATTTGAACCTTTCTATTTAAAACCCCACTTTCTCAATGCGTCCACATGATTAATTTTAAATTAAAATATTCCAAAAATGAGAATTTAATTAAGAAAAATCGATCCAATAATTGTAATAATAATTAATTTTAATTTCTAATATGGTAAAAATGAATTTTTTTCTAAAATGAATAGTTAATGTATTAAAAATTAATTACCACGGCTATGGTAAAAATTGGTTTATTGAGTGGTTAAACTAAAACGATAAGGGTAAAAATGACCTATAAACATGTATAAAAACTATATTCCAGCCATATTTCGACCATTAATCCTCTAAAGTTATATAATAGATTAATTGGGAGTATTGTGACATATAAAAAATGTAGGAGCACTTATTTATTTTCCAAAATACCAATTGTGTCCTCTCTCCCACTTATAAAAGGCCACACCCTCTCTTATCTTCTTCCCACCTTAAAAACTATTTTTCAGCCAATAAAAACCCAAATAACTTTATAACTTGAATACCATCATCCTAGAAGCCTTATTTAATTAAAATCAAACATAGAAAGGATTTTAGTACAAAACTAAGGAGGATACCCGAAAAATATGTAACGTTCATCGATGAGTGTTTTTGTTTTATTTTTTCTTCCACATAGTACAATTATTATTATAAAATTATTATATAATAACCTTATTATCTAAAATATATTTATATTTTTTTCAATTAAGGTAATTACCTAAGAAAACATCACTTCTATCAAATGAGTTACGAAATCATCATTTGTGTGTACAACGAACTACCACCTTGCGAACCGATGTCATTCCTTATTTTAATTCCACCACTCATAGATAGAAATAATGATTGATTTATTGTTTATATATGATATTTATGATGTTATTATTATTATTTAATTATTATATCACACATACCTTCATACTCTCCATTTTATGGGAATACGGTAATGTCGTTCGTGTGTTAGGAGGACCACCGCCTCGTGAAGAGATGTGATTCATTCACACTTTATAGGGAATGTATTAATAATGAGTTTAATAAAAATCTGTGACATATTTGATATAATAATAATCATTTACTTTAATTTATTTCAGTAAAATAAAATAATTCAAACAAAAATCATGCATACGTAGAACTTATTGTCACCTTAAACGATGTATTTCCTTTCCTTTCATTAAATTTTTTGGACGAATATAAATAAATATATACTGAATATATATTATATTTATATCATGGTGTATATTCTTGAGATTATTAAATCATGTTCTAATTATGAGGATAAAAAATAACAAGTCAAAACATATATGAAAAACAAAGTGGTTAATACTTGAAAAGTAACTTTGACACGGAACTGTTAATAAATGAGTAATAAAAGGTGATAAGAAAATCATAGATGGTTTGATATATATATATGGTTTGGTAAAATATTTATAATAAAATTATATTTATTATAAATGAATTTTTAATGAGTATGAGGGAAGTCAAGACTTACGGTATTGGATTTGCTTCTCTCCTTTTACTCATGTGGGGAACATGCCACAGTCCCCACCTATTTCTTTTATGTGGTGTATATACTAACCAAGAATGTATTACATGATTATTATAATTAAAATTATGGTTATTTACATATCAATTTTATGATATCTCTTTTTGGGGTAATGATCCTAAATTTAACAAACTGGGTTTTTTGTCTCATTTTTTTTATTTGAGACGTACGTTGTTTTATGAAACTATATTATTTCCTGAAGTTTATATAAAACCCATTTTATGTTTAATATCATGATTTTTTATTTATATGATATTTTATGTTCCATTTTAAGTCACCCCTTTATCGGTATTATGATTTAAAGCTACCAATGTGGTAAATATTTTATGTTACAATTTCATCATTTATTAGGATTACTTATTATTATGTTTTGATGATAATATACTACGATCAATATTTTATAAAACTCATGAATTTTATTCTCCTATTATTATTCCTGATTCTTTAAAACAATAGTACCAATTATCTATCCTTTTGTGATTAATATAATTGAGAAAATATTTCCAACAAAATAAGACTATATTTTTATCTTTGGATAGAAAATCCATTTTCTTCAAAACCATGTTTTCTAAAAATGTTTTCAAAAGTTTTTTATTATTCACATATAATTTTTATATTTTTTTTACCTATTTTAATGTTTTTAATTTATTTTTAAAATAATCTTCATGTTGGTTTCCAAACTATTACCATTTTGAATATACAGAAAATGTGAAAAGAATATTTGTATTCTTAACATGCATGACATGAATAGTATTTCTCACTATCATGACCACTCAATGATTTAAAGATTAATTTAAATGTTTCTAAGTTTATTTTAAAATAAAAGTTTTTTCAAAAAAATATTTTATTATAAAAATTATTTTTTAAATCAGAAAGGATATTTTCCTTAAGAAATGTTTTAAATGATTTTTAAAGCTTAAAAAATATGTTTTCAAAGATATTTTCATATAAAAGGATTTTAAAATGTATTAATTTTTAAAAATTTATTTTCAAACAAAAATAAGTTTTCTTCAAGAAATTTCCCATGTAATAATTCAAAATTATTTCCCATCTAAGATGACATCCCTTGATGTCACCTATGATATACTAGGGTTATGAACCAATTTTACCATTCTTATTCTTTATCTAAATGGTTTATTATAGAAAAATGTTTATGGAGAACTTCTCTCTTCCACGAGTTATTCTATGATATAATTATTATGAAACCCACTCTTTTTTCATGGGTTTTACTATGATGAAATGTTGAAATGATTATGAATCCGAAGTATTTTCCATAGTTTATTATAGGATGAAATGTTTATGAAACACATTTCATTTCGTGGGTTATGATATTATGATTTATTTATGATATTATGGAACACATATGTTTTATTTTTATTATGTGATTGGTGAGACCTATATATCCCTCCAATGCATTGGGTATAGATTTATATTTCATGAAACAGAAAGGACTCTAAGGGGGAGTGAACTCATTTCAATAAGGTAATTTTCCACTATGATGTTCTTAGGAGTGAAACCTGACTAAAATAATGTTTTAGTGAGTGAAACCATTCCAATATGAGTGATTTTTTTCCACTGGGAATAGTGTCATGTCCCACTGAGGAAGTGTAGCCACCGAAACGGAGGGTACACTGAGTGGTTAGACCAAGACCGAAGTAGGTACACAAGTGGTTATCCGAATCCTAACATGTTATGAATGTATTGATGGTTATCCTTGATATATGATATTATGTGTCTATTCATATTGAAAAAAATCTATGTCTTATTCCAATGCTATTATCTCAAAGATTATGTTGTTTGATTTCCTTATGATTAACTCCTTATGAACTACTGATTTTTATTCCATGACTTATGTTTATGATCAATGATAGGTTGGGTGTAAACTTCATAAGTTATGTTAATTATTACATACCTTCATTTGTGTCTTATTCTGTTATATGATTATAGATTTATATATATTATGTTTACCTTTACTGAGAATCTAAGGTCACTTTTTTATGTTTCCTATCCATTGGTTATAAATAAATGTTTTATGCAGGGTAAATCTATGAAGAGTACTAAATGGGATGATCTTTTGGGGAAACATTAAAGATCACTCACCCAATTATTAGATTTTTCCCAACATTCGAAAGACACTAAAATATTACATCCCTAAGGTGTGTGTTTGTCAAATGTAATGACTATTCATCTGGACTGGTCTGCGTTTTTTGTTCTGCTCTATCATGAGACACTCATGCTGGTTGGTCAGTGTGGAATCAAATCTAAAATTATGGTCCTCCAATTGGATGGGCACACCTCTCATGGAAAAGATTAAACCGGAAGTGCAGGCCATTGATAACAGCTTATCCATCAAAGATCAGCTGTAGCACAAAGAGGATATACCAAATGAAATTGTCTTCATGATTGATAGCTATGATTTTATTCAGCAAGAAGATATAATGCTATGGGAAGGCTCTCAAGCTGGCCTGCTCAACTCCAAAAGCTTCTATACAATTGAAGGGTGAGATTAGTTTGATTGGTTCTCTCAACAAAAACTGGCTTCATCCCTCCATATTTTCTCTCATATAGAGGCTTTGTTAGAACAAAATCCCATTGGAATCGAACATACAAAGGGTTGGGATTTCTTTATGCTCGAGGTGTGTGCTTTGTGGCCAGCATAGAGAGGAAATTGACCACTTATTCCTATCCTGCAATATATCTTCTTATCTACGGTAGGCAGTTCTTTGTATTTTCGAGCTGGATCCCCCCAATACCTCTTCGGTTATACAGAATATCCAGAGCCCATTTAAAGTGCAGCAATCCAAGCAGCTTAATGCGCTGCGCAGGTGGCCTATTCTGAACTGGTTCATGTCATTTGGAAGGCCCGCAACAATGCCATTCATTGCCAAGAAGGGTTCAATGCATCCCAGGCCTTTAATAACATCCTGGTGCCCACTCAAAATTCCAGCTCATTGATCAAGGAGGTTTGTAACAGTTCATTCATGGAATTCATGATTCTCGGACGATTAAGGGTCGTGGGTTGATACCCCAAACCAAGGGGCATGATGGAGGTGATGTGGACTGCCCCATTCAAGGGTTGGTTCAAATGCAACACAGATGGAGCCTCTAAGGGTAACCCTGGACCATCCGGATATGGGGTTATCTTTAGTAATCAGAATGGGGAGGTTGTGGAATGCATTTATTGCCCATATGGGCATACCACGGCTCTAGAAGCTGAAATTATGGCACTCATTAACACAGTGGATATTGCTTTCCAATGATAATGGAACAACGTTTGGTTCGAATGTGACTCAACCATCATTGTTTATTCCATTTTAACTGAACAAAGCAGATTTGCATGGAATCTGGCAGGTAAATGGATTAATTGCATTGACAAAATCTCCCCCCTTAACTACTTCATCACGCATACCTTTCGGGAGGCGAACTACATAGCAGATGGCCTTGTAAACAAAGGGGTGTTAGAAGAGAGGGACATAGATATCAACACCATTACTAGTGACTTGGTCCCGCTTCTTGCGATGGAAAAATGTAAAATGCCTACTTTTTGTCTTGTGTAATGTTTGTTTTATCAATTTTAGATCTCTGCACTCATCTTTATAAAAAAAATTCTAAAAATATGTAATATCAATATATGAGAATCCTTTGTCTCCATAGTTGGTATCAAATGAAAGGGTTTTTATCCTTTGGAAACTAGTATGAGAAAAATTTAGTTTGATAATTGGGGATATTTCTAAGGAAATATATAAGGATGTCTCTAAGTATGAATCTAAGAATGAATTAAATTATAGGAAAATGTCCTGGATTTTTTGCAAAGGATAGAGTGCGTGGTTTCCAAGAAATTACATTACTTTATAGATACTAGAAGTAGACGTGGTTCTAGAACATATGTATCTAGGGGTAGCAACCCCAAAACACTTTATTGATCTAGACTAAATCTAAAACTAGTCCACGAAAAAGGGGCTTGCTACAAACCTAGTTTGACACTCCTTAGGTTATTCTTTTTAAATTTAAAAACACTTTTCGAACCATCATGAAGTATTTAAATAGATAGTGAATATGAATGGCCAAGGATAAACCTAATGTTTCATAAATTTTATAGAAGTTGTCTTAATTTAGTCCTCCATAATTTTGTTAGAAGATGTGATTTTCCATTACGATTAGAGTTTCTCACACTATACTTTTTATATTAATAAATAGTGGGAACCAAAAGGAATTGTACTAAAATTGAATGCAATTGAAGATTCACTAATGATAATCCAAGTGGGATGATGAATGGATTAAAGGTTGTTAAGATTATTCTTAATCAGTTTTCATGCGTAATGATTAACAACAAGTACATTAACTAACTCTCAGACTCACCAAAAAATATAATGAAAGATTTCACTGAGATTTCAGGTGATGATAACCATAGAGGATAAAAGATTTAGTTTCCTTTATGTCGTTAATGTGGAAAAAATCATCCAACTCAATGTCTCAGAGGAACATGAATATATTTTGACTATGGAAAAGAATAACACAAAGCAAGTATCTTCAAAGGAAAAATGAAATGTTTAGTAAACACAATGGATGAGAATTTAGGTCTATCTAATATATTATCAACTATTGAATGCTTTAAATATAGAAAGTATGATAAATATAAAAATAAATGTCCTGGGGGATATATCATCATTAAAATTAGAAAGGTTGTATGATTAATGGTCACATTTATGATGAAGAAGAGACATCATAAGACATGTGATAGGAAATAGGTATTAAGGAATAAGATGTTGAATCCTAGATAAAGGGTTGAGAAGGATGCAGGATGAATGAAGTATTTATGTATTCAAATTCAAATATAATGTTATATGAATCATGAAATATTTAAGTATTGTTTAGTATAAGTTTTCCATCAAGGATTTAATAGGATATATTGAATGGTGTTGATGGATTATAAAAATGATTTACTAGAAATGTTCTATTTTTATGATAACCCTTAATATATATTTTATTTTAAGATAATGATTTTTGGACAATGATATGATGAATTTAGATAAATAAAATTGGATATTAATCATTTACTTAGAACCAATTAATTATTTGTTGACAAAGTGGTTGATGGTATCCTGGATGGAGTTTACAACTTATTTAGATTTAAGTATATATTTAGTAATCTGTATTTTATGGATTAAAATATGAATTATTTATGTTTACAATAAGGTTTTATGATAATTCTAGTTTTTAGAGAACACATGATATAGGTTCAAACAAGTTTGGTATGAGACAATTAAGATATCTTTCATGGTTATTGGGGGATTAATGATAAGTTAATTTTTAAAATTTAATGATCTTCTTTAAAATGTTTTGTATTTTTAATCATTCTGAATAGTAATAATATTAACAATTTATGAAATGGTTTATGTAAAACTTTGAATAATATTTTTTATATTTATGTATTATTTCATTCATATCAGATAACCTATGATAACCATTTTTTCATTAAAATTATATATGTATAAAGAAATAATTATCATTATTTATAGACTATATGATCCAATGTTTCTTTAAAAATTTAAAAAAAAATCACCTTTATTTGTTGGAGTAAGAGATAAAGTGGAAATTGATCAAGAAACAACACTAGGATGAGATCGTGGTTATGAAATGAAATGAAAATGAGCAAGTATATATTCTCATGAAAATTATACCACATCAGTATAAATATTTTTTTTTTCATATTATCATAATTTTTTATGATATCAATGTAAATTTTCATTCCTGTATGGTTTATTGATTTAGGGTCGTTAACCTTCTCTATATCTCCCACTTTTTTGTGACCAATGTTCTCTATCACTATCCCTTAGTATTAATGTGTTTTTTCTTCTATGTCCACATTTTCACTTAACCCCTATGTTACCCCATTTGAAAACCTAGTATGTGTTATTGTTGATGACTTACACTCATCTCTATCTATCTTTATCAAGAGGATGGTATGTTAAAACTATTTACAATGTGTGTTTATATGAACAAATTTTGAAATGATAAACCATTGATGACAATGATAAAGTTAGAAGGAAAAATTCATTTTAAGGGGGTATAATGAAACACCCTGAGACTTTTTGAAATATTTATTTTTTAATTTAATTCAATATTTTTCAAATTTTTTGTTACATGCAACACCTAGATTAGTTTTCATTATACACAACATTGAGTTTATATGAAAATAAAAATTTGATGAAAATATTATTATTTAACATGATAGTTGTCACCTATCTATTGGAATGGAAGTTATGAATAATATTAACTTAATTATTAAAATATGGTTTACACAAGTATATAAAATTAATTATTTTTTGACCAATTAAATATAAATTAAAATAAAACCCCTTTTAAAATAAAAGTAAACTTTTCTCTGAAAAAATATTATTTACACACACAAGTGATTTTTATATTAATAAATTAATCAAATCCATTTTTGTTAATTATTTTTATTAAATTTATATATTATATATTCAATAAATTTATTAACATTCATTCTATGTGTTTTCTAGAAATGAAATATGAATAAATAGATTTTTACTCTTAAAAACTATATTTTCTAAAAAACAGTTTTATGGATTTTTATGTACTTATAATAAAATTAATTTATGAAAAAATTTTAAAAATAATTTATAAAATAATATTTATTTTCTAAATCATAATTTAAAAATTATCTTTAGGTTCATTTTTTGAGTTTTTATGAAAAGTTTAATTTTTTGATGAAGACTAAAAAATACTAAATTTTAATTGAAAATTGCTTTTTCATTTAAATTATTTATAATTTTAGACAATATTTTGAATTTTATTTAAATAATATTAGTTCACATTTTTATAAATTAATCAAATTTAGTAAATGAGAATTAAATTTCTCTTGAATTTTGATATAAAAATATTGTAAACTTTTAAACTTTTTCTATTTAAAAAACCCACTTTCTCATCGCGTTAGTGGGAATAATATTAAATTAAAATTTTCCACTTATGTAAATGGAGTTTCGGGAAAATAATTAATTAATTGGAATTATAATAATTCATATAGTTTAATTATATCAATTGTTTTTTACTAAAATCAATTGTATATGGAATAAAAATTAAATATCACGGTTAAGGTAAAAATGGGTTTATTGGAGGTTTAACTAAAAGGATAAAGGTAAAAATGACATATTAACTTGTATGAAAACTATTTTATGGTAGTATTTTTACCAATAAAAATATAAGTTTCAATAATGGACTAATTTTGACCTTTTTGATATATGAAAAAAGTTGAAGCACTTAATTCTTTTCAAAAATATCAAGTGTGTCCTCACCCCCACTTATAAAATGCCACCACATATACTTTATTCTTCACAACTTAAAACCTATTTAGATTGGTAAATAACTTCCAAAATAAATTCCCAAATATACTCATCTCATCATGGAAGCCTTATTTTGAATATAAATCCAACCTGATAAGGATTTTAGTGAAATCGTAAGGAGGATACTCGAAGAAGAGGGAACGTTCATCAATGAGTGTTTTTATTTTATTTCTTCATACACCTAATTTAATTATTATTATACCATGATTATATAATTAAATAAGTATATTAAATATATTTATATGTTTTTATTTTAATTTAATGACCAAAAAACATCTCCACTTCCATCAAATGGTTTATAAAATCACCATTCTTGTGTATGATAGACTACCACCTCACGAACCGATGTCCCTCAATTTTCCATTACCACATATCATGGTTAGAAATAATGATTTATTTATAGTTCATATATGATATTTAGGAAATTTATCATTTTATTACTATCTAATAATTATTATACCATGAATACCTTCATACTCTCCATTTTGTGAGAATAAGATAACTTTATTCGTGTGTTTGACAAACTACTGCCTAACGAAGAGATATGATTCATCAACACTTTGAATGGAATGTATTAAGGATGGTTCTCATAAAAATATGTTATATATTTTACATAAATATGATTATATAATGATAATATATCATTTAATTTTCGTTCTTTTAATCGACCAAGAAAATGGAAACAATATTTCTGTGTACGTACGACCTACCATCTCCATGAATGGTGTATTTCATTTCATATCACTAAATTTTATAGATTACTATAAATAAATAGATAATGAATATATATCATATTTATATAATGTTTTAAATTCTTTATATGATTAAATCATGATATAATTAATAGGATAAAAAATAAGAATTTAAAACATATAGGAAAAACAATACAGTTATTATCTGAAAGATAACATTAACATGGAATTGTTAATAAATGTGTAATAAAATTTCATAATAAAATCATAAATGGTATGATATATATAAATATATATGGTTATATAATATATGTATAATAAAAATATATTTATTATACAAAATGATTTAATGAGTACGACGAAAGTCAATACTACAGGAAACATATTTTTGCCTCACTTTTTACTTCTATGAGACACAAGCCATATGCACCAAATATTTATTTTATCTGGTGTATATGTTTCCCATGAATTTATCTTACTGTTTATGATTATGGTTATGATGATAAATTATTATGATCAATCTCTCACGAAACTCATGAATTTTGTTATTCTCTAGTTATTAATGATTTTTTCAAGTAATTGTTCTATTTTCAAACTCTTTTGTACATAAGATGATTGATGACATGTTTTTAATAAAATATTACTTTATTTATATATTCATTAGAAAAATATATTTTCTTTCATACCATGTTTTCTATTTTTTTGAAAAAGTATTATTGTTAACCAATTATGTTCAAAATACATTTTTACCCATTTTTAGTTTTTAATTTGATTAATGGAATCATCATGTGATTTTACAAATAATTGACATTTAGAATTTTCCAAAAATGTGAATAGAATATTTGTTTCCATAACATGCATAACATGGACCATATTTTCTACTATCTTGACCGCACAATTATATAAAGATTAATTTATAAGTTTTCATGTTTATTTAAAAAAATAAAAGGATTTTAAAATTTTAAAATTTTTTAAAAATTATTTTTCAACGAGGAAATGATATTTTCCCGAAGAAATATTTTAAATTATTTTTAATTATTAATTTATAAATTTTTATGGTTATTTATAAGAAATGGGCTTTCAAAATATTTTAAGTAGTCATAAATTAAAATTCAAATAAATTATATTTTCCTCAAGAAATGCCACAAGTAATCTTTCAAAATTCTTTTCCATCCAAAGATAACATTTTTGATGTTACATATTATTTACTAGGGATATGAACTAAGGATTCCATTCTTCTTCTTTCTATGAATTTTTTATTATGAAAAAATATTTATGGAATCCTTACCTATTACACACATTATACCTTGATAGAATTATAAAGAATCAAACTTATTTTTCATTGGTTATTCTATAATGAAATGATGAAATGATTATGAAACCATTTTCTTTTCCACAAGTTATGAAATGATAAAATGTTTTTAAAGCCCATCTCATTTCATGGGCTACGATATGATGAGGGTTTTATGTTCTTATGGAAAAAATATGTATGATTTTATTTATGTGAATGGTAGGTCCTATATCTCTCTCAAATTCACTAGATAAAGATTTTATCTCATGAGATGGACAATACTATAATGAGGAGTGAACTTGGCTAAATAAGGGATTTTGTTTACTATGATAGTCTTGGGAGTGAACCTTGATAAACATGACTGTTTTGGGAGTGAAACCATTCAACTATGAGGAACGAGATTTAACTAGGGATTGTGGGGTGTCCCACCTAGGAGGTTTAGGCAACCAAAATAAGGGAACACAAGTGGTTAGCCTAGGCTTGAAAGAGGTATACAAGTGGTTATCCCAAGCCTAAAATGTTATGAATATCTTGGCGGGTATCCATGAAAATAGATTTTCTAGGCACTTGTGTATGCCCAAAATAAATTCCTTAAGAAAATTTCATTCTCACATGACTCGTGTTATTTGATTCCCTTATGATTAATGTATTATGAAATTCCAATCTTTATGCCATAACTCATCTTTAGGATCTAGGACAGTTTTGGAATGAACCTAATAAGTAATGTTCATTGTCACATAACCTTGTCATTATCTTAAACTTTTCTATGATCATATATTGATATCTATTATATTTAACATTATTGAGCATTTGAGCTCACACTATTTTATTTATCCTTTCCCTAGGTTATGAAGAAAGGTTTGATACAGGGCATGTCTATAAGGAGTAATAAATTGGAATCTATTTGTGTTGATAATTTAATATAATTCACTAGAATAAAAGATTGTGTTCCATGTTTCTAAAGGAACTAAACTATTATGCTTATTAGGTGTTAGTTTGTTTAATTTGATGAATATTTATCTAAAAAGATGTAATATCATTGTATGAGAATCTTGGGTCATTGTAGTTGGTATTAATAGAGAGGTTCAATTAATTTTTAGAAATTAGGTTGATAAAAATTTAGTAACATACGTTGGTATATTTATAAGAATATGTATAGGTATGTCTCTAAGGATAAGTATTGGGATGATTTAAAGTATAGTAAAATGTTTTTCAATTTTGGTAAAGTATAGAGTGAATGGTTCCTAAGAAATTACATCCTTTTTTTGATACTACAAGTGGATCTGTCTCTGGAATAGATGTACTTAGGGTTAACAATCCCAGAAACACCATTTTGAGCTAGAATCAATCTAGGACCAGTGCAGGACAAAGAGCCTTGCTGCACACCTATTCTAACACTCCCAAGGGATAATTTTTGGGAATTCACAAACTCTTTATAAAAAATAATGGATGATTTAAATAGACAATGACTATGTATGGCCTTAGTTAAACCTAAGGTGTCATAGATTAAAAATATGGTCTCTTAATTTAAAGAACCAAAAGGATTTTTCAGACAATGTGATTTTCCATTATGATTAGCATTGCTTACACTATTCTTTCTAGTCATAGTCAATGTTGGGAACCAAATTGAATTAGACTAAAATTGAATGTGATGGAAGATTTTATGATGAGTATCTAAATACAATGATGACTAGATTAATAGTTTTTTTTCATTATTATTGATCATTTTTTATGGATTGTGATAAAAAACAAGCACCTTAACTTACTCTCATACTCACCAAAGAAGAGAAGGAAATATTTCATTGGGAGTTCAGGTGATGCAAACCTTGGAGGAAAGAATATTAAGTTCTCTATATTTTGAGAATGTTGAGAAAAGTACCCAAGTGAATATATAAGAGGAATGCAAATTTTATTTTGAATATAGAATATAAGGGCACAAATCATGTAACTGTAAAGGTAAAACAAAAAGATTTGTTAATGAAATGGATGGTCACATTAGTCTCCCTATGATATCATCAACTATTAAATTTGTTAAATGTTTAAATTAAGGTAATTATGAAAACATATGTCCTAAGGGTAAATCTAATTAATAAAATCATCAATGTTACTTGATTGACAACTATATTTATGATGATAAAGAGACTATAGATTATGTGTGAAAAGAAAATAGGCATTAAGAAATAAGATAATGGATCCTAGATAACATTTTGGGAAGTAAGTGGGATGAAGAAAGTACTTATCTATCCAAATTCAATTATTATATATATGAATAATAAAATATATAAGTATTGTTTAGTATAATATTTTCATTAAGGATTTTAAAGGATATGTTGAATGATGCTGATGGATTAGAAAAGTGATTTAATGACAAGGTGATATTTTAAAGATAACCCTTAATATGTTCCAGATGATGAGATAATTATGATGGTCCAAATAGATGATTTATTTAGATAATGTAAATTGGATAGTAATGAATTCCTTATAACTGATTAATGGTTTGTTGACAACATGGTAGATGATATAATTGATAGATTTTACAACATTTTTGGATTTATGGAATATATTCTATAATCTTTATTTTATGTATGTAATAAGGAAAGATTTATGTTTTCAATAAGGTTTAATGAACATTCTGGTTTCAATAGAATACATGATGAAGGTATTCCCTTTTTTGGAATCTGAAAACACAGAGCAATTTCATGATTATTGGGAGATTGTTGACAATACCATTTTAATAATTAAATAATTTTCTTTAAAAAGTGTTATATTTTTATTCATTAGGATGGGTCATAACATTATTCATTTATGAAATGGTTTATGTTTAAATTTGGATGATATTTTAATGATTAATTTATTATTTAATTTATATTGGATAACTTTTTCTAACCATTTTATTTTTAATTCAAATAGAGATATAAGGAATTAATTATAATTATTTTTTGATCTTATGATCCATTAGTAATTTAGTTATTAAAAAATTATCCTTAATTTCATGGAGTAAGAGATGATGTTGAAATTGATCAAGGGACAACCATATGATGAGGTCGTGCTTTTAAAATGGAATGAAATCGAGTAAGTATATATTCCAATTAAAATTAGACAACATTAGAAAAATAATCCTAAAATAAAATGATATCCTATTATCACATTTTTAATGATATCAATAACATATTTAATACCCCTATGGTTTATGTATTTATGGTCGATAACCTTCAATGTTTCTTCCACAATCTTGTGGTCAATATTCTCTATCACCCCCTTAGTACTCATGTGTTATTTTTTTATTTTATGTACATGTTTTAACTTTCCAACTATGTTATCCCATTTGGAAAACTATAATGTGTTATTATATATGACTTATGAACATACCTTTATCTTTCTCAAGAGTATATTTTTTTTAACTCTCGTTATGATGTGGGTGTATATGAATGAATTTTCAAATTTGAATCCTCTGATGACCGAGATGAGTTTTGAGGGAAAAATTCATTTTATGGGTGGGTGTGTAGAATGTTAAAACCTTGTATTTTATGAAATATTTTTTCTACAATTTATTCAATTTTTTAAATATTTTTCATTATGCACAACACCAATCATAGGTTTAATTACACACAACATTGAGTTTAAATGAAACATGTCATAATATTAAAATATTATTATATAATATGATAGTTCTCACCTAGCCAATGGAATGGTGGATATAGATAAGATTAAATAAATTTTTAAAATATGGTTTAAAAATGTGTATAAAATGAATTATTTTGTAACCAATTAATTATAATTGAAAATAAAACCCTTTAGAAAATAAAAGGAAATATTTCCTTGAAAAACTATTTGTTATGCGCACAAGTTTGTTTTATATCAATAATTTAACAAAATAACATCCTACTAATGATATTAATTAAATTTATATATTATACATTATATAATATTTTTATAATTAATCTTATTTTTTTTATAGATAATAAATAATAATAAGTCCAATTTTATGTTTAAGAACGATATTTATCAAAATCACAATTTTATCGCTTTTTTACACACATATAATATTTTTTTTTTAAATTTTATATAATTAAATTAAAAAAATAAAAAACATTTTTTAAATCAAAATTTAAAATTATTTAGAGGTAAATGTTTTGGATTTTCTCTGAAAAGTTTCATTTTTTTGATAAATAGTGAAAAGTAATGAATTTTAATTAAAAACTGCATTTTTGTTTAAATAATTTACAATGTAAAATTAAATTTTTAATTTTTTTAAAGTCAAATTAGTTATATTTTATATCAGTTAATCCAATTTAGTTTATTTTAATTGAATTCATATAAAATTTTGATATTAAAACATTTCAATCATTTACCTTTTTTCTCTTTAAACACCGCTTTCTAGTCACACCTGGGGGATTGATTTTAAATTAAAATTTTCTACTTATCTTAATGGAATTTGATAAAATATATTACATGGTTTTAATCATAGTAATTAATAATTTATAATAAGGTAAACTTAATTCTTGAACAAATGAATATCGAATGCAACAGAAATTAATTACCACGGTTAGGGTAAAAAATGGGTTTACCAGGGGTTAAAATAAATAGATAAGGGTAAAATTGACTAATAAATTAGATAAAAACTATTTTATGGACATATTTCAACCATTATACCTATTATTTGTTATACTGAATGAATTTGGTCCCCTTTGACATATGAGAAATGTGGGAGCACTTATTTGTTTTCAAAACTACCACGTGGGTCCTCTCTCCCAATTATAAAAGGCCACCCTTATACCCTTTTGTTCACACCTTCAATCCTATTTGGTTCAAAATATCCCTACCAAAATAACTTCAAAAATTACCACCTATCATCCTATAGGCCTTATTTTGGATATAAATCAAACATAAGAATACTTTTAGTGAAAACCTAAAGAGGATACTCAAAGAAGAGGTAACATTCATCAATAATCATTTTATTTATTTATTACTAAACATATATAAATTTTTATTATACCATTATTAAAAAATAAAATAATTTTATTTAATATAATTAGATACTTTAAATTAATTTAATTTCCTCAAAATACCCCCACTTCTATCAAACGGGTTATGGAATTATCGTTCGTGTGTGCGGTGGACTACCGCCTCATGAATAGACATCGTTCGTCTTTCAATTACCACATCTCATGGTTTGAATGAATTATGAATTTAAAGAATATATATAATATTTATGATGATATTATTTTTCTATAATTATTATATCACACATACCTGTATACTCTCTATTTTTGGGAAATACAATAACATCGTTAATGTGAATGACAAACTACCACCCAACGCAGTGATATGATTCGTTCACACTTTACATGAAATTTACTAAGGATTATTTTAATGAAAATATGTGATATATTTTAAATATAAATTATTATTTAATTATAATATATCAATTACATTTCTTTTGTTCAATAAAATAAGAAAATAGAAACAATGTTCATGTGTACGTATGACAGACCGTGTCCTTGAATAGTGTATCGAATTTCTTTCACTAAATTTTATGGATTAATATAAGTATATATATAATGAATAAATATCATATTTATATCATAGTTTATGTTATTTATATTATTAAATCATTATCTAATTAATAGGAATCAAAATAACAAGTCAAAACATTTATAAAAAACAAAGCGGTTATTACCCAAAACATAACATTAACATGGAATTGTGAATAAATGGGTAATACAAGGTCATAAATAAGAATAAATGGTATGATATATATATATATATATGGTTTTATAATATATTTATAATAAACATATATTTATTACATAGAAATTTTTAATGAGTACAAAGGATGTCAATACTTAAGGTAATGGATTTCCATCTAACTTTTTTACTTCCATGAGATACATGCCATATTAACCACCTATTTTATTGTTGTGATGTATATAATAACCCTGAATTTATTTTATTATTATTATAATTAAAATTTTGTGGATTTAGATATCCATTTAATGATATCTCTTTCTGGGTATTTACAGTTTAAAATTTATCAAAGTGATGTGGGATTTTGTTTCTCAATTTTCAATCTTTGGAAGGTACTTTATGTTATAAACCTATATTATTTCATGAGGTGTATATACATCACATTTTAAATTTAATATCATAATTTTTTATATTAATGATATTATAATTTCTATTTTTTGCTAATCTATGGGGATTATGATTCAAATTTACCAAAGTTGTAATTTTGTTGTTACAAGATCATGGTTAATCGGGCTTCCATATGATTATGTTTCCAATGATAAAATATTATGATCCCTCTCTCAAGAAACTCTTGAAATTTAATATATTATAGTTATTAATGATGTTTTAAAGTAATATTTCCATTTTACCACTCTTTAGTACTTATCATAATTATGGAATGTTTTTAAGAAAATATGACTTTATATATCTCTTCAGTCATAAAATCCATTTTCTACCAAACTGTATTTTATAATAAAATATTCAATGATGTTTTATTATTATCATCAATTTTTAAAATAAATTTTACCCATGTTTTAATTTTTTCAATAATTTATTGAAAGTAATATTCATTAAATTTTCCAAAAAAATTCTTATTTTTCATTTATCGAAAATGTGACAAGAATATTATTTTCTTAACATGAGAAACATGAAAAATATATCCTATTATCCTAACTGCCCAATGATTTCATGTTTTCATTATAATTTTTCAAATTTATTTTCAAATAAAATGATATTCAAAATTTATTAATTGTTAAAAAATATTTTTGGAAGTGCAAATTATATTTTCCTCCAGAAAAGTTTTAAAATATTTTTAAATACTTATTTTTAAGTTTCCATTGTTATTTTCAAACAAAAGGATTTTAAAAAATATTTTACATTTTAGAATCTTTTTCCAAAGAAAATCCATTTTCCTCAAGAAATTTCCCATGTAATATTTTAGAATGAATATATATCTAAGATGACATCCTTTGATATTACCTATAATTTACTAAGGATATGAACCAAGGATACTATTCTTATTCTTTATCTCAATTGATTATACTAAAAAATACAAATGGAAAACAAATATATTCTAAAGGATATACCATGATATAACTATTATAAAACCAAATTATTTTTCATAGGTTATTCTATGATGAAATGATGGAATGATTATGAAACCTTTCTGTTTTCCATCGTTTATGATATGATGAAATTTTTGTGAAAACAATTTCATTTCATGGATTATGATATGATGATAGTTTTATGTTATTGGTCCCACATATGTATGATTTTTATTATGTTATGGGTTAATGATATATCTCCTTTAAATGAATTGGTCAAATATTTATATCGCATGAGATAGATATGACTGAAATTGGGAGAAAACTCAACTTAGTAGGGGAATTTTTCCACTATGATGGTCTTGGGAGTAGACCTTGACTAACATGATAGTTGGGGGAGGGAACCCATTATACTAAGAGGAATGTGATGATATTGGGGATGGTGGTGTGTCCTAATCAGGAAGTGTAGTTTATGAAAAGGATGGTCCAAAAGTAGTTATCCCAAGGTTGAAGCAGGTACATGGGTAGTTAGCCGAAGCTTAACATGTTTTGAATGTCTTGGTGGGTATCCTTGATATAAGATTTTATATGATTATGTGTATTAAAAAAATATATGTTATATTATAATTATATGATCTCATAGTTCATGTTATTTTATTCACATATGATTCATTTCTTATGATCTATCAATCTTTATTCCATGACTCATATTTATGATCTATGAAAGGTTTGGTATGAACTTCATAAGTTATATTCATAATCAATTAATTTGATTCTTATCTTATAATTTCATATGATCTTAGATTTATATCTCTTATGTTTATTCTTACAGAGAATTTGAGCTCACGTTTTCTGAAGTTTCCTTTCCCTAGGTTATGTAGAAAGGTTTTATATAGGGTATGTCGATGAAGAGTACTAAATGAGTTGATATTTAGGGGAAACATTAAAGATCATTACCTAGATTAGGAGATTGAGTTCTAAGTTTCCAAAGGCACTAAAATATTGTGGTCTTTAGGTGTGTGTTTGTGTAATATAATGAATATTCATCTAAAAAATATGTAATATTTAGGTATGAGAAGACTAGGTCACTATACAACACATCACTAATTTAAATAATTTCTTTACTTTCAATAATATAAAGTATTTAACTTTAATTTCAATCTCGAACAAATTTCTCATATTAATGGTAATTTATTATAAGAATAAAATCATTAAACACAAATTTATTAGATTTTAAATATATTATATCACAATAAACTGAAATCCAATTCTTACCAAGAATAATATCAAACTCTACTACGACAATTTAAAATAGATTTACAGGAAAGACTATCCCATTGACAAAAATAAGAAGATTTATATAAATAATTGTTGCTTCAATATATTCAACTATAGTTTTCATGAAATGTTATATCTTATTTTTATGTGGTGATATTTCCATTTTACATGGAAATTTCATATAAATAAAGAAATGTGAAGATGCAGAGTCAAATATGGTATTAGGGTAATTTGAATAAACTAGTAACATACATTTCACCACTTCATTTGAAGGACCAACATCAACCATAGTCGTAAAAAAATATTTCACCACACCATTTCTATCTTAGTATTTCTAATTTCTACAATGACTAACAAAATTTTGATATACAATGACATAATTCCTCAAATAATTTCAATTAAAACATTTTAAAATCAGTTTTTCATTGAAATATGATAAATTTACATTTAGTCATGAGCCATATGACCAAAATTACCACATCAAAAATAGTTCCCAAAATTTTTATGTAATTATAACAAATTATTTTTACCACACTTACAAGAATATGGGAACTTAATTTTATTACCTCTATACTTCTTTGATGAATGCTTCCCCATTGCCTATGTAAAACCCAGGTACATATAGAATAATTTATTTTATATTTTATTAGTATTATTAAATTAAATTAATACATATTTTTGAAATATATTAATTAAATTTATATGTTATATATTATACATTTTGTTTTAAATTCATCCAATAAGTTTGATAGGCTTAAGATATGAATAAACCCAATTTTAATAATAAATGCTATATTTTTCTAAAATGTATTTTTTACACCTTTTGACGGTGAAACTATTTGAAATTTTTTTTGAAACATTTATAAATATTATTTGAAAGAATAAACTTAAATTTTGAAATAGTATTATAAAAATTATCTTAGGGTGATTTTTTGGTATATTTCTGAGAAATTTCATTTTTTAATGAATATTGAAAAATACTGAATTCTATTTGAAAGACGACTTTTCATTTAAATACTTTATAATGTTAAATTATATTATTAATAGGTTTTAAAGTCCCAATAGTTCTATTATAAATCTATAAATACAATTTGGGTCATTTTAATCAATTTCATATTCATATTAGATACAAAAAACTTTATAAACATTTGAAATTTTTCACATTAAAAACACACTTTTTCGTTCTGTCTATAAGTTTTGTTTTAAATATACATTTTCTATTTATATGAACTGAATATGGTAAAATGGATTATATATTTTGAATTATAAAGTAAAAATTAGGTTTTAATATAATTTTTATTTTTAGGCATAAAAAATTTTCCATGGTAAAAAAAAGTTTTAACGTGGTATATTTAAATTAATGAAATAGTTTAAAATTAAATGTAAAGGAATACATTACTATAAACTAAAAAAATTAATTTTTGGATAAGTTATTTATATAACCTAACCAGACTTTAAAAAATAAATTTTTAAAAAAATTCATTGAAATTAATTCCATTCTGCTGTGGTGGGAAGTAAATCTAAAATATTAATTTTTAATCACATAAAACCAACCATCCTAAAACATAAATACCACCCATCACCACCCCATTTACACTAAATATCCATTAAGGTGACAAAATATTTCAAAAATCCTATCCTCACCACTGTACCCATGTCTATGTACTTTTGGTATCACCCAAATTCCATTTCCATGGTCTTTAAGGGATCCTTCAAGGAGCTGATATTTAAGAGGTAATTTTCTCAAAGTACCTCTCTTAATTTATTTTCTTATTCTACTATATTATCACATCATTAATACCTAAAGGAATTATAAGCCCATAATATTGTATATAATGGAGTTTTTTGTTGATAATGTAATATATTATATCTATCCTTTTTATGACATCCTCTTATTCAAATAAATGAAACCATTGTCCAAATTATGGTGGTTAACCGTCTCCGTGAATGATGATTTTTTTGTCTTCCATTACTCCATTAATGGATAGTCATAAAAGTATAATTAAGGTTAAATAATATTGAAATAAGTATATTTTAACCTATTTCATGTTCTGGAACTAATATACATACATAATATTAAATAATATGAAACTAGTTTGTAGTGTTCGAAAAAACCACAAAAATAAAATAAACATTTATCATTAACATTATATAAAATCCATCATCCTCATAAAAGATAGAAAAATTATATATGGGTCCATTAATACTTATTTATGTTCATTATTACTTTTTAATTATACTTATGTATTTGTAATATCATTTTATAATAACATCCACAATATTACAGAAGTGAACTGACCACACAACAATGAAATGAAAGCACAGAAAACAATGGAAATAAAGAAATATTATTAATTAAAGGGAAGTAATATGTTATTTAAAGGTAAAATAAGGTATTTTAAATATTAATGTTGTTGTAGAATAAATTAATAACATTATTTTCACCATTATACAAGAGTTTTGAATATATTTTAAGGAACTCGAATGCGAGGTAAGGGAATTATTATTCCATTTTTCATTCATTGGGTTAAAATTTTACTTGTTGATTATGCCATGCTAATATAATGTGTGAAATTATTTTTTAATATATTAACTTGTATGAAATTTTTTTTATGTGGATTTATAGAATATATGCACAATATATTCATTTTATTAATGCCCACTTCAATGATATGATATTTAAAAAAAATTCTTTTAACAATCCAATTTCATAGTTCCATTTAAAAAAATAATGTTTTTATTAATTACATGGAATTAATTAAATTTCACACTTTCATTTCACTTTAATATTATTAATCATACCTGACAAGTTTATACGGTTAATTTAAAAGATTTTTTTTGTATATGTGCAGTTTTTCAAAATGATTAATAACAAAATGAAAAGTTTATTTTTTTCAAAGAGTGTTTTTATGATTCAATAATTCATGATTTATTTTTATGTTATAGTTAATGATTTTTTTAATATTATTGGTTTTCTTGTGATAAAACAATGATGTGTGGTTACATTATAAATTAATGATGGGTGGTTATGTGATAAACCAATGATTGGTGGTTTTGTGATAAACTGAGGATGAGTGGTTACCTTATAACCTCTAATGAATTGGGTGATTTGGAGATGGAGTGTGGAAATATTGGATACGAAATTTTTAATAGTGAGATGGAAAGTTATTTCCCATGTTACTTATTTTAGATGATTTCTAATGAGGTTTCATGAAAATTGATTGATATTCAAAATGTAAGATATTGATCTTTTTGAAAATATGATTCAGTTTTTCGAATAAAAAGGTATATTTTTATGAATTTTTTATTTATTTTCACTAGACTAATGGTTCCCTTTCCTTTATTTCCCTTATTGAGTTTTTGTGAAAATCCGACGTTCTAAATTTTTTTCATAGTATTTAATGGTGAATAGGAAAAAGGATGACATCAAGTTGAAAATTTTGATGATTTTTCATGAAGAGAAAACAAGATTTATATTAAATACATTTGTTTTGTAGAAACATTGAAATTGTATATATGTGTACACATATAATATATGGGCTTACTTTGTAAAATTTTGTCCTAATTCTTTAAAAATCTAATTTTAAGAGATCCTAACATGTTAATTCTAGTTCTAAAACCCTATAATATGTAATATTTAGGTTCATGTCATTATAATTATTACCAGAGAAAATTTTATATAAATTTAGGGGATAATATAATTTTAATTTAATACCCATTAATGATTTTTTACTTTATGGTTAAGTTGAAATAGCATGTGGTGAAATACTATATTTCTTCACCCATGATATGTCTGTTCAAAATGGTTTTCCAAATAAGAAAAATGGAAGCTATGTTGGGAAGGCATAAAGAAGAAAACATCCTTCCAAATCAGCATCCTAATATGATTGGAATCAAAATGAATAATTTTTCACAGTGATGGCTCAGTTGAAACAAGCTATAAATGGTTGTGGTATCCATTCGTGGGAGAATCTAGATTAACCACAGAAGAATATGTCAGTAGTTGAGCATTTCATGTTGAAATATCCTTCGTCTTTCAGTAAAACATTATATATAGTTGTAATTTAGGATGGATCAATTCTCTAGAAAAGATATTCAAAGTCATATAATGTTTATAATTCAAAATATATACATAACTATTTATCATTTTGATGGTGAATCAAGTAGATTGTGCTCTATAGTTAATAATATCAGAGAGAAATATGATCCAGATGTTATGGAATGGGATGATTTTTGGGTTCTTTTTTTAGAAAAATATTTTCCTAAGACTTTTAGACTCAGAATTGAGAAAAAAGTTATCAAAATGATGCATAAGGAAGAAGATTTTATATCATTATATGAAGCTATTATTATAATATTTTTCAGGTACATACCATATTTTATTTGGGACATTTACAGTAAAATTAATAGATTCAAATCTAGTTTGAAACCAATTTTATGAAGATATTTGGATTCATGGGAGTTTAAATGATATGAAATTTTTTTCATTATTTTAAAAAGTTTAGACAGAGTTTTGTGACATATATATGCCTCATGATGACAAAAATAAGAATTACTCAGGTTGGTAGGATTTGGGAAAGAATTCACCAAGAAAAATTAGTGTTAAGAAAAAAATTCTTATCTTGTGAAATGTGTGGTAAGAGGAACCCTAGGGAATGTCTCTCCAAATATGGAAAATAATTTTTCTGTTTATAGACGGGTCACATGGTTCGTGAATGTAAGAAAAATGAGAAAACAAATAATTAAAAGATGATGTTAAGGAGATTTAATTATAATGATTTGGGACATTATGATAATGCATGTTCAAAGTTAGACACTAATGTGGAAAATCAGAAAGATAAAAAATAGAAGGGTGCTGAAAAATATTTTTATACTACTGCTTTTGATGTTGGTCCATCAAATGAATTGGTGATAAGTATGTTACTTGTTTTTTAAAATTATTCCAATACCCTGATTGATTATGGATCTTCCCATTCATTGATTTTTAATAAATTTTGAATAATATTGGGAATATCACAACATGAAAGTATGATGGAACTTTTTGTGAAAAGTCTGGGTGGAAGTATTAAGGAAACAAATATTTATAGGAATCTTCCAATTGTTTTTATTGAAATGGTCCTTCTTACAAATATTTTTAAACTACCCATATTTGAGTTTGATTTTATTTTGGGTATGGATTAGCTTATATTTATATGATTATATGATATATTATAGAGCTAATAAAACATTTTTCAAATGATTTAATACCTTTAATAACCTACTAAGAAGAAGAGAAATTATTAAAAATGGTAGTTAAAGTTACTTAGCACATGTCTTTGAAAAAATAAATCTATTTAGATTAGTGATGTACCAATTATGAATAAACACATGGATGTTTTTCATGATGAATTTTTTTGGTGTTATTCATGAATGATAGGTTGATTTTATAGTTTACTTAGTCTCATACATGAATCCAATTTCAAAATCCCATCATTGAATCGAAAAAGTATAACTTTTGGAACTGAAAGAGCAGTTGAAAGAGTTTCTTGAAATGGTTTTATTCAACCTAGAACATCCAAATGGGATGTTCCTACTTGTTTTGTTAAAAAATTATATGGTTCTTTGATACATTTTATTGATTATAGATCATTTAATAATATCAATGTTAAGAACAAGTACCCTTTTCCTGATATCTATGAATTGTTTGATCAAATCTAGGGAGTGTAGTAAGTTTTAAAGATTTATCCTAGGTCAGGGTACCATCAGTTGAATGTAAAGGAGGAAGATATTATGAAAACTTTATTTCATAAAATATATAGGAATTATGATTTTTTAGTAATTCACTTTGGGTTTAGAAATTCCCCTATTTTATTTATGGATCTCATGAATTGAGTATTCCATGAATATTTGGATAATTTTGTGGTTGTTTTTATTGATGATATATTGTTTTATTCAAAAAGTTATTAATATTGTAAAAAAACATATAAGGATTATTTTTCAAGCCATTAAATAAATTAAGTTATATGTAAAATTTAGAAAATATGATTTTTGTTTACAATAAATTTAT
Organism: Viscum album; assembly: GCA_963277665.1. NCBI lineage: Eukaryota > Viridiplantae > Streptophyta > Magnoliopsida > Santalales > Viscaceae > Viscum > Viscum album. The sequence continues at coordinate 34,505,988 of OY728127.1, read as the reverse complement.
TTTCATGGGAAAATTATAAGTAAATATGGAATTATAGTTGCTCCCGCAAACAAAAGTGGTTGATTAATGTCTAAAACCAACAAATGTTACTGATATTTGATGTTTTTCAATATTAGAAGGAAATTACTAATGGTTTGTAGAAAAATATGCATGATTATCTGGACCACTAAATAAGTTTACACTAAAATGAATTAAATTTATATGGAAAAAATAATGTGATTATTTTTTTAGTAATTAAAAAGAATTTTGGTAAATGATCTAGTTTTGGCCCTACCCTTGAGAAATGGTGATTTTTTTATACAATGACCCTTCATTGAAGGGAATAGGTTTCTATTTTATGAATAATGGTCATTAAATTTCTTATGATTTGTAGAGACTAAATATATTTGGGAAAAATTATCCTACACATGATTTGGAATAAGCTGCTTGGTTTTTCCATTGAAAATTTAGAGACATATTTTTTATAGGCCAAGTGTGAATATATATTGATCAGAAAATTTTAAATTATATATTTATATAGAAATCATTGAACATGAGATAAAGAATATGATTGGAATTGATTTGGTATTATGATTTTATGATCAATTACTATCCTGGAGAAGAAAACAAAGTAGATAAATCCTTGAGTCGATAACATTCTGCATCATTAACCCTGGTATATTTAGAGCATGATCATTTAGTTAATGAATTGTTGAATTTTTATTAAGAATTTATGGATTTAGGTACTTCCCCTATTTTGTTTCAAGTTTCAGTGAAATCTCTTCTATCATATAGAATTATGTAATCTTAGGAGGAAGACCGTGAGTTACAAAAAAAGGTAGAGTGTGTTAAAAAGTGTAAGATGCATGAATTTAATGTTTATAAATAATGTGTTTTGAGAATTGGGAATAGATTCAGTGTTCCTTGAGATTCATAGTTTAAGAGGGAGTTTTTAAATGAAGATCATAGGTCCCCATTTTTCATTCATCGTGGAAGCACTAATATGTATAGAGACCTTCAGGATTATTATTGATGGGATGTAATGAAAAGAGTGATTGTTAACTTTACCAATAAAGGGTCGAATTGTCAATAGGTTAAAGAAAAATGGATATTACCAACGGGAATTATTAATCCTTTTCTAGTTCTAGAGTGGAAATGAGAAAATATATTAGTGGATTTTATAGTGGTATTTTCAAGGACATAATGAGGAACAATTCCATTTGGGTTATTATTGGCCAACTAAGTAAATCTTCCCATTTAATTCCAATTTGAGATACTATGTATTTTTATCAACTTTATAAAATTTACAATAAGGAAAAAGTTAGGTCAAATGGAGTTCCTCTCTCCAATGTATCTAGCTATAATCCATGGTTTGCATCTAATTTCAGGAAAGGACTACAAATTCATTCGGGAAATGAATTAAATTTCAGTATCTCTTTTCATCCTCAGTATGATGGATAGTCTAGATGAAAAATTCAGTCATTGGTGGATATTATTCAAGCGTGTTCTATGTATTACCAGGGAAGTTGGAATCAACATATTTATTTGGTTGTGTGTTATTATAATAACAATTATTTTTAAAGTATACAAATGAAACCTTTTGAGGAATTATAAGGAAATGGGTGTCGAACATCAGTATTTTGGGATAAAGTTGGAGAACATAAGTTCTAGGAACTAGAATTGGAAGAGGAAATGGTTGAGAAGGTGAATATAATTCCGAAACACATGAAGTCAGTTCAGAATAGTCAGAAAAGTTCTCTAGATAATAGGAGGAATGATCTTTTTTAGAGGTAGGTGATTATGTATTTATAAAAATATCTCCATGGAAAAGTGTTATGTGTTTTTCTATGAAGGGGAAGTTAAGTCCACGTTTCATTGGACCATATGAAATCTTAGAAAAACATGGATAAATTCCTTTCTAAGAGGATTTTTCTATGAATTTATCCCAGGTAAAAAATATATTTCTTGTTTCGATGTTATGAATGTATATACTAGATTCATATCATATTTTGAGCTGTAAAATAGTTTAGATTGAAGAGAACGTATATTATGAGGAATATATTTTTATGATTCTTAACTGTAGAGAGAAAGTATTGGGGAACAAGGTAATTCACCTAGTTAAGGTTTTATAAAGAAACCATATGTTTTAAAATGAAACCCGAGAATTGATAAATTCTACAAGGTAATGATATCCCTGATTGTTTAGTAATTGAATAAAATTATGAGGATGGAATTTCCAGAAGTGTGGGAGAATGTAACAACCAAGGTACTGATAGATTTTTTTTTCAAATTTATTAGTATTCTAAAATTACATTAGTCACTATTAGTGAAATATCCAAGTTAACTCTATATGTTATATATTCAATCAATTTTTTTTAAATTCATCCAATAAGTTTGACATGCTTAGGATAATAATAAATTGAATTTTAAGCATAAAATCAATGTTTTTGAAAAAAAATTACCCATTCTAATGGCCCATAAATTTTAAAACTATTTTTTTATTTTTTTTATTTGAAAAAATAAACTGCATATTTTAAATCAGAATATAAAAAATATAGTAGGGTGATTTTTTTTAAAAATTTTCTAAGATGTTTCATTTTTTTATGAATAATGAAAAATAATGAATTTTAATTGAAAAATTAATTTTTATATAAATAATTTATAATGTTAAATTTTTCATTAAATAGGTTTTAAAGACACATTAGTTAAATTATAAATCTATTAATACAATTCGGTTCATTATAATAAATTTCATAATGAAAATGTATATGAAAAACATTATAAACTTGTGAACTTTTTCACTTTAATAACACACTTTTTTGTCGTATCTATGATTTTTTATTTTAAATATAATTATTCTAATTATGTGAATTGAATTTGGTAAAATGGAATATATATTTCTAATTAGAAGTTCCAAATTAGGTTGTATGGTCATTTTTGAGGCATAAAAAAGTTACTGTGGTAAAAATAAGATTTATTGTGGTATTGGTAAAATAATGAAATATGTTATTGTTAAAAGCTAAAGGCTTAAAAAACTACAAATTTTAATGGGTTTTGAGGTATTGATCGAGATTAATAGACCATTAAAACATTAATTATCAAAAAAATCCATTGGAATTAATACCACCCCAATCTGGTTGACTTTAAATATAAAATAACCATTATTAAATAACCAATATCTACTCCAATTCGGTTGAATTTAAATGTAAAATAATCATTATTATATCACTGATAACCACCCCTTACCACCCCATTTTCCCTCACAAGCCTTGAAGCTCCTAAAATATTTATAAAACACTATCCTCCCCACTCTTTGCCTATCCAAGTTATACCAGTCTCACCCAAATACCATTTCCAAGGATTTTAAAGGATCTTTTAAGGAGGTGATATTCAAGAGGTATCTTTCTCAAAGCTTCTCTATTAATTTCTTTTGTTCTTTTAATTTTTCCTCACATCCTTAATCTACAATGGAATGAAAACTCTATAATCATGTATATAATGGAGTGTTATGTTTCAAATGGAATATATTATATCCAACCTTTTTATTACCTCCTCTTATTCAATGAAACGAAACCATTGTCCAAATTTTGGTGATTAACCATCTCCGTGGATAAAGATTTTTTTATTTTCCATTAGCTCCTTCATGATTGGTCATAAATATAAATAGACTTTTAAAATTAGATTTAAATAGGTCTATTATAACCTATTTCAAATTTTGGAACTAATATAGACAAATAATGTTAAATAAGGTGAAACTAGTTCATAGTGTTCGGAAAAACCGCCAAAATGAACTAAACATTTATCATTAACATTTAATCAAATCAATCATCCATATACAAGAAAGAATAATGATATATGGGACCATTATAACATCTATAATATCAATAATACTATTTAATTCCACTTATGGGGTTGTAATCCCATTTTATAAGATCATCCACAACATTACCCAAGTGAACCGACCGTGAAATCATTAAACAAAAGCACTCAAAAACAATGAAAGTAACGAAATATTATTAATGAATGGTAGTAAGATTTTATTAAAGGTTAAAAAAGGTATTATAAATATGAATTTATTTATGGAATAAATTAATAACATTTTTAAAGAATTATATAGGATTCCTAAACACATTTGAAGGGTGTTGAACGTGAGGTAATGAAATTCTTAACCTAATTTCAATTAGCTGGGTTAAACTTCTACTTGTTGATTATGTTAATCTAATATTATGTGTGAAATTAATTTCTAAAATCTTAAGTTATATTTAAAAAAATTATGCCGATTTATAGTGGATACACACAATCCATTCAATTGATTAATTCTCACTTCATTAACATGATATTTGCAAGGGAGTTTCTTTTCACAACCCTCTTTCAAATATCATTTTTCAAAAAATGAATTTTTTATTACTAATATGGAATGAACATAATTTTACCCAGTCCTGTAACTTAAAATTTTTAATCATACACAACATATTTATATGGTTACATTCAATGATTTTTTTTATTTTGAAGGTGTTTTGTTCTTGAAAATTATTAATTTCAATATAAAAAGTTCATTTTTTCTCAAAGCGTGTTTTTATGATGAAAAAATTCACGATGAATGTTTATGTTATAGTTATTGGAAATTATTTATGATAATGGGTTGTTAAATAATAATGAAAATATGGATGGTTATGTGATAAACAAATGACAGGTGGTTATGTGGTAAACCAATGATTGGTGGTTTTATGATAAACCAAGGATGGGTGGTTATGTTATATCCTCGAATGAATTTAGTACTTTGGATTTGGATGCTATCTATATTGTTAACTCCATTTTTAATAGTGATATGTACTATGATTTAAAAAATTACATACTTATGTTTTATATTATTTCTAATTAGTTTTCAGAAAAAATGATTGATTTTCAAGATTTAAGATATATATCATTTTGAAAAGATGATTCTATTTTCTGAATAAGATGGTATGTTTTTATGAATTTTTTATGCATTTTCACTCAACTAATAGTTTCCTTTAACTTATATATCTTAATAATATTTTATCTCATCCTATGTTTTACAATTTGTTTCATAGAACATAGGGTATAATAGAGGCAAGTATGAGATCAGGTGGAAAATTGTGAAGATTTTTCATGAAGAGAAAAATGATTTATTTTATAGAAATTTTGTATGAAAAAATTGAGATTGTATATATGTTTCTACTTTTAATTATGGTTTTAATTTTTTTGATTTTTTTAAATTCTATAAAATTATAAACTTAAGAGATCCTGGAATGTGAAATCTAATTCAAAAACACAAGAATCTTCAATGTTTAAGTAGAGGTCGAAACAACCTACCAATTTTTCCTCTTATTATTCATATTTTCATTAAGTACTTGATTATTGGAAAAATAAATTTCATAATTATTATCAAATATATAAAATCGCATGTTTTTGGAGTGGGTCAAATTCCTTTCACATTTTTAATATTAAGTGTTTAGTGGGTAGACCAACTCTTTTATTGATTATCAGTTCTTAATTCTGAGAGTTTCCTTGACCAAAAGATTTTATGTAAGATAAATATTTATGATTAGTATGTGTCTATGGGTTTTGGTTATGTTATGGGCTCATTAGAGACCAAAAATCCAACATTATGGGGTATATAGAGTGGGGCATATAGTTTGAACAAACTGTGCAGATTTCTAGGTGTAACAGTGTAACTATCCAGGTCTATTAGAAATGGGTTTTCAAACCTTGATGGAGGGGGGGTGTGATTGTGTAGAACCTCTGAAATTTTCATTAGAGGGGATTTTAACTGATGGGTCACAAATTTTAAAACCATTCCCCAAGGTCATGGGAGGTGAATCCTTGAGATGGGGATACTGCATGGGGTTTTCATGATTAACCAAACCATGCGAGCTAACTGTGTAGCACACATAAAATTGGGAGATGACCCATTTCTCCCTCCCTAATTATTTTTTTATTTTCATTCTTCTTTCTCCTTCATTTGTCTCTCGTTACAAGAAATATAGAGCTCCATTCCTCCTCCCTTAGGTTTTGAGCTCCATTCTTCGATCTGTCAGGTGAGTTGGAACCGCAATGGTAATACCTTTAATTCCCTGGTCTCTTTTCTTATTTGATCTCACCATAATATTTTATAAACATATGAAATCTTATTTTACCTATTTTCAAGGCATTATTATAAAATTCCAATTTATTCTAAATTGGTTGGAGTTAGAGGCTATGATTAAGTTAGAGAGAGTTTAACAACATGAGTTAGGTGGTGTGTATCTTTATATTTGATTTAGTGGGGTTTTAGAGATGAGTCTTTGAGAAAATTATTGGTCAGTTGATTGATACCCTAATCAATTAACTAATTACACCTAAATTAAAATGACACCATAGGGGATGCCTCTAATCTTTCCCTTTCCATTACTTCCATTACCAATCCGGGTATGGGGATTGAGACCACTTTGGCAGTCAGGTTAAGTGTTTTTAATTGTCAAATTTATTTTTAAGTTATATATATGTTTTTATGAGATCTAAGAGAACTATATGGACTCATCCAATGTATTGATATGGCGTTGTCCATCTGGAATAATGCCATGATATTTTCAGGTTTGGAGGGGCCCTCATTCTATGAGTGATGATGATAACTAGTTGGGCTACACAGTCACCTGAATGTGGAAATGATGTCTTTATATTATGGAAATGGCCTATGTAATATTGTTTTTTGTTGGCCGTTGGATTTAGAAACATAGTTGTAGGGGAATGAGGTTCCAGATGATGTGTCTTAGAGACTTATTGGGTGATTTATGCTCACCCATATTGTTTAATGTTCCATTTGGAGTCAAGAACACACAGTAGGACTTAGGTGATGAGGTGGTGTTTACCACCCATGTGAATAAGGGAATTTTTTAGTTTAATATTAGGGTTATCGTTGTATTTGTTTGATCTAAAATTACATAGATATAGTGAGGAGACATCAGTTGATAGGTTTGAGACCATCACTTGGAGGATGAGGCTCACTGTACTTGAGGCCGTTGGGCTATAACTATTAGGGAGGATGGACAACACCATTCCTTAGGATGTGGACTATTGATCCAAAAATGTTAGTATTTTTAGGAAAAGTATCAATGTGCCTTAGGTTTCATGGTTTAATATGATGTTTTTTCTTATGATCTAATGTTCAAGGGACCACGTGAAGATTAGAGGGGAGTGCCTTCGATATGTCAGATATTCTTTTCATAAGAGGTGTTAGTTGGAACAAGGTGCTAGGTGATTTTTTCAGAGGTGGAACCTAGACTAAATTACATTAGGGGATACCTTGGGATTAAGCTAAGGATATTCTCCACTACATGTAGCAGAGCAAGACAATGTAGGTGATCACTTCATTGTGGCTACTGATCACATGGGAAGCGGGTTATTATTATTCTTGTGTGCAGTGCCACATTATTTATTTTTAGGTACACATTATATTAATAAAAAATATAAGATATACACATGTTGGTGGTGGACTACAAGGATTATTTCTCACACCCTACACCAGAAATTCGAGATACATGTAGATTTTATGGATTTTCATTCAAATAATGGTTCGATCTTAAGAGATGGATCTTAGTGATTTAGTTAGAATGTGATAGAAGGAATGGGACTAGGGGTTCTTACCTTAAATGGAGTTTCCATTTTGTTTTCTTTCTATATCAGTGTGCTATTATATATGTATTTACTGAGGTCATCCATAAATGAACCTTATTTATTTGTTGACTTGTATGACCTGTTTTGGATGCATGTTCTACATTTGGAACATTGTGATGTTTAGTTATACAAATGGTACGTTTGGATCCATTAGTTATTTATTATTTCTTATCCTTCAATTTCTTGTGCTTCCTCCGTGGGTGGGTAACTTTATCAGTGGCTGTTGGTATTTCTTTTACACTTCTTTATATATATATAGACCATTATTTCATAATCACTAAAGGGAAATTTCTCCAAATTGTCACCTCAATAAACTCTTACTGCTAGTCGGTAGCCTTTGGCGTTCAGGGTGGCACACTTAAAGCCCACGAGCACTTAGCCTGGAGCACTATTCGTGTGGCTAAATGGGTCTGGATCTTACAACATTAAACAAGTTTTTGAAATCTTTTGAATTCATTAGAATCAAATTCAAATTGAAATATTAGATTCAATTATGCTTAAATCCAATTACTCTTACAATCAATATATTGAATAAAATTTGGGATGAACCTTTCTAATCAGATGATGATTTTTCAAATCAAACAATATAATCTTAATCATTTTGTCACGATTCTATTAATTATTTTCCATCCTAATTTAAATATATTTTGAAAATATTTCCCATGGATTTTTTTTTAAATTAATCCCATTCAATGTAATAAATATCTTACCTTTATTTAATATTCTTAATCATTGAACACTACTAGTCGACTTAAACATCAAACAAAATAATAAGACTTAAATTTTGATGATATGAACATCCAATGATAGAATATATCTTTTATAGGGTTTTAATCCATCCTTAAGATATCACAAGGTCATTTGATCCACTAAATGATGGGGGGCATTTTCTCATGTAATGATCCACAATTAACATGTTTCACCATGCCGGATCTCGACACTCCCTATAAAGGAGACCACCAGCATTTATAGTATGTGACAAATTATCCATCACTATAATAAACTATTCTCTTCCAATTCCAACCACCTTAGGATGATAATTGGAAGGATATTTTACTCTCAATTAAATCCCACTAGTTATTCCCCATTTTAATTACTCCAAATTTTTATTTTTTAAGGATCCACTTTTTGGGTGAGTGGGAACCATACAAAACCTCCACAAACCCCACTTACAGCTTATAAAATTCAGAGTAATTCCCCATTTTCTCTAAATAAAACCAATTTGAATAGATAATATTTAGATTAATAAACATGGTAAAATTTAAATACTACATCATTAAAAATTAAAAATAAAGTATAATATTTCAATCGCATGATATTATCAATTTTCTAAACTCTAATGTTATCTAAATCAATATCTGATAAAAACTATATGAAATTGACCTTAAACACTACAAAATATTTAATTTTATGATATAAATCCATTCTATTATATTTTAGGTTCTTATAAGGTTTAGATTTTTATATAATTTGGCCATAAATCATAAATAATATAACCATACAATACAAATTGGAAACTTTTAATCACTATATAGTTATTCCTCAATATGAAACATTTAACATAAAAGTTGATTTCTTTTCATAAAAATATTCATGGCTTTCAACTTGACTTATTCCTTTCCCTTACCCATCCTTAAACCATGTGAAAAACATTTAAAAAATGTGGGATGTGAAAAATAATCTCTAAAATGGATATATAAATAAATAAAACTATTATTCTAGTGAAATTATAAAAACTAATGAAATCTTTACCTTTATATAAATTTTTTTTAGAGAAATAACTAAATAATTCTCATATGAAAAACAAAAACTTTTTTATCAAATAAAATTTTTATATACCATATAAATCAAAGATAAATATTAGTATCTAGGAAACTATTATCCATATCACTCCAACAAATAGAATAAACATATTTTCGATTTACATACCAAATATATTGGGGGGATATCATGGACCCACCTGTACATGGTTTATAACATAACCACCCATCCTTGTTTTATAATGTACCCACAAATAGTTAGTTTATAGCATAACCAACCGTCCTTACTTTATAACATAAACACCTGTCAAAATTAGAATTCCGTAGAACTATAAATTAATTATAACTCATAAAATATCTTAATTTTCAATATCACACTCAAAAAATATTTTATTTCCCCATAAGAAAATATTTTCAGATATTATTCAATATCTTTTAAAAATTAATTTTCCAATAAAAAATACCCAAAATAGCCAATAAGGGTTTTTAGTTGAATAAAAAATGAAAAAATGTAAAGAAATCCAAACTTGAAATTATTTCCTACAGTAGAAGAAAACTCATTGCCTCCATATACGTTAAAATACAATTTAATTTTTTTCATTTGTAATGAGAGGCACACATTCCATACAAAAATTCACTTTTTAAAAAAAATTTAAAAATTGATAAATATTACCTTTATAAAACTATCATTCCCAGAATAAAAAATTATTAAAACATGGACATGAAATAAAAATATAGTTATAAGGAAACCATTAATAAAGAACTTTTTTTAAAGAAAAGTCCCTCATAACATTGGAAATATTTGAATCACAAGACCCATGAATAAATAAAATTAAAAAAATTTAAATACCATGAGAGTAGTGTAATTTATTATATAACAAGTTAAATGGGTTGTATATACACCGCATAAAAGAATATATATTCTTAATAACAAATATACCTCAACGAATGGAAATTGAGAGGAAATCACTTACCTTGATTTCGACTCATCACACAATTTATTTACCTTCATGAATTATAAAATTATGTTAATTATTTACTCAAATAATATACTTTACCATTTTTATTATTAAATTTATTTCACTTATTAGCATGTTATATATAATTACTAAATCAATTAAATCTACATCAGATGTTTCAATGATATTTGGATCACGTGTCAAAAATGAATTTGGTAGGTAGACTATGGTCACAGTGGTCATTATTTAAACATATAAAGAATATTTATAATAAAATAATTATAATATTTATAAAAAAATTGTTCTTTTATGAAAAAAATGAATGAAAATTTTGAGAAATGAATTATGTTATGATTATGGAGAAGACATGCCTTACGTACAAATGAGTAACGTTTACATTTTTTAATAATCATTATGGAGAGGAGGTAAGTAATATTTTATTTTTAAAAAATGATCATAATATAATTTATAACATATTAATTATTTTTAAATATAATTATATATATCATTCATGTAGTGTGGTGATGAAAATAAAGTCACATCACTTTGTGAAGGTGATAGTCCACACGTACACAAACGAAGTTATCATTTTTCAATGAGTGAAATGAAAAGAAATATAATGATATATTATCCTTAAAAAATGATAAATACATAATTAATATCGTAATTTTTTCATTTATATCATATATATTCATTAAATGTATTCTTATTACCTTCCATGTAAAGTGTTAGAGAAAAATGAACCACATCGCTTTGCGAGGCGGTAGTTCGTCGTACACAAAAGCAAAATTATCATATCCCCTGTGGAATGGAGAGTAAAAAAAGATATATATGATATAATGAATCCATAGTTATAATTAATTTATTAATATAATATATATAAATTAATTCTATCATCATACACAGACGTGAGAGGTTTTAATGGTAAACACGTCACATCGGTTCTCAAGGTGGTAGTCCGATGTACACACAAGCGATATTAACATTTTCCATTTGTGGGAAGAGGAAATGAATATAGGTAAGGAAATTAAAATAAAAATATATAATTATATGAGATATAATTAATTTTTTATATAATAATACATTAATAATATTTTAAGGAGTTGGAATAAGATGTAATACGAAAATGCATTGTTATAAATTTTACATCTTCTCAGACCACCTATTTAGGATTATAAAAAAAGTATCCCTAGAATTGATTTCGGATAAAAAAAGATATTATTAATGTGATATGGAATTTGGTAAGTGATTTTGGGTAGGTATTGAAAAAACCTAAATGTTTTTAGGGCATTAAGAAGAGAGGTGTGTGGGCGGCCTTTTTTATGTGAGGTGAGTGGGAAACTTATAATTTTTGAAAATAAAAGGGTATATACAGGTTTTTCAAAAGCTAAAAGGGTTAAAAATGTAGTATTAAAGATACATAGACATTATAAGGTTGAAATATGTCTATAAAATATATTTTAGACAAGTTTTTAGGTTATTTTAACCCTTATCATTTTAGTTTAAGCCTAGATAAATCCATTTTTAACTTTACCATAGTAATTATTTTTTACTGTTTTTACTATTCATCATTATAAGAAATAAGTTGAACTTATTATAAAATATAAATTATTATTATTCCAAATTTGGAATCCATTATACCAATTTCAATTCACATAATTGGAAAAAATTAATTTAAAATAAAACCCATTCTCGTGATGAAAAAGAGGGGTTTCAAGAAGTGTATATTTCAAGTAAAAGATGATTTTATATTAAATTTATGATTAATAATAATAATTTAATAAATAAAAATTAATATTAATTGATATGTATTATGAAAATTTTATTTAAATTGTTTTTATTAGGGATTAATTTAATTAATTTAAAAGGAGAAACATTATACACTTTAAAGCATTTTTCAGAAAAACGTATTTTTAAACCCCAAAATAAAATTATACTAAAATACAATATAAATTTGATTAAATAGTAATAAATAGGATTGAATATAACTAAATAATACTAATGTTAATTTAAATCATATTCAATTTTTATGGGTACAATTAAATTACATAATTTATTGAAATGAAAATACTTTTTTACAAAAATTTGTATTTTTCACAATTAATTAGAAAATAAATGAGATTAAATACTTTTTCATGTAAGTAGATTATCATATATAATTTAGTTATTTTATTTTATTGAAACTTATTGCTTTTTATTTTTTTAATCACGTATGTTTATACACTTTTTATTAATTATGATGAAACACCAGTATAAGGATTTTTGGACCTATAAGATTTTTCACCAATAAATATAATAATTAAATATAATAAATAAATAAATAAGTATATATATATATATTAAATATTTCAAAATAATGCAACTAAGTGTTGTATTCTTTATTATCTTGATGGGTGTATAATATATATTTGTTAGAGTGTTATTTCCCTTAACTTAATAACCACCAACATTATAATTTTTATATTATTGTCCATTGCATGTGGTTTTCTTTTTTCCAAGTGATAAGTCAACTTACTGGTTATTCCCTATAAATGGTGACGTGTGATAAAATTTTAGTAATGCGTTTAACATGTAAGATTGATTAATTGAATAGTTTTATATTATAAAAAAAATTAACCGTATTTCGTACATATCATTTTCAAAAAGGGAATGAGATTACATTAGAGAGACAACAAAAAAGAGGGGTGAAATGATCAAATACAAAAAATAAAATATGTATTATTATTTATAATTACTATATATTAGCTGTAAATACATAAAATGTTATTTTGAATTGAAAAATTATTTTGAAATAGAGATTTTATAATAAAAAATGAGTATAAGAAGATGGATATTATGTTTTAATATTTATGTTTGAAATAATTTAAATGAGATGTTTATAAAATTACAAAAGTTTATATTTTAATATAAAATTTCCTTTAATTTATCCTATAATTTTATTGAGAATACATGTTAAGTGATTTTTTTATTTTGTAGAATTTTTATGAATCTCTCTCAATAATACAGAAGAGCTAAATAACTTATAAACAGATGATGGGAAGAATACTTTATTTGTTTTATTAGGTTTTAGTTTATTTTTAACATACAATGTAAAGATTAAAATTTATAATTCTAAAGTTAGTATCATTTGAATTTATGAATTAATTTTATTATTATTATGCTGCTATTTTTTTAGTTCTACTAAAATACTGTTGGGAGAGTATATTAGAATTTAATTTAAAGAAAATTATTTTTCCCGGGGGATATTATAAAACCAATGTGAGAAAATCTAGATAGTGGGTTTCCACATCTTTTTTTATATAATCGGTGTGGAAAAATACTTATCATGTTGGTAATATAAAAAAATAGTGATAAACCATTTCAATTCTATATTATTAATATAGTTTCTTGGGAAGTTTTTAGAAAACTGATGTAAAAAATATTTATCACATCCGTTAACAATAACCGTTGTGAAGAAAATATTTTAAACATCTCCTACAATAACTCTATTATATAATCGATGATAAAACCCAAAAAATATGATGTGAAAATCCATTTTTTACACTACTGTGGTATTATCCTAGGGTATTGGAGATATATTATCATTATGATAAGCAATATTGGGTAATAAAATGATCATTCTATTACCATATTCAAGAGGAAACAACTATGTGTGTGTGATTAGTGATATTTCATTTGATTTAACAATCCAAATGGAGAAATTATTTTGAATAATGACTAAATATAAGAGTGATGAGATAATTCAAGGTTTGACCTCTATATTTAAAACCCAATTTTTAAACCAACCCAGTTTCCTTCTATAAAAAATCAGGTCATCACATATTTTAGAACAAATCAAACTCACATCACAAAGGTAAAACATGCCATAAACACTCCCATCTATGGAGACAACATGAGTACCACTCCTAATACATTAAAATTTGGGTTTAAAAATTATTGGATGTGAGTGTCACGACCCGTCCAAGTGGGGCCTGCGCCCTGACTCCCCTAGCCTGCCTCCAATAATCCAGGGGCTGGTGACTTGTATTGAGTAGGAATATCACTAAAATGAGAGGCATCTCCTAAGTACTTGTACATGACACACATCTACAAGCCCAAAAATAATGAAAAGTAAAATACATTAAGGAAAAAATCATGCATACAAATAAACCCAACCAACAATGTGATTTGGAAAGTAAGTAGAGAAAGTAAACTGGGCCAGAATACAAGCCTAACAAAGACAAGAGTTTTCAAACTACAAGTCCAACCTGTAAGAAATAATGTGGTACTGAGACTGCTTCCAATATCCATAGGAACACCTTGGCAAATAAGGAACTCAGAAAGCTCAGTCTGATCCTAGTCCACTCTAGACTTCGTCAAAATGATTCTTGTATGCACAAGACAGGACATGTGTGGGCACAAACTATGCACGAGAGAGTGTAACAATACCTTGTAGGGGACCTAAAAAACCACAAATAAATATACAAAGAAAATTTATATTCATCTCTACACGGTATATTTATATTGAAAATATAAAAATAGAAACACATCCATATATACTCGAAACCATGACTCATAGTCTAGAGCCAAGTCCCAAGACAACATATCCATGCTAGGGACTCAGTTTGAAGATTCCACGAAGCACTTGTCTAGGAGAACTCACACCACAAGTCTGATAGCTCTAATGACATCTATCCAAGAAGTACTGTTTGTTGAGAAAATACATGAGAGAGATAGATTCACTGATAGATCTGAAGAGAGAGAAGATACAATCATTCTTGGAGAACACACTCCCCAGAGGAAAAGATAATGATACATGGATGAGGATCACTTCCAGGGCCTTGGAGGATACCAAGAATCATCCAGATTAACTTTCTATATAGAGGATCTGTATCCTGTAGGATTGGTCACATTGATACCTGACTTAGCCAAGGGTCAAGAATGGATAGAGGATCTCTCTACTGGCCTCTTGGAGGGATACCTGACACTATCTCGGAAAGTACTTCCAAAGAGATCATACTCTTGTCTATGGAAACAATACGTGACCTTCAGGGGAACAAGAAAAGGTGGCACTAAACCAAATGAAACCAATCCATGAAATGATAGACAAGATTATCCATACATGTATTGAAAAGTACATGACATATTGAAGGGTCACACATTAGGTCCTCTGACCCCAGGTACTTCCCATATACAACAACCCATGTTGTAAGGATTTTCTGGTAGATGAAGGTATTCATGGCCTATAAGAGAGTGACATCATGTGTTCCTATAACTTAGGAGGACTCCAGGTACATTGGCCATGTTCCTGTAAATGGCTTCAGCTCATGTGTCCCAAACCATGTACCAGTACATTGGGTAGTCTGCATATCTGGCCATGTCTGTCCATGTAGGGGATTACATATCATGTACTCCAACCCATGTCTATGTATCTACCGAAATGAACTCTGAGTCTGGGTAAGGGCCCACACACTATGTGACGATGGACACACACCGTGTTGTTACTTTTCATCAAAAAAACCCAGCCTCTGCTGGGTGGGGTCCATACACTATGTATCCCTAGGAGCACTCCATGTTCTTCTCCATGTGTAGAATGGAAACCGTAGCCACTGCCATACCGACCCCACATAGTGTGTTCATCATAGAACATGTCATGTTGTTCGTATTTTTTCAGAAATTCAATCCTCCACCGTTGCTCCTCATTGGTCTTCTGATGCTCGTTTCAACGATCCATTTTCCATGAAACTCAACATCCATGGTTTCCCTATCATTCCATCGACGTTTCAGGATGTTTTAGGCATTCAATCTTCCATAAAACTCATTTCGATCCACCCACATGAAGAATGGTCAAAGAATGATTTCTCATGATCCAAACAAATTCATCGTCTTCCATCATTGTCACACCTCCACTAGGTCATCGTGATGTTTGATATCCGGTTTGGGACTTTTTCATTGAAAAATGCATTTTCAATGATATGTTGTTCATCACCCCATGAAGAACATGAAGAACATGGGGGCAGGGGAGGTAGAAAACGATAAGCAAAGGAGGATCACCTCTCCACTATTGTTTGTCACACCATCAATTCAATCTCGTTAGATGGTTTAAGGAAAAACAAAATTGATAATCCAACAATTATAATTGAAAACAATTCCTGAATAAAAACCCAAAAAGAAACAAAAATTAACACCCTCTCACAAGAACGCATGATCTGAAGATCAACATGTTCATGGGTTGATTTTCATTCATCATTTTATCAAAGAACTAGGAAGGAAAAAAATGAAAACAAACCACCTAAGTCAATTCAGCTGAAGAATGATCGCCACATCACATTAGTTTTCAAGGTTCTTGGAATCCGATATGCGTTGATCGATCGTTCCATCATCACCCGTCAACGGGTTATCCTCCAAAAAGCTTCGATGGAAATCATCAACTCATAGGGTTATGTAACTAACTCTAAAAACATTATAAAAAAATTTATTTAAAGGGGAAGAATTATATTTTAGCATTAAAAAGTAAATTTAAATAAAATAAATTATGTATTTTTTTTAAAATTCCTGTACACTAACTTTTACAGTCGACCAGCGCCAGAAGATGTTATGCTTATGCTAAGGTAAATTCACTACTCTGAACACAACGGTTCCCTGAGATTTATGATCTGATAACCCATTAAAAAGTTATTTCACTTTTCAGAAAAACTTCTCCCATGTTCTATTTAGAGGTTAATTTATTTCAAACTTTTATTTCGGGCACTTCGGGTCTCAGAATCAAACACCATTGCAAATCCTGGTCTCAAAATAATTCCATCTAAAATTTAAAAATTATACATGGAAAATCCGAGTCATTATATTCTCCTCACCTTAGGACATTATGTCTCAAAAAGACAAATAAAATGGGGCGACTCAAATAGATGAGGGTACTGGGCCTGAATATGAACCTCCTGCTCTCATGTGCTCTCTTTAGGATTCCCGTGATGCAATCAGACACACACCAATGGAATCACTCACCCACAAAGTATCCTCTTCTGCCAATCCTTGACCTCCACTAGGTACTCTGTGAAGGTCGTTCCATCCTCGATGTCTAGCTAACCCCAGTCGATGACTTCAAATGAATCATGCATGTACCTCCTCAACAATGGGACATGGAATATGTCGTTTACCTGGTGTAACTATGGTAGTAGGGCTAAGCGGTACACCACCTCTCAAACAATTCACAATATATAAAAAGGGATGATGATCCTCATGGATAAATTATCGTCCTAGCCATATATCTGCAAACCTCGTTGAGTTGAGACCTAAAGGAAGACATGGTCTCCCTTCTCAAACTCCAGAGGTCTCTATCATCTGTCAGTATAAGACTTTTCCCAGCTCTGTGCAATCTTCATTTGTACATGGATGATCTGCACCTTCATAGTGGTATCTCGCACCAGCTTTGGACCCATGAGTGCTGACTCTCTAGGATCGGTTCAATATAGTGGTGAGAGAAAAGGTCTCCCATATAAGGCCTTGAATGGTGACATGATAATTGTGGATTGGAAGATATTATTTTACCAAAACTCCACCAGTGGTAGGCGGTCCTCCCATATATGACCAAAGTACAAGATATATTCCTGCAATATATCCTCCAAAACTTGAATATTCCTCTCTGTCTGACCATCCATCATGGGATGAAACACTGTTCTCAAGCATAGATGAGTCCCAAAAGCCTCCTGCAATCCCTTCCACAACCCAGATGTGATGTGCGCATCTCGATCCAATACTATCATCTAAGGGACTCCATGATGATGAACTATATCTTACATGTAGAGGCATCCCTTGTTCTCTACGAATCTCTACTCCCTGATAGCTAGGAAGTGGGCCTACTTGGTGAGTCAGTCAATGATCACCCAGATGGAATCATGTTCCTTGGATGTTTTTGGTAAGACCATCACTAATTCCATTGATTTTCTATCCCACTTCCACACTGGCACTTCTAGTATAACATCCTTCCTTTTAATACATAACTTTTCATTACATATTACTAACAGAGGATCTTTAAAGTCTAGTGTCCTGGAAATCCGGATCATAATACATGAAAACAACATAAACATTCTTATAAACCACATTTAATGATTTTACATTGTTCATCCTAAGTTCATTAAAACATCTCATAACCTGAGAGTATACATCAAAGTAAAGGGTGAGCAGAAGGCCCAGTAAGGGAAACAAGAGAAACATTCTACATGTAAACTTGAGATACATTAATAAAGTCATGATAAATAACTTTAAGGAATGAGAAAGAGATCATGAGGCATTTCATAATAAAAAAATCTGTTTCATAACTTGAAGATGTGACTAAAACATTTAACTTAGAAAATCATTTCCGTATCACCAAGGTCCATCCCCACAGTGTCATTAAAAAATTACCAAGGATATTCACTAAGGTATCATTAAAATGGCCATCTATAGAGATTAAGTCTTTACCCAATGAATTGGAGCTCTATAAGGGAGAACCCTTAATTTGTATTTATTATCATGTGTTCCACATATATCATCATAAAAAATTTCCCAAATAACCCATATATCATAAAAGAAATGGGTTTCATTTCATAATCATAACGTTTTAAAAACTTCTTTAAAGACATGATCTTTATGTCACTTTAAACCCACAGAAAAGGAAGCAGGTTTCATGTATGTAAATCACAGAATTAAAATAGAAAATTTTTATATATATTAAATACCCCTGTAGAAGAAAAATCTATGAGTATTGACTTATAAAATAAAATAATTTGAGAAAAAGAGAAAGACATTTTGAGACAAAAATTCTGCAGCATAACGGCTATGTTACAGGGTTTTAGAAAACATTAAAAGGAGAGGGGACATGGGTCACCCACTCATAAATGATCCATAAAATAGTAGGGTGACAGAATATAAATTATTTAAGAACATGGTAATTAAATTTTAAATATATACCATATGAAATGAAGAACATTAAAGGAAGACAAAAATAAGATATCTCTTATGAAAATTCGCCAGCCTAACGACGTTACTTAAAACATCAAAAAACGAATTGATGAGAAAAAATAGGGTATCCCATAATATGAACATAAAATGGATAGTATGATAGATACATAAGATAATACCCGAACATAAGAAACGTAACTTGAAAGAAATGACATGAAAATTGAACTTGAAAAATGAGAAGGGTGGAAGAATCCCTTACAAAAATTCGGCAGCCTAACAACGCCACTTAAACATTCATAAAACGAAATGATGAGAGTAAGATGGGATCTCTCATCATATGATCATGAAAATTGTCATAATAGGAATATAAAATAACATCCCCCAACATAAGAACATGGATCTTAGATGAAATGAAATACAAAAGAGTACTTGAAAAGAAAGTGAGAGGTAGGATCCCTTACCTTGAAGAGTAACTATGAAAGCCTGAAAGTAGAGACCATGGGAGGCTTTAGGGCACCTTGGTAGAACTATTTGTGAGTTAAAGAGACCATAACTTCATTGGGGAGGATATGGAAATGAAATGAATGAGGTAAGGGCTTGGTATTTATAGGAGAAGTGAGGGGACAAAGCATTAATTGCCAAGGGACACCTAATCGGTGGTATTGGCAAAACCATGGGCTTGACCATCATATTTTCCCTTGGTATTGGCCAGTTGGGACACCTCATACCTTATCTTACTATTCATAATTCAACTAGAATTAGTGCATAAGTATTACATCCTAAATGACGTCATTAACCACCTGAAACTCAAAAACTATATTTTCACTATTCATCGAAAATTCAACTTTCTCAGAAAAATCCAAAAAATTGACCTTAACCAAATATCGATGCTATGATTTCAAAAATGAACACCATTTTATGAAAATAATTCTCTAAATATTTTTAATTTTATTTTTAAATAAAAACACTATTCACTAAAAATTCAACTATTTTAGAAAAATCCCAAAAATTCACCTCAACCAAATATCGATGCTCTGATTTCAAAAATGAATTCCAATTTATGAAAATAATTTTCTAAATATTTTTAATTTAATTTGTAAAATAAAAAACATTTTTCACCCTAAAAAACAAATACTTAACTAGTACTTTCTGGAATAGTTATTTACCTATTTTATTGACTCACATTACCTAATCAAGGTGCCTATATTATATTAATACTTTCTTAAGTGAGGTTACTTAATCCATTTGATCACATTACTAATCATAAGTGTAAAATCACTATTCATAATTTACTATTCATCAAAAATCATGTTGATCTTATTAGACTCTATATTTATTACTGAACATAACTTTAGAAGACCATTTTTTGAAAATCATTACAAATTATCAATTATTTATGGTTTACATAAATATTTTTAAAATATGTTTTTTCTAAAATTCATCAATAATATGCATAATTTATTTATCCGAACAATTGATAATTCACAGACTCCACCATAAAAAGAAATCACAATTTTTATTTAAATCAAAGGATTACAAAAGGCAGTTATGGTATCGTTACATAGCCCCTTATAACACCAACATAGGACCTAAAAGTAATGTGTGCTAGGGTGATAGAATCTTAGGGAGGCTTGGCCAACAATTCCCGAGTAGTGATTTCTATCAGATTGAACTTCTCATGAAGGCGATTCCGTTCTATCTTCACATGATGAATTTCGGCTTGGGTTTGGTCCAGGGTAAAGCCCAAAGATGCTACCTCTTTCCCGAGTTCAATCAGATGGGATTTGATCAGCCCGAGACTACTGGATGGGGCCATCGAATCTCCTTTCTATATTAATTAACCAAGATCACTTGTATTTATAGACAATAATCACAACATTTAGTTTCCAACGATCACATTGACCAACAATCACATAACAATCGAAACCCAACGGTCTTATTTTAATTATTCTCATTTTATTAAATGAAATAGTTTTGTTGAGTATAAAAAAAATTAACACACCAAGTTAGGAAACAAAATTTATTCAAAATTTCGGGTCATTACAATCTTTCCCACTTAATAAATTGCATCCTCATAATTTTAAAATTGGGCTTGGAAATTTCTTTGAAAGTCCCACATTGGAAAAGAGTCAGTAAAACTATTACTTTAAAAGAATGAAAGGGAAATACAATGGTCATCCGTGTTAACCCATACTAGGATTCTGTGTAAAAAAACATGGATAAGGAAGAGAAAAAAAAGGCTCAAGTTCTGATGGAGAGTGATAGAAAACATGAATAGGAGAAAATTAACCACAAGATGAACACAAACTTAAGATGTGTTAAACGGTCTTTGATCACCCAGTAGGAAATGTAAACCAAAAACGATTTTGTTTTACGTTTCTTTTCATAATTTTGAGGAATTCATTTACTACATAGAATAAAAACATAAGGAAATATTCTTACCTTCGAGTATAGTTTCATCCCTTAATAAGTTCCCACCAAGACTAATCTTTTCTCCAAAAAATGAGCATTCAAAAAGACTTGGTCTCATCAAAATCACAAGAATCATCTTCTAGATAATCACATAATCCACAAAATAATAACAATATTTTTCCCTTATATTTTGTCACTAAATAAAACTAAAAAGGTTAGTATGAGATCATATTATCCCCAAACAGGATAATCCTTCATAAAAAGAAATATGATTATTAATATCCAAGATTCAACAAAAATTACCCAAAGTTCCAGAACGACCATTCAATAAAAAACCATCCTTAAAATTCTACAGAATAATCCAAACTAAGATTGGAACCCAAAACAGAGAAGGATTTAATCACATAGTCTTCCCCAATAAATCATAACATTTATCTCCAAATAACATCAACTACTATTAATGTCTCATACTAAAGTGTAATTAACTTATTCGCATATTTTCTATGCTAGGTTCATCATTTTCTAGAAATAACCCAAATCATCATATGTCCACAATAATTACATAAATTCTAAAAACAAATTCATCCATTCCTCCACAATTGAAATCCTATAGTATTTTATTTCCCTTAGGTATATTTTACTCCAAAAGATAAAACATCATCCAAAATAACCTTTATCATTTAATCACCAAATCATTTTCCTATACAATGGATACCCATTTGATAAAACATAAGATTCCAAAATCAACTTATTCATGATCCATAAAAATAGAAGGTGCATTAGTTAGTCTGAAGGGCATATCAACAAACTCATAATGCCCATATCTTAATTGGAAGGCAGTTTTTGGAATATCGTCATTCTTAACCCTCAATTGATGATAACCAGAACAAAGATTAATCTTAGAGAAGAATTGAGTCCTACGAAGTTGGTCAAATAAGTCATAAAATCTTGGAAGAGAGTATTTTTTCTTGACTGTGATCCCATTCAGGTCTCTATAATCAATGCATAGCTACATCGATCCATCCTTTTTCTTCAAAAATAGAACTGGTTCTCCCAAAGGAGACACACTTGGTTGGATAAACCTATTCTCCAAAAGATATTGGAGTTGTTTATTTAATTTCTCTAGTGCCACATTTTCTATCCTATTGGGGGTCTTTGACATCAGATGAGATCTAGGTATGAGTTCAATGGAGAACTCTACCTTTGTTTTTGTGGGAGGTTCAGGTAACTCCTTAGAAAATACGTCAATGTATTCCTAGATGATGGGGATATTTTCGAAAAAAATAAATCCTTCGTGAGAAACTTATTTCATTTATGAATCTTTTAACCAAAAAGGATTTTAGGTCTTAAATCATCATGATTAGACAATTACATTTTTCTATAATTCCTTCATAATGATTCATAAAAAAGACTGTGATTAACCAAACATATCTCCCAGGAGTGTCGTAACCAAGAGTGCAGCAAGGCCCGTTGTCGTGCACTAGTTCCCGTTTGAGTCTAGCTCAAAGTAGTGCTTTCAGGTTTTACCCCTATGTACATCTGAGCCAGAACCACCTCTACCTGCACGTATCCAGGCTGGGATGTATTTTCTTGATAAACCACTTACTCAATACTCACCAAAATACCAGGAAGATTTCCTATATTTAAACTTTTATATAGGGTTATTCTTAACGTTTTCATATACTAATTTCCATAAATAACTAAACTATACTTTGATACCAACTATAACATCCTTCCTTTTTAATACATAACTTTTCATTACATTTTACAAATAGAGGATCTTTAAAGTGTAGTGTCTTGTAAATCAGGATCATAATACACGAAAACAACATAAAAATTCTTCTAAACCACTTGTAAGGCTTCTTTATTGTTCATACTAAGTTCATTACAACATCTCATAACATGGGATCATACATCAAAGGAAAGGGTTAGCAGAAGGCCCGGTAAGGGAAACAAGAGAAACATTTTACATGTGAAATTGAGATACATCAATAAAGTCATGATAAAAAACTTTCAGGAATGAGAAAGAGATCATGAGGAATATAATAATAAAAATAACATGTTTCATAACTTGAAGATGTGGCTACAACATTTAATTTATAGAATCATTTCTGTATCACCAAGGTCCATCCCCAAGGTGTCATTAAAAAATTACCAAGGTTATTCACCAAGGTATCGTTAAAATTGTCATCTCTAGAGATTAATTCTTTACCCAATGCATTGAAGCGCTATTAGGGAGCACACATAATTTTTATTTATTATCATGTGATACATATATATCATCCTCAAACATTTCATAAATAACCCATATATCATAAAAGAAATGGGTTTCATTTCGTAATCACAACGTTTTAAAAACTGCTTTAAAGACATGATCTTTATGTCACTTTAAAACCACGAAAAAGGAAAGAGGGTTTTATGTATGTAAATACCATAATTAAAATAGAAAATTTTGATATATATGTGAATACCCCTGTAGAAGATAGATATTTTAGTATTGACTTAATAAAATAAAATAATTTGAGAAAAAGATAAAGACATTTTGAGATGAAAATTCTGCAGCATAACGGCTATATTCCAGGGTTTTATAAAACATTGAAAAGAGAGGGGACATGGGTCACCCACAAATAAATGATCTATAAAACAGTATGGGGATAGAATATAAAGTATTTAAGAACATGGTAATTAAATTTGAAAGATATAACATATGAATTGAAGAACTTGAATGGAATACAAAAATAAGATTTCTCTTATGAAAATTCAGCAGCCTAACAACGTTACTTAAAACGTCCAAAATGAATTGATGAGATAAAATAGGGTCTCTAATAATATGAACCTAAAAAGGAAAGTATGATAGATATAGAATATCATACCCCAAAATAAGAAATGTGACTTGAATGAAATGACAAGAAAATAGAACTTGAAAAATGAGAAGGGTGGAAGAATCCCTTACAAAAATTCGGCAGCCTAACGACGCCACTTAAACATTCATAAAACATAATGATGAGAGTAAGAGGGGATATATAATCATATGATCATGAAAAGGGAAGTAATACTAATATAAAATAACATCTCCAAACATAATAACATGGGGCTTAAATTAAATCATATACAAAAGAGTACTTGAAAAGAAAGAGAGAGGTAGGATCTCTTACCTTGAAGAGTAACTTTGAAAGAATGATGTTCGGGACCATGGGAGCCTTGAGGGCACCTTGGGGGGACTCCTTGGGAAGTAAAAAGACCAGAACATAATTGGGGAGGATTTTTAAATGAAATTAATGAGATAAAGGATTGGTATTTATAGGAGAAGTGAGGGGACAAAGCATTAATTTCCATGGGACACCTCATCGATGGTATTGGAAAAACCATGGGCTTGCCCATGGTATATGCCCATGGGATTTGCCACTTGGGACACATCATACCTTATATTACTATTCATAAGTTGACCAGAATCAGTCCATAATTATTACATCCTTAATGATGTCATTAAACACCTGAAACTCAAAAACTATATTTTCACTATTAACCGAAAATTCAACTTTCTCAGAAAAATCCAAAAAATTCACCTTAACCAAATATAGATGATCTGATTTCAAAAATGTACTCCATTTTCTGAAAATAATTTTCTCAATATTTTTAATTTATTTTTTAAATAAAAACTCTATTCTTTGAAAATTCAACTGTTTCAGAAAAATCCCAAAAATTCACCTGAACCAAATATCAATGCTCTGATTTCAAAAATGAACTCCAATTTATAAAAATAATTTTCTAATTATTTTTTATTTAATTTTTTAAAATAAAAACACTATTCACCAAAAAAACTAATACTTAACCAGTACTTTCTGGAAAAGTTATTTACCTTTTTTATTCAAACACATTACTTAATCAAGGTGCCTAGATTATATTAATACTTTCTTAAGTGAGGTTACCTAATCCATTTGATCACATTACTAATCATAAGCATAAAATCACTATTCATAATTTACTATTCATCAAAGATTAAGTTGATCTTATTATACTCTAAATTTCTTACTGAACATAACTGTAGAAGTCCATTTTCTGAAAATCATTACACATTATTAATTATTTAAGGTTTACATAAATATTTTTAAAATATCTTTTTTCTAAAATTCATCAATAATATGCATACTATATTTATCCGGACATTTGAAAATTCACATACACCACCATAAGAAGAAATCACAATTTTTATTTAAATCAAAGGATTACACAAGGCAGTTATGGTCTCGTTACGTAGCCCCTTTTAACACCAGCATATGACCTAAGAGTAAGGTGTGCTAGGGTTATAGAATCTTGGGGCGGCTCAGCCAACATTTCCCAATTAGTGATTTCTATCAGCTTGAAATTATCGCAAAGGCGATTCCATTCTAGCTTCACACGATGAAGTTCGGCTTGGGTTTGTTTCAGGGCAAAGCCCAAAGGTGCTACCTCATTCCCGAGTTCGGTCAGATGGGCTTCGATCGGACCGAGACTATTGGATGGTGCCATCAAATCTCCTTTCTATATTAATTAACCAAGATCACCTATAGTTATAGACAATAATTGAAACATTTAGTTTCCAATGGTCATATTGACCAACGATCATATAACAGTCGAAACCCAATAGTCTTATTTTAATTATACTCATTTTATTAAATGAAATAGTTTTGTTGAGTATAAAATAAAATAACACACCAAGTTAGGAAACAAAATTTATTCAAAATTTTGGGTCGTTACATCTAGGGGGTGAGATAACCCTGCTGGAACATCGTGCTCAGTCTTTACCTGCCGGAACATAAGGAAGTGAGAGACAAAATCTGCTACTACCTTCTTTATACTAGTCCACCAGAACTGTTGCTGGAGATCCTGGTACATTTTTTCTACTCCGGGATATACCCCTAAGGGGGATGTATGAAACTACCATATAACCTCCTCTTACAACGCCACTGTTATGACTGTATGCCCACTAAAAAGGACTATATGCTCCCCACCCTGAGAATATCTATCAATAGCATGTCCTATGGATAACTGGGCATGTAATGTTTCACAATTGACATCCCCTATCTATGCTTCCCTGACTCTCCGTAAGAGTGGATGGGTAAAAACTATTGACTAGAGATAATATGTATCATATCTATCCATGAAAGATAATTGTATTGAGGCCAAATTATCTGATCCCTCACTCAACATATGAGAAATTGATCTCTTATTGAGAGCATATGTCATATCATTTTTCTTCCTAGGAGTATAGACAATCTCGAAGTCATAATTTTGGAGGAAATCTATCCATTGCCTCTACCTCAGATATAGATCCTTCAGCGAGAAGATGTATTTGAGGATCTTATGGTCAGAGTAGATGATAATCCATTAACCCATCA
Organism: Viscum album; assembly: GCA_963277665.1. Lineage (NCBI taxonomy): Eukaryota > Viridiplantae > Streptophyta > Magnoliopsida > Santalales > Viscaceae > Viscum > Viscum album. Next base: position 34,478,907 of record OY728127.1, on the reverse strand, counting down.
GGTAGTGTCACCTCATCTTTAATGCGAAGACCAATTCAACCAATTGAAGATCATGGGTTGCATAGTTCTACTCATACGACCTTAGCTGGAGTGAACCATAAGCATTCAATTCCCATCTTTGCATGAATACATGACCAAGCCTAGTCCCTAATGTGTCATAGAAAACTATGTAATCGGCACCCTCTTTTGTAAATCTCAATATTGGTGCACTCTTAAAACTCTGCATCAACTACTGGAATGCCTACTAGACCTTCTACGTCCATATAAAATGCTGATGCTTCTATGACAAGGCTTCCATTGGTGATCACATCCTGGAGAAATTATGGATAAATATCCAATAATATCCTACCATCCCAAAGAAGCTATGCACCTCTGTCAGACTCCAGGGTGGCTCCCTTGCTAACACCGCCACAACCATGGATTGGTCCACTACTACTCCATTTTCCGAGATAACATGTCCCTAGATGTGGACCTCCTATATCCAGAACTGACACTTAGAGAGATTTCCATAAATACGGTGCTCTCGGAGTACTCCTAAAACCATCCACAGGTGTCTTGTGTGATCCTCCTCTGATGCCGAGTACACAAGGATTTTGTCGATAAAGACCACTATGAACTGGTCTAAGTATGACTGGAAGATCCAGTTCATAAGTCCCATGAACACTATGAGGGTGTTCATCATGACGAGGGGTATCACCAAGTACTCGTAGTGACTATAGAGGCATCTGAAATCTTTCTTTGGTATATCCTCATCCTGTACTTATAACTGGTGGTAACCCAATCAAAGGTCAACCTTCAAGAACCACTGTTCACCCCTCAGCTGATCGAAGCGGTCATTGATCCTCGATAGTGGATGAATGTTCTTCACTGTTACCTGGTTTAGGCTCTATAAATCCACGCACAACCCCAAACTACTGTCTCCCTTCTTAGAAACCAAAATTGGGGCGACACAATGTGAAACCCTGGGTATTAAGGAGCCCTTACTCTACAAATCTTCCAGATTCACCCTCATCTATCAAAGCTCTCCTTGAGACATTCGATACACTGGTGAGGATATCAGTATTTTTCAATGGTGTAAGTAGATTTATAAGTAGATATCTTGGTGGGGAGGTAGTGTTAGAACATATTCTGGAAATACTTCCACGTACTCTATCAATACTATTGGGAACTGAAATCTCGCTACATCTACTGTTCTGAGGGCACGACTATCCAACTTATGAGTGATCAGCTGCACCCTTCTATGCATGATCCCTTTCCGTGCTGACTGGGTTTCCTTTTCACCAATAAAGGAATAACTCCTTCCATCATTGAGGACACACGACACTATTCCCAAAAATTAGTCAATTTGGGCATGGACCAAAGATAGCCAATCCATACCGATAATTACATCATAAGGCCTCGATGCTGCCACCAAGAGGTTCCAACAGAAACTCTCTCCTTCAAGGGAAAGATCACACTATCTATAAAGATGCATCATCATTGAGTCTCCTCCCATATGTGTCTCCAAATTTAAGGGTCGATTCAATGACTCTACCAGAATATTAATTTTTTTTACAAGACATGTGGAAAAGAAAGAATGACTGGAACCTTTTTCTATAAGTTTGAAATCTACCATATAAAAGACACAGATTATACCGTGCATCTTCCCTAGAGTCCTTGGGTCATATGCCTCAACCACATGCAGCAGTCCCCGGCCCTGTCCTCTAGCTCCCTGATCCAGGTGTGGACCTCCTGGGGGCGTTGGTGGAAGTAGGACAATGAATCTTCCACTAATTGGAGCTCTCTCTACTCCCCTACCATGCCCGCCGCCTGGAAGGTCGTTTAGTCCATTCTCTTCATCTTCCTCAGTGGTCCATCCACTACCTCCCTATCAGTAGCTCGATGGGTTAGAAAATCTCTAGAGAGATGTCCTTTACCATCCCACAAGTAGCATTGCCTCTCCCTATGCTGTATGGATATAGCCTGAGAACCCTGGACTATCTATCCCCTATCTTGGGTCCTCCTGTGACATCACACACATCATGGTCCCTATGCCCAACGTCACCTCCCTACTGCCAATGTTTCCACACCTATCTACTAGTTGTTGACTGCCACTGGCTATATCTACTCTACCAAGAAGCTCTCGATCACCGAGGCCCTCTTGAGAACTCCATCATAAGTCAAAATTCATAGAGGAATGACACTAACTCAGATGTCCCGCCATAGACCTCACTCAAAGGTCTGATCTCTAATCTAATGATACCTGACCATATCCATCGAGTACCTGGGGAGGTTGGTGAACCTCGATGAATAGTCAACCACTATCATGCTGCCCTACTTGAGCTGAAGAAGTTTCTGGAAACTTACTGTACTCAGCGTAACCGGAGATAACTCCTCCCTAAAGAGTCGCTCAAACTACGTCCTTGAAGGTCTCCTCATCATGGGTTTGCATAGTCAAACTCCACCATCGTACCAATGAACCATGAAGAAGGATCACTTCTAGGATCATAATCAGGTCTGTTGGTGACCATACTAGAGAGAAAACTTTGGTCACCACCTCAAGCTAGTCCTCAGCCGCCTGAGGGTCGGGCTCTCCTTAGAACCTGCTAGGTCTCTGTCTCTGAACATCATGGAGCACGCTCAGCCTGCGCTTGGCGTCTGCTAGTACTGTAGGGACCACATGCTATTCCATTGGTGGTGGTATAATAGGTGAACCCCCTGGAGGTAAATCCTGGAGAATTGGTCCCTGTATCAAATCCTCACCACTAAGGGGGTCATCCTCCTGATCGAGCTACGGAATCCTAGCAAGTATGCATCAGGGAGGAATCCTTTAAAGAAACAATATGTACCATGGTCAACAAGTATATCTAAATAGATGACACAAAAGGATACGGAAAACAATACCCATTCCTCTATGATGCATGTACCATTCATTTATTTCCCTTCACCTAGTGTTTTCATGTACTGAGTTGAAAAGCAGGTTATTAGAGTCCCGATGCATGGATATGTCCGTTGTCCTAACCAACACAAGAGTCCCTAGCCTAAAATCTGAACTTGGAACACTTGATACTGTTTCCCCAAACCAATCTCACATACTATTGGTCCCAAGGTAGAACCGACCACTACTGATACCACTCTATCATGACTCGTCCCAGTGGGGCCCGTGCAACGACTCCCCAAACCTGCCTTCAATTGGCTAGAGGCTAGTGATCAGCACCAAGTAGGCATATCAAAAAAATGGGAGGCACTACCTATGTACCTACACACACACACATCTCCAATCCCACAAATGCTGAAAAGTAAAAACCACTAAGGAAAAAAATGCAGGCATAAAACTAAACCCAACCAATAAAGTGAAATAGAATGTATGGGTGGAACGTAAACTTGGCCAGAATATAAGCCCACCGAAAAATAAATTTTGCAAACTAAAAGTCCAACCTATAAGAAAGAAAGAGGTTATGTGACTGCTTCTCAAAGCCATAGAAACACCTTGGCTTGTAAGGAGCTCAAAAATCTCAGTTTGGTCGTAGTATGCCCTACACTCCATAAAAAGGCTACTCATCTACACAAGACACAAAACGTGCAATCAAAGACCATGCATGGGTGAGTATAATAATACTCAGTAGAGGACCCCCAAAACCAAAAATCAATACACAATGTAAAGGTATAAAAAACTATATAGAGTATATGTCTACTAAATATATAGAAAAATAAACACGTCTAGATATACTCAAACCTAAACCCATAGTCTAGAGACAAGTCACATGTCCACATACCCATGATAGGGATTCATTTTAAAGATTCCATTAAGTACTCATTTTGGATAACTCATTCCAAGAGTCTTATGGCTCTGATGGCGTACGTCCGAGAAGTGCTGTTTTTTGGGAAAATCCATGAGAGAGATAGATGTAGTGATAGATCTAAAGAGAGAGCACTTACACTCATTCTATAAGAACACACTCCTGAGTAGAAAAGATCAGGATACGCAGTTGAGGATCATAGACAGGACCTTGTAAGACACCACAAATCATCTGGATTCACCTCCTAAGTAGTGGATCAACATCCTGTAGGATTGGTCATGCAGATACATGAATCTACCTAGGGTAAGGAATGGATAGAGTGCCTCACTCCGAGCCTCTCATTGTGATACCTAACTCTATTTTGAAAAGTCCTGCTGAAGGTATCATACTCCTATGGATGGAAATGATATCTAAACTTTAGGTAAACGAGTAAAGGGGGCACTAACACAAACGAAAACGGCTCCAGAAAACGTGGATAAGAGGATCAAGCCATGTACTGAGAATTACATGGCGTGTAGAAGGGTCACACGCCATTTCCACTGACCCAGGGTAGTTCCCATGTACAATAGCCCATGTCGCAATGCTTGTCCTATAAATGAAGGTATAAACAGAATTTAACATAGTGACATGCCACATTTCTCTATCAGGGGAGGACTCCGTGTACGTTGGCTATGTGCCCGTACATGCCTTCATCCCATGTGTCCTAAACCGTGTACCGGTACATGGAGTATTTCACATATCTATCCATGAATGGTTGTGCGATGGAGTACATGACGTGTACTACAACCTGTGTTCATGTATCTCCAGAGATACACACTGAGTCTGGGTGAGGACCGACACACCATGGATGATGGTCACGCACCGTGTTGGTGATTCCCATTGCCCCAAACCCCAAATTCCAATGGGTGGGGTTCACATTCCATGTATCCATGGGAGAACACAGTGTTCTTTTCCGTGTGCAGCGCATAAACCATAGCTTCCACCATGCTAACCCCACATGGCGTGTTCATCGAAGAACAAGCCGTGTTTTTCAGATTTCATCAGCAATGTGATCCTCCACTATTTCACCTCATCAATATTATGATTCTCATTATGACGATATTTTCTCCATTAAAATCATAATCCACGGTCTCCCCATCATGACAGTGACATTTTAAAAGGTTTTGGGTGTTCGATTGGCCCCAAAACCTCATTTATATGCACCCGTGCAAAGAACATTTGAAGAATGATTTCTCCCGATCCGAACCAGTTCATCGTCCCCCTTCACCGTCTCACCTCCAGTAGTTCATCACGATTTTCGATCTCTTTTTTAAGACTGTTACATTGGAAAATAGGTTCGCAATGATCCTTTGTTCATCTCCCCATGAAGAATGTGAATAATGCGAGATGTGGGAGGATGACAACAATAAGCAAAGGAGGAACACAACTCCAAGGTCATTTTTCATTGAATCAATTATCTCCCATTAGAAGGTTTAATGGAAAATCAAAGGGATAATCCAACAATTATCATTGAAACCAATTCCCAAATGAAACACCCAAAAGAATGGAAATTAACACCCTCCTGCAAGAACGCACAGTCCATGAATCAACTAGTTTGTGGGTTGATCCACGTTTGTCATTTAATTGAAAAATGGGGAAATAACAAATAAAAAACGAAAACCCTACCTAGATTTGGTTGAAGAAAAATAGGTGCATTGTGTTAGTTGGTGAGGTTCGTCGAATATGAGATGCGTCGATCGATCGCGTCGTCATCGTCTGCCAAGGGGTTCTCCTCCAAAAAGCTCCAATGGAAATCATTAAATCATAGGGTTATGAATCTAACAATACGAAATTTCCATAAGCATGTATTTAAATTGGACGAATTATTTCATTTCATTAAAAAGAAAATTAAAATAAGATAAATTATTTATTTATTTTATTTCATTTAAAATGCCTGAAAACTATCTTTTCCAATCGACCCATGCTAGTAAATTTTTGGCCCTTCCTAAGGTAAATTCACTACTCTTAACACAACAGTGCCCTCAGATTTCTGATCTGGGCACCTGTTCAAAGGTAATTTCACGTTTTCATGAAAACTGCCCACACATGCTATTTAGATTTTAATTTATTTCAATCTTTTATTCCAGGAACTTCGAGCCTCAAAATCGGACGTTGTCGCAAATCCTGATCTCAAAATAATTCCATGAAATATTTAAAAATAATATACATAAAACCCAAGTCATTACAGTGATCTCAGAAATGGATCACCATCACATGTGGAATATTTTAAAGTAAATATTTGATGAAGTTCCTTTGTAAAAATATAAAATATCTTACCCTAACTATATATATTCAATTTTATATTTTTCTAAGGTTATAGATAACATATAAAATACAATATGGTTTGAAGTTATTTTGTATCAGCTTCTGGATTTTGATGCTAAAAAATTTCTAATGTTGGATTTATAAATAAATTACATCAAGGTAAACACTATGTGCATCAAAGTTAATTACTCTAGAGCTCCTTAGGATATTACTATCCCTAATATATAATGGTATTAGTTAGATAGAAAGGTATTATTTCTATAATAGGGATTCAAATATATTTTGAGAAAGTGGGAGAACACTTGAATAAAATGAGTTCGAGGATCTAGATGTACTTGAGTAGGCATAGGAACACTAGACTTTATATGACATAGTAGGATGTTTTTTTCTTGATATGCATACTATTTAAGAAGTAAATACTAAATAGTTTGTTTCTTTTTCACCAAAATAGGTGATATATTATTCATTAAAAACAATAAATTCCACAATAAAGTAGAATATGGTAAAAGGATAATATTCGAAGATTCATATTAATCTAGAAATGGATTTCATATACCAAAATAATGTTCCTTATTTTGGTTATTTCTCTAGTTGATGTCAATCTAATAGTGGGTATTCAAAAAAAATAGACATGAATGGTACAATTTGGTACTAATAAGGGTCGATTGGTTAGTGAATGTTTCTAACGATTTGTAGGAATAACCAACAAAAAACCCTTACATCGTTCATCATAACAAACTAATTTAGAATAATAATTGTCATTGAAAAATTTCATGATAAATATATTGAAATTTGGATATTAAGGATACATTTATTGAAGGAAAAACTATAGAATATGTCTATGTGACCTAACTAGAATGGTTGAAAACACCAAAGAAATCCAATAAGGTATAAAAGTCACACAAATAAATTTATGTAATAATGATAGCATAATGATCATAGAATATTAATTTAACAATTCCATCAAATAGTTTTTTTATAAATAATTAAAGTGTTCCATATGTTTATAATAGGTTAGTGTGATCATTATTCATTTCTATGTCAAATATGTTGATAACATATGGAAAATAGATGTTTAGTCTTAATGTTTTTTAAGACATGAATAAAATTTAATTATCCAAGAATAGATTAATGTAGCTTTATAGGTTCCTGGGACTAATATCTATGGAAATAGATATATTTGGTTTCATAGATCATGTCATAGTATACTTTTTGTCATAGTATTGAAATGTACTAGATGGAGAAATTCAAGACCAAATTGTTTCCTATGTCACATGGCCTGAAATATCTCTTATTTAATGTTTGAAAACCAAAGAGGTTATTATTGTGATAAATATAATAACATACAACTTAGAGTATTTTGAAATATATCTCATATTCCATGATATTTATCTAGGTTTTATATTGCTTGTGTATAAATTATAGAGGGGAAATATGACCTACAAAGACTCACTCTCAAATTTTCCAAGAGTACGTTATAATGTACAAGGGATGAGTACATATTATTTAGAGAATTATTATGACGAGTTGTTAATGGGATATAAAACTATTCTTCTTTTAAATCAGTTTAAACTACTATCATAGTAAGTCTAAGTTAATATGAAAAAAAACATATTACATCTAATGGTTTCAATATTTTCATAGACCGAGTATATTTTAGATTCTGATGTAGTTTATAAAATGATTTAGACTATTTTTCTATGTTATGGTATTTACTAGGATGTGATGTTCAGAAAAGATGGAAAAAATTTGACACTTGATAATACTACTTATTGAGGACTTTTCTCAAATGAGTAAAGTCAGAGTAAGAATAGTATCCACAAGAGAACATTCTAGGCCCAACGAATATAACCATAAATCAGTAGAATCATGTTTAATATATGAGTCTAACCAATTAGTTTGAAATTGGATCTAGTTTTAGTTTGATTCTATTAGATTTATTACATTAGAACCAAATAACTTTTTTACATTCAATTACTATAATATTTTAACAGTTAAATATTAATAAATATCATTTCAGATGATGAGTGTTCTTCTATATAACATTAATGTGATAATTTAGTAAGATTATTTTATCAACGAAAGGTTATAAATGTTCTAAAATATAATTAGAAGCTTGAAATTCCAATAAAATATTCTTAAACATGTGTACTATGGTCTAGATGAAATTGTATGACAAGAAATAGATAATGTGTTGTGTAAGATATCAGACATGTAATGAAGTATTATCTTGTTAAAGTTTTGGTTTAGGACTATTTAAAATGGTTTATTGAATATTTACTAAGAATATGTGGGGAATCATTCGATGTCTTGGGTGTTCGGGGAATTAATAGGTGGAAAAAAGAGGCCACCAAGTGTAGGGTGCATGATTGGTGCACTATTATTGAAAATTGTGTTATAGAAACTTGTACCTTAGATAGGGGTGGTGTATGGTTAGTAAAATTGTGCATTATGGGGGACCAAACTATACAGGATTGGATAAACCCACTCCGCATAGTCACTTCAAGATTTTTCAAACTGTATGGGCTCCCTAGGAGGTTGTGTGACCTGGTTTCCTCTTGGATAGAGGGCGGAACATGGTTGGTGCATTTTTTGGAAAAATGTGTGTCCAATTCATGAATCCCATTAAAAAATGTAGGGTTTTTTCCAATTTTACCCCTCAGGCTTTATGAAACCTCGCACAAATTTCTCCAACATTCTTTCTATAAAAACCTTATTTAGGAACCAAACCCTCCCAAAAGTCCCAAGGATCAATCTCCATAATTTTCATTTTATTTGGAGTGCCATTGGTCATGGATCAAATCTACAGGTGATCCTAACAATCCACTTCCTTCTTTTTCCTATATTAGGTGTTTTTGAATCGTTATTCTTCTTCCAAATATCTAAAACCAATTTTTTCCAATGGATTCTTGGTTGTGACATTGTGGGGTGTTTGAGTCTGAATAAAAGGAAAATTTTAAGAGAGTATTCAATTATGAACTCAAGGTAAATGATTTATATGTTATATAACATAGTCTTGATTCTCTATTTGAATGTGTGTGTGGTTGTGTAGTGGTTTTTTCTTAGTTTCCATTTGGTTTCCATGGTTGGAAATGGGTATTTTGATAGCTAAAGGTTAAATTTAAAACACTTATGATCACTATGGGATCCGTTTAGGGTTATCTTACCAGGAATTTAGACACCCATGTGGTAGAAAATCCCTTGAACATGAATGATCAAGCTATTGAATTATAAAATTTTTGGTTTACAACATTAAACCAATTGTAAGTGTGATTAAACCAGAAATGGGAATGCTGTGATGTTTGTATTATCTTGAACAGTTAAGTAATTGATGATGAACAAATGAAGGTGTGTGCAAATTGGTTAATTGGGCTTGGACTAATAGTTAAATTATAAAATGGGAATGTGTTTGGAATTAAGAACATGATTATTTTAAAGAAAAATTATAATTTGATTAAATGAAAATGGTATACCCTTGTTGTTTTTCATAATTAAATAGTTGAAGATGAAAAGATTATGTGATTGTGATATATGGTAGTGGGATGTTGGACAGATTCTCCACTCCCATGGGTAGGCCTGACAGAAACCAATTTGCACATTAGTTATTCAAGTAATGTACTAATCCTCTCTAACCCAAGTGTATGGACATGGAATTACATATATTGGATGGGATGGTCATATATGAAATTTTGAGCTCTAGTTGCATACATGGACTAGGGTTCCACATTTTCTAACCTATGACATTTTTTACACATGTCTCAGATGATCAGATTCATGCTGATGTAGGTTTGATGAAAATGGGTAAAACATGGGAAAAGGAAATGAAATTAATTAATATGAGAAATGTTAAATGATGTGACCTATTTTATTTATCTATTTATTATTACATGTACTTATGAATTCACTATATTAAAAATGAGATTTTGTAGACCCTGTTGGTGGTGACTTAATGAGTTTTACTAACATCCTATTCATTCCACCACTGGGAACCCCATAAGAATTCATGGTTCTCTATCAAGATAAGGATAATGGACCTATGGTAGATGGTTGATTTGGTCATGGGATGTGCATGGAGTATGAGACAAGAATTAGTGTCAGGACCCATTTTGGGGATTCTTCAGTTTGTCTTTATTTTGGGGTTTCCCTTGCACCTAGCACTATATGACATGACATGGAATATTTACTATTGGTTGTGGGTGTGTATTAGATTTGGAAATGCATGATTATCAATTGTTTTGATCTATAATTTCTAATTTTATCTTTTGTGGCTTACATTTATAAAGGGGGTATAGTCTCCTATGCATAATTAGACTCTTATTTCTAGTTGGCTACCTCAATCACATGGGAAGTGTGTTTGAGGTCACGTACCACACTGGCTTGTGGAACCATTTACAGTGGAACCCATGTTAGGGTCTTACAATGTGGTATCATAGGGGTTCATTAATTTTATTGATTTTATTTGGATAAAGTAGACAAGATAATTGGATGTCTCCATCCTTGGAAATTAGAGAATTCATGGGAGAAACAAACCCATGTATAGGGGAAAACATGAGTACATAAGGTGGGATTTATGTTTTTGACATTTCTTGATATAGTTGGATGTTATTTCATATCAAGTGATGCACATGTAGTGTGATGTTATTAATTTTTGATATTTTTTTCTGTGACCCTACATGGCATGAGTTGTATATGCATGAGTCATTCTATCCACATATGGATATATGTGACATGAGTCATGATAGAAACTCAGGGAAAATGGGATGTGGTCAGGTATGTGAATTGTAATCACATCTCTAGTCTATTGTAATTTTTAAAGAAAATGGTCCTAGTAAAGATGTAGTAATTGTATTAAAATAATTGGTGGTTATGGAGTGATTAAAAATAATTTTAATGTAAATTAAACAATGGGGATTCAATTACCCCTTGTTCAAAAAATCATGGGTTGGGAGTTGATGAAATTGTTGTTATGTTAGTAGTTAGTCATGTAGGGATAGTGCATGTGGAGTTTCTTTATGCCTAGTAGTGATCCCACTCTTCTTTAAAGTGTGGGAAACTTATGTTATGTGTTTTGAGACATACTTTTGGAATTATAGAGATATTACACCAAGATGATTTATATTGGTTGTGTGATAGGAGGGTATCACCAAGGCATATCCTCCAGAAGTGGTGTAAGAAACCCCATTGGTTATGGGTAATAGTGGGGAGGATCTGTTCACTAAAAACCTTTCTCTCTTTATTTAGTTTATGGAGTGAGACCCAAGGATGGTTGTGCCGAGTATATTAGATTTTACAAGAGTTATATCCATATCACCCTCCAATCTTTTTTGGTGATGGTGGAAATGAGGTAGCATAAATTCAGATTGATTCCATACAGACAACTCTAGATCACTTGGATACCCCACATGAAAAGAGTGTTAATATGGAGATATATATGTTATTCAGAATAATGAATCATTGGTGGGATATATGGGATCAATATGATAAAAAATAGGTAATGGAATGGAAGTATTTCAAGGAGAGTTTCATGGAATACTTTTATCCTGGGAATTTGAGTCGCAAATACACACTCAGTACCTCATGATTTTTGTTGTTTAGTTATTCATTTGTTTTAACAATAGTTATGGATGTTGAATCCTTTATAGTTTATTGGATGGTTTCATATTGTTTTTTATTGATGGTAACCATTATATTGTTTTATATATATCTCCCCTCAGATATAATTAAGGAGTTTTTGTTTCAATTATGTGGTTTTGTGATTGTTCCACTGATGACATGGTTGAGCTCCTACGATGGAATGTTTCTTGAGAGGTATCTCTTGGGGTTTCTATTTAGATGACCCCATCCATTTTTTCTCTAGGTTTGGTTTTATTTCCTTATGTATGATAATTATTTGAGATTTATATGATGTAAGGGATATATTTTCGGATGGATTTCCTTTGCATGTTCTGGGTGTTAGAGGAACCTGAAGGAGGTTCTTAGTGGGTTGTTGGGTGTTTGAGGAGTTTTGGGGGAGACAAACCGAAAATTTCATGGATGTAGTGTGAAGGTATTTGATGAGTGATAGTTCTAGTGGTTATGGAATAGTGGATCTATGATAAAATGTAGGGGTGTTTAAGAGGAGGAATGAGGCTACTGCCAAATTAGGGGGGTTACATTGTGGACTGTAGGCTGCAGATTGTTCCATTTATTGGAAGTAAGGGTCTAGTGTCATTGTCATCCTGGATGCACCAAAACCCCTAAATCTACTTTTATAATATCTAGCACTGATTTTCATAATTTACTTTGATAGTGGATAGGGAATGATCCATCAGGACATATTGTAGAATTCACTATTATTGATAGTGTGTCGGTATAGTCTAAGGGGATACACCATGGTCTTGTAATTTTTATGATACTTATAAATACTTACATCCCACCAAAACCCCATTCTATTATTCTTATCTACCCTGATACTCTTACAACCAAGATATGTTTTTAAATTCTATTAAAGCCCTTTTTAAAAGGGATTGATCCCATCTTTGAGAGATTGATCCAAGGTGAACCAGGGTGGGTTATACCTCTTCCCACAAGTGGTTTTCTATATTTAGTTTCATTTTACTCTAATTTATTCTTTACATGTTAAGGATAGTGAACTATAATGTTCCTTTGTGGATTTTTCTATCATTTTATGGTGTGCTTTAGGCCCAACGCCTTCAAAATATTATACTCCCTCATTGGAGAGGTGATCGAAGATCCATGACATTCATCTGTTCTCATGTGAAAAACATTGATTCCTTTGAGGTAGGGGATTCACTACTTCTCCTATTTATTTACATGCAATTTTAAAGAAATCACAGTTTATCCCTTTTTATGGAAATGTAATTAACCTAATAAATATTGACCTAGATTAATATATATGTTTCATAGTGATCACATATCAATGTTGTTTCTTTATACCATGATAATGGTTTGTGTCTTGATTTGATTGATACTATGAAATCAATTCTATACCTATATAACCTATTGTTATTATTAGTTTAAAATTTTTCTTTCACATGAAAATGGTAAAGAATAAAAATCCTGAAATTGATGATTCACTAGCTAATGAAATAAAGAAGAGGTATATTTAAATGAATCTGTTATTCCATATAATTTGATGATAATCAGATTGATATAATATGGATGTTAATTGAATATCATATTCCTTCTGTTAATTTAATTTATGAATAACATGAAGTATGATAATGATTTTGATAATTATTAAAAAAAATCATGTAAAATGATAACGGTAATTCTCCAGGTTTTTTGAAACAATAAATTAATGCTAAAATCATGTTAATATTTTGATATGTTTCTATAACTAATGCCTTAGGTTTCTTATAGTTGGAACTTGTGAATATTTAATTGGTTAATTAATTATGAAATAAAAATAGTTTTTTTGACAAATATAATTATTGGGGCCTAAGTTACCTGACTAATTGTGATGGATGAAGTGCCTTGAGTTTAGAGCTATCTGATCTCAGTTGCATGTGAAGGCCAAATGCCTTACTTTGAGGGACTAGTTTCTTTGTTAGCTATCTTTTTTTTTCTACCGATTTTTTGATGTTCTATAGATGTGATCATGTTATTTTATTTTAACTTACGATGGATGATCCTAGTACAGATAATGTGAAATGGGTGGGAAGGTCTAGATGATGTAGTGGAAGTTTATTCCTATGATCAAAATATGCATCTGGATATGCATGTGGGTGTCAGAGATAAACCACAGATGGTGAAATGGGTTTAATATAGGATAAAAAATTGATGTGATGAGCTGGAAAATTTCTTGTTATGAACCTATTTATTGAATGATGGGAGAGTTGATTATTTTATCTGTATTCATTCCCCCACTTCTTAAGGTGGTTGGACATGCTTGGTTTCATGTTTTCTCTTGGTGGTATCTTCAGATGGTTTTCCAAGAGTACCTGAATATATGGAATATATATTAATGTTTAATAAATGTTTAACCAATAGGGTTAATTTTTATGGAATAAAAATTATGAAAATATATTGAACTTGAGAAACTGGGGAATCAATTTGGAATATTCTTTAATGGCATAGACTCTACTCTAATTATTAATGTAATGCAATTTGGAATAATTCTAATGGTTAGTTATGGTTTAATGAATTAATTATCAAAAGGTTAACTAATGAAAGAAAAGAATGAATTTAATGTATATATATAACATTTTTGTTCACTTATGCGATATCAAGTCCTTATTATTGAGAGTTGGGTGCGAAAGAGACGATAACTGCAGTTGAGATTAGGACTAGGTTATGACCATAGTATGTTTGTAAGATATATTATATCTTGTATATTTTGTGATTTTATACTCTACCCCAAACATTTCAGTTAAGGAGACTAACACCAAATGGACTTTGGTAGTGTGTTTTTCTTATTTTCCTATTGTGAGGATGAATGACTGACTACCTCCAATGGCCCTGATATCTTCTCTTGGTAGTCATATGTGCTCATATACTGAATGGTTATTTTACCATATACATTCATAGATGGATATGATTTATTTTTGTTATTTCACACACACTTATATCCACATGTAGTATCCAAAGGATTATTATAGTTATGATGTGCATGGGATGTGTGGATTGAGGCCCCTTACCCGATGTATGGGATATAATGGATTGAGGTATAATACCCAATTTATGATACATGTAACATGCACTATGGTGGATTCTATAAACTAATTAGTTAATATATGCATATTTGATATGGGATGATGTGATTATGTGATTCATTTGGTTCACATTGTGATACATATCCTTGGTGTCTATGAGCTAACTTATTTTGGGGAGTGATGGGTCAGGACGTGCAATATTGGGGTATGGAAAAAAACTAGTGGGAAGAGGAAGAAAGGATCCGTTGATATCTCATTACTATATTATATTCTCTCTTTTATGTGATACTTGGTGAGAGTTATCCATGGTTAGGCTGAGAAAATTTTATACCTATTTAGGTGATTATATAGTTTTAATATTGTTCACTATTCTTTTTCATGTTTTATATATCTTTTTCACGAGAGGATCCGGGGTGGATCTTACTGAGTATACTGTTATTATCACCCCATGTATATATAAAATACTTTGAGGTTAGCATGATTAGGTTGTATATTGGGATGGATATTACTATCTCATGGTTTTCCAACAGATATTTGGGATTTTTGGTCCCTGCCAAGTTTACCTTTTTGGTATTTATAGTTTTCCTTTCAATTATTCTGTTACTATTTCAAATTGTATGATTGCAGATGGGGTTTATTTTATATATATGCTTAAGAAGTTTTTTATTAGTGTATATGAATTTTATATCTCTTACTAATGTTCTCTTAGAGGGTAATACCTTCCTTATTTTTGATTTTTATACCCTTAGTGTCAGTCACCAACTCGAGGCCTACTTGAGGCGAGACTGAGGTGGTCACCATCTACCTTCTCTCATTATCAGTATAATTGGGGTACCCTTTAGGGGATGGGGTTGTGACAAAAAAACACAACTCCAGCCCCTTAAAGGTGGTGGATATTTAACTAAATTGGTACATAGATCACAATATAGAGTAGACAAAAATTTATTATCCTTAGGAAACCAGATACATAAATGAGTTTTACATTACATTGAAAACAAAAAATAAATAATCTAAAAACTTGAAAAAATTATTATTCTACCTGATAACACTTTTTCATATGTATCACTACTCTTGCTTCCCTAGAAAAAATGGAAAACAATATAAAGGGTGATCTCAGACACTAAGTAAGGGGGTTATGTACATTGGAAGAAATAATAAAAATAGGTATTATGGAATAAATGAGCTATCTCATTCCATTTATGAAACCGAGGGTGTAAATGAATCCATGCTCAACATAACAATGAATAGATTCTAGGATACCAATAACTAATCATAAAGTGATAGGTGGCATGATTGAATAAATTTATCTATGCCATATCATAAGAAATAATGTGCATAAATAAATCCATGGTCAACTTAAAAATGAATAAATTATAGGATAATAATAACTGATCATAGTGTGATGGGAATGCATAATTTCAAGATATTTAAAAATACCCTAAATGTCTTATGCTAATACATCTTACATAAAAGGTAAGTATTCTCACATTACCCTATCATATTGTCTCACGGGGCCTACCAGTGCACTAAGGGGCACTATAATTCCAGGACCCACCCATCACATAAAATTATAATGAATTTCACCACATTTAAAAATATTACATGGAAGATTTTTTCGTGATTGGATGATATAAAATACTTTTCAAAATTTCTCAATGAAGTATATCTTATAAGAATTTACCATATTGAAGAAAGAATTATATGGTAATAAATTATTTTTACCCAATAAAAGAATTAATTATGATATCTATATAGTTGGAATACATGTATTTGAAAATGTAGAAGGATAAAGAAATAAATAAAAACTTCAAAATGGTTTTGTAAAGAATATGAAAACTAATCAAATGATATCCACTCAGAGTTTCAACCCAAGTGTATAGAAAGGTAAAACTCACCCTGAATTAGAATGGTGGATGAGATATACCTAACAAAATATTTTTAGTGTTTTAATCCTATATTAATTAGATCTAAAACCATGTCTATTATTAGTATCCATCAGGTATGTCATTGTTTTGGAAAACCAGACACATTTTCTTCACTAAATTTTAAGATGATTTTTTGGCTATGGGATACATAGATATTATAATTACTTGAGAAAGTCTATAATGAGAGGAAATAAATAATCTATAATTTACAACATATTAAATGAAATATAATACCATGGTATAATAGAAAATTAATTATAAGAAAAATTAATTTATAAAATCAATATAACACAAATAATGTACTTGAAAATGAAATAGGAGGATTGAGGACCCGTACTTCGACATAGTAAGGGCTTAAGAAAATAATATGATAAGAGGTAAAAAATAAAATATCACTTAAAAATATAAAATTAAATCTAATGACATGGAATCAAAATAATATAAAATTGATATTTATAATGAAAATATAAAAAAGGTAATGAACTTGAAAAGGAAAGAGGAGGATTGAGTTCCCTTCCTACAATATAATGAAAGCTTAGGGAAAAATATAATGAGATGAAATAAATAAAATATTATTTAGAAAATACAAAAAAATATAATACATTGGAATAATAAGCATGGTAGTATATGAAAATTAAATTGAAGAAGACAATTTAAAAAAGTTGGGAACTTAAAAAGGAAAGAGGAGGATTGCACCCCCTTACCACGGAATAATGTGTCTTAAAGTTAGATAGGGACTTATTAGAACCTTGGAACCAAATTGGATATAATATGGAGATAGTTATTGAGAGATAAATCATTCTCAAAGGCTTTGTTGTGGAATGAGGGGAGGGAAAGCGGGATATTCATACTTGAGTGTGGGTTGTTTTAAGGGTTAAAACATAGGTTATTTTATTATTTAAGCCAACCATTTGTGGGATTAATCAATTGAAAAAAATTATATGGCTTATTAATGAGAGGGATAAAATGGATGGACTTCCAATTCTTTCCAAAACTGAAACTTACCTCCCAAAAAACCAAATTAATTCACAAAAAAATAACATTCATTTCTGAAATCCAATGTTTTGTTCAAAAAATAATAGTATAAATTTATATTTTAAAGTTAATATTTTCAATTTTTTGTAGAATAAAATGTTTCATTATTTTTTAGTCATGCTCACATAATAATAATTTCATACAACTGTACTTCTTTTTAAAGTAACAATTTTTTATTTTTCACTGAATAACTAAAATTTTTTAGTAAATTCCCAAAAAATAACCTTATACTGATTTTGATATCCTATGTATACAATGAAGTTTATTTTATCAAAATAATTCTCTAAATATGAAAATTTTATCTATTAAATTAATATCCTTATTAATTTAAATTTAGATATTTCATCTAAAAAAACATTTTGACCATTATAAAAATTTCTTAGGAATTCAATAAAATATATTTAGATTTAAAACATTTTTTAAGATTATTTCATGAAACTAAATATTCTATATGTATTAAAAAACATATTATCGTTCCAAATTATTTATATTCTCTAATAAATATTTTTTACTTGTATCATGAAAATAATCCAATCGGTCACTTAATTGAATCTTCATAACCAATAATAATAATAACCAATTGTCTTATTTAATAATGGTTATAATAACGATCAACCATATTGGCCAAAAGTTGTATTGAAAAATAAAATGTTTCCCTAAAAATAAACAATCATTCTCACTAGATCCCTCAGTGTTTATTACATATCCTTTAATAATTTCCATTATTTTCCTAATTCTTAATTAAACTTTTTTATGATATTTATGGTGGGATTAATCCACTTTGTGGATTTCAATCAAATGGAATTTTTTAACTAAATGTACTATTATTAAATGTTTATGTCACGAACCAAATCTGGTTGCCACCAAAACAAGCACCAAACCCGGCCCCTGACAAGGTCCAAATAGCGTCCCCGATCACCATGTGCTAGCACAAGTGTCTGGGTATTATAAAATGAGAATTGGTAATGATTTACCTGAGTTTATCAACTTAAAACAATAAAAGAATTTAATAAAACGAATCTAAAATTTTCAAACCAAACAATCTTTTACAAAAAATTAAAAGTGAAATACATATTTTAAAAACAATTAACAAGATTATAAAAAAAGTGCAAAATCAAAAGGAAAAAACCCAAGAACCCACATGGCAAGGGGCACTGTCTTCAAGCCATATCCATAAAACTTCACCACCAAGGACCTACTAGAAACCTGAACCACTGGAACTAAAAACTGTACCCAACCTACGACAAAAAAAACCAATTATTCTTACACCCAAGGGTGTAAGTAGTGTGTGAGACAATTCCTAGTAGGATACCACTATAAGATATTCCATGCGATAAACATTCAAAGATGAAAAACAAGTATGTTTTCAAAAAACATGTAATTTCTAGTTACAATTTCAAAAAGATGAAACTTAAAAAAAATCTGTTTTAAAGTGGGATAATTTAAAGACTAAACACTTTTAAAATAAATTCTAAAGTTACGGAATTTTCCAGCCAAATATACCGTGTGTCGATGGTAAGTTTAAAGGATCTAATGACCACACGCAATAGGAAATAACCCCTAGGCACTAGCTCTTTGTGGGTCTCAAGTACTTCGTATCTTAGTGAGAGTAGCCATCACAAATATCCATTCTCATGAATGAACCACTAGTAGGGAACATACCCAAAATTTAGTGGTATTCAATCATTATCATCATAGTTTAGTTAGAGTTGTAAGCGTCAATTTTCTAAGTGAAAATGAGGTCAAACCCCACTGATTCACTAGCATAATAGTACACATCCACCAACCTAGATACCCGAGTTTTCCCTTTTGTGATCAAACAAGTTAAACAAGTCATGAAATTTAATTTTCACATGAAAATATAATTTCCTCATAAAAAATTCACCAAACAGCCCACATGTATACCACGAAAGTCACAAAATTCCACTTTTCTTTCAAATTGATTTGAAATCTGACTCACACCAAAATAGCCAACAACACTTTTGACATTTCTTTAACACTTCCACTAATCCATTAATTTTTTTTAAAAAAACATTACAATATATTACAACTCACATAAAATCCCACTCACGTGTTACATAATACCCTTTTTCATAACCAAAATGCATTTTTCACATCTCCCCCATACAAAACATCCCACATCACTTTCACATCTCTTACACAATTAAGTAAATCCTTCAAACATTTTTTTAAAACATTTCCAAGATGGAACACATCAAAAAACATCCCCCCTCACATTTAAAATGTACAATTTCATAATATACACACACCAAAACATTTTTCCAATATGGTTTCACCACTTACACAAATCATTAAATCATTCAAATATTTCATAAAACAATTCCAAAGAGTATACCCAATTTTTGCTCATAAAACCCATTTTAAAACCATATTTCAAGGAAAAAACAACGCCAAAACACTAAAAAGTATAATTGGAAGCCCTAGAGTCATTTATAAAACCACTTTAAAGTGTTATATAATCACCTTGGATAATACAACAAAATATAAAAATGAAAACACTCATTTTCATAAAATGCTCTCAAGATGTCTAACAACGTTTTACATGACAAAAAATTTCCAAAAACCCCCTTCCAAGGCCCACATGACACTAATTAATTATCAAAACATAATTTTCAGACCCTTTTTACAACTAATAAATCAATTTCATATTTTATAAAACTTCCACAAAAGATACCACATGTGTTACATTTGAAAAGCTCACAACTTCAACAAAAATGAAATTATAAAATTAAATGATTAACCAAATCCCTCAAAATGGTTTTCTCACCACAAAAAGCATATATGGGACATGAAAAACCAGTTAAATAAGAAAAATAACTCATCAATTAATGGTTAACCGTGGAATCACCTACCGAATGTGTCGAATCCCTCAAAACATGGTGAAAAACGTCAACTACACCACTGCCGCAACACAAGGAAGATAGATCCATCCCTAGACAAAAATATTGGACCAAAAGGACACCAAATCAAACCCTAGTTTCTAACCCAATCTTCTGGACAATTTAGAACATAATGGAAGAGGGAGGAAACCCTAAGGGAAAAGTAAGAAACCAAGATGGAATCACTTACCTTGAAAAATATTGAAGAAATCACCCCGAATACAATAGTATATGAATTTTCAAATAGACAACCATTCAAGGATGATTTGACCAAGGATATATAGATCATTTAAGAATAGGAATGGGGGAAAAAGAGTGATAAATGAAGGAGTTATTAAATAATCAATTTACCTCCTCAAATCTGGGAGATTTGAGAAATTTAGAGACGTTTCATCCAAATTTGCGATGAAACTGAGCTCCAAAGAGGGGGAGGAGAGAATTGGGGAGCACCTTTGGTATGCGGTCTTGGGGGAGAGTTAGAATCACTAAAAAAACGTAAATATTGAAGGAGATATTAAATAATTAAAAAATATTTTTAATGCAAGAAATGTGATTTCGGGTAGGCCCAATCCCTTAATGAATAATCCATATCCACTATGATCATGGATTCCTAAATGGTCTAAATTAATATGGTGGTGTTAATAAGTCATGACATGGCAAGTAGGAATTCTAATGAATGAAATTTTTTGAAAATTAAAGGTGTTATAAATGAATTAAAATTTATTTTTAAATCTGGAATTTCGCTCACGATTTGGCCCAATTCATGAAAACACACCCATTCCTCCATAAAAGTTTGGGAAACCCTAAAAACAAAGCATTAATGGAAATTAAAAGAAATTTAACTTTAAGATAAGTCATTTATGTGAAAATTCTCCCCAAAATGAAAAATTTATATCCCTGGAAAGCCACAATAAGGCCAGATACACAAACCAAACCCAACCGATAAACCAAGACGTACTTCATTGCCAAGCTTCGCCCCCCAAGGGACAAAACACCTCTTGTGATCAATTAATGAATGGTTAATCTCACAACCCAAACTTACACCACATTCCTGAAATGATCAATAACATTCATACTTTATCCAAAAAGAAAACTTCCCAAACACTTTCCAAACAAGACTCGAGCAATTTACCCAAATGAACAACAACATCGAACAAGGTTACACTTACCTTACTTTAACTAAACCATTAAGCACTCTCAAATCTGAATATTTAATCAAGGAAGATTTTGGTAGCTAGATAGTTCTGAATGAGACTACCTACCACAACTTCAAAACCATGGATACATCTGAGCTATTGGTATAAGGGAACACAATAGGCACCCCACCATAAGAGACAACATATATTTTTGCAAGATAGAATCAGGACACTAATAGGGGAGGCCTAAATAAACTCCCTAGTACAAAGGGTATAATTCCATTCAATGTTTATGAAGTAAATTACATGAGAATCCTAGTGGGTCTCCCCATCGTAAGAACCAACCATCTTAACCAACCTGCATGGGCCGACACAGAAAGACCCACAAAAATTAATAATTTGGGAAGGGTGTAGGGTTAGTCCGCACGGTTTGGGAAACCGTGCGCTAACTGTGCAGATCATTATTTTCCCATGGATTCCTGGCACACAATCACTACTAATTATGCACAAACAGTGCCCTCATCATATCTATCCAAATTTCCAACCATTCTCTAACGACTCAATGAAAACCAAAGGGGGAGGGAATGTCATTAGGTGATGACATGGGTACAAGGCCCTCCACCAATTTCCACCGAACGGGAACAAGAGAAGAAAGATGATGAAACCAGAGGTTTAAAATCATCCTATCTTTCATATTGAGGATATGACACTGTACAAGGGTTTAAAAGACCCTGGGATTTCCCTGGACTATGATCCGGATTCTATCTGAGACCTATGGCTGGAGCTCAAATGATTGAAGCATATTCAGCCTCGTAGTTAGGCTTTGCAAACTCCCTAAATGATAATTCTTCTTTCTAAGACACAAACAACTACACTAAAATCCACGATAAGATTTCCAAGACATGACACATTCCAAACTCACATTACCCTAACCCGATATTTCACTAAAACAATGGCTTATAAGATGCACACACATCACACCTTATTTCTTCGAGTGAGAAACAATAGAAGTAAAGAACGCCTATACTCACCTTCCTCTAAAATGGAAGATTTTGAAGTTTTTCGAAGGGAGAAATCTACCAACATAACAGGTACTCTTATAGTATTGAACAACTTTCACCTTTATGGTCAATCGAGCACATGACATCACAATGGGTCACCAAACATGACCATGGAGACTGATATAAACAATTCATGGAGAGGGACCTTATATAAAATCCTGAAACAACACACAATTCTAGAAAGTGGCCACAGTATCCTCTCGTGACCAGATTTCCCACACTGGTAGTTTAACGTGAACTCCATATTCTAAGAGACTACGAAGGACTGAGAGGACCTCTAAGACACCATCCATATACTCATCCATGATAACAAACCCAGACCACTTCCACCTTCGGTAAATCAGGAAACATAAGAAGTTAAGGCCTCTTTCAACATTCCATGATCACCATCCCACTACAGGAGGATAAAAAAACCAAGAAAGGAGAGAATTCATACTCAATCTAAAAATCCCAAGAAAAATATTCCGTACATTGATTAATTGGTGGATCTTCCAACAGAAAAACAACCTGGGCTGCACTTCCGTTGTGCACAAACCCTTAATGGGGGCGTACCTAATCCAATGAGAGAATCCAAGGACCCAACCAACCTGGTCCATTGGTCAAGACATACCTCAAACAGATCCAAACAGATGAGGGTAAACACCATAGAGGGTTCCCAAAATATTCTCAGAGGAGACAACTAACCATCCCTTCAACCCAGATTACTGACCAAACAGAAAACCAAAACATTGTTCAAACAAAAGGGGTTCTTGGACTCAAAATATTCTACAACATAAAAATTTCCAAAAACACATAATACAAACCATCCCAAACCCCGCATCAAGACATGAATTTTTTCCTTTAAAAAAATTTCTTTGAATCCAAACGGTTCAGCGGTAAGCGTATCCCATAATGGTACCCCATGGGCCCAACACATGCATGTTTCTGTGCCACACCTGGCACCCTCCTCATATCCATCCTGAAACTCATCCAGTCTTTCCATTAACCATCCATCATCACATATAACCCCATGCATGTAGTCACTCAAGAAAATACCAATGTTTAATACAAAAACTCATTCAACTTTTCAAAACCAATACAATCAACCAATACTTTCTTTTTCTCAAGACTCCTAACCACAAAATCGAACCCAAATTATGCATTAAATTTTTTTTCAGAATGTCACAGTCATTCTAATGAAAAATCACTTTCAAGTTATTCACATCAATTTAAAAACCTTTCATCCCATTAAAACAACTTGCAATAGTTTAGAAAACTCTATTGGAAACACTTTTTCAAAACCAACCATGATATAGTTCATGCTTTCAAAAGAGGTGCAAACACAACATTTTCCATTCCAATACAATTATGAAAATTCAGTTCGTTATTTTCAAAAATCTAACCACTCCCTCTTTATTAGATAATCATTTCACAAAAAAAATTACTCTTCTTAAATCCAAGTCACTTTAAAACCAATGTTCTAAGATTTCAAAACAAAAGAACACAATACAATGTGAGAGGAAACTAGTTTCAGTGGGTGACCTGGACATATGGTTGGCAGCCATATTACAATCACTTCCACCATTAGAGAGAGTTATCTAGTGAATATAAGAGGCTCCACATGGCTTACCAAGCCCTGCGAACTCACCGAGACCATTATCCCAACTCTCTTTTCATTTCCCCTAATCATCATCAATCCAAGAAATCCAAAGGACTCATAAAAATCAAAACTTCCCCTGGAGACTAAAATCCCTTCATGAGGTGTGGTGATCAGGCACACTACCCATAACCAAAATACCAAGTCTCAATAATCCTAAATCTAGAATATCCCGACTGTTCCCCAAATAATGTCACCCAAAGAGTTAACTAGAACCTCCTCTAATACAATTTTGTCACGAACCAAATCTGGTTGCCACCAAAACCAGCACCAAGCCTAGATCATGACAAGTTACTAAGGGATTTACCAATCCTCATGGGCTGGAAAAAGTGCCCAGGTTTCATAAAATGATAATTGGGGATGATTTACCCATGTTTATCAACATAAAACAACAAAAGAATCCAATAAAACAGATCTGGATTTTTAAAACCAAACAATATTTTACAAAAATTAAGAACGAAATTACATATTTTAAAACAAATCAAAAACACTATAAAATAAGTACAAGAACAAAAGTAAATATCCCAAGAACCATCAGGGCAAGGGGCACCGCCCTAAAGCTTTCTCCATAAGACTTCACCACCAAGGACCTGCTAGAAACCTGAACCGCTGGAACTTAAAACTGTATCCAACCTGCAAAAACAAAAATAACCAAGTATACATACACCCAAGGGTGTAAGTAGGGTTAGGTCCAATGCCCAGTAGGATACCACCACTAAGAGGTTCCATGTGATAAATATTCAAAGACGAAAGGAATGCAAGTTTTCAAAAACATGAAATTTCTAGTTATAATTTTAAAAAGATGAAACTTAAAAAAAAAGTTTTCAAGTGGGATAATTTAAAGAATCAACAATTTAAAAATAAATTCCAAAGCTAATGAATTTTCCCGCAAAATATGGAATATGCCGATGGTAAGTATAAAGGATCTAATGATCACAAGAAATAGGAAATAAACCCTAGGCACTAGCTCAATGTGGGTCCTAGGTACCTCGTATCTCGGTGGGAGTAGTCATCACAAATATCGGTTCTTGTGCACGAGCAACTAGTAGAGAACATACCCATAACCTAGTGGTCCCAAATTATCATCATCATAGTTTAGTTAGAGTTGTAATAATCAGTATTTCTAAGTGAAACTGAGGACAAACCCCACAGATTCACTGGCATACTAGTACAGATCCACCCACCTAGATACCCAGGTTATCCCATTGTGCTCAAACAAGTTCAACAGGTCATGAAATATAATTTTCACATGAAAATATCATTTAATCATCATAAATTCACCAAACAGACCACATGTATACCACACAAGTCACAAAAAGTCCACTTTTCATTCAAATTGATTTGAAATCTGAATTACACCATAATAGCCCACAATAATGATCACATTTCCTTAACACTCCCACAAATCAATTAAACAATTTTATAGAACCATTCCAATATATTAAAACTCACATAAAATCCAACTAACATGTTACATAATACCTTTTTTCTAAACAAAATCCATTTTCCACATCACACTCACAAAAAACATCCCACATCACTTTCACATATCTTACACACTTTAGTAAATCCTTCAAACATTTTTGTAAAACATTTCCAAGATGAAACACATAAAAAACAGCCCCTCTCACATTTAAAATGCACCATTTTAGAATATACACACTCCAAAACATTTTTAAAATATGGTTTCACCACTTACATAAAACATTAAATCATTCAAATCTTTCATAAAACAATTCAAAAGAGTATACCCAATATTTGTTCATAAAACCCATTTCAAAACCATAATTCAAGAACACAACCACACCAAAACAATAAAAAAGTATAATTTTCCTCCCTAGAGACATTTATAAAACCACTTTCAAGTGTTATAAAATAACCTTGGATAATACAACAAAAGATACAAATGAAAACACCCATTTTTCATAAAATGATCTCAGGATGTATGAAAAGGTTTTACACAAAAAACCTATTTCAAAAACCCACTTCCTAGTACCACATGACACTAAATAATTAAAAAAAAAACATAATTTTCAGCCCATTTAAACAACTAATAAATCAATTTCATATTTTATAAAACTACTACAAAAGATACCACATGTGTTACATTCGAAAAGATCACAACCTCAACAAAAATGCAATTGTAAAATTAAATGCTTAACAAAATCCCTAAAAAATGGTTTTCGCACCACACACATCATATGGGGAACATGAAAAACTATTAAAACACAAAAAATAACTCATCAATGATTGTTTAACCTTGGAACCACCTACCGAAAGTGTCGAATCCCTCAAAACCTAGTGCAAAACATCAACCACACCACCGCTGCACCACAATGAAGATAGATCCAGCCCTAGACCAAAATATTTGACCAAAAAGACACCAAATAAAGCCATACATTCTAATCCTAACTTCCGGACATTTTAGAACATAATGATAGAGAGAGGAACCCTAAGGGAAATGGATGAAACCACGAAGGAACCAGTTACCTTGAAAATATTGATGTAATCACTCCAAAAACACTAGTATATAAATTCCAAAATAGCCAACCATTCTAGAGATATTATAAAAAGGTTGAATAGATCATTTAGAAACTAGAATTGGGGAATGAGAGTGAGAAATGAAGGAGTTATGAAATAATTAATTTACCTCTTTAAATCTGGGTGATTTGAGAAATTCAGAGCAGTTTCCTCCAAATTCGCAATGAAGCCGAGCTCCAAAGAGGGGGAGGAGAGCAGGGGGGTATACCTTGGGTATGTGGTCTCTGGGGAGAGTTGGAATCAATGATAAAAATGTAAATATTTAAGTAGATATTAAAGTGTTGAAAAATATTTTTAATACGAGAAATGGCCTTTCGGGCATGCCCAATCCCTTAAAAAAACCCATATCCATGATGATTATAGATTCCTAAATAGTCAAAATTAATATGGTGGTTTTAAAAGGTTAGTGAATGACATGTAGTAATTGGAATGGATGAAAAATGTTGAAAATTAAGGAGTTATAAAGGAATAAAAATTTATTTTTAAATTTGGAATTGGGCTCACAGTTTGGCCCAATTCATGAACACACACTCATTCCTCCAAAAAAGCTTGGAAACCCCCCAATACAAAGAATTAATGGAAATTAAATGATATTTAACTTTAAAATAAGTCATGTATGTGATAGTTTATATCTATCTATTATTCCTAGGTGTAGAAGTCTATATTTATGAATAATGTATAATGTTCTTATTGAATGTAAAAGACTTTCTGTGTGTCTACTTGTTCAAATAATGGGTATTTTACTGAAAAGTATCATAAAATAAATGTATTATTCTCAATTAGTAAAATAAATAATCATTTAAATTTTATTATGAAATATTTTACCTATCCTTTTGAAATGAATATTTTAGATTGATAAAATATATACAAATATTGTGATAAAATAAAAACATTTTAGTGATCTATAATGAAAATTGAAAGTACACCCTAATGTATTATTTATATTTAACCATAGATTAAATTAAAATTATTTATTATGAAAATTATTTGAAATTAAACTATTAGTAAAAGGATTTTATTTTTCAAATAAAACTATATATTTTAACATAATCATTTAAATAATAAATTAGTTGTATATATATAAAAGATGGAAGATCAATGTAGGGAATCATATAGGATAATATAAGGTAATGTATCCTTGCCACCCTTCAGTCATGGGTTTGAGCCTCATGGACATACTAGACACGAAGAGTTGTTTCTTGGCCTACAAGATATTGTTTTTCTAAATCCATTATAAGAACTAAATATATATTTACCATGAAAAATATAAATTAAAAACATATGTGATAAATAATTTTATAAACAATATGTTTTTTAAAATAATGTAATTTATTTATCATTAATATTGATGTTTATGAATGAAAATTATTATAGAAAATTAATTTTAAATTTCTGGATATCATAGATTGTGTGGTCTTGGATTATTTCTAGATCACGAGAATGATTGGCTACTCATGTAGAGTAGTGAACCTTATAAATTCATGTGTTCCTTTTGGTGATTATGGGTTGATTTTTCTGGAGTAATATCTATTTATCCAAAGGAAAAGGATGTTTGAAAATAAGAATATATAAAAGGTGTTAATACCTTATTCATCCTCTCTCAGTGATTACACAGATCCGAACTAAAACTTATAAAAGAAGGAGCTTTAAGCGATAGAAGATGATTTAAGAAAAATATGAAGTGATCAAACTAAGAATATACATAGTTTAATGAGGTAATTTTCAACTTGATCGAATCGTAACTTAAAGAGTTATTACCCATAAATTAAGGATGTTTTCTAGTCTTCTCAATAAACTAACAAGTAGTTAGAAGCTCATGATCACACCACATGTTTATTTAATTTTGTCTAGTTAATAGTTATCTATTTATTTATGTGAATAATTTATATTTTTATATTTAAACACGATCACATTATGTAAATAAAATAGACACCACAATCCATAAATTGATATAGAGTAAAACTTTAATTTATAGTATTATCCTAGACCATGTGAGGATACTAACAATTATCAATGATTTCTAATGAATATATTGGTTTAACATTACCAAATTAGAATCGAGAGTAGTTTCCCCTGAATGACTTGGTGTAACTTAGAGGTAAGTGTTGAGGAAATCAGATTAAAGGATTTAAATATTGGGGAGTCCAATCAATTGACCAAAAACAATGAGATAATGAAGTTAGCAAGAAAACCTACCTAAATACCATTAATTAATTTTACCATGCCCATTTCTAGGTTATGAGAAAGGGTATATGAATCATTCCAATTTGATATCCAAATAAAAGGATATTTTAAATCCAATAGTGAGGGTTATTGGAAATTGATAAAATAATGGGAGAATAATAAAATTAATTTATTACATCTCATAAAATAACAATCATAAGGAACTAATATATGCATTTGCATTGTTGTAAATGTAAATTAAAACCATGAGAAAACTAAAATCATTCTTAGAAAATGACCATGTCTTTACTGACACTAATTTACAAGAATTTAACACTCATTTATACCTAATTGATAAAGATGAAATATAATGGCATGGATTTATAAACTATGATATCTCATCACCAAGGAATTGAAAAGGAAAATGAGTGGCTAATGATAAATGATATTTCCACTACACTATACAAATGAAAACTAGAAGGATGGTACCTAGATAGTGATACTGAATATAAGTTATTAAATTAAATTAATATTTTAGTGGAGTTAAGCTTCCATATGGATAATAAAATTTCCATTAATAAAATATTATCATAATTTCCTCAAGATTCAAAAAAAAAACAGTATGGGGAAGTTGTTTTAGACTATTTTTACAATGCTATACAGGGAAGATAAGGATTTAAGAGACTATGGTTCCTCACCCATTATGTAGAATAAAATGAAATTCATGGTTTAAAATATTTAGATGAGTTAAAATTTGATATACCCTTTACAAAAAAGATCAAAAACATTAAAGATCCATAGGTAGAGTAGTGAATAAAAGGCTATATTCGACTCATGTGGCTAGAAAGTTTACTGGAAAAGGTACTACAATGAATTGAAAAAGAAGCATGTAGTAACTTCTTATTTATGTATATTCATCATTTTCAATAATATTTCTATTTTACTTGTTGAAAATTAAATACAATATGAAATTAACATATTTTTATTCAAATACAAGAACTAAGGAATTTTAGAAATATTATAAGAAGTAAGGTGAACTGTCTATGTTGTTGAGAAAGGGTAATTCTTAAGTAAGTAAAGAGAAGAACACATATTCATAAAAACAAGTGGATTGATTCAATCCAATCTATTATTTTCTATTGGGTTTTACCAAAACATTTATCTCAATTTTCAGTTAGAAATAATGTGAAATTATTTCAGATTTTAAAAGAACGTTTTTATGTTATTTCAAACTTAATAATTTTGTAACACTTGAATCATATATATATTATATCAATACTGAATGATGAATATAAAATAGAAGGCTCAAACCTAAATGAGTAAGGATAATACATTACTATGAAAAACTAAAATTACCTGTAAAAGATATACCTTGAATGATGTTTTGAATATTTATACTTATAACAATTATGTATTTGAAATACTTATTGTGTTTTGGATAAATAAAACTAAAGAGATAAAGGTAAAACCACTAATCATCTATATTTATCTCATCATGATCGTGTGAAATATTATAAGGATACGATAAATGTATGTTTATATAATTTTTTATATTACGTTAAGTTATTTTAGGAATATAGAATGAAAATAATGAATATAATTAGTAAAATATATAAGATCATTTGAGAAGATTAGTTTGAGAATATCCTAAACAAGTATTAATCAAAAATTAAACTTAGAGTGGAGGTACTCATAAACTCAAATTACGTTATAAACTTCAAATACATGAGTTTATTACAAGGAGGATTGATGGGGAGTCTTATATGTATTTCAAGTCTTCTACAATCATTTTAAAGACCTATTTCATAAATAAAAATATAATAAATAAACATATTCAAACCAAATTAACTAATGTATATCATATATGTTATATTATTATGAGAATATATTAATTCTTAGTTTCTTATATTTGATGTGAAACATATATTAAATCTGGATTTAGCTATAAAATTACACCCTGGTAAACACTAAGTGAATATTAGTTAATTATCCAAAAGCTACTCAGGGTATTAATATAACTATTATTGAAATATATTGGTCAGGAGAAACTATATTTCTAAAATATTTAATCACATATCATTTGCGAATGTTATATTGGACTAAAATTTTATTTGTTTAAGGCTCCAAATATGCATGAGTTTTCATAGGAACAATAGACTACAAAAAACTTAGTGTGCAGAATTGTTTTATATATGTGCACTACATAGGAGGTTAAAACCAAATAAGTGGTTTTATATTCACCAAGACAAGTGATATATTATTAGATAATAATAATAAATACTATAAAAACTAGTAAATAAAAAAATTATAATATCAAAAAGTTCATACGAATGCCAAAATAGATCCCATATACCAAAATCCCATTAAATATTTTGTTTTTTTCTCTAGTTGATGTAAATTCATTGATAGGTGTTAACGAATAAAATATATCGATGGTACAAGTGTGTAATAATAAGTTTTGATTGGTTTTTAAATGTTTTGAGTGATGTATAGACATAACTTATCAAAACACCTTAAACTATTTTTTATATTAAAATACAATAAAATTATACCTATATTAGAAGTATTTCATGATCATTATGTTATACATTTGGCTCAAAATACCACCTTCCATTGATGAAACCCTATGTAATATGTCTGCATAAAATAACCATAAGGGTTGAAGATACCAAATAAATCCAATAAGTTATATAAGTCATTGAAATCTATTTATGGATTGAATATGACATTGTGATTATAGAATATTCATTTAATAATACTATAAGAGAGTTTGGTTTTGTTAATAATGAGAGTGTGACATGTGTCTAGAAGAGGTTAGTATAATTACTATAGTTTCCCAAGTTCGATATATTGATAACATATGGAAAATATATATTCATTCTTACTATATATTAATTATGAAATACAATATATTTCTCCAAGAATGACATAAAATAACCACCCAAGTATTAGAGAACAATATCTATAGACATATAATGTAACACCCCAAGATTTTATAGTGTGTTATTTCTTCAAAATAATTCAATAACTTTCACTACACGCAACACCAAGTTCAATCGCACCATGACTTACCAAACAAGCTGTTCAAAAGAGGTTATGAATAGTGTTAACTAAATTTTAAACTTTATATAATCCTTATAATTTTAGAATCCATATTATGAGTTTCTTAGACATAATGTAAGAACAAATTCATTTTCAGTATTTCACTTTTACCAAATTTTAATAGTGAACCCTTTTTAGATACTATATTTTAAACTTTTTGACTAAATGGGGACATCAAAAATTTAAAATGAAACATCCCAAGCTTCCACGGTACGCTAGCGTGTGTTGTACGCAACACCGAGTTCTAACACACCGTAACCAATCAAACTAGCCGTTATGAATAGTAATACCTACTTTTTGAAATTATATATATTTTATATTTGAAAATGGACTTCATTTTTGGATTCAGAATATCAAATTTAGCCTAAGGTGAAATTTTGGTACATTTCGGATAACTTTCATATTTTGATGAATAGTGAAAATTACTAAATTTTAATTAAAAACAACTTTTTATAATCAAATTAATTACTAGTGATAAATTATGAATTTGAGTGGTTTTAAAGTATATTTAGAATATATTTTTACCATTTAATATAATTTTGGTCATTGGACATAATTTTACAATTAAACCGAACATAAACAAGTGTCAATCTTTTGATAGTTATTATCTCTTAAAAACACGCTTTTTGTTTTGACAGCGGGAATTAATTTTAAATTAATTTCTTCCACTTCTGTGTTTTGAATTTAGAAAAATGGATTCCATATTTGGAATCAGGATGTTCAAATTGTGTAAATAGGTAACTTTTATTTTTAGACATTTTGAATAATTACTGTGGTAAATATTTTATTTACCATGGTTAAGGGTAAATCCGGTAAATAAGGGTTAAAAATATAATATTATAATAATACTAAATTACCCTAAAACGTGTCTTAACCCTATTTGTTGATACATGGTCGACCATGGGCATCTTTGTGTCAATTTCGGGACCCCATGGATCCACTTGTAAGTGATAATGACACTTTATTTTAATTAAGTCAAAATGAATACAAAAATGACACAAGCATATATCTTTTAGCAAAAAATTGTTACATAGGGTTATATAATTTGGATTGTAGATTATAAATATTCATTAGAAAGATAAAAAGATTTCCTACATAATGATATTTTATTTATAATTTTTAGACATTAAATAATGTATTTTATTTATGACACAATGATGATTCAGTAATTACTATAATAGTGAACAATTAAAATAATTGATATTATAAATACCCAAAAAAATATAATATGAAACTTTTAATGAATTAAACTAATTTTATAGGATAATATGATATATTAGGATTGATTTAATTGACTTTGTTCGAAGTAATAAATCTGTTATGAGTTTCACAAAAATCAACTATTGAATAGTGTCAAAATTGACATAAAAGAGTTCTTAAAAGATATATTATATTATTAATTGATATTAAATTCCTAAAAATCTAAGGTTCGGCCAAGAGACTTATATCATGATAGTTTCATCATTAATGGACCACTTGGGGGTCGCTTGGATGTATATAGTAAGTTTATTAACCATATTATATAAAAATACAAAGAGACATTGTAAAAGTGAAACTAATTAACTTAGAGTTAATACTTAAATATAAGGTTAATATAAGTACCCAAACCTGTCTAAATTATATTTGTTGAGTGGTTTTTGACCTATCCCCACCTTAACCTTTGAATAATCAACTTTGGAGCCATTAGAAACCGAATATGAATTTATTATAAATTAATATTTCTAGCTTTTCCAAAGGTGCCCCTCACCCCTCTTATAAAAGGGCACTCCTCCTTCTCATTTCTTCACACCTTCAAAGCCTTTTGGTTCGGCAAAACTCTGCCCAAATACTCTCCCAACATCCCTCACTACAACCTAGAGGCATTAGTTTGATCAGAAAGCCAACCTAAGGATCCCTTTTGATCAAATCAAAAGGAAGAACCCGAAGAAGAGGTAATGATTTCACCACCCTTTTCCAAGTTCCTTTCTTCTTCCACTTCCTCTTTCTTTGTTCTTACCATTCTAAAATAATAACTCCAGTATCTTACATATAATGTGATGTTATTATAAATATGGTACAACCATATTCAGTATTCTATCCACCCTTTGAATAACATGTCACCATACGTGCGTACGTACGGCTTACCGTCTCCACGTCGTGGTGTAATTGTTATTCAATATATTATTATTTGGATGGGT
Organism: Viscum album; assembly: GCA_963277665.1. NCBI lineage: Eukaryota > Viridiplantae > Streptophyta > Magnoliopsida > Santalales > Viscaceae > Viscum > Viscum album. Next base: position 34,444,494 of record OY728127.1, on the reverse strand, counting down.
ATAATAATGATTTGTAACTCATGTAAATAATAAATATAACATGTTAATGATTCTGTATATATGATATACCATCCATTTATATATTATTTTAATATCAAAAGAATGATATTGTCGCTCGTGCGTACGTACGGACTACCGTCTCCACGAACGCGATGAGATTCATTCTCCATCGTATCCATTCAAGTATAATTATCATTTGATGATTTAAAAATGATGTTTAAGGACTTGATATCATTCTGGATATGAATAATATACAACCTATCCTTTACAAACATGTCTTACGTAACAAAACATATAAAAGAAAACAAGTAAGTTAACACCCGAAACGACGATAATTCTAAGATATTATTAACAAATCAATGTTAAAAGATCATATATGATATCATATTAATATATATGATTCTTGTATAATTTAATAACAATTATTTCACCATTATACAGGAGGTTAACCTACCCCAACCAAGGAAAAGTACAAGGTAAGGGTTATTTCACAATCTCTTCATTATCCGAGGTTGTATTATACGTAATAATCTACTGGGATCTCTTTATCATCCACATCCATTTTTCATTGAAATGTATTTCAAAACATTTTTACTATTTACAAGAATATGGGTTAAAGTCATTTATACCCTTGTTTGACTTTTTATAAGAGGTTTATAAAGGAATCTTTCCGTCGTTTTCAAAACAAGGTCCTTTTTAACCTTTTCGACTGAATTGAGGTAAGAATTTTTTTTTAACTTATACGGCGGGTGCGGTTATTTTCCGCCGTTATAAAATCGTCGAAGCTTTCCATACAAGAATATAAGAATATTTTCAAAGAAAATGTTTTATTTTATATGGATCTTAAATGATTTCAAAATAAAAGGAGATACTTCTTTAAAAAGAATTTTGATTTCATCTATGTCAACATCCTTTGATGGATTTTAAGATTATTTGAAGTTGATTTATTATGATACAAAACTTCTATATTGTATTGAAGTTTTTGTGATATGTTTGACTGTGGATGTGCTATTTTTATACCATTCATAGTTTATGGTGAAATTATTGACATTTCGTATGCTAGTTTTAATACGAATGTTTATGTTATGTTTAAACCTTTTCATATGGGAATGCATTGGACTTAATAAGTCACGGGTGGAGCCCGCTATAGCTCCTCGATGCATCGGTAGGTCTCATGAGACAAACTAGTGTCTTGGCACAAGGCCTTGACAAAATCTTATTTGTAGTCTTGGCACGAGGCCTTGACTATGTGGTTATGATAGTCTGGCATTATGCATTCCAACATTATGAAAGTGGTTATTGATTTTTGCATGTGATTATTCGATTAGTAGAATATCCATGTGAATAAGTAAATGGCATTATTTCATTTTATTTATGCCATACCATGTTGAAAGTTCATGTTTGAAAGGCTTTTGTTTTAGTTATACATTTCCTTAAAAGTTTATTCTTATTTATGAAAGTTTCCGCTATATTGTTATCCTTACTGGGCATTTGAGCTCACCCCTTTTCTATGTTTTATTTTTCCCAGGAAGTGAAGAAGTAAGTTATGAATGACCTGCATGGATATTTTGTGGGATATGAGTGTAGATTATGGAGACATTATGTTGCTGTAGTAGTTTTTCGTTTAATGATGTAATGTAAAACTTATGAATATATCTAGTGTTTCCAAGGCTACTAAACCAATCGGTCTTTCGAGATTTGATCTTTCTTGTGATCATGCCAATTTTATGTAATAATGCACCGACTCTAGGCAACTGGGGTCGGGGCGTTACAGTTGGTATCAGAGGAAGTTTAGTACAAACCTTGGAAGCTAGATTTAGATAAACTCTGATTAGAGCACGTAGACCTAAGATTAACTTTGAGGATTAGTGTAGAAGAACTTCCTAGAATTTTGGTATTGTAGAGATTTTGTGAGTTTTCCGAGCAATACATCCCTGTCTGGATACGAGCAGGTAGAGGCGGCTCTGGCACAGATGTACCTAGGGGTAAAACCCGAAAACACCGCTTTGAGCTAGACTCGAACGGGAACTGGTGCACGACAACGGGCCTTGCTGCACTCTTGGTTACGACACTCCCGGGGGATATGCTTAGGATAATTCTCATTTTCTTTACAAACCATTATGAAGGGTTTATGAGTATATACTTCCTCAAAGAATTTTTTTTTATGATTATGGATTATATCCATAAATAGTTCAATTTATGTTAAGTGTTTTATAAGTATGGGATTATGTATTTTGACTCATAAACTAATCTAGTTTATGCCATTGTTTAGAAATGGCACCCAGTAGAAGGAATGATAACTCCAGAAATGCACATGATTCAAAGAGAAGGAATGATCATATCTCTCATGGTCTTAAGCTAGAATTTATAAGAGAAATAGTCTCCCATGTATTATCATCATATGAAGAAATAATATCATGTGTTGATAAGATAAGTAAAGAGTTTACAGAGTCTTATGGCTTTGAAGGGAAGCAAGAGAAGAAAAGGATGGAAGAGAGAAAGATGGATAAAGGGAAGAGGGAAAAGAATACTTTTCCCATATGTGGTAACTGTGGAAAGAAACACCCTGGAACTTGCCTGAAAGGAATGGGAGTTTGTTATAAGTGTGGAGGAAAAGGGCACAAAGTACGTGACTGCAAGGGTAAGAAAATGGTTTCAAATGTACAATGCTTCATTTGCAAGGAGTTTGGACACTACGCAGACCTATGTCCCAGTCATCAGACTATGCCACAAATGATGTTATTGGATAATAATCATGTTATGATACTACCACAGATGAAGAGGGATGATTAGAGTTCTTATGTTGATTATGTCAATTGAGTGTTGTATCAACAATGTACTTGTTACAATAATCATGGAGTATATAAGGATTGTACTGCATTACTATTTCATTAAGGACTTGAGATTGTGTGGAACAAAGAAAAGTGACTCAATAGCAGGATAATTTTTTGGAAAATATATGGTTGAGAGAATGATAAATCATAATATAGTTCTGATACTGAGGTAGTGATTTTGGAATAATATGTGATTGTTTTGGATAAATTATATTGGATATTCTTGACTACCTTGGAACTGATTAATGATTTGTATATTCCATCATTGTTGGGGTTTAAAACATTTTTGGATTAATGAAGTATATCCAGCATTCTATATGGAATAAGGGAGCATGAATGTAATCAATAAGGAATATGGTAATTCAGGATGTTTCAGTGTATTAAAAGAATACATGATGAAGGTATTCATATGCAATTACGTGGTAAAAAGGATCTACATTATGTTTAACTTCCTTATAAATGTTGGACTGTGAGTTTGGTCAGAAATATTTTGGATAAATTCTAGTTTGAGATTAATTTTGGATTGCCATAAAAGGACAACCCGGAGGTCGGGCGGTAACCCGTCGCGTCCGGCAAGGCTGCGAGACTTGAACCCGCAACCGAAGGGAGACAAGGGTGTATCACCTACCACTGGCCCACGAGATGTCCTGGATTAAATAATGTAGTTTTTTTAAAAGATCTGGTAGATGAATTATAAATTCATTTATTTTGTAACCCTGTACGAATATTATAAATAGAAATTTTTTTTACGTTCTATTATCTTTTAGAGTGAAAGATGAGTTTGTGGTAGAAATTTATTAATGGATAAAACTCTAATTATAATGTAAGTATATCTCCTTATGATCTTAGCCAATCTCATAAATAAATTCCTCAACATTAATAAAAGGAACTTAGAACAAAAATGTTGTCCTAGATGGTACCTTAAATCATCACTAATTTATGGCTTTGGGATTGTTGGCCTTTTCATAGCCATGTTCTCTACCACTCTCAATCATATAATTGATGGTTAGATTTCTCTTCCATATCCATATTTTCCTACATGAAACCCTAGTATGTGTTATTTTCGGTAATCTTTATACTTTCCACTCTTTATTTTAAATAGAGGCCTCATTAATTCATTTTTCGATGTGGGATTTCAACTAAGATATTTTGAAACGTCAAAAATGTGTTATCCTAATACCCTATGTTTTTTTGAACCGATGGTATTTCAAATCATCATAGATTGATGAATTTAAGGACCTCAATTTTACACTTTTTTGTGATTGACGACCTCAATCACCACCTATAAATATTTACGTTTTTCCTCCAATTATATGTCTCTAATTGCCACCAATGTTCTCCTAATCGAGATCATAATTTGGTGGTGACCCTTTGATTTCTCTTTTCCTCATATTAAGACTAAATTTTAGTAACCCAATTTCCGATGTGGGTTTTCCCACAAATATATTTTCTATTTTCAACCTTTTATTTTTGAAGAACAATTTCAAATTGCGAGGACGCAATTTATTGAAGGAGGGGAGAATGTAACACCCCAAGATTTTATAGTGTGTTATTTCTTCAAAATAATTCAATAACTTTCACTACACGCAACACCAAGTTCAATCGCACCATGACTTACCAAACAAGCTGTTCAAAAGAGGTTATGAATAGTGTTAACTAAATTTTAAACTTTATATAATCCTTATAATTTTAGAATCCATATTATGAGTTTCTTAGACATAATGTAAGAACCAATTCATTTTCAGTATTTCACTTTTACCAAATTTTAATAGTGAACCCTTTTTAGATACTATATTTTAAACTTTTTGACTAAATGGGGACATCAAAAATTTAAAATGAAACATCCCAAGCTTCCACGGTACGCTAGCGTGTGTTGTACGCAACACCGAGTTCTAACACACCGTAACCAATCAAACTAGCCGTTATGAATAGTAATACCTACTTTTTGAAATTATATATATTTTATATTTGAAAATGGACTTCATTTTTGGATTCAGAATATCGAATTTAGCCTAAGGTGAAATTTTGGTACATTTCGGATAACTTTCATATTTTGATGAATAGTGAAAATTACTAAATTTTAATTAAAAACAACTTTTTATAATCAAATTAATTACTAGTGATAAATTATGAATTTGAGTGGTTTTAAAGTATATTTAGAATATATTTTTACCATTTAATATAATTTTGGTCATTGGACATAATTTTACAATTAAACCGAACATAAACAAGTGTCAATCTTTTGATAGTTATTATCTCTTAAAAACACGCTTTTTGTTTTGACAGCGGGAATTAATTTTAAATTAATTTCTGCCACTTCTGTGTTTTGAATTTAGAAAAATGGATTCCATATTTGGAATCAGGATTTTCAAATTGTGTAAATAGGTAACTTTTATTTTTAGACATTTTGAATAATTACTGTGGTAAATATTTTATTTACCATGGTTAAGGATAAATCCGGTAAATAAGGGTTAAAAAAATAATATTATAATAATACTAAATTACCCTAAAACGTGTCTTAAACCTATTGGTTGATACATGGTCGACCATGGGCATCTTTTTGTCAATTTTGGGACCCCATGGATCCACTTGTAAGTGATAATGACACTATATTTTAATTTAGTCAAAATGAATACAAAAATGACACAAGCATATATCTTTTAGCAAAAAATTGTTACATAGGGTTATATAATTTGGATTGTAGATTATAAATATTCATTAGAAAGATAAAAAGGTTTCCTACATAATGATATTTTATTTATAATTTTTAGACATTAAATAATGTATTTTATTTATGACACAATGATGATTCAGTAATTACTATAATAGTGAACAATTAAAATAATTGATATTATAAATACCCAAAAAAATATAATATGAAACTTTTAATGAATTAAAATAATTTAATAGGATAATATGATATATTAGGATTGATTTAATTGACTTTTTTCGAAGTAATAAATCTGTTATGAGTTTCACAAAAATCAACTATTGAATAGTGTCAAAATTGACATAAAAGAGTTCTTAAAACATATATTATATTATTAATTGATATTAAATTCCTAAAAATCTAAGGTTCGGCCAAGAGACTTATATCATGATAGTTTAATCATTAATGGACCACTTGGGGGTCGCTTGTATGTATATAGTAAGTTTATTAACCATATTATATAAAAATACAAAGAGACATTGTAAAAGTGAAACTAATTAACTTAGAGTTAATACTTAAAGATAAGGTTAATATAAGTACCCAAACCTGTCTAAATTCTATTGGTTGAGTGGTTTTTGACCTATCCCCACCTTAACCTTTGAATAATCAACTTTGGAGCCATTAGAAACCGAATATGAATTTATTATAAATTAATATTTCTAGCTTTTCCAAAGGTGCCCCTCACCCCTCTTATAAAAGGGCACTCCTCCTTCTCATTTCTTCACACCTTCAAAGCCTTTTGGTTCGGCAAAACTCTGCCCAAATACTCTCCCAACATCCCTCACTACAACCTAGAGGCATTAGTTTGATCAGAAAGCCAACCTAAGGATCCCTTTTGATCAAATCAAAAGGAAGAACCCGAAGAAGAGGTAATGATTTCACCACCCTTTTCCAAGTTCCTTTCTTCTTCCACTTCCTCTTTCTTTGTTCTTACCATTCTAAAATAATAACTCCAGTATCTTACATATAATGTGATTTTATTATAAATATGGTACAACCATATTCAGTATTCTATCCACCCTTTGAATAACATGTCACCATACGTGCGTACGTACGGCTTACCGTCTCCACGTCGTGGTGTAATTGTTATTCAATATATTATTATTTGGATGGGTATAATAATGATTTGTAACTCATGTAAATAATAAATATAACATGTTAATGATTCTGTATATATGATATAACATCCATTTATATATTATTTTAATATCAAAAGAATGATATTGTCGCTCGTGCGTACGTACGGACTACCGTCTCCACGTACGCGATGAGATTCATTCTCCATCGTATCCATTCAAGTATAATTATCATTTGATGATTTAAAAATGATTTTTAAGGACTTGATATCATTCTGGATATGAATAATATACAACCTATCCTTTACAAACATGTCTTACGTAACAAAACATATAAAAGAAAACAAGTAAGTTAACACCCGAAACGACGATAATTCTAAGATATTATTAACAAATCAATGTTAAAAGATCATATATGATATCATATTAATATATATGATTCTTGTATAATTTAATAACAATTATTTCACCATTATACAGGAGGTTAACCTACCCCAACCAAGGAAAAGTACAAGGTAAGGGTTATTTCACAATCTCTTCATTATCCGAGGTTGTATTATACGTAATAATCTACTGGGATCTCTTTATCATCCACATCCATTTTTCATTGAAATGTATTTCAAAACATTTTTACTATTTACAAGAATATGGGTTAAAGTCATTTATACCCTTGTTTGACTTTTTATAAGAGGTTTATAAAGGAATCTTTCCGTCGTTTTCAAAACAAGGTCCTTTTTAACCTTTTCGACTGAATTGAGGTAAGAATTTTTTTTTTAACTTATACGGCGGGTGCGGTTATTTTCCGCCGTTATAAAATCGTCGAAGCTTTCCATACAAGCATATAAGAATATTTTCAAAGAAAATGTTTTATTTTATATGGATCTTAAATGATTTCAAAATAAAAGGAGATACTTCTTTAAAAAGAATTTTGATTTCATCTATGTCAACATCCTTTGATGGATTTTAAGATTATTTGAAGTTGATTTATTATGATACAAAACTTCTATATTGTATTGAAGTTTTTGTGATATGTTTGACTGTGGATGTGCTATTTTTATACCATTCATAGTTTATGGTGAAATTATTGACATTTCGTATGCTAGTTTTAATACGAATGTTTACGTTATGTTTAAACCTTTTCATATGGGAATGAATTGGACTTAATAAGTGACGGGTGGAGCCCGCTATAGCTCCTCGATGCATCGGTAGGTCTCATGAGACAAACTAGTGTCTTGGCACAAGGCCTTGACAAAATCTTATTTGTAGTCTTGGCACGATGCCTTGACTATGTGGTTATGATAGTCTGGCATTATGCATTCCAACATTATGAAAGTGGTTATTGATTTTTGCATGTGATTATTCGATTAGTAGAATATCCATGTGAATAAGTAAATGGCATTATTTCATTTTATTTATGCCATACCATGTTGAAAGTTCATGTTTGAAAGGCTTTTGTTTTAGTTATACATTTCCTTAAAAGTTTATTCTTATTTATGAAAGTTTCCGCTATATTGTTATCCTTACTGGGCATTTGAGCTCACCCCTTTTCTATGTTTTATTTTTCCCAGGAAGTGAAGAAGTAAGTTATGAATGACCTGCAGGGATATTTTGTGGGATATGAGTGTAGATTATGGAGACATTATGTTGCTGTAGTAGTTTTTCGTTTAATGATGTAATGTAAAACTTATGAATATATCTAGTGTTTCCAAGGCTACTAAACCAATCGGTCTTTCGAGATTTGATCTTTCTTGTGATCATGCCAATTTTATGTAATAATGCACCGACTCTGGGCAACTGGGGTCGGGGCGTTACATATAACTATGGTGATCCATAGATGAAGACATAATACAGTTTTTATAAGTTATTAGAAAAATAAAATATGAATCAATTAAGAAACAAATTATTTCATATGTCACATGGAATGGAATCCCTCTAAGTAGATATTGGAAAAAATAGGAGGTTATCACTACGATGAATAGAATAACATATGAATACAAGTATTTTTTAATATCTCTCACATTCCATGATATATAATAAGGTTTTATATTTATTATCTATATATTATAAAGGGAAAATATCAAAAAATAACCAGGATAAATTCATATATTTGTAGTTGGAATTATCCAATAAAACATGGGAATGTACAATGGATGATGACCTGGTAGTTGGAGAAGTGGGAATACTAGTTTTCAAGGTGATACAAAACTAGTCTTCTATCATATCTATTTAATATAGTATCAAATTAAGGATAAATTAACAAGAAATAAAATCTTATTATGGATAAATGTTTCTATATCTACATAATCCTAGTTTTTTGTGGATTTTAATGTCGCTTAAGAAGTGGTTTTCTAGAGATTTGTTCTATATTTTTGAGATGTAAAAATAAATTAATGTATTATCATAATGATAAACATATGAATATGACAATATCTAAGATCTAAACATCATGACAGATGAAAAAATGTCACCAGTTAATGATGTTACTTCTTGAGGGATTTTATCAAAGGAGTAAAGTTGTAGTAATAAGAGTAACTAAAAGAGAAAATGTTAGGCTTGACAGCTACCATGCCTTAGCAGAAGCAAGTTCAACATGTGAGGCCAACCGGTTAGTTACTATTTAACCCTATTGAAAGTAGGATCCTACTGTAATTGATTCATTAAATCCAAAAGAATTTTTAAAGTCAATTACTAGGATATCCAAATACGTGCATATTAATAAATATCTTATCCAATGATGACTTCTATTACTCATATAATTAATGTGATAATTTCCTTGGAGTATATTTCACAATGAAAGGTTATTGTAGTTCCCCTCTATAATGAGAACCCTAATGTGCTATAATAGTATTATTAAATATATGTATTTTTATCTAGATGAAATCCATATGATGAGACATTGATCATGTTTTGACCATTTTGTGATGGATACTCATCAAAATATGAGGCTTTATCTCATTATGTTTATCACTTAGTAATCTCAATGATAGGAGGTTAGATGAAAAATTTGCTATTAATAATTCCACATGATATATGTTTCATTCTATATTCCAATATTTTCATGTGTGTATTATTACATATAATTGATATTATTAATAATGTATATAATAAATTGTGTAATTTTATACACTAATGAAAAAAATGAGGAAATTTTCTCATGGAGAGGTATGATACATCACATGATTCCAAAGTGTTATGAAATTAATTGGATAGATATAGAAAGTATTTTTACCTTTTGAGTTAATGAAGGTTGAAATCTTAATACCTTTAATTAAAATTGAACAATATAATTAAATACATGGCCATGTCGTTTCATTAATAATTTCATTTTAGGGAGTCAGGAATGATAATTCATGTATATTGGTTGATGACACGTGTATACCACCTTCTTGATGAGATATCAAGACAAAGAAATTATGTTACAGAAAAAGAATTCACATGAGGTTTTCATCATTATTACATGAAATACTTTATCTAGGGGTGTCTTGAGGTGTTTCTATATGCCAATATTTTACTCTAGACAAGTTATCCAAATTATAATAACAAATAATCACACATAATCACACACCATTTGTATCTAGAATCTCACTTAAATTCTACATGAATTTCTTATTAAGAATACATATTATTCATATTTTTTGAAATGATAATAATTTATGTTAAGTTGATCTTATAATTTCAATAACTAGATTTTCAAGTTTTTAATATACATGAGTTAAATATTCCAAAATATTTATTCACCAGCTAGTGAATATAATATTTATTTATTTATTGAATGAATAATACAATGATTTTTACTTATAATTAGTATTTATCATTCATTGTTAGATAAATTATTAGGATTGATAGGCTGAGTTAATGGTTCAATAGAAATGATATACATTATTTAATATTCTTTAAATATATATTATTTTTTTAAAAAAAATATATTTAAATATTTATGAGTTAGTTAATGTCATGGAATATAATATTTTTATCATTTGATATGGGAAACTTCAAGAGAGAATATTTGATGAAGGGCCTGAATAAAATTATCAAATATTTAAACCTGACTATATATTCCGTTATATACTATTTTTATAAGGTTATGGGGATTGTTGTGTACAAAAAATTATCCCTAGAAAATACTTTCAAGACTAATATATATTCAATATAAATATCTCAACAATTAAAAGATAAATCTCTCAAGACTAAGAGAATATTCATCCTCCTTTTTATCAATACCAGAGAAAAAGTGAAATAATTATTCCAAAATGAAAGAATGTTTGCTACGTTCAATAAATAATAATGAAATATTTTTTGTATCTCGACTATAGAACATATCATATCAAGGAAACATTTATATATTCATGGAGCATGTGTGGATACCACTAGAGGAATTGAACATGGGATTATTCACTGTAATGACGATTTGAGAGACAATTCTAAATTGATCAACATCAAAGAACGAATTATCAGGATGAGCTAATTTCGATTTAAATTAATTATAAATTAAATGTTAAAAGAACCTCTCTATGGATATTTTTGAGGATTCATTCATCAGTTTATAAGGATTCTTCCTTAGAAACCAAAGAAAACACATTATTGGGATGGGGTCTGATCGATCCCACTGCTCATTAGAGAGGAGTTGGTAATAGATTCTTTCTATGATGAAGATTTTGTAACACATTAATTTTTATCATATTTATATACATTATAGTTTTTTTAGGTTATAATTATGAGGTATCTTATTGGACTGATAAGGAAATATTTTCATCACATAATAAGTTCACTTTGATGCCATAGAAGGAATAAAGATTGACGATCGATGTTGAAAGAGGATATTTCCCTATTATAGTGGATAAATTATAAATATAATAATAAATTATGAATATTTGTGGAGAAAAACTAATGTATAAATACTATCACATAAGTAAAAGAATAAATAATTCAATGTTGGACTAAAACATATCATTATTTTTAGAAAACAATTCCATGGAATATTTTGAGGCAAAATATCCTATGAATAATCACTGAAAAAATAACCATTGGTTATGGAGCATTGAAGGTGAAATACTTGACCAACATAATGAGTAAATGAATCATGGTTTCATGAACACATCACAGTTAAAAAGAATTCATGGTTCCCATCGTGGTTTGAAGGTAATGTTTTAGAAATCCATGGGCACTATAAAGAAGTTAAAAATTTATATGATTAATGTAGTTGTTTCATTATTCATAAAGAAATCAGTCATGGAATATGGTCTTTGTTGTTGGATAGAATTTGATGAAGTATTTATGTATTATATGTACAATAATGGTTATGGTTTGTACATTACATCATGGTCCAAGATGAAAGCAATCATCGTTCAGTTGATAGTGGTTCTTGAAAATAAAATGAAGTTCTATGGAGGAAATCATGACATGGTTTACTAAACAACACATCATGGTTTTAGTCAAACCTAAAAAAGAAAGGAAAATAATATCCTGATTTTCAGGGGAGATAGATTTTGTAATCTTTTTTAGGTCTCTCTTTTACCATAAAAAAAAAGTCATGGAAAACCCTATTATGCCACGGTTTTGGCCAGATCCAAAAAATATATATTTAAATGTACTATATTTTTTGGAATGTGTGAATGATTTTAAGCTAGATATTTTTGAATATATCATGATTTTATTGAATAGAGAATGTGTGTACTTACCACATGGACTAATATGAAGTTATTAAAGACTCTAGGATTAATCAGAACCATTTTAGAAGGCAGTAAAGATATGATCTATCTATATAATTTGATAATTATACTATTTTATAATTAATTATGGATGATAATTGATCCTAGTGAGTAGAAAATAATGGAAAAAACCTTTAACAACATCATGCTTGAAAAAATAATAGTTCACACAATACCCATTAGATTGGTGAAACCTACATAAGGTTCAAATATCCCATTGAAAATATTGTAGATTGAAGAATAATTATGAATTGATTTGAAAAAGTTGGGGATGATTTGATTTTAATTAAGACATTTTTTAAATATAATTGATCTTACACCAAGTGATGGAGTTCTCTCACAATCACTATTCTATCCAATGTAGAGGTGTTTAGATTACCATTTTATTGGAAACATGCTATGACTTTTTTCTAGATAATATTTATTCATGATTTTTGGATGATTCAATGTTGTATTTATTAGTAATGTGATCATGGATATGTTTTAATCCCTTTTGAATTTGAGTAGTGATGTACATTAATGAAAGGAGTGATGTTATTTTGTATATAATGAAATAAATTCATAATGAATGGTTTTCAAACCACAGTATAGTCGAGTTTATCTTACATATAATGGAATTATATATGACATTAGAAGGAAATGTACCTGATTTATTCATACATATAAATTAATTAATATCATGTGAGATGGGTACAATTCATGGAAATGATATTCATTTCTTGAGGATTCAAATAGGTGAATAAGTAAATCATTCATGGTATATTTGGATTGATGATATAATATAGAGTTTGAATAAGTTAATTATATGATAATTGAATCACACTGTAGCTACAATGTCTTCAATATAATGGTTGAACTTGGGAGTGAATAAAATTTTGATCATCTCATTGAGAAACCTTATGAGAGCTAAGTGTTCTATGGGTTTGGAAAGTCATGTGGTTTCATACCATTACATAGTAATCCACACCCCAATTCAATGAATCTCACCATGAGAGATGTAGTTGTAATGTAGGGCCAGATGGAGGTAAGAAGACTACATCATATTAGAAGAAACCATGATTCTACATCTTGGGTGACAAAGTTTTTAGGATTTTTACATTTTTTAGATCTAAAGCCCCCATTTTGTAGACAACAATATATGCCCCAATAAATCTGAATATAGAATATTTTCATATTCCTAGTTCTATAAAATTCAAATATTTTAAGATTAAAAATATATGTCACATTTAAAATCCATTAAAAATATTATATGATTACTTGAGTTATTTTGGATTTATTGTTCCACTAATTTTTGATCTAAAGTTCACACCACAAGTAGAGGATTCGTGATGCAATTCATGTTATGTATATAAATGAAATAGTGACATACAGATTGAAAAATGTGCGTGATAAAAATAACAGACTCTGAGGGACACTACCAAAATTTTGGGAGGGGTTAGATATACTTTTAAAGAGGGGATCATGGGTTCACACAAAGTCCAAATTCTAGAGGCACTTATGGTATAGGGTGTAAATATTGTTTAACTTTTTGGATCTCATTGTTTATATTTTAATTAGAAGTTTAATAAAATCCTATTTCTTCACTACTCATTATTATGATAGTAAATTAAAACATAGTTAGTGGTATTTCAATTTCTACAAATCAAGGACTAGAAACCAAATAATTAAGGTGAGTGAACATTTTAAACCCCATGTATTTGTGTGAATTCTCTATCACTAAACCACTCACTACCACCTTTTCCCTATAAAAATATATTTTCAATAACTTGTAATGAGATTCATGTGGTTTTTGAGAGTTTTTATTTTCAGTGACCACTTATTTAACCCATCTCTCAGTGGTGGTTATTGGCAATAGAGTATAGTTGAGGTAGTACTATGTATGATATTTACTTTTAATTTTAGTTACTTATATCTTTGATTGATAGATCCATGGAGTAAATTAATACTATTAAAAAAAAGGTATTCTCCGTGTTTTATGGAAATTGATTCCAACTATAGAGAGAGAGGATGTATGTTTATTTTATATAACTCATCCAAATGTTCCTGATTTCATCAAGAATTGTGTTAATATTCTTGAATTTTGGAGGAAATTTACATTTCATGAAAAGAATAATATCAAATACAATGATAGAACATGGTGGTTGTTACTCTCATTAATCTGATATAAAGAGTTGATTTGAGTTATGGGAATGAATACAACAAATAAAATCTAAAGGAAACACTACGACATCCATTTATGTAACATCTTGAATTGGATGCAGCAAAAATTGTTCCCTAAGCTAGATTTCTATAAGACCTCAAGAATGCATCTCCATATTCCAAAGTATTCCAACCAGTAGTGAGGGAATAGGGTGTGTTCGTGGAGAGACCATGACCTTATATTATAGTAAAAAACAAAAATAACTAGATATATTTCATAGAAACAGGTAATTAGAGTGAAAAAGTAATAAATAATATGAAATAGAAGAATAATATAATAATAAATGAAATTAAATAGAGTCCTAAACCTACATTTCAGAGATACAACACTGGTCAACCACTTGGACGAACATACATATAGTAATACATAAAAGAAATTAAAATAAAACTACATGTATCTCCTACTAACTCTGAGCCAGACCACATTTTCGGTCTACAAGAAATTTTCGATATTCTGTATCCTAATAAAAACAATCCACATGAGGGGATCTGCTTTATCATAGAATCCTAGGCCTAAAACCTATCCATCATGAAATATGTTCTTAACCTAAAAATAATACATAACATCTGTATGCACACTAAGGTTTTTGTAAAGGGGTGAGAAATAATCTTTTTAGGCCACCCTAATAATGAACCTAAGAATATGTTATCATAAGTTAATTGTCATGAAATATCCTAAGCCTAGTCTAGAAATGAATGGAAATAATAAACAAAATTAATCCATAGTTGATCATTGGAACCATGATCCCGATTAACTATACTATACAACTGAGGTCAGAATGTCCCTAGACAAGAGGCATCATATGTACATATAAATATAAACACCCATACATACATAAATACAAACATATATATATATATACACATACACACATTACAATAACAAGGAACATAGGTACACAAACTAGGAATCCATGGAAAATATCATAAGATAACACAATCCATAGTTGATCCTAGGGTCTTATATCTGATCTACTGGACATCCTGTGATAGGGGCACTGAGCTAGATATCATACCACCCAACCTGTGTAACATTAAGGTGATCTATTGGTTGGAGTAGATTACTCAATAAGGGGGAGGTGAATTGAGTAACTACAAAAATTTATGATTTTAAATTATTTCTAAAAGGATTCCTCAAAAGTTTAAATACAACCCAATCAATCAAGGTTATACTATTATAAGAGTTTGACTGATTAAATAACTTCATATAAGGTTGATTAGCTCTCAGTAATCTTAATGTCTATTATTAATATTACTTTTGAAGTCATTTTACTAATAAAAGACAATTATAACATCTTTACAAGATTAACTATCAAAGTGAATTTAGTGATTCATGAGTTATACAGTAAATCAGTAAAACAGAGGAGACTAAATTCAGTTGCACAGTAGATATGAAACAAGTGGTTCAGTCTGAAGCTGAGACCTAGTCCAGTCCACTTGGTGATCACCTACCACCAAGAAGTTTATATAAATAAACTTGATCCACACCCTGGATCGGGGTTAACAACAGTTCACAACACTTTCTAGGTCACACATGGACGTCTTCCATAGTTCATCATGGGTAGAAACAACCAGACCACAGAGGGACCTCTTCCACAGTAATTCGTGGGTATAAACAAGTGTAAAAGATGTTTGACTAAGGATATCTTTTATCCTTCAGTTTAATGTAGGGGATAGAGTGTGTTTTAATATAGATACACATTCAGATCGAATGTTAATAAAATGACACAAAACCGAGTAGAAATATTGAGATAGGTTTAGAAGTGCTCAGAGTGTTAGTCTTTACAGCACTGGACTTCTTGAGATGGAGCAGACGAAGAGCTCAAGTCCTCTTATGGAAAATAGAGTGTTGTAAGTCAGACATATTTGGCTTGTGTTTTTTGTGATGTTTGATAGTGTGAAGATGTTATCGATTCTGGGATTTTAGTATGCTTCGTGTGTTCTTTAGCAGCGTCAAGTTGTATGAGACAATTCTCTATGTGTATTCTCTTGTCGTGCTCACGCCCACCGACTTGTTTTTCTTTTTAGTATCATGCCATGTATTCCTCTTTTTGTTTCTGGGCACATTCCTCTTTTATCTTGGAGTGAACGGGTTTGAGCCGATATGTTGCAGGTATTCGGCACCTCGTACCTCGTACTGTCAGATGACACATAGTATTTCATGGAAATAATGCCTTCTTTACACTGTGTCTAGAATGTTGATGGTGTCTTGATGTCATGGTGTCTTGTCCACAGTGTCTGGATGTCACGGTGTCTGGTTCACGGTGTCTAGTTCATGGTGTCTAGATGTCACAGTGTCTGGTTCATGGTGTCTGGTTCATGGTGTCTTTTTCACAGTGTCTGGATGTCATGGTGTCTGGTTCACAGTGTCTGGAAGTCGTGGTGTTTGGTTCACAGTGTCTGGTTGACTGTATCTTGTGTACGGTGTCTGCATGTTCATAGTGTCTACATGTTCATGGAGTCTACTTGTTCACGATGTCTCATACTTAGGGAAATGTCTATATTCAGAATTAAATAGTGATATTTAAGGAATGAATTAATCTTAATCATTTTTCAGAGAAATCATTATAATGTGAATCAAAATATCGTGTATAGTAACCAAACTGAGTATATAGTATTTGAGAGCTTTGTATAGCTTTTACTAAACAACTTTTCATTTGATGTGAGATAGATTACATAGAGTTAAAATGGTTTATATACTATATATGATTTTTGATCATTAAAACATAAATAATACATGAGGATTCCAACAATCTCCCCCTTTTTGATGATCAGAAACCATGTATATTTACAATGTATATTTTTTCTAACAACATAGTTCGAATGTGTATATAATAGTTCAAATGTTCATATAATATATATAGAGTGAGTGTTCTCTTCTCCTATATTTATCCCATATATTTCTATTTCTCATATATTTATCCCATATATTTCTATTTCTCATATATATCTCCACCTTTTGGGATTATCATAAAGTAGTAGGGAAAAGAAATAAAAAAGAGACAACCAAAGTGCAGAATGTATTAGACGAAAATGGGGACTTTTCAAGAAGTAAAAAAAATATATCAAGATTCACATCAAAATAGAGTAAGAATTTTTCTTCTTCACTGGATGGTCTTCTACATCCCCTTAGCAGCAACAGTAGAAGTGGAAGCCATAAAAGAAAAAGTTTAAGTAGAAGAAGGGAGGGAGCTGGTTGATTGAGAAGGTAAAGGAAGACCTTCAAAGATAGAGGGATCCAGATTTGGTGCAGTATAAGAATGAGGCAGTTGTTCATCAAGGATCACAGGCCGGATCTGACTCAGTGCCTGACTAAAAAACATAGAAGTGGAGGCTAGGGTAGAGGTGAATTTAGGCAAACTAGGTCTTAAAGGTGCATCAGAAGGAGAAAAAATGGTTATACTCTTTACAAGAATATAGGGCCTCAGAAGCTTGATAAAATATGAAATGATCTATCCACTATACTGCATATCTTTCTCAAAGTCATCCTTGTTTTCCATAAACTTATCCAACAGATGAGTGAACTCTGGGAGCTTTTGGACTTCAGTCTTGAAAGCTTGAGTAACAGGAAGAATCCTCATATTTTGTACAAGATTTTTAAAATGATTGGTCCTGTCAGTCTTTGAGAATATTTCATTGAAGAAGGAATCCACTTTCTTAGAAACTTCTGGCTGATCATCATTGGCAATTATTGAATAGATTTGTACTAGATTAATAACTCTGTCACTATTCTTGATAACTTCACAGAGAGAATCTTTATTGAAACCACTAAGGAGAGTCTGAGTTCTTCTTTGAACACTGTTCTGAGCAGGTCACTGTCTAGGGAATGCTGAGATAATTTTCCAGATGCCTTACAAGCATTGACAGATTAGGTAAGAGATTTCAACTTATTTAGCACTTTATGAAGACACCCCATATACAAATCAGTGAGCTTGTTAAGCTTAACAAAAAACTCTCGCATCTCCTTCACAATCTTTTTATTTCTTTTATTGACCATTTCATCCAAGAAGCTAAATGATGTCGAATCTCAGAGACAAAATTATATATGGTTTGAGGAAAAACATGTTCTATATGATGAGAAGCATGCTCTGATCTTGAATCCATCACTTCCTGCATGTCTTCAACCATACCTATTAGAGTATTCACATCATCACTAAGAAGTTTGTTTTCAACTCTGACTTCCTGAATCACATGAAGAATTTTGGGTTGTATCTTCCAAATAAATTTTTCCAATAATAGTGAGGCATCTTTCTCACTTAGATGTGTCACAAGAGAAGGTTGGGAATTCAGGAGTTTTTCAACTCCATCCAAAATTGTAGCTCCAAAATCTTTCAGACCATCTTTACTCATAAAGGATGGTTGTTCTGGTGAAGGTTCAGAGAGAGGGACTGATAGAGGCTCAGGTTCCTTTTCAGGGGAAATATTAGAGATAGATTTCAATTGGAACATATTATAAAGTTCAAGGACTTTTAATGAGACTTGCTGAGGGCCATCCACATCATAAAAACTCGAGAACTTATACCGAGTGTCTACAAGGCTTGAATCAATCAGGTTTGGTACTTCAATAGATGCTAGATTTTGGGGGTTCTCCCCCTCAACATCTGCATCCTTCTTATGATGTAGAAGATTAGGGTCTTGATCTAATTCCACAAATTCAACTCTTAGTTTCTCACCCATTTCTTGTCCAGCTAGCTGAAAATATCACTCCAGCCTTTCCTCAGCCGAAGGAATGATTTCAGGAACATGTTGTTCCACTAGGTGTTCTTCAAGGACATCTTTTTTCATAATAGGTAATTCTTCTTCTATAGGTTCTTCCACAACATTATTTTCAGTTTCATTGAAAACAAATTATGTTTCAACCTCAGGTTGATCATCCAGATTAACCACATCCTTAGAAGGAAGGAATTCTTCTTCACTTACTACATGATGGATAGAAGTAATGTCTTCTTTATGAGAAATAGTTTCCCTAGGAGGCACAACAACCTCTTCCTGTTCTTCTTTAGAATACTCAAAAACCTCATCTGGTTCTAAAAAAGGTTCATAAATATCTCTTGGTCTTGAGGTATGTTACACTATAATGATCATTTCATAAATTCTGTCATTGTCTTCCACCCATGTCTTTTTCCAAGGATTCCAATTGATTTTCATCTACTTGATAATGACTTTCTTATGGCATAACTCACAATCCCTAATTAATTCCCCATTAGGTGTAACCAAACCTTTTTCATGAAGTATGGATGAGATAATACAAGAATAAAATAGGGAGGTTGACTTGGATGTGTCTTTGAACAGATCCCACATATGGTGTATGACATACATACAAAGGTAGATCTTATGCCCATTTTTCATAAGATGAATCAGAAACACTTACTGATATTTTAGAACAAAAAAATATCCTTTTTTGGGGATAATCATGTTTTGTATAAACTTAAACAAAAGTATTGATTCTTCATCTAGTTCAGAAATAATGGATCTCCTCTGGGTGCCATTTCTGATTAGGCATTTTAGATCATCTTCCAACACAACGAATTCACTAGAAAGTGGAGGACCTCTTTGATAATCCTCACAGATGCTTTCATGAGGTGTCCTAAGGCATGCAACCCATAACCTCAAATAGAATGAGCATTTTTGGCCATTTATCTGACTTCTCATAGCATAACCATCTACAGAATCAAAGGAGAACTGAACATAGTGATAAAATTGAGCCACTAACATGGGTTAGATAGGTCTATCTTCTTTGGGAAACCAATGCAGCTAGCCTTACTCTTTTCGAACTTTCAAAACCATAGAATTTCTTGATAGAAGCCATTCAGGGTAAATTTATTTCTCAGGAACTATAACTCGATTCACCAGATTTGGATTTATGGGACCTTCAGGTGCTAGCTTGGGTGTGATTTTATTCTTCTTTGAGCTACGTTTCTCAGGAGTCGATGATGAATTGAGTTTCATCCTGGGAATTCACTGAGGGTTCGAGAGAGAGAAGGGTTGAAGGATTTAAGAAGGGTTCCGAATTGAGTGAATAGAATAAATATCTAGTGAAGGACAAGTGATACTTCCTTTATTTTAACATTTAGGAATACCAAACGGAGCAAAAGTAATAGCGTGAGAAAATAAAAAGGTGAAATGAATCATTATCGTGATACAGTTTTTAATTCATAAATAACAATCATAAATAATAGTTACGGTGAGACCATATCAGGTCTTTACGGTGAGGCAGTGAACGAACTTTATAGTGAGATAGTGAACATACTTTACAGTGAGACAATGACTAAATTTCACAGTGAGATAGTGAACGAGTGTTATAGTGAGATATTGAATGAGCATTAAGGTGAGACAATGACTGTTAGATAGTAATCACAAAATAATAACTATGAGACCATAAACATGAAATAGCAAGATATACAACAGTAAGACATAGAATAGTAAGATATAAAATATAAGGACATTTACATAAGATTTATCATGCCTAATTCATGTATGATGTAGTCTATTTTATCAGAATTTAATGTTTTAGTAAATATACCAGCAAGATGATACCTAGTACCAATGAATTCCAAAGTGATATCACCCTTTTGATAATGATCTCTCAAAAAGTTATGTCCTACATCAATATGATTTGTCCTAGAATGTGAAAAAATATTTTTCGCGATGTTAATAGCACTTGTGTTATCACAATTTATAGGCACATTCTTGAATTGATATCTATAATCTAGTAATGTGTGTTTCATCCAAAATATTTTTCCACAATTGCCAGCAACTATGTATTCAGCTTCTGCATTAGATAATGCAACATAATTTTGTTTCTTACTACACCATGATACTAGTGACTTGCCTAAAAAGTGACATGTTCCAGAGCTGCCTTTTCTATCTAACTTACAACCACCGAAGTCTATATCAGAATAAATAAGTAATTAAAATGATTATCCTCTAGGATAGAATAGTCCTAGATTGGGTGTGTGCTTGAGGTATTTGAAAATTCACTTCACAACATTTAAATGAGACTCTTTAGTATTTTCTTGAAAACAAGAACACATACACACAACAAATATAATGTCCCGTCGACTAGCAGTTAAGTAGAGTAAAATTCCAATCATTCCTCTATATGTGGCCTGATAAACATATTTTCCCTCTTCATCAAGATCCAACTTACAAGTGGTACTCATGGGAGTGTCACTACTTTTAGTGCTATCCAATCAAAATCATTATATAAAATCTCTAGTATATTTACATTGAGTTAAGATAATACAATCATTATTTTGAATGATTTGAAATAAAAGAAATAATTATAGTTCACTCATTAAACTCATTTCAAATTCATTTTGAATATTTTTAGAACAATCCACACATAAAGAGTTTCATGAAGATCTAAAGATAATTCCGTCTACATAGATTTGAACAACTAAAAAATCATTAGAAATTCGTTTTATAAAAAGTGTTGGATCAGCTATTCCTTTTGTAAAAGATTTGGAAATAATAAAAGTACTCAAACTATCATAACAAGCTCCTGGAGATTATTATAAACCAAATAAGTCTTTTACAGTTTAAAAATATGATTTGGATAATGGGGGTTTGTAAAACTAGGGGGTTGTTCAACAAAGAAATCCTCAGTAATAAGCCCATTTAAGAATGCACACTTAACATCCATTTGATATAGTTTGAAATTCATATGTGTAGAATAAGCAAGAAACATTATAATGGCATCATGTCTAGCTACTGGTGCAAGGGTATCCTCATATTCAATTCCTTCTTCTTGACTATAGCCTTGTGCAACCAATCTAGCCTTGTTTCTAACTTTATTACCAGCTTTATCTTCCTTATTTATAAACATCGATTTAGTGTCTATAGTTAATGTTCCATTTGTAATTTCAACAAGTTTCCAAAAATTGTTGCTTTCAAACCGATTAAGTTCTTCTTGCATAGCCATCAACCAAAATTCATCATTGATTGCATCATTAATGCTTTTAGGTTCGTGTTGTGACAAGAAGACTTGATGTTCAACCTGATTTCTAAGAGAAGATCTAGTTTGAGTTCCTTTGTCTAGGTCTCCTACAAAAGCATCTAAAGGGTGGTTCTTAAGAGTTGTAACAACTCTTGAATAGGAGGGACTAGTGATTTCAGGTTCATCAATAGGTTTAGGTTCATTGTGACTTGAGTCTAAAGAATTTACAGAATTGGAAGTTTTCACAGATTCTTTCATAGAACAGTTTGAGGATTTTGGATTAATGTTTAGATTTGATACATCATCCTCCAGGTTCTCTAGAATGGTTTTAGGCTCATGTTGATATGTTTCATCAAATTTGAAAAGGACAGATTCTTCCACACATTTAGTTCTTTTATTGGACACTCTAAAGGATTTACTGGATATGGAATATCCTAAAAATATACCTTCATCACTATTGGATGCAAATTTGTCAATATTGTCTTTAGTATTAAGAATATAGACTTTGAAACCAACAACTTTGAAGTAGTTAACCTTGGGTTTTTGGTTGTTCCATAATTCATAAGGAGTCCTTTTAAGAATAGGTCTGATCAACACTCTATTTATTATGTATCATGTTGTATTGATAGCTTCATCCCAAAAATAAATAGGTAAATCATATTCAGTAAGCATTGTTCTAGCAATCTCTTACTGGGTTATATTTCTTCTTTCTACAACTCCATTTTGTTGAGGTGTTCTAGGGGTAGAGAAACTGTGACTATAACCATTTAGTGAGAAAAAGGATTCAAACTCTGGATTTTCAAACTCATGGTCATGATCACTTCTTAAGGATTTCATTCTAATTCCACTATGATTTTCCATAGACTTGGCATATTTAGTGAAATAGGAGCAGGATTCACTTTTGTGATCTAGAAAGAAGGTACAAGTATGTCTAGAAAAGTCATCTATAAGGACATAAACATAGTGATTCCCATTTAAACTAGAAACTCTAGATGGTCCAAATAAATCCATGTGAACTAGTTCAAGAGGATGGGAAGTTGAAACTTCTTTCTTTGGTTTGAAGGAAATTTTGTGTTGTTTCCCCTTTTCACAGGGATTACAGACTTTGTCATTTGGAAACTCATGTTTGGGTAAGTCATCAACTAATATTTTTCTAGTTATCTCTCTAAGGGAGTGAATATTATAGTTTCCTAGACTCCTATGCTAGAGCCAAGACTCTTTATGAAATACACATAAGCACGAAGCATTTTGAGAATCTAAAGAATCTAAGTTAACAGAGTAATCATTTTCATTTCTTAATGCATAAAATACAAATTCTTCTTTAGAATTAAAGACATTACAAGCATCATTTTCAAATCTAACATGAAATCCGTCACCACATCATTGTGAGATACTAAGAAGATTATATTTTAATCCATCAACAAACAATACTTTAGAAATTTAAACTGAGATAGAGTTACCGATTTGGCCGAGGCCAATGATATTTCCTTTTACATTGTCACCAAATGTGACATGCCCTCCATCTATTTTTATTAGGTTCTTGAAGCATGAGTAGTATCCTGTCATGTGTCTTGAACACCCACTGTCCAAGTACCGTATACTTTTATAGGAACCCTTTAAGAATCTTTCCTACAAAATGATTAAGCAAAAATAGATTTTGGTACCCATACCTGTTTGGGTCTAGTAATATTAGTAATAAGCTCTTTAAGAACCTATACATGTCTCATAGATTTCATATAAGCATTAGATAAAGTATTTTAAAAATAAACTCTCGTTGGTTTAGAAAATCTTGAAAAAGTAGAAAATGTATCATGAATTGAAATAGTTAATTTGTGTCCAGAACTGGGAGTAAAACTATATGTCATAGATTTAGAAACAAAATTTTTTCTACCAAGATTTATTTTTCCGGGTTGGTAACCAATGCTAATGTTGTATTTGAGGGAAATTTGTTTTCCTAGCATTTGAGTAAGGGTATTTTTACCATTGGTAAACTTTTCTAGGTCATTATTCAATTTCTCATTAGACATTTTTAATTTGTTGTTCTCTTTGAGCAGTTGAGAATTTTTCTCTTTTTCAGTTGTGAGTTCAGATTTAACAGTTATAGTGAGAGCATAATGTTTCTTCAATGATTTATATTTGTCTTTTAGTTCATTGCACATTTCTTCAAGAATGTAACAATATTCAAACATTTATTCTTGAGACATATTTTTAGAGTCACTCTCATCTTTATAATAGTATGAATTATGTACAGTATATTCTAGTGTTACCTCAGATGTGTTTTTCCTAAAACACATATTCGGTTTGTTTCCATGTTCATAATGTGTTGTTTATGAGTCATTGGAACTATCCTCAAAAGAAATCCAGGTTGCTTCCATGGCACTTTTATTCTTCTTATCCTTGTCCTCATATATCTTTTTATACTTGATCTTTGGAAAGTCAGCCTTGATATTTCCATTGCACTTACATTCATAATAGACAATTTCATCAGTCTTGGCACTTCTTTTACAATCCTTCATCCTAATTTATTTATGGTCATATTTACCCTTGAAGTTAGGCTTTTGAAAAAAGTTCTTCTTCTTGAAAAATTCCTTGAATCTTCTGGCTAATTGAGCCATCTCCTCATCACTTTCAGGTAATCATTGTTCACTAATCAGACTTTCTATAGAAACTTCCAATTTCCCTTTGTCTTTGTGTTTAGAGGTGGTGGTCTTGAATACAACAGATTTCCTCATTGGTTTATCCTCCTCTTCCTTGTTGACTATTAGTTCTTCTTTATACATCATCAGTTTCCCAATGAGTTATTTTATAGGTAGCTTTCTGATCTCACATTATTCTCTAATAGAGATAGAGGTTCCTATCCATCTATCAAGCAGACATCAGATAATTATCATGATCTATTCCTTGGTAGTGACTTCTATTCCAAGAGAAATCATTATGTTGAGAACCTCATTGAACCTAAGATACATGTCAGAGATAGGCTCATCAGGTTTCATTTTAAACTTATCATATTAATAGTATATGTATTAGGTATCATTTCTTTTACACTAGATGTTCCTTCATGTGAGACAGACAGGGTATCCCAAATATTATGGGACGTTTTACAAGCAGAAATTCTATTGAATTATTCATCTCATAAGAAGTTGTATAAAGCATTCATAGCTTTTCAATTGTTATTTTAGGTAGTTTTGATTGGTTCATCCCATTTGATTCTATCCATAATAGGAATATTATATTCATCTATAATGGAAGACCAAATTTCAAAACCCATCCTCTCTAAATGCATTTTCATTATAATTTTCCATTGAGCATAGTTGGTTCCATTAAAGAATGGTAGTCTATTGGTTGAAACACATTCCAATCTATTATCCATAATACATAAATAAATTGAAAGAGCTAGAAATGTAGAATTAATAGAAATGTATAGATCTTAATAGTAAAACTATAATAATAGTTTATGTAGTTTAAACAAAGTCTTAATGAACACCCTTTGATACCAAATTTTTATTGGAGTTGATTACTCAAGAAGGGGGGGGGGATGAATTGAGTAACTATAAAAATTTCTGATTAAAAATTATTTCTAAAAGGTTTCCCCAAAAAGTTAAATACAACCCAGTTAATCAAGGTTATACAGTTTTAAGAGTTCGAAAATTTAAATAATTTCTTAGAATATAGATTAGTTCTCGGTAATATTAATGTCAGTTATTAATATTACTTTTGAAGTTATTTTACTAAGAAAAGATAATTATAAATTATTTCCATGATTAACTATCAAAGTGAATTTAGTGATTTCTTAGTTATACAGTAAAGCAATAAAACAAAGAAAACTAAATTAAGAAGCACAACAGATATGAAACTGGTGGTTCGGTCTCAAGACGAGACCTAGTCCACTCCACTTGGTGATAACCTGCCACTAAGATGTCTATATAAATAAACATGATCCACACCCTGGATCGAGGTTAAAAAAAGTACACAGGATAGTCCAGGTCACATAGGGACCTCTTCCACAGTTCTTCTTGGGTACAAACAATCAGGCCACACATGGACCACTTCCATAGTTATTCATTGGTATACGCAAGTGTAAAATACATTTGACAAAGGGTATCTTGTATCCTTCAGTTTAATGCAGGAGACAGAGTGTGTTGTAATATAGATACACACTTCGATCGAAAGTTAATAAAAAGATACATAATAGAGTCGAAATATTGAGATAGGTTTAGATGTTCTCTGAGTGTTAGTCTTTGTAGCTCTAGACTTCTTGAGATGAAGCAGATGCAGAGATCAAGTCCTCATATGTAAAATAGAGTGTCGCAAGTCAGACTGATTTGGATCATGTTCTTTGTGATGTTGGAAAGTGAAAATATGTTCAAGATTCTCAGATTCAATTATGATTCGTGTGTTCTTTAGCAGCATCGAGTTGCATGAGACAATTCTCTAAGTGTATTCTGTTGTCGTCCTCATGCCCACCAGCTTGTTTTTTTTGTATCATTCCACACATTACTCTCTTTGTTTCTAGGTGCATTAATCTTTTATCGTGATGTGTATGTGTTTGAGCTGACAGGTTTCATGTATTCTATTCCTCATACCTCGTACTTTCATATGACATGTAGTATGTCATGGAAATGATGTCTTCTTTATATAGTGTCTGGATTGGTCACAATGTCTTGATGTCACGGTGTCGTGTTCACGGTGTTTTAATGTCAATGTGTCCGGTTCATGGTGTCTGGTTCATAGTGTCTTGTTCACGGTTTCTAGATGCCACGGTGTCTGGTTCACAGTGTCTGGTTCAAGGTGTCTTGTTCGTGGTGTTTGGATGTCACAGTGTTTGGTTTACGGTGTCAGGTTCATGGTGTCTTTTTCACAGTGTCTGGTTTACAGTGTCTGGTTCACGGTGTCTAGTTCACAATATATTGTTCACGGTGTCTTCTTGTTCACTGTGTCTACTTGTTCATGGTGTCTTCTTGTTCACGATGTGTAGCACCCCAAGATTTCATTGTACGTTATTTCTTCAAAGTAATTCAAAAACTTTCACTACACGCAACACCGAGTTCAAGTGGACCACGACTTACCAAACTAGCCGTTCAAAAGATGTTATGAATAGTATTAAATAAATTTTGAACTTTATATAATCCTTATAATTTTAGAATCCATATTATTAGTTTCTTTGACATAATAAAATAACAAATTCATTTTTTAGATAAAAGAAGTATTTTTAAAAAAATGAAATTTTACCGCCTTTTAATGGCGAACCATTTTTAAATCCATTATCTGAAACTTTTATGTATTGAATTTAACAAATAAACTTCTACTTTAAAATCAGGACATAATAATTTAGTTACAATAAATTTTTGGTGTTTTTCGGATAACTTTATTATTTGGGTGAATAGTGAAAAATACTATATTTTAACTGAAAACAACTTTTTTAATCAAAATAATTTGTAGTGTTAACTTATACATTTTAATGGTCTGGAAGTATAAATTGATTATATTTTTACCATTTAATCCAAGGTTATTCATTGGAAATAATTTCACATTGAAATTGAACAAAACAAGTATCAATCTTTTGTTAGTTATTATTTATTAAAAACACGCTTTTTGGTTTTGACAATGAGAATTAATTTTAAA
The DNA here is from genome assembly GCA_963277665.1 of Viscum album. Lineage (NCBI taxonomy): Eukaryota > Viridiplantae > Streptophyta > Magnoliopsida > Santalales > Viscaceae > Viscum > Viscum album. The sequence goes on along the minus strand of OY728127.1, from coordinate 34,416,406 downwards.
TTAATAAATGAAACTTTTATGTTTTTAATTTGGTAAAATAGACTTAATTTTTGAATTCAGAATATCAAAATTAGCTTTGGGTGAAATTTTTGTATTTTTCTGAAAACTTTCAATTTTTGATAAATTGTGAAAAACACTAAGTTATTGGTTAAAAACTACTTTTTATTTAAATAATTATTTATTTTAGGTCAAAATATATTCATAATAACTATATAATTTCAATATAATTCATTGGAGTCATTTTATAATAAGTTTAGATATATAAAAATTTAATTGAACTTTTTACCGTCTTTTACCAACCTCATAGGAGCATTTGAAAATTTTCATAAAACATAATTGTACCACTTCTGTGAGTTGAATTTCAAAAATATGAGACACATGGTTAATATAAATAAGTAATATTTGGTTCAATAATATGAAAATAATTATTGTTGAATAGTAACTTTTATCTTTTATTTACCACAGTTAAAAGTAAATAAGGTAATTAATGGTAAACATAATATTATTATTACCCTAAAAAATGTCCTAATTCTATTTGATAAGTGTAATTCGACCAAAAAAACCTTAGTAATAAAATATGATCCTTTAGGTCCACTTGGATTATATTAGGACATTTATTATTATTTAGTTCAATGAAGTGTTAAAAGTGTTAAATTCAAAGTTCAATAACTAAACCATTTGTAATATAAGGATACACGTAAGATAAATTAGACTATAAATATTAATTAGTAAGATAAAAATATTTCCTAAATAATGGTATTTATTTATAATTTTTGGACATTAGATAACTTAATTTATTTATGACACAATGATGATGCAGTAATTACCTTATTAATGATATATTAAACTAATTGATATTATAAAAACCGAAATAAATGTAATTTGCGACTTTTTATGAATTCCAATAATTTTATAGGTTAATATGACATATTAGGGATGGTTAAATGAATTTTTTTATAAGTAATAATTCTGTTATGAATTTAGAAAAAAACCAAATACCAAATTGTGTCAGAATTGACATAAAAGAGTTTTTAAAACAAATATTATATTATTAATTGGTATTCTATTATTAAAAATCTAAGGATCATCCAAAGGGATTAAATACTATTATATATGTCATTAATTAACCACTTGAGGTTATTTTGGAAGTTTATAGTATGTTTATTAACCATATAATATAAAAATACAAAAAGACATAGTAAATGTCAAACTATTTAACTAAGAGTTAAATCTAAACGATAAGGTTAATATAGTGACCCAAACCAATCAAAAACCTATTGGTTGAGTGGTTATCGACCAATACCCACCTTATACTTTAAAAAATTCATTTTAGAGCCATTGGAAACCGAAAATTAATTTATTATAAAATAATATTTTAAGTTTTTCCTAAGGTGCCCCTCACCCCGCTTATAAAAGGGAACTTGCCCTTCAATAAAATTCACACCTAAAAATCAATTTGGATCGCACAAACCCTGCCAAAATATCTTCTCAAATATCCTACCTTCATCCTAGAGGCATTAATTTGGTCAGAAATCCAACTTATGGAGCTATTTTGATCAAATCAAAAGGAAGAACCCGAATAAGAGGTAATGATTTCACCACCCTCTTTCAAGTTCTTTTCTTCTTCCACTTACTCTTTCTTTGTTATTACATTACCAAAATAATAAATCTAGTACCTTATATATACCATGATGTAATTAAAAATATTTCACAACCATATTTATTATTCTATCAATCCTAGGATTGATAATGTCACCATGCGTGCGTATGTACGACTTACCATCTCCATGTCGTGGTGTAATTTGTTATTCAAAAATATGTTATTTGGATGGATATAATGATAAGTAATATATATATATATATAAATAATGAAAATAAAATTATAATTTCACTATAAAATAAATATACCATCCAATTCCACACCTTTAAGGAAATGAAATTGTTGCTCCTGCGTACGTATGAATTACCATCTCCACGACGTGATGAGATTCATTTCCATGTTCACCATTCATCGATGATTATAAAAATATATGTTACTAATAAGTATGTAATATATGACATAATAATGATACTGGAGATATATATATATATATATATGTATGTATTTATGTACTTACATATATCTTATTCACTTACTTCCATTCAATACGATATGAAAACATAAACAACGTTTATGCATACGTACGACCTACCTTCTCCATAAACGGTGTTTTCCATATCATATATCTATCTATTATAAATTATTATATTCTAAATATATATGATATATTAATCAAGTTTTATATTCTGTAAGTACTTAAATCATGATCTAAATGATACGATCAATAATAACAAGTAAAAATATGTACGATAAAGAAAGTGATTATTACCTGAAATGTTAATTTAACAGGGAAATTATTATTAAATGGGTAGTATAAAGTCATAAATGAATAATTTATGATATAATAAATATTAATATGGTTCTGGTAAAATTTAATAACATACTACAGTCATTATAAAAGATGTTAAACGTACCCTCGACTAATGGAAAGTGCAAGGTAAGGGTTTATTACACAATCTCTTTATTATCCGAGGTTGTTTTTATGTAAGTATATATTTGGAAATATTTATTATCCAAATCCATGTATCATGAAATATTTTTCAAAGGGATTATTTTAAAATAATTGTTTACTAAAACATCATTTTAAATGTTTTAAATATTTATTCTTCTAAATCATTCTCATTACTGTCCATGTTTCTCAAAAATCGGGTTTAAGGATTTATCTCTATGAACATGAATGTTTTTAAAATGTTAATTCATTTCAAAAGTTTCAAAGTGGTATGGGAAAATTGGATTCAAAAATTTCATTAAATTTATTCCTTTATAAATTGTGTGACTTTTAAATATTTTCATGAAAAATGGATATTTCTCTCAAATAGTTTTACAAATTATTTTCATCTAAGTCAACATCCTTTGATGCATTTTAAACTTGTTTGAAGTTGATTTATTATGATACAAATATTACATATTGTATTGAACTGTTTTTGATATGTTGTATTATGGATGTGTTATTTTTACATCATTATTGGTTTATGGATAATGTATTGAAATTTCGTATTCTAGTTTTAATACGAATGTTTATGTTATGGTTAAACATTTTCATATGAGGAATGAATAGGACTTAGTAAGTGGAGGGTTGAGCCCTCTATAGCTCCTCGATGAATTGGTAGGTCTCATGAGACAAACTAGAGTCTTAGCATAAGGCCTTGACAAAATCTTATTTATAGACATGGCACAAGGCCTTGATTTTGTGGTTATGAAGTCTAGAATTATGCATTCCATTATTATGAAAGTGGATATTGATATTGCATGTGATTATTCGACTAGTAGAGTATCCATGTGAATAATTAAATGGAATTATTTTATTTTATCTTTTCCATATTATGCTAAATTTCAAATTTAAAAGGATTTTGTTTTAGTCTTATACATTTCCTTAAATGTTTACGCTTATTTATGAGAGTTTCCGCTATATTGTTATCCTTACTGAGAATCTGAGATCACCCATTTTTTTGTTTTATTTTCCCAGTATGCAAAAAAGTATATTATGACTGACCTTTAGGGATAGTCTATGGGATATTAGTGTTGTCTATGGAAACAATGTTGTTGTTTTTTTCATTTTATGATGTCATGTAAACTTCATGTGTGTAATCTATTTTCCAAGGCTACTAAACTGATCGGTATTTCTGGACTTGATTCCTTGTAATCCTGCCAATGTTATGTAATAATGAACCGACTCTGGGTAACTCGGGTCTGGGCATTACACGATTACTCATACATAGGGAAATATATATATTCATAATTAAGTAGTGATATTTAAGCAATGAATTAAACTTATTCATTTGTCATAGAAATCATTATAAAGTGAATCAAAAGATAATGTATAGTAACCAAACTGAGTATATAGTACTTAAGAGCATTGGATATCTTTTACTAAACAATTGTTCATTTTATGTGAGACATATTACATATTGTTAACATGGTTTATAGACTAAATAGGATTTGGGATCCTTAAAACACGATTAATACTTGAGGAGTCCAACACAATCCAACGGTCTATAATCTTGATAAAAAAATAATTTCATCAACCATCACTAGAAATAAATTTTAGAACGATATGTCACCATAGGGGGATACATTTACTAGACATGGGTTCACCCGTACACACCTCCAATCACTATAATGAAGGATGTCATGTACTGACAGACATCCTGTAAAAATGGCACGGGGCTGGATTACATGCCAGTTAATCCATGTAAACCCAGTGTGATGTAAAAATCCAAGGTCTCAGTTCATAGGAAATCATGACATTTCAAATCGAAATTACCTAAGGGTGGTTCCCCTTATGAGATGTGTAAAGAGATCTCTATGGAACACCATGTCCAATAACTAGATCCTGAAGGACATAGAGAATCATCTAAAAATACCCTAACCATGGTGGTGTGATGCACTATTTCTAACAACCCAGTCCAAGGCATGTAGGGCGCCATGTGAAATATCCCAATAATATATGTGGGACACCACGTCTATTAATGCGTAACTCCATTTCTAATTGTATTCAAAAGGGATGAGGAGAATCACATGCAGCATCGTAGTAAGGTAGCCAATCAGGTTGAAAGTAATCAATCCCCACGAACAAATCAAATCAACAATAAGGATAACCATGTACGACACCACGACCAAGTAAACCCATTCACCATATTATTAAATCTCATTAATTTCTTATAGGAATCCCATTATCACTGATGTCCATGTGATACTCAATAAGAAGAGGCTTAGCTGTTGGTGGAACACCTTGAGATTTTAAAATAATAAAATTATGCTCGATAACATATATGACATGAAACACGAAGCATAGATGAGAATGTACCACCCTAAGACGTTATTATATATAAATTTTTAAATAAATATAATCTCTTTGATATCTTATGGTATATGCAACCCCTATATTTTTTATGTTCGATAACTTATACGATGTGAAACACCGAGATTAAAAGAACCATGAAATATATAACAATTATAAACACAATATTAAATTGGATGGTACAAAGAGTATTAAATAATTTAACAAATATATAAAAATTAACTTATCAATAAAATTATCGATAAATTTTTAGTAAATAATCAATCAATTTTTAGTAATGTAATTTTTTTCTTCAAAAATATATTTTCATCAATATATATTTTTATTTATTTTTTTGAAAAAATATTATAAATAATTTTTTTAGAATGTTTAGAAAATTTACTGGATGATATGAAATTAATTTTTTAAATATTCATATCAAAATTTAATTTGGGTGAATTTTTGTGATTTTTCATAAAATAATGATTTGTCAACGAATTGTGAAAAATACAGATTTTTTTTCTAAAACTGTCGTTTTTTAAATTAATTAAGTAACAATAAAAGAATAATTATATTTTAATTATAATTTAAAATTATATAATAGATATTAATTTATATTTAATCCACTTAATTACCTTTTAATCATCATTATATTGGATTTGGTATAAGTAATTTTTTGGTTTAAAACCTATTTGTTATGAAAACTATTTTAAAGTGAATAGTGTTTCTCAATTATAATTAATTAAAAAACCCCAAAAGATGAATTTTTTAAATGAAATATATATATATATTATATATTAATAAATATTAATTTTTATTCATATAAATAATTTTATTAGTAACATAGTTAATATAAAATTGTCATTTTCTGGAAAAAATGCACTTCTTGAAAACACCATTTTTTTCCGCATCTATGAGTTTAATTTAAAATTAAAATTTTAATTTTTTTTGAATTTAATTGGTTAAATAGATTAATTATTGTGAATAATAATAATTTATATTATTTAATTAGTTTAGCTAATTTTATGGTGACATTGTATAGAGAAAAGATTACAAATTAATTATCGTTGTTACGGTAAAAATGGGTTTACCGAGGGGTTAATATAAAAATATAAGGGTTAAAATGACATGAAATATATTTTCAAATCTATTTCATAGTCTTATTACAAACATATAATTCCCATGGATATATAATGGTCCATTTTGGAGTATCTTTTCATATGAAAAACGCTGGTACAACTTTGTTTAGAAACATACAAGTGTGCCACTCAACTCACTTATAAAATTCCTCCTCCTCTCCTCTCTTATTAAAAACATAAAATACCTATTAATCATTCAATACCTACCAATATTTATTCCTAAATTACATACCCAGGACATAGATTCTTTATTTTTATCAAAAATATATCCAATGAAGGATTTCTCTTCATACCTAAGGATGTTTTCCGAAGAAGAGGCATCGTGATTAACCATGAGTTTTTATTTTATTTCTTCATCCATATCCTTAAAAAAATATTCAATTATAATTATATAATAATAAAGTATCTAAAATATAATGATATTTTTTAAAGTTATTTTAATAACCTAAATTCATCTCCTCTTTCATCAAATGGGATACGAAATCATCATTCGTCTTTATGAAGGACTACTACCTTGTGAATCGATGTTATTCATTTTTCATCATCACCTCTCACAATAATGAAATATTTTTTAACACCCCATGATTTCGTAGTATGTTATCTCCTCAATGTAATTCAATAACTTGTGCTACACACAATACCGAGTTCGAGCGCACCACGACTTACCAAACTAGACGTTCAAAAAATGGTTATAGATAGTAATAACTGCATTTTGAATTTTAAAAACTATATATAATTTTAACATCCATATTATGTGTTTCTTAGATATAATGTAAAAAAAATCAATTTTTCAGATAAAGGAAGTATTTTTTAGAAAATGAAATTTTATCACCTTTTAATGGAGATCCCTTTTTAAATCCAATATTTGACACTTTTATATATTCAATTTGAAAAAATAAACTTCTTATTTAGAATTGGGACAACAAAAAACTAGTTTTGATGGTTTTTTTGTATTTTTCTGGAAGCTTTCATATTATGGTGGATGGTGAAAAATACTAAATTTTAATTAAAAACAAAATTTTTAATAAAAATAATTTATTTTGCTAAATTATAAATTTGAATGGTTTTTATGTATAATTAGATTATATTTTTATCATTTAATACAATATAGGTCATTATAATTAATTTCACTCTAAAATTGGACATAAACAAGTGTCAATATTTTGATAGCTATTGTTTCTTAAAAACACGCTAATTTTTTACAATGGGAATTAATTTTAAATTAATAAATGAAACTTATATGTTTTTAATTTGGTAAAATAGACGTAATTTTTGAAATCAGAATATCGAAAATTTTCTTAGGGTGAAATTTTTGTATTTTAATTAAAACTTTCATTTTTTGATGAATAGTTAAAAACACTGAGTTATTGGTTAAAACCAACATTTTATCTAGATATTTATTTATTTAATTAAAATTATTTTGGGTAAAAATAGATAATGAATACCTATATAAGTTCAATATAATTCATTGGAGTCATTTTATAATATTTTTAGATATATAAATTTTTTATTGAACTTTTTACCGCCTTTTACCCACCTCCTAGGAGAATTTGAAAATTCGCATAAAACTAAATCTTACCATTTCTTTGGATTGAATTTAAAAAATCCTAGAGACATTGTTAACCTCATTAAGTAAAATGTGGTTAAATAAGATGAATATATTTTTTGGTGAATAATAACTTTTGACTTTTATTTACTGCTGTTAAAGGTAAATAGAGTAATTCAAGATAAAATGAATATTATATTAATAAAAAATTACCTTAAATCAAGTATCAACCTTATTGGATGAGTCATGGGAGGCCATGGGCATCCTTGGGTCGATTTTGGGACCCATTGATCCACTTATGATTGATAATGACACTTTATTTTAATTAACTTAATGTAAAGGAAAAAATGAAAAAACCAAATATCTTTTAGTAAATCAATTTTTACATGGGGTTATATAGTTTATATTTTAGACTATAATTATTAATTGGAAATATAAAATTATTTCCAACATAAAGATTTTTTATTTTTATTTTTTTGAAATTAAATAATTTAATTTATTTATGAAACAATGATGATGAAGCAATTACCTTATTAATGAAATATTAAAATAATTGATATTATAAATATCCAAATAAACGTAATTTGAGACTTTTTATGAATTAAAATAATTTTATAGGTTAATATGAGATGTTATGGGTGATTAAATGAATTTTTTTCAATGTAATAATACTGTTATGAATTTAACAAAAAAAATAGCAAATAGTGTCAAAATTGGCTTAAAAGAGTTTTGAAAACAAATATTATATTATTAATTGATATTAAATTAATAAAAATCTAAGGTTCAGAAAAAGGTCTTAAATAATATTATATATGTCATTAATGAACCACTTTAGGTTCTCTTGGATGTTTATTGTATGTTTATTGACCATATAATATAAAAATACAAAGAGACATGGTAATTGGAAAACTAACTAACGAAGAGTTAAATTTAAAAGATGAGGTTAATAAAGTGACCCAAACCAATCTAAAGCATATTTTTTTGAGTCATTTTAGACCCATAAGAACCTTATACTCTAAATAAATCATTTTTGAGCCATTAGAAACCGAAAATTATTTTATTATAAAATAATATTTCAGTCTCTTCCTAAGGTGCCCCTCACCCCTCTTATAAAAGGGCACCCCCATCTCTTAAATTCACTCCTTAAAAGCCATTTGGATCAGAAAAAACCTTCCCAAATTTCCTCTAAACTATCCTAACTTCATCCTAGAGGCATTACTATATTCAAAAATCCATCCTATGGAGACCTTTTGATCAAATCAAAAGGAAGAACCCGAAGAAGAGGTAAATATTTCATCACCTCTTTCAAGTTCTTTTCTTCTTCCACTTCTTGTTTCCTTGTTGTTTCCATTATAAAATAATAACTACTATCTATTCTATATACTTTTATGTTATTATAAATATCTTCCAACCATATTAATTATTCTATCCATCCTTTTAATGACATGTCACCATATGTGCGTACGTACGGCTTACCGTCTCCCCATCATTGTGTAGTTATTATTAAATACATTATTATTTGGATGAGTATAATAATGATGTATAATTTATGTATATAATAAATATAACATGATAATGATTATTTATATATGATAGCACATCCAATTATGTAAGATTTTAATATAAAAAGAATGATATTGTCGCTCGTGAGTACGTACGGATTACCGTCTCCACGAACGCAATGTGATTCATTCCCCATCGTAATCATTCAAGACTAATTTTAATTTAATGATTAAAAATAATTTTTAAATAATTGATATCATTTCGGATATGAATAAGAATCATCCCGTCCATAACAGATATTACTCACGTTACAAAGAATATAAAGGAAAACAAATCAGTTAACACCCGAAACGACGATAATACTAAAATATCATTAACAAAGCATTATTATAAGAACATATATGATATCATAATTATCTATATGGTTATTTTATAATTTAATAACAATTATTTAACTATTATAAAAGAGGTTAATCAACCCTCGACCAAGGAAAAGAACTTGGTAAGGGGTTTCTTATCTCACTTTTAATTCCGTAGTATTTCGATTGTTCACCACTTATTTATTTTATGTGGTGTATTGTGTAATTACATTTATATATATTATCATGATTCTCTTTATATTCATGATATTCTGTGATTCATTCGATGGTTATTGAAAATTGTTCATACAACTCAATTGATTACAACGAGATAATGGTTATTTTTCAATCTCATTATTATATGTGATTGTTCATGTGTAAGTATTTTCTGGGACATAATTATAATAGATACCCATATTTTATAAAAATGATTTCAAAAGGAATATTTTAAGGTTTTATGGGAGGGTCTATTTAACTATATCGTCATTTTAAATGTTTTAAAGATTTATCTTTCTAAACCCTTTTAAATAATGTCCATTTTTTCAAAATGATTTTATGGATTTATTTATATGGACCTGAATGTTTTTAAATGATAATTCCTTTAAAATGTTTCAAAGTGGTATGAGACACTTTGATTAAAAAATATATTTTTAATGAATACATTTATAAATTGTTAGAATTTTAAACAATTTCCTGAAAAATTGGTATTTCTCTCAAAGAATTTTACTGATCATTTTCATCTATGTAAAAATCCTTTAATACATTTTAAACTTGTTTGAATTCGATTTATTATGAAAAAAATATTCCATCTTGTATCGAATGTTTGAAAATGGATTTGTTATTTTTATACAATTCATGGTTTATGGATTATGTATTTACATTTCGTCCGCTATTTTTAATACGAATGTTTATGTTATATTTCATCCTTTTATTATAATGAATGTCTTGGAATAGTATGTTCCGGGTTGGGGACCGATAAAAGTAAGACCTCTGGGTTGTGGACTTGTTACAGCAGACCCTCCGGGTTGGTGTCCGGTTACAAAGGCTCTCTAGGTTAGATTTTGGTTACTAAGGCTCTCCGGGTTGGACTCAGGTTATAGAGGCTCTCCGGGTTGGAGTCCGGTTACAGAGGATCTCTAGGTTGGGGTCTGGTTACAGTTATCCCCTAGATCCTGGCATGAAGCCTTGACATAGAAATTAATGTCCAGTACTATAAATTCTCTCATTATGAAATTAGTTATTACATGTTATTTTTTTACTAGTAGAATATCCATGTCCATGTTAATATGGTAATTTTTGATTTATTTTTTCCATATTATGTTCAAGTTTATGTTTGAAAGTCTGTTGTTTTTATTACACATCTTGCCATGAAAGTTTATAGCTTCCACTAAATTATTTACCCTTATGGAGCATCTGAGATCACCCATTTCTTATGTTTTATTTTCTAGGATCCCAAGAAGTTTTTTATGTTTATGATGCAGGGTTAGGCAAAGGGAACAAAAACATTCTCAAAGGACATTTTTGTGTTGTATTTTGGAAAGTGTAATGTAACGTTCATCTATGTAATCTATTTTCCAAGACTGCTAAATTGATCGGTCTTTTTGGACTTGATTATTTATAATCATGCCAATGATATGTAATAATGAACCAAATCTGGGTAACTGGGGTCAGGGTGTTATAGTTGGTATCAGAGTAAGTTTAGCAATAACCTTGGAAACTAGATTTAAATAAACTCTGATTAGAGAACATTACCATAAGATAGACTTTAAAGATTAGTATTGACGAACTTCCTATAATTTTGGTAATGTAGAGTTTTTTTGAGTTTTCCAAGAAAATACATCCCTGTATAGATACGAGTAGGTAGAGGTAGCTCTGGCACAGATATACCTAGGGGTAAAACCAGAAAACACCGCATTGAGATAGACTCGAACGAGAACTGGTGCACGACAATAGGTCTTGCTGAACTCTTGGATACGACACTCCTGAGGGATATGATTAGGATAATTCTCATTTTATTTAAAAATCATTATGAAGGATTTACGAGTATAAACCTCCTCAAAGAAAAAATATTTATGATTATGGAATATATCCATAAACTGTTCAATTTACATTGGGTATTTTACAACTTTCCAACTATTCATTGCAATTCTTAAATGGACCCAGTGTATGCCACTGTATATAAATGGAACCCAGTAGAAGGAATGTGAACTCCAGAAATATGTATGATCCAAAGAGTACGAAGGATCATATCTTTCACGGTATTAAGACAACATTTAGAAGGGAAACAGTCTCCCATGTATTCTCAAAATATGAAAAAATAGTATCATGTGTTAATAAGATAAGTAAATAATTATCTGAGTCTTATAGCTTTGAAGGTAAGAAAGAGACGAAAAGGACGAAAAACAGAAATATGGATAAAGGGAAGAGGGAAAAGAATGATTCTCAAATATGTGAAAACTATGGAAAGAATCACCTTGGTAAATGTTTGAAGGGAATGGGAGTTTGTTATAAGTGTGGAGAGGAAGGACACCAAGTACATGATTTCAAGGGTAAGAAAAAAGTTTCAAATTTATAGTGATCCATCTACAAGGAGTTGGGACACTAGGATAATCAATGTGGAAATCATCTTAGTATACCACAAATGATGTTGTTGGATAATAATCAAGTTATTATATTACCACAGATGAAGAGTAATGACTAGTGTTCTTCTACTGATATTAAAGAATTATGTCATTTGAGTCTTATATCAACGATGTACTGGTTATAATAATTATAGAGTATATAAGGATTGTACTTCAGTACTATTTCAGGAAGGACATGAGATTGTGTGGAACCAAGAAAAGTGACTCAATAGCAGGTTAATTTTTTGGAAAATATATGGTTGAAGGAAAGGTAAACAATAATATGGTCATGATACCGAGATAGTGATTTTGGAATAATAGATGGTTGATTTAGATAAATTATATTGGATATTCTTGACTACCTTGGAACTGATTAATAGTTTGTTTATTCCATCAGTGTTGGAATATTCAAAAAAATGTATATAAAGAATATATCTTGTATTCTATAAGGAATAAGGGAGCATGAATGTTATAAATAATGTTTTATTATAATTCAAAGTGTTACCATGATTTAAAAGAATATGTGATAAAGGTATTCATATTTTTTACATGGAAAAAGAGATCTTCATTTTGTTTACCTTCCTTATAAATTTTGGACTATGAGTTTGGACAGAAGTATTTTCGATAGCTATAAAGGTTCGAATGCATTAAGTTTAACTTTGGATATTATTTATTAAGATAATTTTTGGAATATTATAATACTATATTTTTAGAAAAAGGACAACCGTGAGGTTGGGAGATAACCCATCGCGTTGGACAAATCTGCAGGAATCGAACCCACAACCAAAGTACGACAAGGCTTTATGACCTACCAATAGCCTACAGGAAGTCCCTGGTTATTATAAATTAGTTTTTTTTCTGGGTATACGGATAAATATAATTTTTTTAGTCCTATAATATTTGGGTTGAAAGATGAGTTAGTGGTAGAAATTAGTTAAAGGATGGAACTCTTCTTGTCACGTATATATATATATATACATATTATTCTATGAGGAAATTAATTCTTAAATTTTAGGTAAGGGATATTAAAACCAAATTTTTTTTATCCTAATACCATAGGTTTTTTTTAACCAATGATATTCTAAATCATCTTACATTGATGGATTTTAGGCCCTCAATTTTACACTTGTTTGTGAGTGATGACATCAATCACTCCCTAAAAATATTTACATTTTTCTCTCTAATTATGTGTCTTTAATTTCTAAAAATGTTCTCCTATTCGAAACCCTAAGTTGGTGGTGACTTTTTCATTTCCTTTTCCCTCTTTTTTAGACTAAATTTTATTTACCCTATATCCGATGTGGGTTTTCCACAAAGGTATTTTCAATTTTTAAACTCTTATTTTAGAAGAATAATTTCAAATTGCGAGGACACAATTTATTGAAGGAGGGTAGAATGTAACACCTCAAGATTTCGTAGTATGTTATCTCTTCAAAGTAATTCAATAACTTGCGCTACATGCAACACAGAGTTTGAGCGCACCACGACTTACCAAACTAGCCGTTCAAAAAACAGTAATGGATAGCATTAACTGCATTTTTAATTTTATATACTTCATATAATTTTAATATCCATATCATGTATTTCTTATACATAATGTAAAATAAATTCCATTTTTCAGATAAAGGATGAATTTTTCAGAAAATGAAATTTTATCACCTTTTAATGGAGGACCCTTTATAAATCCAATATCGGACACTTTTATATTTTGAATTTGACAAAATAAACTTCTTCTTTTTAATCTTGACAGAAAAATTTATTTTTGATAAATTTTTGGTATTTCTCTGATAACTTTCATATTTGGGTGAATAGTGAAAAATACTAAATTTTAATTAAAAACAACTTTTTTAATCAAAATAATTATATTGTTAATTTATTAATTTGAATGGTTTTTAAGTATAATTAGATTATTTTTTTATCATTAAATACAATTTAGATTATTATAATTAATTTCACATTGAATATGGACATAAACAAGTGTCAATCTTTTGATAGATAATGTTTCTTAAAAACACCCTATTTGTTTTGACAGTGGGAATTAATTTTAAATTAATAAATGAAACTTATATGTTTTTAATTTGGTAAAATAGACTTAATTCTTGAATTTAGAATATCAAAATTAGCTTAGGGTGGAATTTTGGTATTTTTCTGAAAACATTCAATTTTTGATAAATAGTGAAAAACACTGAGTTATTGGTTAAAACCAACATTTTATTTAAATAATTACTTATTTTATTTATATATATTTTAGTTAAAAATAGATACATAATACCTATATATGTTCAATATAATTCACTGGAGTCATTTTATAATATGTATAGATATATAAAAATTTTATTGAACTTTTTACCGTCTTTTACCCACCTCCTAGAATAATTTGAAAATTTGAATAAAACATAATTTTACCATTTATATGTGTTTAATTTAAAAAATACAAGAGACATGGTTAACCTTAGTAAGTAAATTTTTTTTCCAATAAGATCAAAATAAATTTTGGTGAATAGTAACTTTTGACTTTTATTTAGAGTGGTTAAAGGTAAATTGGGAAATTCAATGTAAAAAGAATATTATAATAATACCAAATTACCTTAAACCTTGTCCTAAAATTATTGGATGAGTCATGGCCAGATATGGGAATCCTTTGGTCGATTTTGGGACCCCATGGAGCCACTTATGAATTATAATGACACTTTATTTAAATTAACTTAAAGTAAAGGCAAAAATGACATAAAAAAATATCTCATAGTAAATCAATTTTTACATGGGGTTATATAAGTCATAGTTTTGAATATAAATATTAATTGGAAAGATTAAAATAATTCCTAAATAATGGTATTTTATTTTTATTTTTTAGACATTAAATAATTTAATTTATTTATGACACAATGATGATGCAATAATTACCTTATTAATAAAACATTAAAATAATTGATATTATAAATATCAAAATAATTGTAATTTGTGATTTTTATGAATTATACTAATTTTATAGGTTAATATGACATGTTAGAGTTGATTAAATGAATTTTTTTAGAAGTAAAAATGCTGTTATAAATTTAACAAAAAACAAAATAGAAAATAGTGTCAGAATTGACACAAAAGAGTTTTTAAAAAAAATATTATATTATTAATTGATATTCTATTTCTAAAAATATAAGGCTCGTAAAAAGGTATTAAATAATATTATATATGTCATTAATGAACCACTTGAGGTTCTCTTGGAATTTTATAGTAAGTTTCTTAACCATATAATATAAAAAAACAAAGAGACATGGTAAATGTCAGATTAATTAACTAAGAGTTAAATATAAATGATGAGGTTAATATAGTTACCCAAACCTGTCTAAAACCTATTGGATGCATTTTTTTCCACCCATAACCACCTTATCCTCGAAATAAATCAATTTGGAGCAATTATAAAACGAAAATGTTTTTATTATAAAATAATATTTCATCTTTTCCTATGTTGCCCCTCACCCCTCTTATAAAAGGGAACTCCTACTTCTCTAAAATTTACACAATCAAAGACATTTGGCTGGGCCAAACCCTTCCCAAATATCCTCTAAATTTTCCTACCTTAATCTTAGAGGCATTCTTTTAGTCAGAAATCCAACCTAAGGATCCATTTTGATTAAATCAAAAGGAAGAACCTGAAGAAGAGGTAAACATTTCATCACCCCTTTCAAGTTCTTTTCTTCTTCCACTTCTTCTTTCCTTGTTGTTTCCATTATAAAATAATAAATCTAGTATCTTATATATACTGTGATGTTATTATAAATATTTTACAACCATATTCATTATTCTATCCATCCATTTAATGACATGTCACCATACGTGCGTACATACAACTTACAGTCTCCAGGTCGTGGTGTAGATATTATTCAATACATTATTATTTGGATGATTATAATAATGATGTATAATTGATGTGAATAATAAATATAAAATGATAATGATTATTTATATATTATATACCATCTAATTATATACGATTTTAATATCAAAAGAATAATATTGTCACTCTTATGTACGTACGGATTACAGTCTACACGAAAGTGATGAGATTCATTCCCCATCATAACCATTCAAGACGAATTTTCATTTGATGATTAAAAATAATGTTTAAAGACTTGTTATCATTCTGGATATAAATAATAATCATCCCATCCATAAAAACATGACTCACATAACAAATAATATAATGGAAAATGAATCATTTAACACCCAAAACGACGATAATACTAAAATATCATTAACAAAGAATTATTAGAAGATCATATATGATATAATAATTATTTATATGGTTCTTGTATAAATTAATATCATTTATTTAACTATTATAAATGAGGTTAACATACCCTTGACCAAGGAAAATAACAAGCTAAAGGGTTTCTTATCTCACTTTTAATTCCATGATATTTCCATTGTTCACGACTTATTTATTGCATGTGGTGTATCGTGTACTGCCATTTGATATATATTATCATGATTTTCTTTATATTCATGATATTCTGTGATTAATTTGGTGGTAATTGACTATTTTTCATATGAATTTATTTATTACAAAGAGGTAAGGGTTATTTGCTCAATCTCATTATTATCTGATATGGTTCATGTGTAAGTATTTTCTGGGACATACTTATCATAGATAACCATATTTTATAAAAATGATTTTAAAATGAATCTTTTATGGTTTTATGGGAGGGTCTATTTAACAAGATCATCATTTTAATTTTTTTAAATATTTTTCCTTCTAAACCCTTTTAATTAATTTCCATGTTTTCAAAATGATTTTAAGTATTTATTTATATGGACATGAATGTTTTCAAATGATAATTATATTAAAAAGTTTCAAACTGGTATGGGATGCTTTGATTCAAAAATCAATTTTAAATGACTACCGTTATAAATTCTGAGAATTTTAAATTATTTCTTGAAAAAGGGGTCTTTCTCTCAAAGCATTTTAATGATCATTTTATTTTATGTCAATATCCTTTACTAGATTTTAAACTTTTTTGAAGTTTATTTATTATGATACAAATATTCCATATTTTATTGAATGATTTGTGATATGTTTGACTATGGATGTGTTATATTTATACCATTCATGTTTTATGGATAATGTATTGACATTTCATATGCTAGTTTTAATATGAATGTTTATGTTATATTTCGACATTTTCTTATGATGAGTGTATTGGACTAGTTTGTTCCGGGTTGGGGACTGGTAAAATTAAGCCCTACGGGTTGGGGTCCGGTTACATCAGACCCTCCGGGTTGGAGTCCGGTTACAAAGGTTTTATGGGTTGGAGTCCGGTTACAGAGGCTCTTCGGGTTGGAGTCCAGTTACAGAGGCTCTCCGGGATGGAGTCCGGTTACAGAGGCTCTCCAGGTTGGGGTTTAGTTAAAGTTATCCCCTTAGTCCTGGAATGAGGACTTGAAACAGAAATTAAAGTCTGTTACTATACATTTCCTTATTATGAAATTATTTATTTCATGTGATTATTTTACTAGTAGAATATCCATGTGCATGTCAATATTTTAATTTTTGATTTATTTTTTCCATATTATGGTGAAGTTTATATCTAAAAGGCTGTTGTTTTTATTTCACATCTTTCCTTAAAATTTTATAGCTTCCACTAAATTATTTACCCTTATTGAGCATCTGAGATCACCCATTTCTTATGTTTTATTTTCCCAGGATCCCAAGAAGTGTTTTATGTTTAAGATTCAGGGTTAAGCTAAGGGAACAATGGCATTCTCGAAGGATTTTTTTATGTGTTGTATGTTGGAATGTGTAATGTAACGTTCATGTATGTAATCTATTTTCCCAGACTACTAAACTGAACGGTCTTTCGTGACTTGATTCCTTGTAATCATGCCAATGTTATGTAAGAACGCACCGATTCTAGGTAACTGGGGTCGGGGCATTACATATTTATGGTATATATATATATATATATATATTATTTATAACATATTTATACTTATTTAGTTATTATATCACATATACATTCATACTTTCAATTTTGTGGGGGGATACGATAATGTCACACATGTGTACGATGGACTACCGCCTCACGGAGCAATGTGATTCATTTTTCAATAATGATTTACATGGAAAGTAAAAGGATATATTTAACATATATATGAGATATAAATAAATTATTTATTATATTAATGAAATATTTATAATTTTTAAAAGATAATATATAATTTTATTTCTTCCACTCAAAAATGATAATGTCGTCCATGTGCACGTGTGTACTATCGCCTGCAAAAAGTGATGCGATTCTCTTTTCACCACCAAAACACAAGGATTATATATATAAGGGTATCTAATAAAATTATACTGTATTTATTATATTATTATAATTATGTAAAGATAATATATTTCTTACATTTTTTCCATAATGATCATTGAAAAATGGAAACTTTACTCATGCGTACATAAGACATTCGATATACATGACTGTAACATAGATCATTTCTAATAACGACATTTCCTGAATGTTTTTAAAAGTAAAATTTATTAATAAATATGATATAATTTTAATTATTTTTATTCTGAATATTTTAAAAATATGAATTCTTTGACCACTTTCAATAAAACAAATCGGTTTGGAAACAATGAACCAAACATCCTCAAAACACCTGATATGGACTTAACTAATTATGTATTTAAATGTGTAATTAAAATAAATAAAATAAATTATTTATGTATAAGTTATTAAGCCTAGAAAATTTTCTTAATAAATCAAATAATTTATATAATCATCTTATATAGGATTTAAAGGGTACACAATGATAGTCTGTACTCGAGGTAAGGTATTTTTTCTCGTCTCGCCATTTTTTCTATGAGACATATTCCATATTCAACACATGTTTTTGTTGTGCAGTGTATATACTTCCCATGAATATATTTTTTTATTCTTTAAATGAAGATTATTTTCATTTATGAATCCACATGAGGTTATTTATTTTAGTATGTTTTTATCTAGAGAATACCAAAGTAGAAAGGGACTAAATCTCATTTTTACTTCATTGAGGTGTATTGTAATGTTATGAACCTATATTCATTTGTGAAGTGTATATACTTACCTTTAACATGTTATATCATGAAAATAATTATTTTTATGATATTTAATGTATAATTTTATGTTATTTTATCATGGGTATTATGATTGAAGAGTTACCAAAGTGGAAAAGGATTTTGGATTAAGGCTCCTTTCTTTTTTGATTATTTATGTTCAAGATTATTTTTGATAAAATAACATGATATTAATTTCTTGAAACAAATATATTTTATTATACTATGTTTGTGATTTTTTCTCACATATTAAATTTACACTTCCCCCTTATTGATTAAAGAAACATCATGAAATTTATAATTAAGTGATATGGTTCTTTTACTTTTTATGATTAGGTATCTTTCAATTCCATATCCATGTTTTTTAAAATATTTTAGAAAACATTCTATTATATTAAAAAATGATTTATGAAATCTATTTTATATGATAATTAACCTTATTTTAGAAGGCTTGAAATAGAAATTTCACAATGTTTTCCAAATGGGTCCCTTTTGACACCCCTTTTCAATTTTTTTTGAAAATAATATTTATTTTTAACACTTATTAAATTAATATATTTTCCCAACATCATGTCCGTAATAACTCAGATATTTGGTGTATTATATGATTTATTTTCTAGACTAGACACTGAAGTAACATGCGATTAAGAGGGTTGGTGTTCCGGGAATAAATGTTTAAAATATATTAAATAGTACACACTGATGGTTTTCCTAAAAAAGTGGAATGACTTATAAATGGGTTCCCAGATTAGAAATATAATGGCACTATTGAACTCTGAATGTAAGGTTTACCCTAGGAATGATTTAACTTTAGTCGGTGTGGGTTGTTTCTGTAAAATTAATTTTGGGCATAGAAATAAATTAAATAATTTGAATAAATTATTTGGTTTTGTTTATCCAACGTAGCAATTTACTTGTCCTTAAATATAATATTATGGGGAAATCCCAATGTTAGCTGAATAAACCTAGAGATGCCAGAGGACCATTGGAAAGAGAGATCTTTAGAGTCACCTTAGACGATCGATAATGGATTGTGGATCAATGATTGATAATCCTTTGATAAAATGGATTTTGACAATGATAACAACAAAAAAAACATTCTTCATTGGTGTCTGATCAAATTTGAGGTATTTCATGTTTTTTATTTGTATTTCTTCCCTATTATTTATTCTTATGATGAACATGGAACAATCCATGAAAAGATTGGACTACTAATTGATCAATATGCATGGTGGGTTTATTTTAAAGGTTATTGCGAGATTTTATTCATGGATAATGATTATTAGATTATCATTCTAACAGAAATGAACGGAGATCAACATGAACATATATTGAGGTTCATTCCACTCATTTTAACTTTGTGCTCCCCCTCAAATTCTATGTTTATCATGGAATTATTTATTTGGAAGTGGTTTGATGCATTATTGAACCATCAATCATTGTGTGATCATTTCATTGAGAAATGATCTAATTGAGTAGACACAATATTGATTAAATGAAACAGTTTTGTGAAGGTGGTTGTAGTAGAAGATGAAATGATAATTAACATTTATTCTGCATTGTTTTGTGCTCTTTGGCACATAACTAATAATGCTGAAGATCTTGTTTTCCCAGTGGATTGAAGGCCCGAATCTTGTTGATTCAGTGATGGAATGGCTAGATGAGACTAGATATTGAGTTTTCTAAAAAGGCATGGATGAAAAGGTGGACATAGTGATAGAGAAGATGACAGAACTCAAACCGGGAATTCTAGAAAATCCTGTGTTATACAGCATGTAATCCAAGAGTACACAGTGTGTGGGCCCCCTTGGTAGCAACTATGATTTCAGTAGAATATAGGTATCAAAAAGAATGTCGCCCAGTCTACATGGTGTGTGGTCCCTCCCTATATACTCAACATGTATCTTGGGAAGTACACACAAATGGGGTGGCCTACATGACAAGCCTACATGGCGTGTACTCCCCCACAAAGACATAGGTTGGACGAAGTACATGGGATAAGCTGTGTACGCGAACACGATTACAGTACACGGGATTCCAAAATGACATACATTACTACACAAACATGGTTTGGATGACACAATCCACTTTACACAAGAAGTACTCGAGGTCAAGAAACATAATGTAAACCCATACTACATGTTGTTTACTCCTTTATACATGTCTTGAATATCTTGTCCTCCGTACCTTGGACATGTTTTTTTTGGATTCTTTCCCAGTATTCCTTCCCTCAAGGTAGGTTTGAATCATTTCCTACTCCTAGGACTATGATCCCTTTAGTGGGAATTCCTAGATACAGTTTTTGGAATCCCCCCTGAGAAGCTCAGAGTAGGATCCTCTATTCATCTTTGTTCCCTAGTTGGAGTTCTTGGAATCAATGTGACCAACACTAGGTATGATCCTATACCTATCATGGTTAATCCATATTGATTTGTTGGTATAACCCCATGTCCTTGACTGTGATCCGCATCTGTGTATCATATTCTATTCAAATTTATCAGTATATCTTTCTTAAGGCAAGACCCAAAGAGTATTACCTCTTGGATGTACGTCATAAGTAATATTGGACTTAGGAGTGTGTTCTCCACGATGAGTGCTTCATGGAATAATTGATTTGGAATCTTAGGCTAGGTATACTATAATTGTCGATTACTTCTAGAATGTGTGTATTTATTTAGTATATCTAGATATTTTTGTTATATGTGTTGTAGACATATACTTTTGTTGAGATTACTATACTTCCTTTATTATATGTTTTGTGGTTTCGAGGTTTCCTATTGAGTGTTGTTATACTCACCCATGCACAGGCTTTTCCTATGCAAGTTGTGTCTTGTGTATAAGATCAACCCTATGATGGAGTCCTAGGCAGACAATGACCATATGGTTCTTAGTGAGACTGGACATACTGAGGTGTGTTCCTACGACATTCAGACAGTAGTCCCAATAGCATTACATTTAGGTTGAAATTATATTATATAATTCTTTATGGTGGAATTTTATTTGGACCTATTTAATTTCTTTACTTCCTATCACACACTGTTTGTGGGATATAGGGATAATCATGAATTTGTAGTTAAATTGTTTGTTTACATTTCCATATTTCTGTGGGCTTGGAGATGTCTGTGTGTTTGTACAGGTACTTAGGTTATTCCTCCCATGTTAGTGATATGACTACTCAGTTCTAGTCAGTAGCCCTTGGATTGTTAGAGGCGATCTTGGGGATTCACAACATAGGACTCACTGGGATGGGTAGTGGCATAGTGGTATCATAGGGAGGTTCTAAAATAGGACCAGAAGTCTGTGATATTTGTTTGGGGAAATAGTGTTATGTATTTCGAGTTTATATTTTTGGATAGGGACTCCAGTGTCGATACAACGAATGGAATATCCACACACAAGGACTTTGATCACCTACTTTTTGACTTGGTACATGAGAATAGTGGTTGTAGGGAAAATAATGGTACATGCATAATATAAGAATGGGTTGTGGTTTCCATGTCAATATTTAGTTAGATCTCCAAATATACTCATTGACCGTAGTATGTATTGTTTATTTCATGATGCCTCCATGACATCTACAAACTAGGATTCAGGCTGATGATCATGAGGATTGTCCCCTCAGTGATGAGGCATCGCTACAGGGACCAGTTCATGAGATTGTTTCTCCAGGATGTGCACCAGTCATACCACCTATAGGGAAGCACGCGGTACCCATAGTACCAA
Source organism: Viscum album (assembly GCA_963277665.1). Taxonomy (NCBI): domain Eukaryota; kingdom Viridiplantae; phylum Streptophyta; class Magnoliopsida; order Santalales; family Viscaceae; genus Viscum; species Viscum album. The sequence goes on along the minus strand of OY728127.1, from coordinate 34,393,545 downwards.
CAGATGAGGAGAGTTGGCTAAACACACATCATGAGTTTCAGTGATAGAGACCCTTTAGGTTCCAAGGTGAGAATGACCCATAGGCGGTTGAGGATTGGATTGAGGCAGTGAGCCAAGATTTTTATCTAGTATTGACAACATCATATTAGATGGTGGTCCTAGAAGCGAGCATTCTTCATAGCTCAGTAGGTCAGTAGTGGGGTTTAGTTACCATTTCCTACAACAAGGTGACTCTTTCATGAACAAAGATTGAGTATCTATTTAGAGAATAGTTATCACCACCTATGATCAGGGTTGTGCATATCCAGGAGCTTCTGTTGCTCCATAATGAAAATGTGACAGTAGCTCAGTATTCATACAAGTTTACCAACCTTTCTAGGTACTCGATGGATATGGTTAGAGATCAAATTATATGGACTAGGAATATCGAGCGATGTCATCATAGAGACATTTGATCTAGTATTATTCCACTTTACATTCCAACCTATACTATGGTGGTATAGAAATCTTTGGTTGTCAAGAGTTTCTTGGCTGAGAAAATAATGTCGGTGGTTGTCAAAAGTGGGAAAGTGGGGGAATAGATATCGACAACATGGACCCAACATTAGTTAAGAGACATGGATGTGGGATAAATATTAGGAGGAGGTATAAGGATAGAGGACCAAAAATACGAGGCTCACAGGTTAGGTCCAATCATCTACGAGAGAGGTGGTTCTACTCATGTGATGACAAATGAAATCTCACCCAAGATTGTCCAACCTACCGTATTTCTGATAGGGAAACCATAGACTGGACACCAAGGAAGAGATAATAATAGGATCAAATAGGTTCTAAGGATATTGGATGTGGAAAATAATCTTGTAGAGTAGAATGAGATGGTCTACATTTCAACATGTTACCAACTCCTCCCCATGTGGTCCACACTAGGATTAGGGAGCTGAAGGATAGATGTGAGGATAGCTACATGCAGTCAAATATTATGACACAGGGGATCTGGGAATGATTTGAGGTATAATCTGTGTATTTTCTACATTATGTATCCTATTAATAGAAACCAATTCTATTAATTCCTTTCTATCCAAATATCTTATTAGAGACTTATATATTTTGGTTGAACCTTTGACTCAACCCTTATGCTTGGAGACTTCTACTAGAGAAGACTCAATGATCACAGACTTGTACCAATAGTTTGACCTGACTCTTGGAGGTGAGACTCTAGGTTCGGATCTCTTGGTAGGAGTGTCAAGGCCTTACAACTTCATTCTTAGTATGGAATGATTATCCATAGTTCATGGTTTGATTGACTATTTTAGGTGAAGGGTGTGGTGTGTCTGTAGTGACATAACTAGGTTCTACTTTGTTGGTTAAAATGAAACCCAAGGAGCATAGAATAGACTCGTGTATAGGAGTGTCCAACTGATCACTCATCAGTTGGCTAGCCTGACCATTGGTGTAGTGGATGTTATGAGTTTATAGTTTCATGAAGCGGTGGTGGATTTTGGGAAAGTATTCCTTAATGATGTTCCAGGTTTACCTCCCCCACCAAGAGATAGACTTCTATATTGATCTACACCCATGGAAAATGCTGATATCTAAACCAATATATCATATGGATCTTACAGAGCATTATGAGATGAGGGTGATGTTGGAGGACTTGTCGATGAAGGTATTTGTGAGAACCAATGTTTCACCTTGGGTAGCCATAGTTTTTTTTCAAGAAGGTGGATAGGAGTTTGAGGCTATGTATGGATTACCAGATCTTGAATATAGTTATTGGGAAGAAAAAATAGCCACTACCAAGTATCGATGAAATTTTTGATCATTTAATAGTGGCACGACGGTTTTTGAATATTGACCTTAGATCAATCTATCACCAGTTGTGAGTATGGGATAGGGATATACCAAAGATGAAAATAAGATGTCCCTATAGTGACTATGAGAACATGGTGATTCCATTTGGAATGAAAAACTCCACAGTAGTGTTCATGGGACTCATAAACCGAATCTTCTAACCTTTCATAGACCAGTTCATGGAAGTATTCATTGATGATATCCATGTGTACTCGGCATCAAAGGAGGATCATGTGAGAGAGTTATAGATGGTTCTTGATGTAATTTGAGAGCACCATATTCACAAAAATCTCTCAATGTTACTATTATGGAATCATGTATTCCACTTTCTAGGACATGTTATCTCCACAAATGGAGTGGAAGTGGACCCGACCAAGATCGAGGTAGTGTTATCCTGGGATGAACCTAAGAGAATGATGGAGGTGGGAAGCTTCCTTGGGTTTATTGTCTATTACCAGATATTCATACCAGATTTCTCTAGTATATCAGCATCCATGACAGGTTTGATTCGATATGGGAAGTCTTTTACGTGGATAGATAAGTTCCAATAGGCTTTTCATTAGTTGAGGTAGATTTTCATGAGTGCTCCGATTTTGAGATTGTTGGAGGAGGGTTTTGAGTACATAGTGTTCTATAATGCATTAGTAACCATACTTGGTTGTGTCCTGAGGTAGAGAAATGTGGTGATTTCCTATGGTTTATTCTAGTTGAGACCACATGAGAAGAACTATGGGACCCACAATATTAAGTTAGTAGTTTTAGTATTTTATTTGAAGATGTAGAGACACTACCTGATGATTGAGCAGATTAGCATCTATTCTAATCACAAGATTCTCAAGTATATCATCTCAAAGAAGGATCTAAACATGAGATAGAGGTGATGGCTAGGGTTCCTAAATGATTATAAATTTGAAGTTGTCTATAATCATGGGAAGGGGAATGTGGTAGAATATTCTCTCAGTAGGATATCTTGTTCACATTTTCTCAGAGAGGAATCAATATAGATTACCTCATTGCAGTTATTCTTTGTCTATATGGAAATGAAACTTACCTCTAGTCAATGGTTCTCACCCCTTAACTTTACAGCGATTCAAGGATGCATAACTCATGGATACCGACTAAAAGACCATCAAAATGCAAATATTTGTAGGAAATAATCATAATGGATATTCTAAAGGCGGGGATCATGTTGTTATTTTTAGAAGATTAATGATGGTACCAGTGACATTGTAGGAATAGATTCTAATAGAGTTTTACACATCTATGTTTTCAGTACATCCAGGTGTGAAAAGGTTGTAACAAGACCTCTAAAGATAATTTTTGGGGCTAGGGATGAAGAAAGGAGTTGTAGAGTTCATCCATCAATGCCTTAATTGTCAGTAAGTGAATGCTGGGCACCAAGTTAGAGCAAGTTTGGGTCAAACCCTTGAGGTTATAGACTGAAAGTGATATGTGATATCTATAGAATTCATGATGGTCTTACCATGTACCTCTCATGGACATGATTCTCTCTAGATGATCATAGGCCAACTCCCCAAGATGGACCACTTCCTAGCTATCCAATAATAGTGTTCAGTAGAGATCCTGGTACACCTCTATGTTCTAGCCATTATTTTCCTCGATGGATTTCCACCGATGTTCTTTTTCTGATCACGATGTTTTCTTTATATCCCGATTGTGGAAGAAAATAAAAGAGGAATTTAGGACCTAGTTACTCTTGAGAAAAATGTTTCACCCCTAAACAGATAGACAAACTGAGCAGAACATTCGGGTTTTGGAGGAGATTCTGTGAATTTACATGTTGGACTTTGGCTATAGTTGGGAGTATCACCTACTACTAGTGTAATTTGCATACACCAATAGATTCCATTCGACCATCGGTATAGCACCATTCAAGGACTTGAACAAGCGACCCTACAAGTCACCACTTTACTAGAATAACATTGGAGAGTCCACAATCATGTTCCAAGAGTTGGTGCGAGCTATAATAGGTAAGGTGCCAATCATCCAGGAGTGGATGAATACCGCACGAATCCATTAGAAGTATTTTACTGACATACAATAGAGGCCATTGATGTTCAAGGAAGAAGATCATGTGTTCTTATGGTTTTCACCTCGATTTGAATTATAGATATTTTATTGGGGACATAAGCTATCTCTGAGAATCACTATACCTTTCCAGATACTGTGTATATTTGGAAATATGGTTTACTGGTTAAATCTACCTCTATTGTTAGACTATGTACATAACGTCTTCCAAATGTCCCAAGTGAGGAGGTATGTGCATGACCTATAACACATTATCAAGTAGGGAGAGATGGACATAAAATATGGAGAAAAAATCACTGAGTTCCCTATAGACATTAAGGATCGGTAGGAGGGAATACTTCATGGGTGATTGATTCCCTTGGTGTGGGTCCAGCGGAAGAATGAGCATCTTCAGAAGAGCACATGGGAGCGGGAGGATCAGATTCATGCTTAGTACCCTCATCTTAGTATGTATCCCTTATTTTACCTTCTTAGGAAGTAATGCCCCATTGTGGGAAAAATTTCATTAAACACATTTTCCATGTATTATTTTTTAATATTATATGGATTATTTTCTATACTAGGCACTAAGACAGCATAGATTCTATGGCATTATGAGCTCAGAATAAATTTTTGAAATATGTTCAATATATTAAATAGAACCCACTTGATTTTTTCCTTAAAAAGTGGAATAACAACTAAATGGTTTCACATATCATAAATCCAAGGGAACCATTGAACTAATAATGTGATATTTACCCTAGGCACAACATAACATTAGTCAGAGTGGGTCATTTGTAGAAATAATTTCAGGGGCACAGAAATGAATAAAATAATTTAAATGAATTAGTTTATTTAATATTTCAAACAAAGTGGTTTAATCATATTTAGCTAGAAGATTATGGATAAATCCTAGGTTTATCCACATAACCCTGTAGATTTTGAAGGATCGTTGAAGAAAGAGATATAGAGAATCCCCTCAGATGAACGACAATGGATTGCATATCAAAGAATGATGCTCCTACCATCCAATGGATCTTGAAAACTAAAATGGATCAACAATAATTCTTCATCATAGACATATCTAAATTGATGTATAACATGTGTTTTATATGTATTCCTTAATTGTTCTTGATTCCTTTGATGAACGCGGCCCAATCCATGAATAAATTGGCCCATGTATAGATCATTATATGGTATGAGATTATTTGTGGGGTAATCATGATATTTTCTTTGTTGATGTTGATTATTTGATTTTTGTTCTAATAGAAACAAAATGATATTAACATGGAAATTGACTGAGATCCTTTTTTATTATTTGGTCTTCATAGTTTTATCCCATGACTTATCGGTTCATCACATCGTTCTTTATTTGGCCGCTATTCGATGCATTATCCAATGATCGATTATTTCTCACTTGTTTCATGGTGCAATGATCTGATATCAAATATTCCCAATCTATGTAATGCAATGGAGGTGAAAAAGTGGTCATGGTAGTGGATCATATGATGATTAACACCAATTCTACATTATTTTTCATTCTTTAGGATATAAAGATTAATATAGACTATCTCATTTTTAAACTGGATTGAAGGAACAAATCTTGTTAATTTGGTGATGGAAAGGCTAGAAGTGGAGAGATATTTAGTTTTCTAGAATTGAATGACCCGTATTGTGTTTAGAGTTAAGGAGAAGTTGACAGAATGTGAACTAGGGATTTTGGAAAGTCCCATGTTACATGGCATGTAATTCAGGATTACATGAAATGTGGGTCCCCTGAGTGGTGGTTTGGGGATTGGGTAGGATATTGGTATCAGACAATGTGTGTACTGGTCTATGTAGTGTGGGGTCCCTCCCAGGAAACTATGTGTGTACCTTGGGATGTACTTGGACTTGGGGTAGACTTCGCGACAAGCCAACATGGTGTGTACTCCAAAACACAGACATGAGTTTGACCAAGTACACAGGCTAAGACCTGTAATGGCACACAAGTACAGTACCCGAGATTACCACATGGTGTGTACTACTTCACATGCATGGGTTGGATGAAACAATTTGTTTTACACTGGAATTACCCAGGTTCTAGGGACATGGTGTGTACCCCTACTACACACCATGTAATTCTTTCTATATGTCTTGAATCTCTTGTCCTCTATACCTTGGACATGTTTTGTCAGGTTTGATTCCCTAATTATTTCATTTAAAGTAGGTATGAATCATTTCTTACTCCTAGGTCTATGATCCCTTCATTAGGACTTCTTTGATAGTGTTGTTAAAGTCCCACCCCCCAAGAGGCATAGAGTGGTATCCTCTATTCATATTTGTGCCCTAGGTGGAGTTATTCATATCGACATGACCAACACTACATGGATGTTGATTATCTACTTAGATAGGTTAATACATATTGAGTTTTTGGTATCACCACATGTCCCTAGATGCCATACTCATATTTGTATCATATTCTCTTCAAATATATCAACATATAATTATCATGACGAGACCCGATGAGACGTACCTCTTGGATAGATGTCATCAGCTCTATCGGACCAAGGAGTGTGTTCCCCTTGATGAGTACTTCATAGAATATTTGAACTCGAATCATAGGCTTGGTATAAAATGGTTTTGTATTTCTCCTAGAATGTTTGTATTTATTGAGTATATATGTATATTCTTGTTATATGTGTCGTAAAAATATACCTGGGTGGAGATGAATAAACTTATTTTTTATATAATTTGTGGTTTCAGGGTGTCCTACTAATTATTTTTATAATCACCCATAGATGAGATTTTCTTACATGTGTCGTGTATTGGGTGGAAGATTGACCATATGATAGAGTACTAAGAGAACATGGACTAGACAGTGTATAATGAGACTTGATAGACTAAGGTGTGTTCCTGTAGCATTTAGATAGCAGTCCTAGTACCTTTACATTCAGGTTGGACTTGTGCTGTAGAATTATTTATGGTTAACTTGTATTTGGAACTATTTATTTTCTTTACTACCTGTCACACTATGGTTGTGGGATGTAGATGTAGGCACGCATTGGTCATTTAGTCATTTTACATTATAGAATTTTTGTGGTCTTGGAGACATGTTCATGTGTATAGGTATGTAGGAAATTCCTCCAATGTTAGTGATATTCCTACACGGTGCTAGTCACCAGCCCCTGGCCTATTAGAGGTATGCTTAGGGAGTCTGGGCATATGCCCCACTAGGATAGGTCGTGACAATGCCCGTTATTTTTTGTGAAGAAAAAATTAATATATTTCCAAGGATGTTTTCAAATAAAATTATTTTATAAATATTTTTAATCTTTTATTTTTTATATATAATGTTTAAAATGAAATGTTTATTCTCCTCAAAAATGATTTTAATGATATTTTAATGTCATTTACATTTATCACCATCAGTAACCCTTGTTGTTAACTATAATTAAATGGGGATATTTTCTAATAATTCCAACCTCATTTTTTCTCTAGATGAATTATGTTTCTTTTAAATTTATTGTAATATAACATGATTCTTTTATATAGGTTAATCATGTTTCAAATAAATTGTTATGGAACCCTCTTCTTTTACAATATTTAATCACATTTCGAAGTTATTTTCAAGGAACCCATTTATTTTTCATGGGTTAATAATGTTATGAAATGAAAAATTATTATTTTTAGGAGTTTTATGATGAAATGTATCTCTATGTACTTTATTTAGGGGACTTAGACATTATATATGATGGGTGTGCCTAAATAGCCTCAGGTGACCTCGATATAACTTATAAGATGGGAGTACAGAGATAGAGCTCCAATTTATTGGGTATGTAAGTCAACCATATAGTTATTCCATTTGTAAGGGTTCTATAGGTGTTATTCAAGTGTCCTATAAAGATGATATCCTAAGATAATAGTATATTTTTACTATTCTTGATATGGGTTATAAATGTTTAATTTGATCAATATTGGTATCACCTTGATCATGATAATTGATTTTAATGACTCTTCCCATTTTTAAATCCTTTTTACATTTTTTCATGTTTGATAACCCGAGTAATTATTAGTGTGAGTTCTTTTATGTTATTCTCATGAACATAAATTATTTCATCATACCCTTATTCTCATTCTATTCTCACTAAATTCAAATATTTATACATATTTTTACCCATACTGAGTATTTTATATCACTGTTATTATGTTTATTTTTTCCCAAGTTATCAAGAATGATGTGAGATTATTTATTTCTATAAGTGTTTCATATAAATGATGATGATGGTGACTTAATTTGAAATAATTAAAGCAGGGTAATGGGGGGGGGGGTGTTCATTTAAAGATATGTGAATTTTTTAGGTAAGAGTTTTTACTGATTTTCTAAATCAATGAACCTAAAAGGTATTTGGATATCTAAGTGATCTAACATTTCCTTTTGATGTTTTTATGTTATGGATGGAGAAAAATTGGGTCACCTTCATCAGTATTAAATACATAAATGCAATTTTTATTAGTTTAGAATTGGATTATGGGAGTACGTGTTTGGGGTCGTTATATCCAAATCCCAAGAAGTATGCTAGGGTATCATGATAAAATAATAGAAAATAAAAGGGGATTATCAATTGAATCCCAAAAATTACATATCAGCAACCCAAAAATATAAAATGACATAAAAATGATCAAATATTAGGTTTAGGGAAGTATGTCTTGGAACCCCAATAAGACATCACATTTCATAAATAAAATCAACCAAAAACTAGGAAGCACATAATAATATTATTGCTATATCGATAGTAAAAATTAAATTCATAAAAAAGAGTGAGGTTGAATAAATATCTAAACCCACCGCTACTACCACTACCTCTCAACTCAAAAGTTTCATACGGGTTATAAGGTGACGCATGATGCCATATCTATCCAAACACCAAATGCACTAGGTCAGGGCCAACCACACACTGAAGTAATCATAGGGTCCCCTAAGTCAAGACAAAAAATAGGCTTCCCACTTGGGAACCTTTAATTCGATACATTGGAAGAGGATTCCTATATGGGACCCTCAATAATAGTGTATGTAAGTAGAGGAATCCTACATGAGAGCCTTGGAAATTGTAAAAATTTAGATGGATCCAATATGGGATTCTCTTGGTCTTTATGTAAGAGAAGGTATCCCATTGGGGACCCTCAGTAATATAAATAAGATAGAGGCATCCTACATGCGATCCTTTAGGTCAAAAGATAATATGAATTCATGGACTAAGAGGAAAAGTCATTGAATACTATACTAGAGGGATGAATTATAGAAAATATCATATCAAGGTTCTCACTTTAGTTTGTTATGAACACCCAACCAGTCTATATCAGTTAGAATAGATAACTAAATCCAATTATTGGAGGAATAACCACTCTAGTATATATCGTTCACCCAGAACACAGTCTAGGAGACCTTAAATCACCACAAGGGTTCCACAATTTCAATCTAAATGAAAAAAATTATCAAGTTGGACTACTCATGTGTCTGGTTCTAGCACTGGGATGTGAAGATACAAAAAAGCATCAAAAGGGTATCAAGGGAGTATTACAGAATGTGTGTACCCTGGCACAAGATGTGTACCCTAGAAGCACCACCCATGCATGTACTTTAGTAAAACATTGCGTGTAAAGATCATATACCTGACATTTATACCATAAACATGCATTTATCCAACATGGGGTACCAAACCACATACCTCACATATCCTAGCCATGTAGTCTTCCTAGATTTGTATTTCTACACAAAATGAAACCCTCTCAGGGTCTAGTCGTGTACTTCACACTACCATATACCCTTATACGAGCTGTTTGCCTAGGTACTCGGCTACAAAGATAAGTACCAGTACACAACCTGTATAACATATACATGGTTTGTACTTCAAATAATATAATATTCCTTAAATGGTAATAACACATGCTATGTGTTCTTGAATTACACTTCATGTGATTAGGATTTCTGAATGGGGAACCCCTAAAATCAGCCCAATACCCCATTTTCTCCCCAAAGTCTATAAATCAACCCTCAAGGGGTAATAACCAATTATAATAGGGCCTAAAAACTAGAATGTTTTAAATATTTGTGGATCTATGACATAAAATAAAAAATGACCTACATTTAAGTAGAATTAATCGAAGATTCCCACCTATAAATAGTCCATGGCTATCAAATGATAATCTGGATCCAACCGAGCTATGTGTTAGAACCTCCATTCCTATATATATTTCTCTATCTCTTCATCTCCCCTTTTCTCTCTCATTCATGAAACGGGTAATCCCACAGGTTGAACAAGAGATTCTAGGGGTAGGATAAGAAAAGGAAAGAATAAAAAGAATAGAATAAAAAGAAAAGAAAAAAGAAAAAGGGGTTGAGGCTCACCCTAACAATTTACATGAGTTTATACATCTCCTCGTAACCCCCATTCCAGACTCAATAGGGGTGAAAACATATCAATTATACACTGTTAAAAAGATATATTAAAAAAATGTAAAATGAGTTAATATTTAATTATATATATATATATTTAATATTTAATATTCCATGAAAATTCAAATGGTCATGAATTCTAAAAAACTCCTATACTAGGGTAACACCCTTTCCTAGGAATAATTTAGTGCTCATAAAAAAATCTGAGATCATAGTCTAGCAGAAAATGAAAATTTTAACCCTTATAAAACCTAAAAGTAAACAAATTAAAATTTCTTTTCAAATTCTATTCCAGAGAAAACACCAGTCGTAAAAATCTCCAGACCATAACCCTTCTCATCCTTAGGAAGTCTTGGTGGTCAAATTTAATCATGATCTCATTCCAAGCATCTACAAAACTACACTATCCCGAACATACAATGACCATTCTATCATATGTAAAAACTCTTACTTCATTGAATATTTTTAAACATGAATGAAATGATACTCTCCACCATAAGATTATCCATATCATCACCTCACTACGGAGCTCAATATTAAATTCAAATGCCTCGTAAATCACTATACACAACGACTGGTTTTTAAAAACCAATCATAAGAGAGTGACAATGTGAAAGAATTAAAATGTATCATGTTGTAGCTTCTTGAGAATGGATTCAAAATAAAACATAATATTTCCTCTAGAAATTTGTGTCACCACCCTCAAAAATCCAATGGTTCAATCCCCACCTTGTGGTTACCTTATACCACTCCTCATGGGAAACCTCACTAGGTTCCTTCAGCAAACCAGAAAAGATGTTTAGAAAGATCAGTGTAAAATGGAAAATCTATGAGCATTCTTAGAAATATGTTAAGATATAAGGCATGATAATATCTAATTATAAGGATACCTTGATTCTATCTATAAGAATATACATCTCACCCATACATTATCACATCAAACTGGATACCCATGAGTTCAAACAACTCCTAACACCATGTATGCCGACAATGTGTGTCCTGGTCCATCCCTGGGTAAATCAACTCTTTGAACCTTATCCATTATTGATGTATCCAATAATATTAGGGGAAATTAATGTCATAATCAAAACTCTTAGAAATCCATGCCTAAATCATTTCTTTGAAACCACCATTCCTATGCTGACACATGACCACTCAGTGATTTAATATTTAAATGGTACTAGGAACAACCGATGTGTCCCTTTTCTATCTCAAACCACACAGTGGTTGTACAAACCCATACCACCTGGTCATCACCCATCTCATACTCCCATGTTTAATCCATCACTAGTCTAATCTAACCATACTACATGGAACATTAGTCTCATTAATACAAAAGCTCCCTTGGAAATCCCCTTTAATATCAAGGAACAATATTGTGCCATGATTTATTTCCATGACCACCAATCGATCAAAATCATTTTTGTTTTTCAATTTAACCATCAATTGTGAAACTACTGCTCGATAGGGCCGAGCACCCAAAAAATCATACAAATTGAAGTATGTCTTAAAAGACAATCACCCATGTGTTTTCCTTCGAAACCAAAGGAATCATCATTAATATATCTCAAACCATGAGAACCTATCGTTCCTTAGTTTTTTAATGAGCATAGAACCAAGATCAATGACTAGAAGGAATCCAAAAATACTGTATGACCATTCATGTAGGTTTACATAAATCAAAATGAACATTGACCTATGAGGGACTGAGTCACATCTATGGGTCTCTAGGTCTCCCACCTAGCATTAACAATCACATCTCATATGAGGGTCAGTATGTTTAACCACATAGCCCATGTTTCAAAATACTCAACATGGTTAAATCTCAAGGGGTGTCATCCACACACCCATATCAACACAAGGCCTCCAATATGCCTATCAACAATTTCCAAGGAGGGCAACGAAACATCAACCAACAAGGGTCTAAACTATCAAGAATATACCTACTAGGAATGTGATCCTCTAAGAGTATCCCTGTGAGGTACTTCCCCTGGAGTATAATGATATTAATGTAAAAATGTCAATGAACTGAAACTCAATAATAATATGAATATGTTAATACCCCCTTGAGGTATATTTCACTTTAAATTTTCAGGTACTCATCATCATATCACTAGGTAATATAACTAGTTAACCATGACTGAAGGTCATTTAAGTTAAATGTCATTCCATGATATCCAGAAAAACACCTTATAGGTTGTTACTGATGCTTTAAATAATCATACCTAAAAATCAACAATCTAAAAGGGGTATAAATAATGGGAATAATTCTCTATCAACCAACTAGGGCCACTAAATATCCAACACATGAGTACTTATTCATTAGCTTCATTTCAACGTCTCACCATAGATCCACATGACCTTCCATCAGAAGGAAATATATAAAATCTGGTTCAATTGAGTATAATTCCCCCAAGAACTTCTATGGGAAAACACTATTTTATTTTAAAAAAAACTATAAACAGTTGGTCTCTATCATAAATAAAATGAGACACTATAAGGAATATAACACGTGGACCCTACATGATGAATATGATGCATGATACGCCTCTTGCCTTTGCAGGAAAAGAGTCAAGATTATTCACATACCTGTTTCCAATAAGTTAAGATCCAAAAATACATCAATGGCCTCCCACCAATGGGCTTAGTGAGATAAATATATTGTAAATAATTACACCAACCAAAATGTTCTTCTCTCAAAGAGAAAAACACATAATACTATAACATCATATATTAATAATATAAACCCCATATCTTAGGAAACCAAGACTTCTTATCGAAACAAGTATTCTTGAAGCACTAGTATGATATCATACATAGGTTTCAACACATCTCTAACACTAATATCTATCATATCATAAATAGTAACACAAATAGAAAAGAATAGCTCTGATACCTCTTTGTAATGTCCCAACCTAGATTCCACTAAACCAGGGCCCCAATCTATTTCACCAAAAGGCTTCAAACTCGCCTCCCCATAGACTAGATGCCGCAAACTTGTAGTAATATCCTATGGTATGTATATGGAGAGAATATTACATCATATTAGAGTAAAAAATAATATAAATACATTGATATCATCCATAATAGTAAATATTTAGTGTGTATAAAAAATAAATAAACTAAAATATAAGGATGTGGTAATAATAAATGATATGAAATAGAGTCTTAATGTCCATGTCATACATATAACAATGGTCACCCAATGGGCCTACTATACATGTAGGAGTACATAAAATAAAATAAAATAGAATTACATTATTCTCATTGTAACTCTGAGCTAGACCATATACCCGATATCAAAGACAACACCAAGATTTTCCACCCTGATCAAAAGAATCCACCATTTTCTCCAATTGATCATGAAACTAAATGACTTATCCCAATCCTTTGTGAAATCTATGCTCCACCTAAAAATCATACATATGGTCTACACACACTTAGGTGCACGAATAGGGGAGAGAAATTTTCTCCAAAGGCCACCCAATGACGAACATTTAAATATTATTTCACAAGTTCGTGATCATTGAATATTCTAAGCCTAGTGAAAGCACAAATGCAAATGAAAAGTAAAATAAAACCATAGTTAATCCTTGGATCCATGATCCCAATTGACCATACTGCACAACCTAGTTAGAATCTACCTAGACCTAATCCATCATATATATACATATATTCCCATATATATAAATGTATATTAATATGTATATAAATGAGAATGGTAAAGAACATGAGTATAAAGCAAAGTAATCCATTAAAAATATCATAAGACATCTCAATCCCTAATCGATCAAAGGATCCTCGATGTGATCAACTAGGCATCCTATGATGATTGATATTATATGGATATCATACCACTAAATTAGTGTAACATCAAGGTGATCCTCAGTCCTATAATCCCAATCAACAAATACAAGCTTCATCCATTAATAGAGATATATTTGAACATGCTACACCACCATTGGAGGATACATGTCCATTCTCTAGGTTCACATGTACTCACCTCCAATCACTATAATGAAGGATTTTGTATAGCATTGAACATCCAATAAAAATGGAATTGACATAAACATCATTCCATTTAATCTATGTAAATCTAGTTTGATATTAATATCCTAGTTCCCTATTTATAGGAAATCATGAAATTCAGACGTGGATAATCCCTAAGGGGGATGAAACATAGGTGACATGTAAAGATAAATATATTTGTAACACTATGTCCAAAAACCAGATCTATAGGGGAATAGAGCTTCATGTCAGACAACCCAAACAATGGGGGTGTGAAGTGACATGTACAAAAAATTAGTCCAAGGGGTGTGGAGTGCCATGTTCAACAACCCCATCATTGTTATGAAATCCCATATACACTAATAGGAAATTACATGCCCAATTAAAGGAAAAAGGATGAGGAACACCATGTATAACATCCCAGTAAGGTATTCATTCAGGGAGATCATAATTGATCCCTACGAATGTATCAAATCAATGATGATGAATGCTATATACAACACCACATTCAAGTAAACTCATTCCCCCAATGATTCTATCCCAGTAATTCCTAAATGGGAATCTAGGTATCACTCAGGTCCATGTGTCATTCAATAAAAATAAGCTCAGCTTCTGGATCCTAGGAAGAATATATAGGTATCATGTTAAAATAACAATCAACATAAAGGGACCATCATTTGGGTATTATAAAGTATGCCCGAGCACCCCAATAATATTAATATCAAATAAAAAGGATCATAAGTCTGGTTATAGGAACCCCATCTAGGAAACTAAATAAAACAACACATAGTGTTGATCCCACACACCAAAAATTATGAAGACCCTATAGAAGTCATATATGCATCAATAGTAATCATGTGAATTCATTAAAAAAGTGATGTTACGTGAACACATAAACCCACCACTAATTCCACTTCCTCTCATCTCATAAGTTTTTTCTGGTTTCAAAGTTTACACTCACAACTATCTCTACCCAAACCCGAAATGCACTATCTTAGGGTTGATCAAATGTAGGGGTACCTACTGGGTCCCCTATGTTATGAAATAGAAGAGGAATACTACTCAAGATCCTCATAGATGGTGCATAGGAAGTGGTGTCCAACATGGGATCCACAATAATAGTGTACGTAATCAGAGGAATCCTACACATGATCCACATAAATAGTAAATAATATAGGGATTCTACATGGTATCCTCTAGGTTAGAATGTAAGGAAAGGAATCCCATTGGGGGCCCTTAGTAATAGTAATAAGTTTTAGGAATTATACATGGGATTTTCTAGGTTAAAAGATATGATGGCCTCTTGGACTAAAAGGAAATGTTTTTTAGTAACATTCTCAAGAGATGAATCATAGCCATATCAAATTAATAGTATCACTATTGGTTTGTAAAAACACTCAAACAATCTATGTCACTCTCAAGTGAAAATTGAATCCAATTATTAGAGGAAGAACCTCTACATTATATCTCGTTTTCCTGCAAAAAACCTTTTAGGATTCCTCGAATCATCCCAAGGATGACACTATCACAATATAAATGGAAAAAATTGTCAGTATGAACAATTATTATATACAATTATAGCTATGGGGAATGAGGATATGAGAAACCCTCAAAAGGGTAGAAAGGTAAGATTACATAGTGTATATACCACTATACATCACACATACCCTCGAAGCCCCACCTAGGCCGGGACTTCAGCCGTACATGGAATCTAATTCCCATGTACATGGAGTGTATACCATGTACATAGTGTGTACCCTACATGAAATAACTTCCCATGATCCTCACTTGGTCTATCCACGTATTCTTCCCAGCCATGTATTTCTACATGATGTGTAGCCCACCCAATGTCTGGTCATGTACTTTACATGTCCATGTACCCCTACACAATATTTCTGGGTAGGTACTCAGCTCCATGGACAAGTAAAATTACAATGTGGGTATACCCTATATATAGTGTGTAATTAAAAAATATATAATCTTACCTGAATGGGAAGAAAATATGGTTTTTTTTAATGAACTACACACCGTGTTATCTGGATTTCTGAATGGGAAATCCCTTAGATCATCCCAAAACCTTGTTTTTCTCCCAAAGGGTATATATGGACCTAAATGGGTCCTTATAATTCATAATAGAGAATTAAAATATAAATTGTTAAATATATGGGTATCAATAACATAAAATTAAAAATAGATTACCATTAGGCAAGATCCGCTAGAGATTCACCCGTAACTATGGTCCATGGCTGCTGTATGATGATCTGAATCTTTATAAGCTCTTCAACATCAACTCCCTTCCTCTCCATCTTTCTTTGTCCACACCTCTATTTTTCTCTCCTTATCTAGTGTATGTGAATCCCATAGGATGTTTTCTAGAATCAAAGGGGGGGATAAGAAAATAAAAGAAAAAAAGGAATGGAAGAAAAAGAAAAAAGAGAAAATAAAAAGAAAAAGGGGCCTGACCTCAACCCTAGTATCGACAAGAGTTTCTGCGTCACATAATAAATATTCCACATTCTCAACTCTATGGTAGGGGTGAAATCTAAATCAAATTCTATAATTAAAATATATATCTGAATGAATGTGTGATAATAAATAAATAAATAAATATATATATATATTTAGTATTAATTATTTCACAAAATTTTGAATGGTTAATAATTATACCAAACATATATATTAGAGTAAACACATAATTTCAAGACCAACAGAGTGTCCATAAAAATTACTTGAGACCAGTTTCTATGGATAAATTACCATTTTACCACTTATAAGTACTTGAATGAAAAAATGAAAATTTATGCTCGAATTATTCTCCAAAAAACACATTACCTTATTATGGAGGTGCTGCGAAGGTGAATGAGTCATGGTTAAAAACTTATTATGATAAATTTAAATACTTTATAATGTGGGAAAATGAATCAGTGGATAAATTATTTATTCAATCAGACAAAATTATAAGCATGATTCAAATTTATGGTCAAATTCGTATGGATTTCACCAAGATGAAGAAGATGATGAGAACCCTATTAGATATATTTTTGAAAATATTTAATACCTTGAGTATCATGACTTAGATGAGTGGACTATCGACAAAATAAAAAATTTATTATTTTCATATGAGATGAGAAAAATTCTAACCTTAAGAAGAAAAACTAAAACTGAGAAGGAAAATGTATTCAGTGATCTAAATGGCATGAATCTTTTTTAGCCCAAGAAGTATCACGAGAGAAAAACTGATGCCAAAGATAATTAAATGAAATATAATGAATTTATTTCTATTTAATCACATGGAATTTAATGAGTTGTAGGTAAATCTAGAGTAAATATGTAATTTAAATACAATAATTTTTTCAATATTTTTCATTTTTTTCAATTTTTCTAATAATAAAGAAGAAGTGGAGAAGTATGATCAATACAAAAGATCATATAAGAATAGAAATATGGATAACTATCAGATCAGAGGAATATTATTCAAATTAAAAGGAAAGTAAAATTCAATAAATTATAAAAAACGCATCACACAACATGATACAACATCTTGTGAATAGGAAAGTGAATGACAAGAAGATAACTAATACGATTAGGGGAAAACAACCATTATGAAAAAAATAAAAATATCCCAAATATTTTTTAAGTGGAGAAGAAGAAGTATAAAGGAGTAAGATAGATAAAGTAATTATTTGGAGACACCAAAATAGTTTTAACTTAGGGTGAACCTCATTGTTTTATTAAAATAGAACAGAAAACTCAAATAGAAAATAAAGAATTGAAAATATAGAATGATCTATTAGAGAAATACATTAATTATTTAAAATATAAAACTTATATGAAAATTTTGATTGGGTTAAAAATAAATATGTGAGACCATAATAAAATCGAAGAAGTAAGAGATAAGATTCATGATATTTACACTAAAAAAATTATCCCCAAGAATCAGGGGATAAAAATTATTGAGGCTAAACTAGTGGAAACAAGAAATTCGTTGAGAAATTCCAATGTTGCGGAGTATAATAATTCTGTGGATGACGATGGAGAAATCTAAAAAACACTAGATTAAGTTTATAATTCTAATAGTAATCCATAATTATATTATATTATTCCAAGATAATTATTTTGGACAACTAAGCCTATATGAATGATGACAACAATAATGATAGAGAAAGAAGAAGGTGACTACATTACCCAAAGAGGAGAACATAACCATCTATAATATTGCTAACTAAAATATAAAAGTAAATAAATAAAAACAATTTATTCCAAAATATATTGATTTATTGGGACCAAATGGATTCAGTTTAACTATGAATTACACATGTGATGAGAAATGAAGTCCAATTTATAAAATGAACTAAAACCGATTTTTATAGACATTGAAACACATGAAATTTAAAATATAAGAAATGAATGTTTTTTGATCACATTCATTTCTTAATAAAATTGCTTCATATTATATTATTATATTCTTATTCATATCATGTTGATATTTTTTCTTAGAGAGTGATACTATTCACATCATATTTTAGTGAAATTATTCACACAATGTTAGAATGATAAATTTCTTCTATTTTTATTCTTCAATACCTCCATCATGTGTCAAATTCCCACCTAAATGGATAGAATAAAATCAATGGGGAGATAACTATATTATAGGATGATATAAGGGAGTAGATAGGTATGGTTTTGAAATTATTTCAACTTTTAATAATTCTTAATCAATTATTTTTTTTGTGATTTTAATTCAATGATGTACCTTATATTTGTATCTGAGTAATTTTAATTCTACGAATCCTAAGGGATAAAATGAACCTATACCTTGGAGTAATCATGAATATAGTCCTCCAAGTGTATAAGTGATTATCCTTAGTGTAGTTATAAAATACCTGATTCATTTGGGATGTTCATATTTAGTTGAAAGGAACACTCGAATTTAAGTTATTGAAACAATTAAAAGAAATTATTCTAATCCACCCCAAGTGATAACCTAGTATCAAATCATTTGATTAAATTTAATACAATTAATCCTTTAAAAGTCATTAATAATATAATCAATTCATACTCATCTTGGCCACTTCATATCAAAATAACTCCCAAAGAATGTATGTTTCTTTAGGCTTATTCTTATGTCTCTGAGGATTTGATAACCTATGATGTACTATAAGCGAAATATTTAACCATATAACATGGGTAAATTTGGGTATCAAAAAAATTTGATACCGTTTCTATGAACCCAAGTAAGTCATTTTAGAAACTCATTTTATTCTTCCCAATTTCTCTTATCTCACCACAATTTCTCTTATCTTTTCCCCTTTCTTCTTGTGTATGTCCGTAAACACTTGTGACAACTCAAAACATCTAGTTATGTTAGAAAACATGAATGCTGAGGAGTCCAGGAAATCAAGGGGAATCCTTCACACAGATCCTAGTCTTTATAAGACATTGGATTTTAAAACTTAGTTTAATATAATGGAGCATATTCCACAAAATGGAATCATAAACCATAGAGGGAACCCAAATGGAAACCAAAATGATAATGACCCTAACATTGGAATTTTTGTATACCAGACCATAAATGAATAACTCACACATGCTGGGAACAATTCTCCACCATACATTTCTCATGATACCACGTGATATTTCAAATATGTTATCAAACTCCATGTCTTAAACCACCTTCTAAACTTTCATGGGATGGAGTCTGAGATGCCTTACATTCATGTTAAATAATTCAATGATATTATTGAAACCATGTTTCATTCAAATGAAATTGAATAATCTAAAATGAGGACATTCACTTTTTCACTAGAGGTTCAAGAAAATAATTGTTTAAATAATTTGAGACCATTATATAGTCATTATTGGTACAAAATTCCAAGATAAATATATAATAAAATAATTCCCCATCAAAAAAAATTGAACTTAAAAAAAGAATCCAATTTTTTTTTGAAAGAGAGAGAGAAACATTCTCATAAAAATTGGAAAGGTTAAAATAAACATTAAACATGGTTCCAAACCATGGTTTCCAAATCCCATAACAAGTGATAAACTTATATAAAGGTTTAGGTCTAGGTAAACAAATTATTTACATTATGTGTAATGGTAATTTCGAAAATAAATCAAAAAATAATGCTTATAAGTAGTTGTAAAATCTTGTTGAACATGCCCAAAAATGGGGAACAACACCTTACTATGATAAGAAACTAAAAGCTAGTGAGATGCATAAATTTAGGGAAGAAGAAATTCTCATGGAATAATATATTTCATTCACTAGTATGTTTGATGAGATTTATCTTAGGATGTTCTACAAAATATTTTTTTTAACCCTATTATAAAAATTTATTAAAAACATTACCTAAAGACAGAAAAATTCTGAAACATCCCTTCAAAAAAGACGTTATTTTTGGAGGACCACCATTGGAGGTTAATTCATTAAATAGTAAAAATCCATAATACCAAAACACTTTAAAGCTAAGTTATAATGAACATCCAGGCTTCCATTAGAATAAAAATGAACAAACAAATAAAAACCATATCTCAACCCCTATCCTTAAATGTTTTTCAACTAGATAACAATTTTAAATCATAACCAGTATAATTCTGAATACCTATCCAACAACCTAATCAATATCCCATCCATCATCTAAAATATCCTTTTGGGGTAATTCCACTAGCATAATTCCCTTCCCAATCTGTGTCTCCCCCAATCGTTCAACAATTGTGAAGGAAAATGAAAAAATGGACTCATAAGTATCATCACATAGACATGAACTAAAAATAATAAAAAATAGAAAAGAACCCATGACGTTTAATGTGTTTACTCCCCCAACTATTAGAAGAGAATATACTTATACAAAATCCTCTTATGAAAAAAAATGTGGTGAATAATTTAAGTAGTGGAATAATCATTAAAAAACATGAACCAAACATTAATAATAAATCCAATAAATTAATATCACATGAAAATGATGAGGAAAAATCATTAAATATGAAAATCCTAATGGTAATGTTAAAGAACCACCACATTCCAAAACAATCCTACAACCTTATCCATTCCCTTAATGTGTGATAGGAAAATCCATACCTAAATTTAATGAAATGTTTAATGAAATATTATATCATGTTAAGATGAAAATACACCTTCTTGAGGAAATTAAAAGAATACGTATATACTCCATGTACTTGACAGACATTTTATTTAAAAAAATCATATAAAAACCATGTCCTTTTCATAGTTAAGGATGGTATCACCATCCAAGGATCCATTCCACCTAATTTAAGCAACCCATGTTTTCTTTACATCAGTACTGGACTTGGAGAGATAAAATTTATCAAGGATTTATGCAATATAAGATCTAGTGTGATCTTTATTCCATATATACTATATTTTTATTTAGGTCTCAAGGATCTCCAACTCACTCCTGTCACTCTCAAACGTACTGATCAGAGTGTTCATATTCCAAAGGGTATCTTCAAGAATGTTTTACTAAAAGTTGAAATTTTAATTTACCCTACTGATATCATATTCCTTGATAATAAACCTTGCTTAGGTCATAGGGAGAAACCCCTATCATCCTTGTTCATCCTTTCTTAGAAAAAATCAACTCATTCATCAATATTAAGAATGAGAACATGAAAATAACATTTGAAACATGATCATTTACCTTAAAATCTATTACACTAGCTCTCATGTTATTTATAACGAGGATGTTAATGAGGTGAGTTTGATATATACTATAAAAAATAAACCTGAAAATGACTAAGGAATTACCGATGGATGTCTATGTCAAGATGAATTAATTATTTTTCATTCACATGTGGAAAACTTGTATCCATGGATTAATTCCGTTTTATATGGTTCCAATAGTGATTTTCAAAATTAATGATCACTAAACAAATGGATTAAAACATAAAATTCAAGCCCATACCTATTTTTATAAATCATTTGGTAAATCTTGTGGTTGAAACATCAGTTTAAAAGAAACCCATTTTGTTGACATATTTTAATAATGAAGCTGAGTAAAATTACAGGTATCATCTTAGTTATGAAACTATTAGCCAACCTAAGATCAAATTTAAGGTCCATAATCAATTTACTAGATATTACTTAGATATTTTGGGACACTAAAAATTTACGCAGGTTATATGGTTAAAGTGGTCTCTTGTAGCACAACTTTGGTTATCGAATACTGAGAGACCTAAGAATAAACATAAAGAAACATACATTATATGGGGGTGATTTTCTTTGAAGTGTCCAAATTGGGTTCAAATTAAGTGGATTATTAAATATATTTAATTAATTAAGTGAATTAAATGTTATATAATGATTTTATTTTAGTTTATCACATGGGGTGGATTAGATGAATTTATTTTAATGGTTTCAATGTATTAAATTTTAGCGTTTCTTTCAAAAAATATGAAGATACCATAAAAATCAGGTATTCTGTGTTTTTACTATCCTAAGGATAATAACATAAAAACTTATTAGATTATATTCATGATTAATTCTAGGAGGAAGATTATTTTATCACTCATGATGTGTAGCCTTAAAATTATTGAGATCAAAGGAGAAGGTACATCATTAAATAAATTCTCCACAAAATAATTGATTAAGAATTATTAAAATGATAAATAAAATACAATCCATCCCCTTGATATTACCATGTATCAAACCAAAATAGGTTTAACCCTAAATTTATGCTATTATATCAATTCAAGAGGGTGGTCGACTTTTGAGGTTGGAATTATAGAAGAAATCTATAAAAAAAGATCACTCCACCATTGTGTGAATAATTTCCCAAAATATGATTTTAATTCATTGAATCCAAAAATAAATAGAATAAATTTTATATTAATAATAATATAATAACATAATGATAAGAAATATTATTAAGAAACTAAACTGATTAAAAAAATACATGAGAAAAATTGATGATGACATTACAAAATGAAAGCATAAAATTACAATTGAAAGAATAAAACTTCATCCCACAATTACTTCAACACCATACATTAAATTAGTGAGTTAGGTAATATGTTTTATCCCCAATAAATTAATAAAAACACATTTAATTGGGATAGTAAAATGTTGGTGATAATTCAAAGGAAAATTTTCTTTTCAATGTTGACTAGATAAATCATATAAGATTCATCCCCCTTTTTTGAATGAAATATTTCATTAATAATGGAAGAATCTAAGATGGTCGTATAAGATAAATATCTTCATCTATATTCCTGATATTATATTTTAATTTTTCTTTTCAATTATATCATTAATTATTATTTTTTGATCTTTGTAGTCTAATGAATTTAGGGGCCCCAAAATCTGGCCCATAATTTAATCCCCATCGTGGACTCCCTGGATCTCCTAAAAAACTCCAGAATTATCATTTTTAATTATTTAATGAAATGATAACCATAATTTTCTATATATATAGAAAAAAATTATCTTCATTTTTCCTTAATTGTAGGCTCCACATTTATTTGGTTGGCCTAAGGCCCATTATGATTTGATAATAAATTTCTACATCAATGGAAAAAATGACCATATTACCTTATGATTCAACCATTGACCCAGAAAGAAACATATTTCCACACAAAGTGGTAAATACAATACTAAAATATAAAATTTAATTAATGAAACTAATATATTCCACAGGATGATGATTTATTGGGCAGAAATTTATACATAGTAAATATGAATTACACAAGTGATGAGAATCAGAGATAAATTTATAAAATTAAATAAAACCAATCTTTATAGGCATTGAAACACATGATAATAAATATATAATAAATGAATATTATTCTATTTAAGGGTGTAATCACACCCCAAACTGGAGTTTCTCTAGTTTGGAGAAAAAAGTATCTAAACAATATGACATTGAAATCCAATTTTCTAAAACATTTTAACATACAAGGCCCATCAAAAAAAACATTCTAAAAATTAATTAAACCATTAAAAATAATTTAAAACAAGATAGATTCAAAAGTATATCCCAATCCCAATTCCATTAATTTCTTCAAATTCATCATAAAATTTCATCCAATTTCAATTAAGCATAATGATGCATTATGCATCAAGGGAAAAGAGAATCACTATGTGGGAATCACATTAAACCTTAAGATGAGTATCCAAATGTTTTTTTTAATTTTTGATTTATTTTTACCCACAATAGAGGTAAAATGACTAACTCTAGAAAATTCCACTATGGAGTGACAATCCCCACACATCTGACACCAAAAAATTTTCCAATTACATACTCTATAATGGAGATGTAAAGCCAAAATCTAGGAAAAAATAATGGAGTCCTGATCCCCAATTGTCGAACTCCATTCATTTTGATAAAACATTTCTCTATAGATTCACCATTTTTTAATTTTTTTGGATACTCAAATTAATCAAAATGTTTCGCAAAACACTGTGCTATGATTAAAGGGACCCAAGAACTCAAAAATACACCCAAAATTCAAGGACATGCATATTAAAATTTCGATTAAATAGATGAAAATTTTAGCATAGAAAAATCACATAGGTGAACCTCACTTTCCAAAAACAATGTTCATCAACATAATATTACATTAAAATCATAATAAAGGCTTGGAAAATTATTTTATATTCAGTTTTCATGTTTCCCAATGTAAATCAGTGCATCAAAGGATAATGAATTTTAATTCTCCATAAAAGCCCATTTTTTTAAATGATAGATTGTGTTGATCCTAGGTTATTTCATGGGGTTGGGTGGATGAATTTATTTGTTATAATTAAAGGACATTAAAATCTTTAAAATATGAGTGGATTTTCTTAAGAAGTAGTGAGCACACTTCAGTTGAGACATCAATGAGATTTTAAATTGTGATTGGTTATAAACCAGGAGGGATAGTGAGTCCCCTTCAAAATTATAAACAGCAGTGTGATTATAGTGGATTTGGTAGATCAGAACATCGCTAGTGTATGATCCTTGGACGTAGTCTAGTGAGGGTGAACCATGTAAAATTGTTGTTTCCTGTTCATTCTTTATGGGTTGTTCATACTCTACAATGGGAAGGAGAGAGAAGAGAGTTTTTTCTAACAACAAAACTATATCAAAAGTGGTAGTTGTTTTAATATATCCTACCCTGATTCACCCCCCCTCTTAGGGTATCTATCCTAGTGGACCAAACAATGTAAAGCCCTTTATCTCATGAAATACATTTTAAATGATGATTTTTTTTCAAAAGATGTAATTTTTATTTAATAAAAGGATACTTTTCATAAACCAAAATTCACCCAAACGGATTAAATAAACATTTTATATAAATAGTTTATATAAATTATCAAGGCATGTAAAATAGTTTATAACAATGGAATATATATGAATTAAAAAATGCAAAAAAGGGAGCTATATGTTCATGTTCCAAATAGGTATGATAACTCCGAGATATAGGGATACAGCCTTGTGAATATGGTAAAGTATGTACATACACCCCATTAGGCCTAAGGTAAAGGGAACTCATCACTATCTTCTAAATAATGGGATGTGCTGATATTTTTTTTGGAATTTTTCAGAATCACAAAGTGCCACCCAAAATATCTCACTAACTACCTAAGGCCTGTATGTGCTCAAGTACAAATCAAAGATGGAAAATTCATTTTATAATTGAAAATGAAATTCCTCCCATTTGCTATTTTGAATATTCCAATTTTCTTCTTAAAACCCATAAATATTTTTAATAAAAAAACATTCCTTTTCACTAATATGAGATCCAATGGTTTCCATCAAAATTTTGTATGCCATTTCTCACAAAACTAGGGTATGAAACCAAATCAAACAATTCCATCATTTTCATCACAAACCCCCAATTCACTTGAATTTTGGATTTTCAAAAACATTCCATCAAATAAATCTTCCTTCAATTAAAATCTACATTTTAATTGATTCAATTCCCATAAAAGTGAAAATTTAAAAAAAAATAAAGCATACCAAATTCCAATTCCAACCCAAAAATCTATTTTATCCTCATAAACCCCAATTCAGCAAAATTGGGCATTCCCAAAAAATGGATTGAAATCCATTCAATTAAAATGTAAAAAATTTCCTTTAAATTCAAATAATTAAAATTTAAACAGAGCAAATAGGTTCAATAAAAACTGGGCATCATAATGGAACCACATTCTTAAAGCAACATGTCTTGTAATGCCAAACCCTAATTGGGATCTGTCCATAAAGAATGAAGATCACACAAACGAGAATCAAACCTAGGATTAAGATCCCAAAAATGGTACTAGATCCACAAATAAATACAAGTATCCATGGAATCTTAAGGAAGAAGATAGGGATCGCGGGAGGAAGTGAACAGTGTGGGAACTAACCAGGAAGAGATTGAGCAGTGTTCTCTTTGCTTCAGATCGCTTTTAGAAGGGTTTCAAGGGGCCAAAAATCATTTTTGGGAGCTCCAAGGAAGGGAGAAATGTATTTGGGTTGAAGGAAATCTGACCAAGGCCTAAAAAGGAGAATTAATAAATTTTACGAAAACTATCATATCTAGAAAAAATGGTCCACATGGTTTCCTAGGAAAATTTTCATAAATTGGTCAAACCCTATGAAGACCGTGTGGATCCCACTATCTATAATTTTTCACTGGTTCACAATTTTCCAAATAATGCACATTCCATTTACAAACTGTGCACCATCCCAGAAACCTCCAAAATTTTCAGAAAATCACCCATGAAACTCTAAAAGATACCTAACCAAAGCACAACCAAAAGAGGGGTTTAAGAATACCTAAAATGATAATGATATTTTAAAATCTCCCCACCATAGAAAATTTCTATCCCCAGAAAGCCTATGAAGAAGCCTCCCCATCAAAAAGATGAGTCCACTGCTCCCTCATTAGTGCATCCATCTCCAACTTCCACGAGAATCAGAATCATGCTGCCATAGAACATGAATCAAAGGTACCATTATCCCAAAAAGTACCTTTATATTAGAATAAACTCTCCTAACTGACCATTCATTAATAGATAAATTAGGTTCCAATTCAATATCAAACCCACTCAAACGAAGATATGGATTATAAAAATACTTTCAAAGATGAGATTCATGAAACAAATTATGTATCGACATCCGCTATGGAGGTAGTGATAACCAGTATGAAACTTTTCCCACCTTCTCAACAACCTCAAAATGTCCATCATAATGAGGATAAAACGTCCCTTTTCTCCCAAAACATCGACGACCTAACCAGTCTGATTGATTCAAGAACACCTATTCATCATCTAAGAACTCCAAAGGTCTATGGTGACGATCAGTATGAGACTTTTATTGACTCTGAGATTTCAATATTATTTGAATAATAAAATGAATATTTGTTGTCGTCTCCTGGACAAAGCTTGGTCCAACCTAGGAACTCCCCCCAATCTCTGACCAACACAATAAGTATTTACAAAAACGTCCATACAGGCCTCAAAATGAGCCATCCTGATCTTGGACTGGTAACTACTTTTATAAGAAAACCCAACCAAACACAAATGATCATCCCATGCTCCACCATAGTCGAGAATGCTAGTGCGGAGAATATCTTCAAGAATTTGTAACTCTTTCTCTCTAGCCATCTGACTGTGGATGGTATGCTGTGGTCAAATGGATGTGAGATCCCAATGCCTCCTGAAGGCCTCTCCAAAATAGAGAAGTAATCCGAGGATCTCTATAAGATACTATAATTTATGGAACTCCATTAACCCCAACAATCTCTTTCATATAGAGACTTCCCAACACCCAAAATTTTGTTGTATCATGAATGGGTATAAAGTGATATTATTTTGTAAGTGTATCGATCACTACCCAAATCGCATTATTCTTCCTCTTGGTATGTGAAAACCTGACCACAAAGTCCATAGAGATCTCATCTCACATCCAAGTAGGGACCAGAAGTGGATGAAGAAACCCCAATGGTTTTGGGTGCTCACCTTTCACCTGTTGGCATGTATAGTATTGGGAGAAAAACTCTACAATGCCTCGACTCATACCATTCCACCAGAACTGCCACCTTTGGTCATAGAACATCATTGTTGTTCTAAGGTGCATATTCGACTAAGAATTATGGAAATCCCCCATTATATCTTTCATTACCGAAGACGATACTACAAAATGATTTTGATAGCATAGAATTCACTATTTGGAGAACAACCACAGGGAAAATGTCTCCTCACCATTAATAGAGTCTCGAATGCTACAAAATTCATCATCATGCTGCTAGTCCTGAAGAATAATTTCAGGAAAAGAGGATGAAAACTTAACACTAGCCATGGTATCCTCAAACCCTTTTTCTTGAAATAAAATATGCAATTTTGCAAAGAGAGACATCAAGTTTCACTCCTCCGAAGACTCTTTCACAGCTTAGGATAGAATATTTTTTCTCAGAGGATCAACAATGACATTACATTACCCTAGGGTATAGGAAATGTCAAAATCAAAAGATTGTAGGTACTCCACCCAATTTCTCTAGTAGGGATTCAAATATTTCTAAGAGAATATGTAAATCAAGCTTTTGTGGTTAGAAAACACGGTAAAACTTTCACCATAAAGGTAATGTCACCAACTATTAAGAGTGTGCATCAAAACATCTTGATCAAGGTCGTGGGTCAGATAGTTAATATAGTGTGGCCTAGGATGAAGAGATCCACAAGAAACAACATGACCACCCTATATAAGAACACATCCCAAGACTAAACCTGATGCATCAAAAAAGACCACGTAGCCCTACCCAGTCTCTAGAAGAGACAAAATTGGTGTAGTAGTCAAAAGACATTTCAGATCATCCAAATAACTCTGAAATTCCTCATTCCAAACAAACTTCACTCCATTCTATGTAAGTGCAGTCATCAAAGAGGAAAACATTGAGAAGTCTTTCACGAAGCAGGGATAATATCCGGCTACACCTAAGAAGCTATGAATCTTGAAGACATTACATGGTGGTTTATATGTGATAAAAACTTTCTCCTTTTCAGGACCAACTGAAATACCTTTTTTTGCACCATGCATACCAAGAACATCAATCCTAAATATAGAAATCACAATTTGAATGCTTGTCATAGAGTTAGTGATTTCTTTGAAAACTCAGCACTGTTTTCAGATGATGCACATGGTCCTCCTTAGATTTGGAGTACATAAGGATATCATCCACAAACAGAACCCCAAAGGTATCAATATACTAATGGAAAATCCCATTCATTAAACCCATTAAAACTAAAGGATAATTGGTTAGTCTAAAGGTCAGGGAAAGGTACTCAAAATGTTCATACCTACTCTAAAGCCTGTTTTGGGAATGTCAGATTCTTTTATCCCCAACTGATGGTAACCCGAGTGAAGGTTAACCTTCAAGAACAACTTCAACCCATTCAACTAATCAAATAGATCATGAATTTAGGGGAAAAGATACTTTTTCTTTATCATTATTTTATTTACCTTTCGATAATCAATGTAAAGGAGTAGTGAACCACTACCTTTCTTGGAAAAGAGAACCAACACCGGCCAAGGTGGCATGCTTGGAGATATAAAGACTTTCTCAAAAAGACCATCTGACTAAGAATAAAACTCTTTAAATTAGGCATGTTCTATATGGTAAGATGAAATGGAAAATGGCTATGTACCAGGCATAAAATCAATTGAAAACATAACCTCTCTTACCGATGGAAAACCAGAAAAGTTATAAGGAAACATATTATGAAACTCAACAATGACTGGCAGGATATCACCGCTCAAAGTTTTCCACTCTAGATAAAAAGAAAACACTAATATTACTTTCCCAAACTCCAGATAAGAAGGCCTTTCCCAGTATGACCTTGGGTTCCATTCTCAATGAAACATGAAAAACACACCACTGGGCATAATAAAGAATATCTATCGAAGATAAAATTCAATATGGGATTTATTGGCCATGAGCCAATCCATTCCAAAGATGATGTAAAAAGATTTCATGTTGAGAACATGAATGGTCCATGATAACTCAATATCTAATAGAGACAAAACATAATCAGGATTACAGATACCTTGCTCTCTCTTCATACCAAGGGGTGTAGTAATATCCATTGAACAAGCTAAAATCTCTATAGGATGATTATTTATATGAAAAACATCGGTTGAAATAAATGAATGAGATACACCAGTATCAAATAATGTATTCACTAATGATGAATCTATAGTGATGGTACCTATCAAAGTCGTTGGACCCGTTTCTGATTCCTCTGGAGGATCTTCCACTGAGTGAAGAAGCTTCATTCTAGATGCATGTGGTTGGAACCCTTTTCCATGTGATGCATCTGATTGACTCACAGTTTTAGTTGGATATGATGATCCTATCCCACTACGTGGAGTGGAATAAATATGGAAGAACCTCTACAAGTTCCCTGAACACCTGTAGGAGCTAGAATTCTTGGGTGCCTCAGTGCAATCCTTCTTATAATTCCCTGGCTTGGCACACTGGTAACAAACCGAAGGGTATTTTCATGGTACTATAGGATGTTTAGAAAAACCCTACCCTTGAGAACTTATATGAATATAATTACACTTCCACTTTCCATTGAAGGAACCCATGCTGCTACTAGGAGAAAAGGAGACACCTAATAACCCTGATTTACCCACCAGGTCCATCTCAACCATCAGTTCTCTACCCAGTACATCAGGATAAGAGGTAAGATTCAGTAAGAAAACCTAAGAATGAATATCCTGATGAAGTCCCAACTCTAAACTTAGAGCCTTAATCATCTCATTTGACACTATCTTAGGTGTGGATTGCAAGGCTCAACAAAACAGTTTGTATACTCTATCATAGACCTGACAGCCTACTCATTTCTAAAAAACTATATAGACTTGTCCAACAACATCAAATTTGGATAGAGAACATCAGTTTAAAGGACTTTGATGTATTTACACTATAATTCCTCATGTATTTCACCATCACCATAGTGTCCCACCATATTATGCTTAGTCCTTACATCACGAAAGTGGAAGACTTCACTTTGATCTCATCGGGTGTGTCCGAAAACCCAAATAAGCATTCCAAACTGCTCAACCACTCCTCAGCCTCTTGAGGGTCATTGGGCCCTTAAATAGTGTTAGTTTCTAAAAAAAACTATTGAGAAATTATATTTAGAACTTCCCTCTACTGCATTACAATGAGAGCCTAAATGTGAACTAGAGGTGGTGCCTATCCTATAGCTTGGAAAGTGCACATGATCAACTCAATTAGATTTAGATCCATAACATGATTCAATCGAAGAGGTTCAACATCATCTTCCTCCTGGGTCTGATTCAGACGTCTTCTTGGAGGCATGATGCTACAATAACATCAACAGATAACAAGGAAGACTTAATCAAGGCTCAAACTGAGCAATGAGGGGAATTAATCCCAATAGATAGGATGTGAAAGAATTGGATTTCAAGATATCCAAATCAAAACTAGTAAAATACTATAAATAAACTACAATACATCTTTACCTTACCTCCCATAGATACATAATGTTTATTATGGTGATAGATGGCCATAAAATCAGTCATAACTACCTTTTAAGTCCTGACAAGATTTCACAATGCATACGAACTTCAAGAAAAAACCTAACCAGGATCTGATACCACTTTTTCATGAACCCACCCAGGTACCTTGGTAACTTGATAAATGAGTTAGTCCTGAAATAGCCCGAAGGGCATTCCTAATCCCAACAGGTTGGTGACTAGCACCATAATTCATAAAAACTGAATGTGGGAACGATTTTTCCACAAACAATTAGAAATGAAAAGAAAAAAATAGTATGCACAAAAAAGGAAAACTCAACTAGGAGTAAAGTACCAAAAGTTAAATAAGCACAACTTCCAATGTACAACAACAGAAGTACAAGAAGGGAAAAAACAATCCAACGTTCCTAAGGAAACAACTCACCAATACCAAAGTTCAGCAGTAGGATCCACCTCAAAGTGATCCATTTACTTTGTTCAAACCTAGAAGAATACAATCTACAAACACATGAAGTCACAAAATAGGGTGTGAGATAAAGCCCAATAGGATTTTACCCAATGATTCCATAATGTATGCCAATATCAATTTAACCAATTTTTTTTTTCAAATTTAAAACAAATAGGATTGGAATTAACAAAGAATATTTAAACATATAATTCACTACAGTTTAAAAGATGGAAATACCTTTTAGAAAACATGTTATACATTTAAAATAATGGAAAACGTTTCCAGAGATGATATTTTTATTTAATCAAAGGATATTTAAAAAAAATAAATTCACACCAATGGATTAAATAAACATTATATATATATAGTTTATATAAATTCTCAAGGCATGTAAAACATTTTACAACAATGACATATATATTCATTCAAAAATGAAAACAAGTGAGCAACATGGTCATTTGACAAATAGGTACCATAGTTCTTGGATATAGGGATCTAACACTATGAATACAGAAAAGAATGTACATACACCCCTTTTGGACAAAGGTAAATGGATCTCACCACCATCTCCGAAGTAATGCGATGTTTCGATATGATGTTTTGGAATTTTTTAGAGTCATAAGGGTCCACCCAAAATAACTCACTAACTACCTAAGGCTTTCATGTGATTATGTACAAATCAATGATGGGAAATTCATTTTAAAATAGAAAATGAAATTCATTACATACACCATTTTAATCGTTCCCATTTTCTCCTTAAAACCCATAATGTGTTTTAATAAAAAACATTCCTTTTTTCCAAGATGAGACCATAAGCTTTCCATCAAAACATTTTAAGCCATTTTTCACAAAACCGGGGTTTGAAAACAAATTAAACAATTCCATCATTTTCATCACAAAACCCCAATTCAATTGAATCGTGTTTTTTACAAATATTACATCAAATAAATATTACTTTAATTAAAATAAACATTTCAATTGATTCAACTCCCATCAAAAAGAAAATGTAAATCAAACAATTTAAATCTCTCGAAATTCCAATTCAAAGCAAAAAACCAATTTTTTTCCTCAAAAACCCCAATTCATCAGAATAGGAGTTTTCCAACAAAAGGATTGAAATCCATTCGATTCAAATTAAACAATTTCATTTAAATTAAAATAAATGAAAAAAAATTAGGTTCAACAAAATTTTTTCATTGTAACAGAACCACCGAAAACAACGGGTCTCGCAACGCCAAACCCTAATCAGGATTTGTCCATGAAGAATGAAGATCCGACAAATGGGAATAAAACATAGGTTTAAGATTCCAATAAATGTTATTAGACCCACAAATCAGTACCATGATCCATGGAACACCAAGTAGAAAGAGAGAAATCATGGGAGGAAGTGATCGAGAGGAGGAAACTAACCAGAACACGATTGGTTGACATTTTCCATGATTTGGATAGCTTCCAGAAGGGGTTTTAGGGGCCATGAATACTTATTGGGAGCTCCAAGGAAGATGGAAACTTGTTTGAGATGAAGGAGGTCTGATCGAGACTTATAAAGGGGGCTCGAGAAATTTTATTAAAATTTTCAGATCTAGAAAAACTGGTCTGCACGGTTCCTTGGGAAACTATGCATGATTATGTCAATATGTGCACAAACCATGCAGATCCCACTATAAAAAACTTGGTACCATCTCAGAATTTATCAATTTTTGCACAAGCATTGTGAAAATCGTGCCCCAGTCTAGAATCCTTCAGAATTTTTAGAAAATATCCCGAAACAACTCCAAACAAAACCCACCCCAAGCTCAACTGAAATAGGGGTTTAGTAATACTTTAAAACTATAATGAGTTGTTACAATTTAGGAAATATTTATATAGTTATTCTTATCAATAATGAATATTTTAGAAATATAGCAACGTAACAATGTGATAAACTCAACACATGATTTATACATCTCATGGGAAAACTGGTGAATTAGAGTCAAAATTTGGTGGAAATTTAACACACCTATTTCATGGAGGCCAAAAAAGTTACAATTTATTTTATTAGTGAATTCTAGTGGCTGACCAAGGTCATATCACTTGGGGAGATTCGTATTCAATCACTAAATATTCCAAATTAAAAGTTTTGGGGTTTGAGACTTATAATATATTTCTAATAAAGATAAAATAAAATACAAATGTAGACAAAATGAATGTAGTTTTTAGGAAAGAACATAGTACTATAGATGTTATTGTATGTTATTTTATTATCCATCATTATTGTTTAAATTATATTTTATTGTACATCCCAATATACATGGACTACCACTCCCTACCTTGAGTGTGGAATTTATCATTCCTAGGATATATCTTTGACACACTGAACCCCACCTCCCCAAATATTCAAGAATGATGAACAAATTCAAATAGAGATCAGGAAACCATCTACGAACCTACTCAATAATATGATATTTCATCATTTGAAAAAACTCAAATATCTTTTATGAAGATAATTATTAAGATAAGGGAAGTAATTTTTATTTTTCAATTAATAGAATGAGTTTCAGAGTCATGATAAGGAGTGGTATACGTTCATCACAAAAACTATAAAATTCCTCCCTCCCTCACCATAAACAGAATAAGAACCTACAGAATTAGAGTTCCAAAATTCTGGAACACTATGAAAACATTCTCTAAGTAAAATAATCATTCTATTAACTCACCATCGAGTGTGTAAGAGATTATAGCGAAAATATAATGAAAAGGAAACAAAAAAGAGAACTAAAAGTATAAGAGTTAAATGAATATAACATATATTAAAAGTTTATAAATATAAAGAAAACATACATAGATACTAAAAATTGAATTAATACAATTTATAAATTTTTAGAGGGTGTGGAGGTACAAATTTATATGGAGTAGGTTAGAAAATTTCCCTCCAGAATCACTCTTTTGAAAATTTGAGGATATTTATCCAATAAGACAACCAAATATCAATATGTTATATTATGGAAAGTTCTTGTAATTAATTTTTTATCATTATACAAATATTTCATGTAATGTTTTCATGTTTATGAAAATTTCAACCCAATTTATTGGAGTTAAATTTTTCTGGATGAACTATTTATTTACCTTCTTCCATTTGACACGTGATTATACTCCCTCAATGAGAAAATACATACCTGGAATTTAATTTGAACATGACCCACATTGACTTATTTAATTCTTAAATTTAATCACAACATTTTATATTACATAGATTGAGTTATTCCACATTTAATAAGGGTAGGTCAGTTATTTCTAACCATTTATCTTCCAATTTTGAATGAATTGTTTGGGCCTCTTAGTTTTTGAATATTAACTTGGACCATTTGAATAAAATAAATCACACAAATAGTTTCATCCTAAAAAAATATTTATAAAATGTATATCGATTTTTTAAATGTTATAGAAAAAAAAATTGATGAAAAATTGTTAAAATTCTAGAATTAATAATTTTTCACAATTTATATCAAAATTCATCAAAAATAAAAAAAGATATAATTTTAATTTATATACAAAAATATATGAAAACATAATTTAAATATGTATAAAATTTACCTAAAATTTCATCCATATTTATTCCCCCACACCTAGATCATGGACTCTTGGACAAGTAAAAAATCAAAATCAAATAAAAGGAAATTTAAAACACACACACATGAGATCCACCAATTTAACATCATGAAAATAAGATATCATGCATCTTTTGTAACCATTATTTCATATTATATATTTATATCATTCAATCCATTTCAACTTCATTTATCCTCCTATGTACGCAAAACACTTAATTTTCATTAATTTTCCCTCATCACACAAATGTATTTATTCAAA
This sequence comes from Viscum album, assembly GCA_963277665.1. NCBI lineage: Eukaryota > Viridiplantae > Streptophyta > Magnoliopsida > Santalales > Viscaceae > Viscum > Viscum album. The sequence continues at coordinate 34,357,436 of OY728127.1, read as the reverse complement.
AAATCATTTCTCTTTAAAACACATGCAAGAGTCATAATAGGCCTAAAAATCCATAAATATCCACCATATATTATTGAAGTACCTATGTTTGTAATTATGAATTTTCAAGTTAGGTAATGTATCTTAGGTCCGATAGTTTTTTTATCTCAAAAATATATGAGGAATAATAAAGAGTTTTTGATCTTTTTGAATCTAAATTGCATGATATAATTTTCACTAAATTATAGTCTCTATAATGACCTATTCCCATTCATGTATTGGGAATTTAAGAGGTTATTTGAGTTTTTTTTGGAAAACATATTTTGAGTTAGACCCTAGGATGAAATTTCATGGGTTTAGACCCATAAATAGGGTGGTTTTAGATGAGGAATAGGGGTCAGATGGTGGTCGAGAGTTGTAGGGATGCTTCCGAGGAAGGATGAATGTTCAATGCTACAAACTATATCCACCAGCCAATTGGTGCCTAGGATAATGGGCTTGTTATCCAGAATGAGTACACCATCTACCTACATTCCCTATACTAGCTATTTGGTGGGATTTTAGGGTGTAAATTTATAAATCACACTTCATGTTTTTAAAGGGGGTGGCCCCCTTTTCCTTTGTTATTTGCACACCCTGGGGATATTTAACCCTCCCTCCTCCCTCCATCCAAACCCCTTGATATTGGGGTGTTTTGGGGATGAATTAATGCTTATTTAAGGTTTGTATCATCCTCTTCAAACCACTTTCGATCTTCTATCTTGTTCTTTATAATTTTAACTTCTCTCACGAAGGTTTTCATTGGAGATTCCACTAATCAAGGTGGAATCACCCATTTATCATAGGTATTTATCATATATTGTATTGAGGATAACCCATTACAACATTTTCTTATTGCCGCATATTATTTTTATGGAGCAAAGTGGATGGACCATTTTAATTATTTATTTTCCTTTTAAATTAAATCAATTGGTGTTTTCTTGGCAATACTGGTTAGGGATTGGGAATGTGGTGTGGTCAAGAGTATTCCATGTGTATTTTGTGGGTGTTTAAATTTGGTTTTGATGTAGTAAGATATTCTAGTAGGTGTTTCTCTATTTTACGTTTTGGAGTAAATTTTTTAATTAATTATATTTAATTATGGAAAATTGTTTGAGATGTCGTGGTGTGAATTAGCAGATGAGAGTTCAAGGATGGACTAGTTGGGTAGAGATGAGGCTTAGATTTCGTAGGATTAAATTTCAAACCAATAGAAAATAATTTGGAATTCTTCTTTAAAGGTTGGTGATCATTACATTTTCCTATAGTCTTTATTTATTTTCTAACTATGCGTGGTGAAAGTATTTCTGTTTTGATGAGTGATGATCATAGAATTTTACAAAATTATTTTAATTTAAAATTTCCACTTTGTTAAAACCATTGATATTCCTTTATCCTTATTGGAAGGTGATTCCAGGTGGAACACCATAGTAATAATTTAACCTTAGAAATGGGTTAATTAAGTGTAAAACATTGAATTTTTAAATTATTGAAAGGAATTTTTATTTAATCAATGAGTGTAAAATGGAATTTCATAAACATTAATATAGTAAATATAATTCAAACCTTATATGACTAAATGGAATTATTTATTAATAATTTAAATTTTGAAAATATAATTTGAGATGTAATTTGGAAATGAAACATAAAATGGTGTTTTTGTAAATATTAAAGTGGTTTGGTTTTTATAATGTAAATGTAAAACATAACTTTTGTCTTTTGTTAGATACTTTTTCAAGAAATTTTTATTTATAAATGAATGCTTTTCAAAAACCATATTTTTAAAATATGATTGGAAATAGTATGTTTTCCTTGACATTGAAATTGGTTTTTGAAATGGTTTGGGGTAATGGGAATTGAATTTTTTATTTTCAGAATGGGGATGCCAAATTATCTCATAATCCTTATAATTTTTTCTTTTATGTTACGGAGATGATGAGTTGTTGTGTTTTCTTTTTATATGGATATAATTTTGTTTTCATGTTCTTCTTTAAATGTAATTGAAAATTTACCTTGGTAATGCTCGATAAAAATAGGTTGAACCTGGACCTTAGGAGGATTGGTTGTATTTGATGGAACTAGGGTGAACCTAGCCCCTGGGTTTATTAATTATGCTCAATGGACTCAGGGTGAACCCAATCCTAGGATGGATATGGATATTTTTAATAGAACCTGGGTGTCCATAAAATTCGAGTGGGAATGATTACAGTCTAGGGATGGGAATATTACCCCTGAGAACAATTTGTTTGATCGGGGATGGATATATTACCCCCAATGGGAGATGGGTTGGAATGATCATCAAGAAATTCTTAGAGACATGCAACACTGGCCAAATCATGTATTATAAAGCTATGGAGTATCATCACATAGCTCGGGTTTGACATTTTTTTTGAATTTTGATTTAAATGTTTTGATGGTTATAATTATAATTATTTCTCTTGATAATACAACATATATTTCTTAAAAAATATTTATATTGAGGGACACTATTTGTAGTGTCGTACTCAGTTGTACTCAAGCCCTAGTCGGGCTGCCATGACACTTGGGTACCCAAGTAGACATTTTTATTCTTCCCAGGTATAAGTTTAGTGAATGAAAGGATGTGGATTAGTGTTAGATGAGAATTCAACAATGGGGAATGGATGATGGGACTGAGAAGGACTTGGGACAAGTCGAATTTGGGTTTTTGACCACAACTTTATTTTATTTTAGTACTTCTTGTGTATGATCTGATATGTATGATACATATATTTATTATTAAATCTAATGTTATATTTATTTTACTAGTGATTTCATAGACTGTGGTGTTAACTATATGTGTATCAGATTTATTTTTATTTACATTGTTTTGTGAACAATGATAATAAGGTCATAATCTCTTTATTATAACCTCACAGACCTTCATTGCTATTCAGAAGCCTCTAGCATATGGGGAGCCACACCCAAGTTAAAATGGAGATAAATAGTTTAGGAATCATGTAGTAGTATGGGGTTGCAGGATGTCACAATGTGGTATGAAATTTATCATTCTTTTGTATTACTATTTGGTAATGGTAGACAAGAGACTAGGATTTTGATAAATCTTGTTAATGATATATTCTCTGAGAGTTTCATTCCCACACATGAGGGACAAACCAAGTTTTTAGGCATGTGTATTGTTCTTATTTCCTTCATATTTGACTGTATATTTATTTTAATCTTTATTGGTGTACTATAATATTATTTTATTAATTCATAGGATTTCACTTATGGACGGTACAAAAAGAGGGTGTGTGCATTCATGTATCATTCTAGGGAGAACATATTTATATTTCATCTGTATATTGGTTATGATTGACAACTATCTAGGATTCAAATAGTTTTTTGTTTTAAATTATTTATATAATTTATATATGTTGGTGATTTGTATTTGTAGATGGATTTAAATAGTTAATATGGGTTTTTTCATTTAATGTGTTTGAAACCCTTTATATGGTGTTTTACATATAAATGTATGGTAGAATTCTACTTGAACAACTCCCTAACTGGAATCATGTTGAATTGGTAAGAATAAATAAATTATTAATGTGATGGTTTAGGTTATATAATGTTCCAATAAACAACTTATAAAGTGATTTCCTTTATAACATGTGAATGAAATTTTATATAACCAAGCCTTTGAATATGATACCAGATGAATCTTGATAATTTTAAAATGATGGGTAATGAAATGTTTAAAAATGTAAATCCATGGATTTTATATTTGGGAGTTTAATTAAATTGAATAAGAAAATATAAAGCCTTAAGGGATTATGGTGATATGTATCCTTTGTGTTTATGACCTAACCCTGTGTATGGGTGGTTTGGTATATTTAGAGTATCCTAGTTTTGAGACCCTAGGATATGGGTTTTGACCATGATGTTCTGAGGTGTTTTCTTTTACAATGTTTTTAGTAACCCTTGTGATTTATTCACCCTTGTGTGATGTGTAGGAACCTATATTACTTGTCCAAGAACATAATGACATTGATGATGAGTTAGTTTATTCGTGTGTGAGACATTGAATAAATAATTAGTTTTGGTGCATTATAAACTGTGTGTTTTCAAATAGGGGTTGGAGTGTTACCCATGCGAAGTGGCTTGTGTGAGGTGTGACCAAAGGGTTTAGGTGTGAGAGCCCAATGATCTTTAGAATGTATCCCATACAAGTGTTGATTGAACATGTTCTATGATATCGGGTTATCATGAGAGATATTAGCCCAGTGTTATGGGGTTTTATATTTATGTGAGGCATGGATAGACATTTAGGTGTGTGGAATCGATGGAAAAAATTTACAATAAAGGTTTTAGTAAAGGAATGGTTATTCCATGATTATTTTCTAAGTGGAAGAACATTAATTTGTAGTTTTTTTGGTTTTAAGGATGGTTTGATAAAGGAATGACCATTCGAAGGCCCGAACCAGTCATTTTCTCAAGGATTATTTGATGGGTTGTTTGATATTGAACCATGGTATATGAGGCATGATTTAAAAGAGCATGGGTAAATGTTTTTATTCTTGTAAAAATTCCTAGGTTAACATGTGTTTCTGTTGATAGACTCAAATCCTGTGGTATGTCATAATTTTTTGATAAAATTATTAAGGATTCTTCTATCATGATTAGAAAAGTATGCTATGAGGCATGGTCATCTTCTCGATGGGTGTCTCAACCTAGAATTGGTAATTCATAACTTCTAAGATCATTACTTGGGTTTGGTAGAAAGTCACATGAGAGCATTTGACCAAGGGGTTTTGAAGATATTTAGGTGGTATTTGTGTACTGGATATGTGTGATGTTGGTTTAGTTATGTGATAGGGTGGATCATGAGAAAGTAATTGTTTATTTATAGAGAATCTATTGTGATGCATGTTAGATAAGTACAAGGAATATTTGGTTTTAGATATGTAACAAGGGGAAAAAATGGTTCTGTTGAGAATAATTTCAGTTCTTAGTGGAGCTCGAGCAGTGTTGTGGAATTTGTTCTACCATGAACATTAGTTCATGCATTCATGACATAATGTCATGGTAGATATAAAGGGTCTTGGTTAACAATCCCCTCTTGAAGTGAGGTGACTGGGATGTTTATATTACTTATAGTCATGATGGATAAGTGATTTAGTTAAAATGGATAGTGTCTCTCTGTGGTGATGAAAATATTAACGGTGACATCAAGGTTGGATTGGGCATTATAACATGATTGGCATGGGTAGAATCATATAAGAGTATCATGTTTTATTTGAATGGCCTGATAATTGCTCAAAAGAGTGGTAGAGAGTTTTTAAATCTAGAACATTTAAGGTTGTGGTTAAAGATAAGAATAAGTAAAATTTTATGTTGGTTGTTCCTCATCATCCATTGGAAGGTGAAACCATCATTATGGGATATAAATCAAGAAATATCGTGACTACAATTCTTGAAAGATGATAACAAGGGGTGTTTTTTGTTTTTACTCTTTCTCAAGTGAGAGTGGGATGAAAAAGTCTAATCTATGAGTCCAATATTGAACGGAGCATGAGCCATGGTAGTTAGGAGTTGATCATGTTGAATAAATAAAATGAAACTTCTATGTAGGGGAATTACATATTGGTTATAAGAATATGACCCTTGTGCTATAAGGGTCTTGAGTGTGTGGAGATGGTTGTAGAGCATTCATGGTGTCATTTGGATGTTGGTGTGCAACAATTTCGATTCACGCACCAAGATTCCATTGAGAATTCCTAATTGAAAATCAAATGTGATGGTGGATTGAGACCGAGTGTTGTATTTCTTCCTGGGGAGGAATTAATGTTTCCCAAGGGTTCTTGGACTAGAGAGACCTCAGTTTTTGGTATAACATAATACTATTTTTGGATAGTTTATGTTCTATCCATGGAACCACAGAAGGTGTCAGGAGTTGACACAAATGAGCTTGTTCGAGTCATCATGGGATGCCTCTAAGCCCAAGGGAATCATAAACAAGGAAATTAAAAATGTATCAATAGTTACTGTTGTGAATTTTTTATATGGGTTGGGAAAGGAAGATATAAATTGTGTTTGATTATGGATTTGGATTCAGTATGTTGAAAATCAAATCTAGTGTGCATTTTGGGATATTAAAGTTTCATTTTTTTTAATCAAATAAGGTTTTTGAAGGAAAAAGTTTGTATGTTCCTATAGTGTGAATAGATTATGGTAATGTGTCCATACAATCTTTTATTTCCTTAATGAATATGGGTACTGACCATTAACAGTTGTTATCTGGTATGTTTTGGTGTAGTGATTTGGGAACTGCACCAAGCATATAGTTGGAACTCAAGAGCAGTGTTTGAATTGGCCTTTTCAATATCATATGCATGAAATCATTATATTTGGTGGTTATATGTGGAATATTATGGTGTGGAGAACCATAATATTTGTGGTAAGTTTAATGACATAACTATTGTGTTTCTGGATAGATGGGATCTCATATGTTCCATATCAGTGTTTTGGTTTTGATGAAAGTTGTTGGCTTAGGTCTTGGTAGTCTATTGGCCTTGAATTAGAGATAGTTCTTCAGAAGCATTTTGGTAATTCAATAATGGAACAAGGTTGTTCGAATTCGAATTAGTCACTAACATAGATCTGGATTTGTGAATGGATAAACAAAGAAACTTCTTATGAATGGGAAGTGTTATAGTGGAAATTTTATAATACCTTAAGCCCGTATGAATATTTGGACTTTTAGAGGTACTTTGAGTTTTCACATGGTGGATAGATTGGATTATGAACATGACATTGGGAATAAATTTTTAGGGTTTAGAATCCTTAATTGGTTTTTGGATGCCAAATTGAGTTCAAAGGTTTCCCAGAGTAGTGGGGTAGCTCCGGAGTAATGTTGGGTGCCCGGGGTTATAGCTTGCAACCATTGGCCAACCCTTGGTAGGCTGCTGTCTAGGCCAGTGGGCCTACTAGCCTGTAAGAGTCTATCAACTAGAAATTGGGGCCTCATAGTGGAATAATCCACTTCCTCTAGGCAGCATCTTTTTTGTGTTGTTTTTAGTTGATATAATTACAATTCATCCCCTTTAGGTTTTTGAATGGTAGACCCCCCTTTTCCCTTCTTGTTTGTGCACACCAGTGGTAGCGAACCCCCCCTTCAACCTTTAGTTCCCATATACCTTATATTGTCCATGGGGAGAATCCTAATCCATTGAAGGATAATATCACCCTCTAGAAACCTCCATTTATCTCCTATATTGTCCTTTATAATTTTCATTTCTCATACTTAGGTTTTCATTGACAATTCCCTTTGAGCATGGCACAATCTCCCATTTCTCTTGGGGATTTCATGTGGAATCTATAGAGGTGAAAGTATGACTATGTTTTCCAATTTTAGAATATTATTTTAATTGAGTTAAGTGGAGCCAATAACTTTATTTAGGGTTTAAATTTTAAATTAAATTAATTATAGTTAGTATTAGCATCATTAGTTTGGGTTTGTCCCATGGTGTGGTTGGAAGTACGTCACATGTAATTGGAGAGTGTTTATATATTGTTCTAGTGTAGTGAGAGATTCCAATAAGGATTTCACCATTATGAAATTTGGGGTTAATTGTTAAATTAATTATATTTGATTATAATTAATTGTTTCAGATATTGTGTTGTGATTTAAAATCTATGAGTGCAAAATATGACATGTTGGATATAGATGGGTCTTAGAGAGCCTAGGTTGCAGTTTCCAGCCTGTAGAATATAATTTAGAAAAATTCCTTAAATTTTGTGGGTCCCTAAATGTTCCCAGGACATTTTCTTACAATCTAAGTGTGTGTGATGGTAGTCTCATTGGTTTTCCAAGCGATGACCATAAAAAATATCCCAATGATTTAAATTGGATATTTTGATTAGTTAAAACCCTGGATATACATTGATACATTTAGGATGGTGGTTATCATTAGAACAACTTGGTAATAATTTTACCTTAGAAATTGGCAAATTATACGGAAAGGTTTTCATTTTTTAATGGTTGAAAATGATTTAGATTTAATTGATGGATTGAAAATAGAATTTTACAATCATTGATATAGTAAATTGAATTGGAATATTATATGACTAAATAGAATTTATTTTTAATACTTAAAATTTATATATTTGAATTTGAGATATAGTTTTGAAATGTAACTTTAAAATAGTATTTTAGAAATTGTACATTGGTTTGGTTTTTGTATTAGAAATGTGAAATGGTTTTGATGAAATTTGTTTGGTATTTTTTTATTAATTATTATTTAGAAATTCCATTTTTAAATGATATTTGAAAATGGTATTTTGGAAATGGGATAGGAAATGGTATGTTGGACTTGATATTGAAAATAGTTTTTAAAATATTTTTGTGTAATGTAAAATAGAATTGTTTTTTGGAATAGAGATGTCAAATGATCCCATTTTCATTGTAATTTTGTGTTTGGTTTTAAGGAGATGATGATTTATTGTGTTTTCATTTTATATGTAAATAATGATGTGTGTAAATTCTATTTTTAAAGTAAATAAATTTTTTTATTGGCTGTGATTGATGAACTTAGGTTTAACCTTACCCCAGTGTGCATTTTTTATACTCAATGGACCTAGGTTGTACCCAATCCCAAGTTGATTGGTTGTGCTTGATCTACCCATGGTTAATCCATCCACTTGGTGTGTTTGGTTGTGCTTGATGGTTATTGTTTAAGCTAATCCCTTGGTGTTTTTTGATTGGGATCTCGGAATGGGTATATTATCCTTGATTACTTTTTATTTGATTGGGGATTGATATATTACCCCTAGAGGGAAATGGTTGGAAAATTCAATATAACATGATCACAGACCCCCAAACACTATCCAAGGAATGTATATACCATTCTTGGGTGTCATCAAAAATACCGATCTTATTTTTTGTTTTATGAATTTAGATTAAAATTTGTTTATTAGTGTAATTTTAATTTTTTATCTTGAGAACTACTGCATATAATTTTTAAATACTGTTTGTTTATTTATGGATGTTGTTGGTGGTTTCCTACTAAGATGTACTCAAACCCTTACTATGACTCCATGGAACATGGGTACTCATGGATGCACCATTGTTGGTTTTAGGTACGGTTTTAGGGAACAACCTAATGTTGATTAGTGTTGGCATCACATGATAGGATGAGATATGGATGATGGGACATGGAAATACTTGCAGGATCAAAATAGTATATGCAGATGCTCAATTATAAGAGGGGGGGATTGTAAATTTAAAAACATTCATTATTTAAATTAATGAAAACAACATTTCACAAAGTTAAACATGGTAAATTAACAAACCCTAAAATATGTTCTATAAGACAGACTTTCTTAGGTTCCGAAAATATGGTTACAAAAATGAAACTTAAGGAATGTTTACAAGGAATATATTCTACATTAAAGAATAATGAATCATACTTACCAATGTGTATAAATGAATATGAAAGTATAAGAAGGTTATACATTCTTCATTTGTCAAAATACAGTGGAAATAAACTTGAAACAAAACAAGTAACACCTATGAAATCTTTTAACCCAAAGTGAAAGGTATCCAACAACCTTGGATAATGGTCCCTTGATTTATACTTTCAAGAAAGTATGTCTTACCAACACAATGGTAAGCCCTCGATAGGAATTTAGGAATCTTTCTTGCTATCCTTGCAAGACCTTAAGCTTTAAGGTAGTCGACACCTCTGTCTTCATATCCCCAGGACCCCATGATTGTACTAAGCTACAATCAGAGTCCAACAAAGTTATCTAAACAAGATGTTCAGAACCGCACAAAGCATGAGAGTCGCTCTCTCTAGAAATCACTTCAACAACATGCAATCTCTAGATTTATGGAACTTATATTGATCTTGTTTCAATGAGATCTTATTTATAGGAACTTCTCCAATGGTTGACTCCCTCCTCCAATGGTCATATTTTTCCTTGAATCTCATAGGGACCTATACACTTTTCACTCAAAAACCGGTTAGTTAGACACATAATTTGTGACCACATTTCATAACAAGTGTAAGGAAAATGAAGTTACCTAACCAAATCTATTTTTCATAGTCTAAGGAAAAAATAGAATTCAAAATCTAACAAAATAAACATTTAGAGTCTATAAGAAATAGATAATAGGATTCTATTTTACAAAGAATTCAGAAACAAAATTCTATAGATTTCGGAGTCTGAATTTTGAGGAATTCAAATTCTAAATTTAAAAGAATTGGGATTCTAAATTTCATAGAATTCAGGGTCTAAATTTCAATGAATTCAGAGTATGAATTTTAGAGAATTTGGAGTTTGAATTTCAGAGAATTTGGATTCAGAAAAAAGAAAATTTGGAGTCTAAAAATAGAACACTCTATCTCTAAGGAATTACAACATTCATAGGTTTTACATAAGAATCTGAATTTTAGACTTAGGAGTAAAATGAGTTATATTTAGAGAGATTATGAAAATAAAAATGAAAACAAGGATAAGAATAAAAATTTCCTTAGAGAATAGAAATTTTCCTTATGAAAATAATCCTTAGGGAAAATATAATTTTACCTAAGATAAAGTCTTTGTGATTTTAAAAACATAGAAAAATGGAAAATTCATAAGAAAGCCTTATTGAATCAATAATCTCCTCCTTTTTGGAAAGCACAAACATACTTACAAAAAATAATATAAGGACGTTGAATTTTTCTTTATGAATATTAAAGAAATACTTTTTTACATTTATTTATGGATCATGGTGAATACGAATAACTCCAATTTAGTTTTTGAAATCTATATGGATTGTATTCTTGACTTCCATAAATAGATTTTTCTTTTTCTTACATAAGAAAATCTTCTTGGATAAAACTCCCCCATAGATAGACCTCCCTTACATAGGGAATTCTCTTCTTTACGTAGCATTATTTTTTTCATTCCTTTCTCCCCTTTGGGATTTTAAAAAAGGAATAGAGTGAATGGAAAAGAAATATGGTACCTGAAATATTAGTACTATACAAAAAATCATAGGAAGAACAACCAAAGTTCTCATTACGATTGGAAAAATTTGTACAAGGACGACAATACTACAAAAGATCAGAGTTATGGAAAACATTATCCTTCTTTTTTCCTTCTCTATAAGCTTATTGACAATGGTATTCATCTTTTTATGCTCATTACGATCCTTTTAAATATTTTTGAGAAATTGATCATAATCTTCATTTTTTCCCCTGATCTTTGATCTTTTATTCATGAGCCTTATGAATTTTGTCCAGAGTCTTCAAAAGATCTTCTTGCTTACAGAACATATCTTTGAACTTGATTTTGAGATCTCTATCACTTTTTAGATTCAATGAAACTGGATTAAGTTACCCATTTTGATCATTGTCTTCCTACTTCTGAGCTTTTTTTTCAAGATTGAGCTTATCATTGACACTTGTAGTAAGTTATTTGATCATGTTATCTTTGGTATCAAAATTATCCTTCACATTATCCTTAAAGTCATCAAATATTATCATCTCTTCAATTGTATTCTTGGACCAATTAGTGATTTACTGGAAAAAACTCATATAAATATCATACCCGATGTAGAATGATTTAAAAGAGGCCTAAATCCTGATGAATTTTTCCATAAGCATGGAAATAGAATCCGATATCTGATTAAATGAATGATGAAGAATCTGAAATATCGTTTCAATACTTCGAAAAAGATTAATTGTATCAATCAATTTCATCAGGGATTGAACCACAAATTCATGACCCATAGAAGGAAATTCTGAATCGGATTCTGTTGTAGGTGAGGATTATATCACGATCTTATCATTATTTCTTTTACAAGATCCACCAAAATATTTCTTATTCATCACAACCTTCTTAGGGGTATTAGATAACACATGTTTTCCTTTATTAGCTCTAGGAATGATCTCAACAGCCTTTGGAGATTGATGTTCACTAATAGACAGTTAGACTATATTATCTTCCTAAAACTTCTCCTTTTCAGCATCTATCACTAGATTCTCTGGTTGAACCAAATCATGGTTACTACTCTCATCTTCTGATGATTTCATTACTTCTTCATGACCCTCTTCTTATTTTCCTGGGGATGCAAGTTAAATACATTCAACCAGGGAAGTCTGGATCAAATATTTCTCAGAAGGACTATCCTTATCATGATATAGCTCAACTTAATTTAAGAAATAATTAGTATTAACCCCTTCTTACTCTTCTTCTCCTTCCACTTCCTCTTCCTACACAATCTCTTCCTCTTCATCAGTTTCTTTAATGACCATTTTTTCCCGAAGTTACTAGAAGTGATTATTGTAAAAATGATTTTGGTACTTGGATTTGTTTATAGGCTTTTTTTATGTCTCTAAGAAGGGCTTGAAATACTATATCCTTAGGTAACTTCTTCTATTTCTTCTTCTATTTTTCTTGTTTTTCATGATCCTAAGAACCCTTATGCTTCAATGATTTTTCCTTAGTAGGGTCCAAGACAAATATAAGCTCTTCATCCTTCTTATTGTTTTTATCCTCTCTCTACTTAGCAACAACTTCATATGGATAAGTCTTTTGCTTCTACGATTTTGGAGGTTCTGATTGGGTTTCTTGCACTATAAGAGATTTTCCTTTTACTTCTGGTACCTCTATCTTTCTCTTCATTCCACCTTTCTTGGAATATCATCTACATTTGGTTTCTTAGAAATGGCTTTGATCTATATTTCAGAAAATTCATAAAATTCTCTGGATTTTTTGTTAATGCCAACTTTCATCCTTCTCAGTGTGTCATCACTTAGAAACAAAACATTGAAAGATCTGGGATTATAACTACAAGGTATTTTGAAAGAATCTTGACAAAAGACTATGATTTTGGAAAAACTTCTAGATACATAATAATATGAGATTTGAGAGTCCCATTTATGATATTTGAAATTATAAGTAAGATATACTTCGTTAGATTAATCATTATGATATTCACTAGAAAATCCAAAACATAAATGTCACTATTCTTCAGGGTATCCTTATCCACTTTTCTCAGAATGATAAATCTCTGAACCCAGAACTCTAGAATCCTAAATTTGTAGAGAGATTATTACTCTTTGGTGCCTTCAACCATGATAATCCAAGGCACTCTATAGCCTTATCCTTATCAAAATTTCTTAATATATCTGGTTGCTTGTGAGTGGAGAAATCAGCTTCCCCCTCATACAGAATTTCTATAATGTTTGCAGCCAAGCTAATGGAAATGGAATAAGTTTTCCCATAACTAATAAAAGAAAACTTATTGAATGGTTCCTATCATGGAGTGTGGGAAAAAAATAACATAAGTTAGAATTTATTATATTGGGTTACCTAGGATGTATCTAGATATGAGATCTCAACAATAATGTTTTTCACTTAATATAAGAGAAATAAGTGATATTGTTTTTGAAATAGTTTGATTTGGAAAATAAAAGAAAGAAATAAAAGTAAATAAATTAAGTGAATATTTTAAAAACAATTGAAAAATGATGTGATTTAAATAAGTGATATGAAATGGGGATTAGGTTAGGGTTGGTTTTCCAATTTTAATTATATCACAGTTCACTTTACCCAATTCTCTTCAGCTAAATCGTTAAGAGAGAGAATCCACAATCATTTTTTTGCACTCCCTTGGTCAAATAAAAATATAAGAATGAACCTTAATAAAAACTAAGATTTTTCTCCTCTCCTTACAATGTGTAATAGAGTTGTAGAGAATACCCCCAATTATCTTAGGCAATTCCCAATTGGGTCTTGTTTATCCTAAGCAATCAATAACATTCACTACTCCTCAGACACGTACCGGTGATCCCTGAGTACTTCACCACTAACTCCTAGTCTATTCCATCATTTATACACCAGAACCTAGTGTAGAGAGATATTGATCATTGAAAAAATATAATCAAAAACAGAATCTAATATCAGATACAATCGTAAATGATAATAAAAACTGTTATAAGAAATTGAAACTGATTCGCATAAGAGAAAGGAGGATTTTAAAACATTAATAGAAAAAACTCAGGAAATACAAAATGGAAAACATCTCATTACCCAATCACACATATTTTTACCCCACCATGTTAAGGGTAATTGTGTATAAGGGGAAAGAAGAACACATTACAAGGCTATGAATAGTAAAATAAAGAAAAAAAAGAACATAAATTTGATCCTCCAGAATATGTCCTCCATAAGATTTCCTCTATTATCACCGCCAGACAGCCGAAACTCACTGATGTACCTTCTTATAGAATATTTTTAAGGAATTTGGATACCGACCCTAAAAGTTTAGAGTCATTGGACGTGTGTAAAGAACGATATGGCCGAATCAATGGACATTACTTTTCTTTCCGCCAAAAACTGTTTCACCCACTCCACTTGGACGCACCAAAAGGATGCCTTAATGAGATCCATAATTTAGGAAATTTAATTTGAATCTCATGTTTGGAGTCCTCTATCGACACATTCTAGAATCAGATCATTTAATGTCCGGTTGAATGAGATATTCCATATTTAATGCAGTGGGGTCCATTATTTCAGCCAAACTGATTTCTCCATTTGATTGATTTTTCTGTACCATTGTGTTTCGAATTGGGTCTTGGTAAATAAGGCATATTTGAATCCCACGAGAATATGAAGCCTAAAAAAGTATTCACTTCCATTGGACTAATATTTTAAAAGTTATCCCCGAAAAATAGAAGCTATATAAAACTATCAATTTTACAGAATTACCCCTTTTTCACATTTAAGCGCAAAATTCATCAAAATACATAAATGATGCAAATACACTCTAATTGAATAATCGAGAGGGATTAAATGATTGAAAACATATTAATAATAATGAATCTATTAACTATATCAATTCCCCCACACTTATCACTTGGACTCCTAGACAAGTCTGAATCAAAATAAAATCAATGTAAATTCAAAACACATATCCATGAGATCCACCAACTTGAAAACTAGAAACAAAATATATCATGCCTCTTCAAACAATATTATTTCATGTTCTTAATTTAAGATCATTCAAAAATATTTACTCTTTATTTCTCCACCCATGCACACAAAATACATACCTAACTTCCATTATCTCTCATCACACAAATTTCAATTTTTTAGCAATGTATTTCTCATCCAAACTCATACAAGGGTCACCATAGGCTTGATAAATTCCTACATCTCCACCCGATGTGATTCAAATACATATTTTTATCATAAAGACTTCTCAAGGTTGTTCTATGTCTTTTGGTTGGTAGGATTTAGATGTGAAAATTATGAGGCTGAATGAAGAGGGCTTGGCTCTTTTTGAAGCAAAATTGCATTACTCTAATTTTCATACAAGTATGGTCTCCTCTTCACTCCTCGTTGTAGAAAATAAGCTCCTTATTCATGGAGTATCAAGGAATGTACACAGAGTTCATCATTTCAGTAGAAAACATTTCAATCTTCTCAAATATAATAATTCTTGAAAGCTCCAGAAAAGGAACAACCTTCTTTCTTCATTAGATGCTCCAAAAAGACACAACTTCTCTCATCGTGAAAGAACCAGAAAAGTACGAGCTTTCAGTAGAATGATTTTTTTTATGTAGAAATAAAATCTCTTAAGCATTTGATATTCTACCAAAAGTTTTAGAAAATGAGCTAGCAGAACACAAGACATCTTCCCCCACACTTAAGCTCAACTAGATCATGCGATTTTACTTCTAAAGAAGGTTGGATAGGGAAAATTGGCTTGTAATGTGGCTAAGCTAATAGGATTTCATGGATTCTATGGGCTACAAGGATTAAATTTACAAGGTAGGATAAAATGAAATGGATTATCTGGAAAAGGGGGCTTTCAATCCAATGAAATTCCTCAATCATAAAAAACACATGTACCCCAAAACCACAAGTTTTTAAAGGAATAAATCAAATTCTGGTTAAAATAAGCATGGTTTGGTTCTCTCAAGAAGTGAGGTGAATGTAAAGAATATGAAAATAATAAGTTCATAATCCTTACAGGAATGTGATTTCAAATTTAAAGACAGGGATATGTGGCATGGGATTCAAAAAATAGCGTATTTTTCATGAAATTCCCAATTAATTGAAAATGAAACAATTCCATTTTCATAATTCATTTAAGCTTAGTTTCATGGAATAAATTATTTCTCCCATGGACATGGGTTTTAATAATGTCAAAGATAATCATTTCAGCAAAAAAATTTCAAAAAACACACAAAAATTGAAAAACAAAAACAAAAAATTTGAATCACACACATGTTTTTAAAACAAATAGGAAAACAAACAACACAAAAAATAGTAAACTACAACGGTTCCCTCCCCCACACATAATTGATGCGGTGTCAGCAATGCATTCAAATGGATTTAACACATAATAATTTTTGAAATTGAATCACAACAATCAAGAAAATATAGAGGAGAGGTACGACCTAATGGCGTTTATTGATAAACATGTTCGAGAAGTGTGATATCCTTTATTGGCTCAGATGGAATAGTCCCAAGGAATTTCTTCAACCTTTTCCCATTAATAGTGAATGGATCCTTCACTCCATCCTTCAGAATATTCACATCACCAAAAGGATATACATGATTAACTATAAATGGACCTTCCCACCTGGAACAAAGTTTACATGGCATCAGCTTGAGTCTTGAATTGAATAACAACACTTTGTCTCGAAGATGAAATTCTTTTAGTTGGATCAGTTTGTCATGAGCCACTCTAGTTCTATCTTTGTAAATCCTTGAATTTTCAAATACTTCCCTTCTAATTTCATCCAGCTCCTGTAACTGCAATCTTCTCTCCTTCCCATCACTTTCATGATCTAGATTCATCTTACTCATAACCCAGTATGCCTTGTGTTCCAATTCCACAGGTAGGTGACATCTTTTCCCATAAATTAACCTATAGGGACTCATTCCAATTGGGGTTTTGTAAGCTGTCCTATAATACCATAATGTTTCTTCCAACCTTTGTCTCCAATCGTTCTTATTTTGATTAACAATATTTTCAAAAATACCTTTTATTTCCCTATTTTACTCTTCAACTTTCCCATTATTCTGTGGATGATAGGGAGTTGATGTTTTATGATGCACCCCATACATTTTCAACAAATCCCCCATTCTCCTATTTCAAAATTCAGTCCCTTGATAACTAATGATGGATCTGGGAACTCCAAACCTACAAAATACGTTATCCCGGACAAAATCGCAAACAACTTTTGCATCGTTATTCCTGGTGGCTTTTGCATCCACCCATTTGGAAATATAATCAACAAGAAGAAGAATATAAGAATTTCCAAAAGTCATTGGGAAAGTTTCCATAAAATTTATCCCCCAAACTTCAAAAATTTCTCAAAAAATTAAGTGGATTTTGGGGCATTTCTTGTCTCATTGAAATATTTCCTATAAACTGACATTTTTCACACTGTTTGCAGAATTCATGAGAATCTTTGAAAAGTGTTGGCCAATAATGTCCAGATTCTAAAACCTACCTTTCTGTCCTTTGAGGTACAAAGTGGACTCCACAAGTTAATTTCTGAAAAAACTTAAATATTGATTCAATTTTGTTTTTAGGAAAACATCTTCTGATCATCTGGTCATTGAAAATCATCCAATGAAATGGTTCATTCCAGATATAATATCTAAATTCAGCATTCAATTTGTAAATTTGGTGAGATTTTAAATGTGATGGGACCTAAGATATACCAGATAATTTACCATGTCAGCATACCTAGGTACTTCTCCTTCAATCAAGTACAACTTATTTCCTGGAAGGCAATCATTTAGTGGTTCAGTGTCTGGAATTTCAACTTATGTATTGTTGGGTAGTCTACTTAAGTGATCATCCAATTGGTTCTCAGATCTCTTCTTATATTTGATTTCTATGTGGAAATATTTTATTCATTTCATCCATGTCACTAGCCTTGGTTTTGCTTCATCCTTCCTCATCAAGTACCTAAGAGATGCATGATCAGAAAACACAATGACTTTAGTTCCAAGCAGGTACTATCTAAATCTTTCTAAAGAAAAAACAACTACTAAAAACTCTTCTTCTGTTGTTGTGTTGTTGAATTGGGACACATCTATGGTTTTAGAGGCATATGCAATGACTTGTGGCCTACCCTCAATTCATTGAGAAAGGACTGCTCAAACATCTTGGATTGATGCATCACAAAGTAGCTCGAATGGTTCTCCCCTATTGGGTGGTTGCATTACTGGTGGTGTAATCAATCTCCTTTTCAACTCATCAGAGGATTCCCAACATGAACTTTTGAAATCAAAATCAGCGTCTTTCCAAAGTAATCTAGAGAGGGGGAGATAAATCTATCTGAAATCTTTGATAAACCTCCACTAGAATCTTGCATGTCCAAAAAATGATCTAACATGTTCCACACAAGTTGGTTAAGGCAAATAATTTATCACTTCAATTTTTGATTTATCAACTTCAATTCCTTTCTGTGAAATGACATGCCCAAGTAAAATTCCTCTCTCAACCATAAAATTAAACTTTTCAAAATTCAAAATAATGTTATTTTCAATGCAAGTTTTTAAAAAAAATTCATGATTTTTCAAGCAATGTTCAAAATAATTTCCATAAACTATGAAATCATCCAAGAAAACCTCCAAGAAATATTCAATGTGATCAGAAAATATACTTACCATACACCTCTGAAATTTACCTGTAGCATTAAACAATCCAAATGGCATCCTTTTGTATTAAAAAGTGCCGAAAGGACAAGTAAAGGTAGTCTTCTCTTGATCTTCTGGAGTAATGGGTACATGAAAACAACATGAAAATCCATCCAGAAAACAATAATGAGTTCTACCTACAAATATCTCTAGCATATGGTCAATGAAAGGGATATGAAAATGACCTTTTCGAATTACCTGATTCAACTTTCTAAAATCTATGCATACACTCCGGCTATTCTAAATTCTCGTAGGGATTAAATCATTCTTTTATTCCTCACAATGGTTAGGCCAGTTTTCTTCGGGACTACATGGATGGGGCTAACCCATTTTGAATCTACAATGGGATTGATGATCCAAGCTTCTAAAATCTTTTCAATCTATTTTTTTCACAACTCCATAAGGATGGGGTTCATCCTCCTTTTGGGTTGTTTGACAGGTTTGGAATCTCCCTCATGAAAAATTATATGTGAGAAAATTTTTGGGATTATTTAGGGGATATCACCTAATCTCCACCATATTTCTTGTACATTCTCTATCAAAAGCGCAATCAATGATTTTTCTTGAGTTTCAGATAGATTATTTGCAATTTTTATAGGTAATTTCCCCCCCTCCATAAGGTAAATATATTATAAATCAATGGGGTGTGGTTTTAATTCTAGATCAGGAGGATTCTCAAAGGAAGAAACTAAATAGAGGTTCCCCATATCCAATGGTTTGACATCTTGCACACAATAAATTGTATCATCTTCATCACCATTTATCAAATTTTCAATGAAATATGATTTTACCTCTTCTTCCAATAGGAAATTAGAATCTCTTGGAGTTTGGGTATCCATATGTTCGGTGATATTTTTAATTGAAAAATTCTCTCCTAATGATAAGAATTCATGAAACATACCTGATTCTTCAATTGGTTTTGTACCATATTTATGGGAGAGTGTGTAGAGTGAATGATAATCTTATGGGTGCCTCATGGACTCAAAAATATTAAAGTGGATAGTGTTGTCTCCAAACTCCATGGTAAGTGTCCCTTCATGGACATTGGTGATGGTTTTGGCCGTATTCAAGAATGGTATCCCCAAAATTATGGGGGAGTGTGATGGGATCCTATCATCTTCCATATTCCACACATAGAAGTCAGTAGGGAATAAAATATCTTTGACTTTTACCAGGACATCCTCTAAAACTCCTATTGCGAAAACTGTGGATCTATTTGCAAGCTAGACCACCAATCTTGTGGAATTGAAGTATCCAATATGAAAATAAGTATATACTGAGTGAGGAAATAAATTAATTGATGCACCTAAATCGCACAATGCCTTGGAGAAATTTAATGAACCATTGGTTCATGGAATAGAAAACATATCCGGATCTTGACATTTTGTTGGCAATTGTGATGTGATAAGGGCTGAGACGCTTCTTCCCAAATTGATCCTCTCATTCCCTTGAAGTCTTATCTCCTTGGTGCAAATACCCTTAAAAAAAATTAGCATAATTTAGAATTTTTTTTAGTGCTTCAAGCATAGGTATGTTGATTTCTACTTTTTGGAAGGTTTCCAAAATTTCTTTTTATAGTGCTTCTTCTTGCAACCTATTTGATTCAAAAATCCTTGATGGAAATGGGGGGGGGATATCTTTTTTCTCCGTTTGTAGCCTTTGAAATGGTGGTTATTGTTTCTTCTTCCTTGGCCTATCCTTCTCCTACTCCTCTTTCTTATCTTCTTCCCAATGAATTTTGATAGAATTGTCATCATTTCCAACTTCATTCTCTCCAAGATTAGGTATTCATGTTTCATGTTCAAGGGTGGATGGTGGTGGGAGTTCTTTAAAACTTCTTTTAGTTATAATAATAACATTCTCTTTTGGGTTACAGATTTTTTGAGAAGGGAGTTTACCTGGATTTTTGGTCAGAATGTCCATGAGACTTTCAAACTTGTTGGAAAAATAATTAACAATGCCTTTCAGTCCTTCAAACTCAAATTTATGTTGATGGTTTTGAACTGGAGGTTGTGCACTGGTGGATGTATGCTTATAGGGTATTTAGAAAGTGGTTGGTTTTTGGTTAGAAGGATGGTAATAATATTATTTATGTTGAAATTGTGGTGTGTTTTGGAATTGATTCTGGAATGGTGGTTAGTTTTGAAACTGGTTTTGGTATGGGGGTCTACCTTGATTCTGCCGATTTCAAAACCCATATTCGACTTGGTTAGGATCTATACATCCTTGATTTTTTTGGTACTGCCTTTGTTGAAAGGCTGCTGCACATGTTTCCATTAACTGTATTTCAGAATATTGGTCAGTAAAATGATCAGGTGATTTTCATAAACCACATACCATAGCTAGCGCTTGTTGGTCACTAATTTTCTTCAAGGCCATCCGCCTCACCATAATAGTTAGCTCTTAAATATTAGTTTATAATAAGGGTGATGGATGAGAAGTGCATACCTCATGAATACCTCTTGTTACAATACCTCTTGTTCCAAATTGCTGCGAGTTTTGTTAAATCTTCTCAATCAAGCCCTTGGCTTATTATGGTGACTTTTTAATTAGTTCACCTCCAGATGATGCATCAAGAATGTTTTTGGC
The DNA here is from genome assembly GCA_963277665.1 of Viscum album. NCBI lineage: Eukaryota > Viridiplantae > Streptophyta > Magnoliopsida > Santalales > Viscaceae > Viscum > Viscum album. Next base: position 34,336,151 of record OY728127.1, on the reverse strand, counting down.
ATTTTACAGTAGTCCTTAAAATAAGAAGACAAGAAAGTGATGTTCATTAATAACTTTATGTGGACAGATGGAAAATAGCTTCTTAAATCTCTCCCAGTACTCATAAAGGGTTTCTTCAGATGATTGTCGTATGGCGTAGATTTCCTTCCGAATGGTTGTGCTTCTAGAGGTGGGGATGAATATTTGCATTAAACATCTTACCAGGTCATTCCAGTCATGCACGTCTCCTGGTTTTAGGTCGTACAACCATTTTTAAGCCCCATCAAATGAAAACAGAAATGCCTTCCACTTTACCTGCTCCTCAGTAACTCCACGTGGTCTAAAAGATAAGCACACATGTGTGAACTCTTTAATTTGTTGGTTTGGATCTTCCCCTACCAAATAATGAATCTTTGGAAGCAAAGGAATCATGTTAGGATTCATTTCAAAATCATTTTGTAATACTGGCATGACATGTTGATTGTTTTGATTAAGGAATTGTGATGCATAGAGGTCTCTAAGTGTTTGGTTTTGATTTTCAGCCATGATGATAGGATTAGAGTGAACACTTGAAGTTTCACATGAGACTAAAAGTGAAATTTCCTCAAATTAAGATTGAAAATTCAGTTTTCTTAGTTTATTCAACAAGGTTCTTTAAATTTCAGGATCTATGGGCATGGGTTCATATTTTTTCGTTCTAGTCACTCTATTTTGATGAGAAAAGATCAAAAGAGAAAGGAACGAAAAAGAAAGAAATGTTGGCACTACCTTCACAGCATCTGCGCCAATTTTTGACATGTTTCTATCATGGGGTGTTGAAAAAACAAATATAACCTATGTTAAAATGTATTATAGTAGGTTACCAAGGTTTTCTCTAGAGAGGAGTTCTAAAAAATAATGTTTTTCCATTAAAATAAGAGAAAGAAGTAATGTTGTTTTTGAAATTGTTTGATATGGAAAATGCAAGAAAGAAACTAAATAAAGTAAATAAATTATATGAAAGTTTTAAAAATATTTGACAATTGATGTGATTTAAATTAGTGACATGAAATGGTGATTAGGTTAGGGACAGTTTTCCAATTGTAATTATATCAGAGTTCACTTTACCTAATTCTCTTCCGCTAAATCGTTAAGAGTGTGAATCCCCAATCGTTTCTTCTCACTCCCTCGGTCAAATAAAAAACTGAGAATAAACCTTACTAAAACCTCATATTGGTATACTGTCCTTCAAATGTGTAATATAGTTGTTGAAAATACCCCCAATTATCTTATCCAATTCACAATTGGGTCTTGTTTATCACAAGAAATCAAGAACATTCACTACTCCTGACACACGTACTGGTGATCACCGAGTACTTCACCACTAAGTCCTGGTCTATTCCATAGTTTATAAAATAGAACCTAGTGGAGGGAGATATTTATTTTTGACTAAATATAAATAAAAACAGAATCTAACATCAGATACAATCGTACATGATAATAAAAACTGTTATAATAAATTAAAACTTATTTGTAGAAGATAAAAGAGGATTTTAAAACATTAATAGAAAAAACTCCGGAAATACAAAATGGAAAACCTTTCCTTACCCAAAATTTTTTTTACCCCTCCATGTTAAGGGTAATTATGAATAAGGGGTAAGAAGAACACATTAGAAAAGTAAGAAGAGTAAAATAAAGAAAAGAAAGAACAGAAATTTGATCCTCCAGAATATGTCCTCTATAGGTTTTCCTCTGTTATTACCACCAGACGCCCAAAAATCACTGAGTTCCCTTCTTATGGAATGTTGATATGGAGTCTATATATAGAACTTAAAAATATTAGAGTCATTAGATAGGTTTAATGAATGATATGGCCGAATCAAAGGACATTACTTTTCTAGCTCCCAAAAACTGTTTCAACCACTCTACTTGTACGTGACCAAAGGATGCCTTAATGACGTCCATAATTTAGTAAATTTAATTTAAACTGTAATTTTAAGTCCACTGTCTACACTAGATAAAATCAGATCATTTAAAATTCATTTGAATGAGATATTGCATATTTAATGCTGTGGGGTCCATTTTGCCAGCCAAACTGATTTCTCTATTTGATTGATTTTTTCTGTACCATTATGTTTTGAATTTGGTCTTGGTATAGAAGGAATATTTTAATCCCACAAGCATATATAGCCTAAAAAAATATTCAATACAATTGGACAAATATTTTAAAAGTTATACCCAAAAAATAAAAGCTATATAAAATAATCAATTTTATAGAATTGCCCCATTTTCACATTTAAGCCCAAAATACACCAAAAAACACATAAATGATGGAAATACACTCAAATTGAATAATTTAGAGGGATTAAATCATTGAAAAAATATAAATAATATTGAAAGTATTTACTCTATCATTTATCTTTCCCATATCGATAAAAAAATTACAGTCTCATAAACTTCTATTAGCAACTCCAGATACACCAGATCATGTTCCTTCGGTTTGGATACACACAGAATCTCCCAGACATTCAATTTGATATTTCTAGAAATGAGAAAATCATAATTGGAAAAGAACTTCAGATCTACTAACCTCTCTCTCTAGATCTGCCATTCAGAAATTTCCTTAACAAACGAAATTTTCTTCTGTGGGGATTCTTCTGAAAACATTCGGATTTGAGCAAACCAGAAAATTCAGAAAAACACTTATGTAGAGTGGAAGAACTTCATCATGAAATATCTTTAAAACTCATGTGTGACAACCATTAGGGGGTCTATTATACAGGAATTGAGGTGATAATTCATATTCTAAGATTGATCCAACATTTGAAAAAAATGAAATTTGATGTGATGGTTGAGATGAAAGGTGAAGACGAATTTTGATAGGTTCTGATCTTTTGAGGTTTAAAGGTAAAAATTAGGATTTAAGGAAAAGTGATTATGAAAAATATTCTTTAAACAAGATAGAAAACTAAAAAGAAAAAATTTTATTAGAAAAATTTATTTAAGGAATCAATCCTTCCAAAATGCTAGGAAAATTATCAGTAATGAGGGAAATTATTCTTGAAGAACTTAAGATTTCGGAAAATTTAATTAATGAAAAGAAAAATTTTGAAACCTAAAAATTAATTAGGTATCAAAAATAGGTTTCATAATTTTGAGTTCAGAATGTTTTTTTTACGAATGAAAAATTAAAAAAAAAATTGATTATGAAAAAAAATGATTATGGAATTTTTTTTATTAAACAACCAAATGTACCCCCTATGAAAAGGAGTTTCTTAATGTAAGAAGATATGTTTCAAAAAAAATTAAATATTACCTTATAGTTATCAATCATAAATTTTATTTTATATATTCAAATCTATTGGATGTTAAAGATTTTGTGAAAATATCAGCAAATTGATCATGCATTCTGATAAATTGAAGAATGATATATCCTTTTCAATGTATGATACCAAAAAATATGATGCCTAATCTCAATGTGTTTTTCATGAGAGTTATGTGTAGGGTTTTTTCTTAGGGAAATGAAACAAGTGTTATCACACAATATATGTGTTCTACTAAAACTCATGCCATAGTCTATGAGAGTTTGTTGTATCCACAAAACTTGAGCAAAACAACTTCCAGATGCTACATATTTAGCTTCAGTAGTGGAAAGTTCTACTGAGTGTTGACTTTTTCATCACCACGAATATAATGAATCTCCTAATAAATTAAATTTCTTTGATTTAATATTCATATCTATTCTACATCCACAAAAATCATTATTTGAAAAACATTTTAAAAGAAAGTCATTTCTAGAAGTATCAAAGACTCCTAAATCTTTGGTTCCCTTTAAATAGAGAAAAATTATTTTCAATTATTTTAAATGAGATTCCTTAGGATAGGATTGTTATTTTTCATATAAGCATACTGAAAACATTAAGTATAGAGGACTATCTATCAAGAATAGTAAACTATCTATCATACCTCTAAAAAATATTTGATCTACTGGTTTTCTAGATTTATCAATATCAATAGAATTTAAGGTACCAATGGGAGTACTTATACTCTTAGTATTGTCAAATCCATACTTTTTAATAAGATCTTTAATATAATAATGTTGAGATATATATTTTCATTCTGTTTTTTGTGAAATTTGAAAACCTAGAAATTTTTTTAACTCACCCATCATACTCATTTCAAACTCATATTTCATTAGATTCAAAAACAAATCAGTTAATGAATAATGATTTGAACCAAATATAATGTCATAAACATAAATTTGAACTATCAGAACATTTTTATTATCTTTATTTATAAATTTTTTTGGATCAGCAGTTCCCTTAACATAATTGTTTTATAACAAAAATCTTGTAAGTCTATCATACAAGGCTCTCGGGGCTTGTTTAAGTCCATATAAAGCATTAGTATGTTTGAAAACATGTTCAGGATATTTTTGCCTTCAAAACTAGGAGGTTTTTTCAACATCAACTTACTCTTGAACATATATGTTAAAGAAAGCAGATTTTACATCCATTTGAAAACTTTTAAAATTAAAGAATGATGTAAGGGAAAGTAAAATGCGAATAGATTCATGTCTATAAAATAGAGCATATGATTATTCATAGACTATTTCTTCTTATTGATTATAGCCTTTAGAAACTAATATATCTCTATTTCTCACAATGATTCCATTTTCATTACGTTTTTTATAAAGACCCATTTTACTCCAAAAATAAATGTTTCCTTTGGTATTTCAACCAAGTTCCAGACTTTATTTCTTTTGAATTAATTTCGCTTATCTTGCATGGATTTAATCCACTCATCATCACCCAAAGATTCATTAGTTATTTTTAGTTCTAATTGGGAAATGAATGATATATATTCTACATCATTTTTAAGTAACTTCTATTCCTTATAGGTTTATTTACATCACCAATAATACTATCACTGGGTTGATTCTTAAGAAATGAATGATTTGGGTTTTGTAAAACCTATTCATCAATATATGGTAGGAAATATTCTAGGGTAAATGATTTAGAAATATTTTCTTGAAAATTTTTCTTATCAGAAGAATCTTATATCAAGGGTTGATAATCAACTTTTGAAAACCCATTTGAAGCTATAAGTTGGGTTTGTTTGAAAACAAAAGGATCAGTTTTTTCAAATTTAACATGCACTGTCTCTTCAATAGTACATGTATTTTTATTAAAAACTCTATAAGCCTTAGAAGTTTTGAAGTAGCCTAGGAAAATTCCTACATTATATTTGGGTGTGAATTTTTTTAAATTATCTTTAGTATTTATAATGAATACTTTTCTACCAAATACCTTAAAGTATGAAAGTCTAGGTTTTCTACCATTCCAAAATTCATAAAGGGTTTTGTTAAGAGAATATATAATCAAAACAAAATTATAGTATAGAAATCAGTACATACATATTCAGCTAAAAAGTTTTTAGCTATAGAATACTCACTCAACATGGTTTTAGTTATTTCTTGAAGAATCCAATTTATTCTTTCAAAAACAGCATTTTGTTGAGGAGTTCTCGAAGCTGATAATTTATGATTAATGCCTTTTTACTACAAAAAAGTTTCAAAATATGAAATTTGAAATACTCCTCCATGATCACTATGAATAGTTTTTAGTGGAAGGTTTTTCTCATTTTTTACATGGGCTCTAAAAATTTTGAAATAAGAAAAAGAATATAATTTATTTTCTAATAAATAGACCCATGTAAATCTAGTTTAATCATCAACTAAGACAAATACATATTATTTGCCTCCAATACATCAAATTTGTGTTGTAAAAAAAGATCCATAAGCACTAACTGTAATGCATCAGAAGTAGGGACTTCACAAATTGATTTAAAACTTGATTTATATTCCTTTCCAAATAGAAAAGGATCAAAATCATTTAAATAATCAAATATATGGTCCATTATATCCTTATAATGTCTTTTCTTTGAGTGTTTTCATAGGTTCCTAAGGTTACAATGTCCTATACTTCTATGCCATAACTAATATTGATCTTCAATTGCACTAAGGAAAGTTAGATCTTGGTTCTTAAGGTCTTCTAAATTTAGTGTGTATAAATTATCTTGCCTATGGGCATAAAAAATAAACTATCCCATAGAATTTTGTACAAAGCACTTATCATTAGTAAAATTCACAAGGTATCCTTCATCACATAATTTACTTATGCTAATGAGGTTTTTCTGAATACCCTTAATAAATAAAAATTTCGAAATTAATGTTTTTCCAAGAAGGAGAATATTACATATACCAATAATTTCTCCCTAAGAATTATCTCTGAAAGTTAATTTTCCTCCCTTAGTCTTGACAATCTTTTCAATGAATTTTTTATTACCAGTCATATGATGGGAACATCCACTATACATGTACCATGTATTACTATTGGTACTTTATTTGTTTTCCATAAAATAAAAGTGCTAAACTTACGGAATCCAAACATTTTTGGATCCAGAAATATCAGAAAGAAAATTTTAGGAATCCATACTTTCTTTAAAAAATAAGGATTATGGAAACCTAAGGAATAAGTTTTATTTAAAGAACAAATTTTCTCCCAATTTCCACCACACTGACATTTAGTTCAAAATGGAGAACTTTTGGGAACAAAATCGTTATTACTAAAAACTCATTTAGAAAAGGTATAACCAAAACCAGAACGATTTCTTAATGGATGAATTTGGGAATACATCTTTTCAAAAGTTTCCTTACCAGAGGTAATGTCTGATAGGAATTTACATATGGAAAATATTTCTATCTTTAGTTTAGTAACCATGTTATTGTCCTAAAAAATATTAGTTTTAGAACTAGAGTTATCCTTTAAACTATTTTTCATATATATTATATTTTCAAGATCCTTAGAAAGTTTAGCCTTCTCAGAATTAACATTCTCATGGTTTTTAGAAATACATTTGAAATTAGATGTTTTCTTATCAAGATCATTAGAATGATCTGGTACTTCTTAAGTTAAAATACATATTCTAGACTTTTATTTTTCTAACATATTTTTTATTTTCTAATTATCATTCTCATAATGTTTAGAAAACCTAGACACTTCTTAATAAGAATGTAAAGTATTATATTCATCAGAAGATGATTCTTCATCTGAACACTCATAATATTTAACATTAGTATAAATTTCATTCAAAGATATATTAGTGATATATTTTTAATTTTTTACCTAGTCCATTAGACAACAATTTTCAATGGGTAGTCTAGCTAGTACACAAAGATTCTTCTGATCATAAGATTTATACTCGGAGGATTCATCAGATGAGTCACCACTAGTAGAAATCTTGGTGTCATTGGCTTTCAAGACATAGATTTATCCTTTCATTACTTCTTTATATTCCTCTCAGAATGCTTTTCCATCCTATCATTTTTTTTAAGAATAGGAAAATCTGGCCTTATATGCCCTGCTCTTTTGTTTTCAAAGCAAGTAACTTCCGAGACTTTCTTGTCTTTTTCTTATTTCTTATTATAACTACACTAAATGCCTTTCTTTACAACTATCTTTTTAATACTTTTAGAAATACTATCTAGCTCATTCGATGAATGTTCACATTCAATAGATTCAGACAAAACAACGACTTTCTTAGACTTGGATCATGTAACCTTTTATGGAGTCTTGGATTTAGTATTAGTAATGGATACACTTCCTTTCCCATTATTCATATTATTCATGTCAACATCTCATTTCATTGTTGTTTCATACTGAAGAAGAGTTCCAAAAATCACATCAAGAGTAATTTGAGATACTTTCCTATTCTCATCAATAGCTGTTCTCTAAGATTCCTACTAATTAGGCATAATATCAATAATCTTGTCTATAGGAGCTTTCATCATCAATAAATTTCCCTTCCATAGATTGTAAACTATTTAAGATAGTAATTAACCTTTTTTAAATCTTGTATACTAGTTCTCCATATGCAAAAAAAAATCTAGGATATTCAACTCTGAGAATAGATCTTCTAGTTTCTATATCTTTGGATGTAACAAAATGTGTAACTTCCAATTTATTCCAAATGCAATTTGTAGCTATAGAAGAAGAAATATGACTATATATATTCCTAATCATGGAACACAACAAATTATTATGTCCCTTGTAGTTTAATTGCTATTCTGATTTCTCCTAATTGGAAAATGTTTTTACTTCCTTGTATGGGATTTTATAGTCTCTATTAAGCATAACAAAGTTGTCTACTATAGTGTTAATGAAAATGGTCTGAATTCTATCTCTCTAGTATTCATAATAATTCCCATAAAATATATGTGGTCTTGTAGGATTTAAATTTTCAATTGACCCAACATTCATTCCTTCCATTCTATAAGAAAATATCATTCTACAAAACTTTTCAATAGAAAAAGTTTGTAAACAAAGACAAAAATCTCTAAGAAAAATTTAAACAAATAAAAGTTTACCAAGAAGTATTTAGAACAATTAAAACTTGATCAATAAATCTTAAATGCGAAAATTAGTATTTAATATACCTCCTCTGATATCAATTATATGATCAAAATATTATGTGTATATTCTCAATTACAAGAGGCGAGGTGAATTTTCTGTTTAAAAACTTTCGTTTTTAACCTTAAAGAAAACTATGTTTACCAATGTTAAACTATGAAAATTCACAAACCCTAAAAAAAATTATATAAGAAATACATGCTTAGTTTCTAGAAATATGGTTTTGGAAATGGAACTCAAGGAAAGTTTATAAGGAAAATATTCTACCTTAAAGAATACACAATCATACTTATTTGAGTACATAAAAGAATATGAAATTATAAGAAGGTTATAATTACTTCCTTTTTCAAAATACAGCGGTAAAAACATGAAACAAAACAAGTAAAAAGCACGGAATATTTTATCCCAATGTGAAGGGTATCCAACAATCTTGGATAAAGGTCCCTTGATTTATACTTTCAAGAATGTTTGTCTTATCCACACCGGGGTAAGACCTCTATTGGAATATCAGAATCTGTCTTTCAATCCCTACAAGCCCTCAATCTTTAAGGTAGTCAGAACCTCTGTCCTCCTATCCCTAGTAGTTCTTGAACATTATGGTAGTCGACACCTCTATCTTAAAATACCCAGAATCCCTTGATTGTAATCAGTAACAATCCGAGTCACACAAAGCTATATGAATATGATGTTCTATACCACACAAAGCCTGAGAGTCTCTCTCTGTAGAAATCACTTCAGTATCATGCAATCTCTAGAGTGATAGAACTTATATTGAGCTCATTTGAATGAGCTCCTATTTATATTAACTAATCCAATGGTCGGAACCCTCCTCCAACGATCATATTTTTCCTTGAATCTCAGAGGGACCTATAATCATGTCACTCAAACAATGGTTATTTAGAAACTGAGTGTACAACATCGTTTCATAACAAGTGTAAGGAAAATTATGTTACACAACCAAATCTATTTTTTGGAGTATAAGGAAAAATAGGCTTCATAATCTAACCAAATAAACATCCCTATTCTATAAGAGGTGGATATTCAGATTCTATTTTAAAAAGAATTTGGAAACTGAATTCTATAGATTTTGGAGTCTGAATTCCAATGAATTCAGAATCGCAATTCTGAGAAATTCAGAGTCTAAATTTTGAGATATTTTTTGTTTGAATTCTGAGGAATTCAGAGTCCAAATTATGATGAATTTTGAGTCTGAATTTTGAGGAATTCAGAGTCTGAATTTCAGATAATTTGGAGTCCGAATTTTGTAGAATTTGGTGTCTGAATTTCAGAGAATTCAGTGTCATAATTTCTGAGAATTCAAAGTCTGAAATTCAGAGAATTCAGAGTCTGAAAATAGAAAATTCAGAGTTAGAAAATATAACACTCTATATCCAAGGAATTATATGTTTCCTAGGCTTTACATAATAATCTGAATTTTAGACTTAGGAATAAAATGAGTTAGAATTAGAGAGAATATAAAAAGAACAATGAAAACAAAGATAAGGATAAAAATTTCCTTAGAGAAGGGAAATTTTACTTATGAAAATAATTATTAGGGAAATATAATTTGCCTTAAGATAAAGTGTTTGATATTTTCAAAACATAGAGAAATAGAAAAGTAAAAAGGAAACCTTATTGACTCACCAAGACTTGGGGCTAGTTTGAATTGCAAAACAAGAATTTGTATTATCTTCTTATTTTAGTACTACTTGTGTGTGATATGACCTTGGGGGATCAAGTTTGGTATTTATGACACATTAATTAATTATTTCATTTTATGTTATGCTTGTTTTATTTTCACCTTCCCACACTATGGTGTTATAAGAATGTGTATCTGATTTTTTTTATTTACATTGTATTTTGTAGTCTGATAAAAATGGAATAGTCTTCGAAAAATAACCTCAATGTCCCTTTCCACTAGTCAGTATACTTTATCCTTTGGGGAGGTTCACCTAAGGTAAACTAAAAACCATTGGTCCAAGAATTTGGGAAGGTTTTGGGGTGGTGGTATATCATAGTCTCCACCTCACTCCCCTTAGTATAAAATCATCTCCAAATATCTTTTAAAATTCAGCGGACATCCCTAAACCATGAAATTTCAGTAGAAACTCAACTTCTAAATTTTATAGATTACTCTTCTATATGGAATGATTTTTTTTTGAATGAGAGGTAGTCACATAACCACATGCTCCTTTATATCTTATTCTACCACTATTTGTATTGCATTTCCTTAACATCTATTCCATGATAAGTTGTAGCTGTTTCATAAAAAATGTCATAAAATTAAATGTTTGAAATAAATTCAGCTTGTATAATATTAAAAAATGGATATTTCATACGAAAATATTCCCTTTTAAGTAATTAATCATTGAAATGGATCTACTTTGTAAATTACAACCAAAGCATAGTCTCATTTGGTGCATCATTATTATATTCTTCCAAAGTAAGAGAGTGTTAAATAGGTACTGATTTTCATTATCATTGATGTGAGAATCATTTACCTTTTCAAATTCTAATAAATTTGACAAATAATCATCGAAATAATCATGATCTCTAATATGTATATCAACTGGCATGTCTTCTTTAGTTACCTCTTCTAGAAATGTTTTATAGAGGTCCAATTTATCTTCATGTAACTCATTATAGGCCTCCTAGTGTTCTTAAACATGAATCATTACAGTGAACTTATTCCGCCACTTATTATAGTTTTAGTTTTACCTTCTCTAGTTGTATCCCTTGATATACTAAAAAATATTTAGCTATTTATTCCATTTTTGTCTATTGGTTTTTTATATTCTCTCTAATTCCTTATAAGTATGTTTTTATCTAAATTTATTCATCTTACTCTTATTATTTTACCTGATAGTATTTTATCCATGCATAATAATTTCAATTAAAAGACATTACAAATGAAGATTTTATTTTTATATTGTTAAATGAAATAAAATAATGTTATTTATAAGATTGTGAATAAAAATAGGGAGCAAAGACAACTTGGATCAATTGAAATGGTGCCATGTTTTTATTCACATTTCATAGGGAGGTGAAAATTATATAATTTATTTACTTAGTTTAGTACTGTGGATGACTAGGGTCATAAAAATTGATTATAATTTCATTAAGAACTAACTATTCCTAATTTAAATAGGTGGGGTTTTAGATTTAAAATATAAGACATAAAAATTGAAATGAAATAAAAATGTAGATAAAATGAATGCAGTTATTTGGGAAGATCTCGGTCCTAGGGTTGTTTACATAGGTTCTTTAATTATCCATTATAATTGTTTAAATTATATTTTATTGTCCATCCCATCATATAAATACTACTACTCCATACCTTGAGTGTGAAATTTATCATGACTAAGAGGTCTCTTCAACACATCTAACCTCAACTCCTCCAATAGTCAATAATGATGAACACACCTCAATCGAGTGTGTGAAACCTTCAAATACCCTGATTTATTGTATTTCATTTCATCATTTGAACAAACTCAACTCATTGAAATTAATATCACTCACAATATAAGGGGGGGGGGATTTTATTTGATAGAGAATAAATTGAGTTTATGAGTCATGACATGGAGTGGTGGATGATCCTCGTACCAACCAAAAACACCCCAATATTCTTCACTATAGATAAAATAAAACATTAAGAATTAAAGTTCAAGAATTCATGGAAACCATGAAATAATCCACCAAGTCGAAGATTCAGGTTAGTAATTAACAATTGTGAGTATAAAAGTACATAAATAAAAGATAATGGGAAGGAAACACAAAAGAGATACAAAATTAGAATAGTGAATGGAATCACATATATATTGAAATTTTATAACTATAAAAAAATAGAAAGATACCAAATATTCAACTACAAAATGACTAAATAATATTTATAACTCTTGAAAGGGATTTGTGGAACATATTCATAGAAAATAGGTTTTAATGGTTTCCCTCCAAAATCAATACTATGAAAGTTTTAGCATAGTTTACCAAAGAGAATACTGAATTTGTATAGGTTTTCTTATAGATAGTTGTTATAACGTTATTTATATTTCTTTTTCCAAATTTTAAGGCCATTAGATTACTTTATGAAAAGTTATTCCAAAATCACTAAAACTCGCATTGTCTGGTTGAAAAGTCTCTTTGTCTTCTTCCATTTGATCCATGCATAGATAACCTTAATTAGAGAATATTTCTATGAAATTTAGTGTGAACATGATCCATGGATTCCTATTTAATCAACAACTAGAATCACATTATTTTTTATTATATATCTAATGTAATGTCACATTTGATTATGTTATGTAATTTCTATAAGACCATCCATATTTTAATTTGGAATGAGTTTTTGGGTCTTTTATTGTTGGAATCTACACAAAGTCCAATTGAAGAAAAGTAATCAAAAAAACCATACAATACTTCAAAATAAAACTGTTTTTCAGTGGGTATAAATTTTGAAAAATCTATGTCCAAACCATAAATGTTAAAAAATACTATTAAAATTAAAAATTTAATCATTTTTAACAATTTAGATCAAAATTAATAAAAAATTAAAAACTAATGAAGTAAAAATTTATATGAAAAAAATAAGCTAAACTCATTGAAAATTAATAAAAAAAGTATTTAAAATATCTCACTATTAATTAAACCCACACATAGAACTTGGACTCATGAAAAACAAAGAATTAAAATCAAATCACAGTAAATTTAAAACACTTATCCACAAGATCTATCAATTTAACAAAAAGAATCAAAAGATATCATGACTCCTGGAAAAAATTATTTCATGTTCACTATTTAGATCATTTAATCCAATTTTACTTCATTTCCCCTCCCATGACAATAGAACCCTTACCATACCTGAATTTTACCTCCTAACACAAATTTATACATTGAAAAATTCTTTTCTCCCCCAAAACAATTCAAGAGTCACTGTAGGCTAGACAAATTCAAAAAACTCCTCCAGATATGAGTCAAGGACTTGTGTTTATCATGAGTATTTTTCAATGTATGTTTAGTGTTTTCGTATTTTAGTATTTTATGTTAAAAATATATGAGGAGGAACAAGGTGAGTTGGTTCTTTTTGAAGCTATATTGCATGATATCATTTTCAATCTAGTATGGTATATATAATTCCCTATGCCCATATGAGGATTTTAAATTTTAGAGGTTATTTGAGTTTTTATTCGTTGAAGGGAACATATTTTTAACAAGAACTATGTATGAAATTGCTAGGGTTTCAACCCATCAATAATTTGTTTTTTGATGAGGAATAAGGGGGTTTGGAGTAGAGGGTATGCTTTAGAGGAATGCCGAGAGGCCAAGCCAGTGGTCATACTAGTCCCCAAGAGTCCACTAGAAAGATGATGAGACTTGGAAGTGGAATAAAATAGTAATTATAGACATCATGGATATAGTGGCCTCCAATTACAGTCTTATGCGGTTTTAATGGGTAGAATTACAATTCTTCCCCCATTGGGGTTTTGAAGGGGAGACCCCACATTTACCCTATTTTTTCAGACACCTGGGGAAATTGGTCCTCCACATTCCACTGTAAACACCCATTGATTTTGGGGTAATTACTTAGATACATGAGGTTAGTGACATCCTCCTCTAACCTCAATTGAAATACTCTATAGTTCTATATAATGCTCATTTCTCCCGCTTAGGTTTTTATTGGTGATTCCACTAGAGCATGGTGTAATCACCCATTGATCATGGGAATTTGTCATGGATTACATAGAGAATATGATAAACCAAAACCTATTCATATTTTTATTTATCATATAGAATTAATATTTTTATTACATAACCAGATATCATAATGTTTTAGTGTTTTTGAGACTCTGGTTACATTAGATCATTATAATTACAACACCTCCAAAAAAACACCTAAAAACTATATTTCTTCTTTATAACATCTAAACAACATAAACTAACCACAACCACTCTTTGAATTCTACACATCCTTATTCCCTTTGAAATGTGTTTCTAAAAACATATGTTGAGATCCAAAAAAGATCAATAATGGGTTTCATAACAAGTGGAAACCAAATATGTATTTGAAATTCAATATCGAATAAAAAATTATTATAAACATTCAAAATATAGACCTTATAAATCATGACTTCTTTTGAAAATAAACAATTTTTATAAATGTATTTCAGAATATGTAAACTTTATAAAATACATTTAATTTTTTCTTAATGTAATAAATATTTCTCTTCACAATCCAAAAGTATTGAAAAATAATTCTCAAATGTACCTTAGATCGTAACATAAGGTCCCAACTTACTATTGATATATCAAAACATTGAAGAAATAGTCCCATAATGGATTGCGTTCACTCCCTAATCATGTATCATTCTTAGGATAACCTTTAAAACACTACACATCACATATTATGAGATTAAAACATTACCCAATGCATTAGAGTGCTATATGAGAGCACCCATTTTGTAAACTATAACGGGATCACACGACATTATCCGGACACACCCATCACATAGTTGGAACAATTCCCATAAGGGGTTGAGTTTAATCTCCACCCTTTTCCTCTATTTATATAATATCCAAGTGAAATTCTTTGGAGTTAATAACATTCTACCTTGTATTTCACGTCATAAAAACCATGAATATTTATTTAAACTATGAGCGTTGGTATCCATTTAAAAAAATGAAGTTTCTTATATATATATATCATGATAAAAGTAGTTTTAGAAGAAATTATATTTATATATATATTCATATATATAAATATATTTTTGTAAATATTATAATAAGATAGTTTTATATGAAATGATACAAAAACACACACAAACATTTATATATATGTCGTTATATACATGTATATATATAATAGAATAAATGAAGTTTTACGTAAATTGATACATATATATACATGTATATGGATAAAAAAATAAAAAATAGTTTATAATGATATATATATATATATATATTAATATAAATACTTAAATTTATATACATACCTAAAAACAAACAATTTTTACCTTAGAACAAATTTTGAAATTTAAATAACCTCTCTAATACTCATTGAAGCTGAATTAAAATTCTCTAAAAATACAAAATAATTTTATAAAAATCAATCCATAAGGAGAAATAGTTTTTACATAAAGGGATATATATTAATATATACAGGTATATAAACATAGTTGTAAATAAAATATTTTTATTAAAACAATAATTTTGAAACATTAATAACTCCCCTTTCTTTCATAGATAAATTATTAATATTATTTAAACATTGAAAATAATTTT
Source organism: Viscum album (assembly GCA_963277665.1). Classification (NCBI taxonomy): domain Eukaryota; kingdom Viridiplantae; phylum Streptophyta; class Magnoliopsida; order Santalales; family Viscaceae; genus Viscum; species Viscum album. Next base: position 34,320,447 of record OY728127.1, on the reverse strand, counting down.
ATAAAAACCAATCCATTTGAAGAATTTTTTTTACTTGAAATGAAACATATTTACATATGTATTTCCATGTATAAATACATATTTGTAAATAAATTTTTTTATTAAATTTTATTTTTAAAATTTCTATTAACATCCCCTGATTTCAAAGAATCATAATTAAGATCTTTTAATCATCGAAAATATTCTAATAAAAATAATTATATAAATAAAAAACGTTTTTACATAAAATGATAGATATTTACATATATATATATATATGTGCATGTATATATACATATTTATATGTGAAAAAATTTTAGGAAGAAATGTATTTTGTAAGAAATGATAGATATTTGCATATATTTTATAATGTATATATACATATATTCTTACATACACATATTTGTAAATAAAATATTTTTTATCATAGTAAAATTTTTAAAACTTTTAATAACATCACTCATATTCATGGTGGGTGAATCAAAATTCATTATTCATTACAAATATAATTTTCTAAAAGGATTCATGGGTGGAAGGAAATTTTGAGTTTGTAAAAATCTATTTCACATGAAATGTTGTATATATATACATAAGTATATATATATAGGTCAAAATTAAAGCAGTATCTCATAAAATGATATAAAATACTGATTGAATAATAGAGTTTCATGTGGTATGATGTATACAAATATATAAACATATATAGATAAAACATTTTCATACGAGTCGATATATATATATATATATGTATATATGTATATGTATATGTATAAATATATATAAACAAAAACCCATGAATACTTATATATATATTTGAAAAATTAAACACTATTATACATTCTATAAGAACCTTGAAAATGAAATAAATCCATCTACCTTCCTAATAGAATAATTGAGTTTTTTATACACATAGCACTTTAATATAAAAACCACTCGTAACATGAAAACATAGATTTAATAAAATTAACCTTAGATTGTGTATAAAATAAAATTTTCAAATCGGTAATTAATGGAAGCTAAATTGGTTTTAGTATATTAAAAAAATAACGCTTTGGGTTGTTTGAGATTAATTTAATAAATAGAGAATAGATTTTAAAATTTTAATCAAATTAAAAAACACTCTTATAAACATAAATACATAATTAAAATTAATTTAAAAACCAAAATGAAACTAAGGCGATAAAAAAAATTTCATATAATATTTTAAATATAGGAACCACATCAAACATTTAAATAGTGTTTTAAAAATTCACGTAACCTTAAAATACCAGTTTTTAATGATCTCACATAAGTGGGTCTCAGGGCCTCTATCTCAAAATAAGGAAAAAAAATGAAATAAGTATATAGAAAAATCCACCAATGGAGGTAAAACAAGTTCTATCCCACCAATGATATTGATTAATCAATATATAGGAATCCAATCTATGTTTATATGTATATATATAAGTATATGTGTCCTATGTGAAACACTAAATTGTTTCCAAAAAAATATCCATAATTTACTTAAATTAAATAACCACTCTACACAACTCAACCTCCATCTACTAAGAATCGATTCTATGATATGTAAGCCTAATGTGTAAAGCCACCATTACAGTTTTAAAAACGTGAAAAAAACCCATCAGTTGGGCCAAATATCAGGGTCAGATTAGGCCTCACATCAAAAGATTATCTATATGAGTATCCAAAACCAACATGATTCCCAGTATTCCAATCTTCATTGGGATTCAGTTCCCTTGTGTGATAGTTTTTGGCCAATCGAGGTATCACCGATATTGCATGGAATAAGAATACTGAAGGGGGGGGGGGTGTTAGGTTCGACCCTCACCGAAAATGAGACCCCCGTTTACATATATCATACTATTTATTAATATTAGATATATTATTATAACCTATTTTTATTATTATATCTTATTTATCCTTATTCATATATATATATATGTATTATATTTATGTATTTATATCTTATTCACACAGATATATTTTTTATCATCACCATCATTATTATTATTTCACACTAACATATATATAAAAAATTAAGGTTTTTATAATTTTTGATACGCACACAGATCTATTTATATATATACACACATAAACACTTTCTAAGACCAAAATTAAAAAAAAACAATTTTCAACATATTTAGTGATTATATTATTTATATATTCACTCATTTTTATAAAAATAATTATTTCCTATATATACTTTAAATATGTTTTATAATTCATTTATTCTCATTATCATACATGGGTTTGTATACATATCTATATACATGTTAATTTTTTAATAAATTATTCAATTGAAATTTTATTATCATTAGATTTATGATTTTATCAAAAAATATTTGTGTGTATAAATTAAATAATATTAATAATAATAATAATCATAATAATAAAAATATGAAAATTATATGGTCATTTTTTTTGATTTATGTTAATTATCTATGAGATATACATTTTTCCATAGGTTTTATTATTCATCAATATAAATAAAAACGTATTTTTAGTATAAAAACTCATATCATAATATATATATTGGCACATATATATAAAGGCATAACTATTTTTTAGTACTATAGGACCTGAACGACTATTTTGTATTGACCATATTATGTATCCAATAAATACCTAACCCTAACCATTATTTATTATAACCAAGATTATGGAATACCGGATCCTCTTCATGTGAATATGCTAACTATTTTTATATGCTTCTATACTCTTTCTCTCAACCTCTTCATAGGATTTAAATTTATAAAAGATCCCAAAGACGCGAGAAATGAATTTTCATTTAGCATGTTTGTTATATTTTTTCCATGTTTATCGATAATTATTAATATTGGTTTCCATTACTACCTTATTATTTTGAGGAGACATTCCTGTAAAAATTTTAATCTATTTCTTAAACAAAGGTGAGCCTTTTTTATAAATTCATAAGACTTACTTATTGAATCTACTAAGAGTACAATTATATAAAAATTATTGGGATGTTACATTCTACCCCCTTAAATTAAATGTTTCGTAAAAATGTTATTTCATCTTAAAAATATTGTAGGAATAGAAGAACACACAAACACTAAAATTTTAGACTCGAATTAAGGGTTTCTTACATTCTTCCATTAATAATTCGTCAATTCCCATTTTCAAATTGTTCATGAATTGAGAGGGTCTACTTAGTGCAATAATACCTTAGTTCATTTCCAAAAAAAAAATCGATTCCTTATAATAAACATAACATTTACAACTCGAATCACACTGATGGAGAAAATGATGCACTTTTTGAAAATAATTATTCATGAAATATAGTTTTAAAAAATATGTATAGACTATAGTTTTTTAAAAATATCCAGATAAATTCTGATTTAAAATATTTGAAATCTGGTTACTCTAATATACTAGCTATATTTCCAAAGATATAAGAATCCAAGACTAGATATACATAGGTTTCATAGAGTTCTCCCTCTTTTAAAACTATTTTAAAATCATCTAGTACAATATACACTCGAGACAATGTGAAATATTTGAAAATGGTTGGTGATACTTTCCTTAGTGAGAAAAGTGGAGGAGTCGGGATCTTAATATTTGATCCTGGGAAATCCATGGTCCTTGGTGATTCTAATGTATTTAGGAGGTATTTGATATCCCCTAAATCATTTTTCAATAAATTTTGATGTTGGAAAATGTTTCAAAATAATGGGAAATTGACTTTGAAATAATTATTTAAAACATGTCCCTAGGAAGGGATAAAAGTGGTGTGTGAGTTTTTTCTCATCGCATCCTAAAACAAGACTTTATCCTATTGATGAAATGTAATCGATTTTCAATTATCCCCAGTCATGAAAAAAATTTATTATAAACAACTACAAGTCTAATCATCCTTACCTAATAATTTTGTTAATTATTTTTTAATTAATAATGTAAAACCCAATAAAATCTATGGAAAACCTATAAAGGTTGAAAGAGTCTCTCTATATCCTAACCTCTACAATTTTCAAATGCATGGCTCAGATACCAACTTTGAACACACAAAAAAATACACTTTTTCTTTCTTTATTAAGTATTTAGCAATAATTTATTTATAAAACAACCCATGATCAAAAGGTTTTAGAGTTTTAGAGAGTTTGGATACATCAATTCATTCTAATTACAACAACTAGAAAAATAATTAAAAACTATTTTTATGATTCATATGATAAAAAACCATAGAGGGAGATCAATGACTCACTCTCTTCTATACGTCCTTATTCCATATAAAATGTTGTTTTGTAAACATAGTGTGACATAAAAAATTCTATAAGTGGTTTGAAACCATGTGGAAATAAAATAGGGTTTTGGAATTTAATATAAAATTTAAACTTTTTATACTGTTTGAAAATATAGAACAAATAAATAATGATTAATTTTGAAAATAAAAACTTCTTCTAAATAGATTTCAACTTTTATAGCCTTTGGAAAATTCATTTCATTCATTCATAAAATAACAAAATATTTCTCTTGAAAACTCATAAGCATTCACAAATAATTCTCAAAGGTACCGTGGAAGAAAACATAAGGTCATGAATTACTATTTATACATCATAACATGTTGAACATAGTCCCATAATTGATTAGGTTAACTCTCTAGTGCTATACTGTTCTTAGGATAACCTCCCAGACACCATACATGACATCTCTTTATATTAAAACATTACCCCACATGTTGGAGCTCTTTCTGGGAGCAGAAATCGTGTAGTATATAATGGGATCACCTAGTTCTATCTGGGTACACCCATAACATGGTTAAAGAAATTTGAATAGGAGTCTGGGTTTACCCCCTTCCCCAACCTTCATTCATATAATATCCATGTGAAATTCATTGGAATTAAAAACACGATAAATTTTATTTTAGATCATAAACAACTTGTAGATTCATTAAAACCACGAGCTTCAGTATCCATTTCATAAAAAGGAGTTACATGGATATATATGTCACAATAATAGTAGTTTCACAATAAATGATACATATATATACACACACACACATTTATATTCATAATTATATATATCAGAATAAAATAATTTTGCAAAAAATGATATATATATATATATATATGAAATTATATACATGTATAAAGGAAACAGAATAAAATAAGTTTTACATAAAATGATACATATATGTAAACATATATAGATAAAAGAATATTTTTTTTGCAAGGAATATATATATATATATACTCACTTGAAAATAAAATACTTTTACCTTAAACCTAATTTTGAAAATACAATAACCACCCTTAAACTCAATGAAGTTGAATTAAAATTTCATAAACATCCAAATTTTTTTATAAAAATAAATCCATAGGTAGAAATAGTTTTTACATAAATGATACATATTTACATATATATGTTCATGTATATACACACATTTTTATATGCAAAATATTTATTGAAACAATAATTTTAAAAATTTAATAGCAGCCCCTACATTCATCGAGGAATAATTAAGATTATTTAAACAATCAAAGTAATTTAATATAAAATAATATTGAGTCAGAAACATGTTTTACACAAAATGGTACAAATTTCAATATATATGTGTGTTTATATATAAATATTATTAAATGAAAAATTTTAATTTAAAAAATAAATTTAAAAATTTTAATAACTTCATGTACATTCATAGAAGTATAATTAAGATTATTTAAAGTTTCAAAAATAATTTTGTAAAATGAAATCCATATGCATAAATAGTTTTTACATGAAATGATATATATTTATATATATATGTGCATGTATATATACATATTTTTAAATGCATAATTTTCTAGGTATAAAAGGGTTTTATAGGAAATGATACATATTTATGCAACAATATTTATTAAAACAAAATTTTTTAAAATTTAATAATAGACCTTATATTCAGGGAGGGAGAATAAAATTTGTTAAAACATTCCAAATATATTTTCATAAATGATTTTTCATGGGAGGAAGGAGTTTTTTCATTAGTAAAAATTAGTTTCACTTGAAATTTTGTATATAAATATATCTATGTGTGTCAGAATTAAATGAGTTTTACATAAAATGATATAAAAACATGAAAAAATAGTTGACGTTTTGTGTGGTTTCATATATATATATATAGATAATAAAATTTCATATTAGTTGATATATACATATTTATACACCCATGGATAATTATATTTTTCTTTTTGAAAAATGAAACACTTTTACACCTTCCATAATAACATTTAAAATGAATTAACCTCATCTCCCATTCTAATGATATAATTTAGTTTTTTATATAAAAATAAATACAAAAACCACTTTGAACATAAAAAAATAATTTTATTAGAAGTTATATTAGCTTGGGTATACAAATAAAATTTGAAAATTAGTGATGTGTGGAAATTAAATTGATTGTAGAAATTGAATACAATCAATAATGCATGTGTATTTCCTAGATTAAGGAAATATACATAAGAAATTTTTTTTAAACACGAAACAAATTAAAACACTACATTATCATAATAAATACATAATTAAAATTATTTTTAAAAAAATTGTTATGGCTAATTTTTTTCATAGACAATAATAAATATAGGAAACACTAGAAAATTTAATCAATGTTTTTTTAAATATCATTACATTGAAATATCAGTTGCTGGGAATCTCATAGAAGTGGGTCTCAAGCCCACAACCTCACAATAAGAAAACACAATGAATACTTTATAGAGGGAAATCCTTTAGTAGAGGTAGAAAAAGGACTCACAAGTCTCTCTTTCCATTGGTATTGATTTATCTATATATTAGAATCGAATAAATGTTTGAATATATAAATATATGAATATATGTCCTAAGTGAAATGATATATTTTAGTCCTGAAAATATCCAAAATTTACTTAATTAATACCCAAGCTACAAGTCAATCTCTATTTACCTGAAACCGATCGTAATCTTTGTATGCCTACCATGTAAAACCACCATTATCCCAAATAAAAATGCATAAAAAACCATACCAGTTAGCCGAATATGCATTTTCTGAGTGGAACTATTGTCCCAAGATTCACTATAGGATGATCCCAAAGAAAAATGATCACATTAAAATATGATATTTTGTGGGATGTGGTTCCCTAGTGCGATCGTGGTTGGCTGGACAGGGTGTCACCGACATTGCGAAGAAGATGAAGATGGTGGGGGTGGGGGTGGAATATTTCAGGCTCACCGATAATGCGATTCCCCTTTAAGTATATTATTTTATTTATTATAATAATAATAATAATAATAATAATTATAATTATTATTTTATCTTATTTATCATTATTCACACATATATATTTTTATGTATTATATTTATATATTCATGTCTTATTCACACACACACACACACAGATATATATATATATATATATATTTATCATTATTAATAGTAATTTTATTGTTAATTTTATTTCACACACACATATATATAACCATGTTTAGTGTTTATATTATTTATATATACACTCAATTTTCGATTTTTTTCTTATATTCACTTCAAAGATTTTTTAAAATTAATTTTGTTTTAGTTATCAAACATGTGTATGTATGTATATCTATATACAAGTTAATTTATTACAAAATTAATAAATCAAATATTTTATTATCATTATCATTATGAATTTCTCAGAAATTTTTTTGTTATAGAAATTAAAAACCTAATAATAATAATAACACACAAAAATATCTGCTTATAGAGTTTTATTTATTTATGTTAGTTAGTCATGAGATTTTTTCCTCAGGGTTTATTATATATTAATATAACTAATAATGTATATTTAGTATAAAAATTCATATCATATAAACATTTAAATATATAAAAAGTCATAACTATAATTTTTAGTACAAAATGACCTCAATGGATGTATTGTAAAAGGCATATTACGTATCCCATTAATACCTCACCTTAAACAACATACTATATAATCAAGCTTATCAATATTTATATCATATTATTGCAAATATGCTGTTTGTTTTTGTGTTCCTACATTATCTTACCCTTTTACTCTTCATTGGAATTCTACCTATGAGAAATCACAAATACACAAGCTATTTCTTCTCAGTTATCATGTTATTTCTATGTTTTCCTTATTTATTAATGATGATTATTATAGGTTTAAAATTAAAAAATTCTTATTCTAAGGAGTCATTATTTTACTGAATTTAATGTACTTCTTTGTTAAAAGTACTCCATTTATTTATAAATTTATATGACTTATTTATTCAAATACTAAAAAGAAGATTATATAAAAATTCTTGGGATGATAAAGAGGAGAACTAGTAATAATGGCATCCTTACATTATATGTATATCTGATGGAGGTAAGTGGCACCACCAATTATTGAAATTATTTTCCATTAAAATAAATTAATTTATATTTTTATTAGTTTTGTTCTTTAGGTCTTCGACATGGGGTGTTGTTAGGAGTATTAAATGAGTAATTGGATAGTGTTGGGGTATGGTTTTGGTGGGGTGAGATCTTTTAGTAAGTGTTTTTCCAATATTCCTTTTAGAGTTAACTGTTAAATTAATTATATTCATTTATAATTAATTGTCTAATACTCTATCTGGGGATTTAAAAGCCGAGAACATGGGAATGTATCCGATGAGTATAGAAAGGACTTGGATATCATAGAAAAAAATCATTTGCCTATGGAAACTATTTCAGAAAGTTTAATTAAATGAAAGTGTTCCCAAAATTTAAAAGTAATATTTCTTTACATTTGCTGAGAGTGTAATGGTTGTCTCAATAGTTTTCAATGTGATAACCATAGTATTAATGAAATTATTTAAATTGGAAGGATGACTTATTTTACACCCTTGAAATTCCTTGTGCATTATGGGATGGTCATTCCTAGTTGAATAATTTGATAATAATTTGACTCTAAAAATTAGTTAATTAAAGGGCCATCCATGCCTTTTTTAATGGATAAAAGGTTTTTGGATTTAATCGATGACTATGAAATGGAATTTCACAATCATTTATGTAGTAAATGGAATTAAAACTTTATATGACTAAATGAAATTTATTGTTAGAGATAAAAGTTTTTAAAATGAAATTTGGGAAGTAATGTGGAAATGAATCTTTTAAATGGTGTTTTGGAAAAGATTAATTGGTTTTGTTTTTATAACAAAAATGTTAAATGGTATTGATGACTTTTTGTTTGAAATTTGGAAATATCAATTTGAAATGAAAATAAGGAAAAAAATTGAAATGAGTTTGTAAATGATAATTTTTCATTGATATTGAAATTTATATTTGAAATGGTTTTGGGTAATGTGAAATAAAAAATTTCCAGAATGGAGATGTCAAATAATATGTTATTAATCGTAATTACTTCTTTTGTGTTAGAGAAATGTTGAGTAATTGTGTTTAATTATTATAAGGAAATAATAGTGTGTGTATGTTAGGATTTTAATATAAATAAAATTTTATATTGGTTTAACTTGATGTACCCATGGTGAAACTATCCCATGGGTGGATTGGATACATTCAATGGACCCATGGTGAACATGATCACATGTTGGATTGGTTATGTTTCATTGACCTGGGATTAAACTCTCCCTGGGGTGGATATAGTTGTCTTTGATGGATCCAGGGTGAAACTAGACACTAGGTGCTTTTGATTGGGATTTGGGGATTGGTATATTAACCCCTGATGATACATATTTGATTTGGGATGGGTATATTACCCCATATTGGAGATGTATTGGCATGTTCATCCTGAATTGATCAGAGACACCCCAAAACTAGATGAGGTAGGTATATACCATTCCTAGATGTAATCATGAAGCATGAACATAGTTTTTCTTATGAATTTAGATTTAAATGTTTTGATGTTTATAATTTTAATTACTTATCTTGAACACTAATACATTCACTTTGTACAAATTGGCTTTATTTTGGGATGTCATTGGTCTTGGTCTAGTGAGTTATACTAAGACCACCCTTGAGCTTCTATATTAAATTGGTACCTATGAATACACCATTATTTTTAACATGTACATGTTTAGGGAAAGGACTGATGTTGATTAGTGGTGTCTCAATATTCTAGGGTGGGCTTAGGGTGACGAGATCTAGTAGAATGCATGACCATTTGGGGTTGGGCTACATTTTTTTAGTAATTATTTGATATGATCTAACAACATGGGATCCAGTTTGGTATGTATAACTCATTCATTTATTATTGCACTAGAAGTTGTATTTATTATATTGTCTTTTCCCACAATACGGTGTTATCTGTATTTTTATCTAATATATTTTTATTTAAATTATGTTTCAAACAATTATAAAAAGGGATTAATCTCTCCACTATAATATTATGGGCCCTTACTACTAGTATTTAGCCTATATCATAAAGTGTGGTGCTCTTAAGGTACCTTAACAACTCCTAGTCTAGGAACCAGATTGTTGTCCGAGGTGGAAAGTAGTCATAGTCTCCATATCACTCCCCTCAATAGAAAATCATTTTCGAACATATTTGAAAATTATCTGGACATTCCCTAGTTTTAGTAGCTATATTAAATTTTTAAAAAAATTATAATTCAGAAAAAAATAATATTCAATAATATTAATACATGGAGAATCAATATAAAAACATTCATCTTCAAGTAAGTCGATTTGGAAATTGACATCTTATGGTAGGGATACTAGAAACTATGTATTAGGAATTAAATACTTATCATATTATTCTAAATAATTATAGAGGTAGATATGTAATGATTTTCGTTTTCATAGATTATAGAATAACATAAATTTAAAGTTCTAAAAAATTGGACCAACTCTCATATAAATCATATTGATCTCAGACATGCATATCAAATGACATGTCTTATTTAGAAACCTATTCTAACTATGGTTTTCAAAGGTTGAAATAAATTATAACAAACTCATTCTCAGCCTCATTAGTTTCATCAACATGTAAAATTAGTGGGGATACTTATTCCACGACCATTTCTTGTTATTTTCAGAGTTTCACCAAATATATCCCTCGACATGTACAAACATATTTATCTATACAATCTATATTTATGTCCAAGTTTTGGATATTCTCTATAATTATATATCGGTGAGATATTGTTTCAATTTATTCTTATTGTTATTGTTGTGTTTCTTGAGAATATTCAGTCCATGAATAATAATTACAATTCAACTACATCGTGGGAAAATATTTTATTTTAGTAATTTTAAATTAATTGAAAAAGAAGTCATTTTAAAAAATTTAAACCAAAATAGCGAGTGGAGAGTCATTTTCTACGTATAAATGGTGCAATGTTTTGATGGAACTATCCTTGGAATGGGAAAACGAATAAAATTATTTACTTAGAATATCACAATAGATTACCAATTTCATCTTATATGAGGAGGTCAAAGTTAAACACTAACTATTTATAATTTAAATAAGCGGAGTTTGTGATTTATAATTTATTATAGAAAAGTAAAAAAGAAACAAAAATGTAGAAAAAATAAATGATATTAGAAGGAAAGAACTTGGTCAAGTGTTGGTTTCACTTGTTCCTTCAGTTTCTATTATTAATATCAAAATTATATTTGATAGTCCATATCATCATACATGTATTAGTACTACCAAAATTGAGTGAGAAAATTAGAATTATTAATAGAAATATTCGGCACACTAAACCCCACCCCCTCTAAAAGCCGAGAATGATGAACACACCCCAAACGATATGGCGATTCCTTCCAAGATCTAACTCCATCAAATATTGTTTCATCACCTGAACACACTCAACTACATCATTTAAATAAAATGGTCATTATAAGGGAGGGAATACTTATTCTTTATAGAATAGAATTATTTTTAGAGTCATGATAATAAGTAGTGTACAATCACTACACCGAACCATATCATTCATCTATCTTTAACGAAAACAAAAAAAAACATTAAGAATTAAAAATCATGAATTTAGGAACAACAGGAAAACATCCTCCAAGGCCAAGCCCTGGGTTAGTCACTCAACACCATGAGTGTAATATATTAATTTCAAAATAGAATGTGAAGGAAACGCAAAAGAGAAACAAACGTAGAAGAGTGAGAGGAAGATAATATAGATTAAAAGTGTATAACTATACTAAAATATAAAAAACATCAACATAGATACTACAAACCGACTAAAAAATGTATACTCTTGATAGGGAATGTAGGTAACAGTTTATTGGGAAATGGGTGAGAAATGATTCCTCTAGAATAACTCATTCTAAAAGTTGTTAATATTTTTTAAAAGAGAGTGAAAAATCTCGATAGTTTGTCGTATTGAACATCTGTAGAGTTAATTTTTCATCCTTATCGAATAATATTAGGCCATTTGTATGTATTTATGAAATGTTATTATATAATTATTAAAGCTAAATTTTTCTATATGAAAAGTATTTTCACCACATTCTATTCGATACATGAAAAGTCTAACATAATGATGGATTATTTCCAGGAAATTTAATGTGAACATTAACCAGAGATTCCCCTTTATTTACCATCAAGAATCACTTAATCTTCAATTATATAGCCCGAGTTATTCTAAATATAATTTTTGTATGTCATATCTATTCAACCATTCATCTTCTAATTTTGAATTATTTTTCTTGTCTCTTAGTGTTCATATAAGAACTTATCTAGTTGAAGGAGATAAATCACAAAAATAAATAAATTAAATAAAAAAAGAATTGTTGAATATAAATAAATTTTTAAAAATTCATGGATGAAACCAAAAAGGGATAAAAACTGATAAAATTCCAGAATTAAGAAATTTTCACAATTTTCCTCAATATTCATAAAAAATCCAAAATGATGAAATTTTTATTTATATGAAAAATTTATGAGGAGAAAATCACTGAAATACATATATAAATATTTCAAATACAATCTCTATCAATTTCCCTCACTTATCAATTAGACTACAAAACAAGTAACTATCAAAATCAAAATCAATGAAAATTTAAAACAGATTCCCATAAGTTCCTCCCATTTAACACCATGAAACGAAATATAAATTTCCTTATAAAATACCATTATTTTAAATTTTATATTCAACTTATTCAATCTATTTACTCTTAATTTATCCTCCCAATGACACAAAACACTAACGTCATAAGAATTTTCCCCCATCACACAAATGTAGACATTTAAAAAAGGTTTTCCCTCCAATATCTTGAATGATTCACCATAGAATTTGATAAATTCTTATATTTACACTTAATGTGATTCAATTACTTGAGTTTATCATGAGGGATTTTCATGGTATGTTTAGTTCCTTTTGTATGGTAGGGTTTTAATGTTAAAAATAATAGAGGCCGAATAAGGAGGGTGGGATATTTTTTAATATAAATTGCAAGATCTAATTTTTTCTCAAGTTTGGTACCCTAATAAATCCAAAAGAAATATAATTAGCTCCAAAAATATTTTAAAATTTAGTGGATATCCCACACCTTTAATATTTTAGCATAAAAAATAATACCCACTCAACTCTTTACTTTCTTAGTGTCCTTATAATATAGTAAGTAATTTATTTTAGAGGTGGTAGTTGCATCACCACATTCTGCTCCAACTCTTATTCTTCTACCAATATATGAATTATCTATTAATATCTAGGGTCTAATTTGTTTTAGTTTTTATATAAAAAAATTTGGAAAGGAAAATTAAAAAATATATTTTATCCTGAATATGATTGAAACCTGAATAATAAATATATAAATATCTTCCATCTTGTAAGCCATCATGGAAATTGATATCTTTTGGCTGTGCCACTAGCAACGTTGTCTCACTAGGTTTATCTTTATCATATTAAACCAATTAAACTTTGAGTTATAGATGAGGTTATTTTTTTATTTTCATGCATGGGATAATCAATTACCCCTACAAATTCTAAAAAATTTGACCAATACTCTTTTAAATCAACTAGATCCCCCACATGTATATCATTTGGAATGTATTCTTCAGAGACCACTTATAGAAATGGATGAGAGAGGTCATATGGATCTTCCAGTTTCTTATTCTCACACTACTTGGGTCTTCAACATTACAACATTGTGGGGATACTTCTACCACCACTGGTTTTGGTTCTAGATTAGTTTCGTCATACTATAGCTCATGAGATGCATAATAATATTAGGATTGGAATTATATTTTTACCTATAGGTTTTATATGATCCCTTTAATTCCTAATAAATGATATTTTCTATGAATTTCTTCTTATTTTACTTGTTGTTTCACCTAAGAGTATTCACTCCATCCATAATAATTTCAATTTGAATACATCATGTTCAAAGATGTTTTTTTAATTTTTTTTAAAATTATGAATGAAAATTTATTTTAAAATATATAACTAAAAATAGAGATGGAAGACCAGTTGGATTCCCAAAAATGAATCCATGATTTCAGGCATGTTGTGGGCAGACATAAATCTAAAATCTATTTACCTTGTGTAATACATTGGCTAAATAGTGCCATTTTATAGGTTCTAAGTGCACCAAAAGTGTGCGATGGGTGGTTCCTATCTTTCATTTTTTCTATGTTCAATAATCATTTCGAGATATACATGATGATAAAAGTCATGATTTATGGAATTGAATCAAAGAAGCTAGAAAATATGAATCACACCAGAACCAAAGAGAGAGGATCATCACATATTATTTATAATTAATTTAATGAAATAATAATTACCTTGACAGAATTCTTACTCAGTTGATGGATTTGGTAACAGATCCACGATGCACCATAATTATGTTATATGAATCAAGTAAAGATTCCCTCTAGGATTGATCTACATCTATTCCAAGAATCTTAAGACATCTCCAAGGTAATATCCAGGTGCTAGCAAGACAGATCCTTGTACATGTGTCATCTGTCTTTGATCACTATGAGAATTGCTTCCAAAGTTTTCTCCTTGATATTGTGGATGATGATTACTCTTTGTTCCTAGGAGGAATCTCAAAGAAGAGAGATCTTAAGGGAATGAGATAATTCTCCATTTCTTTTTTGCACAATCCAAACATATGAATTATTCACATGATAATATAACATAACTAGGTTTATATATTTCTAGGGTTAAAAAGAACAATTTACCAAGTTCCTTTAATTATTTAGTTAATCCTAGTGAAAACCCCATGTCAAATAATAATAATAATAATAATATTTCTCAGCATGTTATTAACTTTGAAATTATAATTAAATATTATGTTATAAAAAATATTCAATATTTATTATTTTCTCACCAGACCTAATATTCCAGTACTTCATTCCTCTAACCTATTTATTGGACCCTGAATAATGTATATTTATTTATTAAATAAATATCACTATATTATTCTCAAATAAATAAATTAATATTCTATTCACTAAGTAGAAAATAAATATTAATTATAGATTTCTCCAAACAACTATTGATAGAATAAATCCGATAATGGAAACATGAATAATTATTAAACCACATGAGAGAATTATATTAATATAACTTGTTCAATAATTAAAAATAATATCATTATTTAACTGAGAATTTGGATGCACTTAGTGTGTGACCCTCTAGGATTCTCTCTCATTGACATTAGGCAAAGCTACATAAAGTCCATTGTTAAATTCTAACAACACACCAATACTCCCATAGAGAAAGATGTTAATGCCACAACAACATATTACCTCATATGATTGCTTATTATATAATATAATCCACTAACCAAGATATCTCAAATCAAGCAGGTTTTAGGCCGATACCATCATCCTATGTTCATGATATAAATTTTATATGACTTTTCTAAAATAGAACATGCATATAGAACACTATTTCCATGGTATTGTTTAGTGTATATAATTTATTTGTAAGGGAATGAGACATTAAATTCCGTTAAAAAACAGAATGGATAAATTATTTCTCTGATTATTCTTTAATACAATATTTCCCATGATTCTCCCAATGTATCCTATGTCGCTGAAAACATATATCATTATGATTTTCATAAATAAATCATAGTATGCTACTTGTAATACTCATTAAAAATGATCTTGAAATATAAGGACCAATACACATATCAGCATATAGGAACATACAATGAGACATATAAATACTGATTTCCTATTATCAACTCTCGTTATCATAATATCCTATTGGATATCCCCAAGGGTGAACACCAGGAGAAGTTTCCTCAAAGCCCTGTGAGTCTCCACCCCTGATAGCAAGTATCATTTTTTACCCTCAAATGATATCATACGACTATATATCATATATTTACAAAGAGTGTAATAACACTTCTCAGTTCTCATCATAGTGGGGAACTAGTATGAACTTTTAGTGTGACGACTACTCTTGGGAAATTACCACATAATATGTTATGTAGAAGAGAAATCATGATGTGATACAAAGTTTATTTATAATCAAAACTATGAATACATGTTTATCAAAAAGTACATAGAAGTTGTTTCTGGGAGACCAAATCCAACATACTCTCGCATTCAATAGAGAAATGTTTTAACAACCTTCAGTGCGCTAGCTATCACATGATACTCATGCTTTTATTGAGATATGCCTTTTGTCAAGGCATCCACCATGTTCTCTTCTGTGGGTACTATGATCACTGAAACATCACCCCTTTGAAAAAAATACTTCAATACATGATACATAAATAGTATATTCTTTTTCCATTGGTGTGACCTTAGAACATTTTTTAGGTCCACTGTTGTAGTATTATAACAATACAATGTGATAGATTATTTAATTCTAGGTACCACATCATGCTCTTAAATAAATTACAAATACAAAATGATTTAATGGTTGCAATAGATGCCTCTATATACTCAAAATACAATGTAGAATCCGCAACCACTAGCTTCTTTGAACACTTCCATCACACAGATCTACTATTGAGATATAAAATATATCCTTACATCAAAATTAGATCATTCAGATCTTTTTGAAAACTAGCATCAGTATAACCCATGATGAATAGTTCCTCGTCACCTCTATACACTAGGAACATATCCTCAATTCCTCTCAAATACTTAAGGACATACTTAAAGATAGTCCAATGTTGTTCTCCTAGATCTGGTTGGTATCTACCTAGTGTGATCAATGAATAGGAAACATCAAGTCTAGTACATAACATGGCATACATGATTGATCATATCATTGAAGCATATGGGATATTAATCGTTCTATCTTTCTTATTTTCTATCTTAGGGAAAATTTACTTAAAAAGGTGTAAACCTTGAGACACTGGAACTAATCCCTTGTGGGATTGTTTCATACTAAATATCTTTATTATCTAGTGAACATATTTACTTTAACTCAGTCCAATAAGCCTCTTGGATATACATAGAATGATCTTTATAACTAGAATATAGGCTTATTCCCCTAATTCTTTTATAGATAAACACCTGTTTAACCAATACTTAATAGACTATAAGACTTTTATTTAGTTTCTAATAAATAATATTTCATCAACATATAATACTAGGATAATGATCTAATTCCAACGAAACATCTTTTAAATGGAAAATTTGTATTCATTATTAATGAAACCAATTTTTTTATGAAATCATTTAATTAAATATTCCATGAACTAGATTCTTACTTCAATCCATTAATGTATCTCTGTAAATTGAAAATACTTTTGGCATCACTTGGAGTTGGAAACCCATCTGGTTGTGTCATATAGGCATATTCATAAATGATCCCATTAAGGATTGATGTTTTGACATCCATATGAAAAATCTCATAGTCATGGTAAGATGCTATATAAATTATAATTTTGATAGATGTAAACATTGAAACTGCTGAAAAGGATTCATCATATTTACTTCTATGATGTTTTTAAATACCTCATATACTATCCTTACTTTATAGGTGTTTACATTAACTCACATGTCCATTTTCTTCTTGAATACCCATTTGAATCCAACACCCTTTAGATCAACTAGCATTATCACGACCCAACCCAAGCTGGGGTCTGAGCCGCAACTACCCCAAGCATGCCTCCATAAGCTAGGGGTGGAAACTAGTGCATAAGGCGCACAAAAACTTAGGGATTCCTTTTCATAAGAACATGTACATACACACGACCAACTCAATTCAAAAGTGTAGAGGAAGGGAACAAATGATGCCACACTGCTACAAATAAACCAATAATGCATGAACCACTAAATAAAACCAATATAGTAAAGTAAACTAAAAAGGAAAGGGGGAGTAATACACAACCAACTAGAAAGTTCACACCCTGGATGTAACTAAAAAAGTAAAATAGGTGAGAGATCCCAGCTCCTGGATCCCAATCTATGATCACTGTATGTGGTCCAATCACTTGTATCCCTATGATACTCTAAAGTCATGATCAACCTGTTTGTCATCTACATAGGGCATGACATGTGTAGGAAAAGACCATGTAGGTGTGAGTATAAAAATACTCAGTAGGACACCTCAAAAAGGCAAAGGGGGAGCTGTAAGAGATATATTGAAGAGAAAACTATTAGATAGGACAAGGTACAGTAAAGGAGTGTAGCTCAACCCAACAAGAAAGTGTTGTAAAATCATCCAAACACAAGGAGCTATAAATGGTGAGAATATGTTCTTCTCATCAAGTCTTCTCTACCTATAGTAGGAAAGAAGACTCATCCAACCATGAAAATATAGTCACGGAAAGCATGTGGAATACCTTGTGCATAATTGCCTCTCCTAGAATGAGAGTGACCAAAACCCAAGGAGTGGTTATTGAAACTAGATATATATATATATATATATATATACTCAATCAAAGCGGACAAAATAAGAGAGTAATGCGATCCCCATCTCACGGATTAGCCTAGGGAAATATTTGCCAACATTTCCAAGAGTAACCACCAATGATGCCCTGCATCCCACATGTATTCCCTGAACTCCAAGTAAAAGGGTCTCAATCACCACACCTTGACTCTATCCTCTTTGGGTGAAACTGTCCCACCCTCAAGATGTTAGGTCTCATAACATCGATGTTTCTAGGTGGGGAAATCATACCTCTTTCTTGAGAGTCCAAGGGTACATCAAATCATGCCTTTTCCTCTGTGCCTCATAGTTGAGGGTCTTCTTTAGATGGTTGTTGGGGAATACACTACAAAGCCTAGCTAGAGAGTCAACCTAGAAGGTCATCAGGGACTCACTTCCCATCCCAGCTAGAGGGTAAACCGATGAATTTTCAGGGACTACACTGTCCAGATCTGATTAGAGGGTCATCTTAGAAGGTGGTTGGGGGGCTAAACTACCTAGCCCAGCTTGAGGGTCAACCCTAGAATTGTCGAAGACGACAGTACACAGATCCTACAGGAGGGTCATCCTGACAGGTCATCAGGGAATACACTACCCAGATCCCACTGGAGGGTTAGTCTGGATGGTCATTGGGGACTACATTACCCATCCCAACTGGAGTGTCAACCATAGAATTATTGGGGACTACACTACCTAGATCTTATTATAGCATCTTCTAGGAAGGTCTTCACAGACTACACTACCTATCCTAGTTTGAGGGTCAGCCTTGAATCATTGGGGACTACACTACCCATATCCTATTGGAGGGTCAACTCAGAAATACTCTGGCCATCCCTACTGGATGGTACCTCTTGGAAACCATCAAGGAACTACACTAGCCATCCCAATTGAATGATACATCTTGGAAATCATTTAGGAACTAAACTATCCATTTTGGCTTGATGGTGAGTCTGGGATACTATGAGGATACGGTATGTTCGCTATCATCATTGGGTGTCATCATGGACATGCATCACAAATTTAACATCTATCATCACATCATGTAATTCACTATAGATGAAACCATCACATTCTATGCAAAAAAAAAAACACTACGGGAAAGCTACCCCTGGGAAAATATCTGAGTCCGGAAGAAGGAGATACAAGATAAGAAGATTCATAAAGTGGTAGATGATGCATACATGTCCCACACAACCTATGAATCCACCTTGTCACATGAATGTGTTCCCAGCCAAACTCCGGTATTAAACTATTCTCTAGTACCACTAGGATTCCTAATGTACTCCTAGAGAACATGGAACTTCTAGTAAAAATACTGATGAGCGCATGATGCTCGTCATTGCTCTGAAGGTATAAACGTAATTTCATCGACATGCTACCTCAAACATCCCAAGAAGCTTTGACTACATCTCTTCGTACATCTTCGCCAATATCACAATAGACGGTAATTTCATAAGCCGTGGATTCTCTTCAAACACTTCAAAATGATCTTCTACTAAGATTCCTTTCATGTTTCCACATATAATGAGATGACAAATAAGGCTCTATAAATCATAGTGAGTAGAAAAATTAATTGGGAGGCCTCAAATTACCAAATGGATCACACCATTACGATCCTTGCAGAAACGTGCACAAGATAAACTATTCATTTTCCACAATCAGACACCTAATGAAAACATATCATTTACCAACATTATGATCGAATGGAATCATTTGGGTTCCAAACGTCGACCGTGATTTGAAATCCCAATATTTCTCTCAGAATTTCTCCCTCAATGTCAAAATCATAACACCGTTGACGGTTCCCCAATCTGTTGTCATATGGAAGAGTTACAACAATTGTTAGATTCTCCAATAATAATAATAATAATAATAATAATAATGGGTATTTTGTATACCCAAAACATGAAATATAAATCAATATCCAAAATTTGTCTTCAATTGACCATCTTAAAGACAGAGTCACATCACCACTGACAGCGTATCAATTGGACGTCGTATGCATGAGTTATGGTGGGTCAAATATTTAATAATTTTATTAAATATAATGTTTCCTGGGAATCTCATGGGCCCAATTCTTGGGTTGGGATAAATATTTTAAAATGGTCTTAAAATGACTGTATCATCTATGTGGTCATGGTGTTGCTGACGACAGACCAATCAAACTCCCCAAGCGGGAGTTATAGGGGTTAAAAGATTAATAATAATAATAATAATAATAATAGTAATAATAATAATAATAATAATAATATTTAATTTTAATTTCAATTTATTTTTTCCCTTTCACTCTATGGTATTATCTTCCCCTATGATCTCACATGGTGTGTTGTGCCACCCCCTGTAACCCACTCCACTACCTCCCACCTTGGGCCGCCTGCTCGAGCTTCCTGCTCAGCTCATGCCGCCGCCCCTGCTTAGAGCCGCTGGATTGCTGCTAAGGTCCACCGACCACCATTTCCTGGTCCTACTATGTTGGATAACATTTAATTCCACACCTTCATGGCTTTCTCCACCTGAAGTGTGCATCACTGCCACTCTGCTCGGCCCATCTCGTTGTCGGACTGTTGTCCCAGTGACCTTGCTCACGCCAACCCCACTCTTTCAGACTGCATGAATCTTCTACACCTTCGACGATCCCCCAAATCATTTTTCCACATGATAATGATGTATAAACACAAGATCAATCATCATTGTCACATTATATTTCCATAATTGTGTTTGAATAAACAAACCATCCATGTTTCATAGATTCTTTAGAAATCTAGGCACTCGAACGAGCTCGGGTTGCCCAAAAACTGTCAAACCCGGATCAATAGGGATTCTATGGTGAGGAATGTGAAGAATTGAGGGAGAAAATCACGATAAAATATGGTTTAAATTTCTTTTTTGAAGTGTTCATGTCCAACGAACATGAAAAGGCACCCGAGGTTAGTTAAAAAATTGATAGAAAACTAAATTTTCAATACTTAGCTAAGGGAAAGGGGTGTAGATTGAATAACTAATTATCAAAATGATCAATCATTTAATAATAGGGTAAAACACCAAATAAATGTGATAACTAGATTTTATCGATCATTTTTGATAAATATTTTACTTTTGAAATGATTAGAAGAAGTTGTTGTGTTCATCATTCTTTGATCCTCCAGGATTCAAGGATTTTCGGTTGTTCTTCATTCTTCATTCACTAATGGGAAGGAGAGGAAAGGGTAGGGGTATCGTAGAACAAATTTACATATATGAGGCCAAATCCTCTTAAACAAAAATTTATATTCATTAAATAGGTTAAAATAGAATTCAATAAATTAAAAAAATTTATTTATTTAATCACATAAACATACCACCAACGAGCGAGGGGTATAAATATCCCATACTAACTCATTTTATGTCGCACCTAGGGTAAACACCACATTCCAAACTTAATTGCGACCTCTGATTCCAATCTGATCATAATTTTTAGAGATATCCCATTATTTCTAAAAAAATGTTTTCTCTCAATAAAAATACCTTTAATATTTTTATAAAAATAATTTCGGGCACACCGGGCATTGAAATCATGCACCGTCTCAACGGATAGCTCCTAAATTATTCATAGGAATATTACCAAGTCTTAAAAAACCTTACAAGTGTCTCTTAATTATTCCCTTCCTCAATTTCTTTCATCCCCAATAAGCACAAACTAAGACATTAGGTGGGGACACTAAGCCTACACCTGGATTTTCTCTACACAACGATGTTGCCAAAGGAGAAGAGGGAAACTCACTCATCACCACTCCTTGAAACGTGACCAAAATCACAATTCATCCCTGAATGATGTGATTTAATTCTTTAGAAAAAAATATTTTGGGTGGAACTTATAAGGAGATCCAGTCATAGAAGATGTCATAGTTGAAGTCTTTTAGCTGAGACTCTCTCACAGGCTCAAGAATTGAAGTAGTCAACACCATTGACTGAAGAAAAATTGTACCATCTTACTCCACCACTACATTAAGGATGATGCTGATAAAAAAAGAGTACCAAAGAACAAGGAAGGTGAGTACACTCATGCAACCATGAGAATCTATAAAGGCAAATCATGTGGCATACCCTACATGTTTTCACTTGTCTTGGAAGGAGAGTAACTCAAACCACTAACTATTCCACACGTACTAGTGGAATCCTATGAAAAAAGGGTTTGTCATAAAAACTCCTCAAGAAATGCTAGGACCTACTCTAAAACTCCATCACACAACACTGACATAGGGTTACCCCGACACACTTTGTCTCCCAGGTTGAACTTCAAGCAAGGAGTGGAATGAAATGATCACCACACAACAATGTAAACAAATTTAAATTGTGTATGT
Organism: Viscum album; assembly: GCA_963277665.1. NCBI lineage: Eukaryota > Viridiplantae > Streptophyta > Magnoliopsida > Santalales > Viscaceae > Viscum > Viscum album. Next base: position 34,297,378 of record OY728127.1, on the reverse strand, counting down.
TAAAAAGGACATAGAGCGTAGATATTATAATCTCATTCTTTGTAGGATCTTATACATCCAAAGTGTGCAGCTATCTACAAAAATTTCTACCAGCTCTTAGAGCTTGACACAGGATGCCTGGAAGTGGTGGAAAGACCATGAAACATCATCCCCCACCCACAACTTCTCTATCTACTCTACCAGTACGACTCCTAGGGGACCACCATGTCCCCAATTGGGGGATCCCTAATCATAGTTCTCTCTCTATTGTGGTATATCATATTCCATCTTCCTGAGATACTCTGTACACCTAGTCAATTAGTCTCATGCCACATGAGATCGTTGGTCACAAGCATAACATCATCCCTCCACAGAATATCCCCGTTATCTACAATGAATCATCCCCATACGACTAATTGCCTAAGACAGATTATGGGGAGTCCTTTTGCATCAAGATCTTGTCATCTGACGCCTACTAGAAATAGAAGATGTTTTGGATCTATTGCACCCACTACCAAAACCAGATGTATGGAATCCCTTAGAAAAATGCTCTCTATCACCAGTGCCACCTCCAGCACTCTGACATAGGTGGGGATGGAGAAGGGTACTATGATAGAAAAAATATATTTCTGGTGTCCCTGCGCAAACTTCCGTTCTAGTAAGTAGCCATAATAGATCATGTCTAAATAGTATCGAGTCATATATGTGAACCTAGCCAAGTAATCGACTACCATCATCCCTCCCTACTGAAACTTTAGTTACAATAAATTCGAATAGAGTGAAAACAAGAGGGGTATTACTCCTCAAGAAAATACTGTTGAAAGTCATCGTGCGAGAGGTATGACTCATCAAGTATCTAAGTAACCAGGATCCTCCAAAGCTCAACTGTTCCAGGGACACTATTGTCTGCCAAATCCACCATTTGATCATTTAGTGTCCATGAATGCCTAAAGAGGCAGACCAACAACTATATCAAAACTTCTACTACTAGAGGGTCTGGCTCACCACGAAACCTTAGTGGCCTCTAGTGCTGGAACTCAAAGAGTGCGCTCAGACTTTTCATGTCCTCAGCCTGCTTGCTAGGAAGGTCCCATTCTCTATGGGCGGTTCTGTTGCTACCTACCCAACTAGATGAAGGGGATCCCATGATGGATCTTGAACTGAGGCCTCATCGCTCATGAGGTCATCATCATGAACCAGAGCTGGTATCCTGACTGACTATTATGGTAACGGCATCCTGAAACCATCATGGAGTACCGCAGACAAATTAGAATACACACACACACACATCAATAATAATGGGGATAAGACCCAATAAGGGCATTCGAAGACTGAATCCTATATGATGAATGCACCATTGTTCCCTAAATGAAGTGTATCAGGGTTCTACGTTTAAAAGAATGTAATTAGGGTCTGTGTGATTAGATACATCAGCCTCCCATACCATCACTGGACTCCCTATCCTAAGATCCACTCTTGAGACACATTAACATTGTTTCCCTAAAACCAATACCTGAAATTTTTAGGGAAACATCCGAAAAGTGTCCCATGGGTCCAAAAACCTTGGTTACACTTTTTCACGAACCAACCCATACTGGTGCTCGAGCATAACTACACCAAGCCCACCTCCAAAGTATAGGGGGTGGCAGTTAGCACCGAAGGCACACAAAACTCAAGAGGCCTTTTCCTAAGAACTTGTACAAACACAAATAGACAGCTCAATGTAATAGTGCATAGGAAAGGAAAAAAAGATGAAACACTACTATAAATAAACCAAGCATAAATGGACTGCTAAATAGTACCAGTATAATTAAGTAAATTGAAATGGAAAAAGGGGAAAAATACATGACCAACCAGAAATGTCCCACAACCTATTAGTTTCTGAAAAATTGAAATAGCTGAGAGATCCCCACTCCTAGATCCCAAGCTACAACCACTGTATGCTGCCCAAGCAACCATATCCCCAAGATCATCTGATGTCATGATCAACCGATCCATTTTCTACATAAGGAATGACATGTGTTGGAAAATCCCATGATGTGGTGAGTTAAAAAATACTTAGTAGGATTCCTCTAAAAGGTAAAGGGGGAGCCTTAAGTGATATACAAAAGAGGAAAGTGGTAGATAGGGAAAGGTACATTGAACGAGTGTATCTCAACCCAATAGGAGAGTGAAGTAAGATAATCCAAACCCGAGGACCTAGAAATGGTGAGAATATGAACTTATCATTGATTCTTCGCTACCTATAGTAGGATAGTAGAATTTTATAACCACAATATGCTAGAAATGAAAGCATGTGGCATACCCAACACATCTTCGCCTCTTCTGGAAGGAGAGTAACCACAATCCATGACAAGTGTACTGATATAGTATATATATATACTCAGTAAAAGAGGAAAAAATGATAGAGTAAGGGGACCTCCATCTCACACCTAATCCTAAGAAATGAGTCACCAATAGTTCAAAGAGTAACCACCACTGATGCCCAGTATCCCTCAAATTTTCCCAGAATTGAAATTCAAAGGGACTCAATCACCACACCATGATATTATCAGCTTTGGGAGGAAAAGTATCTCCCTCATGACATTAGGTCATGTCCCATGGACATGTCTGAATGGGGAAATAATCAGTATTTCAAGAGAGTTCAATGGTACATTGAATCGCACTGCTTCAATATGTCGCACAGTTGAGGGTCTTCTGTGGAAGGTTGTCAGTTACTACACTAACCAACCCAACTAGAGGGTCATCCTGGAAGGTTGCTAAGGAATACACTACCCAGCCTAGTTGGAGGGTCATCCTTGGAATCGTCGGGGACTATACTGGCTAGATCCTACTAGATGGTGAGTTCAAAATTTCATCAGGGACTACACTACCCATCCTAGATGAAGGGTAAACCCTGAAATCATTGGGGAGTACACATCCCAGATCCAACTAGAGGGTCATCTCCAAATGTATTTGGGTACTACACTGCGTAACCTAGCTAGAGGATCAACCCTAGAATCTTCAGGGACTACACTATTCAAATCCTACATGAGGGTCATCCCAAAAGATCTTTGGGGACTACACTACCCATCCCCGCTGGAGGGCCAACCAAGAATCATCGGAGGCTACACTACCCATAACCTACTAGAGGGTTAGTTTGGAATTTCTTTGGCCATCCCTATTAGATGATACCTCTATAGAAGCATTGAAGAACTATACTATACATACCTTCTTGATGGTACCCCTAGGAAACTATCTTAGAACTACACTGGCCCTCTCAGCTCGATTGTAAGTCTGGGATACTCTGTAGATATGGTATAATCATTTTCATCATTGGGTGTTTCCCTGGACAAGCGTCACAACCAGAACATCTTGAATCACATCTCAAAATCCACTATAGAGGGCACAATCGTGTTCTACATAGAAAAAAACTCAAGATAGGCTACTCATGGGAAAAACTCTGAGTCGAAATTATGGAGATACAAGAGATAGAAGATTGATAAAGTGGTATATGGTACAGGCAGGGCCCACACAACATGTGACCCCACCAAGTCACATGTTTATGTTCTCATCCTTACTCAAGTACAAAACTATTCCCTAGCACCACTAGGCATTCTAGTGTAATCTTAGAGTACATTTCACATCTACTCAAGATACTGATGATTACATGATTCTTGTCGTTGGATCAAAGGGGAAAAACATAATGTCACTGTCATAACACCTCAAATGGCCCTATAATATTTTAATTCATTTCATCGTATATCTTTTCTACTCTCACAATAGCTGGTACCAATATTAGCTATGAATTCTATTCAAACATATCCAATGGATCTTCGACTAGATTCCTTTGAGGTTTCCACATTTTATGAGATCACAAATAAGGCTTCACACATCAAAGATAAAAAAATGTATTGGGAGGCCTTAGTTAAGAAAATGGATCATACCATTCTGATCCTTGTGGAAAATCACATAGTATCGACTATTCATTTTCCTAAATTAGACACCAGATGAAAATGTTTTATTTCACCATATTACGATCGAATGGCATATTTTGTGGACAATACCTTGATCTCAATTTAAAATCACGATAACGGTCTAAAAATTCCACCTCAAAGTCAAGATTATAACATTGCTAATGTCTCTCCAATCCAAAATCATCTAGAATAGTTATGACATATTCAAGATTCCACAATAATAATAATAATAATAATAATAATATTACTACTGGGAGTATTTTTGGATCTGAACCATGAACCAAAACCAAATATCCATAATTTCTCTGGAATCATCCATCTTAATGATAGGGTCACGTCACCACTGATGGCACATCAATTGGACGTCGTATACATGAGTTATGGAGGGTCAAAGAATTAATAATATTTTTAAATCTAATGTTTCATAGGTGTTTCGTGGGACCAGGTCATGGGTTAGGTTAAATTTTACAAAGAGGTCATAAAATGATCATGTCATCGATGGGGTCATGTCACCCCTGATTGCGCCCCAATCGGACTCCCCAAGCGGGATTTATGGGGGTTTAAAGATTAATAATGTTATTATTAATATTATTAATACAATTTCTTTCATTTAATTTTCTTTTCTTTATTCCATTTTTTTATAGGGTTTCACATTCCCCATGGATCTCATGCGGTGCACTATGTCACCCCCTTGTAACCCACTCTACTTCCTACTACTTAAGGATGCTCACTGAAGTCACCTGATCACCTCACGTAGTCGCCCCTGCCAGGAGCCGTTAGCCTACTGTCACGGTCCAGCAACCACTTCCACCTGGTCCATCTACCTTAGCTACTTCACCAAATTATGTTTTCACATCCTTCTCCACCTGAACCGTGAAAATTCATCACTATGCTCCACCCTACACGTCGTTGGACTACCTAGAGCCACGCCAGACCGTCGTTCCAACCACACTACTCACGCCGAACCCACTTTACCGGACTGCATGAAGCTACCACACCTTCAGTGGGCCACCACATCATTTTTCTTCATGATCATGCTTTATAAAAGCCAGAACAATGATATTTGTCACATGATCTTTCTAGATCTGTTTTCAAATAAAAAAATCATCCTTGTTTCATCGATTAGTTGTGAATCCGGGCACCTGAATGGGCTTGGGTTGCCCGACAACTATCAAGCTGTGATCAATGAGGATTCCATAGTGAGGAACATGAAGAATCATGAGATGAAATAACCATAAAACAAGTATTAAAGGTCTTTGTCCAAGCATTCTTGTACATTGATCATGAATGACCACCTGGGGTAAGATGAATAATTGATAAAAAATTAAATTTTCATTAATATGCTATGTGAAAGGGGTAAAGATTGAATAACTAATTTTCTGCATGATCATTCAATTAATCAAAGGATTTTACATAAAATATGAGTCCTAAATGGATTGGATCATTCACTGTTGATGAATATCGCACTTGCGCAATGATCAAAAGAAGCTGATTTGTTCATCCCGCTTCGATCCGTTTGGATCCAAGGCTTCATCGTTGTTCTTAATTCATTGTTCACCAACATGAAGGAGAAAATGATTTGTGATATCATTGAAAAAATTCAGGGTTTTGAGGCCAAATCCACTTAACTAAAACATTTTATCATTTAATAAACATAAAAAGAAATTCAATGAATTAAATAAATTAATTTATTTAATCACTTAAAAGCATCGTTAATGAGAATGGGGTCCAAATGTCCCACACCAACTCATTTTATGTCACATATTGGGTAAAAACCACATTTTGAATGAAAATGTGGTCTCATATTTCCAATATGATATATAGTTTGAGAGATACTCTATTATTTCTGAAAAACCCAACCATATGTAATAAAAATACGTTTAATATTTTTTAAAAACAAATTTTGGGCACATCGAGCCTCAGAATCTGTCTCCATCTCCATGCCTGGCTCTGAAATTTTTCCATCGGAATATTCCAAAGTCTTACACAACCAAACTAGGGTCTCTACAATCACATCAACTAGAAATAAAAATTGGTTGTTATACATTTAATCAATTTCATAATTCATGGAATCTTTCTGTCTTATAGCTTCTGATCTATTTATCGCCTCCTTGTAGGAGATAGGTTCATCATTTTCCACCAATAATGAGTCAAATTCTTTGATGTGTAGAAAACCACACCTCTTTGGTTATATTACCTCTCTTTAGCCCCTCTTTAATACTTTTTTTTCAATTAGTACTTCTTTCCTTGGGACCTATGGAATCAGTTCCTGTACCAACTCTTTTGTATCTTGAGAATCAAGTTCATCGAATTCAATATTTCCCCCACTATCCTTTTTGAGGATGTTCTCAATTTCAAGAGTGATGAATTTTCTGAAGATAGCCAATTTATTGTCTGAGGGGTTTTCTAAGAACTATTTATTTGTTTCCTTAGGATACCCTATAATGATACACATTGTCCCTTGGGCTGAAAGTTTGTTTCCTGGGAAGGCTTTAACAAATTCATCACAACCCCATACACGTAAATGCGAAAAATGTGTTGCGTTCTACTCCATAACTCAAAGGGAATTTTATTTTCAGATTTAGTTGGTACTCAGTTTATTGTGTGTTCAATAGTTTGTAATGAATATACCCAAAAGGATAATGGAAGATCTGAATTACCCTTCATCAACCTTACCATGTCTAACAAGATACAATTCCAAATTTCCCTAGAACCATTTTTATATGGTGTGTATGGTGGAGTGAGTTAAGATAGAATCCAAAACTCCAATAAAAAGTCGATGAACTCTTGGTTAAGATATTCACCACCTCAATCCAATCAAAGCTTCTTTATCTTCATTCATAGTTGATTTTGTACTTCATTCATGAATTCATTGAATTTATCAATGTACTTGGAAGTATACCTCATCAAGTAGATATAGCCATATTAGCTCAAGTCATCAGTTAAAGTTATCAAGTATAAATATAAACCTCTAGATTCTATAGGAAATGGTCCTCACGCATTAGTGTGTGCCAATCCTAGAATCTCGGTGGACCTTTCACACTATCCACCAAATTTTGGTTTCATTATTTTTATTTTTAAACAATCATGACATATTTCAAGTGGTTTTATCATTGAAGAGTTTAAATAACAATATTGATAGAGATGTTTCAAACTCTTCCCACTTACATGACCAAGATATTGATGCCATAGCATGGTGTTATGTGATTCATGTGAACATGATTCGTTATCAATTTCCAAGACATGGTTTTCATAATTTAATACTTAAAGACAATTATTTAAATGTTCCATACCCTAACATATGTTTTCCTTATAAAATAAAGAAATTTTATTTCCAAACAATGAAAATAAACTCATTTGTATCTAGGCATGATATAGAAGTTATGTTCTTGGTAACTGTCAGTATATAAAAACAATCTTTATAAACTAGAATCATTCTCATTTACAATGAAAGTTGGTAGTCAAAAATGGCCAGAGCATCTATACTCGCACCATTAGCAACTCTCAGATCCACCTCTCATTTGATAATTATTTATAATCTACTTGGTTATTGATTTTTGAAATATGTGAGTCCCACATGCTATATCTAATACCAAATGTGTAGAAATTGAAATTTTACACAGGATAACAAATGTACCTTTAACTTACCCTACCTTATGGGAGTAGTTCCTCTTCTAGTGACCTGGTTTTCCACACAAAAAACACACCACCTCCTTTTCCATACACTACCTCTAGATCTTCTGCTTCTTGGATAGACAGTGCTCAGGAGCTATAGACTGTTTATAGGTCTTGGGCCCATTTTCATTGTTCATACTTTTCTTATTCACTATATAGAGCATGATTTAATCACATACCATGTAGTAATCCACTTGGAAAATCCAATTAAGATGTTCCGAGAGACTATTCTCATTATTGATCTTATTGTAATTGATAGTAAAATTGGAGAAGGTCTTGGGTAGTGATGAAAGTGTTGCATCTATACACAAATCATCCTATAATTTAATCCTTATGATGTCCAGGGTTTCAATGTAACCAATAAGATTGACTACACATGGCACAACTCGAATAGAATATCTAATATTAGTTTTGAACAAACCATTGGAGATCTTGTACCTCTCTTGTCTTGCCTTCTCTTGATAGAGATTCTTAAGGTGATACACCATGCTATACACATCCATGTCCTCATGCTACTTCATAAGTTCAATGGACATGGATGATAGAATGAAACATTGATCATATGTGGAATCATTCAAATGTTTATCATAAATTTTTAACTCTTCATCACTATCCTCATTTATAGGTTCTTTAGGAATAGGTTCTTCAGTCACATATAATTTCCTTGAATTGCGAATAATGAAACATAGGTGTCTTTTTCATTCATGGAAATTTGTGCCGGTGAGATGTTTGTCCTTCACAAGTTTGGATCAAAAAGATAGATTTGATGTAATTTTAATAAGTCTCTATAAAATAAGATAAGTAGAATTTTTTTTACTTTATCTAATAAATTTAGAAAAAGAAACAAATATTATATTTATTAGTCACCCAATATGTTATAGAAACACAATTACACTCCCCATTGGATTCATAATATCTTGTTTCATGGATATTCAATTGGAGAGGACTCACATTCCCCTTCCCATTACCCAAATATTGGTTGGTCAAAAATATTGAATGGGTTTAAGTAAGAATTCCAAATAGAATCTACATTAACTCACAGTTCCATGATCTGCTGAGTAGAGACCCTAATCTAGAAATCCTTAAATTGGGTTTCCTCAACTCTTTTCTCTTTGTTACACCAAGTCATACTTTGGTAGTCAACCATTAAAGTGAACTAAGTTATGTAAACCCATAACTTCAAGTTATAATTCCGTTATAATTGAAAGTACCCTAACATTGGCTGGTCAATTACTTTGAAATTTGGTTTAATTTTAATTGAAGTAGTGGAAGGCTACACCAAATTAAAATACAATTGAAGGATTTTATCCATTTTTCCCAAATTTAATATTAGTGTATTTATTACATGCCTGTTAATATTAAACATATTTAATTAAGTTATTAACTATTTATTAGATTATATTTATGAATAATACAATTTATTTTAGTTCTATCTTGCATGCTCATTAATTTCATTAATTTGTGTGATCATGACAAACGATTCCATAATAAAATAACCATGAAACTGATAGAAATAAAATAATAAAGTGGTATGATTGTGATGTTTTACTAATGGTTGGTTTATATAGTGATAGATAAATTAATGATTGAGATAGGGGAAAACACCTTGAACTAATTAATATTCTTGTTACATATTTCCACCTATCTATTAATGTGTCTCTCTTGGATTGGTTTCACCTTAGCTTCAAACATGAACTGCCTCCACTATCTTGGGGGCTTCATCCATTACATATGAATTTACTCACACACAAGTGAGGGTAAAGGGGTTTACATAAAAGAAACCATGGTAATGAAATCCATAAATAATTAGAGGAGTGAAATCATGGATGATATCAATTTAATTTAATAATAGATTAAATGAAACCAATCACATAAAATGTTCTGTTATATACCTATGATCATCCACAAGCATGCGACAAATTGTACATTTAATAAAGCTAACATTCAATTCTTAAACATTATTATTTAAGATAAATCATGCTCAAATGAATTAATTATTATATTTTAATAATAAATTCTTTTATCTTAATTATTATTTGAATTTCCTTGAGATTCAAATCCATTATAATTTTAAACAAATTAAATAAATTCATTTAAAATGTACTGTATACATAAATGTACCTTAGAGGTAACACAATGAATACCCATCTGAATCTACCCAGTATGTATAATAATCGTATATAGTTTCATCTATTGTAACATATAGCATACATGACTTATCATGTAAATTCATGACATGTATTATCAACTTAATGATTACATGAATTACATTATATTTTGCTAATGTGTAATGATTCAATGAACATAAAGTACCAAAATTATACAAGTTATACAAGATATTCTGATCTGAAAATTACGAAGATATGAATTAAACATATATATATATTAAAAACCTATCACATGGAGTGTCTTATCAACTTAATAACCACACACAATCACATGTCAATAAGGTTTATGTAGTATAATATTTAAAATTTAAATCTACATAATTAGGTAATAGTATACACCGTTTATAGATGAGATACATGACATTTAATCCTCTCACCATGTATCTAAGGCAAACACCTTGGGACATGGCATGTTAACTATGCCCCATAAAATTGGAGTACACGACGTGCATCATGGACTACACGAAGTGTTAACTCCAAGTTACATTGTCTCCACTTAGGTGGTCCGGGTATGGAATAGACAGCCCGTCTGTGAGTCAAAGGGACTACATGCCATGTATGTGGGATAAAAGTCATGTAATCTAGCTAACCATGCACCATGATGGCCTAATAAACATGAAATGTATTAATTAACTACACCTCATATCCTCATCGCACACAGATTGAGTAATTGTTGAATTAAATCATGGTCCATTGAACACATTTGTATGGCATGTAACTCTTGTTACATGGAATTCAACTCTAGTTACATGGAGTGTACTCCTATTTTGTCCATCCAGAATCCTTGGACCCTCAAAATGAGTTCAATGATTTTAATTTAAACAAAAAATTAATAATTTAAATTAGATATATGATAAACGATGGAGGAAAAAGCATATCTCATAATTTGTATTAAAATAATGGTTAAAAATGGGTTGAAAAACTAAATTAAACTGTGTTAATCCCCAAATCTATTTCCATAATTATAAATAATTATGTGACCACTCTTATACCACTTGTAGCTTCTAGGAGGAGCAGAAGTGTGTGATGGGTGGTGCCTAATATTTCGTTTTTCCATGTTCAATGATCAATCGGAGATCTACATGATGACAAATGCTATCATCAAAGGAATTGAATAAAGGATGACAAAAAACATGAATCATGCCGAATAGAAAGAGAGGGGATCATCACATATTATTTATATTTAATTTAATAAAATAAGAAATTTCCTTGATGGAATTATTTCCTCATTTATGGATCTACTAAAATATTTGTGATGAACCACCATTCCATTGTAGGAATAAAGTGTATATTCCCTCTACTAGTGATCCACACGTGTTCCATGAATCTCTAGATGTCATCTCTGAAATATTTGGGTGCTAGAGTGATAGATCCTTACGCCTGCGTCGTCTACCTTTGATCACTATGAGAATTGCATCCAAATCATTCTCCATGATCTTGCGGGGAAGATTTCTCACCATTCAAAGGAATGGTATTGGAGAAGAGATATATTTAGGGCTTTAGATAATTCTCTAGTCCCATTGTGCGCATTCCAATGAAATGAAATCTTCTCATGAGAATATAACATAATTGGTTTTATATATCCCTAGGGTTAAAAAAATAGCACAAGTTCCCTTTATTATTTATTTAATACTAACAATGAACCCATTTCAAATAATAATATTCATATTATTTCTCAATATATATGTAACTTGTGAATTATTATTAAATATCATTTAATCAAATAATATTCAATATTTATTAAATTTATCACAGGACCTCAAATCCTAGTTATTAATTCTTCCATAATATTTAGCATACCATGAATAGTGTCTATTTATTTAATAAATAAATATCCCTCCATTATTCAGCATTAAATAAATAAATATTACATTCACTAAATAGAAAATAATTATTTATTAAATACTTCACTTAAATTATATTATCTTCAGTAACTGGTGTCATAATAAATGTGATCAATAAAAAATATATAATCGGTAAACTATGAGTGTGAATAATATTTATTCACCTTTTTAAATAATTAATAATAAAATTATAATTTAACTGGGAAGATGGATACACTTAGTGTTTGACCCCTTATGCTTCTTTCTCAATGGCATTAGGTGAAGTAGCCTAAAGTACAAGGATAAAATCTAGAAACATGATAGGGATACCCTACAGAAAGTAGTTAATGCCACAACGCCATAATAATTCATAGAAATACTGACTGTGTAATATAATCCTTTTTATCATGATATCTCAAATCAAGAAGGTTTCATGGTGATGCCATCAACCTATGTGCTCAATGTATTGTTCATTAACTTTCTAGAAATAGAAATTTCCTATAGAACACCATGTCCATGGATTTATTTAGGCTATATAATTTCCATCAAAGGGAAAGAGATATTAAATTCAATTAAAGATCATAAATCATAAACTCTTTCTATCATTATTCATTAATGTAATATTACTCGTGAATCACCCAATGTATCCTACATTTCTAAGAACATGTGTCGTCAAAATTTTCATTAATATATCAAAGTACATGACTCTTAATACTAATTAATAATAATATTAATGTCTATGGACCAATACATGCATCCAAAGATTGGAACATCCAATGACACATATAAATGTATATTTCCTTCTGACGGGTCTCATTCTCAAAACATCCTACTAGATATTATCATGGGTGTACCCCAAGAGAAGGTTCTTCAAAGTCTTATGATTATCCACCCCTCATAGCCCATATAATTTGTTTCCCTTAAATAATATCATTTGGCTATAGAATATATATTTAAGAAATTTTTAAGCACTTCTAGGATCTCATCATAGTGGGGAATTGTAGTGGCATTTTATTGAAACAACTACTCATGGGAAATTATCACATACTATTTTATTCAGAATAAAAATCATGTTGTTACAAGAAGTTTATTAATATTAAAAATGATGAATTTTTTTTCATAAATTAAATATAATTCATTTTTAGGGAACTAACTCCAACGAATTTCACTTGAATAGCCTCACCATTAAGCTCTAACTATTTTAAATACAATGAATTTGGGTTTGTTATTTAGAATGTAAGACATTATAGTAAAAATAAAATAAAATTTCATAGAGAATAAATAAATTTAGCAAGAAAAGAAGATGGTATGAGGGTTGGTTATATATTATTCTTTGTTATCTATTATTATTTTCTAAATTTTTTTTTGATATAAGGGACCATTATACATAAACTACTACTCCCTACATTTAGTGGGAAATTTATTATACCCATGAGTTTTCTTCGGCACACTGAATGAAACTGCCTCCAATAGTTTAAAATGATGAAAACCCTCAATAAATAGAATGACACATTCTAAGACATGACTCCATTTTATTCCATTTTATCCCTTGAACACACACAACTCCATCGTAAAAAGAATATTCTTGAGATAAGTGAGATAAATTTGATTTGGTTGAAAAATAGAATGAGTTAGATTTTCATAATGAGGAGTGGTGGAAGATTTTCAAACAAGCCCATATCACTCCTCTATACCTTATAAAAACACAATAAAATATTAATAAGAAAATATAAATAATTTGTGAACATAGTTAAAACCTTCACCCAAATCCAAGCCCTATGTCAGTCACTCTCAATTATGAGTTTAAGTGATCATGATGAAAATATAATGGGGAGGATTAACAAAAGAAATATAGGTTTAGAAGTGTGAAAAGAAGATTATATAAATTAGAATTGTATAACTATACTATGATAAAAAAAAGGCATAGTTAGTACAAAATGAATATCAAAAATGTGTAATTCGTTATAAAGAGTTGATGAAAAAGTTTATATGGAAGTGGGTGGAAAATTTTTTCTTTTATAACTACAACTTTGATCATAGTTGTCTAATGTGATGGCTAAATCATGATAGGTTATCTTCTGAAAATATTTTAATCTTAATGATTAATTGATTGTCATAAATGTTTTGGACATTTAGACAAGTTTATAAAATATTATTCATAAATTTTTGAATCTCCCATAATCTATCTGAATTGTATCTTCATATTCTTCCTTTTAATATTTGGAGTACTACCTTAACATGAGAATATTTAAAGGAAATTTAATTAGAACATGTTCCATGATGACCTATTTTATTACCAATGAAATAAACTCATTTTATATTCTATACATCGAGTTGTAACATATTTAATATGGGTTAGTCAGTTCTATGTAACCCTTCATTGTCAAATTTTTAATGATTTTTTAGGCCTCTTTGTGTTCGAATCTACACATTTCCTAGTTGAAGAAAATGTAACCAAAAAAGAATATCATCGTTTGAAAAAAATATTACAATATGGATCAATTTTGGAAATTTCTTTACCAAAACCAAAATGTGTTATAAAGGAGTTAGTTGTTATCCAGCTAGGTGCTCCACTTGTTGTTTTGGTTAATAAATCCCCCTTTATGAGTGGGAGTCTATCATAGGGAATTTTTTATCCTTTTAAACTGAAGGCCTGTTGAAATACCGTTAGTACATCCTGATTTCATCTTGAGTGAAAAAATCCTCAAAATTCAGGAATTATTAAATTCTCACAATTTATCTGAAAATTTATCAAAAATAAAAATATGATGAAATTTATCCTTATATAAGAATATTATGCGGATAAATCATCAAAATACAAAAAATATATATTTTTAATATCATCTATATCAATTCCCCACAAATATATTTTTAATTATTATACAAGTAAGAATTAAAAATAAAATAAAATTAAATTTAAAATACAAACCCATGAGATCAACTATTTTAAAAACTATAAAAAGAAGTTATCATGCCTATAAAAAATTACCTTTTGTTCTCCATTCATCTCATTAAAATCATTTCCACTTCATTTCTCTTCTCATGAAAATAAAACAATTACCCCATGTGAATCTTCCCTCATCATACAAATGTTTATATTCAGTAAAATATATCTCCACCTAACCCATGAAAGAGTCACCATAGGATTGATAAATTCTGACACTTATACCCAATTTGAGTTGAGTAATTGTGTTTATCATGATGAAATTTCAAGGTATTCTTATTTTTATAGTGATGGAATGTTTTTAATATAAAAAATAATCAAAAAAGAATAAGGCGACTTGTCTCTTTATATAGATAAATTTCATAATGAAATATTCACTCATGTATGAAATTATACTCCCCCACCTCAGTATAAAATTTACACAAAATATTTTCAAAAATTTAGTATGCATCCCACAACTTTAAAAATATTTTTTTTGAAAAAATGATATGCACTCAATTATTTACTTTAATTATATCCTTCTATATATGGTATGTATGTTGTTGTAGAGGAGACAGTCACATCACCACATGGTCCTCCAGTACCTTTTCTTCTACCACCACTTGTGTGGTCTCATCCTTAACATACACATCCTACTCAGTTATAGAATCTATATGATAAATTATATAAAAAGAAAATTTTGAAACCAATATAGCTTTAATAAAAATTAAACAGAAAAAATAAAAAAAAAATATTCACCTTTAAGTAATTCATCTTGAAAATTGATCTATTTTGGTAGGGATTCTAACAACTTTTTCTCAACAAGTGAATAATTATCATCTTCCTCTAAAAAATATAGTGTATAGAGGTACTGATTTTTCATTTTCATAAATGGGAGAAATAATTACCTTTTAATGTTCTATAAAATTTTACCAATAGTATTATATATCATATTGATCTCTCACATGTATATCAGCTAACATGTATTCTTTAAAAACAACTTCTATTAATGGTTGAGAGAGGTTGAATAGATATTTAAGTAATTCATTCTCCACCATATCATGAAATTAATAGTTAAAAATTACATGGGCTTCTAATTCAACCCCCATTTTTATTATAGTTTCTCTAGTTGTACCTCCTATGATGCATGAAAATATTCATCAATCCATTCTATTTTTCTCTCCGACATTTTTATATTCTATCTAATTCCTTACGACTGATATTTTATTTGGATTTATTTTTCTTTTTCTTATTGTTTCTTTTGAGAGTATTCTATCCATATATAATAATATTAATTATAATATATTATGGATTTTATTTTATTTTATTAAATAAAATAGATTAATGTAATTTAAAAAATTTAGAATAAACATAGTTAGTGAATACAACATTGATCCCTGGAGTGACATCATGTTTTAAAACACCTGAAATAGGTTAGTGAGAAATATTTAATTTAGTTACCTAGTGTATCACAATGGTTGATCGAGGTAATATCAATTATGGAGATTCAAATTCATTAATTAACCATTCCTAATTCAGAGCGGGGATTGCGATTTAGAATATACGAAAATAAAAAGAAAAATGAAATGGAAATGCAGACAAAATAAATGTAGCTATCACTAAAGAATACGGTCATGTGGTTGGATTCATAGATTCTTTCATTGTCCATTATATTCATAGAAATTCTATTTTATAGACCATCCCATTATATAAGGACTAATACTCCCTAAATTGAGTGTCAAATATAGCCTTCCCAAGAGATCTCTTCAGCACACTGAATGTCACCTCATTCAATAGTTTATAATGCTAAATACAGCTCCATCAAGAGTGTTCCGACTTCCAAGATGAGAATCCATCATATGTTGGTTCATCCCCTAAACAAAATAAACTACATCATATATATAACACACCCAGTAGGAGGGAGGGAATGTGGATTTGGTAGAAAAATTGATTGAGTTTGAGAGTCATGATAAGAAGTGGTGGAATATCACCCCACCAACATATACAACTCATCTCTACCTAATAAAAACATAATAAAAACATCAATAATTAATTATGATGAATTCAGTTACACCGTAAAACATCCCCAATTCCAAGCCTCGGTTGGTGATTCACTATCATGAGTGTAAGATATCCCAATGAAAAGGGAATGGGAAGGAAAAAGGAGAAAAAAGTAGAAGAGTGAAATAATGATAATATATATTAAATATGTATAACTATACTAAAACCGAAAATCCATCTTAGTTACTATAAACTGACTAACTATAATATCTAACTCCTGATATGGAGTGGAGGCAAAATATTTTAGGGAAGTTGATGGAAAAATTTCACTCCAGAATCACTCCTTTTAATGTTCAATCATATTTTATCAATGATACAATAGAATATTGAATGTTTTTTTCTAAAGAGTTATTTTATTTAATTTTGGATTTTATCTTTCAATAATTCAGGTAATTTGGATATGTTTATGGAATTTTATTCACAAATTATTTTTTCTCACTTTTTCTAGCTGAATATTTTCTTCATTTTCATTCATATAATATTCTCATAAACTACCTTAGTCCATGAATATTTACATTGAATTTATGTTGAAAATGATCCAAGGTTCCCTATTTCATTATTAACTATAATGACCTTTATTAGATTATGTATCTTGTTTTATTCTATATTAAACAAGGTAGGATAGTTTTCTCAAATTGTTTATCATTTAATTTTTAATGATCTTTTTGGGGTCTTTTTGTGTTTGAATATTCCCTTGGTCTAGTTTAATAAAATAAATCAAAAAACCATAAAATATTATCAAAAATTAATTTACAATTTGGATAAATTTAGAAAAATATGTGGTAGAAACATTAATGTGATAAAAAAACAATTAAAATTGGAGAAGTGAGAACTTTTCACAATTTATCTCAAAAATCATAAAAAATTAAAAAATGATTCAAGTATAATTTATATGGAATGTTGGATGGATTTAAATCATTATATATATATATATGGTTTTTAAAATATCATCTCCTTCAAAATCTAAATAAAGATACCTCTTATGTTTGTAAAATTAGATGTGTGCAGAGAAATGTGATTAAAGTCAGCTAATAGAGATAACTAAATAATGAATTTGTTTGATGGTTTTAATCATATTAATTTTATATGTTTTATATTGAGTATATAATAATCTTTGGAAATACTTAGACAATCATAAATTATTTTTGAGAATCAAATATGGAATTCCATAAAAAGTTTCTAATATGTTATTGGATACGGATACAAGAGTGTAGTGTTTTAGGTTTATCTTGAGAAGAAAAATATAATACATGAGTAATAACTCTATAAAAACTCCAAAATGATAAAGCCACGGAGAGGAATAATTAAATCTTAGTGGACATGGGAAGAAAAAAACTATCAGAGCATGATACTTAAAAACATTTTTATAGGTAATCAACTAGGGAGACTATCTATATTATAAATTAATGACTACTTTGGCTCAATTTAGTCGAAATATTACATGAGTTTTAGTTTGGAAATAAGTAATTCTTGAAGAGATCAAATATTTTTGAAAATTTTTTTTTATCAATATTAATGGTTTATTTTTTGGAATGTTTTATGAGAGAGGTAAAGAATTTATATTTCATGGTTATACACCTGATGAAATATATTATTGGTTCTATAATAAGAACCTTTGGAATTTTTTAGAAACATTTTATGTAATTGTTATTGAAAATCCAAGAGCTTCATAATAACCACTTCCTATTGATGATGTTTAGGATTCAAAATAGACTAGATAGCTCAAGAGTGTTTTAGATGAATGGGGATATTTTCAAAACTATTGAGTTTATTTAAAAATTTACATAAATATAGAATTATCAAAGTAATTTTTGATATTTAAATACATAGAAAATATTTAGAACCTCAAAATAATCTTGGAGATAGTGTAAATATCCTGTAATCCTTGAGAATATTAATAATTTATAATTTTATTATCTTGATTTTGTAGGATTAACCAAAGAGTGTTAATAAAGACTCACACCATGATAATTTGAATGATAGAAAAACTGTTGAACCATATTCAGATGAATGAAACTTGATTATTGGAATCACATCCAACAAAAAAATCAAGAAAAAATGGGTTTTTTAAAAATATCAACGATAAGGGTGAATTAGTATGGAACCAATCATTTCTTATTTATAAACAATGTACTCAAATAATGATTTTTTATTTTTAGAAGTATTTTCCACTAGTATCAAGGATTGAAATTATCTAGATATTTGTTTTTTTGTGACTAACATAGGTATATGTTTATATAAATGGAAATGAATCGTTATTTATTAATGGGGAACTTGAGGAAGAGGTATACAATGAACAAATATAAGGGTTAACCCATGATGGTTATGGTTCTTGAGTCTACATGTCAAATATGGTGCTCTATGGGATCAAATTATAACTACGAGCATGGTTTTCGAAGTAGGAAAATAAAATAAAGACAATGAATTTCATTAAATATAAATTGGATTCAAATAATTATATCATGGTAGGGGAAAAGAATTATTAATTTTATTATGCTTGTTAATGAAATAATTTTTAGTGATAATAAACAAGGAATTCTTGAGGAATTTTCTACCTAAATGATGAATCTGTTTGAAATTCTAATGATTGGTGTGAAACATTTTTATTGGGATTTAAAGTCACTAATATAGAATATTTTATCATTGTCTTGTAAGAGATGTATGCTCCAGATTTGTTATAATGGTTTTTAATGCTAGAATCAATAAATGTTTCGAAGCCAATTATACCTGGGATTAAGTTTTTATTAAATGAATAAATAATGCGTAACACCCCGAGATTTTATGATATATATATTATTTTCAATTTCATTCATATCTTCTTATTTTACACTACACCATGATTATCTTTCATTATACGCAACACCGTATTAGCTTTCAGTATACACAACATTATTCTTGGATCGTGTTACACACAATTTCGAGTTTGTTTGATAGTTGTTATTCTACGCAACATTGAGTGTGTATGTATATATATATATATATTGAATGTATAAATGAAATATGGTTGTATTTTGTTATACACAACAACAAATGAGTCTTGCACTACACACAACCCTGATTTGGCTTGCATTACACGCAATCACGACCTTCCTCAATAGCATGTGTTGTACGCAATACGAGGTTTCACTATACAATGATATATTAATATAATATTATAAACTAGCCGTTATTAATAGTATTAACTGAATTTTTAATTTTATAACATTATAATTCATCTTACACATTTTCTAGAATGAGGCATGAAAAAAAAATCAGTTTTTCGGATAAAAGAATTATTTTTCAAAAAATGATGTTTTACAGCATTTTGATGGAGCACCCACTTTAAATATAGTTTTTGACATGTTTATAAGTTCAATTTGACAAAGTAAAATTTTCCCTTGGAATCAGTTTATAAAAATTTAATTTGGATAATTTTTTCATATTATTCTGATAACTTTCATATTTTGATAAATAGTAAAAACAAGCTATATTTTAATTAAAAACAACTTTTTTCATCGCAATAATTTATATGGTTAGATTATCTTTTTAGTTGGGTTTAAACTGTAATTAGAATATATTTTTACCATTTAATCCAATGTTGGTCATTGGAATTAATTTCACTTTGAAATTGGACATAAACAAATATCAATCTTTTGATAGTTATTGATTCTTAAAAACACACTATTTGATTTGATAACGGGAATTAATTTTAAAATTAATTAATGCCACATCTATGTTTTGAATTTTTAAAAATAGACAACATTTTTGAATTTGGAATATCAAATATAGCATAGGCTGAATATTTGGTATTTTTCTAAAAAACTTCAATTTTGATGAATAGTGAAAACACAGAGTTTTTGATTTAAACCGACTTTTTATAATCATTTATTTGATTTAAAATTATTTTATGTCAAAATAGATACATAATACTTATATAATTTCAATGAAATTCATTCGAATATTTTTATAATAATTTTAGATTTATAAAAATTGTATTGAACTTTTCACCGTCTTTTACCCACCTCCTAGGGGCTTTTGCAATTGTTCATAAAACTTAATTTTACCACTTATGTGAGTTGAATTTCTAAAATCCAAGAGACATGGTTAATATGTAGGAGTAAAATGTTGTTCAATTAGATAAAAATAATTTCTGGTGAATAGTATCTTTTTACTTTTATTTACTACGGTTAAAAGTAAATAGGGTAATTCAAGGTTTAAAGAATATTATAATAATTAAAAATTACCTTAACACTTGTCAAACCCTTATTTTATGAGTAATTTCCGACCATGGGAATCCTTGGGTCGATTTTCGGACCCCATGGAACCACTTATGAAAGACAATGACACATTAGATTAATTAATTTAATGTAAAGACAAAATTGTCATTAACAAAAATATATTAGTAATTAATTTTTATATGGGGCTATATAAATTATCTTTTTTACTATAAATATTCATTGGAAATATAAAAATATATCATACATGTTGGAATTTTTTTTATAATTTTTAGACATCAAATAAATTAAATTATTTATGACACAATAATGATGCCGTATTTACCTCGTTAATAAATGATTTAAATAAATAAGATTATAATGATTAAAATATTATCCAAAACTTTTCCAATTCCTATTGGATGATTTTATTTAGAATAAGAGTCATCTAATCATTAACATTAATGTGTTTTGGACCTCTTGAAACCAATGATAAGTTTATAATAAAATAATGTTTTCACACTTTCCTAAAGAGCCCCTCCTCTCTATTATAAAAGGAGACCACTTCCCTACAATTCCACACACCTCTCATGCCATTTGACCCATCCAAAATCTACCCAATTAAACTCTATAAATACCTATCCTCCCCCTTGATGCATTACATTATGCATAAGGCACTCCAAGAATCCCTTTTGGTTCAATCCAAATGAAGTTAACCAAATTAAAGGTAATAGTTTCTCTTAAGTTGTTTTCTTTTATTCTACTTATCCAACCCCTAAACTCTTTTTAATCGTTTATTTTGTAAAAACACCAGTATCCTAAATAAGATAGGATGTTTTTATGAGAAGTATTATAACTACACTTACACACACCACAATCTAATGGATGAATAACATAATGTTTTTGTAGATGGGAAACTAACGCCTCATGAAACGATGATTGTTCAATTTTCTCCTACCGCCTCTCATGGTGTCCATTATGATGGAACTGTATTTATATATGATATATAATATGTCTATTATTTCCTTATGCTTCTCTACTTTTCAATTATATCAAGATTTTATGGTTTCCATAGTGGGTAAATACGATGATCTCATTTGAGGAATTGCAGACTACCGCTCCCTCAAAGTGATGTGATTCGTTGATGCCTTATGTGGGATGTATAAAAGATGGAGTTAATGATATTAAATATGATATTATAATGTAATTATAATATACCTATTCCATTAAAATAATAAATTGAAATGAAAGTAGCGTTCATGTGTACGTACGGCTTACCGTCTCCCTGAACGGTGCATTTCATTTCTTACCTCTATATGTTATGTACTATCATAAATACATGTATATGCTGGATATATAATGAATATATATGATATAAAAATCATGATTTACATTATGTAAGTAATTAAATCATGATATAATTAATAATAACATCAATAAAAACAAGTCCAAACACGTACGATAAATAAGATGATTTTACCCAAAACGTTGCATTAACATTGGATTTACAAAAGAACGGGTAATATAAAGTCATTATAGAACCATATATGATATAATAACAATTAATATGATTTTTTAATAACTCAATGACATTATATAAATCATTATACAGAAGGTTCGGATATGTACTTAGCATATCGGACCTAAGGTAAGGGATAACTATTCCAATCTCATTCTTATCCGAGATTGTTTATTCGTAAGTATTTACTAGGGTTATATTTATCATCAATATCCCAATTTTCTAAAAATTATTTCATGTATGTTTAAATTTCTTTTTACCCTTTATTGACTTTTACCACATGTTATGTAAGAAATTTTCCATTTCATTACCATACGACGTACTTTTTGACTTTTATGACAAAAGTACCAGGAGAATGTTTTTTAACTTATATGGCATGAATGGATTTTTACGGTTTCATACTGCCTTGTTTTCCTGAAGCTTACACTACACGATTTATTAAATATTTTCAAAAAAATCCATTTCTTTTAAAATTCCATTGAATTTTGTGAAAAGAAAATGATTTTGAAGAAGAAAGGATATTTTCTTCAAGAATTCATTTCAAGTGTTTTATCAAAACCATTTTCCATAAGAGATGGAATTATTTCATATGTGTATGGTTCAAGTATAATGTATCTATGATTTACATGGTTTCACTTTTCTTATGATGAAATGATATCCATTTGTTTTATATGGATTATGTTATGATGGAATGATGTTTATGAAACCCAATTTATTCTTTGGGTTCTGATGAATGATTTATGATTTTTTTGTGGCACACGTAAGAATGATTTAAATATGAGATGGGTGGGAACTATATGTCCCTCCAATGCTTTGGGAAAATATTTATATCTCATGAGATATACCTGGCTGTAATGGTAAGTTAATCCGGTTCAGTAATACAGGACTGGAACGAGGAGTGAACTCGATTCAGAAAGGGACTTTGTCCACTAAGATGGTCTTGGATGCAATGCCTTGGCTACTATGGAATAATATCATGTGCTTAATGGTTTCCACAATCACATGTTTTATTCCGATGCTATTTTATCATGATTTATGTTCCATTATGATATATGCCTTATGTACTTCCATGTTTTATGTCATTGCCCAATATTTTGACGTTTAAACATTATGTTCATGTTTTTAAGTTCAAATGTACACGGTTTGTTTTATTTTCTCCATTCTTACCCTTACTGAGAATTTGAGCTCACCCTTTGTATGTTTTCTTTTCCCTAGGATTTCAAGAAAGTTTTTAAGTAAGAAAACCAAAAGGGGAAGATCATTATGGGAGATGTTGAAGATCCTTCACCATGATTAGAAGATTACGTTCTGAGTTTCCAATGATAGTAAACTATTACGATCCTTGATTGTTTGTTTTTGTTATGTATTAAGTATTCTACAAAATTAATGTAATGTCTATGTACGTCAAGATTCGGGTCTCTACAGTTGGTATCGGAAGAAAGGTTTAGTTAACCATTGGAAACTACGATGCGAAAAATTTAGTGAGATCCCTAGAGATATTTCTATGGTATGTCTAGGGATGTCCTTAAGGTTAAGTACACATATAAGCTAGAGTCCTAGAATTATGTTGACAATCATAAATAACCTAGGGTGAACCTATGGTGTTGTGGATTAAAGAATTTTTTATATTTTAAGGTATGTCTCGGGATTTCAAGAAAGGTTTTATGTTGACAATCATGAATAACCTAGGGTGAACCTAGGGATGTCCTTTGGTTTTATTCATTTGAAAAACACTCTTGGATGAGTTGAAAGACCTACGTTATTTAGTAGTGTTTTCCAAGAATGAAAGGGGTCAAGTTGTAAAAAAGATGAAAAAATAATAATGTGAAGGATGGTTATCAGGACCCAACATGATCAAGTTTGTCTCATAGAGAAATGACTTTATTTGATGTAAGAGTGAAGCATACCCAAGTTATTTCTACACATAAAAGAGTTAACATTGATGATATATATCATGCCATTGAAATGACAGTCCCATCACCAGGATGATAATTGGTGAATGAGTTAACCTATCATGAGAGATTTGTGATAATGAGTTAATATGATAGGGGAATGAGTTATTCAAACTTGAAGTGAATAAAGATGCAGATGGAATAGTTGTACCATAATGTTGAAATTGAGGAGTTAAGTAGAAGTTGAATATAGTTTAGGGAAAATACAAGAGAGGTAATTACCATGATAGTTTTAGAATTCGTACAGTCTTATGCCATGATATGATAATATACACGAAAATTTGATGGATCTCACTACCAGAGCTATGATTTCACCATAAATTTTTGTAAAGGGATGAAGACCATATATAATTAGGCTACACCCTAATGATACAACCTAGGTTCTAATTTCCATGTAATTTATCATTTTATAGATTTTAAGTATGTTATACAACAGGTCATGATCCATGCCGAAATGAGTCTAACTAGAGATGAATGGTGGATTATTAGTTCTGGAAAAGTCAAATATGCTACACTCTAAAGATAATCAATGATAATACATGATACTCAAGGATATCTAGGTTTTTTATTACAAATATTTTCTATTTGAGGGTCATTAAATAAGAATAGGAGGCACACCAAAATGTAAGTTATATATCTAAAATGCACACTTCCAGACCTATAGAAAAATGTGTGATGAAAAGAATAGAATCTGATGAATACAATCTATATTCTATGATGGGTTTGACAAGATTTTGGGGATGGTAACAAGGGTTCAAACCAATTACAAATTCTCTAGAAACACGGGGTATGAGAATTCAAGATAATTCAACTTGTTAAAACTCAATATTAATTATGTAATTATGATTTAAAGTCAACAATACTTATCTTTTCCTTGTTCCATTAATAATAAATTAGATCTTGGGTTGAAAGTGTAATGACATGAACTTTTATAAATAATAATTTCCTTTTGTTTTAATTAAATGAATTATTACATATTATTGATATAGAAAACACATGAACTTATTTGGATTCATTATATACAATAAAATTTAAAAAACATTTAATAATCATTATCATTGTTAATATATACATTGAACAGTGATCAACTGATTAGTATAAAAACTTGGTTTTAACAAATCCATTCGATACAGACAAAGGAATTGATGACCCCAACCAAGTAGGATTATGCCTTAAAAATCCCATTTATCAGAGCTTATTAAGAATATATCATTACATGGATTTTTCCTTGACCAAGCCCATGATGAGATCCAATAACTTTTACATGATAGAAACCATTTACGGGAGAAGTTTATGTTTATCGAGATCACGACCCAAACCATGTATGTCGAACCACCCCATGAATGTCTCACCATCACACACCTTACTCTTAGGGTGTTTGATAGTTTATTATAGGCATATCTATCGAGACCCTAATAATATTAATATGCATGTTGTATAGAATAATGAATATATTTTAATTGTATTATTGTTACTTAAAAATATGTTTTTTAATTTTCTACAATAAAACAATACATTTATAATTGGGTTGTATTAAAATTAAAATAATTAATTTATATTGATGAGTTAATGAGTTTTTAAAATAAATAAAATTTTATTAATATATTATTATGAAATATTTTTTATTAAATATACAAGATTATATCATTTTTCTGAAGACAAATGTGATTTTTATTAGGGTTCGAAAACTGTTATTTTCAAAAAAAACCCACCCACTCTTAATAAATGTTGATTATTATTTTAAAACAGAAAAATCAAATATTTTGTAAATTATTTGGATAAAATAAATATTAATTTTGGATTCATAATATTGATATTAACCAACAATGATTTTTTTTCATAATATTCATAGATAGTCAAATATTTGGGTAAAAATTAAATAGGATATAAATATATGCCATGTATTATGATATTATAATGACGGAAAATGATGTAATAAATATTATTATTGATATCCAAGCATAAATCTATGTTTCCCCTTTAAAATAGTAATATTTTGAGGTTATTTTATAAATTTTATAAATTCTTTATGAATCCTACAAAACCTATAAAATATTATAAGGTTTTTTAATAAATTATTTGAGGACATGACTCACTTCCACATTTGAATGATTAATATTTTAGTTAGCTGAGCCCTTGGAATAAAAAAATAATTAAAACACCCATATTTTTTAGAAACCATGGTAAAAATTATGGGAATAGTTTTTGGTTTTGGTTATTTTATTATATAGAGTCAGAAACCTATGTTTGAGAAATGATAAAGAATTTACCACTCATTTCCTATATAAACAGACCCAATCTCCCATTTATCTTCACTCAAAAACCTTTCAAGACATCCTTACTATACCTTAACCTCATTATATTCCTCATAAGTTTCCCAAAATTTAATGAACCAAGCATGAAATACATTAAAATTACATCAATTTTTTGGAAAAAATAATACATTACTCAAATAGATGCCCAAAGAGCATATTAGTTTAGTGTCCTTGGAATCTCAGAACACATTCTTCAAACATTGTTAATTATCTTCAATATCTCCCATGAAGCTATTCCCCTTTAGTTTTCCTATCTAAAACATATATTTATGTATCGAGGAAAAGAAAACATAAAAATGGTGATCTCAAATGCTGAGTAAGGGTAAACATGGAGAATATCATACAAAACATAAATATAAGAATGTAAAAACAAGAAGATAAAATTTGACTATCAAAATATGGAGTCATGAAATAAAACATGGTAGTTTTTAAGGAATATGTCATAAATAAACACGAACCATGATAAAATAACATTAGCATAAAACCTGAAATTGTGAAAAACACATAATCCTAGAAAATAAACCCCATATTAGACAAGGATCATTTACAAGACCATCAAAGAGTACAACGTCCATTACTAAACCGAGTTCAATCTTTATTCCAACCCTATATTACTGAATCAAATTTAATTATCATTCTAACCCTATATTACTAAACATATTTTACTTTCCATTCTAGTCATGTCTATCTCAGAAGATATAAATCATTAACCTATTCATTGTATGGAAATATAGGCCCCTCTCTCACTAAATGAAAACAAAACTTATGTGTTCCACAAAAACATAAATCATTCAATGTAACATAACCCAATGAATAAAATGGGTTTCTTAAACATCATTCCATAATAATACATATAAAACAAATGAGATTCATAAATATAATTCCATCATAAATGAAAAAAAATATTAGTAATAATGGGGATATAAGAATAACCCCATTTAGAAAATGTCATCTTAGATGGAAAATAATGTTGACAAAACACAAGAAATTAATACGTAATGAATATTATTTCTTCTTCAAAAACATTTTCTTTTTCCAAATAACATGAAAATATTAAAATAAAAGAATTTAATTAAAGATAAATTTGGAATATTGTAAAGGATCATTCATGTAAATATGGAATTATGAAATCATAAAAAAAATCCATGCCATATATGTTAAAAAAGCATTATTCTCATACTTTTGTAGGAAAAGTCAAAAAGTACCTCGTAACGAAAATGACCAAAGATTATTTTCATACCATTTACTAAAAACTCACTAATGGATAAAATTTAATCTTAAAAATTTTATAAGTATATAAATCATAATTTTACATAAATATTTTAGAAACATGGATCTGGATGATAAGTATACCCGAGTAAATACCTATGAGAAAAGAATCTTGGATAATAATGAGATTACAAAATTATCCCTTACCAATTTATAATAAGTTGAATTGAATGCCTTATAAAACAAATAAAATTATATGAATTTTTACTTGTCATAACCTTTATAATAATAATTATAAAAACATTCATTTCTAGAAAAAACATAACACAAAAGAAATAGGTGGTGTATAACGTATATGTCCCACAAAAATTGAAGTGATAAAAAATAATCCCTTACATTATGTCCACTATCCTTTGTATGTATCCAAAAATCCTATATAATATTTTAAATGATGTCATTGACTTATTCCATAATCATAATCATTTTTATGATATCATATATGATCATATAATCATATTTTTAGTAATAATATTTCATTATTACTCATTATTCGGGTATTAACTGCTTCATTTTCCTAAGCATGTTTTGTCAAATAAGTTTCGGTTATCCTTCTTAGGTCATAGTTATATCATTAAAAAATTATATTAAAAATATATATATATATTATTTTATTTATTATATAAATTTATATAATCATTCTTTAATGGATATCATGTTGAATGAATCACATCTCATCGTAGAGACGGTAGGTCGTACATACGCATGAGCGATGGTATCATTTTTTTAATTATGAAATGGTATCAAAGTGGATGGTATATATATTTATACATAATAAAGAACTTGTTATAATAATAATATATAGTTATTATTTCCATGATTATACCCATCAAAGTCACGTGGTGGGGAAAAATAGACTACACCACGGCGTGGAGACGGTAAGTCGTACATACGCGCCCATGGTGATTTTGTTTTTCGTAGATCGATAGAAGGCGGAATATGGTTGTTAAATAATATAAATAACATATAAATATACAATTTATACTTAATTTATTAATTTATATTGGAAAAAACTCATTGGGAGGAAGTAGAAGAAGAAATAATTTGATAGAATCAGTAGAGGAGATTACATTTTCTTTGAAAATATCCCCTAGTTCACCACTTAAAGGCACCCAAGTTTGGTGTATGAGAACAAAATAACCTCTATAATGTGAATAAGGAATTTTTTAAGTGAAATGGGATGGGTTTGGATGATATTTAATGCTCAATGTTAATTTAAATTGTGAGGTAGGATTTTCTATTTTATAAATGAGGTGATGGGCCCATTTGGAATCTCCAAAAATATTAATTTATAATAAATTAAAAATAAATTAAAAACCTCGAAAATGTAATAGTTTGAAAGATGAGATGAGATATGGTTGTAATATTATCAACCAATAAATTTTGGACAAATTTTTAACTAAATTTATATATCGTCATTTTAATTTAACACTAAGTTATTCTACTTCATTTTAACTTGGGTAACAATTATTTCAATATTAAAAGGGTGAAATTTTTATTTATTTAATTAAAATTAAATAATATGTAAATAAATTAAATAATTTTAGATCATATGATAAATATTAGATATTTTTTAAAAATGTTTAATTATTTTTTAATAATTAAATAAAACATTGTTTTGACAAAACAACATTAGTGTCAATTTTGACAGCATTCAATTATTGGATATTTAAAAATATAAATGTAAGATTTTATCCGCAAAAAAAATATTTTATTATATATATACATGGTATAGGATATATGTAAAATTAAATTGACATATTAATTATCTCAAATTTTATTTATCTTTATATTTTTAATAACATTAATTTGATATTTCCATTAATAAAATAATTATTACATCAATATTTTGTAATTATTTAATATATTTATTTTTGGGTAAAAATTAAAAATAAATTATTATTATGATGATAAATATTCTATATTTAATAGGAATATATTTATTCCAATTTATATTTTATAATATACTACATTTAAAATTTTATATTTATTAAATTATGAATGTGATAACATTAACATAACATTAAATAATATAATATAAGTGTCACAATCTCTTATATAGTACTGAAAATCTTTGAAAACTATATCCTTGGATGATTAGGGTCTATATATACTCTAAAAATAAAATTGTGGCAAGTATTTTGGTAATTTAATATTTATTATTATTTTAATAAAATTAATTTATTGATTTTTCATCAATTAAATTATTTCAGCATCATCGATTTATAAGTCTTTAAGGTAATTATTTATTTAATGAAATAGAAACTAAATTACATTGATAAATAAAAAAAAATTATATTTAAAACGAGTATTTATAGTCGAATATAGCTTCTTTATGGCATTATTTTAAAAATGATTTATTATTTAAAACTTGATTGTGACGTATTTAATTATTTATTAAATAGAATATTATAATTACCATTATATCTGTTAAATGTCCCCAAAACATCAAAAATAAATTTATATTATGAAGAAATATTTATTAAGTAAAAAATAAACATTTATATTCGTTGATACCACCACTTTTTCCATATTTTGACATATAATAGATATTAAAGGCTATGAAAATGACACTTTGTGTCGTTCTTTGATTTAAATATTATTTAAGTTTTTTTTATGGAAATGTTTCCATTAAATGACATAATTTTGATCTTTATGTGTTAAGTATATAAGTAAATTCATTAAATAAATGTTTTTTCATTTTTTTGGTCATTATATAGTTATTATGATTTTATTTTTATCCCAAATTACCAAATTTACCCTTTATAGTGGTAACAAAATTTACCACGGTTACAATTCGTATTAGTGAACAATAAAATGGACCTACCTAACAAATTTGGACCTCATGAATCCAAAATTGTCATTAATTTATCAAAATTCAAAACATAGAAGTTACATAACTAAATTTACAATAAAACTTGTAAAATTTCACAGAAAACATTTTTTTGGAAAAATGCACTTTTTTAAAATGGAAAATGTTTTTATAATAAATTTAGGGATAAAAATCATTTTCAAAAAACATAATTGGATAAATTTTAATATTTAAAATTAAAAAATAATCAAAAACATAATTTTACTGTGCAATTACTTAAAAAAAGACGTTTTCTATAAAAATCAGTGTTTTTACTATTCATCAAAAAAATGAAACTTATCAGAGAAATACCAAAATTTCATCCAAAGTAATTTTTTATATTTTTAATTAAAATAAGAAGTTTATTTTTAAATATATAACATAAAAAGTGTCATATAACAGTATTAAATTGGGTATTTCATTTAAAGGACACAAAACTGCATTTTTTGAAAAATACTTCTTTATCCAAAAAAATGAATTTATTCTTATATCATGTTTAAGGAACATATAAGATGAATTTTTAACATTATATTGAATATATTATTTTAATTTTTTATTAATAAAATCCATAAATAGTGAGGTTATTATTTTATATATTCACTTATTTTCATTTAAATAGTTTTTCAGAAGAATGTAAATACTATTCATACCTTCCATTATAATGACTAGGTTATGATATATTGTTATTAACTTATACTCGATCTTACGTGAAATGAATTCTTTCAAAAGAAATTTATTTTTTTTTTCAAAAAAACTCAGCATAGTAATGCGTATACTGCAAGCTAATTTGGTGTTGCATATATCACAAGCTTATCTTGGTGTATCATACAACACAAGACATCAAAAAAATAAAATAAAAATATCTCAAAAAAATATTGGGGCATTACATTCTACCCCCCTTAAAGTCAATTTCTCCCTTGAAATTCATTGGGGTTATAAAAGGTCTAATACTTGAATGTTTTTTTCATAGAAACCCACATCATAAAAAGGAATACTAAAATGTCATTTTAGAAAATTTAAATAAGATACATAATGGTTACCCAATGGAACTCATCACTAGGTTTCCACATAGGAGAACATTTGTGGGAAGTGAAAACATAGTTATAGAAGAAAAATTCAACTATTTAGTTCTTATAGAGAGTGATAGTGAACAATATTAGAAGAAAATTAAGAATCAAAATCCATAAATATGAGATGATCTATCAGACCTGAGGATTTATCATATAAGAAGGTACTAGGACAACATTTTTGGTTTTCAAGATCCTTTTCCTAATGTTGGAGAACATTATAAGAAATAATTAATTTATTTCAGTATAATCTCATCATTGGTCGTGCCTTGAACAATTTCCACTTTATTTTTATTAAATGAAATGATGTTGGTTTTCTCATTCCAAAAGTGTTATCATATCATGCGATCCATAAATTTAATGATAGGTCATTCCATTTACCATTATCATAAAAATGTCAACACAAGTTATCAAACAGGAAAAAGAAAATATATGATGAGTTGATATTTTATTCTAATTAACTTCATCGGATGATTAACTTAAACCATCCAAAAACAGATAACCTTACAATCCTTCTGAAAAATAAAAATCCAAAACTATAGATAATGGTTCACTAACTCAACTTATAATTTATCCCCAATATATAATAAGGTATCTCTTGTTGGTCACATTCCATGAATGTGAATACCTTCATCAGGTATTCTCTTGAGTCAAATTAATAATCTAAATTATCATATATCCTTATTGAAAACATTTATGTTTCCTTATTAAAAAACTTATTAGATATATTCCTTATGTCCCAAAACATTTAATCTTTATCCATGATATTATAACCCACTTGACAAAAAATCCATAATTAGTTCCCAAGAAACTAGTATCATCCAATTTACTAATTCATATCCAACACATCATTATCAAAAAATCATTTTCTTTGCATTATGTATATGTTATGGGTTATATTTCCCTTAATCATTTGTTCTCTATATATATAATTTTAACCTTAAATAATTTTTCTTGTCCATTATAAATATTCAAAATATTATTGAAAATCCATAGCTAAAAATATAAACTGAATAATCAATATATAATTCACTATTTATAATTCTTGGATCCAAATACATAAATATTTCAATATTTCTAGTTTAATAGTTGGAATAGAATAGTTCTTCCCTTGGTTCAAAGGTATATTCTTATGTATAAGCATTGATTTGGGTAATTCCCTTGATTTCCATATAAGAGACTTTGAACTCTATAAAAATTCGTAACTCTATAACCCTTTTCCCAATAGAGATAACATCTTCCCCACCATTTGAGGTATTCCTCAAGGTACTTCTCCCATTCCTCTTGACATGTAGGATGCTGAATATTATTTCCTCTAGGCTTCTTAAAAATTGAAAATTTATAAATGTTCAACTTCCACTTATGTGATGTGTTAGGAAATTCACCAAATGTCACATTGTTAATAATATATCGTGATAAATAATTCAGCATAATCACAATATATCTCTCTCCAGTCATTATTCGATTTCATTGCTCATAATCACCAGATTTTCCATCAAACTGAATTTTAACCCAATTCCTTATAGATTCCTCCAATAACATAGACTAGAAAACATGGGGTAAGAAACACATCTCATATAATAAAACCACATAATAAAGGGAAGGTACTTTCAATCTACAACATATTAGTTTTAATCCTATTTTATCCATGATCTTTACAAAAATTCTAGTATTATAACCTACAATTAAAATTATCCTTAGGGAAATCTGAGACATACATTAGAAATATCTCTAGGTATATCATTAATGATTTAGTATCCTAGTTTCTAAAGGTTGACTAAAGATTCACTCTAATACCAACTCTAATGAACCAAGCATGACATATATGGACATTACATCAATTTTTCAGAAAACTTATTACATTACGCAAATAGAAACCCAAATAATAAATTAGTTTAGTGTCTTTAGAAACTTGTAACATATTATTATAACTTGGTGAAATAGATTTAAAATCTCCTATAAATATCTTATGCTTTATTTTCCTACCAAATACCATTCTTTATATCATGGGGAAAGGAAAACCTAAAAAGGGTGAGCTCAAATAATCAGTAAGGGTAATCATGGAGAATATCAATCAAAACATAAACATAAGAATTTAAATAATGAACATAAATTTTGAATATCAAAATCTCAAGTCATGAAATAAATCATGGTAGTTTGTAAGGCATAAATAATAAATTAACACAAACCATGATGAAATAACATTTTTATAAAACATGGAACTCTGTCTAACACATAAAAATATAAAATCATCCCAATATTATCCAAGGCCCATTTACAACACCATCATAGCGGACAATGTCTATTACTAAACCGATTCCACTCCTTATTACATCCTTATATTACAGAACCAGATTTATAAGATGTTCTAGCAATGTATTACTAAACTAGATTTACTTTCCATTTGAGTCATGTATATATCATGAAATATAAATCCTTACCCACTGTATTAGAGGGATATATAGGTCCCACCATTCACATAATGAAAACCACAAATATGTGTACCTCAATAACATAATTTATTCATCATAGAAAGACCCATGGAATATAATGGGGTTTTTAATCACCATTCCTTCATAATACATATTAAACAAATGGATTTCAAAAATTGAATTCCATTATAAACACAGTCAAATAATTTTAATAATCGGGATATAAACATAACCCCATTTAGATAACATCATCTTATATGGAAAATAAATTCGATAAAACACATGATATTAAATCTTGAGAAAAATATAATTTCTACTTCAAAAATATTTTTTTTTTCTCAAAATTCCACACAATATAAAAAGAAACTTATTTAATTGAAAATAAATTTGAAATATTTTAAATTATGATTCATGTAAATAAGGAATTATTTAAATGTAAAAATTCATTCATTCTATATAAGTTAAAAAAAATTCTTATAAGACTTTTGTCAGAAACGTCCAAAGTACCTTGCACCAAAAATGAAAAAATATTCCTTTCATACAATTTAATAAAAATTAACAAATGGTTAATATTTAATTTTAAAAAATATGAGAAGGATATAAATCATATTTTGAGACACCTATTTGGGAACCATGTATGTGGATGATAAATATACCCCCAATAATACTTATGAGTAAACAATCTTAGATAATAATGAGATTGCTAAATTATCCATTACAAAATTATAAACAGTCGAATCATATGACTAAAAAAACAAAAAAAATAAGAATATTTAATTACTATAACATTCATAAAAATAATTATAAAAACATTAATGGGAAGCATAAACAAAACACAAAAGAAATTGGTGGTGTATAAGGCATGTGTCCCACAGAAATGAAAGAGGTACAAAATAATATCTTACCTATGGTATGATATCATTTGTATTTAACCAAAAACTCCAATATAATGATTTAAATTATTTCATTGACATATTAAATAATAATAATCATTTTTGTGTTATCATATATTATCATATTACAATCTATTTGTTAATAATGTTTCATTATTATTTGTTATTCGGGTATTAACTGCTTCATTTTATTAAGCATGTTTTGTCAAATATTTTACGGTTATCCTTATTATGTAATATTTATATCATTGAAAAATTATATTAACATAATATACATCAAGTTTATTTATTCTATACATTTATATAATCATGATTTAATTGATATCATGTAAAATGAATCACATCGCATCACAGAGATGGTAGGTCGTGTGTACGCACGAGCGATGATATCATTCCTTTAATTAGGAAATGATATATAAGTGGATGGTATATATATTATTACAGAATAAATAACTTGTAATGATAATAATATATAGTTATTTTTTCCATCATTATACCCATCAAGATCAAGTGGTGGTGAACAAATATTACACCACAGTGTGGAAACGGTAAGTCGTACGTACACCCAAATGGTGATTTCATTATTCATAGGATGGATAGATGGTGGAATATGGTTGTTAAATAATATTAATAATATCTCAGTATATAATTCATATAATATTAATTAATTTATAATGGAACAAACTCATGAAGAGGAAGTAGAAGAAGAAATAATTTTAAAGAATCGGTAGCAGGGATTACCACTTTTTGAATATCTCCCTCCAGTCCTCCTCTTAAAGGGAGTAGAGTTAGAAATTTGTAAAGACCAAAACCTCTATAACATGAATGAGAAAGTTTATAAGGGGAATGGTAATAGGATTACTGATCTGGAAGGATCAAATAGAATTTGAAATTGTTAGATAAATGTTCCCTTTTATAATTGAGGTGAGGGGTGCATTTGGAATCTCCAAAAATAATAATTTATAATAAAATAAAACCAAAATAAAAAAACTCCAAAAGTTCATATTTTCAAATAATAGATGATATAAGGTTGTAATATCATCATCCAATAAATTCTAGGCCATTGTTTTCTCAATTTAAATCTTATCATTTTAATTTTACACTTTGTTATTCTATTTCATTTTATCATGGGTAAAAATTAGATCAATATTAAAGGGGTAAAATATTTACTTATTTAATGTATATTAAATATTAAATAACTTATTTACATTATTTTAGACCATATAATAATTATAATATATTTTTAAAAATGGTTTTTGATTCCTAAATAATTTAATAAAACATTTTTTTAGAAAAAACAACAATAATGTCAATTTTGACACATCAATTCTTAGATTTTTAAAAATATAAATATAAGATGTTATACAAGAACAAAATATTTTATTATATACCTAAGGGGTCTAGGTAATCTATATAATTTAATGGACATATTAATTATCTAATATAATATTTATTTTAATATTTTCAATAACATTGATTTGATATTTCCATTAATTAAATAATTACTACATCAATATTGTGTAATTATTTAATATACTTATTTATTTGGTAAAAATTAAAAATAAAATATTACTATGAATATAAATATACTATATTTTATTGAAATATATGTAGTCATATTTATATTTTAAAAAATACAACATTTAAAATGTTATACTTATTAAATTATGAATGCAACAACATTAAAATCACTTTAAATAAAATAATATAAGTGTCACAATCTATTTTATAAGGATTAAAATGGTCAATAAATTGAAAAATGGATTATTATGGTCTTTATATATTCAAAAAATAATATTGGGGATTGATTTTTGGGGTATTTAATATTTATTATCATTTTTAAAATATTATTTTATTGATTTTTCATCAATTAAATAATTTTTACATCTTTTATTTATAAGCCTTTGAGGTAATTACATATTTCATAAAAAATAAAAATAAATTACCTTGATAAAGAAAAACATATTATAGTTTAAATTAGTTTTTATAGTCTAATATATCTTTTTTATAAGTGTAATTTAAAAATGATTTATTATTTTAAACATGAATGTTACATCTTTAAATTTTCATTAAACAAAATATTATAAATACCATAATATCTCTTAAATGAACCGAAAACGTCAAAAATAAATAAATATTATGGAAATATATTTATTAAGTTAATAAGTCACATTTATATTCAATGATTCTACCCATATTTTCATATATGGACACATAAAAGATATTAAAGGCAAAGAAAATGACACTTTGGGTCTTCCATTGATTTAAGTATTATTTAAGTCATTTTCATGGACAAATGTCCATTAATTTAAAAATTAGAGATACTTAAGTGTTAATGGTATAATTATAATAATTAAATAATATTTTTTCAATTTTTTGGGTAATTTTATAGTCATTATAATTTTTTAAAATAAATTACCAAATTTACCCATTATAATGGTAACAAAATTTACCATCATTACTATTAATATTGTTAAAAAATAAAATGAAACTACATAAAAAAATTTGACATATTGAATAAAAATTTACATCTATTTCTCAATATTCAAAACATAGATGTTTCAAAATTTAATTTAAATTAAAACTGGTGAAATGTCACGAAAAACAGTTTTTGAAAAAATGAACCTTTTTGAATGGAAATGTTTTTTTATTAAAAATTCATGTATAAAATAATTTGAAAAAACATATTTGGATAAAAATTAACTATTTAAAATTTAAAACTACTCTAAGGAATAATTTTTCTATGTAATTACTTTAAATGAAATTAATGTTTTCAATAAATGTTTTTATTTTCACTATTCAAGAACAAATGAAACATATTTGAAAAATTCCTAAATTTTAACTGAAGTAAAATTTATA
Organism: Viscum album; assembly: GCA_963277665.1. Taxonomy (NCBI): domain Eukaryota; kingdom Viridiplantae; phylum Streptophyta; class Magnoliopsida; order Santalales; family Viscaceae; genus Viscum; species Viscum album. The sequence continues at coordinate 34,259,446 of OY728127.1, read as the reverse complement.
TTTCACATTAAAATAAAAAGTTTATTTTAAAAAATAGAATATAAAAAAGTGTCAAATACTATATTTAAATTTGGTTCTTTATTAAAAGGCGATAAAACTAGATATTTTTTAAAAGTACTTCTTTTATAAAAACAAAATGAATTGAATCTTATATCATGACTAGGAAACATATATGATGAATTTTAAACATTAGATTGATTATATTATATATATTTTTCATTAATAAAATATTTCTAGAGTGATTTTATTATATTTTAGAATTACAAATTTTCATTTAAATAGTTTTTCAATTGAAAGTTAATATTCTTTATACCTGCCATTATAATAAATAGGTTATAATATTTAGTTGTTAAATTATGCTCCATCTTAATTAGAGGAATTATATCAAACAAACATGAAATGGTGTTTTACACAAACCAAGCATAGTGTTGCGTATACCGCAAGCTATGCCGATGTTGCATATAGTATAAGCTATAACTTGGTATAGTTTAAAAAACAAGACATCAATGAAATAATAAAAAACATCTATCTGATAAAAATATTATGGTGTTACAACCAATATCTAAAGAAGATCCTCACATAAATTTGGAACCATCCTCTTATGGCAAGGGAACTTCTCCTACTCTTTATTCTCGTATCTTCTTTATCTTATGCATTTTATCTTCAATTAATAATATTGGTATATATTCTTAAAAATCCCATTTACTTTAAATTTTATATCTAAATTATGAATGTCCCATTTCACTCTCATCATGCCCTCCCATGAACATTCATATTCCCTATTTTTCTGCCGAAATTTTACTGTGATTTTCCACGGGAAACAATTATGTAGTGAATACTTGTACCCATTTCCTATCAAGGGTGTTCACCTTATTGTAGTTATATATATTTATTAGAGATTTAAATATATAAATTCCTCAATACTTGATTTTGGAATAAAATTTGTTGATGAATGACTCTATGTCATATTATCAATGAGGCACACTTATGTATGAAAATTAAATGAAAGTTATGGGTGTGTTCAGAATTTTACATCCCTATAATCCATTGGGTAATGTTTTAGTCTCATTAGAAATCATGAAATGTTTTAAAAATTGAATCTAAACTAGAAATATCATTTTTCCATCATGATTTATTGGTAGTTTTCAATGACCTATGTTTATGATGAAATGTTTTAAGTTGCTACCACATTTCCCATATCGCCTTTATGATTATAATGATATATCATACCTCATTGTTAATTTTTTTGATTATAAATCATTTTATAAGCCATTGATACAAATATTTTCTAACATATATTATTTTATTATTTTTATTCCATTTATATTCTATTATTCGGATTTATAACTCACCCCTTTCTTATTTATGACCCTAGGTTATCCCATGCCGTTTTAAGTACGAAGGAATAAACTGAGTATGCTAAATGAGTTTTTTATAAATATGATGTATTATTTATGTTAAGTTATTGTGTAATGTACCTAATTCCCAAATACATTAGATTTATCAATCCAATGAGTTTTATTATTTTTACTCTTATGTAGTACATCGTGATTTAATGTGTAATAATGATCATAATTTACTTAGTAGGCGTCAAAGGAAAAGTGTTCTTTTTTTGGATTCAGATTAGCAGACTCTAGAAAAGCATTAGGGATAAGACTAAGTATAATAAAAATCCCTAAATTTTGGAAGTTATAGAATTTGTGTTTTATCAAGAAAATACATGCCTACGTGGATACAATAAGTAGATGTGGCTCTGGAACAAATGTACATAGGGCTAAAACTCGATAACACCTTGTTGAGCTATACTCAACCAGGAATTGGTGAAAGAAAAATATTCTTGCTAAACACCTAGTTTGAAACTCCTAGAGGATAATCATTGGTAAATTCACAAGATCAATACAAACCATAATTAAATGAACAAAAATTCCTATAAGAATACATATTGGGAAATAGCTCCAGAATAACATAGATTGAACCCTATAAATTCATAATTTAAGCAATAAATTCCATTTATACATTGTCACTTGAAAGTCATTGAATTTCCATTTATGTATTTAATAGTTTAATAATACTCATACATTATTTTCCCTTTATTCAACCCAATATCCATAAATATGAGGAATTTGGTAAAAAACCAATGTGAATACCCAGCCGAATGGGATGAGGAATAATGAACATTATGATGACACTATCTCTGATGAATCAGGTTATGAATAGAAGCGTATATTAGTTGGATCACCCAAATACTGATAAGAAATAATAAGCTACAATTGAATACTTTATGTGACAATGGCCTCCGACCTTCAATGGATCATCTAATTCTTTAATTACAGAACAATGTATAAACTCTATTAAAGGGATATTCTCCATCCATAAATGATATAAGAAAGAGAAGTTTATTTTAAGATTTTATCATATAGTGGGATAAGAAGATAATTGGTGGACATTGATCAAGAATGTGAAGAATGAGTAAGACACCGAAATTATTGGGTGAAATTAATTCAAGAATGTTTTTGAGAAATATTTTTCAAGAACACTCCTACTAAAAATGGAAAGGAATTTTCCTTCCCTAAAGAAAAAAGATGACAAATCTGTCTAGGCATATGAGATGAACTTCACAAGACTTTCACGATATGCCTCCAACTTTTTCCTTACCCCCAAATTCAAATTTGAGTACTTATTTGGGTGGATAAGAACTACTCAATGAAAATACCTAGTGATCCGAGACTTTGATATCTATGAGAAAATTGAATGATGTGTCCTGAAAGTCTAAATAGGGATCATAAAAAATATAGGACATCATGGGAATAATAAGTGTAATGATGAGTTTAATAAGGAAGGTCAAATGGATAAATATAATGGTGATAATAAAAATTTCCACATCTCACTTTTCAAAAGTGTGGAAAGAAGAACCCCATAAACTGCCTAATGGGGATGAATACATTCCTTAGGTGTGGGAAGGAAGAACACCTAGCTAGAGATTATCAATAGGTGAAACCCACTAATAAAATACATGAACTTTTCAACCCCTAGAACAGTTCACAATTTTTCAACTTCAAGGAGCATGGACACATTACAAACCAATTCAATAAGCTAAGGGTTTTCAGAGACACCCAAAAACCTCTAAGGAAAGAATGATGAGTTTTTTCCATCACAACAACATATGTGGATCCTAAAACTAAATTGGTAATAGGTACTCTAGTTATTCATTCATGAATTGTTAACATACTTTTTGATTTTGGTTCTGCACATTCCTTCATATCACACAATTTTAAAAGACCTATTCAAATACCACTACGATGTATGTAAGTAGGGATGTCAGAAAAAATGGAAATGGGGAAATTATTTCATTATGAGTATATAACTCCACTCCTATCAAAATGTTTGGGTTTAATTTCCTAGAAAACATTTTGATACATCCTTTAGTTGAATTTTATTAAATTCTAGGTATGGATTATATTTCACTATATAGAGACAACATAAATTACCATGTGAAGGAAAACAATCATTATTTCACGAATCAATCCTCAATTTTATAAAATTGTAAGGAGGAGGATGAATCTTATTTCGACATAAAATATAGATAATGGATATTATTTCCCAACAAGAAAGTGTATCTTGTAAGAATAATTGAGTTTAATAAAAGGATCATCCTTGATGAAATACATATTTTAAGGAAATGCACTGATATGTTTCTGGAAGAATTTCAATGTCTTTCCTTTACCTGATAAGTTGATCATTCAAACATAATTATACCTGGTGAATTTATGTTATCTAAGAAAAAATATATAATGAATGTTATAGAACTTGAGGATCGGAATAAACAACTAAATGAGAATCTGGATAAAGGGGTTATATTCACAAATTCATTACCATGGTGTGAATTATTCCTCTCATTAAAGAATAAGCATAGTTCAATGAACCTTTTCATTTGTTATACCAAGCTGGAAATGATCACGATAAAGAAAAAATATCCCCCTCCATGAATTAATGAGTTTTTAGATTAGGTATGTGCGGAACAATACTTCCCCAAGGTGGGTCTTAATTTAATATATTATCATGTAATGATAAAGAAGGAGGATATCACCAAGACTTATTTCCATAAAATTTATGTAAACTATGAGTTCATAATAATTCCTTTCAAAATAGTAATACTCTATCAATATTCAAGGAATTTATGAATAGATTATTTTTATATTACCTTAAAAAAACTAAGGTAACCTTAATTTATGGTATTTAATATACTTCAAAAGTGAGGAGGTGCATTAGGAGAATCTGAGAACTATTCTAAAGACCACACAAATTGAGAAGCATTATGAAAATCACAAAAAAAAAATTCAATTTTGGTTGAAGGAAGTATAATTCCTTAGGAACATCATCCAAATCAATGGGATATATTTAGACCCTTCAAAAATAGAAGCACTTGAAGGATGGTTGAGGACAACATTGGTGAAAGATATACAATGTTTCATTAGAATAATTGGGTACTATCATAGATTTGTGAGAAATATATCATGATTTTAAAACAATCCAACAAAGATAACATGGAAGGGAGTAATGTTATATTGTAATTGATGAAAGTGAAGAGAGATTTAAGGAGTTTAAGAAGAGTCTTATCACTACACCTATACTCACACATCCCACATGTTCAGAAATTTTCATGGTATTCAGTGATGATTTGAAGAAGGGATTGAGATATGTGTAATGAAGAATGAAAATGTGAGAGCCTATGCTTCAATGTAATTGAAATTTATGAACAGAACTACCTAACAGATGATCTGGGGCTAGCTTTAGTGATATTTGTGTTAAAAATTAGGTAGCATTATATCTTTGTGGAGAAGAGTGAAATATATACAGATCACAAAACCCTCAAATATATATTCGTACATAATGATCTGAATAGAGTACTAGAAAGATGGTTAGTGATGATTGAAGACAATTATTACTCAATAAACTACCATAATAGAAAGGAAAATAAACAGACAGACACTCATGGTATATATGATCTAACAATTTTATCATTGATAAGAATCAAGAGGGATTCAATCTTCTTATATTTGAAAAGGATTGATAAAGGAATCATAAAGGAAGGAACATACTCAATCCTTTCCTAAATTATTTGTCAACCATCCCTTATGGAGAAGATAAAGGATGCTCAAAAAGTTAACGTGGGGATTCAGAAGCCAAAGGAGGATATAAGAAAAGGGAAATCCTCAAAGCTCAATGTTAATGAATAAATGAGTTATGAGCTTTTGGTAATGAATACGTGTACCATAAAGTCTTGAGTTAATGAAGGAGCTATTATATGACACACATACCTTTATTTTCACCATCCATCTTGGAAGAACAATGATGCATTGATATACCTTAGAGCACTATTTTTGGTTCAATATGATGAAGGATATATCATAATATACATTAAGTTGTCTTGTATGTTAGTAAGTGAAGGTGTATAGGCAAAAATCCAAAGGGATGATGTAACCATTACCCATACCAACATGCAAATTGTGAAAAATCACCATGGGCATTATCAGTTTTGTTCTAAACACATAAACCTGAAATAATGAAATATAGGTTGTGGTGTATTATCATAAAAAGAATGATCACTTCATTGTAATTAGAGATGACTTATCACTCGATCAACATAGAAGGATATAAATTAGATAAGTGGTGAGGATGTAGAGGACACCACTATAAATTGTATCCGATTGAGACCCATGATTTACCTCAATGTTATGGGAGAGTCTCCAAAATTCTCTAAATAATGAGTTTAACTTTAGTATGAATTATCAGCCCAAACATGACGGAAAATCTTATCATACTATCAAGAAAATCGAGGATATGTTATGAGCATGCACAATTGACTTCAAAGGGAATGCGATCAACAATTTTCTTTGGTTGAGTTGTTATATAATAGATATTTCCACTCAAGAATCCAAATGGATCCCTATAAAACCCATTATGGGATGAGATAAATAACACTTTCATTTTTGGATAATATCGAGGAACACAAACTGAGAGGTCTGAGAATGGTCATGGAAATGGTGGAAAATGTCAAGACCATTTAGTGGAATATCAAGGCTACTCAAAGATAAAAGAATATATATGATGAAAATAATCAATGACACATAGTTATTGAGGGTAGAGATACGTTATTAATTTGTATATCTCTCTAGATGAAATTCATGTTATTTTGGAAGAAGGTTATTCTTATTCCAAGATACATCGACCCCTTTGAGAAAATTGATCGCATCAGATGTGTGGAGTATCGACTAAAACTCCACCTACCTTATCTCAAGAACATGATGTGTTACTCAAATAACTATTCATAAAGTACATACCAGACCACTCAAATGTACTCAATCCAGAGGAGCTTCCATTGGAGAATGATATTTCCTATGAGCATCATCCAATGAAGATATTACATAATAGATAAAATGTTCTACGGAATAAAGAAATCACCTATTTAACGTGATATAGAGAAACCAAAAATTTGATAATGAATTTTGGGAACTAGACGGGGTGATGAAATAGAGTTACAATCATTTATTTTAGTGCGTGAAAAGAAAATTTGCAGGGAAACCCATCTGATAGGTCGGAGGGGGGGGGGGAGATTGTAACAACCCAAACATTATTAAAAAAATCCCCTTCAGTTTTAATCAAATTTATTATTATATATTATGGATATATAAAACAAAAACACTTAAGTGGTTTCATTATATCTAATCGTATTTAATAGAGAATTAATAATCATTAACATTGATAATATATTATTAAATAATGATCAAATGATTAGTATAAATATTGGATTTTAAAAAGTCCATTTGACACATAAAAAGGAAGTGATGGCCTCAACCAGATGGATCATACCATATAAATCCCATTTATCAGTGCTTTTGAGGGAGTTATAATCACTATTCGTTACCCTCGACCAAGACCATGCTAAGATCCATCAACTTACGCCTAAGAAAAAATCTTTATGGGAGATGTTCAATCTCATCGAGATCATGACCCAAACAATGTACGCAGAACCATACCATGAATGACTCATTGTCACACTCCTTACTCCGAGAGAATTTAATGGTAAATTAAAGGGATATGTATCAAGATCCTAATAATATTAATATTTATATTTTATAGAATACTTAATATATTTTCATCTTAGTATTGTTACTTTATAAATAATTTTGAATTTGATATAATAAAACAAATTTTTTTTGGTAACATTTAATTTAATAAAAGAAATTATTTTGTTGAATAAATGAAATTTTAAAATAAATAATATTATATTGAAATATTTTTAATAAATATTTTTTATGAAATATAAATAACTATATACGTTTTACGAATTAAAATGAGATTTTTACTAGGGTTTCAAAACAGTTATTGTCAAAAACACTATATTTCTTAATAAAAGATTAATATTATTTTAAAAATACAAATTTCAAAAAATATGAAAACTATATGGATAAAATAACTATTATTTTTTTACTCATAACATCTAAATTATCCAATGGTGATTTTTTCAAAATTTTCCGAGACAGTCGATTCTTCGTGTAAAATTTAAATAAAATATAAATATATGGTCTGTATTATGATTTCACAATGAAAAAAATTGAAATAATAAATTCTATAAATTCTATCTTTGACTAAATATAATTTTTCACAATAAAATTTTAGGATTATGATGTTATTTTATTATTTTATAAATTTATTATGAATCCTCCAAAACCTATAACATAATTTAAGGTTTTAAAATAATTTCTTTAAGGACATGACTCACTTATAAATCATCAAGGGTAATATTTTAATAATTTATTACCTTTACCTAATAATATAAATAATACCAAACATATTGGAAGGAATCCATGGGAAAAATCATTGGAAGGTATGTTGTTTTGGTTATTGTATTGTATAGAATCCAAAACCTATTTCTGAGAAATGATAAAGGATTCCCCACTCATTTCCTATATAAACCAACCCATGCTCCCATTTGTCAACACTTAAAATGATTTTACCATGTCCTTACTCTAAAAAAACATCCCTATGGTCCTACCAAGGTTCCCTAAGATCTCAATAAGCTCTTCCCATGTATTTGGAATCAGCCTCTCAAGGTAAGGGATCCTCTCCTCTTCTTTATTCAAGTATCTTCTTTACCATTTATATTTTGTCTTCATTTCCTAATGTTGGGATATGTTCATGCATATACACCATAATTTTTATTTTATTTATGAATTATTAGATACCAATTTTACTCTCATCAATCCCTCCTATGATCATTCATATACGCCCATTTAGCTACTGAAAGATCACCCTGATTTCCCATGCCAAACAATTGTGCAATGAATTCCTTTACCCATAACCTATGAAGGTTGTTCAACATTATGAACATATAGTTATTTTTTGGGGAATTAAAAGTATTCATTCCAAACTCCATGATCATGGAATAAAATATTTTAATGAATGAATCCATGTTGTATGATATTTGAGACATACTGAAGCATGCTAATGAAATGAAAGTGATGGGTGTGCCTGAAATTATATAGCACTCAAAAGAAGATATAAAGAAATCAAAAGAAAAATAATGGAAAAAAATAGATATAGTTTTTAGAAATCACCATAATATTATTTTCTAATTTAGAATATTCTATAGAACATGATCAAGAAAAAAACATCTTTAAACTGAAATTTCAATTCTAAAATAAATTCTTGACTTAGATCAAGGAGTTTCTTTAATAATAATGCATCAGAAAATTATGAATTTTTTTTGTCCTACAAATCATAAATAATGACTCATGAAACTATCACCAATGGATTTTGGGATAAAATTATGGAATCTAATTTGAGTTTAGTAAAATATAAATATTATGTTTCAAATTTGTGGCACACTAAAAAATTGTATATTGATGACAATCATTATGATTTTAGTGGCATATGAACATTTTTTTTATGTTTAAATAATTGGTTATTTATAATCCATGGAAAATTAATTTTGTTTTCTTTTGTTACTCAAAATTAAAATACCTATAAATAAAAGAAGAGGAAAATCACATCATAATGATATTTTCTATGTAATCTTTTATGTTACAAAAATAAATAATAAGATCCTAATATAAAAGTTAAATCAAGGGAGAATAAATATTTGAGAAGAACCACTGATTTGAATCAGGGATAATAGAAGAGAGGGAATATAACACCATTATGATTTATGTAATATTTTTCAAATAATTTTAATTTCATTAACCGCTTGAGATACATGCAAACTCAAGTCTAAATGAACTCTATTGTAGTATACCATTATAAACAAGATTTTAAATTTGTAATTATGAATAAGACTAAATAAATTATGAATATTTTATGGTTGACACATGTATTAAATTATAAATATATTTTATCAAATTTTATCAGATGTATCTGAAGATACTAGTTATCAATGGATTTGAAATAAAAATTAAAGTTATTTTTTAGTAGAAGAGTTGTTTTTTTCTTAAAAAACGTTTTTACAAATTTAATAAGTTTATATAAATAAATTAAACTAATCACTATGGGTGATTTATTTTAATTAATTTTATATATTATATATTGAATTAATTTTTTAAAAAAATTAATCTAATGTATTTTATTGTCATGGGATTAAAATAAATCAAATGTTATGGTTCATAATTTATTTTTCAGAGAAAATATTTTCATTATATTTTGACAACTTATTTTAAAATTACTATTTTCCAATTATAGAAATTTATGTGTAAAAAGGTGATACTATATTTGGAATCAGGTGATAAAAATTTGGTAAATAGGTCCCTTTTATTTTTGATCAATTTTAATAGTAATCACAGAACTTTTTTGTCACATTGATAAGTGTAAAATGGATAAAATAAGTTTAAAGCACTGGCATAAGGCCTTAAAATTCATATAAATATTTTATTTATCCCATTGGATTATTTTATTTCAATAACTTCCATCCATGTGTTAAATATATGGCCACATGGTTCTATATTTCTTTGAATAAGACCTTTATATTAATGTTGGAAACAAAAAATAAAAAATGTCTCTCTCTTTTAAATATTTATTATGTGTTAACATAAGAATCTAAACATTTTTTAATGAATATTATTTTTTTATTTTGTGAGTAATGAAATTATTTTAATGATGTTAATTTATTTATAATTTTACAAATCGTATAATTACCTTAAAATCTTACACAACACAGACAAAATTATTCTTTAATTAATTGAAAAATAAAATAATTGTTTCTAAAAATATTAAAAGAAATATCATTTAAGTGAATTATTGTGTTCCATTAACTATAAATATATGAAATATTTGGTATTTTTAAAAATATTTTATTTTTAGTCCATCTTAGTATTGGTGTATTTAATGTGAAATTAAATGAATAGTCTGAAATTGATATTAATTATATTCTATAATTAATAATATTTTATAAATAAATTTATAATTACTAAAAATATTACATTAAGAATTTGGAACAGAATATGGTTTAAATTATCATCTATGGTGTATTTATGATTCATTTTTTCATTTATGGAAACATTCATAACCCTATATTATAGAAAAAGTTGTCAATGTAGTTAAGGTTAAAAATGATTAATAAAGGGGTTAATAAAAAATAAAATGTTTAAAATGAAACCAAATCCTATAGAAATTTATTAATATGATGATATTTAAGACATATCCTATTTTAATTGTAATTCATGTCCATTTTTAAGTATTTTTCTTGAAAATGAGGTTATAATATGTTAATCTTTTATGAATGTTAAAGTGCGTAATCTCCATCCCTTATAAAAAGACACCCTCATTTGTCTTATTTACAACACTTTGAGGCTTATATTTACACCAAAACCTATATAATTCTATTATAATTTTTTTTATTAATGTATAGTTGTTGTGGCATCCCCTAAATACCAATCCTAGGGTCCTCAAGAGGATATCCAAATGAGTTATTTTAAATAACGGTAATCACCTTAAGCAATCACTTTCTTTTTCACTTATTATTTTTCCTTATCAATATCTCTGGTATTTATCATACAATTATAACTTGATGATAATAAATATAAAAAAATTTATTATGATTATGAAGCCTCCATTATCCACCCTCTTTCCCATTAAATGGAAAGTCGAAGTATTTCATGTGCATACATACGACTTACCATCTCCACAACATGATACAATTAATTTTCCATCACCAATGTATATTTATTAGTATTATGATGGGTATAATATTTATATATGATATTCATAACATAATTAAAATATTTTAATTATAATATCACATATACTGTCTTACCTTCCAATATATTGGAATATGATAACATCTCTCGTGTGTCCGTGTGGACTACCACCTCCACGATGAGATGTGATTTGTTATTCTTTTACTATTTACATGAATGGTAATGGAGATATATTTAATGAATTTATATGATATAAATATTACATAATAAGTATTTTTTATATTTGAAATATTTTTTATATTTCTTTCGTTCTATACGATGAAAAAAATTGTGTTCATGGGTACATACAACCTACCATCTCTAGGAATAGTGTAATTCATTTTTCTATATATAAATTTTATGAATGAATCTATTTATGTATATATATAATAAATATTGTATTTATATAATGATAAATTTTTTTATATTATGGAAACATAATCAATGTACAATGACCAGAATACCAAATCATGTTTTTATGAAAAAACCAAACAATTAATGTACAGGAATGACGATTTTAAAAGGGTATTATTAATAAATGGTTATTAAAGCGAAATTAATGGGTCATATATGATACTATAAGTATGTAAATGATAATATAATCGAATTATAACAAATATAAATTTATTATACATGTGGTTAGAGTGCTTTTCATGAAAGTGGAACTCGAGATAGGGGAGTTTTGTTACAATACTTAATGTTTATTGGGGATATCGATGATTTAGTTTTTAATGTTAAAATTTCATGATATAAATATAAATAATATCACAAATTTCCTTATTCTATAGTTATCTTTTAGGAATTTATGTTTACTTTCATTATTATCACTTTAAAAACACAATACAAAATAAGAATGTTTTTAAGAAAAAAATGACATTATTTATCTCTTCAGTCGAAAATATATTATCTTCAATGTCTATATATTATAAAAAAGTGATCAAGAATGTTTTCAATATTTTCCTTTGATTTTTAAAGTAATTTTTTCTCATGATTTAATTTATATAAAATATTGGTTTAAATAAATCTTCATTTAGTTTTTCAAATGAGATATATTTTGACATTTTTTTACAAAGGTGTTAAAGGAATGTTTTCTTTTAACATATATGACATGAGGAAAATTTAAATAAATAATTATTTCTAAATTATTTTATGATAACTTTACAGTCTTCCAATTTTACTTCGAATTTTTTTTATTTATTTAGGAATCCTGATTTTTTGTTTATTTTAAATAAGTGATTTCTATGTGAAATGGTTATTTTACATAAGAAATATTCCAAGAGATATTTCATGGGAATTTTCATCCATGTTGACATCCTTGGATGTTACTTATTCTTTTCTAGAGATGTAATACATTGATAAAATCCTTACAGTTTCCCTGGATGGCTTATAATTATAATGACAATATGTTTATGAATCCAATTAATTTTTCATTAGTTATGTTATGATGAATTGATGACATGTTTACGAAATTTGATTATTTTCCATTGGCTATTCCATGATAAATTGTTTATAAAACCCATTTATTTTTAGGGGTCATGATATAATGAATGTATTATGATCATCTGGAAGGTATCTCTATGATTTTCATTATGTGATGAATGAGCCTAAAATATATCTCCCTCCAATGCATTGGGAATATATGGATATCTAAAAAGACAGAGCAAAATAGAATGACGAGTGAACATAGTTTATTAAATAAATCTATCAACTATGATAGTCTTAGGAGTGAACTTTGACAACTATGATAGTCTTGGTAGTAGGCCTTGACTACCAAGGAAATGTTTTTCTATTCTTATTTTTATTTCAAAAATATATGTCTTATGAGAACGTTATTCTCTCATGACTGATGTTATTATATTACATAATGATTAATGTCTTGTGAAAAACCTAGATTTATTCCATGAATCAAGATTATGATCAATAATATATAGAGTCTTATTTATAAATGTTATTCTCATGTTTTTGTACCTTTTTTCTCATGTTATGTTTATGTGATCATTAATACTTTCATTTTTTTACCCTTATATTGAATTATAGATCATCCTTTGTTTTATTTCCTCTCCCCTGGTTATGATGAAAGGTTTTATTTTTGATATTTCTATGATGGGTGGTGTTTTTGATGAAATATGTGGGAGAATATATAGATGTCTTATGGAAAAGTTTTATATGTTTTGATGTTTCTTAAGATACTAGACATATAGGATTTTGGTATGGATCCTTATGTTATATAATGAATATTATTCCAAAAGTATGTAATATAAATGTACGAAAGTACTAGTCATTATAGTTGGTATCAAAGAAAGGTGTATTTAACCATTGAAAAGCTGGTTGAGATAAACTTAGTGAGAACCCTTAGGATAATCTTCATTATATGATAATGTCCTAAGTTATGGTAAATAAATGAGTGTGATCTTCTTAGAAAACCATCATTTTTTGGATTTTATAAGTGGATGTGATTTTGGAACAAATACATCTAGGGGTACTAACCCCCATAAGTGGTTGCTGAGTAGATCTCATCCATCATTCTAGTGAACAATGAGTGTTCCCTTTCTTTGCACATAGTTTGATACTCTGGGGGTTATGATTAGAATAATACACATTTTATTTTCTAACCATTATGAAGGATTTTAATAGGTGATGATCTTGGATAACCTATGTTTTACCTAAGTTTTCATATATTGAAATTAAGGTGTTACGTTTTATATATACAATGGATTATTTTTCAATATTTATTACTCTAAAAAAAGATACCTGACATTAATGCGAAATTTTTTGATTTTAGTAAGGTATTAATGATAGAATGATGAATTTGATATGGAAATAGTTAAGATAAAATATTTATGTATACTGTTTGAGATTATAAAATGTATTTAGGGGTTCTAATTCATATAATTAATGATTAGAAGTTTATTTTTTTTTAAACCACTTTAATAATGTGATGATTTCAACCTAAGTCTATAATTCTTCTTTGATTTAAGTTTGTGGGAATGTGCTTCATGAAAATATTTATATTCCACCTATAGTTAAATAAAATGTAATTTTGGACATTTACTGGATTTATTACATAAATCCCAAATTATTTACTGAGGAAGGGATGTCTCAATTTTTATTATTAACCAACCAATGAATGTATATCAATGTGATGGAAAATATAATCCTTTAAAAGGGAAATTGTATCGATTTTATGGGTCTTAAATTCTATTTAAAATGGTGGTTTATCTCATATAGTTGGGAAGAAGATCAAAATTGATGATATTCCTTTTGTGTGGGTGTATATTGATGTATTTCTTGAATATATTCCCAGTCTCCCACCGAATCATGAAGTTTATTTCCCATTATAACATATACATTGTTCTACAAATATTTCAAAGACAACATTTATAATATACCTGATTGGGTTAAATTAATTGAAAAAGAAACAATAGTAGAATATAAAAATGGATTTGTTTAGACAATTTTGTCACCTTTTGATGCACCTACTCATTTTATTAAGAATAAAGTTTGATCATTGTGACTCTATATTGATTAATTAAAACATAACAAGATCACAATCAAGAATAAGTAATCTATATCTGTAGTTGATAACTTTTTTGATCAACTACGCACGACCGAATACATTTCCAAGATTGATCCTTACTCTAGATAGCATCAATTAAGGGTCAAGAATGGTGATATACTAAATAAAACATTCTATACAATGTATAGAAACAATTCATATAGAGTGAATCCATTTAGTCTTAAAATTTTTCCATAAGATTCATATATTTAATGAATAGATACTTTAAATATTACCTAGACCAGTTTATTTTAGTATTTATATATGATATTATTATACATTTCAAGAGTAAGGAATAGATTTAGGATCACCTGAGGATTTTATTGAAAACTATAAGGAAAGATAATATATTTGAAAAAATTACCATGTGTGAATTTTTTCTACAGAAAGATTCATTTTTGGGTCATATAATCTCAGGATAGGGTATATCATTGGATCCATCAAATATGAAAGTTATTGAATGTTGGCCCAAACCAACAACTATGATTGAGATCTAATGTTTTTTTTGGTTTGGATATATGTTATCAATTCATTGTAGAAAATTTATCATAGATATATAATCCACTTACCCAGGTTAACTTGGAAGGGAGTTGCATTCATTTGGATTGTTGAATGCGAAAATAATTACAAGGAACTAATGTGAAGGATAATGTAAATAACTATTCTTACATTACCATACATTGGAGAATTGTTTTTAATATATAGTAATGATTTGAAATACGGACCGAGATGTGTTATCATAGTTAATGATGTAGTGATAGCTTGTTCCTCATGAAAATTGAAGGTTCATGTAAAAAATTACCCAAATCAATATTTAGAGTAAAATGTGATAACTTTTTCTCTAAAGATATTGTGGCATTATATTTGTTATTAAATCTATGATATATACAGAACATGAATGTTTAAATCACATATTCTCACATAAAGAGTTAAATATCCACTAGAGAAGATGGATGGAGCTCATTAAAGATTTTGAATACTCAATACATTACCAACATGGTGAAGTAAATAAGGTACCCAAAGATTTGAGTAAAAAGGATTATACTAGATTATAAACTATGAGGATCATATAGGATTGAATGTTTCTAGATTTTCCAAGGTTGGATCTATAAATATTTAAGGAATAGAGAATACTATATTCCTTAAAGGATTTTTTAAATATCCATCAATGTGAGGATTGAAGAGGTGAAGAAGGAAGATGTGGAGATGTATAATAAGGTGAAAAATGTTAGTAATTTAATATTATATTTTCATGGGATGTTATTGTTTCAGAATTATTTATGTGTTCCATACATACCATATTTAAATAAGAAGTTTTTGGTTGAGGCCAATTGTTTATAATTATTTTTTCATCCTAGAAGTATGTAGATGTATAGATCTCTAAAATAATATTTATGATATGAAATCAAAAAGACAGATGTTGTAGAGTATGTATCTTTGTTTATGATATATCGTTGTGTTAAGACTAAGATACTTAAGTCTATGGGGATGTCACAGAATCTAAGCATAACATAATATATATGGTAATACATCACCATGTATTTTGTCATCAGACTCCCAAAAATGTCTGAAGTCCATAATGATATCTTGTCTATAATCAATTTTCATAAAAAATTCAGCAAACTTTATTTATATTAGATAATATTTCTCTCTTTATGAACATTCTTGAATTTAAATTAAGTATTAATGTTTCATGAAGTAGAACATTTTCTTGTATATGACAGGGATCTGAGGTTTACCTCAACGTTCTAGAGAAGTCATTAGAAGGATTTGGATACCGATATAACTTTCAGAACATATTTTTTATCCAAAAATATATTTATAGTCTAATATAACCATTAAAACCCGATATGATATGTTTTGATCATTATATATATAAATATTTATTTTTAAGGTGGTTGGGATCAAAACTTTCTTCTAGTTGAATTTTCTTACAACTATAACTTTTAATCTAGAATTAAAAAAGATCCTTATGAATCCCTTTATGGAAAATATTATAAAAATCCAAAAAATTGGGATGAAGTTGTAAAAAGAAATATTTTGGCTCCCGAGCAATAAAGGGAAATGATAAAGGATGTTTGATCCATTCCGCATCACATCAATACAACTATGAGTTGAGAGAAAGGTTATGCTAAAAATCATCAACATTATTTGGAATTTGAATTTGGTGAAAAGTTATTTTTGTGAATTTCTTCAAGGAATAAGGATATGATATTCATAAATAAGGTAAATCTAATCCCTATGTATATTGGACCTTTCAAACATCATAATTGAGTAGGGACAATATCTTATCTCTTGGATCTTCCACCGAAATTATCTATAGACTACAATGTATTCCATGGATCTCTCTTGAGGAATAAAAATGTTGGCCCCCACATGTGCTAAACTCAGAGCTCATTCCTATAGATAATTATATTTTATATGATGAAAAAATTTTATAGAACTTATATCATTGAGATAAGGTTCTATAGAATAAAACTACTCAGTTGGTTAAAGTTATTGAGAGGAATCTAAAATTCATAGAAGATACATGAGATCATAAGGATTTGATGAAAGAGATACATTATTTTTTTTGTATTAGAGTGATATTATTTTGATTGTGAAATTCAACTTAAAGGTGTATAATGTAAAAAACAAGATATTTTATGAAATAGTTTCTTCATTTTTTTAATTTTTTTACTGCTTGCGATACAAGGAAACATAACAAAAAATATTCTATTTTTTAGTATACCATAATAACCTAGAACATAAAATTGTGGGTATGAATAGGAATAAAAAAATTAAGAAAAATTTACAGTTTAAAAATGTATAAAATAAATTAATTAGTTATCACTTGATTATAAATAAAAATAAAATTCATTTTTAAGTAAAAGATATGTTTTTATTCTAAAAAATGGTTTTTATATCTGCAATGTGTTTCTATGGATTGGATATGAATAAATATAATGTTATTCTTTAAAATTTATCTTTAAAAAAAATATTTCACCACTTTTGGATAGATTATTATGAAATTATTTTTTTATACTTTTAGGAATTGAATTTTGAAAAATAGATTCCATAGGTCCTAATTTTATTTTTTGATCAATTTTATTTTTGATCAATATAAATAGTAATCATAGTAAATTTTTTTTATCTTGGTATGGGTAAATGGGTAAAATTTGGTCAAAACATTGTGATAAGGATTTAATATTTATCTACAAATTTACTTTACCAAATTAAATTAGATTATCTTATAAACTACCATCAAATTATATAATATATGATCACTTTTTTCCATATTTTATTGAAGCTGAACTTTAAAATATTTTATGAAAATAAAAATAAAACCACTCACTCCCTTACTTTTAAATATATTTTAAGTGTTCAAATTGGGAAAAAATAAGTTGTGAATGATTATTAATTATTATTTGGAGAATAAGGATTTTTTTCATGATTTATATTTATTTAAATTTTTTGTAATTATATAATTACCTTGAATTATTTCAAAACAACAACATAATATTTCTTCAATTCAAATATGAATAATATAATTTATTTTAAAAATATTAACATTAATATAATTTAACATGATTTTTGTATTAAAATATTTTTTAGATAAAAATGACATATAATGGACGTTTTAAAATAATGTATTCTAATTCCATCTTTTAGTGTGTCTTTAGGTTCAACTTAAATGAATAGCTTCATATTTAACATTAACGATATTTTATAATAAATAATATTTATTAAATGATTTAAAATTCATAAAAATATTATATTTATCCAAGTTAATTTAATATTGGTTGAATTAATAACTATGTTATATTTATGAATCATTTTCTTATTTAAGGTAACATTCTTATCCAATTATTATTGAAATAGTTGTTATCATGAGTAATGTCAAAAAATGATAATCAAGGGGTTAATAAAAATAAAAAACATTAAAATAAGATAAAATCATTTCTAAATTTATTTGAATGATTTTATTTAAACCCTAAATTAATTTGTTTCTTCCTATCCATTTGGAATCATTTTCCTTGAGGAATTTCTTATATTTTTATCTATATGAAATTCCAAGTATGTCCTCTTCCATGCTTATAAAAGTACACTCCTCATTTATCTTCTTTACACCACTTTGAGCCTTCTATATAGAACCAAACCTGACGAATCATATTCTAAACAAACATATAAATGTTTTATAGGTTCTGGCCTCCCCAAAAGACTAACCTTATGGTCTTTATGTGTATTTCCAATGGATTTATTTTTAAGAAGAGGCAATTGCCTTAACCGATCAATTTATTTTTACTTCTTCTTCTACATACTCTAAATCTATCTAATTTATTATAATATAATATATTAATTATAATTAACATACTGAAATGTTATCATGAATATAAAACCACCATTATCAACCCTACTTTCTATCAAATGGGAAGTGAATGTATTTCCCTTGTGCACGTATAGATTAACATATCCACACAATGATAAAAATCATTTTTCATCAATATATATAATGTATGGGTATTAAAATGGGTATAATTTTGTATATTATATTAATAAAATAATTATAATTTTTTAATTTTAATATAAAATATACCTTCTAACCTTCGAATCTATTAGAAAATAATAACGTCGAGTGTGTGTATGTGCGGACTATCGTCTCCACGAAGTTATGCCGTATTTTCTTCAATTTCAGTATAATTGTATGGTAATGAGGATATATTTTATTAATTTAAAAGATATATATATGATATAATAATTATTCTATAAAATTTAATTATTTTTTACCTATATTTCATTCCATCCATCATAAAATGAAAACAACCTTCATGTTTATGTAAAGCCTTCCATCTATATGAATGGTGTAATTCATTTTCCTATATGTAACTTGTATGGTTGACTATATATATGAATGTAATGAATATATATTATAGTTATATCATGATTAATATTTTGGATAACATTTAAACATGATCAATATTCAAGGATCCGAACTACCAAACCAAAATTCTTATAAAGAAATGAAATATTTAATGCCCGGAAATGATCAATTTGAATTTGGTATTATCAATAAATGGGTATTAAAATGTTATAAATATATAATATTTTATATTATTAGTATTTAAATTATTATTTATATAATTATAATAAATTAAAATTTATTATATATAATGGTAGAGCACTTTTTTAGAAATAGTAACTCGATGTAAGAGTTTTTTATGACAGTCTCATTGTTTATCCGGATTGTCTATGTTAAGTTGTTGGTGAAGAAATTTCATGATATATGACTCAATAATATCATTAATTTTCTTCTAATATGTGTATATATTTATAACACATGTTTTCCAATCATTTTCCTCACATAAAGTTCCCTATAGGATGAATGGATATTTTTAAGGAAAAATGACTTTATTTTTTTCTTCTGTCGAAAGTAATTTCTCTTCCAAGTTAATGTTTTCTAAAAATGTTTTCAATTATGTTTCTAATATTATCCAATTATTTTTTTAAATTTACTCAAACCCAATATTTACTATTTTATAAAAAATTTTAAAATTATTCTTCTTGTCATTTTCTGAATGAGGAACTTTTTTACATTTTTACAACAGTGTGCAAGAAATATTTTCTTTTTTACTTAGGAGACATGAAATGAATTTTCAACTATTATGAATGATATATTATTTGAATATTTACTTACAATAATCTATGTTTATTTTAGAAGAATAAATTTCTTTAATATTTTGGATTTTTTTATATTTTAAATAAGTGATTTCGATGCGAAAAAGGTATTTTTGTCATGAAATAGTCTAAGTGATATTTTAATGAAATTTTAATATATGATGACAACCTTTGATATTACTTATGATTTAATGGGGATATGATCCAATGAAACCATACTTATTATTTCCTTATATAGTATATTATTTTTATCACATTATTTTTATGAAACTCATTTATTTTCCATGTGTCAGGCTATGATGAATTGATGAGATGTCCATGAAACCTATTTCATTTTCATTGGTTATTCCATGGTAAAATTTCCATGAAACCCATTTATTTTTCATGGATTATGATATGATAAATGTTTTATGATAATCATGAAAAATATATATTTTTTTCATTATGTTATGGGTGGGACCTGAATTATATATACCTATAATGAATTGGGAAAAGATTAATATCTCATGAGATAAATAAGACTAGAATGGGGAGTAAACATATTTCAGTTTGGAACTTTATCCATTATGATATTCTTGGGAGTGAACCTTGACTATTATAATTTAATTGGGAGTAAACCCAATCCAAATTCATATTCCTTGAATCGATCATTTACTATTAAGAAAATTATTTTCTATTATTTTGTGTATGCCAAAAATCTATGTCTTATTCCCTTGTTATGCTCTCAGGACACATGTTCATGGATTCCCTTATGATTCATATCTTAGAAATTTATATGACTTATTCAATGATAATACTTTATGATCTGTGATATAGAGGGTATGATTTTAGAATGTTAAGATCATTTTAGCATACCATTATTCTCTTGTTATGTTTGATGGATCATTGATATCTCCCTTGTTTACCCTCATAAAGAATCATATATCACCCTTTATTTTTTCCCTCTCCCCATGTTATGAAGAAAGGAATTATTTATGCTATGTTTAATATGGGTTCTAGTTATGAATAACTAAGTGGGATAATATTTAGATAACTTATGAATGAGTTTCTTATGTGTCTAATTTTACAAATATACTATACCTACTCAATTATGGTTGGGATCATTATTGTTTTTAATTAATATTCATCTAAAAAAATATATTCTCTATGTATAAAATTATGGGTCACTATAAACAAAGTATAAAGACCCATACTTAAACATTACATAATATTGAATTAAATGGATAGTTCACATTTAGGATCCTTTCAGGTTTAGAGTTATAGAGAATTAGGTCATAGCATTTACAGAAAAATATGAATATTACATGTAGACAATTCTTATCATTATCCATTTTTTCATAAAATAAAAACCGTTGAAAAAAAGATTCATGTATAGTTCCATGTTTCAGACATCATGACTTTTCCATGATCCCATCATTGACTCTATTCTACTTTATTACCTGTTAAAAACATTTAAAAAACTTGGGATGAGCATAAAAATCTCATTAAGGGATACATAATGTAGGAAAGCTATTAGTTTTTCAAAACAAAAAGTAAACCATGAATCCTTTATCATAAGTAATAATATTCACCTTTATGAAGTAGTAAATACAATTAAATGAATAAAATATCATTGATTACCCTTTTTTAAGCAAAATATTACCATAAAACCCATAAAAAGAACACATAACATATAAAGGTAACTAGAGAAATAAACATACTTAAATGGAATAATCATAAGGTAAAATTCCACACATATCTCTAAATGGAAGAGCCATAGAGCCAACATCTATACCCAATTAATTGGAGGTTATAACATAACCACCTATCCTATTTTACCATGGCACCACCCATAATTTGGTTTATCATGTAACCGCCCATCAAATAAAATCAAACACATAAACTATTGAAAATACAAACATTTCACTAATAACATTCCATTTGCAATCAGAAGAAATAATTTCATGACATTGAAATAGTCAATCCATTTCAAAAACCATTTTCAATACCAAAATATGTAAAATATTATGTGGTGTTTATTTACGTTTTAAAAACATTATGGCTTGTTGTGGAAGCCAAAGATCAAATAATACTCACGGCGGGGGAAAAGTCGTTGTCATCATGTACGTTAAAAGGAAACGTATTTTTTTCATTTAGTAAAATGCTTCGTAGGTAAATGATTCCTTTTGAATAAAATTAAAAAGAGTTTATACACCATATAAAATAATGTTGTGTATAAATTAAAAAATGAAATAAATAATAAATATAAGATCAACCCAAAGAATGGGAACTGGGTTAAGAAGTTCCCTGACCTTGTGTGTGACTTGACTTGTTTGTTCTTTGATTTCATGAATAATAAACTAAAACAAATTAATACATTATTAAGAACATTTTACAAGTTAATTATTCCTTTTATATCACTTATTACCATGTTATAAACATTATGTAATCATCTAAGTTAATAACCATCGTTCTGTCAATATTTAGTACTTGAGTCAAAAATAGACATCTTATAATTACATGTTGTTCATGTGGTTGAAATTTCATTATATCCAGAATGATATTAATGATGTAGATATCATATATATCATATATATCCTGTATATAAATCAATTTATATTAGTACATAACATTTTGAGATAAGAAATGAAAGGCACTGTTCATGGAGACGGTAAGCCGTAGTTACGCATTAACGGTACATTCATTTCTATTTAATATTTAATGGAATGAAAATTTAATGATAAATAGTTATATTGTAATTATAGTATAATATCATATATAATATCATTGACTCCATCCTTTATACATCCCACATAAGGCATTAACGAGTCCTATCACTTTGAGGGGGTGGTAGACTGTAGTTCCTAAAATTAAATTATTGTGTTTACCCATTATGGAAACCATAATGATATGCTATAAATAAAAAATACAGAATCATAATGAAAATATAAACATAAAATATATCATATATGAATACAGTGCAATCAAAATGGCCACCATGAGAGGCGGTAAGAGTTAATTGAACAATCATCGTTTCGTGAGGCGTTAGTTTTCCATCGGGAGAAACATTATGTTATTTATCCATTAGATGGTGGTGTGTGTATATGTAGTTTGAATCCTTATCATAGAAACATCCAAGTATATTTAGGATACTAGTTTTGTTATAAAATAAAGGAATAAAAATAGTTTAAGTGGTTGGAGAAGTAAAATAAAACAAATGAACTTAAGAGATGACGTTACCTTTAAATCGGGTAACTCCCTTTGGTTTGAACCAAAAGGGTTTCTTGAAGTGATTTCTGCATAAAGTAAGGCATTTAGGACGAGTAGAGGGATCTTGGGATCTTATTGGAGAAAAGGTTACAAGATCCAAATGATTGAGAAGTGTGTGGAATGAGTTAGAAGTGAGGGATTTTTATAAGGGAGAGGAGGGGCTATTTAGGAACATTTGAAACAATTATTTTATTTTATACTCATCTTCAGTTTCAAAAGGTAAAATAATCATTAGAATCCATTTTAAGTTGACTTATGGTCGAAATAAAATAATACAATAATAATTGGTTTGGTTTTGGATATTGTATTAATATTAATAATCTTATTTATTTAAATCATTTATTAATGAGGTAAATATTGAATCATTATTGTGTCATAAATAATATAATTTTTTTATATCCAAACATTATGAAACAAATACAATGATGTATAATTTATTTTAGATTTCTAGAGAATATTTATAGTCGAAACGATAACTTATATAACCCCATGTAAAAATGTATTTACTAAAAGATATTGGTTTTTTTCATTTTTGTCCTTACTTTATATTAATTAATATATTGTGTCATTATTACTCCCATGTAGATCCATGGGGTCCCAAATTCAACACAAGGATTCCCATGGTCGGCTATGTATAATCCAATATGATTAAGACACATGTTAGGGTAATTTAATAAAATTATAATATTATATTTTACCCTTATTTATTATTTTTATCCTTTATTAATGGTAAATAAAATATTTACTGAAGTAAATATTTAAAATGTATAAAAATAAAATTTACCTATTTAAATAGTCTAGAACTAATAATTCCAAAAAGGGAATCCATTTTCCCAAATTCAAAACCCAGAAGTGGCATAAATTAATTTAAAATTAATTCCCGACGTTAAAACAAATAGTGTTTTTTAAGAAATAATAACTATGAAAAGATTGACACTTGTTTAGGTCCAATTTCAAAATGAAATTACATCCAATGAAAATAATTTGATTAAATGATAAAAAATTATTCTAATTACACATTAAAACCAATTAAAAATATAATATAACAATATAAATAAATTAGATTAATAGGCACATTTGAATTAAAATACAATATTTTTCACTATTCTTTAAAAAATGAACATTAACAGAAAAATACCAAAATTTCATCCAAAGTAAATTTTGGTGTCCCAATTATGAATAAAAATTTTATTTTGTCAAATATAATATATAAAAGTGACAAAAACTAGATTTAAAGAGGGTTCTCCATTAAAAGGCGGTAAATCGACCTTTTAGTGACTATTAGAGTATTTATGCTTAAAATCGAATTCTTTACGTATTTTAGGCCTCAAACTTTTATTGGATAAATGTAAAAATATTCAAAAAAATGTATAATAATATTTTAGTTAGGTCTATTCATTCCCAACAATACAACAACTATGCATTAACTACCATTTAAAATAATTATATTATATTATTAGTGTGCAACACAAGATTTCAAAAAAATTCTCATTGTAGCGTATCGGGCACACCATCGAACATAGAGTCCCCTTTAAAGTATAATTAATTATTAATTCAAAAATATTAATAAGTATGAAAAATTTCATGTTATTTATTTAACTAGGATGTTACAACCTTCCACCTTTTTGGGAATTGCGTTCTCGCAATTTTAAAATTGGGATTCAAAATTTCATTTAAAGTCCCACATCGGAAAAGTGTCAGTAAAACTATCGCTTTAATAGAATGAAAGAGAAGTTAAATGGTCACCCAAGATAACCCGTACTCGGATTCTATGTAGGAAAACATGGATATAGAAGAGAGAACAAATGGTCATGTTTTGATGGAGAGTGGTATAAATCGTGATTAGGTGAAAGTTAACCACTAGAAAGTCAAAAACTTATGATGTGTTAAATGATCATTGATTTCCCAATAGGAAATGTAAACCAAAAACCTTTTTGTTTTACGTTCCTTTTAATAATTTTGAGGAATTAATTTACTACAAAGAATAAGAACATAATGAAATATACCTAACTTCAAGCAGAGCTTCATCATTTAATAAGTTTCTACCAAAAAATAATCTTTTCTCCAAACAATGAGCATTTAAAAAGACTTGGTCCCATCAAAATCACAAGAATAATATTCTAGAGAATCACATAATCCTAAAAAGAAGAACTTTATATTTCCCTTGTCCTTAAAATCATCTAAAATCAAAATGGTTAGTATGAGATCATATAATCCCGAAAAAGGATAATCCTTTATAAAAAATTACTACTCATAACCTCCAAAATTCAACAAAAGTACCCAAAACTCAAGAAATACCATTCAATACATAATTTTCCTGAAAATCCTTCAAAATAATCCAAACTAATATTGAATCCCAAAACATAGAAGGATTTAATCCCATAGTCTTCCACAAAAAATTATAACATTTATCTCCAATTATCATTGACTACTCTTAAAGTCTCATATTGAAGTGTAATAAGCCAAATCACCTATTATATAAGATAGGTTAGTCATTTCCATAACTAACCAAGATATCCGTATTTCCAAAATAAAACATAAATTCATCCAAAAATAATATTTCAACCATTACCCCACAATTTAAAGCCCATAGTATTCCATTTTCCGTAGGTATATATCATTCCCTATAAGAGAGAACGTCTTCCAAAATCACTTTTATCACTTAATCACCAAATCATTTTATTATACTAATGATATCCATTTGATAAAACATAAGATATCAAATCAACTTATTCTTGATAAATAATATCATTTAACTAAAAATAATAACTCATACTAACCAGGGACTTCATTTAGTCTAGTGGTAGGCGATAAATCCCAATCACACATTGGTTGTGGGTTCGATTCTCATAGCTTTGTCCAATGCGATGGGTTGTCACACGGTCTATGTGTTGTTCTTTTTTATAAATCTCAAAAAAAACATAAAATGTTTTAACCTCAATGGTTTCCTTATACCTCTCATTTTCATTACAAATCATTATTATCTCCACAAATTAATTCTTTATGTCTTATATATATATTCATTTTTTAATTTCAACACTATATTATAAAATGAAACGATCCACAGAATAAAGAACATCATACCTAGATCATGGTGTCCACTTGGTTTCATTGTTATATTGTTCACATAGGTAGAAATTCCATCCATTGCAATAATGATTTAGAGATCCTTCAAAAATCATTTTCTTCCTTCATCCAAATACACCTTGTACAACTTGGGTCATTTGGTTGTTCACAGAAAAATAGTTTTGGAAAATAATCATGCATGACATATATTTTCCAAACATCTGATAAAACATGATTTCTATAAAATATTCAGACCGATTTTGAGTTGAAGCTTTTAATCAATGTTCCTTTTAAAATACTATAAGTATGTTATGAAAGAATATAATTTAAAAGAAAATATAAATAGGTTGCGCAAGGGTATCCTTCTTTAAAACCTTTTTCAAAATCCTAATATGCTTCAAAATCTTGTAATAAGGTATAATATTTGAAAATTCCTTCATAATATTTACCATTCTTGAAAATATGAGAGTATTGTGAAAATAGGATTTGATTCAATACAACCCATGATCCGTGATTATATTGAGTTATAGTGGAAGTGTTTTATATATCAAACAACTTCTTTCAAGTGAGTTGTATTCTTGAAAAAGTTTCACAATCATATGAACAAGACTTTAAAATAATTATTCCAAGCAATTCATTAGGAAGAGATAAGAATTTAATTTGATATCATCCTCCTTTAATCTGTAACTAACATTCCTTGATCTCCAAAAATTTATAAAACAAGGATTTAACTGAAATAATAGACATAGGGACTAACTATGTGTTTAACGAACACTCATAATCCCTACATTTCTCTAAACTGACCTCTGATACCATCTATAAGGACCCATCCTTAAATATTACATAATATTGAATTAAATGGATAATTAAAATTGAGTATTATGTCATAACATTTACATAACAACATGAATATTACATATAGAAAATTCTAATTAGTATCCATTTTTTTCAAAAAAATAAAAACTGTTGAAAAAAAGGGTCATGTTTAGTTCAACATTTCAGACAGAATGACATTTCCAAGATCCCATCCTTGAACCTATTCTACTTTATGTCCTGTGAAAAACATATAAAACTTGGGATGAGCACAAAAAGCTCAGTAAGGGATACACAAATAAGGAAAACTATTAGTTTTTCAAAACAACAAGTAAACCATGAATAATTTATCATAAGTAATTCTTTTCACCTTTATAAAGTAGTAAATACACATCAATGAATAAAAGATCATTTATTACCCTTTTTTAACCATAATATTAACTTAAAACCCATACAAAGAACACAAAACATATAAAGGTAACTTGGGACATAAACATACTAAAATAGAATAACTATACGGTAATCCTCCACACATATCACTAAATGGAATAGTCATACGACTGACTTTCATACCCAATTCATTGGAGGTTATAATGTAACCACCCATCTTGGTTTATCACGACACTACCCGTCATTTGGTTTAGCACGTAACCACCACTAAAATAAAATTATAACACATAAATTATTGAATATACAAACATTTCACTAATAACATTTCATTTGCAATCACAAGAAATCATTTCAAGACATTTTAATAATCAATACATTTCAAGAACCATTTTCAATACCAAAATATATAAAATAGTATTTGGTATTTATTTACCTTTTAAAAACATTACGGCTTGTAAAATAAGCCAAAGATCAAAGAATACTCGTGGTGGAAGAAAGGTTGTTGTCATCGCGTACGTTAAAAAGAAACGTATTTTTTTGTCTTTTAGTAAAACGCTTCGTAGAGAAATGATTCCTTTTGAATAAAAGTCAAAAGTGTTTATACACCATATAAAATAACATTGTTTATAAACTAAAGAACGACATAAATAACAAGGATAAGATCAACCCATAGAATGAGAATTAGGAGAAGAAGTTACCTTACCTTGTGTCTGACTTGACCCATTCATTCATTAATTTCCTGAATAATAAAATAATGTTAATTTCTACATTCTTACGAACCATTATTCATGTTAATTATTCCTTTTTTTATCACTTATTACCATGCTATAAACATTACGTAATTATTTATCTTACTAATGATCGTTCTGCCAATATTTGGTAGTTGAGTCAAAAATAGACTTCTTATATTAACATATTGTTCAGGTGGTAAAAATTTCATTATTTCAAGAATTATATTAATGATGTAGATATCATATATATAATATACATCCAGTATATAAATATATTTATATTAGTACATATCATTAGGAGATAAGAAATGAAATGCACCATTCATGGAGATGGTAAGTCGTACGTACACATGAATGCAAATTTCATTTCTATTTAATATATAATGGAATGAAAAATTAATGATAATATGTATATTATAATTAATGTATAATATCATATATAATATCATAGACCCCATCCTTTATACATCCCACATAAGGCATTAACGAGTCATATCACTTTGAGGGGGCGGTAGTCTACACTTCTTAAATGAAATTATCGCGTTTACCCAATATGGAAACCATAATGTTATGCTATAAATGAAAAATATAGAAGAATAAAGAAAATATAGACATAATGTATATCATATATAAATATAGTGAAATCATAATGTCCACCATGATAGGCGGTAGGAGTTAATTGAACAATCATCGTTTCGTGAGGCGTTAGTTTCCCATCAAGAGAAACATTATGTTCATTACCTATTTGATAGAGGTGTGTGTAAGTTTAGTTAGAAAACTTCTCATAACAACCTCCTTGAATATTTAGGATACAGGTGTTGTTATAAAATAAAGGAATAACAAGATTTTATGGGGTTGGAGAAGTAAAAAAAACAAAAAAACTTAAGAGAATATGTTACCTTTAAATCAAGTAACTCCCTTTGGATTGAACCAAAAGGGTTTCTTGAAGTACTTTATGCCTAAGTTAAGGCTTCTAGGATAAATATAGGGATTTTTGGAGCTTATTTTAGTAGATTTTTTATGATCCAAATTCCTGATAAGTGTGTGGAATGTTTTAGAAGTGATGGTTTTTTTATAAGGGAGAGGAGGGGCTCTTCAAAAATGTTTGAAACAATTATTTTATTTAAAACTCATCATTAGTTTAAAAAGTTAAACTAATAGTTAAAATAACATTTACGATTAATCATGGTAGAAATAAAATAATATAATAAGAATTTTACTGGTTTTGAATATTGTTTTACTATTTATAATCTTATTTATTAAATCATTTATTAATGAGGTAAATATTGCATCATTATTGTGTCATAAATAATATAATTTATTTGATTTCGAAAAATTATGAAACAAATACCATAATATAATAAATATTGTTATCTTTGAAAATAATATTTATAGTCGAAAATATAACTTCCATAACCTCATGTAAAAATTTACATATTAAAAGATATTTTTTTCATTTTTTTCTTTACATTAAATTAATTAATACAAACTGTCATTATTACTCCAATGTGGCTCCATGGGGTCCCAAATTCAACCCAAGGATTCCCATGGACGGATATGTATCATAAAATAGGATTAAAACACCTGTTAGGGTAATTTATTATTATTATAATTTTAAATTTTACCCTTATTTATTATTTTTACCTTTTATTCACGGTAAATAAAATATTTACTGAAGTAAATATTTAAAATGCCTAAAAATAAAAGATTCATATTTACACAATTTTAACATACTTATTCAAAATATGGAATCCATTTTTCAAAATTAAAAACAAATAAATGGCAGAAATTAATTTTAAATTAATTCCCATTGTTAAAACAAATAGCGTGTTTTTAAGAAATAATTACTATCACAAGATTGAAACTTGTTTATTTCCAATTTCAAAATGAAATTAAATAAAATGAACAAAATATGATTAAATGGTAAAACTATATTCTAATTACACTATAAAACCAATTAAAAAGATAATATAAATGTATAAATAAATTAGATTAATAGGAACTTTTGAATTAAAATACAGTATTTTTCACTATTCCTTAAAAATGAATGTTATCAGGAAAATACCAAAATTCCATCCAAAGTAAATTTTGGTGTCCCAATTCTAAAGAAGAATTTAATTTCTCCAAATAGATCATATAAAAGTGAAGAAAACTATATTTAAATAGGGTTCTCCTTTAAAAGGCTGTAAATCGACCTTTTAGTGAATATTAGAGTATTTATGTTTATAATTGAATTATTTAGTAATTTTAAGCCTCTAACTTTTATTGTATAAATGTAAAAATATTCAAAAATAATTTATAATAATATTGTAGATACTTCTATTCATTCTCGCCTATACAACAACTAGGCGTTAACTAATATTTAAAATAATATTATTATATTATTAATGTACAACGTAAGATTTCAACGAATCCCATTTTTGTGTATCGGGTACGCCATAGAACATAGCATCCCCTTTAATGTATAATTAATATTTAATTCAAAAATATTAATAAGTATGAAAAATTTAACATTCTTTATTTAACAGGGATATTACACAAAATTAGGGAGAATACTATTTGGATGAATAATGCTCATGATTTTAGGTGGAGACTCAACCCTAATGAGGTTAGGTAAATAAATTAATTGTAAAATATAAAATGATTTTATGTCCTTAAGAAGAATGAAGGGAAAAAACTCTAAAAAATTGATGGAAACATATTTTCTAATGTGAATTCAAAGACACCTGGGTTTTTCTTGATTAATTGACATTTTTTCAAAGTTATGAAGCTTCTCATGCAAAATATTAGAATTGTTAAATAAATGAAATAAAGAATCAAAACATTCCAAATATAATGAAAACTTGTATTGAATATTGTAGGTATACTCAAGGAGACTTATAGATAGAATAAAAAATTATGATACATCGATAATACTTGTATTATAATGTCATTAGAGTATTTATAGTTATATGTAAACTGTATTTATAAGAAAAAATGAATTCATCAATAGGTTCATGTAAGAAGGGTTAGGAAACAATATGATGACCACACCAATTACTCAATATATCATATGAAGAAGAAGGATTCAACCATTAAAATTGCCACATATGATTTTACAATTTAATATGTTCAAACCACATCTAATAATAAATTAAAATCCATTTCAATTGGAGTCCTATCTAAAAATATAATTCTGGTCATGAATATACTACAAAAATGAGTAAAACCATAATAATATATCAAGGATTCAATAGGAATATATATATAGAGGAATTATTTAGAATGAATGATGGAGGGAACCAATATGCTATTGATGTGTCTAATAAATCAGAGATGGGTTTTGAATAAAATTATGTCCCATATGTTGTAATAAAATGGTTTAAATTTTAATATATAAATATTTATAATACATGGATGTGACAAAAAATACAACCACATCCCCTCAAATCTTAACGTGTGATTGTTGAAACCTCCCCCTTCAATTTTCGTGAATATTTTTTAAATTCAATGATATTTTTTAATGAAGGGTATATTTATATAAGCAATTAAATATGGTATTCAATATGAATTTATTCTTGTGTATATTTTGTGGAAGACCTTAATATATTTATTTATTAATCTAATTTCTTACAATAATTCTGATATTATGGATTTAGAGTGATTGGTAACTATTTCCATTACATGTAATTAGTTTTTAGAATCTCTAAGAGGATTATGAGGACTATCAGGTGGATAAATTGATTAAGGATGGTCATGATATGGATTACCCCTAAAAAATAAATACTCTTACATATTATACATATTTATTATATAAATAAAATTTATTATATTTAAAGTTGGTGATAGATACCCAAGATTTATTATCAAAGAGGGAGTGAATTTCTATGGGGCTAAAATTCATAGATGCCTAACAATTTGAAGGCACCCTAATAAAAATAGGTTTAAAAATTATCAAACCCAAATAGGAGGAGATATTTATGTAAAATTATAATTTGTTAATTTCTATTATTTTATTTTTATTATGTGGTCAGAGTGGGAGAAAAAACACATAAATATTACATTACATTGATGAATTCAATGATATTTTTGATGTACTGAGTTTTTTTTAATAATTTTATTTCAAGTGTTTCCATGTTTTTTTACAACACATATAAGGATTTATAATGGCCATATTGAAAACAAAACAAAATGTTGAGATTTATTTTACCATTAATATGGAAGATTGATGTTTCCTTGAAGATGGAGTCGATGAGTCCATGAATGATGTGTTAGATTAACTATTAATATATATTCATGATGGATTTTTTGTTATTATATATTTTACATACTGGATTTCTTATTTTATATCATGATATGGGATGAAAAGAGATTCAAGAACCTTAGATAAGATGATTAGTGGACATACGTTGAGGATAATCTAATATTTCACATGTGAAGACTACGAATAATTCTTACATGTAATCTATAGAGATTAAAGATGATGATGGAGAATATTATACACCTAGTTGTAAATTTCTGGAAACTCATGTAGGATAATAACATAGTTATGAGTTTTTATTTCTTACATTATTTTTAACTTGTTGTAGTATGGATATCTATCAGAATCCTTATCCAAATTTATAGAATGGTATAATTATGCAATGAAATGAGATGTTTATGGACCCCTTCTACGATGGGGAGATCATGGAACATTAATTTTTATAATATATATATATATATATATATACTTTAGTTGTGTTTTAAATTTTTTTGAGGAATCATACTAGTGTCTTATTAGGTAAAGAGCTTTACCACACAAACGTTCACGTTCATGCCAATGAAGGAATAAATAATGAGGTTATATTTTAAAATAGAAGTTGTTTTTGATCTTGTGGAACCATTATAGTGGTTATAATATCTTCTGGATATTGGATGAGATATAATAAGCTACTAAGACTCTCACATGACTAAAATTATGTGGAATTAAATGTTATATAAAACTATTTCATAGTGTTTATAAAAATAAAAAGTGGGTTTTCTAGATAAAACTTATGAATTTGTTTTGATGAAAATGACCATTGGTTGAGGATATTTGATGATGCAGAACATGGACATCATGAGTTGTAAACACATCATGGTTTTATCACTATATAATTGTTCAAATAAAACAAATTTGGTGCCTATCATAGTTTTCCAATGAAGTTGAAACAAATACCTGGATGGCATGAGCAGGATAAAAACATTCATGGTTTATGAAATTACATCATGGTTCATTATAAATTTTCTCAGGGAATTTTTTTTTGGTTTCTATTGAGAATATAATGAGGACCCCAACTATTACATACAAATAAATCATAGATTCTAAACTGTTGAATATTTGGAGATGAAAATGACCATGATTTTTGAAATATTAGGTTTTGGATAGGAAAACATGACATTATTTACTAACTAACACATCATGGTTTCAGTCAACCATTAACAAGGAAAGAAGAAAAGGTTGAATTATATATTTTCAAGGTCATGATATTCATTCATGATTTTTATATATCTCTTTGACATTATAAACCAAACCATAGCGAACCCCACTATGGAATCATTTTGGGTTGATCCAAAAAATCACGATTCAAATATATTATCAGTTTAGAGAGTAGACAAGGTTTATAGTTGGATATTTTGGTAGGAATCCCAACATCATTAAATAAATAATATTCATACATTACACATTTATAATCAAGAGTTCATATAGGAGTTTAGGATCAAGCATTAATGTTGACAAATACATAAATATATAGACAATATCTTAACTTTAATCATCCAACTACTATTAATATAAATATGAATGAGATTTAATCATCATGAGTGATGAATAAATAGATATATCTCCCAAATCAGGTCATTATTAAGAGTAAAAAAATGAACACAATATTTATTGAATCAAATTCTCCTAATAAAGGTGGAAGAATACAATTCATTCTCATGATCTATCATTGTTATTTTATTCACTTGTACTACATTTTAATAACATTATTATTTAATATAAATATTCATTATCTAACTTATTTGTTTTTGGTTTACAATAAAATGTGAATGAATAACATGGGATAAAAACTTATGAACACCAAGGACACAAACACTCAATAAGAAGGGTGTGTGAACAATTTAATCCCTTGTTCCAATGTTTTAGTACATTATTTTTCATTCAATCTTACATCATCACCATCATTATTTTACCATAATCAACACTAGATCCATGACTTAAAAAATATCAAGAGAATGGTGTCCAGGAAAAAGGAAAAGGGAAGATGGAGAAAATTACGTGTTGAATAAGTTACCATAGATTCACCCACTCTTAGTGGATAGAAATCCATCCACTATGACCCATAATGTGTTGTTTTATTTTATATTATTTTATGGGATAAATAAAAAACATGTGATATAAAATAAATATTGTTTTTAATTAAATTAATGTTTGGATTAAAAGATATTATTCATATTCTTTCTGGATAATCTATAACATATTACACAACATAATTTATTTGATAGAATAATTTTTTTAACGATATTAGAATAAAATGATTTATTTAGATGAAAAATGTGAAAGTGTTTTATATTTTAAATCTTATTTTCCTAATATTTTTGTACATAAAAAATATATTTGATATAATAAAAGAATATACAAAATGTTTTTAATTTATTTAATAAAAATTCGATAAATAAAAATATAATTTATGATTTTGGTATACAAAGTGTCAATATATTAGAATAATATATCTACGAAACCTGTTTTATAATGAATAAATGGGAGTTAATTTCATGGTTGAAGAAATTTAAATTTAAAACATAAAAAAATCATAGAAATTATGAGATAATACATTAATACAAGTGAATGTAACTAAGAAAGTATCTTCTGTTTTTAGGAAGAAATTATGATATAAACTGGTTGAATAATGACTTAATATAAGAGTAATACTATTTATTATTACTACTGACCTCAACGATTTTTTTTAATTTATAGAGAATTTCTCAGTATTAGAAATTTTAGAAAAATAAGATGTAAAATAAATCATAATATGATATATTATGATATAATGTTTTTTGGGATAGAATGTTCAATAGTTGAGATAAAGGATTATAAATTTAATTCTTAAAATTATCTGAATATGTTTCTAAAGTTGAAATCACACTAAATAGTTTACTCAAGGGATTTATTTTTAATATGAATTCATAAATATGTACTAGGTGCATATGGATATATAACATATTTTGATAAATATAATAAAAAAAATATATTCATTAAGGTCTATATGTATTAGGATATGGTGGGACTAATAGTTATGTATATGATATTATCAATATTTTCATTAATGTTTTTGAATATTTTAAAAATATAGCACTTTATACAAAGGAAATTCTAATTTATCATTTGGTCATGTATACTGATATTTAATGAGAGTGGAATGATAATAAACTACTTAAAGATAAATTTCTATGTTATCCCTAATCAGTGATCAACATGGAATGACCTGAGTTGTGATGAGATATTTTGATCAACTTGAGTTTGGGAACATAAAAGGATTTATATATCACTCCTCAAACTTATGTTTTCCTTGTGTACTAGATTGTCCATTTGATTGTAACAAATCAAATGTCTTATATAATGTCATTGGTATGATTTGGTTTTATGTTCCATAAAAATATCCATTAAATGATTTTAACAAGGTACCCTACATGTGAAATTTTATAATCCAATAGATCTCTTATAAAATCCATGAAATTTAGCTAATAAGGGTTTGTTAGGTATATTGTTAGTCATGTGGTGGGTTTTGTTAACCTGAGATGAGATTTTTTCTCTTGTATGATGGGTATGTCATTTGGACTCTTGATAAGAATTATTGGAGAAGTGTATAACCAAACCTAGTCGAGTGACATATGATGTTCTAAAGTATATATTTGAATGAAATTTAATGTGTTTATTTTTATGGATTACATTATATTTATTCATTAGACATGATACATATATAATACAAAAATCAATAATATATTAGTTAAATTATAAGGGATTGACATATTTCATGTCTCTCAGATATACTCCATGTCTTAGATAATGTGATTATATGATTATATTTGATGGATGAAACACAATTTGTGTAAATTTATATAAATATATATGTGTTTTATTGTGGTCACATGGAATCCATTTGTAACTTGAGTGACACTAAAACATTAATAGAATTCATTCATTACAAATGGTTATGAAATAGAATGTTATATTAATTTTTAGTTATATTAATGCCCAAAAATCCATATAAAAGGTTTTATGAATGGATATTTGTCTTGTTACAATGTTTTTGTAAAACCAAAATTGGCTTATTTAATG
Organism: Viscum album; assembly: GCA_963277665.1. Taxonomy (NCBI): domain Eukaryota; kingdom Viridiplantae; phylum Streptophyta; class Magnoliopsida; order Santalales; family Viscaceae; genus Viscum; species Viscum album. The sequence continues at coordinate 34,222,420 of OY728127.1, read as the reverse complement.
TTTTTTCTAAAAGTGTTTTTGGATATCAAAAAAACTTAATGAATATTGTCACAAATATTATTACATGTGATTTGAAATTAGGTGAGTTGTGCATAAATTCTATGAGATTTTAGTAAAATTGGGAGATTAAAATTTTGGTCACTAAAGTATATATCCCATAATATGACACATTCTTATTAATATATGTGATATTGTAATATCATATGATTTACTTATATTTCGCGAAGGGAAATTAGTATGCATTTCATATCACTCTGAGCGATAAAGATATAAAACATAAAGAGATATGGTTTTATTTCACCTATCACTAAGAGAAATTGATACATATCACATGGCATAATTTTCATGTGACATTGGATATCATGTAATTACCTCTCAAATTTTCTTATAAATTCCAAGAAATGATCAATATAATATCAAAGATAAGCCTATATAAAAGAAACAAATTATAATAATTTCCCCCCACCCTAAGCCAATTTCTTGTGAATGAAAATTATAAAAACATAAAAGTTATTGTTTTCTAAATACCATAAAACAAAAAATAAATAACATAATTTAGAGTTTGAAATTTATAGGTACATTTCCCTAACCCATCGCAAAAATTGGAAAGAGAGTTAGTAATGGGATTACCCTTTGTAAAGATATGAGACATAATAAAATTGACATGCTTATATTATAAAATGTAATCCTCTAAGACATAGAAATAATCCAAGATGGAGAGATAGGACCGAGATTTATGGAATGTATAATAAATTATAAATCTTGTTAAACACATATTTTTTTTCCAATTATTAAAATGGGAAATTTTATTAACATTATCACTCCATTTATCTTTACCTTATAATCAATTAACATTCCTTAGTCCCAATAGATACATGATATGGATCCTCCTTTATCATTATTAAAGAAAAATCAACATTCCAAAGGTCCCAAATTACCTTTGTAAGCTTAGTCAATATTGATTTTCATCCATCCTATAATTGTATATTTTTAATGAATAGTGATAAATCCATTAATGGTCTTGAAATCAATTTGAACAATAAATCTATCATACATGGAAGACCCCCTAATTGAATTACCAACAAAAAAAGTCTTTAGAGAGGCAATTATTTTAATTCATATTAGAATGTTTTTTATGTCTAAGATGATATAAACAATATGACCATTATGACTATTGACAGTTTTATTCAACCAGATGAAATAACAGGCTTTGAAAATTGCAAACAGAAGTAGATTTTTGAACAGGATAAAACCCTCTGAGAAATTATAGTGTGAAAAAAGAGAGCTTATTTTTGTGTAAGTAACACAATGAGTCTCAAAGATATAGGTAACAATAATCTATATGGACTTATAGAAGGAGAAAAAAGAAGATATTGGTGATACAGTCTTCTAAAACATTTCACACAATGCATCTTGAACACATATTACGTACATTCTTCATTATAATTTCATCGATGGGGAGTTTGTTGGGGGATACACTATATATAATAGTGTATCAAGACAGAGAAATACATGTTTTCAAAAGGGTTTCAGACATTTAGAAACATCTAGTATTTTACCCATAGGAAATCCATTTTAAATATTACCAGTAAGGGTTCCATGACTAGGAAACTCCCAAAATAGTGTTTCTTTTCTATGTATTAATAAAAAATTTAGAATAGTCTCCCTGAAAATGAATGAAGATGTTTTAGAAGAAGACATATTTTTATTCCTTATGGTATCATCAGTGTACCGGGCATTGTCATGGGGCTCATTCACCAATGGAGGGACCGGCCACATGTCCTCCCAGAAATTTAAAATTAGAACAGAGTTATGGAAACCATTTATAGTTCATCATAATAACATCATATATACATAAAAATAGAGAGTTAGAAATTTTAAAACATACCACAACCATGTATATTTCAAATTTTTTCCTTTAAAAAAGGTTAACTATTGTAGTCATTGGGAAGTATCTATTAAAACTTTTCATGAAGAGACTTATTGAGTTGTGATGGATTCTTATTTACCATCCCTCCATCCTTCATGTGTTTTTAACAAGCACTCCATTTCATATAATTATATTTCCTCTTAAAGAAACATACATCCCAGGTAAAATTTCCAAATCACTGTTTCATGTTTTTAATCAGTGTAGTATACTATTTATATACCATACAGGATTATAAATATTTATCCATGATAAGAAACTTTACATAAGAGATCTTTCCACCTAGTGAGAGAATGATTCATTTCCATGAACTTATTTTATTCCTAATTATTTTCAGAAATTGAACTAAAGTATACAACCCTTGGAATTTACCATAATAATGGAATACCAAAATATTTGAAGAAAAAATTACCCTACTTGATCTCCCAAATCCCCTCAATGATAATTTTATAGTGGAAATGAATATTGTAGTTGAACATATTTTGTGACAAAATTCAACTAACATGTTGATTGGAAACATTACAAAATTGTACATGAATCTCCTTAAGTATGTTAATATTATTCATGCTCCTTTTGAAGAAAAATAATGAGTCCATCAACATAAAATATGTGTGATGGTTCACTAACCCCTCATCTAGTCTATGTGGCCTTTAGGGATCCATTCTCCACCATGAAACATATTCATCTAATTAAAGAATATTATGTATTGTAAAAAAGGTTAAATACAATTGATCTCCCAACCCAAAATAAAAATAGAAAAAATATCACTCAGGGATTGTATTTATCAAAATAGATATTTTCACCACATTCAAAACAGAGAGGACAATATTAGTAAAAAAGGCATTGAATCCAAACTTATACAGGGAATCAATCTTGATATACCAATTCATCATATCAAAAGATATTTTAAAATAATTATTGATAGAAATAAACCCATTTATACCAATTTTTTTAATCATATTGATGCATTTATATGAATTTAGATGGAAAACATGAATATAATTTCGTGAAAAAACAATTTGGTTGGGGGAAACCACCATTCCAATTATAGTAGACAATTTGATATCCAGAATCATGCTTATTATTTAATAAATCTTTTTATACATAAACATTGACATATAATGACAAATTGTTTCAAAAAAATTGTTATTGGAAATAGTAAAAAAAGTTGTGAATTTTAACTAATAGGAAATACTATATTCCTAAAAAATAAATTAACAATATTCCAAAATTATCCATGCATTGTATCCCATCATTCTTGAAAAAAAATATCTGTGAAGCTGTCGAGGCTAGGAGTGATTTCTTGATTTAGAGAGATATTGGATACATTGACCTCTATAAATTATGTAAATCTCGTTAGCCTGAAACTGTCTATATGATCAAAAACCATAGTAATAAAATCCATAAGATCAATATTACTGATAGAGGAATCACTATTGAAGATATTCTGAAAATACCAAATTGTATGATAACAAATTTAATTCCTAGAAGATTTTATTTCTTTATAATTATTTAGGTAAGTAATAATATTTGAAACATTCCAAAAGTTATGAATATAATTGAAATTTATTTATTTATATACCCCAATTTTAGAAATTTGTTACTAAATTTATCGTTTTAGAAAATGTTGTTCAAGGTTATCCTCTCATTTAAGTTAGATGACATATCCACCTCCCTATTTAAATGAAAAAAAATAAAAATATTCATTGTTCTTATTATAAAGTTCATTTAATTCGTTTTCTAGGTTCATAATATCCACATACATATTATTGTGAACTTAATTTCTCCATGTACCTAATCTAGATTAATATTTCTTGAGTTTGATCAAAAAATCATGGACATCACTCAAGACATGAGATCTATCATATAACCTATTGAACAATCTTCTTATAGTCTAGGTGTTTAACTCATGAATTGTTAAATATTAAGGGTAGGGTATCCCTTTCCTTATTTAATATAATAAAATTCAGTAAGGGATGATGTTTAGAATTTTTCTTCAAGGCAGTATTTGTTTCAATGTCATCATATTGATCTAAGGGGACTGAAATTAACAAATCTATAGATAAGTACACTGACTACAACTTGATTCAATGCATTCCCATACCAAGTGAATCAATTCCAATATAGGGTGATGTTCCACAAATTATAATGATTAATACACTCCCTAAAATCTATACTAGAAATAGAGATATTTAGCCTCCCACTTCTTTCATGCGGGGTAACAACAACACTAAAATATCTTGTATACACACATGTTTTTTAAATATCATTATTTTGATTCCCATTTTATTCTTATATAACACTTCCCCCCTAATAGTAGGATAATAGAAAAATTATTGGGAAAATATGGGTATTTCCTTCCATGGTTGTCATAGTGGTGATCGTCTTATAACTAGAATAAATCATGGAAATGTTTGAATCCTTATTAGAGAAAAATATCCGAATAGATTCCACAATATAAGATTTATGGTTAATACCAATAGTATTATATCCACATAATATGAATTTATGTCTATTTATGAGTCTTAGATGAACCTAAGTATCAAAAATTCCTATCATAGTATGGGGATTCATTCGGATAAACCATTTGTGGGAACTTGAAGTTTCCAAATTTTATATCCCTTGAAAATTACAGGAGATGATATTCACTTTTTTACTATGTTATGATTTTCAACCCTTTCCACCTGAGGATGAATTCTTAGTGTTGGAATCTTCTATAGATTTTACCATCTTTAACACTTTATTTGTTACTAAGGGGGATTTTTTACTTTCTGTTTTTAGATATTAGCCTCTATGGATGTTGTAAAATTAGTGTTTGGGACCACCATGTCACCCCCTTTGTATGGATAATCCTATATAGGGTATAAAGTTGATTTATGATGAGAGTATTGTGAACTATAAGGGGTTAGTACAAGCATAGAATATGATCCATCTTGTCTAGGGTTTGGATATTCTTCATATAATAATTGAATCCATTTATTTCTAGCTATGGACTTGTCCAATACAAGGATATAAATATTTTTAGTGGTTTCTTCCTTTTGGGGAAAAATCACTTTTGTCATTACCCCATTATATGGGTTTAGTGAGGGTCTTTTCAATACCATCCACCTCATTATCATTGGTTATGAGGTTAACATATCTATTTTTCCAAATCCATATATCTTGAAATACCATCTTGTATCCTCCGAGGATTATCCAGGGGAACATTGATAGCTACTCTTTTATGGGGTATCTCAATAGCCTTCCCGTTTTAGTATATTTCATAGCTAATTTCATTGGTCCCTTTGTGGGTACAGACTTGTTTTGAATCTTCAAGACTCTGGAGATCCCACTAGAAACCACATTGCAATGAGTGTAGTATATAGTAATATACTCATATTAAAATTCCACCCCAAATTCCACCACATTGACAAGGATATTTCCACTATCCGTATGAGATTGTGTGAGATCCGCATTAATAATAATCTTGTGATAGTATCCAAGATTACCTTAAATCATATTATCTTCCTATTTGAGAGGTTACCTAATACATGATGTGATGTCATTGAGAATTTTTAAATACCATTAAACCCAGCCACGTCCATAGTTCCTCACTTAGTTTTTTGTGTTAGAGTACTTCTGATTACATGGATTCAAATTCATATTCAATTTCATGATCATTAAAAGGCCATGTTTGAGAGTATAGAAGAAAAATTTCTATTTTGTTAAACATTGTAATTTAGATTCAAAGGATAAATAAAAGTTAACTTTCTCTACAGGAATTATTTTATACCTTTTGAAACCCTATATCCTATTTAGTTTCAATTTATGCTCCTCTATCCTTAGGGTTTTTTATCCCATTTCATGTATCAACCGTCCTCTTATTGAAAAATGTAGGATTCTAGCCTCTCCTAGAGAGACCATTGATTAATAGTAATTTAGAGTATTCCGTATTAATATTAGAGAAAATAGATAATTTTTAACCATGTATTGAATATAATTTTTCATGGGATTCTATTCACAAGTCCTTTACAGAAGAAAATCATTTCCATACTGACAAACTCACCTTCTGTATTTTTTCCCCAGAAGTCAGGATTGTGTGTTTCAAATACATATCCATAAAATATACTGAACCATTTAGGATAACATTATAATTTTATATTTATTTCTAAATTATCTTAAAGATGAATATATATTGTTTTAGTCTTTTCCTTTTACTAGGGTTCTATTAGATTATATTGTGTGATAAATGAAACTAATGAAATTTATTAGTGATTCAGAAAATCAGTCAATACCTTTTGTAATGAATGTGACCCATCACCCAAATGATATCAGGCGAGGGCTCTAAAATTCCTAATTCACACATCATGATCCCCATAGTCTGTAATAAACACCTAGGGTTGAATAAGTTATTAGTGAGAGATAGTTATCCCCCTTGTAAACTAAAAAAAGAAAGGGAATATCAAACTGAATGTTTATTTTGACCCCTGGGATGGATGGGAATCCATGCAAAAAAAGTCCCTTGAATACTTGTTTAACATCAAAAATTGATATTAAAAGAGGAAGTATCTATTTGAATATGTATATACACATATCATAGTCCCAAAATTTACATAACATATATTAAATGAGAAATTGTAAGAAAACCCTATTACGTAGAAACCCATCAAAAAAATTGGGCCTAATAGTCAAAAAGGGGTGACTCCCATATATAACATCTTTGTAAAAACCACACAAGATGTCCCTTAAACATATCCTTCATGAATACTCTATAATGTGTAATTGATGGTAGCCATGATCTAGACTCTATATAGAACTACCCTCTATGATCTGGAGCTTTTCCTTTTCCTCAATCACAGATAATGTGGTGTGACCATGTCCCATTGTGCCACACGTAGCATGTGGGAATGATAACTTAGTAAGAATTTAGTAACCTATCCCCACTTACTTGACTTAAAACCAAGTTAATGTAGGAAAAAAATATGTGGATAAAGAATAAGAGGAATAATACAAAAAATATTCTTGGTATATTTAAAATTATAACATTTTTTCTATAAAAGTAACACGCTATACGATGTGGGGGGATTTATTTTCACATTCTAGATTTAGGTATATCCCAGTATAGATATTGAGATAGAGGTAGGGATATCATAATTTCCAAAACATATAGGTAGATACATTTAAAATTTCGAGACACAATCCAATATTATGGGATGGAGGAATGGGTATACAAAGTCATTGCCTAATGTTATCCCAAGGAATATGGGTAAGGGGTATACAATGTCCGAGCACAATGAGCCCATCCCATCACCATGATACAAATACAGCTATAAAAACCAAAAAAATTATATATCATCCAAATACCCCTATATACTCATATATGTGTCATCAATTAGCATGTAATAATAATAAATAAATTAAAAAAATAATTTCAATGAAACACACTTGAAAATATTAATGGAATTCACATATGTTATGACAGATGACTTCCTTCTAGTGATTAATAGTAGAAATAAAAAATTCAAATTATTCATAATTATAATAATGATACAATAACAAAAGGAAGTAAAATGATTACACAAGTTACTCATATAAACAATTGTAATTAAAAAAAATACTCCAATGTGATTTAAACTTTGAGGAAAGTAAAATAAGAATATATTTATCACTAAAAAATCATTATCAATTGTATCCACTCATCATTATACAAATGAAAAAGAAGACCATATTGAATATGAAATATAAAATGAAACCCCTAAAGGAAACTTGTTTATCTTTATTTTTTAACTTATCCATTTGAGAATGGGGAGTATTTGGGTGAAAATTTTCATTTTTGGGACCTCCCTTAGGTCGTACAATTAGACACACAGTTTAAAAAAACCATGTAATAGATACCATTTGACCCCTAATTATTTTGATAGTGAAGATTTCATAATTACCGATTGGTTTGGAAAACAGTGTCAGTAAATCATGTGATTTACTCAGTTTTGGGTATTTTTTACTTTTATCCTATTTTTTATTTGGTGCTTCTCTCATACCCTTCCCCTATTCAAACCCATAATCTAAGGAACCTCTTAGGCCACTTTATTCTTATTCCAAGCCATTCCACATAGGATTTCTGGTGGGTTACCATAGAACCATCACTTTGATTTAGAGGAATGATATCCACCTTCATTATCTTCAGGTTTTCCTCATGTTTATACCATTCTCTATTATCACAGTGTCCATGTTGTATGAATCAGTGTCCTTGGTTATTATAAATTTGGTGGTTTTAGTTTCTATATTCTCTGATCCTTATCTTGAGACTTAATTATGTGGTGTTCATCAATGTTGACATGGACACTTAAAATTATGTATGTATTTCCAATTCAATTCTTATAATTTGAGATTTTCTTGGATGATTTATATTTTAAATATTCTTATGAACAAGAGTGATGAGTTATATTATATCTATCACTGTGAAATCAAAGGTTATCTATGAATTATTGGGGTTTTCCATTGAAAAAGTGAGAAAATTCCATAGTTCAATGGAATATTGAATTCAATTGGTATTTTATACATTCTATGTCTTTTATGGAATTCAAATGGTTATTTTATTCGAGAGAAATGATGTGTTCATGTTTTTTATGCCACTATCATTTACCAAAGTGGGGAGATTTACTATTTTAAAGATGTTTCCTTATTTAAAAATTTGGGAACTAACATGTTGTATTTTTTTACTTATTTCCATGAATTTTTAATATAATACATTTATGTTGTTATTTGTTCCTTTATATTTACAATTTTCTTTCAAATGTGGTTTTAAAATTTTACTTACAAATTTGTAATTCTTGTTTTTTAATTGAAAGACCCCTATCAAATTTTGTGAGAAAGATATTTTATTAATTTATGATTATGCCCAAGTTGATCCCCATTGTTACATGTTGTTAATGATTATGTGTTTGTGTTGATGGATAAATGTATATTGATTCATGTTTATTCCTTTGGTAAGGGGGAAATTTATTGAAGGTTTTGTGAAGGATATGGGATGAAAATTATTGCTATGTTATTCCACCGTTGGTCTATGTGGTTGTCATGTTATTAAAATTGGATTATTTGTGTCCCAAATCCTTTAGATATTACATGTGGAACCATAGGCTACAATGTAGAAATTTTTTATGTTTTATTTGCTGGTATAGAGTTATTCATTGACTAGTCATCTCTAATTTAATCTTATGAACTTGCTAGGGGATGTACCACTGATGGGGCTAATTTAGAGCGATTTAGGTGATTATTTGTAGGACCATAGACCTACTGGTAGTCAGGTCCACCTATGAATATTTAGGATTTTCCAATTATTTTATATGTTATACCCCATGATATGTATCATATTTTATTCCCCTTTATTGTTTATCGACATTTTAGTTGTTTGTGTCATGGATTGAGTATATCTTTTAAACTTTTAACACTTTTGTGATCATGCCATTCTATTGTTTAGTTTATTGAATTCAATATATTTTCATTATTTTATATCCTTTCCATGGACTCGGATTATATTATGGTTTATAATTTTCCAAACTTGTATATAAGAAGTGGGTGATAATATTTTCAACGGAAAAAGGGAAGTGACTTTCACAATGTATTATTTCATTGAAATGACTTGAAAGTTGTTTTCAAAACTATTTAAATGGTATATTTTCAATGATTATTTTTAAATAAAGAGGGAATATTTGAATTAGTTTCTAAATGGGAATGGATTATAGAAAAGATTTTAGTTTGTTTGGTTTGATTTCAAACAATGAAAATGAAATGAAAACTTATTTTCTTATTTTTTTTTCAAACTATATTTCTTTGGTTTACTTTAGAAATGGAAGGAAATGGAACCAAATTGGTGTCCAATTTATCTTTGGGTCACACCCTATATACTCAAATTAGTATGTATGTAGTATTAATTCCCTTTAAAAGTTTTTCAGGTCTTAGATTTCAGTTGTATTTCTAAATCTATCCTTTTATAAGTGGGTGATATTTGGTTAGTAGTGGTGACTTAAGAGTCACTTGGTGTTGGTGGGGTTTTCTTCTAGGTTCATTTGACCAGTTTGAGTCATGTTGTGTATCATCCTGCCCAACCTACCATTTTATTTTTATATTTGATTCCAGGTTATTGTATGTAAAATATTTTTATAACTATATTTTTTAATCGGAAAATGTTTTGGTAAATGACATAGAATATTCCTTACTATTTTTCCTATTTTGGTTGGATTTTTTTATTGTGTTTGTTTTACTCGTGGGAAAAGACCCTCCAATGTTGGGATTCATCATTATATGTTCCTAATTAGAATCCATTTATTATTATTATTTTATTTACAGGGACATAGCTCACACATATTAACGTATGATACACTGACATTTGTTTCCAGTCTATATTGATAGAGAATGTGCCATAAGCCTTGTGGTAGAATGGTCCAGATTTTGAGTTGGATCAACCCAAAATAGTTCATTAAAAAATAGAATTGGAGACAATTTTTTATTTGGGCATTTATTGTATATTAAATATAGGACTACTGGGGATCGAGTGGTTTCTATAGAAGAGTTCTTGGAAAGATCTTCCTAATGTTAATCATAAAGTTACCATAGATGATTGGGAGTTTTATTTTACATTTGTTTTTTATAATTTTTTACCATTGAATATTTTTTAAATGGTTTTCTACTAGTATGAGTTTTAGGGAGATAATGATAGATTTTTCAGGTAAGAGTTTTAAGGGGAAATTATAGGTAATATAAGGGTACATAGCAAAGGGGAACAATATTACAATGTGTGTATGGTCTATGAAAATTCATTTTGGACACCTTCTCATAGAGTAGATTTTTTTAACAATATGCCTGTAGTGGATAATGTTTTTATTTATTATTTTTCTCAATCCTTTGGTGTTTAAACCTTATCTTATGACCATTGAAACTTTTTTTGAGTATTTGAAGGAAATTTTTAGACATTTTTATGATTCTTTGATTCCAAAGTAAAAGAAATTTTTTATTCCTTGATTCTGGGAATGTTTTAATACTATGTTTTTGTATCCTGATTTTCCTTAATTAAATGATTATAACTTTTGATTAAATTATTTAAGTGAATTAAATGATTTCGGGTTATTTTGGTTTTAAAGGATGTAATTTTATTAGTTTTAAGCTAAAATATGTGATTTCATGTATGGTGAAATTTTATTATTTTTGAATTACATTTTTAGTGATAATTCTTGTTTTTTAAAATGATTTTGATGAACTCATGTGATGTTTTAAAATTGGAATAATTCCATTATAAGATTTTATTAAATGAGTTTAAAAAGGTATTTTATGACACTAATTTGTTTTATTATTTATTTTGTATATATTGTATTGGGTTTTGGGATAATTTGATTACATAGTATATTTAATTAATGTTTTATAATATAACCCCTTCAATGGAATAAATAAGTAAAGGAGGAAATCACTTGGCCAATCATTCTAGTGATATATGAGTAATCCTTTATGTATTCAACTTTTCCCATATTCTTGATGGAGTGGTGGGGTCAGGTTCTTCTTTGATCATGGACTATGTAGATGATTTTTAAAATCGATATAGGCTATTATTTTTTTTTGATCAGGGATCCAAGGATGTAATGATGTGGCTAGATAAAGATGAATGGATCTACGATTCACTAAAAAATCATGAAAAATCTTGGGTGAGGGGTACCATTCCATTAAATCAGGATAATATTTCGAGTGGTCGGAGCTTATAATCCACACCCAACCGTTTGAGTTTTTTTCTTGGGGATTTTTTAAATATTCAATCATTCAATGGATCTATCCCGAGGAAGTAAAGGTTGATATGGTGTTATAGTTTTTGGGTGTTCTTCATGGCTATTGGTCATTGAAAGAATATAATGAACATTTCTCTGGACTAGTAACCATCTCATATGAGCATATTGTTGATGATTCAAATAACACTTGTTTCTTTTAATGATTTCTTCATCAATATCTTAATATATTATTGTTTCAATCTAGAATGACTTCCATTAGAGAACTGATGTATACAGTCATTATTATTGAGGAAATATTTGAAAGGAAACCTATAATACGTGATGATTTTACGACATCATGTGTCAAAAATAGTGATCTAGCTATTGCTAAATTGGGGAAATATAGTGATGATGTTGGGGATATTTATTCTCAACATTGTTTCTTGATTAATGAAATAAAAAAAATTATTATTTTAGTATGGTAACTTAGGAAAAGATAAACCTTGTTGTCCAATTGATCAATGTATTTTTAATTTGTGTTTCTATCTATATCACTGTTAGAAAGGTTTTTGGGTGAAATGAAATTGAAAATGGAATTACTAGACACATATTTCATCCAATAAATATTTTAGGGTGATAATTCAATAAGTGAGGTGGATGCTGAGTAGTTGTTTTGGTAGTTTCCACCTTTATGAGTCCTTTTTTAGACAATGTTTCGTATCTTTTTTATTCCCTTTATCATATGTTTTAATAGATGAAATATATTTTGGAACTGTATTCTCGTATTTTGGAATGTTCATGCAATGTTGGATTATAATGCTTCTTGTTATTTATTTAGGGTGTGGACCATGGGATGAGGTTTTGTGGGTGGATAACATCGGAATTACCTTGGTGTAGAATAGCGTGACATTATAATCTATAGGTTTATGATTAGATAATGAGAGATATTGGGTTGATATTTTCATTGGGAATCACTTTTATTAGGAGTTCTATTACTTTGACTTGGTGTTTCCCACCTTTTAGTTTCTTCACCTGAGTTATGAACCATGACATTCCATGATAAGGTATTATCATTTTTGGTGGTGTATTAACTATTTTATGTTGAATGAATTATCATGGTGATATAGTCTATAAACATTTTCGGATGTTCTTCAAGGATATGCTCATATATAGTTTTTTGAACTAGTTATATTTTTTTCAAATGTGGGTAGAGGAATCTTACCCTTTTCTTCAATGGTAAGTAGAGGCATCTTTATTTTTATGGATATCATTAGATTGTGATTGTTTATAAACTATTTCACAATGTTAGATAAATTATAATTGTTATATAGACCTATAGAAAGTCTGCATGTATTTTCCTTGTTCATGTAAAATTATCTTCTAGGATGATTTTGGTAAGGATTTTTCAGGGATGATTTTTTTGACCTCATATTTTCATGAGTGCTTAACATGCCATTCCCTCTGGCTGGAATGGTACTTGAGAATCAATTTTAAGTTATGATATGTGTGTATAATTGAGTAATCAAATTTAAATAATATCACAGGAGTGGTCATAAAAATTTATTATCTTGTATCCCTCCACTACCTTCTTTTGATAGGGAGTCTTCCTTTTAGATTCCCAATGGATCCTTATTTGTTGAGTTTCAAATTTATGTAGAATAGATTCCTCAATGAATGAGAACATCCCACTTTTTCTATGTTGTCAATGAATTTTTGGGGGTAGAAAGAGGCATGGTGAGGGGAATTGTGTTAGGTAGAAATATTAATTTCATATATAGGTTTGTAAGGTTAACTTATTACGTTGAGTTTGGGGGTGTATTGGGATAAAATTTTAGAATTTTTGTGAATATTATATGGTTTCAAAATTAGGAACATGGTTAAAAAATAGAGAAGAAGAAATCATGCACCATGTGTAGTTATTAAGTGTTGAGATAATGTTATTACTGCACATTTTGGTGATAGTACCACTTCGATATATACTCAACCTTGAGGGGGGGTGAATCCTTGTTGGGGAATTTTTCACTAATTATTACATTAATAATTTTTTATTATTAAAAATGTAATGATATTAATACTCATATTCTCTTTTCTTTATTGTATTTAATTATATGTTTGTAAAAAAATAACAAAACAAGATATTTTTACAAGGTTCATTTCTCAATAATAATATATAGTTTATTTCGTATATGGATATTATCAATTCAAATTTTATCTACTATAATGAGACACCAGTTATAGTGGTTAGTCTAGAAGAGAATCCATATCCATGTCTGTGTACCCACACTTTAGGATGGGGGATGAAAGAAACCATATTCCCTGGACTAGTAAACCCCTCATCTAATTTTCAACTCTTTTATTTCATTATAACACTTTTATAGAAAATATTCACCTCTTTTTAAGGTACTTCGTTACATGAAAAATTTCTTCCACTATATGAGAATTCTGTTGGATATCATAATTCTATATTATTATTCCCTTCCCGGTATTCTTACTTTTACTACAACATACATGTAAATATTATTATTTATCTTCTTCAAAACATCTAACTTAAATATATTATATATTTCTTCTTCTTCTTCCCTGATAAAACATGTTAAAATATATCTCTTATTTTAATTATTATTCAGTGTAAAAAAGACTTAACTAAATATATTTCTTTCTATATAGAGTCGCATACATCCATTATTATTTACACGATAGTGAAATTTAAACATATAATAATCATAATTTCATCTCTTATTATTTTATATATTATTTCATTCAAAATAATATGAATTTTTAGTTGATTGGATATCAAATAATTATTCCTCAAACCCAATGATATTCAATTAAATATATATTGGGAATCACATCTTCTTTGAAATTCAATAATATATAGTAGTGTAACAGTGTTGTATTCTTTTTTCTTTATACAGTATATCAATAATAAAGTGTAGTGTCAAATTACAATTAGTGAAATTGATTATTTGTAATTAATTCTTTTAGTACATGAGCACATAATACTATGCATGTATAAAAACTTAAATTGATCTTTTAAAACGTGTAAACCCTATTACACAATTATCCTTTTATTATTATTTTATGATCTATCTTAATTTTTAGTTTTGGGTTACTTCGAATGAATTGGTACTAATGTATACATGTATCCATGAACACTTTATTCCTATTTCTTATAGAACTCATTTATGAAAACTAGAATAAGTGCTTGATATATATTGCACAAGTTATATGTGCATAGAGTATTCTCAATATTTACCTTATTGCACCCAACTATGTTTTTCATAGAACTCCCTGCATATGTAGAGAGTGATTATCCTCTTCATGAAAACCAAGAGGCTTTGTGGAAATAATAATACTTCTTTTAGGGAATATAATGGTTATAAAGTACTCATGAATTGTTTTATAGAATATTTCATCCCGAAACACATTAAGTGCGTGTTAAAAAAAGTCAAATACCTGTTGTTTTTCATCTTCAACCAAATCACTATGCATTTCTTCTTCACACTATAGATAAATTTAGATCAAACTTATTTCACTTAGTGTAGAGGCTCAGAGAGATTCACACCGCACATAAATAAAATCATATAAAATCTTTTAAAAAATGAGAGCTCCCAAGGAGAAAATGGGTTACATTAGTGTTTTTTCGACTTTGTTTATTTATACATATAGGTGAGAATCCACTTCTTTAGCCCATATTATTTACTAACTCAACATACTATTTTTTTCATGTGAATGTATGCTGATAAAATGATTTAGTATTTTAATAATCCAAATATTATGGTCTTTTATGATATCCAACATCATAGCATCCCTTCTAACATGTTGAAACTCCTCACATTTAGTATATCATGTGCACATGATGATGATTATGTACTCCTTCTATAGCTTGAACTCATCTGTTCATATCAGATTCATGAGAATCCTTCTACAACCTTGTTTATATTTTTTTAGTTTCACCATATTCATATAATCACATTCTTGAAGGAGGTTTCATGTATGAAGAAAGGATAGTCATGAAAGTCTTGTTCTTGTTTTATATATCATGACATCAAAACGATCGTGGATTTCCTTGTCTCGATAAGTGGCTATATCTGGAATATGATTGATTAAGAAACCCCTGAAAATTTTATTAGGAAGAAAACTACATCGAGGATGAGGTATCATCAGATCAGAAAATATCGTATTATGATGAAATGTCTGTATGTTTTTTAAATGGGTGAATATTACTCTCTTTTATCACACCCCACATAGGTGTTCAAGTTAGTTGAATTATTTTATACTAATGGTCCTATTACATTAGTTATTTGAGCCAATAGATGGGTTCTTCCCCAAGAACACCTTATACCCACATGCTTCACTAGCTACACCTCACATGCACCAACCTTCCATTCCAATCCCATGTTCTCTCACATGAGGGTGCAATCCTGCAGGCCGTATGTGTCCCAATCACTCTATTACTACTATGTGGGACTTTTTTCTTTTCTCTTTAACCTGGATCAGGCATACTCCAAAATTTTGAGATATATTTGGTCTATTTTTCTCAATTAGTTTCCCATATTATTTGAAAATAGCCCATAAACACCATAGATTATTTTATAATTACAAAATATATTATCAAGACACATTCCACCATTATATTTCAAACCACTTAAAATGCCTTAAATAATTTATAAATAATTATTAAATTAATATTTATATTTCAAGTCCTTTTATTATTAATTTAAAACAATATTTTTTTATTATCATCATTAAGTGGATATCGAATAACCTCATCATGCAGTAAATAATTATAAAGATTTATATAATTCATATTCTCATGATATTCTTCAACAAGTGTTAAACAATGTTCCAAAATTACGGATACATGTATTAGAACATAATAAAAGTCCAAAAATAATCATATTTATAAACATAATGTCTTAAAAAGAACATCTTTAAGATAATAATACTTGAGTACTATCCTTTTTATCCATTAATCAAATAAACATTCACTTTTTCATCAATATTAAATATCTTGGATACTACAATAACCTAATTCACTCCAACTTTATCAATATATTTACATCAATGAAATATTATTATTTCATTAACCAGTATTGGAAACCTATGGAAATCATTTAAAAAAGTATATCTCATATAAAAAGTGGTCTCTTCATTTGGAAAACTGCATGAGTAAATTGTGTGTCATTCATAGTTTTGGGTTTTGCTTTCATTTAACCTGATCTTTATTTGGGTAATCACCGTTAATCTTACCCCATTCCAACCCCTTAACCAATGAACCTCCCTATCCCCATTATTATATGTCTAATCCCTTCCATGATGGATTTTATTTGGTTTCTAGGTTTTTATTCACACGAATGGAATGGTAAGGGATCATCCTTTCTTATCTTCTTGTCTTATTCCATTTTATATATTTATATCTAATAGTAGTTTTCTTTATGGATTATTTATATGTCTAGTATTGTTATATAGTTTGGTGTTTTGGTTTCTATGGGTTTGGATACTTCAATTGAGACCTAATCCAATGGTGTTCATTAAATGTGACATGGTTACACCGGTTGAGGTAGGTTTTTCCATATCATTTAAATCTATTTGAGATATCCTAAGATTATTTCTATTTTAAATATGATTTAGAACAAGATTAATAAAGTATGTGTTATCTATCTTTTTATTTTCAAAGGTTTTCCCTTCATTCTTGGGATTTTCATTTGAAAAAATGGGAAAATTTCATATTTCAATGAAAATTTTTTTTGAATGGAATTTTAAGCATTATATGTGTTTGATAAAATTCCAATGATGGTTTTATTCAAGAAAAAATTAGTTTACATGATTTTTTGGGCCGAGTTCATTTAATAAAGTGGGGTGTTTTATCATTTTAAATAGGTTTCCTTATTTATAAAGGAGGGATTTAATTTATTTGATTCCTTAGTGATTTAATTGAATTGGTTGAGATTATGATATGGCGTTGTTGAGTGTTCCATTGGATTTATAATTATTTTCAAATGTGGATTTAAAAAGGTCCTTTCAAATATGTAATTTTTTGTTTTAAGATAAAGTTCCATCTGGAATTTTTGGGATTAAGGTAATTTATTGATTGATTGTTACACCATTATTGAGCCCTATTATTACCTATTTTGACTCTTGTGTGCGCGTGTTGTGGGTTAAATGAATTTTGATACATGTTTATGAATTTGGGAAGGAGTGTTTATTGAAGGGGGTGTGTTGGAGGTGGGATGTATATGAGTGTTGTGTTATATTTCGTTTGGGTTATGTGGTTGTTATGTGATTGACATTGGATTGATAGACACCCACATCCTTAAGATATTCCATGAAGATCCTATTTCTCATTTGTGGGAAGTCAAGTGATTTTTCTATACTAGTTAATATTTATGCACAACCTATTATCACTTAGTTGAATTTTATGAACTTTATATGGGACAAATCGTCAATTAGGATAGTTTAGATAGATCCAGGTGATGAGTTGTATTTCTATTAACCTAATAGAAGCTGGTTCCAACTATTAAGGTTGAGTATTGTCCCATCTGTTCCTATGTTGTTTCCTCATGATATGTATCATATTTTATGATTATTAATTTTCTATTTTCTTATGTGTTGTTTTTTACATGGAGTGGGATTACATTTGATATAGTGATTGGTTTTTTATTGTGTATTGAAGTTTACTAGTCAATTCCATTTTATCTTTTTTCTTTCTTGTATGACCTTTCTATGGATTCATATTCTATTATGGCTATCCCATGTTCCTTACTTGTATTGGAAGAGTGTTTGATACCGTTTTCAAAAGAAAAAGGGGTATTAGTTACCAAAGTGTTAGATTGAGGTCAAAATCCTTGGAAGTTTTTTTAAAACTATGTGAATGGTTTTTTTCAAAGGTGATGCTTAAAATTAGGGGGAATATTTTATTTGTATTTTCAAAGGTCATGAATTGTGAAAAGGAAGTTCTTATGATTTCTGTTGATTTTAAACTATATATATGAAATGAAAATATAGTTTCTTATTTTTATTTTTAAACTATAATTTTTTTTTATAAATGGAAGGAAATAGACACATGGTGATATCAGACTAACCTTTTTCTCACACCATACATAATAAAATTGGTGGGTATTTAGTCATTATGTATTTTTTAGATTTCACGGGTCTTGAATCCATGAATAATTTATATCACTCTCTATTTAGTAGTGGTTTATGTTTAGTTTATAGTTTTTAATTGAGGGTCTTGTAGTGATGGTTGTGTCTCAATCATAGGTTTTTTTTAAAAATTTTGGGTTGTGCTATGTATCGGACAATTTAAAATCATGTTTTTTTTATAATTGATTCATTTTAATGGTATAAAAAATCATTTTTTAAAATGGTTATATTTATGTTGAAATATTTTTGGAAAAAAGATTTTGGTTATTCTTATTTTTTTGTGAAATTGAGCACACCCTTTCTAGAGATTAATATCACCTATATGCCATATTGAAGGTGCATGAACATTCTGCGCTTCCAACTTGCATAAAAATATTTTCTAGGTAGAATAATTAATAATAAAGTAGTGGATATCATTGAAATCCACCCCTTTATTTTCTACACAATTTTTATAATTGAATAAGGAAGATCATGTCTAAAACCCCATTTCCAATCCCCCTTTCATTCTATATATATTAATGAATTTTACTTTATAAATAACTTAGATAGATATGTTAAAAAAATTATACATTCTTCCACACAAAAATAAATAACTTATATGCAATATTTGAACATAATTTAGAGGCATAAATAATTTTTTTTATTTAATACGTAAAATTTAAATAATTTTTTAATAATAAACCTAATCTTTAAGGGAAACAAATAAACTTTTATAATCATGTAATAAACCAGTATCTCATATTAACCAACTCATTAGTAATAAATACATAAGAAATTGATATTTATTTATTACAATTATTTTTGTTAATAAAAAAACTCTCAATTGATCCCAAATATAATATAATTATTCATAGTCAAGAATGAAATATGGAATAAAATCCGATTAGTTACTACATAATGAATATTAGTTTTTTGAGACTCAAGTAAATAGGATAGACTCAATTAAAAGAAAACTAAATGGAAGAGGAATCCTGAATTACCAGTTGAAACATAGACTTACCCCATAATAATGTCGATAAAGAATATTTATGGGCCACTTCATTGGTCTCAATGATCATATCTTCTAAATAATATAATGTACCCAAACTAAGATCCAATTATGTAAGCAGTGATACAATTTTGAAATTATTCTGACATGATATCTCAAATAGTAGTGGTCCGAGTCTCCCTAACTCCTCAAGTACACTTCATAATTACTAGAAGATGGGGTAAATGTTATGGGTTGAATGAAGTGTTAATGAGAGATGATTTTAGCCTTTTAAACTAATAAAAAAAATGGAATATTACACAAAATGTTCAGCATCACCCATAGGGAAGACGACAATCCAAGACAGACATATAATAGATAATACCATGGGTAACCACTTTTAAAAATAAAATGACAATATAACTGGATATATATATATATATATATGAATAGAAAAACATAAGAACATATCCCAAGTATATAATGTTCATAATGTCAAAAAAATGAGAAAAATTATGAAGAAAATTATATGTAAAAATATATGAATCTAAATGAGGCACAACAGTGAAAAAGGGATAACTACCATGTGGAAACTCTCATGATTAAACACCCATAACTACCCGTAGTAATATCCTCTATGAACCCACCAAAATATGTAATAGTTTTCACCCATCCTCTAGAATCATGGAATTACTAACCTCTATGCTCTGATTCTTTCCATTAATCGGTATCACTTTTAATGAAGTCTGTACAAATCCAAAAAAATATTGTGTAAGGAGTGAGTACGATAGCATAAAAGGAGGTCTCTAACCCGCCCTTACGTGTCATAAACTATAGTGTATGGAATCAATAATATATTTATAGTGTAGAATAAGAACATGAAAAAACAGGATTGGTATATTTAAAAGACAACATCTATAAGTAAAACAAGCAACTACCTTTATCGGGATACTACTTATCTTGACTTACCAGCATTATGAATATATTGGTATCAATTTCAGACTAGTGGTATAGAAATATTATAGCTCATCCCAGAGAGGTAGATACATATATAATGTAATGGAGTAAGAACATCCCATAAGATATGGGAAGGGGTATACAATGTCAGGGCCTAAGATTAACACATAGAATATGGGGAAGAGGTATAAAAATTAAGGGTATCTTTTGCCCATCCCATCCTTATGATTCAAACCGAGACAAGTAAATTTAAAAATTACATAGTATCAAAATACCCCTTCTTCTACACATAAAATTCATTAATTATAACCTAACAATCATAAAACAACTCAAAGAATAAATTCACGAAAACACACATGAATTTGTTTTTTGGAAGGCATATATGTGATTATATATATAGACATTATTATGATTAGTTAATGAAATTAAATGTTCAATTTATGCACAATTATAATAGTTCTATCATGACTAAAGGAAGAAAAAACATCATAGAAGACATAATTATAAATAAAAATAAATTCAATGAACTACTCGAATAGACTTTATACTTCATGGAATGTAAATTAAAAAAAATTATCACAAAAATGATCATTATGAATCTAATTCAGTTGGCCTTATACTAATTCGAAACCTATCCCTAAGGGAATATGATAGGGAATTGGGATACACCAAAAATATTAATTATAGAAATTCCCATTTGGGAATACAATAATATGAGAGATTCCACTAACATCTAATATATAAGACCTAATTAGAATTTATTATTAGTTAAACACTACAATGATTTAGGATGACCATAACTGGAATGAAAAATCATTATGTTACCTTTGATTTTCCTAGGATAAACACCTAAAATAGATGAAGCCAAATAAAACATAAATACATGATAAATTTTTGGGAATGTTAGATGAGAGAGACAGGGGTTCATATCCACTAAACGCATTAAGTAATAATAATTAGAAGTTTTAAGGGTGATATAGTCTTACCTTACAAAAAGAGAACTCTTACAACCGACCAGATCCTCCTAGGTAAATGTTGGATAGATTATGTACTAGATACAATGGATAGTGTAGTGATAGATTCAGAGAGACTGAAATAAGAGTAAATTAACCCAAAATATTGGTCCCCATGAATTTAGGGGGTCAAATTTTAAGATTTAAAGGACCAAAATGATCCTTATTGTGGATATTTTTTCCACAAAGCTATAGGTGCCCAATACTAAGTGACTGGGTATATAGTGGTTTATAAGAGAAACATGTATAACCAAAAAAACTCCTTCGAGTACCTGATACTATGACATTGGGTACCAGATGTTTTATTTACCACACCCATTCTCTTTTATCTTCCAACACCGTTGAAAACACTCTAATACCCATTTGAGTCAAAATTATAAAATAAAATAAAATTCATATGATAATTTCAAATGATATTCTATATAAAATGGGTTATGACCTTTGAGCCTTTAGAAGTGAAAAATTGTTGCTTCTCACTAAGGGATATTTCTCAAATACTGTGGTAGAGGTTCAAATTTAATAGATGACTCATTATTTATTATTTTATATTTAATATTCCAAATATCTCATGGTATATCATATAAAAAGACTTTTTAACATTTTCAACTATGTTTTGGGAAATAATATTTCTATCAAAACCCATTAGTTATGTCGATCTATATAATAATTTTTATCTAGTGAAATTCATAAATTATTCCTAAGATATTTTCAAAAAACATTTACATGAAAATAAGAGAAGTTTTTATCATTATATTTTAATTATTCTCAAACATAATTCAATCTCAAGCATTATTTCATAATACTCATGAGCGAGGAGAAAAGTGAGAGATAAACAAAACCAGAATCAACCCACATATAATATATATATTTCAAATATTTATTATCTAAGTGTGTCATTTATTAAATAATATCCAAATTATTTTAAATATATAATATATTAAATAATTATTCCGTTATAAATTAACATTATTTTAATATTTCATATTTAAACTAATAAAAATGTATCTTATTACTTTAATATAGAAACCATATATTTATATTTAATATTTATTCCTATTTATTTTATTTATACATTAAATATTTAAATTAAAATAAAAATTCCACGTTAAATGAGACAATCAACATAAATATGAATATCTCATATTTATATTTAAAATTTGATATAAATTTATATTATTTAAATATGTATGATTTAAAAACTATGGAACATTTTGGGTCATGATGATATTTAAAATATCAATTATAATTTCGATGTTTACAATAAAAATATCTCAAGAAATATTTATCACCACCACACCAACACTTTGACTTAATTTAATCATTATTCTTCTAATTTTATATGTGACCTAAAGGTTATTTATATCATAGAACAAATAATCATTTTCTAATTCATAATCTTTAACATGAAGCAAATATATATCCATGCTTCTCAAAATATATATATATTTTTGGCATTGTCTCCATAAACAACATATATATTAATCATTTCCATTTAATAATTCACATAAATTAAATAAGATGAATGTTAAATCATGTTACTACACATTTATAATGCCTTGAAAACATTGGGTCTATGTTCTACAATATACTATATACTTTATGAGACATTAATGATATACATCCATATTCACATACATATATACATGCATGCATGCATACTTTTACATACACATATAAATATACATATACATATACATATACATATACATATACAAATAAAAATACATATACATATACATATACATATACATATACATATACAAATAAAAATACATATACATATGCATATACATATACATATACATATACATATACATATACATATACATATACATATACATATACATAAACATATACATATACATATACGTATACGTATACATATACGTATACATATACATACACATACACATATACATACACATATACATACACATACACATATACATATACATATACATATACATATACATATACATATACATATACATATACATATACATATACATATACATATATATATACATATACATATACATATACATATACATATACATATACATATACATATACATATACATATACATATACATATACATATACATATACACATACAAATACCTATGAATATACATATGATTAGACACACAGACACACACACGTGTGTGTGTGTGTGTGTGATGTTCCATGTGGTGTTTTCAATGTCGATCAATTAATTAAATTCTACCCATGAGTGAGCCATACATTAATAGCCCAAAAAATATCTTCCACTAACCTAGTCTGAACTGCTATATACCCCAAGCACATTCCCTGATCGCTAGGGGCTGAAGACTATAACCAAGATATTGCGTTAATACCTAGGGAATGATTTACCCTCTTTATGTGAAAATCCGAGTTACTATTTGATTCGGTATAAAATTCACCATGACCTATCCATATATCATACTTCCTAATAATAAAGTAACTCCCGATATGATGGGGAGGACTTGTTGTACCTAAATGTTAAAATAAAAACACCATTTTTATATATGTAGAAAAAATAAAACCATCATGAATAGAATAATAGTGAAACAACCACAAGACAAACTCAAAATTATGAAAATAGGTTAATAAGACAAGATTTTTTCTTTCCAATATTTACCTTCCACACTTTATCACCCAGTGGAGACCTGACATTATAATGTGACACTAAGACCAAATATCTATGAATCATTCAAGTATTTGTCTCTATAATTTCATTTTCATAAAATTATCTAAGAGAAACTGAATTCCATTTGAGGTGAATATTTGTGGTATGAGTATGAATACATAATTGGAACCACAAAGAGACCACAACACCCACAATTGTAAATGAATCACACCTATGCATATGAATCTGACTATAATATTTACAATATATACACAATCTCTAAATAATAAAATAAACTTGACTAAAATTCCAAAAATCATTAATCATAGATAGATGATTAAAAAAGAAAACATAAGTGTTATATCTTCTCATAAGATAGAATATAATCATACATATGCATACACACATACAGAAAAATAAATAAATCTATAATCACTTAGGAAACAACTCTTCTTATAGGAAATAACACAATAACCCCATTACAAAAAGACATATATAACTGATGTATATACATAAACCCATTTTTACCACTATAAATGGTCTAAGGAACATTACCAAACGATATTAGTAGCCACAATATACCAATATTAGGTTAAGACACCACACCCACTACTTTCATAAAAAATATTAATAATATATTTATAAAGTAAAAACATAAATAAACTGGATTGTTAAACCTTAAACAATATGAATCAACAATAAGGAAATATACACCCAAAAACACTCTAGGACATAAAAACTATTAAATATAAATAAACATGATCACCCACAAAATAATCACATGGAATCTCAATGAAAATATGGAACATCAACATTAAACTAAAGGGCTATGAAACCACCCATATCACCACCCACTATATTATTTTATCCTCTAAGGACACGATGGTTAATTATAAATGAAATACTCAAACTGAAATACATGATTTAATTAACTGATTTATACATCATGTATCTCCTAATATCATAATAATAATTCTAATACCTATACTTCACTAAACCATATATCTCAAATCCCCACAATAAGATACCATAGATTCATATAATCACAAAACCTTAAATTTTATTAAGATGTCTATAAAAATATTCACACTCTCGTATTCCCTAAACCTACCACATCACCAGAGTTTCACTCTCTATCTCAGTCCTACTAATAAATATCCCACTCCATATATTTAAAAGGACACTATTTAATTTTATAGTTATAATAAAACTCCAATATTTATATATCATAATTAATGAACATAGTAAAGCTGACAAGGTTCCAAAATATTTCTATAAAGATCCCAATAAGAGAGAATAATAACAAAAATAACACATGAATCTTGTTATGAATAATTATGATTAATCATTATGAAATATTGAGTTATAATAATCCCATGTAGTAACCAAGAATATAAGGGAAAAAATAAAATAATTTAAAGAGAAAACCATAACTAAAAATGATTATTGTCATACTAGTTTTACTATATCTATAGGTGAGATAGTCATAATTAGGTGATGAAAAAACATCTCACTTATCGCAAATATAATACAGCTACATGAAATCATCCTTATATGGATTGTTTTGGTAAAGTTATAGAAAATACCTTTTGTTTTGGAGTGATTTATATATAATCTAGTGGAACAACATATTGAAATCCAAAAAACAATTGACCAAAATGATAGAATAAATGGTAAATATAGAAGAAGGGAAATAAGGGGAAGATTTACCACAAATCTATGTGCCAAAGTCCCCTAAACATCATTTATTGATAAAGGAGAATGGAATGGAAAAATAGAGGATATATATATGTTTTTATCTTAATTATACCAAGGTTAAAATGATGAACATGAAGGGGTTTTGTTATAAATGATAATAATAAGATAATTATACCCTCTTAAGACAAAATTTAAGCCCCATTCGTAACTTGGTGCACCACCAACCAACCACCTAGTGGCCGACCTATTGGTATTGTTTGATCAAAGAGTATATAGTGGATATATACTGGGTACCTAATGGATACTTATTTAAACCTTCATAGAAATTTTTTCTATTAGAACTTAAAATTATAACTCTAATATTTTATAACCAACATTCCATTTCCCATTACATATTTTATATATGCTAAATCACTAAAAATACTCATTATTTAGATTATATTTTGAAAATTTAAATAATATATAGTATTCAGTAATTAATGTCCCAATTTAAATTCTAAATTAACATTAAATTACTTTAATAGGATCATGGTACATTGTACTTTAATATCTGTATGCAATTTTACTCACGCTAGTCAATATATATCATTATAAATCGTAATATACACTATTGATAATAATTTATAAATATTGAAAACATATTACTCAATAATATTTATTATTACCTTATTGTCGGGTTTTATAGATATTTAATTGACCATTATTTAAATAAAATAAACAAAAAACCTCCCATAAAGATTACTTGAGAGGGGAACATATAAAATAAAACTTTTTAAACACACATATATTGATGTTTCTGTGGAGAAACATATTTTTTGAAATAAGAAGTTCGAGGGATCTACAGAAATGGATAAATAATCATCTAGAACCCACTATCAATATAAGTAATTATAGGATTAATATAAACTTATGATAAGGATTCAACCAACACAACTTGTACTTGGTAGTTTATATTAAAAATTAGACAGTTGAAATTGATATCTTCATTAAAGAATGGTTCAAGAGGGATATTGGGGATTCTCTTACACCATATTATATAGAAATCCTATATTATATAGTGAATATTATATTAATGACCCATATTTTATACAGATAAAATTTTTCACAATTTTAAAACAAAACAATTATCTCACAAAATTCTAGAACACCCCCTCTTTTGTATTATTTATATAAAAAATTCTAGAAAATCAATTTTCTAAACTTAATTAATAGGTGATTAATATGATTTATTTTTTTGAACTATAATTTGGAATTCTAGGTAAATAATTTCAAAAAATGGATTTTTTATAATATCCACCCTAAAATATAGTCTTACATATTTTTGTATTAAAGGATTATCAAAAAATTAATACTTCTAATAAACTCCCATTTCCATATTAATAAATAATATTTGTTTTTTAAGTTAATAAATTCATTCAATATACTAGACAACATAAGATATCATCACCATAATGTATATAATAATATTTATTATACAATTTATACATGATTAGAGTTGAATGTTTTTTGTGAAATTAAATTAAAAACATTCCATATACATTACACTGAGAATGATTAATATATTATTACACATGACTTGTACTAAGATGTAAAAATAAAATAAAAAATATTTTATTATTTATTCAGAAAATTTCAATATAATATTTATAAAATTTATGTAAATAATTTTTACCAACATTAATCCATAATAATATAATTTTATACTTAACCCTAACAGACTTTGTATTATTAAAAATGATTATGAATTCTCAATCCATAATTACGACACACCAATGTCACTTTTATTTGAATATATTTATTATATTTGTTGGACCCATGATATTGAAGTATTGATGGATGAAAAATATAAAAAATTTAAAATTATTCCTCGTTTTACGGTTTCTATATAGTATTTTAAGTCATAAAGGGAAAGTGTACGACCTACTATTGGTTTACATAGTGAAAATTTTCATGGTTTCTGAACGATTTCGAAATACATGAATGTAAACCATGAAACCCACTTAAAGATTCGAATTTTGGTCTTTTGGGGTTTGTAATTTGGGTTTCTTCCTCCTCCTTATCTATATAAAAGAGGACATCTGAGGGAACTCTCCCAACTAATTTTCATCCCTTCCCTCACCTTCATTAATGATTCATTGTTGATTTCCCATTTAAACTAAATGTAAGGGTCAATTTATCCTTCTCATCCCCTATTCACTTATTTCCATCGTTGTTTCTTCCCTATTATCTAAACCAAGAGATAATGGTGGTCAAATATCACTACAAGGGTTGTCTTAAATTGGTTTTCTTGGTTTCTAAGGATTGTGAAGTCCCTCTTTTAAACCGATTTTTTGGTATTCACTAAAGGTGAGATTATTTCCTTAGTTGAGGTAGTTTTTTTTTCATTTAATTTATTTGACTATTCCTTGGATGATTGATAATCCTATAATTATTTCTAAATTAAATAAATAATACATGTGTTATCTATGTGCTATTTATCAATACGTTTATAAAACCTTTTTTGGTCTTCATAAATTATAGTTGGTTGATTTTCTAATTTGAAGGAATCAACTTTAAAATTTATTATTTAATAATGCTACATGGTTTATAAAATTCACATGTGGTTTTACTTTTATGAGACAAGTTGATGTTTAATTCTAAATATGTTTTATG
Source organism: Viscum album (assembly GCA_963277665.1). Classification (NCBI taxonomy): domain Eukaryota; kingdom Viridiplantae; phylum Streptophyta; class Magnoliopsida; order Santalales; family Viscaceae; genus Viscum; species Viscum album. Next base: position 34,193,703 of record OY728127.1, on the reverse strand, counting down.
AAATGGGATTTGTTATTACATATCTAGATTTCCTTACTCTTGACATATTTATTTGGTCTAGGAAAATATTTTATCTACTTTATTATGTACTTTTGATGATTCGTTGAGGTTTTTGTATGGATCCTTTGGATTAAAATTATATCTAAAATGGTTTTAATATGGTATTTTAAAGAATATAATAAACATCATAAACCAAAGGCCCATTCAGAACATTATATAAATATTTTTAATAGGCATAGATAAACCCTAGTTAAGTGACATGGTTTATCCATTTTCCATATATTTTATATTGATAAGTGTTTTTATTACTTGTTATGGATTATATACTTGGGATGGGGGTCTCTTAAATGAGGGGTGTTGGTGGTGCGATGGAGAGTTGATACTATGATTCCTTGAATTATATTAAACCATTATATTCTGATTGAGGAATGATGAATGTTTCCCACTTCTATTAGAAAATTTCATAGGAAACTCAGTGAAACTAAGCGGTAAATCAAGTGACATGTGCTCTAATAGTTGATATTACACAGTAACTAGTAAACCATCATTGAGGTTTATTAGATATATTTATATATGCATCATTGAAGTTAGTTGAGAGTGAAATGGATAGTGAGTGCAAGAGAAAAATAAATACAAGAATATTGTTCCACCTAGGAACATATAATCATTATACCATTGGTTCCTAGTGTGATTCTAACGATGAGTATTATATATTAATTTGTTTGTATTGTGTATTTGGCATTAGAGTTACATTATTTTTTAGTTTTTCATAATATTTTTGTGATTAATGGATTATAGTTTACATTTATGTTATAAAGTTATTATTTCATTATTTATAAGTACTTGTGTTTTATTACACTCAATGAATCTTTTATTGTTTTTTTCTTTATATAATCATGTTTTGATAATAAAATGAAGGGTTTAAAATTAGAAGTTGTTGGTTTATTTACAAAATCTAACATTATGGTGAAAAGTATACTAAAATCATCTTTTATATATTTGAATGGGTTTTTTTCAAGGGAATATTTCTAAAAGTAAAACATGATTACAAATTTGGGTTTTCCTAAAGGTAACATATTTGAGGAACGAGCTTATGATTTATTTATTTTATGTTTCTAAATAAACTAAATGTAAGGAAAACTATTTGTTACCCATTTAGTTTTAAATTAGTGTTATTCGTTTCTCTTATTAAAGGAATTAAATGGATTCTTAGTGGTATCATACTATCCATTGTCTCAAATCAAAATAATCTCATTGGTGGGTATGTATCAACCCAGATTTTCTAAGGTGATATAGTTATAATTTTCACACTAGGATAGCACCACTCTATCATGGGAAGTGGGTGGTTATGGATTTGTGGTGGTGAATCAGAGTCAAAAGGTGATATTTTTTTTATGTTAGTATCACTGGGCTTTGTTTGAGACCTATTATGTATTAACAACACTATCCATATTGTTTTATATTAGTTCATTGTAACATTTAAACCAGAAATAATTACATTGCATTTTGTTGGTGATTTATTTTAATGGGTGTTATGTTATTTATTTATTATGTTATACTCTTTTTGGTTCAATTATAATTATTATTCCATTTTATTTATCTGAATGGATATCTATGTTTTGTATATATCATAACTTATTTTTAGAGGATAATGACACTGAAGAAGCACCATTAGGGGATTCCCAACTTGTCTTTTTTACATTATCAATTATTAATATTAGATGTACATGATGAATAATGTGGTGACCAAAGTAATTAAATCAACAATTTATTAACAAGAGAACACCCACAACAAATTAAAGATCATCAGAGAATGATTTATAACTAATTTATGAAGTTAAATAATTAAATTGTGATGAACTGTTTCCTATTTTATGAATATGAAATATCTACATCATACGATCATTTTGTCACATGAATCTATTTTAGATTACCTCTATCTGTGATACACACCTTCACCACAAACCATTGAGCAGTGCGACAAGCATTTAGATGTTCTAACAAGAATGATCTTAACCCTTGCACCATTTATCTATGGTTGATATGATAATCACTTGAAAGAAAGTATCTCCTTGAACTCTCTAGAATTGAGAGGGTTGGTATAGGAGGATCAATCTGTTTTCCTGAGATAGTTCTTGGGGAGAATCTGTTTAGGGCTTGAGAGGATTCTCCAAATTTTGTTTTACAGAACTAAAAAATGTCTAAAAATATGGTTGCACATAATAAAATTCGATATAAATTGTGTTAGAGTTAAAATAATAATAATTTCACATGTGCATTTACAATTTCCTTAATCCCCACAAAACATTGTGTGAATAATAATTATAAAAATAATATATCTTGACATGTAAAAAACTATCGAATTAATTAAATATTATTTGTTAAATAAATTTTTTAAAATATATTAAAATAATATTTAATATATATTATTTATCGTCCATAATTTCAATGCAGTTCACCATTTTTTAATAATATTTATCTAGCCTTAAATAATAAATATTTATCTAATAAATAAATTTCAAGGAATTATTCATTAATAAAAAAATATTTATTTATTGAGTACTCTAATAACAAATATTCTCTCGAATATGTTGTGATTAAATATATGTGATCCAGGAAAGATGAATAATTATTAAATAATGTATGATAATTATATTTATTTAACATGTAAAATAATAAATAATATTTAATATTTAACTGAGGTTTCAGACACACCTAGTGTGTGACCCTCAAGGCCTCTTTCATAGTGGGATTAGGTAGAGCCACCAAAAGACCCTAGTTAAAATCTTGAAACATGCCAAGAAACCCATTGAGAAAAAAGTTAATATTTCAAGGACATAAAAACACATACTAATTCTTACTATGTAATATAATCCCTTAATCATTACATATCTAATAAAGAAGGTTTCATGCTAGTGTGATAAATCAATTTCCTCGATGTCACATTTTTTTTACTTTCTTGAAATAAAACATTCCAAAAAACACGAAGGACATGGATTTATTTATTCTACTTCATTATTATAAAATGGTATGAGATATAAATTTTTGTTAAAGAAAAAAAGGAAAAGATCCTTTCTCACATTATTCATTAATGAAATATCTCTCATTGTGCACCCAACATATCCAAATTTTTCTGAAAATATGCCATTATGATTTTAATCAATACATCAATGTGAATGAATAATAATATACATTAATAAAAATCCTAAAGCACAAGTATCAATAAAAAACACACATATATAAATATATATGGAACATCTAGTGACACAAATAAATGTAGATTTCCTACTAGTGTGTCATGTTTTCATAATCTTAGGCACTATAAATTTTCAAGATTGTACAACAAAAGAAAGTGCCTCATTGTACATTTAGTCTCCTACAAAAATAAAAAATAGCATTTGTGTCCAAAAAACTTATATCATCTAACTATGATAGATATATATTTTAAGAATATTGTCATAGCACATCTAGGTTCCTGTTATACTAGTAAACTACAATGACTTTTAAGTATTATAGGTACTCTTAAGACATTATCACATAACACGTCATATATATGAACAATTATGATGAGATAATATGTATATTAATATTCAAAATAATGAATACAAGTAATCATAATGTATATAGATATTAGTTATACTACACCAACTCTAATAGAATTTGACTTGGACTAGGTTCAACTACTTATAATTTTTATTCTGATAGCTCTCCAAAGACACTAATTTCAATAAGGTGACAAGTGTTTTTATAGGGGAATTGCATCTTTTTTTTTCATGGAAAATATTATCACTACTACTTCACCCTCTGAGAAAAATCCCTCAATATATGACACTATTGGAGTATTATATTTATACATTGATGAGTCCTTGGCTCCTATGTGAGAGGAAATTTTATAGTATCATGACCACATAATATGATATGTTATTTAGTTTTGGGTAACACATTATGATACTGGGGAAATATAGATATCCAAGTAGGTTCTTTGGCTACATCACAAGCCTCTATATACCCAGACTCTCCTATAAAATTATTGACAACTGGTTGTATTGAACTGTTCCAGCTGAAAGTTCCCCCATTAAAACTTAATACATGTCTTAACTGTATGTTTTTTCTGTATGGTCTATTTGATATATTGAAACAATAATACCACAAATGACTATCTCTTCATCTCCTCCATACACCAGCAATATATCCTTAGTTCTTCTTTTATACATAAGGATAGCCTTAATAGTAGACTAATGTTTTTCACCTAGATCATCTTGATATATTCCAACCACAATTAAGTTATTTGATGCATAAATCATAGTACATAAAATTATATTAACTATTGACCATATCACAAAATCATATGAGATCTTAATCATTATCTCTTTATCCTACTATGTCTTGGGATTTTTTTGAATGATGTAAACCATGTGACATTGGAACCAATTATCATTTGGATTGTTCTATAATAAATATATTTAGTATCTGGTAAATTTATATACCTTTAAAAATAACAATATATAGCTTGGATCTATAATGAATTATCATTATTCATTGAATGTAGTGTATTTCACATATGTTCTTCATGGAGAATCACTTGTTTAACCAATCCTTAATTGACTGTAAGACCATTATGTCATTTTAAATAAGAAATATGTAATTGATATATAATACTAGGATAACAACTAAACACTCATGGAACTACATGTAAAAATATGGATCACCTTTTTTCTTAATGATATCAAATTAATTTATTGCTTCATAAAACTGAATGTTCAAGGACATAGATTCTTTCATCAATCCTTAAATTGATCTCTCTAATGAAAAAATATTCTTTGAATTACATAGAGTCATAAACCCTTATGATTGCATCACATAGACATCTTATGTAAGGTTATAATTAATAAAATCTATTTTAACATCAATCTATGAAATTTAATAGTCATTGTATGTAGCTATATAAATTACAATTATGATGGATTTGAACATTGAAATTAGAGAAAAAGATTTATCATAGTAAACATATTGGTGCTTCTTGAACCATTTATCCACTAACAATGATTTGTAGGTATTTATGCTACCTTTAATATCCAATTTTCACTTGAATAACCATTTTTTCAATATTCAATACATTCACTGGAAGATCAACAAGAACCCAAACATTGATCTGATACATAGAATCCCTCTTAATTTTTTTTGGCTTCTTTCCATCTTACAACTTCTGAGATATCTTCAACATTTTAATAAGAGAGGAGTTCATTATTTTCAATCAAATAATGGGTCAAAATATTTGGTTATTATAAAATGTTATCTTTTTTATAACAACTATATATTTATAAAGAAAGGAATTTTGTTTGATAGCATATACGACACTCAACACCGAGATTAAATGAACCATGAATATTAATATTTAAATATGAAAATTATAAAATATCTGTTAAATTAATGGGTATTAATAAGACTGAATAATTTATTAAAAACATATAAATTTTCTATCTTATACAAATATATTGATAATTTTTTTGTAAATAAGTACTCAATTTTTAGTAGTCATTTTATTAATAAAAAATACGTTAACAAAAAAAATGAGTTTTATTGATTTTTTGAGTGAATATTATAATTAATTTTTAGAACATTTATAAATATGATTTTACAATATTAGTATAATTTTAAAATCATTATTTAAAAATTATCTTAGTGTGCTTTTTTTATTTTTTTTAGAAAGAATTTATTTCCTAGTGAGTAGTGAAAAATACAAATTTTTGTTGAAATGTTTATTTTTGTTTAAATAATTTACAATGTCAGTTTTTTAAAATGATTTAAAACTAAACTAAGTAATATTATACTTGGAATAATTCAATTTTTATAATTGAAATAAATTTTTATGTGACATTTTATATAAATTTTTTTTAATCTTTAATGGTTTTTTTTGGAAACAATATTTTTCATAGCATCCCATGTGTTAATATTAAATTAGTTTCTAACAATTTTGGAATTTTAATACTGAATAATTTATTCCAAATTATTTATTATGAGTTCCATATGTGGTAAATTTTTATCTTTTATTTTTAGTTATTTTGAATAGTAACTATTGTGAATAATTATCCCCACGATGAGGGTAAATCTGGTAATTACGGTTAAAACAATGTGAAAGGCCTAAAACTATCCAAAAAACTTGTATTTATTATAATTGAAATGTTATTTTTAGAACACATACATCAAATATTTGAAAATATTGAACTTTATTCCCACTTTATTTTGATTATATCATTTTTATTATATTAAGACAATATAGAGTAAAAAATGTCACTCTCTTTCTTTTAATATCAATGATATCTTTTGATAGGGAGAAAAAAATACATTTGGTTTCATTTATTATTTTAAAATATTAATTTTTTTATCATGGAAACTGATTTATAATTTTTAGTGATTAAATAAGTACTTTAAATTCTTACAAAATACCTACATAATATTTATTTAATTAATAAGAAACATAAATAAATGATTCTAAAAATACTAAATTAAATATATTATGAAATAATTGTTATGTTACATAATTTTTTTTAAAAATTTAACATATTAAGGATGTGTGAAAGTATTGAACTCATTATTTTGCTGTCAAGTTGTTTTCAAATTCAAGTTAAATGAATAGTGTAAAAAAAGACATCAATGATATTTATGTTAAATAATATTTTATTAAATTATATTAAATTCTTAGAAATCGTTAAAAAATACAATTAGCATGACTCGTGATCTAAAATGTCATCCCATGGAAATTTATGATCCAATTATCAACCAATAAGTAATATCATAACCCTTTAATATTGAAAAATTCATGATATCAATTGAGGTTAAAATTGGACAACCAAGGGATTAATCTAAAACATAAGGTTTTAAAGATATAAAAACCAATAAAAATTTGATTTTATGATTATATTAAAACAATATATTCTTAATGTTAGAATATATGTCATTTTGGAACCATTTTACATTAGTTAGACAAATATTATAAAATAATATTTCATGTAATTCAAAAAATGACATAAATGATATTTTATAATAAGAAATAAAATTTTAAAATATATAAATTTCAAAAATAAATTAATATGAGTAAAATTAATTCGTATATTTTTTAAAATCTCAACCAATTTCCTTTTATTGGAAATTTTTATTTTATAGATACTATCATGAGACCTAAATAGTTAAAAAATTTCTTATCGTGATATTCATAAAAAAAGGATAACAGAGTTTAATGAAAAATGATTAGGGTAAAAATACATTATAGACTTTTATAAAAAAAATTATATGGGAATGATTCAAAACATACTCATACTATATTTTAATTATATCATTTTGGAGACATTTCTCGATGATTAATTTTTTATATTTTTATAATAAATTAATTAATTCAAAGAGTGCTTCTCCGCTCGTTTATAAAAGGGAAACTCCTCTCGTATTTTAGTCACACATAACAAGACTTTTGGTTCATAAAACCCCTTTCCAAATACATTAAATACAAACCTAATAACATCCCAGATTCATTATTTTCATCAGAAAGCTATCCTAGGAATTTTTTGGGTATAAAATTATAGATTTTTTTCTAAAGAAGAGGTATGATTTTTAACCAAGTTTTTTCACATTATTTTTTTATACCTCCATAAATTATCCATAAAACGTGGTGAAATAATAAAATCAATACATTGCACCTATTTAGAGGTTTTCATTTCAATTTGTTACCCTATATCCACCTCCTCTTCCATCAAATTGGAAACAAAACAATTGTTTGTTTGTGTGATAGAATACCGCTACCCAAATAGATATAATATGATTTCCATCAAAATTTATAACATATGGATATAACTATGGATTTAAAAAGTATATAAATATAATAATCCTAAAATATTTATCATTGTTGAAAAATAATATATCACTCAATTTCTTACATTTACGTGCATTGAAAATTATAACATCTTTCATGAGTATGTGGGGACAACAATCTCCGCAAAGTGACGAATTTTTTTTTCATCAGAATATAATATGGAATATATATATATATATTTAAGATTAAATTTTATAATTATGATATAATGATCCAATATAAATACAATACAATTCTTACCTTCTTTCCATCATGAACATTGAAAAAATAAAACGTCACTCATGCATACATATGACATTCCTTCTTCACGATTGTAACATAGCTAATTTTTCATGATGATAATTAATAGTTGGATTTATAACTATAATTGATTTAAAAAAATGATAATTATTTCATGATTATTATCATAGTGATGATTTAATAATAACATATTTTACAATATTCAACCTACCAAAGTCATTTCTGACATACGAGTCGAGTGTCATAAAAATGACTGAGGTGGACTTAATTGATTAATAAAATCAATGTAATATATTTAAAAATAAATTATACGGAATAATAAACTTTATAAATATTCTTAAGACTATAAATAATAAACCTATTTTTATTATCTAGGAAGATGGATAACATACATGATGATTTGGGCTTGAGGTAAGGGACAATTTAACTTAAAAACTCATTTTAAATGTTTTAATATTTATTTTATAATTATTCATCTTCAATATAAATATAGATGAAATTATTTTATGGATGTATTTATTTGGAAATAAATTGTCTATAAAGGAAATTATATGTCTCCTATGGATTTATTTTGATGTTTTTAAAAATGAATCTTTTTATGTATTGAATTTCTTTAGAAAATAAAAAAAATGTTTTATTTTAAAAAAAATAACATCAAATGGTTTTTCCCATCATTATATCTATTATTATTTTTTTAATTACATTAAAATATTTTATATGTTCTTTAATTAAATTCCATTCTTACCATTGTTATATTTTTTTCAAAAAAAAATTTTATGGAATGAATATTTCAATATAAAAAATTGAATACTTATTGTGGAAAGAAAATTTTTATTAGTGTAATAATAAAAATGAATTATCTCATGTTTTATGATTATATTATTACTCTTAAAAATTTATTATTATCAATGAGGGTTCTATTATAATCCATGTTTGGGTGGTTATGTTATTAATAAAGGATGGGTGGTTCCGTTATATAACAAGGAAAATTGGTTTGTTATAGCCATCCAATGCTTTAGGTTCTATTGAGAATAATAGAAGGTGACCGCATTAGTTATTTAATTTATAAGTGTAATATGGGAAATGATGTACCATGTTTCTTACAATATTTATATATTAGTTTTATGGTTTTTATAGAAATTTCATTATTTCAAAAGGAATACTAATGATATTATGTTTAAAATAAAGTATTTTCTACTTCATAATGGCGAACATTAAAAAAAAATTTAAAAATTTTTCGGAATTGATAATGATTTAAAAGAAAAATAAATGAGATTTATTTTATATTAATATTTTAAGAAAATATTATGGAAGATAATTTTATTCATTAAGTGAGAAAATTTTTATTATGAGCCCAAAATTTATTCTATAATGGGAAATGTTTTATGACTGTTGAAGGACTTACAATTTTATTTCATTATTTTTAGGTCCATTACTGATATTTGTTTTGGCCATACAACATATTAAAAATGTTTTCATAGGTTTTTAATGATTATTATGGACAAGGATTTGGTTATGATAAAAATAGTGAAGATGTGTCATGAGCAGAATAATTATTGTATCTTATATGTTTTATTTTGTTGGAAAATGGAAACTAAGTGGAAGTGTCAACTTTCTGATGTAATAATAATTTATCTATGGGAGATTTTCTAGTAATTTATTATTTTAAACCATAAAGGTACTTGAAATTTAATGAACTTAAATATTGTCTTATAACTAAATATTATGAAATTTTTAAGGTAATTCCCTTAAATATCAGGTTCCCTTACATGTATGGTACTATTATGTAGTTCTTGTGCTAGAGGAAATCACTATTTCATAGGAAACATTGGAATATGTTCCAATACCATAAATAATGTATCTTTATCATCAAATATAATAAATTTCGTTTTGTTCTAACTATCCATCTAGAGGATGTACTACCTCAAGAAAAATTGCTAGACTTATGTAAATAAATTTATTTTTAGAGGGGATTATATAGTTAATATCCACTATATTCCATGGGAAATAATATAAAATATTAATTTTATTCCATTAGGTTCTAGTTTTTTTTCAATTGTGGCCTTAATAGATCTCACACATCCCCATATACTTGCATGTGAAAAAATAAGTTTCATTCCACACCATAACTCAAAGGGAATTTTATTCTCCGCTTTAGTTAGTGTAAAATTTATTGAATATGATTTAGTTTGTAATGAATATCCCATAAACGATAATGAAATACCCACATGAAACATCATCTACCTTACTATGTCTATCAAAGTACAATTTCTCCATTTAATAACACCATTCCACTGTGGTGTATAGGTTAGAGTGTGTTGAGATAGAATAACCAATTCCCATAGAATGTTTATGAACTATTGCTTAAAATAGTCACCTCATTTAAAAAAATGAATTATTATTATATTATTACAATTTTTATTCGATACTTCATTATTTTAATATTTTAATTTCTCAAAAAAAGGTAATAGAATTATATCTCATCAAGTAGTTATAACTGTATCTACTAAAGTTTTCATTAAAAGTATTGATGTTTGATTTTATACTAAAATATTCTAATAGAAAAGGTATATACCCATCAATTTGTATTAATTTTAAAAACTCTATATCCCTTCCACCGTTTTCACCAAAAGGTGGTCTCCTCATTTTTCCTTTAATTCAAAAATGACATCTTTCATGTGGTCTTAGATCAAAATAGTCCAGTAACTATCTTGATATAGGTGTATCAGATTATTCTCAATTACATAACCAATATAATGATTCAAAGATAGTGTGTTATATAAGACATGTTAAAATTATTCACTATCTATTTTTAATAGTTGTTTTTTATAATTTAATACATAAAGATGTTTATTTCGTTTCTCCATACCGCAAAAAGTGTTGGCTTTTTTGAAAGAGGCATTATTTATTTAAAAATTCAGAAACAAATTCCAACATATAAGGGAAGGAAATAGAGATGATTTTCTAGTAAGGCGTGGGAAAAATAATAGTTATTTTAAACCAATAGCATTCCAGTTGGAAATGGATGGTGGAAGTCTCTTACATCCAATGTAGTGAGTCATGCTCCAATTCTTACTCGAAGATCAACCTATCCTCATGAAATCAATAGAAATCTACCTGGTTCTAGAAATTTGTGTAACAATCCCGGTAATTATAGGATAAATCATTTTCATGACTTATTTATATTCATTAATTAAATTTTATAGAGTTATATTCATTATACTAATATTAGTTAATTTTTCAGTCAAAAGGAAAAAACTTTACTTCTAACTAGGTGGTATTTTCATGTATTATATGGTTTTAATTAAAATTCATATTACTAAAATATATAATTATAAATAAAAAAATACTTTATTTTTGAATTTTACATTATAAAATTATCTTAGGATGAATTGTTATAATTTTTTTGTAAAATTTTTATTTGTCTCTAAATAATGAAATATTTTACATTGACAATTGTATATTATTTTAATGTACTTAAATATAAAATTTATATTTTGGAATATTTTTTAATTAAAATTTAATTTTTTTATTTTTTGAAAAAATAATCCAAATATTTTTTCTCTAATTAATATTATACTATAATTTTCTATAATACATTTTTATACTTAAAAGGAATTTTTTAAAACATTTTAGTCATATTTTTCGGGTCAAATTTAAAATTAAATTATAGAAATTCTATTAGTTGAGTTAGTTAAAATTGATTCCATATTAAAAATAATAATTTCTAATATTATGTAATATGTTGAACTTATTTTTTTTATCATAATGAAGAGTAAATGTTGAAAAAAGCTTTTACCATGGTTAATGTTAAGACAAGTTTACTAGGGGTTAAATAGAATACATAATTGATTAAATGACCTAAAAATTGTCAAAAATATATTATATGGAATTATTTATACCCAAAATCTTATCATATTTGTAAATGGTCTCTTTTTGTTCCATTTTTAATGATTAATAAATTAACATATTTAAATATATTTTTTTAAATTCCAAGTTTATCCTCTCTCACACTTATAAATGAATACCCATTTTATTCTACTCTATAAACACAATAGGACTTTTGGTTCATTAATTAACTACTAAAATACATTTATTAAATCCCTAAAAACATTATATAGAACTTGGTTTGATTAGGAATCCATCCTAGGAAGGTTTTAGTCATAAACCTAACGTGGTTGTCCGAAGAAGAGGTATACTTATTATATGAGGACTTTTGTTTTATTTCTTTTATACCACCCTAAAATGTTCTTAAGTGACAGTTAAATAATAAAATTAGTATATTCCATAATCTAAGATGTATTAATGTTAATGGAATAACCTATATCCATCTCCATTTCTCTTCAAAAGGGAATTGAAACCATCGTTCGTATCTATAATAGATTATCACAATGCCAACTGATGTAATTCGTTTTCCATCACCACCTCTCATGGATTTTTATAATGATGACTTTAATATATATATATATATATGATATTAATTATGTATTTCTCATTATTTAATTATAATATGTCATCACATTCAAACCTTTCTATCCATTGAAAAATGACAACATTATTCATGTGTACCTGTATATCACCACCTCCACCAAGAGACGTGATTCGGTTTTCATGAAAACATCACATAGATATAATATATAGTGTATTTAAATAAATAATATGATATTTTTCATATAATAATCTTTCTATAAAGTTTAAATAATAATTACGTTCTTTCTATCCAAAATTTTGAAAAATTGAAAATTACTCTTGTGTATATATGACCAATCATCTCCAGGATTGTAACATAATTTACATTTCATAACCTTATTTCATGGATAATTTTAAAAGTATAATTAATATATATAAATTAAAATTAATTAATTATTATTATTCTGTAGGGGATGGAATAATTATATCTGTGAACATAGTTAACTTACCAATGTCATATTTGGCATGTTTCTGACACTTTTTCCAGGGCACATCACTACCCGTCTGCATAGTAGCTGACACCCTACTTTCGTTTCTCCCCACATTCCCACCTTCCAAATGAGGGAAATTTTTTCACATTAATTGGTGATGTATTGTCTTTTATTGAAATCATATGATGAGATTTTGATTCCTCTTTCACTAGATTCCTCCGTGGAGCTCAGTGCCTAGTCCAGGTCTCCCTCATAGATTAAGTTATATTTGTAGAAATCATTCCAAGTGAGATATTGATGTGGATTATAGTAAATTAAATTGATTTTTACTCAATAGGGGAGAAAAAATTAGTAAAGACAGTATTCATATTGGTGAAATTTGGGATTGTCTTGACATTGGGTATATTGGGAACCTAAAAATTATTCCCATTTTGAGAGGCATCTCACATGATTAATATTATGTAAAGAGCCCAAGGCATCCTAGTTAGATAAAAAGGTAATTAATTATAGGGTCCTAATTATTATGAGGGTTTCTACGCCATGCATCACAATTGTATTGCACATTTTATGGATTCTAGATCAGGGTGGTAGTTAAACATCTTGTATAGACGAGAATAGGGTTAAAGTATTTGGGGGAGAGAATGGGCACATGATTGATGTATTGTGGGCACTTGATGGGTGCATGTTTAATATATTTTGGGAAAAATTGGGTAAATTTAATGTATTTTTATGATAGGATAGGAATTATTTTAATATATTGGGGGGATAGGATTGTCATAGTTTTAACATCTTGTAGGGACCATATGAGTGAAAGATTAATTTCTTACTGAAAAATATTTGTAATATGTTTAATGTATTGTAGGGAAAGGATGAGTTCACGTTTAATGTCTTATGGGGATAGACTAGGTAAAAACAGAAGGTCTTTTGAGGAAAAGATGTGTGTATACAAAAAATCTTGTGGGGACAGTATGGGCCCAGGTTTAATGTCCTACAAAGAGATATTGGGCACATATTCAATGTATTATGGGGACCAGATGGGTTCATGTTTAATGTATTATATGTAAATATTGTGTGAAGGTTTAATTTATGGGGGAAAATATTGGAATAGGTTAAATTACTTGTGGGGATAAGACGTGTCCATGATTAATACCTTGTGGTGATAGGTTGTAAGTAGTTTTAATGTCATGTGGGGACTAGATCAGAACATCATATTGAGATAGATCGAGAGGGTGTCCATAGGAGGGAAGATTTCACACCAAGTTTATGGATCTAGGGATTTAAACATATGGGGTGTCCTATGTAATATATTTAAGAGAGAGGGATCAAAACCCATGTACTTCAATGCCGCAGTTTAAGGTTATGGGATATGAATGATCCTTATAGTTTAACATCATGCAATAATGATGCTCATGATGTAGAAGAAGAATCAATGAGTGGGGGTGTGGGGATTACTCGTGGAATCTACCGAGAATGGTTTTCACATCTGATGGTTATGAAAGACAGTGTGGGGATTACGCATTTAAGATGCCCTGTATGGGAGTCACATCTTATGGATGGGGAAAATGTGGTATCCCATGATGATCATACATGGGGTATCCTATGTTCATCACATTGGGTAAGAATATAATTTTATGTCATGTTCTATTTATTTTTTCATTCATCTTATCATCATACTACTAGGACATGGGGCTAGGTAATTTTACGTCATGCAACTCAGAAGTTGTTGGGATTTCTCCTCAAAGGAGGTCATTCCATTCTAAGAGGAATATCTCGTATAGGGACACTTAACCATGATAGGTTCTCAATTTCCTCTAATTATTCCACCTATGGGGATTACATGACCATCGAGCATATACCTCCGGGAGAGAAATGGTGTTGGAACTACCGTAGAGGACTTGCAATTAGGGGCCTAATGTTAGGATCTCTATTCATATAAGAAATGATACTTTTGGTATTTATGATTAGGTGCAGCATATAGTGTAATTAATTCACTAGAAGCATATGGAACATTGTGTTGCAGACCAAGAATATTTTAGGTGAAAATTTGTTGTGTTTATCATAAGAGTTTCATGTGAAGGGGGATCTATCAAAAGGGAAACTTATGGATCCAAGAGGCATTGTTTTGTGTAGATTGTGGTTTTACATTGGAATATCCACTTTTCATAAACCCTATCATCCTTAAGAGTACATTCATGGGAATCAATCTACCACATGCCAAATCATTATTGGGAACACATGAGGTCAACTCCACAAGTTCTATACCATTGAGGGTTTATTGTCTCTAGTGTTGCACGTTATTGTGAAAGAGATGGATTTTTGTGTAGCGGAGCATCAGTTAGTCTTATAGAGAAACTCCTAAAGGTTTTCGTTTATGGAATTATTTATAGATGATATCCCCAACCATTAGCGCATAACTTCTTGGGTGTGTAATTAGGATGTGTGTTTCTCCAACTTTTTCCATTGGGGCTTGGAGTTGCAATGTTTTTTTGATTTTATTTGGCCTTCATCACACAATTATATAGTTGGGAAATTAGTATTTTTGAAAAATACTTTCATGTGCAGACCCTTTCTTTCTTGTGCGCATCGACAAGTGAGTTTTAAGACTTAAGGTCCTTCTTGTAACTCCTGATCTTCTTTGTCATACAAGTCTTTTGTGTGTTAAAATTAACCTTTTCACATAGATGTTGGATCTTATGCACAACCTACCCCTCAAACCCAAAATATTATTCTAGGGTGATTAACATATTTGGTTCTTCAAAAACTAGTCATTTGGGGTTCGATATGAGATTTTGGCACCAAATATATCCCATACACTCATAATCAGAGCTGATAGGGAATTGTAAGGTCAGGTTCTAAAAGAATCACTGAAGGAAGGGACTAATTGTAATGTTTTTGCAGCAATACAAAGCCTATAAATAGGGAAGGTATAAGGCCCCATCCTTAAACATTACTTAGTCTTGAGTTATTACAATATTACACATTGAGGATCTTTTCAGATTTAGAGTTTTAGAAAATTAGAACATAAAACCTGCATTACATTCCACATTTAAACAAAGTTGTTACATTAAAGATAGTATTCATTTTTCCAATCAAAGGAAACATATTTAAAAAAACATGGATTCTTTCTTGACACTTCCTTGACACTATCATCATATCATGTACCTTTCCCTTGACCTGTGAAAAACATTTCAAAAAAACTTGGGACGAGCATAAAAAGCTCAGTATGGGTTATAAAAATATGGAAAGGAAACATAAGTTCATATATACATAAGAATGAAATCATTCTTTACCCATAAAACATAAGCACCTTAACATACCTCATCAAATCATGAATAAATCATAGAAATCATAAGACATAAAGGTAACTTTAGGCATTCATAACATTCTTACGTAGGGAGTAACCCTCTTGGTTACGTTTGGAATACCCATCATAGTATATTCCCTAAATATCTTCGGAGAAACCTTAACGTTTCACTCCTTCACGTTACCCAATGCATTGGAGAGCTATATCGGGCTCACCCACCCTTAGTTTATCATGGAACCACCCGTCTTCATAATAATGCCCAAGAACCTCAACACAATCGTATCACATAAAACATGCATAAAGGAAACATAAAATTTCCACCTTTCAATCACAAGATATCAATACAACACATTGATATAAAAACATTATGAAAACCATTTTCAATACCAAAATAAAAGAAAAGTAAAACATGGTATTTATTTTTCTTTTAAAAAAAGGTATGGCTTGTAGAGGAAGCCGAAACTTCAATAATGGTCACGACGGCGGAGAATTCGTTGTCGCCGCATACGTACGACAAAAATATTCGCTTTTGTCGTTTAGTAAACGCTTCGTATAAAAAATATTCCTTTTGGATAAACGTAAAAGTCAAAGGGTTTTATACACCGTATAAAACAAGGTTGTGTATAAAACAAAATATGCCTCAATGAAAGGAGATTGAGACCAAGTCCCATACCTCGGGTCCAACTTGACTCGATCGTTCTTTAATCTCCTGAATAATAAACTTGAGTTAATTTATACTTGTTTAAGAACCTTTTTCAAGTTCATTATTATTTTTATATAACTTATTTCCATGTCATGAACACTATGTCATTATTTAAGTTAATAACGGTCGTTTTAACGATCATTGGTACATGAGTCAAAAATAAACCCTTTATAATTACAAGTTGTTCATGTATACATTATATCCAGAATGGTATTCATGATGTAGATATTATATATGTCATATATATCCAGTACATGCATGCATTTATAATATTACATAATCATTTAGAGGTAAGAAATGAAATGCACCGTTCATGGAGACGGTAAGCCGTACGTACGTATGAACGGTACTTTCATTTCTATTTCGAATTTTATAGAATGGAATCATAATGATATAAAGGTATATTATAATTTTAGTGTAATATCATATATAATATCATAACTCCATCCTTTATACGTCCCACATATGGTATTAACAAATCAAATCACTTTGAGGGGGCGGTAGTCCACACTTCCTTAAATGAAGATATCGCATTTACCCATAATGGAAACCATAAAGGTATGCCCAAAATGAAAAATAAATAAGCTTAAGGAAAACATAAACATATTATATATCATGTATAATTATATTTTCATCTTAATGGCCACCTTTGAAGGTGTTAAAAGAATGTTGAACAATCATCGTTTCGGGAGGCATAAATTCACTATCCACGGAAACAGTATGTTCTTTAACCATTAGATGTAGGTGTGTGTAAGTGTAGCTCTAATCCTTATTATAAAAACAACCTAGTATATTGGAGATACTTGAGTTGTTACAAAAGAAATGAATAAAAAATGTTTATGGGGTTGGAGAAGTAAAATAAAACAAAAGGACTCAAGTGAAGACATTACCTTAAAATCGGGTAACTCCCTTTGGATTGAGCTCAAAGGCTTCCTTGGGAAGACTTCTGCCCAAAGTGAGGATTCAATGAGTAAGAGAGGGATGTGGAGAGACAAAATGGGCAGGGTTTGGCCGAGCCAAAGTCTTTGGAAGTGTGGGTAAGGTGGTAGAGGTGGGGGCCTTTTATAAGAGGAGAGGAGGGGCACTCTTGGAAAGTAAAGAAATGTTACTTTATTTTAAAATGAGTTTCGGGTTCAAAAGGTCCCACATTGATATAATTCGAGTATAAGGTGATAAGGGTTCTAAATATACCCATCCAATAGGTTTTGGACATGTGTAGGTCATAGATATTACATTATCGTTTCATTTTATTTAAATCCTTTATTAATGAGGTAATCGCTGCATCATCATGATGTCATAAATAATTTAATTTATTTAAAGTGTAAAAATTATAAAAAAATACTATGATGTAGGAAATATTTTTAGATTTCCAATTACTATTTATAATAAAAAATTTGACTTGAATAACCTCATGTAAAAATTGTTTTAGTAAAACATCTCATGTTTGTGTCATTTTTTACTTTTACATTAAATAAAAAGTCATTTATGTCATTTCCCAACCAAAGTGGCTCCATGGGGTCCTCAAGTTGACACACAGATTTTCATGGTCGGCCATGACACATCCAATGAAGGTAGGACATGTGTCAAGATCATCTCATATTATTAAAACATTATTTTTACCTTAAACTACACTAATTACCTCTAATCGCGATTAAAAACATAATAAGTTACTATTCACTAAAAAATTATTTTAATCCCATTGAACCATATTTTACTTCTTAATGAAAACCATGTATGTCGGTTTTTTGAAAATAAAATCACAGAAGTGGAAAAGTATCATTTAAACGAAAAATCAGTTTCTTTAACTACCACTTAGTGGTTTCACTATTCATAAAAAAGTGGAGTTTTTCAGAAAAATACCAAAACTTCACCCTAAGCTATATTTGATATTATGAATTCAAAAATGGTGTCTATTTTACAAAATTAAAATCATATAAGTTACATTAATTAATTTAATAATTAATTCCCGCTGTCATGACAAATAGCGTGTTTTTATGAAACAATAAGTATCAAAAGATTAACACCAGTTTAAGTCCAATTTCAAAGTAAAATTAATTCCAATGACCACCATTGGATTAAATGGTAAAAATATATTCTAATTCAACTTAAAAACCAATTCAAAAGATAATATAATCATATAAATAAATTTTATTCAAAATCAGTTTTGATGTAAAATGCAGTATTTTTCACTATTCATTAAAAAATGAACATTGTCAGAAAAATACCAAAAATTCACACAAAGTAAATTTTGATGTCCCAATCATAAAGAATAAGTTTATTTTGACAAACATAGCATATAAAATTGTCAAAAGATAGATTTAAAAATGGTTTTCCATCAAAAGGCAGTAAAACAATCTTTTAAAAATATTAGTGTATTCCAAGCTTAAGATTGGATTTATTTTCATTTTAAGCCTCTAAAACACTATCCAATTCATTAATATACATAGATAGAAATATCTATTATTCATTATTTACTTGGGATGTTACATCCTTCTCCCCTTTAGAAAATTACGTCCCCGCAATTTATTTACTTATCGAATAAATGGGGGTACTTATCCCTCATTGCATTTTCAGATTCCCATGTTTCCTCTTCCATCATGTGGTTTTTCCACAAAACCTTTACCTGATTAATCACCTTATTCCGTAACACTTGCTCCCTATGGTCAAGAATCTGGGCATGTTGTTCCTCATAATATAGGTTCTCTTCCAGCTGAACTACCTCTGGACTCAAAACATGAGATGGATCTGGCATATACTTTCTCAACATCGAAACGTGAAAAACATTGTGTACCTGAGATAATCTCGGAGGTAAAGCCACCCGGTATGCAACTGATCCAACTCTCTCCAGAATTTCAAATGGTCCAATGAACCTTGGACTCAGCTTTCCTTCTTACCAAATCACATCACACTTTTCCATGGTGATACTTTGAGAAAAACATGATCACTAACCTCAAAAGAGAGATCCTTCCTCCTGTTGTCCGCGTAACTCTTCTGCCTACTCTGAGCTGTTCTCATGTGTTTCTGTATCATCTAAAATTTTTCTGCCATCTCTTCTACCAATTCTGGTCCCATCAACTTCCTTTCACCCACCTCATCCCAGAAAGCTGGAGTTCGACACCGCTTCCCATATAATGCCCGAAATGGTGCCATCTGTATACTGGAATGAAAACTGTTATTATATGAAAACTCAACCAAAGAAAGATGTTGGTCCCAACTTCCCTGATAATCCATTGAACAAGCTCATAGCATATGCTCCAAGGCCTGAATTGTTCGTTCCGACTGCCCATCTGATTGAGGATGAAAAGCTGTACTAAAATTTAATTCAGTACCCAATGACTTTTGAAGGCCCTTCCAAAAGTTAGAAGTAAACCTGGGATCACGATCAGATACAATGGAGAGATGAACTCCATGTAACCTGACTATCTCTTTAAGATACAAACGGGAAAGTTGATCTAGTGAGAAAGTATCTCGTATAGCAAGGAAATGAGTAGATTTAGTCAAGCGATCAATAATAACCCAGATTGCATTATTACATCGAGATGTATTCGGTAATCCAACAACAAATTCCATGGATATATTCTCCCATTTCAACTCTAGCACTGGTAGAGGCTAAAGCATCCCTTTCGGTAACTGCCGCTCTGCTTTAACCTATTGACAAGTCAAACACTCCACAATAAAATTAGCAATATCTCTTTTCATTCCATCACACCAGTAATACTCCCACAGATCTCTGTACATCTTAGTACTTCCAGGATGAACTTAAAACGGAGAACTATGAGCTTCACATAACAACTCTCTCTTCAACTGTGAATCACAGGGCACACACAATCTCATCCCAAATCTGAAAACGCAATCGTTATCAATGTTGAATTCAGGAAACTTACCCTTCTGAACCATCTCTACCTTTTTCTGTAACTCACTGTCTTGCTTCTGTGCTTGCTTGATTCTGTCTGATAGAGATGATCTCACTGATAACTGAAACAAAATAGAAGAAATTCCTGCACCAACATCTTCTATGCCAAAGTTAATCAAATCAAAAACCAAATGATCACGTTCCAAACCCAACATTGTTAATGAAGCATTACTTTTTCGACTCAAAGCATCAACCACTTTATTTTCTTTTCTCGGATGGTAATGAATTGTATAATCATAATCCGTGATTAATTCCATCCATCTCCTCTGTCTTATGATTAACTCTTTCTGAGTGAATATATACTTTAAAATTTTGTGATCGGTATATATTTCACACTTTACTCCATAAAAATGATGTCTCCAAATTTATAAAACGAAAACAACAGCAGCTAATTCCAAATCATGTGTACGGTAATTTACCTCGGGAGTTTTCAACTGTCGTGAAGCATAATCAATTACCTAATCATTCTGGATTAGGACACAACCAATTCCTTTCAATGAAGCATCAATGTAGATAACAAACTCACCATTCCTGGAAGGTAGTGCCAAAACTGGAGCATTCACCAATCTTCTTTTCAATTCCTGAAAACAATCATCACATTCTTTTGTCCAGATAAACTTAACACCCTTCCAAGTTAGCTTAGTCATTGGACTAGATAACCATGAAAAATTTCTAACAAACCTTCGGTAATAGCCTTCCAAACCAAGGAAACTACGAATCTCTGTTACATTTGTGGGTCTTTCCCATTCTTCAACAACCTTTTTTTTGCAGGATCAAAAGTCATCCCATCTTTAGAAACAATGTGACCAAGGAAAGAAATTTGTTGCAACCAAAACTCACACTTCTTGAATTTACCATACAATTTCTTTTCTTTTAAGGTTTGCAAGATAACCCTTAAATGTCTTTCATGATCCTCTTTACTTTTAGAAAACACCAAAATAAAGAAACACAACCACCATTTATCACCTGATTCAACTGATCCATCACTGAAACAAACTATTCAATTCTGATTCTGACCATCTCAGGATGCTGATTTCGAAGGTCATTTCCCTTTGAATGCCTTCAATTCACAACTTTCATGTTTCCTCTATGAGAAACCATTCTGAACATATAAATATCTTATGTGAAGCAACATGGTAATCTTTAAATGCAATATCATTTCAAAAAAAAATATTTTTGGATAATAATTTAATAGAATTCTAACTCCTATAGTTATCTAAACCGACCTTTGATACCAACTATAAGGCCCCACCCTTAAACCTTACTTAATCTTGAGTTATTACAAGATTACACATTGAGGATCTTTTCAGATTTAGAGTTTTAGAGAATTAGAACATACAACTTGCATTACATTCCACATTTAAAAAAAGTGGTTACATAAAAGATAGTATTAATTTTTTCCCATCAAAGGAAACATATTTAAAATAAAACATGGATTCTTTCTTGACAATTCCTTGACACTATCATAATATCATGTACCTTTCCCTTGATATGTGAAAAACATTTCAAAAAAACATGGGATGAGCATAAAAAGCTCAGTATGGGTTATAAAAATATGGAAAGGAAACATAAGTTCATATATACATAAGAATGAAATCATACTTTACCGGTAAAACATAAGCACGTTAACATACCTCATCAAATCATGAATAAATCATATAAATCATAAGACATAAAGGTAACTTGAGGCATTCATAACATTCTTACGTAGGGATTAACCCTCTTGGTTACGTTTGGAATACCCATCACAGTATATTCCCTAAATCTCTTCGGAGAAACCTTAACTTTTCACTCCTTCGCGTTACCCAATGCATTGGAGAGCTATATCGGGCTCACCCATCCTTATTTTATCACGGAACCACCCGTCTTCATAATAATGCCCAAGAACCTCAACATAATCGTATCACAAAAAACATGCATAAAGGAAACATAACATTTCCAACTTTCAATCACAAGATATAAATACAAAAAATTGTTATAAAAACTGTATGAAAACCATTTTCAATACCAAAATAAAATAAAAGTAAAACATGATATTTATTTTTCTTTTAAAAAAAATGTATGGCTTGTAGAGTAAGCCGAAACTCAAATAATGGTCACGGCGGCGGAGAGGTCATTGTCGCCGCATACGTACGACAAAAACATTCCCTTTTGTCGTTTAGTAAACGCTTCGTATAAAAAATATTCTTTTTGGATAAACGTAAAAGTCAAAGAGGTTTATACACCGTATAAAAGAAGGTTGTGTATAAAACAAAATATGCCTCAATGAAAGGAGATTGAGACGAAATCCAATACCTTGGGTCCGACTTGACTCGATCGTTCTTTAATCTCCTGAATAATAAACTTGAGTAAATTTCTTCTTGGTTAAGAACCTTTTTCAAGTTCATTGTTCCTTTTATATCACTTATTTCCATGTCATGAACACTATGTAATTATTTAAGTTAATAACGGTCGTTTTAACGATCATTGGTACATGAGTCAAAAATAAACCCTTTATAATTACAAGTTGTTCATGTATCCATTATATCCAGAATGGTATTCATGATGTAGATATTATATATGTCATATATATCCAGTACATGCATGCATTTATAATATTACATAATCATTTAGAGGTAAGAAATGAAATGCACCGTTCATGGAGACGGTAAGCCATACGTACGCATGAATGCTACTTTCATTTCTATTTCGTATTTTATAGAATAGAATCATAATGATATAAAGGTATATTATAATTTTAGTGTAATATCATATATAATATCATAACTCCATCCTTTATACGTCCCACATATGGTATTAATGAATCAAATCACTTTGAGGTGGCGGTAGTCCGCACTTCCTTAAATGAAGATATCACATTTACCCATAATGGAAACCATAAAGGTATGCCCAAAATAAAAAATACATAATCTTAAGGAAAACATAAAAATATTATATATCATATATAAATATATTTTCATCTTAATGGCCACCTTTGAAGGTGTTAATAGAATGTTGAACAATCATCGTTTCGGGAGGCATAAATTCACCATCCATGGAAACAGTATGTTCTTTAACCATTAGATGTAGGTGTGTGTAAGTGTAGCTCGAATACTTCATATAACAAAATCCTAGTATATTTAAGATACTATAGTTGTTACAAACGAAATGAATAAAAAGAGTTTAGGGGGTTGGAGAATCAAAATAAAACAAAAGGACTCAAGTGAATACATTACCTTAAAATCGGGTAACTCCTTTTGGTTTGAGCTCAAAGGATTCTTTGGGAAGAATTCTGCCCAAAGTGAGGCTTCAAGGAGTAATATAGGGACGTGGAGAGCTAAAATGGGCAAGGGTTGGCCGAGCCAAAGGCTTTGTAAGTGTGGTTAAGGAGGTAGAGGTGGGGGCCTTTTATAAGAGGAGAGGAGGGGCACTCTTCGAAAATAAAGAAATGTTACTTTATTTTAAAATGCGTTTCGGATTTAAATGGTCACAAATTGATATAATTCTAGGATAAGGTGATAAGGGTTCTAAATATACCCATCCAACAGGTTTTTTACATGTGTAGGTCATATATTTTACATTATCTTTTCATTTTATTTAAATCCATTATTAATGAGGTAATCGCTGCATCATAATGATGTCAGAAATAATTTAATTTATTTAAAGTCTAAAAATTATAAAAATAATACTATGATGTAGGAATTATTTTTATCTTTCCAATGATTATTTATAATAAAAAATCTGACTTGTATAACCCCATGTAAAATTGTTTTAGTAAAACATCTCATGTTTGTGTCATTTTTACTTTTACATTAAATAAAAAGTTATTTATGTCATTTCCCAACTAAAGTTGCTCCATGGGGTCCCCAAGTTGACCCATGGATTTTCTTGGTCGGAAATGACACATCCAAGGAGGGTAGGACATATATCAAGCTCATCCCATATTATTAAAACATTATTTTTACCTGAAACTACACTAATTACCTCTAATCGCGATTAAAAACTTAATAAGTTACTATTCACCAAAAAATTATTTTAATCTCATTGAACCACATTTTACTTCTTAATGACAACCATGTATGTCGGATTTTTGAAAATAAAATGACATAAGTGGCAAAGTTTCATTTAAACGAAAAATCAATTTCTTTAACTACCACTTAGTGGTTTCACTATTCATAAAAAATTGATGTTTTTCAGAAAAATACCAAAACTTCACCCTAAGCTATATTTGATATTTTGAATTCAAACATGATGTCTCTTTTACAAAATTCAAATAATATAAGTTACATTAATTAATTTAATAATTAATTCACGATGTCATGACAAATAGCGTGTTTTTATGAAACAATAAGTATCAAAAGATTGACACCAGTTTAAGTCCAATTTCAAAGTGAAATTAATTAAAATGACCACCATTGGATTAAATGGTAAAAATATATTCTAATTCCACTTAAAAACCAATTCAAAAGATAATATAATCATATAAATAAATTAGATTAAAAAGTAGTTTTGATATAAAATGCAGTATTTTTCAATATTCATTAAAAAATGAACATTGTCAGAAAAATACCAAAAATTCACACAAAGTAAAATTTGATGTCCCAATAATAAAGAAGAAGTTTATTTTGACAAACATATCTTATAAAATTGTCAAAAGATAGATTTAAAAATGGTTTTCCATCAAAAGGCAGTAAAACAATATTTTAAAAATATTCGTGTATTCCATGATTAGGATTGGATTTATTTTCATTTTAAGCCTCTAAAACACTATCCAATTCATTAATAGACATAGATAAAAATATCCATTATTCATTACTTACTTGGGATTTTACATCCTTCCACCCTTTAGAAAATTGCGTCCCCACAATTTATTTACTTATCGAATAAATGGGGGTACTTATCCCACATTGCATTTTCAGATTCCCATGTTTCCTCTTCCATCATGTGGTTTTCCACAAAACCTTTACCTGATTAATCACCTTATTCCGTAAAACTTGCTCCCTGTGGTCAAGAATCTAGACCGGTTGTTCCTCATAAGATAGGTTCTCTTCCAGCTGAACTACCTCTGGACTCAAAACATGAGATAGATCTGGCATATACTTTCTCAACATCGAAACGTGAAAAACATTGTGTACCTGAGATAAACTCGGAGGTAAAGCCACCCGGTATGCAACTAATCCAACTCTCTCCAGAATTTCATATGGTCCAATGAACCTTGGACTCAGCTTTACTTTCTTACCAAATCACATCACACTTTTCCATGGTGATACTTAGAGAAAAACATGATCACCTACCTCAAAAGAGAGATCCTTCCTCCTGTTGTCCGCATAACTCTTCTACCTACTCTGAGTTGTTCTCATGTGTTTCTGTATCAGTTGAACTTTTTCTGCCATCTCTTCTACCAATTCTATTCCCATCAACTTCCTTTCACCCACTTCATCCCAGAAAGCTGGAGTTTGACACTGCTTCCCATATAATTCTTGAAATGGTGTCATCTGTATACTGGAATGAAAACTGTTATTATATGAAAACTCAACCAAAGAAAGATGTTGGTCCCAACTTCCCTGATAATCCATCGAATAGGCTCGTAGCATATCCTCCAAGGTCTAAATTGTTCGTTCCGACTGCCCATCTGATTGAGGATGAAAATCTGTACTAAAATTTAATTCAGTACCCAATGACTTTTGAAGACCCTTCCAAAAGTTAGAAGTAAACCTGGGATCACGATCGGATACAATGGAAAGAATAACTCCATGTAACCTGACTATCTCATTAATATACAAATGAGAAAGTTGATCTAGAGACAAAGTATCTCGTATAGCAAGGAAATGAGCAGATTTAGTCAAGCGATCAACAATAACCCAGATTGCATTATTACCTCGAGATGTCTTCGGTAATCCCACAACAAAGTCCATGGATATATTCTCCCATTTCCACTCGGGCACTGGTAGAGGCTGAAGCATCCCTTTCAGTAACTTCCACTCTGCTTTTACTTATTGACAAGTCAAACACTTCACAGTAAAATCAGCAATATCTCTTTTCATTCCATCCCACCAGTAATACTCCCGCAGATCTATGTACATCTTAGTACTGCCAGGATGAACTTAAAACGGAGAACTATGAGCTTCACATAACAACTCTCTCTTCAACTGTGAATCACAAGGAACACACAATCTTTTTCCAAATCTCAAAACGCAATCATTATCAATGTTGAATTCCGGAAACTTACCCTTATGAACCATCTCTACCTTTTTCTCCAACTCACTGTCTTGCTTCTGTGCTTGCTTGATTCTGTCTCATAGAGATGATCTCACTGATACCTGAAACAAAACAGAAGAACTTCCTGCACCAACAACTTCTATGCCAACTTTCATCAAATAAATAACCAAAGGATCACGTTCCAAATGCAATATTGATAATGAAGCATTACTTTTTCGAATCAAAGCATCATCCACTTTATTTTCTTTTCCCGCATAGTAATGAATTGTTTTATAATAATCCTTGATTAATTCCATCCATCTCCTCTGTCTCATGTTTAAATCTTTCTGAGTGAATATATACTTTAAACTTTTGTGATCGGTATATATTTTACACTTTACTCCATACAAATGATGCCTCCAAATTTTTAAAGCGAAAACAACAGCAGATAATTCCAAATCATGTGTACGGTAATTTACCTCATGAGTTCTCAACTGTCGTGAAGCATAAGCAATTACCTGATCATTCTGCATCGGGACAAAACCAAGTCCTTTAAATGAAGCAATACTGTAGATAACATACTCACCATTCCTGGAAGGTAGTGCCAAAACTGGAGCATTCACCAATCTTCATTTCAATTCCTGAAAACAATCATCACATTCTTTTGTCCAGATAAACTTAACACCCTTCCGAGTTAGCTTAGTCATTGGACTAGATAATCGTGTAAAATTTCTCACAAACCTTCGATAATATCCTTCCAAACCAAGGAAACTACGAATCTCTGTTACATTTGTGGGTCTTGGCCATTCTTCAACAACCTTTGTTTTTGCAGGATCAACAGTTATCCCATCTTTAGAAACAATGTGACCAAGGAAAGAAATTTTTTGGAACCAAAACTCACACTTACTGAATTTCCCATAAAATTTCTTTTTTTAAGGTTTTCAAAATAACCCTTAAATGTCTTTCATGATCCTCTTTACTTTTATAAAACAAAAAAATATCATCAAGAAACACAACCACCATTTATCACCTGATTCAACTGATCCATCACTAAAACAAACTATTCAATTCTGATTCTGAACATCTCAGGATGCTGATTTGGAAGGTCATTTCCCTTTGAATTCCTTCCCTGCACAACTTCCATGTTTCATCTATGAAAAACCATTCTGAACATATAAATATCTTAGGTGAAGCAACATGTTAATCTTTAAATGCTATATCATTTCAAAAAAAAATATTTTTGGATAATCATTTAATAGAATTCTAACTCCTAAAGTTATCTAAACTGACCTTTGATACCAACTATAAGGCCCCATCCTTAAACCTTAATTAATCTTGAGTTATTACATGATTACACATTGAGGATCTTTTCAGATTTAGAGTTTTAGAGAATTTGAACATAAAACTTGCATTACATTCCACATTTAAACAAAGTGGTTACATAAAGGATAGTATTCATTTTTCCCATCAAAGGAAACATATTTAAAATAAAACATGGATTCTTTCTTGACACTTCCTTGACACTATCATCATATCATGTACCATTCCCTTGACCTGTGAAAAACATTTCAAAAAAACTTGGGATGAGCATAAAAAGCTCAGTATGGGTTATAAAAATATGGAAAGCAAACAGAAGTTCATATATACATAAGAATGAAATCATACTTTACCCATAAAACATAAGCACTTTAACATACCTCATCAAATCATGAATAAATCATAGAGATCATAAGACATAAAGGTAACTTGAGGCATTCATAAAATTCTTACGAAGGGAGTAACCCTCTTGGTTACGTTTGGAATACCCATCACAATATATTCTCTAAATCTCTTTGGAGAAACCTTAACGTTTCACTCCTTCGCGTTCCCCAATGCATTGGAGAGCTATATCGGGCTCACTTGCCCTTAATTTATCACGGAACCACCCGTCTTCATAATAATACCCAAGAACCTCAACATAACCGTATCACATAAAATATGCATAAAGGAAACATAACATTTCCACCTTTCAATCACAAGATATCAATACAACACATTGATATAAAAATATTATGAAACCCATTTTCAATACCAAAATAAATGAAAAGTAAAACATGTTATTTATTTTTCTTTTAAAAAAGGTATGGCTTGTAGAGGAAGATGAAACTCAAATAATGGTCACGGCGGCGGAGAAATCGTTGTCTCCGCATACGTACAACAAAAAAAATACCTTTTGTCGTTTAGTAAACGCTTTGTATAAAAAAGATTCCTTTTGGATAAACGTAAAATTCAAAGGGGTTTATACACCGTATAAAAGAATGTTGTGTATAAAACAAAATATGCCTCAATGAAAGGAGATTGAGACGAAGTCCCATACCTCGGGTCCGACTTGACTCGATCGTTCCTTAATCTCCTGAATAATAAACTTGAGTTAATTTATACTTGTTTAAGAACCTTTTTCAAGTTCATTTTTCCTTTTATATCACTTATTTCCATGTCATGAACACTATGTAATTATTTATGTTAATAACGGTCGTTTTAATGATCATGGGTACTTTAGTAAAAAATTAACCCTTTATAATTACAAGTTGTTCATGTATCCATTATATCCAGAATGGTATTCGTGATTTAGATATCATATATGTCATATATATCCATTACATGCATGCATTTATAATATTACATAATCATTTAGAGATAAGAAATGAAATGCACCGTTCATGGAGACGGTAAACCGTACGTACTCATGAACGCTACTTTCATTTATATTTCATATTTTATAGAATAGAATCATAATCATATAAAGGTATATTATAATTCCAGTGTAATATCATATATAATATCATAACACCATCCTTTATACGTCCCACATATGGTATTAACGAATCAAATCACTTTGAGGGGGCAGTAGTCCGCACTTCCTTAAATGAAGATATCGCATTTACCCATAATGGAAACCATAAAGGTATTCCCAAAATGAAAAATATAGAAGCATAAGGAAAACATTAACATATTATATATCATATATAAATATAGTGCCATCTTAATGGGCACCTTTGAAGGTGTTAAAAGAATGTTGAACAATCATCGTTTTGGGAGGCATAAATTCACCATCCACGAAAACAGTATGTTCATTAACCATTAGATGTAGGTGTGTGTAAGTGTAGCTAGAATACTTCTTATAACAGCATTATAGTATATTGAAGATATTGGAGATGTTACAAAAGAAATGAATAAAAATATTTTAGGGGGTTGGAGAAGCAATATAATACAAAAGGACTCAAGTGAAGACATTACCTTAAAATCGGATAACTCCCTTTGGTTTGAGATCAAAGGCTTCCTTGGGAAGACTTCTGCCTAAAGTGAGGCTTCAAGGAGTAATAGAGGGATGTTTAGAGACGAAATGGTCAGGGGTTGGCTGAGTCAAAGGCTTTGAAAGTGTGGGTGAGGAGGTAGAGGTGGGGGCCTTTTATAAGAGGAGAGGCGGGGCACTCTTGGAAAGTAAAGAAATGTTACTTTATTTTAAAATGAGTTTCGGATTAAAAAGGTCCCACATTGATATAATTCGAGTATAAGGTGATAAGTGTTAGAAATATACCCATCCAATAGGTTTTGGACATGTGTAGGTCTTATATTTTACATTATCTTTTCATTTTATTTAAATCCTTTGTTAATGAGGTAATCGCTGCATCATCATGATGTCATAATTAATTTAATTTATTTAAATTGTAAAAATTATAAAAAAAATACTATGATGTAGGAAATATTTTTGTCTTTCCAATGAATATTTATAATCAAACATCTGACTTTTATTACCCGATGAAAAAATTGTTTTAGTAAAAAATCTCAGGTTTGTGTCATTTTTACTTTTACATTAAATAAAAAGTTATTTATGTCATTTCCCAACCAAAGTGGCTCCATGGGGTCCCCAAGTTGACCCATGTATTTTCTTGGTCGTCCATGACACATACAATGAGGGTAGGACATGTGTCAAGCTCATCTCATATTATTAAAACATTATTGTTACCTTAAACTACACTAATTACCTCTAATCGCGATTAAAAACTTAATAAGTTACTATTCACCAAAAAATTATTTTAATCTCATTGAACCACATTATACTTCTTAATGACAACCATGTATGTAGGATTTTTGAAAATCAAATCACAGAAGTGGCAACGTTTCATTTAAATGAAAAATCAGTTTCTTTAACTACCACTTAGTGGTTTCACTATTCATAAAAAATTGAAGTTTTTTAGAAAAATACCAAAACTTCACCCTAAGATATATTTGATATTCTGAATTAAAAAATGATTTCTATTTTAAAAAATTAAAAACATATAAGTTACATTAATTAATTTAATAATTAATTCCCGCTGTCATGACAAATAGTGTGTTTTTATGAAACAATAAGTATCAAAAGATTGACACCAGTTTAAGTCCAATTTCAAAGTGAAATTAATTCCAATGACCACAATTGGATTAAATGGTAAAAATATATTCTAATTCCACTTCAAAACTAATTCAAAAGATAATCTAATCATATAAATAAATTAGATTAAAAATCAGTTTTGATGTAAAATGCAGTATTTTTCACTATTCATTAAAAAATGAACATTGTCAGAAAAATACCAAAAATTCACACAAAGTAAATTTTGATGTCCCTATCATAAAGAATAAGTTTATTTTGACAAACATAGCTTATAAAATTGTCAAAATATAGATTTAAAAATGGTTTTCCATCAAAAGGCAGTAAAACAATCTTTTAAAAATAGTAGTGTAGTCCATGCTTAAGATTGGATTTATATTCATTTTAAGACTCTAAAACACTATCCAATTCATTAATAGAAATAGATAAAAATATCTATTATTCATTACTTACTTGGGATGTTACAGAAGGGGCCCCCCTATACAATACTTAGACTTCTTTTCCTGGAAAGGCTTCTCTCAAGCACAAAAACCATCCTTTTTGAAAAATATTGAGCCTTAGCCATGTATTTCATAAAATTTTAACTTTCACGAAACTACTATCATGAATAAAGTGTAATTTTATAGACACACTTCCAAATATGTGAAACACAATGAAACATGTGCACCCAAATCCATTACTTGCAAAAATCACTATTAAAACACAATAATTCCCCCGAAATGGGATACCGACCAAACCATGCATAGATTAATACTGATGTTGCCACCCGAAGGGCTGAAATACTATGAAAAACAAATATTCCTTGCACCAGGGGGGTCAATTTAGAAAACCATTTGTTCTAAGGAATGCTAACTGGAGTATAGAGGAATTCTTTTCTATGAAACTACCTCTTGCTTTTCGACATTGTTCTAATGGTTGGGGTGGCCGTCCAAAGCATTAAATTCAACACTCCATGCTCTTAGTTCTTTCGACATGATGAGATCTCTCATTTTTACATCACCATTCAAGGTTACTATATTTGTGAGAATGAGGAAATTTCCATATTCATGTTGACTAGACAGAGAAGGTCATTTATTGGTGAGAACTAAGATGTTAAAGAGTTCCAGAATCACTATGATAGTATCTTTCAAAGTATTATCCATGAAAATTGAATGGTATGGTACAACCATTGGGATCATTTGGCTGGAGGTAACTTCCCTAATGAGTGGTATTGAGTGTATTGGGTTCACTTATCCTATCTTGAGAATGGGACTGAGCTATTTCATATCATTTTTTATGATGTAATTTGGATGCCCTAATTCTATAAATACCATCAATAGGTGTTATTCAAAGAGCTCTATAGCCATTGGTCTCCGGATACTAAAACCTTCAACATTCACCATGGGGAGGTGTCCATCTACCTATGGGATGTGCTCTTCATCATTGGAATCCCACTGAATGGTTTCCATTATGATAATTTTCTCTTGATGCCGAACACCTGAGGTGACATGAAACATAACCCTCTCATAATGAAACACATTCTAAATGTGATTTAAAGAATACTTGATAACACACCTCCATTCCACAAGGAAATATTTTTCAAAAATGTTTGGTAATGATCTGGAAAAAGGAATCATCCATGAAATTGTTTGGGTGGCCAAACTAGTGTTGGACGACACTGAAATGGATGAGGTTTAGATCATACTGGATGATTTTGGAGGATAGAAAATATGAGTAGTGTGGCTATAGAATGGTGGATTATTGATAGTTGTTAGTGTTATATATTGTATTACTCATCACCTTTATAAATAGTTGGATGATTCCATTCAGAGATGAATGCATGGGGTTTCCCCTAGGGATTCTTATGTGGATGTTGATCATGGCACTTGGAAACTGGGTGAATATGGGGGTAATAGTGTTGGCCTAGCTCTGCAACTATTTGGGCCTTATGGTGAGGTTAGAATGCGTAGTAAGATATATGACCAATTGTAATTCCTAAACATCTAGATCATATCACACATTAGAGGCCATGAATTTTCTAACTCCATTGGCCCTATAAATGTTGGTTTTTGGACCTCCCTAGACAATATTTACAGGGTTCGGCCAGTGGTTCTAAAAAAATTGGGATCACAATTTGAATAAAAAAAATTGAGAAATTAAACATCAAACCATTCTAACTCACAGTTGAAAAAATGGTGTAAAATCGAGAAGGGAAACTGGAGTAGAGGGAGTACCTGTAGACCTTCTAGTTCAGATTGTTGTTGGCTGGAATCAATGAAAACACCAATTACGATCCATAAACACCATCTTTGATCACATAAAAATTCGGATGCATGCATAATTTGATAAATAGTTTCTATATGGGGGTCCATGAAGAGAAGAATCTCTATATACTTCATTAGATATGGTGGATGTTCATGAGAATGTACATGGTGGCAACCATCAGGATACCTCCGACCAATGTCAATGTTGATCTCTCCCATACATATGATAGAAATTAGGTAGCAGCATATCCAAGTGTGATTATATGCTAGAAAATGTGATTAATATCATCAATGAGTGGGGTGAATGATTAAAACATGAATTATAAGGATGATCTCTGAGAGGATTTCCAAGCATAAGAAGAATTTTGAGATGACGTTATACCGGGGGCATCACAAGGTGCTGCTCAAAATCCACCTCATAGAAGGGGGGGCATCCCAAAAAACATTCATGAAGAAATTAGGGGGATCTTAGGATGGAACAATTAGATCCATGGAGGAACTTGGAATGATGTTGAAGAATCATTTAGAGATGAAAATTGATGAAGACTTTCCTTTATTTGGACAACTTAAGGAATGATGTGGATGAACCTGATGGAGGAGAATATATGGATGATGGTTACCTAAGAATGGATTGATATGCTAGAGTTGGGTCATGATAGGATCATTTCCAAGGTTTAGTTCTACAAGGGGATCAAATTAATAGTGTCCATGGAGGTCTTTTCATGTTGACATCAAACACCTGGCCTTCATCCTGGCCCGGTGTGGGTGATGATTGATAGATATCCTGAACATGAGGAAACCAAATATACTTAAGAATCGGCCAAGGAGGCATTAACCAATGTTGAAACGGAGGGCTCCAATGATGGAGAATCATGCGGATTGGATACTTGTCAGGTGGGTCACTGGGAGAGAGGTGATGTCACCCATATGGATGATTTTTACCTTGTAGAGATCCTCTATGTAATCATTTAAGAATACATGTACCTTCAAGTCATTCCCCCATTTTGGCTTAGAGGATCTAACTATTATTTTCCTTATACATTAAAAATATTAAGGTTGATAATGGGACCCTATTGGAGTAGATGAGTGTGCTCCATTGGGTTATAGAGAGCACACTCTAGGGTCATGCTTGAGGTTTCTATAACTAGAGGTCTTTAATGGGAGGTTGGAGTAGCAGCCTTAGAGCCCTCTGTTCTCCCAATAATATATGGTTAACTGCACCCAAGTATCTCAGATGATGACATCTACTAGTAGTGATGTTGGATTCTAAAAGTGGATCATTATCAAAATCTCTCTCCAAGATGTTCAAATCTAATTTAAATCAACATACACCATTTTTTAAACATTTGAAAACATTTTCATAAACATGTGTTCCAATTCTCTTGCATCCCATTCTCATGCAGTGGGGGGGGGGGTTGTTGCCAGTTGTTTAAGTTTTGAATGTGGTCAAGGGGTATCCTGTCGTGGAACTCCCAACATAATTTCTTAGAGCAAGCCTCACCCAAATTCTTAGCATATGTATATATTTCTTCATAACATGATCTCTATTTTTCTTACCTATTAACATTTTTCAAAATGAAAAACATGATCAGTTTTGAAGAAATTTTTTAGAGGGTGTGTTCCAAGAATTCGACAATAGTTGAGTATTTGGGGATCCTTCCCAAATGGATGTTCCAGATCATGGGGATCAAGTCATTCAAGATGACTCCACATTTTCCCTAAAAGGGAAG
This sequence comes from Viscum album, assembly GCA_963277665.1. Classification (NCBI taxonomy): domain Eukaryota; kingdom Viridiplantae; phylum Streptophyta; class Magnoliopsida; order Santalales; family Viscaceae; genus Viscum; species Viscum album. The sequence goes on along the minus strand of OY728127.1, from coordinate 34,158,220 downwards.
AATAATGTTGCCATAGGTGATTAAACTGTAGTGGAATACCTCAAGGATGATGGAGACAGTGCTACCGATGATGGTTTAGATGAAGATGGTCAACCTCATGACTGGAAGCCTAACCCAACTAAGAGGATCTCAGACGAGGACCCTTTCATTTCTGTCCTTGAGGCCTTCACATTATATGATCTTTAAAAAATTGATGTGATAGAAGAGTATGAGTCATACATCACTGAACAGAACCACATTTTCCAAAATAGGTCATGGGGGATCATTTGATATTTTATCATCCACACTCTAGAGACATATCTAGTGAGCCAGATGGGATATCATCACCATTAGCTATAAAACCATGTCACTAGTGTATTGAACACTCACACTCTCCCTGTAATGGTCTATGACAACATTAATGAGAGGATGAACTTTGAGAGCCAGCATTTGGGTGTCACCTAGAACAATGAGAAGTTTCATAGAACTAGGAAGCTCTATAAGGCTCATCAAGAAATTTAATATTTGGAGGACCTGGTGAATAAGCACAAAAGTTTCCTCAATTATTATGTAGAGGAAATCATCTAGTTGAATTCTCAATTGGTAGTGGATGAGGATCAAGATAATGAGGAAGTATATCAGATAGCTATGTACTAGGCTGAGTAGGACTATGTGTAGATCAGGTATGATGAGATTTATCTTTGGCCAAGGAAGAGGAATCAAAACTCATGTGTCTATAGTAGGACCTGGAGGCCACACTCCAAATACTAGAAGGTCTAAAGTGCTTGATTTTCGATGTGGATCCAAAGGGGAATTTTTTTCAAGGACATAACAGAGGCTCCAATGTGAGGATGATCTTTTCCATATTTTAATGTTTTTTGGTTTTAATCATTATCACATGCATGTAAATATATCTTTTGTTACATTTTACTATCGTACAACAATATTATTCATAATAAAAAGAAAGATCAAACCCAAATATCACGCAATCCATTATCAGTTTAAGGAAAATGAAACAACTATGTGATTGAGCATTTATATGAGTGTCATGCTGACATTAAACACTCGGTGCCTGTATTTTCAATCTAGAAATTAGAAGTGTTTCCCATGAGGGACGTTGTGTCCAAATAAAGAATCTCTCTTCGAAATGGAATTTATTTTTTATTGTGAAATAGATCGTGAATGGGGTAACACCAGAGGAATGTAATTATACATGAAAAAGGGGAATGGAGAGCATGAATCCTAAATCCCAATATTTGGAACACACGGAGAGTGGTGGGAAAATTCAATATAACTAATAATCATGAATTAAAACATATAATCCATTATCATTTTTACATGGATGGGTAAAAAATGAGGTTCAACCACTGACAATGTTTGAAACATGGTCCCTATCTCAAATTTTTATACAAATCTTTTTGGGGGGGTGTTCCTTGGAAGATATGTGAGCATGTGTGGAATGATACTATTCAATAAAGTAGGTACCATTTAGACGTATAGGAGGATAGGGATCCAAATAAATAGAAACATGATGTGTGGGTAAGAAGGGACATAACGCTAGAATGGATTTCAACCCTTTTAGAATTATTCCACCTAGGCTTTGAGAACACTGGGTAGGAGTATTAGTCTGAAAAAGGTCAAACTCATCTTCCAGGGGAGCATCATTTCAAAGGCCGAGTGATGGTCTATGAACATGAATGATGTGTCAGGGGACTAGAACTAGAGTAAAGGGACTCATAATAAATTGACTAATATAATTCATTATTGTATGTTGTGTAATGAGGATGATTGGACATAAATTTAACATCATACATTGTGGACATTGGAAACAGAGTCTAACATCATACGGTGAGTATGTTGGAAAAGTAGTTTAACATTGTACATTGATAATGTTGGACATGAATTTTAGCATCATATAGTGAGAATGTTGGGCACACAGTTTGACATCATTTGATGAGGATTGTGACACACAGTTTAATATCATATGGTGAGGATAATGAACACATACTTTAGCATCATACGATGAGTACGATGGATTGAACAATTTAATGTCATGTGATTAGGTTGTGTAAACTAATGTGAAAAAAAAACAAATTATCAGAAGTGACAGGAGGCATATGAGGGTATCTTAATGGGGGGAAGTCCTAGATAAGCCTATAATGAAAAGGTATCTTAGAATACCCTATGATAGAAAATGAATCTAGGCCAAGACGAATATAGATTGATGTCATGATGCTTAGAAAAAGGGTTTCATGTGTCAAAGGAGATACATGTGGAATAGGGGAGTGTAACTCCCCAAGCTTCCACGACATGCTTCTCTTTCAATAATACAACAGCGTGTGTTGTACACAACTTTGATTTCTAACACACCACAACCAATCAAACTAGCCGTTATGAATAGTAATACCCATTTTCTAGAATTTTATAAATTTTATCTTTCAAAATGGAATTCATTTTTGGATTCGGAATATCGAAATTATCTTATGGTATATTTTTGGTATTTTTCTGAAAACATTCAATTTTTGATTAATACTGAAAAACACTAAGTTATATTTTAAAACCAAATTTTTATTCAAATAATTATTTTTTTATTTAAACATATTTTATGTAAAAACAGATACATTATAAAAATATAATTTCAATTGAATTCATTGGAGTCAGTTTATAATAATTATAGATATATAAAAATTTTATTCAACTTTTCACCGTCTTTTACCCACCTCCTAGGAGAATTTGAAAATACACATAAAATTTAATTTAACCACTTTAGTGAGTGGAATTTCAAAAATCCGAGTGACATGGTTGATAATAGTAAGAAAAATTTCATTCAATAAGATGAAAATAATTTTTGGTGAATAGTAACTTTTTACTTTTATTTACAACGGTTAAAAGTAAATAGGGTAATTAAGGGTAAAAATGATATTATTATTACCCTAACACATGTTCTAATTCAATTGGATAAGTATAGTTCGACTATATAATCCTTAGGAATAAAATATGAACCTCTTTGGTCCACTTGGATTAGATTAAGACACTTATTATTATATTATTTAAAGAAGAGCTAAAAGAATTAAAATCAATGTTTAATAACTAAAACATTTTAAATATAGGGATACACATAAGATAAATTCGACTATAAATATTAATTAGAATGATAAAAATATTTCCTATATAATGGTATTTTATTTATATTTTTTAGACATTAAATAATTTAATTTATTTATGACACAATAATGATGCAATAATTACCTAATTAATGAAATATTAAAATAATTGATATTATAAATATCCAAATAAAAGTAATTAGAGACTTTATATGAATTAGACTAATTTTATAGGTTAATATGACATATTAGTGTTGGTTAGAAGAATTTTTTTTGAATCAATAATCCTTTTATGAAGCTTGAAAAAATAAAATACCAATTAGTGTCAAAATTTACATAAAAGAGTTTTTAAAACAAATATTATATTATTCATTGATATTATATTTCTAAAAATCCAAAGATTAGGAAAAGTAATAATATAATTATAGTTTTATCATTAATGAAACATTTGGGGTTCTCTTGGAAGTATATAATAAGCATATTAACCATATAATATAAAAATACAAAGAGACATTGTAATTGTCAAACTATTTAATTAAGTGTTAAATCTAAGAGATAAAGTCAATATAGTGACACAAACCAGTCTAAAACATATTGGTTGTGTTATTTTCGACCCATACCCACCTTATATTTTAAATAATCCATTTTCTAGAAATTATAAACTGAAATTTATTTTATTTTAAAATAATAATTCTAGCTTTTCCTAAGGTGCCTCTCACCCCTATTATAAAAGGGAACTCCCCCTTCTATCTAAGTCATACCATAAAGCCATTTGGCTCAGACAACCTCTTCCCAAATACCCTCTCAACTATCCTCCTTTCATCCTAGAGGCCTTACTTTAGTTATAAAGCCAACATAAGGAGCCCTTTTGATCAAATCAAAAGGAAGAACCCAAAGAAGAGGTAAATATTTCATCACCTATTTCAAGTTCCTTTCTTCTTATACTTCCTTTTTCTTTGTTGTTTCCATTATAAAATAATAAATACTGTATTTTCTATATACAATGATGTTATTATGAATTTGTTACAACCATATTTAATATTCTATCCATCCATTGAATGAAATGTCACCATATTTGCGTACATACGGATTACCGTCTCCACGTCGTGGTGTAATTCTTATTCAATAAATTATTTTTTGCATGGCTATAATAATTATGTGTAATTGATGAAAACAATACATATAACATTATAATTAATATTTATAAATGATATACCATCCAATTATTCATTATTTTAAGAATGATATTGTTGCTCATTCGTACATACGGATTACCGTCTCCACGAACATGATGAGATTCATTCCCCATCATATCCATTGAAGACTCATTTTAATTTGATAATTAAAAGGAATGTATAAATACTTGATATCATTCTGTATATGAAATAGAAACATCCCATATATAACAAATATGACTCACATGACAAGGAAAATAAAGTAAAACGAATCTTTTAACTCCCGATACAAGGACAATACTAAGATATTATTAACAAAGAAATATTAAAAGATCATATATGATATCATATTAATATATATGACTCTTTTATAATTTATTTACAATTATTTCACTATTATACTGGAGGTTAACCTACCCTCGAACAAGGAAAAGTACAAGGTAAGGGGTTTCTTATCTCACTTTTAATTACGTGAGATTTCCATTGTTCACCGCTTATTTACTGCATGTGGTGTGTTTTCTACTGCCATTCGATATATATTAACGTGATTCTATATATATTCATGAGATTATATGATTCATTTGGTGGTTATAGACTATTTTTCATATGAATTGTTTGATTACAATGAGGTAAGGTTTAATTCTACAATATCTTCATAATCTGAGGTTGTTTATACGTAATTATCTACTAGGACTTCTTTATCATCAACATCCATGTTTCTTAAAAATGTATTTCAAAACATTATTATTATTTTATAAAATTTGGGTTAAATTCATTTATACCCTTGTTTTATTTTTATAAGATGTTTATAAAGGAATTTTTCCATCATTTTCCAAACAAGGTCTTTTATAACCTTTTCGACAAAAATAAGGTAAGAATGTCTTTTTTTAACTTATAGGGTGGGTGCATCTATTTTCAACCGTTATAACATCTTAGAAGCTTCCCTTATAAACTTATAAAAATATTTTGAAATATAAATTTTTTCTTTTATAATTACAAGACATTTAAATGATTTCAAAATAGAAAGAAATATTTCTCTAAAAAGCTTTTGATTTCATCTTTGTCAACATCCTTTTATGGATTTTAAATTTTTTTGAAGTTGATTTATTATGATACAAAACATCCATAATGTATTGAAGGTTTTGTGATATGTTTGACTATGGATGTGTTATTTCATACCATTCATGGTTTATGGATACAGTATTGATATTTCATATGCCTGTTTTAATACGAATGTTTACGTTATGTTTAAACCTTTTCATATGAGGAATGCATTGGACTTAGTATGTGACAGGTGGGGCCCACTATATCTCCTCGATGCATCAGTAGGTCTCATGAGACAAACTAGTGTATTGGAATAAGGACTTGACAAAATCTTATTTGTAGTCTTGGCACAAGGCCTTGACTATGTGGTTATGATAGTCTGGCATTATGCATTCCACCATTATGAAAGTTTTTATTGATATTTCATGTGATTATTCGACTAGTATAATATTCATGTGAGTAAGTAAATGGAATTATTTGATTTTATCTTTTCCATATTATTCTAAAGTTCATGTTTAAAAGGCTTTTGTTTTAGTATTATACATTGCCTTAAATGTTTATGCTTATTTATGAAAGTTTATACTATATTGTTATCCTTACTGAGCATCTAATCTCACCCATTTCTATGTTTTATTTTTCACAGGATGTGAAGAAGTATTTTATGACTGACCTACAAGGATAATCTAAGGGGATATGAGTGTGGTCCATGGAAACATGTTGTTTCAGTTTTTCATTTTATGATGTAAAGTAAACCTTATGAAGGTATCTAGTAATTCTAAGCATACTAAACTATTCGGTCTTTCGAGACTTGATCTTTTGAGATCATGCCAATGTTATGTAATAATGCACCAAATCTGGGCTTCTGGGGTCGGTGTGTTACAGTTGGTATAAGATTATGTTTAGTATAATCCTTGAAATATAGATTTAGATAAACTCTGATTAGAGCACATTACCCTAAGATAGACTTTGAGGATTAGTAGAGAAGAACTTCCTAGAATTTTGGTATTGTAGATATTTTGTTAGTTTTCCAAGAGATACGTCCCTGTCTGGATACAAGCAGGTAGAGGCAGCTCTGGCACAGATGTATCTAGGGTTAAAATGCAAAAACCCTACTTTGAGCTAGACTCGAATGGGAACTGGTGAATGACAACAGGCCTTGCTGCACTCTTGGTTTTGACACTCCCGGGGGGATATGCTTAGGATAATTCTGAATTTCTTTACAAACCATTATGAAGGGTTTATGAGTATATACATCTTCAAAGAAAACATTTTTTTTATGATTATGGATTATATCCATAAACTGCTCAATTTATTTTATGTGTTTTACATGTTCGAAATTATGTATTGTGATTCATAAAGTAATCTAGTTTATGCCATTTTTTAGAAATGGCACCTAGTGGAAGGATTGTAAACCATATCAATGCATGCACTCCATGTAGGGATTTCCGTCCTGCTCCAGATAATTGTAGTGGAGCTGCTGATACAACTGGTGCTGATCATCTTATCACTATACTGGGAAACTCACCCAGGTTATGAATAATAACCTTACCCGTATGGAGCACCATAATCTATGACATGGAGGATAAATGTTAGATCTCTTCATGAGGAAAAAACCACCAACATTCAATGGTGGTACAAATCCATTAGTAGCTGAGAAATGGAAAAATTCCTTAGAGAAAATATTCCATGACATGGGGAGTAGCTGAAGGGAAAAAGTTGTCATGGAAATTTACCGCCTCATAGGAGATTCTAGTCAATGGTTGTCAAGGATTGAAAAAAAGACGATTAAATATCAAATATGGAATGGAGGGTTTTTAAAGAGATTTTCTACGAAAAATACATTCTTTGTGACCACCGAGCAGATATAGAAAGACAATTTTTGAGTCTGAGGAAAATGGAGGATGAGAATGTCGCAAAGTATAAGGCTAAATTTATAATGTTAGTAAGGCATGCTGCAGATTATATACATAACCCAATAAGTATGATTGATCATTTCTTTGATTGGTTAAAACCATTTCTTCATCGAGCATTAGTCTGACAATCCTTCTCGTCGTACGAAGATATTGTCTCATGTGCTATCAAGAAAGAAAAATAATTCTCTATGTCTTATGACTTTAAATCAAAGAAAGAGAAGAAGAGATCTGTTGAACACTCTGAAAATGGAAAGAAGGGGAGGAAGCGAAAAGTAGAATATCCATACTACAGTAAATGTTGGAAGAAACACCCTGGTACTTGTCTTAAGGGAATGAGAGTCTGTTACAAGTGTGTAGAAAAAGGCCACCAAGCTCGTGATTGCATGGGGAAGAAAGAGTCTGTTGATGTTGAATGCTAAAATTGTAGAGAAAGGGGGAATTGTGCGAATGAATTTTCTAAGAGTCCAGGGAACTTTCCTTAGAAAAGGCCAAGGGATCAAGGCCAACTTTATGATATTACTACTTCTAAGGATGAAGCTCCGAAAGACATGGTGGAAGGTAATTTAATGGTTTCCTCAAGTTTAGCCAATGTTTTATTTGATTCTGGATTATCACATTGTTTCATATCATCCCAGTTTTCTATGAAAATTAGATATTTCCAATTTTATTTAACAAGGGAGTTGTCATTCATAAATCCTATAGGAAGTATCATTGCAACAATGTTTTGTGAATCAGTCCCCATTAGGGCATATAGATGTTCATTATATGCTGATATCATCATCATACCCATGATTTAATTTGATATAATCCTCTGCATGGATTATATTTTGGACCATGATGAAAAAATTTATTGTATGAAGAAGGAGCGTACTATTTTTAATGATGATGATAAAGAACACCGTATCTTTAGAGAAGAATCATAACCACCTGATTCTTATCTAGATCCACCCCCAGTAGCTCAACTATATTCAATTATTGGGGAAGAAGAGAATGAAATAACTATGGGTGAGGAAAAGAATGTTCAAATAGAGGATGTACCTATTGTGAAAGAATATGTTGATGTGTTTCCAAGAATATTTACCTGGACATCCACCAGATCGAGAAATTGAGTTTTCCATTGATTTAATTCCTGGTTCAAGGCCCATATCAAAGACCCCTTATAGAATGGACACTTTGGAATTAGTGTAACTAAAGAAAAAACTAGAATAATTAAGTAATAAGGGATTTATTCTACCTAGTGTTTCTCCATGGGGAGCCCTTGTCCTTTTTGTTAAGAAGAAAGATGAATCTATGAGGATGTGAATTGACTATAACAATAAAGAAAAATAATCCCCTACCTCGCATTGATGATTTATTAGACCAACTTCTTGGAGGTAAATAATTTTCAAAGATTGACCTTAGATATAAATATCATCAATTGTGTGTGAAGAAGGAAGACATTCCCAAAAAAGCATTTCGAACTAGGTACAGGCATTATGAGTTTACAGTAATGCCTTTTGGATTGACTAATGCTCCCTCTGTCTTCATGGATATAATGAATAGAGTTTTCAAGAAATATCTTGATGACATTCTAGTGGTATTTATTGATGACATCTTGGTGTAATCCAAAATCTATGAAAATCATCAAAATCACTTGTGCATTATCATAAAGACTCTTAGAAGACATGAATTATATGGGAAGTTTAGCAAGTGTGAATTCTGGCATCAAGAGATTTATTTTCTTGGCCATGTTGTCTCTAAGGATGGAATTTCCATTGATCTTTCAAAGACCAAGGCAATCCAAGAATGGCCAGTACTGACATGTATAACTAAGGTACACATTTTTATTTGGTTAGTAGGTTATTATCGATGTTTTGTCCAGAATTGTTCCCGGTTGGCTAACCCATTAACAAAGATCACATTCAAAGGGGTTAAATTTTTTTGGAAAAAAGAGTGTAAAGAATGTTTTGAAGAACTAAAGAGAAGATTTGTGAATGCTACTATCCTGACTCTACCATCGGGAATGACGGGTTTGTTATTTACAGTGATGCGTCGAAGAAAAGACTTGGTTGTGTCCTTATGCAGAATGATAAGGTTATTGCCTATGCATCAAGACAACTGAAAATTCATGAGCAAAACTATCCTACTCATGATCTTGAGTTTTTACCTGTAATCATTGCATTGATGATTTGGAGACACTATCTCTATGGTGAAAAATGTGAGGTTTATACTGATCACAAGAGTTTGAAGCATATTTTCTCAAAGAAAGAACATAACATGAGGAAAAGGAGATGACTTCAACTACTCAAGGATTATTATTCCACGATAAACTACCACCCGAGGAAGGAAAATAAGGTGGCAGATGCTTTGAGTGGAAAGGATCATGGAGTTTTGAACAAGATGACAGTTGAATGGGATCTTATTTTCATGGATCCAGTAAAGATGGATATGGGAATCACCATAGATGGTGAAACATCAACACTTTTCCAAATGGATGCCAAACCATCATTACTAGAAAAGATAAAGAGTTCTCAGACCGATGACGTAGAGTTTCAAAAGAAGATTAAAGTTCTGAATGATGGGAGATTGAGTGACTTTGTGTATGAAGATGGAAATTTGAAATTTGGGAAGAGACTTTCTGTTCCCAATATACCCGATCTTGAAATGGAATTGTTGGATGATGCTCATAGTTCCAATTTCTCTATACACCATGGTAGCACTAAGATGTATAGAGATTTGAAGGATCATTTTTGGTGGGACAACATGTAGAGGGAGATTTCTGATTTTGTGTCAAGATTTATGGTTTGTCAACAAGTCAAAGCTGGAAGGCAATAGCCTGGAGGAGTCATGAAACCTTTCCCCATACCTGAGTGGAAATGGGATAATATTACGATGGACATTGTCATGGCACTAGCAAAGACTCCTAGAAGTAATGATGCTATATGGTTCATTGTTGACCGTCTTACCAATAAGCACATTTTCTTGCTATAAAGGAAGATTTACCACTTAAATGTCTAGCAAGACTATATATCAATGAAGTTGCGAGACTTCATGGTATACCTCTATTGATTGTTTCTGATCCTAATCCACGTTTTACATCAAGATTCTGGAAAAGTATTTAGAATGTCCTGGATACTGAGCTTCGTTTGAGCACTGCTTACCACCCCCAAACTGATGGACAATCAGAACGGACTATTATACCCTTAGAAGGAATGTTGTGATCATGATCACTTGACATTCAATGTATGTGGGATCAATATTTACCTTTGGTAGAATTTTCCTATAACAATAGCTTCAATTCAGTTATTGAGATGGCACCATTTGAAGCGTTATATGGAAAGCGATGTCGCACACCAACCTGTTGGGATGATGTTGGTGAACGAATACTCATAGGCCCTGAACATGTAGAGGAAACGATGGAAAATGTGAAGGTAATCCAAACCCACATCAAAGCTGCTCAAAGTAAGAAAAAGAGCTATGCTGATAACCGAATGAAGGATTTGGAATTTCATGTAGGAGGTCATGTTTTCTTGAAGGTATCTCCATGGAAAGGTCTTACATGTTTCGGTAAGAAGGAAAAATTGAGTCCCAGTTACATTAGACCATTTGAAATTCTAGAACGAATTGGGGTTGTATCTTACCATTTGGCAATGCCACTAAATCTCTCCAAAGTTCATGATGTGTTACATGTATCACTCTTGAGAAAATACATGCATGACCCAAAACATGTACTCACCTATGAAAAAGTATTACTATAACTCGATCTATCTTGTTGCAAAGAGCCTTTCAAGGTTCTTGATACAAGAGATCAATTTCTGAGAAACCGGGAAACTCGTATGGTAAAAATTCTTTGGAGAAACCATAAGATGGAAGAGGCCACATGGGAACCCAAGGAACTTATGATGAAGAACCACCCAAGTATTTTTATGCAGTAATATTCTAGAAATTTCAAGGAAAAATTTATTTGAAGGAGGGGAGAATTTAACACCCCAAGCTTCCACGATACACTTCTCTTTGAATAATACAGTAGTGTGTGTTGTACGCAACTTCGAGTTCTAACACACCACAACGAATCAAACTAGCCATTATGAATAGTAATACCAAATTTTTGAAATTTTATAAATTTTATCTTTCAAAATGGACTTTATTTTTGGATTCTGAATATCGAAATAATCTTAGGGTGAATTTTTGGTATTTTTCTGCAAACAATCAATTTTCGATGAATAGTGGAAAACCCTTTGTTATAGTTTAAAACTAAATTTTTATTTAAATAATTATTTATTTTATTTAAACATATTTTAGGTAAAAATAGATAGATAATTCCAATATATTTTCAATATAATTCATCAGAGTCAGTTTATAATAATTTTAGATATATAAAAATTTTATTGAACTTTTCACCGTCTTTTACCCAACTCCCAGGAGAATTTACAAAATCACATAAAACATAATTTTACCGCTTCTGTGAGTGGAATTTCAAAAACCTAAGAGACACAGTTGATATCAGTAAGAAAAATTTGGTTCAATAAGTTGAAAATAATTTATGTTGAATAGTAACTTTTTACATTTATTTACCATGGTTAAAAGTAAATATGGTAATTAAGGGTAAAAGGTTTATTATTATTACCCTAAAACATGTCCTAATTCTGTTGGATAAGTATAGTTTGACCCAAAACAACCTTAGGAATAAAATATGAACCTCTTTGGTCTACTTTTATTAGATTAGGACACTTATTATTATTTTATTTAAAGAATAGTTAAAAGAGTTGAAATCAATGTTTAGTAACTAAAAGATTTTTAATATAGGGTTACACATAAGATAAATTCTACTATAAATATTCATTTGAAAGATAAATTTTTTTCCAACATAATGGTATTTTATTTATATTTTTTATACATTAAATAATTTAATTTATTTATGACACAATGATGATGCATCAATTACCTAATTAATGAAATATTAAAATAATTGATATTATAAATATCCAAATCAATGTAATTTGAGACTTTTCTTTAAAATTAAACTAATTATAGAGGTTAATATGACATATTAGGGTTGGTTAGATTAATTTTTTTCAAAACAATAAAGCTGTTATGAATTTATAAAAAATACAAAAAACTGTCAAAATTTACATAAAAGATTTTTTTAAACAAATATTATATTATTAATTGATATTCTATTCTTAAAAATATAAGGTTTACCCAAAAGACTTATATAATGATATTTGCATCGTTAATTAACTATTTGGGGTTCACTTGGAAGTATATAGTAGGTTTATTAACCATATAATATAAAAATACAAAGAGACATGGTAAATGTCAAACTATTTAACAAAGTGTTAAATCTAAAATATAAAGTAAATATATTGACCGAAACCTTTCTAAAACATATTGGTTGAGTGGTTTTAGACCCATCCCCACATTATCCATTAAATAATCTATTTTTTAGCCATTATAAACAAAAAATTATTTTATTATAAAATAATATTTCAAGCTTTTCCTAAGGGGCCTCTCACCCCTATTATAAAAGGGCACTCCCTCTTCTCTTTAATTCACACCTTCAAAGCCATTTTTCTGGGACAACCTCTTCCCAAATACAGTCCCAACTATCCTACCTTAATCCTAGATGCCTTCCTTTAGTCAGAAATCCTACCTATGGATCCCTTTTTATCAAATCAAAAGGAAGAACCCAGAGAAGAGGTAAATATTTCATCACCTCTTTCAAGTTACTTTCTTCTTATAATTCCTTTTTATTTGTTGTTTCCATTCTAAAATAATAACACAAGTATCTTCTATATACTGTGATGTTATTATGAATATGGTACAACCATATTCATTATTCTTTCCATCCTTTGAATGACATGTCACCATACGTGCGTACGTATAGATTACCGTCTCCACGTCGTGGTGTAATTGTTATTCAATACATTATTATTAAGATTGGTATAACAATGACGTGTGATTGATATAAATAATAAATATAACATGATAATGATTTTTTATATAGGATATACCATCCAATTATTTATTATTTTAAGAATTATATTTTCGCTCGTGCGTACGTACGGATTACCGTCTCCACGAACGCGATGAGATTCGTTCCCCATTGTATCCATTCAAGTACAATTTTCATTTGATAATTAAAAATAATGTTTAAATACTTGATATAATTCTGAATATGAATAAGATACATCACATACATAACAAATATGGCTCACATAACAAATACAATAAAGGAAAACTAATCTGTTAACACCCGAAACGACAATAATACTAAGATATTATTAACAGAGCAATGTTAAAAGATCATATATGATATCATATTAATATATATGATTCTTGTATAATTTAATAACAATTATTTCACCATTATACAGTAGGTTAAACTACCATCAACCAAGGAAATGTACAAGGTAAGGGTTTCTTATCTCACTTTTATTTCCGTGAGATTTCCATTGTTCACCATTTATTTATTGAATGCGGTGTATTTTGTACTGCCATTTCTTTATATATTATCATGATTCTCTTTATATTCATTATATTATGTGATTCATTTGGTGGTTATTGACTATTGTTTATATGACTTTTTTGATTAAAATGAGGTAAGGGTTAATTCTACAATCTCTTCATTATCTAGGGTTGTTTATACGTAATTATATAATGGGACCTCTTTATCATCCACATCTATGTTTCTTAAAAATGTATTTAGAATAATTCTTACTATTTTACAGACTATGGGTTAAAGTCATTTATACACTTGTTTGACTTTTATACGATTTTTATAAAAGAAATATTTCCATCATTTTCCAGACAAGATCCTTTATAACATTTTCAACAAAATTAAGGTAAGAATGTCTTATTTTAACTTATATGGCGAGTGCATCTATTTTCCTCCGTGATAACATTGCCAAAGCTTCCCTTACAAGCTTATAAAAATATTTTCAAATATAAATGTTTTCTTTTATAATTAAGTGACTTTTATATGATTTCAAAATAGAAAGAGATATTTCTCTAAAAAGGTTTTGATTTCATCTATGTCAACATCCTTTGATGGATTTTATGTTTTTTTAAAGTTAATTTTTTATGATACAAAAAATAGATATTTTATAGAAGGTTTTGTGATATGTTTGACTATGGATGTGTTATTTCATACCATTCATGGTTTATGGATATAGTATTGACATTTCGTATGCGAGTTTTAATATAAATGTTTATGTTATGTTTAAACCCTTTCATATAAGGAATGAATTGGACTTAGTATGTGACGGGTGGAGCCCGCTATAGCTCCTCGATGCATCAATAAGTTTCATGAGAAAAACTATTGTTTTGGAACAAGGCCTTTCCAAAATATTATTAGTAGTCTTTCCACAAGGCCTTGACTATGTGGTTATGATTGTCTGGAATTATGCATTCCATCATTATGAAAGTGGTTATTGATATAACATGTGATTATTTGACTAGTAGAATATCCATGTGAGTAAGTAAATGGAATTATTTTATTTTATCTTTTCCATATTATGCTGAAGTTCACGTTTAAAAGGCTTTTGTTTTAATCTTATACATTGCCTTAAATTTTTATGCTTATTTATGAAATTTTTCGCTATATTGTTATCCTTTCTGAGCATCTGAACTCACCCCTTTCTATGTTTTATTTTTCCCAGAATGTGAAGAAGTATTTTATGACTGACCTATAGGGATATTCTGAGGGGATATGAGTTTGGTCCATGGAAACATGTTGTTATAGTTTGTCATTTTATGATGTAATGTAAACCTTATGAATGTATCTAGTACTTCCAAGGCTACAAAACTAATCGGCCTTTCAAGACATGATCTTTTGAGATCATACCAATGTTATATAATAATGCACTGACTCTAGGCTTCTGGGGTCAGGGAATTACATGGGGAGTTAACCCTATATGAACGGAGGGGTATACGAGTCCACCTATAACACGGAATCTCTCAATGTTATCATGCACAAATTTTATGTTTGTGATGCTTGGACCATGTTTATTAGATTAATGTTATATAGATTAGACCATATATTGATCATCCTAAAAGGACATGTGTAGTGAGAAGGAATGAAAAGTCAATGTGAATTGAGGGTTAATAAGACCTAGCATCACACGACACATTCCATTGTGGACTTTAACAAAATCTTATGTCTTGATTTCAAGACATGGAATCCCGGTTTAATGTCATAGAGTTCGAACAATGGGCTCTTAGTTTATGGTCATCAATTTATGGAAATGGAAAATAGTCTCTGGTCATAATTCTTGAACCATGGGATCTTATTTTAATGTCTTGGAGGTTGGACTGTGAATTCCTAAAAGTTTGATTCGTGGAAAGAAAGGGCAATTACTTAACATTAAAGGAGGGATTAGGGCGGCCCCATATCACACAAATCATAAGAGGAATGTTGTAAGTTCTTTAACATCATGTTTCTTGAACATGTAATATTTGTTAATGGTCATAATGTGTGGACCATGAGGGATTTTTGTCTCAATGGAATGTGTGTGAGATTAAAGGAAGGTTAGTCGATGTGAAATGTGGGGCCTAAGGGGCCACCTGATGCTGAAAAAAACATCCTAAAGACAACTTGCACATAGTTTAGGGTCATGATTCCGGGAATATCACACAGAATATATGGTCATAGATCTTGGAACGTGAGGCACTCATACGTCTTTAACATTCTAGAAGATAACTCCACCATGAGTCCAATGACTGTGTGAGCTATGCTCAATGCGAGTAGAATGGAGTGGTAAGGAATTCAAATTTTTTTCATGGGAGAACACAATGAGAAGAAGATGTGACCAATGAATACCATGATAGAAATTGATACTTTCCAAATATGGATAATGAAAGGGTAGCATCCAATGGATGGGGAAATTAATTTTACCTTGTTTGAAAAATACGTTTAATACTCACATCAGTTAAATATTGGATAAAATCATGGATGAATGATTGAATAAATTAAAACAAATAAGACCTATTTTTTGTTGTTGAAGATCATTAGAGACATGTACCATAGAGGGAAGGTGAGATAATGTGGCATGATACCATTCCATTAGGGAGTTTATTTATATTGGTTGGATGAAAATTATCCCAATAGTAGAAAATGTGAAGTGTAAAAGTGGATATGGAGAATATATCTGAGGGAACATTAGGTGCCCTGGGACCTATTATGCAATGTACCCAAAAATGATGTATAGTCATGCAGTTAAGAGAAAGTCAAGAATGGTCCATAGGGGAAATACCCTAAGGTGAAATGACTATAAAAAATTCATTGAGATAGAATAATTGGCTCCACTATATATCCCATTAGAGTATGAATCAATCCACCCGTAGTTCTTGGATATAGAGAAGTAGGATGCCGACACTGGTGGATTCACATCCTTTCTGACGAGGGAATCAAATCATATTATATCTAGAGTTATCTTGCTTTTATATGGGGTAAAATTTCTGATCATCCCATATTTCTCATATGGGGAATCCATATTCTATATGGGGTCGTGCTTTTGGTCATCCCATACTTATCATATGAGGAATCCTAGTTTCATAAAGTGTGGTGTTTTTCGTTCATCCCATAATTATCATATGAGGAATTCTAATTTAATATTTGGTAGTGTTTTTCATCAACCCATACATACTATATGAGGAATCCCAGTTTCATATGGGGTAGCTTCCAGTTAATTATTGCAGAGCTTGAACCATGGGGGAAATGCTGTCCCAAAGAGTTTTTGATGACATGTATGAGAGATAAATTGATGTGAATATAGAGATAAAGGATCCCTCATCAACAAGAAATTTAAAAACCATACCCAAGGTCGACATCATGACATTGGGTAAGGAAATACCACGCAATTATTCGACGAAGGGGGATAGGACCAAAATGATATATCCATGCATTACTACACATCCTAGGAGTATGGTAATCGAGTCACACATTATTTTGGAGCATGGAATGGTAGTAAACCGATGAGGACAGGGATTTTCCTGTCAAAAAAGGATTCTAAATCATACTATATTTGCAGGAATCTCGATTTTGTATGGGGTAGGAAGCAATTTAACACTGTTCTCTGAGGAAATTGGTTAGATGGTCATCCCAAACTTGTCATATGGGTAATCCCAGTTTTATATGTGGTAAAAAATATCGCATGAAGTTGAATTTAGATGTTATTTGTTCTATGGATATTGTTTATCATCCTATGATAAGGATGTTTGTGGAGCATTCACATCGAGGTTCAAGTTCTTTTCTTCCTCATTTCAGGTAATGATGGAATCTCATCCCACTAATGGTTCAATGATATTAAGTGGGTCTTGTATATAAAAAAGATGCATATGGTAGAATCTTTGGGATGATATCACTATAGGTAATGAATGATTTTGTGGTGATTCTACAGCTAGTCCCAAAGGAATAAGGTCTATGTGTCACTATAAATCCCATGAGAGTGGGAATCAAGAGGCACATAGTTAAGGAAAGTAGATGGAGTGTAGTCTTTCTGAAATAATTGCAATGAAGCAAACTATGTGAATAAGGGGTGAATTCAATGTTCAGGGTCATAATTTTTGGACTAGGCCTCATAGTTTAATGTCATAGAATTTAGACCAATTGAAATTAGTTTAAGGTAAAAAATCTTGGACCTTGATGAGGTTCCATGAGGATATTCATCTATTGAAAAATACATAAAACCTAATTTTAATGGAGCCATGTAGGTCATACATGACATAAAAAAATCCCAAAAATCGTTCCACAAAGTTTAATGTCATACATCCTAAACCATTAAAAAGAGTTTAATTTCACGATTCTTAGAGTTGGGAAGTTTCTTTTATAGGGTATATTCATGGAATTAAAGAGGTGGAACCTGATGTGAAATGAGGTCATGCGGGCCCACAAAACACATAAATTAGAAGAAAAAAATGCCACGTTGTTTAAGGTCATAATGGTTGCAACTAGTTGATGGTGGAAAAAAGTTTAAAGCGGTAATGATTTGAGTTGGGTGATGTTTGTATCAATGATATCTATGTGGTATAGAAGAGGTAAAACCCAATGTGAAAAGAGTCAAAGAGGAATGCATATCAAATTTAAACCTTGATATGTACAACACGTAGTTTAATATCACAATACTAGGACCATAAATGGGTCAATGTGTCTGAATTATTGATTAACATATTATAGGGCCCAAATACAGGATGTTTGGATGTTAATACATATACCCTGAGAATAGGAATCTATAAAAACATAGATCTAGAACAAAGATTGATAGGTGACATACACTTGATGTAGGGGAAATCCCATACGATAGGGGAATTGATGCATCACATGGCTGTAATGGGATATCTTATGATTATGACATGGGGTAATTCTTAAAATTTAACATCATATGCTGAGGGAAGTTGTTTTGGTTCATCTCATATCATATTACGCATCCCAATTTATGTTGTGGTATGGTTTTTGACAATATCATACTTATTGTATGAGGCATTCCGGTTTTATATGGCGAAAGAACATAGTTTAACATCATGTGTTAAGGAAATTTTGTTAGTGTTCATAATATATTTTTTGTATGGGGATCTCGATTTTATAGGGGTAATATTATAGTTTAATATCATAAACTTATGATGTTGGTCATAATATATTAATGTTGTACAACTCAGACTATGGTGGCTATAAATAGATTAAAGTCCCAATTCTTGGTGAAATTGAAAATAGTTTAAGGATAACTACCTAGACCATGGAAATAAGTTTATGTTCATATTGTATGGACCTTGGGGATGTTCTTAGTTTTAGGTTATTGATCTTGAACCACAGGGGTTGAAAAAACATTAAGGTCATAATGGTGGAACTAATTAAAAATAGATTTAGGTAATACTGCCTGGTCTATGGAAAAGGTTTAAGGTTGTACTGTCTAGACTAGGGGTTTGATGTTAATATAATATCATAGATGTTGGACCAATTTTCCTCACATGAAGTACTACTTGAAAAATAGAGTGTTTGTGGGAGGTGTGATACACTCTCTATCCATGGTGATAAAGAGTATATTCCATTGGAACAATCCTTATCAATAATATATGGTCCTTCCCATATGGGATCTAACTTTTGTGGATTTATATTGTGTATCATTACTGGTATGAGATCTAATACCATTTCACAATGGAGGAAGGATCAGAGGTAAAACTTATTATTGAAACCTCTCTTTATCCTAATTCAGAACCTCTCTATACTTTACAAGGTCTAGATCCTATTCTATTCGAATGATTAAAAATCTGATAAATGGAACTCTACCATTTTTGTATATTCTAATGATCATAGATAACTATTTTATGTGATGAAAATAGAACTTATATTTTTAAGAATATTATGTCTATATACTATGGAGTATAGGGTCACTTGGTAGGAATTCCGAGTAATCTATCTATAAGTCTAGAGGTCATTGGGGAGATTTTCAGGAAAAATTAAATTGTTCTGGCCCCCCATCTTCTACTTGATTATAGTGAAAGTATTTTTGAATGTCTCAATATTCCCACTTTCCAATTCATGGAACCGATAAGTATAGTAAGAATGGATATTGTACTTCCCGTACAATATCATCAGCATAGCATCATGTAATTTGGATTCATTATTCTTGATAATATCCTGAAGAAATA
This sequence comes from Viscum album, assembly GCA_963277665.1. Classification (NCBI taxonomy): domain Eukaryota; kingdom Viridiplantae; phylum Streptophyta; class Magnoliopsida; order Santalales; family Viscaceae; genus Viscum; species Viscum album. The sequence goes on along the minus strand of OY728127.1, from coordinate 34,138,381 downwards.
TAAACTTGTGAATGGTGTGGGATCTCAAGAACATGATCACAGTTCATTATTTGATTTCCTTGAACAGAATATATCCCTCCCATTTTGGGATGAAGTACATCATAGTTAGAGTAAACCTTCAATGGAAGGATATCATTGGTGGGTAAGCCCCATAATGTCGAGTACCCATTCTATAAAGGTCCATGAATACATGGTGGTGTGAAAAATATCTAGTGGTCAATACACAATGATGTAATGGATTTGAAACTCATGAACCCTCCTAGAAATCACAATGTAGTGGTGGACAATAGATGACCCAAATTATCCCATCCTAAGAATCTGGTTGGATAACATCAATCCCGCCCAATGGGTGCAACAAGACAAGGCAAGGAATTCATACACATTTTGTGGAATCTCATACTATTGAATTAATTGTGTAATAATTATATAAAACCCATGTATATAGAAATTCAGACATGTTTAGTTACACTCTAATGGGTAAACAGTTCTACATGCCAATAGATTCACTCAATCTTGGGTTGGTCTGGAAGGAGAATGTCATAGTAGAAATACTCAAAAAGGGGAGTTTCTCAATTAGCTGTTTCCTCTATATTACAATTGGGAGTATCTTCAATCAAGGGGGGATCTGAGTGACCTGGAACAAAAGGGCTGATATAATGTTGGTTTACCTATTTTTTATCAACATTATCTGAAGTGGATGACGCACTAAACATATAGTGTACCACCTGAATGATCAGTTCATCCTATTCAGGCTTTGCGTGGGACGTGGCTAAACTAGAAGTGGCATCTACATGACCATTCTAGGATCAAGGGATGCGAGTCACTTCTAGATAAGCAATAAATTGGGTTTTCACCTAATTATTATTCTCTATTAGGGGCATGTGATATTTCTTTATATTGATACAATCACCACTAATCTTTTAGATAACTGACTAAGAGTACCCCTAATTATGAAAGTGGGGGAAATAAATCTCAAGGGACAACTAAAGACTAGTAATGAGAGAATGATACAATACATCATTTTTTGTGAAAAATTATATCAATAGGAAAGAGTATGGAATGATGTCTTTCACCAGAGTGGTGAATACTATTCCCAAGCCTACCATGTTAATCATGGGATTGTTAACCCTTCTGTAGGTCAGGCTCTAGGTATTACCATCAAAATGTATCTTCAAATAAATCATTGAATGCTCTAGTGATAGGATTAACTCCTTAGGATATGAACATCCAGGGGTAGTTTTTCATGGGATGGATGGGCGGCTAGAAAATCAGCTATTGGTTTCCCTATAATAGCTACCTATAGGAAACACTAGATGTTGAACTACTAGTGGATCACTATGCAGTGTTTTAATAATTATATCAATATGGGGTGATTGAGGATATAATTTAGACTTTCCACTTGAGAAATAATATATATCACTTGTTGTTGTTGATAATGTCGTAATTTCTTCATTTTAAAAATAAGGGTGGGGAAATTATTCTCGATGAGGGAGTGTCTTGTCTCTATGTTGAGGAGCATATGACTGAGATATTATAACAATTTTCTATTCCCTTATTTTTCTTGAAGTATATAAGGGAACCAAGGTAAAATTATAGGGTGTTCATATAAAAGACCAAATGAGATCCTAAGATGGGTGGCATCAGAACCAGATAATGTAGTTGATACTACTTGATATCATAGAACATGGTATAGCACTCATAATCTCACTGTTAAATGGATTTTTTCTTCAAGATCATTGAGATGGGATTACACTTTTTGACTAGAATTATGATAAATCAATGTATGTTGGATAAGTTTCATTGGTTTCCCCACAACTCTCTGTGGTTTCTTGGGGGAGGAATTTGTCTGATTTCCTTAATCTTCTATGGGTCTGCATTGATGCCTTTGTATCTTTAGTAGAATGAAAAATACTTCCTAGAGCTATCCTCTAATTCAAACATTAAGGAGTTCATCTTCAAATTCCTGGAGCAAAGAAATCCAAACAATTTATTGAGGTCCTTGATATGGTCTTGATGCTAGCGAGATTTGAACATCATATCCTCTATGTATAATTAAACCAATTTCCTAATAATTGTCTTGTAGATATGATTCATGGCCCACTGATAAGTGTCCCCTAAATTTGTCAAGCTAAAAGGCATTGTCTAATAGCGTAAGGTACGATGAGGATCCCAAAAGGTGGTGGACTTCCCATCCATAGGAGCCATGCAGATTTAATTGTAACTAAATTATCCATCCATGAATAAGACGACCTATAAACCCACTATAGCATGAATCAATATATCCTTCACCAGAAGGGGAAAAGAAACATTCAAACAGTGGCGATTTATGTCCTGAAATTTGATAAAAACTCTAATATCCCCATTATTATTCTTTAATGGGATAATGATAGTTATCCAAATAGGGCACTAAAATTCCCTAAAGGATATGGATTTAATCATTTTGTTAACTTTGGATTCAACCATATCACTATGATAGGGGTGAATCTTCTTGGGAGGGTTTTTGAACATGTGCTGGATCATTAGAAGACTAGGATGATGAAGGAAGAACTGAGGGTCCAACCCTAGAATTTCATCATTGTTATAAGTGAAAACATTCCAATGGTACTTTATGAAGGGAAAATATGACATCTTCTCTTCTGGAGGCTTGGAATCACTGATTAGTGACTTCCTCTAATCATCTTTTGTACAAAGGATCACATGTATTATATCATCAATGGTGCTGTAGAAACCCTCCTCAAATGTAAGAGATGCATATTATAAGTCCTCTTAATTGTCTCATATAAGAGAATAAATTGGAGGATACATGTCTTTTAGGCTACTTGAATCAGGGGAAGCACTAGTTCCTTATGTGGTATACATAGAATCCTCACTGAGTAGTTCATGTTCTACTAAAAATGTGTCGATAGATGTTGTTGAGCGGATTCATTCTATTATTTAAACTAAATTTCCATTGTGGAAGTCAAATAAATGTTGACATGTAAACTTCCATTGGGTCAACCCTACTCTATGGAATAGGTTGGAATTCCATGGAATGATGGTCATATGGAAATCTTCTCAGTACTTTAATAGAGTGGGTGCTTCTGGTTTTTCCCCAACCTTCCCAAATCTAAGAATATCAGGTAATCTTTAGGAACTCCTACTTTGTGATACCAAAATCCTTTTTCATAGAGACAATGAAATATCCCCTAGGTTTGGAAGTGTGTCCTCTAACTGATGAATCAAAAGATTGATCTGTCATTCAATTCTACACACATATTGTATGTGGTGGTCGTCATGTCATTGGGATCATTTATTCACTCACACATTTTTCTATAAAACTAATTTATTCGCTCTAATAGTAGTTGGAATTTAGATAATAGGATTCACATGATTCAAAGTGGGACACATCACCATAAAGCACCCCTACTTGATCATAGAGGGATTAAATGAGGCACCAAGGATATGAGGAGGTAACCACAATGTGAAAATGAAGCCATGGACTACTCAACAGCACGCTGTCTGTCGTATCTTGTGATACTACCATTAATTCAGTGCGAAATATCATTATACTAAATTTCGTCTTCCGAAAAACCATTCCATACAACTTTTTCTCTCTCTTATCATTTCAATGAATCATCAGGTTAGAGGGAGTGAGATTTTCTTCTATTACCCCATCTTGTGGAGTATTTAATTTAGGATAATATTGATCCAAAAACTAGTATCCAAAAGTAAGTGGTAGATCCCGATATTATTAAAGTAGAAAGAAATCTCTATCAGGTATATGTTCCCCTATATAAGGACACCCTTTTCTTCCTTGGATAATGTGATTATGGATTTTAATTCATCATGAATAGCTTCGTCTTCATTGTAGGTGTTAGTGGAAATTACCTATTCCATGAACTAAATGTGGAATTTTCATTTCAATAGAAAGGTCCTTAGAAATTTAGTTTAATTGATGATATCCTTAAGGATTTAAATCCTTAAAGATATTCCAATGAGGTTCTTCAACACATCCTACTTCTACTCCAGGGATATATTTGTTCCCATTTAGGGTCGCTCATTGGAAGGTGAAAATACAACAAGATTTACCAATGGGGTCAGGATAGTGATTGAAATATTCTACTACTGACTAGATGAACTACTCTGAACATCTTCTGGATGAATATCTATTGGATGAGGTCAGGAATTGGATAGATGCACTTGATCATGGAGAAATCATGACAGAGTTGCTTGGTCAACTAGCACTATTAGCTATAGAGGTGTACTTGATGGAGTAGACTAAGAGGAAAGTTCATTTTGAGATATGTGAAAAACATGTTTCCTGTTATTAGTATAATTAACATCCTTGTTTGAGGAACCATCTTTAGAATCCTAATAGGTCACATGACAGAAGAATTTTCATTAATGGAATTTGCTTGAGGAACCCAAAGTGTTTTTATGGCATTCTTCAGTAACATAAATCATGAAGAGTCCCAAAGGAACAATGGGATACATAGAGTACTACTCCCAATCATCCTTGGTGGAGTATTTTATGATTGAGCATACCCTAGGAATATTCGCTAACTCAGTAGGCATGAAATGATCGTGAATATGCGATGGATTCAAAACTGGTGGGGGACTCTGATTTCCATTGATCCTCTATATCTTATTTTTCAAGGACTTGTAAGTTTACGATGAATATGAGGAAGCAAAAACTGAACGGTGTGTGGAAACTATAGAAGGATCTAACTTACCTAAGCAAGCATGGATGATACAATGAGAAAAAGAAACTTCCTTGCGAGCTAATGAGTCATTATACACATGTGTCCCATGGATAGGATCATGTTACTATTCACTATATCATTCACTATCACTATCAAGATTGGCATACACATGTTTCACCTATGCTGGAATATCACCCATCATGACTAGGCCATGATCCACATGGTCCCAGAGCCAATATATGAACATGAATAATTCATTGATGGAATGACTAGGGATTCTAGAGAATGATCAGTGATATGCATGTCTACTGAACCAAGCCTACTAGGGCCTCCTACACTCTGGAAATTTTAGAATTCACTTTACTAGGGAATAGTTGAAATAGTTTGGGACCTACAAACCCCTGAAATATTTGGTCCAATTTCTTCTATCTAGGAAAGGCAATATGGGTTCCTGGACGTGACGGGGTCTAGAGACATATTCTCTCACCTAGGAAGCTACACATGTTGAGCTGGTTCCTGATGGGTTTACATAAGATAAGGCTACACTTGGTAGGGATGTTCTTGGAAATGATCTTCTTGAAAACGGTCTAGTAGCTATATAGGCTCAAGAACCAATTCATGCACAATGCCAACAGTATCTACTTTTTTAGGTCTTCTCACATGATATGGAAGTGGAAACATGAGAACTGTTGTCTGGTTAGTTACAAAGATTCTTCCAGGTGCTAATAATATTTTTAAAACTCTAAAAATCCCCATGGTTAGTTTGGGGTGACGATGGTAAGGACCAACACACTTTTAACGTTCCCCACATGCTTCGTAATAATTTTCTCTTGGGACAATGGCATGTCGAGTGAATACATGAGGAATTCAACCATGAAATAAAGTCTGTGACTAAATCATTGGGCCTCTTATTTAACATAAATTGGTTGGTAATACTTTTACTACATGTGGTGGAGCTTAACTGGTAAAGTAACTACCTCCAAATTTCCTCCCAACTAGCAGCAAAACCTACAGGTAGCTAGATGCATAAGACAAACATATGCCCTTCCAATGTCTGAGCAAAGAATTGGATTTTGGGGGACTCATGTTATTCCGAGGTCCCCAATATAGGTCAACACCATGAATTAATGTTGTCCAGGTAATATAATGAGTCACCCATTACCTTGAATGGGGTGAAAATAGGATTTACGAACTCTGGTGGTGTTCATACATTGTCTAACCACACCTAGTATGACATTCCATTAGGCGGTATTGCAACTTGCCATATTTCTGGGGCCTCATGGAACATGCATAAAAAAGTTATCAAGTCATCATGGTGAGGTCATATGGAAACCAAAAAATTTATAGACTCGTCATCTTGGTTATCAAAATCATAGACTTGAGGAGTATCATAACCTGGTTCTTGAGGTGGTTAATCACACAATTCTAGTGGGTTTGATAACGTGTTCCTTGTTCAGTTTCCATATCCCATGGCTTTAGATTTGATAGGATGTACATGGATAGAAAGATCAAATGGAGGTATCTATCCATGGAGTACTGGATGACTCACTAGAGAAGAGATATGGTCCCTTAAATAATTTCCACACTCAGGGCATCACTCAATGATGAGTTCAGTGGTAATCCTTTTGTATTTCACAATATGCTAGAAAAAAGAGACTTCCAAGGGTTTCATCTCCACTTTTGGTGCAATCTAAAATGAATCACATGGATTATTTTGTAGATTTAATTTATTGATGATCCAATAGGGAGGCATAAACATGTCCTTGGTGGGACTTCTGAGTACAAGTACCTACCTCTACTAACAAGTGAGGATGCCTCCGACCCACTCAAACAGATTTTCCATATGATTCCATGTATCGATGGACCTATTGAAATGATCCTCATTTAGGTCAGTGACAACCATATTAACAATGGTGGTAGCTAGTGGGGATATTTAAACATCGGTTGATATGCTAGACATCCACAAGATAGGGCTTAAATAGAGAGTAAAATATTGTCCATTGCCTCTAATCTATACATGCAGTGATGCTTCTTCCATAACTCGATGGAGAGAAACAAGTATATTGAAATAGGTTATCTGAAGGTTCTAGAGGTAGTATGATATATTACGGCTCTATGCTACGATGATAACTACGATCTCAGCCATTATACATTGCTTGTAGATGGAATTGGAATTCCTGAGACTCCCTAGGTATTCCAACCGATCATCTCAAATGTGGTGAATTTTTTCCCATACAATTTCTAAAGAATTAACTTTATTTTACACTATAAGGGTATCTAGGATGTCATATTATGAAGTATCATGTGACTAGAATACCAAAAATATCTCATCGATGGCCAGGACATTCCCATGCCCAGTTGTTCATAAGAAGGGTCCTTCTATTGGTTAGCCCAAACTCTGATCGGAACATGCTACGATATGCATGGAATAACTAATGTACATTAGTTATTATATTGGTTTATGAAGAAAAGAGTCACTGTGTGAGCCAAAATTCCACTAAAAAACTTGAAAATATATCAATGGTAGTTAAAACAACATTATCATATCCCTGTATGATGGGGTTCCCTCCACTACATCATGTGTGAGGGTTGTAGAATCTATTTGAGGATCAAAATAAATCTCCGCATCTGAAGGCATCAACCTATACCACATCATATCTCTAACTTCTTATGTGGAGTTATAGAGGGGGAAACATTCTACAATGGAGACGGCTACACTATGATCCCCTCAAAGGGGGATAAAATGTTCTCCGCCAACAAGTACATATAGAGGGAACTTGGGATCATGTGGACCCTATATTCTAGGATCAGGAATCTAAATTTTTTGTATTTCCCCTAGGAATATGGTTACATAGGTGATAGATCCATTAGTGATTCATCCATCACCTCAGATTATGAGGGGTCAATGATGACATGATGCATCATAGGATTCCACATCTAAAGATGGGTTCTCACCCAGCATCTCTGAGATGGTTCTTCAGGGAAAGGTACATCTTCATCATGGTGATGTACATCATGCTGGTTAGTTATGGTGATGGTAGGACATGTTATCTAATTTTAATTAAAATGGGGAGGACCTTTTAGATAATCATTGGGATCCTGGGGAGGAACTCTATGTTAAGGAAGATCATCTGGGGGGACCTGCATAATGGTTGGTTGTGGTAAGGGGAGGATGTCTAAACTGATTCTCCCTTTCATGGGATGGACTGAATGAATGTTAGTGGTGCTGATGATTGTAAAAGTAAACTGACATTTCTTATAAGGTGAGTATAGTCAAAATACCAATTGTGGAAATTCAGATACATGTTTTCCTACTACGGGGATCTGGTGAGATATGCCGATGGTGGTAGGGGACATAGGAGTCATGGAAGATTCCCCTTATCGAGAACTATTTTGGGCATTCCTATAAATTCAGGATCAGGAGCTCAAGATCAAGGCTGGTGGAGAGTGGATAAAGACAACCCAGAATTCAGCCTATTGTACCGGTCAGTGCTAGGATTGATGAGGCCTAGTGGGACACCTCATCGGTGGCTATCGGGCAGTAGTAGCTACAAGCATGACTTGAAAATCCCCTTCATCCTTGTAATTGGTGAGTAATTAATCAAATAACTCCTTGTAGAGACACCCAAAATAGTTTGTTATCATAATGCGGGGTGGTTTCCCCATGTACAACCCTATGGGGAGACAGTGCCGATGAGGCACCGATGATTCCAAGTTATGGAGTTACATAATCCTAGTTGAAATTAACCCCTCATGGTCATACCAAAACAACATTGTTTTGATCACCCCCCTCTAGAAGATATCAATGGGTGAAATTGGGTATGGGTGCCTAGAAGATGAAGATGAAGTGGACGTGATGGCATAAGTATGGTTGTGTAGGATCACTACATCATGTTTTTTCCTGCCCTGGTTCCTATGAGCATCAGTTTGCAGGATTCCTGTGGCTTGAGTCATGCATGGTATATTGATTAATACATTATTAATGGTATAAGGAAATAAACCCAAATTCCCCAAATGTCTTCTAATATCTCTAAAATGGAGGGATCCACGCTGATGATGTCACAGACTAAAGATGTCCAATTCTATGAATCCCAATTTATAGTTGAGTTCCATGTGGAGCCTGCCATTTTCTGGGTGGTTCATTGCATTAGATGTCTATATCTTGTGATATGAAACCTCAATATTTAAATAAACTATACTATTCCTCATGGTTGAGGACAAGAAAATTCACATTGGGTTCACCATTTCTATTTTTGATTCTTTTAATGGGGCATAGTGCTGCTCATCCACCAAACGGTTAACACACTTCTTTGTTTGATTCCCCACCTTTTAACTTTCCAAAGTATGGTTGCTTTAAAATATTTCATTTTCATTTTCTTCTCCTTTATTGAAATGAGATGGTGGAATTTTGGTTCCTCCTTCTATGTATACTTAATTTCAGGGCATTGCATAATTCGGGTATTCCACATAGATTATGTCACAATCGTTGAACTCATTACAATTTCTATATTGATGTGGATACAAGTTAATTACACTACTTCTTTCTCAATAGCAAAGAAACCTTCAGTCAAGAGAGTAGTCATGTTGGGAATATCTAGAAATTTATAGATATTGGGTATATTGCACACATGTAAATTCTTATTATTTTTAGAGTCATCTCATGTGAGGAATCTAAGGCATGGAAACAAAGGCATCCTACGCCGATAATGAAGTAATTGATGATAGAGAAATATGACTTCCAAGTATTTTTAACCCATCCATCCCATGTTCATTTCACATGGTTTTGATTACGAATTAGGGAGTGCGTTTAAAATACTACTGACATGGTAATAGGGTTAAAAACATATGAGGAGATATTATGAATATGTTTAAAATCATGTGTGGATAGGATGTGCGTAGGTTTATTGTTTTTCTGGAAAAATTTGGTGTATGTTTAATGTATTGTAGGGATAATATAGGCACATGATTAATGTATTGTGGGGTTAGGATGGGACCAATTTTAATGTATTACGGGGAAATTATGGGCGTAGGATTAATGTCTTATGGTCAAAGATTGGGTGTAGGATTAATGATTAAGAGGATATGTTGAGCGATAGTTTAATGTATTGTGGGGATAGATTGGGAATAATTTTAATTTCTTGTATGGATATGATGTGTGTAGGTTTATTGTCTCGTGAAGACATGATGGGCTCATGTTTGATATCTTGTGGGGATAGATTGAGTGTTGGTTTAATTACTTGTGGGGATAAAATATGCACCGATTTATTGCCTTGTGGGGAAAGGATTGCCACAAGTTTAGTTTCGTATGGTGATAGGATAAAAACCTGTTTAATGTCTTACGTGGACCTGAACAAAATTCCATACTGAGACAAATTTATAGTGTTTTTCCCAAGGTGGGAAGATTTCACACCCAGATTATGGATGTCACTACCACAAAAGATGCCCTTAACTACATTGGTATTTATGAGACTAAAAAAAGTGCTGATAAAGTCAACCTTTTTTAGTGCTAAAAGAAGCCCTGATAAATGGAACATTTTATTTGGGCTAGTACAAAGCACTGATAAAGGGTACCCTTTAAAATAGTTTTTAGCCCTGATAATGGTTATCCTTTATCAACAGTTTCTTTTAGCACTAATAAAAGGTACCATTTTCAGTGCATTAATATTAGCACTGATAAAGGTTATAATTTATCAGCACACTATTTTTAGTGATGACAAAAGATATCTTTTATGATCAAATTATTTTAAATGGTGATAAAGGTCCCAAATAAAATGAAATGTGAAAACAAATAAAAAATTAACAATTTTATTAATTAAATAATTATGTTTAAAAATTAATAAATTGAATATACATATATATACGTTAGCAAAATTAATAAATACTATATATTAAATATGTAGATATTTAAAATGAATAAAATGAAATATTTTTAAAAAATAAAAATGGGTAAATTAAGAAAATTATGAAACATTTTATCTATTAAATAATATTTTAAGAAATGAACAAATTTATTACACACACACACACACATATATATTATAAATTTTAATAAATAATATATATTTAATATAGATATATAAAAGATTAAATTTTAAAAAAAATGAATAAAGTAAAATATTATCAAATTTTTTTTAATGAAACAATTATTAATAAAAATGAATAATTATAATATGTATATATATATATTAATTATGAATAGTAATAAATAATATATGTTAAATATAAATATATATAAAACGAATAATATGTAATCATATTAATGAATTATTCATTTTTAATGATTGATATTTAAATTCAACATATATAAAATGTCATGTGTTACAGTGGTTTCACATACATATATGTAATCAATGTATTTTTATATACAAAAAACAAAAAAATATTTATGCGATTAGTTAAATATTTTTTTAAAACAAGTACACTTAATATTATTATAATTTATTCAAATTTTATAATATTTTATAATTTCATTATAACTTGATACATTTAAAATATATTGTTTTAAATTGGTCAATTTTATTTATTCATTTTTAATATTATTAGTTTTTGAATTTGAACATTTTCTATTATATATAAATATATATATATATATATATATATTTACTGTATTTTAGTATTTTTAATATTTATCCATCTTTACTTCAGTATATATATCTATATTTTTTTAATAATTTATATTTAATTAATAAAATTTATCTATTTTTCAATAATTTTTTAAAGTGTACTTATTTTAAATTATTCAATTTCACTCAGGTTTAAAATACATGTATTTGAGATTATCCATTAATAATGTTACTAATATATACGAAAATAAATTTTAATAAATTAATATACCAATTTATATTTAATATATTTATATATTTATATATTTATAAATTCTTAATTATTATAAATATAAAAAAATTATTTTAAAAGGTTTTAATATAAATATAAATAAATAAATATATATATATATATATAATTATAATAAAATTAATTAAATAATGTACTGGATGAGTCTCGAAAAACAGACCTCACCGAGACCCACGGGGGAAACTACCACTATGTTTCACCCTAGGGGATATATATATTTATATATATATATATAAATAATTATATAAATATATAAATGTATAAATATATAATTATATAATTATATTGGTGTATAAATATATAAGTATTTGAATATATAAGTATATAAATATTTAAATATCTAAATATATAAATATAAAAATATATAAATATATAAACATATATATATATATAATATTTTTTCAAATTAGCATTCATATATTAATAAATGAATAATTATATAACTATCAATAATTATAAAATTATTATAAATATATTTAAAGAATGAATAATTTGAAATTTTTACATATTTATTTTAAATATATTTATCATTATATAAATATATATAATGATAAAAATATATTTATAATTCTAAAAGTATAATACATATATTTACTATATTTAAATTTATATTAATTATTCATTATATATTTAATTACATCTTCATATATAATGATATAAATATATTTATAATTATAAATAAATAATCATAAAGAAATAATCATAAATATAATTATAAATTTATATTTAAAAATATATATATTTATATATTTATAATTTTAAATAAAATAATATTTTTTTAAAAAACATTATTTTATGTAATTTTAAATAAATAACTATATATATATATAATAATTATAAAATTATAATAAAAATATAGGTATTTTTAAAAATATTATTACATTTTTTAGAATAATAATTATAAATCCTTCAGTAGATTATAAATTTTGTCACTCATAAAGGTAAATTTTATCAGTGATTTTTTAGGGTTTACAATGATCGAGCTTTAGCAGTGCTAAAAAAGCACTTATAAAGATTTTTTTTATCAGAACCTATCAATTTAGCACCGATAAATGGTCTTTTCATTAGTTTTATTTAAATCTATTGTAAAAGTTTCTCGGGTCTATTTAAAATTACTCTAACTGTGACCCATTCATTCACAATTCTCATGATCTCACATAACTCCTTTACATCCACTCCTACTCCTCTATCTTCTCTCAGAGAAATGAAGGGTATAATCCAATGTATGCTATTTTCTCGTTTTCCACTCTCGTTTTGTTGATTTTTTGGGTTCCGTGTTTTGTGCTTTTTGTACTTTTTTACCATGAAGAACCCTACACCTCATTCCTCATTATCTCTCACTTACCGATACCTAAAAAACACCACCCCTACTCTGTAAACTCATTCTAACTTTATATGAGACCACTACGAAATACATCATTATCCGTTGTTGCAACTGATGGGGGTTTTTTTTGTCTCCATTATATTATATCGTGTTACCTTTTAGATATTTTGGTTTTTCATTGTTTGAATCTTGTTTAATAATATGACATGTACATGAAGATGAAAAAAAGTTTAACATTATATTGGAATAACATTAGAAGGAATTCTATTTGATATGAATAATATAAAGTATGTACATTTATATATTGTTTTAATGGGATTGGATTAATCTAATTCAAGGAACTAAAGTTTAAATTTTCTATTTTAGATTGGTGAACTTTTCCAATTTTTTATATAGATATAAGTAAATCAGGATAATTCTATTAAAACATTCATTGATTTCAAAACAAGAATAATTTTTCAGTTATTTATTTGATCTAAACAAGCTCTGATGTATTGTCATGAAGAGGCGTTTATATCCTTGATTGATATGTTCATGTTATTAGTACATTTACTGAAAATATATTCACTAAAACATTATATCTATGAGGGAAGATGATAGTCAATGGTTTACAAAGGTCATTAATGTAGGAACCATTTATTTCCATTATCAATGGATGTTTTCCAATAATTTCCCCTCTCTTTAAAATTTATAATTAGTTAAAATAAATATTGAATTTTTATAACAAATTGTAAATAGATTTTATAAATTTACTTATTTTATATTTATAAATGAAAACATTTCATAGTACAACAAACCAGATTAGATTCCAGTAGAAGTGATTCCATATGAATCATTATCTATATAAGTTGTTATATATGATTTTAAATTTCTATAAAATTATTTTATAAATAAATTCCACTACAAAAGTGGAGTGATTTTTTAGGAAGAGACCATATTTAAGAAAATATCTTTTCTTTGTTTTCCTGAGTGTGTTATATTTTCAGTAAATTTCCCTTTCATTAAATTTTAACATCACAATATAGTCCAAATAATCATAACATGACCTAAGTTGAATCAAAATTTTATTGAACGCTTGGAACCAATAACCAACATCCAAATTATTGCTAATAAATATGTATAATTCATCATGAACCGTGAAAAATGGTTTAAAAAAACAACTCACATTGCAACATCTCAGATCCGGGTGCCGCCCAAAGGTGCCCCAACCTAGATTGGTCACATGAACTCAAGAGAATTTCCCCAAACACCATTGGCATCCAACTAGCAGTGATAGACAAGGTGTTATATTGGGGAAACTATTCCCTCATTGGTAGAGTATACACATGATAATCTAAATAGTAAAAAATTGCATAAGCAATAATACCGAACAAAAATAAATAGAAGAAGATAGAAAGTAAATCCAAAAGAAGCCAATATATATATATATATATATATATGATGTACGATATACACATCTAAGAAAAAAACCAAACAAGACACAATACTGGAAAGCAATACCAAAACCAATTTAAAAAATAAACAAGTAAACTCCAACAACATTGGAAGCCTCAGCTTTGTCCCATGATCTCTAGCTCCAACATCAAACAAGTACCAGATGATGAATGATGATTTCCCTTATCTATACATGCAATCATTTAATCTATTTGGGTCCAAAATCATGACCCAAACAATGTTTTAGATGAATCCTTATAGGAAACCACAAAAATATTTGTGCCAAATTGTCAGTGAATATATATATATCTGTTAATATGTAGAAATGAAGCAATAATCTAGGAAGTACTCAAAAGTAAACAATCCTAAAGTTTTCAATTAAATTCATTTGCATTTATTATTAATACATTGAATCATATAAAAATGATATCTATATTAATCTCTAAATCTCCCTATGTAATAGTAAAAAAATAGATATCTCAGAAGACCATCTAAACAATCAAGTAATACTAAGTCCAAGCTTGTTCATTGGCTTGGGAGACTCATCCTAATCATTCAATAATTCATAAACAACCCTCTAGGAACTCTCTCATGTCCTATCCCCTTTAGTTTAATATATCACCAATTCCTTAAATAACATCCCGTTGGGAAGCTACCACAGTCTAACCCCTTTTCTCTAACACAACACTAATCGTTTACAAACAACCACATGGGAAGATCTCATAGTCAATAACCAAGGTCATCATGGAATCAATAATTATGAATGACCTCTTGGGAATCTCTCATGGTCAATACCCCTGGGTCAATCATCTACACCAAGGATCTCATGGTCCATTAGAAAAACAATGCACTTATAATATCAAAATAGCTCAAGAAATTTGAAACTAATATATGTCTAATCATTAACAATCATATCACATGTGTTTCATATAATCAATCAAACAAAATACTAATCAACCAAGGCATGGAAAACAAGGCAAGCCTAATAAGAATCTTAGAAAAAATGGACATAAACAATCAATCAAGAGAAACTCTACCCTGGGGTGTCCCGTAAAACGTTATCTCACCTGATGCATAAGAAAAAACCCTTTATCAATCAACGAAAACATATCAAGTATTAAAAAGGGTTACATTTAAAATCAATAAATACCCCAATCAAGGATTTTCATAACTTTTAATATATATATAAAAATGAACATTTAAAGGAACAAACCACCTACCACGATGTCATACGATCAATATACTTGTACATTGTCCATTGAATCTATCTAAAATAGTATTGATATATAAAAGGTGAAAAACACACAACCTTGAATATCTCACAAGAAAAGAAAATTAATGTACAAAGGCTCTAGGGGTTTTGAGGACTAATTGGTTGGATTTCAGTACACCGAATGATGACTCAATTAAATCTTGGATGGAGAATCGGGAGTTCGATCTTTAATAGTTATTATGGAGTGCTCCTATATGAATCGTGGGAAGAAGAATGTGTTTTTCACCATAAAATATGACCCCGCTCCGATATACTAAATAAAAATAAAATTACCTAATGTGCTATTTAAAACTACATAGTGTATAATACCATTAACCAGACCCCAACTTAAGTGATCTTCCATGTCACCACACGACCATGTATCAAGCTATTACATGGACAGAACATGGCTATACCTGACAAGAAAGATACATGGCATGTACTTAGAAGTGCATGGCATGTAATTTGAAAATCATATTTTTTCCTTTTTCCAAAAAAACTGAAATCAGGAGCCATACCTGAAATGAGGATCCAGGTTCTTACAATCACTCCCCCCCTTAAAGCACTTTTTCCCATGAGTTTCCCTTCCTAGGGTGGTGAAAAGAATCTATGAACAACTTTGGCCACTAGGATCATACATCGGCCTCCCTCTCCTATGTCTCATCATTCACTCGCTTGTGCTACCATAAGACTTGTACCTGAGGAACATACTAGCCATAGAGAACCTTCATGTTGTGATCCACAATCAGAATAGGGTGCTCCTTGAAGGTTGAATCCACCTCCAAGTCAACCTCCTTAGGTTGTAAAACATGATAAGGGTCTGAAAAATAATGCTACAGCTGAGAAACATGAAATATGTCATGCATAGTCTGGTACGACTAAGGTTAATAAAACTATTAGGCAACCAAAATGACTATCTCCGAAACATTAAACTTCTGATCATATATCAATGAAATGTTCCACTATCTACTAATCCTTCTATGTCCTAACCTCAGTGTGACATTCTGGAAAACCTAATATCTGTCAACAAACCCCAGAGTTTTTCTCCTTTAATTAGAAAAATATTTCTTGAGAGATTGTGCAGTATTGATCATCTTCTGAATCAACTCCACTTGCTTAGTGGTCTCCTGGACAAGACGAGGTCCCATCATAGCTTCCTCTCCTACCTCAAACCAATATAGGGGCGATCGGAATGGGCCACCGTAAAAATCTTCATAATATTCCATCTGAATCATTTTATGTAAACTATTTTTGTAGGAAAACTCCACTATAGGTATGTGTCTATCCCAAGAGGCCCCAAAATCAAGGACGCATTCCCAAAGCATACCCTCCCAATCTGGAATTGTGTGCTCAGACTAGCCATATGTCTAGGGATGGTAATATTTACTCAGAAGTACCTATGTACTCAAGGCCCAATGTACTCCCTAACAGATATGATACATAAACCAAACATCCATGCCCGAAATGATACAGTGTGAAACCCCATGAAAATGTACTATCTGTCAGATGAAAAAATTCATATCTCATCAACACTGAAGGTTTCCTTGATATGTAGGAAATGTGAAATCTTTGTGAGCTTGTCGATAAGAACCCAAAATGACTCATTAACTTGAGTCAACCTCGGTAAACCTATCACAAAATACGTTGTGACGTAATTCCACTTACACTCATAAATTGGTTACTATTGTAACAGTTCGTTAGGTCACTGATACCCCACATTCACCTACTGAGAGGTGGAATATCTCATAACAAAACCAGAAACATCCATATTTAAGATTGGGAACCAATATTGATGATGTAGATCTTGATACATCTGGGTGAAACCATGATGAACTTCCCAGACAGAGGAATGATAGTATAGAAATATCTCATTTCATATGTCTGTTGATACACATACACGCCCCTAAAAATTCAAAATCTCATCCTCACCTAATTTCCACCTAGGACTAGGGTCCTCGCCTGAAACACTATCTCATAGGACTACACCTTCAAAATCTGATATATTACTCATCTTCACTCAATTTAGTATAGTAGTGGTAACATATATAGAATAACGAAACGACTACCCCTAATTTTCATGCACCTCCAAATGAATCTCAGAGAACAGATCCATAATCTTACAATGACTGCTTGCCTCCTGAATAGCATATATATGAGTTATTCTCAACACATCCGCCACTGCGTTTCATTCTCTAGGATTGTAGGCCAGCTCAAAGTTAAAGGACTGAAGGTAATCAAACCAACTTCACTATCTCAAATTCCAATCAAGCTAAATAAAGATACACATGGGATATTGGTGGTTAGTTTATTCCATAAAATGCTCTCCCAAAATACGATGTCTCCAACAACGTAAGTCATGCACAATTGCAGCCAAAATGAGATCTTGTGTTTTGTAATTCCTCTCATTTTTACTCAAATGCCGAGACCCATACATAATGAATCCTTCCCTTACATAAGTACTTCTACCAGCCTGATACTAGATGCATCACAGTAAATGGTGTAACTCTTCCTGGCTTTAGAAAAATCATTATCAGTGATGAAGTCAATCTCCCATTCATCTCTTTAAAGGATGAATCATAGGAATCCATCCATAAGTATTTCACACCCTTCTTAGTCAACTCATTAGTGGTGCTTCTAAATGTGAAAAGTACTGAATAAAGAATTTTTAATAACCAAAAATCCCCAGAAAACTCCATATCTCAAAGGTATTATTTAGTTGCTCCCAGGAAACATCCGCTCTCAGCTTCTCAATGTCTACTGATACTCCTATCTCTGAGATAATATAAACCAAAAAGAGAATCTTGTCCATCCAAAAGTGGCATTTTGTGAGCTTAGCATATAATTGTTCCTCTATCATTGTACTCAATATGAACTCAATGTGGATGTCATGGTCATGTCTAGTGTGATATTACACCAATATATCATCCAAGAAGACTACCACAAAAGAATACAAGTGAGGTTAAAACACTAATTTCATCAGTGCCGTGACAATTTCCAGCACATTCATGAGACCAAACGACATAACCAAAAAATTGTATAGAACAAAACTGCACTGAAAGGATGTAAGATGTACATGTGATGGCCTAACGTACAAATGATGATAACCAGATCTCAATTTAATCTTTGATAACTCCTGGTCTCCAAAAAGATAATTAAAGAGATCATAAATCCTCAACAAGGGATAATATTTCTTGATCATCAACTGGTTTAGCTTCTAATAATCCATAGAAATTTTGTGGGTGCCAAATGACTTCATTGAAAAAAGGACATGTGAACCCTTAAGTGAAGTACGGGGTTAGATAAAACCATTCCCCTAAAACTCCTCTAACTACTACTTGATTTCCTCTAACTCTGGTCTAGCCATCCTAAATAATGGAATGGACACCAGTTCCTCTCTTGGCATAAGATCAATAGATAAATCTACACCTCTTTCTAGAGGGAAACCTAAAATTCCTCTATAATGAAATCTCGGAAATGATACAACATTAGTGGAATGTCCATATGTGAAGTCCCCTGGTCATCCAAATATAAACTAGCAATCTGGGTCGTAATTCCTCTTAACCCATGATGCTCGGGTCTAGCTCTGGTTTCCTGTACATCCCATTCACCATTGTGTAGAAATGGTCCACCCTATGGTGATGTAAAACTCACCTTGTGTCGATAGAAGTAAATATAGTCTTGAAAGGAGACCAACCTGTCAATTCTAAGAATGACATCGAAGCCTATCATATCTAACACATAGAGGTATCATAAGAAGTGACACCCACCAATTTCAATAGGCCACTTTTTCATGGCCGTACACAAGCCTTCCTAATCCCCAACATAGTTTGTAGAGTCATAACATCACTAGAAATAAAGATTCATTTCTCAAGGCTCTCCATGATGTCAAAAAATATAAAACTATGGGAATACCCTATATAAAAAAGTGTAGAAGATAAAACTGAGGAAACTAGAATCGTACCTCTAACTGTAGAGGGTCTGGGATCATAATCTTTCTGGGTATATTCCATCGCAAAAGTATGACCTATTTTGTATCCCAATGACCCTGGCTGGCTAACTTGAGCTGATCCACCCTGCTATCATTGAAAAAATTTTGTCTATCAACCATGACCATGGCCACTTCCTCGACCTAAATGGCCTGATGAACACCCATTCCCTAACTGAGGAGAAACTTGTGGTCCTGCTCCTCAATGTGGAGCCATAACAGATCCCATCTCACTAGCTACTGGTGAGAACATCTAGAAAAAATGCTAAAGATGACCCGTTTTTTTCTAGATCTGCACTCAACTGGGTCTCTTGGGCACTACAGTATCATGTGCCCACTCATTCTACACTAGAGCATGGCTTCAAACTCCATCAGATTATGCTAAGTAATAAATTCCCAGTTTACTCTAAGAGTCACCATAGTCAACCTGAAAACATTCACCTGCGACCAGATGTCGTACATGAGAGGATCCTAAAATCTACTAGCCAGTTATAACTCGTCACACACTAGAATAGGTGAAAAGGCTGGAATCTCTTGAAAGATAAATGAATAATTCATCACTAAAAGAGAACCCTACTCCACATGCATGAAATCCCAAGATCGGTCGGCCTTCAATGTCTCAGAGTAGAAGTAATCATTGAAGTTCCTTTGAAACTCTTCCCAAGACATATCCCAATGACATCCAACCTATGAGATTACATCCCCCCATTTCTTGGAGGAACCACATATCATATAAGTCATGAGCTTCAACCTCCTATCAGGAGGCATCTTTAGATGCTTGAAGATCAAAAGCAGGAACTCAAACCATAACTCTTTAAGTCGTGTTCCATCATCCCCAGGAAAAGTGGGGGGATTATAATATTAGAACACCCTTGTCAACTCTTCCATAGTTAGGGAAGGATGTGGTACTCCCTGAAAGGTCTGAATCATCCTCATAATGCCTTCATGGAAGGGTGAATCTGCACCTGTGTCCTGTATAACAGATGGTTTGAAGAGAGGCATGATTGGAGGATCTACCGATAGTCCCTGATATATCATTTCTGGTGTATGATCATGGCCATGTACCAGTCGTACATCTAGTACATATCTTTGTGTCATGACTTTAAAAGGTAAATCATGCACCTCAATACAAGATTAAAATAACTACAACTCAGATATGCAAAAATGATTGAAGTGAATTAAAACATTCATGATTTACAAAATAGGGTTACACGACTTGTAGAAACACTAAACGAAATGTTCCTTTAACACTAAACATGGGCATGTACCTCTTCCAACTTGGTTATGTAATAGTCTATAGACAAAATGTGTCCCTCATGAGACATGGTGTGTATTTGAATATCCCCTCCTTCCCATGCACTTCTACACAGATAAAACAATACGGTCCAACTGGTGTAACACTACATGGTATGTTCACCATAGACATGGAATGCACTCAAAAGTTCTATACACCCATGTCGTTAGTCACCTCGCCAGATTCATGGTCGACTATAGCATGGTGTGTACTCCTAGAAAAAACCTTGGTCTACCCAATTTTTACCAAACCCTATGTATCTTCTCAAATAGTTAGTCACATGGTCAAAAACTACATGGTGTGTACATATGGTACACATCATGTACTTATGAAAAGTTATTTCTTCCAGAATAGAAGAACACATGGTGTATGTTCCTAATTTCACAAACTGTGTTTTCTGGGTTTTCTAGATAGTAAGCCTCTGTAGTTTCTCTAGAACCCCCAAAATCATGAAATTTGGCCAATGCATGAGATGTTCTGATCCATGAGGGCCCATACTACCCGCAAATAAATTTTTGTCATACTTATTCATTTCATATCTTAATAGAATCCAATTAATGTTCAAACATGATCCACCAAATTCTGATCCAAGAGGGACCATAAAAACTTAGGGACAAAAGAATGGAATCCATACTAATGCAACTATACATAAACCGATTCCATATAAAAATGACAGGTATTTCTATCATGACAGCTATCACAATAGTTTACATACCTAGCACAACATCTATCAGAATAACATGAAATCTGTATTGCATCCTATATGGAATGGAATGATTGCATGGAATGTGATTTATATAAAGTTACTATATGATGCATGAGATGTAATAACCTCATCACATTGAGTTGAGACTCAAATATAACCACACTAATATCGATCATAACGACACAAAACAAATGAATCACCAAAAAGTTAAATCAAATCAACTGTAACAATTTCAAAACTAGAAAATATCAATATTCGAGGTAATTTGGATTTTCCCTATACATAGGTTAGATAATCTCAAGAAAAACTTATTACCAAATATCCAGTACTTCCTATCCCAATCTATTGGCTCCAAATAGTAAGGAAAAGTAGAAAAGAAAACCACCTATGACACCACTTTGTAACATCCTGGATCCAGGTGTCGCCCAAAGGTTACCCAAACCCGGTTGGTCACATGACCTCAAGAATATTTTCCTAAAGGATAGAGACTGCCGACTAGGATCCAGGGCCAAGGTGTGATATTGGGGAAACTATTCCCTCATTGGTATAGTATACACAATAGAATTTAAATATTAAACAATATAGGAAGCAATAATACGAAATAGAAATAAATAACAGAATACTGAAATTAAATCCAATAGAAGCCACAGTATATATATATATACACATATATGTTGCATGAAATATGTATCTATGAAAATATCCAAACAAATGAAAATACTGGAAAGTAATATAGAAACCAAATTATAAAAAACAAGTAAACTCTAGCATCATCGCAAGCCTCTTCTTGGTCTCATGCTCTCCAGCTCCAACAATAATCAAGTACCTGATGAGGAAGGGTTCATGCCCATATCTATACTAGAAATCATATAATTTTTTTTGTTTCCATAAGAATGACCCAAATAGGGTGTGATACAAATCCTAGTAGGAAACCACTATAAGATCTTTTCATAACTCTCAGTGAGTATATATAGCAGGTAATATGCATAAATGAAGGAATAAAAATGGAAGTACTCAAAAGTAAACAATCCTATAGTTTTAATTACATCCATTTATATTTATTATTCATCCTTTGATTCATATAATCGCAAGATCTATCATATTCTCTATATCCCCTTGCGTAATTGTAAAAAAAAATATCTCAAAAGACCATCTAAACAATCGAGTAAGACTGAGTCCAGGCATGTTCTTTGGATCGGAAAACTCATTACAATCATTTAATTATTCTTAATCAACCCTCTGGGAAATATCTCATAGTTTAATGCCATTGGTTTAACATAGAACCAATTCATTAAATAACAACCCTATAGAATGCCCTCACAGTCTAACCCCTTTGGTCAAACAAAGCACAAATCCTTTAAAATGACCACCTAGCGAGCTCTCAAGGCCAATACCCCTAGGTCCACATGGAATCAATAAATTATAAACGATCTCCTAAGTAGATCTCACTGAAAATACCACTAGGTCATTTATATACACCATGGATCTCACGGTCCATTGAAAAAACAATGCGTATAAAATATTAAATAAGCTCATGTAATCTAAAACTACTACATTGCTAATAATTCACAAGAATATCACTTGCATTTCATATAATCAATCAATATCCACCATAATAAACCAAGGCATTAAAAACCAAACAAGCCTAACAGGATTCCTATACCAGAAAACGATAAACAATCAATCAAGGGAAACAAACTCATGTGGTGTCTCATAACATGGTATATAACCTTACACATACGAAACAAAACTTTATAAATCAATTGAACCATAAAAGGTAATAAACAGTGTAAAATTTAAAATCAAGCAATAACCCATTCATGGGAATGTGGACATTTTATCATGTATAATCCAAATACAAACAAAAAAAGGAATAAACCACCTACCTCGATATCATATGATTGATATAATTGAACGACATCCCTTGAATCAGCCTAAAATGGTGTAGATCTATAAAATGGTGAAAAAACAAAATCTTGAATAACTCACAAGAGAGGAGTAATTATGATGAAATGCTTTATGGGTTTTGAGGAATAACTATTGGGATTCCAATGCACTCAACAATGTCCCAATTAGAGTTTGGATGGAGAATCAATATTTCCATCTTCATTTTTTGTTTTGGAGCATTCCTATATGAAACACAAGAAAGAGAAGGTGTTTTCATACATGAAATGTGAACCCAATCTGATATATCAAATAAAAATAAATGTACATGGTGTGTTTTTTCAAAACTACATTGTGTGTAGTATCCTTAACCGTCCCTCGACATAAGAGATCTACCAGGTCACCACACAACCATGTATTTGGCCATTACATGGCCAACACGTGTCTGTACACAGTAAGATAAGTACACAACGTGACACATACAAAGAAAGTCACCTTTTATTCTATTTTGAAAAACAAAAATATTCCAAAATCAAGATCCATACCTGAAATGAGTATCTGGGTTCTAACAGACATGAAATGTGCATCTATATAAAATAGTACACAATAGAATCCCATGAATATAAATTACAACAGGTATAAAACCAATTGAAATTTCATAAATCCTAGGTAAAAATAAAACCATTTATGATTAACCAATCTACCTTTGATGACAAAAACCCACAAGACTCCACTAGATATCATTTGATAACTTATACCTTCTAATAAATAACCAGTCATTGCAACATTGTACCTAAGGAAACATTAGCTACATGTTCACCATGAAAACATAATTCTGTTAGGTAAGGTGACTAGGTATGTTTTTCTGGATAATTTTCCACACCTGAGATCCATATAAAAACCAATCATCCCATTTTTATATTATAAAAATATTCCTATTGTATGCTAATTGAAATAAACAGACAACAAATAATATTAAGAAGAAATATAAATAAATTTTAATAAAAAAGGAACACTAGTTTAAAAAATAAGGTTGTGTAAATAATTATTCATTTTGGGATGATTGATATAAAATACAATACAATTCATGCATAAAATCAACATTTTCATGAATCTTTCTTTAAAATATTTACTATATTGAAAAGAGATATAATACCTCAATACTCAAGTAAAACTCACCTTTAGTACCTTTATTTAATCACTCTTTATATACTTGATTTCCTTATATATCTTGATGATGTATTGAACCCCCTCTTTCAAACGAGACTTCCTCCTATCATTGTGGTTCCAAATTTACTTGACGACATACCTCCCTATTGTATTGTATTAACTAATATCCATTAAAGTAGCTCCCAAAACATTGAATACCACATCTCCCAACTCTTTATTCAACTATTTAATCCTTTCTTCCTCCTCATTTACTGCTTATTGAGAACATAAAAAATGTAACCTAACAATTAATCAAAACATAATTAATGAATTTGTGTGATTTCATGATAATAATTTTCTTATATATCAAAATCTGTTACATATGAAAACACTTTATAAAAAATTACTTTTTATTTGGGTATAGTATAATTGGATCCTATACAAACTTCATAGTTATGCATAGTTGGGTGAGAATACCACTACGATGGGTGATCTCCTAAAAATACCTGTGTTGTACTTTTATTCCCAAAATTCACACCAATCACACCTTTTATTACCATCCCCTTTATCCTTGATAAATTTAAAAGGGTAAAAATCAGAATCATGAAGGTATTCCTCCCACAATAATTAGATCTCTCTGACCCTAATTTCAGCTTCATCTTCTGGATAATTTTTCTTTGAAGCTTAGGGAAATGGATGGTTGTCAAGTTCTCCCATCCACATCAAACTAATAGTACAACAAGTGTGTATCATCTATAATAACTTCAAAAATTGTTTTAGATGAATTGGAAAATAGAAAATTTTTGTGAGTGGAATTGATTGAATTTGAGTGGAAGTCATGTGGATTTTAATGTTTATTACATCATTTTTGAAATGTAATATTTCATAATCCATAATTAAAATCGAATTTAGGTTATTTGTGAAATCGAGTTTATATAGAGCTCTTATATTTTAGATTCACGTGAGGGAAAATGACTAGTAACAGTTGTTAGAGTCATAACAAATTAGTGGGGATGAGTTTATGTTCTAATTGTAATATCTGGGAAAAATTTTATCCCAAACAATTACTATTTAATTTTGTTGTTTGAGACTAATCACCCAAATATTCTATGTTTTTTGAACTACTCTGAATAGTAGTCATCCAAAATTACTAGTAGTACCTGATATGGGATGGATTTTCATTAGATTAGTTCAAGAAACATAGGAATATATGCACAAAATATAGGGATGTATTTCAAGGAAAAATATTCTATAATAATTATTTAGGAGGTATATCATCAAGGAACATTGGAAAAAAAAGATGGGAGGAAGGCTAGTTTGAATGACGGAGTCCAACCCATATTCGAGAGAAGGAAGATAATAAAGCATCAAAGGAAGAATTAAATTAAGGTTGTGGAGGTTAGTTGTACAATAGTTTGGAGTATTATACCTTTTTTCAAGATTATAACAATTTTCATGGATGATTCAAGAAAATGTGGACTTTTATTCATGGATTACATTATATTTTTGTTATTCAAGAAAAATTCAATGTTTGACTACTCATTCATAAAATGTATTTTTCACATGATGAAGTTACCAATACCAAGTAAGAATAGAATATTGGTGATGAAAATTTGAAATTATTAGAGAATAAAAAACTTGTTGATGAAAAAAACCACAAAAACACAATATCACAGTGGTGAATAAAATTCCGAATGGAAGGAAGTCAGTGTTTAAAATTTCAGGTTGGTTGGAATCAACATGGAAAAACTTTTAAACCCAAAAAGTCAATGTTAATTAGTTATATTGGTGGCATAATTATGATAAATGTTTTTATTGATATTGATTCATGGAACCACGTCCAACCTATAACGAAGGAATTCATTTGTAATGATATAATGGTAATGTTATGATATTCTTTCTCTATTTTACTAAAAAATTATATAATGATATTTGGATTTAATTTTAATTATTCCATTTAGAGTCCCTTTATTTTAGATAATTTCTATAAGAATTTTTTCTTAAATTTTAATATAGAATCCCATAGAGACATCTGAACAGTTACATCCTAGGAATGCTATGGGGAAAGCAAATCCCCACCAAACAATTTGTTATGCACACATTATAAAGAAGGAAACATAGAATGATTAAATCAATAATCAAAATGGGAAATAATTTTAGTTTCATTTTATTTGATAATATATTTTATGACATAAATTATTTTATCCAAGTCATTCAAAACATTAAATTTATGAAACAACAAAAGAGTGCTGAAAAAAATAATTTCATCAAAACCAATGTAACCATATCACAAAACATGGTTGGGGTATGCTTCATTATAGAAGAAACTTTTATGTATTTTAAATCAACTATAAAGTATTATTTATGTTATATGAAAGAAAATATGCCCCATTGTACATATGAAGATTAATGAATCAAAATTGGAAGCCTCTTCCATCTCACGTCCTGTGATATAGATGGAGGCCTGTTTAAATAAGTACAGAAAACTAGTCGATGAAAAAACAAAAAAATATGGCAAACATGTGTAAGTTTGAAATAATTTTAATTTGATATTATTTATTATTTTATTACATAAAAATATATATATTTATGTTTGAATATTTTTATATGTTTTAGACATAAGAATCTGCAATGACCATACCAGAATACAAGCTACATTCAGTAGCTTTGAAGCATCCAGAACAATATGGCAGCATTAGAGGATTAGATTTTGGAGTCTCTCCTCAACCATATTTTTAGAAGATAAAACCCCAAGAATATAAATATAATATGGTTATATTATTTGACAAAAAATTAAAATCACTATAATATATTATTGTTCGGCCAGGATTGGTAGACTAATGTATGAGAAAGGATCGAAGTGAACCTTTGGTAGACAAAAGATCCTCACTTGAACCAAATGATCCCACTATCTTGGAGGATAATCATTCCTCCAAACGATATATCACAACCATTATAATAAATTTATTCATTTCTAAATCTATGAAATGTTAATAAAAAACTTTTAATAAATTTATATTACTATAATTCGGCAGGGTACAGTTGTATGTGATTTATATATGTCAACACCCCTATATCGCCTTGTTAAAATGGTTACAATGTACAACATCCTAGGAGATAAGATACTCCATAAAGACATCCAACAATATTACATGGGAGTGGGGATTTAGGTATCTCATGTTATTACTAATGAGTTTCCTTTTCTATTTGATGATCCAGATATTACAATGATCAAAGGTGATATTAGAGAATTTGTAGCATGGTCATATAATATTATAAAGATATATGAGGTATGTTTTAAACAAATTATTTCATATCAAAAACTTATAATGGTTGATCCTAAAAATTCTGAATTGATGTTTGATATTACATATGAATAATTTAGTGGAGAAATGGAAGGTTGAATAAAAATATATTGTGAATCTACAAAGAAAACCTGATGACAATCCAATAGTAGCTTCTCCCCAACAGTTATAGAGAAACATTTATTATCATTATGACTTCATGTAGAGACCACATTTAAAAATAAATATATATCTCACATTTAATTTTAAAGATAAATATATGGAATTTCTTTCACAGATGGAATTGGTATCAAGGCTCTAAATGGGATTCTCAAGCACAAATAGTTTTGTGTCTTAGTTGTGAATACACACATAAGGTATGTTTTCATAATATGTATTTCCAATTAGTGATAATTTTTTTTATTAAAGTTAATAAAAATTAAAAATTTCCTCATCATTTATATTACAAATATATAAATGGATGATCACATGAAGAGAAATTTGGATTCATTAATCAGTGTATCATTTCTCTAATAGAACTTACATTGGATGATGAACAACATAAGAAGAAAACATATGACTCAATCAAATATTTTAATAAAGAAATTTCAGAAGATAGACTATTTTTAATTCCTACAATAAAAATGTAAAACTATACAATCTAGTCACATAAAATGTATTTGTAATTTTTCCATTAATTTTTTTTCATTTTTTAGGGAGTAATTGATGCTGATTGCTATCCATTTGGACACCTATTATAGTTATTATTTGGATCCAATGCATAGATATCCAACCAACAGACCAAAAATGAGGATTATTTGGAATTTTTAATAAACTATAATAAACATTCAATAGATAAAATTGAATTATTTGTTTTAGTTTTTGCTTTAGAAAGAATATTGTTTTGATAGAGAGATTTCTAAATATAGTCTAAATCATAGAATGAAGTGTTGGAACCATGGTCTTCTATGCATGAATATGAGTATGGTTTGTTTTTGTTGTCAATACTCAGTGGATGTTCCGAATGAAAACAAGCAAAGTGATCATACAGTTCAAGCAGACAATAGTATTGATTGACCATTAGTCTGAGGGTGAAAATTTGTGCTTAGACGAAACTATGTTCCCATACCCTTCTGAAAAACATACCAGAAATGTGATGTGAAATGAGCATCCATATCAGAAAAGATAGTATGAGGAACCTCGTGTAGTCATCCAATCTCACTGGCATACAGGTTTCCCATATCATCTATGTGGAACGTCTCCCAAATAGGAATGAATTGGGTTACTTTCACCAGTTTCTCAATGAAAACCCATACAATGTCGCTACATATTGGTGACCTAAGTAAACTGAAAAAAAAGTCAGTAGAAACTTCTTCCCATTTCCATTCTGGGGCTAGAAGTGGATGTTACACGCCTGCTGGTAATTGGTTCTCCGCCTTAACCTACTGTTATGTGGAACACCTATTGATAAATCATGTTATCCGATGCATTATCTCAGGCCACTAATACAATCATCACATGTACCGATTCATATTTGAGATGCCTGGATGAAGTGCCCATTGAGAGGTGTGGGACTCTTTCATCGACTCGACTCTCATATCTTTAGGGACTCAGACACATTCATGGATACAGAGTTTATTAACTCTATCTAAAGACCAATCTAGAGGCAGGTTATCACCTAATATCCTCTAAGGTAGAACCAAACCATCAAGATCTAAAAATTGTTTACTCTTCACCTTCTCAATGAGGAAAGAGGTAACTATCACTGATGGGAGGAAATACTTCTCATGATTTTTATGAACTCTAAATGCATCTCAAAAAAAGAGGTCGATTTACTACTATTCATCATTGGATTCCCATATATTTTGTGCTTGTGTTTTTTGACTCAGCACATCTGCAACTACATTACCCTTCTAATGTATATATGAAATATCAAAATCAATGTATTGTCGATATTCAAAACATCTCGAATTTATGATGTTTAAGTCACACTGATAAAAGATATATTTGAGGCTCATGTGGTCTGTTTACACCAAAAGGTGCTCACCCAACAAATAATATCTCAAGCAACATAATTCATGGGCAACTCATTCTAGATCAATGTTGTGTTTTCGGTAGTTTATTCCATGATGCCTCAACTATCAAGTTCCATATGCAAAATAAATTTCCTCCTACATTAGTACTACTCCATGGCTGATGCCTGATGTGTCACAGAAGATCATATAACCTATTCCTGGCTCTAGTAGAGTTAGAATATGTGTAGAAACATGCCTCCCTTTCAACCCCATAAAGGCTTTATCTCATGATTCTGACCATATAAACATGACACACTTCTCTATAAGACCATTAAGTGGTGAGTCATGATAGGAAAAGTCATCTATGAAACCCTTTTAATATAAATCAAGCCCCATGAAACTCTGTATGATAAACATGTTCTTGGTATGCTCCAAGGAAACAACATCACTAATCTTTTTAGGGTCAATAAATACTCCTCCTTATGAAATTATATGCCTCAAGAAGTGAACTTTTTAGATCTAGAATTGGAACTTATCGTGATTAGCATAAATTTGATGCTCTCTCAGTGAAATCAAAATAAAATCAAGATGTTTCACATGGTCTCTGTGAGTCTGAGAATACACCAAGATATCATCCACAAAGGCTATGACAAAAGAGTTCAAATAGGGGTGGAAACCCCTATTCACCATATTCATGAAAATAGAGGGTGTGTTTGTATGACTAAATGACATAACAATGTACTCATATATACCATACCTACTATATAATGTTGTACGCGGTATGTCCAATGACCAGACTCATACATGATGATAACTCAATCTCAGGTCGATCATGGAGATAAAGTTTTCTCCTCAGAACTGGTCGATGAGATCAGCTATTCGAGGTAGTGGATATCGGTTCGTGAATATAAATTGGTTCAACTTTCTTTAATCCATGCATAGACGTAAGGTTACATCCACCTTCTTGGAAAAAATCATAGGCAAACCCCAAGAGAATGTATTCGCCCGTATAAAACCTTTGTCCTCTACATCCACTAATGGCTTCTTGACCTCCTGAAGCTTGGTAGGTACCATTATGTATGGAGGAATGGACACTAGAGATACTCCTAGAACAATATCAATAGTAAAATCTACCAGTCTCTCAGGAGGTATGCATGAAAAATAATTGAGAAACACATCCCTAAAATTATCCACTACTACAGGGAAACATCTTATCGTAAACCCTAACCCAACATGAAGAGATTTGAGATCTGGGTGGTCACTCCAGTTATCCCATGACGCTATCATCCCACTCTGTCATCCTGGACATACCACTAACTCTTATCTAGATAAATTATTCCCTCTCATTATGTAAAGGATACCCTATGGTGATAGCAGTCTTAAAAATCATGTTACTACACCAACCAATCCATCCTGGGCATGACAATGAATCCTACCATCCCGCGAATAAAAAGGATCCATAAGAAATGGTTACTACGTACATCAAGGGGGATGCCCCTAAACTAGTATATTCCCTCTGTTCATACCCCTAACATTGTATCTAGGGTCATTACACCCTAATAATATTATATATCTAGTTTGAGACTTTCCATGATATATATAGAGATAAAAGAGTTTAAAGAATCTATATCAAATAAAGAAGATACTATGGTAGAGGATACTAGGATTCTTCCTCACACTGTAGATGGTCATGCAGCCTAATCCTCAGGTATTGAATGTAGTGAATGAAACTAGAATAATCCATGACCCTATGCAAGAAATGGACTACATAATCACAACTACTATGTTGGGGATACTTGTGATTAGGGGTCTGGCTACCATTACCACGACCTACTCCTCACCTAGAACAACCAGTGCTATTTCAACTACCCGCCTAACGTGGCGTAAAGTAAATCTCTCTTAAAGGTAGAGATAGTGGGGACCCTTTCCACTCATATATGGTGGAAAAGTCTTATAGAAACACTGAATATGACCCATATGGAGGCAATCCTGACACTATAGTGGGTCTCTATCACACTGAGGCTCTAAATTATACCCTCATCCAAACTGTTGAAACACTTTAGTGATATCTAAATAGACACTCTAGTTGTCACTTCTCTGATGCGAAGCCTCGAGGGAATGTTTCCTACCACCAGAAGCACTACTGGCCTGTTGTGGCACTGATCCTCTATACCCAGTACTATTTCCATCCCTCGGATTACTCTCACATATAAGAGCCTGATTGACTATCTCAATATAATTCGGCCACTGAAAGAAATTCACTTGTGTACTAAATGGAATACCGTAGCCCATCCTCAAAGAGTCTATCATGTGAAAACTCTTTACTTTTTAGAAGCATTGAAAAAAGATGAAACTCTATGAAACCTAATAAATATTCCATAACTAACCTAGAATTCTAGTCGAGATGCCTAAACTCCCTTGCGATTTTATCTCTCAACATTTGAGCAATGAACTGATCATAGAAGTCAGTATAGAAATCATCCCACAACAATCCATGATGATGATCGGACTGGTTAACCACATCCCCCCAATTCTTAGATGAGTCCTGAATCATGAAGGTAGCATGTTTGAACCTCCAATATGGAGGCATCTCCTGATGCTAAAAGATAGATATGGTGGCTTTTAGCCCTGGCTGAGTTGCCTAAAGAACTCCATCCCATGAAAGGATAGGAGGATACCGCTTCTGGAACTCATGAGGCAAATTAGCCATCAAAGGAAGAACTCATGGATCACCATTCATGGATAGCATCAGACATAGAAAACTATCACAAATGTAGGAATCAGTTCCAAATTCAGGTACAAAAGGTGGTGCCTAAAGTGACACTCATGGAGGTAAGACTGGTGGCATATGGACCACTGTTCCTGAAGCATGGTTTTCTCCACCCTCTTAGTGTACGACACGAGAACGTTGTGGTAGAATTAGTGTACAAATGCCATGAACAAGCCTCCAGAAAATCTTACGAAGAAATAAAACATCACTAGTGGAAGTAGACCATAAGAGAATCCACTACCCAAGGCATAATAAACCATCTAACAATGTTGATATCTATCTATTGGTATGTTCTAAAGTAGAATTTCCGATTCATTTTATATTTAATTTCATAGGTTCACTCCTTTACCTTTCATAAACATGACAAGGTAAGATATAGATGTAAAACTAATTAATTTTATATTTCATGACTATCTTTATAATGGGTATCCATTTCTAGTGAATCCATTCCCATACAACTTATCTCTAGAAACAACACAAATTCTTTTATAGCATAATGGAATGACTTAGTAAATTACTCATCCCAACCCATGGGGGCCCATAAAAATCATGAATTGAGAAATGAATTCAGTCAATGGAAAACATGAGTAATACAATAATAAGTTAACTATCATATCATCAACCAACAATCACAATCATATCATGAAATGAAAAATAGCGAAACTCACCTATATGGATTGTAAATATACATGACATGAAAGTTATATGTGCCTCTAATGATACACGTAATAACTCTCCTTTCCCTCATATCATTAGGATAAGGGTGAATGAAAACCCAAAAATGAAGTAATAATCAATAACAGCACACAACATCTACATCACCCAACAATAAAAAAATATCAACAATAACCATAAAAAATAAAATGAACAATTATATTCTTGGTAACTTGGATTTTACCCCAAACATGGGTTCATGAATCCCATGCACGACTTATGACCAAGTCCCAAGCGTTACTAATATCTAATATATTGTCTCCAAATCGAAAAGAAATAAAGTAAACCAACTCTGAAACCAATTTTTGAGGTTCCAGACCCAGATGCTACTAATTGGGTGCCCTGAGACTGGTGGACAACATGGCCTCAAGCGTATCTCACAAATTCTAGAGGCAACCAACTAACAGTGAGGGCATAGTGTGTGTATGTAGGGATTCTATGACCTCATTACTAAAGTGTAGCACACCATATCACTATAAACATGGGTAAATAGTAGATGAAATATTTTTAAATAGAACAAATATTAGAAAATAGAGGCGACATCCACAAAAACTAAAACAATAGGAATAACATTTAACAAACTATGAAATGTCACGTCACTTGAAAAATAAAAAACATGGATACAAGATAAAAAGAATAACATTTTCTAAAAAAGAATAATAGAAATAAAACGGTTTTCCCAAGAAACTCGAGCTTCATCTCGGTCATCTGCTATCAAGATCCATCCTAAATAGAAAACAATCAAGCGTTCAGAGCCATATTATTTCCTTTTTCAACACCTGCAACCATGTAATATACTCCGGGTACCAAATGGCACCTGGGGACAGTGTGAGATAAAGGTTTAATACACCGTAGTGTATCATTGCGGGGTGAACCAATGCTTTTTTTCAAGAGGAAGGATAGAAAAATGTGGGTGTGTATCAATTATTAGGAACTCAACAATGTCTCTATAATGAACAAGTATCCTGTTATGAGGATTGGCGAGTTGTTTAAACTGTTGGGAGGGTCATGGTTCATCTAAAAGGTGGATCATCAATTTGGATATCATCAGTTTAATGGAATGAAGGAAGATATTCAGAATAATTCCTTTTATACTAGGTAAAGGCACTATTATTTTTGGGTGATTCACTTCGGACGTACTATTTCCTCTACAGTATTCTGGTTTTTTTAATAGAGACTTTAGACATTACCTCGACAAATTTGCGGTAGTTTTTAATCATGAAATTTTCATCTAATCTAAGAGAAAGGAGGAACATGAAGAATATATAAGACTTGGGTTAGTGACATTGAGGAATAAAAGGTTGTACACCATGTTTAGCTATTGTTAATTTTGGATAAAGAAAGTCGCATTTTTCGGTCACATGATCACAAGTGAGGGAATTTATATAGATCCTTAAAAAAAGGAAATAGTGGAATGGCCCAGACCCTCTACTGTCCTAAAATAAGTATTTTCTTGTCTTAGTATGCTACTATAGACGTTTTGTAAGAAATTTATCAACATTTTCAAGACCACTGACTAAGTCTACCAGGAAAGTTGGAATGTATGTCTAGATGGATAAATGTTAGTAAAGCATCATGTATCTATGGAGAAGGCTTATCACTACACTTGTGCTCACATTATAAAAAAGTGGAGAATGTTTTGTGATATTCTGTGATGCTTACAAGAATGGATTGGGTTTTTTACTCATGACAAATGATAATTTGATAGCCTACGCCTCATGGAAGTTGAAGATACCTAATAAAAACTACCTGACACATGATTTGGATCAAGTAAGAGTGATTTTTTCTTTCAATATATGGTGACATTACCTCTATGGTGAGAAGTGTGGTATATATACTAATCACAAGAGCCTAAAGTATATGTTCACACAAACATATCTCAAAATGAATCAATTTATATGGTTAGAGCTAATCAAATACTAATATTACTCTATTCTCAATCATCCTTGTATGGAAAACAAGGCAGGTGATTCTCAATGTAGAAAATAACCCACTATAATATCAATGTTTTGGATTGAGAAATACCTTATATTCATGGATATGGAAATGATAGATTTTGAAATCATAATGTTAGGGAATAAATATTACCTTAAAAAATTATTTCTCAACCATCTATCCATGAGAAGATTAAGGAGGCACCAATCGTACGTAGTTGAAAAAGAGGGTGAATGATATAAAGGAAGGGAAGATGAAAGAGTTCCATATCAATGATGATGGTCAAATTCAGTTTGGAATGAGTATTTTTATTCCTTCAACTCATGGGATAAAGATTCAACTAATGGATAATACAAATTTCACATCTTTCACTATCCATCCTGGTAGCACCAAGATGTATCGTGATGTTTGAGAACACTTCTGGTGTAAAAAAATGAAGAAGGAGATTCCAGAATATATATCAGGTTATTGATATGTTAGTAAGTTGAATAAGAGAGAAAAAAGTCCAAAGGGGTTATGCATCCATTGCCTATACCCATATGTAAATGGGATAATGTCACCATGGACTTTGTCCTAGGACATCAGAAGAAATCCAAATAAAATATTGAGATATGGGTTGTGGTGGACTGATTAACCAAGACTGCACACTTTATCACTATTTGGGAAGATCTCTATCTTTAAAAACATAAAAATTTATATGTGAAGGATGTGGTGGGACTACATGGGGTTCCAAACTCGATTGTCTCTGATCTTGATCATAGGTTCACATCAAAATTCCAGAGGAGTCTTCAACATGCCTTGAGTAATGAATTGAATTTCAGCATGTTCTTTCACCACCAAAATGAGGGACAATCTGAAAGGACTATTCAGATGATTGAAGATATTCTAAGATCATGTTTTTTATAATTGTAAGGTGGATTGAATCAGCATCTCCCATTAGTTGAGTTCTCATACAACAATAGCTTCCACTCGAGTATTAAAGCAGATCCATATGGTGATCTATATAGAAAGCGATGTATAACTCAAACTATTTGGGATGAGGTTGGTGAAAGGAATATACTTGGACCTGATCTCGTGCAATAGATGATAGAGATGGTTCAATTAATAAGGAAAATATCAAAGGTACTCAGATTTAGAAAAAGATCAATATCTACTTCCGTTAAAGGGACATGGAGTGTGATGTTAGAGATAAAGTCTTCCTTCGAATTTCACCATGGAATAGAGTCATGAGATTTGGAAGGAATGGGAAGCTATGCCAAAAGAACATTGGCCCCTTTGAGATCCTTGACTGCATAGAATCTACGGACCATCTGGTTGAACTTCCCTTAAATATGGCTCAAGTTCATTATGTGTTTCATGTATCACTCCAAAACAAGTACATACCATATCACTCACATGTATTGAACTCAGAGGTGGTACCACTGGAATATGATATCCCTTCTAAGAATCAACTAGTAATGATTCTAGAAGAAAGAGATAAGGTTCTATGAATTAAAAAAACACACATTTTCAAAGTGTTTTGTAGGAACCATAAGTATGAATAATCCACTTGGGAACCGAAGGAGGCTGTGATGGAGAAGTACCCTCACCCTTTTTTGTAAAAGAAAAATTCAATGTTAAAATATCAAAAGGGGGGAAGAATGTTATGACCCAACTTTTATCAATGAAATTTATAACTTCTTATAGTAATTTCATATACAATAAATCCCATAAAATCACTTAGATACTATATTAAAATCCTTACAAATGAAGAATTAATTAAATAATAAGTGGTTAAGGAAACTATACTGATGAAATAGTAAGTTGGCCTTAGGAATAGTAATATGACCCTTATGAATAGTAAGAAGGGAAAATGAATAGTATTCTCACCCATTAAATTATAAACAAAATTCAGTCATCTTATAAGTGAACATATGATGTCTTTATATCATAGTATAAGTATGTAAATATTTAAAAAATTATTAAATAAGAGTTGGTATTTTTGTAAGTCATAATTATTTTATTATAGTATTATGATTTATTTAACAGTTTGAAAGAAAATTTATTTTCATAAAATGTGTTCATAAATTAATATTATTATGCTTTATGATTTTATGATCATTCTATGCGACATTAAGTAAATTTTCTAAAGTATTAAAAATCAGTTTTAATTTTAAAATTTGTATTTTCAATGTAAATGGTTATTTTAATTAAAAATTTAATTACTCATATTTAGAAAAGTATTTTAATAAAATAAAGATCATTTTTTAATGCTAAAAATTGAAAAGTGGTTAGGGTTATTTTTTGGGATTTTTAATAAACACTAGAATTTTTTGTAAATAGTGAAATATGATAATTTACGATAAAAAATAAATAAACGAATTATCGAGTCATTGCTAATGTATATAGCTGATACAAGCCCATAATATGGAAATATCCTTCCAACTTGATTGTATTTAGTCATGGAATAATCTCTATTTATTTTATTAATTGAAATTAAAAAACTAATGAATTAAATATTTAGAAAAGACCACTCCCCGCCATAATAAATACAACCCCTATTAGCCGCATTTCCTCACACAACTCAAGATTCCATACTTCTCCCAATTCAACCATAAACTATCCACTAGTCCCTACCCCACTACAAAGAGATATCGGTCTTATCAAAAGTCCAATTATAGGTTCCTTAAAGAGGATCTCAAGAAGAAAATTCAAGAGGTAATTCCTCTCTCTCTTTTCATTCAATTTCCATTCAAATTTCATTTCATTTATTCACTTATAGTAAAATTATCTTACCCAACTGACATGATAACAAAATTATGTTTTACATACTGTTATTTGATCTTTTTAATTGAAGATTATTCACTAAAATTTCTCCCAATCTCTTTTATGAAATTGTTTCTCGTGATGTGTTAATTTACCATCATCGTGGGTGATGCACATTCATTTTAATCCAATACCATCAAGGTTATAAATATAACATTTAATTATTTTAAAATATTTTGTAATATTTATTTTTTAACACATTTATATTCTGGAATTATATTTTATACATTATACTACATGAATAAACAAAAAAAATTCATTGTGATCGAAAAACCTCCCAAATTAACCAAAAACGGTCATCATCAAATTTTATTTAATGATTCACAACCATGGTATATAACCATATTATATATAATTTAATTTTAATATAGTTAGTACCATCAATAAAATATAATAATATTTCAATATGTTCATAAAAATTTTAAACAAACTTTAATAACTTCAATTCAAATATACAAAGGAACTGATAAGGGAAACTAAGAAAATGAACACACCCGAACTATGAAATTATACTCAATAACTCATATAAAGGGCCAAAAAAAGAATATAATGAAACCATAATGTATAATATTCCTTTATAATATGTTACTTAATTGGTAATTAATGAATCTAATGTGAATATACATGACATTAAATTGAAGAAATCGTTCAGACACAAGGTAAGGGGAATTCTTGAACAAAACTCTCATTATTTGGAATTTCCCTCTTTCACTTTATTTTTAGTGTGGTTATTACATAAAAATATTTTTTTCATATTAATCTTAGCTTTTATGGGATATAAATTTTTTATACTTGAGTTTTCTGACAAACAAATTGTTTTCTATAATAATTATTCTTAAAAAACAATTCTTCTACTTCTCATTATTGATTCCTTCACTCAAGGTTGGTGAGTATTATAGCAAGTATGTTATTACATATTTAATTTGGTAACCCATGGTTCATGAATATATGATTAGTAAATGAAACCCTTTTCATTCCAGGGGTTATTATATTTTTATGATTGATATATGTTCTATGTAGTATGCATGATAATGTAAACATTATGATGTGATGGGTGCACTCGGAATTATACAACAAAATGCACATGTTATGATCTGAAAGTTGTGCCCAAAATTTAATAGAACTCCAATTAATTGGGTAATATAAATATTATATAGCGTAAAGTGAAATATTCATGAACATGATGCTATCATTGTTCACAACTAAGCATGGTAGTTGAACACTAAGACATGATGTTTCATTTTTATGCATTTCCACATTTCATGATTGTATCTAATGTTTCTTCCAAGGATTATTATCCCATGACTATGTTATGATGATAAATATTATGGTCACCCCATGTTATATTTTCATCTATCATGTTATTGGGATTTTATCACCGCACTTGTTTGATGTATATCCTCAAGTGACTACCTGTATTAAGGAGAACAGAAAGGCCAAAATGAAGATAGAGAAAAAGGAATTAAATAAATGTTTATGTTTTGTATTGTAAAAGTTATGTATTCTCAAAATTTTCCAAAGGAACCAAATCATTGTACCCTTATTATGCATGTTTTTACTTTTTTACCTTTAAAATGATGTAATATTAAAGTAATAAAAATTTAGGTCTCTAAACATCTCCTATATATTTTACTTCATCATCAATATCTTCATAAAATCCACATCTAATTTTATCTTGTTAAATATAACCCTAACTTCAAGGATCATATGTAATGTGAGTCCATTCATCTTCCAAATAACATTATGGATCTAGAATAACCTAAATCTTAGGAATACATTCCATTTTTCTTTCAAAATTATCGATTTTAAAATTTCATTCAACTAGTTTCTCCAATCCCATGTTCCATATCATGTGATAAAAAATTATAGTCCACAAATATTGTGTGTTATATAATTATATAGAGAAACTATACCATTATTTCAAATATGATGCCAATAGGTAAGAAATTTTTTAATTTCAGAAGGGGATTATTTAATGAAATCCATCAAATGAGTGATTTAGAACCTAAAATCCACTGAAAGGTGATTTGGGGTATTTACTATTGTATATCTCATATGGTTTCTTTATGAATATTTTATATGGAATTATGTTTAGAAGAATTATATAAGACTCCAACTAAAAACATCTAATTTTTATAAGAATTTCACATAATTTCATTATCAATCAAACCATTTCTAATAATGTATGTTTTCTACTTTTAGATATACCATACTGTTATTGGGTTCGGGGAGGAGTGTGTTATGATATATATCCACAATTTCTCAGATGATTTTTGAATTCAATTTCTTAATTATTAACCACACCAATCTGATTGTATAATCTTAATACATTTCCCATATTGATTTATTTATCCTTTAAAAACAATTTATGCCACACTTGGTTTTTCATGTCTTAGTTGTGATCTAGTTTGTTGGAAATCCTGATCCTTTTTTGGGTTTTGGGTGGGATTAATGTTTAGTTTTGAATTAACATCTTGGTATAATCATCCTACCATGTGTTACAAAATCTTCTTTTAGTGGTTTTGTAAGAAAATTAGGATTTTTGGAATGAAATGGGGTTGTGTGCGGTTTGGGTGCACAATTTACTAAATCGTGCAGCCTAACAGTAAGACCTTCCCATAATTAAGAACATGATTTTGCAAGTATTACCCTCATTATTCTCAGATGAAACGTCCCCCAAATCTTCCTCCCCTAGTTGTTACAAACATAAGGAGCCTCTCCATTGAGTTCCTAGCCATTCCCTCTCTTGTAATGGTGTAGATATAAGGGAAGATAAAGAGTTGACTAGTATTCAGGGTGAGTATCCTTCTCTTTTATCCTCCCATATCATCCTTATTCCATAATTTCTTGGTTTTATCTTCCTCCCAATTATTAAAATACCTATGTTTTTGTTATCCCATGATTTTTATGGGGGTCTGTTTGCTTGTGGATCATCTCCATATGTTTAGATTTTATAAACCCTCAGAAGGTGATATCAGTTGTGTGTTTCCATTCCACCTTGATTTTGAGGTAGGTTCTCCTAATAACTATAAGGCCCCAGCCTTAAACATTTCTTAATCTTGAGTCATTACAAGATTACACATTCAGGATCTTTTCAGGTTTAGAGTTTTTGAGAAGTATACAATCAATCATGCATTACATTCCACATTTTAAAAAGCTGGTTACATAAAAGTCAGTATTCAGTTTTCCCATCAAAGGAAACAAATTTAAAATAAAACATGGATTATTTCTTGAGACTTCATTAACACTATAATCACATCATGTACTTTCCCCTTGACCTATGGAAAACATTTCAAAAACTTGGGATGAGCATAAAAATCTCAGTAAGGTATATAAAAAATACGGAATAAAAACATTAGTCCATGTATACATAAGAATCAATGAAATCATACTTTACTCATAAAACATAATAACCTTAACATACCTCATGAAAACATGAATAATTCATAAAAATCATCATACATAAAGGTAACGTGATGCATTCATAACATTCTTATATAGGGAGTAAGCCTCATGGTTACGTTTGGAATACCCATCACAGTATATTCCCTAAATCTCTTTGGAGAAACCTTAGATTTTAACCCATTCGCGTTACCCAATGCATTGGAGAGCTATATCGGGCTCACCCGCCCTTAGTTTACATGGAACGACCCATCTTCATAAACAATTCCCAAGAACCATAACATAATCGTATCACATAAACCATGCATAAAGGAAACATAAAATTTCCACATTTCAATCACAAGATATCAATACAACACATTGATATAATAAAAAAATTATCAAAAACATTTTAAATACCAAAATAAAAGGAAAGTAAAACATGCTATTTATTTTTTTTATTTTAAAAACAGTTATGGCTTGTAGAGGAAGCGGGAACTCAAATAATGGTCACGGCGGTGGAGAATTCGTTGTCGCCACATACGTACAAAAAAAATTCACTTTTTCATTTAGTATAACGTTTCATATAAAAATATTCCTTTTGAACAAAAGTAAAATTCAAAGGGGTTTATACACCGTATAAAAGAATCTTGTGTATAAAACAAAATATGCCTCAATGAATGAAGATTGAGAAGAAGTCCCTTACCTCGGGTCTGACTTGACTCGATCATTCTTCAATCTCCTGAATAATAAACTTGTGTTAATTTCTAATTTATTAATAACCTTTTTCAAGTTCATCATTCATTTTATATCACTTATTACCTTGTAATGAACACTATGTAATTAGTTAAGTTAATAACGGTCGTTTCGTTGATCGTTGGTACCTCAGCCGAAAATGGACTTCTTATAATTACATGTTGTTCATGTGGTCAAAGGTTCATTATATCCAGAATTGTATTCATGATGTAGATATCATATATATCATATATATCTAGTATATACATTCATTTATAATATTACATAACATTTAGAGGTAAGAAATGAAATGCACCGTTCATGGAGACGGTAATCCGTATCTACACACGAACACTACGTTCATTTCTATTTCTTACTTAATGGAGTGAAATCATAATGATATAAAGGTATATTATAATTCTAGTATGATATCATATATAATATCATAAACTCCATCCCTTATATATCCCTCATTTGGCATTAACGAATCAAATCACTTTGAGGGGGCGGTAGTCCGCACTTCCTAAAATGAATATATCATGTTTATCCATAATGGAATCCATAAAGGTATTACATAAATGAAAAATAAAGAAGAATAAGGAAAACATAAACATATTATTTATCATATATAAATATAGTGACATCATAATGTCCACCTTTAAAGGTGTTAAAAGAATTTTGAACAATCATCATTTCGTGAGGCAGAAATTCGCCATCCATAGAAACAGTATGTTATTTAACCATTAGATGAAGGTGTGTCTAAATGTAGCTTGAATAATTAACATAACAACATCCTAGTATACTGAATATACTGGTTTTGTTACAAAATAAGGGAATAAAAAGATTTTAGGGGGTTGGAGAAGCAAAATAAAACAAAAGAACACAAGTGATGACATTACCTTTGAATTGGGTAACTCCTCTTGGTTTGAACCAAAAGGGTTTCTAGAAGAGCTTCCTGCCTAAGGTAAGGCATCTAGGATTAAGAGAGGGATGTGGAGAGATAAAATGAGGAGATATTGGCCGAGCCAATGTCTTGAGAATTGTGGGTAAGGAGGTAGAGGTGGGGGCCTTTTATAAGAGGGAGGAGGGGCACTCTTGGAAAGTCAAGAAATGTTACTTTATTTTAAAATGAGATTTGAATTTTAAATGTCCGAAATTGATATATTTCGAGGATAAGGTGATAAGGGTTTGAAATATACTCATCCAATAGGTTTTTGACAAGTTTATGTCTTATATTTTACATTATCTTTTCATTTTATTTAAATCGTTCATTAATGAGATAATCGATGCATCATCATGGTGTCATACAAAATTTAATTTATTTAGTGTCTAAAAATTATAAAAAAATGATATTATGTAGGAAACATTTTTGGATTTCCATTGACTATTTATAGTCTTAGAGATCATTTATGTATACAACATTAAATTTTTTTTACTTAGGTGTTAAA
Source organism: Viscum album (assembly GCA_963277665.1). Lineage (NCBI taxonomy): Eukaryota > Viridiplantae > Streptophyta > Magnoliopsida > Santalales > Viscaceae > Viscum > Viscum album. The sequence goes on along the minus strand of OY728127.1, from coordinate 34,094,732 downwards.
TACTTTGTTATATTTAACTTTCTTTAAAAATAAAAAGATAAAAAGTCACTATCACACAAAAGTGATTACATGATTAAGAATGGATTTATTCTCATTTTAAGCCTCTAAAACACTATCTAATTCATAAATAGACATAGATAAGAATATCTATTATTCATTACTTACTTGGGATGATACATCCTTCCCCCTTTAGAAAATTGCGTCCCCACAATTTATTTACTTATCGAATAAGTGGGGGCATTTATACCTCTTTTCATTTTCAGATTCTCATGTTGCATCTTGAATCATGTGGTTTTTCCACAAAACCATTAATTGATGAATCACATTATTCCATAACACTTGCTCCCTGTGGCCAAGAATCTGGGTAGGTTGTTTCTCATAAGATAGGTTCTCTTCCAACTGAACTACCACTGGACTCAAAAAATGAGATGGATCTGGCATGTACTTCTTTAACATTGAAACATGAAAAACATTGTGTACCTGAGATAAACTCAGAGGTAAAGCCACTCGGTATGAAACTGATCCAACTCTCTCCAGAATTTCATATGGTCCAATGAACCTTGGACTCAACTTTCCTTTCTTACCAAATCGTATCATACTTTTACATGGAGATACTTTGAGAGAAACATGATCACCTACCTCAAAAGATAGATCCTTCCTCCTGTTGTCTGCATAAATTTCTGCCTGCCCTGAGCTGTTCTCATGTGTTTCTGTATCAGCTGAAATTTTTCTGCCAACTCTTCTTTCAATTCTGGTCCCATCAACTACCTTTCACCCACTTCATCCTAGAAGGCTGGAGTTCGACACCACTTCCCATATAATGCCTCAAATGGTGCCATCTGTATACTAGAATGAAAACTATTACTATAAGAAAACTCAACCAAAGAAATATGTTGGTCCCAACTTCCCTGATAATCCATCCAAAAAGCACGTAGCATATCCTCCAATGTCTGAATCGTTCATTCTGACTACCCATCTGATTGAGGATGAAAATATGTACTAAAATGTAATTCAGTACCCAACGAATTCTGAAGGCCTTTCCAAAAGTTAGAAGTAAACATGGGATCACATTCAGATACAATGGAGAGGGGAACTCCATATAACCTGACTATCTCTTTAAGATACAAATGAGAAAGTTTATCTATGGAAAAAGTATCTCGTATAGCAAGGAAATGTGCAGATTTAGTTAAGCGATCAACAATAACCTAGATTTCATTATTACCTTGAGGTGTCTTCGACAATCCCAAAACGAAGTACATAGATATATTCTACCATTTCCACTCTGGCACAACTAAAGGTTGAAGCATCTCATTCGGTAACTGCCACTCTTCATTAACCTATTGACAAGTCAAACACTTGACAGTAAAATCAACAATATCACTTTTCATTCTGTCCCACCAGTAATACACCAGAAGATCTCTATACATCATAGTACTGCCTAGATGAACTGAAAATGGAGAACTATGAGCTTCACATAAAAACTCTTTCTTCAACTTTGAATCACACAGCACACACAATCTCTTCCCAAATCTCAAAACACAATCATTATCAATGTTGAATTCAGGAAACGTACCCTTCTGAACTAGCTCTAACTTTTTCTTCAACTCACAGTCTTGCTTTTGTGCTTTGCTTAATTCTGTTTGATAGAGAATATTTCACTGATACCTGAAACAAAACAGAAGGACATCTTGTACCATCAACTTCTATGCCAAAGTTCATCAAATCCTTAACCAAAGGATCATGTTTCAAATGCAACATTTTTAATGAAGCATTACTTTTTCGACACCAAGCATCATCCACTTTATTTTATTTTCCCGGATGGTAATGAATTGTACAATCATAATCCTTGATTAATTATAGCCATATCCTTTGTCTCATGTTCAATTCTTTCTGAGTGAATATATACTTTAAACTTTTGTGATCAGTATATATTTCACACTTTACACCAAGAAAATGATGCCTCCAAATTTTTAAAGTGAAAACAACAGCAGCTAATTTCAAATCATATGTAGGATAATTTACCTCATGAGTTTCCAACTGACGTAAAGCATAAGCAATTACCTGTTCATTCTGCATTAGGAAGCAACAAAGTCCTTTTAATAAAGCATCACTTTAGATAAAAAAACTCATCATTCCTGGACGGTAGTGCCAAAAATGGAGCATTCACCAATCTTTTTTTCAACTCCTGAAAACAATCACCAAATTATTTTTTCCAGATAAACTTAACACCCTTCTGAGTTAGCTTATTCATTGGACTCGATTACCGGGAAAAATTTCTAACAAACCATCAGTAATGGCCTACCAAACCAAGGAAGAAACGAATCTCGGTTACATTTGTGGGTCTTGGACATTCTTCAACAACCTTAGTTTTTGCAGGATCAACAGTTATCCCATTTTTAGAAACAATGTGAGCACAGAAAGAAATTTGTTGCAACAAAAACTCACACTTGCTAAATTTTCCATACAACTTCTTTTCTTTTAAGGTTTGAAAAATAACCCTTAAATGTCTTTCATTCTCCTCTTTACTTTTAGAAAACACCAAAATATCATCAATGAAAACAACCACAAACTAATCCAAGAACTCATGGAAAATTCTATTCATGAGGTCCATGAATAAAGCAGGTGCATTGGTTGGCCCAAAAGGAATTACTAAAAATTCATAATGTCCATATCTTGTACAAAATTTTATCTTCAGAACATTTTCTTCCTTTACCTTCAACTGATGGTACCCCGATCTCAGGTCAATCATTGAAAAATACTGATCTCCCTGGAGCTGATCTAACAAATCATCGATTTGAGGCAAAGGATATTTGTTTTTAACAGTGATGTTATTCAAGGCTCTATAATCAATGAAAAGTCTCATTGAACCATCTTTCTTTTTAACAAATAATATAGGAGCACCCTACGGTGATGTTCTAGGTCGAATGAATCCTTTGTCTAATAAAGCTTTCAATTACTCCATCAACTCTAAAAGTTCAATTTGATCCATTCGATAAGGGGGTTTTGAAATTGGATTAGAATCAGGAACTAAGTCAATAGTAAATTCAACTTCCCGATCTGGTATTATTCCAGGAAACTCAACAGAAAAACCATCAGGATACTCATTTACCACTATCACATCATTAATCTAAACGGTTCCTTTGTTTTCAACAATATGTGCAAGGTAACATTCATTTCCATATTTTACAAGTTTCTCAGCCTCTTGATATGTTATCAACAGTAAGGTTTCATTCTTGTATACAAACTGAAAGTCTTTCTGAAAGAAACTTCTTTAGCTCTATAGTCAATCTTAGCATGGTAAATAGAGATCCAATCCATACCCAGGATAACATCAAACTCTACTAGAGGTAAAACAATAAGGTTTTCAAGTAAGTTCATTCCACGGATAAGGATAGGAAGATTCTTATAAATTCTTTTTGCCTCAACATTTCCCCCACGTGTTTTTACCACATGTTCCTGAGTCATTTCTTGAGATGGTATTCCCATTTTACTAGAAATGTTTTCAGAGATGAAGGAATGTGTAGACCCCGAATCAAACAACACACTGGCATAATCTGAAAAAACAAAAAAAGTATCTAATACCACTTAATTTGATGGCCCAACATCTGCTGAAGTAGTTTCAAAGGATTTCACTACCCCTTTCTGCTTGTAGTCTAACTGCTTCTCATCACATGAGCTCTTTTTCGGACACTCATTTTCATAATGACCCATCTCATTGCACTTGATACATTTCACTAACTATAAATCAAATTTGGTCTTACCATCACCCTGATCTTTTTCAGTGCAATCACGATCCTTATGTACCATCTCACCACATCAATAACACTTTCTAGAATTCAGAAGAAATTCCCCAATATGCCTTTTAACACATTTATCAAAAACTAGAAACTTATATTTCTTACCAACATGGTAATCTTCAAAAGCTATATCATTTCAATTTGACAATAAAAAAATAATTATGGATAATCATCTAATAGAATTCTAACTCCTAAAGTTATCTAAACTGACCTATGATACCATCTATAAGGACCTAGCCTTAAACATTACTTAATCTTGAGTTATTACAAGATTACACATTGAGGATCTTTTCAGGTTTAGAGTTTTATAGAATTAGATCATAAATCATTCATTACATTCCACATTTAAACAAGGTGGTTACATAAAAGGCAGTATTCATTTTTCCCATCAAAGGAAACATATTTAAAATGAATCATGGATTCTTTCTTGACACTTCCTTGACACTATCAAAACATCATGTACTTTTCCCTTGACTTGTGGAAAACCTTTCAAAAACATAGGATGAGCATAAAAATCTCAGTAAGGTATATAAAAAATACGGAATGAAAACATTGGTCCATGTATACATAAGAATCAATGAAATCATAAATTACTCATAAAACATAAGCACTTTAACATACGTCATGAAAACATGAATAACTCATAGAAATCCAAAGACATAAAGGTAACTTGAGGCATTCATAACATTCTTACGTAGGGAGTAACCCTCATGGTTACGTTTGGAATACCCATCATAGTATATTCCCTAAATCTCGTCAGAGAAACCTTAGTGTTTAACCCATTCGCATTACCCAATGCATTGGAGAGATATATCGGGCTCACCCGCTCTTATTTTATCACAGAACCACTCGTCTTCATAAACAATGCTCAAGAACCATAACATAATCGTATCACATAAAACAAGCATAAAGGAAACATAAAATTTCCACATTTCAATCGCAATATATCAATACAACACATTGATATAATAAAAACATTATCAAAACCATTTTCAATAACAAAATAAAAGGAAAGTAAAACATGGTATTTATTTTTTTATTTTAAAAAAATGTTATGGCTTGTAGAGGAAGGCGAAACTCAAATAATGGTCATCGTACCTGAGAAGTCGTTGTTGCCACATATGTACGACAAAAACATTCCATTTTGTCGTTTAGTAAATCATTTTGTACAAAAATATTCCTTTTGAATAAAAGTAAAAGTCAAAGGGGTTTATACACCGTATAAAATAAAGTTATGTATAAAACAAAATATGCCTCAATGAAAGGAGATTGAGACGAAGTCCCTTACCTCGGGTCCGACTTGACTCTATCGTTCTTTAATCTCCTGAATAATAAACTTGTGTTAATTTCTAATTTCTTAAGAACCTTTTTCAAGTTAATAATTCCTTTTATGTAACTTATTACCATGTTATGAACACTATGTAATTATTTACGTTAATAATGGTCATTTTTTCAATCTTTGGTAGTTGAGCAAAAAATGGTCTTCTTATAATTACGTGTTGTTCATGTGGTCAAAGGTTCATTATATCCAGAATTATATTCATGATGTATATATCATATATATCATATATATCTAGTATATACATGAATTTATAATATTAAATAACATTTAGAGGTAGGAAATGAAATGCACCGTTCATGGAGGCGGTAAGCCGTACGTACGCATGAATGCTACTTTCATTTCTATTTCTTACATAATGGAATTAAATCATAATGGTATAAAGTTATATTATAATTATAGTATAATATAATATATAATATCATTAACTGCATCCCTTATACGTCCCACAAATTTCATTAACGAATCAAATCACTTTGAGGGGGCGGTAGTCCGCACTTCCTAAAATGAATATATCACGTTTATCGATAATGGAAACCATAAAGGTATTCCATAAATGAAAAAAATAAAAAATAATAAAGAAAAAATAAACATATTATATATCATATATAAATATAGTGACATCAGAATGGACACCTTTAAAAGTGTTAAAATAAGATTGAACAATCATTGTTTCGTGAGGCATAAATTTGCCATCCAGGGAAACAGTATGTTCTTTAACCATTAGATGAAGGTGTGTGTAAGTGTAGCTCGAATCATTCACATAACAACATACTAGTATATTTAAGATACTGGTGTTGTTACAAAAGAAGGGAATAAAAAGAGTTAAGGGGGTTGGAGAAGCAAAATGAAACAAAGGAACACAAGTGAAGACATTACCTTTGAATTGGGTAACTCCTCTTCGTTTGAACCAAAAGGGTTTCTTGAAGATCTTCCTTCCTAAGGTAAGGATTCTAGGATGAAGATAGGGATGTGGAGAGATAAAATGAGCAGATATTGGAGGAGCCAATGGCTTGAGAAGTGTGGGTAAGGAGGTAGAGGTGGGGGCCTTTTGTATGAGGGAGGATGGGCAGACTTGGAAAGTCAAGAAATGTTAATTTATTTTAAAATGAGTTTCGGATTTTAAAGGTCCCACGTTGATATATTTCGAGGATAATGTGATAAGTGTTCGAAATATACTCATCCAATAGGTTTCTTACAAGTGTAAGTCTTATATTTTACATTTTCTTTTCATTTTATTTTAATCGTTCATTAATGAGATAATCGATGCATCATCATGGTGTCATACAAAATTTAATTTATTTAATGTCTAAAAATTATAAAAAAAAACTATGATGTAGGAAGTCGTCTAGCTTTCCAATGACTATTTATCGTCTAAGATATCATTTGTGTAGACAACATTAAAATTGTTTTACTTAGGTGTTACATACTTTGTTATATTTAACATTCTTTAAAAATAAAAAGATAAAAAGTCACTATCACACAAAAGTGATTCCATGCATAAGAATGGATTTATTCTCATTTTAATCCTCTAAAACACTATATAATTCATATGTATACATAGATAAGAATATCAATTATTCATTACATACTTGGGATATTACATCCTTCCCCACTTTAGAAAATGCGTCCCCACAATTTATTTACTTATCGAATAAGTGGGTGTATTTATCCCTCATTGCATGTTCAGATTCCCATGTTGCCTCTTAAATCATGTGGTTTTTCCAAAAAACCTTTACATGATGAATCAACTTATTCCGTAACACTTTCTCCCTATGGTCAAGACTATGGATAGGTTGTTCCTCATAAGATATGTTCTCTTCCAACTGAACTACCTTTGGACTAAAAACATGAGATGGATCTGGAATGTGCTTCCTTAACATTGAAACATGAAAAACATTGTGTACCTGAGATAAACTCAGAGGTAAAGCCAATCGTTATGCAACTGATCCAACTCTCTCCAGAATTTAATATGGTCCAATGAACCATGGACTCAACTTTACTTTCATACCAAATTGCATCACACTTTTACATAGAGATACTTTGAGAAAAACATGATCACCTACCTCAAAAGAGAGATCCTTCCTCCTGTTGTCCACATAACTTTTCAGCCTACCCTGAGTTGTTCTCATATGTTTCTTTATCAGCTGAACTTTTTCTACTAATTCTTCTACCAATTCTGGTCCCATCAACTTCCATTCACCCACTTTATCCCAGAAGGATGGAGTGTGACACCGCTTCTCATATAATATCTCAAATGGTGCCATATGTATAATGGAATGAAAACTGTTATTATAAGAAAACTCAATCAAAGAATGATGTTGGTCCCAAATTCCCTGATAATCCATCGAACAAGAATGTATCATATCCTCCAAAGTCTGAATCGTTCATTCTGACTGCCCATCTGATTACGGATGAAAAGCTGTACTAAAATTTAATTTAGCACCCAACGACTTCTGAAGGCCTTTCCAAAAGAATGAAGTAAACCTAGGATCATGATCAGATACAATGGAGAGGGGAAATCCATGTAACCTGACTATCTCTTTAGGATACAAAAGTGAAAGTTGATCTAGGGAAAAAGTATCTCGTATATAAAAGAAATGAGCAGATTTAGTCAAGCGATCAACAATAACCCAGATTTCATTATTACATTGAGATGTCTTCGGAAATCCCACAACGAAGTCCATGGATATATTCTCCCATTTCCACTCTGACACTGGTAAAGGCTGAAGCATCCCTTTCGGTAACTGGATCTCTACTTTAACCTGTTGACAAGTCAAACACTTCACAGTAAAACCAGAAATATATCTTTTCATTCTGTCCCACCAGTAATACTCCCGAAAATCTCTATACATCATAGTACTGCCTGGATGAACTGAAAACGGAGAAATATGAGCTTCACATAACAACTCTCTCTTCAACTTTGAATCACACGGCACACACAATCTCTTCCCAAATCTCAAAACAAAATCATTATCAATGTTGAATTCAGGCAACTTACCCTTCTGAACCAGCTCTACCTTTTTCTGCAACTCACTATCTTGCTTTTGTTCTTGCTTAATTCTATATGATATAAAAGATTTCACTGATACCTGAAACAAAACAGAAGGACATAATGTACCAACAACTTCTATGAAAAATTTCATCAAATCCTTAACAAAAGGATCATGTTCCAAACACAACATTGTTAATGAAGCATTACCATTTCGACTCAAAGCATCATCCACTTTATTTTCTTTTCTCCGATGGTAATGAATTGTACAATCATAATCATTGATTAATTCTAGCCATCTCCTCTGTCTCATGTTCAATTCTTTATGAGTGAATATATACTTTAAACTTTTGTGATCAGTATATATTTCACACTTTACACCATAAAAATGATGCCTCAAAATTTTTAAAGAAAAAACAACAGCAGCTAATTCCAAATAATGTGTAGGGTAATTTACCTCATGAGTTTCCAAGTGACGTGAAGCATAAGTAATTACCTAATCATTCTGCAATTGGATGCAACCAATTCCATTCAATGAAGTATCACTGTAGATAACAAACTCACCATTCCTGGAAGTTAGTTCCAAAACCCGAGCATTCACCAATCTTATTTTAAACTCCTAAAAACAATCATCACATTCTTTAACACCCTTCTGAGTTATCATAGTCATTGGACTAGATAACCGGGAAAAATTACTAAAATTCCTTCGGTAATACCCGGAAAAACCAAGGAAGTTATGAATCTCGGTTACATTTGTGGGTCTTGGCCATTCTTCAACAACCTTTGTTTTTGCAGGATCAACAATTATCCCATCTTTAGAAACAATGTGACCATGGAAAGTAATTTGTTGCAACCAAAACTCACACTTTCTGAATTTCCCATACAATTTATATTCTTCTATGGTTTGTAAAATAACCATTAAATATCTTTCATGGTCCTCTTTACATTTAGAAAACACCAAAATATCATCAATGAAATCAACCACAAACTTATCCAAGAACTCATGGAAACTTCTATTCATAAGATCCATGAATACAGTAGGTGCATTGGTTAGCCCAAAAGGCATTACTAAAGTCATAATGGCCATATCGTGTACAAAACGTGTTCTTCGGAACATCTGCTTCCTTTACCTCCAACTGATGGTACCCTGATCTCAGGTCAATCTTTGAAAAATACTGAGCTCCCTGGAGCTGATCAAAAAAATCATCGATATGAGGAAAAGGATATTTTTTATTAACAGTGATGTTATCCAAGGCTGTATAATCAATGCAATGTCTCATTGAACCATCATTCTTTTTCAAAAATAAGATAGGAGCACCCCATGGTGATGTGCTAGGTTGAATGAAACATTTCTCTAATAAATCTTGCAATTGCTCCTTCAGCTCTAAAAGTTCAATTTGAGCCATTCGATATGGGAGTTTTGAAATTGGCTTAGCATCAGGAACTAAGTCAACAGTAAATTCAACTTCTCGATCTGGTATTATTTCAGGAAACTCATCAGGAAAAACATCAGGTTACTCATTTACCACTGGCACAACATTAATCTAAACGATTCCTTTGTTTTCAACAATATGTGCAAGGTAACATTCATTTCCATCTTTTAAAAGTTTCTCAGCCCATTGATATGTTATCAACAGTAAGTGTTCATTCTTGTATAAAAACTGAAAGTCTTTCTGAAAAGAAACTTCTTTATCACTACAATCAATCTTAGCATGGTAAATAGAGAGCCAATCCATACCCAGGATAACATCAAACTCTACTAGAGGTAAAACAATAAGGTTTTCAAGTAGGTTCTTCCCAAATATAAGGATAGGAAGATTCTTATAAATTCTTTTTTCCTCCACATTTCCCCCAGGTCTTTTTACCACATGTTCAGGAGTCATTTATTTAGATGGTATTCCCATTTTACTAGAAAAGTTGTCGGAGATGAAGGAGTGTGTAGACCCCGAATCAAAAACACACTGGAATAATATGAAAAAACAAAAAAAGTACCTGATACCACTTCATTTGATGGCCCAACATCTGCTGAAGTAGTTGCAAAGGATTTTACCACCCCTTTCTGCTTGTAGTCTAACTGCTTCCCATCACTTGATATCTTTGTCGAACACTCTTTTGCATAATGACCCATCTCGTTGCACTTGAAACATTTCACTAACAGTAAATTAAATTTGGTCTTACCATCACACTGATCTTTTTCAGTGCAATCACGAGCCTTATGTCCCATATTACCACATCAGTAGCACTTTCCAGAATTCAAAAGACAGTCCCCAACATGCCTTTTACCACATTTATCACAAACAGGAATCTTATATTTCTTACCATCAGACCTTTTTGAAGAATTCTTCCCTTACTCCTACCACCTTAGGCTCTTCTTCTGTTGGTTGTTATAGAACACTTGATCATCGGAAAACTCCATTTCCACCTTCTCAGCACATCGAACAATATTTTCATAACTCTTGAACTCACAAGAACCCAAATCCCTTTGATATTTTGGCTATAATCCTGAGTAAAACCGATTGATTTTACTATCAAGGTCTCAGATAAAATTTGTAGCATACCTTGCCAATCGAGTGAACCTTTCTTCATAAGTAGCCACCGAGTTGTCCTCTTGCCTCAATTCCAAGAATTGTTTTTCCATCCTAAGTTGAAAAACCTTAGGAAAATACTTCTCAAGAAACATACCTTTGAATTCATCCCAGTCGAGAGCATAAATCTCATCAAAATCTATGATATTTTTATCCATCAACCACAACTGATCTTCTTTACCCTCCAAACGGTAAACAACAAGACTAAAATTTTTATTGTCTGAACACCCCCATGACATCGAAAATATCCTTCAGTGCTTTAATACACCCTTCAGCTGGCACAGGGTCAGATGATCCTCTGAATGATGGGGGATGTTGCCTCATGAAATGTCCCACCACTGACATGTTCCTCTGTGGTTGATCTGGCTGATCTCGTGCATGGATACCACCACCATTTATCTCTTGAGTCAACTGCTCCATTAAAGCAACAAACTATTCAGTTCCAATTCCAACCATCTTAGGATGCTGATTAGGAAGGTCATTTCCTTCTATATGGCTTCCTAGCACTGCTTCCCTATTTCCTCAGCGGAAAACCATTCTGAACAAACATGTCTTAGATGAAAAAACACGGTAATCTTCAAATGCTATATCATTTCAATTTGACCATAAAAAATATTTTTGGATAATCATTTAATAGAATTCTAACTCTTAATGTTATCTAAACTGACTTCTGATACCAACTATAAGGCCCCTACCTTAAACATTACTTAATCTTGAGTGATTACAAGATTACACATTGAGGATCATTTCAGGTTTAGAGTTTTAGAGAATTAGATCATAAATCATGCATTACATTCCACATTTAAACAAGGTGGTTACATTAAAGGAAGTATTCATTTTTCCCATCAAAGGAAAAATATTTAAAATAAAACATGGATTCTTTCTTGACACTTCCTTGACACTATCATCACATCATTTACTTTTCCATTGACCTGTGGAAAACATTTCAAAAACATGGGATGAGCATAAAAAACTCAGTAAGGTATATAAAAAATACCAAATGAAAACATTAGTCCATATATACATAAGAATCAATGAAATCATAATTTACTAATAAAACCTAATCAATTTAACATACCTCATGAAAACATGAATAACTCATAGAAATCATAAGACATAAAGGTAACTTGAGGCATTCATAACATTCTTACGCAGGGAGTAACCCTCATGGTTACGTTTGGAATACTCATCACAGTATATTCCCTAAATCTCTTCAGAGAAACCTTAGCGTTAAACCCATTCGTGTTACCCAATGCATTGGAGAGATATATTAGGCTCACCCACACTTATTTTATCACGGAACCACCCGTCTTCATAAACAATGCCCAAGAACCATAACATAATCGTATAACATAAAACATGCATAAAGGAAACATAAAATTTCCACATTTCAATCACAAGATATCAATAAAACACATTGATAAAATAAAAACATTATCAAAACCAATTTCAATAACAAAATTAAACGAATGTAAAACATGGTAATTATTTTTTTATTTTAAAAAAAGTTATGGCTAGTAGAGGAAGCCGAAACTCAAATAATGGTCACGGCGGCGTAGAAGTCGTTGTCGCCGCATATGTGCGAAAAAAACATTCCCTTTTTTAATTTAGTAAAATGTTTCATATAAAAATATTCCTTTTGAATAAAAGTAAAAGTCAAAGTGGTTTATAAACCGTATAAAATAAAGTTGTGTATAAAACAAAATATGTCTCAATGAAAGGAGATTGAGACGAAGTCCCTTACCTCAGGTCCGACTTGACTCGATCATTCTTTAATCTCTTGAATAATAAAAATGAGTTAATTTCTACTTGCATAAGAACCTTTTTGAAGTTCATAATTCCTTTTATATCACTTATTACCATGTTATGAACACTATGTAATTATTTAAGTTAATAATAGTCGTTTTGTCAATCTTTGGTACTTGAGCCAAAAATGGACTTCTTATAATTACATGTTGTTCATGTGGTCAAAGGTTCATTATATCCAGAATTATATTCATGATGTATATATAATATATATCATATATATCCAGTATATACATGCATTTATAATATTACATAACATTTAGAGGTAATAAATGAAATGCACCGTTCATGGAGACGGTAATCCGTACGTACGCATGTACGCTACTTTCATATCTATTTCTAACTTAATGGAGTGAAATCATAATGATATATAGGTATATTTTAATTCAAGTATAATATCATATATAATATCATTAACTACATCCCTTATACATCCCACATATGGAATTAACGAATCAAATCACTTTGAGGGGGTGGTAGTCCACACTTCCTAAAATTAATATATCGGGTTTATTAAGAATGGAAACCATAAAGGTATTACATAAATGAAAAATAAAGAAGCATAAGTAAAACATAAAAATATTATATATCATATATAGATATATTGACATCATAATGGCCACCTTTAAAGGTGTTAAAAGAAGATTTAACAATCAACGTTTCGTGAGGCCGAAATTCACCATCCACAGAAACAGTATGTTCTTTAACTATTAGATGAAGGTTTGTGTAAGAGTAGCTCGAATCATTAACATAACAACATCCTAGTATAATTAAGATACTTGTGTTGTTAAAAAATAAGGTAATAAAAAGAGTTTAGGTGGTTGGAGACGAAAAACAAAACAAAAGAACACAAGTGAAGACATTACCTTTGAATTGGGTAACTCCTCTTGGTTTGAACCAAAAGGGTTTCTTGAAGAGTTTCCTGCCTAAGGTAATGATTCTAGGATGGAGAGAGGGATATGGAGAGATAAAATGACCAGGTATTGGCCGAGACAATGGCTTGAGAAGTGTGGGTAAGGAGGTAGAGGTGGGGGCCTTTTATAAGAGGGAGGAGGGGCACTCTTGGAAAGTCAAGATATGTTACTTTATTTTAAAATGAGCTTCGGATTTTAAAGGCCCCACATTGAAATATTTATAGGATAAGGTGATAAGGGTTCGAAATATACTCATTCAATAGGTTTTTGACAAGTGTATGTCTTATATTTTACATTATCTTTTCATTTTATTTAAATCGTTCATTAATGAGATAATCGCTGCATCATCATGGTGTCATACAAAATTTAATTTATTTAATGTCTAAAAATTATAAAAAAATACTATGATGTAGGAAATTTTTTATCTTTCCAATGACTATTTATTGTAAAAGAGATCATTTATGTAGAAAACATTAAAATTGTTTTACTTAGGCGTTACCTACATTGTTAAATTTAACTTTCTTTAAAAATAAAAAGATAAAAAGTCACTATTTCACAAAAGTGATTCCATGCTTAAGATTGGATTTATTCTTATTTTAAACCTCTAAAACACTATCTAATTCAGAAATAGTCATAGAATAGAATATCTATTATTCATTACTTACTTGGGATGTTACAATAACACATCATTATTATTTATGTTTAATATTTCTATATTTTTTATAACATTATATACATGTTTATTATTTCTATTAAACCTTTGGATGAACTATTTAGTGTCAAAATTGTTATTTATATTTTGTTTTGTGAAATGTTGTGTTGTTTTGTAATAAAAGTGCACACTAAGTTCTTGTTTAAATTTTATATTGTCATTTAATCGTGTTTTTTTATATTTTCAACCTGTATTTGGAATGAAAATAAATTTTTGGAATTAAAATTTTATTTTATAACATTTTAGTGTCAAATAAAATTGGTTTCATTTAATGTGTCGTTCCTAGTTCTTAAAAAAGTGCTCAGTTGGATTTTTTGTGATAAATTCGATATAAAATTACTATTTTGAATTAATTAAAGTATGGGAATCATGAAAAGTTATATTTTTGAGTTCTTTTATGGATGTAAAATGTGGATTTGGTTTTATAAAGAGAGGGGTATTGATTTTTGGCATGTTTTGGCACGAGTTGTCGATAATTGGTCATTTAGTATTTTTATAAAAATGGTAGATATTTAATGTGTAACATAAATTTTTTAAATAGATTATGTAAAATTTGTTATTATGCTAATGGTGATTGTACAAATATTTTAAAACTTGAAATTTTTATCTTTATTATACAGTGCTTCGGTAAAATTCTTAAAGGCATGTTTGACATCTTTCTTAAGAAAATGGTTTCATGTGTCTTCCATACGACACCATATGGGGTCATTTTATGGTTTATGAATTTTTTATTAAATGGTGTTGGGGTTTCCAAATATGGTTTTATATGGTATGGTGGGATTTTTTCATTAAAATAGAATCTTTTAATGGATATTATGTTCAATTCCTCGTCATACTTATTGAAATTATTTTATGAATGTTTTAAGTGGATTATTGATTTATGAAAGAGATGTGGAACATGATTGTAGATTTTTGTGTGTGTGTAGGATTTGGAAATGGAATTTTCATGTGCAAAGTGTATTTGATGACATGTTGAACTTGTTTGAGCAGAAAGAGGGAAATTCGAGTGTGAAGTTGGGAAGATGAGTATCTATAGGCTAATGATCTGGTGTAATTTATTCCCCTTTTCACATTGAAAGTATGATGATGAAAAAACAAACTAAACTATTATGATGATATTGGGGATCGCTTGGTTATGGATATTATCCCTACTAGTGGCTCGTGCATGAGAGAAAATACTTTTTATTGTTACCTTTAACTGAGACACGAGGTAGTAGGGGGCTACATGTAGCTAGTTCCTAGGGGCGTTCTCATGAATTGTGTTCATTGGATATTTTGTATTCACTATTAGAATAAAGTGTGTTTGTTTAGAAAATTCAGTAGTGTGTGTGTGTTATTTGAATGTTTACATTCATTAATGTTTCCCTCTTGAAAACAATTATCATTTCAAAGTTTCAACTCTTTGAAAATTATTACTAGCATTCTAGTTTATAATACTGGAAATATTTTTTCTAACAAAATTTTTAGCATGGAACCTTGTTTGGAAAAACATAATTTTAAATATTATATTTACAACATGAAATTGGTGTTTCTTTCATTTTAACTTAATTTCATTAAGAATATACTATCAGGATGACCTGTTGAGTTTTAATACTCACCCCTATAGTCTTCTTCTGTTTTTATCCCTTGTGCAAGTTTTAGCTTGAGTTCGATCCCCTTGGGTGACATGAAATCGTTTTTTTGGAGAGTGACCAGTGGCTTCAAATGGAGTAAGTTGGTTATCAGGTTTGGTCAGTTGTGTTTTCTAGTTAAGTTGTACTTTTAGTTTACGTACTATTAATGTTCAGTTCAACTTTTATATAAATTTTTACTAGGATTTCCACCTATTTCCGATGTTTTCTTTAATTTTTTATATTTGGGATGAATAGTTATTTTGTAACTCTACTAATTCCATCGGTGATTGAAGCCACACCAAGATGATCAGGAACACCTCTCAGTACTTCTTGCGGAGCAGCCTGGGTGATCAGTTTAGGCTTGACCAGGGCTGGATCATGAAAAAACATGATCAGAGCATGTCGTCCCCTAGAAGACCATTATTTTTAAGGATCCCTTATTATTATATGGATGTCGAGGTAGATTGGGTAGGCTTGTTGGAACTTTAGGGGTAGGTAAGAGAAGAGTTTAATGAACTCTTGCTCATTCCAATACTTGGGGGTCCATGGTAAGTCTTATTTTATTAGTTTCTTTAGTCCTTAAATATTGTTTAGTAATTGGGATACAATAAGGGGAGTTGGACAAATGGCCTCTGTGATCTCGCAGGGCTTGGAAATCCATGTAGATCTGGGTAATGATCCTAATAATCCTCTCTGTTTTGGTGGTGTATTTCACATATTTCCACCAACTATATGGTCAATTCACCAACCGAAATTATTTCCTTTTTGTGGGTCTATTGGAATATTATTGAATAATGAATTTTATTTTGAAAATCCTTGTGTGAGGATTCTTGAAATGGGCTTTCAATTCTTAATTTAAGAATGGTTTTGGGAATGTTAGGTTTTGTGAAACAAATTTTAGGGTAGGAAGTTTAAATGATTTAACGAGATTGAATTTCCTTAATGTAAAATTATAGTTTTTGAAATAAAATGTTTTGAAGGCATGAGTTATTTTATGATGATTGCTAAAATTTGTTTTAAATGGGAGGTTTTTGGATGTTGAATTTTTTTTTTAATATAATGAATTGTTTTTGGAAATTGGTTTTGAGAAGTTGGTGTTTTATTAAAAAGGGTATTGTCCTTTGTGGTTTTTGGATTAAGAAAATGGACCTTGTTATATTTTTTAAAATGGGAAAGGGATTTTTGAATGGAATGATTGTTTTGGTAATTGTTTTAAAATAAATGGAATAGGTTTTTAATCAAATAGTTCTTAGAAAAGTGTGTTCTGTTGAGATTTTGTAAAGTGTTTTAACAAATATGAAATTAATTTTTGATGGAAATCGGTGGGGTTTCATTTTCAATCATAGTAAAATGGTTTTTTATTTTGAAATATGAGATTGGTTTTTTACTTTTGGTTAGTCTTACATTTAATGGTACATGGATTTTGATATGGGTGAAATGATTAGGTTTAAAAAATTAGGATGTTTCTTATATCCTTGGGTATTTTAAAGGGTTATCATATGAATGGTTTTATATAGATATTTTGGTGGATTCCCAGTATGGAATAGTGGATGGGTTCTTGGGGTGGAATGAAAATATTCATGTGAGTGAGACATGATGAAGCACCATTTGTGAGTGTGAAGAGTCCACCATGTTGTTTATTATTCAAATGTTCATTAAGATGGAATTTATTGGTGATTTTATGAACCAGTTTTTATGCGGGTTTCCTTTTTATGTTTTAGAAGTGTGGATTATTTGGTATTCTTCCTTGTGATCTTGAACTAATACTCTTTGCGTGTCTCAAGATGAGTTTTTGTTGGTGGATCGGTTTTGGAGAAATGTTCAGTGGGTTTTTAAATATGTGTTGGATGTTCTGATGTGGAAACAAATGGTTATCCACTGGAAATCTATCTAGTTGATCAACCAAAGGAAAATTTGTCTTGTTTCAAAAGATAGATCCACCTCTTCAAATAATGTCTCAGCCCATTTGGTGAAATAATGAAATGTTTTAGATCAATTTAAATTCCTTCTTATTATATTGATTCTTTCGGTTATAATGGTTGTGTTTAGGGATGATTGGTGTGTTTCACTATGGTTTTTGTTCATTAAAATCCTCATTCGGAGTAATTTATAATGGTGGTGTGTATCCCTAAGTCTCTATTGGGTAATGTTTTTTTCTTCGATCTAGTGAGTTTTGTGTGGTTTTGTGATTTTTGGATCCTGAATAAGGTGAAACAGATTCTTTAAACATCCTGGCTATAGCCATAGGCCACAGAGTGAAGCTTTCCATGTAGTCATTAAGTAACTAGAGGTGTGGGGAGGTTGACTAAGCTCATGACTCAACCATTTTGGTGGGTTAGTTTCCATGTTTTTTTTTGTTATTTCTCATCATTTTTAATTTATTATGTCCCAAAGAGCATAGTGGACTTACCCCTCACGTAGTGTGTATGGTTGTTCCTTCTAGAATGTGGGTTTCTGATCAATGTCCCTGTGTAGACCACCAATGTGAATCAGGTGTAGTCCTAATTTTATATGTCCATAGGTGTAGTTTGTGGTGTAGTTCCTCTATTTCTTTTGTGGTTTTTGTGGCCCAATGATTGGGTCCCCATCCCTCCCTTCCCCAAGTGCTTCATTTTTTGATCCATGTAGTACGTGTTGGCCTAGTACTTTTCCCTTTTGGTCGAGAGTGGGAAATTTAAATATTCATCTTGTAATCATCTTAAGATGGGGTTTTAGGTTGTTGTTTAAGTCTTTTGTTAGTCTTTTGTGGGAGAGGACCAATTCTACTTTATGTTGAATTCTTGTTTGTTCACATCTAGTTCGGGTTGTTTGGTGGGGGGGGGGGACCCACCGCATGTCTCGATGATCTTTCCCTTACGGATTTTTCGGATGCAAGTTATGATTTGATGGTGGGGAGTCTGTTCTTTCCTCCCCCCAAGTCGTTGGATATTTTTAGTGATCTTTGGTTTGGGTGATTATGGGGTTCATTGGGAGAAGGCCTGACATTATGGTTCTTTGATTGTTTGTGGAGGTAGTGTTTTGATCATTCCGTTGATTCTCGAGAAGTGTTTCTGAGTTGGTGTATTATTTGGGAAAGAGTTTTAAGTTCCATTAATGTTGAATGGGATGTAATTGACTTGAGGGTATATAACATTTGGATAAGTAATCCTTAGATTTTTACCTTTTAACTGGTAAGTGTTATGGATTTCGGTGGGTGGATATCCATAATGATGGGGATAATTGTCACACCCGAATTTTCATGTCTTGATTGTGATCTGGTTCGTTATGATTCACAATATTTTTTTGGTCTTTAGGTGGGATGAATGTAGAGTTGTGAAGTAACATCTATTACTAATAATCATTCCACTATTTCTCCATAGCTTATTTGAGAGTTTTTTTTGATAAAATGTGGATTTTGGAAAGAAATGGGGTTGTGCACGGTTTGGGTGCATGGTTTACTGAACCGCGAAGCCTAACTGTGCAGCCTACCCATAAAGAATAAAACAAGAAATTAAAATTGTTCCCCTTCATTCTTATTAGAACCAAATTCATCAAAATCTTCTTCCCCTGGTTATTCAATAACTAAGGATCCTATCTAATAAGTTCAAATCCATTCCCTCTCCGATAAAGGTGTATATCTAAGGGAAGATGAAGAGTTGTCATGTTTTCAAGCTTTGTTTCCTTCTCATTTCTCCTCCTTTCTCATTATACTTCCATATTTAATTGGTTCTATCTTCTACCCTTGTCATGAATGACCTTGGGTTATGTTTTCCACTATTTTGATGGGATATTTGTTCATTTGGGGCTGGTCTTCATAGGTTCAGGAGTTATAAACCCTCAAAAGGTGATATCGGGTGTGCATTTTTATTCTGCCTTGGTTTTGAGGAAGGTTCTCCAAATAACATGCCTTTATTTTTTAATTTTCATCTTTTTATTACTTTTATCAACTTATATACGTGTTTATTATTGTTTTTCAAGCTTTAGATGATCTATTTTTTTTGCAGAATAGTTATCTATGCCTTGTTTCATGAATAGTAGTGTTGTTTTGTTATAAAAGAGCACACTAATTGTTTGTCTAAATGTTACAATATTTTTAGCACTATTTTTTGATGTCTTTGAACCTGGTTTTGGAATTTATAAAAAAATAGAATGAATTTTTTTTATAACATTTATAGTGTTAAATAGAACTAGTTTCATTAAAAGTTGGAAGACATGTTTTTGGAAAAGTTTTCAGTTGGATTTTGAGTGCTAAATGTGATAAAAATGACATGTTAGAATTTATTAAAGTATGGGAAACATGAAAAGTGATATATTTGGGTCATTTTATGGCTTTCCAAGTGGTTTTGGTTTTTTAATGAGATGTATATTGTTTTTTGACATGTTTTTGCCCGAGTTGCCTATAAGTGTCCGTTCAGTATTTTTACGAAAATGGTTGAGCTTTGAATTTATAAACTAAATGTTTTAAAGAGATTTTTTATATGTTTTTATGATGATAATTATGATTGTACACCTCTTTATGGATGTTTAAATTTTTAACTTTTTTATATGTTGGTTAGGTAAAATTCTTAAAGGCCCATTGGGCATTTTTCATAAGAAAATTGTTTTCATGTGTGTTCTATGTGGCACCATTTGGGGTCATTTTATTATTAATGATATTGTTTTATTAAATGGTTTTGGGGATGAAACATATAATTTTATACTGTATTGGTGAGATTTTTTCCATCAAATAGCATATTTGAATGGATTTTTTGTGCATATCCTTCTTAGACTTATTGAAATTGTTTTATGAAATTATTAATTTGTTTATTGATTTGTGAAAGAGATATCGAAAACGATTTTGGGATGATTTTGGTGTGTTGTATTTGGAAATTTAATTTTCATGTGAAATGTGTATTTTATAACATGTGGAACTTTATTGAGTATAAAGAGGGATACTCGAGTATCAAGGTGGGAGGACCTGTACTAGTATGCTAGTGATTCGGAGTGGTTTTGTACATGTTTCAAGTATCCAGTTTGATGATGGCAACACAAAAAAACTATTATTATAATTTTGGGGACCAATAGGGTATGGGAATGTTCCATACTAGTGTCTCATGCATGAGAAGATATATTTTTTATGGTTAGGTTTCACCGAGATATAAGGTACCTGTGGGGAACTGGTAGCTAGTGCCTAGGGGTGTTCTCGTGACTTTGGCTAATGGGATATTTTTTACTCACAGTAAGCATACATTGAGTTTGGTTGGTAAATTAAATATCATGTGTCTTTTATCTAAAAGTTAATATTTTTAAAATATTACCTCTAGAAAACTATTTTCATTTCGAAGCTGCATGTCTTGGAAAATCGCTACTAGAATTCTTGTTTAGAAAACGTGCAAGCTTCTCTATGATAACTTTTATAGCATGAATCCTTTTTTTCAGGAAAAGAATTTTATATATTCAATTTCAAAAATGAAATTTTTTATTATTTTATTTTAAAGGAAGTTCACTTGGAATAGAATATTGGGAAAACCTACTGAGTTTTAATAATCAGGCATATAGTCTTTTTCTATTTTTATCCCCTGTGTAGGATTCAACTTGAGTGTGATCGCCTCTGGTGACATGTGATCGTTGATTTGGAGAGTGAAAAGTGGGGTCACAGGGAGTTAGTTGGTTGTTAGGCTTAGTCAGATGAGATTTATGGTTTAGTTTTACTTAAAATTTCATGTACAATTAATGTTTAGTTCAACTTTTATATAAATGTGTATTGGGAAGTGCACATCTTTTTGCTACTTGTTTAATTGTTTATATTTGGGTGAAATTGTTCCTTTGTTCCTCTATTGATTCCCTTGGTTCTTGTCTCCATCCTGAGAGGATCGGGAACACCTCTCGGGACATGATGAGGAGAGTCCTCGATGACCGGTTCGGGTTCGACATGGGCAAGTTCATGTCAATTTAAACTTTTTAGAATTTTAATACTTATGTTTCATTAGGAACACATAACCATACCAACTAAATTTATTGGGGAATGAAAACATTACTTGAAATAGCTGCTTGTTTTTATACTCATTGGTTCATAAACCTACAACTTATGAGATCTAATAGTTTAATAGTCCATTCACCATTTCTTCAAAAAGGTGACTTTTTTTCCAGTATACAAGATTAACAATTCTAAAATATTTATTTATTAAATTAGTCAAAAAATCATTCTCAATGGTGTATTTGAATAGGTTTCTTGTTTATATATCCAATGCAATTATGTCTAAGGTATGTGGGATTTGAATCAAGAGAAGAATATTATTATGAATTTTATAAAGAATATTATCTTTATCTAGAATATGTAACATTTTATCATACTCCAAAAACTATAAAATATTTCATCGTTATATATAGAACATGTTTTGTTCGTTATTTTGGTTGGAAATCCCATATTTTTAAAATAAGATACATAAATCAAATTTCATATTTATGGTGAGAAAATAATAAAATTTTGTTAATTATAGGATCAATACACTTGGTAAAATAAGATCATAGGTGCAAACTGATAATGATTCAGCTCCTGCTCTATTACCATCATGAAGATATGTTTCACCCTTCCTTAATTCCATCTTATATTTTGAGTTTATGTTTTTCAGTAGAAATATGACAAGAATTTTTTCATATAATACCCCTGAGTAAGATTTAGTGAAATTGATCTCAATATCATTGACATCTGGTACTCTAAATGTTTCTCAATGAGAACACTTCTAAATCCTAGACACCAATCTTTAATTACTTTACAGGTAATATCTATTAGTGATCTAAATATGATTAGGCTTAATTATGCCACAATCTAGAATAAGTAAATATTTGTATGTTATTATCCTATATTATATCTTTTCAATAATATATTTAAATGAATGTTATACAAGTAAAAATGATGACCCAAACATTATATCAATTTAGTTAGCCAAGATCAACATTTAACTATGCTCTATAAGTCTTTATAATTTCTCCTATCACCTAGCTATTTATGTAGAGAAATAGAAAATCATAATTACTATGATTCATAGATAGTTGAGAGGAAAAACCTTATCCAATTCTATTATATGGATTCAATAAAACTTATTCATCTTGTAACCTACTACCCTCATCGTATCCCAACTAGTGTAACCCTAATAAAACAAAAAAAATCAGATAAAAATTAAAATCATGGGGAACCCATGTTTAGAAGGAACCACCTAATTGTAAAATATAGAGCCACTTATTACTTTCTAACAATAGACAAGATAATCAAAGGGAATCAAGATCCAACGTTACCTATCAAATTGGATGATCATTGTTTTGACTAGTGATGCTTTGGAAAATCCGACACTTAATATTTTAGAGGGTTATGAAGAGTCAAAAAATTAATTTACATCATATACATAAAAAATATAAAAGTATTCAATATTATATAATATTTAAAGTTTCATATTTTATACATTTTTTCTATTATTTCTTCTAATATTTATGTTTAAGAATATCAATTCCAACCAATAAATTAATTCATTTACAACACATTAATGTGAAAGTTTTTACAAAACCAACATGTTTTTGTTAATCACCCATTAAATCGAATCCATACATATTATTACATATCCCATTGAATTATATGTATAAGGTATAATAACACTTCATGAAAGGTATAAAGATAAATGAATTTGAAAATATCTACATAGGTAGGCCTTGAGAGACCTATAACCAACACCATTCACCTTTCTAGAAAATACATAGCCTCTAGGAAAGTAAGTGGTCCGAACCCAATCCATTATACTTAAGAATACATTACTGAAGATAAAATAAAATTCATGATATATGTAACACCTAATACAAACAATCTACATTCAAAACTATTTTGAAGATAAAAAATTCAAAAAAAATTGAGGTCATTGTAGATAAAAACTAAAATTATAGAGTTATACGATGTAGGAAATGCAGGGCCCTAGCTCCTAGAATAAGTTTAACATCTAAACTAAATCATACACAATAATAAAAATTCAGAAACAATTTACTAAACCAAAATATCAAAGAAATTTTAATTATAAATTTCCATTTTATATATTTTCCAAAACATGATACATTTATGAACTATTTTTAAATATATGAGGACTAGAATGATTGTATAGATTAGCTGAAACATGAATATAAAAAATTCATATTTAGAACCATTATGAACCATTTCATATTATCATTATATATAAATTTAAATATTATTTAAAACATAAATAACATTGAACATAAAAATAATTTTTATTCAGTCTAACAAATATCTTTAAATAAACAATACCTTTTAATTGGAAAATTTTAATTTTAATTAATTATGAAATATTCACAATTATTAATATAAAAAATTTATATTTAAGACCTATTTCAGAATTTATTAAAATTTTATAAATTAGTTCTGATTATTTATAAATAATCCATTTTAATTATAGATCAAAAGTTACTCAATATAATTTTATAAAATGTATTTAAAATATTTTCATTCAATATTTTGTAATAATTAAAATGTTTCAAAAATGTTTAATTCATTATAAAATGTTTATAAAAAATTAATATATAAACCTTTTAAAATGGAAATATTCCAAAATAAATTTTATTATGATTTATAAACATTTTATAAAACAATTATAACAAAATTTCAGAATCTAAAATTTTAAAACTTTTAATGCTTCATGAAATCTTTCCAAATGTAGTGGTGCCCAAGCTATGACTATTTTAGACACAGGTTCCAAGTGATGAAAACTAATAATCTATGAGGGGAACATATAATTGAAGAGAAATACAAGGTTCTTGGAGAATCCCATTAATGAACCAACATGGGACTCACTTTTCTATAGTGTTAGTGAAGTGGGTGCTCTAAGACTTCCATGAATACACCATGAGAAATGACAAGATACGGTGGTGATGATGTTTTTTGAAAACACACATTAAAATCATTTATTACTTTAAGAAACTCACTACGATACCAATGTAATGTTTTTAGACCATAATATGATCGTAAGCAGTTAAAGAAAACCAAAAAACAATGTAGAGCTATCTATAAGAATCAATCATGTATGAGAATTATAAAAACAAGGTATCAAATGGAATACTTGAGTCATATGAACAATAGTTGAATCTATACTCATTATTCGATGATGTTTTCATGATGAAGACCACCAAGAGTAGTAGACAAACTCTTTATTTTAATAAATTGAACACCACAACCCACATACCATTGGACACAATTTAAGGTATTTCAAATCCCCAATGGCATTCTAGGACATCCATAAAGTATGAATGAGCTTTGGGAATAGAATAGAGACATGAATTCTTCAAAATAATCACATGATCAACACACACTATAAAAAGAAATAATAAAGAAATTTATAGGTATCCATGATTCTATTCATTTAATAAAGAGTGTTAACCATATAAAATGGTTCCTGTGTCACTACATAAAACTCCAAACTACACATGTTAAAGTGTTCATTGTTTGAAAAACTAAACGAATACGATATTCAAACCATAAAAAAAATAAATACATTGGTTTGTAACTTTTGAAATTCAATAGTGAAGGATGTGGAATCCAAATGCATCATATTGTCATGACCCAGCCTAATGAGGCCCAAACAATGATTACCCTAAGCCCACCTTCAATAGGATAGGGGTTGAAGACCAGGGCCAAGTAGAAAAATCAATCACAAGGAAGGCCTTAGCCTAAAATACACTATTCTGGAACACATCTCTATGCCTGTAGAATTATGAAATTTAAAACCCCTGATAACCACACATGCATATATCAAAATTCCAGCATCAGAGTTTGAATATAAGTACATGAAAGAAAAAGGTCAACATATACGCCTTCCAAAATAAAATTAAATCATATCAAAACTAAAATAATAGAATGGGACAACTTTAAAGGTAACTTTATGAACACGCCTTGGTCTTCCAAGATCATTATTCTCACATAGTCCTTGTACCTCTAGGATCCCGTTAAAAGGTCTATCATCTGCATAAGATATGAAACGTGTGAAAAAGTCCCATGAAAGGGTGAGTATAACAATACCCAGTATGACACCACAAAATCAATAAGCATATAACAAAAAGTATAAAAGTCATCTCATAATTTTGTTTACCAAAAATACAACACAGATATCCAGATATACTCAATAAATACATGAACTCTCTATGTAATTTCACAATAAAAATTCTAGTATAGGAATCCTACTTGAAGGATCCACATAGAACTCATCTGAGGTAATAAATTTCATGTTTCAAATTGCACTAATAGAATCCATCCAAGATTTCATGATCATTGGGTCTCACAAGAAGAAAAACACAATGGATGTTTGAGTAGAAATATACATCGATGATGATCACACCTAAGGCCATGTGTTATACGAACAACATAATATGTAATAACCCACTACGTATAAGATCAATGCCCATGTAATATTGGTGATTATAATACCAATAACTCCACATAAGGTAAAGATAATGGTAATTCATCTCACTACAGGACTCATGGGATAATGCCAATAACCCTATCAAAAAAAACATACCTCTTAATTGATCAAAATCCAATTTTATAGGATATGATTCTATACTAAACCCTAAGGAAATTGATATAGTGAAAAAACCCTAAAAAACTTGTCCATGTTATAAAGGAAGAGGTCTCCAATAATTCTTAGCGGAAACACAGGATGTGTAATAGCAGTACATGATGTGTCCCATCAGTATCAAGTTCTTCCTATGTATCGTTGTTCGTTCCCATGTACCTTCCTGAATACAATGTGTTTCTAAGCCTGTGTAATCCTTGAAATGTGTGTGCTAGACTGGATGTGTACGTTTTTGCTGATCTTGGTCCATATATGTGTACCTTCCTAGGTATATTACGTGTTACCATGTCCAGTAACATTCCATGTGATAGGGGTCACACACTATATGATAGTTGACTCCACACTAAACCCTATCATCATAGTATGGTCCCCACACATAGTGCGTGTTCATGTGTTTCACATAGTGTAGTGTGAGATTTTTAGAAACCCTCACATCTTCCTCCCTCATTTTCGCCCACTCCTCTAGCCTTCGATCCTGCCAAAAATCATGCCAGTGAGTGTGGATATGGTCCAAAGTGCCTCAATATCACCGCTCACTAGAATCTAGAATTCAAAATTACTGAGGAAATACCCTGATGTAAGGTTCTTAGTAGTTCCATTGAATTATAATGAATGGGATCATCAAACTGATCCCGATCCATTATCACCATCATCACAACTTGATCTCATCATCAATCTAGACCAAGATCTTTAATAATATCTTATTGTTCAATGAAATGGGATTATAATGTATGTTTATCTAGTATTTTCAAATAAAATTCAAAATTTAAATCCCATGATGAATGAATAATGGTGGTAGAAATCCAAGAAACACACAAAGTTGGGATGAACCTTGGCCATTTTTAGTTTTCCTTAATCTATTTCCCATATAATGATTAATTAAGACCTAGATTTAAATAAAAACTTCCTCCAAATAGTCGTAAAATATAATCCTATTCTCACAATATGATCGATCAAAGAATCAATTTTTGTTGATTGATTTGGGTTAATTTTAGGAATAATAAGTCAAATATAAATAAAAGAACCATTCTAACTTGATATGTATTGATAAATGATGATAAAAAAATCTACATCATTATAGATGGTGTGATCTTCAAATCTAGTTGCACACTGATCGATGATCCAGGACTCGATTCAACATTATATGACAAGATCTCCAACAACACTCTCTAATGAATCATCTAAATTAGTAGGGTTATATTTATTACCCAAAAAATACATGCATTAGAATATTTATATAAGGAGATTAGGGCCCTGTGTCACATCACACAATTCTCAGCTGAAGACACATAAGGAAAACTCATAACATCAATAAAAGGTTATGTCATGCCTAGGGTAAAACACACACACTGAACACAATATTGGCCATATATATATTATCTTAGAATACATTTAAGAGTTATTGTACATTTTTAGGAAAACTGTGCACCTGTGGTATTCATATATTTAATATATTTCAAAAATTAATTCATGGCACATCAGACCTAAAAATCTCCCACTGTCTTAACACATATCTCCATAAATAATCCATATAATACCAGAAAAATACATAGAAAAATCAGTTTCATTAAATTCTTCCAACCATAAGTCATTATGTGATAGAATGCAAAAAAAATTCTACGTAATGATTTGTGGTTATTAAGCACCCATTTGAGTCTCTTATTCCCATATTCTCTCCTAAAGATTCTCATGTTGCTACCAAACATGTACTAGGGGAATCAATCACCCATGATGGATCCTCTCCTACCAATCCCCAATATGTATCAGGTAATTAACAATTGTAGATCCTTCATCTTTATCCAGTTTTCACACCAGTCAATAACAAGTGATGTGTCAGTCACACACCTGCTCAGTCATGACACATGAATGACATTTTCCACCTGGTATAAAAGATATGGTAGATCTAATAATTATTCCACCCCTTTAACACTATAAAGTATCATTAAAGGGCCAATTAATCTCAATGATAGCTTTCCCCCATCCATACCTCTATAAAAACACATTGAGGTGGAACCATAAAAAAACATGTTCACTCTCCTCAAATTGAAAATTCCTCTATTGTCTGTCCTGTATAGGAATTATGATGGCTCTGTGCATTTATCATATGCTCCTAGATGATCAACACCTTCTTTATAATGGCTCAAACCAACTCTATGAAAGTATGAGTTTAATCTCTTGGTACAATCCAGGATTGTGTGGGCCTACAGGTTCACCCATTAAAGGGCTTGAATGGTGCCATACTTATTATGGAATGGTAGCTGTTGTTGTACACAAATTCCAAAAATGGTAGGTGATCCTCCCGACTACAAAAAAATATGACATTCAATCCTATAGGATGTCCTCCAAGACCTGAATGGTCCTCTTAGTCTAGGTATTATCCTTCTGGTGAAACATTGTTCTTATACACAATTGAGTCCCAAAATCCTCATGAAATCTCTTCCCTAACCTAAATGTGAAATGAGCATCATATCCATAAATTATCATCATGGGAACTCCAGGTATCTAGATTATATCCTTCATATAGAGGTATCCCAAAACCTCTACTTAACTCTACATTAAAATAGCTAAGATGTGTGATGACTTGGTGAATCATTCTACGATCACCGAGATGGCATCATGTCCTCCATATCAAGAGAGTACAAAGAGAGGTTGGTAAACCACGATGAATACTCATCCATAATCATACTTATCTACTAAAGCTATAGAATCTCATTGATATCCTTATTCCTTAACATACATTAAGAAAAATACTATCTAAAAAGGATGTTTAACTATGAACTTGAAGTATCCTCCTCGTCATTTGATTGGGTCACTAAGAGGAACAATCATCCTGTAGATCCATGAAGAAGGATCACTCCAAAGACACCCTTCTAGTCAGTATGCATCTTTAAAAATATGGAAGACTTGCATCACTTCTTCAAGGCATCCCTCATCTTCTTCATAGTTAGGATCGACTTGGAACTTGATGGGTTTTTGTCACTAAAAGTAATCAAATGCATTCTTCCAAGGCACCTAATCTATTAACACTACTAGTACCATCATATTCTTGACATGTGGTGGTATAACATGTGCACCACCAAGAGGAACGCCTCATGAATGCATCTCTATATCGATGCCTCATCACCGAGGGGATCATCCTCATGATCATGAAACTGAATGCTAGCTTCAAAGCATCATAGAGTAACCCCAAAATAGAAAAGATATACCACATTCAATGAGTATTTCTCGGGAGATGAGTCCATAAATAAATTGAAACAAAAAACCAATAATATTTGATTCATGCACCAATTTTTCGTGAAATTAAAGCCTATATGTACCCATTCAACAAGAAAGTTGTTAGAGTCCTAATATATGGATAGGTTGGCTGCTAAACCAACTCTAGAGACCGTGGCTAGAATGTAAAAATGGAAACACATAACACTGTTTCTGTCAACCAATCCCATAAAATTTGGTCTGATGGTATAACTAACTAAATTAATACCACTCCCTCATGAATCATCCCAACGGGCCCTGAACCATGACTACCCAAAGCATGCCTCCAATTTCCCAATGAACGGTGACCAACACTGAGCTATAATATCACTCAAGTTGTAGGACTTATCCTAATATACATGTACACATGAACCCATCTCCAACCCCACATATTTATCAAATGTAAAACAACTGATAATAATTCATGCATGTGTTTAAATCCCACCATCAGATTATGAAAACAAATACTTGAATTAAACAGGGCCAAATACAAGCTAACCATAAGAAAATGAAAACAAGTCTAACCAAAATGTGTAAATGGGAATTATATCAAGAAACTCGCATAAACACACTTCAACCTGACAATGTCACTAAGATGTACCCGGTCCTACTCCCTCTAGGACTCTGTCAAAAGGTTGATTATTTTTATAATATATGACAAGAGAAGAAAAATATTGTGATGTGGTGATAATAAAAATACCCAATAGGACGCCCAAAACCACTAAGCAAATAACATAAATAATAAAAATCATGTTATCATTTCTATATCACTATAGAAAATATTACAAGAATATCAAGATATAGTAATTAAAGACACAAAGTCTCATGGTTAAGTCACCACCATACTTCCAATCATGGAATCTTATACAAAGGTTCCACATAGTACTTTCCTAGGAGAACACACTCCATGAGTCAAATAGCATTGATGGAATCCATATGAGAATTCATTGTCATTGGGAAATTCAATAATATGAACGTGCTAAAAGTTTTAAGAGAAAGATATATAGATGATGATCATTCCCATGTCCATGGGGTTTACCAAAAACTCAATCTAGAATAACCATATATGTAGAGGACCGATTCCCATTTAATCTTGTCAAGGATATACTGTGAACTCCAACAATGGAAAATATGATGACAGATGATCTCACTTTGGGCCTCACTAAATATTTAAAACAACTCCATCAACTACTAATATCCCACTGAAGGGATCACCTACCTATTGTATGGGAAGTGATTCTATAATAAACCATCATGGAATGGATCAAGGGAATGAACCCTAATAAAACAAGGTAAATTTGAAGAGGACAATGGATCCAAGACTTTTTATTGGAAGAATATGACATGTACTAGTAGTACATGGAATTTCCCATGGACACTGGGTTCTCCCCATGTATCATGGCCCGTTCCAATGTATGTTCCTGAGTACCCGGTGTGCTCAAGGCATTGTACTCCAAGAATAATTCATATTCATATGAATGTGTCTATGTATGACTGTCTATGTTAATTTCCATGTACCATTGGGGGTATAAACCAAGATTCAATGTCGATTCACACACTTTTTGACCATGGTAACATGTCAAGTGATACTTAACTCAACACAAAACCCTAGAAATATAGCCATGGTATGACATAAGATCTGTGTTTATTCATTACAACCTGTGTTTTTATGGATTTCAAGAAACTAGTGGATCTTCCTATTTCATGATTTTTCACTCTCCCATCCTCCGATCTTTCTACAAATCACACAGAAGTGTGTGGATATGGAAGATCGATCCTCGTAATAATTGCTCACTATAATATGGCCTTCAAAACTACTTGAGAAACTCCATGAGGAACCATCTATATATGTCCCATTATACCAGAATGAATGGGAACATTACAAACATTAAAATCCATCATCATTTTCAACCCAGTTTGATCTCATCATCGATATACACTCAGATATATGACAACCATCCATTATAACATGAAATAAGTCAAAAAAATCATTAATTAAGTATTTGATGAAATGTGAGGCCATGATATTTCATTAGTAGAATGATGAATAGTGGGAGAAAACCTAGTAACACATAAAGGTGGAACAAAACTCGGCTGTGTTCATTTGGCATCGATCCATTTCTATTAAAACAGTGAACGAATTTACAAATTTAAATAAACAATTCCTCACAATAATACAAGCTGATATTCATGTACCAGTAATATGATCGACCACGAATCAATTTACTAGTTAAATGATTCATGTTATTTATAGTAATAATATGTCTAGGATAAATGAAAATAAAAAACCATCCTACCTTAAGATGGATCGATCACTGAGGAAGAAAGAATACACATAGTTTTATTTGGTGAGATCCTAGAATCCTATTGCATTCCAATTGATGATCCACAGTCTGATCTGATATCGTCTGTCAAGATCTCCACCCACACTCTCTAACGACACATCCCAATTGTCAAGGATATGTGGATAACCCTAAAAATTATCCATTTATGATTATTTATATAATGATATTATGTCACTACGTCATGCTAAAAAAATAATGTAACTTATTTATATTATAAATTCACTCATGAAAACACATAATGTGAACTCATGATGCTGGCAATGGTTATGTCACTTATATGGTAATAACCATGATATGAAATTAACGAAATCCTCAAAATTCTGATATGGGTCTCCATTTAAGAGTTACACATAATTTTTTTTAGGAAAAATATGTTTTCATGATATTTATATATTTTATATATTTCAAATATTTATTACGGGAAAACCATGCCTCAAAATCTCACTCCATCACAACACCTAGCTTTGTAAATAATTAATTAAATATTACAAAAGTATATAGAAAAATTATTGTCTTTAAAAATATTCATGCTAAAACAAATGTTGTTATCGGCCATGATATCAAATACATCCCCATGACATAGTGGTTCCCATTTTTGTGCATATCCACCACCTTTTGTGATCGAGAATTCACTTTATCCTTTGCGTTAAACCAGTCTTGTTGATGTTTTTGGTTAATTTGAGCTGGAACATTACAAAAACAATAAGTAATTAATGTTTTATTTCATTAAGAAAATTTTACCTAAGTTATAAATATATTTATTAAAATATCCATCAAATCCATGCTTATATTAATTCAATATTTTGCATTTATGAAATCATGTCTGTTAAAAACTCATAGAAAAAGTCAATCATATATAGGATATTTATTGAATCATGATTCATTGAGTAAATTAAATAAAACATAATAGTCATCTATTAATCATAAAAATTAATTTCTTTAATATCACTTAATAGTGGGGAAATGTTTTAACATATAATATGGATAGAAAAATATCTTATTAATTATAAAAAACATTTTTTACAACTGGTATTATACCCAATTATACCATTTGTATACTATTACCATGAATTAAACATGAAAAATGAAAATTATGATAAATAACATTTATATAGCCTTGTTACTTTTGGTAAAATTACTATTCTGTAGCACACACCCTAAGTAAATCCTATTACATGTACATATGAATTCTATTTTGTTTTATTAGTGGAGGTAAATTGAGAAAACAAGTTATCTAACTTTATTACATTAGTGAACTTGTAATAACTATAAAAATACTTGTAGTTATAATCATATACCATTAAAATCATTACTTTTAATAAATATCATAAATTAAGGATATTTAGATTAAATTAATCCAACTGTTTTATTATCATTTCATATAATATATGAAAACACCCCAAACAAAATTTAATGATAAAAAAATTACTTCAATATAAATACATGATACAATAAATAATATTAACCACAATCAAATTAGTAACTCTATGCAACATAAAAAAATCCATAAACACTAAATTTAATCCCAAATTTATCTAAACCCCAATAAATTTTTATGAATATCCTGATTTCTTATGTTATTTATTTTGCTGATATAACAACTATGTTTTAATTTATAGAGAAAAGAAACTTTATTTATCACTGTTATCAAAAATTTCCATAAATAGATAATATATATAAAACCTATGTGTAAATTTTTTTGTGAGATTTACGTTCCACATATTGCGAACCGCATCATTGTTGTTGTGTTTAATTTCTATAAGATCCATTAAGCTATTCGTAACTCCTAGTTCTATAATAAACTTCTTAATGAAAAATTTATTAATTTATTATTATGTCACAACAAAATCCATATAAATAATGTAATCAATTTTTTTCACTTTTTAATCTTTTCCTTATCAGACATCATCCCTCTTGAAAAAATATATACCCTAATTAATTTATTAAATCAACATAGTTCTTTGGGGATATTGTTTCTATAAAATTTTACAATGAACTCATTTTTATTTCCAAGGAATAGAAACATACCCATAATCCTAATCATGTAATTAAAAATATTCTTGAACACCACCCCTATTTAATTTTTATTCACTCATTATTATAAAACCATAAGAGGCATTTTGTTGATTACACAACATGAAAGACATGATAAAAAATATAACTAAAACATATAAAATATGACATATGTGAACCTGATGTGTAATATTTATTTATAGTATTTAATACTCATACATCCCTTTAATTTTTTAATTTTTTTTCCAATTTCTTATCTTAACATAAAATTATAATATTTTATAAATTTATTTGATTAATAAACTTATTTGTAATTTAATCATAATTTTATATACATTGATCAAAATTTCAAAAACAAAATATGGATTCATGGGTAATGTATCTATAATTAATTCAACTAATCCAAATGTGGAATACAATAACATGATGAGAAATTAAATATTACAAAATGGAAAAAATATATTTGTGAAGAAATTAATCCACGAATAATAAATAATACAAAATATGGGCCAAGGAGATCCATTTTTCCTAATCAAAAATAACTTTAATGATGATTTATATGCTAACATGTAAATGAAATTCCATGTTAATATTTTATTATTAGTGAATTCATTGAAACAGTTAAAAATGATTTTATATAATGATCAAAGACAATTACACAATCCCAAGAAAACCATGACTAATTCTAGGACCATGTAATAATAACATTAAATAAAAGAAAAAATTAGCACATTTTAAATGTGTTTTTATCAAGGGATAAATAGGGAAGAGAATTTGAGAGATTTCAATTATCATTATTGTTAAACTTCTCCTTCATGTATTTGTAAACTCTTACTGATTAATATAGGGAGTGTATCTTAATGTAATTTTTAGAACCTTACTTATACTCTTAGTTAGATGATTTGATTTCCCAGATTTTATGGAAATCTTATTGTTTTATTCCATTCATTTTATTTTTTTCATACTTTTTAAAATTTTTAATGTGTAATTATCCTAGAAAAATATTAATATTTTTTGTGGATCGTGTATACCAAAATGATACGACTTATATGGATTTAATTTAATTCAACATATATGATTTTAATAACCTTTTAAAAATTAATAAGAAATGTACCAAGCCATATTTTGGTCAAATTCCTATGTTTTGGTCACCTTTTATAAATTTTATCTTTTTTTACTATTTTTATCATGTATATTAAATTTTTTTTATGGTTTTAATATTAAATTTTAATTCTTATGTTATAAAAGAGAAATTTGCAAATGTATTTTGAATATAAAAAATTGATACCTATTAAAAAAGGTTGTTTTACTATTTAATTTGTGTTGAAACATTTAAAACCTTATATGATTTCAAAAAATTAAAATGGAATTCATTATCAACCATTAAATAAATATACACAAAAATATAAGTATATTGAATGATATGTTTTGTAAAAAATTATTATTTTTTGAGGGATATATATAAAAAAGGATTAATCCCTTTCATGGACTGACCTCCATAGTGAAATCACATGGGGTCCTTGGGGGATGTTATTCCTACTTTATAATCTTAGTACATAAATATAACAAAAACATATTTTAGGAAACTTTAACAAGTATGAACCCTGTAACATGGATAATCATATACACCAACAATGATTACTATAACATTTCAATATTCTATGTTGATATGTGTATTGTAAAAATTATTATTATTAGATCAATATTTAATATAGAGTGTTTTGAAATTGGATATATGGTTCTATAATCATGAAATATTGTTATCAAATATACTAAAATTTAATAATGTGTTTACAACAATATAGGTAATTTCGGAACTATGTAAATTTATATGATCTATTTGTTTTATTTCTTAATGATATATTACTGATTTGTTTCTAAATTTTGTTATATATTATTTAATTTTTAGTTTTTTTCATTTATAATAATTGGTATTGGAGGTTGGTTTGGAAATATCAAGGATAAAATTTTCTTATTGAATGATGGCTATTGAATAAGAAATAATAATGATTGATCAATTTTATTGACCAAGATTCATAATTTAAAAAATATATATTAAAGAATATCATTATCCAAAAATATTAATATAATAATTAAGGGTGAGAAACCTAATGAGATATATATGGAAGAGTTATATATTTTAGATTAAAAATATTTGGGAACTATTTATTAGACATTGGTATAGAGCATGGTAGTAAACATTATAGATGAGAAGATGATGGCCAAGTTATTGTATGTTATAGAAATTATATGCAAGAAACTTTCACCATAGTTGAATGTATATATTATGTGATGTTTATTTTTATAAAATATTTTTACTAAAAGATTTATTATTGATTGTATCAATAATTTCAACATAATTACAAACAAGTTGACCTAAGTAGAAATCTCCTTTAATGATAAAGTGATCAAACTCAGTTTAATATCTTTATTACATTATATTTGTGAAGACACTACGATAGTAATTAGTAGCTTTCCGGGATGTTACAAATTAAATTTCAATGATGTGGTATATCTAATCGTTAACATATATTTTAGGAGATTAAATTCAAGCATATTATTCTATTATAATATATATACCAAAATAAGAGGGATTTCCATGAAAATGACAACTGAAATAGGAAAATATAATTTAATGGAAAATATCTAAGACAATTTTAAGTATCTAGGTCCAAGCTATAAGAACTATATAAATAAGGGATGAGCCATGAAAACGATTAGGGAGAAACTAAAGGCTGATGGAAACAACTCATCAAGTGCAATAATATAAGTCTCAAATAATTTATTATTATTGAGTTGGATACCCTAATATTATTATATTCTACACTCAGGTGTATCTTTATATTCTTATAGTAGGAAAAGTGTTCTTGAATAATTATATTTTAGAAAACAATTTCATGGTGTATATTTTATTGGTGAATTCTTATCAGCTATTGGAATGGTGATGCACATCTCAAAACTATTAATGTGTGTTTCATTGTTCAAAAAAAGTGGAACATATCTTTAGACTGAGATTAAATATCATTTTAATCAGATATATTGATAATACAATCTTGTTCTCCATTCCAACAACTATTTTTTAAATATTACCAATAGGTATATAGTTATATATTATAGAGTTAATAATGAAAAAATATATAACATTACCAAAAATTTCATCTATATTACAAAAGAATCCATGCACAGGAATATGATTGGATACTCACTTGGGGATTCAAAACTACAAAATTTTAGGTTATGTTAATCGAGTATGATGGAGATGAATGACCTTACTATAAATTAAACTCCACTATATTGGAAGTTATAGATGGATGTTTTATATATGTATTTTCAAATTAGAAATTAAAAGATCCTATAATTGATAAACCTGGTTGTGAACACTATGATGTGGCGACTTTCACCAAAACAATTCCTTGTAAAAATATTTAATTATCTGAAATTTATCAATAATTAAACAACTATGGTATGATTTTACTTTCCAAAAAAATAATTAATTGTGTTTACTATGATTCATTGGAGGAAAAATTTATTAGAGAATAAGTTGTGATCATTGATGAAATACATGAAGTCAAAAAACATAGAAAAGTATTATGGTAAAAAGATTATGTAATTATATTTTCTGAATGATATTTATTATGAGAAGACTCTTCCAAGTATACTATAATAAATATGTGTTATCGAGAATATATATAAGAAATAAATAAAAATTATAGGAGTATGAAATTGGAATTGAGGATATCCAATAATTTTTTTTGAAGTATAAATAAATATGAAAGTTGGTATTATAAATAGAATGTTATTTATTTGACTGAAATAATATATATTTGGAGAACTTGCGTGTAAATTGATAATAGTATCTTATTTATGAATAATTATATGTTTTTTATATGTGAAAATATATTTTTATACAAGGGTAAAACTATATGTTTTTTTGAAAAAATAATTATGGGATATTATTCTAAGGAATCTAGTTGTAGCTTCTTGGATGATGATAACAAGAATATCATTTTTAGTTAGAACATCAAATATTTTGAATAAAGAGTATTAAAATAGGGTCATATATTTTAAATTGTTGGTAACTATAATGAATTGGTTTCAGAAGAGTTCGTTGAAATTGAATGATTGCCTAATCATGTCAATATAAAATTAGTGGATCATATTACTTATTTAACTATGAAGATTAACATAGGTGAAAATAGCAATGAAAAAATATTCCTTATCCATATATATTTTTTGTAGAATATTGGTGGATATATATAATACATTTAATTGGTAATAAATATGGAGTAGTTGAGGAAGTGAGAGAATGAAATAAAAGAGTTCCCATAATTTCTCGATAATGAAACATATGCAGTAACTTCATTTCCCAAAGAAAATTAACATTATAGAATAAATTGAAATAAAAATTAAAATAATATAATGATGGTAAAATGGGATATTAAGGGAGGATGGTGGTGAACTTAAAATATTAGAAACTCACCACCATCAAGGAAGATAAAATAAATGATAAAGAAGAGGATTTATATCATGAATAACATTATTTAAAGACCTCATCCCTTATAGAATGTTGGCGGTGTACATGGGAAAAAAGTAACTAAAGGGATTTATTAATTCTTAAATTAATGACCTAGTGTAAAAAATAAATTGGTTTATATGGGTTATAGTAGACATCAACAAATTAATGTTTTTATACATTTATGAGTAAAAATTCATAAATATAGTGCAATTTTGACCCATTAATTTATTTTATATATTTACGTGATATATAAAATATATTTCACATACATGGATGACATGGTTATTTCATGATCATGTAATCAAAGGATTACTGATTTAAAAAAGGTAACTAGTTAATGAGTTTGACATGAAATATCTTAGTTAAACTAATAATATTTTTTTGTGATAAGGATTAACAAATTCCATGAATATGTAACCTAGAATTTTTCATAGACTAAATACTTTGAATTTTTTTTGTATATTTAGAATATTGGAATAAAATTGTATTTCTCTTCCTTTGGAAAGATACATTAAGTTATCTTAATAGTAAGAATCAATAATGAATGAATTTTAGGGGTATTTCGTGAAGACCCATTATACATAATCTATTGGAAGATCGATATATGTCAAATTTTATAACCAAAAAATATTTCTCATGTATTGAGATTTTTGTGGAGATAAATTTAAAATCATCAAAAAAATTATGATACTGATAATTAGATACTATATTGAATAAATGAAACAACGAAATTTTATTTTTTTCATCACGAAAAGAATATCTTTTCAAAAGTGTTTGGATTGTAACCCTAGAGCTGATATTGATAGTATAAAAATAACAAAAAACATTGAGTTTATATTTTGAAATATTGTTGTGAGTTTGTTATATTATTTACCAATGGTTGTTTAACTATTTAACACATAAAAAATATGTAATTATAATGAAGACTATGAATAATAATGTTCGAATTATGAATTTCTGGGATAATTTGGGCATAAAATCATATATAAGTGTGTTATATTGTGATTGATAGTTCACAACACTACTTGTAAAGATTATAGTGTTTAATTATATGATAAATAATTCTCTTCATAAGGATTACATCAATAAAATATTATTATCAGATGTGATATAGACATTACATAATATCCTAGGAATTAATAACAGGGATAAGATGACAAGCAATCCATCAGTTATTGAAAATTTTAGGCATCATTATGCCTATTTTGGTCTTCAATGATGAATACAAATTGGAGGGGGGACATTAAATAATCATAGTGGATGAACATGGAGGAGGTCAATAGATTGATTAATAGCTATTTGATGATTTTTCAGATTTATAGTCATATAAAATGAACTATTATATCCTCATTACTAGTCATAAAACTCGGGGGTACCTAGAGGTGTGCTTGAGGTCATGTTTCGACCAAGATCGGTGCATTGGTTTAGTGGCCTCATGGTTGGTGATATTACAGAAGTGGATTTCATGGAATGAAAAATATAATATCATACTATATTTACAATTTACTATAAAAAGGAAAAGTTCATCTATCTCAATAATAGGGATATGTGTATCAATTCATAAAAATAAAATAAAAAATATATATACCAGGATATTCCATTTCCATTGAAAGGGTGCACACACCAAATATTTTTAATATATTTTCATGGAACTCCATTAGAAAAGAAGAGTTTAATTATGGGATACAACATATTCCGAATGAATTATTTTAATAAATTGGAATGAATTTTATGGTAGAATTTATTTTTTTCTAACCATAGTAATTAGAAAATATATCATGATAAAAAATAAGGTGATTGATAAATATGAATCATTCTAGTCTCTTTGAAAAAGGGAACATATTTTGTAATAAAAAGGTGTTACAATGGAAAAGGCCTTAAAATATTTTATTAGGAAAAAAGGGATATTATGTAATCACAAAATGATTTTTTGTAATAAATAAACATATTGGAGAGAAAATAAGAAATTTTCAAAGTCCAAACAATAGGAAATATTATTCACAACATGGAGGATTGTAATGGATAAAATATATCTCATTCAGAATTGGAGAAATATTCATGCTGGCTTAAATATGGATTTAAATAACATATGGAAGTAAATACAAGAAAACATATTTGGGTACTTTAAAAAATAAATCATTTTAGGTCCTCAAAATGAATTGAAAACAAGAAACTTATAGTGTCACATATTCAAAGAATCTTAATAAAGAGTACTTTTTAACTAAATAAGACATTAATGAACACCGTATGGAATATTAATTAAATGAAAAAGGTTTAGTTAAGTTTTAATATATAAAAATATGGTTAATTAAATCCATATACTTGAGGAGTATAATGAAAACAACATGTTTTTATTATACATACTGCACCAATTTTTTTAGAATTTAAGGGAAATTTATATTGTATTTATTAATATAATAGGATAATATAATTATGTTTCATTATGAAAACAATGAGGTTACCCTTGATTTTTTTAAATATATAGAAGAGGATAGAATGAAATAGTGAGTATAACTTGAGGGGGTTTATTTATATTAGATATTTTTATGGGTGATTAATGTTAATGATGTTTTATTTATAGAAATTCATCAGTATATAATAATTGATAATAATTATTATCAATTTGATTTTATTACAGTAGTAAGAAATTTTTTTTGAGGTAAAATATATTAAAAATAATGAATTAAAAATTATCATACTTTCATACTATATAGAGGATGGCTAACATAGACTTTTCATTAATTATAGAGAATATAATTT
This sequence comes from Viscum album, assembly GCA_963277665.1. Lineage (NCBI taxonomy): Eukaryota > Viridiplantae > Streptophyta > Magnoliopsida > Santalales > Viscaceae > Viscum > Viscum album. Next base: position 34,053,508 of record OY728127.1, on the reverse strand, counting down.
CATATTTCGATCACGTTTTAAATTTGTGGTTGGGATAAATCAGTAAATATATTTTTAAAGGATGATATACAGGGAAATAAATCCAGATAGTTTTATTTTTATCATAAAAATTTAATTTTTATTAGGAGAATGAAAATATGATAAAATAGAAATAAAAACCTAAAGTGGAAGATTGTCACAACCATGAGTTTTTTTCTATATAATTTGTTTTTAACCACTTATAACTTATGTATATATCAAATGATGAAGAATTAAATTAATATTAACAATTTTAAAATGATTGATTGTAATATGAAATTATGGAAGAACCTTAAATTATTATAAATTTTCAAGAATGTATTTATCTAATTGGAGTTATCTAAATTTATAGATAATTAAAAAATGATACACAATCCATGGTAATAAGAGTATATTTCACAGCACAATATATATTAAAAAAATATTCTTCAAAGTTATAGGAAGACCAAAAGATAACATATTCATAGATTATGGTTATGGGTGTATCCCTTTTATGGAAGGTTTTTTGTATTTAATATAATGGTAGTAATTTCATTAACACGGTAGATAGAAATAAACCCATTGTTGTGGATATAAAAAGTACAGTTGTGGTTGAGTTAGATATAAATGTTTTAAGGTAATATTTGAGGTCAAGAATATGTTATAAAATAAATGTCATGGTATATGCAAACACAATCCAATATTCCACTTTAGAGTTGTTTTCATGATATTTAAATAATTTTATCTTTTATAATTCAATAATATTGTTAATTGAAGTAAAAAATATTATAGCGATTGAAATTTAATACTTAAAGTGAAACTGTAGACAACCAAAGTTTATCATCCATGATTCATAAACATTGATATTAAGTTAAATAAATGAAATTATAGGATATTTGGTGTCAATAAATTTTATATGAAATAAAATGGTTCTGATTCAATTTAAAGAGGATTATAAGTGGTTAAAAATTATAAAATGGCCATTAATAGGTTACAAACACATTTTGATATGAAATTTTATCCAGTATAATTTTTGATATTATGGAATGATGGAGGAAGAAGAAAAATCCATGGAAGGTATAAAAAAAATTGTGATTAAAGATAATGATATGGTTATCATTCTATGTTATCATAAGGGAATGATTTAGAATTTACAATATTTATTATTTGAATTAACTAAAGAAAAAAATTCCATAGTATGGGTTAACAAGACTTAGATCATGTTAGATTTAGTTTTTTATCACCCAATGTTTAAAAAAATAAGGATTTTTGTCAAATATCATTAGATTCAATTTTATGTGCATGTTTCTAAGTATTTTGATTAATAATTTAGATGAAATCACATAGATAAAATAACCACTCTATTTTTTCTTAATTAGATGTTATGTATTTTTAGATGAATATTCAATACATTTTATTAATACACACCCAAGGAACAAATAGGTTTAGTTTATTTGGACACATGATATAAAATAATCTTAATTCATTAAATATCACCAATATATCCCATAAAGATGATCCCATCTAGTACTATTCATATACATAACTTACTTACAACTTTTCATCAAACCCCAGGTAATTGAATTTGAAGGACATATGAGTTTAGAAGCCAAATATTGGTAAACAAGGGTGATATCAATGACCCTATAGTCATAAAATGTGCATAAGTGTATGCGAAAATGAGATTCAATTTTAAAAACCGTACCCTTTGTATCATATATCATAGTACCAAGTAGTGGAATAAATATTGATGATTTATAAGACTTGAATAATAAAGGGAATCAAAAAGAATAATCTATAAGTGCATAAAATAGACATAGGATTATAGAAGAAACGTAATCTTATAACATTGTGAACACGTATAAGGATAAATGGGTTCACTCATTAAGTTAAGGAGTTAAAATCATTCCCTCAAATAAACATATCTAAATGAGAACTACAACAACACATAATACTATCGAAATGAAATCTAGGTCCACGAATAAACATATAGGCATGAAATCCAGGCCAATTCATAAGATTATTGATTTGAATAATATGTACATACATAATCATATGGATATAAAAACTATGTCTACATAAGGATTTGTGAAGACGAGATCAGATTCACATATAACTTATTTACTAATAAGTTATCAATATTTACCCAATGACATAGAGGGTTATTTATTTCCAAGAAATTCCAAAAAATAATGAAAACCATAAATATGTGTCCACCAATATCATAAAACCTTAATCATTTCATAAAACATAAAATTTAAATGGGTTTTATAATCATTTCATCATAGCATAACCCATGAAATTGAAATATGCTTCATAAGAATAACTTGTGATGATGAAATGGGTCCCTTAGAAGTCTCTTCATAATAATCACAATTCATCGATAAAAATAAAAAGTATGGTATAATTGGATGATATCCTTATTATAGAATAATTATAATCAAGGGGTTTTTTGTAATTTATGAATTTAAATACTATTAAAATATCACTGATAACTTTTTTAGAAAATTAACCTTTAAACATAAAAAAATTGAAATATAATAACATCCGCAAATATTAATGAATATATTTTATTTTAAAATAAAAATGTAAACCTAAAATGAAAGCTTTAATTCACTAATAATTCACAATTCTAGGAAATATTTCCCATGTTATCCATGTTAAAACAATGATTCCTTTAGCATTTTTGGTAAACATTCATAAGTACATCAATCATAAAATAACATGAATATTAATTTAATATCAAATTATAAAAATTTAAAATGGGTAAAATGTAATTTAAATATAATAATATAATAATAAAAGTACACTTGGTTTATTTAAAAGACTTGGATATGAATCAATAAGGATTTTTTATTGAAGAAAGAAATAAGTTTAGTTTTTTCTTATTAAAATTATTTCGTTATCTTGAGTTCATAAAGAGAAAAAAAATGAAGGTAAAACTTGTAACATAAAAAAATAAATATATTATAAAATAAAATCATGATTATCTTCGGAGGTCAACAATATTAATTCATCATCAGACGCATAATCATAAACAATCCCAATAAATAAGGAAATTGTATGATAAAACCCTTACCACTTTGGAAACTTTTTAATAATATTCCCCATGATGAAAATAACCATAAATTGATATGTAAATACATATAAATTTCATAAAACATATCATAAATTACATTCATGGGTAGTATATACACCATATAAAATAAGTAAGGGGTGAATATGACTTCTGTTTCATGGAAATAAAAGTGAGATGAAAAGCATTTACTTTAGGTCTGAATTCCATTGTAGATGTTTGAAACTCGGGTATAATAAATATTAATTTATTATGAATATATTATATATACATAACCATGTATATAATGCAATATATTATTTTTTAAAAAGTTTTACAACTAGTTTGTTAATAAATATCTATTGAAATAATTGTTCTAGGTAATAACTTCATTATATTTCATATATGTTTTAGTTTGGTAGTTTATTTACTTATGATTTGATCATGGTTATTTCAACGAATTAATTTTCATAATTATGAAAATATTATTTAAATTAAATATTAAAATATTTATAGTCATCCATAAATGTTGGAGACATAAAATGAATTACATCGTTCTTTGTTATGGTAGGTTGTACATATGATTGAATGTCATTTCCATATTTTAGATGGGTAGAAAAAGGTAAATAATAATTCATATTAATATTAAAATTATTATATCATATAAATCATATATTTTTACAAAATATATCATTACTATCATCCATTTTGAAATAAAATGAAAAGAGAATCATATCCCTTCATGGATGCTGTAGTCCACACACACACACAAGCAACATGATTAATTTCCCATGGATTGAAAAGAAATAATGTAGATGTGATAATATTATTAAAAAATTATGATAATTCAATAAATATGAAATATATACTTTATATGAATCATTATATCCAACCATGAGTGGTGGTGATGGAAAACTAATTACCTCAGTTCATGAAGTAGTAGTCTTCCATACACTTAATCAATGGTTTCATTTCCCATTTGATGAAAATAGAGATGGGTATAGATTATTATTTAATATAAAATATTAGTATATTTTTTATAGTAGTGTTATTATTTTTGAATTTCTTAATCATGAATGATTTTGGTAAGAGAAAAAGTAAAAAATAAATAGATTAGTGAAGATAATTACCTTTACTTAGAAAAACCTCTATTTAATATCTTAGAATGGAATGTATGGTTTTTATTTTAAGAATTAAATTAGACATACGAAATGAATAAGGATTTGGGGGAGTGATTTAGAAGGGTATTGTTAATAAAAATTTCTGTAGAGTTGAGAAGATGTGAGGGGATGAAGTTACCTTTTATAATTGAGGAGTACTAACATTTTTTTAAATACAAAAAAATATTCAATAATGGGAAGTCACTTTCTACCCATGTTCCTAAAAAATTGAAAAATAATAGATTTAATTGAATTTAATATTGATAAAAATCTCAAAAAATAATAAACCAAACATTTTTAATATGTTATTCACTTATCATCTAGGTTTACCTTTTCCATTTTAGTTTTCAGAATGATAACTAGTTTTTTATTTTTTTTACCCATTTAATTTATCTTTTAAGCATAATAATAAATGATATTTATAAGATAATTTAGAGACAATAAATATAAACAGTAAATATAATTTTTAAAATAAAATTCCTATTTACATGGGAACGAAATTGTATCCCAGGCGCATTATATAATCAAAACTCGGTTTTAACATTAATTATAGTAATTAATTTTTTAATTTTTCATTATTATGTTTTTAGATAATTTAAGCTGAAATTATAAAATTAATACAAATTATAATTGACTAAAATATTTAATAAATTCTACAATATTCATTTCATCAATGTTTCTATTTTTAGTTAAAATTATACCCATAACAATATAAAAAAGTTGTTTTCAGAAGAAAAGTTTTCGTATGTACATAAAATGATCCTCTAAAATACATTAAATAAAATATAATCCAAAATATTAAATTATATTAATAATAATATATTTTAATTAATTTTATTTTTAAATTTTTTAATAAACAAAATATAGCTTTGTAAATTCTTTAAACGAAGTAAAATTTCACAATAAAAATTAGTGCCTTTTAAAATTCATTGAAAATTTTTTATTTTCTGAAAAGTATAAAAAATTCAACCTGAGATTATTTTCAAATGTATATTTAATAATTTAATAATTTTTTTAAAATTTATTTTCTAAAATCCTAAAAAAGTAACTTTTAATAAAATTCATAATGAAACCACTTTTTAGAAAAATACCTTTTAAGCATAAAATTGTAATTATTTTTATCTGATGACTATAAAAATATTCAATGCATGAAAAAAATATGTAATTGAGATTAAAATATATAAATTTCGTTATAATACTTTGTCAATATTTATTTATTGAATTTATTAATATAGAAATGTATTGTGCACATAATAATATTTTTTATAAAAAAATTTATTCAATATTAAAATGTTTTTTATTTTCATTTCTAATCAATTGATAACTAATTAGTTTATTCTATTCATGTATAAAAAATATTAATTAAATTCATTATTTATTCCATATAATACATACCAATTTAACATCTTGGTTGACACTATCACATCAAATATTTATATTTTAACAAAATATCGTTGTTCGTTTAAACATGATGTTGTTTATAACAGAAGATATCAAAAAAATAAATTTATTTGAAAAAACTACTTTTGAAAATGTTGGTGTGTTACATTCTCCCATCACTAATAAATTGTTTCCTCATAATTTAACCTGTGTTTGGAACTCAATAGGTTGAATTTTGAAAATCCCTTCGTAGAAAACTCACATCCAAACAATGGTCATCCAAACCACCTCCTAAAAAATGGAAAAAATATATAATGGTAAACACATAAATAGGTTTAAAATAGGATAATATTAATGGGAAATGAAAATATAGACACAGAGAATAAAATAATGTCCAGAAATTATGGATAGTTGTAGAGATCATTGATCATAAAAATTTGAATGGTCAAGATAATGTTAAAGAAAACAATACCATAAATTGATGATTTGTGAAAAATACCATCAATTCAGTTATAATAAAATAACATTTTTTTCAATATCCTTTTCCAAGAGTTGAGTAATTTTCCTGATAAAATATACTTACTTGATTTCATTCCATTTTTTTTACCCAATATCATCCTTTTATTATTCTTTAATGAATTTACAAATCAAATCCCACTCCAAAAATGAATATTAAAGATGTATTTTTTATACATTAAGTACAAAAATAATCTTTTGATTGATTATAAGATCCATAATAGGATATAAATTTATTTCTCATATATCTAGATATTAAATAAAATCAAAACGGTTCTCATTAGGTGTCTAGTATTGATAAATTTAAATGAATTACGTTCAAAAATATAAAAAATAACACTGAGAGTTCAACATAACCCACTCCCAAAATATTTAACGTCAAGGATCTTAAAACATATGTCTATAAAATGGAATACCAAACATTGGAATGATTTGGTTTTACATCCTTCCATGATAAAATTAAAAAATTTCATGAATTCACTCATAAAGTTTCATACTAAAATTTAAACACCCTATTCATTTTCTAAAAAAATGGATATTCTTCGAAAATACAATTCACCACTTATTCATTAAATACACACAAATCATAAAAAGAATCTATTGAATGGTTGGGTTTGTCCTTAAACTGATAGATGACCATATGATGATTTAAAATACCCAATGTAATTTCATTATTACGAAATCTATGTAGAGGAAGAAAATTAATGCCAAGAATCACATAAAATTGCCCTAAAAGATGAGCAATAAGATTTTTATAGGTCTCCATCACGTAAAATCCAACATGAAATTTCCAATAATGGAGTATAGGATATGTGTGTCTAAATTATCAGGATATACCTCAGGTATTATGATTTTTTATACATTAACCTTTTCCATTTTCATGAGAGGTTATTGTGGATTATTCTGTTGATTAGCCCTTGGATTAGGTAAATAATTTGCGTAATTCCCAAACTCATTGTATATATATTACTACATGGTGGTTGAAATTTTCTATTTAACCATTTCTTCATTCCTTTCATTTACTAGCTTCTTCACATTAATTATATAGTATTTTTATCATCATCTATTTTTCCCACACATGAAAAATATTCCTACTATTTTTAGTTATTCACCAATGTGCCCCCGACCCCATTTTTTTCAAGTAGGAGGTTAACTTTTTTCTTCCATCTATGTGATATTCCATTGGACCATCCATAAAAATACTTCTTCATTTTATTAATAAAAAAACAAAGATGTTCTTCACCTTCCATTTTCATTGTGAGTGAACATCAAATGATTTATTCATAGCTTCCAAAATCCCTTATGGATAATTTCGTTCCAATAATTGGTTTATAAAATATGAGGGAATTTATTTCTAAAAAAATATAATTATAAACTCATCCAATTCCATAGAATCAATTTTTTTACTCTAGAAATATCTTCTTAATAATATTCCTCCAGTGATATGACTCTCTTTCTTAATGGTCAACACTTTTAAAATGAATTTAATGGTCTGAGCATTGAATAATTGAAAATATATATTTCCATCATATTGATACCTTAATCAAAAAATTTCAGATTAGAAGTCCTATTGAACTGGGTAGATATTATAGTATAAAAGATTGAATGTCATGTTACACCCTCATTGGCATATTCAAAAGTTCAACATGACAAGTTTTTTCCCATATAGCCTGAGAGAGTTGAGTGAGAATAGTCACAAAATATTTAATTATATATTATAACCCATTTGGGTACACGTGATGATAGTTATTACATTGGCTGTCACATTCATTATTTACACAACTCCTTCCGGATTAATCCATTGATTTAAACCCATAATAATTGAATGAGAAACTATAGTCATAAATTTTAATATTAATTTATAGGGTGTATAAATCATGACACCTTGTTTTGAATTAATGGAACTTTATGTTTTAAATTGGTCATTAATGAACATTATCTGTTAAAATACATCTTGATGGTTTTTGTAGAAATTAAGAATTAATATAAGAATATCCCTTGAGTGTTTCAAACTAGGTGTATTTTAAGTCCCATTATCATTCACTTGGTGAATATCTATTCAAATCACAATATACCATTTTCCATGTTATTTCCCCTATGAAATACTATGTCAGATCCAAATCCACATGTATTATTCAAACATGGATGTTTTTATAGTAAGATTACTTAATATATTTATTACCAATTGTTTATGATTCATTTCTATACCTAAACATATCCACATGTTTTTCGACAGTTTTTTATAACCTTAATCCCTAAATACTATGTAAACCTATATCTAATACTAACTATAATAACCCAATATTTTTAGACATATATATTACATATTATTAGTTGAATATTCATTCAAATTCCCAAATACACACTTATGTATCATATAGGTTTACTGTCATTTGAGATGAGAAACAGAATCTTTTATTTTTTTGAATGATATCCAAAATCAAAAAAAATCCCATTTACTACTCATCAATGAAATACCATACATAAAACCTTTCTTCAAGACCACAATAATGTAATCGTAAGAATGGGTGAGCATTGATTCTTAGAAATGGTAAACAATAGTGATATCACTGTTAATATAGTCTTGACATGAACATAAGGGAATGAGATCATGAGTATGACATTTGAAAACCATAACCTAAATAATATAGATAATAGTACAAATTCATTGAATAATTCTTATTAGTTAATAAGACATGAATCATAATGTAAATAAATGAACATGAGTTATTAGAGTATACATAGACTTAGGAATGTAAAAAACATAATCTTATAACATTTTGAATTTTTATAAACAGAAAAATTTCAGTCATTAAGATAAGGATATGAAATCAGGCCACCACATAAGCATATAGAAATAACAGCTCAGATCATGCATAATTTTATAGAAATGAAATTTATTTTCATGGATAAATGTATGAACATGAATCCAAAGTCAACACATATACATATGTACATGAAAACATGTTCTATATATAATCTTATGGACATGAAAACCAGGATGATGTATTCAAATGTGAACATGAAATCAGGTTCACGCATAACATTTTTACGCTAGAGATTTCCATATTTACCGAATGAATCAGAGGGATATATAATTATGGTCCACCCATGACATAATGAAAATAATATATATATGAGGTAGAATTTAAAAAAACAATAATCATATAATAACCTATTGAAAGGAAATGGGTTTTGTAAACATTTCATCATATCATAACTCGTGGAAAAGAAATGAGTTTCATTAGAGTAACCCATTGAAATTAGATGGATTCCACAAACTTCTTTTCATTATAATCCTAAATAATCTAGTGAAAGAATTTTTAGTTTATCATTTAATTAAATCTATATAAAATAATGTGTATAATCTAGGGATTCTATCTTTGATGAATATAAATACCATTAAAAGATTAAAGTAAACACTCTTGAAGAAAATAAACATTCCAATTCGAAAATCACATATTAAATTATATAAATTTCATAATATATCATATAAGACATATTAATTTAAAATAACTATCTAAAAATATCATTAGGTGATAAAAAAGGTGGTAAATTACATTCCACATGTGTATATTAAAAAATCATTTAACATTTATGATAAAAATTCAAAAATAGTTTAATTGGAAAAAAGTATGTTCGATTAAAAACAAATTATAAAAACTACAAATAGATAAACAAGTAATTTAAAAAATCATATATAATCATTTGAAACAATCATGGAAATATTTTTTGAAAACCTTCATATGAAAGAAAAAATGATTTTTGACCAAAGGGAGAAATAATTGGGTTTTTTATTATAAGCATTATTTCATTATCTTTGGAAATTTTTGAGAGAAAAATGAATTTAAATAATTTAAATTCCATATATAATATGTGGAGAATAAAAACACATGAGTCTCTTGAGATTTATATCCTAATATTTTTTATCGGATTCAAAATCATAAATAACCTCAACAAAAAATGAGATTGAATCCAAAAAGCCTTACCACATTGGTTATGAATTAATCATAATACTCATAAAATAAATAACAATATATGGATATTTAAATCACCATAAATTTTATTTTATAAATCGATAAATACTTTAATGGGATGTATATACACAACATTAAATAAAAAACAATTTAATATGACATGTTTCTCATAGATGTATAAAACGAAAACCCATTACGTGAGGTCTGGGTTCCATCGTATGTGTTCAAACCTCATGTATAATAATTATTGACTTATTATACATATATTCCTGACCCACTACATTATATTTATTACAATATATAATTTTTTTATAAAAATTTACAACCCATTTATGAACATGTCTTTATTAAAATCATTATTTTTAGTGATAAGTACTTCATTTCATGTTTGTTTTGGTTTGGTGGTTTTGATAATTGTAATTTTAATATGATAATATAATATGAATTTAACTACTTATGATATAAATGTAATATACATTCATTAGATACATACTCAAAGTCATCTATATTATATATATATATATATATTCAATGACGTATAATGTTAATGGTGACAGTGGTCCATATGTAAGGAGGACCAATGTTTCTATATTTTTGATAGATGAATGGAATGAAAGATAAATAATAATTAAAATTTAAAGAATTATTTAAATATCCTATAAAACATATATTTTCACCCAATAAATCCTTATTACATTAAATTTCAAAATAAAATTAAAATAGAATCAAATAGCTTTGGGGAGGTGGTAGTCTATACATACGCATGAGCGACATTATTGATTTCAAATAGATTAGAAGATAAGAAGGAATATGTGATATTATAATTCCAAAAGTCTATTTATTCACTAAATATCATATATATGTATATATGATACATCATTGTATATATCCTTTATAGGTTGCGATGGAGGAATAATTGCATCAGTTAGCGAGGTAGAATTCCACCACACACACGATCAACAATTTCATTTCCAATGTGATGGAAGAGGATATGGGTAGAGTTTATTCCATAAAACTATAAATTATAAGTATATTTTATAAATTTATTTATTATATTTGAATTATTCAGATATGAATTACGGTGGTTATATTGTAAGTGAAAAAAATAAAGATCGTAGTGAAGATAATTACCATTTCATAGTAAAACCTCATTTAAATCTCTTATTATGGACCCTAGGGTCAGAATATTTTGAGGATAGAAAATTTATAGTGCGTGGAAATGGAATTTTGAGATATATTTTGGTAGGTTTTAGTCACATAAAATGGATTAGGAGGTGTGAATTAGGTAGGGATAGAGGTCCCCCTCTATAATTGCAGAGGAGTGGCATTTTTTGTAAAAACCCAAAACTAATCAAAAATGGGAAGTCAATCTCAATAGAAGTGCCTATAAAAATTATAAATAATATATTTTAGGGGTTTTCAACATTATTTTCACATAAAAATAAATATGTTTCAGAAATGCTTTGTTGGTCCTCTATGTTTACTTACCTTTACCATTTTAGTTTTCCAAATGATAACTAGTTAATTTATTTTATTTCTCAAGGTAATTTATTATTTTCCACTAAAAATAAATTATCCAAATTAAATAATATGGATCCAATTATTAAAAATAAGAAATCCAAATTATAAAATAAAAGTTGTATGTATGGGGAAAATTAATTTTAGCACAGTCGTATGTACTACAAAAAACCATGTTTTAGCATTTACTAATATATTTAGCTTTTTACTATTTTCACTATTAATTATGACTAAAAATTATGTTTAACATATTAAATAATATTAATTACACAATTCCAAACATGGAACTCAATTTCCCAAAATAAATTCAATGAATTGAAGGTTTTTAATTTAAAATTAATTCCAATAATCATGATAAAAATATGGGTTTCTAATGAAATGTTTTCTTATGTATAAAAATTTTTGTCTCAAATTTAAAAAAAAAAAATTAATTTAAATTATATAAATTTTATTAATTTAAAAATTATTTAACTAATTTTTATTTTTTTTATGTTGTGAATTTTTAAATAATTTAAATGAAAAGGTAGTTTTTAATATAAATCACTATTTTTTAAAATCCATTGAAAAACTAATATATTCCATGAATTATAAAAAAATCACTCTAATATAATATTTATATGTTTATTTAAAAAATTAAATATATATTTTCAAATAATTTTTTTAATGTGGAAGAAAATTATTTTTTTTTAAAAAAATATTGGTGAAACCATTTTTAGAATAATATCGTCTTTATTCATAAAAGCTAATTTATTCTTATCCCATGCCTGTAAAAATATTATATTAATGATAATTCTTGTTTGGAATATATAATATATAAATTTAATTATAATAATTAACCAATATTTATTAATTTAATTTACTGATATAAAAATACAATAAGTGAACAAACTAACTTTTTCAAAAAATTATTTATTTTACATTCAAAGGATTTTTATTTTCTTTTCTAACATATTTAAATCCAATGAATTTATTTAAATTTTGTAATACTGTATTATTTTCATAATTCATTTAGTCCAAGTAAAACCCATGAATTTAAAATCATGGTTATAAATATCATATTAAATAAAATTATTTTAAAATTATACCAGGATTTTATTAAACTCGGTGTTGCGTGCAACACAAGTTGTAAAATAAATTTAATTTATTTGAAAAATAATAATTCTTAAAATGGTGGGATGTTACATATTAAACATGAATTTTAATTTGGATAGGAAAATAAATCTTAACCCTTGATTCCATATCATGGTGGATATGAAATAATTTATCACTTATATAAAAAGCACAAGGTCTATTATTGAATGACATATGAATATTAAATTGAGTTAGAAGTTTGATATAAATTATTTTATCTTTTATTCCCATATATAAAATTATTATACCAAATTTTATTGAAATATAAAATAAAAACAAGAATATGAAGATAAGCATTATTAATATTGAATTTCCCTTTAATTAATTCAAAATAAAGAATATTATTATTTTTAATTTTATCCTATTTTTCATAACAAATATGATTATAATGTATATGAAACTACTATAATATAAAAAATAACCACATATAGAAATGATTGTGGGTTTATTTGTCAAATTTTAAAACAATTTGACCATAATTTTTTAATTTATTTTATATCACTATTGAAAAAGTTATTTAGAAACTAGGAAGATGGAGTGACCCTTTGACATAGATGTAAGATGATCTAAATCATTATATTTTAAAATAAAATATTTAGTAATCCATAAATAATAATGAATCGTTATATATACATCTTCAATAATCCTTTCTATATTTGATGGTAAACCAAAAAAAATCTATATGTTCTTATAATTACATGTTTTTTCTAGTGTAATTATTCATGAGGGGATTAAATATAACATGTGTTCCCTATAAAAATGGAATACGATTCAAAAATGAGATTTATGAGGAATAAAATTTAAAATTTGTGATCACCCTAATTCAAACCCTCTTAGGGTGATTTTCACAGAAGTGGGGCATTCATTATAATAATTATCTTGTATTTAACTATTAGTTATTAGATTTAAAAATCATATAGAGGTATTCTTTTTATATTAAAGTTGATGTTTAATAAATATAAAAAAAATTATTTTAAATTTGAGTGATTAAAACACATATTGGATCACTTTTTAGAAAACTCTCAAGGGGTTTGCAACAAATCATAGTAAAAAAATCATTACATTTATATAATGGTTAAAAATTTTGAACCATGAAATAATTAAATAAATAACATATAGTGTATCAAAAAATATAAATTAAATATTTGAAAGGTCCCACAAAAATAAAAATAAAAATTACTGGTCTCATACACTTATTTCATATCAATCATGGACTTACTAACAAAAACCATTAAAATACCCTTTATGATTCCCAAATAGTTATTCCCCTATAATAGAGAAAATCATGATTGTGGAACTATTTAAACTCTATATCTACCATTTATACCTTGTTGATGGTTACAATGATTAGATATACTACCCTCCTAATTAAATTAACAGTTGTAGTGACATTAATTGACATTGTTTTATAGAAATAATTTTCAACCACATAATTTTCAGAGATATGAATGGAAATTAAGTTCATAATGTACGAAATTTGATAAATATTTCATTATTATTTAGTATCATTTTAAATTTTTATAACCTAGATTCCCTCAACTGTAAATTAACAACTAATTTTTAATTTAATAATTTTATAAGTGAAATTCTTAGATTGACTATTAAATGAATGATAGTACATGTATTGGTCCTCTAGTGTAATATCCTCTTGATTTACTCATGAATTTAATGAAAAAAATATTAAAATAAAAGAAAAAATATTATATACAAAATAATATCTACTATAGGACACATACAGTAAATATTTTCTATATAAAAAATTTGGGAAACAAACTGTATGAAATGCACACCCTTATGTGGAAAATTTACATTATTCTGGGAAAGTAACAATATTTACCAACTAATATATATTTTAATATTCTTTATTTATAAATATATTTAACATATCAATGTCCCCTAATCAAGGATTCATTAGAGTTTTGTTAAAAAAAATATTTTTTAGGATTCTATTTCAATATTCACAAATTATAATGTAAGATAACTTCAACCTAATCCTAATCCAAGGAAATGATCCAACAACGTACCGAAAACATAGATTATTTATTCACCCTATCATGTCCTTTATACACTATGAGAATGGGATTATTCCCCCTCCTATACCTCTTTGGAATGAACCTAAATTATCCTAAAATTTAGAAAAAGTGTTCATTAGTAGTTGAATTAAATATGGTTATATTTGAATAATAGATAAATTAATGTAAAAATATATCTAGTAATTCATCAAGGAAAGATATTAAAAAAAATTATTTGTTATAAAAATGAAATATAATTTATTCCATATTTTTATACAATATAGGGAATAATAATAAGACAAAAGGGAAGAAAAATAGTTAAAATGAAAACCAAAGTGCAACATCTTGTTTTCTAGTATAAATTATGAAAATACACACACTATTAGGATTCCATAACTATCTTATAATGAACTTGTTTATTTAAGAGCTTGTGACTTTGGGAAATGAATAGTTTATTATTCATCTTTTATACAGGAATCATAATAAAATAATTAGATATTGTTAGCCATTAAATATCATATGATAGTATTCAACTTTCACCAACATTATCATTATTCATTTATAAACTTCCCATAAACATGTTTATTATGTGTATTTTTCAAAAAATTAAAACAACTTGCATCAATACATGGGAAGTCTTAAATTTTAGAAACATACAACATATTGATAGGTGAATATCTATGTGTATTCATTTTGAGTTACTGCTTTTAATTATTCATAATTAATATTTTGAAAGTCATTTTTTTATTCCTCGAAGAGTGTAAACCAAATTTTCATTATTTAATTTTTAGATAAATTAATTATAATAAATAATTTAATACTTATATTCTCTTTTTGTAAGTATATCTATTGTAAAAAATTTCCTAGGTGGAAAATCCAAACACACACACACACACATATATATATTAACATATTATATTTTTACAACCATGTTTCGGTAGGTACCACACCTTTAAAAACATTAAGATAGTATTCGATGAAATAATTATTAATGTATATAATTGTATTATGATTACTAAAACAATTAATTATATTTTTATGATAAAATTACCCAAAAACCATATTTATGACAACATCATGACAATGTATAATAAATTATAAATATAATATATAAAAATAAGAAAAATATAGTCGTTCAAAAAATAAATTAATTTGATTGAAATATATAAGATATAATCAATTTTTTTTGTTAATGTAATTTATTATATATTTATTTTATAAGTAAAATATAATGGAAAAATACTCTTTTAATAATTCTTATCATCTTTTATAATTATTCTTTTGTTAACATTACAAATATATGTTTTACCAAATTTTGATAATAAAAAATAATAAAATACAAGGTGAGTTAAATGAAAAAAATGTGATAATTGATATGATAGTAAGCATTAAATTATTATAGTGAACTTATTTTATAAATAAAATTGAAAAATAATACCCTAGAGTTAATATGATATATGGTTTCTACTACCTCCAACTATTCAAGTACTTTTCAGATCTACCCTTTATCCATTTTCCTATATTATTTTTGTAAAAAAATATTTTTTATTAATCCATAATAAATATTTATCTTACTATATTTTCATAAGGACATAAAATAAGGGAAATGAATAATTTATAATTTAAAAGAACAATATTTTATTTCATATTCGATAGTTTATTTAGTATTTATTATGGAGGTTCAACTTTTGGAAATATTTCAATAAATTTTCCTAAATGTTATTATGAATTAGATTTAACTAATTTTGTTACAATATACAAATATGGTGTCATGACCCCCTCTCCATTGGTAACCCTCATAGGATGAAAATGAAGATGTGTAGTGATCCCTGATTCCCACCCCTAATGGGCCCTAAGTCGGTGACTATCAATGAGGGTGTAAAACGTATATTGGGATCCATTACTCTCTTTATATAATCTACGTACAAGATATAAGAAGAAAAATACTAGTCTACACCATATCAAAAATTATAAAATAACCATCCTCACATAATTCATGTCATACAATACAATAAAAATATCCAAAATAAAATTGTTCCCTCGGGATAACCTAAAACTATAACTCCGCAAAAATCGGACCTTAAATTTATTAGTTTCCTATTAATATTCCCAAACCATCCTAAAACCTTATATATAGTTTATATATCCATCGGGTGAGCATAACATTTAAACACATTATAATTATACCTATGTAATCTTGTGAAAATGTGAGAAGAGCATACAAATTCTCCATGTAATGAACATTATAACTAACTTGAACCTAAATAGGTCAATTAATTCACCCCAACCATAATATGTCTCACTCACTATGTTAGAAATCCAAAGTGTAATCAAATAGTTTCAAAGTATATAATCAAGGCACCACACTACCTCTCACCCACTAATTTTCCACTCTCATTCCCCAATATATGATGCCATGTAATCGCATTCCGTCCATAATGTACTAACAATATATATACAAAAACATCATCATCCACACATCCCATTTCCAATAAAGTAGCATATAATCAACAATAACTAAAACAAACTTTCACTATCCTCTTACTTTTCATAACCCCACCACGAATCTCATAATGTACTGGAACCAACAAGAAATCCTTTACCCTTAGGCATGACCACTAATAAATTGATTATAGAATTCCACAATGAAATCCACTAAACAGTGCCTCAGTCTAGTTGGAAACATGACCTCAACTGTATATCCCTATATTCTAGAGGATTCTTGCTAGAATTGAGGGTCATTAATGGTACATTGGGGATAATATACTCTCATGATTAGATTATTCCACAATATTAATTAATAATGACAAATAGAAAAACATTTAATAGATTACCAAATGTAAAATTATAAATAATCCAAATAATATACATGTGGAAGATAAATCAAATTAAGATACACACTGATGATCATTTCCTGATGATATAAAAAATGGAAGTACCTTAAGTATATGGGTACACAAATATAAAATATCTTAAATAAATGAAAAATCAATAAAATCTTATTTAACTAGCATAATAAGAATATGCTTGTCCCTTTTATAACATATCCCATCATAGTATGGGAAATCAAACATCGAAAGATAGATAATTACTTTTTTCTATTCCTACAACCATGTATTCTGTTTGCGTACTATAGTTGGACCTAGAAAAGTATGATATATATTCATTGGGCCACTACCAAATGTGTACATAGCCATGTGATCAAGTTAGAATGACTTCTCCAAACCTTGTGGGGACATTCAGAGGTATATGCCTGGCACATAATTCTTCCAAATCATGTACCTAGGGATTCATGCATGTATGGGATGTTTTTAATTTAAATAAGAGGTAAATGGAATAGGTGTCACATGCATTCTAAAACCATGCGCCCTAATTGTGTAGGTCCCCTCTTTAGGGAGATCCAGGCACATGGTTGCACAATGTTTAGCCAACCCTATGGTACATAATGTTTGGTCAAAATTACCATTTTCCATTAAATTATTATTAATTCTTCCTTGCGTCACCATTTCACTATATTTCTTCTGTACATGGGGTTTCATCACCCATTTGATATATCTTCCATGTAATTTTATGTTCATAGATAATACTCTGATTCAATCATAGATTCGAACATCGTTCATCTAATTGTATCTTCATCGGTCTATTATTCAATCATCTTTTGAAATTACTAATTTGTCTTGATATATACATATTTGTTTAGGTACCGGATCATGTGCCGTATTTTATGGGTGTTTATTACTTTTTTCAATTTTCTCCCGATATAGACCAAGCCCAAGGCTGATAATAGATGAGTTCTTCTCTACGATCTTGAAGTAGGTGTTCTTGTATTTATACCTTAATGTCCTGTTTTTTTATGAAATGCATTATGTTCCTCTTAATAGTTTAATGACGCATTACACCTAAATTTAATCATCCATAAATTGGTGGCCCGTTTTAGGAACCTAATGACCTTAATTGATCTAAATACCCATGCGAGGCCGTCAACCTCAATCAATCCCATCTCTATGGGTGTTCCCATTATTTGACCATTCGTCTCCCATGGTTAAATAACCAAAAACCCTATTGTTGTGTGTGGATTTACATAAAAATGGTTATATGTTATTTGATAATGGTTTAATATAGTGTTGTATCAATACTAACACATTCATCAATCAATTATGAATTTAATGGTGGTTAGTGGTATGACCACATCACCTAATTAAATGGAATATTGTTTCCACCCTTTTTATTTTTAAATGAAAATGAATTATGAATATGTTTTTGTATCTTCCTAAATCCTTTAACACTTATTACAGATTATGATTACGGTAATGGAAAACCTTGTTAATTATTATTAATGGACATGTAGACCCTTATGCTCATTATATGGGCATGGTTACCCTGTAATATCATATAGGAATAGAGTCTCATTTGATTATGATACAGTCATGGAGAAAATATAATGTAATAGGGGTACAGAATACCTTATGATTATGATAGGGAAATGGAGACCCAATAATGTGATAGGGGCATGGGGTCCCTTGTGATTATGATATGGGCATGGAGACCCTCTATAAATGTTAAATGGGAATGATGAACCCTTATAAATTTGATATGGGAATAGTGATTCATATTGCTATATAATGGGCATCACATCCCATCTATTTTGATATTGGGAATGGAGTCCTTACTATTGTCTTAAGAGGCATGGAATCCCTACTATTGTAATACTATGTACAATTTTCCCAATTCTTCTGATACTAGGCATTGCGTCCCTTGATACTTCTAAGACATATACCATAGCCTATGGGTACTTGAGTTATGCCTTAGGTCCACGATGGTAGCAGTATTTACTAAAATGGCTTTAAAATAAACCACATATAAAGTATATATATGTATATACACATGGTTACTTGTTTAGAGATATTCCATCATGGGACAAAGCTAGTACTGTTAGCCCAGGTTTCCTTCAAGAACAAGAGTTAACAAATTTACATTTATTTTTTTAAAATTATTATATCTTCAACCTTACTTACTGTATACATGAACATGATATTTATTTAAAATTTATATTGGGTCAAAATAAGATTATATCACACCTTATTTGGTCCGTAGATGGTATTCAGAAATATTATATGCTTACAGGTGTAGATAAGGGGAAGTGCCCACTTATGAATGCATGACTTCTTGTAGGACAAAGGATGAGAATGTGGAAGTGGATGACCATGATGGAGCATGAGATGTTTGGATAGATTTTGACCTTTCATTCCTTTTTTATATCAAGTTCTTTATTGATTTCTGGATTTCATGTGTACATACTTCTCTAGAGTTTTTGAATCAGGACATAATCATCTTTTGAATATGATTTAGTTTAATACTCTTAATTATTATTTAGTGCTTTAACGTTTATACATTATTTTGATATCTTTTTTATAAGTGATATTATTATTCCATTATATATAGATTATACCACTATAATACTCTAACAAGGGGGTTTATTATCCCCAAGAACACACCATAATCCCTCGCTATAAGTGGGAAGCCTCTAGCATACTGTGAGGCACCCTTGAGGCCTTATGGCCCACTGGTTCGAGGCCCCTATTAGGGAAACCTAGGCTAGAACATCAAAAAGTGGCATAAAAGGAATATTTTTCCACCTTAATATTTCCAAACAATATAAATGAGATTATTAATGCATCCAAATAAATTTATATACCATTCATAGGATTATCTAACTTATTTTTGGGTATATACCAAGTTCCCTGGAATAAAAAAATGATGTTATGTATTATGTATATAACTCTATAATTGATTCTACCATTGGGTGATGGAAATGATGTGTGGTATTTATTTCTATGATTGAGGTTATTTTTTTATCATGTCATGATGATATGAGGGGATTCCATCATAGGCGTCATTTTAGGTACCTATTAGAAATTAAAAATCCATGCATATGTCATACAATATAGGATCATTTTGTTTCTTCATTACTAATGATTTATATGAGTGCACTGAAAGATAAAAATATAATTATATAAAATTTTATATAGGGTACTGAGAAACATAGTTGGTAATTATATTTCCTTATCTAACCTATATAATTTTTTCCTATTTAGTTTATAATAGACAACCTAAGAATCAAATTATATAGCATTGATTCATGGACCACTGGTTGCATAGATTGGAATGTGTTGTGGTTTGGGTCAAGTGGAATCTATATAAAGGTTCATAATGTGCATGGGAAATTATGAAATAGATGTGGGGACCCATATGGTTCTACCATTAATAATGAATGGTAATATAAATATGAATTTAAAATTTATGTGAAATTGTAAAACATAGTGCTTGACCTAGACCCAACCTTATTAGTGGGTATTATTTAGACTCCCTAGCATACATTATAAATGTATTTATCACCCATAACTAGAACATTGAAATGTTATTTGCATACAAATATTATATAAGAAGGATTGTACCTATCATATTCATACATCTTCTAGGTTTCAACAGTTAAATCCTTTCTCGGGCCAGTGTTTGGAATTTATATAAAAACTAAAACATGATATCCTTTTGTCGTATTTGTTGAGGGTGGTGATGACCATACATTATAGGTGGTTGGTCACGACCCACCAGTGATAACTATAGTAGTACAAACTATGGAAAACTTTCCTATTCATGATGCAGGTGATGATTTCATGTTTTGAGGAGATATTCAGTGGCTAATGAAGAAAATATAGGGAGCTCTGTGCTCTTCCCATTCTATTGGATAATTTATTTGGGAGTTCTAGCAAAAGCATCCATGATTTTTTTTGGGATAGAAGACTAAATAATATAGAGCAATGAATCGAGAGGGTTACGTAAACTTTGGAGCATCTGGAAACACCACCTTATACAAGAGTGAAATCTGAAACTTATATGTTTCGAGGATACACCAAACACCGGTGGGATATTATGAACCAAGAGAGCTAGTACTAGGAAGTGGTTTTGAGGGATTTTCAATCAAGTTTCAATGAATATTTCTTCGCTAAGACCATTAGGGCCAACCGTGATGAGGGATTTCATGAACATGAAGTAGGATTCAATGTATTTTATGGACCATTTATATCATTTTATAGAGATTAAACTATTTTCACCCATCTATACTGCTGATAATCCAGTAAAAATGATATGATTCAAAGATGGACTTAGGAATCCTATTCATTATTAGGTAAACATTTTCCAGTTGAAAACAAAATCAAATATAGGGAACCAACTCCATAAAACTGATCATAACCTAAGGGAAGTTGACGGTGTGAGTCAAGGATGTTTAGAACCGAGATATGTTGCTGGATTGAATATCTATTAAAAGAGTTTCTATAAGATGATTCATGTGAGAAGCATCAACTAGGTGACACCCATAAAATGTAACATGGTATTTCAGCTATGTGGAATGACTGGGAACATGAATACCTAGTGTCTTGGTAGCCCTTTTGAGTACTGAGTACACATTAGATTAGGGAATCTATAGTATTTATATAAGAACTTCCCATCCGTGAAGAGTGAGAGAGAATCCATGATAGATCCACCTTCTAGAGTAGGATATGTTGCTCCCCACTTGAAATGTGGCGAGAGAAATACTGGTGTTACATGTAGAGGATGAGGTCACGGATGAGGTAGTCATTCTTTTGATATACAACGCTAGCTGAGTTGTCATACTCCAAGTAGTCATGCTATAACACATGGTTATGGATTGAGCCAAATTTAATCAATGAAGCATATACTAGTGGAGTTGTGTTCCATTATAACTACTATTTGTGGAACTATTCTAGTAAAAACTAATATCTATTCTACCTTATTCGATATAGGTGCGTCACATTCATTCATATATGTGCCTATTGTTGAACGCCAAGGGCATGATGTTGAGTACTCTAGTGGTGTTGTGACCCTTGATACACCTCTGGGTATACATTCAAGGTGTATATTCTAGTGAATGGACTATCCCCTTAAGTTAAGAATCCATCATTTCTTATGGGACATATTCATCCTTGAGATTATGGTCTTTGATGTCATTTTCAAGGACTATTTGGTCCCCTATGACATCTTGTGGATTTTTATTTCTGGAGGGTGCCATTTACATCACCATGTGGTGGTAGACATCATAGTAATGGTTAATGTTATATCAAGAAATGTAGATATGAAATAGGGAACCATGGGTATGAGGAGTAACATACTAGATTGATAGCCTTTATATGGATGAAAAGGGATTACAACAAACAGAATTCCCTCCCATAGTGGATTGATTCTGGGATGTTTTCCATGATTACTTTTCAAGACTACCTCCTAATAGAGAGATAGATTATAATATCGAGGTAGTTACAAGTACTACACTAGTATAAATTACATCTTATAGAATGTATACTACTAATTAATTGGTTTATAATATTTAGCTAGTCAAATTAGAGGGTAATGGGTTTTTATGGCCCAATACATCACCATGAGGTTCATCAATCCTCTTTTCTAAGAATGATCACAAAACCCTTAAGATATATGTCGATTAATGGAAATTAAATTATCTTACTATGAAAATACAATGTCCCTTACCTCATATAGATATCATTTTGACCAACATAGAAGAGTTGGGGTATTCTCAAAGGTCAAACTATGATCGGGTAATCATCAAGTTTGAGTCAGGCCTTGAGATATTCCATGTATTAATTTCCATTGTCGATATGGTTTGTATGAGTATCTCATTAAATAGTTTTTTTGGAATGACTCTACCATATTTATAGATTTTATGAATATGGTTTCCCATCCCTCTATGTATTCTTTTGTGGTGGTCTTCATAGATGACATCTTTGTGTACTCTCAAAGTTTTACTAACCATGAGACTCATCTTGAGATCATTCTGAATACACAAAAATATCACTAATTGTATGCTAAACTCAATAGATTTTACTTTTTTATGAACAAGGTTCTATTCATAGAATATATTATCTCAGAGGAAGGTGTTTCAGTTGACCAAGTGAAGGTGAGAGCTATGGTTACCTAGGAGCATCCCAACAATGTATTTGATATATGTATTTTCTTAGCGATATATATTAATACAATTGTTTTATATAATAGTTATCATTCTTATCAACACCTCTTAAATGACTTACTAAGAATGAGTGGAAGTTTATATGGACTTAATCTAACGAGACATTGTTTTAGGAGTGGAAAAGGTGATTGTCTTTTGTACTGATAGTAATTCTGATAGATTTTGGAAGATTCTATACAATTATTTGTGATCCATTAAGTGTCGAGATAGGTTATTTTATGATTTATGAAGAACAAGTCATTGTGTATGAGTCTCATTTTTTGAGGCCTTGTGAGAACAATTACTCGATGCATGATCTCAAGTTGGCAGCTATTGTACACACCTTGTGTTGTTAGAGGCATTATTTTCATTCAATGTATTTTGGGTTTCTACGGACAACAAAAGTCTAAGGTATTATTTTAAATAGTGATAATTGAACCATAGGAAAAGAATATTGGATGAATATATAGAGTAATTTTTTTTTTCAAAATTGCCTATACACCTCAGATGGTAAATGTTATTTATGAGGCTCTGAACAGGAAGACTAAAACATATATGGTTCAGGAGACCTGTAGTGAGTGAAAACTTATGTATTTGTTATCTACGATGAACATAGAGTTGTAGGAACATTGTGGATAGTTTTTACATACATCACTATCTGTGACTTCTTCACCTATCAAGAGATTTAATAAGAGGTAGTTTTTAGTTCATATAGGCTTGGTCCAATGGGATAGTATTTTCAATGAATAACAGCCTCTGGGCTAGACTGTTGATGATGACAACATCCTACCATTACCATGGAATATCTAGGTTCCTATGGAAATGATAGAGGTTCTGAAATGAAAGAATCATTTCTCAAAATAGGAACTTCAACCGAGTGTCACCATGATGTATTGTGATATGTGCCAACAAATATTGTGTCTTGGGATAAAGTGTATGATAACAGGTTTTATCACTGGGTGTTCCAACTATCAATAGGTGATGGTGGGGCCCAAAAGACCCAATGTCATTTGACATCCATTACTAGTCCCAAAATGGAAATGGGAAGATGTTGACATCGATATTTTCATCGACTTATGGCGGAATCATCAGGGTATCAATGCAGTTTTGGTAGTCATGGATCGACTAATGAAATTAGACCAGTTCCTTCATATCTATGATACATTCTAAGTTGATGACCTGGGAAGACAATATGTATATTAGATTATGTGGTCAAATGGGGTCCCTTGTACTATTATTTTAGATAGGGACCCTCTTTTTACATCAAGGTTATGGATGTTGTTACATATATCTATGGGTATGCAGGTGCTTCTAAGAACAACCTTTCACCCTCATACTAATAGATAGTCTGAACAAACAATATAGGTGATGGAGGACATTATCTAATAATGAACCCATGACTTTAGAAATTATTTGGAAATTAATAACCATATAATTGTGTTTTCTTATAATAACCATTTTCATTCAATGATTCATATGGTTCTATATGAGCCCTTGTATTGAAAGACATTCCATTCTCTGATATTCTTACTAAAGGCAGGAGAGGCAGTGCTACTAGGTCCTCATCTTGCACATGAGACATTGATGTAGTTTATGCTAATAAAAAAAATATTTATAAATATCAATATTAATATACGTATTATAAATATAATCATTAATGACCTCTAGAGTTCATTGTTTCAGATTATGTTTTATTCTGGGTATCACTAAGGATTGAGGATAGACAGATACAAAGGAAGGGGAAGATGTCGCCTAATTTTTTCATGTTTTTTTATGATCATGGATAGAGTCATTCTGATAGCCTACCAGTTTCTATTAAGTTAGTGGTACCATTACATACATGAAATCATTCATGTTTGATAGCTTCCCCATTGTCATGTCAACCCACATCATACATATGATCATATTGAGTTAGATAATTATGGTTATTTAGAAGAGTATCCTATACACATATTTCATCAAATAATGAAGAATCTTTAAGGCCTTTCCCCCAATTAGTATAGGTTCTATGAAAGTATGACTAAATAAAGGGTGAGGATTTCGAGTTGGAGTCCAATGTATGATATTAGAAGATTATGTTGTCCATAGAATATGTTTTTTCACCCTTGTAAGGGTAACTAATGGACCAAAGTCATTAAGGTGGGGGGAGACTGTAAGAACCTGATTTTTATATGAGTTACTGATACGTTAATTTTTGTTCTAATTATCAATATTGGATTTAGTATTGATTCATAATGATTTCATAGTTGTTTCTGGGGTGTATGCAGATTTATTAGAGCTAGGATCCCCAACTGATGGAGAAATAGACAGGGCCACACATATAGTAGTAACCATACAAGCTAGTCTACATGCTTTCTTCTAATCATGCAGGGCATTTGAAAGGTCCATTAATGGTCCACATTTTTCCCAAACCATTATCCCAGGGCCACATTCCCGTGTGAGTTGTCTTAAATTCTTACCATAGGATAACGACATGGTAGACACACAGCTTCTCAAAATGTGCAGCCTAACTATGCAAGTCTTCTCTTGAGGCAGATCCTAGTATATAGTTGTCACAAAATATTACCAACCATGCATCAAACCATCTGAACCAGAATGTTTTGTAAAAATAAAAAATTTCCATTAAATTATTTGAAATTTTACCCCACCTCTCATTTGATCTATTTTTCCAGCATATAGGGGGTTTTTTCTCCCATTAGAGCTCACCTCCAAGCAAGTATAGGTTCTTGGAAAAAACCCAATTCTAGATTCATATTTGATCATTTGTTATATCATCAGATCCATGACTATATGTTATTCGATCAACTTGTGTTTTTCATCATATATCGTTGTATTAATAGACTTATTTAGGTGAAGGCATATATTTACTATTTTTTAGGAGTTATTTTTTTTCTATTTTCTCACTATTTGAACCAAACTAATGGCCGATTTTGGATAAGTGATATTCTATGAGATTGAGGTAGGTGTTATAGTAATTATCCCCTAATTTCATGGTGTTTTATGATATAATTTATGTTCTATGTACCAGTTTCATCATGAATTTACCCTAAATTGAATCTTCCATAAATTGGTTTCCCTGTTCAGGATCCTATTGACCTGAATTGACCACAAGGCACATGTGATGTCGTCAAACTCAATTTATTCCATCCCTAGGGGGTTTTGAATTATGTGCCTAGTTTTCCATCATGGTTAAATAATCAAAACCCCTATTTGGGATTTTAGATTTACTTAAAAATTGTGATATATTAATTGTTAATGGTTTTATAGAGTGGTGTAGCAAGGATAACACAATCATAAATCTAAGATTAATTCAATGGGGTTGAGTAGTACAACCACTTCAACTAATTAAATAGAACAATGGAAAAACCATTTTATAATTAAATTTTAATGATTTATGATCCATATTTTGGATCTTCATAAAATCTTTAATACATATTATTACCTTAAAATATGGGTAGGGAGAACCTTCTTAATTATGGTTAATTGGAATTATGACCCTTATAAATTAATATAAAATAATGGAGATACTATAATTTTATAGGAGAATACACTCTCTAATTATTATGATACGGGTATGGAGAACCTATAGTATGATGTGGGCATGGTTTCCATTATGATTATGTTATGGGAATAGTGAACACATAATGTGATATAGGCATTTCATCCATTATTATTATGATATAAGAATGGTCACCCTTTATAAATGTGACACAAGCATAAATGAACTTTACAAATGTGATATGGGCATGGAGACACCTATTTTCATATAATGATAATTACATCCCTACCATTGTGATAATGGGTATGGAAGACCTAGTATTGTGATATTGGGCATGACATCCCAACTACCATGATACTAGGAATGCAATACCCTATTCATGTTATATCAGGCATTTCATCCCTTAGTACTTGTGAGACATATGCTACTGTCCATGGCTGCCTGAGTTAAGCCTTAGGTTCATGTTTGTAGTATTAGTTAGATATATGGTTGTAAAAGTCACTACACATATATTCCTTATATGTTTATACACATGGTTACTTGTTTATATATATTTTGGCATGAGCGGAAGTAGGCACTGTCAGCCTGGCATTCCTTTAGGAACTAGAGATGAACATTTTATATTTATCATTAATATTTTTTAATTAATATATCTACATGAATCCATGTTGTATACAAAGATAGGATATTAATAGATGACGTTTTTTATTACCTACCGAGTATATCTCACAACCTATCTGAGCTGATGATGGTACCCATACAGAATATATGATTATAGGTATACATAAGGGGAAGTGTCCACTTATGAATGCGTGAATTATTGCATGATATAGGACGGTATCTTGGTAGTGGATGACCCATATAGAGCTTGATATTCTTAGATTAATTTTGTCCTTTTTTCCCTTTTTACATAATGTATGTTATACACTTCCTACCTTAATGTGTACATGTTTCCCCTATGTTATAGAAACATGACATCACCATATTTCTATATGATCCAATTTAGTTCCCTTGATTATTATTTACTGATTGAATTCTTATACATGCTTCCACTATCATTTCCATTATTGATAGGTATATGTTGTTTATCTAATGATTACACGGCTAGGCTACTCTGAATAAGGGTATTTGTCTCCCAAAAGACACACCCATTACCCTTACTACTATTCAGTAGCCTCTAGATTATGGGGTGGCGTGGTTGAGGTCATTTACAACACCAAGTTGAGGTGCCTCTAAGTGGCACCTGAATTGGGATGTCACAACTTGACCAATTCAAATTTATTTTTAGTAAGTTGAATTTCTCTGAACAAATGTTAAGATATACATGAATGGTATATATATGAATGTATATATATATATATATCTATTTATAGTGAAATTATAATTATATGGGATGAAATGTATTGAAAACATAACTATTCCATTAGAAGTAAATTTTAAACATTGACCAAACCAACGTACATTCTTTTGAGTAACGGATTCATCCATAAACATAGAAAAATACATCCTTAGTTATTTAAAACTCAGAATCTGGAGTATTGATAAAAATAATTCTGGGTTCTTTAAAAAATTAATCCTAAGACCATTTATGGAAATCTGTAAGAAGTATCCCATGTATAGATCATAGATCATGATAAGTTTCCATCATCATAAGAGTATATAAAATGTGATCTGTAAGTTGAACCCCGTTATCATTTTCAACATTGATTAAAGGCATAACCCTCTAAATCCGACAATGATATTCTACTTATGGAACTATGTATCGCTTGTGGCATGGTATAACAACATTTCCTACCAATCCTATAAAATGTAATCCTCTAGGAATTAGGTTTCTCTCATTGGTAAAGTACATGAGGCATCTTCCCGGTGAGCTTGTCCAAGTTTTTGTATAAAAGTAACCAAGTATCACACCCTAAATATTGAGATTCATATAGAACTCAAAATTTATAATGTTCGAAGAGTTTATCCCATGAATCCTTAAGTTATAATCCTTGTATCACCCTCAACCTGATGTGGGGTATGGGTTTATCTAGCCCCAAAATTGATAACATTTAAAAAAACTAGTATAATCAATTATAGGGGAATTTTACACACCTTTATTGGTGGTTTAAAACAAACCAAGTAATGAGTCTATTTGGACATTAAGGAAAGAAAACCTTTTTGGGATGGCTCATGTCAGGTGCTCACATTATGATGTTAATTAGCAGGTTTCTCGTAATACAGTTAACATGGATTTACCATTTCATTGATGTTATTAGACATTTAGGAGGTATCATTCGAAGATTTCGGATTGTAAAACAATAAAAATGATAAATACCATGAGGTATTTATGGATAATAGCTGGACCAACTACTATAGGCTGGAAGACTAACACTAGTCCACTATCGACCTTTGAATCATTATATAATGGAAGAATTCAGAAAAATTGTCCTAATTCCTAATAGGGGAATATTATATCACACTAAAATAGAACCCAAAAAAGATATTTACTAGGAAAATAATACAATTGACATGATCTATTATCATTATATATCTGTTGTGACAAATGGTGACTCAATCTTAGTACTGATGGAGTAGAAACAATGTATCATATGTAAGAGGAGAAGAGGAACCCACATGTGTGGATGCTTCTATATAAAAGAAGAGGAATTAAAAAAATGGGGTTATTTACCTTACAAAAAACATGTCGTGATGTATTCATGATGTTAATATAATTCACACTGTGATTTTCTTGGGTTTTCTCCGTCATTGAAAAACAAACTCATATTGTGAATGGGGTCCTTCTAGACCAATTCACATCGTTAATTGGACTCAAAATGTGCATTAAATTCATGCATATTGAAAAATCATGGGGTATGTATAGGAAAATTTATGTTGTGAGTTTAATTCACAACATGAATTAGTTTTTCATCCATGCTACCACCCCCTACTACCTTCATTTACCAAATCAATTGACCAAACTCAAGCTACAAATATAGTCATTAAACTAGAAAGACAAATTGACGACCATTCAATCAAACTTAATGAATCTATACATCTATGAATATCTAGAGAATTATATACTACCCTTATTAAAACCAGACATCCATAAATTTTCCTTCTGAGGGTTGTGAAAAATTATCTGCTAAAAGTTCCAACCAGTGAGGATATACACTAGCATCCCTCTCCCAGGTCTTGTCCTACCCATGGTCATCATTCCATATCACTATGGCTAATGGAACCGAACATCCTTGTGGTGCCGTCATGATTTGATGAATGATAAATATAATATTCTATATAATAAGGGCATTTAACTCCATCTCAATATTCTCATGATCAAATTAATGATATTGGGATGATTAATAACATCGAAGTTGTGATGCATGGAAGATGTCATGAATTTTAACATCTTCATAATATTTTCATATACTCTTAAACCCCTATATTGATAATACGTTTTCTAGGTATCATTTTTTGGTGATTCGTGTGAAATTTTAGAAAAAATATAGAACTTTTTATGTTGTGCATGGTTGGTTCATGGTTTTCTAAAATGAAGCACCCTGGTAGTGAATGTTGTGAAAACCTAGTAAGAGGGGGTATTAATGGTTGGTTCATGGTTTGGATAACCATACTCCCACATAGGATAAAACATGACACCCCAGTAGTATGGGTGCCCATTTTGGGAATATGGTTTGACAATCCATGATGTCCCTTCCCGAAATCCATGTGCACAACATATAATTAGACCCAAAATTCTTTTAAAAAGTTATAAGCCACCTTTTCCCCTTCTCTAGAATAAATTGACTGAGGACGTTTTACAAGGTCATTGGAGCTCTCATAGACCCATTTTGGATACTTTAAACCCCTTCCATGGTAAATCAAATCTTATTGATCTTTGTTTGGTCCTTTAATATATGTTTTCTCTACCTGTTCATTCTCTCCTAATCTCTCCTCTATTTTACGTGGGGTTTGTTAAATACCTATGTAGTTAGAGAATCTAATAACTTTCTTTTGATCATGGAACTATTTTTTTCTCATATCTCCTTTTTCGATGTTCCTCATTGGAATTTTCCATTGTAAGAATTGTGTTTTGTGATCTCTTGATGCCAAGGTATGTGGTTATATTTATCATTTTAGAATTTATTGAACCCTAAATTTATTTATTTAAATTAAATTTATTGATTTAAATTTTATTTTTTTTCATTTGGTTTTTTTTAAAACGCAATTCCATTGAATTGTGTAATTGAATTGGATTTGGCATTAAATTTTGGGAAACCCCCAATTTTATTGAATTTGAATGTGTTGTGAAATTTGATAGAAAACCTTGCAATTAAATTAAGAAATTTAAATTGTGAGGTTGGATTGTGAAATTAATTGTAGTAATAGATTTCAAACTTGTATTTGAGAAAAATATATTAAATTTTTTTGATATAAAAGGGTTGGTTTTATATTAGAAAAAAGAAATATTTAATTAAATCCCCATTTTTTGTTTTGAAATGGGAATTTTCTTATTGAAATGAAATAATGTGTAAAATTTTATTTTGAATAGTTTGAAAAAAATTTCCAATTAGTGATTGTTATTGGAGGAAATTAATTCATAGGTAGCTAATGAGTTATTCAAGACATAACCCTTTTGATTATTTGAAACTCTAATAAAACATAGTGAAATAGATCACATCCTTGATGGGATGGTGAGGAGTCATCTTTGACCAGTGTCTAAGGGATGTGTGTATACATATTCCCATGATCACCTTTTCAATTATGTGAGTATCCCATTACCGAGAACAATCATACCTCTTGGAATATGACTATGTTTCTCATTTGTAATTAATTGATGTATATTCCATTTTTTATAAACAATTTTACACATGCCTTGTGAATTTATATAAAATGTTTTATATATAATTTCTATTAAGATGTTTTAGAAACAATTAAATCATTTGAAAATGTAATGAATTATTTTTCAAAATATGATCTTTTATATCTATAACTATTTATTTATAATTGGAAGCATCATTTTTTTAATTTGTTTTAGAATCGCATTATAGAATACTTGGTGAGTCCCTATTAGGCTGTTATCTCACAAAATACCATTGAATTTGTGCATTTCTAATCTTCTTCCATCCAGGTTCGAGTAAGGTGAATGTACCAAATGGAGGTGGTAGTTGTTCATGACTGTTGTGCTGATATTCAAGGCATTGATATGATGTGTCTTGCCAGGACATGGGTTGTTTGTCCTGAATTCAAGTACATTGTGGTCACAATTAAGGTTTCTTTAACCGTTTGACTTATAGTAAAATTATACCTATATTTTTTTCTTTTGGGCATGATGAATTGTATCTATTTCTTTTGGTGTACATGTGGAAAATTAATTCCCACTTTCATATTTTCTGATTCTTGGTTCTCGTCACAAACCCATGGGAATCATGAATTCTATTCAGGAAAAATCAGGACAAGATCAGTCATTAGGGTACCAGGGTATTCAATTTGGTTCATTAAAATGTGGTATCAAAGGCTCCAGGTTAAGAATATTTCTTCATGTCATTATTATGATATCTAATAAAATCAAGATATGGGAGTTAGTTAAGATTGAGTTCATCTCTATCTCTCACTATAATGACCTTGAATTAAAAATGAGTGTCTTGGGAAATAATAATTAAGGATTAGTTAAAATATTTTTACTTATTTTGATTAAGATTAGTTAAATCCAAATATTGTTTATCTATGTGATGTGATTAATTTTCCTTATTGCTCTATTAGTGTGTTGTTCTGTGTCATGTTCTATCATCATCAATGTTCTCTGCAAATTTTTTCTATAATCATTCCAATGAGTATATGTGAAAATAAATTGTCGGAGGATGCCTATGATGAACCATCGTGAAAAATACTCCAATGGATGAGAAAATAGTTGATGTAATTGTGCGTGTTGTCCATGATTTGGGATATGCACCACCATTATCTCCCTTTTAGGCTCCAGCTATGGAACCTCAATGGTATGTTTGATGTAATCATGATGAGGAGTTCCTTTGAAAAAATAAACTTTCATTTATGGGTTCCAATAATCCTTAACTCGATGAGGAATCATTGAGATATATATATATATATATATTATTTAGTTCTTAGAGATGCTAAATGAAATGAAGTTGAATATTATCGCCCTCATGATAAATGGACCTATAAGAAGATGATATGACATGATGGTGACTATATAGAGGCATGGGGGATAAGAGTGGAATGACATCTCAGTTCATATCACTCAACCATTCTATATTGGGTCTATTGTGTTGGCTATGGCCTTAGAGTTTTTCAATCTCGATAATGTTGATAGAACCATAATATAATAAACAAACAATTTTGATAAGATTGCGATGTTTTCTCCTGAGATTGTGTCTAATGATAAGATGAATACTAGGAAGTTTGATATTGGACATTGATACTATATTCTCTCTATGTTTTTATTTCTAATATATCATTCTTATATTGATGTGCTAGATAGATATTTGATGGTAAAAATGGACCGGGCTAGTATGGCATGGTTGAAGATAGTTTTATTATCTCTATTTCCGATGCTTTCTCTGGGGTGCACTTCTATCTATCGATGAGGTCACAAAAATATTTCCCCACATTCTGTCTATAAAAAGGCAGGCATCATCTTTTTCTTATTCAGGGAAATTTTATCCTTGATCAAAATAGAATGATGGGAAGTCACTTTATCTATATGTGGATTCCTACTAAGAACACATTACCTAGTCTAAGTATCCCTCATAGACTTAAGAATTTGTTTATGGAACTCTTCCCAGTTCCATGTCTTCATGGAAACCGCTTAATTACCCTGCTTCTGTCAAGACATTCCAAGGGATCCAGTTAGGGAAGAAAACTTTGATTGGGGGAGTAGTCATGCTGGAAAAAGTTGTTGTGTCTGGAAACTGGAACACTGGCGCATCTGGGTTTCTTCAACTTATGATAAGGAATCTCGAGGACACAAAACCACGATGCACCCCACATTGAATGTGGGGAATTATATACCATAGGAATGTCTCTGAGGATTTCCTCATATTATCATGTTTAGAAAAGGGTATGAAGAGAGTTTAATGTTTTGAGGAGACAGGTCAGACTGATCAGAACACTGTTAGTTGTGGATCGTACGTGTGGAATCCAAGTTGGGAACACTAATGTTGGGGATAATGTGTGGTTAGTCTCCCGATTATTACTAAGAGAACTTAAGTAGTGGGTGACATGATCTGGCCGGGATGCGGTAGCCTAGGTAAGAATCGTGAAAAATCTATAATGTTGGAGTGGATGGACAATGGGATGGAACTCTCATGGGGGCGACAATGATGTTGGGATTGAGCCTCAAAGAGGCTTCCTACATATCGTCGTGGAGGAGAATCTATGTCTACATTGTCTGGTGGGTCGATGACGAACTTGAGGAGGCGACCCATGAGAATGGACGCATGGATGGGACCCAATGGTAGTAGACACACTAGGTTGGGCATGAACTTCCCAAAACACATAGGATAGAGGTATATAGGCCACAATTATACATGAGTGATGGGATTGAACCTCAGAGAGGCTTCCTACGTATCCTCAAGTTAGGGAATAAAATTCCTCATTGTTCTAGATGGGGGTGTAGAATCGGGATGTACACATATGACAATGACCTGAGAACAAGATGGGGATTAAGCATGATTAGCATCCCATGTTGGTCTAATGCTCGAGGGGCGGACAAGGTATGTGGGTCCCCACAAGGGGGAAACCAATTTTTACGAGTATTAGGGGTTGAACCTCAAGGAGGCTTCCTATGTACCTTGTCTATGAGACCGGGATCAAACCCACATTGTTCATATTATAATGAATTACCATCACATGGGGATGAAAATGGATTACCACTGGCCGGGATACAATGGCTTACTACTGGATGGGGTCCAATGGAATACTAGTGGATGGTGTATAAAGGCTTACCACTGGATAGGATTCAATGTCTTACCACTGGATGGATTTGAAACTCAAGAAGGCTTCTTATGTACCCTACCTAAGAGAGAAGGATCAAAGACGAAGTAGTTTGAATGGTTACAGTTTAGTTTCATTAGGAACGAAAAGGGGGCATAAAGTTTAACGTCATGTGGAAAAAAGGTGGATTCACTTGGATTTTTTGAAACAGATTGTTGTTAGTCTTGATCCTTAGGGAGTATTCTTACGTACGTTTCTTGGGAAGGGCAATGATCAATGTCCATGTATTTCGGGTTGGTGGATACATTTTAATGTCATGTAGGAAAAAGGTGTACTGATATGAAGAAGTCGGGATAAGAAGGTATTGTTCTTGAACCTCTGGGAGGCTTCGTTCGTACTGTGACTAGGAGACAAGGATCAAAGTCCACATATTTCCGGATGGTGGATGCAATTTAACATCAGGCAGGATTAATGTGAACCGACATGAAAGGGGTCAGGAAAAGTAGGTTTTGGGATTAAACATCAGGAAGGATTCCTACGTACCTTTAATATGAGACAAGGATCAAAGTTTACATAGTTCAGGATGGAGGATATAGTTTAATGACAAACGGGAGGAAGGTGAAATGAAGTGAAGAGGTCAGGACAAGTAGGTATTGTTCTTGAACATCAGGGATGCTTCCTATATACCCTCCCAAGGAGACAGTGATCAATGTCCACATAGTTCGGGATGGTGGATATTGATTAATGTCATGAAATATGAGGTTAATCGATGCAAAGAGACTGGGAAAAGTAGTTATTGGGCTTGAACCTCATGGAGGCTTCCTAAATACACTACTTAGGAGGCATGGATTAATTTCCACATAGTTTGGGATGGTGGATACAGTTTAACATCAGTCAGAATGAAGGTGAACTGACGTGAAGAGGTCAGGAGAAGTTGGTATTCGGCTTGAACCTTAGGGATTCTTCTTACTTACCCTTCATAGGAGACCGGTATTAATGTCAACATAGATAAGGATGGTGTATATAGTTTAACGTAATGTTAGAAGAAGGTGAACCAACACGAAGAGGTCGTGACAAGAGGGTATTGGGCATGAACCTCAGGGAGGATTACTACGTACCATGCGTAGGAGACAAGGATCAATGTCCATGTAGATTGGGATGATGGATATAGATTAACATCATACAAGATGAAGGTGGAATGATATGAAGGGGGTCTGGAAAAGTAGTTGTTGGGATTGAACCTTAGAGAGGATTCTTATCTACCTTTCCCAGGAGATAAGGATAAAATTTGAGGTAGTTTGGGATATTTTGGGGCTTACACACTATGGATTCCCAGAGAGGATGTCACGATCGATTCTTACCCTAATCCCACGCGAGTCTTTCTCGGTGTGAAAAACAAGATGTTGCAGAGACCTGACTATGACGTCACAAAAAGTGTGTTCAAAGGAAGTGGAGTGGGGATTACACGTTGTTAGAGGCCCAGGGAGATGTACATTGGGACTAACTTCAGGATGGAGGGCCAATAGAGACACAACTCAGAGGGAGAGGGACAAGATAATAAAGGTCCATGTGCCTCTCTCTCATCTAGTCTTTAGCACTAAAGAAGGGAGGAGGAGCATGGATGATGTCTCCTTAAATAAAGGGTTGGGGTTTACACAAAATTGTTTCTCTTCCCCACGGGCACACGCCGCTCCAATAAGGAGGATCTCATTCCTTGTGAGAAAGATTCCACTCCAGTGGAGACCATTAGAAGTAGAGAATTTCTATCATGGGGAACCCTACATAGGATACATAGGGTGAGGCCATAGTTTAATGTCATGTGCCGGGGATGATGGTGATTTTCAGTTTAATGTCCTGTAGATCGGACGAGGCGAGTTCTCTCCACACCCATAGAACATACATAACTGATACTCGATAGACCTTGTGTAAGGGAAGGCATCAGCAATGTCATGGTGTTGGGGTTTAGTAGAGTGATCCATTGAGAGGGCCCACATTAGTGTGGCTATGCGAAGAAGAAATAATGGTTAGTGAGCCTATGCAATGATGTATGAGGCAATGTAACGCAACATGAATCACCTCCCAAGGGACCATCAAATAACTTCATGCAAACCTAGAGGGAAGTATGGGATAATTATGTGTGAGACACATGCATTACACATACGAGGGGCTCAGACATGGTGTCTTAGGTTAATAACGACACATGGAGTGCACAAGGAGTGAGGTTTGCACGCAAAATAAGGGAATTTCATGCAATAGGCGAGTAATAAGGAAGTATTTCATGCTATAGGGTGTGTTTCATGGATAAAGGTGGCACAAACATAATTGGAGGAGGATTTGTGTGCATGTGGCCAAGGTTTTCATTTATGTAAAGGGGACTTGCGCACAACAGTAAAAATAATAAAAGAACTAGGCAGGGGTCAATCCCTAAGGGATTTGTACGATGGTAGATCCCTGGGAGGCCTATCGAAGAATGTTTGGTACCGGAAAGCCATCTTTTGTGTGTCGAAGAGAGGTATTATGTGTAGGGGAGATGGTTTGTATTCTTCATCCATCAGAAGGAATGGGGTTCCCTTTTTTATTTATAGGCGATCGAGGGTAGTGGGTGCACATGAAATTTGGCATGCGCGAAAAATCCGGTCAATATTCTGGCTGCGTGGAACTTTCCACGCCAGTGCAAAAAATACATTCTATCTGCGACAATTTTTTGTGCAGGGAAGCAGTTTTCCGCACACCCCTGGGATTTTCTACACTACCTTTTGGCCCTTCCCAAAATCAGTTGTTGAGTCAAAATATGCCTTTTTTCTGAAGATGATTTGTTGAGGCCTTTGGTGGATTTTGGAATCTACAAATTCCCCCCTCAGAATTTGATTTACGAGTGGTGCGGAGGACAGATTCTAAGGGTAACGTTGAGATGCCTGACCCATTGGGGAATGTGTGCGTAAAATGGAATATGCTATGTGCAAAGATTTTTTGCGAGCACAGATTAGCCAATTCGCACATATAAAAACCTTTGCGGGTCCCATGATCCATACAATATTTCTTGCGCGATAAGGTTCGAAGCTCTTGGGTGTGTAAATATAGCCTCCCTTTGTGTATAATCCATTTTTTTGGTGAGGAATTACTCGATTTTGGTTTCTATTTTTCTCGTAACATCCATTTTTCACGCCTCTCATCTAGTTTTCTGTGCAACCATCTGATTTTGTGCGCAATCACATGTTTTTTTCCACCCTTATGATATTTCAGACTTTACCATGAAAATGGATGCTTATCATAGTGGCGCTACGAGAGAAGCTATGTATGCTGCTCGGAGGGATGAGATGATCGTGAACACTAAGGTTTACAGTTCCAGGAATGTTGTATCCAATAACCAATCTCTCTTCAATATGATGTCCCTATACCAAAAATTTTATGTGCATTTTGAAAACCTTCTGATATGGGATTTTAGTATTTTAGTGGAGGTACTGGTGCTAGTATTTGACTACAATACACCATGGTCATGGGTGACACATGTGGATGATCTTATGAAATACAACAATATAAACAATGTACACCCCTCTAGAGAAACTAGGCACATGCCCATCTACCCCTGAATCTGAGGACCAAATCCATCTTGAGAGGTGAGCCAGTCACTGAGGATTATCCTGCCCATTATGCGAGTACCTTTTGATAGTGCATCACCAATGATAATAATGTCTAGCTACAGGATTGGGACCTATGTTTTGGAGGAAATTTTACAATCCAGTGGGCTTGGGCCTATTGGGTACGCCAATCATGCGACTAGTTCGGTGGAGAATTGTGGAACATTGAGCTTTTTGAGGCAGTGTGGATGTCACAGTTCCATTGTACTTCCATCAAGAACTCAGGTTGGAGTTGTTTAGCTGGGGACCCCCTACTACCAACATTTTCCATCTCCATCATGGGGAGGTTGGCATCAGTCTTTGGGATGTCCAATGCATTAGAGGTTTCACTTTGGAAATGAACTAGTATGATGAGTTTCTTCTGATAGAGATCATCTGGGGGGACAGTTCATAGACTCCCATCCTGACATGGAATTTCTTGAAGCTCTCTAGGGAGAGGCGTGGGTCAATGAAATTCTGAATGGCATTTCTTAGTTGAAATGGATCAACCTGTTTCTACAAAAAGACCAAAATTTAATGATGTCGGGGCGAGGAATGTAGTGTCTTACCATAGCACAAAGGAGGAAGAGCTGTTCATATTGTAAGATCTTGGAGATAGTGGACTATTTATCCCATGGATTTCGTTTGGAGGAATGTCAAGGCCTAAACTTCTGATATGCCAGATTTATTGAAACTTTCATATGTGGTTGGATACTTCTAGTAATGGACACAAGAATGGGAGTTTGTCTAGCAACATTGTTGATGGTTGGAAACATGGCATCCAATCAGAGGTTTAAAATGGTGGTTCCTATGCTAGCCTGATTGTATGCCATTTTGGGGAATATTTCAAGAGGGTGCTCTCCAAGGAGGTTTTTTGGCCCTTTCTATATCCTTCACGGTTGAATTGTCTCTCAATATGGTGGGTACACCATTACAAATGCCATTTTCCACCAAGTAATGACCTGTTACCTTCTTTGTTAAACATTTTTTGAGGTCATGTTGCTGATTCTCAATAAAGCAGGGATAAGGATTGGGATAGGTAATCACATAAATTTTACTTTTAGTTTGTTCCCAACCCAAGTTGTCCAGATGATAGATGATGAGAAAGGATCACTAGAGCAAAGAGAATGATTGAAGAGCATCAGAGGTGGGGTGCTTCGGGACCGGGTTGATGGGAAGATTCAATGTAATACCTATGTGCCTTCATGATTTTCTAGAATGTTTAAATGCCTCCAGAGGATGCCGAAGAAGGTGTATATAGATGTCAGGGGGTGAAGAAACCTTGCATTCTTTGTCAAATGTGGATGATGTTTACAACTTATGGATCTATTTAAGTAATTACCTTTCCCCCCCACTAGAGTTGCTGACGGCCTCTCGTCCAAATATGCCTATCATTGGGTGGAATCATATTCTGAGAGGATCCTTAAAAAATGAATTTAGTATCTCAAGGTGGCTAGTGTGGAATCTGGGTGGCGAGAAAGTAGACAAGGTGCCACTGGGGAGGAGAGGTCAAGAACAAGTCAGGTTTCTCGGTCAGTGTTGGATGTGACTTCAGCAGTGGGAACATCACTTATTGCAACCACTCCCACATCGTCTAGTGGGAGAGGGGCTCTGGAATAGTCTCACATAGTGGCCAGGCAACTTCTTGGGAAGTAGATAAGGTATCTACTTCATCATTGTTAGGATGCAATCTCACCTTTTTTCTGGTCAGCCTATTTGACCCTATGACTTTCAATGATCACCAAATCCCTTTGAAAAACAATTTTACGAGATGGGATCTTGCTACCATAAATTGGCCTCATTAAGATTGATGATAAAGTTAACTTTAATCATCAACATGTATATATGACATCTGTGGATGTATATGCATTACAGTAGGGGCGGTGTGAAGAACCAACTCTCCAAGTAAAAGTAATGCTCTACTAGAATAATGATCCGAAAATGATTTTTTCTGAAGATAATGGAAATTATGAGGATAAAGAAGGAAGTGAATCAGAAGAGGAAGAAGATGAGGAGGAAGAAATAAGGGAAGATGGAGAGGAGCATGGAGGTGAATGGTCTTAGGGGAAGACCCGCCAAGAGATTCCTTGGGAGAGAGGTGATATTGCTGGCTCCGACATGGAAATATATTAGAAACTCAAGGTATGCCTCAATCCCTATCCCATCCTTTCCACTTTCCATCATTCTTAATATCCAGTCGAACTTTTACTATGTTCAGGAGATTCTGGGTGCTGGTGGTTAGGAAACTCCATCTGATGGGGGTGAAGGTGCACCAATTGAACAAGGTGGGGATCAGACACCCATCATTGAACTAGAAAGTTTTGAAGGATCTATTGAAGTGAAAAATCCTGTAGTGACTGAAACGCTGGAGGTCGATGCACTAAGTTCTTGTAAGATTCATTACTAAGATACCCGTATCTATTATTGGAGAGCTCAGTTGATCATGGAATTCATTTTTTTGCAGTAATCACAATATTAGATAATGGGAAGGCTTCGAAATCCAAACCATCCATAAAGGATTTGATGGCGAACACACCACCCACTCAGAACCCACTTCTCAAACCGAGTCGGTCCGAACACATAGTGAGAAAATGGCTGTGGAAACTGGTGATATCACTACCAGGGTGGGGTCTGATGTTAGTGAGGGCGAAATTTCTGAATCAAATATGAGAAAGGAAGGTCTCCCACATATTTAAGAGCCTAACCCATTGGGAGGAATACGAGGGGGAGACCCAAACTCTGATATTTTGAATGATTTCCTCGAATACCAGCCTACAGACATTGAGGACATATATTATTACTACTCTGAAGGAGCTAAGGAGAGCCATATAATGTGGAGAAAGGGGTGTATGTGTATAAAATGCTTCCTCAGTTACCCACAGGCAGAATGGTGAAACGCGATGGGGCCAATCCACACCTAGCTACCCTTTCTTTGCACTGGAGGGGTAGATGCTAACCATATTCATATAATGATCCTCCATTACATGGTTCACAAAATTAAAAATAATAGCCAAAACTGGGATATTTACTAGTGCCAGAATGTTTTAGAGAATACCCATTCATTCTTTAAGGCTGAGCAAGAAGTCTGACGCCTCAAAGAGAAAGCGAAAAAAGTGATGCATTCATTGAAAAGAACTTTGAGATCATTGAGTAGTTGAGGGCCCAGCTAGTGGATGCCCAGGAGCAGGTAGTGTAGGAAAGTCACTAAATTATTGAGCTCCAAACGGAACAATCATGAGCACATGCTAGGGATAATGGGTTACACTCCACAGCTTTTAATTAAGAGAATGATCTCTGGTGGTGGGATGTAATCCGTTAGGCCACAATCCAGAAGGTGGATACACTGGGGCAGTCCATCAAAGATGATAATCCTTAAGGGACATGTTTTGGCTGATCTCATAAACCTATAAATATTTGTTTCATCTTATTTTGAACTACATTCATGAACTAACTATTCACTTTATTTTTTTATTTCAATGAATTCTAACCAAAAGAGTGAAATAAATAGAAATACATCCCTACGCTCATGTGGGTCATGGACGATGTGAGAAATAAGGGATGGTCGCATCATTACCTCATTTTAATGTGTTAGTGCCAACCAATATTTGTGTATTTAGGGTATAAACGTTCCATCCAGGCTTCTAGGATGAATTAGGGAGGCCTGAATATAGGGTGATGCTCTCATAACAGTCAAATTGTTGTTTTCTCAATATTCTCTAGTACACGAGCAAGATAATTCTTGGGGAATTAGAATCATTCCAAAAATAGGGGAGTGGAATTGTGAATATTGATACCCAAAAATAGGAACACTGTGAGGGAGGAATGATAATTAAAGATAACTTTTGACCATTTTTGAAACACATCATTCTTATTGTGATAGCCTATTATAGAGATAACCAATGAAAGCTGACTGCTGACCATGTTCAAAACACGAGACCTTACTCAAAAGGTCATACATTAGTGTTTCAGAACATTAGCCCAAGATAATAGGA
Organism: Viscum album; assembly: GCA_963277665.1. Classification (NCBI taxonomy): domain Eukaryota; kingdom Viridiplantae; phylum Streptophyta; class Magnoliopsida; order Santalales; family Viscaceae; genus Viscum; species Viscum album. The sequence continues at coordinate 34,010,691 of OY728127.1, read as the reverse complement.
AAGTCATAGGCTAATCATCCATACTATTAGTGTGTTCCTTTAGGAATACAAGAGGACGAGGGTCCGAGTAATGGGTACACAAAACAAGGAGTGTGGAGTGATGGGATATACAAATAGAGTCCATCACTCTTAAAATTACACCACCATGGTGGAAACACATTAGAGGGGCACATCGGTCTGATGGGGGATCAAACATTCTTCCAAATAGGAACTATCTAGTGATGACCTGGAATGCCTTGCAGTTTTACATCATACCAATGAAGACAATAGACACATAGTTTAACATCATGCAGTGTCGAAAATGGACATAATTTTAGGGTCATACTGCCTAGACTGTGATTTGGGCCACGAGGCCAGCAGGGTTAATGACCCTAAGGCTGGGCCTGAGGCAAAAGGCCCAAACGTCACTATGTATCACGTATGGATTTCAATCAATCCAAATGTAGTTATTAAGCATAACATGATAAGAGACCAACACTGGTAGGGTAAATCCTCTCTATAGATGAAACTGACGCATCCCATATTCATTATAGGGTATCCTGAACTTGTTCATGGTAGAGCTGAGATTTAAAGTCATAACTTGGGATAGGGAACATATCATGATGTGAATGAGAGACCAAGAGACAATATCTACACCACATGTTCCCATAAGAGCTTGCACCAAGGGGCTGAAAAGGGGGCTCTATTTATGATTCCTAGGGTTGGACCTGAAGATGAAATGTCTGGGAATTCCTATGTATCCAATTAGGGTGTAAATCAAGCCATACATTGTTCTGGAAATGTTGACCAGTTTGGGGTCTTGCAAAACGGACTTAGAGATATTATAGTTCTTACGTATTACTTCTCGAACTATAGATGGAAATAAATGATGGAGACATGTGATGTGGTAATTATAAAACCCGACGTGAATGAGTACAGTAGAAGTCCATATCACCATGTTCTCCCTGGGGAGGTTTTAAGTCAGGGGAACAATAAATAATGTTAGGCTGGTCCCGAACCAAATTTTGTGGGTGTTCCTATGTACCCCATGATGATGCGGATCAAGACATATGTAGTTCTAGAAGTTTCATGGTAAGGTACCATAGCCACATACAATAATGTTTTGTGGGACTATCCCACGCACCAAAATAAGTAGCATTTGATATATCTTATTTGTCCTTTGGGATGGATGTGTGAGTTTTTTTTGAAGCAACAAACCTAGGGTGAAGAATCCATGCATCACTACACGAATCAATCCATATAAAAGAATTGGAAAATGGTATAGTGGATAACCAATACCAAACATTATTCATCCTCAAGTGAGGACATCAGAATGCAGTGATATTTTTTGTCGTGCAGCCAGGATGATAATGTCATAGTTTAAGGGTGTATGATAATACCAACCCCTACATTTTAACATCTTGCAATACAGATGTTATAGCTTAATTTCATGTGGGACTAGGAATCACAGTTTAATGTCATATGGATTGGACACATACAGAAAAAATAGGATTTATGTGGAATGTGCATGGCGTGAAAAAGTACACTCGGCGTGAATGAGGATGAGGTCCACACCACACCGCATGCAATTCCGGGGAAGAAACCTCGGGCCGAGTGGACAGAAAAGTTATGAAAATATGGGGATTGACATATGGATGATGGGTATGAGTATTCGTATGCATCCCACAGGCATGAGAATCAATCCATACATAGTTCGTGGGGTGCAGTTTCACGTCATGAGGGACAAAGGGCCGGAAGAGACGATCTCCTAGAAGGGAGTACATTGTGTTGCTATTGCAAACCTAATGTGAAGGAGGAAATAATCCCACTCATTCCACACCACAAAATCCTGATAATGTTAGGTCCAAAAGGATTAATAGAAGAGGTAATTAGTAGAACATTAGATGAACCTGAAGGTGAGATTCCTGAGTGTTCCTACGTATCGTATGAGGGCGGGAATCAAGATACACGTTATTCTAGGAGATGTGATTCTTATGCCCTACAGAAAGGAAATAAATAGATACTAGTTTATGGTCTTAGTTCTCAGACCATAAAGAATGGATACTCTTCCAAATTTGTGCAAACCATGACAATATCTATAATCCCACGTGAGCTAAGGTCATTGAGTGAAAAAGGGCGGAGAAGGCCTTTGCAAAACATGGAATACAAGAAAAAGGTAAATTGGTTCAAAGCCCCAAATGATGCCTCACCATGGATTTTTCTTCCTAACGTGCAAATGTGCACTGAGGGATAACACCGAGTGTTTCTGATTTCCACTTGGACATAATGGAGTGTAAAAAGATGTGAATCAGGAAACCAACATTTAAGTCTTGATGGGGGTGGCGTAGCGATGGAAGATTTCTGTTGACCATGTTCAAAACAAATCATCCATATCGTGTGACCTGAAATGGGAACAAAAAAGGTGCATCGACCGCTAAACACATTTGCAATGAGTGACTTGTATGGATTTTTCATTCGAGATCCTCGATTATGTTGGCTCGAAATGGTAGGAGAGGCCTTGGGCCTACCATCCATGCAGTTCGTGTTGCATACCAATCATTTTATGGTATGTTTCTCTTAAAACCATTGTATTCGTTAGAAAGATTATATTTCATGAATCAATAAGCTTTTGTGGAACAAAAGATGGTTACTTATAGAAGATACCCAAAACATATCCTTTAAACTCAAATTTTCAAATTCTGTGATTCAAATTTAAAAAAATCTGATATAAATGGTTGTGTTTAGGACGATATTTAGAGTTTTATTGAATTAACATAATTTTAAGTGAATAATAACCTACCCTTATGAATAGTAACCTACCCTTATGAATAGTAACATACCCTTATGAGTATTAATATGAATCTTATGAATGGTATCCATACCCATGAATATATAAATAAATTTAGGCACCTTTAAAATAAAGATGAATATTTTATGTGTTTATATTTTTCCAGTTAAATAATGATTTTAATTAAATATTTAATTAATCATATTTAGAAAATTATTTTTGATAAATGGACTTCATTTATTCATTCTAAATGCCAAAAAATTGTTACTGTGAAATTTTTTGTATTTTTCTGAAATACATAAATTTTTGATGAATAGTAAAATGCGATAATTACGATAAATGCTAAATAAGGAATTTACTCTGTCATTGATGATGATATAATGATGTAATACCAATTGGTTCGAAGTCACATGCATATTTTAATATTCTTTGTCATGGAATACTCACTATTGGTTGTCTTGAGAGGAAATAATAAATTAATGAATATAATATTAAGAAAACTCATCTCCCCTCCACTATATAAACCACCCATCACCCCCTCTTCCTCCCACACCACTCAAGCTTCCAGCCTTGCCTAAATTCTTCCAAATACACTCCCGAATCCCTCTCCCCACGTCCAATACCTTCTGGTCTCACCATATGGCCAAATACAAATGAATTAAGGATATTCTCAAGGAGGAGTACTCAAGAGGTGAACCTTCCTTCTCTTTCCTTTCAATTACTTTTACAAAGTTCCATTCTTTTGTTCTCCATTATCACCTACCCTTATCCAAATTCTATGATAATTCCAGAACCTTAAATGTATGATATTTTCATTGTGATAATGGAATATTTCATCATAATCTCTCTTTTTCCCCTCATTTTATAAAATAAATGCAAACCCAATTCGAGATGTGTAAATTTATCACACTCAAGGAAGACGAGTTTTCAATTTGCATTAATATCTTCAATGCTGTTCATAAAACCTTTTAAATGGTTTATCCAGGCCATTATATATGTATATTATCTTGATTAGTGTTCTGGAATATTTACATGTACATAATATAAAATAATAATACAAAACAACTTTATCGTGCACAAAACCGCCAAGCCAAATCCAAGCGTTTATTTTAAACTCAGCAAATGAGTCATCCTCATGGTTTATTACCAGAATCAGTATAAGATCATTTTTATCTATTTAATTTCACTAATAATTTATATTAACAATTATGGATGTTTAACCACATTTCAAATGAACTTCCATTCATGAATATAAGTAATAAAATCATGAAACCAAGTAAGAAAATGATTCCAAAAAAATAAAATTGAATCTCATAAACTGATAAAAAATGACATTAATAAACATAATAAGGTTATACCATATCAATTAAATGTTTTTGATGTTTTGTAATTATTAATTTATGATGATAAATTCGATTATTCAGGTCACTAAGAACAAACAAGAACACCTTCAGGCATAAGGTAAGGGATCCTCTCCCTCATTTTAGTTCAAGAATATCCCCTATGTTGTTCCCTTTTATATTTAATTCCTAATGATGGGGTATGTTTTTTTACTTACCCAATACTTACCTTGATATTTATAAATAATTTAATACCCCTTTACCTCTCATTAATCCCTTGCAATAACACTCGTTACGATGTTGAAATGTTTGTAAGGGGTTTCTCATCTCACTTTTATTTCTTTGATATTTTCATTGTTCGCCACTTATTTCTAGTATGTGGTATATGTGTACTATCATTTTATATATAATAACATGATTATATTTATATTCATTTTATTCAATGATTCATTTGAGGGTTATTAAGTTTGGGTCATATGACTCGACCGATTACATTGTGGTAAGAGCCTTTGTCTCAACTACTATCTTGTTGTGACTAACTTTGTATTGTTCACCTAAAAATAATTATGTGGTGTACCTACTGCCCATTTGAGATAAATTTTCATTTGAAATTATATTTATTTTAAATATTCATAATATCATATCATTTATAAGTTTGTTTTCAAAACCGTATACCATTTACACGCGATGCTTATTTGGAAAGTTATTTTAATTATGGAAATATTGAGGAATCTGTATACTCTACTCTATACATATATTGAAAATTAATATTTATTATGTATTGAATAAATGAATAAATAATGTTTTGGACATGTAGTGGAAGGTGGGGCAAGCTATATCCCCTCGATGCATCAGTAGTCCTCATGGGAAAAATCTTTTTGGCGACAAACCCTTCGAGTTTGTTTCCAAAAATCAGACATTTTTTCTACCCATAGAGCTAAACCATTTTAATGGTATTATTGCATCATGTTCCAGATACATGACATCTAATTAATATGAAATATATTTATTCATTATCAGTTATTACTATCCATGAGGTTTTCACTATGACAAAATCTATGGATGCAGTTTCATTCTCAGTTTATTAATGGCGTGAGTTTTTCATTTATTCACCATGCCATGTTGATTATGCCAAATTGTTTACAATTTAGTTATTATTGATTCATTATTATACCATTTTTAACCCTTATTGAACATTTTAACTCACCCATTTCAATGTGTAACTTCAAAAAGGGATGAAGTAGAGATCATTTAATGAGTTCTTGTGGATGTGGTTTTTATTTGTTGTTATGTATTATATTTTTTATCCTTTTACAATGTAATTTGAGTTATATTTATGTCTCTATTTTATTCAAGACTACTAAAATGATCATTCCTTTGAGATGTTCATTCCTTCTAACCATGAAAATATGACAAGTAATGCACCAACTCTGGTCTAGAGTGGTAGGGGTGTTACAGTTGGTATCAGAGGAAATTTTGTATCAAACATGGAAACTAGTTAAGAAAGTATTGATTAGGAACAAAGCGATAAGGTAGTATTTGAGGATGAACATATAAGAACGTCTTGGAATATTGGTTAGGAATAGATTATGTGAATATTTCCAACAAATACATACCTGTCTGGATACGAGCAGGTAGAGGTGGCTTTGGAACAAATGTACCTAGGAGTGAAAGCTTCGACAAGGAGTTTCGGGCTTGACACGGGGTATCATGGTACACAACAATAGGCATTGCTGCACTCTTGGTTACGACACTCCCGGGGGATATGCTTAGGATAATTCTTGTTTTATTCACAAGACATTATGTTGGATTGAAATGTAAATTATTCATCAATGAAACCAGTTTTCGGATTATGGGATTAGCCATGAGTAGAATCTAATATTTGTAGAGCGGAGACCTCTCTATCTGATTCTTATCTAGAACCACCTCCAGTAGCTCTATTTAATGCAATTATTGGAGAGGAAGAGAACCCAATATATATGGGTGAGGAAATAAATATTTAAATTGAAGATATACATATAGTGAAAGAATGCATTGATGTGTTTCCAGAGGATTTACCTGGACATCCTCCAGAGTATGAAATAGCATTTCCATTGACATAATTCCTGGTGAAATACCAATATCAAATACCCCATTTAGAATGGCCATTGTGGAGTTAGTGGAGCTAAATAAAAAACTAGAGGATTTGAATGAAAAAAGATTTATTCGACCTAGTGTTTCTCAATGGGGAGAAACGACCTTCTTTGTCAAGAAGAAAGATAGATCCATCCAGTTATACATTGATTACAGGGAAATAAATGAAATTATGATAATGAATAAGTGTTCTCTACCCAGTATTGATGATTTATTTGATCAACTTTATAGAAATGAATTCTTTTAGAAGATCGACGTTCAATCTGGATATCATCAGCTACATGTGATTATGGAAGATATTCCTAAGATAGCATTTTGAACCAAGTATGGGAATTCTGAGTTTACAGTGATGCCTTTTAGACTGACAAGTGCACCCTCTTTTTTCATGGATTTTGTGAATAGAGTTTTCAAGAAATATCTTGATAAATTTTTTGTGGTATTCATCGATGATATCCTAGTATACTCAAAAAGCTACGACGGTCATGAGAATCACTTGCAGATTTTTTTGAAAACTCTTAGAAGAAATAAATTATATGGGATGTTTAGCAAGTGAAAATTCTGGATTCAATTAGTTTCCTTCTTAAGCCATATTATCTATGTGGATGGAATCCTAGTTGATCTTGCAATGAAAAATGTAATCCAAGAATGGACCACACCAACAAACATAAATGAGGTACGCAGTTTTATTGGTTTAGAAGGTTACTTCTGGCTTTTCATTCAAAAAGTTTCCCAACTGGAAAACCTTCTAACCAAGCTCACACGTAAAGTAGTTAAGTTTGTGTGGAAGAAATAATGTACAGAATTCTTCGATGAATTGAAAATAATATTGGTCAATTCTATAATTTTTACTCTTCCATTTGGAGGTGATTGATTTGTAATATATAGTGATGCATCAAAGAATGGTCGGGGATGCATCCTTTGGGAAAATGGTAAAGTTATTGTTTATGCATCAAGGAAGTTGAAGAATCTTGACAAAAATTATCCAACACAAAATCTTGAGTTAGTAGCTGTAATCTTTCCTTTGAAGAGTTGGTGAAATTATCTTTATGGTAAAAAATGTTAGATATACATAGATCTCAAGAGTTTGAAATACATTTTCACACAAAAAGAACTCAACATAAGACAAATAATATGGTTTGAGTTACTCAAATATTACGATTGTTAGATACACTTCCACGTATGAAGGATCATGGACTTCTGACTCAAATGAGGATTAAGAGAGATCCTATATTCATGGATCTACTAAAGATGGATATGGGAATTGTAAAGGATGGGGAGACATATTTACTCTTTCAAATGATTGCTAAACCATATTTACTAGAGAAGATAAAAAGGATCTCAATCTGATGATGAAAATCTACACAAGAAAATTATTGCTGTTATGGATGGGAGATTGGAAGACTTCGTGTATGAGGAAGGTGTTCTAAAGTTTTGGTAGATGTTATGTGTTCCATCCTTACCTGAGCTAAAAAGGGAACTATTAGACGATGATCTTAGCTCAAATTTCTATATACACCCAGGTAGCACAAAGAGGTATAGAGATCAAAAGGAATATTTCTAGTGGAATAATAGGATTCCACAAATCACTAACTACGTGTCAAGGTGTCAAGTTTGTCAACAAGCAAGGGCATAGAAGAAACATCCTAGAGGAGTGATGCAGCCTTTACCTATTCCTATATGGAAGTGGGATAACAATACAATGGATTTTGTCACTAGACTACTAAGGATACCTAGAACGAATGATGATATATGGGTAATTGATGATCGTCTCAAAAAATCAGCACATTTCCTTCCTATAAGAGACGATTTACCACTTGAATTCCTAAAAAGACTTTATATTAATGATGTTGTAAGACATCATGGTGCAGCTCTATCGATTGAGTCCGATCAAGATCCCCAGTTTACATCAAAATTATAGAAAAGTCTCTAGAAGTCCTTGAATACTGAGCTTCCTATGAGTACTGCTTATCACCCCCAAACTGACGGACATTCTGAAAGGACTATTCAAACTCTAGGAGATATGCTGAGGTCATGCCCTCTTGACTTCCAAGGTATGTGGGATTAATATTTTCCTTTGGTGGAATTTTCATACAACAATAGTTTCCATTATTGTATTCAAATGGCTCTATAAGAAGCATTATATGGAAAGATATTTCGAACTCCAGCATGTTGGGATGAATTTGGTGAGAGGAAACTTATAGGCCTAGAATATATTAAAGAGACCATGATAAAGGTGAATATAATCCAAGACCATATTAAAGCATCGAAAAGTAGGAATAAGAGTTATGATGACAACCAAAGGAAGGATTTGGAATTCCAAGTGGGAGATCATGACTTCTGAAAGTATCTATATGGAAGGGTGTCTTAAGGTTTGTTAAAAAAGGTAAACTGAGACCTGGGTACATCAGACCATTTGAAATTTTAGAAAGAATCAGAGCTGTAGCTTATTGTTTAGCAAAGCCACCAAGTCTCTCCAAAGTTCATGATGTGTTCCATGTGTCATTGTGGAAGAAATACATGCGATACCCAATGTATGTAGTTGCCTATGAAGAAATAGAACTGAAACCTGATTTTTCATACTATGAAAATACTATCAGGATTTTGGACACAAGGGAAAAGGTATTGCGAAATAGGAAAACTAGTCTAGTAAAGGTTCTTTGGAGGAACCAGAATATAGAGGAAGCAACATAGAAACCTTAGGATGTTATTAAGAAGAAGCACACACATCTTTTTGGTGGGCTTTATATATAAAATTCCGGGGATGAAATTTCCGAAGGAGGGAATAATGTTGCACCCAAACATTTTATGGTATGTTTCTCTTAAAAAAATTGTATTCATTAGATATCTTATATTTCATGAATCACTAAGCCTATTTGAAAAATTACATGGTTAATTATAGAAGATAGCCAAAACCTAGCCATTAAACTTAAAATTTCCAACTCTGGGATTCAAATTTTAAAAATCTGCCATACACAGTTGTGTTCAGGATGATATTTGGAGTTTGTTAGAATTAACTTAATTGATGGTGAATAGTAACCTACCCTTATTAATAGTAACCTAACATTATGAATAGTAACATACCCATATGGGTAGTAATTTGACTCTTATGAATGATATCCATACACATGAATGTATAAATACATTTAGGCACCTTTAAAATAAAGATGAATATTTAAGTGTTTATATTTTTCGGTTAAATATGGATTTTAATAAAATATTTAATAAATCATATTTAAAAAATTATTTTGAAAAATAGACTTCATTTTTGGATTCTAAACGTCAAAAAATAGTTATTGTGAATTTGTGGGATTTTTCTGAAATACATAAATATTTTATGAATAGTAAAATGCGATACTTTACGATAAATGCTTAATAAGGAATTTATTGAGTCATTGATGATGATATGCTAATGTAAGTTCAATTGTTTCTATGTCACATGCATATATTACTGTTATTGGTCATGGAATACTCACTATTTGTTATCATGAGAGGGAATAATAAATTAATGATTATAATATGAAGAAAACTCCCCTCCCCTCCACTATATAAACCGCCCATCAACCCATCTTCCTCACACACCACTCAAGAACCAAGCCTTGCCTAAATTCTTCCAAATACTCTCCACAAGCCCTATCCCCATGTCCAAGTACTTCTGGTCATAGAAAAATTCCCTAAGGATATTCTCAAGGAGGAGTACTCAATAGGTGAACCTTCCTTCTCTTTTCTTTCAATTTCTTTTCCAAATTTCCATTCATTTGTTCTCCCTTATCACCTCCCTTCATCCAAATTCCATGATAATTCTAGTACCTTATATGTACTTGATTTTCATTGTGATAATGGAATATTAATTTTAATCCCTCTTTTCCCCTCCTTTTATTAAATCAATGCAAACACCATCCGAGATGTGTAAAGTTATCACACTCAAGGAAGACAGGTTTTCAATTTGCATTACTATCTTCAATAATAGTCATGAAACCTTCTCAATGGTTGAACCAGTTAATTATATATTTATATTATCTTGATTAATGTTCTGTAATATTTACACATTCATAATATGGAATAATATTACAAAATAATTTTATCATGCACAAAACCACCAAGCCAAATCCAAGCGTTAATTTTAAAATCATCGAATGAGTCATCCTCATGTTATAAAACCAGAATCATTATAAGATCATTTATATATCTTTAATGTCATTAATAATTTATATTAACAATTCTGAATGTTTAAAAACATTTCAATTGAACTTTCATTCATGAATACAAGTAAACAAATCGTGAAACCATGTAAGAAAATGATTCCAAAACAATAAAATTGAATCTCTTAAACCCATCAAAAGGCCATTAATGAACATTATATGTTTATACCATATCAATTAAATGATTTTGATGTTCTATAATTATAAATTAATGAAGATAAATTTTATTATTCAGGTACTTAAGAACAAACAAAACACAATCGAGCGTAAGGTAAGGGATCTTCTCTCTCACTTTTGTGCAAGAATCTCCCCTATGTTGTGCCCTATTATTTTTAATTCCTAATAATGGGATATGTTTTTTCACCTCCCCCATACTTCCCTTGTGACATATAAATAATTTAATACAACTTTACCTCTCATTAAGACCTCTCAATAACACTTGTTACCATGCCGAAATGTTTGTAAGGGGTTTCTCATCTCACTTTCATTTCTGTGAGATTTTCATTGTTTGAGAAATATTTCTTGTATGTGATATATGCGTACTTAAATTTTATATATAATAACATGATTCTATTTTTTTATGTTATTCAATGATTCATTTGAGGTTTATTATGTTCTGGTCATATGATTAGACCGATTACATTGTGGTATGAGACTTTGTCTCAACTACAATTTTGTTGTGACAAACTGTGTGTTGTGAAACAAATAATACTTATGTGGTGTACCTACTGACCATTTGAGATCACATTTCATTTGAAATTATATTTATATTATATATACCTAATCTCATATCATTTATATGTTTGTTTCCTAAACCTTATACCATTTTACATATGTTGTTTATTTGTGAAGTTATTTTAATTATGGAATTACTAATGAATCTGTATACTCTACTCTTTACAGATATTGAAAAGGAATATTTATTTTGTATTGAATCAATTTATAAAGATTTTTTTGGACATGAAGTGGATGGTGGGACCTACTATATCCCCTCTATGCATCGGTAGGTCTCATGAAACAAATCAGTTTGGCGATAAACCCTTCGAGTTTGTTTCCCAAAATCAGACGGGTTTCTACCCAAAGAGCAAAATTGTTTTTACGGTATTATGGTATCATTTTCCAGATACATGACATCCAATTAATAATTATTATATTCATTATTTATCAGTTATTACTATCCATGATGTTTTCACTATGAAAAAATCTTTGGATGCAATTTCATTCTGAGTTTATTAATGGCGTGAGTTTTTCATTTATTCATCATGCCATGTTGATTATGTCAAATTGATTACAATTCAGTTATTATTAATTCATTATTCCTCCATTTTTAACCCTTACTAAGAATTTGAGCTCACCCTTTTTACTTTTTACCTTCAAAAAGTGATGAAGTGGAGATCATTTATTGAGTTCCTGTGGATGCTGTTTTTATTTTTTGTTATGTATTTTATTTTGTAACCTTTTCAAATGTAATTTGAGTTACATTTATGTATCTAGTTTATTTAATACTACTGAACTAATCATTCCTTTGGAATTTTTATTCCTTCTAACCATGCCAATATAACATGTAATGCACCAGCTTCAGTCTCGAGGATTCGGGGTGTTACGCTTCGGGAGTCCTTTTGGGTGTGAGAGATGATGGAAGCCTAAATGAAGGGGATTGTGAAGCTTGAGGATGGGTGATATATTGTCTATGAAGAATCCAACACTCCATGTGTTGAACCAGGGTGCTCCTGGACACATTGATAAACTACCAAAGTGGGTCAAGTGGCCCAACCCAGGGGCAACAGACTTGATAGGATAAGTGTAAAATAGGGGGAGAAGGAGATATTTGGAGGGAGAAGTACATGGCGTGACTGTTAAATATCCGACATGAGTGAGGATACTAGCCTAAACCATAACACACATACCCTCCTAGAAGACCACATGTCATGGGAAGAAAGAAGAAAGAGTTTTATGAAACATGGTTGGACCCAAAGACTGATTATCTGGGTGATCCAACATATCTCAGGAGGATGGGAATTTTTCCACATGTAGTTCTGAAAGATTCCATGTAATTTAACGATGTGAGGTAAGGACATGGTAGGGAATGTGTATTTCATTGTATGTAAATCTATGTGACTGGGGAAATAAGCCCAAATATTTTATACTATTTATGATTCCGAGAGAGAATTCGGACCAGGTGGCTGAGAGAAAGGGTAGATGAACCTAGACTAGACTAGAAGAAAAAGGTCCAGGTTTTCCTACATATCCCATGAAGATGGGGATAAAGCCAAATGTAGTTCTCAAGATTTCGTGCAGTTTATTGAAATGCGACAAGGGAATTATAGATCTTTGTTTATGGTCATATAGCTCGGACCGTAGATGCCCTGTTTAATGACATGTGCATGGGACATATGGGTGGAAAGGGTTAATAATCGTGTTTTCTATACAAGGGGCCCCAAAAAAACAACAATGAACAAAGATAACATTTTACCGTGTTAAGAAAACAGTACCTGTATTGTGTGACCAGAGATTGGGAGAAAAAAATTGTGCATCGAATGATGGCCATATTCGCAACATGAGGCATGTATCAATTTCTCAATCGAGAGCCTCAGGGATGTTGTCCTGAAACAGTAAGATATCCCTAAGCCTAGCATCCATTTTTTTCGGGGGTCCATTTAGATGTGAATGATGATGAAAACCCAAATGATGGGATGCATGGAGTGTGGTAGGACCTATGGAGATTAACATCATGCGGCGAGAACGATGAATGAAAAAGGGGTGTCTCAAGGGGATATGTGTGTTCATGGAAAACATAGCCTGATGTGAATGAGGACGTAATCCCATACCACACCACACAATTCTAAATCATAACTTGGGCCATGGTGTAGAAAATTTCAAGGTTCCGAAGACGATAAGTCCCAACCAACCATAAATACATGACCCTTTATGTTGGTATTTCCTTACCAAAGCTCCTAATCCCACATGAGAAATGCTCGATGTTTGAAACAAGGAATATGATTAAGATCTCCCTAACATATAATGGTATGACAATGAGAGAATGATATTAGGTAGAGTTTATCCCGACTAGATCAACACTCCTCCATGAGTTGGATAGATGTTTGGAGATGTAGCAGGACAAAAAGAAGCACTGCACCCATCTTTTGTGACTTATAGGGGTGGCAATAATGATGTTGGATGGTCGTTGATTATGATCAAAACACAACATCCATATCGTGTGACCTGAAATGGGAATGGAAAATGAGCATCGACCACTGACCATATTCACAATAGGAGGCTTCTATCAATTTTTCGTTTGAGATCCTCGAGGATGTTGGCCCGAAATGGTATGAGAGCCCTAAGGCCTAGCATCTGTACCATTCGGGGGTACCCATAGATGTGAAAAATGATGAAGAACCAAATAAAGGAGATGTTTGAAGAAATAAAATTCCTTTTTAGTTTAACATCACGCAGGATTATGAAAGAGGAAGATATTTCGAAGGAGGGGAATATATGGCGAGGTCATGATGAACATGACATGAATGGGGGGAAAGAATGCACCAAAACAAGTGTTTTGACCCCTAGGGAGATCATGGTGAATCGGGAATGGACTATAAAACAATGAATTTGATAATTACTATGTATATCATGAGGATGGGAATCATGACATAGGTAGATTTGAAAGGTCCATGCAGTTTAAAATCGTGCGGTGAGGATGTGGGACGATAGAATAATGAGGAGGGGCACATGGAATGATCATTGTAACCCTGACGTGAGTGGGGGAAAATAATTCTAGGATACACCATGTGGGATCCTCCAATGAAACTACACCTATGCAGTAGTCAAATGAGAAGAGTTTGGGGGTTTCACTCTAAGACAAGGCTTCTGAGCATTCCTACGTATCCCATGAGGATTGGAATCAAGCCATACATAGTTCTTGAAGGTGTAGTTTAACGTCTTGTGGGACGATGGATACAGGAAGATCTTCGTTTATGGTCGTTGATCTTGGACCATAATAGTATACCTACTGCTCACAGTTTGTTGTCTTGCAAGACAAATGTTGTGTAATTTTATGTCTTTCTTCATAGACAGGTCACACAGTTTAACGTTTTGGTGAAGAGGGAACAATTTAAGTCCATCTAGGATCATATAGAATTTAACGTCATGCAGGATGACATAAAATTTAATTTCATGTAGGACAAGATATAGTTTAAAATCATGTTGGATGACATAAAGTTTAATGTCATGTGAGAAAGGACTGTTTATGGTTATGTAGGACTGCTTACTCAAAAAAAGTACTACTTGAGGAACTTGGCATTGGTGGGAGGAGTTATACTCTCACCATCCATGGTAAAAATGGAGTAAATTCCCTTGGTGTAAAACTTGTGAATTATGTAAGTTCCTTCCCATTTGGTCTCCAAATTGAGTGGTTTCCTACCTAGTATCATTGGTTTTATCTGGGCCAACACCATATTGCCTTGTAAGAATGAGCATAGGCATACTTTATTATTGAAAGCTCTAGCTATCTTGTTTTAATGCCATTCCAAATTTTGTAGGGCCTAAAGCCTGTTCTCATTGAGCACTTCTAATTCATCAAGAACAATTTTATCTAAGTTATCTGGTGCTTAGTGATCATAAACAATTATATGTAATGAAGGAAACTAAAGCTCGATTGGTGGGATGGCCACCATTTCGTACACCAAGGAGTATGAGGTCACCTGTGTGGAATTACAAGTCCTTGTGCGATAATCCTAGATGGAGTTGGGGAGATTGTCTAGACAAATCTTCTTGTTCTTACCAACCATCTTATGCAATATTCTAGATAGGGTTTTGACACCTCGATCTATCCATTTTCATGTGTGTGATAGCGGGAGGTATGGTTAAAACATATGTGGTACATGGAATACAATTTCTTCAACATGGCTTCCCAGATGTTGGTACTATTATCAGTGTGGATGGAATGAGGGACTCTAAATTGGTAGACGATGTTAGAGTTAAAAAATTATACAGTAGAACATTCCTTAACTCCCTTTAGTGGAACCATATCTTTCCACATTTAGAAAAAATCCGCAGCAGTCAGGATGAACTTGTACCGGTGAGATGTCATCGGTGGATATGATACCATGATGTTGAGTCCCTAGAAAACAAAGGGACAAGATTAATTGGTATTGTGAAGAGGCTATAGCGGATGATGAAAAAAGTTATCAATGATTTGGCATGCATGGTACCTCTAGGAAAACTAAATACAGTCACTAATCATGGTGAGCCAAAAATATTCCAATCTTCAGATCTGGTGGGATAGTTTCATCCCTCTCTGATTATCCCCATAGGAACTAGCATGAACCTCTTGCATGACCTATGAAATCTATCCCCCTTGAATGAAACAGAGGACAACCTAATCAAACACGCTGTTGTAGAGGATCTCCTCATGATCGATACTGCTCTGGAGGGTAAACTCCAATGCATTGTGTTGGATTTGCTCGCGCTTGGCTCAATCTACTGGGAGACTACCATAATAGAGGTACTCAATAAAGGGTATCCTCTAATCAGGATTCACATCCATTACTGCAACATGGGAACCTATTGGTCCTGACGTGGTCGCACCGACAGTAAGGTGTCTTACCAACACGAAAACGTCGTTGTCCGTAGTGACGGGGGAGATCACTCTCGGGTGTGCCATGTGGATAATCATATCATCCTGGTCGGTCTCTACAAGAGGTGTAGCTAGGCTGGCCGAGGCATCATCATAACCATTATAGTATTTAGAGTCATGAGTAACCTCTGGCCGATATAAGAACTAGGCCATCAACTAGTGGTACAAGCTCTCACTTCCTGACAACATAGTAATTGTTGACCTACCTGATGACTAGTTTGGAGTCCCTTTTCCATGCTAATGGGGAATGTAAATCTCAAGAACCATCTTGAGGCCAGTAATGAGGGCTTGATACTCTGCCCCATTATTGGTACAACCTCTTAGAACATGAATGAATATGTCGGACCAACTAGTGCTGAAGTGATGAAGATGATACCTAGGCCCACTCAGTTGAGTTTGGGCTTGTTGAGTCTTTTGTCGATAGGGCTTCAAGAAGAGCCATAGAAGTTCATTTTCGAGCCCAAAATGACTTGGTCTACTAAGAGGATTGTCTGATCAGAAAAATCAAGATCCAGGGACTGTTCCACGGGATCATGATGGGTAGCATGAAATTCTTCCAAGGCCATCCCCTTAATATACTTCTAGGGGACAGACCTGATGTTAAACTCTTAGAGGAATACAACCCATCGATCTAGACAGCCTGTCAACATGGGGTGGTTTAGGATGACCTTTAGTAGATCCCTTCGGGACACTAGCTTTATCTCATGGTGCTGCACAGAATTTTTCAATTTCTACACTAGGAATACCAGTGCTGAAAATCTCTTCTCGATATGGGAGTACCTTGTTTATATATCTAGGAGCATGCGGTTGAGTTAGTATAGACAATTCTCCATTATCTTATTGTTCATTTGGGCCAGAAGGGCGTCAAGAGATCATTCCAGGGTGGTCACAAAAGGGACTAGCAGCTTTCTAAAAATGTGAGTCATCAGGACAAGAGGCTGTAATAGGTACTACTTGATTTCCTAGAAAGCAATCTGACATTTTTTTCCCACTGATAGATGGTTCCTTTATTCATGATCTGAGAAAAGGGATTACACATGCAGGACAAAATCCTGAAGAATCAGCGTATGTAGGACAAGTGGACTAGAAAGCCTCGAAGCTACTGAATGATGCTCAGAGGAGACATTTAACTGATTGCCTTAATCATCTCCAAATAGATCTCAATGCCATTGTATCTAAAAACCAAGCCAAGAAACATTCTGGAGGTGACCCAGAAAGCACACTTTAATGGGTTCATCTTAAGATGGAGATAACGGAGGAAGCCGAACACTTTCTCAAGGTCTTCGAGATGGTCCTAAAGCTTGAAGGATTTGACCACCAGATCATTCACGTAGAATATCACCAACATATCGAGGATTGGATTAAATATGCAATGCATGGCACGCTGATTGGTGGAAACTGCATTCTTTAGATCGATGGGCATTACATGATAGAAAAAAGTACATTGTGGTTCCTTGAAGGCTGTCAACTCTTCATACATTGGGGAAATTCTAATTTATTTATACCGGGAATACCCATCCATGTAGGAGAGGTCCGGGTACCCAGCGGTGACATCAATTCATAATTCTGTCACAGGAAGGGTAAAATCATCCATCAAACAGTGACAGTTATGATCCCAAAAGTCGATGCAGACTCTAATGTGCCCGTTATTTTTCTTGATGGGCATGATGTTAGGTAACCATCAAGGGTACTAAAACTCTTTGATGAAGTTGGACCAGATGATCATATCAACCTCATCCTCAATCACGACACAGTGAGAAGGGTGCATCTTCCTCGGAGACTGTTTGAACCCATGATGTTTTCTGGAAGGCCGAGATGGTGTACGGAAACCCAATGGTCTAGTCTCGAAATCATGTTATAACTCTAGGAAAAAACATAATAGTGTTGCATCAGGAAGTCCCCATAGTGATATTTCTCTTTGGCAGGCACTACGACACTGATCAATGTGGGTTTCAGATCCATCTCGCTACCGAGGTTCACCTGTACCAGTTCATCGACCGTGGCAGAGATGCCCTCCTCAAAAATGGAAGGTTCATAATCCAAACCTTCTTCTTCACTTATGGAGAAGGGATCCATAGTGGGAGGATATTCCTTTGAGCCAATAGATCCTGATGGGGAACTGGTGCCAGCTTGAATGGTGATAGACACCACATAGTAGGACTCATGTTTTACCAAAACTACCATGATGAATGCGATCGAACCGATACCATATGACCTTCGGCCTAAGGGGCCACGTTTTATGACATCAAAGTAATAGTGTTGTGTCATCTTATGATAGGTTATCCAGCCCGGGGGAACAATCATGTATGATGTATTGTCATTACCATGTGGTGGAAATCCCAATACCTTATAGGAGTTGGGGCTCTTGGATTACACGGGCCTGAATTGTGTAGGAATACAAGGTGATCTTATGGAATCACTTTGACATGTGAATATGATTCCCACTCATTGTAGAAACAACAATGCATTAACCAATATCTGGGCCATATACTCAAATTAGTGGATTGGAAAAATGTAGGCAACATCCTGATTTATCCACGGGTCAGTTACAACCATAGCGTTTTCAACCATATTAGACATAATCTGCATGTCCTTGCTATAGTAATAGTCAGCATCAAGGTATCAGACTTCAATATAATCAAATGGAGATGATCCAAATTGGATTATTACCACTCAACCATTAATGGAGTATTTTAGGCACTGGCGATACGATGAACGGACTGCCACATGAGGGTGAAGCCATTACCTACCGACCAACATGTTATAGGTGGTGTCCCGGGAGATAACCGTGAACTCAGTGCTAGCTACCAGACCACCGAACTGGGTATATAGGCTGATCTTTCCAACTGGTGGTTGTTCCTTCCTATGGTAACCTAGGATTTTTAGGCTAGAGGGACTCATGAAATCCTCAGAAATCCCCATCTTTTGGAGTGTCCTTGTCAGGATTAGGTTAATCCACGAGCCTATTTCGACAAGACAGTGACAACCCTCCATGCTATATAAGTGTTTAGTGATGCATAGTGGGAGGATGTGCCCCACTATGAGAGAAACTTCATATTCTGTAGAGATTGAGATAATGGTTTGGTATTCAGCTTCCTTGACCGTGTCATCATGAAAGGCTTCTGCAACTGCCACCTCTATCTCAAACTAGAGGTGGATCCTTAAGCCTTGGTGAGGGCTTCACGCATATCCACTGATTGGAGTAGAGCCTCAAGGATGAAGATCCATGTAGGAATTCCAAAAATATGCTTGAGGATATGATAATTTCGTGCCAAGTGTAAAATTCTGCTTACATGAGGTATTTCTGTAAAAGAGAGTATGAAGAGCCCTGCTGGATGAACCGATGGCTGACTAGTGCTACGAATGTCCCGCTAATCGCTAGTCAAAGATCATGGATTTATAATAAGATGTGGGATACATGACTGAGGCTGGTCCATAACTGAGCGTGGTAGATGAGAACACTATTTAGGTGGCTCTGCCTAATCATGTAACATGAATTGCAGCGAAGGTGAGCCTGATGGCACTAGATGGGGAGGATACACATGGTGAGCTCTACACTGGGCCGGCTGTCTAGTTACAGTGTCATGCACAGCCTGGCTTGATGTACTAATCGATGCACTCTGATGACCCATATATCCATGTACCTATCGACGCTGGAGAAAACTGGGGATGTTGGGAGGACCTGTCGGGCACTCCTCACCGTCAGAAATCCTACAGGGGTTTACCAGCTCCATAGTGTTAACTGAGGTATACCCTTGATCATCACTTGAAGAAACCTCCACTACTAGATGGAATCTAGGGGGAATACCCATCTCTGAGGGACTGAATTCACCGAGATTACATGATGAGGATGTCGTTCGTGGGGGAGCATGTTTTCACATGCGTTGCCAACGCCTGCTCTTCTGGGAAGAGGAAAGCCGAGCCATTGATGCAGAAGCACTGGTTGTGGGTGATTCAGTGTCTTTCGAAGGATTTAATTGATTAAAATGTGAATGGATAATACCATGGTCACATATGACTTCCTTAGGATCCATCCATTCATTATATTTTAGAGACTCGTGGTTAGAAACCTGGTGCCACTCACCATCGCCATCACTACCGCTGTTTGGATTTACCAATACACATGCCACTTATTCCGATGATGGGAAAATCCTGACTATGGTGTTATCAAACAGGTATTGAAGCTAGTCTATAAACACATTTCACTATTTGAGGGTGTTTCCTAGGATCTGGTGATATGGGTAGTGATGGGGGCAATCAGTGAGATCCGCCACTTTGGGCCTCTTGCATTCGGACAACCGTATAATTCATTGTTCCAAGGAACTTTAGAAATAAATGGTGATCTATGAATCATTGAATGAGTAGGTATGGTTTCTCCTATCAAATAAGGGGGATCATGAATCCTGAACCTAACATGGGGTTGGGGGAACCTTTTGAAGAGGTGGAACCGAGTTATCTGGCATGGGTGGTGGCGATAGGTTTTGTAAGGGTGCCTACTGATTCTGATTTGGGCGCTGATAGGCCAGAGGATGTTCCTGAGGTGGTGAGACTATGTGAGGCTATGGAGGTGGCACCATTGGTAATAAATACGGCTACATGGGGGGGATCTATTTTGGCCACCGTAGTGGGCTTATCCTTAGCGGCTCTTCTGGAAAGAATTTTAGGAGGCAACAGACGTGCCAACATGGCTTGCTGAATGGTTTTCTCTAGACGCTGGGCCTTATCAGAGATGTCTCGAAATCCCCCTAGGTAATTATGAGTAATTAATGTGGGGACTAGTTTGGATTTGACATTCCCCACAAACATTTTCAATAGTTTTTCTTGAGTCAACGAAATATCTAGGGAGTAGGTGATGCCTTTCTTCCAAGAAATGAAGTCTGCAACACGCTCATCAGGCCTCTTCTTAAACATGAAGTGGTCTGCAATACTTGTCATCCGAATGGTTGAGATGAACCGGAAGAGAAACTACCTATGAAGATCTTCTCAGCTGGCAACTGGACCAATGGGTAGCAGGTTGTAGCAGAAAAATGTAGGACCATACAATTAGTGTACAACACACTGGATCTTAGTGGCCTCATTCTACGCCCGAGTTCCCAACATGGTTACACACCATGAGATCAAGTGGGTCACATGCTACAGTAGGTCACCCTGTCCCATTAAACGAGGAGAAGGTTGGATTTCTAAAACCTGTGGGGTGCTCGAAAATAATCAACCCAGCCTAGATATGGCTTGCCATCAAGAATGATTTCCACCTGTCGAGTATAAAGTTCCTCAAGTTGAGAAATGACTGCCACCATCAGGTCATCTATGTCGAGGTTCCTGTCTTGATGTGGATCCAGGTCCACTAATGCATTGGCATGTTCTTCAACATGATTAGAATGCCCGACGACTTGTGAAGAGGCTGGTGGGATGACCTATTGGGTGGCTGGGGGAGCCTAAGTAGGGTCCTGAGGATTATCACACCACTCAAGTTTATTTGGTGTCACATTCCATTCCCTCTTTTCATATGCTCCGACTTCTACCCTATTTATGTGGGGAGGACAGTGTAGGTCTTATAGAAGAAACTCATCGGGGGAAGTTGTACCTTCCCATGTTTCCCAGTTGAGGATCACTATAGTCTGGCCACCGCTCCAAGAAACATTTAGTAAAGAGGTCATAGACCTTCTTTTTGTGATCTGTGAGTTGTTGGCAATACACGGATTTCTTGTAATCATCTTCCTTTTTCTGAACTGATCCAAATGGGTTAGAGGGATTGACAGCCCCATGGTGCTCCTTACCCTTATTGGGATTCAGGCTAAGGATTAATGCCTCGATGATCATGAGTAGGCCTAGTAGATTTCTCTACTACTGAGTAACTTTTCCTAGTATATCCAATAGATGTGGCTCTCTCTCAGGGGATAAGTTCTCTCCAATGAGTTCTTTCTCAGTCTCTTCCACCGATAGATCGACCATGTTAACTACAAATCTACATGGAGGCATATCCTCAATATCTCATGGGAAATCAGGCTGGCTCTGGATAGAACTGAAATAGAGGGAAGCTTACTGCCGCCAACAACATACATGAATGTGCGGTGGAATCCTCTTTGATAATTCTGTGGAGCACTTTAATTATCTAAACTCATCGATGTCGGAGGGTCCGGTGGCGACCGGGCCACTTAGGGCGGGGGTCTATAGGGAGCACAGCCAAGTCGACCATATGACAATGTTCGTCAATATCCTAGAACAGTTTCAAACTCTTTGGATAATCCAATCCCTGATAACGAATATGGAAGTGAATTTACTGGAGGATTTGGATAATGCATGTTTCCTCCTCCTAGGTAAGCGATTTCGGCACACCGAAGATGGCAGTCACAATTGGCCAAAACATCTCTGGGAAATGATCTGCTGCAAGGATGTCCCAAAAGCTCCATGACTCAAACTCCAGATCAGGCCCCTAGTTTCCCCACTCATCAAATAAGGGATTTTTCTTGATCGGAAATGGAACTGAGATGGTAGACCGGCCTGTGGAGAGTGCAACAGATGATCTGACAAGATGTCGCATCTTGGGCTGTTCTGCGACGAATGAAACAACTAACCACCACATCCTGGTAAGATGGATGGGTGACCATGACTTCTAGTATAGGGGATATGGTTACTGGTGGTGGGTCATGTTGTTTTTCGTCCTCTACTAGTCCCTAGAATAACTCTCCATGATCTATGGTTAATGTTAAGAATAACTTTGTGGACGATAGGGAGGATTGCTCGTCTAGGCCCTAGGAAGGGACCAAATATTCATCCTCCTATATTTATCGATGTAGGGAGGTGGAAATCAGGTGGAACTCCCAATCTAGAAGGAAGGGGTTGATCTGCCTCATTCCTACCCCAACCCTTGACATAGAGGATCAATGTGAGGGTTCTAATGCCGAATTTCATTCCGCCTCAGAATTTTAGAAGAAGACAAGTTTAATTACGGTTTGAATCTTCTTGGAATTCTTCTTTTGTCATCAGTGACCCACCATTCTTCCCCTGGATGTATCTTCAGGATGGGGTAGATTTTTGGTTCGAGGTGGGATTTCGAACGAATTGATGCGGGGGAAGAGAGGGCTTCCGCCCGGATGGGATGGGGTTCTAGGAGCACATATACAAATTTCAAAGGTAAAACTGGAAGAACCACTAGGCCCACTAGCTAGCGCATGGAGGGAATATCTGTGGGAAGTGATGGAGTGATTTGGACCTACACAAAAGCTTGGAGGACCATGGGAAGGGCATCCATGCTTATTCCCTTTGGTAGTGTTGGTGCGAGGAGGGCCTTGTACTAGTTGAGCAAAAGACAGGTTGGACCTCCGTGTTGGGCACCCATGAAGTATGGTAAACCACTACTTCATTGGTATTTGGGATGTGGAGGACCTTAGTCAGCTTCTTTAAGGACATGGGGAAGACCCCCATGTAGACTATTGACCGGACGGGTAGAATCTTCACATCGGTGACCTATGATAAGAGGAACGAATCAATACCTGATGTCATGGGTGAAGAAGAGTCATCTGTTCTGGGTGTTGATACATTAAGGAGGACCTTTTCATGGATTTATGGTGGCATGGAACGGACCTCAAAGCTGAGATTTGGAGCGGGATGGACTTGCGCTCTCATTTATGATGGTAAAATGAGGACCTCCGTACTAATGGTTAACACCGCGGGTCGGCCCGCAATGAACGCAACCTGTTTCGGTAACCAAGAAAGTCAACCTTGCCTACCTGTGTGGTTGTTAGGGCCTCGATATAGTCCAAGCATATGGTTTCCCCTTCTCGACATAAATAGGGGACTGATAGAATGCGCCAACAGTGGCACATGCCATGGTAACTTTTGATGATATTGAACAACCTTGGTGGGCATCCTCTACATCTTTCATCTGATGCCAGCATTGGGTTAACTATATTGGGGTTGGTAGTGTAGGTTTATAACCCACATGCTCCTCCGCCTATGGGTTCAGGTGATGGCACTGCCACGGACTAGTGGGGGATCTCCTTGGGATCCCCTGGAGCGGGATTCAGGCTAGGCTGGACTGGAAATCCCTCACCTCATTGGAATGGGGGAGGGATTCATCAAAGAGCTATAGGGAGATGCTCCTGAAATGATTTCTTGTCAGGGTGGGGAGAAATGGCTCCATATGTGGCCCTGGGGGGGGGTGATGGTGAGGCCTAGAATACTATGTGATTTTTGGGACATATCTCTGGTTAGGATAACCCCATCCTCCTCATATCATCGAACAAGGTCATTAATTATTGGTATCTACATGAATTTAGATTGGGAGATGAGTTGTGTCTACCCAGTAGCTGTGGATGTGGAAGTTCTCATAGAAGATATGGGGCTGTGCGGGATTGCTATGTTGAATTTTCCCTTTCCCCTACGTTGGTGTGTGGGTGTTGGTTAGTTTCCTCTCATGACCACTTGGGTCCTGAAAATCAAGGAGATTTAACCATCAGTTCCAAAATAAAGAAAGTGACATCTAGTTCCCCTATTCCATTCTATCTTCCATGATTGGTGAGAAGGATCCACGCTGACAGTGTCGCAGATCGGTATGTTCGACGTTCAGCTTCCCCAATTTCTAGTGAGTTTCACTCCAAGCCCACTATTTTCTTGGAAGGAATTGTAACTAGATACATTGATTCGGTGACATAATATTCCACTTATGTCTCAAATGCTACTATTATACACATTGAGGATAAGAGATTCCTATTAGGTTCACCAACTCTGTTTCCGACGATTTCACTGGGGCGTGCATCCGTCTATCGAGGAGGACATGAAACTCTTTCCCCACATTCTCACTTTCCATAGACGGGCATCATCCATCACTTATTCAGGGATTTTTTCTCCTTGATCAAAATTGAATGATGGGATGTCGGTTCCTGCTTCTGTGGATTCCTCCTTAAAACTCATTGCCAAGTCTGGGTCTCCCTCAATGACTTTAGACATTGATCGGGAAACTCTTCCAAGTTACATGTCTTCATGGATGCTAATTAAATTATTCTACTTTTTCAGGACATTCCAAGGGTTCCATTCAGGGAAGCAACCTTCGGTCTGGGGAGTAGTCATGCCGGACATCATAGGTGTGTTTGGATGCTAGAACACCAGCATGTATGGGTTTCTTCCCATTGTAATAGGTATTCTTGAGGGTGAAGAATACTAAGGCAACCCCCATCGAATGTAGGGAATTATATGACATAGGCATGTCTCTGAGGTTTTTCTTCAGCTTCCCATGTTTAACATAGGTTATTTCATGTGTTTAACGTCTGGAAGAGACAGATCAGACTGATCTTAACACTAATAAGAGTGGTTCATATGGGTGGAAAACCAAGAGAGAACACTGATGCTGGGGCCAACACGTAGTTAGTTTCCCGATTGCTTCTAAGAGCAGTGAGAAAGTGGGTGACATGATCTCACTACGATGTGGCAGCTTGGGTAAGAATTAGGACAGATATATATGGTTGTGAGTGGATTAAGAATGATATGGAACCGTCATGAGGGAAACAATGACGTTGGGATTTATCCTAAAAGATACTTCCTACGTATACCCATGGTAGGGAATCATAGTCCACGAAGATCAGTGGGGAAATGGGGCACCTGAGGAGGGGACCCGTGATAATGAATGCATGTATGGGATCCTGTGGAAGTAGAACCTCTGGTTTGGGGCATGACCTTACCTAAACACATAGGATCGAGGGAGAGAGGCCATCACTGGAAATGAGTGATGGGCTTGAAAATCATAGAGGCTTTATAGGTATCCTCGAATTAGGGAATCAAATTATTCATAGTTCGGAATAGGGGTTCAAAATCAGGGTGTACACATAGGACAATGAACCAAAAAAATGTTGGGGCTTACACGTGGTTATCAGCCTAGGTTGGTCTGATGCTCGAGGGGCGGACCAGAGATGTGGGACCCAACAGGGGGGACACTAAAGTTTACCAGTGTTTGGGGTTGAACCTTACGGAGGCCTCCAATGTAAGATGTCTAGGAGGTAGGGATCAAACCCACGTATTTCATTTTACAACATCTTACCATCATGTGGGGATGAAAATATCTTACAGATGGTCGAGATACAATGGATTACCGATGGATGGGGTATAACGGCTTACCGTTGGATGGGTATAACAACTTACCATTGGAATTGATACAACAACTTACCACGAGATGTGGTTGAACCCCAGGAAGGCTTCCTACATTCCTTTCCTGTGAGACAAGGATCAAATCCCATGTAGTTCAAATGGGTTCAATTTAGCATCTTGCGGGACAAAAATGAGGCATATAGTTTAACATCATGGAGGATGAAGGTGGATTAATGTGGAGTGGTTGAAACTGATGGGTGTTGGGCTTGAACCTCAGGGAGGCTTCTTATATACCATTCTTGGGAAGTTCATGGATCAATGTCCACATAGTTTGGGATGGTGCATACAGTTTAACGTTATGTAGGACAAAGGTGATCCAACATGAAGTGGTTGGGACAATTAGGTATTGGGCTTGAACCTTAGGGAGGCATCCTATGTACCTTTCCTAGGAGAGAAGGATCAAAGCCCACGTAGTTTGGGATGGTGGATAGAATTTACAATCATGTGGTATGAAGGTGAACCGTCATGAAGGCGGTCATGACATGTAAGTGTTGGGATTGAGCCTCGTGGAGGCTTCCTACGTACCTTTCCTTGAATAAGATGATCAAAGTCCACATTGTTCAAGATGGCGGATACAGTTTAACATCATGAAGGACGATGGAGAACAGATATTAAGAATTCGTGACAAGTAGGTATTGGGCTTGAACCTTTGGAAGGATTCCTACGTACACTTCCTTGGAGACATGGATCAAATTCCACGTAGTTCGGGATGGTGGACATAGTTTATCTTCATGTAGCTTGATGGTGAACTAATGTGAAGAGGTTGGAACAAGTAGGTATTGGGAATGAACCTCTGGGAGGCTTCCTACATACCTGACCTAGAAGACAAAGATCAATGTCCACATAGTTCAGGATGGTGGGTACAATTTAACATCATGCGGGGTGAATGTGAACCGACGTGAATAGGTCTGGACAAGTGTGTACTGTGCATGAACCTAAGGGAGGCTTCCTATGTACCCAGCCTAGGAGACATGGACCAAATTCCACATTGTCCAGGATGGTGGATACAGTTTAATGTCTTGTGGAACAAAGGTGAACCGACATGAATAGGTTGGGACAAGAATGTATTGGGATTTATCCTTAGGGAGGCTTCCCATATACCTTGCCTAGGAGACAGGGATAAATTTCCACATAGTTCGGGATGGTGGATATAGTTTAAGGTCCTACAAGATAAAGTTGATTCAACATGAAGGGGGTTAAGACCAGTAGGTGTTGGGATTGAACCTCATGGAGGCTTCTTACATATCATTCCTAGGAGATAAGGATCAAAGTACACATAGATCAGGATAGTTTGGGGATTACATGATAAGGCGTCCTAGAGAGGATTTCGTAGTTAATGCTTACTCTAATCCCACATGATCCGTTCTTACAGTGGGAAACAAGAGGCAGTAAAGACCCGATGATCACGTCGTGAATGGTGCGTCTGCAGGAAGTGGAATTGGGTGTACACATGGTTATTATCCTAGGGAGATGGAGACTGGGACTTACATCGGGATGGAGGCCCGATGGAGACAAACCACATAAGGAGAGAGATGATATAAAGAAGAACAATGTGCCCCTCTATCCTCTAGTATTTGGCACATAATAAGGGAGGAGGAACCGGGATGCTACCTCTTGCAAGAAAGGCTAGGGTCTTACACCAAGATGGTTGCCCTTCCCCACAGACAGATGTAACTCCCATAAGGATGATCTCAATCCATGTGAGGAGGATTCCACTCCCATAAAGACCAGTCATTGTAGAGAATGTCTGATATAGGGAACCTTGTGAATGATTCATAGGGAGATACCATAGTTTAATGTCATGAGCTAGGGATGATGGTGCTTGGTAGTTTAAAGTCATGCATCTCGGACGAGGCGGGTTCTCTCTGCACCCCTAGGACTTACATAACTGATACCCCCAGGACCTTGGGTAAGGGAAGAAAAAAAAATTCCATGGGGTTGGGGATTCATGGAGTTATCCATTGATGGGGCCCACATTATCATCATTATGCGATGAATTAATAATGGTTATTGTGCCTCTATGAAGAATCATGAGTCTAAGCAATGCAACAAGTAGCATTGCCCAAGGGACCTTGAAATAACGTCGTACAAACCTGGAGGTATGTACGGGATAATTAAGAGAGAGACATGGGTGTTTCACATAATAGTGTCATAGACATGGTACCTTAGGGTAAGGATGACACATGGAGTGCACAAAGAGTGAGGTTTGCACACAAAAGAAGGGTTTTGTGCGCAGTAGGCATGCAAACGTGAATTGTTGTGCACAAAAGTGAAGGATTCATGAATAAACGTGAAATGCTCCCAATTGGAGGAAGTTTTTCATTGAAGGGGATGAGGTTTGAGAAAATGTAAAGGGACCTATGTGCAACTGTCCGAACAATAAAAGAACAGGGCGAGGGTCAAGCCCTATAGTGTTTTCACAAAGGTGGACCCCTTAGAGACATGCCTTGGAAGATTATGTACATGAAAGCCATATTTTCACATGGAAGAGATTTATTACGTGCATGAGAGAAGGTTTAGATTATTCTTCTGTAGGAAGGGAGGGAGTTCCCTTCTATTTATAGGAGATGAGGGGCAGTGGGTGCATGTGGAATTAAGCCTGCGTGAAAAAACCCAATCCATGTGCCGGTCACATGGAACCTTCAATACCAACATGTAAAATCCCTTCTATCCATGAGAATTTCACATGTAGGGAATAGGGTTTCCATGAACCCCTTGGATTTTCCACACAGCCTTTTGGACCTTCCAGGAATTAGTTGCTGAGGAAAAATATGCCTTCAGTTTTTTTGAGGATGCATTCCTTAGGCCATTGAGGGATTTTAGCATCTATAATCTCCGAGCTATTGTGTGAATCAATCTAATTGGAAGAGGATGTGTGATGATTCCCATCGTGGTTCTGGATATAATTTTTTTTGTTTTCATGCAGTCCTTGGAAGAGGCCCTTTTGTTTGTTACCAGTGTGGTAATATAGGGAATTCAAAACAGGTTTTCACTGAGGAAACCAAGATAAGTGGCATATGAGGATTCTTGGGTCACTTGTAGTAGCAATTCCATGACAATTTTAATACACATAGTGCAGTGGGGTAATCAGTGCCAACTAAAAATGTTTTTTAATCAAATTATTTACGAACATAGGGGTTCCATCCATAGACAACCATAAATAAGATTCTTCACATAATAGAATAGTATAATGAATAATAAGATACGAGTTCAATGACTATAAGAGGCACCTTCACTATAGATTCAACACAAGTGACTACTTTATTTGATACTGGTTCTTCTCATTCATTTATTTCAACTAGTATTTTTAGTCTTCTAAAAATTCCTATAGAGATTTTATCATATGTGATGGATATTACAAACCCTTTGAAACAAAGATAGGGGAGGTTCTATGTAGTCTTAATTTTTATTTATCGTTATTATATATTGAACATTATTGGAGTTTCCTGATTCTCAACATGAAACCACATGATGTTATATTTAGGATGGATTGTCTCATTTCCAAAAATACTAGAATTATTTTTATCATCGACAGGTCCCCTTTACTACCACCTGATGTGGTGTGTCATGTATTTTAGGGATAATTTGACCCAAGGATGAGTAGAGATGTACCTTATAATCTGTATTTGGAGATAATTATTTATATTCTTTCTTTTGGTCTATGGTAGGAACCTTAGATTTGTGATCTCCCTCTAGTTGGCATCAGTTTTTTTGACATTTTTCTTTCCGAGTACTCTATTCTACCACCGATATAGGAGGTATAATTTTTTATCAATGTAGTATCAGGAAGCCTTCCAGTGAATATTACTTCTTACCACATGACTCTATTTGGAATAAAATAGATAAGAATTTAGTTGTATGATTTATTAGAGAAATGATTTATACATCTAATTATGTCACCTTAGGTTGTTTTGGTTAACTTTTCTACAACGGATGATGGGTCACTTATTCATTGTGTTGATTACCAAAAAATCAATCCAGTAATGATAATGAACAACTAACCATTTTTATGGATTGAGGATATATTTGACTAGTTAAAAGGGGAGAAGTGGTTCTAGAATATTTATATTTTATTTGGTTTTCATAAGTTGAGGAAAAATGAAAATGACATTTAGAAAACTGCATTCTGGAGTAAGTTTTTCCATTAAGAGTAACTTGTCAGACCATTTGGTCCAACCAATGCTCATATATTCTTTATTGTTTTAATGAATATAATTTTGAAATAGTATCTTGAATCCATCATGGTAGTATTTTTATAATACATCCTTATTTATTCTATGTTTTAAGAGGATCATTTAGGTCATATAAGAGAATTTCTAGAATTATTAGAAAATCAATAATGTTATGCCATGCTTTAAAAATGATAGTTTTTAAATTATGAAGTTATGTTTTTTGGACATGTGGTATCTGAACCTGGAATATTAGGTCATCATTAAAAGGTGAAAGTTTTTATGACAAGGGAATAACCATTAATTTTATTTTAGTTTTTGATCTACTTGGGTTTAACTACATATTATAACCAGTTTGTGAATGTCTTCTCAATGTTAGCTTCTATGATGACTGATATAACATGAATGTGGGTAATGTTTTCTTGGGATGAAAAATGTTAGAATTAATTTTTTAGATGGAATTTATTTTGATTATTGTGCTAGTGTTGACTATTCTAGGGGCTATGTAGAGCAATGTGGTATTTTATGATGCATTAGGTTTAGTTTTGGGGATATTTATTATGTAAAGCAATGATGTCATTGATTATAGATCTCGACATATTAGGCCACATAAATAGAAATACCATACACATAAACTTGAACTCTCATCAATGTTTCACATGCTTAAGTGTTGGTGGAACTATCTTTTCAGATAAAGGTTTATAGTGTTTTCATACCACAATATCTTGAGATATATCTTCTCTAAATAAATTTTGAATCTTCCGAAGAGGCATTGGGTGGAATTCCTATAGTAGTTTGACATTGAAATTTCATATACCATGGGGAAAGGTAATGTAATTATATATTCCTTACCTAAGAAAATTTAAACCCATTACATGAAATAATCATCACAAGAGGGGAACATGATTTCTCTATTTGTAATGTTTCATATAAGAGTCTACGAAACAAGGTATAATGTTTCCTGGTCCGGTTTTTAATTAAAATCCTATATTCCTAAGATTTTAAATTAGAAATAAAATATTGATGATGAGTTCCATAGAATTAGAGACTCTATTTATGGTGGGGAGATTGTTTCTGATTGGTTGTTAGATATATAGGGCATTTAATGTTATCAGAATTATTCTGCAGTACTGTTATAAGTATCACAAGATATGATAAGGGATTTCCAAAATTACCAGTGGGTAGTGAACCTAAGAAAAAAAATTTGTTTCTATGAAATGTGTCGAACATTTTTGTGGCCATGTATGAGGAAAGGAATTGATAAATTTTTCTCATGTTGTTATACATTCTATTAGGTTAAGTCCATGCTCTAGAGACATTATGCATTGCTTCTTCCACAACAACTGCCAACTTGTAAGTGGAATGAGATCTATATAGACATTGAGTTTTGGATTCCACATACCATGAGAAAGAATAATTCAATATGTGTTATGATCGATAAGCAAACTAAATCAGCTCTATTTATACCCATTAATGAATTAACCATTGTTATGTAACTGGAAAATCTCTATGCAAAATAGATTCATAGTTTTCTTAGAGTTCCATATGCTATATTATTTGATAGGGATCCTTATTTCACTTCTCACTTTTGGACAGGACTTCATCTATGACTAAGATATCTGGTTCAATTAGGTATGGCATACCATCCATAGTCATATTTCCAAATAAGAAGACCTATATAGATTCTTGAAGATATTATTCATAGTTATGTTTTGGATTTTTGTGGAGATTGGGATGGACATTTGGAGATGGTTGAGTTTTCTTCCCACAAATGTTACAAGTATGTGATCAGAACTTCATTTTTAGGACATGTATGTTTTTCCATGTAAATATCCATTATGATGAGTCGAGGTGGGTTAAGGTTCCTTGCATGAAAAAAATATTGGTTGAAAATTTGATAAAAAATATTCCATTGATTCATCAAATATTGTTTACTCATCAGAGTCGGTATAATTCTTATGCTGATCATTACCACAGTCCCTGATAAATTTTAGTTGGTGTCCGGGTGTTATTTAAATCTCCACCTTTGTTTGGTCATTGATGGATTATGAGGTAAGGTGTTATTACTCCCCATTTTATGGGACCTTTTTAGGTTCTTGAGTAGGTTAGAAAAGTGCCTTAACATTTAGAACATTCACCGCAATTAATGTTGATACATAACATGGTTGTTATATATAAACAAATAATTATCTTTCTGGCACATCAATGGTTCTATAATGGAGTGATATAGATGTCAAGCCTAATTTATCTGTGACTAAGAATCTAGTGAGATTAGTTAACATTAAATTTAAGGTGATTTACAGTAAGATGATACATTTGGATTGAGGGCTACAGAATTACATTTCTAGTACCCATGAGACTTCTGAGAGGGGGGAAAATAGAAGATAGTAGCAACCTCAACATTTTGGACATGAAAGCTTCTTAATAAGATTTTTTGGGAAATAAGGTCTATATAGAGTGGAGGATTTAAAAACTTGTTAATTTTTTCAATTAATCACAAACCCATATATTGATCATAAATTGGTTGGGCCTCATTTTGGTGTGATTCAGGTGAAATATTGGAAAAATATTTTAACATGTTGGGTGATGCACAGTTGGGGAACAATTTTCACAAACTGTAAACCCTACCAATGAAAACCATGCTGACCTAAGAAGTGGTGGTTTTCATGGTTGCCACACGGTTTCGAAAACTATATACCCACCAAGGAGAAACCCTACAACCCCACCAGCATTAGCGCATGATTATAGTGCATAGTTTTTAAAAATATATGCCCACTATGATATTGTATGCATGGATTTTAATAAATATGATTTTTTTTTGAAAATTTATCATCATTATTTTTTCTATCTCTTATTCCCAACTCCTCCTATTCCATTTTCTTAGGTGATTGGGGCTCTCAATGACCCATTTTGGCTCCTCCAAACCCTTATAAATGTTCATCAATGCTAGGAAATGTTTTTTTGGTCGTTTCCTGGTAAGTTTCCTCTCCTTATCCTTTCTCTTCTGATCCATCCAATCTTTTCAATATCGTTTTATATATCTTAATGTTTCTGGAGTATGAAATCCTCATTTTTATCTTGGATATAGGTTAGATTCATAGAAATCTTTTATTGGAATTTTTATTTGGACTTTCTCTGTGTAGGTGTTTTGTATTGGGATCTCATGATCCCAATGTAGGCAGTTCCTTTTTCAATTTTTACAATTAATTTAACTATAAATTTATTGATTTTATAAAAATTTCTTGATTTAAATATTGTTAATTTTAATTTGGTTTTTACAACCTAATTCCATTAAATTTGATATATTATTTTTATTTTCAATTAAATTTTGGAAAAACACCAATTCCATTGAATTAGAGAATGTTATGAAATTTGATTGAAAAATATGGAATTTAAATATGGAATTTAAATTTTGAAATTGACTTGTGAAATTGATTCATGGAATTGATCTAAAATTTGTATTTGAGAAAAATGGCTTATATTGATTTGATTGAAAACCAATGGGTTTATCCAAAAAAAATAATGACTTCATTAAAAACCCATTTTGGTTTTCAAATGGACATTTTAATATTGAAATGGAAATAATGGGTTATATGGTATTTTCATCCATTTTTAATGAACTTTCCCTTTCATGATTTTTGGTAGAGAACATGAATGCCTAGGTAGTTAGTGACTTATTATGGACAAAAATATTTTAATTTTTTATAACTATATCAAAACATATTAAAACCTATCACATATCTGATGGTATAGTTATGAGTCCTCTTTAAAAAGTGTCAGAGGGACACGTGTACACATATTTCCATGATTACCCTTTCAAGTGTGGGTGGATCCCGTAACCTAGAACTATCATAGCTTTTAGAAGATGACCGTGCTTCTAATT
This sequence comes from Viscum album, assembly GCA_963277665.1. Taxonomy (NCBI): domain Eukaryota; kingdom Viridiplantae; phylum Streptophyta; class Magnoliopsida; order Santalales; family Viscaceae; genus Viscum; species Viscum album. Next base: position 33,976,428 of record OY728127.1, on the reverse strand, counting down.
TGAGATTACTTAACATATATTTAATTTCTTTTAAAATATTTTACACATGCCTTGTGTGAATTGTTATAAAATATATTATATATAATGATTATTAATCCATTATTTGAAATATTCCCATCATTTAAAAATGTAGATAATGATTTGTTTTATTTATCCTATTGTATTTCCATGCCTATTTATTTAAAATTTAATGGTTTATTTGGTTAAATAGTGGTTACATATTATTATGGAATCCCTATGGGACCATACTATGTGTTATACCGTACCCCACCTATTAATTTTGGTGTTTGTAGATTTCTGCCTTCCAGGTTCGAGGACGAGGAAATCACAACATGGAAGTGGTAGTTTCTATTGACCTTCGGGCTGATCTTAAGGCCTTGAACATCTGTGTCTTGTTGGATCATGGATTGTTTTTCCAATCTTCTTCTAAAATATAGATTTATATTGGGTTAGTTTATCTATTTTAATTCTAGTACAATTATCCATGTCCGGTTTTCTTTTTTTCAAGCTCACATGTATCTATTAATTCCATTGTATTTATGGAAAATAAATTCCCACTATCATGCTGTATGATTCTAGGTGCTTGTATCCAACCTATGAAGAAATTGAATTCCCATTAAGGATATGATAGGACAAACTTTGATATCATGGTACTTGGGTATCAAGGATAGTTCATGACATACATGTCCTCGTACCTCTGAGGTAATACCAACTGGTGGGCTGCCGACCCGAATTTCTATGATATCTCCTAAGACTCAATGTAATGAGGTGATAACTTTACCTATCTTATAATACATCAATAACTTAGTCAAGAAGTGACTCATATAAATACATGATGTCCCACCACATAGAATAGAGTTTGGTGATGAAAATGAATATAAAACTACCTTTTGGACTCATTTTTATACTTATGTTTATAAATCAGCTTTACACACTCTAATGTCTCTTGAATGAGGTGAAATCTAGATATAACTACCTCATCAACCTCCAACAGCTCCAGGGTGAAGAAAATGACCTACCATAATGATCCTTAGAAGGAGATATGTTTATATTACTTTGGATGCTAATTTTTTTGGAAAACAAAAAAAGCATATATGTTTTCCCAATGAACCTCTAAAATTATGGAAACATGACAAAATAATTTCCTCTTCCACCCATATTATACTCATGGACTGGACTTCGGTCTAAGGAAGGTATTTTTTACTAAGGTCCGCTTGTTAACCTAGTGATATCTATAACTCCTTCAATAATTGAGATATAAAACTACCTTATAATTTTGATACGATCAAACTGGAAATACCATGACGAAAAAAATCTCCCAGATATCATCCTCTTGATATTTTCAGCCGGGAAGGTCTCTTATATAGATAGTAATTTTGAAACCCTGGTCAAAAAACTGACAATCACCCACACTATGCAATTGCCACAAGGGGATCATAGATATCTCATCAATAAATCATTAGTGATGTCACCACATTTCTATTATGGAATAAATTGAAGCTATAGAAGACCTCCAAACCACTACTGGGATACCTTTAACTATGGGAAGGTGGAAGACCATGTGATAAAACCAAAAATATTTCTCCTCACACATGGCCAAAACACTGATTTGTTATGTCTCAATACATCGTGGTAATCCCATGGTGTACTACCCAAGTAGAAGCATGATATTCCCACATTAACTTCTATTATATATTTTTAGGTACCCAAACAAACCTATGAATGTTCATGATCTCATTATCATTAATATACTAACTAGGAGGTGGGTCCTTACTTGAGACACTCTACCTCGATATAGGGCACTCAGAGACTGAGTTCTATCTCATACTTACTCAACCCAAGAGGGAATATTTCACATAAAATGCTACCAAAATATTCCTCCCACAATATTAATGAACCTACAAGAGAATCTCAAAAGATAGTGTTATCAAGTACCACTCACCACTAGCCTCTATAATGGAATTTTCTTGAGTCTTTGGGACAAGGGTTTTGGCTACTGCATTTAAATTTCTAGGGAGATAGGGGAGTAAAAATTCAAATGAATAATGGTACTCAAACATCCTATGATACATGAGATTCATGTCCTGTTATGTGAAAATATACTTGAGACTTTTGGGAGTCATGTAAATGAAGACCAAGTCCCCTAATAGAAAGTTCATCTAAAAACATAAGGAATGAAACGCAAGTGAAAGCTCGATATCTTGCGAATGGAAATTCTATTTTTGTGGTCCCAAGTGGAGGGACCAGTTCACTAAAACAAGATCACTATCCATTAAAACTACTCCAAGATTGACTCTTGACTCATGAAAACAAATATTATTGCTTATTCCCAAGTCTAGAAGAATCTGAATCGAAATTGATGTCAGTATCCTATTCAACTCCTAAATGGAAGTCACACATGTGTCTGAACATATTAATAGATCCCAATTTTTATTTAAGAACATGATATATGCTTCTAGGATTGTAGATATATTTATATAATGTCTACAATATCCATCCACCTCTATGAAACTTCATATGTAATAGTAATTCTTGTTATTTTCCCAGAAAACTATTGTTCTCACCTTATCTAGGGTAATGGATACTGATTCCTATGAGATGTTATGACCCAGTATGTTCACCTTATCAATCAAAAATTGGAATTTGGTGAGTTTATAACACAACAAAAACTCTCTTAGTGTATTTAGAATGATCTTGAGATTTTTATCATGTTCATGTAAAGTCTGAGAATACACTAAGATATTGTCCATTGTGACCCCCACAAATGAATCCAAATACATGTGGAAAACCAAATTTATCAAATCCATGGAATCTCTTGGAATGTTAGTAAGGTCAAAATCTATAACTAGATACATTTATAATCTGTATCAACTTTGTAATGCTATATGTGGTATGTCTGATGGTCTAATAAATACCTGATGGTATCCTGATCTCAAATATATGTTGTAGAAAACCATCCCTCCTCAGAACTCATTGAAGGGTTCATCGATATGAGGCATTGGATACCATTCATTTATCATAATTATGTTCAAGAAATGGTAAACCAAGAAATATCTAAGGGCTCCATCTTCCTTCGTAGGGAAAAGGATAAGTTTACCCCATTTAAAATTATGAGGTCGTAAAAACCCTAAACTTCCATGTCATATAATAGATTTTTGAGTTCTTAATGTTCTATAGGTTCCATTCTATTTGAAAGAATGAACACTAGTTTTGTTCCTAGAACAAGATTGATTGTGAACACATCCTATCCCATATTAGATAAACAAAATATGTCCTTAGGGTAAACCTATCTAAAATTATCCGCCACTGGACAGAAGTCCATATACCATATTACCTAATCACTCATTAAGTAACTAGCTATCTAGGATATCAATCATCCAAACCCACATTGATTTGGTATTTCATAACTTTTATAGATATCCCATTCTCCATAATGAACAAAATTACCTCTCTTGGGTGATGAAAAATACACACTCCAGTGATAAAAATCAACATGGGTGTGGGATTGCACCAACCATTAATTCCCAAAAAATATATATAAGACTACAATTTAGAGGATATAAATATTCTATAGGATGAGATATCAACCCACTTCAGGACATAATTTCTTGCAATAGAATATAATCAATGATAATGCTCACAAAGGAGTATCTGGGGTCATAACAACATAAAAATACCCCATTTCTAGCACAAGGCTCTCCAAAATGTCCATAAATAAAAATATATGTGAATAAAAGATAAAATTCTAGGAAGAAACTATTTTAGAGGCTACATGAATAGTAAAAAAACATTAGATAGCCTGTGAATATTCTTCTTAAGATTTGGATTTACTGCATCTATATGGTCAAATATACAGCCTTGAGATGCCACCTATATAGCCAGGGCAGGTCCACTCTATTTGTGTTATACCTATGATGTCTGGATACCTTGGTTATAAATACCTACATAGCCTGATAAAAAAGTAGTAACCTAGATCCCTACCTTCTTTGGAGCTACTTATCTAGGACCAGAATGTTGTGTCAGTAAAAATACATTATCACTAGGAACTAGAGGTATTGTTATGCAGAAACACTAAAGGTGCCATAAACATTCACAATACATTGAATCAATCGGGTCACTCATATATTGGGGCTTCTTATTGCCTACCGTAATAAATTGGTGACACACCCCATAACTATAAGTGTGAATCATTTGACTCTGGATGCCGCTATATTCAGACACAAATAGAAGGTTCTTACAACTTGATAAATCACCTCCCATCCTTGAAAATGAATCTTCTGAACTCACATTGCCAACTTCCATCAAGTACATCTCCGTGATGAGGGAATGGTTCACTTTATCTAAAGTGGTAATTTATTGGAACAAATCAACTATAATAAAATTCCTTATTCTATCCCACCCTCAAATAGTCTCACAATCATTAATTCATAACCATTCTATGTTGTAAAAAAACACTAAATCTCATTATAACATGATGGATTCTCCATCACGAACAAAAAAACCCTAGTGTCAGTGTATAAAATCTAAAGAACGGTCCACCCTCGTCAGCAATTGAAATAATTATTCATAAATGACTATTTCAAAGTCCATAGACACCAAACCCAAAAGGAGATGATCCTAAGAGATGACATCCCACCAATATTTGGAAGATTCAAAAACAATAACGTTGGTGATAATTACACTCATCTTTGAAGGCATCTCTAAATGATTAATGATAGATATCATATAATCTATCCATGATTATGAAACATGAGGACCACCACCCCCTTGAACATTGGAGCATATTGTTGATCAAATTGTCATCACAACTTATCTGTAGTAGAGGAAGGTTACAGATCTCCCTGTACAAACTGCACGAAGCGCATGAATCTCCCTCATAAATAAGAATTGATTCCCAATAGAACCAGAATTGAATGTTCCACTAGTGAAACTAAAATAGGTAATAATGGTGGATCTAGTCCCACAAACTTTTGAACAAGACCATCCCCACCCTCCAAGAGCATGACCTCAGGACATTCGAAAAGCACAACTCTATAATATCCACACTCACACCTCAGATGAGACATAACAGTAAATATAAAAATTTATAATAATAATGGAAAGGCGAAAAACCTTCCTATAAATGATTCAAACCCCTTTACCAACTCCAAAAGATATTTTTAAATGATATTAAATGTCACAAAAGTCAAAATACACACTTCCTACTTCCCACTACTCAAGTGGGGTAAGGGTCGTGGCCTCATACAATACCATAGAGGGTTAGGTACATGCAGTGCCAATTTGAAGTTATATAGGAAAGGACCATTTAGTTTTCAATTAGAATCCACATTTAAGGGTAAACCTATCATATAAGATTTAAAATTCCTTTATCTTCATAATATATATATATATATATATATATATATTATGTTCTAGAAAGATACATTAACTTTCATAATTTATAAAAGGTCCACACTATTTATAAATTTCAATTGTTTTTTCATGTAACTTCAACCTGACCCTTACATATAGAATTAATATATAATAGGTTATGTAAAATGATTTTATTAAATGAATCACCATTCCCAATTTATATAAGTACATCCTTCATAAATTAAATTTGGCATTGATGTAATTAGAACCATGTAACATTTCATCCCATGGAATGAGTGGCCCATGTCTTCAATATGGAATAAATTGATAAAGTAGATTCCATCATCAATATATAAGTGAAAAACCATTTATATTAATTCCTAAACTTTTATTAATCCAAATATTTTGTCCCTATAAAAACATTAACATATTTACATATATTATAATCAAAGCACTCTCAATAATAAAAATAAATAAAAATAATGAACACTGTGAAATATACATATTTGGAATGGAATACAGCATGACATGTGAGTCCTCGAGTTACTATAATGATAAACTGGATGATACATCCTTCTCATACATGTGAAAAACGTATTCCATAACTATAATATCAACAATAATAATATCAAATAATATGACCATCACACAATGTTAAATTAACTACAACTGTAAGAGGTAGAAACCAAAAAAATCAATATCGCAACCATGGTAATTTGGGTTTCCCTTGTACGTGGGTTAGCTACTATTAGGAAAAGGCTGATTAAAAAATTCCATTACATTCATAGTATCTTGTATAATAACCAGATAGTATGAAAAAATGTTATGAACCCATCTGATACCAATTTGAAGAGTCCCACCCCAAAATCCCCAATGTTGTGCCTCGCTCGGTTGGCCACATGACCTTAATAATAGATCCCCAAATTCTAGAGGCTACCAAATAATAGCGAGGTTCAGTGATGATATAGCAGGAAGACTATACCCTCTAGATCATTGGATTTCATAAGGGTGAATAATAATGATTAGAAGCATAAACAATAGATTATAACCAATGTTGGATTAATAAATTATCCAAATAATAAATTTGTGGAAGTTAAATCAATAACAGATAAAAAATGATGATCCTATTATAATTCTATAAAAAAGGAAATTACACATAATACAAAGGTATATGCATATAAAAAATTAAAAATCGTAATTTATCCAATGAAACATCCATGATAGTAACAAGCATAGGCTTGACCCATACATACCAAAATACATCCTAATACATGAAATCAAATGTCAGAAGCTAGGAAATTTAATTTTTCTATCCCTGTAACCATAAAGTACATTCATGTAGCATAATTGTACGTAAAAGGGTGTGAGATATACATAGTAAGACACCACCAATTATTTCAATAAATATTCAATAATTTCCTTTAAAATCATCAATGTTATAGTAATTTTATTAGTATAATAGTAAAGAAATAAAAAAATTAGTCTTGGTTCCTCTTGGGATACACAGACGATAAAAATTTCCTATACCTAATCTGGATATCTCTGAATGAAGGATAACCTATATAGATATCTAATACAAGATAATGTATCCAATATATAAATACAAGTAGTTATATTATTAATCTATTAGGATAAATGTATGAAAAACATGACTAGGCCATCATAAGTCATGTGTAAAAATTGGACCAAAGGCAAGCTTGTTCTTTGGTTTAGCGGATGAATAATTAAACATTGTAAAAAATTCATCCTTTGTTATTTAAGAAATTAATAAATAGTTGTTAATAAAAATGCATCCTAGGTTTATAATAAAAATTCATCTTGAACCTGTCCAAGTAAATTTGTAAGGATAAACACCAGTATAGTTCCATGAAAACTATATGTGTCTATAACCTTAAGAGTTTTTCCATGGTTATCCATAAATGGAATCGAAGTATCAATATCCTCATTGATTAAAGTCAAAAACCTCTAATACCATCCATTGTATTCTAATTAAAGAACCATTTATCACTCACCGAATGGTCTAAAAAGATTTCCTAATGAGCACATCTAAGGTAATCCACTAGGGAATCAGGTATCACACATTGGTAAAGCACATGAGGCTACACCCAGTAATCTTATCCAAGGTACTCTATAATAGAGACCATATATCCCTCAAAACATATTGAGATTCATTTAAAAATTATAATGTAAAAATTCACCAAGATCCAATTGAAGGCATCCTTATACAGGGACTCTTGAAACATACTTGGACAAATTTTAGTATATGGATTTAGGTCTCTTGAAAACTCATTCCATCTAAGGAAAGTAGTATAATAATTTCTAAAGGGAATTTAACACACCAATATTGGTGGTTTATAACATCTCAAGGCATGCGGCTCTTAGTACATTAATGAACTCCCACCTTTTGGGGTGTATAGTGTTGGGATGGTCACTCTACAATGTTAATGTTTTGGTTTCTAGGACTACATTAAACATGGGTTAGACATATAATTTAATTTCATAGACATTAAAATTAGGTAGAAGAGGGTAATATTTCATGGTACAATGGTGTGTGGTAAATAAAATGAAATATTATGGGAAAATAAGAAGACCCCCTAAAATAGGTTATTAGAAAAACACTAATCAATTTTTTGGATTTTTAATTGAGCTAAAATGTATGATGTTTTAAATACATACCAATTCCTTTAAATAGGGAATATTAATTTTCACCATAGTAAATATAATACTGAGAGATTAATTGTGAAAGGATTACAGAATACCCAATATCATACCAGAGGCTAACCAATGTGATGAATGGTGGATTTATTGGTGTCCATATAGAGGATAAACAAAGGATCCTATGTAAGAGGATAAAAAACCCCATGCATGGATGGTAATGGAGAATGAAGTGGAAAGATACAATAAGGGTTCTTGAAATTTTTTATAAAAACACATCATGAGGTATTTAGGACGTGAATTTAATTAACATCATGAATTTAATAGGGTTTTACCATTTGATAAATACTAATTATAAGCTTGAACATGGTTAGTCTATAAAAATTCACATTATTAATATGATTCATGCTGTGTATTGAATTCATTCCCTAAAAAATCTCATGGGGTATATCTAGGGAAATTCATTTCCTAAATTCAATTAACATCATTAATTAGTTCTATATGAATTCTACAACCCCTAATACATCAGCTTATAAATGAAAAAAACTGTCCTCAAAGAAACATTATAAGTATTAATCCAAAAAGAAAACTTTTGAGGGTTCAATAGAACTTAATTAATCCATAACTATCAAAAAATATTGGATTTTACAACCATTGTCAATATGAATCACCACTAACTCCTCCACCATAAATAAGAATTAATAAAAACTAAGATATCGCACCTTGGAATCACCACCATTTGGGTAATAAACTCTATTAATCACCACCAACTAATCAATCATCACTATGATCCTCAGCTAAAGAATGAGAAAGGGATATGGGTTGTTATCCATCCACCCCCACTAATCTGGATGTTGTGGAAAACACCCTAAACACAAAGCATCTATCTATTTGTAAAGAGATCCAACTAATGTGTATGTGTGTTTAGAAATCACATGAAATTAATAGAATATATAGTCTCCCACAAAACCTCAACTAATGGGGTACATCAATCAACACTAGTATCAACAACAATATTACCACATCACCCCATGTCATGCACTACCATCTACTACCCCAAAAAAAGATGAAACTCATTTTATAAAACATCCACAACACATCTCACAATTACCTTTATTTTTCATTGATTCATATATTCCAAGATTTAATAATTACTACTAGGTTTCATTTATTTAACTATATGATACCATATTTAATGAAAACCTACCCTCAGGAATACCTCATATTTAATTTCGTTCACTAATTATTTTATTAAAACCCATTTATCAACAATCAATTTGTTATCCAATTACCACATATTAAATTCTAGCGATTATTTGCTAATTATATCCATTTATATTCCTATTTTAACATTAAAAATGGTATTCTATAGAAATCTGGAAACTATAACGAATCCACCTCCCAAAAACCCAACCACCTATAAAAACAAACCATCAACCATCCACAATAAGGAAAACCCATTATATCCTATTCTAAAGTAGTGTATCTATATTTCCCATCACATAAAAAATTTTAATTGGTCCCCATCACCATGATACAATATCTTCAAGTTCCAAAAAATCGTAAGGAAAAAAAATAGACACGTCAACCCAATCACAATAGTATATTTTAGCTCCCTGGATAATTTTTTTTTTAAAGATAAGTATCACAACATTCCATCATCTCTTTCATTAGTGATTTCATAAAATTTTAATATTTACACACAATTATTTAACAAATATATTTATCTACATCACTTTTTTTAATGGTGAATTAGAAAAAAAATCACTCTAAGTGTTTACCATTAAAAACAAAAACAACACACAAATCAAAATGGATTTTCCTATTCAAGGTAAAGGAATAATAATTAAAATTACCTAAAAATGATAAACACATGTGAAAACAGGATTTCCCCTATCAATTTCATTTTTTCTAAATCACTATCTTACTTATTTAGACAATACAATCGAACTAGAGGAAGACAAAAACATGCTAAATTCATAGATTCAATCAAATATAATGAGTTATTGGTTCCCTTACATGAATCAAGGATTTTTAAATAATTATTATATATCCATGTATGAATAAGATGTTCACATAAATGAGATCAAACCAAGAAAGTATCAAAAACTTTAGATAAAAATATCCTCATCAAACTCTTTCCGTAATATTTCCAAAACTAGAAATTCCCATAACCACAAAATATAGAAGAAAAATGATGAGGAGAAAATTAGAGAAGATAAATGATAGATACTCACATTATATTTATAGGAATTAATATATTGTTTTCAGGAATTAAATCCACCAAAAGGGATTGAACAACCTCCCAAAGATCCAACTAGGATTCCCAAGTGTAGTGATAAATGTATGCACTACAATGAGTTTTAAAGGGGTTCTAGAATTTATACCCATTTTTTAAAAGGGACCACAACACAATAACCATGACCAAGCCATAATTAATTTTGTTTTACCCCAAACCATGGTGAAATAAAATGTTATATGATGAAATTTAACCATTCCTACACATAGTAATCATTTTTTAAATGAAATTTATTCTCTTACTACAAATCACTTTCCTAAAAAATCCAACAAAGACCTTCATCACCTAAAACAATAAAATTTAATGGCATGGAAGATGTATTATTTTACAATAGATACATCTTAATTGATTCTCAACCACAAGAATCACACCCTGACTCAAAAAAAGGGAAGGTGATGTTCCATTGATCCATCTAGCAAGATAACTCTCTAGAATCAAGTTACATCCCAATCATGACATCCAATTGAACACGGAAATGAGAGAAAAATTTATCATTTATAAACTATTATTATGTTAATCATTAAATACCCAAACAAAAAAAGAAAATCACAAAAATAATTTAGCGTACTCAGCACACTACTATATCTTATCATACCAAAAAATCTCATTCAAACCACAAGAACACAACAACACCAAATCCTTGGGAACATATTACCCATATAAAACCTTTAACCGAACCATACCAATGGACACATGAAAACTATTATTATAGGAAAACTCAACCAAGGTTAGGGGTTTTACCAATTAACTTCATAATTCTCGATCACAAGACTAAAACATGTCCTCAAGTGCCTAGATGGTCTACTTAATCTACCCATCCATTTGGGGATGAATAGAAATTATAATTAATAGGTGATTCATGTCTGTCGTGAGGCTTGGAAAAATAAATGTTATTTACCTTAGATAACACAATTGATGACTAGGGTCATCTCACTTGAGGAGCCTTTCAGTTTGATTACTCACTTATTGTAAATCATCGTAACAATTTATTTTTGTTTTTTTTAAATTTAATTAAAATTTTGATAATATATTTTGGTTTTTGATTATTTAAAACAATGAAATGTAAAATAATAATTTTAAATTTATAATGTGATGAAAATCTAAATAGAATAATTTAAAGAAGAAAGTACATGGCATTTGGTCTAGGATTAGATTAAATTGTAATTTACCTTTATTAGTTCAATTTTAGTTTGATAGTCCAAAAATGAAATCTCATTTTTGAACAAATTTTCATTATTTATAAATTTTGAAATAAAATTGAATGCATAAATACTATCAATTATACCTTCTCATTTAATCAATTCTTATGACACTCCATGGACTTGGAGGTGCAATCTTCTAGGACTCAGATCTATCGATGTTGTTTTATCCAATGATTGTTTCACCATCAACATGTAAAGAATAAACCAATGGAGAGAAGGAAAGGTGATTAAAAAAATAATAGAGATAGATTCAGTTGTACATCATTGGGAGTAGTCACTATATTAGGTACATTCACCTCTACCATTAGAGCTACTCACTTCTATTTACTAACATAAAATTTTACATTAATGAAAATTTAGAAACACCATGACATCCCCACGAGCCAAGCATTTGGGCCAACACCTAATTTTTGAGAGTAAGAGACCACAATGGTGGAGTTGATGGAAGGAGGATGGAAAGAAAGAGAATATTATAAAATAGAAAAATTGGTGGATGAATAAAATAAAATGGAAGAATGAGGGTTGAGAAGAGAGTGAGAGATAAATAGTGAGAGGAAGAGTGAAAATAAAAGAAATAAAATTTATATAATTTATAATGATAGTTATAATAATAATAATATTAAATATTATTTTGATTTTTAAGAAAATAATTTTTATTGAATAAGAAGAGTAAATAAATAAAGAAAATAATTTCAAAATAGTAATGTTAAAACAATAATTATAATAAAATTATTAAATTTATAATAATAATAATATGAAAAATAATAATTTTAAAATAATAATAGAGAATATTGATGGATGGGTGAAAATTTTAATAAAATTGCATGAATTTATTTTATTAAATGTAAAATGAAATTTAAATTACAATTGTAAAAAAATTAAAAAAATTAAATAAAACAAAAAAAATGAAGAAAAATAAAAAATAGGGGAGGAAGAAGATGGTACAGTGTGGATCCATAGTGGATATCTCTTCATTTTTGGTCCACTAATGGTATGTGATTATTTTTAAAGGTGGTTCATGCCTCTATTTATAGGATATATTTTTATTTAAAAGGATTCCATGTTTAACACTCATTAAATGTCTGAATTGGTGAATAGAATATCTGTAAAAGTTGTTCAAAAATTTATATTTGTATTTACCCCAAATTTCATCATTTTGGGCCATGTATAGATTGGGTTATGTTTGTTTTACTCCACGAATTTAATATTCCCAGGTAGACTACACGTATTCCAAAGCTCTGGATTCCCATGCATTAATAGACATGAAAACAACATATTTGTTAGTGGACTCCATCAAAAAAGTTGTTCATAAAAAACATTATCATCAACCATAAAAATATCAGTTATTTTATACATCCAATTAGGAGATATCTTCCAATCATAAAATATCACCAGATTTGTGAATTTTTTTCCATACCGAAAATATGACCTAATTTTTGGGATTCGATGTGGTGGATTTAACTTTGGGTCTAGAAGAATTAAATGAATCCTATGATTTATTGAATAGTCAAAGAAAATAATTTCCTGATTTCGATTAGTATATAAAATTTTTATGTCATAAATATAAAAATAATTCGATGTAGTTAAAATCCAAAAGGCATATTTTTTCAATTAACCTCAAAATACCAATAAAAAAATACAATGATTTCACATAAAATAAAATACTTTTGGATTAAAAAATCGAAATTAAATGTAAAATAATTAAAAATATTAGTTATTTAAATAGGTGGGATCCAAAATAATTCTATATTTTTCTCAAGACTGATGAGGTTAATTTAGGACCTTAGTTAATGATAATGGTCCGTAATTCCCATTGGATCCCCACCCCTTCATCCAAATACTCTATCACTATAAAATACATGACAATCAACTCCAAAATCACCATAAAATAGGATGAATTCACCAATATATCCCTGAACATTCAAACATCATCACATCCTCTCTTGGATCAGGGTAACCTAGTGGTGAAATCCATCAAGATTTCCTACCACTTCTACTATGAGATATACAAAGGATTCAAAACCCCTACAAGGAAATAGTGTTATGTTTTAATGTGTGGATAAAAAAGAACCATATTCTCATCTATGATAAGGACAAATCCATCCCATGAAAAAAAATCTATCACGTCAGGCCATGATACATCTTCGTTAAAACGAGATGCACTACAAAGAATAAACTGTGAAACCCTATTTTGACCTGATTTGAATCATACAAGGGTAGAAAAATGGACCGATGGATAGTAACCAATTTTCTATTATTATGAAGGGTTTCATGTTGGGTTCACCATTTTTGTTTTGTCCCAAGTTGCATTATGTAATTTTTTAAGACTAAGATGTTCGCAATAAGACTGGGTATTATATCCTTTTTTATTTCACAAACTGTGTACCGTAGTTGACTACTTCTAGTAGTCAATATCAGGGGCTAAGTGTCTTTTGAAATCGATCCACATCAAGTATGATGTCCTTGGATGATCTCCAACAGGTTTATTCGCAGAGACAGAAACACCCAAAGACCCTTTTAACCATGATTCATTGACCAGCATTCCAATGCTAGGAACCCATTGGATGATGATTTAGACAATGACACTAAAGTACTCCATTGGTTGAAATCATGGGAGGTTGGGCTCATCAAACTCCTTGGGGGATTATTTCCTATTCTGGGACTATATCATTAATTTATGAAATGTTCCTTTGTTCAGGAATCCTTGGATGATTTCCAAGAATGTGTCATTGGATTAGCCTTGGGATAAAAAGTCAACCATGGATATACATGGTTTAGGAATTACTGAGACAACGTTTGATTAAGACATGTGATGTGGTGCTTTGGAGTTTATAATCATCTAGGGTGTATGGAAGTTGATTTCATTTAGAGAATGAACCCTTAAGCTGAGAATACTACATATCCTTACGGGAGGAATCAGAACCCACATAGTTCAGTGCCAGTTAACTAGACATAGAAACATTTGAGGTCGTCCGATGAGGACCCATCCATGTAGATTAACATCATGCTACTAGGACATCTAGGTGGAAGATGCATAGTCAATATTTCATGTGGTACATACACCGTAGTGGCCTAGAATACTCATATGAGACATAGTCTCTTGGGTGGATATGGCCCAGTGAAGGATTCAGTGACTTGGGTGTTAGGTTTGGACATTATGGAGGCCTCCTTTGTATCCGAGTTAGTAGGGAATCAAAGATCGTGTTGTTCTGTTTATGTTAGGGATTATACCATAGAGGAGGCCCTATTTGTGGGGGGTATGTTTGGGGCATAACCTTTAAAATGGATCCCATTTAATCTCGACCCATTAGAAAAGCATCGTACACATAATGTTTAGGGTTGGAATCAATGTTCTCATAGTTCAATGATCTTGGATATTATACATAAGACGAGTCCCGTGTTCATGTAACCATGAGTAGGACCTCAATTAATAATGATTTGGAGGTTTGGTTGTGGAAAACACATAGGAGGATGGCCACTAGAACATGAGCCTTTAGACATACATCCTACATATCCTGGTTAGAGTAGGAATCAGATTTCTTAATGTTAATTGAGATTAGGTATTATACCTATGAGGAGAACCATGTTCATTGAACTATGAGGAGGATCTCAACTCATGATGATTTTTATGTTTGTTTGGGGATTAAAACTAGGAGGGTGCCCAATTGATCTTGGTCCATCAGACAAGTGTCCTATATATCCTTATTTGAGAAAGAATCAGAGTACTCATAGTTCATTGAGTTTGGGGATTAAATCTAATCGGAGGCCCATGTTCATGGAACCATGAGGAGGATATCGAATCATAATTATATGAAGATTTGTCTCTGATTATAATGCATTTTTTGTCGGCAATTTATGCAAAGCCACCAGGACATTGTGAACATAGTCAAACATAGGTGTCCTCAGGACATCAGCCTTCCATTTTCGATGGATGGGGATATTATTGAAGATCCAAAATCAACAGATATACTATAGTTTAATGTCATATAGCTTGGATGATGTTATCACAATTTAATGTCATTTTGTGAGGACTAATACCATATAGTTTAATGTCATGTGGTCAATATGATAACTCATAGTTTAGGGTCATAGATTCTGGACCAATTTTTAACGAAACAATTATTAATTGGAGGATAAGAGGGTTAAGATGTTCTAAAATTCCTCAAATATAAGAGGAAAGGGATGTGAAAACCATTATTCTGTGGGTTCTTGAATTATGAGAAATGATATGGG
Organism: Viscum album; assembly: GCA_963277665.1. NCBI lineage: Eukaryota > Viridiplantae > Streptophyta > Magnoliopsida > Santalales > Viscaceae > Viscum > Viscum album. The sequence goes on along the minus strand of OY728127.1, from coordinate 33,960,687 downwards.
GGCATTGAATCCATTGGGTGTATAAAATTAAAAAAATTCTCTCCTAAGGAGGAATATGTATCTTCTTGATAGGCCTTTTTTGGGGGTAACATAAGTGGAGACACCAAGGCATTGTGAACATAGTCATGTAGAGTTGTCATAAGGACACAGGCCGTCTATTTCAGATAGTCTTGAATGTTTATAAAGATCTATGATCACTCGAGACACAATGTTTAATGAATGGAATGGATGTGTCTGGGCATGTAAGAAACAATTAGACCATGATTTTAAATGGTTTTTTGGATTAACATTGAATTGGAGGCTGGTGATGGAATTTTAGAAGTCTCATTAGGAGTAAATCGACTGATGGTATTTAAGGGAAAAATGTTGTGGTGGAATTATGGAACAATAGAAAATTCTGTTGACCTACCCTGAAAAGTTCACGATGTGACTATCCAATTTTTATGGGGGTCAATGACGGTAGAAATGGGACCGTTTAGGAGGGATGGGATGGATCCTGAGGGGGTGCGAGGGCACATGCTCTATGGATTGGATCGGTGGTCTCAAATTATTTTGTGCATAAGGATGGCCATGTAATATCGACCACAAAGGATCATCCATGAACTGTTGTCCATGTAGAAGCAGCTATGAACTATCATCTGAAAAGCATTGACCACATACCTTTTTCCACAAAGGGTTGGAAAAGTAGGAGATAGAAACATAGGATGGTTCATGAACTATCATTTGTGTAGGTGTCTTTCATAAACTATTTTTCACATAGGGTATCTTCCTTGAACTGTAGTCTGCATAGGTGTCTTTTATGAAATCTGATTTTATTCATTCGCGAGGTCACAAGATGAAAAATAATTTCTGTGAATGGGATAACCTCATGTGTTGGGTCTTCCTCATATGGATCATGGGATAGAGTTTCATGAACTACTACCGCATAAGGTTCATGTGATGGAGTTCTACTAACTTCTTCGGGTGTGGGAGAGATTTCTCTCGTACCCTTTTTATCTTTCTCCATTCTTTATCCTTTTTTCCTACTCGAGAGAGAGATTATATTTCCACTCTCATTCAGGATTTATTTATAGAGGACTTGAGGTGAATTATTTATGGGCCGCATATGACCTTTTGCAGAATCCCATAGTGTACTTAGTCAGTTGGGGGATTGATTTGCATGGGATTGGGATGCCATATCATCCCAAGAACTAATATTCATGGGGGATCTTATACACATGGGTTTTCATATGCAAGGGTGGAATTATCCACATGAATTTAACCAAAAACACCATTCATGGGATTCATTATCGTCTTCTTCATTCCATAAACCATTTGCTTCGTGGCTGATGCCTTCTGTGAACCTTTCTTAGGATTTAGTATGTGGAAGGGATAATATACATTTCCAAAGTAGTATTCCTTAACAATATTCTTAGATATTCCTTCAGTATTTTATTTCTATACATTTTTGAGAACAATGGAATTTTATTGATATTGAATGTGGAATATTTGTGACCTTACAAAATTATGGAGAATTTCCTCATATAGGGATTACATAAAATACTAAAATCTGTAAAATAGTATCCTATGGTTTCCATACTTTGACCACTACTCCAAAGTATCACCATGACTGATATGGTTCTATATCCCATACACATTTGAGTCTCCCAACATTGATTCCTCTACTTACCATAACAAGGAGGATTTGGCTACCATTCGACCAAAACATCATCAAAAAATTTCTTTTATACTCCAAAATGGATTTCTCCCAACACTTTCATCACCCACCAAGAATAATTACACTCTCAACAGAAATCTCCAAATAAAATTCTACTCAGTACATCATAAAAAACATACCCCATTATTGGGGTATACGATATTTAAAAATTATAACCCTTCAAAAACCCCGTACACCTCATTTGACGAAGATTTAGATCCCAAAATGTGTAAATATACCATAGACTCTTATAGTCCATGTCAAAATATTGATCATGAAGATGTGGTAATATCACCACTAATTTAGAAAAAACACTACTCCGGGATATTCCAGATCATGGGTTACATTGTCATACTCATGGGGGGATAAATTTGAAGACCTATAACAGATCAATACCCTCTACTACATTATGAAACATCCAAAACCCATATTAAAACATCAATTAATCACTAAGAATGACAACTATACACTGCCAAGTGAAAGATAAATTTACCAGGAAACAACCAAAATGAAATAAATTATGATTATTGAAGGTAATTCCAGTGGAAATTTTGATGACGATGAACATGTATAGATTCCACAACACCTAACTCAACCAAAAAACACATATGGAATCTCATAAAGATAACCCTATATGAGTCTTTTATTTCCATATAACCTAAAACATCTTGAGACTGAGCCTCAAAATGCACAAATCCCTAGATAATGCATAAATAAACATAATTTAACAAACACCACTGCCACCACCACTAGACATAGACCAAGATAATAAGAGATAAACAATAAAACATCTCCTCATCCAAGATTCAATCAGCTAGAAGATATTCCATCATCATCACTGGATCCATCCCCAATAATCAACATCATCTTTATGCTACATTGAACATCAAAACTATGATCATTTTTTATCATCCTTATCTACATCTTCGTCTTCATTCTCACTTGGCTCAAAATCACTTGCATCATCAGCTCTAGAATTGGGAAACTAGACCACACCAACCCTATCTTCTGATCCTTCAAACTCATCATATTTTTCAACATATATTTCTTCATTCCCATCATTTCTGTTAGGGCCATCATCATTTTTATCATTATCAGCTTCTTCATAAACTACTCTGTCATCATCATCATCTCTGTTTGCATTCTCAGTCTCCAGGATCTTTTGGATATCATCATCAACATCATAATCATTGTCCACATCTTACTCATCGTCACCCACCTCACCATATAATTCATAATATCTATCACCATTATTTTCTTTAACTATGAACTCATCACTGATATTATCATGTTCATACTCATCATCATCTCCACTATAGTTGATTCCCAGAATAGGTTTCTTACCATTCAGAATCATGACCTTTTCTCCAGCTACCAACTTCAATTCTTCATCTGTCATATTCATCTTCAGATATACACTGGAGAGACCTCTAGATAAACATATGTGTTTCTAAAATTGGATAAATGTGGATCAAGAAATACGAAAAATAAAAAATTGTGGAGATTACGAGATTCCAATGGAAGAAAAGAGACCATACCGAAGGAGTAGCTTTGCTCTTGCTGCTCCATCCCAAACCCTTATATGATCTTTCATAAATGACACGAGACATCACTACCTCATCATGAAATTGAAGAACTGGAGTATTAATTGACCTATTTTTAGGTAGTAAACTTTTTTTTGACACAAATCAATCAATATGATGGTCTATTATTTCTTGGTAAGATCCATAAATAAAGAGACAATCTAATAGAATTTGAAAAAAAATCATTGATAATATCCCTCAAGACCAACCAATTCAAGATCATATTCCCTGTTATTAGGTGAAAGCAATGAAAACAATTCCTTAAACATAGATGGTCCATAATTTCATGCTTATAAGACACCACTTGTCCAACTATATTCACCTGTCACATTTAAAACACTCAGTTATATATATTTCCATAGAGAAGATTGTGTTAAAGAAGTTGTAGTAAAATTATAATATTTATGGACTACCCAACCATTTGATTTATAGTATATTATGATGTATTCTATGTACACCACTATGAAATGGTCAAGGAACTCAGTTAATATGTTGCCGATGACCACATCCACACAAACGGTTCAATCGTGACAACGAAAACATGACTATAGGCTTGAAGTGTCAATACTTTCACTAAAAGGTAGTCTTATAGATCTTTTCCTCTATATCCATCATCTCATAATATCAATACTTCACTTAAGTCTTTGAAAACTGATTTCCCTCTTCAAATAGTTTAACAAATAATCATTCCTCAAATTGGTAATAGTTCCTAACCAACACAAAGTTTATCCTCATGTAGCCTACCCATAGCCTCAGACTACCAAATGAATTCTTGGTGAATAAAAATGGAGCACCCCAAGTAGAAGAAATGTTATTAATGAATCAGATATACCAAAAATAATTGATTTGGTTTCAAAACTCCCATAGATCCATTGGTGAAATATGATTGGGATCTATCAGAATTATATAGGATTATTGTAACACACTATGATTTTAAAAGAAAAACATCATATTTGATAGCATATATGACGTGAATCACGAATATTGGAAGATAATTTTACAAACAAAGAATTTATGATATATTTATTTTAAAATAAAATCATTCTATTTTATATATTATGATCTATATAATTCTTGGTTTAAACGAAACATGATACTTATTTAAAATAATATTATTATAAATGGACATTATAACCTAGCTGTTAAGTTGGTTGGTTTGTATAGGAATAACTAAATTATGAGAATTATATGGTTTAATTCTATATAGAATAAATTAAATGGTTATATATTTAATACAAATATAATGAGAATCATTTTAATGAAGATGAATTTTTTTTTCTGAAAAATGAATTTTTTTATAAAATGTGGTTTAATAGTTCTGTGCGCACATAATATAAAATTATTTTTTTCAAAATTCTAGAAAATTTATTTGACAAGATAAAATTAGTTTTTATAATATAAATATCAAAATTATATTTGGGAAATGTTTTGAGGATTTTCTAAAAAGATTATTTTTTGAGTAATAGTGAAATGTAATAATTTTTATTGAAAACTACATTTTGGTTTCAATTATTTAAAAATATGAATTATTTTATAAATTGCATCTTATGTAAAATTATTTCAATTGTATTATAGTTTTACTAATTTAGGTAATTTTAATCAATTTTTCACTTAATTTGTATATTGAATCATTTTATGCTTTTGACAATTTTGTCTTTTGAAAATTTATCTTCCATCGCATCTGTGGTTTAATTTAATGTTAAATTCAATGACTTTTATGAATTAAATTTATTAAAATATATACCATATTTATAATATGAATAATTTAAATTATCTAAATGAATAAACATATTTTTTGACCAGAATGAATAGTGAACACACTAAAAATTAATTAACACTGTTAGGGTAAAAACTAGTTTACTGGGGGGGATAATCACTGAATATAAGGGTTATAAATGAAAATATTTTTTTCCTAAATCCATTTGTTGACAATATGTTGTCCATATAAAATAAATGTTTTTATAATGACACATTTTTGGGGCTTTTCGCTTGAGGGAAACATGGGTATAAATATTTATTTTAGAAAAATATATGTGTGTCCTCTCTCCCACTTATTAAAGGTCACCCCAACAGCTCCCCTCCTAAAAAAACACTTTGTTTCATTGAAAAGATAAACTAATAAATTAAATACATCCCACCATGCATCATATCGGAATTATTTTTGTTAAACATCACTCTTAAGAAGGCTTTAGGTATCATTCTAACGAGGCTCTTCGAAGAATAAGTAAAATTATTAAACGTCTGTATTTGTTTTATTTATTATTTCACACCATTAGAACATAAATGAATTAGGATAGTAAAATAAAACCATTATATTTTATATATTGATATTAATTTTTGTTAATCAAATAACCCAGATCCATCTTTTCTTCAATGAAATGTGAAATAAAACCATCGATCAGGTGTATGGTGGACAACCACCTCCAGAATTGATGTAATTGTTTCCATCCCAATATTTCAAGGAAGGAAATAATGATAGATTTAACCTATTTAAATGATATTTATGAAATATTTATGCTTTTTTATTTATGATATCACATATACATTAATTATTTCTATATCTTAATAACTCGTGAATTAAGACAAAGTAAATTTCAATGGGATATGAACTTTTGAATTTACTGGATTATTTTTTTATAAAACCCAGATTAAAACATAATTCCAAGAGTAGGAACACGCTTTAATGTTTTTTAGACTTGGGTAAAGACTTGTGGGGTCCCTCAGCTGTCTCTTTGTGTTTTGGGAGCACTAAAACCCGAAAATATCAAGTGTTGAGGGTTTGCACAGGGCACATTGTTTTTCTAAAACTATGCACCCACTATAACAAACCATTTGGCCTATGTTAGTGAGAATATGTGAAGAACAAGGGATGTGCATGGTTTAACCTAACCATGTTCCTAGCTCACATGTGTTGATCCACTTAGGAAGTACCTATGAACTATTCATCACACAGTTGGCATATGATTTGGCTAACAAATGAACCCAAACTGTACGTATAGTTTTTTATAAATTAAATTAATTATTGTAAAAAAATTAAATGAGAATAAATGGGAAATAAAAATAAATACATGTTTTTTTAAATAATAATAATAATATATTTGTTATTATTATTATAAATTTAGGTTTTAAGAAACCCCAATGTGGTCTCCCCTTACCCCATCACGTGGTACACCCCCTCCATCCTCCTCCATGTGACCTAGCTGAATCCCCTTTGTCATGTCACCTCACCCCCTCAAATGACTATTTCTCCTCCAATTTTGTGTGTGGTCCTCTCTAGTAAGCCTCTTATTCTTTATTCACCCTAATTTTTGTACTTTTTTTCCATTTCGTGCGGTGCACACACATTGAATGAAACCTAAATCAATATTTGGTTATTTTATTTATTGTCTCATGATGATTAGGGTTCGGTGACCCCTTTCAGAATCATTCTTTCTGAAATTCTGAAGGGAAAAAGGGTTCTCTTCGGTTTTGCGTAATTTTTTTCAATTCCTTAATTTGGGATTAATTCTAATGATAGGTTTTTTGTAATTTTGGGGGTCCCTAGTAGTTTTTTAGTTTGTCTTGGTCATCTTGTAGATGGTTGAAGGATAAGATTTTTAATGTCTTATATGTGTAAGAATGGGTATGAATAGATATATCTATATTCCCCATTTATATATATTCACCAGTGGTAGGATGAATATATATAAAGTTGATATGTGTGCTTATGTATATATGTATATATGAATATAAATATGCATGTATGTTCAACTGGATATATATATATATATATATATGAATTTATGTAATGATCCCACTGTACATATTTGGCCATATTGCATATAAGATAACGCGAATATACGAGCAAGTATTAAAGGTAAGTCTTGTGTTGCTATCATCAGAAGTAGTGTTCCTTGACTTTGAGGTAGGATCCCTTTCCATATACCCATTAAATTTATGAATTCATTAATTTTCCACTTTTAAAACCTTCCTTGGATATTAATTAGTGCCAAATGTTTTTTAGAACAAATTATTGTGGTGATATTAGGTGATATTAACTTAGTTTAATCTAACGAAATACTCCTACAATGTGAATTAAGCATGACATTTGAAATGTTTTTTAACTATGATAAAATATTGGTTTGGAAAAAAATCATGATTTTATAATAAATCCCCTCAGATGAGGTTCACATTCTTAAAAACTACAAAGTGATTTTTAGTGAATTGTGTCTTTATTAGATTTATAACATGGGATTTTTATTACACTTTTGTGTTGTTTCGAAAATTATGGCATTTCATGGGCATGTAATTCATTGATATTATGAAATATAGAATCACATTTTATTTGTAAATGTTAAACGAACCAATTCAGCTCCTACATTCTTGGCATAACATTTAATTGGAATTACCCATATAGGTAAATTCCCTTTCTCCAACGACACCACCTAAGTTATCATCGTGTATTATAAATTGATTTTTCCATGATTTCATAAATTAAATGTATTTCATTACAAGGTTTTGGCATGTTTATAATGGATTTACTTTGTTAAATGAATTAAATGGTTAAATCGAAATGCAATTAAATTGGGTGTTACATCCATGTCTATGGAGTTTAATAAACTGGCATGGGTTATTTGGATGGTTATAGTTGTTATGACTTGATATAGAATCTTATTTAATGAAACGAGTGATAAATATTTACTAATGAACATTTATTATAAATATAAATATTCCTTATACATATGTTTTTTAACGATGGGAAGGGTTCTATTGTGCATGGTGATATCATGCTCCCTCACATAAGGTGTTGATCATGACGTCTTGCCCTAGTAATGCAATATGGGCATTACGATTTACACGCCACTTTCCATAATTGGATTGTTAACTTGGGGGATCCCTCTCCATATTATTTGTTGTTTCATGGAGTGTTACACTCTATTTAAGTGTAGGTAATTCACTCTATTTTTTATGATTATAGTTTAGTTAGACTGGTTAGGGATGTCTGAGTTACTTCCCAGTCCAACAAGAACTAGAATTCCATGTATATGGCCACTTACATCTACACATACTTGGTTCATGTAGGTGGATGAAATAGAGAAATATTATATATATATATATATATTTACTATATATTTATGGTAACTGATCAGACATTCTTTTTTATAGTGAAATGAAGCAGGTAGAGTCATCCTGGTGTCTGATTGGAACCTGATCCGACCAATGTTATTATTTCATAACTGTTTAGAGTTAAATATTACTTGAAAATTTATTAATTTATATTGAATAAAATCCATTGGGATAGAAACTATGGGTTATTATCTACTGATATTGTATCTAACACCCTACTCAGGGACTATTGGAAGCTGAGTAGAATTCATGTCTATAGGCATTAATAAAGGGAACCAGCCAGCTTCCAATGATTGATTCATATTTCATGGATGGAGTTGTGGTAGTGGACTGAGATGGTTCTCAAGATTCTCATAGATCTATTAGTTGGTTATTTTTATTTTACTACATTGAATTTCTTATTGTAATTTTTTGTACATGTACATGTAGATTCATATTTCATACAAGAATTTTTTAAATTGGTATTGGACACTTTTATTTATTTTGTTATTGTTTCCACATTTGAATCTTATTTAACTTCTGACATACATTTTTGTTTCTCTCGAATTCGTATATAGTATCCCCATTGTGCCATCTTAACACCCTAACTCATATTTGGGAGCCTCTGTCATATGGGGAGGTGTTCTTTAGGCTATTAGGTGACCTGTCCAGCTACCAGTATATTGGTTAGCCTAGCCGAGATATTACAATGTGGTATCACATGTGTGTAATTTCCATTATCTTACTGTTTGATGATTTTATATAGGATATTAAGAATGCATCAGCACTTGGTAACCAACTATATCTCTGACTGATCCCCCCATCTATGGGGGAATGTCCAAGGGTTCAGGGATGAGATTAATGTTTTTGTTATTTGTTATTATAGTTTATTGTGATTTCACCTTGATTTATTGGTGTATCTTTTTATTCTTATTTATTTATTCATTTTATCATATATTACCTTTTTATTGGTATGGAATTGGATAATCATTGCATGCATCGTTTTATAAACAAATAAATTCAAATGCCATCCATACACCACACCATGTAGTTTCATTTTTATATTACATTCCAATTTGATTGTATTCCTTAGATATTATTCCATTTGGTGATTTATTTATTATGTTTATATTATAATATCATTATTTAATTATATTTCGTACTTCTTACTTATTTATTATGTATTTCTTATATAACATGTTTATGCGTCTATATAATATTTCTCTGTGGTTATTTCCATTGATAGAATGTAAGTTTTGTATTGATATATAAATGGTTGCATGGGATTAATTTCATTGGTTGTGATTAAACATGAACTAGATTTCACGTCTAATGTGTATGATCACCTTATAATTTGGAGAAGGTAACCAATAAACTCGAACCATGTTTGAGAATATTACATGTTTGGAAACTTTTGATAAAAATGTATGGACTTCTAAAGTATAAATTTTAACGTGAATTGGTTTTGATTAATGGGATTCAAATTACAAAATATAATGTGTATAGGTGCATTATGGATTGGTATATGGCCACCCATATAGCAAAACCATTATATATGAGCATTTTATATTCATAAATGGGATTGGTTTTGATTAAATGGATGTTAAACTCTAGTCAATGAAGTGTATGGGGAATTTATAAATTAGGGTTGTATAATCCCATGTAACCGAACCAATATATTAATGAGAAAGTTATGTAAAAAATTGTTTTAAATGTGTAGATTTTTTAAATTCTGATCTAAAATGAATTGGTCAACATCAAAAATTCACAATTGGGCACAAGCATGTCATTTGGGGAATGTTTCTTATGAGATGACCCATTTTTGTGTTTTTAGTTTTTATAATTATGTAAATGCTATTGCGTTGCATCTTAATGAACCCAGGATGGTTTAATGGGACTCTTGTAGGTATTCAATTCTATTAAAGGGAAATTTTATGAGACATTCATCTTCTTCCTTAGTGCACGAATTAAATCTTTTACCATGTGACATTATTTCATAATTGTTTCTTGATTATTTGTTTTAAATATTTTAAATGTTTAATGATTAAATGTGATTAAACCTAATTACTTTAAAATGGAAGATGGAGTGGTGTCCTTATGTTTTAACCTTCTAGTAAGGGTAGATTAGAATCCATTTGAGTGTCTTGGAATATATGTTTGAGAAATTTTTATATGCCTTCTCAATTTTATGAAAAGATTATATGGTAGGATTTTGGGTCAGTGACATATATTAGGCATGACCTATGGATGGGTTGATGATTAATTCATTTGTAAGGGGATGACCAATGGTAGGTTCCACACTTAGGGCTTCAATGCCTTGCGAAATGCGGTGAGTTTTCTTATAATTGGTATAGTGCGGGTCCCTTTGACCCTATTATAACTTATAACTTCAAAAGTACACTCCTGTTAGGATGGGTGTTCATGGTAACCATGATATTTTTATTGGAATGATCATTAGGTAATGATCAGTTTCACCCACTTAAACATTCCCTGGGCATGGTCAGCCACTTAGTAGGTCTCGTGACCCTTTATCTTCTTTAGTTATGGAAGACTTAGTACGTCATCATCCTGGTCAATGGTCATATGGGGAAATAAAACACTGATCCAAATCTATTTCATAGACTACCAAATTTATTAATGCATAGGGTGGACAACCTATGGAAATTATCCTGGATGTGTTGTCTTACTTCTGAAACATAGGTTTAGTATACGTTCCTCTACATGGTTCTTGTGGAGTTCTAAATTGTGTACCAAAATGGTTGAGCTTAGTGAAATCATTGAGAATTGTGATATTGGGTATGTTATTGGGTCATCTATATTGTAAATTGACTCAGATGATAAAGGACTCAAGTTTTTTCCAATGATCGGGATGATTTCTAGGATAATCGGGTGTTTTGACATGTCAGTTATGTTGATTCTAGCTTTCATTCCAATGATATAATGCACGTCAGTGTGTCTCTATGGAGCATTGCATGTGAATCTGAGGTAATTATTGACTATCATAAATTAGAGAGGCTTGTATTTCTCTTCATTGATGGTTGTGATACTGATATGATGGGGAGTTTCGCATCTGTTCTGGTGAAAATTTTCTATATAAGTATGATGATCAAATCAAAAGAGGATAGATTGGAAATGGTTGATCTAGTAGGAATTTAATTGAGGCTTGATAGTTTTAATTGTGTCATTTCTTTCTTAGTAACACAATGTTGATGTTTTTGGATGCATATATAACCTCTTGAAACATCATCTACTTCAGATAGACCTCTAGGATTAAATGTGAATAGACATAGAATTAATCAGATGGTGAATGCATAATGTTTCAGCTGAGGACGCATCAACAGGTGAAGCCGAACTTTTTTCAAGAAGTAAACTAATAGTGGTTCAACTATTATTCTCTTCAATTTCTTAGTTTCCTCGTAGTGCACTCATCCAAATGATATTATCATGTCCCTTATCTTGATTTCACCCTTGATGAACTAAGAGAGTGTTAGTCTTATGCCACACTAAGGATTTAAAATCCAATGGTCTTGTTTGGGGGGTTTTCTCAGTGTTTTATACTGACACAATGTTCGTATCATGTCATGTTTAGTCTTTATTGACCCTTGGGTTCCCATGTATTTATTCCTTAGATGATCTATTGGACACTAGCCATTCTACTATATTATTACTGCTAGGAAGATTCTTCTTTGGTCTCAGTTAGTTTTTTAATATTGATTTTATTAAATTGTACAAACATCTTACTTATAATGATGTAGTATGGACTACCTTGGGATAGTTCCATGAGCTCTATTTCATTCATACTTATATTACCATAGAAATTTTTTTGGGCTCTAGGGTAATATTTTAAGGCTAAAGATTCTGTTGGAAAGGATCTGGGTTTCATCCTTGCTCATGCTAAGGCACGATAGTTCAAGTGGTCAAACGATTGTTTGATCAAGGAATGTCACAGAAGTCTGGGATGAGCTTCATTGAATTTTCTTTTTATGAAGGGAAGATTCATTAGGAGAAGGCAACCAAATTTAGTTATAAATGCACAAGCCATCTACGAAAAGAGTTTTCATAAGGGTCAACTAATGTTGGATCGATATGTTATCCTTCATGTTAAGTGGTTAGGGTTTTTGAGGAACTATTTTAAAACATGCTATAATGTTAAGGAGGTTATGATCTAATGGTTGACCATGTCGATCGAGAAAATATCATGCGACCATCTTATGTTAGTTCAATTAGGTTTCGATGATTCTTTATAATGAGATCTCTAATATGACCTCATAAGTAATTGGGTATGCCCACATAAATAAATCACATTAAGAGCATCATTATAATGCGTGGAGGTTTTATTTGTAAGGCAATTCTGATGGTGGAAGCCCCGTGTCATGGAATTGGAACCATATGGTGTTAACATATATTGTTGGGAGAACCATTGGCCTGATTTTTAATGATATAACATCACAATCATTTCCTTAACTAAACCAATTTGGATAATCATTGTTTCAATGTTTTGTTCATAAGATGAGATTTGGCTCTGGTTTTGATGCATTATGTTCTTCATGTTTATGTGATGCTTGAAGGTGCATTGGGCATTGGAAATTCAATGCGACCACTTGAAAATTACATCACAAACCTTGTGGGTTGCATTATTTTTTCATTGTTCTCGAAGACTTTTTTTGGATGATAAGATCTAAGGTGAGGAGGTTGTAATGACCCATGTTTTGAGAAAAGGTAAATTTCCAATGAATTTGAACATTTTTGTTTATTGATCAAGTGTTTTTTATGTCGAGCATCAAAACATAATTACGACAGTTAGAACACATTTTTAAGTTATTTTTAGACTTGGGTAAATGTATGAGGGGACCTTAGGATGTGTCATTGAGTTTCGAAACCACCACACCCAAAAAATATCTAGTTTGGAGGGTATGTATCTGGTGCACTGTTAATCTGAAATTATGCATCACCCCCACAACAAAAACTGAAGGTTATAGTAGGTATAAGGTGTAAACCGTAATGGTTGTACAAGTTTTACCCAAACTACGCGCCTTCCTCTCATGGGTAGTGAAACTAAAGAAATTACGATGCATTTTTCATCACATGGTTGGTGTATGGTTTGGCTAACCGTGCGGCGCAAATAGTTCATTGTGTTTTTAGAAAATAAATTAGAAAAATTAAAATATATTAAATGATAATAAATGGAAAAATAAAATACTGATATTTATTAATAATAATAATGATTATAATAAAATTGCAGTTTTTGTTATTATAATAATATTATGTTTAGGTCTTATGAAACCCCAATGGGGTCTCCCCTTAACCCATCATGCAGCATGCCCCTCTCCTTCTTCCATTCCTTCACGTCCAGGTAATTCCTATCTGGAACATCACCTCCCCCTATATTGACCATTTGTCCTCTTGTCTTGGTGTGAGGTCCTCTCAAGTAGGACTCCTCTCCCTTATTCTCCCTTATTTTTATGGGTTTCCCCCCTTCCATGTGGTGACCACACCTTGTCCAGGCACTAAAATGTTTTTTGATTATTATTCTTTTTTCTTCTTGACGATTAGGGATTGTTGATCCCGTTGATCATCTTTGTTCCCAGGATTGTCAAAGGCAGTGGGTTCTTCTTTTATTTTTGGAAGGGGTTTTTAGTTCCTTTGTTTTTGTACAATTTTAAATAAAGTTTTCGGTAATTTTATGGTACATAACAGTTATTTAGTGAATCTTGGTGTTCCAGGAAGTTTTTTTTGGGATACCCTTTTCAAAGATATTCATATTCATTGGTACGAATAGATATATGTTTCTTACCTGTTATTATCTAGTCACCCATGACACGATGATTATATATAATGGGGCTATGTGTTCTTTTTGTATATATATGAAAATTCATACATTTGTAAGTGAAAATGGGTTTATGCAAGTATAAGCACAGATGAAAGGATTCCCTTGTAAATATTTGGCCATGAAAATATGTATATTGGTGCTAGGTTTCTTTTCATATAAGAGAAGGTGAATATGCATTCAAATGGTAGTGGTAATTCTTGTGTTGCGATCGTTAAAATAATAATTCCTTGAGTTTGAGGTAGATTCCCTTTATATTTACACATTAAATTTAAGAATGCATTAGTTGGTCACATTTATAACCTTCCATGGATATTAATTAGTATTGAATGATTTTTATGTTAAATTTTTGATGTGAAATAAGTTGATCTCCTCTTGGATTAATTTGATGAAATACTTGTTTAATTGGAATTAATATTTACTCTTGAAATGATGTTTAATTATTATAAATGATTTTTTGGTAAACAATGTCAATTTTTTATGAAAAACCCCTTATATTAGGTGTAATTTTTTCATAACTAAAATGTTATGTTTAGTGAATTGCAACTTTTTTGGCTTTACATCATGGTTGTTTACTTATTCATTTTTCTTTCTACTATAGTTATGGCATGTCATGGGCATGGCCTTATTAGATATTATGAAATTGAGATTCTCTATTTCTATATAATTGTTAAATTTACTAAGGAACATCCTAGGTGATTACCCTAGATTTTAATTGGAATTACCTAAGTAGGTAAATTCCCTTTCACTAATGATTGATCCTAAGTTCTCATTGATCATTATAAATGTATTTCTCCATGATTTAGGAAATTAAATAGATTATATTACAAGGTTTCAGCATGTTTATTATCAATTGACTTTCTTACATGATTTAAATTGTTAAATTTAAATGGAATTGAATTTTTTGATATGACCACACCTATTGAGTTAAATAAATAAGAACAAATTATATGTATTTTTGTAATATTAATGCCTTGATATAGTGGATTATTAAAGGTAAGGCATGAGAGGTGTTTCACCCTGTAATTTTATTATAAATATGATTATTCCTTATAAATAGTATGTGGGAAAATGGTAAGTTTCCTATTGATCAAGGAGATATCGTGCTTCCTTACAATAGGTGTTGAGCATGACATCTCAAACCAACGATTCTACGGGGGAATTGGGATTTACGCACCATGTTCCATGATTAGAGTGTATCTATGGTGGTTTACTCATCATCGTGAGTGTTGTTGCGTGGAGTCTCTCACTCTATTGGTATATAGGGGTTGTACCAAATTGCTTTTGATTATAGGCTTATTTAGACTGGTAATAATGTTTGAGTTACACCCTAGTCCATACAGCCCTAGTATTCTTGGTATATGGCATCTTACAATTTCATGTACTTGCCTCATATAGGTGGATGAAATATAGAACTATATTATATGCATATATATTATTACTATAAATGTATAGTAACTCAATAGAAATTATTTCCTACAGTGAGTCAATGAAACTAGACTCAGCCAGGTGTCTGATTGGAACCATAACCAATAAGTGTCATGATTCCAGTACTGTTTATTTTTTCACATTACTTCCACAATAATTAATTTAAATTACATGAAATTGATTGGGCAAGACAACCTAGGATACAGCTTACTAATATTGTATCTCACACCTCGAATAAAAACCAATTGTAACTGAGTATACTTTATGTCTACAGGTATTGACAAAGGGAAGCATCCAACATCCAATGATTGATACACATTACTAAGATGGTGTTACGGTAGAGGACCGAGCTGGTGCTCGAGATGATTTTAGAGCTAGACATTAGGCTGTTTTCTTTTACTACATTTTATTTCTTATTATAATTATTACTACATGTACATGTAGAATCATCTGTAATAAATACATCAGTGTATATTGGTGTTAGACTCTTTTATTCATTTATTACTCCTTCCACTATTATCTATTATTTACCTCCTAAAATATTCCTTTGCTTCTCTGAGATGAGGGCATAGTGTAACCACTATACTATATTTAAACACTCACTACTAGTCAAAAGTCGTTGGAGTATAGGGAGGCATTCCTCAGGCCATGTTGTGACATGTCAGACTACCGATATAGTGTTCAGTCAGGTAGGGATGTTTCACATTTCATGGGAGATAAGATAGTGTGGCTTATGGGTACGACAAACTACCACCTCACGATTCACTGTGAATTGCATCACTTTAACATTACATAGAATATTGAAATATATAAATTAGTGAATATATGTGATATTTAGGACTAAAAAACTACTTCTCGAAGTATAATTTCACATCTAATTTCTTATCTTAGCATCGCTTGTGCGTACGTGTGGACCACTACCACAACATATGAATGTGTAATGTTTTTCATTTTATTTTTACATTAATGGTTATATGGATGTATGTGATTAATATAAATACTATATATGAAAATTTCATTATGGAAAGTGTAATTAATAATTATTTTTCTTTGATTCCATCAGTTGAAAATATCAAAAAATGGTTTTATGTACATATGACATACCCCCTCCATGCACGTTGTAATCCATTTTAAATATCCAACCTCAATAGATTAATATAAATAAATATATAAGGAATATATATGATATTTAATATCATGGAAATATTCTAGATATTTTAAATCCATGATCAAATTATAAATAGAAAAATTATTAAACTAAAACATACATGAGAAGTGAAGCAATTATCCCTCAAAATAGTGATTTTATAAAATTATTTTAAATAAATGGATATAAAATAACAATAAGTAACTCTTATACTTACTATGATGTTTGACTATGGTTCTATAATATATTTATAAAAAAATTATATTTATTATATATGAGGTTTAGACACATATGATGGATGTTTATCTCGTGGTAAGGGTTTCTCATCTCATATTTACTTCCATTATACATTCACCATATTCACTAGTTATTACATTATATGGTGTATATAACGTCCCTATTGATATTTTATATCACGAAACTATATCCTTTCATGTTATTTTATGTTTAATTTGATGTTATTTCACTCAAGTGGCATATGTCTCTAATTTCATTAAACTGTTAATGGTTTTTTTACAATCTCATCATTATTGAGGATTGTTTTAATTTAGGTATACCTTAAAGGAATTATTTGATATTTCTATGACAAAATAATTAATTTTTTTAATTTATAGTATTTTAGTAAATTTTTCATCAAATATTATCTTTTTTACTCTCCTTGTTAGTTAAAAATATTTCAAATAATGTTTTTATGAAAATTCGACATTATTTATATCTTCGATCGAAACTAATTTTTCATAAAAATCCTTGTATATTAAAAATATATTAAAAAATAATTTTAAAATTTTCCAAATGATATAGAAAAACGAAATTTATGAATTTCCAATTTTTTTTAAATTTTTTGAAAGTGAAGTTTTTATCTATTTCAATAATGGAATGTCTGTTTGTTTAAAAATATTTGAATGAAATATTAATTTTAACATCTATGTAATGAACATAATTATGTTCTACCAAGAACACCCAATGTTTTAAATATTATTTCTCATATTTTAAATTCTTGTTTTCAAATTAATGTATTGTAACTATGTTTATAACATTTTATTTAAAAAAATTCCATGTGAAAATTTAATTTTCCTCCAAAATGTTTTTTATGAAATTTTTATGAAATTTCTATTAACTAATTAAATTTACCCAATTTAGTACTTATGATCAACTCTGGATATGTTTTTTTTTATATCATCATTATTCATTATGTGAAATTTTTACTATTAGTTATACTGGTAATTTACAATTTTATCACCATTCACCATATCATTTTGGAAAGGTTAATATTAGGTTTATTTGATTGGTGTAGGTATTAACATTGTGAAAGTTAGTTTTTCAATATTAATGTTTATTTTTATTATGTTTTGACCCTTTCATTAGAGATATGAATTGAACATAGTATGTGGTGGTTGGGTCCACGTTTTAGATATCCCCTCAATACTTCATCAAGTCTAATGAGTCAAATCTGTTGGCTAAATTATTCACGTTTCTACCCATATATTTAAACTGTCTTGTGAATGGTCTTGAATTTTTTCTTGATGTGTACAATTATTAATTACTTCTTAATGAGATAAATTTTTTATTTCCAAGTTATTATTTGATAAGTTAGAATTTCCAAGGTATTGTTTCAAGCTTATGTGATTTTTTATAATGATTTATTTGAACATCATATTTTCTCAATTATGCTCAGTTTATTAGTAAAATGTAATGTGTTTAAATTATTTAACATTACATATTGATTATGATTATTTATTCATGAAATATTTCATTGTATGATTACCCTTACATGTCCTCTATGATCTACCTTTTCATATTTTTTTTCCATGATAAAATAAATCATTTTTTGGATTCTTATGTAGGGATACACCGTGAGTAATAATGGAATTCTCAATGAAGAGACTTTTTTATTTTATGTTTTCAATTTAGAAGATAATTCCAAGTATGTAACTAGTTTACCAATACTAGTAAACTATTTGTACATTCGATATGCGATTCATTGTATCTTATTCGAATGTAATAATGTAGATAATGACTTCATGCTAATGGGTTTAGGGTCTTTACAGTGTGTATCAGAAAAAATTTAGTATAATCTTCAGGAACCAAATATAAGAAATCCTAGATTAAGGAATATAACCCTTTGATAAAAATTTAGGATATGAATTAAATAACATCCTGACATTATGTTATGGTGGAGATTATGTGGTATTTATTATAAATACATCCATATCAGGATACAATAAGTAGACAATGTTCTGGCACAAATCTACTAAGGGGTAATAATTTTGAAAGAGGAATGTAGGGCATGAATCATGTGTTACATAGAACCCAAAAAAATCAATACCTCATAACTAGTTTTAAACTACCAAGGGATATTCATAGGATAAATTACATTTTATTTATAAATAATTATGAAGGATTTTAAAATATTTTTATGTTTTCAAAATTTTTCCATGGAAACCATGTCGATGATTTTGTGACTATCCATGATATTTTTTTAGAATATACATTATGTATTTCAATAGTATTGGAATTATTAATTAAATTTAATATTTTTAGGATCTAATATAGTGTGCAACACTATTTTGAAATGGATCCTAGTGGATATAATGAGAACTATATCAATAGATGTACCCCATGTAGTGATTTACCTCATGGAAATATAATGAAGTTGGAGTGGGGTCTATATCTTAGAATGATTAAATTATAACCACATTGGAAAAAGAAACTTATGTTAAGATAATTTACATTAAAATTATGTAGTAGACTAATGATCCACTATAATATGTAAAAAAAATTAGACAAAATTAGGCATCGTCAACCATCAATATTAAATATGACTAAAAATATATTTGTAGTAGAGAAATGGAAAAGTTCCTTAAAATGTTATTTATCATTATGGGAAATAATGAAAAAGAGATGTATGTCATGGATGATTATAATCTATTCAGAGATAAAGATAAATGGTTTTAATTTGATCTGAATATTAATGATGAATAAGAAATAAATAAAATGAAATGGAATTATTTCAAGGTGCTCTTTTTAGGAAAGTATTTACCTCTTAAGAGATGAGCTGATATTGAGAGACAATTATTGAGTCTATGAAAAAAGGAAGATAAAAATTTAAAAAAGTATGAATATTAATTTTCATGTACAGAAATTCTTTATATGGACTATTTATATAATACAAATTGTATTATTGACTATTTCATTGACGGATTATGTCTAATAATTTTAAGGGAATCAGTCTCCAAAAAATTCATATCATATGAGGACATAGTATCATGTATATCAAGAAAAGGATTAAATTATCCAATTTATGTTGAATAAAAGGAATGAATGATAAAAAGGGAATGATATAGTAGAATATGGGAAAATGGACTAAGGGAAAGAAATATTTTACCGCCTGTGATAATTGAGAAAAGAAACACCTTGGTACTTTATTGAGGGGAATGCGATTTTTAGACGATTTTAGAGAGAAATTACACCATGATAATAATTTAAAGGGAATTAAAGATGTTTTCAATATTTAATGATTCAACTGTAAGGATATGGTATACTACACAAATGATTTTTTCAAAAGTAAAAGGAATATTCCTCAATAGAAGCCATGGGATGAAGGTTAAGCTTATGTTATTAAAAAAACACTTTCGAATGACTAATTTTATTGGGTTTGGATTAAAGAAATATTTTATAGGATTATTTTAATAATTACATTATGGTCGTAAAAGTTACGAAACATTTAAGGATTGAATGGAAGTAATTTTTCTTTACGGTTTGAGATAATATATTGAAGGGTAGAAAATGAGCAATAAATTTGATTCAGTGGAATGTTGAACTAATTAGAAAACACATTATTGAGGGAGGATAACGAATAATATCAGATATATGTTCAGATAATATTTATATATAGATTATTATGTGATAATATTTTTGATCGAGAAATTGGTTAGTGATTTTTGGTTTTATGTCATCTATTTTGTATTTTACTACATGTTTGGATTTGTAGAATATATTTAAGGAGCTCATAGTTTACTTTTAAAATCATGCATGGATTCATTAGGATTTTATAGTGATCATAGTATTTACATATTTTGAATGTGACATTAAGAGACATATTATATTTTCAGGGAATATAATGTTGATTTAGTGACCTTCAATCTAAATGTTTGTACACTGAATTTAGTCGGAAATATTTTGGATGAGTCTTAAGGTTAAATATTTATGGATAGGATTAAATTTGACATTATGAGCTATTATATAACTTGTAAGACCCATTTTGGATTTGTACAATATCTATAGGTAGGTGGAATGACTTTTAATTCTTCTATTAATCTAATGATATGTTAAATGTTTGTTTTTGTTTTTCAAGAATAAAAAAAATCATTTTGATATATTCATTTCCATGAATAAGATATGCAGTGTAAATTGATCGATTGACCACCAAATAATGAAATTAAGCCTATGGAATAAATTTATAGCCAGTATATTTATTTATATATATTCTTATAGAGTAAAATAATTCATCAACTATAGGAAAATGATCTTGAAACAAAAATGTTATCATCTTAATTTCATATCCGATGAATCAAATATTATTTATATTGTAATAAATTTTTGGTTTTTAGGTTCATAAATTTCCTTTGATCAATCAATTTATCACTATGAGAAAACATCCTATAATGAGGCAGAAACACACCAAACCATCAGAAATATTCCCTCATGGTGCAAGGATACATCATCTTATATTAATTGAATTACCCTTGTGCATGCTAAACCTGATATAAGACCCTCACCTGAGCCTACCCATATTCTCTCAAAAAAATACCCTCACACAAGACTCAATAAGGTATAAACCATGTCTCCACACTATAATATTCTTATCAACCTAGATTTCAGATACAAATACCCCCTCCAACCTTATAACTCCTTTTTATGCATCCATCACTTGAAACAAAAAAAATAATGGGCCAAAAGATTCAAGATGTAACATATGAGTTTTCATTTTTTTATAGAAACAATAAAAAATATATTTAATAAAGAATCCATTTGATATGTTTGATAAGATTATAATTGGAGGGAAGATCATAAATAACATAAATATATATTTTATTTTATAATAAGGTAAGTAATATCATAAAATATTGAGTTTTACAACACATTTTTGATGGAGTACTAAAATATTATTCCTTTTCATCTTCATCCAAAAATTAATCTATATATTTATTAGCAAATAATAATTTCTTTACTCTTCATTGATAACCATATTGTAATTTTTATAGTGTGAGTGATGTAAAGAGGGATAATTGTAACTTAGATATTAGGGATGATGATTGTTCTATAAAATATATGTTTTAAAATAAATACGTATTTTCGAGTATTAAAATGAAAAGGTTCAACATCACATTTTTGGGACCTCATGGAGTTGAAAATTTAGAAATATTTTATTTCATCTTAAAATTGATCTCTATTTTCTTCTTGAGTGTGTGATATATTAGATATATATAGAGTAATTTTTCATAATTGATATCTTATTGTCCTTCTTTTTTTCATAGAAGGTAGAGTTTCTGGGGTTTAATGTTGTGCTTGAGTTACCCAAAATAACTCAGTTATATTATTTAGTTTTCATGATAATTCTTATATTGACCAATAACTATTTTTAATATTGATAAACAAGCCTTAACTTTTTGATTCATTTGAATATTATCAGAACGTATAGAGTGACATATTATGGTATGTATATTTTTTTATTTTCATTATTTGAAAATTTAAATTTATTTCTACTAAATATTATTATACAACTTCAATTTTAGGTTGAAATTATATTTACTTTTTCAAATTTCTCACAAAAACATTATTTTATTATAGATCCACATAATATTTCATAATCTTATCAAATACAGAACTAAATTTCCTAATAATCCAACTATAAATTAGATTTTTATTTATTTAGTTATTTTTATATACATAAATAAATAATCATTAATAATCATATTGAATGTGATATATGAAAATTTCCTTTTAAATGTAATGTAGTTAATTTTGATTATTTTATAGTATAAAACCCATCTGAAATCCCCTATAATTTATGTTATATTAATTTATAGCATCCCAAAAATAAAATATAAAAAATGAGTACTTATTAACTATATCAATATTAATTTTCATGATATGATAATTGATTATAGCTATTTATAAATGAAATTATGTTTGACATATAGATTATTGAGCCTGAAGAGAACATCAGGACAATTGAATAATCATTTTCTTATTTTATCCTTTTAGAAAAATAAACATTGCATAAAAATTTGATTAAAAACCAAGATAATTTATCCACAGTATAGTATATCAGGTATAATTGAAAAATGATCTAAATTCACATAGAACCCATATCCCTCTCACAGAATGAAAAAACACTCATCGATGAATTTTATACTCTAAAAAGGAATATTTTAAATTTTTTAAAAAAATATTTCTGAAATAAAGTAGGACTATTTTATTATAGGGTAATAAATTTTTATCATTGATATTTTAAAAATTGAATGAATGTAAAGGATAATTTTTATATCATTTTATATGAATATGTCTATTTTATTTGATTTTGAAGTTCATATATGCTAATTCATCATAAGGAATAATATCCATTGGAACTATGAACAAAATAAGATAAGTGTGTAGAGAGCTATTTTGAGAGTTAAAAAATGGTTATATAATAAAATATATAGAGAGTTTGAGAAAATAATTAGGTAGATAAAAAATTCAACAAAAAATGATGATAATAATGTTAGGCAAGGAACCTTTTATATATGAAATCATTATTATGTCCCTCTATTGTTCAAAAATAGATTGATAGTATGATTATGTATATAAACCTATTTAGTTTGAGTTTTACATTATGAAAAATAAGAAAATAATATTGAAATAAAATATATCATGAGAAACTAAATAAGAATTAAAAAAATTATTATTTCCCATAGTAGTTGAAAATATAAGAATTAGAAATAATATTTTTTAAGTTGAATGATTGTAATAAACTTTATACTGAAGTGGAAGATGTTTTCAAAATGTTTATTTTTTTTTATTTTTTTTATAAATGTTCCAAATTTTAATTTTCATTATTTTTTTGTTTATACTTATATATAAAATTAAATTATATAAAAATAGTTTTAATCCCCCTTTTCAATGGGGTTAAATTACACTTTAGATGATGCCATGAAATAAAAAGCGATCATTTTTGTGTAACCATTCAATGTTTTTTGGTTGAAATTAAATCTCCTTGAGTTTATGGTTTGTCTAAATATATCTGCAAAATGATAATTAATTATAATAAACAAAAGATTGATATGTCCTTTTTGTGTGGGATTATGATGAATTTTTTTTATTATATCGATTTTAGGAGCTAATGAGTGATGTTTCTAGTTTCTATATTGTGAGATAGTAGTGGTTTTTTCAGACATAACAAGTATGTGGGAAAATTTGAATCCAAAATCTATAGTTGTATGCTTCTTATATAATAATTACACACTAAATTTTTTGGATAACACATATTATACATTAGTAGTGATGTGTTTTAA
This sequence comes from Viscum album, assembly GCA_963277665.1. Lineage (NCBI taxonomy): Eukaryota > Viridiplantae > Streptophyta > Magnoliopsida > Santalales > Viscaceae > Viscum > Viscum album. The sequence continues at coordinate 33,936,365 of OY728127.1, read as the reverse complement.
AAAGAGAAAATTATTAAAATATAATTACAAAAGTGAATCTCTAATGAAATATCATGTTTTATATTTTTTTATATACTATAAATCCAATAATGTATGAATAAAAATAAAATTTTATATTGAAATCACTACTAAATGGATAAAATAGATAGAGGTTATAAGTTCATTTTAAATATCTAAAACTCAATTTGATGAACATTAAATGATTTTACATTATTTTTTTTAATATATTAAAAAAAATCATAGGTTATTATATATAGATTAATTTAGATTAAGTATTGTAAACTACAGATCAACCATCCCACTAAATTTTAATTAACCAACATCCCAACATCCTTAAAATCTAGAAAATAAGTGGTAAAAATTAATGTACGAATACTTAATCTATTTCATAATATAATATTTTTATTAGATTTATAATATTATTATACTAATTTATGATATTTTCTTCTAGATTTTAAATGTTTTGGAGAATAATAATTATGAAAATTTCACCCATCATGATCGTCGATGGAACTTATCAAAAAATGAATTTTTTAATTCTTTGCAAACTTATAAAATTTTAATTCTGATATATAATATATAATAATAGATTTTATAAGTATAATTTTATTTTAGTATGGGTGAATATTTATTCAAATTAAATGTATTCTTCATTTTTTTATCCCATAGAAACAATTAGATCTTTGGAGTGAAAATAATAATTTTATCATTAAACATGTAAAGGAAGGATTATTTTATTTTTGTATCGAGATCATCCTTGAATCATTTTTAAAATCAACACAATTAAATTATAACTGATTTATTTTAAATTTCATCACAATCAACTAAATATATTCTCACAAGGTTTTATTTATCATTTTATTTAAAATTTTAAGTATGTATGAGTCTTCAATATGGTATAATAGTGTAAAACACCCTTTATCCATGAAATTATTCTATAGAAAAGAATAATTAACTTTTATATATGATTCATTCCTTTTTCCCATTAAAATGGGAATATTTCATTTGGTTTGAATTGTATTATATTATTTACAAGGGAAATATCAAATTATTATACATAGTATCCATTGAGTCATATTTAATGAATGATAGGTGTATTATCAATATAAAACCACTATAGATCTATTTAATGACTTATATGTATTTAAATGCTATGACGTGGTGATAAATTTCCATAATCATGATCAACGATATCTCTAGGATCTTCTCCTTGTCCATATCATATTGAAAATGGGTTTAATGAGTTTTAACTGGGGAGAAATTCTAAATGTAATTAATATAAATATTATTATAAAATCTAGGTTCTCTTCTTGCATTTTCTCTTAATTACTTTTCATTCAACAAATACGGATAGTTTTAGTAGTAATTATGTTTATGGATTGTATATTTTGGATGAAATATAAGATGAAGCAGGCTATAGGATTCTCTACCAGTGAAAAACAATATATTATTCAATGTAGAATCACTCATTTTAATTTCGATTGGGGATTTGAAATGCATTATCCTATGTTCTAGAATATTATTTCTCACGACATGAAAAATAACATCTAAACTAATTTTTATCTTCTTAATCCCATTCAATCTATATCCCTTTAAATATAATAGTTTTAATTATAATCTTTATCCACTGATTGATATCCCATTATAATCCAGTGACATAATTACCATTATCCTATTTTGAAACCCTCCCCTTGAACCCTATAACAATGATTATTTTTTCCACTAAAACTTTTGATTATCTAACTATTGAACTAACTTATACGATAGTTTACTAACATGGTATGTTCATAATATTTACCTTTGAACATTGATGGTTGTTTTATATTGGAGTAAGGGGCTATTTCAAACATCCTTTTATTAAATGAATTACCCCCTTTCCCCAGACATGATGTTGTGAGTTTTAGTCTTAGGGAATGGGATTTTATATATTCTATCTTCTTTTAATATATTCTTCATTTAGTTTAGAATGTATTTTATATCATAGTCATTTTCTTGCTTCCATAAATTTATTATTTAGAATATTTTTAAAATTATTCCACACTATCAAGTGATGTATGTATTGTATTTCTTTAATATGTTCCATTTCCTTGAATGAAGTATCTTGGTTATGGATAAATTAGTGAATAGTTATATCTTAGTTGAGGGGTTCAATGTTCTTTCCCAGTTTAATGCCTTTGGTTTTGTTTTAGGCTTAGGTGTGTAAGGTCATTAAGCGGATAAATGAATTTGTTACTAATAGATTTGGGTAAGTCATAGTGATTATAGTAATGGTGGATTATGGTTTTATTTTATAAGTAACGTTTGAGATATTTGGTAATTCTTAGAATTTGGATAACATAATCATAGAAAGTTGGTGTGTGGAGTTATAAGACTAGTTCTAACTAGCCTTGTATTTATCCTAATTATATAGTTGTGTTTATTGAACTAAATAAGTAATTAAAAATTTATCATCCTGAATATCTGATAAATAATATGAGATTTTTTCATAGAATTTATCATAATAGCTAGTGGTGATATCTTTCATAAAATGATTATTCTACTATCTAATTTTTTATGTTGTTTCTTTATTATACCATATGCTATTATTTTAACAAATATTATAGTTTCGTACTATATTATTGAATAATAAATTAATTGATTTCCTATTTTTATTCTTGATTTTGTGTGACCTTATGATACTACACATGCATGGTTAAACCTATTTCTGTTTTTTGTATAACTTCACATGCTATAATGAATTGAACCTAGGTTTATATGTACCCATTATATAATGTATCAATGTTATAAAATTTATAGTCCTTATAGGATATAATGAATTATGGTTTTTTATATGAATTTTATATACATATATTACCAATAATGGGTTAAATTAAGGTGTATGTATTTATATAAATATATACATACATACATAAAAACATATATATTTATATATTTATGTACATATAAAGTATGTAGTAGAACAATATTTTGATATTGTGACATATTTATGGGTTAAAATGGATTTGGGTAATAACATTTACTCATTTACCCAGGATTTTATGGCTTGAGGTCGTGTCATGTACATGGGTTGTAATGCCTTGAGGTTATTACATGATTTATTGGGATGATGATGTGATTATTTATTATAGGATGTTATGTGGATGTGGTGATATTGTTGGGGGTAATGGTACGTTTTTGGTGGTGTGGTGGAAGATGTGATATGTATATGGGGATGTGGTGGAGTTTTAAATAATTCTATGACTTTTATCTCTCAATGGGTATGATTTTGTTGTTATTGGTTGATGATAAAATTGATCGACCATCATAGTCTAAGGAGTGATGATATTTTTGTATAACTTTAACACTATTAATATATGATTCCAAAAATAAAAAACCTCCCTATTTTATTTATGCAATTATATGTTGAACTAAAATGATAATTTTATGTCATTGTTTTAATGGTGTCATTTATTATGTTATCTAGCATTATTATTTCTTAATATCTTATATACTTTCTTTTCCTCTTTCCTTAATTATCTTATGCTCCTAATTATCTAATCCCACACATTTCAATATTGAAACATCTATTTAAAATTGATGTTGAGATTTTTATAAATATGATCCTGTTGAGAACATCAATATGTTCAAACGTCAATAGTTTCTTGATTAATTATTCATAATAGTCTGATGAATATTTATAGATGCTTATATTCTAGTAGATAAATAATATTCTAGGTGAACATTCATCCATTTACCTAGTTTTATTACATTCATTGTAATGTAATAGTGGTTTGTGTATGGGATGTATCATTTTCCATTATATATAAATGTATTTTATTGGTGGTTAAATTTTACTTTTCATTGAATATAGGAGGGCAATGGCCCCTATATGATGGAAGAAAACTCTCATTGTTAGGTATTAACCCATGGACTATTGTAGATATGCTCTATATATCACTATTATCTCTGTTGTCAATGAATGAGGGGGTTTAGTGTGGGTGGGTCATTTGTAAGAGATATAAAACATTTTGGTTGAGAGATGTGATGAATTTTAGATTTAGGAAACAGTGAGGATTTTATGGGAATTGTTGAGAAATAATGGCACATAACCTTAACCTTTGATGATGTAGGGGTAATGTCTTAAAAAAATTTATTTAGGTCCCCTTGTGAATGATTCTAGAACCCTTACAATTAAAGAGACTGACTAAGACACATGTATCATGGTCACTAATGATCTGACATAAAGACCATGATAACAAACTAAGCATGGTTTGTTAAGAATGAATGATTATAGGAAAAAATGTACGAATGTTTCATGAGATATTATCATAGGTTTAATTTATATTAAAAATTGATTTATAATTATGATTAGTGTTATCATTTATACTAATATAATTTTCTCTCTTATAGCCATTGTAATTATATTCTATTCATTTGTAATAAATAGATTCATGCTAGAGTAAACATGTTTTCTTATAATCTCATAACATTATATAATTCTTAATTTTTTTCATAATATTTTGTTATTATTTTTTTAATTTATTTTTTAATTTATGTTATTTAACAAACCAATAACTACATTTAATGAATATGAAATTATTTTTTTACTTAATAGAGTAGCATGATGTTATATTATACAATGAAAGTGAAGCATGTCTAAAAGATCATTACTTCCATTAATTATTATTCAAAAAATATTACTTCATTATGAAATCCTTTGTTGATTAGTTATATATTAAGATAAAATATTTTCAAATAAATCATGTATAATAACGTTTTAGATTCTGATCTTATTAAAAAAAATTATTTAAACATCCAATTACTATTTTTAGGTACTTTTAAATCCCTATTTTGATCATTCATTTCTTGGGTATCATTTAAGTTTTCTTTGGGTGATTTATTTTGATTTAAAAGCGATTTTGGGATATAAAAGGTCAGCACATGTTTTTCTTAGACTTTATTCCCTTCATGTGAAATCTGAGAAAACACGGGCATTGGTGGTTTTCACATTTGGAACACTATTTAACAAACCATGCAACCATGCCCATGAAACCATGTGCACCACATTTAATAAATCAAACAATTGTTTAAAAATCCCCGCACACCCTTTTTATCCCCCATTCAAGAATAAATTGACCTAGAATGTTTTCTTAGGTATCAGGGGCTCCCAAGATCCAGTTTTCCCTCCTTTAAACACCATCAAAAGTAGATCAATATGGGGAAACTGTTGTTTAATACATTCCTAGTAGGATTTAAATCCCTGTTACTCATCTCCCACTGTAAAATTATTTATTCTTTAGGGGTTTTATATCTTAGGTTTGATGGAATATCTAATTTATATTGTTTTAGATATGTAAAGTATGATTTATTTTTAGATTATCATTTCCCAGGAACTTTATTGGAGTTTCATGTTTAGATATTTGTGACTCGTGGTCTCGTAATCTCGATGTAGGCGGTCTTATTTATGATTTTCCATTTTATTAAAACTCTATTGGTTGATTTAATTTAAATTTCATGATATAAAATTATGTTTTTTCAATTGTTTTGTTAAAAACACAATTTCCATTGAATTGGGGATCTGAATCAAATTTAGAAGGAAATGAAAAAAAAACCCAATATTCTATTAAATTGGGGTTTTATTTGTATTTGATAGAAAACTTTGGTATTTAAATTGTGGAATTTTAATTATCAAGCATAATTGGGGAAATAAATTTTGGAATTTTTTTCAAATATGTATATGAGAAAAACTGGATTAATTTATTTTGACAGAAACCCAAAGATTTTATCCTAAAAATCATGATTTATTAGAAAACCATGTGATTTTTTTAATTGAAAATGGTAATATTGAAATGGAAGATGGGATGAATTGTGTTTCAAACAATTTTGAAAATTTTTTACCATTATGGAATATTGTTAGAGCACATGAAAACCTATGTAGTTAGTGTGTCATTCTGGAAAACATTCAATTGACACTTTTCAACTCCAACAAAATAAATGTTTGAGGTCACATACTTAATTTAGTGGGGATTAATTCTCTTCAAAATGTGTTTTATTGATCTGTGTACACATATTTGTAGGATCACGTTTTCTAATGTTAGGGTATCCTCAAACATAGAACTATCTTCCCTCTAAGAATAGGACCATTTTTCTCATTGATAATTATTTGATATATTTTGCATTTTTTGTAACCTATTTTAATCATTCCTTATGAATGTATATGAATTAGTTTTTTTAAAATTGTTATTAAGTCATTTTTAAAATAATTCCATCAATTAAAATGTATGGAATTATTTTAATTAATTTTCTTTTCAATTAACATGTATCATAGTTTAAAATTGAATGATTTATTTTTTTAATTAATCGTATAATCTTATTTGGGAATCCTTTGTGATACCCTACTAGGAATTTATCTCACAAACTACCAATTCCTTTTTCCATCAATAGATTTACTCCTTCGAAGTTCGAGCAATGAGAATGTACCACTTGTAGGTAGTGGATTCTATTGATGACTAGGCTTGAGTTTCTGTGTCCATTGGTAATTGGGTGGTTATCATGTCTTATAGTACATTGTGGTTTTACTTTGTGTTGTTTATACTAATTATAATTCAATTATAGTTCTCCTTGTGGAGTTTTATTTTTGTGTATTGACTTGTATCTCTTTATTTCATTGTTTTATTGGAAAATTATTTCTAACATTACTAATGTTTGATTCCATGTGCTTGTCACTACCATATGAGGATTTGGAACACCCTTCATCCCATGTATGGACCAGCTCTATTATCTAGGTACCAATGTATTTGGGATTTTTGGTGGAAAATTAGTATCATAGGTATAGGTTAATCATCCTGCATTGATTTCATTATAAAGTTTTACTAATTTTCTCATAAATGAGGTGGAATTTGTGATTGAGTGTAAGGACATCCCTTATATCATTTTGCCTTAAGTCACATGGGTTGGTTTGGGAAAGTATGTTTAAGTAATATTTCAATTATTTTTTCATAATTTTTTGGATATTATAAAATCTAAATCTTATTTATCTATCTGTTAGGATTAATTTTCTTGTTTCTCATTTTGAGTTTTAATTTGTTTTATATTATATGTTTTATGATGATGTTGTGTGTCCTAGTACCTATGAAAATAAGTTAAAATTATATCCCAGAGGAAGCTACTGATGAATCATAGTGAGGAAATACTCTTGTGGGACATGTCCTTATTGAGGTTAGCATCCATGTTGTCTAACCTCTGGGACAAACATCTGCACCTGTTCCCATGTAGGTTCTTAATATGAAACCATGAAGGGTTGTTTTAAGGAATTGTATTTTGTAGTTTCTTATCCAAAAGACTCCAATATTCCAAGGCTAAAACAATCCAAAAAATTATGAGGATTGGTTGAGAGATATTGATCATCAATTTCAGTTCTTAGACAATCTATATTAATTTTAGGTGAAATGCTCCACCTTCAACCTAGAAGGACCTTGTAGGAAATGATGGGATATTACAGTGATGACAATAATGAAAGAGGACTTGGAGTGGAAAGATATAATGTTTATTTTCACCAACTACTACTAACTACACTATAGGGAATTGGCTAAAGATTTTGTGTTTTTCAAACTCAAGAAGGCTGATAGAACCGTGATAGAGTAAACCAACCATTTTTTTAATCATGTGCAGTTTTCACTTGAGATATAATGAATAAAAAGTCGATGAATTGAATTATTGAGAATATAATTCGATATATTAATGATTATCATGTTTTCTTGTAGAATAATTATTCTTATGTTTATGTTCTAGATATAGGATTGTGGTTCAAAATGGACATGTCTAGTAAATTAGGGTTGACAGGAATTCTATTTACACATAGTAGGGATTCTGTGAATTCCTCTATAGGGACGTGGAAGCTTGATGATTATCATGGTGGTTCCCTATATTAGTTATTTTCCTAACCAACATTAATTACTAGAAGAGTCCCTATTATTTGTTACCATTGTGGAATACCTAGGTGATCAAGATAGGTTTCTACTGAGGCACCCTGGTAATGTGGTTCATGTGGACACTAAGGGAACTTGAATTTTTTTCCATGTCTATTCAACTATGCATAGTGGAATGGGATCAACATTTATTTCTAAAACTACGATGAAATAATATTATTCATGAACAAAGGGGTTCCATCTACATGCATCCCAAATAAAGCATCTTTACACAATGGAAGAGTCACCAGAGGAAGAAGATATGGGTCTGGTGACTATCAGAGGTACCATCACTATAGCTTTGTCATTTCTGTATAATTTATCCGATATTGGTGCATTTGATTCATTAATTTCCACCCATATTTTCAATATGATAAATTTTTATACAATTATTTTATTATAAGTGATGGATATTAGTAAACCCCATGGAATAAAGAGAGGTAATGGTGTCTATAGTCCCACATTTTTTTATCCTTATTAGATATTGTGCTTTCTTGGGAATTATTGGTTCTCAATAGGAGCCTTCTTGATGTAATTTTTTGGATTGATTGGATAATTTCCAATAAATACAAGATTTATTAATATATTCGATATGTCTCCTTCAATAAACACTCTGGGGTTTTCCATACCATTCTAGGTGAAATGGACCTAAGGTAAAATAGATTTATATATTCTTATCTAGAATTGGAGAATGTAATTTACGAGTTCACTTCTGATATAGATTTGGAATCATTCAACATTTATCTCCTTCATGTTTTCATAGAGTTTTCCAATGTTTTTCCTTCAAAATTATATTGTTTTCCCTCGATAAGGGAGGTAGTGTTTTTAATGATTTAGTGTCTGTTATTCTAATATTACCTATTTTATATCACTGCTTGGAACTATCTAAAAATAAAGAGTTGATTAATTAGTTGGATAATCTATCATAGAAAGGATTTATACACCTAAGTGTGTCACCTTGGATGGTGTCGATTCTATTTACCAAGAATGTATTGGTTTCTTCACCATTGTGTTAATTAATAAAAACTAAAAAGATTCACAATTAATAAAAAAACCCACTCTATAGAACTTTTATTTGATTAACCATTTGGGACATGATATGTTTTTCATAGAAAATAATCATTGATCTGGTTACCATCAGTTGAGAATAAAAGAGTCTGACAATTTGAAAACCACCTTTCAGAGTAGGTACAAACGTTATGAGAACCTTGTCCTACCATTTGTTCTAACAAATACTCATGTAGTTGTTTTGGATTTTATGAATATGATCCTTCATGAGTATGTTTATATATTAATGGTATACTTTGGGGACAATATCATTATTTACTCTATGTATGAGGAGGACTGAGTTATCCATCTGAGAGGATTCCAAGAATTATTGAGAAGCCACTAACTTTATTCCAAGCTATAAAAATGTGATTTCTATATTCATGAAGTTATTTTCTTCAGACACTAAGTGTTAGAACATTGCATATTATTAATTCTATGATGGTATTGGTTATTTTGAAATGGGAGAATCTGACAAAGTTTTAAGAGATTTAGAGAATTTGGGGGGTTTGGATATTATCACAGGGATGTAAAGGAATTCATAATGATGGATTCTCCAATGAACTCTCTAAATAAGTTGGGAGTAAAGTTTACATTGGATGGGAAATGATAGAATTATTTTTTGGAGATGAAATATATTTTTACTAAAGTCACTATGTTGTATATTCTAGAGGCTAGTAAAGGGTATGAATTCTTCTGTGATGCATCAAGTTCAGGTTTGAGCAGAGTTCTTATGAAGTATGATCATGTTATTTCATATAGCTCTCAGAATTAGTGGAAACACAATATAATTACCCCACCCACGACCTTGGACTTACAATCATGATGCACACACTTATGATTCAATATATTTTACTTTTTAGATAAAGGTTTACCTGGTTTTCTGACAAAAATATAATGAGTTATATATTCTCTAAAAAAAATTTATAATCCATTAGAAGAATTAGGAGGAATAACTAAAATATACTGACTTTGAAATCCATTATACCCTAGGGAAATGGAATGTCTTCATATATACTTTGAGTAGGAAACTTCCAACCCTATCTTGGAAGGAATCATCAGAAGAGTGAAACATGATTTCTCTTCTTGCACAGTTTCATATAATTGTTCGGGAATTGGGGAATAAGGTGTATTTATCTAGGGATCTGATGATATCCACTTTTTTATCATTGATTTTTCATAAAGAAAAACTTGATACAGTTTTATGTAACATTAGAGACTCTATTTATTGTGGGGGACCATTGTTCACAAGACGTTATCCATGGAGGGAATTCAATATTCTCAAAAATCATATTTTTGTACCATTATCAGTCATGAATTCTACGATGGGGTATTTTTATAAATCCGACAGAGAATTTCCCCCATGAAACATGAATATATTCTATAACATGTGGTGTAGATTCTAGTGTCCTTATATATGATATATCATTTTTAAATTTTTATCTTATTGTTAAATGTGCTATAAAGTCATGTCAGAGCACTATAAACCTTTAGGATTACTTCATACACTTACAGTACCTATGTGGTAGTTGGATGATATCTCTATAAAAATTATGGTTGGGTTTCCACGTACATAGAGAATAAATAACATGATATGTAATGTGATCGATAGGCTGAACAAATCGGATGACTTTATAACCATTTACGATACAACTAATGTTAACTGGCATGGAAATATCTATGTAAGAGATGATTTTTTTTGTTTTCATGGAGTTCCATCTTCTATAGTCTCTAGTATAAATCCATTGTATTCTTATCTCTTTTCTAAAGGCCTTCAAGAGGCACTTAGATCTCCGGTTTTTTTGAGCACGACATACCATCCATAGTCAGATGGCCCAAAATATAGAACTATAAAGATTGCCGGGGATATTCTCCATTCCTGTGTTATCGTATTTCGCAGGGCTTTAGATGACGATTTAGGGATGGATTTTTTTTACAATAATAGTTACCATTCAATGAACATAATTGATTCTTTTGAGGTCTTGTATGGATGAACTTAAAAATATCCATTGTTTTATTAGGACATCAGTGAATGTTCTTTGGTTAAACCAATATTTGTTTAAGAGAAAAAAATATTCATTTATTCATCAGATAATATTAATGGCATAGAGCCTTTATAAGCCTTTTTATTATTTCTATCATATACCATTAAAATTTTATGTTGGTGGTATGCTATTCTTAAAAGTTTCACCTCATTTGGTTCATTGATGCCTTGGGAGGCAATGGAGAATTGTTCCTTATTTTATGGTACCTTGAGAGGATGTTGAGAAGGTGGTGAAGGTTTCTTAACATTTAGATCTACCACCACTGGTGATGTAGATACATAAAGTGTTCTAAATATCTCATATATGAAGTTATCTATACGATCTATCTCATGTTATGATCTCAGGTAACCTTGATGTTGAACCATATTTATTTGTGACTGAACACCAAGTCAGGATAGTTTATTATAAATACAAAATACATCATGGGAGAAAAAATACCTTCTCATTGAGTTTTATGGAATGAATGTTCTAATAATCAAGATACGTGGGAGAGGGAGGCACTGATGAGAGAGAAGTGTCCTCATATTTTTGAAAAATAATATTCATAATAGGATTTGCAAGGAAAGAAAATTTCTAGGGTGGGGTGGTTGTAACATCATATTACTGTTTTTAGGTACTCAAAAACCCCAATTTTGATCATGATTTGGTTAGGTCTTATTTATGGGTTCTTCAAGAGATTTTTGTTTTTGATTTTGAAGGTATTTTGTGTTGTGCATGCTTGGTGCATGGTTTTACCACACCATGCACCCTGCTTGTGAAAATCATGGAAACCTAGGTAGTGGGCGATTTCATGGTGGGAGCATGGTTTGAAAAACAATATGAACACCAAAGATAAACTATGAAACCTCATCAGTAGGGGTGAAATACATGGGCATACAGTTTGAAAAAACCTTATGCCATCCTTAGGAAACCATGCACGTGACTTTTAATTCATCTGAAAAATGGTGAACAATTTACCAAACTCCTTTTTTAAACCCCAAACATCCCAAAATCAACCTATAATGTTTTCTTAGGTCTTTAGAGCTCCCAATATTCAATTTGGGCTCCACTGAGCCCCTTCTAATGTGGATCAAAGTGTGGTGGTTACTGATCAATGATTTCCTGATAAAATTTCAATCTTTGTTCCATCTCTCATGATATCTTCTCCTCTATTCCTTAGGGCATCATATATCTCCATGTTATTAGGGGATATAATATACATTTCTTTAGATATTTAATCTTGGTTTTATTTTGGGATATTCATTTCCATCATTCTTCATTTGAGTTTTCTATTTACGTATTTGTGATTTGAAATCCTGTGATTTCCTGGTAGATGGTTCCATTTGATATTTTCCATTTTAATAACACCATATTTATTGGATTAAATATAATTTTTTTCATTTAATTTAATTTCATTCAATGAGTTTTATAAAAACTCAATTTCCATTGAATTAGTGATTTGAATTTGATTTGGAATGATATTGGGAGGCCCCCAATAAATTTGAATTGGGGATGTGATTTTCATTTGATGGGAAATGGTGGAATTAAAATTATGAATTTGAATTCTAAAATTTATTTGTGGAATTGATTTAAAATTTTAATTTGGTAAAAATTTTATTAAATTATTTTGACAGAAACATTTTGGTTTATCCTAGAAAAAGGAATGATCTGATAAAGAACCTACAATAGGTTTTAAATAAAAATAGGAATATTAAAATGGAAATGGGTTTAATGGTATTTTAAATTGTTTTTAAATATATTTCCACTTATTTAATGTGGTTAGAGAACATGAAATATTAGGTAGATAGTCAGTTATTAGGGAGATCACTATTTTCACACTTTAAATATGTAACACAACATATGTACCATGTAACGACCCAATATTTTTCAATAGAAATTACCTTCTTATAAATATTTTATAATCACATGAAATCACAACATTATTAACTACTATGATATATGTGAACCTTAAAACATAATTTTGTCACTTTGGTAATGTGAATTTCAAAAATCTGACATACACAGTTGCGATCAGTAAGTTATTTGGATTCCAATAAGAAAAACATAAATTTTGGTGAATAATAACCTACCTGTATGAATAGTAACAAACCATTATTAATATTAATATAACCTAATGAAAATTAACCTTACCTATGATAGTATATAAATAATATTCAAGTGAAAGAACGATATACCTATTATTTGGAATAAGTAAAATAAAGTTTTAAAACTATTGTTTTTTTAATAAATTGTGATTTTTAGTAAATTTTAAATTTATCATTTATGAAAAATTATTTATTAAAAATTTAATTCATTTTTGGATTCTAGAGATCCAAAAATGGTTTCGGTGAATTTTTGGGATTTTTCGGAAATACTAGAATATTTGATGAATAGTGAAAAATGGTAAAATACTGTATATTAGTTAAATACAATATTCATGACATCGTAAGTGATGTAAGACCACTATGTTTGTACTCACATGATAAAATTACTATTTTTGGTCAAGTAAGACTCACTATTCCTTGTCTTGTGGGATAATAAATTAATGAATTTTATATTTAGAAATCCCCTCTCCCCTCCACTATAAAAACCCCTCTCACTCCCTATTCTATTCACTCCTATCAAGCCTTATTTTTTATCCATATTCTATGGAAATATCCTCCCAACCTCATCTAACACTTATATAAAGCCTTAGACTCATAAAAAGTCCAAAACCTCTCACATAAAAAGGCTTTCAAAGATGTTTGGTTCAAGATGTAAATTCCTCTTTTCAATTCTTTGTCTTTTCTTTCAAGTTCATTTGTTTTATTTTTCTATTACCAAAACTTATACAAATTTTTTGATGAATCTAGTAACATAAATGTTCTATAATTTTTTCATGATACTAGAATAAGTTATCATCATCTATCCCTTTTACCTTCTTTTATACTATAAGCATGAACACCATCTGAGATGTGTCAATTTTCCACATTCAAGGACGACGAGCTTCTGATTTCTATTATCATTATCAATTATGTTCAAGAATATATTCTTGTAATAATTGAACCAAATTATTATATATGTTATATAACTTATTTAATATTCTTCAATCCCATTGTATAAATGGTATTAATTTATAAATAAAAATGAGTTCGTTGTAATCAAAACCCACAAATTAACCGAATCAATTATCATTAATGTTCTATAAAATAATTCATCCTGATAACATGTAACCAAGTTATATAAAAGAAAAATAAAACCTATATTTGATCATAAATAATATTTTAATTCAATTATGGATATTTACATGAACTCCATTATTTAATAACAAGTGAACCTATTTAGAAAATAATGGAAACGAATGCAATGAAACGACGAAATTCAATATAACAACTTATCAATAAGGGAAAAAATGAACTAAAAATAATTATGAAAAACTATATACATTTTTAATAGGTTATTATGTATATTATTAATAATTATAATTTCATATTCCAGAGGAGTTCAAGAGTGGAATACTTACGGATTACAGGTAAGGGTTTTTCCACCTGAACTTCCATTTCCATTTAGGTTATTTTCATTATCTAATTACCTCAATGAAATTATAATGTATTATTATATAATCATGATAAATTCGTTTTTAGTGTTATATATATGTACACTAACCATAACCATAATTTATATTTTGAATAGTTACATGTTTTAAAATGAGCTTTCAAAATTGTTTCCGAAATAAAAGCCCGATTCAATGGATCATCTCAACTTCTTACATATTTTCAAGGGAAATATCTAATCTATTCATGGAAACCATTTTATTTATAAAATAATTAATTTCACTATGAAAATTATATCTTAATTCACTTCTGGTTTTATAAAAATATTTTTTCCAAAAGAACCCTTCTTTTAAAAATAAAAGAATATTTATTTCATGTATTACTCAATGATTTTATAAGAGTATCTTCCTTTATTTAAACAACCTTTTTGATTAATATGTATTATTGGGATTAACACTTCATGGTATCATCTACCATATTCAATTTAATGTTTTATGGTATATTTGGCTATATATGTTCTATCATTTAACCATTCATCAATTTACCTTGAATAGTTAGTGGTTATGCTTAATGTTCAGATGTTATTTCCATTTCAAATATTAATTTTAATATGAATGTACATGTTGGTTATGTTTATCCCCGTTCATATGAGGAATGAATTGGACATAGTAAGTGTCTTTGGGGGCATTCTATAACAACTCAGTGCATCGGTATGTCTCATGTGACAAACTACAGTATTGGCACAAGTCCTTGACAAAATGATTATTTATGGTCTTGGCCAAGGCCTTGACGATGTGGATACGTTGTCCCGTATTATGAATTCCCTCATTATAAAAATAGTACTGGTGGCTCAAATTTTTACTCGACTAGTTGAATACCAATGATTATTTTATGTTATGGAAAAATTTACTAAGCTCAAATTTCTTCCATATTATGTTCATGTTTATTTTTAAAGGCATGTGTTTTCAATTATTCTCCATGTCAAATGGTATGTTATCTTCCACTGTATTTATTACCCTCAGTGAGCATTTGACCTCACCCATTTCTTATGTTTCATTTCCATAGGTCAATAAGAAGTTTATTTTGAACGTCATGCATAAATAACATTGGAGTTATAGAAGTTGTCTAAGGGGTTTCTATGCCGTATTTCTGGTCAAGTTGTATTGATGAACTTAAGTATGAATATTGTTTCCCATAATACTAAACTAATATGTCCTTAAGATACTTATTCCTTGGTTGTATTCCAATGTAATCAATAAGGCAACAACTCAGGGAAATTGGGGTCCGGTCCTTACAGTTGGTATTAGAGGAAGTTTAGTAGAAAACATGGAAACCAAATTTAGAAAACGTAGACTAGGTAAGAGTCCTTAAGATACTATTTGAGGATAAACAAACAAGACGATACTAGTATTTTTTTAGGAAAATATTATATTGATCATTCAAGCAATACATCCCTGTCTAGATACAAGCTGGGAGAGGCAACTCGGGCACAAATTTACCAAGGAGTGAAAGATATGAAAAAAAGTTTTGGGCTTCACTCGGGATATCCTGGTAAATGACAACGAGCCTTATTTCACTATTGGTTATGAAACTCCTAAGGGATATGCTTAGGACAATTCACATTTTGTTTCCAATCCATTATGAAGGATTTAAATGTAAAAGTTTCCTCAAAAAATGCATTTTTGTGATTATGAGATTTGACATGGGTATGATTTCAATTTGTGGTAAGTATTTTGTTATATTAAGATTATCAATTATGATTTATTGCCTAATCAATTGTATTCCATTATCTAGATATGGCGCCTAGTGGATGTAATGGAAACTGCACAAATGCACGTGTCCCCTATAGGGATATCCCTCTGATGGAGGATAATGATGTTGGATCTGTTGTTATGACTGGTGCTGAGAAACTCATAACTATACTGGGACAACTTACTCAGGTTATGAATAATATCCTTACCCATATGGAGCGTCCAGATTCACTATGTGGAGGATCTATGTTAGATCTCTTTATGCCACAACAAATTCCACCATTCAATAGGACTACAAACCCAATGGTACCAGAGTAATGGATATGTACCCTTGAGAATATATTTCTCACTTTGGGATGTAATGAAAGAGGAAAGGTTGTCTTGTAATATTATCGACTAACGGGAGATGTGGATCAGTGGTGGACATTAATCCAAAACCAAGAAGAGGTGGAAGAAATAAAAGAGATGGAATTGAGGGATTTTATAGAGATCTTCATAGAATAATTTCCCCCCGTGAACAATGATTAGATATGGAGAGGAAATTCCTGAATCTAAGGGAGAAGGATGACAAATTTTTTTCCAAGTATGAAGCCAAATTTACAAGGCTGGCAAGGCATGATGTAGACTATATATTTAATCCAAGGATAAAAATTGAACGACTATTTGATGGTGTAAAACAATTCCTCTGAAGGGCTATAGTCTCTCGAAGATTCAAATCATATTAATATATATTCTCAAGTGCTATCAAGAACGAAAATTAATTCTCTATATCTTATGAATTTAAGGGAATGTAAGAGAAAAAGAGGGCTTCTGAAAAATCTGGGAAAGGAAATAAGGAAATAAGGAAGAAGGGAAGAGTTGAATTTCCATCATGCAGTAATTATGGGAAGAAACACCCTAGACCTTTCTTGAATGGAAAGTGAGTCTATTGTAAGTGCGGAGAAAAAGGCCATCTATATTAGGATTGTAAGGGGAAGAAATCAGCTACCAATGTTCTGTGCTACAATTACTGGGAGATGGGAAATTATGCACATGAATTTCCTTGTGTCAGGGAAAATATCTCCAAAGGATGCCAAGGGAGAAATGCCAAGCATATGAGGTCACAACTACAGAGGTTTATTTTCCTAATGAAGTGGTTGTAGGTACATTTATTGGTTTATCCATATTAGCCAATACATTATTTGATTCCAGATTATCATATTCATTTATATATTCCCAATTTTCCAAGAAAATTAGATGTTTCCAATTTAATTTAACAAAGGAGTTATCAGTAAAAACCCATGGTGGATGTGTCATTGCAACAAAGCCGTGTCTATTAGCCCCCCTCATGACACATAAATGTGCTTTAGTTTCTAACCATATCATCATACCAAATGTTGACTATGATATAATTCTCGGTATGAATTGTCTATCAAATTATCATGTGATGGTCTATTGCAAGAAAAAGGAAGTTACAATTTTTGATAATGGCGTAGAATCCCTTATTTTTATATTAGAAACCTCACCATTTTATTCTCATCTAGATCCACCCCTAGTAGATCTATTGAATTCAATTATTGGGGAGGAAGGTAATGGAATAAATGGGTGCATGGGGAAGAATGTACTTATAGAGGTCGTACCTATTGTGCATGAATATGTTGATTTCTTTCCAGAGGATTTTTTAGACATCCTCCAGAGCAGGAAAATTGAGTTTTCAATTGAATTAATTCCTAGTTCAAGGCCCATATGAAAGATCCCTTATAGAATTTCCACTATGGAGTTAGTGGAACTAAAGAAACAAATAAAAGAATTGAGTGATAAAGGATTTATTAGACTTAGCGTTTCTCCATGGGGAGCCCCTATTCTTTTCGTTAAGAAGAATGATAGGACTATGTGGTTGTGCATTGACACTAGCAAGATCAATGATATTTCAATAATGAATAAGTATCCTCTACCACAAATTGTTGATTTATTTCATCAACTTCATGAAGCCCAATATTTTTCTAATAATGATCTTCAATCTGGATATCATCAGTTTCTTGTGATGATGGAAGACATTCCAAAAACAGTATTTTGAACCAGGTATGGCCATTATAATTACACATTAATGACTTTTGGACTAATTAATGTACCATCTGTCTTCATGGATCTAGTGAATAAAGTTTTCAAGAATCATCTTGTTGACATTGTAGTGGTGTTTATTGATAATATCCTGATATACTGTAAAAGCCATTAAGATCATGAAAATCACTTGTGCACTATTCTGAAGACACTTAGAAGAAATAAATTATATGGTAAGTTTATAAAGTGTGATTTTTGGCACAAGTTACTTTCCTTTCTTGGCCACATTGTCTCTAAGGATGGAATATTGGTTGATCCTGCGAAGAAAAAGGCTTTGCAAGAATGGACTTCTCCAACGATTGTAACTGAGGTATGTTGTTTTATTAGTTTAACACGTTATTATCGGTGTTTCGTTTAGAACATCACCCATTTATCCTACCCAATGACCATGATCACATGAAAAGGGGATATGTTTGTATTGATAAAGGAATGTGAAGAATGTTTTCAAGAATTGAAGAGGATGTTAGTGAATTCACCGATCCTAACCCTACCATCAGGGAATGATGGGTTTTTTATCTATCGCAATGCATCAATGAAAGGACATGGTTGTGTCCTTATATAGAAAGATCGAGTGATTTCCTATGTATCTAGGAAGCTAAAAATTATTGAACAAAACCTTCCAACTCATGATATTGAGTTTGCAGAAATAATCTTTTCTTTGAAGATTTGGATACATTACCTCTCTGGTGAAAAATGTGAGATATATAAAAATCAAAAGAGTTTGAAATATTTATTATCACTAAAGGAACTCCACATGAGACAAATGAGATGGATTGAGATACACAAAGACTATGATTGGACAATACACTACCACCCAAGGAATGCAAATAAGGTAGAAGATTCTTTGAGTAAAATGAACCATGGAATTCAAAAAAAGATAAGAGTTGAAAGGGATCCTATGTTCATGGATTTAGTAAAGATGGATATGGGAATTATCAATGAAGGTAACACATCACTACCTTTTCAAATGGTTGTCGAACCTTATTTACTGGAAATGATAAAAAGTTCTTAGGTTGATGATGAGGTGTTTGAAAATAAAATTAAAGATATAAATGATGGGAAGTTGATTGACTTCACATATGAAGGTGATATTTTGAAATTCTGGAATAGGATTTGTGTTCCTGCTATTACTAAGATAATGAGGGAACTATTTGGTGATGCTCATATCTCTAATTTCTCTATACACCCATGTAGCACAAAGATGTATCGAGATCTATGAGAAAACTTTTCATGGGGAAAAATGAAAACGGAGATTGGTAAATATAAATCAAAGTGTCTGGTATATCAAAAAGTGAAGGGTGAGAGGAAAAAGTCTAAGGGGATGATGCAACAACTACCCATACCAACATGTAAGTGGGAGAAAATTACCATGGACTTTGTCACTAGACTTCCAAGGACATCTATAGGAGACAAAGTTATATAGGTCATTGTGGATCGTCTTACAAGGAAATTTCACTTTATCTCTATTCTAGATGACTTATCATTGGATGAACATGCAAGGATTTACATAAAATAAGTGGTAAGACTGCATGGAGTACCACTACCTATTTTATCTGACTGTGAACCTAGATTCACCTGAACGTTTTGGAAAATTCTCAAACATGCTCTATTCACTAAACTAAACATTAGGACGGCCTATCATCCTCAAAATGATGGCCAATCTGAGAAGACTATTCAAACACTAGAACACATGTTGATAGCATGTTCGATGGAATTCAAAGGATGATGGGACCAATATGTTCCACCGGTTGAATTCTCCAACAACAGCACTTTCCACTCTTGTATCTAAATGGAAGAATATAAAGCCCTTTATAGGAAAAGGTGTAGAAAACTGGCATGTTGGGATGATGTTGGTGAGCGTAAGCTGCTAGGACTTGAAATGGTCGATGAAATGGTGGAGATGGTAAATACCATTCAACATCATATCAAGGCAGCCCAAAGTCAGCAGAAGAGATATGGAGGTAACCATCGATGAGAAATTGAATTAAAAGTGGGGGACCATGTATTTCTATGCATATCACCATGGAAGAGGTTCATGAGGTTTGGGATGAAAAGAAAGCTATGTCCCAGGTATATTGGTCCCTTTGAGATCTTTGATTTAGTCAGAGCAGTGGCCTATCGACTGACACTTCCACCTACCATGATGAAAGCACATGATGTCTTTCATGTATCCCTTTTAAGGAAGTACATATCAGACCATTAACATGTACTCTCTTCATAGGTGGTACAATTGGAGGAAGATATTTCTCATGAGGAGCATCCGGTGAAAATCTTGGATCATAGAGACAATGTTCTACATAACTATACTACTCATTTTTTTAAGAAAGAAGGATTATATTAATGGAGAATTTCTTTAGTCGTATATAAGAAGAGCCAAGAAATGAAATTTTATAGCCATAGTTGGTTGACATCGATGAGGCATGAGGCCGCCAGCTGATGGGCCACATTGTTTCCTTCCCTTTTGGTAAAGGAGAAGGTGCAACAAGAAAAGCCTGGCGCAGCGAGCATATTCTTCTGAAGATAAATCCAATGGCCTGGAGTCTGGAATCACCGTGGTTAATAGAATTGATGACCGAAAGGCAGTCAGACTCGATGATGATATCATCCCATCCACGTTCCATAGCGAGCGTCATCCCTGTAAGTATGGCATGGGCCTTAGTAACTACAGGTTCCCAGAAGGCATGATTTGGTTCAGATTTTGCTGCAATGATCTACCCCAAATGATTTCAAGCCAGGAGGCCGAGAGCAACATGCCCATCCTTGGGGAGAGAAGCGCCCATGTTAAGCTTAAGACTCCCTTCCTTTGGGGGGTCTAGTGAGGGGAACAAGAGGGGGAAACGCCTGTTAAAAGTGTCCTTTGCGGTCCTTCCAGCCCTCAATCCATGAAGTGGCTCCTTCAGTCCCGAACTCGGGAGGCTGATGAACATGGTGGAAAACCAAATCGTTATGCCAAAACCAAATGATCCAGGCCAGGGTGCAATGGGATCTTGCATCAGACGATGAATGAGAGGAACACCAGCGCATCAGAAGATCGGGGAGATCAGAGGAAATGTCCAGTGAAGCATCCGAAGCGGATCCCCATTTATTCCAAATTTCAATGGCTTTCAAGCAGTGAATGATGGAATGCCAAGGGGATTCAGGAATATTCGGGCAAAAAGGGAAGGATTCAACACTAGTCGTATGTCAGAAAACAAGGAGGCTCATGGTAGGGAGGGTGCCCGTGCACACATACCACCAAAATTGGAGAATTTTTTTGGGGGAAATTAAACTTACAATGGGCTTTCCATGGTCCCTCATCACTGCCGCGAGAGTGAATTCCAAGAGCCAGTCTGTACGCAGATCTCACCGTGAACTTCCCTGAAGAATCATTGGTCCAAAAAACATGGTCGAGGCCAACATCAGGGACCCAGGGGAGGCTCAAAATAATTCTTTAGTCTCGTTCATTAAACCATTCTTGGATTTTTTTCACACACCATCCCGAGCCCTGGTCTAAAAATAGGCAGTTGACAGTGGCGTCTTCAAGACCTGGTTGAGCGAGGGATGTAGCCCGCACACCATCCTTATCGAAAATCCATGGATCGGTCTAGATGTTGACAGATGGGCCATTTCCAATCCTCCAGCCCAATCCATTTTCCAAGAGATTTTGGGCCCCCCAAATACTTCTCCAGAGGAAGATAGGGCGAGGCCCAGGAAAGGAGCCACGGAAGTCCGTGTGGGGAATGTATTTGGAACGAAGTACCTGTGAACATAAAGATGAAGGACGATTAAGAAGGTGCCATCCTTTATTGGAAAACATTGCATCATTGAACATAAAAACATTTCGGAATCCCATCCCTCCCTCCGACATGGGTTTACAGAGTTTCTCCCAGGCCAACTAGTGGGGTTGATTTCTGCCATCATTTTCCCCCAACAGAATTTGGCAGTATGTGAATAGATCAGGTTGTCGATGGCCGCCGGGAGCTGAAACATTGGCATGAAGTAGTTGGGGATAGACTGAATGACATCTTTAATGAGGGTTCCTTTTCCAGCTTTGGAGATGCTTTTTGGGGTCCAACCTTGATTTTTTTTCTCAATCCTGTCCACCAGAGCTGAAAAGATTTCTTTTTTGGACCGGCTAATCACCGTAGGGAGTATGAGATACTTATGGTGTTTATCTACCAAATGAATGCATGCAGATGCACAAAGCTCAGCTCTCTTGGAAGAAGGCACCCCTGCGCTGAATACAATTTCCAATTTTCCATGGTTTATAGACTATCCAGATGCCCGATCATATTGCTGGATCGCATGGATGATCACCCGACATTCCTTAACAGTGGCTCTGGAGAAAAGGAGGCAGTCGTCAGTGAAGAAGAGATGTGACACTTGTGGGATCTCATGGCAGACCTTTGCACCATAAATAAACTTAGAGAATGCAACCCTGAAAATAAGGTTAGAGAAAACATCAGCCACCAAAATGAAGAGAAAAGGGGAGAGAGGGTCTCCCTGGTGCAGGCCTCGGGTTGGGGTGAATCCTATGGTGAGCTCCCTATTGACCTTGATTCTGAAAGAGATGGTCGAGATGTAGTGCATGACAATTTCTGTCCATTTAGTGAAGAAGCCCATTCTCAGCACCACATCTCTAAGGAACTTCCATTCCACTTTATCATAGGCTTTGGTCACATCCTGCTTCTAGTCCATGGATCCTCTTTTCACAGTGGAGCATGTTTTCATAGATTGGAACACTTCATGGGCCACAATTTCATTATCAGTAATCAGTCGCTTGGCCACGAAGGCGCTTTGGTTTTCAGTGAAAATATCAAGAATCCAAGGACGTAGCCGATTGACACCTATTTTTGAGAAGATATTATAAGAAACATTGTATAGGATAATAGGACTAAAATCAGGGATCGCCTGAGGTTTCTTGATTTTGGGGATGAGGATGAGGACCAGTTCGTTGATGATAGAAATGCTCGTATTCCCCGCCGATATGTTTTTTTATCATTTTGCAGATGTCGGGTCCGATGATGTGCCAATATTGTTTAAACAAAAGGGTATGAAAACCATCCGGTGCCAGGGATTTAGTGGGGTGGATATGCTTCAAAGCTAGGTGTATCTCATCATTCATCACATCCTTTGTAAGCTGCCAGTTAATCTCCTCAGTGATCATAGGTTTGATGAATTCTTCCACTTCAGCAGACATGATAGGAGTCCCCATGGAGAAGAGGTTCTGGAAAAACCCTACCAAAGCTTCATGAATGCCACAGGTGTCAGAATCATTGGTTTCATTAGGTTGTGAAAGGATCCTGATAGAGTTTTTTCGGCGCCTAGCAGACACTTTCAAGTGGAAAAACCTTGTATTAGCTTAGCCCTCATTAATATGGATGTCACGCGCCCGAATATCCCAAAAGCATTCCTTAACATGAAGGGCCCCATCCATCACTCTTTGAGTGGCACTAATCCTGGAAATGTTGCCAATGGATGGGGGTTTCCTGAGTATGTTGTGAAACTTCTTTTCAAGGACGTCACAATGCCTATCAGGTTTGTGGACTTTCTTGTTGCTCCAAGATCTCAGGTCGGAAGCAACATGTTAGAGATTGAGCCCAACATCTTCTTGGGAACTCTTCCAGCTTGATCGGACCACCTCTTCGCATTACTCGTCATTTTCCTAGAAGCTCTCAAATCTGAAGGGTCTGCTGAGTTTTCAATTTCGTTCACCTTGCGAACAGTCAATGAGAATTGACCAGTGATCTGAATAGTTAAGGTCCATGTGGCCAACATGAAACATATTGAACATATTTATCCAATCAGTATAACCTAGAAATATATCAAGATGCTCAACGATGCAAGTAACTTCAGTATTTCCATGGATCCATGTAAAAGGATTACCTGTGAACCCCAGATCAACCTGGTTCACCTTAGTGACCGTATCTTTGAAGTTAGACATCGAGGCTGGGTGTCAAAAACCGCCACCTCTCTTTTCCTTATAGAACATTATCTCATTGAAATCACCTCCGAAATGAATTGGTCTAGGTAAATCATGTCACATCATACAAAGAAGGTCCCATGAAATCCCCTTATCAGAATGATATGGCCATCCATAGAATACCATAAAGGTCCAGGGTGGGTGCAAGTCAGTTTGAATAGTTGCAGTCATGTGGTGCATGGAGAAAGACCAAATTTTAATGTCCATATTATCCTTCCAGAGGAGATAGAGGCCCCCAGAATGGCCTTGTCTAGGCACCGGAAAATAGCCTTGGAAGCCACACTTTTGAGAAATACCATTTATTTCCGTGTTTTCCAGTATGGTTTCGGAGAGGAAAACCATATTGGGTCGACTTAGAGCGCAATTAAGCTGAACCATTCGACCTGTTCGTGGGTTTCCAAGCCCATGACAGTTCCAGAAAAACACAATCATTTCTCTAGGCGGGGTTGTGTCTCACCCACCGCTGCCTTTGGTTCCTCTAGACATGTTTCCCCCTGGGTTGTTTTCCATATTTTGGTTGGATTTATCTCTGATTGGCATGTTTCATTTTGTCTTTTCCTGACCCCGGGTTTAGGGTCTTCCGCATGACCATCACTATCTCCTCATTGCACTCTTCTCCACGTTCGACGGGTAATTGGGCCCGGTATTGGAATTCCTATCATTCCATGGGCCTCCAATGTTATAATGCCTATTGTGGTCGATTGTGGGTTAGGGTCTGGATCTGGTGGTTCGGTGTGCATCAACATTGCCTTTGTGTATTGTCTTGGTGGTTCTTTTTTGCTTCGTTTCCGACCTTGTGGATGTTTGAGTATTGTCCTTTGGGGGTAAGGATGGACTTCAGCTTCTCTCTGAGTGGGATGGTCAGCATTAGAGAAATCCAATGGTCCAACCATAAGGGATTTTTCAGGTGTGGGTTCCACCTGGCTGGCATGTGCCAACGTAAGACGGTCACGGTCCTTCTGTTTTTCTGTCTCGGAGATGAAAGCATATTTATTCGTTTTGGCATGGATCCAAGGGCCATATTGGAGAATGATGTTACCAGATTCACTCTTATGTTTTGTGGTGCATGTTCTTTCTAGGTGGAAAAGGCGACGACCGAAGAAACAAAATATTGGGAGTTTCTCGAACTCAAATGATATCCAAGTGTTGGCTTATTCAATTTTTAGGAACATTCCCCTCATCAGGGGCTCTGCCACTACAATTTCTGCCTTGATCTGATCCTCGAGAACCCAATGTATTGGGTCTGGGAAATCCCATTCAAGAATGTGACCTAAATTGTTCCCTATTTCCCTCATGATTCGTACCGTTCTGTCATGCAATGTGATTCCGTTGATACATATCCATAAGGGGGAGTGGGTTAAATTTAATCACTGGATATCATCCCCCCTTTGTATTCTTCCATGAGGAGGAGTTGATTATTGAAGGACCACTGTTTTCCCCGCAAGAGTTTCTCTCTATCTTTCTCATTGAAGAACTCAAAGATGAGGTGGTTGATCCTCGCTTCCCAGATAGCCACTCTTACATCAATTTTCCAGATATTCTGAAGGGGGGTTTTTAGAGCCCCCTGATTTACCGATATGTTTTCAACGAACTTTCCCACAACGAGAAGAGAAATGCGTTTTTCCAAAAGTGTGTCTTCGTTTCTCCGAGCCTCGATCGCCGCCATTTCAATGTCTGTCAGGGACAAAATATTCCATTAATTAACCATGTCAGCATTCATAGGGAAAACTAGCAGTTGAATTATCAAACCTCTTAAAGGACCGACGCCTTGGAAATCCCCCGCGTCTCTGGGACACCATACTTCAAAAATGGGTAAAATATCTAGAAACGCCCTGAGCACAAAGTCAACCCAATCCAGTCTCACATTATTCAAGGCCCGGTCAGGCAATGAAGTCCCCGGACCGTAAACCTCTCCGCGGCCCCCTTACGTGGTCCACACAGCTGAGACAGGCACCTCAGCCTTTGCGATCAACACTGCATCTTAAGTGGTAATTCCCAAGAAACCCATATCGCGTGCCCTCTAGTCTTCGTGGATAAACACCCCACGACAGATCCTTCACAGCTTCACAATGCGACTGATGATTTGCGACGACACAAACTAGAAACAAACACGAAGAGACGTCCACTTCACGAAACCACAACGCCTTAAGACGTCACTGGAGGAACTTCGCGAATCACCAGCTTCACGGAGGAACAACGCCAACCGTGAGAACGGTCGATTGGCCACCGTCCACTGCTAGCCATCACTGTTCCTGCCTATTCAACGTGGAGAAAAACTCCTCGACAGGGAAACACAACAACACAACTCGGTGGAGGCTTCTCGCCGGCACAACCAGTAACACAAACCTCAGACCTCAGACCACTTCGTGAACACAAAAACCTCAAACCTTCACATAAGGGTCTTCACAAATCACCCCCTTCGAGAAAAATCACCCCTGTAGCGGTGAATCACCCATTTCGTGGTGAATTACCGCCTTCCCGTTGTAACAACACAAGCTATGGAAAAAAGAAAATTGGCCACAGGTCACCGCCAGCCTTCACAGTTCCCGCCGATTCATCACGGCGCAACACCCTACGACTGGAAAATGGGGAAACTCAACGTAGTGGGGACTTCGCGGCGGAATAATGTGGATCAAACATGTCACGAAATCCACAACGCGACCTCACAGTGTGGTGACTCCTCGCGGAAAGTGCAGCCCGAACCAGACTTCCCTGCTGTAGAAGCTTCGTAGAGCCGTGAAACCGGAAACCTCCCACAAGTCACCCCTATCCTTCATGAAGCAGGTGACGTAGGCAATTAAGGCTAGGATTTCCTCGATCACCTGGGAAAGAATCTGAACTGTGAACTCTTGGGTCAAGAAGCTGAAGAAGATTTACGATTAGGGTATACTATCCACGGAATCTGGTGAGAGTCTCGAACTGAGAAACCATGGATCTGTAAATCAAATGGGGCTTGACAAATTTAGATCTGGAACTGACCTCCCTATCCCAGATCTGGCACCAACGAAGGGAGGCAACGATATGTAGGCTTTCAAGACCTCATGGAAAGCAGTAGTTACGCCGTGAAGGGTTCATGGATCGGCATCGAGACGGGGGGAACGATCCACTAACACCAAAAAGGAGCGAGAGCGGTAAATCACAGAACTGGCGCGAGGGAACTGAGGGAGAGGATCCTCCGTGAACAGAGCTTCCATGAAAACTCAAACCCCAAGAAAACCCTACGAGAGGACGTACTCAAGCGGAGAGACTAGTCTGATGAATATTTTATGCAACCCGACTACTCATCTAGTCAAGGTATTATGGCGAAACCATAAGTAAGAAGAGACAACATGGAAAATAGAGGATGTAATAAAGGAAAAGTACCCCCACCTATTTTTTTCCTAGTTTATGAAATTAAATTTCGATGGTCAATGTTCTTAATTGGGGAAGAATGTAACAATCCAATATTTTTCAATTGAAATTTCTTTCTTATAAATATTTATTAATCACCTGAAATCACAACATAATTAACTGCTAAGTGCTATATGACCCTTAAAAAGTATTTTTGTCATTTATGTGATGTGAATTTCGAAAATCTGACATACACGGTTGCGATAATTATGTTATTTGGAGTCCAATATGAAAAACATAATTTTTAGTGAACAGTAACCTACCCTTATGAATAGTAACATACCCTTATGAAAATTAATATACAGTAATAAATAGTAACCTTACTTGTGATTGTTTATAAATAATATTCATGTGAAATTACGATATACCTATGCATTAGAATATGTTAAATAATGTTTTAAAACATTTGTTTTTAGAATAAATTATGATTTTAATTAAATATTAAATTAATCATATTTAGAAAATTATTTTTGAAAAATGGACTTAATTTTTGGATGTTACTTGTTTAAAAATTGTTCAGGTGAATTTTTGGTATTTTTATAAAATACGTGAAATTTTGATGAATATTGAAATACGGTAAAATAACGCATATCAGTAAAATACACTATTCAGGACATCAAAAGTGATGTAAGCCCACTAGGTTCAAACACAAATGAAAAATTTTATATTCTTGGTCATGGAAGACTCAAAATTCATTGTCTTGTGGGAAAATACTAAATTAATGAATTTTATAATAAGAAATCCCCTCTCCCCTCTAGTAGAAAACCCCCCCTCACTCCCTCTTCTCTTCACTCCTCTCAAGCCTTGTTCCATCTACAAATTATATAAAAATATCCTCCCAAACTCCTCCCCCATGTCCAATAAGACGTTTCCTCATAAAAAGATCCAATCCTCTCCCTTAAAGAGGCCTTTAAGAAAGCTTGGTTCAAGTGGTAAATTCCTCTTTTCAATTCTTTGTCTTTCCTTTCATGTTCATTTGTTTTCTTTTTCTGTTACCTCTCCTTATACAAATTTTTTGATGACTTCAGTACCTAATATGTACTGTAATGTGGTAATGATAGTGGAATATTGTGTCATCATCTCTCCCTTTTATCTTCTTTTATACTAGTACTAAGAACACCATCTGAGATGTGTGAATTTTCCACATTCAAGGACGATGGGATTCTGATTTCTATTATCATTCTCAATTCTAGTAATGAAACAATTATTGTTATGGTTCAACCAGATTAGTATATATGTAATATAACCTATTAAATATTCTTTAATCCCTTTGTACGAATGGTATTAATTTATAAATAATAATGAGTTCGTTGTAATCAAAACCCACAAATTAACCGAAACAGTTATCATTAAAGTTTTATATAATAATTCTTACTCATGCCATGTAACCATGTTATATAAATGACCAATAACCCATATGAAATATCATATCTAATATTCTAATTCATTTATTAATATTTACATGAACTTCATTACTTATGAACAAGTGAAGCGATTAAGAAAATAATGGAAACGAACGGTACGGAACGACGAAATTCAATAAAATAACTTATCAATAAGGGCATAAATGATATAAGCCTAGTTATGAAAAACTAAATATATTTATAATAGGTTCTGAAGTTGATTATTAAAAATTATAATTTCATATTCCAAGAGCTTAAGTTCAAGAGTGGAACACATACGAATTTAAGGTTAGGGTTTTTTTCACTTGAAATTTCATTTCCATTCGAGTTATTTTCATTGTCTAATTACATCAATGAAATTATTATGTATTATTATATTCTCAACCTAAATTCATTTTGAGTGTTCTATATTTGTAAACCAACCAGAATACTTCTTTATTTTATGTATAGTTACATGTTTTAAATGGATCTTTCAAAATTCATTCAAAGATACAAGCTTGATTCAAGGGAATGTCTCAACTTCTTACGTATTTTCAAGGGAAATCTCTAATATGTTCATGGAAACCATAATATTTATAAAATAATTCTTTTTATTAATAAATAATATCGTAATTCACTTTTGGTTTTATAATAATATTTTTTCCAAATGAACTCTTCTTTTCAAAGTAAAAGATTATTTATTTCAGGAATTACTCGAAGATTTTATAAGACTATCTTCCTCTATTTCAACACTCTTGATAATTCTTATATATTATTGGGATTAATACTTCATGGAATAATCTCAAATATTCAATTTAATGGTTTATGATTATTTTGGTTGTGGATGTGGTATCTTTAATCCATTCACCAATTTACACCGAATGGTTAGTGTTTATGCTTAATATTCAAGGAAAGTTATTTTCATCTCATATATTAATTTCAATATGAATGTATATGCTTTTTATTATATCCCCATTAATATTAAGAATTCATTAGAAATAGTAAGTATTGGGTGGGGCCCGTTATAGCACCTCAGTGCATTAGTTGATCTCATGAGACAAACTACGGTCCTGGCACAAGGGCTTGACAAAATGATTATTTATGGTCTTGGCACAAAGCCTTGACGGTATGGATATGTTGTTCCGCATTATGAATTCCCTCATTTTGAATATAGTAATAATGTTTAATGTGGTTATGTGACTAGTATAATACCCATGATTATGTTATGTTATGACAATATTTTCAAAGCTCATATTTCTTCCATATTATGATCATGTTTTTTTAAAGGCATGTGTTTTCAATTATTCATCATGTCTAATGTTATGTGATCTTCAGCTATACTTCTTACCCTTAATGAGAGTTTTATCACCCCTTTCTTATGTTTCATTTCCATAGGGAAAGATGAATATTTTTATGAATGACATGCTGAAATAACCTAGGAGTTATGGAAGATGTCTATGGAGTTTCTATGTTGTATTTATTGTCAAGTTGTAATAATGAAATTATGTATGTATCTTGTTTACAATAATAATAAACTACTCGGTTATTAAGGATGCTTATTCCTTGTTTGTATGCCAGTGTAATCAATAAGGAACTAGCTCTGGGCAACTGGGGTCAGGTCCTTACTTACCAGGTTGCATCCCCAAAGGGATGGTGATGAGTCCCCTATGACCAATGTTTGAGGGATGTGTATAACCTTATTTCTATTATAAATTATTCAAGTGTGAGGGGATCCCATAACCTAGAACTATCGTAAATAACACCCCAAGATTTTATAGTACGTTATCTCATTAAAGTAATTCAATAGCTTGCGCTACACGCAACACCGAGTTTGAATGCACCAGAACATACCAAACTAGCCATTCAAAATCCGCTATGAATAATATTGACTACATTTTTAATCATATATTCTCTATATAATTTTAACACCGATATTATGTGTTTCTTTTACATAATATAAAAAAATTAATTTTTCATATAAAGGAAGTATTTTTCCAAAATTCTATTTTACTAGCTACTAATGGTGATTTTTTTCAAATGCAATATCTAACACTATTATATTAAATTTGAATAAATAAAATTCGTATTTTGGAAGCGGGAAAAAAATTATTTTGGACAATATTTTGGTACTTTTCTGATAACTTTCAGATTTAGATGAATAGTGAAAAGTACTATGTTTTAATTGAGATTTTTTTAATAGAAATAATTTATTGTGATAAATTATTCCTTTGAGTGGGTTTGATGTATAATTAGATTATATTTTTATCATTTAATGAAATTTAGGTAATTATATTTAATTTCACATTTAAATTTGACAGTAACACATGTCAATCATTTGATAGTTTTTACTTTTTTTTAAACCTACTTTTTGGTTTTGACAACAGGAAGTAATTTTAAATTAATAAATGAAACTTCTATGTTTTGAATTTGGTAAAATGGACTTCATTTTAGAATTCTAAATATCAAAATTATCTTAGTGTAATTTTTGGGAATTGTTCTGAAAACATTCGATTATTGATGAATAGTGAAAAACAATGCATTATTATTTAAAACAGAATTTTTATTTAAATAATTATTTATTTTATATAAATTTATTTTAATTAAAAATAGATATATAATTCTTATATAAGTTTAATTTAATTCATTGGAGTGATTTTATAATATAATTAGATGTATAAAATTTTATTTAACTTTTTAACGTTTGTTACCCACCTTCGATGAGCATTTGAAAATTTTCATAAAAAATAATTTTACCGCTTCGGTGAGTTAAATTTCAACAATCCGAGACACATGGTTGACATTATTAAGTAAAATGTTGTTCAATAAGATAAAATTAATTTTTGGTGAGTAGTAACTGTTGACTTTTTTTTACCGCGTTTAAAAGTAAATTGGGCAATTAAGTGTAAAAATTATATTATAATTACCTTAACATGTTTTCAAATTCTATTAGATAAGTGTAATTGGACTAAAAATATTCATAGGAATAAAAAATTATCCTCTTTGGTACTCTTGGATTAGATTAGGACATTTATTATTATTATTTTAAAGAATAGTTAAAAGTGTTAAATTCAAAGATTATTAAATTAACTATTTTTAATATTAGGTTCTGCATAAGATAAAATCGAATATAAGTATTAATTAGAAAGATAATAATATTTCCTAGAGAATGGTATATTATTTAAATGTTTTAAAAATTAAATAATTTAATTTATCTTTGAGACAATGACGATGCGGTAATTACCTTATTAATGAAAGAATCATATAAATTGTGTTATAAATACTAAAATAAATATAATTTCAATGTTTTTATGAAATAAACGATTTTTATAAAAGAATATGAAATGTTAGGGTTGATACAATGTATTTTTTTCAAAGTATTCATGCTTTTATTACTTTCACAAAAAACAAAATATCAAATACTGTCAAAACTGACT
The DNA here is from genome assembly GCA_963277665.1 of Viscum album. NCBI lineage: Eukaryota > Viridiplantae > Streptophyta > Magnoliopsida > Santalales > Viscaceae > Viscum > Viscum album. The sequence continues at coordinate 33,903,796 of OY728127.1, read as the reverse complement.
GAAGTGTGTTTTTAAAAAAAATACTATATCATTAAATTATATAATAGTACTAAACTCTATGGTTCGTCCAAAGGAATCTTATAATGATATATATGTGTCATTAATGAACCATTTGGGGTTCTCTTAGCATTTTATTGTAAGTTTATTAGCCATATAATATAAAAATACTTGAAGACATGGTAAAAGTTAAACTACTTAACTAAGAGTTAAATCTAAAAGATAAGGATAAAATGGTAACCTAAAATTGTCTAAAACTTATTGGTTGAGATTATTTAGACCCTTAACCACCTGAGGCTCTAAATAAATTCATTTTGAGCCATTATAATCTGAATATTATTGTATAATAAATTAATATTTTAATCTTATCCTAAAGTGACCCTCACCCCTCTAATAAAAGGGAACTTTCCCTTATATCAAAATCACAACTCCAAAGCCATTTGAATCGGCCATACCCTACCCATATATCCTCTAAAAATCCATAACATCATACCTGAGTCATTACTTTGAACTTAAAGCCATCATAAAGAGCCCTTTTGATCAACTCAAAAGGAAACACCCGAAGAAGAGATAATAATTTCACCACCCTCTTTGATGTTCTTTTTTCTCCTCTACTTTCTCTTTATTTGTTTTTTCCATACCAAAATAATAAATCCAGTACCTCATACATACTGTAATATTATTATAAGTATGGTTCAACAATATTCATTAATCTATCCATCCTATAAATGGAAAAGTCACCTTACGTTCGTACGTTCAACTTACCGTCTCCACGTCGTGGTGTAGTTTGTTATTCAAACACTTCAGTATTTGGATGGGTATAATAATGAGTATCACTGATGTAAATAATAAATATAACATGTCAATAATTATTTATATATCATTTACGATCTCATTACATATGACTTCACCTTCAATATAATGATATTGGTGCTTTGGTGTACGTACAGATTACCTTCTCCACGACGCGACGAGATTAACTACCACGTTCACCATTCAATGACGATTATAAAAATATATATTATTAATATGTATGTAATTGATTACATAATAATTCAACTGAAGATATATATATATATATATGTACATACATGTATCTTATTCAATTACTTTTTTTCAATATGATATGAAAATGGAAACAATGTTTATGCGTACAAACAGCCTACCGTCTCCATACAAGGTGCCTTCCATTTCATATGTCTATATATTATAAATTTTTATATTCTAAATATATTTGAAATATAAATCATGTTTTACATTCTATAATTATTTAAATTGTGATCTAAAATATATTATCAAGAATAACAAGTTAAAACACGTATGATAAAGAAAACGATTATTACCCCAAATGTTAATTTAACATGGAAATAATTATTAAATGGGTAGTATAAAGTTATAAATGAATCATGTATGATATAATAAATATTAATAGAGATTTGGTATAATTTAGTGACATACTATGGTCACTATATAGATGGTTAAACGTACCCTCGAGCAAAGGTAAGTGCAAGGTAAAGGTTAATTCCTCAATCTCATTATTATTGGAGATTATGTATGGGTATGTTTTTACTAAGACATATTTATTATCAATGTCCATGTTTCATAAAATAGTTTTCAAAGGGATTATTTTTAAGGGAATATTTTATTAAAAAATAATTTTAATTGTTTTAAATATTTATTCTTCTAAATCATTCTCAGTCTATGTTTTCAAAATGGGTTTTAGGGATTTATTTATATGGAAATGAATATTTTTTAATTTTAATTACATTCAAAAGCTTCAATGTGGTATGAGACACTTTGATTCATAAATATATAGAAATTTCATCCTTTCTAAATTCTGTGACTTTTAAATGCTTTCATGAAAAAGGTATATTTCTCTCAAATAGTTTTACAAATCATTTTCATCTAAGTTAACATCCTTTTATTTGTTTTAAACTTGTTTGAAGTTGATTTATTATGCTGCAAATCTTTCATATTGTATTGAAGGTTTTGTGATATGTTTAACTATGGATGTGTTATATTTATACAATTCGTAGTTTATTGTTAAAGTATTGACATTTCGTATGCTAGTTCAAATATGAATGGTCATGTTATGTTTCAACCTTTTTCATATGAGGAATGTATTGGACATAGTAAGTGATTGATGTGGCCTACTATATCTCCTTGATGCATTATTAGGCCTCATGAGACAATAATACATGGAATTAGCCAAGGCATTTCCCAATTTGATATATCATTTTGGCCAAGGCCTTAATCATTTTTAGACGTCTTGGCCAAGGTGTTGACAAAATGTTCCAAAAAGTCTAGAATTATACATTACATCATTCTGAAAATAATATTGATGGTTCATGTGGTTATTATTATAGTAGAATACAAATGAAGATGTTTTTTTGGCTTTATTTACTTAGCTCATATTTTTACCATAAAGATTCCAGGTTTTTTGTTTGTAAAGGAGCGTGTTTTCAATTATTCATCATCCCAATAGTTTATGTTATCTTCTGCTAAATTGTTTACCATTACTGAGCATCTGAGGTCACCCCATTCTTATGTTCTATTTTCCTAGGATTTCCAAGAAGTGTATTATGATTGTTATGCAGGGCTAAGCTAAAAGGGAATAATGGAATTTTAAAAGAATTATCTATTCTTTATTTTATGTTTGAAATTGTAATGTGAAGTTGCTGTATGTAACCTATTTTTAAGACTTCTAAACTGATCAGTCTTTTGAGACTTGATTCCTTGTAATCATGCCAATGTATTAAAATATTGCACTATCTCTTGGCTTCTATGGTCAGGGATTTAAAATTTATATCATAGAGAGTTTATAAAAAACCTTGCAAATATATTTAGATAAACTCTTATTAGAGAACATTACCCTACGATAGACTTTGAGGATTATTATAGATGAACATTAAATGAATTCGTGTTTATCCGGACTATCTTTTTGAGCATAAATTTGAATTTTTTTGTTGTTGGATTCTTGTGAGGTGTAAAATGGGAATTTTCCCATACCATCTAATCCCTAATAATTTTTTAACCACTCTGTTGGCCTTGGAAAAGGGTGTTTACCCTAGGATAGGAGTTTGGTGGAAATCTGAGCTGTTCGAATTTAAGCGGAATATTTAATATTTAATATTATTAAATTTAATATTAAATTATTCGTGCAGATTTTTTTGTAAATAAAATAAAAAGGAGTGTCGGATAGAGATTCCATCTATTCCGTTGAGTTAGGAATCAGGATTTTATCCTAAAGAAGGCATAAACTCATGTTGGGCATTGGGGCTGGCCCGAGCCCCTTTTTCTTCCTTTTCTTTTCTTCTTTCCTTTTCTTTTCTTATCTCTTCCTTCCTCCTCCTTCATGAACACACTCCATATGCACTCCTCCTTGGCCATTTCTTTTGGGGGAATTTGGATTTTGAGAAAGAGCTATATTATGATGCCAAGAGGGGTACCGATTCGAAGCTCTCGACGCGCTGTGTCGGCGTGCGACAATAGTGAGATGTGAAATCAGTCAAAGATTCGGTGGTTTCCGCCTGAAGGTCTGAAATTTATGTTTTCTCCATAGATCCTCTTTAAGAAAGCTGTTTTATTTATTTAATTCCTTATATTTCTTGCTTGTGGACTCTTAAGGCTGGATCTAATTTTTCGAGGGCGAAAACGGGCGTTTCTGGGGTTTTTAGGGATTTCCCATCGGAAAACCTTGAAGACACGACGTTCATTCTAGGGGTACACTACATGTGTTCTTAATATTTGGGGAAGTCGAAGTTTTATTAATTACATGCTCTGTAATTTGAGTAAACTCCGTTTACTGGGTGGCCGTGTGGCTCGCCGGGTGGAGTAGAACACAGAATAGTGGTTTTTTTGAAGTACACGCTTTATACAGTAAAGTACACACCGTGAAGTGGTACTTGGGCATGTGTTTTAGTGAAAAGTCACATGGTGTAACTTTTTGTGAATATTACACACCATTTATAGTAAATTACATGCCATGTACTCTTACATGGGTATCCCCAATGTGCTCTGTCCATGTGCTTTGTCCATGTAATTCTTTAGTTTGGTAATTTTGGGATATCTTAAGCATTGGAAGCAATAATTGGGCGTGTGAGTAGTCGGTTCTGAGAATTTTTCCACGTAGATCTCTATGGTGGAGTCTTTATTACATTTAAAGGTCATATATATGGGGTTCTTTGGGTTTCAATATAAATGGAGGGGTTCTTCTTCCAGTTATCGAGTTCAGTTCTCACCTGAGAGTGAGACTTGGTGAGGTTGTTAGGTTGGGTGTTCAGACCAACTTAATCGAGACCTTTAATATGAGATGAGCTATGAGATATCTCTTGTATCCTTTTCTATAGAGGATGTTTCCCTAGTGAGACGTTTCCTTCTAGCATGTGAGGTCGTGAGACCGGGAACTTCTAAGGATCCCAAGAGGGATTCCTTTACTTGTGTGCTGACCTAGGGAGTCCATGGGAGGATCTATCTCTGGTTAATACTTTGATAGGACCCATGTTATGGAATGCCTCTGTTTTCCTTCATTTGAAGATTCTATGTATGATTCATCCCTTATCTTTCGCTAAGGATCCCGTGTAGGATGCCTTCGCTCGTGTTTACCTGGAGGATCTCGAGAATGATGCCTCCTCAGTGTTTGACTTGAGGGAACTAGGGGGTACCCGTTGTTTGACCAACCCTTAGTTGTTACGTCGGGTTTGGGTAAAGATGGTGATCAGGTGTCACCTAGAATCCATGCCAAACTGCTGATCCCATTGGTCTTCAGATGTATTGTAGGGTTGGGTGTTCGGGCCACCCGCACTCTTTTGTTTATATTTGAAATGGGTTGTGAATACTATGGTGGTTACCAGAGGTTCTTTTTGGTTGGTGGTTGTTGAGCCTGATGCGTGGAATCTTCTTGTTTGTTGGAATGCCTACATTTCTATGTGTTCCTGAGTAGTAGGTGGTCTAGTGTTTATTTCCAACTGTTGAGTTGAATTTGTGTACTGTTGTTCCACAAGCCCATGTTCGAGGTGTCATGTGGCTGAGGCCTTATCCAATAAGTTATCCTGAATTTCATAGATAATCTAATGATACATATAAACTATTTTTTGGGATCGTTTCTTTTATTCGGGGCCACCGCGTGGGTGTGTTTCCCTTACTCAGCCGTTTGGCCAGGATACCCTTGGGTATGTCGTGAGGATAGCATGATTTGGGGTTTCAAGAGATGAAACATATATAAATGCTTGTTTTTATGTTGGGATCATCGCTGTTACTTGATTTCCTATGGAATTCCTGAGAATAATTTATTATTTAGCCTGAGGGAAGTGTTTTGTTTCTCCTGATGGAATGTTTTTGTTTAGCATATGGGCAATGTTTGTTTAGAATGAGGGAAATGATTCTCTTGCCTTAGGGAAGTGCTTGTTTATCCTGAGGGCATGGTTGTTTAGCCTGAGGGAAACATTTCTCATGCCTGAGGGCAGTAGCTTATGTGCATGAGGGCAATATCTCTACGCCTGAGGGTAGTATTTGTTATGCCTGAGGGCAGCCACTTGAGGGTTTTGTTTCTATTCGCCTGAGGGAAAGGATTCACATGTCTGAGGACAGTGGTTACGTTGTATATTCATTATGGTGATTTCTTCTATTGAACCTTCCAAGCTACATCTCATGCTTGAAATTGTTATTATCTTTGAGTTTTTGATATCCTGTTGTTGTTTCTATTGTGGATTTGGTATAGGAGATAGTCGGTCGAGGATGAGTCTCAGAGAAACTCAGAATTCAATTATATTGAACTGGTTACTTTTTTTTGGTTAACATGTTCTGAAATATATTTCCTACTTTGGCCAAAGCAGGTACATGTCGATGGGATTACGTACCAATAGATCGACATAATGATACCCGGCTTGAGTGGCACGACGTCCAGCTCAATTCCCTTGCACAAGATGTCCAGGAGATCGGGCTTAAGGTCCCAATGATTGACAACTGATGTTGTATCTTGTTATTTGAATCACTTAATCATGAATATTCATATTTATGTATATATGTGTAGGTATGTGACTATACATGTGTATGTATATAGATATGGACATCCATCGGGGAACTTTCCCAGTTGATAGGGATTACATACCCTGAGTTCAATTGTGGTTTCATGTATAGTTAACTTCCTTTGTTGTGTTCCAGCTAGGCTGAGCACGTTGTTGTTGAATACTCTTTTAGCTGTACAGTTATAGGTTGATTTTCAGGGTTCCCTACTGAGATTATTTCTCACCCCTACACATACACCTCGGTGTACGTGTAGACCTTATGTCTTCTTTATAGGTTGAGCACGAGTTGCATGGTGGATTGGGCTGAGGAACAATGTTTCATGATCGAGCAGAGCAGCTCGAGTGGTTCTACTGATCGAGCTGCTGTAGTTCGAATTTGTCAAGAGATCGGGTATGTGGATTGGCTCAGAGTTAGTAGCCTAGCCATGTAATTTTACTTTAAGATCCTATTTTACTTGTATCTGAATGGTTAGCCCAGTGGGTGACCAATGTGGTATTGTTTTGCATAGCTGTTTGGGCTTTTACAACATTTTATTATTACAACTTGTTCTATTTCATTTATTTATTGCTTCCGCACTCCGTTTACTTTCCATTGTGTATGATACTTAGTTATTTCCACTGTATTCTTACTCTGGTATGAGTGCATATTATCCCCACTATCACACCCTAGGCCCTGGCTGCTAGTCGACAGCCTTGTCTGTACAGGGAGGCGCACATGAGGCCTTGTGGCGAACCGGCTTGGTGCACCGGTTTAGTGGATTCCAGGTCGGGACGTTACAAAGTGGTATCAAATGAATTTCTTTTCCTTTTCATTACTATTTGGGATATAGTAGACATGAGTATTAGGAATCTGTCGGAACCTATAATTGATATCGGGATGGTGAGTCGATAACACTTGTTCCGGTAAGAAATCCTAGTTTCCAGGGTTTGGGATTGTTGTTCTGATTTTGCGATGTAATAGTTGTATATGATTTTTGCCTTGAGAGATACTCATGTTGTGGGGTGTTTGGATTTACAATGGATCTCTATCTCTGGGTCATTGGTAAGATTCCAGGGATGGATTTTGACTCTTGGTCGGCAAAGGAAGGAGGTGTTTCATGAATCATAAAAGGCATGTCAGATTCATATCATATAGGCCTTCTAGTGTGTGTTTTTACTAACGACTGACACCTTTTGTTCTATTTACACGTACCTTTTACTCTGATGGTAGGTTACACAGATCTAAGTTGAGGCATTTTTGTTGAGGCTGATGACTCAGTCCTTTTTCACAGGTGGTGTAGTGATCCGAGTTGTTCTATGCAGCACATGATTCATTGTTTTAACCCCTTATTGGGTGTTTTTTCTCAGTTCTGTGGTTATCTAGTCGGATCGTTGAGAACGATGTCGATAGATACCATGTCTTTTCTTATGAAATGAACCTCCTTGTTGTATTTCTATATACAGATCCCGATGAGCATTAGTTCAGTTTCTCTTTTGCTTGGGTTGTGAACTCCAGGGAGTAGTTCCTTATGAGGTTGCTTGGAGAGGATCAGGTCCCTTGTAGGTTGTGTTTTGGTTTTGTTTTTCATTTTTTCGTTGTGATCATTAACGTCTTTTGAGAGATTTTGGTTCTTTTGGGCTATGTGGTTAGACCTTGTGACCCAGGTGTGAGGCTTTTTCTATAGGGCTAGGTGGAAGACCTAGAGACCCTTGGTTTTGACTCAAACCATTGTAGTTTGATGTCTATTCCGTGCTAGGGAAACCAGTGTGAAAATAGTTGACTCGTGCTTGAATCCTGGTTAGGTTATGGAAGGATGCTAGCGTTTCTCGGAGGGAGCTACACACGCCATGGGTAAAATCTTAGTGTACTCATTTTCGAGACCATCATGTGCTATCTTGATTCTTCTTGAGTATTCTGAGAGAGCTTCGACCATACATAGAGCTCCTTTTACTTTTTTAATGTGCATCCCTATTGTGGATGAAACCTTTTTGGGTTGTGATATTGAAGCGTTGTAAGGAAATCCATATGGTGGGGAGTGCACCATTGGCCTTTGAGAGTGGTTTTCCATGTTTAGGATAAACCACATTGTTTTCCAGTGGCTTTAGGGGCTCAGAGTGGCTTTTTTGTCCACAATAAGGGTATTCATATGGTGGGGAGTACCGGATCGGGCATAGTTGAGTGCCTTCTATGAAGAAGGTGGTTGTAAACACTATATGACTGGTCGTTGGATGGTCCAGATAGCTTTGTTTTGCAGATGATCGAGTTGGGATCATGGCTTTTGGTCCTTTCACTAGGCATCTTGAGGAAGAGAAGGTTTATGGTGGGGAGTTTTTAAGAACCCGTGTTTATCCGGACTGTTGTTTTGAGTAGAAATTTGATTTTTTTGCTATTGGATGCTCTTGAGGGGTAAAATGGTCATTTTCCCTACCATCTAATATCGGATATTTTTTCCGACCACTCCGTTGGTCCTGGAATAGGGTGTTTAACCAAGGACATGAGTTTGGTGGAAATCTGAGCTGTTTGAATTTTAGTGGAATATTTAATATTTAATATTATTAAATTAAATATGAAATTATTCACATAGGTTCTTTTGTCAATAACATTAAAACGAAGCATCATATTGAGATTCTGTCTGTGCTTTTTAGTCCAGAATAGGGAGTTTAGCCTAGGGAAGTCATAAACTCATGTAGGGCGTCGGTGCCGGCCCGAGCCCATTTTTCTTCCTTTTCTTTTCTTCTTTCCTTTTCTTTTCATATCTATTCCTTCCTCCTCCTTCTTGAAAACATTCCATATGCGCTCCTCCTTGGCCGTGTCTTTTGTGGGAATTTGGATTTTGAGAAAGAGGGAGAATTGGAAGCCAAGAGGGGTACCGATTCGAAGCTCTTGACGCGTTGTGTCGGCGTGCGACAACCGTGAGCCGTGAAATCAATCGAAGCATTGGTGGTTTCCACCTGAAGGTAGGGATGTTTATGTTTTATTCATAGATTCTTCTTTATCATGTTGTGTTAAGTCTTTATAGCCTTATATTTCTTGCTTGTGGACTCTTAAGGCCGGATCTAATGTTTCAGGGGAGAAAACAGGCATTTCAGGTGTTTTCTGGGATTTCCCGTCGGAAAACCCCAAATACACGGCTTGTATTCTAGGGGTACATGCCATGTGTTCTTCCCGTTCAGGGAAGATGATGTTTTCATAAGTACACATTGTGTACATTGAGTACACACCATGTAGTGGGTGGCCGTGTGGCTAGCCGTGTGGAGTTCAACACCGAATAGTGATTTTTTTGAAGTACATGTCATGTACAGAAAAGTGCATGTCGTGTAGTGGTACTTGGGCATGTGTTTTAATGAAAACACACACGGTGTAACTTTTTTGTGAATAGTACACGTAGTGTATAGTAATGTACACATTGTGTACTCTTACACAGTTTGGCCCAGTGTGCTCTGGCCATGTGCTCTGGCCATGTACTACTTCAGTTTGGTATTTTTTCGATATCTTATGCTCTGGATGTCAGAATTGGGCGTGTGAGTAGTCAATTCTGAGCATGTTTCCGTGTAAATCGCAATTGTGTAATCATTTTTACATTTAGTGGTCATATAAAGGGGGTTTTGTGGTTTCTATATAAATAGAGGGGTTCTTCCTCCAATTATCGAGTTCAGTTGTCAACTGAGAGTGAGACTTGTCGAGGTTGTTAGGTTGGGTGTTCAGACCAACTTAGTTGAGACCTTTAATATAATATGAGATGTGAGCTATCTCCCGTAACCTTTTCAATACATTATGTTTCTCTTTTGAGACGTTCCTTTCTGGCCTATGAGGCCGTGAGACCAGGAACTTCCAAGGATCCCCGGAGGGATGCCTTTACTTGTGTGCTGGCCTAGGGAGTCCCTGGTCGGATCACTCTCTAGATCTTCCTTTTATAGGACCCATGTTATGTAATGTCTATGTTTCCCTTCATTTGAGGATTCTATGTATGATTCCTCCCTTATCCTTCACTAATAATTTTGTGTAGGATTCCTTCGCTCGTGTTTACATGGAGGATCCCAAGTATGACACCTCCTCAGTGTTTGACTTGAGGGAACCAAGGGGTACCCATTGTTTAACTGACCCTGAGTTGTTACGTCGGGTTTGGGTAGAGATGGTGAATAGGTGTCACCTAGAACCCATGGAAAACTAGTGATCCCTTTGGGCCTTCGATGTATTGTTGGGTTGGGCGTTCGGGCCACACACACATGTTTGTTTATATCTGACATGGGTTGTTGATGCTATAGTGGTTACCAGAAGTGATTCCTAGTAAGTTGATATTGAGCCTGATGCGAGGAATCTACATTTTTGTTAGGATTCCTACTTTTCTGTGTGTGCATGAGTAGTAGCTGGTATGGTGTTTATTTCCAACTTTTGAGTTGAATATGTGTACTGTTGTGCCATGATCCCATGTTCGAGGTGTTTTATGGCTGGGGCCTTAGCCGATAAGATATCTAGAATTGAATAGATAATCTCATGATACATATAAACTGTTGTTTGGGATCGTTGCTTGGATCCAGGGCCACCGCATGGGTGCATTTCCCTTGTTTATCCATTTGGCCAGGATACCCATGGGTATGCCGTGAGGATAGCATGTTTTGAGTTTTTTGGAGAGGAAACATATAATAATACTTGTTCTTATATTGGTCTCAGCCTGATTACTTGATTTCATATGAAATGCATGAGGGTAGTATTTTATTTAGCATGAGGACAATGTTTTGTTTCGCATGAGGGAAAGTTTCTGTTTAGCATTAGGGCAGTGTTTGTTTAGCCTGAGGGAAATGTTTCTTATGCCTTAGGGTAGTGCTTGTTTAGAATGAGGGAAATGTTTCTCATGCTTGATGATATAAGATTCTATGCCTAAGGGAAATATCTCTTATGCCTGAGGGCAGTATTCGTTATGCCTGAGGGTAGTACCTGAGGGTTTTATTTCACTTCCCATGAGGGAAAGGATTCACATGTCTGAGGATAGTGGTTACATTGTATATTCACTATGGTTATTTCTTCTGTTTAACCGACCAAGATACATCACAAGCTTGGAATTGTTATTATCTTTGACTTGTGGATAGAGTGATGTGGTTCATGTTGTGGATTTGGTATAGGAGATTGTCAATCGAGGCCGAGTCTCAGAGATACATAGAATGGAATTATATTTAACTGGTTACTTGTTTTTGGTTAACTTGTTAAAAGAAATATTTTTGGCATTGGAAGAAGCAGGTACATGTAGATGGGATTACTGACCTAGAGAGTGAATTAATGATACAATGCTTGAATGGCACGATGTCCAACTCAATTCCCATGCACGAGATGTCTAAGAGATCGGGCTTAAGGTCCAAAGGATCGACTTCTGATGTTTTTTCTTGTTATTTGAATCACTTAATCATGAGTATTCATATTTATGTATAAGTGTATAGGTATGGTACTATACATGTGTACAAATATAGATATGGAAATCCATGGTGGAAATTGCCTAGATGATAGGGATTACATACCCTGAGTTCAACAGTGGTTTCACGTATAGTTTACTTCCTTTGTTATGATCCAGCTAGGCTGAGAATGTTGTTGTTGCATACTATTTTAGCAGCACATTTATAGGATGCTTGTCGGGGTGCCCTACTAAGATTATATCTCACCCTTGCACGTGCACCTCAGTGTACGTGTAGACCTTATGTCTACTTTTCAGGTAGAGAAAAAGTTACACAGTGGATAGGGCTGAGGCCTAGTGTTGCATGATCAGGAAGAGCTGCTCGAGTGGTTATATTGATCGGGCTGCTGCAGTTCGACATTGTCTGGAGATCGGGTATGTGGATTGGCTCAGAGTTAGTACCAGAGCCCTATTCATTTACTTTCAGTTTCCTTCGTAATTGTATTTGAATGTTCTGCCTCGTCGGTGACCAGTGTGGTATTGTTTTTCAAAGCTGATCGGGATTTTATTTAGTTGTTTATTGCTTCCGCACTCTATTTACATTCCATTATGTATGATACTAAGTTATTTTTGATGTTTTCTTACTCTGGTATGAGGGAATAGTCTCCCCATTATCAAAACCTAGGCCCTCACTGCTAGCCGGAAACCTCTGGCATACGAGGAGGCGCGCTTCAGGGCCTATGGCGAACCGGCTCGGAGCGTCGGTTTAGTGGTTTCCAGGTCAGGACGTTAAAATCTTAGTCAAATTTTAGTATTGTTGTAACGACCCGAAATTTTTTTTTAAATAAATTTTGTTTCCTAATTTTATGTGTTATTGTTATACTCAACAAAAATGTTTTATTTGATAAACATGATTATAATTAAAATGAGATCAGTGGGTTTTGACTATTATATAACCATCGGTCAACATGACCGCTGTGAACAAAATGTTTTGATTATTGTCTCTAAATATAAGTAATCTTGGTTAATTATTATAGAAAGAAGATTCGATGGCCTCACCTAGTAGTCTTGGACCGATCGAAGCCCATCTAACAGAGCTTGGGAAGGAGGTAGCACCACTGGGCTTTGCTCTGGATCAAATCCAAGCCGAACTTCATCATGTGAAGCTGGAACGAAATCGCATTCGTGAGAAGTTCAAACTGATAGAAATTACTACTCGGGCAATGTTGACTGAGCCGCCCCAAGCTTCTATCACCCTAGCACACCTTACTCTTAGGTCCTATGCTGGTATTATAAGGGGTTATGTAACGAGACCGTAAATACCTTGTGTAATCCTTGTTTTAAATAAAAATTGGGATTTCTTCTTATGATGAAGTTTATGAATTTTTAAATGACCGGATAAATATAGTATGCATATTTTTGATGAATTTTAGAAAGAGGATATTTTAAATATGTTTATGTAAACCCTAAATAATTAAAAATGTGTAATGATTTTAAAAAAATGGTCTTATGCAATTATGTTCAGTACTAAATTTAGAGTCTAATAAGATCAACTTGATTTTTGATGAATAGTAAATTATGAATAGTGATTTTATGATTAGGATTAGTAATATGACCAAATGGATTAGTAATCTCACTTAAAGAAAGTTTTAAAAAAATCTAGGTACCTTGATTAAGTAATGTGATTCAATAAAATAGTTAAATAACGGTTTCATTAATTATTATTCAAGTATTAGTTTTTTCGGGTGAATAGTGTTTTTTTAAATTAAAAATTTAATTAAAAATAATTAGAAAATTATTTTTATAAAAATGACTTTATTTTTGAACTCAGAGCATCGATATTATGTTATGGTAATTTTTGGGGTTTTTTCTGAAAAAAATGAATTTTCGATGAATAGTGTTTTTATTTAAAAATTAAATTAAAAATATTTAGAAAATTATTTTTATAAAATGGATTTCATTTTTGAAATCAGAGCATTGATATTTGGTTAAAGTGAAATTTTGGGATTTTTCTGAGAAAGTTGAATTTTCAGTGAATAGTAAAAATACAGTTTTAGGGTTTCGGTATGTTTAATGACATCATAATGGTGTCATGATGATGTCATGAGATCTTTTGAGGGTTGGCCGGCCAAGGGTGATGAATTATTGTTTTGGGGGCCCCATATGGCCTAACTCCATGATAAATGACAAGGGAGAGCACATGGGTTTGAGAAAAGCACATGTGAGGTGTCCCTTGGCCATTAATGCCTTGTCCCCTCACTTTCCCTATAAATACCAAGCCCTCCTCTCATCCATTCGACTCCCCACTCATTCCCAACGAATTTATGGTCTCATTACCTCCCAAGGAGTCCTCCCAAGGTGCCCCCAAGCCCTCAAGGTCCCAACCTTTGAGGTTTAAGAGTTACATTTTAAGGTAAGGGATCCGACCTCTCTCTTTCTTTTCAAGTAATCTCTTTTATGTCATTTCTTTTATACTCCATGTTCTTATGTTGGAGGATGTTCTTTTATATTCATCCTACTGCCTATTTCATGTTCATATGATGAGATACCCCCCCTTGCTCTCATCAATTCGTTTGAAGAATGTTTAAGTGGCGCCGTTAGGCTGCCGAATTTTTAAGGGATTCTTTCACCTTCCTCGTTTTCAAGTTATATTTTCATTCAAGTCTTTCATGTTCCTTTTTATTATGTTGGGTTATGATCTCTAAATTATCATACTGATCTTTTATGATCATATGATGAGAGACCCCATTTGATCGCTTCAATTCAGTATTTTGAAGTTTTAAGTGGCGCCGTTAGGCTGCCGAATTTTTAAGTGGTTCTTCACCCTTCTCGTTTTGAAGTTCTACTTTCATGTCAATTATTTCAAGTTCCTTTTTGTTATATTGGGTTATGATCTCTATATATATCATTGTAACACCCGAGACTTTTATGTTATATAAATCATCAAAGGAATCTTTTTCTACACAACACTTGCTTGGCTTGCTTTACACGCAATCGCGACCTTCCTCGATAGCTTGCGTCGTACGCAATACCGAGTTTCACTAAACAACAATATGCTATTAAAACTAGCCGTTATGAATAGTAATAACCACTTTTTGAAATTTTATAAATTTTATTTTTCAAAATGGACTTCATTTTTGGACTTAGAATATCGAAATTAGCCTAGGGTGAAATTTTGGTATTTTTCTGAAAACTTTCAATTTTTGATGAATAGTGAAACCACTAAGTGGTAGGTTAAAAACCGAATTTTGCATAAAACTTAATTTTACCGCTTCTGTGAATGGAATTTCGAAAATCCGAGAGACATGGTTAATATCAAGGACTAAAATGTGGTTCAATGAGATGAAAATAATTTTTGGTGAATAGTAACTTTTTACTTTTTTTTACCGCGGTTAATAGTAAATAGGGTAACTAAGGGTAAATATGATATCAATATTACCCTAAAACATGTCCTAATTCTATTGGACAAGTGTAATTCGACCAAAAACAAACTTAGGAATAAAATATGACCATTTAGGCCCACTTGGATTAGATTAGGACATTTATTATTAATTTATTTAAAGAAGGGTTAAAATAGTTAAAATCAAAGTTTAATAAGTAAATCATTTTTAATATGGGGTTATACATAAGATAAATTCAATTGTAAATATTCATTAGAAATCTAAAAAGATTTCCTACATGATGGTATTTTATTTGTAATTTTTAGACATCAAATAATTTAATTTATATATGACACAAAGATGATGCAGTAATTATCTTATTAATGAAATATTGACATAATTGATAATATAAATACCAAAATAAATGTAATTTAAGCCTTTTTATGAATTCCACTAATTTTCTAGGTTACTATGATATATTAATGTTGATTTAATCAACTTGGTTCGAACATATAATTCTGTTATGACTTTCACAAAAATCATATATCAAATAGTGTCAAAATTGACACAAAATAGTTTTTAAATCAAATATTATATTATTAATTGTTATTTTATTCCTAAAAATCTAAGGTTCGGCCCAATTACTTAGATAAGGATATATATATTAATAATAAACAATTTGGGGTTCGTTTGGCATGTTATAGTAAGTGTATTAACCATATAGTGAAAGAAAACAAAAAGACACGGTAAAAGTTAAATTAATTAACTTAGAGTTAAATCTAATTGATAAGGTTAAAATAATACCCTAAACTTGTCTAAGTCCTATTGGTTGATAGGATTTCGACCCATACCCACTTTAGCTTCGAAATAATACCCTTTGGAACCATTATAAACCGATTTTGACTTTAATATAAAATAATATTTTGAGATATTCCTAAGGTACCCCTCTCCTCCCTTATAAAAGGGCACCTCCTCCCCCTCCTCCTCACACCAAATTGAGCACTCAAGCTCGGCCAACCCCTTCCATTTTCTCCTCTACACTTCCCTAGAATAATCCTAGAGGTCCTGGTCTTCTCCAAAGACCAATCTTAGTTCCTTAAGTGGGGGATTCAAAGAGGCGTTCCAAAGAAGAGGTAATATCCATTACCGATCTTTTCAATTTCTTTCTTCTTCAACTTCTTATTCTTTATTTGTTTCATGATAAAGTAATAACATCAGTATTAATTACATACTGATATGTTATTATAAATATGAGACAACCCTAATTCACCTTCTATCCATCATACGGAAAAATGAAATCACCGCGCGTGCGTACGTACGGAATACCGTCTCCACGCCGTGGTGTAATCTATTTTCCACCATCACCTTACAAGGATGGGTATAATGGTGTAATGAGTAACTATATATGATTATTATGAAGTAATATTGATACTGAAATAATATATATATACTCCAATACAATTCCACGATCATAGGAACAATATCATCACTCGTGCGTACGTACGGAATACCGTCTCCACGATGTGATGCGACTCATTCTACATTATCTTCATTTCATAATGATTATATAAATGAATTGAATGAATGAATATGGTATATACTACACTAATACCATTCTGGAAATGAATTATCTATAACCTAAATATAAGAATAAGAATTTATTCGACAAAACACGCATAAGAACAAAAAGTTATAAAGACCCGAGTAACAAGTAACAATGAAATATTACTAACAAGAAGCTAATAATATGACCATATATGATATCATATCAATATTTATGATTCTGGAATAAGTCAATAACATTATTTAAACCATTATACTGGAGCTTCGGACACGAACAAAGCAAATCGGACCTAAGGTAAGGGAAATATCACAATCTCATTTTTATCCGAGATTGTTTATTCGTAAGTATTTACTGGGGTGTATTTTATCATCCACATCCATGTTCCCTCAATATGTAATATTGTTTCCATCCACTTGCAATAGTTTAAATCCAATTTTACCCTTAGGTGAGTTTTTAGTAAAGAATATGAAAGGAATCTTTTGTCGTTTTTCCGTACGAGGTACTTTTTGACTTTTCCGACAAAAGTACGAAGAATGTTTTTTTTAACTTATACGGCACGAATGGATTTTTAAAACATTATTTCCAAGAAGCTTCCTTTACAAGTTTTCAAGTTTATTTTTAATCAACTTCTTTTATTTTAAAGTCGTATGACATGCTATGAAAGGAAAAATGTTTTTGAAGAAGAAAGGATATTTTCCTCAAGAATGGAGTTCAAGTGTTTTATCAAAATTATTTTCCATCTAATATAATAAAAGGGTTCTGATTTTGTCCCTATTATTACATTGATTTGATTATGTTGTAAGTGAATTATTTTTATGAAGTCATTTACCTTATATGATTTGTTTTATGATGTCATGATGTTTCAAGAATCCCATTTTTATTACATGTGTTATGCGATGATGTATGATTTATGATTTATGTGGCACACATAAGAAAGGATTCATTATAAGAGGGGTGGGACCTATATCTCCCTCCAATGAATTGGGTAAATACTTTATATCTCATGAGATAGACATGGCTGGAACGGAAGGTTATTTCGGTTCAGTAATACAGGACTGAAACGAGGAGTGAACTCGGTTCAGAAAGGGACTTTGTCCACTAAGATAGTCTTGGCAATGAGTCATGACTAACAAGAAATGATTTTCCATGATTATGTGTGCATGCCACAAAGTTTCAAGTTTTATGTTATGATTATGGGGATCTCATTTTCACTTCTATGATTTATTCCATGTTAAGATATTATGATCTTTTTTGCAGGTTTTGATTTTCATAAAGATATGATATGATTTTTATTTCCTTTATTTGCCCTTGCTGAGAATTTGAGCTCACCCTTTTAGGTTTTCTTTTCCTCAGGTCAGGAAGATGGATATTAAGTAGAATATGCTAAAAGGGACCCTATATATGATGAAATAAATGGGAGACACTGTAGAAGATTTATGAACCAGTTGTTTATGTTTCCCAGTTTCTAAAGACACTATACCTATACGGTCCTTTGTGGTTTTATCATATGTTGTAATAAGTGTGCTTCAATTTTTGAAGTATTAACAATGTATGTAAAGTATGGGTCGTTATAGTTGGTATCAGAGGAAAGGTATAGTCAACCTTTGGAAACTAGGATGTGAAAGCCTTAGTAAGAACCCTAAGGATAAGTCTAAGCATAGAACACAATCTTAGAAATGGCCATGAATAACCTAGGATAAGACCATAAGCATGAAAATTTTATTCTTGATTTATGTGGTTTCCTATTATAATTAGTGTTTCTCACACTATTCTTCTTGGTTTTAGTCAATGGCTGGAACCCGAAGGAACCGTGTTAATGCGGAATGCGATGGGAAATGCAATGATTGTCCCCCTGAGCAAACAAACGATATGGGAGATGGAATGCAAAATCTTGTATCCATGCTCACACAACTTTCTCAAGCTATGAATCATGCAGGATTTCCAAACGAGCAAAGGAGGGAGCAACATTCTGTTGAATCCTTCATGAGGCAGCGTCCACCTTCTTTCAGCGGGTCTACTGATCCATTAGTTGCTGAACAATGGATTAGTACTACTGAAAAGATATTTTCAGTTCTTCAATGTTCTGAGCATGATAAAGTCATCCTAGCAGTTTATCGTTTGGAAGGAGATGCGGATCAATGGTGGAATCTTGTTAAGAATACGAGGCAAAGGGATGAAATTGAGTCTATGGAATGGGACGAGTTCAAGAACTTATTTTTCAATAAGTACTTCCCTCGTATTCTCCGAACAAAGATGGAGAAAGAGTTCCTTGAACTGAAGCAAAGGGATGATGAATCTGTTAGTACCTATGAAGCAAATTTTACCAGACATGCAAGGTACGCTTCTGGTATTATTATCCAACCTGAGAGTAAGATCGATCGATTCTTTAGTGGCTTAAAACCAAGTCTTCGAAGGGCATTAGCCATAAGGGGCTTCAATAGCTACGAGGAAATCGTTCGATGTGCTCTCAAAGTCGAGATGGAGATTGGAGTAACCCATCAGTCACATGGGTTTGATAAGAAGAGGAAGATGGAATTCAAAGAAAAATCTAAAGAGCACACGGAAAAGAAGATGAGCTTTTCCTTATGCTCAAAGTGTGGAAAGAAACATGGAGGGAGTTGTCTTAAAGGGACAAGTAAATGTTTTAAATGTGGAAAGGAAGGTCATCGGGCATTTGAATGCCGTGATAATGGGAAGAAGATGTCTAATGATGCAAACAAAGGAAGGGATACACAGAATGAACCTACTACACTTCAATGTTTCAAGTGCAAGGAGATGGGGCATTATGCCAATCAATGCCCAAATCCAAGGGTTGATGATGATGGTCGACGTCAACAAACTCTTAAGGCTAAAGACAAAGGAAAGTCACATGAAATTTCTATCAGCGATGTGGAGTACGATAACGATGTGGTGAAAGGTACACTTACCATCCACTCTAAAGTAGCAAATGTTTTATTTGATTCTGGATCCACCCACTCTTTTATTTCTGAAAAATTTTCTAAGGGTATCACCGTATTACCTCAACAATTAGATGTTGAGTTAGATGTGACAACACCTAATGGCACATCAATCGCATCAGAAGTTTATAATTCTTCTCTGATCAAAGTTTGTGGGAAAGTGCTTCCTGCAAATCTTGTGATCCTTCCTTTAGTGGAATTTGATGTGATTCTTGGCATGGATTGGCTTTCTCTACATGGAGCTCATATCGATTGCCAAAGAAGGGATGTCACATTTCATATTCCAGATCAATCTACGATCGTCTGTCAATGCAAGGATGAACATAACCTTCCAGTGGAAATTTCTTCCATCTTATGGGTATTGATTCCACTAAATGAAAGTTATTTATCTCAAATGGTTGGTGAGAAACTCACGATTAAGAATATGCCCATTGTACGGGAGTTTGATGATGTCTTTCCGGAGGAATTGCCGGGTCTTCCACCAAATCGTGAAGTTGAGTTTTCAATAGAACTCGTACCGGGTGCTTTGCCTATTTCAAAGACACCTTATAGAATGGCCCCAATTGAGTTGCAGGAATTGAAGAAGCAACTCCAAGAGAATCTTGATAAGGGATTCATACGCCCTAGTGCGTCACCTTGGGGAGCACCTGTTCTATTTGTTAAGAAGAAAGATGGATCAATGAGACTCTGCATTGATTATCGAGAACTTAACAAGATCACTATCAAGAACAAATATCCTCTCCCAAGCATTGATGACTTATTTGACCAACTACACAGAGCTCAATACTTTTCCAAGATTGATCTTCGTTCAGGGTATCATCAATTAAGGGTCAAAAGGGAGGATATACCAAAGACGGCTTTCCGTACAAGGTATGGACACTATGAATTTATAGTGATGCCATTTGGTCTTACTAATGCCCCTGCTATCTTCATGGATCTAATGAATAGAGTCTTTAGAGACTATCTTGATCAATTTGTGGTAGTCTTTATAAACGATATTCTTGTCTATTCAAAGAGCAAGGAAGAGCATGAAGATCACTTGAGAATTATATTGAAGACCCTGAGAAAGGAGAAGCTTTATGCCAAATTTACCAAGTGTGAATTTTGGCTTCAAAAATTTGCATTTTTGGGTCACATAATCTCAAAATAGGGGATATCTGTGGATCCAGCAAAAACAGAGGTTATCGAAAGATGGTCAAGACCAACAACAGTAACTGAGATCCGAAGTTTTCTTGGTTTGGCTGGATATTATCGACGTTTTGTAAAAGATTTTTCACGATTATCTAATCCACTCACCAAGTTGACTCGGAAAGGAGTTATGTTTGTCTGGACAGAGGAATGTGAAGAGAATTTCAAGGAGTTGAAAAGAAGGTTATCCAGTGCACCTGTGCTCACACTGCCTTGTAGTGGAGAAAGGTTTGTGATCTACAGTGATGCATCCAAGAAGGTATTGGGGTGTGTTCTTATGCCAAATGATATGGTGATAGCTTATGCTTCACGACAGTTGAAAATCCATGAGCAAAATTACCCAACACATGATTTGGAGTTGGCTGCGGTAATCTTTGCATTAAAGATTTGGAGGCATTACCTTTATGGTGAAAGGTGTGATATTTATACTGATCATAAAAGTTTAAAGTATATTTTCACACAAAAGGAGTTGAATATGCGTCAAAGAAGATGGTTGGAGCTGATTAAGGATTATGACTGCTCAATCCATTACCACCCTGGGAAAGCAAACAAGGTGGCAGATGCATTAAGTCGACAAGACCATGCTAGTTTATCCATGATGAGGATCACAAAAGATCCAATATTTATGGATTTACAAAGGATGGATCTTGGAATTCTAATGGAAGGGGAAAAATCTTATCTTTCTCAAATGAATGTTCAACCATCTATAAATGTGAAGATTAAAGAGGCACAGAAAGAAGATGTCGAGTTACAAAAGAAGGTGAGAAATGTTCCTGAAATCAACCTTGATTGTGATGGGATAATAAAGTTCAGGAATCGGGTTTGCGTTCCTCCCATCCCCGAATTAATGAATGAGTTGCTGGATGAGGCTCATAGTTCGTCATTCTCTATTCATCCTGGAAGCACGAAGATGTATAGGGACCTGAAAGAGTACTTCTGGTGGGATGGCATGAAAAGAGATGTTGCTGAATATGTCTCTCGATGCTTGGTTTGTCAACAAGTTAAAGCTGAGAGACAGAAGTCTAAGGGGATGTTACAACCATTACCCATACCCGAATGGAAATGGGAAAACATCACTATGGACTTTGTCATAGGACTTACTAAAACATCCAAAGGCAATAATGCTATCTGGGTCATAGTTGATCGTCTTACAAAGTCTGCACACTTCATTGCTATTAGAGAGGATTTCTCTCTAGATTAGCTTGCCAGGATATATGTAAAGGAAGTGGTAAGATTGCATGGAGTACCACTTTCTATTATATCTGATCGGGATCCGAGATTTACCTTGAAGTTCTGGCGAAGTCTTCAGCATACTCTGGATATAGAGTTGAGTTTCAGCACTGCTTATCATCCCCAGACAGACGGTCAGTCTGAGAGAACAATTCAAACCCTAGAAGATATGTTGAGAGCTTGCTCTATAGATTTCAAAGGAGGTTTGGATCAACACCTACCTTTGGTGGAATTTTCTTATAATAATAGCTTTCACTCCAGTATTCAGATGGCTCCTTATGAAGCTCTCTATGGAAAGAAATGCAGGACTCCAACTTGCTGGGATGAAGTTGGGGAAAGAAAGCTGTTAGGAGCTGATCTCGTTGATGAAATGGCAGAAAAGGTCAGATCTATTCAACAACACATAAGAGCAGCTCAGAGTCGACAGAAAAGTTATGCCGACAACCGAAGAAAAGACCTAGAGTTTGAAGTGGGTGATAAAGTGTTCTTACGAATATCTCCCGGGAAAAGGGTTATGAGATTTGGAAAGAAGGGGAAGTTGAGCCCTAGATATATCGGTCCTTTCGAAATACTGGATCGTGTTGGGAAGGTAGCTTACCGATTGGCGCTTCCACCGAATCTCTCTCAAGTTCACGATGTGTTCCATGTATCTCTCCTGAGAAAGTACATACCAGATCCTTCACATGTACTCAGCTCAGAAGTTGTACCGCTGGAGCAAGATCTTTCTTATGAAGAACAGCCGATAGAGATTCTGGATCGTAGCGAAAAAGTCCTACGAAACAAGACCACTCGCTTGGTGAAAGTTTTATGGAGGAACCACCAACTTGAAGAAGCTACATGGGAGCTTGAGGATATGATGAGGGAGAAGTATCCTCATCTGTTTGTTACAAAGTGACGAATTTCGAGGGCGAAATTCTTTTTAAGGGGGGTAGAATGTAACACCCGAGACTTTTATGTTATATAAATCATCAAAGGAATCTTTTTCTACACAACACTTGCTTGGCTTGCTTTACACGCAATCGCGACCTTCCTCGATAGCTTGCGTCGTACGCAATACCGAGTTTCACTAAACAAAAATATGCTATTAAATCTAGCCGTTATGAATAGTAATAACCACTTTTTGAAATTTTATAAATTTTATTTTTCAAAATGGACTTCATTTTTGGACTTAGAATATCGAAATTAGCCTAGGGTGAAATTTTGGTATTTTTCTGAAAACTTTCAATTTTTGATGAATAGTGAAACCACTAAGTGGTAGGTTAAAAACCGAATTTTGCATAAAACTTAATTTTACCGCTTCTGTGAATGGAATTTCGAAAATCCGAGAGACACGGTTAATATCAAGGACTAAAATGTGGTACAATGAGATGAAAATAATTTTTGGTGAATAGTAACTTTTTACTTTTTTTTACCGCGGTTAATAGTAAATAGGGTAACTAAGGGTAAATATGATATCAATATTACCCTAACACATGTCCTAATTCTATTGGACAAGTGTAATTCGACCAAAAACAAACTTAGGAATAAAATATGACCATTTAGGCCCACTTGGATTAGATTAGGACATTTATTATTAATTTATTTAAAGAAGGGTTAAAATAGTTAAAATCAAAGTTTAATAAGTAAATTATTTTTAATATGGGGTTATACATAAGATAAATTCGATTGTAAATATTCATTAGAAATATAAAAAGATTTCCTACATGATGGTATTTTATTTGTAATTTTTCGACATCAAATAATTTAATTTATATATGACACAAAGATGATGCAGTAATTATCTTATTAATGAAATATTGACATAATTGATAATATAAATACCAAAATAAATGTAATTTAAGACTTTTTATGAATTCCACTAATTTTATAGGTTACTATGATATATTAATGTTGATTTAATCAACTTGGTTTGAACATATAATTCTGTTATGACTTTCACAAAAATCATATATCAAATAGTGTCAAAATTGACAAAAAATAGTTTTTAAATCAAATATTATATTATTAATTGTTATTTTATTCCTAAATATCTAAGGTTCGGCCAAATGACATAGATAAGTATATATATATATTAATAATAAACAATTTGGGGTTCGTTTGGCATGTTATAGTAAGTGTATTAACCATATAGTGAAAGAAAAAAAAAGACACGGTAAAAGTTAAATTAATTAACATAGAGTTAAATCTAATTGATAAGGTTAAAATAATACCCTAAACTTGTCTAAGTCCTAGTGGTTGATAGGATTTCGACCCATCCCCACTTTAGCTTCGAAATAATACCCTTTGGAACCATTATAAACCGATTTTGACTTTAATATAAAATAATATTTTGAGATATTCCTAAGGTACCCCTCTCCTCCCTTATAAAAGGGCACCTCCTCCCCCTCCTCCTCACACCAAATTGAGCACTCAAGCTCGGCCAACCCCTGCCATTTTCTCCTCTCCACTTCCCTAGAATAATCCTAGATGTCCTGGTCTTCTCCAAAGACCAATCTTAGTTCCTTAAGTGGGGGATTCAAAGAGGCGTTCCAAAGAAGAGGTAATATCCATTACCGATCTTTTCAATTTCTTTCTTCTTCAACTTCTTATTCTTTAGTTGTTTCATGATAAAGTAATAACATCAGTATTAATTACATACTGATATGTTATTATAAATATGAAACAACCCTAATTCACCTTCTATCCATCCTACGGAAAAATGAAATCACCGCGCGTGCGTACGTACGGAATACCGTCTCCACGCCGTGGTGTAATCTATTTTCCACCATCACCTTACAAGGATGGGTATAATGGTGTAATGAGTAACTATATATGATTATTATGAAGTAATATTGATACTGAAATAATATATATATACTCCAATACAATTCCACGATCATAGGAACGATATCATCACTCGTGCGTACGTACAGAATACCGTCTCCACGATGTGATGCGACTCGTTCTACATGATCTTCATTTCATAATGATTATATAAATGAATTGAATGAATGAATATGGTATATACTACACTAATAACATTCTGGAAATGAATTATCTATAACCTAAAGATAAGAATAAGAATTTATTTGACAAAACACGCATAAGAACAAAAAGTTATAAAGACCCGAGTAACAAGTAACAATGAAATATTACTAACAAGAAGCTAATAATATGACCATATATGATATCATATCAATATGTATGATTCTGGAATAAGTCAATAACATTATTTAAACCATTATACAGGAGCTTCGGACACGAACAAAGCAAATCGGACCTAAGGTAAGGGAAATATCACAATCTCATTTTTATCCGAGATTGTTTATTCGTAAGTATTTACTGGGGTGTATTTTATCATCCACATCCATGTTCCCTCAATATGTAATATTGTTTCCATCCACTTGCAATATTTTAAATCCAATTTTACCCTTAGGTGAGTTTTTAGTAAAGAATATGAAAGGAATCTTTTGTCGTTTTTCCGTACGAGGTACTTTTTGACTTTTCCGACAAAAGTACGAAGAATGTTTTTTTTAACTTATACGGCACGAATGGATTTTTAAAACATTATTTCCAAGAAGCTTCCTTTACAAGTTTTCATGTTTATTTTTAATCAACTTCTTTTATTTTAAAGTTGTAAGAAATGCTATGAAAGGAAAAATGTTTTTGAAGAAGAAATGATATTTTCCTCAAGAATGGAGTTCAAGTGTTTTATCAAAATTATTTTCCATCTAAGATAATAAAGGGTTCTGTTTTTGTCCCTATTATTACATTGATTTGATTATGTTGTAAGTGAATTATTTTTATGAAGTCATTTACCTTATATGATTTGTTTTATGATGTCATGATGTTTCAAGAATCCCATTTTTATTACATGTGTTATGCGATGATGTATGATTTATGATTTATGTGGCACACATAAGAAAGGATTCATTATAAGATGGGTGGGACCTATATCTACCTCCAATGCATTGGGTAAAGACTTTATATCTCATGAGATAGACATGGCTGGAACGGAAGGTTATTTCGGTTCAGTAATACAGGACTGAAACGAGGAGTGAACTCGGTTCAGAAAGGGACTTTGTTCACTAAGATAGTCTTGGCAATGAGTCATGACTAACAAGAAATGATTTTCCATGATTATGTGTGCATGCCACAAAGTTTCAAGTTTTATGTTATGATTATGGGGATCTCATTTTCACTTCTATGATTTATTCCATGTTAAGATATTATGATCTCTTTTGCAGGTTTTGATTTTCATAAAGATATGATATGATTTTTATTTCCTTTATTTGCCCTTGCTGAGCATTTGAGCTCACCCTTTTATGTTTTCTTTTCCCCAGGTCAGGAAGATGGATATTAAGTAGAATATGCTAAAAGGGACCCTATATATGATGAAATAAATGGGAGACACTGTAGAAGATTTATGAACTAGTTGTTTATGTTTCCCAGTTTCTAAAGACACTATACCTATACGGTCCTTTGTGGTTTTATCATATGTTGTAATAAGTGTGCTTCAATTTTTGAAGTATTAACAATGTATGTAAAGTATGGGTCGTTATAATCATACTGGACTCTTATGTTCATATGATTATAGACCCCATTTGATCTCTTAAATTATGTATTTTGATGTTTTAAGTGGCGTCGTTAAGCTGCCGAATTTTTAAGTGGTTCTTCACCCTTCTCGTTTTGAAGTTCTACTTTCATGTCAATTATTTCAAGTTACTTTTTGTTATATTTGGGTATGATCTCTATATATATCATACTGGACTCTTATGTTCATATGATGAGAGACCCCATTTGATCTCTTCAATTCAGTATTTTGACGTTTTAAGTGGCGCCGTTAGGCTGCCGAATTTTTAAGTGGTTCTTCACCCTTCTCGTTTTGAAGTTCTACTTTCATGTCAATTCTTTCAAGTTCCTTTTTGTTATGTTGGGGAATTATCTCTATATCTATCATACGGAACTCTTATGTTCACATGATGAGAGACCCTATTTGATCTTTTCAAATCATTTTTGTTGATGTTTAAGTAACGCCGTTAGGCTGCCAAACTTTCATAAGAGAAATTTAATTTTTTTCTTCCTTCCATGTTTTTCATTTCAAATGGTATGTCCTTGAAATTTCATTACCATGATCATGTATCCTTCTTATTCTGTCCATGTACTATTTTATGGGTCATTTATGAATGTTTGACACATTTTACCTCTCTTTTAATGTCTTCTAAAACCTCGGAACGTTGTCGTTATGCTGTAGAATTTCTGTCTCAAAATGTCTATCTCTTTTCTTCTAAAGTTATTTTATTTTATTAAGTGAATACTCAAAGCTCTTTCTTCTAAAGGGGTATTCACATATATACCAAAATGTTCTATTTTAAATTCTGGGATTTACATATATGAGACCCACCTTCCATTTCTGTGGGTTTTAAAGTGATATAAAGATCTTGTCTTTAAAGCAGTTTTTAAAAAGTTATGATTATGAAATGAAACCCATTTCCTTTATGATATATGGGTTATTTATGAAATGTTTGATGATGATATATGTGGCTCACATGATAATAAAGGCAAATTTAAGGGTGCGCCCTGATAGCGCTCCAATGCATTGGGTAATGATGTAACCACTAGAGATTACAATTTTCACGATACCTTGGTGAATAACCTTGGTAATTTTAAAATGACACCTTGGGGATGGACTTGGTGATATGTTAATGATTTTCTATGTAAAATGATGTAGCCACATCTTCAAGTTATGAAAAAGTTTTATTTTTATTATGATATGCCTCATGATTTCATTTTCATGCATTAAAGTTCTTTTCATGACTTTATTGATGTATCTCAAGTTCATATGTAAAACGTTTCACTTGTTTCCCTTGCTGGGCCTTCTGCTCACCCTTCCTTTTGATGTATCTCCCCAGGTTATGAGATGCAGTAATGAGCCTAGGGTGAACATGAGGAGAATCCTTTCAAGTGTTTAAGAATAATGTTTTTTTTTGTTTCATGTTTTATGTTCCTTGTTTCCAAGACACTAAACCTTAAAGATCCTCAGTTCCGTGTAATGGAATGAAAAGTTATGTTATAAAAAGACGGGATGCTATAGTTGGTATCAAAGGATGGTTTAGTTATTTGTGGAAATTAGGATATGAAAACTCTAGGAGGAACCCTATAGAAAAGTTTAATATAGGAAATATTCCTGGTATTTTGGTGAGTATTGAGTAAGGGGTTGCCAAGCAAATACATCCCTGTCTGGATACGAGCAGGTAGAGGTGGCTCTGGCACAGATGTACATAGGGGTAAAACCCGAAAACACCGCTTTGAGCTAGACTCGAACGGGAACTGGTACACGACAACGGGCCTTGCTGCACTCTTGGTTACGACACTCCCGGGGGATATGCTTTGGTAAATTCATAAGCTTGGTATGAACCATTGTTAAAGGAACAAAGATAAAATAAAATAAAGGTTCACATAAGAATATATGATCATTCATAACCTAGATGGGAACCTAGGAGATCACAAGTTAGGGTATACCTTTCCTATAAAAGTTATCCTTATATGCTTTCAGTTCCTTTTCATGATTATTAGCTAAGTACTTAAGCCCCTAATTATGCTTTCTCTTCTTAGTTAATGGTGGGAAATGAAAGAACATGTTCCGACAACCAATGTGATAGGAAATGCGGCGATTTTCATATTAATATGACAGGGATGATTAGGGGATTAAAATTTGATTATTATTTTGGAAGACGTTCATTATTTTGGGAACCATATTTGATCGAGGTAAATAGATTACTACAGTATTTTCATTGAGGAGTAAGGTTGACTTATATTTTGAAGAATCGATGAATTTAAGGTGAACGTATAGTAATTTAGGTTACTTATGGGAATGACTAACCTATCTTGGGTAAAATATGTTTAGGTTAGCTACTTTTTTATAAGATGTTAGGAGTGGTTGATGTTGTCTGGAGATGAACAATGAAGTTGTTTTGGAAGACTATGTTATCAAATCCTTATTGTATTTGGGTTTCAATCTTAGTTTGGTTTGTTTTGAGGAATTTTTAAGGACCGTTACTTATGGAATGGTCTATGATGAACTTTGGGTAGTACCATGGAACTTTGATGATTTAAAAGTAGTTTCCATTCCTATGGGATTCTTTCTTTTTGAAGAGTTGTTTTACCTTAACCTTTTTGTTTTTGGGATAATGTTTAAAGATAGAAGAAATAGATAGTTAATCATTTGTAGATTATGTGATTCTATAGAAGATGATTCTTGTGCTTTTATGAGACCAAGTCTTTTTGAATTCTCATCATTTGGAGAAAAGATTAGTGTTGGTAGGGACTTGTTAAAGGATGAAACTCTACTTGAAGGTAGGTATATTTTCTTATGTTTTTGTTCTATGTAGTAAATGAAATCCTCAAAATTATTAAAAGAAACGTAAAACAAAAATGTTGTTGGTTTACGTTTCCTACTAGGTAATCAAAGACCGTTTACACACATCATAAGTTTGGGATTTTCTAATGGTTAACTTTCTCCTAATCATGTTCTCTATCACTCTCCCTCAGAACATTACCCTTTGTTTTTTCCTCCATGTCCATGTTTTCCTACATGGAACCCTAGTGTGGGTTAACTCGGGTGACCATTGTACTTCCCTTTCTTTATTTTAAAGTAATAGTTTTAGTGACTCCTTTTTCGATGTGGGACTTTTAATGAAATTTCAAAACCCAATTTTAAAATTGTGAGGACGCAATTTCTTAAGGGGGGAAGATTGTAACGACCCGAATTTTTTTTAAATAAATTTTGTTTCCTAATTTTATGTGTTATTGTTATACTCAACAAAAATGTTTTATTTGATAAACATGATTATAATTAAAATGAGATCAGTGGGTTTTGACTATTATATAACCATCGGTCAACATGACCGCTGTGAACAAAATGTTTTGATTATTGTCTCTAAATATAAGTAATCTTGGTTAATTATTATAGAAAGAAGATTCGATGGCCTCACCTAGTAGTCTTGGACCGATCGAAGCCCATCTAACAGAGCTTGGGAAGGAGGTAGCACCACTGGGCTTTGCTCTGGATCAAATCCAAGCCGAACTTCATCATGTGAAGCTGGAATGAAATCGCCTTCGTGAGAAGTTCAAACTGATAGAAATTACTACTCGGGCAATGTTGACTGAGCCGCCCCAAGCTTCTATCACCCTAGCACACCTTACTCTTAGGTCCTATGCTGGTATTATAAGGGGTTATGTAACGAGACCGTAACTACCTTGTGTAATCCTTGTTTTAAATAAAAATTGGGATTTCTTCTTATGATGAAGTTTATGAATTTTGAAATGACCGGATAAATATAGTATGCATATTTTTGATGTATTTTAGAAAGAGGATATTTTAAATATGTTTATGTAAACCCTAAATAATTAAAAATGTGTAATGATTTTCAAAAAATGGTCTTCTGCAATTATGTTCTGTACTAAATTTAGAGTCTAATAAGATCAACTTATTTTTTGGTGAATAGTAAATTATGAATAGTGATTTTATGATTAGGATTAGTAATATGACCAAATGGAATAGTAATCTCACTTAAAGAAAGTTTTAAAAAAATCTAGGTACCTTGATTAAGTAATGTGATTCAATAAAATAGTTAAATAACGGTTTCATTAATTATTATTCAAGTATTAGTTTTTTCGGGTGAATAGTTTTTTTTTAATTAAAAATTTAATTAAAAATAATTAGAAAATTATTTTTATAAAAATGACTTTATTTTTGAACTCAGAGCATCGATATTATGTTATGGTAATTTTTGGGGTTTTTTCTGAAAAAGATGAATTTTCGATGAATAGTGTTTTTATTTAAAAATTAAATTAAAAATATTTAGAAAATTATTTTTTATAAAATGGATTTCATTTTTGAAATCATAGCATTGATATTTGGTTAAAGTGAAATTTTGGGATTTTTCTGAGAAAGTTGAATTTTCAGTGAATAGTAAAAATACAGTTTTAGGGTTTCGGTATGTTTAATGACATCATAACGGTGTCATGATGATGTCATGAGATCTTTTGAGGGTTGGCCGGCCAAGGGTGATGAATTATTGTTTTGGGGGCCCCATGTGGCCTAACTCCATGATAAATGACAAGGGATAGCACATGGGTTTGAGAAAAGCACATGTGAGGTGTCCCTTGGCCATTAATGCCTTGTCCCCTCACTTTCCCTATAAATACCAAGCCCTCCTCTCATCCATTCGACTCCCCACTCATTCCCAACGAATTTCTGGTCTCATTAACTCCCAAGGAGTCCTCCCAAGGTGCCCCCAAGCCCTCAAGGTCCCAACCTTTGAGGTTTAAGAGTTACATTTTAAGGTAAGGGATCCGACCTCTCTCTTTCTTTTCAAGTAATCTCTTTTATGTCATTTCTTTTATACTCCATGTTCTTATGTTGGAGGATGTTATTTTATATTAATCCTACTTCCTATTTCATTTTCATATGATGAGAGACCCCCCCTTGCTCTCATCAATTCGTTTTAAGAATGTTTAAGTGGCGCCGTTAGGCTGCCGAATTTTTAAGGGATTCTTTCACCTTCCTCGTTTTCAAGTTCTATTTTCATTCAAGTCTTTAATGTTCCTTTTTATTATGTTGGGGTATGATCTCTAAATTATCATACTGATATTTAATGATCATATGATGAGAGACCCCATTTGATCGCTTCAATTCAGTATTTTTAAGTTTTAAGTGGCGCCGTTAGGCTGCCGAATTTTTAAGTGGTTCTTCACCCTTCTCGTTTTGAAGTTCTACTTTCATGTCAATTATTTCAAGTTCCTTT
The DNA here is from genome assembly GCA_963277665.1 of Viscum album. Lineage (NCBI taxonomy): Eukaryota > Viridiplantae > Streptophyta > Magnoliopsida > Santalales > Viscaceae > Viscum > Viscum album. The sequence goes on along the minus strand of OY728127.1, from coordinate 33,872,303 downwards.
TTGTTATATTGGGGTATGATCTCTATATATATCATACTGGACTCTTATTTTCATATGATGAGAGACCCCATTTGATCTCTTCAATTAAGTATTTTGATGTTTTAAGTGGCGTCGTTAAGCTGCCGAATTTTTAAGTGGTTCTTCACCCTTCTCGTTTTGAAGTTCTACTTTCATGTCAATTATTTCAAGTTCATTTTTGTTATATTTGGGTATGATCTCTATATATATCATACTGGACTCTTATGTTCATATGATGAGAGACCCCATTTGATCTCTTCAATTCAGTATTTTGACGTTTTAAGTGGCGCCGTTAGGCTGCCGAATTTTTAAGTGGTTCGTCACCCTTCACGTTTTGAAGTTCTACTTTCATGTCAATTCTTTCAAGTTCCTTTTTGTTATGTTGGGGAATTATCTCTATATCTATCATACGGAACTCTTATGTTCACATGATGAGAGACCCTATTTGATCTTTTCAAATAATTTTTGTTGATGTTTAAGTAACGCCGTTAGGCTGCCGAACTTTCATAAGAGAAATCTAATTTTTTTCTTCCTTCCATGTTTTTAATTTCAAATGGTATGTCCTTGAAATTTGATTACCATGATCATGTATCCTTCTTATTCTGTCCATGTACTATTTTATGGGTCATTTATGAATGTTTGACGCATTTTACCTCTCTTTTAATGTCTTCTAAAACCTCGGAACATTGTCGTTATGCTGTAGAATTTCTGTCTCAAAATGTCTATCTCTTTTCTCCAAAAGTTATTTTATTTTATTAAGTGAATACTCAAAGCTCTTTCTTCTAAAGGGGTATTCACATATATACCAAAATGTTCTATTTTAAATTCTGGGATTTACATACATGAGACCCACCTTCCATTTCTGTGGGTTTTAAAGTGATATAAAGATCTTGTCTTTAAAGCAGTTTTTAAAAAGTTATGATTATGAAATGAAACCCATTTCCTTTATGCTATATGGGTTATTTATGAAATGTTTGATGATTATATATGTGGCTCACATGATAATAAAGGCAAATTTAAGGGTGCGCCCTGATAGCGCTCCAATGCATTGGGTAATGATGTAACCACTAGAGATTACAATTTTCACGATACCTTGGTGAATAACCTTGGTAATTTTAAAATGACACCATGGGGATGGACCTTGGTGATATGTTTATGATTGTCCATGTAAAATGATGTAGCCACATCTTCAAGTTATGAAAAAGTTTTATTTTTATTATGATATGCCTCATGATTTCATTTTCATGCATTAAAGTTCTTTTCATGACTTTATTGATGTATCTCAAGTTCATATGTAAAACGTTTCACTTGTTTCCCTTGCTGGGCCTTCTGCTCACCCTTCCTTTTGATGTATGTCCCCAGGTTATGAGATGCAGTAATGAGCCTAGGGTGAACATGAGGAGAAGCCTTTCAAGTGTTTAAGAAGAATGTTTTTTTTTGTTTCATGTTTTATGTTCCTTGTTTCCAAGACACTAAACCTTAAAGATCCTCAGTTCCGTGTAATGGAATGAAAAGTTATGTTATAAAAAGACGGGATTCTATAATTGTAGAGATTTTGGGTATTTCCCTATAAATACATCCTTTTCTGGATACGATCCGGTAGAGGTGGCTCTGGCACTGATGTACCTAGTAGTGAACACTTCAACAATGAGTTTTGGTCTTGACCTGAGGTATCCTGGAACACGACAATGGTCCTTGCTGTACTCTTTGTTATGACACTCTTAGAGGATATTCTTAGTATAATTTTCATTTTCATTACAAGCCGTTATGAAATATTTATGAGTAAATAATTCCCCATTGAAAACATTGTATTATAATATATTAGATGTATAATCTTTTCAATTTACATTTGGTATTTTAAAAGCATGAAATTATGTATTGATATTAATAAACTAACCTAGTGTATGCCATTGTTTAAAAATGGTGCCCAGTAGATGGAATGAGAACTCCAGAAATACGCATGACCCAAAGAGTAAGAAGTATCATATATTTCATGGTATTAAGCCAAAATTTAAATAGAAAATTATCTCCCATGTATTATAATCATACGAAGAAATAGTATCATGTGTTAATAAGGTAATTAAATAATTCTTTGAGTCCTACAACTTTGAAGGGACGCTCAAAAAGAAAAGGATGGAAGAGATAAATATGGATAAAGGGAAGAGGGGAAAGAAGGAATTTCCCATATGTGAAAACTGTCAAAAGAATCATCATTATAAATGATTTAAGGGAATGTGAGTTTGTCATAGGTGTGGAGAAAAAGAACACCAAGTACATGATTTTAGGGGTACGGAAAAGGATTCAAATGGTCAATGCTTCATCTGCAATGAGTTGGGAAACAACATTAATCAATGTCCCAATCATCATAGAATACCGTAAATTATGCTATTTGATAATAATCAAGTTATGATATTACTATAGATGAAGTTTAATGACTTGTTATCTTATGTTGATACTAAAGAATTATGTCATTTGAGTGTTGTATCAACAATGTACTAGTTATAATAATTATAGAGTATATAAAGACTGTACTGTAGTAATATTTCATTAAGGATTTAGATTGTGTGGAACCAAGAAAGGTGACTCAATAGTGGGTTATGTTTTTTGGAAATATATGGTTGAGAGAAAGATAAACCATAATATCGTTCTGATACATGGTAGTGATTTTGGAATAATATATGATTGATGTGGATAAATTATATTGGATATTCTTGACGACCTTGAAACTGATTAATGATTTGTATATTCTATCATTGCAAACGTTTAAAAAATTTTTTGATAGAAGGAGTTTATCCAGTGTTCTATAAGGAATAAGGGATCAATATGTAATCCGTAAGGTTTTATGGTAATTCAGCGTATTATAGTGTATTAAAATAATACAAGATGAAGGTTTTCAAATGCTGTTACATGGAAAAAAGGATCTTTATTGTGTTTACCATACTTATAATTTTTGGAATGTGAGTTTGGAAAGACATATTTTGGATAATTCTAAAGGTGGGAATTGATTATGTTTGACATTGGATACTATTGTTAATGTTAAATCATTTCTTGAGATTATATTTTGATTTTCATAAAAGTACAGACCGGAGGTCGGGCAAAACCCGTCCAGTCTAGCAAGGCCGTAAAACTTGAACACACAACCGAAGGGTGACAAGGGTGCATCATCTACCACTGGCCTATATGATGTCTTAGTTTTTATAATGTAGTTTATTTAAAAAGTCTTACATATCCATTATAAATTCGTTTTTCTGGAACCCTATACAATCAGGATAAATAGAATATTTTTTAATTCTTTTATCCTTTGGTGTGAAAGATGAATTTGTGGTAGGAATTTTTTGCAGGATGAAACTTACTTGTCAAGTATATATATATATTCCTCTTATTATATGAATAAATTAATTCTTAAATTTTTGGGAAGGGATCTTAAAACCAAAAATGTGTTATCCTAATACCATAGATTTTGTTGAACTGATGATATTTTACATCATCTTAGATTGATGGCTTTGAGGACCTAAATTTTGCACTTGTTTGTTATTCATGACATCAACCACTCCCTAAAATATTTACGTTTCCTCCAATTATGTGACTATAATTTCCACCAATGTTCTCTTAATCGATATCATAAATTGGTGGTGGATTTTCTATTCCCTTTCCCTCTCATTAAGACTAAATTTTATTAACCCAAATTTTGATGTGGGTTTTCCACAAAGGTATTTTTCTATTTTTATGCTTTTATTTTTGAAGAAAATTTTCAAATTTAGAGGACACAATTTATTGAAGGAGGAGAAATTATAACACCCCAAGATTTTATAGTACGTCATCTCATTAAAGTAATTCAATATCTTGTGCTACACGCAACACCGAGTTCAAACACACCACGAATTACCAAACTAGCCATTCAAAATGCATTTATTAATATTATTAACAGAATTTTGAATCTTATATACTCTATATAATTATAACACCCATATTATTTGTTTCTTAGTCATAATATAAGAACAAATTCAATTTCTTAGATAAAGAAGTATTTTTCAAAAATGCAATTTTACCGCCTACAAATGGTGAATATTTTTTAATGCAATATTTGACACTTTCATATGAAATTTGACAAAATAAAATTATTATTTAGAAGCGAGACATAAAAATTTAGTTTGGAATTTTTTTTGGTAATTTCATGATAGCTTTAATATTTTAATGAATAGTGAAAAATTCTATGTTTTAATTGAAAACAACTTTTTAAATATAAGTAATTTATAGTGTCAGATTATGACTTTGAATGGTTTTAAAATATAATTAAATTATATTTTTATCATTTAATAAAATTTAGGTTATTATAAGTAATTTCACATTTAAATTTGACATAAACACATGTCAATGTTTCGATAGTTTTTACTTTTTTAAAAAACTATTTGTTGGTTTTGACAACATGAATTAATTTTAAATTAATAAATGAAACTTCTATGTTTTGAATTTGTTAAAATGGGCTTCATTTTTTGAATTCTCAATATCAAAATTATCATAGGGTATGTTTTTGGAATTTTTCTAAACATATTCAATTTTTGATGAATATTGAAAAAAATTGCGTTTTTTTAAATCGAATTTTTATTTAAATAAATATTTATTTTATGTAAATTTTTTTAAGTAAAAATAGATCTATAATACCTTTATATTTTCAATGCAATTCATTGGGGTAATTTTATAATAAAATTTGATGTATAAAATTCTATTGAACTTTTTATCGTTTTTACTCACCTTCTAAGAGAATTTGAAAATTTGCATAAAACATAATTTTACCACTTATGTGAGTTGGATTGAAAAAATTTGAGAGACAAGGTTGACATTATTCAGTAAAATGTGGTTTAATAAGATGGAAATAACATTTGGTGAATGGTAACTTTTGACTTTTTTTTACCGCGGTTAAAGGTAAATAAAGAAATTAAGGTTAAAAATTATATTATAATTATCCTAAATCACGTCCTAATTCTTTTAAATAATTTTGAATTGACTAAAAAATCATAGGAATAAAATATGATCCTCTTTGGTCCACTTTTATAAGATTAGGAAATTTACTATTATTTTATTAAAAGAAGAGGTAAAAGTGTTAAATTCAATGTTTATTAACTAAACCATTTTTATTATAAGGTTATACATAAGATAAATTCAACTATAAATATTAATTAAAAAGATAAAAATATTTAATAAATAATTGTATTTTATTTATAGTTTTTATACATTAAATAATTTAAATTATTTATGACACAATGATGATGAAGAAATTACTTAATTAATGAAAGAATCGATTAAATGGTATTATAAATTTTAAAATAAATATACTTTCAATGTTTTTATGACATCCACGAATTTTATAAGAGAATATGACTTTATAGGGGTGATTCAATGTATTTTTTATGAAGTAATCATGCTGTTATGACTTTCACAAAAAACAAAATACCAAATAGTGTCAAAATTGACCTAAATGAGTTTTTAAAATAATAATATATTATTAAATTATATAATAGCCCTAAAAATATAAGGATCGGAAAAAGGAATCTTATAATGATATATATGTCATTAATTAATCACTTGGGGTTCTTTTTTCATTTTATTGTATGTTTATTAACTATATACTATAAAAATAAGAGAAGACACAATAATTTATGATGTTTTAAATTACATTAATGAGTTTTTTAGAATTTATCCACAAAGATGAAATCGATAACAATCAGGTACTATAGATTCTGGTGGAAGAAAATGTATTTTACTAAATAATGAGAATAATAATAATGTGACCATACAAAGTAAATAATAACTCATTATTTACATATTTAAAAAATATATTATAAGAAATTAAATTTCCATAGTCATATATGATACTAATTCATTGAATTGTTCATGTAGGTGGATTAAAATAACCAAACATAAATAATCATTGATTAATAGATGATTATAAGGTGGTTTAATATGAATATAATTATTCTAGAAGCATAATGATCATATTTATGTTTATTAGTGTGATATGTAGATGTTTTTAGGAATCTTATGAAGAAATTAATTGATATATAATTATCGCACACTATGAATAAATTGTTCTTTCATTTTTTTATTGTTTAAAATGATTAATTTTATAGTTATTTTTATCATACTTATCATTAATAATATATTAATTTTTTTATAAAAAATATATATTCATATGAAAAAAATCATATTTATTCTTTAAACCCTTTTTCAGGGCCACCCATGAATGTAATTGATGTAGTGAAAATATAAATCGATCATTCTTATGGAGGCAGTGGTCCACACGTACGCATGAATGATGATTTAATTTTCCAAAGAATGAGAAAAAGTAGTAATCTAGTTTATCATTTTAGAATATATAATATATAATAAATATAATAATTTTATTTTCAATTACCAATTATTACCATTATTATAAGGCTTCTAAGGGAAAGAAAACACGTTGTTTTATTGTGGCGATAATCTATAGATCAAATGATTCACAATTTCATTTTTTGTAATGGAAGTGGGGAGTGTATAAATGGTTGTGAAATCATTATAATAACATAAAAATAAAAAAATTACAAAAATTATATTATTAATATATAATTAAATGAAATTTAAAAAAATAAGAAAAGAACATAATGAAATAGAAAATGTTGAGGAGTAGTTATAAATATATACCTTACTACATGGATTATTTTCTTTGACAAGGGGGATAAAAATTTGAGGAATGGTATTTGGAGAGGGAAAAAAACTCATTAATTTGGATATAAGTGTTTAGGATAGCCTTTATCGAGTATTTTCTAACAATGGGTGTTTCTATGTGAGTGGAATGAAGAGAGGAGTGCCCCTCTATAAGTGAAAATGTATGAAATTTGTACAAATACACAAAAAATCAATAAGGGGAAGTCACAATTAAGTAAAATGGATCCAAATTTTATAAATAATATATAAGAGAATAGATACGGTAAATTAACACGTAAAACAATCAATTTAAACACTTGTAAACATGTCTTCTGATTTACCTCTTAGGTAGCTCTTTTTTACTACTTTGGTTTTTACCATGGTAACCAATTTTCACCAACGTAATTTCTAATTTACTCCCAAAAAACGAGCCTTCTTTATATAATCCAAAAATACTGAGTTAAAAAATAAAATCCTTTTTATTCATATTTTATATGTGATAAAAATTAATTTCATAACAGTAAATGTATAATGTATATTTTTAAATATAAATTAAAGTCTTAAATTTAAAATTTGGTGTTATAATTTAATGATATTTTTAATTTATTAATTAACATATAAAATATGTACTTGGAATTGAAAAACGGTTTAATAAAATTTCGATTATTACCTATATAATAATGATGTTATAAAAGTCATGTTATTTTTAAAATTTTATATCTTCACTATTCACCTATAAATAAATATAATTATAAAAATACAAAAAAATCAATGAAATATAATTTTGAATTATAATTCCAAAAATGATGAAAGTATTATATTATCAAGATTATAACATTTAAAAATTTAGTTTTAATATGAAAATACAAAATTTAAAGAAAAGAAACTTATATTGGAAAGTTGTTTTTAAAAATTATGTTTTGATAATAGTATTTCATTTCAATTTATTATTTACAAGATATTAAATATTATGATTTTATATAATAGTATTATTAAAATGTTAAACTTAATCTACCTGGGTAAAATACACAATACCTAATAAAATTTTTCTTTATGAAAAAAGATATATAACTTTTATTCAAATTATTTTTTAACAAATACTATTTAATTTTTTAATTATATTCAAAAATTTAATTTAACTAATAAATTTGTATATAAATATTTTTTTTAATGTCATATTTTTATTTCTTTGTGAGTGATATTATTTTAAATTTACTACATAACAATACCATTATTTAATTATACCGGTTGGTTACCTGACCAACGATCATATTTGAAATGGTAACATTTTCAACAACCATATTTTAAATGAACATATTTATAACTGTGATATTAGATTCCTATATATTGATTTAGTAAATCAATAAAGTACCTTGTTTGGAAAATGACAAGATGATTTATTTCAAAAAGTTTAACAAAAAATAAAACAAGGGTATTAATGAATTTAACCAATAGTATATGAAATAGTAAAAATGTTATGAAATATATTTTTTAAGAAACACATATGTGGATGATAAAGAAGTCTTAGTAGATACTTAAGTATTAACAACCTCATATAATAAAGAGATTGTAAAATTAACCCTTACATTTTACATTTCCTTAGTCAAGGCTACATTAACCTCTTGTATAATGGTAAAATAATTGTTATTAAATTATGTATGAACCACATACCTAAATATGATATCATTTAAGAACCTCTAAAATTTCTTTGTTAATAATATTTTAGTAGTGTCATTGTTTCAGGCGTTAACTGATTCGTTTTCCTTTATATGTTTTTTTACATATATCCTATTTTTTATGGATATAATATATTTTATTCATATATAGAATGATATTAAGTTCATAAACATTATTTTTAGTCATCAAATTAAAATTATTCTAGAATGGTTATGATGGGGGATAAAATCACATCATGTAATTGAGACGGTAAGTCATATGTACGCATGAGCGACAATATCATTCTATTGATAGTGAAATCATATGTAATTGGATGGTATATTATATTTATTGAATCCTTAACATGTCATATTTATTATTTACATCAATTATTCTCATTATTATACTGATCCAAATAATGAAGTGTTGAATAAAAAACTACCCCATGATGTGGAGAAGGTAATCCATACGTACGCACGTATAGTGACATTGACATTAATAGGATAGATAAAATAATGAATATGGTTGAAAAATATTTATAATAACATCTCAGTACATATAAGGTACAATATTTATTATATGGGAATGGAAACAACAATGAAATTTGACGAGGAAGAAGAAAGTAACTATTTAAGAGGTGATGAAATAATTACCTCTTCTTCAAGTTCGTCCTTTTGATATGAACTAACGGGCTCCATAGATTGGATTTGAAACAAAATTAAGTACTATAGGTTGAATTTAGGGTAGTTTTGAGGAGATTAGGTCAGGGGTTGGCTGATTCAAATGTCTTTGGGTGACTGAATTTAAGAGAACTGGAATTACACTTTTATAAGAGAGGTGAAGGGCACTTTAAGAAAATCTTGAAATATTAATTTATTATAAAATAAATATCGGTTTATAATAGCTCTAAATGGATTTATTTCAATCATAAGGTGGGTATGAGTCTATTTCTTCTCAAAAAATAGGTTTTATACTAGTTAATGTCACCATATTAAACATATATTTTAGATATAACTCTTAGTTAAATAGTTCAACATTTACCCTGTCTTCTTGTATTTTTATCTTACATAGTTAATAATCATACTATAAAATGACATGAGAACCTAAAGTGGTTAATTAATGACATATATAACCTTATCTATTTCCTTTGGCCGAATCTTAGATATTTTATTAATATTATATCATTCAATAATATAGTTATTGTTTTTGAAACTTATTTATGTCAATTTTAACACTATTTAGTATTTTGTTCTTGTGAAATTCATAACAACATGAATATTTTGATAAAAATGAATTTAATCATAACAAACATTTTATATCCACATAGAAAATACTTGTATGAAATCAAACCTTTAAAATTATATTTATTTTAATATTTTTAATATCTTTTATTTGATTCTTTCATTAATAAGGTAAATAAAACAACATTGTTGTGTCACAATTAAATATATTTATATTATGACTAAAAATTATAAATAAAATACCGAGATGTATAATTTCATTTAGATTTATAATTACTATTCATATTCTAAAATATAACTTATATAACTCTATATAAAAATTGTTTTAAAAAACAATATATTTATATGTTATATTTTCCTTAACATTAAATTATTTTTTAAAGTGTAATTTTCACATAGAAGTGTCTCTATGGGGCCCCAAAATCAACCGAAGGATTCCCATGGTCAGAAATGTTTCATCCAATAGATTTATGACACTTTTTATGGTTATTTAATATTATTATAACATTATTTTTACCCTTATTTTCTGGATTTACCCATTAACCAGGGTAAATAAAATATTTACGGAAGTTAGTATTCATAATGTATAAAAATAAAAGTAACCAATTAACACCATTTGTAACTCCTAATTCCAAATATGGAATCCATTTTTCAAAATTCAAAACAAAAAAGTTGAATAAATTAATTTAAATAAAATTCATGTTGGCAAAACCAAAAAGCGGGTTTTTAAGAAATAAAAACTATCAAAAGATTGACATGTATTTATGTACAATTTAATTGTGAAATTACATAAAATGAAGAAATTTATATTAAATTATAAAAATATAATATAAATATACTTTTAAATTACTAAAATATATAATTTAGCACTATAAAGTATATCATTTAAAAAATTTGTTTTTAATTAAAATTTAGTATTTTTCAGTACTCATCAAAATATAAAAGCTATCTGGAAAGTACAAAAAATTCACCCTAATCTAATTTTGATATTAAAAAATAAAAAATGAAGTCTATTTTACCATATTAAATTTTTAAGAGTGTCTAAATTTAATTTATTTACTGTTTATAAAAGGACATAAAAAGTAGTTCTTTTAAGAAAATTGTGTTTAAAAATATATAACCATTTTAAAAAAACATATAAATTTCATTAGAAATATATTTTATTTATATAAAAAAAAATAAAAAATAAAATATATTTTTTAATATTTATATCACAATATTTAATGGATAAATAAATATATCGTTTAAATAATTTTAATACTAATGTGTTATTTCGTAGGAACTCAATCTTGTGTATAAGACAATCCAAGTAAGTGATGTATAAAATATAAGTCATTAAATTACCTTAAAGAATTAACATACTATGAAATAATGGGGTGTTACATTCTCTCCTCCTTCAATAAATCGTGTCATTGCAAATTTGAAATTGTTCTTTGAAAATAAAAGAATGAAAATAGAAATACTTATATGGAAAACCCACATCGAAAATAGGGTTAATAATATTTAGTTTTAATATGAGGGAACGGAAATGAAAAATTCACCACTAAATTCTGATTTTAATGGGATGAAAATTGGAGGAAATTAGAGACACATAATTGGAAGAAAAACGTAAATATTTATAGTGAGTGATTGAATCCATCAATCACAAATAGTTGAAAAGTAAATGGAAAATTTAGGGACTCATAGCCATAAATCAATGATGATTTTAAATATCATCGGTTCAACCAAACATAAGGTATTAATACAACTCATTTTTGGTTTTAAGATCATTTCCCTAATGTTTAAAAATTAATTTTTTTCATATAATATGAAAAAAATAATACTTGACATGTTGAGTTCCATCCTTTAACTAATTTCTACCTGAAACTCATCTTTCAATGTAAAAGACAATATAAATAAAAATATTCTATTTATCCTAATTGTATAGGGATAAAAAATGAATCTATAATTTATATGTTACCCCATTTTAAAAAAACTGCATTATACAAACCGGGACATCATGTAATCCAGTGGTATGTGATGCCCCCTTTCCGCCCTTCAGTTGTGAGTTCATGTCTCGCGGCCTTGACAGACGCGATGGGTTGTCACATGACCTCTGAGTTGTCCTTTTTATAACAATAAAAAAATATTCTGAAGATATGTTTTAACCTTAAAAAATAGTATTGAATTCCTAAATTAATTCATTCCAACCATTAGACTTATCCAAAATACTTCTGTCTAAACTCACAGTAAAAAATTTATGGGGAAGGTAGACATATTTAAGATCTCTTTTGATACATAATAACATGTGAATATCTTCATCATGTATTCTCTTAAAATATAGTGACACCCTTAATTACCATAAAACCTTATTTAATACATTCATGATCCCTTATTCTTTATAGAATATTGGATATACTCCTTATATCCAAAAATGTTGAAAACTTCACAAATGATGGAATAAACAAACAATTAATTTGTTTTATGTTAGTCAAGAATATCCAATATAATTTTCCCCAATCAATGATATCTTTTTTTGAAATCATTATCTCAATTTCAAAAACATATTAAGGTTTATATTTCACCCAACAATATATTTTCCAAAATGTTTAACTTGAAACTCTGTTAATTTATTTGGTACTTTAAAATCCTAAATCCTTAATGAAAACGTACTGTAGTACAAATATTAAACACTTTATAATTCTTATATCTTGTACAACATTTATACAATACTCAAATGACACAACTCTGTAACCACAACTTAAGAACACTAATATTTCCTATTCATCTGCAGTAGTATCATAACGTGATTTTTATCCAATAGTCTCATTTGGGGTATACTCTGATGATTGGGACATTGATTCACGTAGTGTCCCAAATATTTTTAGATGAAGCATTGTAAATTTGAAACCTTTTTCTTACCATGAATTCATGAACATTGTGTACTTTTTCTCTACACTTATAACATACTCACATTCCATTCAAGCACTTTCCATGGTGATTCTTTCCATAGTTATCACATATGGGAAAATATTTCTTTCCCTTCTTCCCTTTATCCATATTTCTCACTATTATAATATTCTTCTATGGCTTCCTTTCAAATCCATATGACTCAATGAATTCTTTACTTATCATATTAATGCATGATACTATTTCATCATATGATGATAATATGTGGGAGACTATTTCCCTTCTAAATTTTGGCTTAATACCGTGAAATATATAATCCCTCTTACTCATTGGATCATGAGAATTGATGGAGTGTACATTCTATCTACTGGGTCCATTTCTATGTTACTAAATACACAAGGATAGATAATATCATAATATATAATAATGAAAATAGAAAAATTCTCATCATTAATTTAATATTTTGAAACATCTAGTATTATAATCATAAACCTGGTTTCCTTGCTAAAATATTAACTCATAAATCCTTCAAAATGGTTTTTAAATAAAATTTGAATTATCTTAAGTGTATCCCCCATGAGTTTCAAACCAGGTGCACATTATGGTCTGTTGACATGTACAAAATCCCCAGGTTAAGGGAAAAAATCTTTATCAGTGGTTTCACTCCTAGGTACATCTGTTCCAGAACCACATTCACTTGTTGTTTCCAGAGAGGGATATATTTCTTGTAAAACTAAAAACATCACTTAATTAGACAAATTCTTGGAATATCTTCTATACTAATCGTAAAAGTATATCTTTGGGTAATATTCTCTAATTAGTGTTTCACTAAATCTAGTTTCCAAGGGTTATACTAAACTTTCTATGATACCAACTGTAACGACCCGACCCCAGTTACCAAGAGACAATGTATAAATACAAAACATTTTCATGATAACCATATATCAAGTCTCGAAAGACCGATTTGTTTAGTATCCATGTAATTACTAGATACATACATTATTTTTAAATTACTTTATGAAATGTAAAAAACAACAATTAAATTGTGTCTCCTTTGAACACCCTTATATCCCATAGCCTATTCCTGTAGATCAATCATAATATAATTCTTCACAACATGGGAATGAATAAAACTTATGAATGGGGTAGCACAAATTCTCAGTAGGGAGAACAATATAGTAGAAACTATTATAAATAAGAATATACATTTAAGGAAATCTATAAGACTAAAACAGAATCCATTTAAACATAAACATTAGAATAATATTGCAATGATAAATCATATAAATCTATTTTCTTATTTACATTAATATTCAACAATTTGAACAATCACATGTAAGATCAATATCAAATTTGATAATGATGGAATGCATAATTCGAGACATCATAACCATAGAGTGAAGGTCTCGTTTCAAGAGTACAAATAAAAATTTTATCAAGACCTTGTGCCAAGAAACTAATTTTTCTCATGAGACCTATCGATGCATCGAGGTGATATAGTTGTACCTTCCCATCACTTAATATGTCCGATGCATTCCTCATATGAAAAGGTTGAAACATAACATAAACATTCATATTAAAACTAGCATATGAAATATCAATACTTTAACCATAAATAATGAATTGTATAAAAATAGCACATCCATAGTAAAAAATATCACAAAACCTTCAATACAATCTGGATGATTGTATCATAATAAATCAATTTCAAACAAGTGTAAAATTCATCAAAGGATGTTGACATAGATGAAATCAAACATATTTGAGGGAAATATCTATTTCTATTTTGAAATCTTATAAAATTTATGTAATTATAAAATAAAAATATTTTTGTTATGATATTATTATAATTCTTCAAGGGAATATTTGAAGGTGTTATAATTGTGGAAAATAACCGCACCGACCGTATAAGATAAAAAACATTCTTTCCTTAATTTTTTGAAACGGTCATAAAGTACATTATTTGGAAAACGACGAAAATATTACGTTCAAAATTTTTTATAAAAATTAAAACAATGGTATAAATTACATTAAACCATATTATATGAAATAGTAATTTTTTTTCAAATACATTTTTTAAGAAACATGAATGTGGATGAAAAAGAAGTACTCGTAGATACTTATGTATTATCAACCTTGGATAATAAAGAGATTGTAACATTAACCCTTACCTTATACTTTTCATTAGTATAGGGTACGTTAAACTCCTGTAAAATTTTTAATTAATTTTTATTAAATTAAAAAAGAACCACAATCATAAATATTATATCATATAAGATCCTCTAATGTTTCTTTTTTAATAATATTTTAGTAGTATTGTTGTTTCGGGTGTTAACTAATTCATTTTCATTTATATGTTTTGTTAGTTAAGTACTATTTTTTATTTATTGGATGTATTTGATCAATATCCATAATGGTATTATGTTCTTAAACATTAATTTTAATCATCAAATGAAAATTATTCTTCAATGGTTATGATGGGGGATGAAATCTCATCGCGTCGGGGAGACAATAAGCCGTACGTACAAACGAGTGACAATACCATTCTATTGATGGTGAAATCATATGTTATTTGATGGTATATTATATATAAATAATAATTATAAATTTATATTTATTATTTAAATCAATTATACTAATTATTATACCCATTCCAATAATGATGTGTTGAATAACAAACTACACCGCAACATGGTGACTGCAAGCCGTAGGTACGCACCTATGGTGGATTTCTAATTCATAGGATGGATAGAATACATAATTTGGTTGTAAAATAATTATAATAACGTCTCAGTATGTATAAGGTACTGGAGGTATTATTTTGAAATTTAAGCAACAAAGAAAGAGAATCTGGAAGAAGGAAATAACATTGAAAGAGGTGAGGAAATAATTACCTCTTCTTCAGGTTCTTCCATTTGATTTGAACAAAATGGCTCCCTATGTTGGATTTATGAACAAATTAAGGCATATAGGTTTAATTTTGGGTAGTTGGGAGGATATTTGAATAGGTTCTGGCTGAGCCTAATTGCATTTGTGTGTGAATTTAAGAGAAGGGGAAGTTCCCTTTTATAAGAGAGGTGAGGGGTACTTTAGGAAACGTTGAAATATTAATTTATTATAAAATCATTTTCAGTTTATAATAGATATAAATGGATTTATTTTGAGACTAAGTTAGGTATTGGTCTAAATACTCTCAAACAATTGGTTTTCGACATGTTTTGGTCACCATATTAATCTTATATTTTAGATTTAACACTTAGTTAAATAGTCTTTCATTTACTATGTATTGTTGTATTTTTATATTACAAGATTAATAATCAAACTATAAAATTGATAAAGAACATAAAGTTGTTAATTAGTTACATGTAAGTAATTACATAAGTCCTTTGACCAAAACATATATTTTTATGAAAATTATATCATTTAATAATATAGTATTTTTTTTAAACATAATTATGTCAATTTTGATAGTATTTGGTACATGTTTTTTTAAAATTCATAAAAACATTATTACATAGAAAAAAAATACATTAAATCATCCCCAACATGTCATATTCACCTATAAAATTCGTGTATGACATAAAACATTCAAATTATATTTATTTTACTATTTATAACATTTGTTATTTGTTTCCATCATTAATAAAGAAATTACAACATCATTATTCTGTTATAAATAAATAAATTTTTTTTGTCTAAAATTATAAATAAAATACCATTATATAAGAAATGTTTTTTGAATTATAATTAATTTTTATAGTCTATAATATTACTTATATAATGCCATATAAAAATTGTTTTACTAAACAATATATGTTTGTGTTACATTTTCCTTAACTTTAAATTAATTTTTATAAAATGTAATTTTCACTGACAAGTTGATCCATGAGGTCCCAAAATGTTCCCAAAGATGTTAATGGTCGTAAATTTATCAGAAAATAGGGTTAGGACACATGTTAGGGTAATTTAATATTATTATAATATTTTTTACCCTTATTTACCAGATTTACATTTTAACCATTGTAAATTAAAAATTTATTGATGTTTCTATTCATAATGTCTAAAAATAAAAGTTACCACTTTACAAAATTTGGACCTCAAGACTCAAAATATGGAATCAATTTTTCCAAATTCAAAATATAGAAGTTACTAAAATTAATTTAAAAATAATTTCTATGATACAAACCAAAAAGCATGTTTTTAAGAAGTAAAAACTATTATAAAATTGACTTGTGTTTATCTATTATATAAATTCTAAGTTAAACCCAATGACCTAAAATATATTAAATGATAAAAATATAAACTAATGATACTTTAAAACCACTCAAATGTATAATTTAACACTATAAATTATTTTCATTAAAACAATTGTTTTTAATTTAAATTTATTGTTTTTAGTATTAATCAAAATATGAAAGTTATCAAAAAAGTACCAAAAATTCACCCTATGCTAATTTTGATATTACAAAATCCGAAATGTCATCTATTTTACCAAATTCATTTTTTTATGTGTATCAAAAATAAATTTCATTATTGTTCACCAAAGGACATAAAAAGTTGTTCTTTTAAGAAAATAATGTTTATAAATATATAACAATTTTAACAAAAGATATAAATTTCCTTATAAAAATGTTTTATTTATGTGAAAAAATTATAAATAACATTTAAAATTTATTTTTTACTATTCATATTACAATATTTAATAGACAAATGAATATATCATTTAAATAATTATAATAATAATGCGTTGTTTCACACAAACAGAATCTTGCGTATAACACAAGTCACGTCAGTGTTGCGTGTAATACATGCTATTTAATTACATTAAAGAGAAAAGATACTATGAAATATTTGGGTGTTACACTAGAATATTCCCAATAAGTAGTCAATCTATTTATAAACTAGTTAGGAATGGTTCTAACCCAATTTCAAAATTATTAAACACGGACTAGTTGGATAAAATTTTAACATAGTGTTTGACACACTTATATATGGACCAGTTAGACATTATACAAATTTTTAGAATAAATATAGATATTTATTAACGCTTATATGTTTATCCAAACAACATGTTATCTAATTCATGAAAATCCAGGGGAAATATTATCCCATATTCTAATATTATCCGAGTTGGTACGATTCGACAACCTATGTGGCTTATTGAGATCTTAAAGGAATGAACTATGTTATGCATCTTATTATTATTGGTCAAAAATTATTTCACAAATGTATGAAAATATAAAAAAATATAATAGTTATTATTAGGGAAATTATTGGTGGTCAACTATTATGTTCTATGCACACACCCTTCAAATACACAATGGTAGACTTGAAAACCAAGGGTTTGATATATTGGTTAGAGAATAGTCTCTCAATCATGTGAGTGAGTTAAAGGACCTCCAATGTAGTTTAGATATATTTTGGAGGACATGTATAGGATTGGCATAGTCGTCTATAATAGTTTTATTTATTTGAGTACTTGGGTATTGGATATTGTCATCGGATTGAGTCGTCTTCTTTTATGATATATGTATCAAAGACATGCAGGGTGTTTCTCTTTTTACATCATGGTCTTGATAATTCAATATGGTATAACTGTTATTATAAATTCATATATATTTATATCTATTTTATATAAAATTATACGGTAAAGCAGATATTTATTGCAATGATATTGATGGTATAGTCTCCGCATGTAGTTTTATCTGACCATAATTCCTGATAAAAAATATCTTGCATATAGAGATTCATTCCTAATGTATGTGGGGAGCTAACAAATGTGGTATAAATACTTTCAAGGATTGGGATATTAAAATTTTACAGAATATTTTTTTAATTTTAATTACTAATTTGGTACATGTAATATGGATTTAGTACTAGATATAACATGGGATGAATGTCATATTTATTCTTATCCAATAAAATCATGGGTAAAATCTACGATTTAAGTGTGTTCAGATTGTTTTTCATTGTTTTACACATTATAATTGAGTTTGTTTTTGATAAAGTATAATATTTTGTATATGATTTATTGTTTATCCTTTGCACCATGTAGAAAGAGGAAAACATCCATTCATCGTACATAGAATGTAGATTCATATGAAATGTGAATTCCTAAATTTTTTTCATAAATTGATTATGAAGATATAAATATTCTTCACTTATTTGAAATTCCCAGGATAAATTATTAATTTCATTCCAGAATGATGTATATGGGGTTCTCTACTTATCTAAACCATTCAATGTTGATATAGTAGATATTATTTTCATAATATTGTATTTTTATGGTTAATATAGATATGATGAAATCCCTAGAGAAGGTGTTGCGGGTATGGTAATAACAAATGTTAGGAGTCTTGGTATGGGGTGAGTGAGGATATATTGAATTTAGTTATATAAGATAGAATCATATGAACTTTTCAATGATCCATTAACTATAATAGCTTATGTTCTACAAACTAGGTGGGGAACCGGAGTGATGAAGGGATCTACTATAGTATGGTATGAGTTGGGTGTGTTAGTATAATTACAAGGTTCCTTTATTATTAATTATTGTAATGGGTTGAATGATTCAAGGATAACCCAAGAAATTTGGTTAAGAATATTATTGAGATGTAGAGTATGGTTAGATGCTTAATTCATTGAAAATGACACCCAACTAAGGAGTTATCATGTTTATATACATGGTATAATTATTTATTTAGGATATTATTGTGAATTAAATCACCAATGATTTTTCATGAGATACGTGTCCTCAATACATAGGATGCATGGGATGCTTATTATGTTTAGGGGGTCATGATCAATGTTGTGTAGATTAAGGTAGTGTGGGTTGAGTTAAATAATTTTGTAGTACGTAGATATATGAATTATATGAAATTACATTTGATCAACAAAAGTGGATGGTATACCCCATGTAAGGGTAGGTTTTATACCCTCTATTTCCCTGGGTACAAAAGAGTATGAATTTATATTATATACATGGTATATGCATTTAGATGACCAAATCATAACTATTTGATGATGATATTGATGGTAAATTATATATAATTATCCTTGAATAGAATCTATGTCATTAATATTAGAGGACGATGACACATCAAATAGTTGCGAGATTGTGTTAGAGTTGAGTACTCTTTAGATTTCCCCTATCTTAATATAGTGATATCGTAAGATACATTTGGTATTTAGATAATAATGACACCTTGGATGTCATTGGATATGATATAACTATTCAAAGTGTATGATAATACTTTTAATTATCCAAAATTGAATAAAGTATAAAATAATTTGATGATTAATTGAACCTGTGTAGGTTCATAATTAGTCATAGAACTATCTATATGGATACTAAGTAGTGAGAATTGGGATATAGAGGCTTTAACATTATAGGAAACAAGATGTCGGTAGTGTGGATGTCATATAGAAAAGGTTTTATGAGGGATATGGTTAATTTATATGGTTAACTAATGTGGGTGACGATATGTGGTCTCATAATAAATATAATAGGTTTTATGATGATGAATGAATTTAGTTGAACACTGAATGTCATGTGGCAAGATGTGATAATTGAGAAGCATGGCTAGTTTCTTAACTATGGAATGTTTAGTTCATATATAATTTTGAATTTTATATAATATTGATATAGATACCACAATAGGATGAGTTTTGAGAGATATGTGGCAATGAGCATGGTCTCTATCCACAGTAAATAATTTTTGGGACTTTGGTGATTTGGAGATAGACCATGGTAATAATTGGTGTGTGTTAATGAAATAACCCAAGCTAAACCGAAATAAATAAATATATTTTTACCATATTTTAATTAACACTTCTCAAAAATAGCCACACAAAGCAAGGAACTAATGGCTTAGGGTCTAGATCACTAGAAACATTTAAAAACTTATTTTACATGATATGATCATTTCATCAAAGGAAACTAAAACCACTACTAGATAATCCATGATTCATAATCATAGTCAAATCCAAGGGAATAGAAAAATTAATAACTGTGGAGATGAAATGATCTGTAATGGTTAATATAACAATTTCTATAATGGCTAGATCATAAACATATTATAATGCCTGAATAAGTAAAAATATCTTATTTGAAAGAATATAAATCATTAATTGATTACCATAAGCATGAATAATTTATATAACATTTTAAATGATAAAACGTACAATGGAACAAGAAAATAAAACATAAATCATGTAATGGAACATAGTAATAAAGTTGGAACAATAATAAATATGTTATGTTTTAACATGATGAACCTAGGATCTGGAAAATCCATTCACACATAATATTGCGTGTAAAGATAAATTCCATGACACTCACCCTTTGCAAACTCGAATATCCACTAACCTATTCACAAGCAACATTTAAATTCCATGAGATATATTCTTTTACCTAGTATATTTGGGAGAGAGATATAGGTCCTAATCATCTCATAATCAAAACATTTTCATGTCACATGAAAAAAATCTTCACATCATAAAACAAACCATAAAATTAAAAATTAGGTTCATGACATTATCTAATGTCATCAAATAAAATATCATTAAAATAAAAAAAATTATAAAAAAACAATTTCACCAAAATAAAAGGAATTATAATTGAACATATAGGGTGAATCAGAAATCAAAAATCCATTGTGGGGATATCATTTAATCCTAACAAAAAACAAACCATGAAAATGTATTTTTTGGAAGAAAATTTATTAATTATTATAAAATTCATAGTTACGTGTCTATTTATAAAAAGAGTCCTTAAAATAATAGATAACAAAAAAATTCATAGAATTAGATTTAAAAAAATATGAATCGCTCATAAATTAGGATATAACTTCAATAAAATTGTAATTCATTGAATACAATGTTCAATGAGATACTTTATAAAGTAAAGGTATTTTGTTTTTTCAATTTTCTTAAATTTACCCCTAATTTCAATGGATGTTCCTTAACCTCGTCACTTTTGGATTATATCCTTTTAAAATGGAATTGAGTATTTGAGGGATAGTCTTTAGGGAATACCAAAACCTCATTGGGGTCTCTATGAGTATATAATAGAGGATTGGAAATATATTTGTCTAATCATAATGGATTTTGGAGTGAGGATATGTGAGGTTAATATTGCCTATATTATATGTGAAAAGAATTGTTTTTTGTAATAAAAAAAACCATTTAACAGTGAGAATTAACCCTAAATGAATGATACTCAAAATTTGATAAATATATTGGGGGAGAGATAAAGATTTGAAACACTTCCACCACTAAATTAAAAATATTTTAAACATTTTTGGACATTTACCTCAAATGTTTCACATTTTTACCAATTTATAGTTTACCACAATAATTAGTTTTTACCTAGGTAAATTTTACCATTTTTAAAAGATTGTCATTATTATATACCTATTACCTAGTGATCAAATGTTTGATATAAATTTATTTTATTCAATTTTTAGTAGACTTAAAATTAAAAATTATAACTTTAAATTTATTAGGTATTATAATCATTTTTTCAAAAATATATATGAAATTATAAAATGAAAAAGTTGGGTTTAAAAATTAATATATCAATTTTAAAACAGTAAATTCAATAATAGATTACATATTAAGTCTTATAAAATGTTTCAAAAGTTCTGAATTCATTTTTAAAGAATAATAGTCTCATTAAAGTTATATAATTTGTAAAAAATGTATTATTCCCGAAAAAATAAACCATTTCAGAAAAATATTAAAAATTCAACTTAACTAATTTGAGTTTGATAATTCCACAAAAGATGTTCATTTTTTTTTAAAATTCATTTCCTTATATTTATAAAAAAAATAAGGTAAAATCTGAATGTACCTTGAAAAATGGATTATAATATGAAATAATTTTTTATATATTAACCACTCTTCTAAAATTACTGCTAATGATAAATATATCAAACAAAAAAATGAAAATTTTATAAATTATATTTGATGAATAAAAATATATTTTATTAGTTTTCCAGCAATACAATTTGAGTTTTATTTTTAAAGAGAATATTTATTTATAATATATATAATTATATATTTATTTATATATCAAAATTCCATTACAACTTTATTACCTTCTAATTATATAGATACTTTATGATTATATATATATATATATATATATTTTTTTGGTGTTTCATGTGGATGAAAAAATTGAATATAGTATTTATTTAAGGATAAAAACACTAGTTGTTACATTTCACCACCTTAAATTAATTTGACACATGGAATTTCATTACATGGAAGGAAACTATTATGTTTATTTTCTCTCATCATATCTATAGGTTCCCATACAACCACCTTGAACATATTATTCCTCTATAAAAAATTTATTATTTTTGTAGTATTTTTCTAAAGAAACTTGTATCCTTGATCATATATCATCTTGAGTTATTCCTCATAGGGTAAACCGTGTTCTAGTTGCACAACATCCGAGTTAAGTTTGTGTAATGTATTTTTTATTTATATATGAAATAATATCATATAGAAGATATAATTCACTATAAAGAAGTAATTAAGAGTTGATAAGCGGAAATCTACGATTATGAAGTTGTTATCGATATTTAAGGGATTGATGTTTATAGGCAATAGAAATATAAGCCCAAACTCCAGTAACCCATAAATATTGTATTCTTTTTTTACATTGAAAAAAGATACATGGTATCACATAAAAAGGGATCAATATGTTTATTAGTCTTGAAGAACCAGATAGAAACATATTTTTCATATTAAATTGGATTTATAATATCATAAAATGATAATCATTCTCACATACTAGATATTATTTTTTATAGACTTATTCATATTATGTGGAAAAGGAAAAGAAATAAAGAGATATCTCAAGTGCTCTTAAGGGTTAGACATTAATAAATTTTACATGATTAAAAATGGAATAATCAATAAGTAAAGGTAAATAACTAAAATAATATTCTATTTAGTCATTTGTAAGATGGAAATTTGATTCTACCAATAATATCAATATAGTAATATCATGGATAATGATAAAATAAATCTTAACGAAGGAAATTATAAATTTTGGAAATGATGATCTCTAATATCCTGATTTATTTACTATTGCGGTATTATTCCAATACTGTTTAATCAATGTGTAGGTATAAATTAAATAACACATTTAATATTTATATCCAACATTTTTTCCATGATACATTTTTATGCATTGATGGAATATCTTTAACTGATCCCCACCCACTACTACAAATCCAATGTATTCACCATATAATGAATGATATATTTAAAACCAAAAAATAAATGATCAAAAAGTATCCTTATTAAGTAAATCATAAAATGTTTTAAAAGTTATTGTTTCCCTCGGAATTTGGGGATGACCTCCTTGATTGAAGGTTTAAACATTCCAATCAGTTTCTAACGGGTTTGTTCGTAGAACTGGAAACATCCAATGATTCCACATCCATTTGGACCTACTTTCCAAAGGTAGGAACTCATTAGTTTGTGGACTGATGAGGCTTATGAATTTTCATTTGGTCGAGAGGATGGGAGGTCAGACTCATCACACCTTTTTAAGGGAATTATCGTCTAATCCGGAACTCTCTTTATAGATTTAAGTTATGTTCGTGAATCCTTATTACATTAACAAGTATAAAATGATCTTTCCTTCAGATCTGACAATCAAGGATTTAATATGTAGGAAATTTAGAGAAATATTTTATATGTATTCGAGGTTCTTCATCGATAGAGAATCATCTATATTTATTAGAGATTCTTGGTCAATGGTATCCTTTGACACAATTATATACAAGTCTCTTGGTCATTATGATGACCAATCTATTTTAAAGCCACTCAGTGGGGAACTTGAAGTTTATTTTTATTCAAAAGGACTTGGATTATTTCAGAGTTGGGATAAAACCCGCAGATGGGCTACCTACATATCCTTTGTTTAGAAAAGGAATAAGAACCCACGTAGTTCGAGTAAGGGAGTATGATGTTTAAGATTGATGGATAAAAGAATAATGTCATAATTACTTTTACACTCTAAGCTCACATGAGTGATGCTCGGTGTGAGAAACAAGAGGTATTGGTAAAAATCAGAAAATTGTGCCATGAAAGATACAATCATAAGAAATAATGTGGGACTTATGTATGTATGAATTCCCAGATAAATGAAGATTATGATTTACATCAGGGAAGAAATCCAGAAATAGGGTCCATAATGTTATATGTGCTTCATGGAGATTTGAATACTCTAACTTGAGGATTACTCCTGAAAAGGAGGCCCAAATTAAGAGAGGACTTATGATTGGGTTTTACTCCAGAGAAGGAATCCCAGATCAAAGGTAAATTAGGACTGGTTAAGAGAAATTAATATTGGGCCTTACTCATGAAAAGGAGGCCCAAGTTAAGAGACTTGAAAAAATTAAGGGACTTGGGGATTACTCCTGAAGAGGATGCCAATATTTGAGACTAGGGCATACTCCTGAAAAAGAGGCCCAGGTTAATGATTATGACTAGGGATTATTCCTCAAAAGGAGGCCCATGTTAAGAATTACGATTGGGGCTTATTCCTGAAAAGGAGGCCTATGTTAATGAGTTCTCTCATCTTAAAGGATGAGGTTGAATGAATGAAATCTCAATCTTTAGTGACATAAAGATGTGTAAATCACTAGGTTTTGAGAGATATTCCAATGAATTCCTTTTAGATAAGGAAGTCAAATCAAGAAATCATTCCATAAATGTCTTTGAAGAGTATCTTGAAGACTGAATTTTGAATAGGAGAGGTGGAATCGCTTAAGAGGGGTGAAATGGGCAAGAAGGGGACCCAAAAAGGCAGGGGGCACGCAAGTCATGGGTGCGCAGGTATACCTGCGCGGCACATGGGTACTTGCGCGATGGTTAACCAGTAAGGAAATACTTGAGAGACTCTTGGTTAAAGCCTTTAGAATCATCTTTAGGTTCTTCCAGAAGAGTGGTGCGCAAGTTCTATTGAAGGAGTTAGGCGACACGCATGTGTGGACATTTTCCTTATGGGCTGGCCACTCAGGCACACAAGTGTTGATGAGTTTCAACACTTAGGCCTTCCTCCCACTCTTTAGATCTTCCGTTCTAGGTAAGAAATTACCTTATAAGTGTTTCAGAAGCATTGAGAAGAGACTAGGGCGTCGGGAGCTCAAATCTGAGTTTCCAGGAAAATTTCTCTCGAAATGGGGGGACCACAGGGTCTATTTATAGGCTAGAGGAATTCCCGGGTGGTTATCACATAGGGTGCTCAAGTTTACTTGCACGACCATTGTGGCGCGCAAGTGTACTTGCACGACCCTTGCGGCGCGCAAGTGGACTTGCGCGACCATCGTAGAACTTGCGCGACCATTGTGCAACATTCTTCTTATTCCCTCCTTTTCAAATTTTTGATATTTTTCCAAAGGTTTAATTACATTGAGTTATGATAATCCCCTTTTCCAATCTTTATATTTTGTGATGAAAGGAGTGTCAACAAAATTCCCCCATCAGAGTTGGATACAAAAGAAATGTGGATTTCACTCTGAGGAAATCGAGAATCAAAAGGAAATTGCCGCGCGCAGGGTAAGGCATGCAAATGAGCTTTGGGCGTGCATGGTCTGGCACGCAGGGATACGGCCTTTGATCACGCAGGGTACGGCGCGCAGGGTCATGTCCGCGTCTATAAATAGGGGGATTCATTCCGTGCAACGCACTCATCTCTCACGGACTTCATGCTCTCGGCGCGCAGCTTGGCTCTTGGCTTTTGCTTGTCCGCTCTTCTTCTTCTTATGTCGCACTACTATTAAGGTATTTAGACTTGCACAGTGATACTTACGCGACCAATACTTGTGTGACCGTAGAATACATGTGCGCCAACTATGGGACTTGCACACCTCAATGACATAGTCAATTTCTTCAAATCCTTCACAAATTTTATGAAAAATTAACATTCATTAAGAGTTAATTATTCAACTTTTGTGCAGATCAAATGGCTCCAAAGAGAATCAGAACGGCTAATGAACTGGAGAGTAAGAGAATTGATGAGATGATGGACATCGTTGGCCATGATTACTATTCTATCTGTGAAAGGACTCTTCCGGACATGGCTAAAAATCTGAATAAATATCATCGTGATTTCCCACAAATCCTTTATCTGCCTCTGTATGGCCATGGTCACTTGCAAGATGTCAATATTCCAGAGGCAAAGAACTGTCTCCCGACTTCCTGGTTTCAGTCGTATACCAGCTTTTCTTCATCAAATGGCTCAATAGAAGGAACATTTTCAAATGCTGGAACAGTAAAGAAAGCTTATATAATGCATCATAGCTCGTGTGCTCCAGATCTGAAACTTCACAAGCCTGAGCTGCAACCACATTGTTATCCTTCAGTCTTTCGAAAATCTCTGATGGATCAATCCAAAAGCTAGAAGGAGAAATGGGAATTCCGTTCTAGAGGAGGGGTGAAGCAAATTTGGACGTGGGTTTATTGGGTGTGACAAACTTGTGAAGAGTTTATCGAGGATCTGAAGGGAGCTGCAATTTATGAAGCTGTCTGGGTTGGGCAGACATATGTTTATTGGAATGATAATTTTGCAACAGAATTGCTTAGCCGCTGGAGCCCAGAAACAAATTCTTTCCATCTGACCCATGGAGAAGTAGGAATTAGTTTGTGGGATGTCTACAAGATCTCAGGGGTTCCAATCTTGGGTGATATGTTTGACGAATTCATCCCTCCAAAGGAAACCATGAATGATCCAGATAAGACCCCAGATTTGGTTCGAGAGTTATTGAAGATTTAACATAAGCTCAAAATCTTAAAGACTTCAAAGACTTATTTTAGAAGGGATATTCATCCAGAGGAATGGATGAATGTGTTTCTCAAGAAGAAGAGGGAAAAGGGGCCCACTTGTACTCGTCCTACTAGCTGCCCTAGAGCAGATAAGATAGGTATTCCTGGCACATTCTGGACGACTCTGGAAGTAGGAATGTTTGAGAAATGGGGGTATGAAGTGAATCATAAAATCCCTAAGAAGACCCATCTGGCAGGCTTTTTAGCCTTATGGCTCAGTGTCTATCTTTTTCCAGTTAGAGATTCGAAGGGAGGCGTCAGGCCATGGACCTTCGTTATTGCAGCCAAGTTGGATGAGAGGAAGATGGTGGGGTTGGCTACCCCAGTTTTGGAAAAGATTCACAGGAGCTTACTCCAGGTCTATATGTGTAAGTCTCTTTTGAGATTGGTGGGACCATTCCATGTTTTATGGGAATGGATCACCACTCACTTCCGAACATATGCTGTTCAAAACAGAATACAGATTCCCGGAAGTTCTTTCAGGCCATCTGTTCAGGCCTTCTCTGGAATTTTTCCTTTGTACCTCAATGCTTATGATATTTGGCCAAGGCTGGGAATGCAAAAGGAATTCCACTTCTTTCCCTATGGAAATCTGCTGATAGGGCGATTTGTTGACGATGGATCAGCCAACTTGGAACAGAGGTCTTATATGCTGTCCTGTAGAGATGGTGTATTGGCCACCAGAATTGATGGGGAAATTATATGTGAGGCCTATGCTCCATATCGATTTATATGCCAATTCAAGTGTCTGAAAACAACTATTTTATCTCCTCCAGTACACGTCAGATCAGAGCAGCATCCAATGGTTTCTCGGAAACTATGGTTGCTCATGGATATGGAAAGGACTGGGGCAGTCATTGACTTACCAAATAATGAAGCGGTAAGCAATTTGACCGTATGGTATACTGAAAACTGGATAACGTCATATCCTGAGGCCATATTGAACAAACCTACTGACCGGGTTGGAAAGAAGGATAGAACCATTGTGAATGAAACAATTCAGGTGGTATGTGATTCTTCCACTCCTGAAGCTGGTTCACCATGTTCTTCATCCGAGTCTGATTCATCAGATTCTCAGGAGATACAACATGTGTCAAAACAGCCCCGTTCCGTATATAATCCCCCTGTTAGAATCAAGAGATCCACTCCATCAACTCCTGGTGAGTTACTTTATTGAGGCAATTTTAATTGCCAGTAACTTTATAGAGTAAGAAGTGTTCATTATCTTTTTAAAGATGTAGGAGCTAGAAAGAAATTAAAATCCAAGGTTGTAGGACCCTCTTCACAACCTTCTAGTACACCTGCATATCTATGACCAGAGGCCATCCAGACATGGCGGGATGTATACTGCGATACTAAAACTATCTAAATGGAGTTATGTGAAGGGTTATGTCTTCCTGGAATAGGGACTCTTTAGGCTCCTACGAATATTCATTTAAAGGATAACCCTGATGAAGTAAGAGCCTATGTCAAAGAGTTGAAGGCCTATATATATGCCACCAATGATTCTATCCCTATCACCATGCGGGTGAAGGAAATGATGGATCACAATGCCACTGATGAGGAGTGGGATGAGTATGTGGCTCCTGAAGATGTAAGTTTTCTTTTCTTATTTGCTTTGTAACTTGATTTCAGTTGAAGCTTTGTTATTCAAGGAAATTGTTTTCTTCATCTTGCAGCTTGCCAAAACTACTGAGATTCCTTCTCCACAGTATAGCTCTGGTGGTACTGCCATCGGGGAAATTGCTGAATGTCCTTGTGAACCAGGAGAGATATCTCCAGGCCAGCAGGCCATGGATGAGGAGTTTCACATGGATTTCCCCTCTCCCATCTAGGTACCTATAATGGAGACTGTT
The DNA here is from genome assembly GCA_963277665.1 of Viscum album. Taxonomy (NCBI): domain Eukaryota; kingdom Viridiplantae; phylum Streptophyta; class Magnoliopsida; order Santalales; family Viscaceae; genus Viscum; species Viscum album. The sequence goes on along the minus strand of OY728127.1, from coordinate 33,843,115 downwards.
GATACTCCCAAAAAGCCAAGGAAGAAAAAACATTGGAGGAAGAAGACCATAGATAAACGCTTCATTAGTAGAGGTAAGTTCTTTGGAAAATAATGAGTCCTAAACCATGAAAAGATTTCTCATTTTCCTTGGGATTGTAGGGGCTTATTCAATTTCCTCTCTGAGGGAAAGGACTGATCCTCCTTTGAGGACTATGGAGGGTGATGTGGAACAATCACAGATTCAAGTTGACTTGGCTGCTCCTGGAGAAGAGCTAGCATCTGTTCCCAGTATTCCTCCTGCTGCTATTGCAAGAAGAGAAGAACCTGTTTCTGGTAAGTCAACAATGCATCATAAAAATGTTGAACATAACACTGACTGACTACCATTCTGTGATACCTCAGGTTCAACTCCTGAATTAGAGCTTCTAGCGGCTGTTTCAACTGATGTCGTGATTTTATCCGAAGATGCTGTCCAGGGCCAGGGGCTGCAGGAAATAAGTCATCAAGAAGACATATCAAACGCTCCCATGGGTGAGACTAACCAGGATTCTGAAATATCATTGGATGAAATGATGAATCATGGCATGTCTTTAGAAGAATTTTATGATCATGCTAAGTTGTCATGTGATTTAGAAGACCTTGGGCGTGAGTGTTATATTTTTCCTAGTAAATTTTCTTATAATTTATACTTCTAATGATGACTGAAAATAATATGCAGTTCCATCCATAGAAGATACTGAACTGCCAATTCCTGAAGAGGGTTTGGACATTAATGTCAACCCAACCATTGCAGAAACATTATCTCATGTAGAGCTAAACCCAGTAAACCCTCCTGAGACACGTCTTGAAGATCCTATTGAGACTGGGAAATATGGGGAGGTGTCTTCTCAGGTAGCTGAACTACCGTCGGGTAAGGGATAACAATATTGGTGATTTGTACTTAATTTGCAAGACAATCGATTCTTTTGTTTTCCTTTGAAGCTAACAAAAGCATTCAATTAATTATGTAGGGCCATCAACTGCAGTGGATAGATCTGGTGGTGAGGCATCATCCTCTGCCCCAATGGGAATTGAAAGTGAAGAAGTATAGGTTAGGGGGGAAGGATCATACCAGGGCACTTCTTTAAGTACATTAATCCCAGATGACATGCCCCCCTATGATGATGATGTTGAATCAGACCCATAGGTGCTTAAAGTGTTCAGCTTTTCCCGACGCAGGGCATAGAACAACATATGGAAAAACATATCTGAGGTGCCTTTAGAAGAGCTATCATCGATGATCCTTTGATTTTCAAACCAGTTTTTCATGCAAGGACTTGGCGGTTTTGGATATGAAAAGATCCATGCCGCGGTGAATCAGGTCATCTTTAGGAGGGAGCAGGAGCAAAAGTATCGCGAAGATCCGACCAGGGTGAAACTGTCAGTTAACATTGGAGAATTTGAGGTTGTGCTATCCCGAGCTGAGGATGATTATGCTGCCAAGATGAAGGAACTGAAGTATAATATCAAAGAAAAAGTCGTCCTGCAGGTGAAACTCCAGAAATAGTTAGATGCTGTTACTGGGGAACTTGATCAACTCAATAATTCATTGGAGGGAGTTCAAACAAATGGTATGAAATCCATTGCAGATGGCAAAAAGGCACTCCATCATGCTGATAAGAGTGAAGATGATCAAGTGCACGAGCTTCAAGTAGCTGCTGATGAAGCTCGGGATGTTGTACATCAAGTGAAGACATATGTTGACAGTATTTTGTAATCTCCTAAAAAAGAGAAGAGGCCCCAATCTATGGATGTCCCTCTAATTTTTGTGAATCAATAGAGAATACTTTTATCTTCAATCATTTATGCTTGTATTCATTCACTACCTACTTAAAATTTTACCTAAGCCAATCGGCCTAGTAAGAATAGATAGATTTTTACTAGGATTAATATAAATAAACCTAAAAACTTTGAAACTCTTAATTGATCAATATTACCTAAATCATAAAAAATGTTTGTTTAGTGAGCTGGAACATGACTTTTATTCAGAGTTCCCTTGTCTTTTTTCGGCAGTTTACAGTCATGCACGTCAGACATAAGGAGTCTAATGTTTAAGGTCGAAATAGCTTTGACCGAATGAATTAGAATTGACTCAATTTTATTTACAATTTATCTGAAAACATATTACCATACTCAAGTATGAGGGAAAAAATATGTAAACTATGAATTAAGAATATTTGAATCTGAGGAATGATATGAAAAATAGCTAAATGTAATTAGAATAAGTAGTTCCCAAGAATGAAGTTACCATTATTTAACAAACCCGTTAGGAGGTTGAATTATGCCAGGCCACCTAAGGGCATTGTCTGCATAGTCAAATAATAGTATCTTTCGGCTGACAAGTCAGTTTTGTGTACTGTTGATGCAAGGCCGCCTAAGGGCACGTGCTGCATAGTCAGGAAAAAGAACTCTCATAAATTTACCTTTCTATAGTTAAAAGCAAGTGAAAGTTCATGGAGATTTACATTTTCCAAAGTATATAGTTTGTTGTATGGAAATAGGTACTTGAATATAGAGAAGATATTTCCAAACAAGATTATCGAAGAACAAGATGGATATCACTTCTACGAAGGTCTGACCCAAATGTAGGGAAGGAAAATATAAACCATGGACTTGACTACTTTTCAGATCATGAAAAAGGATATGGGACGAATATGTTAAGGATGGCTATTTTTGCGGATCCCAACATACAGTCATTTAAGACCAATAAGGACAACAGAGGGTTTCTTCCCAATAATGAAGTTACCATTATTTAAAAAACCCTGTTAAGGGGTTTAATTATGTTGGGCCACCTAAGGGAATTTGATGCATAGTCAAATAATAATATCTTTTGGCCGACAAGTCTATTTTGTAGACTGTTTATGAAAGGCTGTCTAAGGGCACGTGCTGCATAGTCAGGTAATAGAACTCTCAGAAATATGACATTTTTGTGACTAAAAGTCAAGAAAAGGGCTATAAAGTTCTGAAAATATTTATGGTTAGGATTATGACACAGAAAGATGGGTATTGTCCAATGTATAAAAAGATTCATAGATCAATGCTAAGTATAATCATGTTGTGGATGGGTCCTGAATTAAAATATTGGACATCACTACGTATCCCATAAGGATGAAAATCAAGCCATACATAGTTCTTAAATTACAGTTTAATGTCATGTGGGACAAATAATTATAGATCTTAGTTTAGGTTCATCGAGCTTGGACCATTGTAAGAAATACACAGTGTGTGTTTTCATGGGGACTTTTCAGCCAAGGGACTAGAAGTGGAATTTGGGGTTAGGCCCAAAAGACTTGGGGCTAGATTCGAGAGACACTCGAACATTCCTACGTATCCTATAAGGATGGGAATCAAGCCCATGTAATTCGAGAAATACCCTCTGTACAAATTTGGTTCATACATGTGAAGGGTGAAAGGGGACATTAGTACAATGATGGTTTAACCCAAGATAAAAGGTTTGGGCATTGCTATGTATGCACGTAGTGTTTGAAATGAAACATGATTGAAAAATCAATGTAAATAATGCTTCCCTCTCAGGTGAGGGTATCAAAGAATATTGTAGTTTATTGTCATACTGGACAAAAGTGTTGTATAGTTTAACATCTAATAACAAGGATGAAAGTGAACTAATGTAAAGATATTGATTCTAGGGGCGGTTTCACAAATCAACATCATATTAGATGGAGGTGAACCGATGTGAAGAGATTGGTTTTGGGCTTGAACCTTGGGAGGTTGCCTACGTACCCAGCCTGGAAGGCAAGGATCAAAGTCTGCATAGTTCAATTAATGAATGAATTAATGATCAAGTTGTTCTTGGGGACAACGACCTAAAAAATAATGTTTTTGGGACATACACATGGTTAGTAGGCCAGAGAGAGTGTTATGGTTGAGGTTTTCTCTAAGCTCACATGAGCCATACTCGGTGTGAGAAACAAGAGGTAACAAAAACCTTAACAATGCATAGTTTAATGTCATGAAGGACATATAAAGGGACTATGCAGTTTAAAGTATTGCAGTTAGGACTATTGGTGCTGCAAAGTTTAGTGTCATGTAGAAGAGACAAAGTACAGTTTAATGTCTTGTAGGATTTATCAAGGACTTTCTGTACAGTTTAGCGTCATACAGTTAGGATGATGGGGACAATATAGTTTATCATCATGTTGGATGAAAGGGGGACTGTGCAGTTTAATGTCATGTAGTGAGGACAAATGAGTACACCATTTACTGTTATGTTGGAAAAATTAGGGAAATTTTTCATAGTTTAACGTCATGTTGGATGTAAGTGAAAATAGTTTAGGGTCATATTCGTTGACCGTTGGTTATGCAGTTTAACATCTTGCTAGACGGTGGAGTAGTTTAAGGTCATATAGTACCTTTCGGATGATATATTTTGTGTTTATACAAAATACTTCTTCAAAAAGCTGGCATTGGTTGGAGTAGTGATGAGTTCTTCATCCATCGAGATTAATGAATAAGCTCCATTGGAGTAGACCCTATGTATTAAGTAAGGTCCATCCCATTTTGGCTCAAGCTTGGGAGGTTTCTTTCCTGGTATCATTGGAGTTATGATAACTAATACCAATTCTCCCTTATTGAATGAACGAAGATGAACTTTTTTGTTAAAAGCTCGTGTTATTCGAATATGATAGACTTCCATGTGGTGCAAAGTGCACAATCTTTTCTCATATAACAGTTCCAATTCATTCAATCTCTTTTGAGATTGTTCATATGTAGATGATTGATCACAAATGGCAACTCTGAGCAAAGGTAGTTGAACCTCAATTGGAAAGACTACTTCCGTTCCATATACCAATGAATATGGAGTTGACCGCGTTGCAGTGCGGGTGGTAGTTCGATAAGCCCATAAATCGTGAAAGTGTTTATGAGGCCATGACTTCTTATCTTTATCCACAATATTTTGAAGTATATTTGAAAGAGTCTTGTTGAAGGCTTCTATCTGGCCATTGTCTGGATTTGATGTTGTATTCTTGGTACAACTTCTTCACCTCGGATGAACAGAAGTTGGTGCCATTGTCTTTCAATATGGTATGAGGGACACCAAATCTGGTAAGGATGTTAGACTTGATGAAGCTAACAACGCATTTAGAACTGTCTTCCTTGATAGGTATGGCCTCTGCCCATTTGGAAAAGAAGTCAGTAGAAGTAAGAATGTAATTAAACTACTTGGTCGTAGCCGAAGGGTAAGGTCCCACCACATCCATTCCCCATGTGACAAATGGCCATGAGTATTTAGCTGTATGAAGCATCTCTGGAGGATGATGAATGAAGTTTGAATGTACTTGGCATGAATAAAACTTCTTTGTGACATCAACACAATCTTGTATCATTGAAGGCCAAAAGTATCCAAGCCTTCGAATCTGATCAGACAGTCTATGTCCAGACTGGTGGGCACCACAGACTCCTGCATGCACTTCGTTCATGACAACCATTGCCTCTTCACCATCAATGCATCTAAAAAAAACTCCATAAAAACCACATTTGTATAGAATTTTCTCTAGGTGATCTGGGCTATCATAAAGAGTAAAATTGACCACACGTCGTCTGATTTGTTCTTTCTCGGCTCTATCAGGTGGAAGTGTTCCATTTTGAAGGTATTCCCTGATAGGTGACATCCATCCTGTAGTATGACCATACGGTTCAGGAATGGGACTAATTTCATTAATTTCCTATGTTATGATTCTAACATAAGGTGAAATTGCACGACAGTGGGCAATACTGATGGTTGTCTTGTCCCGATTTGGATCTGCCAGAGCTGTGGCTATATTAGCCAGTGCATCAGCTTAAGCATTTTGTGATCTTGGGACATAAGAAAATGTCAGTTCCAAAGGGAATTCTGCAATTAACTCTCCCACTTAATCATACAAAGGGATTAGTTCTTCTTTTCTGATGTCATAATCCCCATTGACTTGTTTGATTTCCAGGTCTGAATCACCTTTCACCTTTATGTGATTCACTTGTGCTTGAAGCTCTAATTCCAAGCCTACGATGAGAGCTTCATATTCTGCTTCATTACTGGTACCACCTTGCCACAATAAGAAGGAATAAGGCAACACTGCCTTTTCTGGAGAAATGAGCACAATTCCTAAGCCAACTTTTTTGAATTTAGGATTTTCCATTTTCCTCCATGTTGGACTTCTAGAAGCACCATCAAAATACATTTCGCATGCTTGAGGACTTTCTTGAATAGAGAAGATTTCCTCATCAGGGAGATCAATATCTGAGGACGTGACTTCCACTAAAGGGTGTTTATCTAGGAAATCAGCCAGAGCTTGGCCCTTTATCACCTTTTGAGACACATACTGAATGAAGAATTGCTGCAAATTAACTGCTCACCTTTCCAGACGTCCTCTAAGCATTGGACGACTAAGGATGAATTTGAGTGGGTAATTGCGAGATACCAATTGGACCTCATGATGTTGCAGGTAGTGTCTCAAATTCAGAACTACCAAGATTAATGCCAGGCAGCACTTCTCCATACTTGAATACCGGGTTTCTGCATTAACCATAGTTTGACTAAGATAGTAGAGGCTTTTTTCAATCCCAACATCATTTTTTTGAGCAAGAAAGGCACCCAATGATTGCTCTAGAGCTATCACGTAGAGGATAAGTGGTCTTAATTCAATAGGTGGCATGAGTACTGGTGGACTCAAGATGTATTTTTGAGAATATCGAATGCCTCTTGACATTATTCATTCCACTGGTAAGTGACTCCCTTCTTCATCAATTTGGTGAAGGGTAAACTTTTGCCTGCCAAATTGGCGATGAAACGCCGAATATAGGTTAAGTGTCCTTGAAGTCCTCTTAATTCTTTCAAATTGTGAGGAGGTGACATACCAAGGATTGACTTGGTCTTCTCAGGATCGACTTCAATACCACAATGGCGTACACCAAAGCCGATAAATTTTCCTGAGGATACCCCAAAAGCACATTTTAAGGAGTTCATCTTCAAATTATGTTGTCGAAGCTTGTGGAATATGACTTCCAAATCATCCAAGTGATTAGAACGTTGTTTGGATTTAACCACAAAATCGTCTACTTATCATTCAACAAACTTCCCTAAGAAGGGTTTGACGATACGATGCATGGATTTCTGATATGTTGCAACTACATTCTTTAAGCCAAAGGGAATTACCCGGTAGTAAAACACACCCTGAGGGGCTCTGAGGGCTATGGATTCCACGTCTTCTGAGGCCATTCGGATCTGATTATATCTGGAATATCCATCCATGAAGGAAAGTGCTTCATATCCAGCTGTTTCATCAATTAAATGTTCTATAATCGGAACTAGGAAATCATCCTTAGGACAATGCCGATTAAGATCTCTGAAATCGATGCAAACTCTAATTTTTCCGTTTTTCTTCTTTATAGGGACAATATTAGCCAACCACATGGGATACTGAACCTCTCTAATGAATTTAGATTTGATAATCTTATCCACATCAGCTTCAATTTTGGAAGCATAATCTTTGTGTGTTCTTCTCGCGGATTTCTTAAATCCTCGATTTTCTTCTAGTAAACCCAAAAGATGATTAGCAACGTCAGGATCAAGCCCAGGAATTTCTGTATAGTTCCAAAAAAATATATCACTATTTTTCTTTAGAAAAGAATTATACATCTCTTTATCTTCAAGATTCATGGTCGCACTGATTAAAGTAGGGCGTGGATCTTATTTTGTACCCAGATTTATTTCTCTAAGGTCATCCATAGTGGTAGAGATACCCTTTTGAAATGCTGGGGGAGAATCTTTGAGATCTTCCTCTTCTTCTTCATCATGTGTAATTTCTTCTATTACTACTTGCATTGTAGATGACAAAGAAGAATTTTCAGGATCAGAAGAGATGTCAAAATTTGAATATCTTGAAGAAGAAGCTTCCATTTCCGACCCGATTGATGATGAAGGGTCTTATTTGGGTAATAAAGAGCAGATGATGGATTGAGAATTGACATCATTGTTCACCTCCGATGTTGATATAACTTCTTCTGGCCTAACTGGCGAAGTATAGACTTGTTGGATTTCAACAGATGAAATGAAGACATCACCATTTGTGCTTTCATCACTGCTTGGTGGGTTACCAATTTCTCCCATGTTGTCTGGCACGATTTCCATAATTGACATTATGGATCTTTCCATAAGAGTATTTTGATTTGGGTCTATCTTGTCAATTTCAATGATATGAAACTCATAATTTGTACTCACATGTGTAAATGGATTTACTAGAATTTTCTTCAAACCTTATGGAGCATTAACTTTGGTAATCTCCTTTGTTGTGGATTTCTCCCTTCCCTTCATGTGATTGAATTCCGCCTCAATGTATTGAGACTCACATGTCTTGAACGAGGCCTTATCACCATACAATTTCCCAACTTGACCATCAAAACAATATTCGAGACATTGATGGTATGATGAAGGAATAACCACATGTTGATGTAACCAGGGTCTTCCAAGCAAGATGTTGAAAGCTGAGTCTTGATCAACAACCATGAAATCCGAATTGGATACAAGATCTCCAAACTGAGTTCTGAGTGAAACATCACCCAGTGGTTCTTGTTCATTTTTATCATATCCTTGTAAAGTCATGGTAGAAGGAGATAAATCAGATTCCATAAAGCCCAATTGAAGAAGTGTACAAATGTCCATGAGGTTGGCTCCTGAACCATTGTAAATGAAAGATCTTCGGACGTCTACGCCATTGATATTTCCAGATAAGTACAAAGGTCTAATATGCCAATGCACAACATCATCTTCATCTTTATCAGTAAAAGATATTATTTCATGGCATTATGCAGGATTATTCTCTATGTGATAGACTTCAGCTGCATCAATTTCAGTTTCAAACTCCTGAGGACTCGACAAAGCCTTGATGAGTGCTTCTTGAAGATCTTATGACAGATTCAGACCATCCAGAATTGAAAACATGGCTGGTACTTGGGCCAAGTGTTTCAATACATCATACTTTTGATCTAGATGTCTACATTTCCCAACATGAATATTTGGTTTAGCAGGTACCTTGGAAGCAGATTCTTTGGAAGTTGAGGCATCTTGTATTGGGATAGGAGTTGGCAATATTCCAGGTTTTGGAATATTAGACCGATTAGATCCATTTACATGCCGAGATGAAGAATATGGAACCTTCAACTAGTCTTCCAAAATAACTGTGCCAGGACTGAATTTGCTATTGGTAGAAGAACTTTCTTGTTCTTACTAAGATTGATGAAGGGCTCTACCATGAGTTTCTGCTGCATACACAGTTATAGCAGGGGTAGAATTGGAATAGTGGCTTCTGAAAGATCCACATCTTCCCCTGTATCCTGAGCCTCTGTAAATTCCTCGGATTCCCCTATTTGATACAGGGAATTCAGGCTCATCGAAATTGAAACTGCGACTAGCATATGTATCCGTTAATTGAATCATATTATCAGAACTGAAGATTAACTCTTTGTCTGATGAAGACTCTTCCTGATTAGCCCGTTTAGGCTATGACATTTTGTGGGGCGGTGCCCGTGGCTTTGAAGTAGATGGCATGAAGTCTGCCAGAGTCAAAGAAAACATAGGCTTTGAAACATACTCATCTTCTTCTGATTCTTTTTCTTTCTTTTAATCATGCCATTTCTTTGAGGACATTACCTCTGACAAAGAGGGTTTTGCCACAATATTCATGGCAGAAGACACAATTGGATTCATGAGTTGTGTTCGAAAAATAGCATGAGTTCGGTTGATTGTCTTTTTGACCATCCAATCATCATACTTCTGTGCATTTTTTCTTTTGACTTCTTGCCATTCTCCTTCCTCCTCTGGAACTATAGAAGTAAAACATGCTACTTGAGCAGAAGAAACTTTCAGTTTGACTTGTCCTGAGTTGACCATCTTTTGCAGGAGGTCTTTGAAGACAAAACACTCTTGGATGGGATGCCCCAACATTTGATGAAAAGGGAAATAATTGGGACGGTCTTCATCTCTTTCCTTATTAGGCCTCCTAGGCCTTGGCAATTGAAACATATTATTTTCCAGAGCCGAAATGAAGTAACCAAGAACTTGTTGATTTCGAAAAGAGTATGTTTTTCACTTTAGATCCTCAAATGGTTTTCTTCTTTGATCTCTTTGATCATCAGGACGAAACAGACTTTGTTTTTGGAACTCACGAGGTGGAGCCCTTCGAGAAGATGACGGTTTTGAAGTAGAAATAGGCACTGGTGCTTGTTTAAGCATAACTGTAGCAGTTTCTGCTTTACCCATTCTCCTTCCTGGAGCCGATGGAATTACGAGAGATTTAGCCTTAGCATGTATAAGGGAATATTCAATCTGCTGAGCGATTGAACTAAGGTCTTGAAACCCTCCTGTGTATTTCACAGGGATCAACGGCATGCATAACTCGTTATGCGAATTTTCCACACAGATTGGAAACAATTATTCTTGAGGGAGTGCTAATCTTAGGTAATATGTTAATTCCTTATAGCGAGCAATGAAATCTGAGACCCTTTCAGTATCCCTTTGCTTATAGTTTTTAAGATAAAAAACTGTTGTCTTTGGAAAAGATGAGCAGAACTGAAGAAAGAATTGTTCTCGGAGATCTTCCCATCCAGTAATTGACTGGGATTGAAAGCTTTTATACCAGACAAAGGCTGGTCCTTGCAAGGTCCGTATGAAGCATCTGAGTTTTACTGCTTCTTGCTGCTCCAGAGTTCCCATCATAGGATCACAACAAGACACGTAATGCGTTAAATGTTTTTCAGGGTTTCCTAATCCATTGAAAATAGGGAATACAGTGTTTCCAAAACTGGATAGAGGAGAGATTGAATCTACCCATTCAGGGTAAACATTCTTTTCTGGATAAACCTGTGCACGTTTCCCTTCCATAGTTTCTAACCAAGCTGTTAATGACTCAATGATAGTTATTAACTTTTGAGAAACATCTGGTTGAACTTGGACTTGGGTAGGTTCAATGACTAGAGCTTGGACATATGTAGTGTTTGGTGCTACAACTGATGGTATCACTGCCAATTGTTGTTGCACTTGACCCGTAAGATTAGACATGTGATGGTGTACTAATAGAGGGGGATATTTTTGACCCATCTTAGTAGCTGCAACAAATTCCCTTGGATGGCTGACTCCAGCACGCTTAATAAGAAGACTATCCTGAAGTACTTCTGCATTCATCCTCCTTAATTCCTTCATTTAATCCTCCTGTTGTCCAATCCTTTACTCTTGTGAGAGATATTGTCCTTCTCCAGAGGAAGGATATGTAACCTGATTCTTTCCGCTCCCTTTGTTGGATCCCTTTCGGAGAGGGGGAAGTGTGTTACTTGAAGAATTGCCTAGGTTCTAAGTAACCCTTTGATTTCGTGTATGCACACCTTCTTCATTTGTGTCAGTGCATACATCTTCTTGAGTAGGAACCTCTTCAACTGAGTCCCCTGAGTGAGCCTCATCTGGTGGATCAGCAACAATGACATTGATGACATTGATTGATGCATAACACATCACATCCCTTCTATCAGCATTTCTGTGATATTGTCTTTTTCCATGTCTTTGATGAGACATTTCCTTTTGTTGATTCGATCACTCAGGAACTTCTTGACGAACCATTATTTGGAGGGAATCTTTTGATAATTTGGCTCTTCGTTCCTCTTGAGGCTTCTTCCCCAATCGTGAAAGGACCGACTTTCTATGTGGATGGGATTGATGATTTGAAAAAGTCCCTAGTCCGGTGGACTGGGGATGTTCCTGATGTTCCTGCACAAATCCTTGAATCCTATTTTTTGATTCCGAGGGTTGTTTTAAAAGAGTCCCCAGTCTTGAAAGTAGGGGTGGATCTTGACATGCTATGTCTGATAATTTCTTAAAAGCTCTCCTGATCTTGCGAACCTTAGTCTGGAAATTAGCTGGATGCATCAACCTGTTTCCACTTTTATCACCTGGTTCAAAAGACTGTTGGATGATTTCCGACACTTCTATCACTTGATGATGTGCTTGCTCCATACGAGAGGCATGTTCAATATTCTCGTTTGCTTGATGCATGAGTAATTAAATAACTTGTTCTTTGTATTCTTGATTTTGTGAGGAACTAGTTGAGGCCTGTTCTTGGGAAGGCTTTTGATTACAAACAAAGCCCATTGACTGTGGCCGGCCATGGGAAATAACATTGCATGAGACCATTTTCGGAGGGCTTTTCTAACTGGAGAGCACCGTGAAATGTAGTGCTCCATGAACACCCCATCCTCTTACATGAATACCAGATGGGGCATTGGAAATTAACTGATGAAATCATCATAGTGCGCCAAGGAATTAACGTTGAAGGGCTCTCTGCTGCTTTTCAGCATTCAGATATCGAGAGACTGATAGAGATTCCAAATCAATCAGATATTGTAACCCTTCAATTATCTTAATATGAATTTCATATTCATCATAAGATAATACTTTCTTCTTCAACTGACAAAGCGTTTTCCATAGGTTGAGTCGAATATCATGAATTCTATCTTCCGTCAACATCTTTGTAATGTCATACTGAGAGTCTTCCAGAGGCCAAAAAATGACTGGTACATCACCTTTTTCCAGTTTTGTTCTCATGTTCAGCATTTCCTCTTTAACATTCAATGAAGATTCTTCTACCTGATTTGACCAAAGTTGGTGTTTCCTTGATTCTTCATCGAATTCAACAATATTGGTAGAGAAATCATTGATCAATCTAGAAGATGCATGACTTAGGGTTGGTTCAGAGAATGACCTACACCCTAGGCTATCTCTTGATTGAGAAAGTATTTCACCTGCTAGAGATGAAGCATCAGACATGACTGGTTTCTCATTAGCAAGTGCCTCCAGATAAGAGGGATTTCTCGCAACTACATTGTCCGCTGGATCATTTTCTGAGAAATGGGCATCATTACTGTGGAGAGGACTTTCGCAGTGAAATTCATCATCATGGGGAGGACCACCATAATGGGATAAAAAAAGATGAGATCTCTTGCTCCTTGGTCTTCTGACCACACAGAGGGTTCATGTGGCACTCATTTGAAGATGAAACTTCGCGATCGACCGAATTGTCATGAAGAAAGCCTTCATGAGGATGTTTCTATTTAAGACCCTTGGAATTATTGTTCCCACTATTGATAAATGAGGGAGTAGAATATTGAATTCCAACAGATAACTGTCTGAGGGCTTCAAGAACTCCAGCATCGAGCAAGGCCTTGTTACAGATTGGCACTTGATCTCCTGACTGTGCTGGTAGGGTCTTTTTCTTAGATGCCTTATTACTCGCTTTGGAAACAACTTGTTGAAGAAAGGGGCTACTTTGAGAAGGTGTACGTGCCTAATCAGGAAGGATGGCCAGGTTAGGCTGATGATCTCCACTCAAATCAGGTGTATGTGCCTGACTTGGTTGTCCGTATGATATGGGGCAGTATGTCCCACAACCCTCTTGGATAGGAAAAAATGTGTGTGTCTATTCTGGAGTGAACTGTTGATGTGTCACTCCACTGGTAGGGATAGATTTATGTGACTTTCCCTGAGATGCTGCTGAAGCTGTTATAATATCCTGGAAAGCATCCAGAATATGAGCAGGGATTTTCTTCTGCTCTTTCTCCATTGATAGAATATGCTTTGTGACTTCAGTTGCCGGAAAGGGGATATATGTCCATTCCATGATTGGAGTAGGTGTATGTGCCTGATCCTGTCCTCCTTTTGCTGTCAGTGAATCCAGATAGTACTCAAGTGTGGGGGTAGAGAGTTGAGTCTACCTCCTGTTTGTCACCGGAGCTTTCTGACTGACTTCTCCATGTGCTACCAAGCGAGACTGTTTGTAGGCTTGATTAGTATGAGGAGGTGTATATGCCTACTGATTTCACTTTGCCGAACGTGGTTGATGAGCTCCATCATATGTAGTCAGAAGAGCCTGCTGACTAGCTGATGATGTATAAACAGTTGTATGTTCCTACCTATAGTACTCCACAGGAATTGCCTGGCGGGATTGGCGTGATGCTGCCAGAAGAGTCTGCTGGACTGCGGAACTAAAACGGGCAGGTGTGTGTGCCCGCCCATGGCTTGCCACCAAGTTAGGTTGGTGGACTTCTCCAGAGATGGCAGATATGCGAATCTTCTCACTGTTAACTGGATTTCACCTCTGGCGATTTGTCTTGCCTGCTCGGGTCTGAGGAACCTGAGCCGAACGCCTAGAGTCGACACCCTCATCATGTTGAGGGCGCACTGCCGCACGAGTCTAGTGTCGATTTATGATGGGATCCCTCAGGAAGGACTCCTTCTTCCTTGAATTAAGGCCCTGAGGGACATGCTCATCCACCTCCCCATAATATGGAAGTGAATGGTGATTGCGTTCTAGGGATAATGACTCGAAACAGTTGGAGATGGTGGTTAACATCACCTGCTTCTTGATCACTGGTCGTCTTTGTTCGGATGACTGGTGTGAGTTGTTCACCTGGAGGTCTTTTTGGGTAGCCTCCAGTGTTAGGATGGTACCGTGTTGATGGTACTCCTTAACCAGCGCATTTTATACCCAGCGTTGAAGACGCCGAGTAGGTGATGTCATCCTTAGAGTGGATGATGATCCAGCAGGAGTAGTAGTAGTGGCATTTGTAGCAGCGGTATTCATAGGTGTGAACTTGAGAACAACCATTATAGGAATGAAGAAGATCTTGGAAAAGAGTGCCTGTTTGATATAATAGACACAATCAAGATAAATTCATCCACTACATCTTTTGGATGAGCACATATGTCAATGATTGTTTTTGTTGGACCTCTCATTGTGTTTTAAATAGGGGCCTAACAAATAGGTAAAAAATCATTTTAACTTGGTTAAGGATTCACGTCGGGTTCACCAGTTTTTGATTCCCTCAGAATTTGGGGATGAACTCCTTTATTGAATGTTCAAACATTCCAATCGGTTTCTAACAGGTTTGTTCGTAGAACCGGAAACATCAAATGATTCCACATCCATTTGGACCTACTTTCCAATGGTAGGAGCTCATTAATTTGTGGACTGATGAGGCTTAGGAATTTTCATTTGGTCGAGAGGATTGGAGGTTGGACTCATCACACCTTTTTGAGGGGAATTATTGTCTACTCCGGGACTCTCTTTATAGATTTAAGTTATGTTAATGAATCCTTATTACATTACCAAGTATAAAATGTGCTTTCCTTCAGATCTGACAATCAATGACCAAATATGTAAGAAATTTAGAGAATATTTTATATGTATTCGACGTTCTTCATTGATAGAGAATAATATTTATTTATTATAGATTCTTGGTCAATGGTATCCTTCGACACATTTATATAGATGTATCTTGGTCATTATGATGACCATGCAGGTTTTATAGCCACTCAGTGGGACACTTGAAGTTTATTGTCATTCAGAAGGACATAGATTATTTCAGAGTTGGGATCGAACCCACAGATGGGCTACCTACATATCCTTTGTTTAGAAAAGGAATCAGAAACCACGTAGTTCAAGTAAGGGAGTATGATGTTTATGATTGATGGCTCAAAGAAGGATGTCATAATTAATTTTACACTCTAATCTCATGTGAGTCATGGTCAGTGTGAGAAATAAGAGGTATTGGTAAAAATATGACAATTGTGCCATGAAAGATGCAATCATAAGAAATAATGTGGGACTTGTGTATGTATGACTACCCCGATAAATGAAGATTATGATTTACATCAGGGAAGAAATCCCGAAACAAGGTCCATAAAGGTATATGTGCTTCATGGAGATTTGAATACTCTATCTTGGGGCTTACTCCTGAAAAGGAGGCCCAAATTAAGAGAGGAATTATGATTGGGTTTTACTCCTGAGAAGGAATCCAGGATCAAAGGTAAATTAGGACTAGTTAAGAGAAATTAAGACTGGGGCTTACTGATGAAAAGGATTCCCAGGTTAAGAGACTTGAAAAAATTAAGGGAATTGGGGCTTACTCTTGAAGAGGATGCCCATATTTGAGGCTGGGGCTTACTCCTGAAAAGGTGGCCCAAGTTAATTATTATGACTGGGGATTATTCCTGAAAAGGAGGCCCAGGTTAAAAATTATTACTGGGGATTATTCTTAAAAAGGAGGCCCAGGTTAATGAGTTAGCTCATCTTAAAGGATGAGGTCGAATGATTGAAATCTCAATCTTTAGTGACATAAAGATGTGTAAATCACTAGGTTTTGACAGATATTCCCTAGAATTACTTTCAAATAAGGAAGTAAAATCAAGAAATCATGCCATAAATGGCTTTGAAGAGTGTCTTAAAGACTGAATCATGAATAGGAGAGGTGTAATGGATTAAGCGGGGTGAAATAGGCAAGAAGGGAACCCAAAAAGGTAGGGGGCATGCAAGTCCTGGCAGGCGCGCAGGTACTGCGTGGATGCGCAAGTCCTGGTCGCACAGGTATACCTGCATGACCCATGGGTACTTGCACGACGATTAACCAACAGGGAAATACTTGAGCGACTCTTGGTTAAAGCCTTTAGAATCATCTTGAGGTTCTTCCAAAATAGTATGTGCAACTTCTATTGAAGGAGTTAGGCAACACGCAAGTATGGCCATTTTCCTTATGGGTTGGCCACTCAGGCGCGCAAATGTTGATGAGTTTCATCACTAAGTCCTTCCTCCCCTCTTTAGAACTTCCGTTCTACGTAAGAAATTACCATATAAGTGTTTCAGAAGCTTTGAGAAGAGACTAGGGATCCTGGAGCTCAAATATGAGGTTCTGGAAAAATTCCTCTCAAAATGGGGGGCCCACAGGGTCTATTTATAGGCTGGAGAAGACCCCGGGTGGTTATCACTTAGGGCATGCAAGTGTATTTGCGCGACCATTGTGGCACACAAGTGTACTTGCGCGACCATCATAGAACTTGTGCGACCCTTGTGCAAAATTCTTCTTATTCCTTCCTTTGACAATTTTTTATATTTTTCCAAAGGTTGAATAACATTGAGTTAAGATAATCCCATTTTCCAATCTTTAGATTTTGTGACAAAAGGAGCGTCAATAGTTACCTTATCAATCCAATAAATTACATAATGAAAAACTACATGTAGAAATGGTCTGCATAGGAAATAATTTTTCTATAACACGATGTATTTGAGTATTTAAGAGAAATATTATATCAAATGATAAGTGATCACAACGAAGTGAATATTCCAAGAACAATTTAGTGAAAAAAATTAGTAATAGATAAAATATGACCATACATTTGTTAGAAAATTATATTTTTTATATTAAATTAATTTATTTTAAACAATATAAGAAAATGGAAGAAAAAATTTCAATTTAATTTAATAAATGGATTTTATTTTTAAAACAGTTTAAAACTTATATGGGATGATAAATAACATAAAATAGTTATATTTAGAGGATAATCATTTAATAGTGTATTTCCTTAGAAGGATCATTAATTGTGTCTTTTTTAAAATGAAATTTGAAAAGTCTATTTTATAAAAAATTATAATGATTCATTTTAATCATTAAAATAATTAAAGGATAACCTAAATTTTTCATAATAAATAATTTTATTAAATAAATATTTCTTTTTTAAGATAAATTTAAAAAAACTAGTTGGATGAAAAATATACTCGATCAAGAATAAAAATAAGATCATATTTTATTTTAAATAGTATTTTCCTTAATTTAAATGCCCAAGAGAGTAAAAAATATAATAAATCCTTTAATATAATTAAATATTAAATGGATATAAATTTTTATGAATTTTATGAATGATGTATTCTAATATTCCTTCATAAAAAAATATATAAAATCCTAGAAATACAAGATGCCAAAATAAATTATAACCTCTTAAGTAACTATTAAATTAAAACCCCTTGAAATTTAAACATTAGGTACAATGAATAAATATATATTAATTTTATATATATCAATGATAATTTATATAAAATGCATAAAATTAATTAGGTGCATAATACCAAATATGTATCAATGGAGTGGAAATTTAGCAAGAAAACCTTACCTTAATTTTGACATTTCTCGTAAGTTAATTCACACATCCATGTAATAAATTTATATTTATTATAAATAAATAACAAATCCATGTAATTTTATAGAATATCATATATGTTACATATATTAATTATTATCACTCTTTAAAATAATGTATTATTTATTACCATTTTCCATGTGGTGACTCCTTTATTTTTAATGAGATTTTTTGGCTCGATAGTTCTAGAACATGTTATTTTTATGGGTCCATCATCTAAAGACTATTATTAATGATATAAATATCGTATATATTAAATATATAAATATATATTTAAAACTATCAATAAATGGTAGATATACAGTTATTAATTACACTATTCATGGAGATGGTGGGCCATACATACACTTGAATTTCTTTTTCACTTTTAGAGGGATGAGAAAAAATCCAGGTAAATCATAATTTAATTTATAAAATCATATATATTCTTGTAAAATGTCCTCATTATGATCCTTGTAAAGAGGAAATGAAAAACTAATCACAACTATTTATGGTACACATGGAAGTAATTATATTATCATAAATAAAATGGAGCTTTTATAACTATAATAATAAATAATAAATATAATATGTCATTCAAATTAATTTATTTATTGGAAAGAAAAAATATTTTTGAAAAAATGAATATATTTCCCTAATTATGAAAAATTTAATCATTTTTTAAAAATTTCAAACGTTAAACATAATATAATATTTAAATTCAAAGTTAATTTTTTTTGTTCTTTTATAATTTCATTCCTAAAATTTGAATGGGTTAATTATAAAATTTTCACAAAATATACAATAAAACTGACTTTTGTAGAACACATATTTTTGATTCATAAAATGAAATTACTCAAAATTATGTACTTATTTATAAAGAGAAAAAAAATAAAAAAAAATAAAAAAAATAAATAGATTTTTCATAATTTGTTTAATCTCATTCTTACAAAATATTCCAAATCTAAATAATCATTTTGTAATAATTTTTCACAAGTTATTTAAGCACACAGTATTGTATGGTGAATTATATCAATGAAATTAGATTTATTTTAAGAGAAATATATCATAAAATATTAGCATCAATTATATGGATTTACCTAATGAAATTTCATTATATTAATACAATCAACCATGGAAACTTATGACTTGCTACATAGTTAGGTTATCACATGGTTATCTCAATTTTATGGGTTATCTGTAAAACCATGACCAATTTGTGTGTTCTTGATTCATACTAATTTATCAATATGATATATAATTTTGAATAGTTATTCCACATAATATAGATCATTCTTTGGTAATATGACCTCTGATTTTGGTACATGTGAAGGATGAGTCATATACATTCCCAAGAGAGATGTCGGGAACACATCACAAACATAAATGAAATTTGTTTGAAGAACTGAGTATTATTATATAGTCCTATTAAAATCTTGAATTTAAAAGGGAATAATATATACAATTATTATCTTTCACTTATTTCCAAATTTCATAAAATTTAATGAGGATATATTCATAGGAATACCTTATTCCTAACGTCGAACTGTAGATATCACCATTGATTGGAATGATAACATTATTATAGACTATGAGATTTCCATATTTGTCTTAGAATGGATATAAATTTAAATATTATTTTAGTATCTATATCAATTCCCATTTTTTTATATCTTCCTCTGAAAATGTTGGATTTATGTATGTGTTTCTATAGAGGGAATCATATTGGTCTACATGATTGTTCAAGTGAAATATATTGTTGTAAGAAAATTATACCTATTGATAGTTCTTCTTTGAACCACAATTGAACTCCATAAAAAATGTTGATAACATTTCATATAGATTTGGAATGGTCCTTTTATATGCACTATATAACTAAGGAGGATAAGGATTGTTTAATGTAAAATCTATATCGAGAGCCTATGAAAGAATTATCTAGAACTTCGAGGTAAATTTAAGATCCTGATTCGATATGACTATGAGTGAAACTTCATGTAATTTCAAAACATCCTTAATGAATAACTGAGTAAGATGATCAAGAGAGAAATCTTTTCTATTAGTGATACAATTTAATGATATCCTAATTAAATTGACTAAAACCAAATAACAGTAAAACCATGAGAAATTTTGGTTTGTCCGATGATGAAATTGATGGAAATGTTTTCCCATTTAAATTCAAGTATAGTTAATGTTTATAAGTACCATTATAATTATATATCGTATCCATAACTGTATGAAACAATATACGTTTAGATAACATATTTTCCTTATTATTTTTCTGTTATCCATCCATAAATACTTAGTCAGATAATAATAAACATCATAATTATAAGGTGAAAATTGCATTATGAACTATGAAATTTTTCTAAATAATCATTCCTCATGCCTTGTATAAATTTAATACATATACATTTTGAGAACCTTACCATTTTATAATGTTAATTGTCGAACTCCAGAACATTCCTCACTTACTTCTACAATTCTACATTACTATTTTATGACATCTTAATCCATTCATGGATGGAATGTCAAAAATTCATCTATGAAAGATAAGATCTACCTTATTTCCTCAATATTTGTTGATCCAATATCTATATATATATATAAATATTTTATCCATTTCGATGATAATGAAATAAAATCATGCATTCTCTTTCTGACTAAGAGAATCATCTACTTGTTTTACTTCACATGACTGTAATATATTATGTAGTAATAATATTTAAACAACTTTAACCATCATCTTTGGAACATATTCAACTCTTTTCCTGTATATATATACTAAAATATTTACTGATCAATATATATATCACACCGTTCATTAAGAAAATGATGCTTCCATATCCTCAAATCATATATTACATCTATGAGTTCTAAATCACGAGTTGGAGCATCATTCTCATATTTTAAGAGACTCATAAGAAATAACCATGTCTTTCTACCTGAAGAAATATACCAGTCCTCTCATTGATTCATCACTATTTATAAAAACCATTCATTACTACAAGGTTTTGTCGGTCAAAGTATACTGATCAAACATTTCTAAATTTATTTGATAATATTCTCACATTCATCGATCCACAGGTACTTATTCCCCTTTAGAGTCATCATGTTGAGTGTATTATATAGTAAATAAAAATATCTAAAAAGCCTTAAAATTATCCATCAAACAAAATAAATATATAGATCTCAGTTATTGTTGTTTGTCTAGGACATCTCTCAATAATATCTATATTTTAAGGTTCTATAGATATACCCTAACACAAAATTATATAAACCATTAATGACACTTCTGATATTCAAAATTCACACTTGGGAAATTCATCATATTGTTTCTCCTTCCTTAGACTCATCAACATAGTCCTCAAGACTTCCTTATACTGATCATTTTTTTTGAATATATATGATTGTAATCTATTGAGACTAAAAAATAATAATAATGGTAATAGCTAAATAATCTAATCATTAAATCCATGATGATAATTAGATCAAAAGTTAGTCTTCATGGAATTAATGTAATTTCATAATGACCATACAACATATATAAGGATGTATTGTGTATGTCCTCATTCTTGACCATTAATTAATTATATCAAAAGTACTGATAAATCATGGAAACATAATCACCTCATAGTAATTTTTCAAATACATCTTTAACACTAGTTATAAAAAACTTTTTCTAAAAAATTTCTTTCCTGATAATCAATTCAAAGATGAACAGACTCACTTGTCTTTTTATAAAAAGGAATAGGTGCACCCCATGTTGAAGCACTTTTCTTAATAAGACATTTATCAATATTCATCTATAGTTTCTTCATAAATTCATAATAATAAATTAGGTAGACAATTTATAGATTCTTTGAATAATGTGTAGCATCATGTATGAGTTCTACTGAAAACTCAACATCACATATCAGAGGAATACAAGGAAATATTTTTGGAAAGACATCAAAAAGTCCTACAAAATTAGAATATCACCAATGTTAAAATTCTCCCAAAATATTTAGGATTCATAACCCTCATGAATATGTAGTAAACACCATATTATGGAATAATTTTCAAATTTTAGTTCAGTTTTATCATAAATCTGATAGAATATTGTAGGATGATATAAAATATCAAATTTAATTTCCCTTCCTTGAAAATTGTGAAGGAGTCTATATTGAGAAAGAATATCCATTGCAAAAATTAAATAAAATTAATATGACGTATGAATAACATGGTTTATTGTAGATAAATTACAATAAAATTATATTAGAGAGGATCTATAGAGTTGAGACGTGATCATCCTTCCATTATAATTATTAACTACCAGTAAAAAATCTAATAATTGTGTTGGTGATGTGACACCATTCAAAAATTAATCAAAGTTAATAGATTTTGTAGAACCTGAATGAAATAAAATATTTTAACTCCCTGAGTAGATGATAAGTGTAACACTAACAACATAAATTTGAAATTCTACTTGGGCTATAGTAATTCTATATGCATGGCCTCCTCCCTCCGTATTATTCTATGGTAAGTTAACTTCATGCTCATGGAACTTGTTTGAATAATTCCCATTATCATTATAGTTAAATCAATTTATACTAATGGTCTATTTTTTATGTTACATTAAACATCCAAATTTCCATTATCTCACCTTTTCTAAAAAACACATAGGCTCTTCAATTATTTTAGAAGATGTATCATTCCATAATTATTAAATGTTAGAGATTTATTAATTTCATTTTTTCATGTATTCATTCCCTTTATCTCGGTTCTCAGATGACCTCTTCCATTGTACATTTTCCTAGAATATATAACATATAGACAATAAATTCGATGTCTTAAAGGTGCGTGATGTTAAATCCCCATACAATGAAAACATTTGAGAAACTAGTGCCCTTTAAAGAATCATTTTAATCTCATCAATGAAACAATAAATTTATCATTCTAGATTATATATGATGCCTGAAGCATGCTTAGATAATCTATAATATTATCATCATATTCTACCATAATTTATTATTACTTATTATTTAAAGTGAGGAACATCCATTTCATTTTATCCCACTATTTTTGTGATGTATTTATTGAATAATATAACATTAAAATTTCACAATTCTTGGATTTCTATTTATTTATCCTCATTAGTGGTCAAGATCATTTTCCACAATTGATTGCAATATCCTTTCAATAAATATACTCATAGAAAAACATTTTAACATTTATTAATTTTTGAAGAACTAAATATCTGTTAGAATGACCTGATCCATTTCTCAACCACTAATTCATTATAAATTCAATTTAAAAATAGAGTGTTATATTTCATAATGAAATATGACATAGGCTAATCAAACTATGGAATATTAGGATTATCCACTTAGGAAGGGTTATTCATCATTACCTAAGTAAACTAACTTATTATGGCTATCCTCTACTCACTTTAAACACCAGATATATTATATTTCTATATAGGGAAAATGCTACATTCAATATGGGGGTTGGTTCTCATTCTTCCTTTAGTATCCATAAATAAATAATGAAAGACACTTATTTATCTCTAAATCGTGATGAATATTGGGAAATAAAAAAATTCAAATAGTACAAGATATCAAATACTATAATGGATCATCATAATTATGATTTTTTATATGATCATTTAAAATATAGTTCTCGTGGTTTCTACTAGATTTTCACGAATACCAACTATAACGACCAAAACATCAATAACCCAAATCCAGTGTGTAATTAATTACATTAAAATAAGATACGAGGGACACATCATGATGGATTAATCAGTATTGAAGTATTGAAGAATAATATTCATAAATGATTCACATGTTACATTAAAAATATAAAAATCATAGCATAATAATCACTATAACATCCAGAATATTATTCTTAACATCCTTCTTTGTGTGAAGGGGAATAGAAAATAAATAAATTGTGAGATAAGATACTCATTATGGGCTATAAACAATTGAAGCTATCATGACTAAATAAGGTAAGAACAATTTAGAAAAGTAAATAACTAAAAATAAATTCCATTTAATAAATAACTTGAGATCAAATTATATCCATAGGTAATATAAATAAAGTATTCTCATAGATAAGAGTAACAGAATTCTCGAAAAAGTAACTGTTTAATAATAGACGTGATGATCTCACGCATCAGGTTATATTTTCCATAAAGTCCCAATCCAATGATAGTTTAATCAATGTGTAGGTATAAAACAAAAACCCAATTAATAAAACCATTCAAACTTTTGTTCTCAGAAGTCTTGTTGATGAAATGATGGGGTATCTATAATTTGGCACACCAATAACCTCATGTGAAATGGATTCCTCATATATTTAATGATAAACATAATCTATAAACTATATTCCTCATAAAAAACTATATGGATTTAAGAATATGTAATATTATGATTTACCAAGTTGATTAAATACCATTAATTGTAAAATAATAAATATAGATATAGTATAAAGTTTACTGAATAATCCTAACCATGATAAGTTGAATTTGGATATCAAATTGAAATGTAATTTCTAATTAAAAATTATAACATGAAAGTGAATGTTAAAAGAGATATTTAATGACTACAAAATTACTAAAAGATGAAATGAAATCATCAATTATTTAGAAGAATAGTTTTTGTAGTAAAATCTTGTGTTTTGGAGAATATAAGAAAATTTACGGGAAATGTTTATAATTATTTTTCATTTCCGAATTATCTTTTTAAACCCATTCAAAACATATATATTAACTGAAAAAGTATAAAATATTTATGTCAATTAGAAATCAAATTAACATTTCTTACATTAAAAAGTAATATTCCTTTTAACATTTTATAACAAAATATGAAAGATATTATTTGATGAACAATCCAAAATATTCCTCTTAAAAAATTTAAAGATTCATGGATAATATAATTTTTCTATAATTAAACATTTCAGTAAATAAAAAAGTCTTTTTTAAATTTTTTTACAAAAATATAGACATGGATGAAAAATATTCTCAATAAAAAAACAAGATCAGTGTTTTATTTTAAACAATTATTTTCTTGATTCAATTAAAAAAGATATTAATTTTTAAGAGAAATTATATAAACTAAGAAAATGTATAGAGTATAAGAAATATATTTATTTTACTATGGATAGATTATAATATTTCTTGAACAAAAAAATATAAGCAATCCCATAAAGATGTGATTTTAAAATCAAATATTTCCTCTTTAGTAACTTTTAAATTATTACAACATAAAAGTTATATATAGAAATATAATATTAATAATAATTAATTAATATATATTTATATTAAATAAATGGTTGTGGAAAAAATTACACTAAATAAAATTAAATTTATGCATAATAAAAAATATTCTTCAATGGACATGAAATTGAGGATTAATCACTAATATCAGGTTAAACATTTCCCATATGTGATATTAAACTCTTTTATAATAAATTTGGATTTATTATAATTAAATTATATAACCACATACATATATAAAATATCATATGGGATCTATTAATAATATATTATGACATAGATTTTATAATACCTTATTATTATCATTATTTCAGGTGTAAGCTAATTCATTTTTCATGATATTTTTTTGTAGTTCTATTACTTGTAATTTTAATATAATTACATAATATATATAATTTTAGTACTGATATAAATATAATTTATATTAATTCTATTTATATTTATATTCATTCATAAAAGGTAGATACAGAAAAAATGAATTGCACCATTCATGTAGACGATAGGTCGTATGTATGAATAAATTTTTTTTTTCAATTCTCCATGGATGGAAGTAAAAATGAAAAATTATAATTCATCCTTAGAGAATATTTATTATATCATGTAAATTAAATTTATATACCCATATTATCATCCATTTAATGCATAATTGCTAAAATAATCCCAATGCTTCGTGGATGTGGTAGTCCACACATACCCATGAGCTACATTATTGTTGTCTAATATATAAAAGATTATGAAGGTATATGATATATTATATTTACCTAACCATAATTGTTTCATTAATAAAATATATACTCCATGTTTCAATCTTTATAACCGTCCTTGTAAAATAGTGATGAAAAACGAATTACACCGCTACGTGGAAACGATATGCCACACACACATACGATAATTTTTTCACTTTTTGTATGATAATAAATAGGTGGAGAATGGTTATAATAGAATATTTAACCCATATAAGCATATTTTTAATTATTTAGATATTAATTTAGGATTTTAACAACATATTTATAGGATGTAGAAGAATAAATAAACCTGATAGAGTAGATAAGGATGATTACCTCTTCATTGATAGAATTACATTTGATAACTTATTAAGAACTCTTTAAAAGGTAATTTATAAGAAAACAACCTGTAATTCTTTTAAATACTCATTTATAAGATAAATAGGTATTTTCGTGATATAGGCCACTCAATGTGGTGTATATAAATGAAAAAAATGGTGTCCTTATATAAATGTCATGAGTGACACACTTTTAATTTTTATTTCTTTTAAAATATTATTATTTTACTTTATAAGGGAAATGTTTCAAAAATAACATAGATAATAATTTTTTATGTTTAAGGTTAAAACTAAACTATCCAATTAGGTTTTAGATAATTTATAGTTTATTTTAGACCTTATTTTTATGTTTAACCCATTTGTTAATCAATTATAAATTTTACCATAGTAAAAACTCAGTAAATCTTAAATGGTTGAAACATTACATTTAGGGATAAAATTTAACCATAAATGGAAAATGGAAGATAATTTATTGTTCTTATCTAACACATACTCTTGAAATATTATTATTATTATTATTAATCAGTTATAGGATATTATATTTCTAGAAAACTATTTAATGTAATTTTTACCACAATTCAATTAATTTTCACTAAATAAATTAAAATAAATAAGGAAATTAAAATATTATACTTTTACCAATTAAAAAAATAAATTTTAAATTATTTTTGAACAACAATTCATCCAAAAAACAGTATTTTTAATTTGTTAAAAATTATTTATTAGGATTTTCCCCTTCTCCCATAAGCACTGTTTAGTCATTGTAAAATTTAAAAAAAATTAAATAATCATTAAAAATTATACAAATTAAAATATTGAAATTTTTTTCATTATAAGTAAAATAATAAATAATATTTATTCAATGCTTATTTTTATCCCTAGGTGATTATAAAATATAAATTTATAGGATAAAAGTGACATTGTGTATTCTTCTATAGTTAAAATAATATAAATGTCATTACTAAAGAAAAATAGAACCAAAATGTAATATATTAAAATTTATGGTGGCTATGGTTTAATTTCACTCATACCATGTAATAAATTAAATTCTTATATAGTTTTTTGATACCTCATAACATTATATTTAACCTTAATTACCAGATTTACCCTTTACCATGGTGATAAACATTACAATGATTATTATTTCTAATGCCTAAAAACAAAACAGATATATTCAAAATAATATAATCATAAAAATTATATATCTGGAATAAATATAATCTTATTTAGTTCTTATAATTTGAAAAAATAATTTTAAAATAAATAGGATAAATGAAATGATAAATAATGTTAAAATAAATTATTTTATAATTATAAAAATAGGTTTATATGAAAATCATGTAAAATTGTGATCCTAATAGAATTAATTTATTTTTCTAATTAAAACCAATAATATATAACATTAATACAAAATCAGAAATAGAATTTCTCTTTTAAATTATTTTACTTAACGGAATGAAAAGGCACTTTTACAAAAAATCAATATTTCTCACTATTCACTGAAAACATTATTTTGAAAAAAATACCCCAAATTCAAAATATTAAAATTTGGATAAGATGATTTAAAAATATATACGTTTTTAAAAAAAAAATTCAAGTAATAAAAGTAGAAGAAAATAATTAAAATATATTCACACAAAATATAACAAAAATAAATTTTCAAGAAAAAATATTGTAGATGTATAATGTTGATTTACTTAGAGTTAAAAAATATTTCCTAATAATTAATAATGAAAATTAAATTTAACAAAATATTAATCCATGTTTTTCTAATGTGGCTAATAATATTCAAACAAATTTTTCCAATGAATATAATATAATAGTACAAATGTATTTTTTAGTTTTTATAAACATGATTTTACCTAAAAGAGAACCGAAAAAATATATTTTAAAGAGAAATATGTTATAAAATATTCGGGGTTAAATTAGATTATATTTCTTCCAAAATTTATTTACCAATTTCAATGGTGATATTTATAAAAAGTCATAATCACCAAATTACAATTATAGACCTCTTTTCTGATTGCTGACAAAACTCTTCTATCTATATTGTGACGTATTCATATATTTCTAAATGCTTTGGAAAATAAAATTCATATTTTATAAATTTTATGTCCCAATCATTAATACTTTCCTTACGACATCCCTATATATTAGATTCCTTCCTTTTTTGTCCTATAGAACATCATATGGTGTTATCTATATTCAAGAATAAAATATATTGTTATATTAGAACTCTATTAGGGGTATATGTTGATACCAATATCGTTTGAAATCCATTAAATAAGATATTATCATATTCCCATGAGTTTTAATGGTTATAATACACTAACTTTCTATTGTACTATGTTATGATGTGATAAAATTTTGTAGAATCTCCAAAAACTATAAAATGAATTTTGGAGAATCCCAATGAAGACCATAGATTTTGATCAAATAAAATGGATATAGTTACCGTATCAAAAGAATAAAATCTTTAATTTATATATTGTTAATATGATATGGTGATAAATTTTCTCTTGTGGAAACAAAATGTGATGGATTTTTTAGGATAATGAATACTACCCATATGGTATTATAACCATTAAATGTTCTTAGTATTCCTATGACATAGTCTATGGTGATGTTTTCAAATTTACATACAGGTATGTGTGAGGGTTTCATCATCACATTAAGATTATATCACTCTACCTTAACATATAGAATTACCAATCATTGATATATATACTCCTTTATTTCAAAGTTCGGTTATCATTTGAGAAGTCATGTTTCAGATATTTATGTACCACTATGCTTATATGATGGATAAATAATGATGCAATATGTGCAAGACCCAAAAAACCATTTTTCAGTTACAGTATAAATGAGACACATATTAAATTTTTATACTATAAAACACCATTATTAAATTTCAATTTAAGAATATTATTTATCCCCTTTTTAGATCTATATCATCCTTCTAAGCTTCATTAATCCTTACATGAATTCTGGGTTGAGTAGAAACTTGGTCCTGGTAATATTTATCCAATTCCTTTATGAATTAATGATTCATCTATTTTAGATATATGATTACTGGATCTTTTTCAATCCTGATCATATATACTGTTGCATGATATTTTTTCCACAGAGAATCATCCACCTTGTTTTTCTTCTATGAGTAGTAACGTACTGTGTGGCAATAATATACAATTAGTTGTAACAACCTCCATTTGAACATGTTTAACTAGATATTTGTGAATATATGTTTCAAGATCCCATGATCAGTGTATATATATAACTTCTCACCACAATGGAAGGATCAGTAACATTAATTCTAAATCATGTTATATTAAATTGGTATCATGAGTATTTAATTGGGGTGATTTATAAAAAATTACCTTTCAATTTTCCTCAGTGATGCATCCTATGAATTTTAATGAAGTATCACTATAAATTACAAACCCTTCACCAATAATCGATAATGTATGTATGGGACTAGTACCCAATTTTCCCTTAAAATCCTTCAATCATTAATAACATTCTTCTATATAGAGGAATCTGACTATGATTTTTGTTAACATGATTAATATATATGATATACATGATAAATTTATCACAACTCATCGATAATATCATTATAACCAAAGAAAAGTTTGTATTTTAGTCATAGTGGTTGGTCTGGGAAATTCCTCAATAACCTCAATCTTTTTTAGATCTATTGATATGCATCCTCTTGTGATTTCATGACCCAAGATTTATTATTTATGTAGTAAAATTAAAATTTTCATAGTTTTACAAACAATCCCCCATTTAATTATGTCTTAAAAACAATCTTTAAGTGATCATTATGGTCATGCATTATTTTATAATATATAAGGATATCATTGACAATGACTACCAAAAATTGATCTAGGTAATCCCTAAAGACTCTATACACAGGATCCAAGAAGATAACTGGTGTATTGGTAAGTCCAAATGATATCTCTTCATATCTATAATGTCCATACTTATTAGTAATTTTATCATTGAAATATAATCCAATTTTACCCGCAGTTTATGATATAAATATCACTTGTCAATTTTATAAAAGAATTGACATCGTCTAAGTTGACCCAACAAGTAATTAATACGGGTAATAAGATACCTTTTTAACATGTTTTTTTTCTACTCATGGTAATTGGTTAAAATATTTATTAAACCATACATGATTATTAAATGAGGTCTGGTGCACCCCATGGTGTTGTACTGGGGCACATAAAAAACATTTAAAAATTATCAAATATTTAATTAATAAAGTCCAAAAATTCATCAAAATCATTTCTATAAGAAGTATATGAGTTAGGTAATGGTCCATGAATGACTATGATTAGGAATTAAAACTCACATTATGGGGAAAGAACATAAAATTCATCAGGAAATAGAAAATTATACTCTTTAAAAATAGGCATGTTCTAGATTATTACTTACTCCTCTATAATATGAGCAAAGATCCACTTGTTACATCGTATCAAGACCAATTTTATAAAATTTTAATCCAAAAAATATAAATCACATCCTTTCATTGATAATTTAGGTCTGTATTATTAATTATATGAAATTGAAATTCCCTTTCTCGATAACTGATATGATATTTATTTAACGAACACCAGTTCATACCCAGTGTCACATCCCTGATTTTCTTTCTAGGTATTTTTCAATTTATTTTATTATAATCATTTACCATTAGATTTTATTTGAGTTTTGGTGAAGAGTGTAATGTTTTGGGTATACTAAACATGGCACATTGTTAGAGCATGATTAGTATTAATATTGAGCTATACCCAAGTAACCATGCATTAGATGTTTGGGTGAGGTAGAACATGCCACACATCCATCACATGGTCGTGCGCCTCTAGCTCTGGTAGTTATGTGATTACTTTTCATTTGAGGAATCAACTACCACATAACCAATGAATAGTCTGTTAGATTGTGAGAGGTATCTATTCAGTAGGACCTCCTTGGTTAGAGCATACAACATGGTTTCCATACAATTTATCAAACTATACAGACTAACCATGCATCCTTCCAACTTATTAAAAATTTAGTTTTTATTTTCACTCTCTTCTCTATTTATCCCATAAACTCCCATTTCCCCCCCTCAGAATTATCCTCCCTTGGCATGCCTCCCTCTCAATTCCCTCCCACAAATAACCATTTTTTGGTTCGATTTGGGTGATTCTTCCTCGATTCATTTAGTAATTATCTTCCTTCATTTTATTAATCCCATAATTTAAGGTTTTCATTTAATTTTTCTTAGGGTTACTCTTCTCCAATGGATAGGGTTAAGATTTTGGGTTCTCTCATGAGTTTTTCAATTCAATATCTATGAGTATGGTTCTATATTCTTTTATGTGGTGTAGTTGAGGTGAATTTGAATATTCAAAGAAACGTTTTATTATTTTTTACACCAAAGATTGGGGATTAGATTATTAAACATTATTTGATGAATTTATATTTATTTATTGGGTATTTTGGAATGTCCTAGGAATTATGTTTGTGGTTAAAAAGTTTTGTTGGAAATAATTTGACGTACTTTTGGTTTGAAAGTAGTTTTTATATATGAAATATGATCTATTCCATGTGTATAATCTAGCTGTGTCACACGATAGTGTTTTATAAATTATGAAATAGGTTTATGTTTTTTAATTTATACGAATAATGTCTAGAAAAGGATTTGGTGTGCATATGATTTTAAAAAGGAATTTGGGTGTACAAAAAGTGGATTGTGAGGAGTATTTCATTGTTCATTTTATGTAATATGGAAGTTTTTTGTTCTGTGAAATGTGGATCATGATTTAGAAAAAATGGAATCCTAGGTAACTAATTGGGTTAACTAATTCTAGTATGATAATGATATGGAAATGTCTTCGGCCTGATTTCACTTAGTGAGATTACTGATGAAAACACTGACTAAACATTGATGATTGTTAGAGACCACTTGATCTTTGGATGTTTCTCCTCTCTTGTGACTCATGTACGAGGACATGGATTTTTGTGGTTACTTTTCCACATTACAATGAGATACGATGTCTTTGGGGTCCCAATATTACCTTTATCCTAAACGTATCTCCTGTAACTAGTTCTCATTGGTTATTTCTCACTTACAATTGGTATATGATATGGATTTTTTTATTTTGAAAGAAATAATTGATTATTTTGAAGTCTATTTTCATCGATTTTTATTTCCCTAAAATGTTTCAACATCCTTTTTAAAAAAATTATTGTTATTTATCTATCTTTTAATATTTATAACATTGGATTTTTTGGGTGGAATCCTACTAGGAATTGTCTCACAATATACTTATACCATTATAAGTATGTAGACTTGATTATGTTTGAAAAAGTTAAGGTCAAGGATTTATGAGATGGTGGTCTGGGTTTCTAGAGGTGATCCTTGGTGTTGAGTAGTTTGATGTGTCTTGGGGGTGTTGTTCCACTTGTCATGTTGTGATTTCAGATAGCTTTTTATGCATCCCCTTTTTATAGCCAATTTGGTGTTTTTTTTGAAAGTAGTAACTCAAATATTTATGAAATTTAATACTCTCTTAGTTGTGAATATTCTAAATCATTTTTATTTCATATGGTGGATTTTTATGTCTTTAAACAATGGTAAATAATTCTGATGTTAAATCATTGATACATGGGCATTTGTTCCAGTCCATGGGGATTGAGAAGACCATTCACGCCTTACCATAGATCGGGTCATGCACCAGTTTGGATGATTACTCCACTTGGATCATGACATGCATAATTATTCTAAATTTATCTATGGGGATTAGAACCACATTTTCAAGATGTATATCCCCACAAAATCTTAATTGTAATGGTTTTGTATACAATAATTTAACTTAGTGTTCCATGATTTTTTTTATAGATAACTCAATATTAAAAGTTTAAGGTTGTAAATTCATATTAAATGAAAAAAGAAAAAATAAAAAAGAATAAAAAACTAGAATAAAATAAGGTATTCATGTTTTTTAGAGTAGATAAAAATTATACATTTCAATACTTCATTATTATTTTCCATAAATATAGTAGTGATTGAACAAGCCCCCATGATTCATTGAGATATTATGATATTGTTACCTATTCCAATTATTAAATCAATTATTAGGGGAAAATTTTTTATAATGAAAATACTATTGGAATTTGAATAATTTAAGAGTGGGTGGAGCATCATCCATGGCCTTCTTTTTATTAGTAGTGTTACTCATTATACATCCAATTCATTGTTAGTCATGAGTTCTGTGGCCTAATTTTCCAAACTTATTACAATTCATAGAACCTCTAAAGTAATAACATAGTTTTTTTCTCTCACATATCTTACATGTGGGTAGTTTTACTTCCATACAATGTTGAGACCATTAATTGGTGCTTCTTCGATACTATACCTTTTATTTCATTTCCCTTGAATAACATTAGCCTCTATCTTACAATTTAAACTTATAAATAGAATTGAAAATTTCTCATAGATTTCAAATTTATTTACAACTAATATAGTGGAATGAATTTATTTTAACCCACTATGTAATAAATAAATCCTCATTTCTAGTCAAGAGATAGACTTTGATGTGTTCATTGCATGTCATGTGAAGTTTTGCTTATAAGATCCTAAAAAATGTTGTTCCTTTTAATTCAATTCATTGAAATATCATTTCAACATAATGTAATTATTCTAAGGGAAATATTTATTGAAGAATATTTCCTTGGTATTCTCACACATAAATGAATAAAATTATTCCCTTTTGACTATAATCCTAATTGGATTCCACCATTGGTCAGCCTCACATTCTAGATTGTTGGTATCCAATTGTCCTTTTAATGCATTGATCAATGACGTAATGAATATATATTTTTTTCCGTTAAATTATTCTATTTAATTGAAATCAGTTTGTCTAAAGGACCATTAATCAAGGGTGGAATTTATTGCATAAAGGATTAAATAGATGTGTTCTCCCTTTATGGTGCATTTGGGAGTTTCACATTATTCTTGTTGTGATTCATATTATGTAAGGGTTGAGTGAGAATTTCAATGGGATTTTGAACTCCATGACTTGTCCCATTTAGAAAATTACCACCTTGTAAATAAAATCAATTATTATCTTGGTTATTTTTGGTTATAATTATTTTTATATATATAAATATTCATGGTGTAGATAAATAAATTTGTAACCCTTTAATGGGAAAAGTATAATAATAAAAGAAGAAACGATTTTTTTTTATTATATTCATCTTTAACAACAACATAAGTTTCAATTAATGTTTTCTATGATTATTTACCCACTATAACTTCCTTAAAAATGTTCGTTAACAAGATAACAATATCATTCAAAATGGTGGTTTAATGAAAATTTGAATTAATCAAAGCATATAACTCATGATTATCTGACATAGTGGGAAGTCATAGGCCTATTAATCTTGCATATGATTGATGATCATATTAGTGATCAACCAACCCTTTACATGGTGATTACCTCTAGCTGTAGTTGTGTCCCAACTGCATCTAGTAGAAAATATCCTGAAAGGGATTTATTTTATAGGAAAAAACCATAATCACCAAAATATAATGATATTGTCTTAAACCCATCCTTTAGGTTTTGTTAATTCTTTTTCATCCTAAAATCCAAAATATGTAAACCATTCTTTTATCCCATCTAAATCAACCCAAAATAAACATATATAAAAAATACATTAATGCAATGGGTTAATTAATACATCTCACAAATATTCATGAAACTGATAGAACAAATATTTTAGTGTATTTGAGACTAGAAACATAAAACCATATATAACATCTGATAAACATTTATTTCTTAAAATATATCCATAATTAGACATTTCATGAGACATAAAGATCCTTAAATGTTGAGGGAGTTTAAAAAATAATAAGGGTTGATCTGAAATGCTCAATAAGGAATAATATAACAATGTCCATAACTTATAGATTATAAACATATATTAAATCATGATAAGGGAAATTAAAATATTCAAAAGAACATAAATCAATATTCTTTAACCATATGTATAAATGATATAAATAATATCTCAAATTATAAAACTTTTAACAATTCATGAAAAAATAAAAAACACAGTATTTAACATGATAAATGGAACGTAGGATAGTTGGCGGCATAATTATAAATATATGATTTTAAATACTTTTAAATCTAGTTAACCACATACAAATTAATATATAAAATTTTGGGATGATATAAATTACATCAAATAAACCATTTTTTAACCTAGCCACTCATTATGTATTTCAGATGTATCATTTCCATCTAAGGAGATTAAATCCTTAACCTAATGAATTAGGCAGAGATATATTCCCCAACATATATAATAATCAATACATTGGTGTAAAACATAAACAAATCATTACACTACAAAATAGACTATAGAAATAAAAT
This sequence comes from Viscum album, assembly GCA_963277665.1. NCBI lineage: Eukaryota > Viridiplantae > Streptophyta > Magnoliopsida > Santalales > Viscaceae > Viscum > Viscum album. Next base: position 33,807,363 of record OY728127.1, on the reverse strand, counting down.
CATATTTAATGATATTATCAAATATTATATCATAAAATAGCTTCTAAAGTAAAATAAAATTATAATTTTTTTAATAAAATGAAATAAATTATACGATGATATTTAATATTAATCCTAAAACCAAAATCCATTGGTGATAAATAATTTTAATATAATTAATAAATTTCCTAATTTTTTTTGAAAATATGTGGTATTAATTATTGTGAAAGTCGTAGTTACAATTCAGTTTCAAATATTTATCCATTTTTAAAGTATTGAAAATAGATCAGTTCTTGGAAATGGATTTGAATTAAAAACACTTCATTAAACTAAATAATTAGAGAATATCATTGAAAAATGGTATTTGGGAAAATTCTCAATATGAAATAGTATAAAACTATACTGTATTTTGAGTAACCAAGTCCATTATCTTTACTATTGATCCCAAGGATTCCATTTAACCTCTTAAATTATTTAATTATCTTCTTTTTGGATGGGATTATAACTTTTATAGATGACCTTTTGAGAAGGATATAACCTCCTTGGTGGGTTATGGAGAGTATATGAGAGGTTTGGTTTGTGTTTGGGCCAAACATAAGTGGGTTTGGTATATGTGGATGTGAGGAGATGAGTGTCCCTTTTATAAGTGAAATTGAGTATCATTTTTAAAAATACCCATAAAATTTCTATAATGGGAATAGAATCTCAATGAAATTTACTTCACAAATAAGAAATAATGGATCTGGGGAGAGATAATGTCGATCCAAACTTACACTACAAATTTTTTTTAAAAAGTAAACATGTTAGGCCCTTTACCTTTTATGATATTAATTTCTACAATTTTATCATGATAATAAGTAGTTTTTATCAAGGTAATATTTCCTTTAATTCAAAAGATAAATTTTTTATTATTATTGAATTTGAGATGAATGAATCCCAATTTTTTCCTTTTTGTTTTATTCAATTTCTAAATGTGATAATATTTAGTTATAAAATACAAAAAATGTGTAACTTGTAAATTTTTGTAAAAAATAGAACTAAAATTTTAAAATGATAAATGTGGGTTTACAAATTTAAAAAAAAATTTAAATTTCAAATTAAGTTATAAAATATATATATTTGGCCTTAAAAAGGTTTTATAAATTTCATATTCATGCATATAAATAAATAATTAAATTAAAGATATGTAATTTGTAAAAATAGTATTATTCCACTAAAAATGAACATTTTTATAAAAATCTCAAATATTCATATTAAGAAACTATGGCCATGATTAATCAATAAATGATTTCATGTTTTTCACTTTCATATAAAAATATCGATAAATATAAATTTAAAATATAATCATATAATATCATTAAAGTGAGTTTTTCTTGGAAAACATTTTCAATATATTAATTATTATTATAAATTGTTGTTAATCATAAATATATCAAACATAAAAAAATATATCTTTTAAAAATTACATTTTAAGTAATTTTTTTTAGTTTTTTAGATTTACAATTTTTGTTTGATGTTTAATGTGAATTTAATTTTTGTTTTCTTCCTATATATATTGATATAAGTTTGATTCTTTTGTAACAACTTTTTATACTTTCTAATTATGAAGGTAGAATATGATTGGAAGAATTTTTTTTTGAATAAAATATTGTTTAGGGAAACATCATTCAAACCCAAAATTTATTTAAGGATGAAATGTATATGTCCTTATAGGTAACATATACAACCATGATGGTTATAAAACCATCAGTAAGGATTTTGATATGGGTATATGTTGTTATAATGAGTTCATATTATGAGTAAAATTAGATAAGTTGTGATGAAATCCGGACAGGTTAATGCTTTTGGAAGAGGAAAATGGTATATACCAAAGATTTATAATGGGGATAATACTCTCAGTTGATTATGGGATTGTCACTTGTTTTGGAAAAAATTGTAATAGAACATGTGGATCACATGTTCAGAAAACCATAAAAATGGTGATATATGTTTCCCTATTATTATTAACTTATATTGGCCTAGAAATATGTTTATCTTATATAAAATATATTTGGGTTTTGAATTTTTATGGCCATGAAAGGTCAAAACATTCGGTTGATGACCAGTGTGAGAATTGGAAAATATAATATTCAGATGACTATTAGATTGGACAGTATATCCACTCTTATGGATGAAACATTACTTGTGTAATTACATAAGACATAATTTTATTTGAATAGTCTCAAGGATAGGACGAAAATCTATCATTCATGAGGTTATGCAGGTGATCATAAGTAGTTTCAAGAAAGTGATATACTAAAATTTACAAGTAACATAAAATATTTGGGTATGATGTCAATGATTCAGTGATTTATTAAAATCATCTAGATTTTTATATAATCATCGAGTTGGTGGTTAAGTTTTGTTCAATATTATTTGAACCGTATATTTTTATGTGATTTTAAATATATAGGGGTACTGGAAAGTGTGTGTCAAGAATGAATCATTATGTTGAGTAAAAAAATTATTTCAACATGTTATTCGATGAATGGGTTTTATAGATATATAGAACATGGAATTATGTAATTTGAAATTAGATAGTCATAGTGGTTTATGTGTGGTATTGGAATAACCATAAATGGTAAGAGATTGGGAATGAGAAGAAACATTGGATTTCAGGGACCAACATAGTTTATAAGATATACATGCGGAGAATTATTTAGTATAAGAATTTATATATTGGGAAGTTTTAAATAACTATTACATTAAATATTAGTGAAATTAGAAAAATATTCAGATATGGAGGTTTATAATAATGTTTATGTAAAAATTTATATGTCAAGAAGATTTTTTGAAATTTGGATATTGAGTGGATTTTTATTATTAACCTCCATGTAATTTTTAAAGGAGTCTAAGTGGTTTAGAAAAAGAAATGGTAGGGGAGGTATTATGGATAAGGGTTGGAAATTCCACCGGTTACCTGGTGTGAGTGTATGGGGTACTTGGTGTAGCCTGATGGTGTGTTGACATTATATTAGATACTATTTGGTATTTTATGGTAGTATCTTTGGTACTTGTTGGGGTGGGATGAGGGGAAACAATCCCTAGGTAGTAATTAGGTTCCTAGTGGTCTAATGTTTCGTTTCATGATGGTGTAGAATAGTTATTTCGTGGATATACCCCCTTTGTTTTTATTTAATTGATCCATTGGGAGAATAAATTTTATCCATTATCCTTCTCCCTTCTTCAATGTTTTTCTTCTATAGTCTATAGTGGTTTAGAGTTCACTGGTTCATTGAATCAAGGTGTAATTTCCATTGTAATCCATATATAGTTTTATCCTCATTTTATTCTAATTTAATAGGGAAAAATATTCATTTTTGGGTGAATATTTTTATATATCACGGTGGAATATTTTAGGATGACTATACGAAAATGATTTTCCATCTTGGAACTAAATCACACATAATGAGATATTCTATAAGACTAAATTATTAAGCTCAAATGGAGATGGTTTTGAAACAACTAAAATTTCTAGAATTCTGAATTTTAGCGGACAATATGATGGTAGTTGGATGATGTAAAATAGTACATACCTATCATATTATTATTAAAATGAATTTCATAGGTGAAATAAACTTGTATAAGAGTAACTCTGACAATATGTTAGAATCATTTCTGAGGTCGTAAAGTTATTTTCCCTTACTCTTTATGAAAAAATAGAATAAGTAAGAGTATTTAGAATGATTTTTAAGATTTCACTCATAGAGTTTCAATAAGGACACAATATTCATGGAAGGAAGAGTTGATGTGATAGATTTGTTTGATTGAAGGAAGGTACGTTAACAATGATATGTTCATAATGGGTATAATCTATAAAAGTATTAAATGATATCATTAATGATTACATGGACTGGAAAATATATTATATATTAGTTTGTGAACTATTTTTTGAAAAAAATGTTAGAAACATTTATTTTAATCTACACCGCATAATAAAAAAATTCATTTTTACTTCATAGATTAAAACAAACATCCAAAACACCAAAATACTTTCCTTTATCATTTTTACTCTATTTTCATTCAATTTTTATCATTGAGAAGATGTTATCTATGTTATTTAAATTGTGTGTGTTACAGTTTGGTGACTTAAACATTAATTCTCTTCATTGATCTAGTGTATTGTTCATGTGGTTTCATTTTGATTTTTTGTTTCTTCCTTATAATTATCATAGGCATAATTTTCTATGTTTTATCAAAATATTCATTAAAGACAATAATATCACATTGAAATAATGGGATGTCCTTTTGGAATGGTTGGATGATGATATGGAATGATGAAAAAAATAATTTTATCATAGTTAGTATGGATATGTGTTTCCTTATAGGTAATCCGGGTTGATAATTTATCTATTTTTCATATAGTTGATCACAATTTATGTTAGGACAAGTCCTCACATTCTGATATTATGATTTATCATTTATTAGCTACTCAATGGGGTATAACATAGTTTCCCACAACAAAATTATTTATAGAAGTTAATTATAATTACTCTATCATATATGGATTGGGTTTTTGAGTTATAACATTGTTAACAGATGTAGATGATATATAAGTGGGAGTAGTTGAGGATAGAAGAAATTTATTGAAGTGGGTATAAATCAATTTCAATATATGGGGTCCCTAGTTTTATTAATTTTATATGTAATTTAATGAATGGATTGATGTGAAATATGGAATAATTGTGTGTGATCGACATGAGTGAGAATAAATAAGAATGAGAATTCAAAAAAAGGACATTGATATAACCTATATGGGCTATGGTAGTGATCTTACACACATTACCTTGGGATTTTATTCACTAATAACTCAATGAAAATGGATTGTATGGTTAAAATAGACTGAGGTAATGTGGAGTGTCTGTAACCATTGTAACAAATATAATGGCCTTGTGAGTTCTTGTTGGTTGTAATGCAGTACAACGTTGAGTATGACGGGTGCAAAGTGAGATAATTAGTGGTTTCTTGTGATTTCACATACAAATTATGTAATTTAAGAGAGAAAACTCCATTAATAAACTCTTTTTATCAAGAATAACCATACATGATTACAATTGGTGGTAAATGGAGTTCCATTAAATGTATTCTAGTGTGTTAGTTACCCAAGGGTCATTTTTTGAGATGACACTAGCATAATAAGCACATTTATTTCATCAATACAGATGGTTATCCATTAAAACTAAAAATAATACACACCCCATTGAAAATTTGGATTAGTGCCTTTTTAAATTTGATATATAGATTACTTATTCTACAACCCAATGAACATTTATCCAAAATTTCATTATACACTTCCCCATTTCAAAATATATCATATTTTATAATTTTCATCATAACATGGGGAATATAAGTTTTTAAATTATGTGAGATCAAATATTTAATAAGGGTAAAAATAATATATATCATTTAGGAATTGGATAACACAAATAAGGTAATAGGTGACTATAATATGAACATATAGTTATGGTGACATAATTTGGTAAATGATTATAATAAATGGAAATATTTCATAGAAAACATTGACAATAAAACATGAATCATGATATAAAGGTTTTGGAATTCTATTAGAATAAAACATTAGAATTTTGAATCTTGAGATAATTAAAATATTTTATAGATACATAACATTTTAATGTGGAATAACATATAATCTGGAACGAACAAAGGAATAAAAGTCATTTTTTAATTTAATACCCACTACCAAGAGAATCGTCACATAGTGGACATTGTCCAATAACATAGTGGATTTTGTTATCTCCCCATTACCATAAAAATAGTGGATTGTGTTAGCTCCCTTGAAACATACATCTCATCTAATGATATATAATGATTTATACAACTAATTAGAGGGATATATAATTATGGTACTACCTACCACATAATGATTAACCATAATTATGTTTTTCTCATTGATATAAAGGAATTCATAAACCCATTGTAAGATAATTAATCCCTTAGATTGAAATAGGTTTCATAAAAAATCATCACATGAACTAAATATGAATTATTCACAGATAGAAATAGTATGATTCCCTTGAAGATAATTCCTAGTGAAATATAAAAATTATTAAAGTCTATTTTCCAAGATGAAAAACTTATTATATATTAATTAGATTATTTTTTAGAAATTAAGAATACATAAAATCTTCATCATTATATTTTTTTAAAGAAATAATTTTCCATTAAATTTCATCATAATGAAATTTAAAGTGAATAATTTTTTTTAATAATATGAAAATTTTGAAAGGGGTCATTACATAAAAAAAATGTAAAAGGTATAACAAATTAATCATGTGGAAAACATCAAAGGATATATTTAAAAATATTCCTCTCAAACATTTATATATAACTAAACATAAATATTAAGGGACCATACACAATGATTGAATTTGGTAAAAGAAGATATAAATAAATATAAAGAATTTGGATACATAGGAGAAGGATTACATATTGAAATTACAAGTTAGATCTGCTTTTACTGAAAATCATCATTTCGAATGTAATATAAACTAAATGGAAGGGAAATAATATGAATAAACGTAAAAGTAAAATATAATAATAGGATAAAAAAATATATGTGTATTTAGAGGTAATCAATATCCCGTTATCTTGAAAGTAAATTTAGACATTGAAAATATTGATTCAAGATTGATATTAGAGAAGAGAAACATATGAATTTACTAATGACTAAATAAAAATGTATTATAACATATAACATGACATGGATTTTTAAATATCATTAATTAAAGTAAAATTATTATAGAATAAATTAAGGGGTAATTATATTCACAACATAAAATAACATAGGTGGTGAACATGAAAAACAACTCAATGAAATGATAATTGATATGTAAAACCCTTACATTTACTATTGATTTTTATTGAAGAACTCTAACATCTAGTATTATGTGCATTACAATTTCAATCTATTATTTTAGGAAAATATTTATAAATATTTCCATTCATACTATTCAATAATGTTCATCTATTACATAAATATTATTTATTTATTTTTCATTTTCATCCTTGTATTTTCATAATTTTTATCATCTCGTATTAGTTTCAAAATGCCGATGTCAAAAGTTTGCAAAACATTAATCAACCCAATATTATAATTGGTTTTAGAATCATAGTGTAATAATTATTTAAATATAATGATTCTAATTTAATGTAATATATGGTTATAGTATAGGGGAAAAGAATTCATTATAAGAATATTTTAGTAGATTTTATCAATATTAAAATATTCTTTATAAGGATAATTCATTTTAGTTTCATATTCCAGAACCATAATTAGAGAGTTTATTAAAAATAAATTTAATTTATTACCATAATTTATATTTTTATACCCACTCATGTCGTAAATAGATAACAGATTACATTCCTAACATAGGTAGTTGAATAGACTCAAAGAAGAATATTCTATATTAATAAATAAAACTATAGTGTTATATTACATGAATACAAATTTTATTGAAGTATAATGATCATAATATGGAATTATTATTGTTGATTATGAGATTTACAAAATCATGATGGGAGTAAGTAACTAAAAAATATAAGGAAGAAAAAAACTGTTACATGAATAATTCACACCTTCTCGAAATGAGTTCTTCTAGAATGAAAAATGTAGTCCTCTTTTTAGGAAATAGAAGAAAAAAAATTAATTTTAATTTATGAGTTTAAAAATTATTTGGTATTAAAGAGATAAGCTATAGATATTATTTTTTTGAAGGCGTTTAGTAGGGGTTCTTTTATATATGAGTTTGGGTGGAATTTTTGGATTTTATCACAACATAATGGTTAGTAAAGGTTATTTTTACATGAAATCTAACCTATAAGTTGAAAAAACCATGGATGATCGATACTAACTCCATTATACAATTTTTTATTTATTATTACATTTTTTATACATAATGTTAAGGATATATTGTACAATATGGTTTACAGATGTCATGCACTATTCACCCTCGTAAATTATTTTTTTCACAATAAATGAAATTGAACTTCTTAGATAATTTCAATTCCCTATTTAAAAAAATGAATCCCATTTTATAATGATTAATCAATAAATATTGGAGATTAAAATTTTGAATTAAAATTATACACACATTATTAAATCAATTTTCCCTAAATAAAAATTTTTTCATATGTAACGTTCAATTATATTTAAAATATCTGTATTACTCATTTACTTAATTTAAGTTAAATATGAATATTACATGATAAAAATAAGTTATATATTATTAGTTTTTTTAAAAAATGTTTAAACATCAATCATAACATTTTAAATATACCCAAAAATTATATGCATTCGCAAAATTCATATAAATATTTCTAATAGTCATATATATTTCTAGTGGTCAGATTTCCAATTTTTCTTTCTATATATATCATTAAATAATTATTTGATATTAAATTATACCATTTAAAAAAATTTCTCTCAGAATTTCTATTATATTTATATTTTTTCCCATTTATAAAAATTTAGAATTTACAGTATGATCTTAATGAAAAACTGTAATGATGTAGATTTCATGTACATGGGATTTTTATTTACATTTTTTTATACACATTTAAAATTTCACACTCTTGTTTTATATTATATTCTATTAATTTATTAATTTTTATCATATTTTTCTTTATTTAATAAATATAAAATATGACTACTGTGTTATATTCTACAATCCTTTATATCCAATTCACCTATTATAATTCACTACTCATATGAAAATATATTAGGGTTCTTCTTCATCAAATCATATTTTATATCTCATCTCTATTCATAAGTCTTATGTTTCTATAGATAACATTTACATGGTGGGTGGTATTATCTAATAACACTTTTCACTGTTACCCATGATCTATTTCGGTGATTCTTAATATGGGAGATCATTTCTAATTGCACATTCTTTGATATTTGTATATGTACTTGATTTGATATGATATTACTCAAAAGTGATACATAGAACACATAATGTATTTAGGGTAGGTTTGGTGGATGTTTTTGGGGATAAGACACAATCTCCACATGATTAAGGAAATGAAAGGGGCTAACGTATTGAATGATTAGCATTTCTTCCCACCTAAATAACACAACCGTCCTCTATAGTAATATTCAAAAGAATAATAAACTGTTACATAAAATTACAAATCTCACAAATGATAATCAATATAAATCTTATTTCAAATATGTGTTTCCAAGATATGTTTTTGAATGTCTTGATTTTTTTGAAATATCATGGAAATGACATAGTCTTGTTATCTTCCTCTCTCCAACATTATCCTGACATGTTGGTGTTTTTCATCATTTCCCACAAATAACATCATATGCTCCCATTTTAATGCTATAATGGAACCTATTAATGTATAATACTTCTACTAAAGGAATATATTTATCTGATCCTCTTTTGAAATCCAATTAATAGGATCACAATATATCAAACATAGTTTGACTAGTCCTTTGGGATTGACCTTTTTTAGGGGATGATAAGCTCTACTAAATCTCATCTCTATAATTATTACTTATTAAATTCTTCTCTAAGAAATTTAAGTGATCCTTGGATATCAATCATATATAATTTAATGTAGTAATCTATACTATCTTAACATTTCATTTATATATAAAATTCTCTTTTTTCCGAGTGTGATGTTCTCTTGAATAATAATGGAATAATATGAATTTTTAAAAAGATCAAGTGACACCCTATTTTTTTACTATGTATTTGTTTTCTTAAATAAATATTATTTTGATTAGATTTTTTCACACAAAAATATAAAATGAAATAAACAATGAGATTTTATATTGTGATGAAATATTAAAAAGATATATATATATATATACTAATATATTATGAATATTCAATATTGAAGATCACTAATGAAAAAATTCAAGTAGAATAAAACAATAAGTAAATAAAAAACCTTGAAAATGTAATCCTTATCCTCATGGTTGTGATTTATGATCATTCCTTTATTATAACTTTTAATTTATGGTAAGTAATTTTAAATATGATATACAAGTTGAAAGATAAGTAAATGAAAAGGATGAATGATTTTTAGAATGAATGTAAGGCTCAATATAGAATGAAATATTATCATTATATATATAGTAATTGGGAATATTTCTATTGGATATATGGAAAAAAGAAATATGGTTATTAGATATGTGGTTTTTGTGTAATAATTTATCCCATAGGTGTATTTACGTTATGAAATTGTTTTTTATTATTTAAAAATTATATAATTCATAATTAATAATAAGTGAAACAAAAAGAAGATATTTAATTAAAATTATTTTTTTGTGATACATATAGTAATATTAATTTTTGTAAATAATGATTTGAGGAATTTATATAATTAATATGAATATTTTAATATAAATACATTTATAAAATTAAATTTTTATAAGTTGAATAATTAATTTTAGTAGGAGGTTGTTAAAATTATATAATGTTAAAAATGATATTTTTCGATGAAATATTATTATTATAATGTATTTTATGTTAAGAAAAATTAAATTTCATAAATATCCATTGATGAATATAATTTAAGTTTTGAATTTTTGAAAAATTTATCAACACACACGTAATTGGTAATTTTTATTGAATATGATTAATAACACATAATATTTAAAAATAAATTTTTATATAAAATAATTATTTATGTATTTTATGTTTTTATGTATACAAAAATGTTCCCATATAAATTGAATAAGATTAAATAAAGTACAAATTTTTAATCGGGACATCAAAAATTATGTAATAATATCAAATTATTTATAAATCATAAAACAAGTCTACATCATAAAAATAAAGTTATTATAGTAATGATTAAATGAGGAAAGAGTGATTAAACTATGTGAGACTGTAATGAAATATCTTAAAAAAAAATTTAAATGTGTTTTTGACTTATTTAAAAAATAGAATTTATAAATTTCCCATTAATTCCCACTTTTTATCCACATTACATCTAAATGAAAACCATACTCTTTAGTAAATTAATATTAGGTGAAAATCCCCTCAAAACCCACCTATTGTAGGAACCCTATTCTATATCATAAAACCCACTAAACCATTAATTTAACTCTTTATTTATACCAATTTATTCTCTAAAGAATATATATTATTCTTTTAAAGGCTTATGGTTATATGATGAAATAATAAGTCCATTTCATGGTTACATGTATCTAGAGGGGGGGAATTCATCAAGTAAGTATTTTTTTTATAATTGTCCATTAAATCATCATATTAAAAATATATATAACATATAACATACTCTAATTATTTTATATTGATATTATAATTTCTCTTATAAAATTATACTACTATTATATAATCGCAATCACTAAATAATCCACTATTATAACATGTTCTTTTTTGGGTCATTTCAACCACACACATGATTGATGCTATAAAAAATTAATTTTTTTACCATGAATAAGTATAAAGACATTAGTAATAGTAATATATGGTATAAATGGGTAATAAATGTAATTAATATGGATTTTTTTAGATTACATAAAAATGAATGATTAATATTAAGAAACTCATTGTTAATGTTAAATTCCCAAAAAATGTTTGCAGGGAATTCCATTCTCAAAATACATACCCCTAATCTCCATAAAATATATTATGTATAAAAAATAGTTTTAATAAATTTTTTAAAGTAAATTTAATAATATGGTAAGGGTGAACATTTTATTAAATAATGAGGTTCAAGGTCTCCATAATAAAACTTATACAAAATAATAGATATTACTAATATCCGATAATGAAAATATAAAATATTTAACTAATATATCTATAATTAATTATTAAAATCTATATGAATACAATGACATATATGAGACTAATTACTTTAAATGTTTAATTAAGAATTTTTTTCTAAAACAGAAGGTTAAACAACTACCCAGAATGTAAAGAGTAAACATATGGGTTTCTCAACTCAAATTTCCTTCCATTATGATTTTTATATAGGCCACTTATCTTATTTTTCATTGATATTAAACATAAAATTTTTATATTTCAACATAAATATCATTTAATTAATGTTATTGAAAAATCTATCCTTTTTTCTATCTTTTAATGGTTATTTATTTGATTGTTACTAAAGCCGTATGTAATTCGTTCTGTTCTCATTTTGAAATTGATGTTATTTATAAGCGAAATTCCATTTGGGCAAGTGATGTGTTCACAAATACTAAAAGAATATATCTAATTATCATGTGGTTGTTCATGGGTGGATATTTTTTCTTACAATTTATTATAATTTTTCTTATAATTCGACTGAAAAGATATTGGTAAGTAGATCCAAGATTATCCCTTCCTTTTTAAATAATATTTTACATACTTGTCCATATTATTGGTTTTATTTTATAGATATCATAAAATATGATTATATTATTTCTTATGTTCTATTTAAATTTAAATAACATTATTTACCAAAATAATATTCTTTTAAAGTTAATTTTATGGTTTTTTTCTTCGATCATTAACTATCTTTAATTTTTTTGAAAATATTCTTCTATTTTTAGTTTTCTATGACTATAATTTATTTTATAACTTTTATATACATTTCTCAATTTTAATATTCTTATCCTACTTTTCATGGGGTTTACAACATATTATAAGTTTTCATTTTGTTGACGTTTTTAATTTGAAATAATATTTATCAATATTTAAATATATTTTTTATTTTTTAATGCAATTTTATAACGATCTTACACAAGGGTTTCCATTAGGTAAACTCAATATAATTATTCTTATGGTTTGATGGGGGCATGTTATAAAATTAATATCCATATTTGTTCTTGTATCGAATATGATTATGTTTTTTTGAAATATCCATAAAATATATTTCCTTATCACATGTTAATTATGAAATGTTGGTGTTATAAATGCTACCATATTCTTATGACATATGTGTTTGTTTTCGTATTATTGGATGAGTGTCTAGTTATACCTATACAATTCATTAGGTAATGTTTTATATAACATGAGATCAAAAAGGTACATGGGTGGTTAGCCCAAGACTAAGGGTATATAGGTGGTCGGCCCAAGCATAAGGATAAATTTGTAGTTAGCCAAATTTATTGGTTACATGGTTGGTACTCCAAATCCCAATAAGGTACACTAGATTTTAGGTGTACCTTACTATGTTATGATAAATATGATGGACTAGTCCTTTATGGGGTGTATTTGTTTATTATTTAACTTGACACATACTATTAGTTCCATTTTCATATTAATTCCATATTCTTATGTGACACATTGTTCATATATAATGATCTCATATTATTGAAGCATGACTCATGTTTGGTGTTTTTTCAAAATCCCTAATTAAATATCCATTATTTATTACCCCTATTTAATTTTTTATATTTTTCCTTAAAAAACATTTATATACATTGATTTTTTTCTCATAACCACATTTTATCTCATGATAACTTATACTTTTTTATTGATGAAAATCATGTTTACCCTTTCTGAGCATTTGAGTTTATCCATTCTTATGATTCCATTCTATAGATAATAAAAATTGATTTCATGTAAGAAATTAATAGAAGTCTACCCTTTTTGAACATTATTTTTGGGATAAGATGAATAAAGTTCGTGAAATTAGTTGGTTATGTATCTATTTTTCAAATACACAAAACCTATCGGTTTTTGGGTTTTATTTATTGAGCGATGCATTTGATATTCTTGTAAAATGTTTCAATATATAGGTATATCATGATTGGTTCACCTCAATAGGTATAAAATAATTCAGTAAATTTATTTTTCTAGAAGGAGATCCAGTAGTTAAGGCTGAGGGTGCTCTGTTTGGTATCAAAGTATAGAGTTTAGTTATTTTTATTGCATTATGTTATGAATAATAAGATCATAGAGACTAAATAAAACCAATGATACAACAAAATGTGATTTCGGATAATCCTAAAACGTCATTAGTTGAATAAATTTGTCATAATTTATGATATATTATTATTTATTTTAGTTATAATATAAATTTTTACTCCAGTTATTAATACATGATACTCACACTAATCTTTTGGTTTTAGTTAATTGCTACAATTATGAGGAATTTCATTAAAAATTACTGTGAAGGAGAATACAAGAGAATATTTATAATAATAAATCATATGGATGTGACAAACCTCTGTCTAAATTTATGAATAACATATTGAATGTACCTAAATTTATAGTCACACCAAATAATAGAAAAATATGTTTTCAAGTAATATTAGTAAATATAAATTATGGAGAAAATTTAATTGATCATTCCATATTCGAAAAACATGGGTACAACTGTTGGAGTAATATCTCAATGGATTTGGAAATATTAATAATTTGTGGTAAAGAAGGAAATAATGAATCAAATTTTCAAGTAAAAATAAAGAGTTTGGTAAACTCTATAGAGAAAAGTAAAATTAAGCAGAAGGTACCACTAAATAATCAGTATTTTAGATGTGAAATTTTTTGGAATTATAAGATCAATATCCAATATAATGGTAAATGATTTAATTTTATGTCCAAAATTTCCTAATCCAGTATTGAAATTGATGTCATATGAAATCAAAACTATAGATGTGGTTTATGAAAAATATGTTGTGTAAGGTACACTCATCATACACTAAAGAATTATAAATTTACAATTTCATTATGTTCCCACCCTCTTATATTTATCTAGAATGTCTTATAGGAGAATAAATTGTCCACCACAATTATTGGCTTATCAATAAAAAATTATTATGGTATTATTACTAAATCCCAAGAATATAACAACCATCTGCTAAAATTTTATTGGGATGTGATTAATAAACATACTATTATTCTCTAATGAGTTTAATTTGATATGAATTTGGGAAATTATTCACTATCTCTACATATATTTTTTCTTAATTTATACGATTGGAAAGTCACATTTCATATAAAAAATTTATCTAAGATCATATATCTATAAAAAGATGACCACAATATCCCTTGGGATATTTATTATTACATATGTGTCATAATACCCAATCATAAGGGGTATTCAAATAAAATGGTTTGATCAAAATTAATAATACATACATACTTATCCTACTTGAAAATATCTATGTATTTCTAGAAGAGTTTTCGTGTTTCCCCCATATTGTGAGGCGGAGTTTTCAAAAGAACTCATAACACATCCCATATTTATCTCACAGATTCCTTAAAGATTTACCCTGATTAAATTAGAAACATTAAAGAAGAAACATCAAGATAACCTGAATAATGGTATTATCTTACCATTATTATCCAATTGGTATGTACCAACCTTATTTTAGAAGAATTAACATGGATAAATACATCTATACATTGATTGGTGTGAACATAAAAAAATCATGATCAAGAAAAAGTATCATCTACCCCATATTTATAACATGCTCAATCAGTTATGAGGGGGTCATTACATATCAAATATTTAAATTCTATCTGGATATCATAAATTTATGGTGAAAAGGTATTATCTGTCTATCATATCCTTATATTCAATGTTGGGGCATTATGATTTTCGAGTGATTCTATTCAGGATGAAATATTTCCTAATATATTCACGAATGAGATGAATAATGTATTTAAATATAACATCTATTTGTTTTTGGAAGTATTTTCAAATGATATTATCATATATTTTAACATAATAGAAGAGTATAATTTTCATCTGATGATTTTTATAGACCTTAAAAGGAACAAATTGAATGATTTTTTTTTTAAATTTTGAATTATAGTTTTAGAAATTATCATTATACGGTTATGTAATCCCAATAAAGGGTAAATATATGGATCAATCAATGATAATGGTGATTGATTAATAGACAAGGTAATCCATGATTATAGAGATATTAGTTTTCCATTATTGTATGGACAAAATGTATTCAGTCTGATACGTTTTTCATGAATTTCAATTTAGAAAATGAATTGAACATGAAGGCAATTAGGTTTTTATCAATAAATAAATGTAAAGGAAATTTTCAAGAATATTATGATAAGGTCGGTCACTTCAAATATACTCAAATTAAATTGTTTTTTATAACTTTTAGTAATATCAAACAATACATCAAATAAGGGATTATGATGTATGTTCACATAGATAAAAATTCTTGTATCTTATGTCTCATGTCAATTAATGAATCATGTGAGAAATTACCATACACATGATTTGGATCTAGAATTTTTAATGTTTCCATTGAAGTGAAGAAAGACATATATATTCACTGAATGGAGTGAAATAATAATGACCAGATTAGATTAATTTTAATATTAATTTTGAATGAGTTGAAGATGAACCAATGTAGATTCTCAATGTTTACCAAAGACTATGAATGGTCAAATAATTATCACTATGGGAAGGAAATAAAGGTACATAATTCTCAACATGGGAAGGATCAATGTACCTTATCCATTATAAGTATTTAAAGAGACCTAATACAAATAGATTTAAAATGAATGGACGTTTAAAGAATAAAATAAGAGGATAGATCCTACCATTCCTGAATAAAATCTCAATTATAAATCATTATAAATATAAAGGAAGAATAAAAGGGGGATAAAGAGAAAATTAATATGGTTTGAAATACTTTAGATATTAAAAATGAAAATCAACGAATTAGAGGATCTAATAAATGAGTATGTGTTCCATAAATGCAGGAATTTATAAAAGATATAATGGATGATACACAATACTAATTCTTATCTATCCATCATGGAACGAAAATTATTTATATATATATCAAGAATAATTTTTGGTGGAATAGCATGAAGAAAGTGGTTACAGTTTATATATTATTACATCAGTTTAATAAGGAATAAAATAAATCTAATGGGATGATGAAATAATTATCTAAAACTCAATGTAAATGGGGGAACGTCACTATAGATTTTTTTGTTGGATGTACCCATTAATCTAAAATACATAATGACTTTGGGTCATGGTAAATAATATTATTAATTCTGAAAATTTTATTTCTATTAAATAGGATTTTTTATTGGTAGACATTCCCAGATATACATAAAGAATGTAATATGTATTTTTGGATTACTACTCTAAGTTTCCACTAAATGAGATCCAATGATTCATTCAATAACTATAAAAATATTTCACAAGAGTTTTATAAATAGATGGTTTTAAATACCACTTATCATCTCTATACCAATGATCAATTTGAAAATATCATTAAAATGATAATATATATAAAGAGATTTTTATTAATGGATTTCAGAGGATGCTTGGATCAATACATTCCAATGGTAGAGTTATCATATAATAAAATTTTCCATTCTATAATTCGAATAGAACAACGTGAGTCTTGGTATTGGAAGAGGTAAAAAAGTAAAACATATTGGGATGAATTTGGAGAGAATAAATAATAAGTAATTCACCATGATAAAGAAAGTGTAGGGAATATTCAAACCATTTAGGGTTACATTAATGAAATTAAAATATGATAGAATATCTATGATGATAATTAAGAAAAAAAAATATTAGTTTTATGTAACATATATGGTTTTCATTTAAATATAACCATGGAAGTGGGTTATAATATTTTTAATGAATGGAATTTTGAGACCAAGATACATTATCCCTTTCTAAATACTTATATAATGTGTCTATGTATTCTTATTATATTTCACTTCAACTAAACCTCCACCAAGTGAATTATGTGTAATATGTGTCACTTTTAAAGAATTACATACCTAACCCTTAATATACCATGAACTCATAGACATGACAAATGGAACATGATTTCTCTTATGAGGAATAGCTAGTATAAATCAATGATCATAGTAACAAATTACTATAAAATAAGACAGCTAACCCAATTACAGTTATATAGTGAAATTAAAAATTTATGTAAGAATCATGGGACCCAAAAATGAAATGAGGAAAATTTACCACCATTTCATTCATTGGATTAATGAAATTTGTAGGTAAAAATATTTTAAGGGAGAGAAAATGTGTCCCTCCATGATTTTATTACATATTTTCTATAAATAAATATTCTGTCGAATATGTTTCACTATACGGAACGCTAGAGTAAAACTAAAAATGATATATATTACTATGATAAAATATTTAAATGAAAGATAAAAATTAATAAATTATAAGAATTAAAATTTTAACATCCTTAAGAAAATTACAAGTGGAATGAATCCAAAATGAAATAAAGAAACCACGAACCTGTAATCCTTGTCCTCATATATTTATTTTGAAGATCATACCTTTGATAATAACTCTGTTAGTAAGGATAATATAATTATATATAATATCCACATTGAGATATATATAAATTAATTGTATTGATGATATCATAAATTTATGTGAGGATATATATTTAATGAAATAGGACTACTCTATATATAGTGATTAAGAATTTGGATATTGGATATATGATCGTAGGATATGTGAAGGTTGGGTATGGTTGTATTCAATAGATATATTATGGTTATGTAATTATTATTTAAAAATTGAAAACAATATAAGTCATAAATAATGAAAAATTAAACCAAAATATAATATTTAATTAAAATATTTTTTCATCTGATTCATAGTATTAATATTTTTATGATAATGGATATGCAGGGAGAGGAAGAGGATGATAATGATCTGGAATGCAAACATGGAATAATTCATAAATATTTTATGAATATTACCCACCATTATTTCAATTACAATTAGTGGGGAATAATGTCTTGTATTAGAAATGTTCTTCCATGAAATCTACTTATATCTGTGAAATTCTTCATTAGGGGTGGTTATGAAGAATAAGTCTGGACATCTTGTTAAATCAATTGTGAAACACTTTTTTTCTTGCTTCAAGGCCCCCTTTCCATGGGGTGATCGAAAAGGGGAAGGGAGGCCATTTTTCACTTAGTCAGTAATAATTCGATGGAAGGCTGATACTTGTTATGTTCTCTATACTTTTATGGTGGATTATTATGAACGTTTTGAAATTAATAAAATTCATAGATATATCAACATCAATTACTCAGATATAGGGATTTGAAGAACATAAAATTATTTTGATGGGAAGCTGTTACTCTCTTGTCATATTCCCATCTAATGAATTCAAATTTGGGCATGGACAATTGGTTTGGTTTTCATAAAATTTTGATTCAATGGTATTCATGAATGTGACTATAATTTTTTTTGTAATTGTAGAAAAACACATGATTATGTTTGGATATGTATCCTAAAAATCAAATAAATTTTTTCGAACCTCAACATTATATGGTAAAATATATATTTAGTTGGAATTATTATCCAAATCTTCGTGTAAATGAACATTTTGAGAGTTGGAAGTCATATAAGGGTATTGTTTGATGTTGAAATAGATAACACGCTAGTTAAATGGTTGTTCCACAGCCCATAGAGGACAACATCACCCTTGAGGTACAATATGGGAGACTCCAAGTGTACCACAATGTGTGTAACCTCATTAGTCACTCTCTTTTCAATTAAAGAAGATACAAGGATTATAGAATTTTCAATCTCATGTGTAATGATGTTGAGACATTGGAAATGAAACTGGTTATGGGAAATGAGGAAATCGAGAAACCATATACCACTAAAATGTGTCATAGAGTAATACAAGATAATGGTACTAACCTTGTTTTCTAGAATTCATCCCACACGAGGATTTACACAATACATGGACCCATTATGGTATATATTCTTCAAAAATCCTACCATTGGATGCCATATAACAATAGAAAACTAGATGGTAAATTGTATCAGATAAATAACGAGGAGTAGAACTCCATTATAATAGAAAATCTATTATAAAGTACATGTGATGTGGATAAAAGTCCATTATAGGTTGTGGTAGAAGAAAAAACTATTACATAATCCAAAACTTTAATATATTATAAGGTATATAATGGTAATGATAATGATATGTAAATGGAAACATCTACCTAAGAAACCTAAATGATAATAAAGTGAACCTAGATATGAGGCTTCAATCTAATGTCATTGAAAAAAATTACACTTAGGAAAATATGAAGAACCCTTTAACTATGCATCTTTAGAGAAGTCAGTAAGAATGATTCTATAAAGGGTTTACCATTAGTATATGATAACCCAAGAAACAAAATTTTTCTTACTATGTGGGTTGTAATAATTAGATGATTTTGATGAGCCAATTCATATTGATGACTACCTTAATGGGGTGGAATTACCCCACATACTTGATAAGATTGATAATATTGTTGGGAACACTAACATTAAGAAGAAAAGGAAAATTTAAAAAGGGATGGGGTGGATGATATAAATTAATTTTTAATAGAAGAATCACCCCCTACTAAGGGGTAGGAAATCCTCAAATTAATGAATAAAATTTTTTTAATTGAAAAGGCCTTGGCAATGCCTTCAATATTAATCCATTAAACACTTCCTTGAATCCAACTTTCCACTATTGGTTTGAATTTCCTAACTCATAATGAAATTTGAGAATAATAATTTATTTAAATAGGCCACACTATTATATATCATTATCTCAAACCACCTACATGACAATGCTATTAAGACTCTATGGGGTTTCAAGAATAAAGTGTCCAGGTTCTTTAATGTCATTAAAATTTCCAAAATTTCACTTTATCCATTTATCCTGATAGAACATACTATGGTTTGTTCATCATATATTTTAATACCTACTTCATTAGAATAATATAAATGTTTATTGAATTGGTTATGATGTCTAAATAACTAAAACAAATTGTATAATTTATACTGACTTCAATAACATGATTAGGACTGAAGAGAGGACCTTATCCAACATCACTTAGATTACATTAGAGGAATTATAGTAATAAATTAATAATTGAAATCTTTTTTATGTTCCTATTGTTAGTGAGAATTTAACAAGGGGAAGATACATATTTAATGGCTCAATAGTGTTTAAATTGGACGTATTTCCATGTCATATTAATAATAATGACACTTAGTTAAGATTTCTTGAGTCACACTTCCAAGATTTGAATCTGATCACAACCCTATAATTGTTGAAATATAGATAAATGCCATGTGGTGACACCATTTCTTTTTAAATTTAATATTACTTTTTCTCACCAATATATTATACTGGTAAAGTATTTCGAATGGGTGGTAATATGAGATTACTGGTAACCCTCTCTAAAAATTATTAAAGACACAAAATGGATTAATCATAGTTAAGGGAATGAATATTGGAATCATTATACAAAATGTATTATGAAATTATGGTGGTTAAAGAGTATATATAATATTATATAAAAAATCCTTCATAGGAGGAGATGAAATTTCACTATAAACTGGAAAATCCTCTAAACCTAAAAAGAAGGATGGACAAAAATCAATACACAGTTAAGTGGATGCAATATGTAGATTTGAATTCCATATCTTCCAATTCCAACCTATTTAAAAAAGAAACATATATGGACCAATGATATTAGTAAAAATTATTACCAATTGAGACATTGAGATTATATTTTAAATACTATGGTAAAGATCTTTCATGTAACGTACATAGATTATGGGAATTAAAGTATCCCCTATTAATTAATTCACTCTCTAACAATGTTTAGGGCCCAAGAATTATTAATTAACTATGGAAAATTTTTATGATGAAATAAAATATGTTTTATTTTAATTAATTGTTGAAAATTATGTAGGTTTTTTTGGATTTTGAAATATATTTTTCTAGTTCTTATGTTATATCACACATACTACAATCTATAATACCATTATAGTGTTTTTTATCTCTAAATAAATGATACCTGGTATCAACCATATTTTTACTACATTAATTCCTCAGAAGGAGAATGTCATGGATATCAAAGACTTTATAACAACAAAAATTGTGAATGCTATCCAAAAAAATATTAATATTATTTTTTCATTGAGGCTTAGAAAGATCAAGGGTTATTTTAGAACTCCTAATAATTTTATATTTATCACTAACAGAAAATATATATAGTTATATTTTTAATTCTTAATAATGTGTAAATGTTTTGAA
Organism: Viscum album; assembly: GCA_963277665.1. NCBI lineage: Eukaryota > Viridiplantae > Streptophyta > Magnoliopsida > Santalales > Viscaceae > Viscum > Viscum album. The sequence continues at coordinate 33,785,330 of OY728127.1, read as the reverse complement.
AATTATATCAAATAATGGAAATTTTATGTTAAATAAAGATACATTTATGGCTTTTAAATTTATAAAGCAAAGCTTTTTCAAAGAAATCATTGCAAATTATGGATTTTCAAATGAATTCATCAAAGTAGTTATTGTTATTATCAAGATAAGTATGCTCTCTATTATCATAAATTGATCTCCATGATGTGTTTTTCAGTGTTCTAAAGGTGTTAGACAATTCCAACCTCCCACCATCATTCTATTTGAATTTGATGCAGATTGCATAAGTAGTGTACCAACAAATCTTGCACAAACTAGTGATTATGACTAAATTAATGTTTATATGAATATTATTACTACCTAATACATTGTATATACTTATGAAATTATTCATTTTGGATATGATTCTAAAATGGAAATACAATTTATCAAAGAAATATTTATTCCCCATGAGGATTTTTAGTCAATCTATAAGGTAGAAAATTTATTTATTGTATTTAAAGAGGGGATATTGACTTCCAACCATGATAATATAGCTAGTTTTTTTTGGAGTAAAGATATGGTCACCTCCGATTTATTGTTTGAATATCCCACTATTTTGGGGAATAGTCAAAACATGTCATCTATAGAACATGTACTCTGAAATCACCAATGAAATGTTATGTTGTAAAGGGGAAAGCATGTTCCTAGATGGAATGATCTATTTAGTCAATTAAGTCATCAAAACTATGTTTCTATATTCAATGATCTTTTAATGAAATCCTATAATAATTCTCAAGAATCACTATAGAATGATTATAAATTTTCTTATGGAATGATATGTGTGATAAAGAGAATATTATAACTAGTTTGTAGAATTTATTCACCTTTCTCGTTGAGATGGGGGACTATAAATTAATGTTTTCCTTAAAATAAATGAGTTATTTCTCACTATATTTATATGGAATCTCATTATGTTTTATCTTTAATATTTGGTGTTACTAAAAAATAGGTTTGTTAAAAAATTAATAAATTCATACTCATTCTACTTCACAACAACTATTTTCTATAACTTTAACACTCATATTATTAACTCATGGGAATCAATAACTGAATTGTGTGGAGGCATTCTAAATTAAACTACTAGAGGACCTCAATGCTAGAAATTTCACAATAAGAACATATAGTGGTTCCAAAAAACAGAAACAACCTTATAACTAATGATATAAAAATGGATATAATTGAATGTGTATGGAATGCACCAAATGAAACCATTTATTAATATAATGATATGACTATGTAAATGGGGGAATGATGGTATAGACATGAAATGTCACTAGGTATAATAATACTAATGACTACTATAGGAGAAACTGTGATAATGGAATTAATATGACCTTATGTTCGAAAATCCATTTATCACACCATACAAATGTCTTCTCTTATATAAGTCATTGATAAATTTTCTACACATGTATTGAAAAACTCAATAACCTTTAATTCAAAATGTATCATCTTGTACTCTCAATTTAAAGGCCTCTAAAATCATTAACACCTCTTTTCCAACTAAATATTTATTAAAAAATTGTTGGGCTATGAATAAGGGGTTTTCAATATCCTGATATCCAAAAATAAAAAAAATTAATATAATGGCCTTCTATAATTTAGTCTTACCAAACTGATTATATATAAAATCTCTTCTTGAACAGTGTAGGGGGGCGTGATATTTTCCCCATGGGATATTGGAGTATATTTAGAATACATCTTGTCTTATGAAATGTAATGTTCTATTAATATATTTTCTATTTCTTTTCTCATGTGGCGTAGCTTATGGTGATTGTCACAGCCTACCTTCTTCAAGATGAGGGAAGGGATAGGAAGAGGCCGAGACATTCCTTCCTCATGATGAAGGAGAGATAATAACCCCCGAGTCCAGACTCCAATAGGCCCTGGGTTGGTGACCAACCCCAAGGGTATGGAAATCTTACAAAAATTCGAGCAATTACCCTTTTTACAGTGACCATGATCTGGAGATAAGATGTATCAACCTCATAAAATAAAATACACAAATATATAAATAACAAAATATCCACCCACAAGCATATTTAAATTGAAACTGCTATAAATGAAAAAGATAAATCTAAAGTAAGTTCCTAAATGAAACTAAGCAGCGATAGAACAACTGTCCCCAATGTTCGAGCTATAAAGGTCAAGAATAGTCTACGTATTCTCCATGGAAACCTAAAATTATTTTTATATACATAGGGTGATCATACAAGTATTCTTAGTAGGAAAATCCAAATTCACACATTCACAAGTGAGAGAAGCATACAAATTATACTGTGAGAAAAATAGAAGAAACCTAAAATCCACTGACATGGTATACTATCCACCCCTACCTCACTAAGGAACACTGACAAAATAATGAAAGTCATGTATGTAAATAGTAAGTACATTAATATATCAGTACCCTACGCCACATATCGCTAGTTAAATGCTCATCCATAATGGGGAACATCCTAACACTACCACAATCTTCAATGAACCCTAGTTTCACAACCTTCCCACACACACCAGGCCCACATACCACATCACATCATGATTGTAAACACATGGGACACAAACCACAACCCCATCCCAAAGAAACCCCGGAATCACCACACAACTCGTCATAAAGACACATAGGAAGCACACCTCACCTACAGACACCTGGGCCTCACAATCCATACCAACCTGAAGAGTCATGGTCGACCTATTCCAAGAATAGGGAGCAGAGAAGAGCCATTAACTTTCAATCCGTCCACCCACCGGGATGTTGGGAAAGGACACCCTCCCCTATAAAAATGGGGGTTTTTGGGACATAGTGATAAATATGGGTGAGGAGCATATATAAATCACACAGAACTACATGTAAATATAGAGGTACTAAACACTCATCACCACCTATGAGTTTTTAGTGAAAACAACCATCCCACAAAAAATGCCCTTGTTGCCACCACTAATATATAATCACATAGCCATACACAGACTTAATTCATTTTTCTAGATAATTCATTTAATCAATTATCATTCTATATTAATCAATTCATTTGTTTTTATATTACATCCCTACCCAAGAACCATCAAAAAACTTGAAACATTATAAGGCGAAGAAACCATTCCAACCACTGCCAAATCCATACAAAGAAATAAGGTCCAAGGTAAATGAATCCATTATAACACCCATTCAAAATATAATTACCTCTAGAAACTCTATGTGGAAGGCCCACTTAGGGTAAAAACACCCTTCTTAAAAATAATCCCTCTAATCCTTCCTTGGAATCCCGCTGCACGAGATCCACCACATTCAGCAAAAAACTCACCAATATTGCAGTTCCACTGCACACTTCGCTATCTTGAACAGTCATTAAACTACTAACTCTATCATTTTTAAAATTAATTCTGCCTTTTCCATCCTATATACAAGTAAAACGCCCAAAACAAATCACTACTACAAACATATAGCCCCACTATTCAAAAAACCCATGCCCAGAACAACCATAAACATGATCCTAAAAAAATATATTCTGACATCCCTAATGCCCAATCACTGCCCCAATGCATTCTCACTTCATAATAATTTCATCCATTTGAAAATAATACAATTTCATAGCATGATATACCATCACACCACCAGTACTGCCTCATAGAAAAAACAAGACTCCTAGCCACAACACCCCACTACCAGTACATACTAAATGCTGAAAAAACCACACACAACACACAACCACACTAATAAGGATTGGTTTATTAGATTTTAGAAAACCTACATGCTTTAATTCCACATGATAAAACATGGGTTTCAAGAGATCAAGTTCAATCCTAGGGAATCCATTTATTTAACCGAATATATCTAGTTTACCAAATTACAATTCATATAGAAGTGATTCACAATTTATACAGGTTCACAAACAGATACCCCCAACGATAATGATTTTCCTAAGAATACAACCCATACAATTCCCAACATGGATCAAGGATAACATTTAAAACAATGAGATCATCAACATCGTACTCCCATAACCACATTTATTACATCTTATTATATTCATTAAATTGGTTTCAACCACATTCACAAATGTAAATAAGTACCCCCACCCCACATGATGAAAAAAAAAATAGAGATGAAGTAAATCTATTCTTGGAACCACAGATGATAAAAAATTATTCCTTTTATAAAAAATAGGGGGTCACGTGAGTAGTAGCAATGACTCCAAGGGAAAACCGAACAAACTGTTATAGTAGAGGAACACAACTCCTTTGGGAAGAAAGGTTATTGTTACACTAAGAGAAAGTGGAAGGGATAAATGGAAGATATTATTTTATAATTAGAATGGCCAGATCTTAAATCTATGGGGGGTAATGTTTCAAAGGCCCATAAATTTGTATCGTGATTAGGACCACATGGTCTTGGAGTCAAATGAAGCTTCATGTTTTTATGAGAAAAATAATATTTTAAATGGCCCAAAAATTCCTTAAATATGACATTTAACTTATTTAATTTTAAATGAAACATTAATGGAGTGAATCTAAATGAACTCGGACAAACTGGAAATAACTCACAAATGGGTGAGTCACCGATGCTTGCCTCACTGACAAATGAACAACCTATAATAATCCACCAACAAAACGTTCAAAAAAAGAGTTACTAGCATGAATTCATGGCACCTGGCTCACTGAATCCAAACCTACCATAACCCTTACCTACCAACAACTCAGCCTACCGATGCCCAGAGTCACTGATTCCTTAACCTACCAACACTCGACCTACAGATGACGCGAAATACCGACACCTCGACCAACAACATCCTCAACATAATTATGCACTGAGTCACTGATACTGATCTACCGATGTAACCATATAGATGTTGAGCTACTAATGAGACTCATTGATGGCTGCTTCACTGATGAAAAAACAGGAAATTTGGAAAACTCTCAAAATGAGCCACCGTTTCCACCAAGAACCCCCCAAACACTTTATTCTAATAGTGAAATAATCCATGGAGCCCCATGCCATTAAATTATGTACCTATCAAACTATACTCAACCTCTATAATTCAAAACCAAACCTAAAATATAGAGGGGTCCTAATAACCACCGTATAAGATACCTCTCAAGGATAAACCAACATGTGTTGTCAGAAAGATGGGGTGAAACCTCAATATACATGAACACATCCTCAAATATCTTCTACCCCCAACATCCACAAGATATCCCACACCAGAACCAACTATCCGGGCATATGAATTAGGGAATTCATTTCTCCATGTTAAGATACTGTCAGCCTTGGCTGACACTGACATGATAACACATGTTTAATTGCATCACAATTAATGTGTCTCGATTAGGAAATAGGTCTCCCCCTTTTGACATGTTAAATCATTTTCAGAGATGATGAAATAAGGATGTAACCCACATTATAAAAATCAAGGTTCATGAACTACCCCAAAAATCAAAACAAATATTAAAAACACAAAAAAAATCTCTAGGTACTAGGGACACATTTGCATATCTCGCTCTTAAGAACTCTCCTCCATGCTGCCATGCCTCCACAACATACGAACCAATGGAATGGTCCATCTACACAACACATTCTCCTGATGATCTTGGATATCTAATGGCCTCTCCGTGAATGTCGTGTCATCCTCGATATCCAAATATCCCCAATCAATGACATGGGAGTAATCCTAAAGGTAACGATGAAGGTTGGAGACAAGAAACATGTTTTGGATATTTCTCCACTAAGATTGAAATTCCAACTCGTTTTCCCCATCACTAACTCATACTGACACATTGAAGGTTCTAATGAACCTAGAAGAAATCTTACTCCCTCTGTTAAACATCCACCACCCATATCAAGCAGAACGCTTCAGGAACATGTGGTCCCCAACCTCAAACTCCATTTGCCTTCTCCTATAATTGACATATGAATTCTATCTGTCATGTGCTATCTTCATCCCCTCATGGACATGTTGTACCTTCTCTATTGTACAAACCACATCTGGACCATGATTAGTTATGTCCAAAAACTATATCACTCACAAGGATGACTGACACAGTGTTATATATAATGTTTAATATGGAACATTCCAATGGAAGTGTGATCACTATTATTGTAAGAAAACTATACCAAGGTAAAATGTCACACACATGACCCACCAATGATTAAGATGCATGCTCGCAACAATTTTACCAATTATTGGATGGTCCTTTCTGTCTTACCTCATGTCTGAGGTTAGAAAGAAGTGTTGATGTGTAACTGAGCGCCAAATTCATGATGCAATACCCTCTTGACCCGTGAGGTAAAATATGTATCTAGATATAAGAAGATGGATATCAAAATCCCTTGTATATATATGACCTCATCCACATACCTCTGTGCTATGTATTCAACTATGCTAGACTCCTTGATTGTTATGATGTTAGCAGATATCTTTAATTGATCCACTACTAACTAGATTTCATCACACCCTCCCTAATCCCTTGGTAATCCTATGATGAAATCCATTGAGATTTCATCCAACTTATACTCAAGGAAATCCAAGGGATTCAACAAACCATTGGGAACATGGTTCTCAGCCTTCACTTGAAGGAATACCAATAACTTTTCTACAAACTCTGCCACAAACCTCTTAATCATGAGTCCCAGAAACTATTCTCTCAATGAAGAATACATCTTGTAATCTCCTTGGTATACCACAAGGGGTGATCTATTAAACTCACAGCGAACTCACTCATGTATCACCATTAGAACAAATAGCTTCTCACATAACAACAACCAATTCTGATCATCCGTTGAACATCCCTCTAGAGCATCACCCTAGTCATGGTGATCAAAAATTACCCGTACATCCGAATCTCCCCACTGAGAAACCTCCACCTACTTCCTTAGTAATGGATATAACCTCATAAAAAATAGACATCCATTTCCTCCATAAATTCTTATATCTTAGGGCAAGGCAGAAAACTCCCCAATCTCCCTATAAGAATCCACAAATTCTTGAACCACATCCTTATGGGACTTCCATCTCAAAGCATTAGCCAAAACATTCCACATTTCTGAGGTGTTTGAGATCTCAATATTTTAAAACTAGAGAAAATCCATCCACCTATAACGCTGCAAGTTCATATCTCACTGTGAAAAGATGGTCCTCAAGCTCTTATCATTCATGAAGACTATAAATCACCCCCAATGTTTTAATGTGGCCAAATATTTTTCACAAACACCCTGATGCTTGCCCCATATCATTTGTGACATTGTTTCGTTCATGGGGATGTAACTTCCAAGACCCATAAGTGATCACACCCAGTAACTATATCTACACACACCCAAATACTTGATGGGAATCATTGCAAAACATATCAAACATCACCCCCTCCTCTAGAAACCTATGAAATTGGGCACTAAACAATATCCCTTTTAGATATCTAAAATCCTCTTGAAACATCTCACTATAGAAAAACTCATTTTCTTTTCTTGTTAGATCCATCAAAAGAGCTGTTACTCAAGATAAAACAGGTATGAAACTCTAGTAGTAGCCTTCCAAAACAAGACAAAAGTGAACACCAAACTCATTATTGGATGATGCCCAAGGAAAAACTAACTCAACCTTAAATGTTCTAGTACTAAAACATTATGAGAAACCACATGTCCAAGGAAGTGGACCTCCAGTGTCCAAAACAAGCACCTCGACATCTTTACCCCGAGGAGTTGGTGTCGACGGACCTCTTGGAAAGTCCTTATATGATCTGTATGCTCCTTCTATATCATTGAGTAGATAAATATGTCATCAATTAAATCGATTAAAACTAGTATAAGAATCCTTGAAATATGGTGTACATAATCCCTAAGAACACACATGGTGTGTTCATAACACTGAACGACATAACCACGAACTCGATGTGACCATAAATTCACTTAAATGTTGTATTTGGGATGTCTCACTCTTTCACCCTCAATTGGTGATACCCAAAATTCTATCAATCATAGAAAACTGACATACTCCACTCAGATAGTAAAGAATATCATTTATCATTGATAGAGGGAAATAGTTCTTGACCATTACTTCATTCAGCCTCCGGTAGACTGTACGTATCCTCTTACCACAATCTTCATTCATAGAAAACAAATGGGAGAACCCCATGGTGATACAATGGGATAGGAAATTCCATTATTCATCAGATCATCAATCCGGACCCCCAAATCCGGCAGCTCATAAGGGACCATCCAATAAGTTCCATCAAAATCAGACTATCATAGTGTTTTAAGTCTATCCCAAACATAGAATTATATCTTGGGGTAGAGACACATCCACCTATAGGAAAACATCCAATAACTCTCACAAAAATCACGAGACCTCCATTATCTCAACATCCATCGATTCCACTGATATCTTAGATAAAAATTAACATAAAGGCTCCATACACTAACTTCCCCTATAACAACTTCGATCACTATCAAAAGATACACACTGGCCACCAACGTATGATAACCCAATTGTTCTTCTGAAATAGATTATGATATAATGTACATAGTATAACTAGTCTATGATAAGTATAACATCATATGTCTGCATCTTTAGCAGAAAGAGATCCCCACTAGACTGATGAGTACCCAACATCATTATACATCCTTGAAATACATCAAACAAGATTGTCTGGCCTATGACTATTGTATTCAACATGAGGGGAATGGAAAGTCTCTCTATGTATAGTCTTAGAGAATGGGACAGAACATGTAAAAAAAGGATTGTGAAGTGACTGAATCCAAGAAGGTGCAAACAAAAGTACTAAATAAACTGACCGTACCTCAAACGATTTTCAGCGCTACTGGAACTGCTTCCTCTGCAGCGTGAAACCGACCATACCCAGATCCTCTTCACATTTTCTATCGGCCTCCTCCTCAACCATAACCGGGTTAATGTCCCCGTGGAACACCTTGAGGTCATCATCTTCCTAATCCTTCTCCCCTAAGTGGAGAATGAGCTTCTTTTCTCTACTACTAAAATATTATGGACGATAACTGCTACAGAGCTGGGCACTGGACCAGCCCACCTCCACCGTACTGATCTAAATATGGTCACTGAGTCTGGAGGTGACCACAAACTCTACAATATAATCCCCTCAGTCCCAAGACTACGTGAAAAAGATGAGTACCTGAAGGTCAGAACTGAAACTACTAGGTTCAGTGCCCCTCCAGAAGAAAATTTGGAAGGTCCTGAAGCTAGAGGACAACTTCTGAATGCTTTCCACTTTGAATAACTTGTACGAATCATTTCTTATAGTAGAACTCATCTTGAGTGAGTCCTTTACACTACATCATCCTACTTCTAAACATATATGTATTTTGGTAGGGTGTAAAGAGTAACTACATGCTATAGGAAGGATATAGTGCCTCCTCTAAACGTCTCACCCAAGACTCCTCATCCAGAAAGAAATTTCAAGATAATAGAAGGATATCCTTGAACCTAATCAAAAAATATCATATTGACATACTCCCCTACTAGAGGTAGAGTATATCCTATCAATTCTCATCCTTCACCGTCAAGTAGATGAATTCCGCATGAAACTACTTCTCAATTTCATCCCAAGAAACATCTGTCTCCTTACTCTCCCAAAACTAAATCATTTACCACTGACGTGCTTCTCCCATCATCTGGATCACAACTAGGAGAAACCCAGTACTCTGTCAGAGCCTGATATCATGATAAAAGTGATCACCAACTCCTTGAGCTAACCCCCCATCTCCACATCTGATACACCACCCTCGTACATTCATAGAGTCTATCACTAGAAAGCATGAATGGTATTATACCATTGGTTATCTCCCTCCACATGGTCAACCCCCTACCAGTTGACCCGGATAACATGATGATCATATACTACCCATAGCACATGCAGAAAATTTCTAAGAGCCATAGATAAAATGAATACAGAAAAATCCTAGGCCTATGTAGTATGGAATTTATTTTGGATTCATTTTAACTCATTTTTTATTTTAATTTTATGGAAATTACGAAAACAAACAAGAACACAAGTCATCATGATGAATGTAGCATTCGTAGTGTCTCTAACCATAGTGGGTGTTTCCTCACTTGGTTGTTCGGTTAGCTGGGAGTCATTACATTATATCACAAGGGGCCCAAAAATCCATTATCTTAGCCAGTCTTTCCTGACCAATATCCCTAAAGACTATCACACAACATTGTTTCCCTACCAAACCATGAAATCCTTATTATGTCTAACTATAATCTGCATCCTATATCTCTACTATTAGCCTCCGATACCATTATATTATGACCCGACGTCAAATAGATGAGGTAAGGTATTACGAGATTTCGAGACCTTTCATCCTCAAGATGAAGAAGAGATAATAAACCCCATATTCCCACCTCCAATAGAACCTAAGGTGGAGACCAGCACCAAGGGTATAGAAATATCACAAAAATATGGCAGGCATTACCCTATTTATAGTAACCTAGATCAGTAGATAAGATGTATTGACCTCAAAAAACACCAATAAACATATATGTAATGAAACTAAAATCTATCCCACATGATTATTTAAATCAAAAATACTAGAAACAAAACGAAAACATGAAAGTAAGTACCAAAATAAATCTAAGCAGTGACACAATATCCTTCCCTAGTATCTAAGATAGTATGGTCCAGCGCTATCCATGAAATATCCCTAAATACCAAAAAATAGTTTTATATATGTAGGGTTAGAATACAATTATTATAATTAGGAAAAACCAAGGTCAACTATGCATAAGTGGGATAAGCATACTAATTCCCCTACGAGGAAAATAATAGAAACTAAAAATCACTTTACAATGTATAATATCCACCCCAAACTTTCCAAGGGACACTCACAAAATAACATAAATCAAGTAAGTAAATAGTAAGCACATTGATATGTGGGTACCCTACACCACTTCCCACAAGGTATCTTCTTATCCCAAAAGGAAAATGTCATAACGCTACCACACTCATCCACATGCCCCACTATCACAACATGCTGACACATAGGTGGACCACATACCAGATCACATCTCGACCATAAACACATAGTCCACAAACCACAACTTCTTACCGAAGACACATGTAAATCACCACAGAAATCATCCAAAAAACACCTGGTAAGTACACCTTGACCGCATACACCAAGGACTCTCAACCACCCCACAAACCTCCCAAAGTGTTTTGGGAATCCATTGGCTAGAAGAGGGAGAATATAAGAGACAATAACTAGCCATCCCCTCCCACTAGGATGTAGGGAAAGGACAACCTTCCCTGTAAAATGGGGGGGGGTTCAAAATATAGTGAATAACACTAGTGGTGTGAGTATAAAAATCACACTGAACTACTTGTATATATATTTATACATATATATCTATCAAAAACACATCCAAACCAATGGGTGTTCAAAGAAAATAACCCACCCCAAAAAATATCCCATGTTTCTACCTCTAATTCATAACCATATAGCCATCCACAGACCTAATTCATAATCCTAGATAATTCATTTAATCATTTATCATTCTGTTTTAGTAAATTGATTTTTTTTATTTACTCCATCCCTACCCAGGTAACTAACAAACACTCCAAACCATATAAAGTGATGAAACCATTCCAAAAACTTCCAAATCTCAATATGGAATGAAGTTCCAATGTAATATAATCCATTCTAACACATATTCATAAAATAAAAGTGTATGAGAGTAATAGGTTGATGGCCCCCTCAAGTTAACACCATCCTTCTTCAAATTCATCCCTTCAAAACTATCCTTAGTAGCCCCACTAGACAAGAAGCACTATATTATGAAAAGAAAAAATCACCAATATGGTATTCCCACTTCACACATCTCTCTCTGTAATACATGTTTAACCATGCCACTATTATTCTTCAAATTCATGCCACATTGTACTTCCTAACAACAAGTAAAACCCCCAACACACCTCAACACTACAACACCATGTAGCCCCACTTTTCAAAAAAACCACACCCAACACACCAATAAACATGAACATGACCCAACACAATCTTATAACCCCACTACCCAACCACTACCCCGATGCAGTCTACTACATAAAAAGACCATACATCCCAAAATCAACCAATCTCTTTATCATGACCCATCCCCTGGGGCCCGTATCATAACTACCCCGAACCCGCCTTCCATAGGCCAGGGGCTGGCGAGTAACACCAAATGTGTAAATCCCTAAACTGGGAAGGCATTGCCTTTATAACTATAAACAAATACATCAGAGTACAAAACTATAAGCAAAAAACTAAGTAAAACTTTATACAAAAGAAGTGTTGGAAAGTAAAAGGGTAGGTACAGATGGCCTCCTCAGCACTCCACGTATGTCTGTCTCCTCCGTGTACCGTCACACCGAGTGGTCCAAATCTGGGTACCATCTGGTCCTGCTACACTCTTCCTCAGTCAGTGATGTCTATCATCTCCAACCAACACAACGAGGAGTGGGTATATCCCAGGAAGGGGTGAGTATAACAATACTCAGTGGGGACCCTGAGACCCTCAAGTTCTCACAATATCCTATAAGGATAAACCACAAAGTATGAAATCAACGATTAACCATTACTTAGGTATATTCCCATAAATATAACTATGTTTTCTAGTAACCCATATCAATCATGAGGAAGACACAAAATTCATTGACTCAGCTCAAACCAGGATTTTTATTATCAAAACCATGACTGGTAGCCCACTGCTCCTCTATCGAGTACAGTGGGCCTACTGCATCACACATAGGTGCTTCCCATTATCCTTGGACTACTAAGGTACTCCTCCTGTTGAGTACTATGGGTCTACCGTGTCACACAGAGGCGCTCCCCAACATGTGTCTGCTGCGCTCACACAGTGGTGCTCCTCCTCATAGCACACTGAAGTACTTCTCCTGTAGAGTACCGTGAGTCTGTCGCGCTCACACTATGGTGCTCCCCACTATGGGTCTGCCGCGTCAGACAGAGGCGCTCCCCACTATGCTTGTCAATTCAATCTGAGTCGAATCGGTCAAGCGGTCATCAAGTCTCAGCCAACTACTAGGTCTCTATACTCTGTATGCTTTCCCCTAGAAGGATTTGCTCCACGAGCTACTGGTTGATACTCCAATTATCACTAAGTACATCGAAGAAGTATCTCAATGTTTTGCCACTTCATTGGGGTATCAACGCAACATAAGGTGTGTCAATCAGATGCTCGGTCTGTTAGTTATTAGCCTTTTTGTCTTGGGAGCACAGTTGGATTCGTGTACAATCCAATCTGACCATATCTAAACTATAACCCGAAATTCAGTGGCGTATTCTCAAAGGGACATCTTCACTCCAAGAATACCGGTGCTATTACCGGTTCGTAAAACAAACGTCTGGTGCCAATGATATGGACCAAGAATGTAATGGGGCCATTAGTGGGCCCTGGTTCGGTCCGACCCAGTTGGACAGACTCGGCCCAATCCAGTATGGGAAAACCTAGTCTGGGTCAACCTGGTTAGACTCGTTGGGTCTGACCCAGCCCATTGGGTGGGTCAGCCCACTATGTTTGGCCCAGTTCACTGGGCCCGATCCAGCAGACTACGATGGCGGTTCGGCCCGGGATCATGTTCAGTTAGGCCCGAAGCATTGCGAGGGTGCGGCCCGGAATGACTCAATGTGGAGGGGACGAGGGGGAGGGATGCTGACTCGGCCAGGAGCACGCGGGTCGCACGGAGGCCAGCTCGGGGGGTGGTTGGTTCAGTGTGGCGTGCGAGGAGGCCGGCTAGGGGGGACAGCCGGGCGGGTCACGAAAGGGTGTGGAGCATGACTCAGGGGCATCAGCAGGGTCTGGGCAGGGCGTGAGGGCGCTGAGAAGGGAACAACAGGGGCCGGGCAGGCTGCGGGGGCGCCGGAGGGGCCGCAGGCAGGCAACCCGGGCGCAGGGCATCGCACCAGAGGGGGGGGGGGGGGGGGGGGTAGGCTGGTTCGGTGGAGCTCAGGCCGGCGCGGGCCGACGTTGCGATTTGCAGAGGCCACAGGTAGCGAGACCTTTGTCGTTGCAGCCTCCGTTGCCACACCATCGATACATCACCATGTCGTAGAACATCCCAAGAAGAGAGAGATCGATGGAGGATGTCAGGCCATGTTAGTTTGGTCCGCACCCTCCGCATTTAGGGAAATATCATTTTTTCTCATCATGAGAATAAGATGATCAATAATACATCCGCATAAATCCCTTATTATCCTTTGATGAAGGTAAGAAAAAGGTACAACTTCAACAAGTAATAAACTCCCTAACTTTTGATTCGTTGTTTTTCATTCGTCACATCCACCACACGTCTCAAATCCTGAGCTACGTCGGATCGTTGATGTTGTGGAGGGTAGGTCCGTCGGTGTCCGGGTAGAAGAAAGTCGAATAAGAATCGTCGCCGGTGTTATTCGCATTCTTCATTGGGAGGGGCATTCTTCGTTGGAGAGGATAAGTTTCTCCATGTGATCTTCCTCTCCAAATTTCCCACCAAAATTAAAGAGCCCAAAATAATAGTTTGTCAATTATGTTAATCATTGGAAAAAAATTCATAAAGGTGTATTAATTGAAAAGGCTCTACCAATTTAATTCATTAAGTTGGAACATTAATTGGGGAGTTGGCACAAATTCAAAAACTAGGGGAGGTGGAGAGACTCTCCCTCCTTAATGAGCGAGAGTTGAGAGGTTATACTCTCCTCCCATTAATAGGGGTCAGGTGGTCCCCACCCTTATTATTTAAATTAGATGCTATGCTCTCTGGTGGTCCCCAAGTCGTAACCTCTCGTGGGAGGTTAAATTCGGGTGGGACCCACCAACGTAACCTCTCTTGGGATGTTAGGGTGTGGCGGTCCCACCTCCAACTCCCAAGTGGAGGTTTTAACCAACAATCACACACATGACATATTAAAATAAAATAAAGGGTTGTACACTTTATTTTATTATTATTTTTATAAAAATCCAAAAACTAAATTTTATTCTTGACCATCTGCTATAGAGGTGAAAGTCTTCTTAAGCGAATACTGGTGTTTCGAGTTCAACAGTGCCCTCATATTTCAGTTCTGAGCACCGGTTCAAGGATTAAGAAATCACGCTCATACGTTTACTAAACATACCCGAACAAAACATTAGAAATTGATTCCAGGAACAACGGGCCTCAGAATCAAGCACCGTAAATTTTCACAGACTCATAAAAAATTCCATGTATTTAAGTAATTTTCCACAGAATTTCCAAGTCTTTAAATTCTCCCAACCTCAGGGCTTTACATCCTCATAAGCAACAACTCGAACTATGGGAACAAATGTTGGAACTGAGAACCCATCTGAGCCTCCCGCTCCCATGTGCTCTCCTGGAGGTTCCTGTGCTGCCAGCATACGTGCACCAAAGGTATCAACCATCCACATAGGAACCACTCATGTCGATCCTCAATCTCCACTGGAACCTCCATAAAAGTCACACCATCATCAACGTCCTTCTCTCCATAGTAGATGATGTGGGAAGGGTCGTGCACGTATCTCCTCAGCTAAGATACGTGGAAGACATTGTGAACTCGGTGAAACTGAGGTGGAAGAACTAAGTGGTAAGCCACCTCACCTACTTTGCTCAGGACCTGGAAAGGTCTGATGATTCATAGAGATAACTTGCTGCCTCGACCAAATCTCTATAGATCTCGTCGAGGTGAGACTCGTAGAAAGACATGGACGCCATCCTCAAACTCCAGAGGTCTCTGTATCCAATCAGCATACAACTTCTGCCTACTCTATACAGTTTTCATCCAATCCTAGATGATCTGCACCTTCTCCGTAGTAGCTCGTACCATCTCTGGTCCCACTAGTGATGACTCCCCAAGGTCAGTCCAGCACAAGAGTGATCTGCAAGGTCTCCCATACAAGTCCTCAAAAGGTTCCATCCGTATGGTGGAGTGATAGTTGTTGTAGTAAGAAAACTCCACCAACGACAAGTGATCCTCTTAGATGTGACCAAAGTCAAGGACAAAAGTATGTAGCAATTCCTCGAGGGTCTGAATGGTCCTCTCAGTAGGACCATCTGTTTGAGGATGAAAGATGGTTCTCAAGAGAAGTTGTGTCCCGAAAGCCTCCTGCAACCCCTTCCATAGCTGGAAAGTAAACCGTACGTCCTGGTCAGAGACAATAGAGGAAGTTAATCCATGTAGGTTCACAATATTCTTCACATAGAGGCTTCTCATTCTCTCTATTGACCCCTACTATCATATCGGTAGGAAGTGGGCCGACTTGGTGAGTCGGTTGACGATCACCCAAATCGAGTCGTAACCCCTAGATGTATGTGGAAGAATCATCACGAAGTCCATGGATATCCCATCCCACATCCACTCTGGGACCTCTAAATGCTGAAACAAGCATGCTGGTACCTGGTGCTCTTCCTCCACTTACTGACATGTGAGGCATCGTGAGACATACTCTGGAATTTCCTTCTTCATACCGGGCCACCGGTGCTATCTTCGAAGGTCCTGGTACATCTTCGCCACTCTTGGAAGTACTGCAAGGGGGGATGTGTGGAACTCCCTAAACACTTCCTCCGGAAGTTCCACTGGTACCATATTACGTCTTCTAAAGAGGATGATGTGCTCCCCTCATTCAGAATATTCTTCAGGTTCCTGCCCTATGGATATCTGAGAAGGTCGTATCTCGCAGTCAGTGTCCCCATGTTGTGCCTCCCTGACTCGCTGATGAAGTGGGGGAGTGACCGTAAGAGACTCTAGGAATGATTCTCCATCTCTATCCACAAAGTTTATCAGTTAAGAAGCCAACTGCTATGTCTCCTCTCCTAGCAGCTGTATACCAATCCACCTGCTGAGTGCATCTGCAACAACATTCCCCTTCACAGGAGAATAGACTATTTCAAAGTCATATTCCTGGAGGAACTCAAGCCAACATCTATGTCTCAGGTTCTGGTATTCTTGGGAGAAGATATACCTGGGACTCTTGTGATAATAGTACATGGTAAAATCCTCTCCCATCAAATAGTGACACCACATATTCATGGCGAAGACCACTACTGCTAACTCTAGTTCATGGGTATCATATTTTTACTCGTGCTGTCTCAGGTGCCGTGAACCGTATGAGATCGCTGCTTGCTCCTTCATCAAGACACACCCAAGTGCAGTCCCTGATGTGTCGCAGTAAACTACGTACCCTATTCCCTCCTCTAGAATCCTCAATATGGGGGAACTATTCATTCACTTCCTCAGCTCCTGAAATCTTTACTAGCATCTATCCAACAACATAAATGGTTACCCCTTCTTTGTCAAGGATGATACTGGTGCTGCAAATTTGGAGTTTTTGGGATGATCCTCCGATAGTATCCATCAACACCCAGGAAACTCTGTACCTATATCACACCCCTGGGTGGCTCCTAAGTAAGTACCTCCTCGATCATTGCTAGATCCACTACAACTCCAACCTCTGAGATGACGTGTACCAAGAAGTGAAACTATCAAATCAAAAACTGGAACTTTGAGATCTTACCATAAAGCTGGTACTCTTTGAGTGTGTCCAGTACTACCTAAAAATGGTTGGCATGCTCCTCCTCAGTAGTCGAGTAGACCAGAATGTCATCGATGAAGACTATGACAAAGTGATCGAGGTATAGATGGAACATATTGTTCATGTGTCCCATGAACACTATTGGAGCATTGGTTAAACTGAATGGAATAAAAAAGAACTCGTAGTGTCCGTAACGACACCTGAAGTCCATCTTCTGCAAATCCTCATCTCGAACTCTGAGATGGTGATAGCCTGATCTGAGGTCTATCTTTGAGAACCACCGTGCTCCCTTCAGCTGATCAAAGAGGTCGTCAATCCCTGGGAGTGGGTACATTTTCTTCACGGTCACTTGGTTCAGGAGAAGGGAGTCAAAAAAATCCTAATGCTCCCATCCGGCTTCTTGGCGAACAGAATCAGGGCTGCCCAGGGAGAAACACTAGGCCAGATGAATCCCTTCGCCTTCAAGTCCTCCAGCTATACTCGTAGCTCACGAAGCTCAGCGAGAGCCATCTGATATGTGCGAGTATATATCGGTGTCTTCCTGGGGTACATGTCAATGTAAAAGTCCACCTCTCAACATTGTGGTAGTCCTGGAACATCATCAGGGAAAACATCCACGTACTGGTCCACCACTACATGATAAGTCAGAATCTCCACATCAAATTTTCTAAGGGTAATGCAATCCAACTAGTGAGTGATCGGCTGCACCCTCCTTCAATTATATTCGTCCTGTGCTGCAAAGGTTCCCTTCTCACTGATGAAGGTAAACCTGGTCCCATCCGTGTGGACACACCACACTTTTCACATACTATAGTCAATCTGAGCATGGACTGTAGAAAACCAGTCCCTACCCAAGATGATGTCGTAAGGGCTCAACACCACTACTAGGAGATCCCAGTCAAAGATCTCGACTCCTATAGTAAGGTCCCACTACCGGAACCATTTTTTAATCATCCAATCAGCTCCCTTAGGAGTCTCTAGTAGTAATGATCGAGCTAACGACTCCATTGGAATCTCCGAGCTCCGAACGAGGGCAGTGGAAATGGAAGAGTGACTAGAACCTGTGTCTTTAAGAACTACTATTAAGGTGGAGTAGACATAGTTCTTACCTAGAATCATCTCTGTAGAACCATTCTCGTAGGCCCCAGCTACCTGATGCTGATCTCTCCCCTCTCCACCCGCTCACTGCGGTCGGGGTGGGCCTCCGGGTGGTAGTGGTAACACCTCGTAACGTCATCCACCACCAGCTGCACGTCCTTCTCCTCTGCCACGTCCACCTCCACCCTACGGACTGCCTTGTTCAAACCTCTACCTCTGCCTAGGAGGTCCTTCAACTCTCCGGTGAACATCTGAATGGCGGGTCGGACACTCACGAGCCATGTGACCCTGCTTGCCGCATGAGTAACACTGCCTGCTATTGGAATGTGTGTATCTACTCTATGTGCCCCGAACAACTAATCCCGAGTCATGCGGCCAACCACCTATAGGCCTGGTCCTCTTGGACCTCTGCAACATCTATCTAATGAAATCTGCAGAGAACTCCACTATGTGTCAGCTAGTAATGGGTCTCACAGCTAGTGACTTCTCAACAAGGAAACCCTCTACTAGGAGGTCTCTCTCTAACTCCCCCACCATCATCGAGATGTTGAGGGAGATCATCGAAGCTCTGATATCTCACAAGAGCCCCTTCTCGAATGTCCGGGACCTGAAGAATGGGACCCGAAAAATATCAGTGGAGTAGCGCGAGAGGTTAGTGAACCTCGTTGAGTACTATGCTACTGTCACGCTGCCCTACTATAGATAAAGTAGGTCTTGTATCCGTACTGTGTGGAGAGTGGCTGGGACAATCTCTACCCGATACAAGCTCTCAGTGTCTGCCAAGAGTTGTGTCTCCTCATCATGCACCTGGAGCATCAGGCTCCACCATCTGCCTGCTGCTGCTAGAGGGAGACTCTTGGAAAGGATTGCCATGAATTCTGTTGGTGTCCCTAATAGCCTGAAAACTCTCACCACAACCTCCATCCAATTCCCAACCGCATGTGGGTCCGTCTCTCCCCTGAACCTGGGTCGCCTCTGGTGTTGGAACTTGTTCAATGTGCTCAAGCGGCGTGCATCATCTATTGCTGGGGTTGGTGGCATTAGTGGTCCAACGGGAAGTGTTACCACTGGTGCCTCCGCAGGTAAAGGGCTCTCTACCGAGGCCTCGTCGGTCAGTGGGCTATCAGTGCATATGACTCTCGGGGCCCTAAATGGTCTTCCACTCAGAGGCATCCTGAAAGAGACAGATTCGACATGGTCAAAATATTTTACTTGGTGAGATGACTTGGTTGAGCTGACATAAAGAATTCTTTTAGAAACACACACGCAATCAGTGTCTTCAAACACTGAGTTGGAAATTAGAAGCCAGGGTCCTGGTGTATGGATACTTCGGCTGCCCGCACCAACACTAGACTCAATGAACTGAAAACCACAATTAGTACCCTTAAAAGTATTGCTTCACTGAATGGAAAAAATAGAGTTCTATGTTCTGCGGTAGAACCTACTCCTCTGTTACCAATTTGTCATGACCCATCCCTCGGGGCCCATATCGTGACTACACCAATCCCGCCTTCCATAGGCCAGGGGCTGGAGACTTGCACCAAAGGCATAAATCCCTAAACTGGGAAGGCATTGCCTTTATAAATGTAAAAAAACAAATCAGAGTACACAATTAGAAGAAAAACACTATGTAAAAAAATATAAAAAAGAAGTGCTAGAAAGTAAAAGGGGATGGAAATACAATCCCAGCAGGAAAGTACAAGTACAACTGAAAAGAAAGTACAACTGAAGAAAAGTAAAGTAGCTACTGGGTCATCCTCTGGGGTGCCTACCTAAAGGGTACCTGTATATGGCATCCTCATCACTCCATGTCTGTCCATCTCCTCCATGTACCATCACACCGAGTGGTCCACCTCTATGTACTGTCCAGTCCTACTACACTCAGCCTCAGTCAGCGTTGTCCGTCATCTACAAGCAACATTACGAGGTGTGTGCATTGCCCATGCATGGGCAAGTATAACAATACTCATTAGGGACCCCGAGACCCTCAAGGTCTCACAAAATCCAACAAGGATAAACCACAAAGTATAAAATCAACAGTTAACCATTACTAAGGAATATGACCATACATATACCAAAGTTATCTAGTAACCCATCTCAATCATGAGGAAAACACAAAAGTCATTGAATTAGCAAAAATCTATATTTTTATTATCTAAACCATGGATGGTGGTGTACTACTCATCTATCGAGTACAGTGGGTCTGTCGTGTCACACTGAGGTGCTTCCCACGATCCTTGGACTGCTAAGGTACTCCTCATGTCGAGTATCGTGGGTCTGCGGCATCACACAGAGACACTCCCCACCATGGGTCTGCCACGCTCACACAGAGGCGCTCCCCCTCGTAACCTGCTAAGGTACTTCTCAAGTCATGTACTGTGGGTCTGTCATGCTCACACCGAGGCACTCCTCGCCGTGGGTCTTCCGCGTCACATTGAGGTGCTCGCCACTGGGCTAGTCAAGTCACTCCGAGTCGAATTGATCAAGCAGTCATCAGGTCGCAGCCAACTACTAGGTATTCATGCTCTGTCTTCTCGCCCATAGAAGGATCCATTCCACGAGCTACTGGTCGATACTCCAACTGTCAAGATGTTCCTCAGAGAAGTATCTTAATGGTCTTCCATGTCATAGGGGTCTCAATCCAACAGACGATGCGTCTATCGGACACCCGGTATATTACATATTAGACTTTTTTCCACAGGTCCAGGTTGGATTCGTGTACGATCCAGCCTGACCATATCTCAACTATACCCCGAACTCTAGTGGGGTACTCTCAAAAGGATGACTTCGCTCCAAGAATACTGTCACCAATGACGGTTCGGCAAACGGATGTTCGGTTCCAATGATATGGCCCAAGAAAGTAATGGGGTCAGTAGTGGGCCCGGGTCCGGTCCGACCCGGTCGGACCGACTCGGCCCAACCGGGTCTCGACCAACCTATTCTGGGTCAAACTGGTCAAACTCAGCCCGGACAACACGAGGGAGCCGGGACGCCATCTCAGCACGGCTCGGCCCGGAGGGCGTGGCTCGGCCCTGCACGGCTCGGTGCGGGTGCGGCCCGGTGCGACTCGACCCGAAGGGCGCGAGGGAGCCATGAAACGGGGTCAACCAAGAGCGCGTGAGATGCATGGAGGCCGGATCGGGGGCAGCCAATTCTGGGTGGTGTGCGTGGAGGCTGGCTCAGGGGCAGCCGGGAAAGATGCGGAAGTGCGCCGTGCAGGCCGTGGGGGTACCTGCAGGGTGGAAGGCAGGCTGTGGGGGCACCGAGCAGGGTACGACAGGGCACCGAGAGGCCGCTGGGGCACAGACAGGGTGTTTTACATGGCGTGGGGGCATCAGTAGGGCGCCAGGAGGTATCGAGGGCACCGGTAGGGCACTGGGTTGGGCGCGGGGGCTCGGACAGGGCGCAGGGCAGGGCACGACAGGGGAAGGGCAGGGCGCGGGGCCTCTGATAGGGTGCTGGAGGGGCCGTAGAAAAGCGGACTGGGCGTCGGGCAGTGCGCCGGGGGGGGGGGGGGAAGCTGGTTCTGTGGAGCTCAGGCAGGCGCGGGATGACGACGTGATACGCGGAGGCCGCGGGCAGCGCGCCCTTTGTCGTTGCTGCCTCTGTCACCTTGCCATTGATAAGTCGCCATGCCATAGAATGTCACAAGAAGAGAGAGATCGATGGAGGATATCAAGCCATGTTAGGTTGTCCCGCACCCTCTGTGTTTAGGGAGATATCATTTGGCACATCATTAGAATAAGATGATCAATAATACGTCCGCATCAATCCGTTATTATCCATTGAAGAAGGTAAGAAAAATGTTCAACTTCAATAAGTAATAAACCCCTTAAATTTTGATTCGTCGATCGTCGTACGTCGCGTCCGCCACACGTCTCACATCTTGAGCTACGTCAACTCATTGACGTTGCAGAGGGTAGGTCAGTAGGTGTCTGGCTAGAAAAAGTTGAAGAAGAATCATCACTGGCGTTCTTCGAGTTTTTCGTTGGGAGGGGTGATCTTCATTGGCGAGAATAAGTTTTTCCAAGATCTCTTCCTATCCCATGTTTCCAACAAAATTAAAGTGACCAAAAAAATAGTTTGTCTATTATTTTAATCATTGGCGCAAAATTCAAAAAGGTGAATTAATTGAAAATGTCCACCAATTTAATTCATTAAGTTGGAACAGATTAAAAAACAAGGGGTGCTTGAGAGGCTCACCAACATTAATGAGGGAGAGATGAGAGGTTATACTCTCCTCCAATTAAGAGGGGTCGGGTGGTCCCCACCCCTTTTATTTAAATGAGAGGTTATGGTCTCAGGTTTTCCCCACATCGTAACCTCTCACAGGTGGCTAAATTTGAGTGGGCCGTACCACCATAACCTCCCTTGGGATGTTTGGGTGTGGCGGCCCCACCTCAAACTCCCAAGTGTAGGTTTTAAACAAAAATCACACACATGGAAGATTAAAATAAAATAATGTGTTGTAGACTATATTTTATTATTTTTTTATAAAAACCCAAAAACTAACTTTTATTCTCCACCATCTATCATTGAAGTGAAAGTCTTCTTAAGAAAATACCGGCGCTGTGAGTTCAACAGTGACCTCAGATTTCAGTTCCGAGCACCAGTTCAAAAATTATAAAATCCCACTCATATGCTTATTGAACTAACCCGAAAAAAACATCAGTAATTGTCTCCAGGCACACTGGGACTCAGAATCAAGCGCCGTAAATTTTCACAGACTCGTAAAAAATCCCATGTATTTAAGAAATTTTCCACTGAATTTCCAGGTCATTACACTCTGAGCCTTAAATACCATCACATTTCCCGTACCACCCCATACACACAACCACATTACCAAAAATAACACCACACTACCAATACAGAAACACAGATGAATAGAACTACACACAGCACAAAACCACACCGACATGGGATGGTGTATTCGAATTTTAGAAAACACTAAATATTTAATTCCACTTCGTAAAACATGTGTTATCATAGATCAATTTTAATCCAAGGGAATCCATTAATTTATCTAAATATATATTTTGATCCAAATATCAATTCTTATAGTATTGATTGACATTTCATATATGCGTGAAAATACAGGTCACCAATGGATATTATTTTCAAAATAATAAAACCCATAAAATTCAAAACATTGATCCAAGATAACATATAAAACAAAGCGATCATCATCATCATACTCCTATCACATCATTTAGTACTAATTATTATCTACGTTTAATTTTTTTTAACCATAATCACAAGGGTACATAAGTACACCCACCTCGCATGATGCACAGAAGAAAGGGAGATATAGTAAATACCTACATGGAACAATAAGTGTTCAACAAATCTTTCGTATATCAAAAATATGGGATCTCTTAGGTAGCAAGAATGACTCCATGGGAAAACCGAAAAGATTGTTACAACTCATGCACAAGACTCTGTGGGGAAGAAAGGTTGTTGGTGCACCAAAAGAATGCATAAGGGTTCGAAAGAAGATAGAATTTGTGAATTATAAATTCTAGATACTAAATCAATGGGGGAAATTGTTTTAGATGCCATTAATGATAGATCGTGGTCAAGATCATGTTGTTTAAGAGTCAAATGAATCTTTATGTTTTTGGGGTTAAATATGATTTGAAATGGCCCAAAAATCATTAAATATGGAAATAATCTCATTTAATGTACGAGGAAAAGTAACTGAGGTGAAACAAGAAATACTGGGAAAAACTAGAAATGAATCACCAACAGGTGAGTCACCGATGCCCGACTCATCGACAGATGAGCCACCGACACTAAGTGTAGCAACCTGATATTTTATGAGAAGTATATTTTTTATGTCTTATGTTATATGCATCATCAATGGAATCTTTCACTACACACAACACTATCTTGGCTTGCGTTATACGCAAGATCAACCTTCCTGGATAGCGTGTGTTGTACGCAATATCGAGTTTCAATAAACAACGATATATTGTTATAATATTATTATGTACTAGTAGTTTTGAATAGTATTAACTCCATTGTGAATTTAATAACATTATTAATCATATTACACATTTTCTAAAACATGGTATGTGAACAAAATAATTTTTTTTCAGGTAAAATAAGTATTTTTAAAAAAATGCAGTTTTTCCTTTTGATGGTGCACCAATATTAAATCTAGATTTTGACATGTAGATAAGTTCAATTTGAAAACATAAAATTCTACTTTTGAATCATGATATAAAAATTTACTTTGGATAAATTTTTCATATTATTCTGAAAACATCGATATTTTAATGAATAGTAAAAACACGATATATTTTAATTAAAAACAACTTTTTTCATCACAATAATTTATATGGTTAAATTATAATATTGAATGGTTTTAAAGTATAAATATAATATATTTTTACCATTTAATGTAATTTATGTCATTACCATTAATATTACATTGAATTCATAGGTAAATACTTTTCTATCTGTGGCAATGTTTTAACTTTTAAAACTCGTTTTATTAAAAATGGGATTAATTTTAAATTAATTATGGAAACTTATGTGTTTTGAATTTTGATAAATGGATTCCATATTTGGATTAATTGGGTCCAAATTATGTTAATAGGTTAATTTTAATTTTTTGATATTATGAATAGTAACTACGGTAATTTTTATTATCTGTAGTTAAAGGTAAATCGGGAAATTAAGGGTAAAAATAAGATTATAAAATTACTCTAACACCTGCCAAAATTCTATTAGATGACTAATAGTCGACCCTTATCACCTAGGGGTCGGAATAAATTCATTTTATGGACCTTTGACAATTAAAATAATTTATTTATTATTAAAACCACAGAAAGTGGCAACATGTCACTCTCTTAACTCTTATAAGCATAATAATTTTAATTTAGTGATAAAATTCATGAAACATCTAACATGAATAGTCTACAGAAATCTAATAAAATTATCTAAATCATGTGAATTTATTAATAATATTTAGGGATTAAATAATTATCATTAATTGTGACACAATTGTGATGATGAAATTATTTTATTGATTGAATTATCAAATAAATGATTTTAAAAGTACTAAAATAAATATTATATGAACTATTTAATGTGCTCCACTAATTTTATAGATAAATATGACATGTTATTAATATGTTAAGTCTATTATTTCGAACATTTATTATGTGTATATTTTATTTTAATTCAAATAAATGAATAGTGTCAAAATTCACACTATTGTTATTTAATAAAAATTACATATTATAAAATTTTTTAAAAATCAAAAATATATTTAAAAATTGTAAATTTAAATGTATATGGTATAAAATGTAATAAAGTATAAAATTATGGAAAATTAAAAACATATAAGTAATTGTTTATAATGATTTAAAATTTATAATATTATTACCACAAACAAAATTAAATAGATTATATAAGGATAAATCAAGTTGATAATGTTTAAAATAAATTCCCAACTTGTCTAAATTTTATTGGTTGATGAGATTACAACCCTATATCATCTAATATTCGGATTTGAGTCATTTTTGGAGGTTTTTATGTGGGTATGAAATTTATTATAAATTAATATTTAATATAATTCCAAAGGTGCCCCTCTCCTCCCTTATAAAAGGGCACATCCTCCCTCTCCTCCTCACACCACTATGAGCCTTCAAGCTCGCCCAAACCCCACCAATTTCTCTTCTCCACTTCACTAGAAACATACTAGAGGTCCTTTTTTTCTTCAAAGACCAAATTTTGTACCCTAAGAGGAGGTAAACAAGAGGCGCGTCAAAGAAGAGGTAATATCCTTTACCGATTCATTCCATTTTATTTATTCTTATAATTATTCTACATTATTTTTTTAATCATAAATTAATAACATAAGTATCACTTATATAATTATATGTTATTATAAATATTAAATAACACTATTTCACATTCCATCCATCCCACAGAAAATGAAATCACCGTGCGTGCGTACGTACAGAATATCGTCTCCACGCTGTGGTGTAATCTGTTTTCCACCACCACCTTACATGGATGGGTATAATGGTGTAAATAATAACTATATATGATTATTATAAAATGATACTAATTCTTATACATTCCATCCTCCACTCCAATACCATTCAATAGTTATGGGAACGATATCATTGCTCGATTGTACGTACGACCTACCATCTCCACGATGTGATGCGACTCGTTCTATATGATCTTCATTGAATAATGATTATATAAATGAATTGAATGAATATATATGATATATATTACAGTAATACCATTCTGTAAATAAGGTATCTATAACCTAGAAAGAGTAATAAGAATTTATTCGACAATACATGAATAAGAACATAAAGTAATGAACACTCGAATAACAAGTAGCAATAAAATATTACTAATAAGAAGATAAGAATATGACAATGTATGATATCATAAAAATGAATATGATTATTTAATATTTCAATGACATTATTTAAATAATTATATAGGATGTTCGGATATGTACGAATAATATCATATCTAAGGTAATGGAAAATCTCACGATCTCATTTTTCTCCGAGATTGTTTATACTTCAGAATTTACTGGGTAATATTTATCATCCACATCCATGTTTTCTCAATATTTAATATTATTTATATCATCCTACAATTGTTTAAATCCAATTTTACATATTGGTGAACTTTTAGTAAAATATATGAAAGGAATATTTTGTCATTTTCAGTACGAGATACTTTTTGACTTTTCTGGCCAAAGTACGAGAAGAATGTTATTTTAACTTATAGGGAATGAATGGATTTTAATGATTTCCATATAAAATTATTTACTTGAAGATTCCTTTAAAAATTTTCAAGTTTATTTTTAATTAACTTCTTTTAGTTTAAAATTTTATGACATGTTATGAAAGTAAAAATGTTTTTGAAGTAGAAAGGATATTTTCTTCAAGAATGGTGTTCAAGTGTTTTATCAAAATTATTTTCCATCTAAGATAATTTAGGATTATGTTTCTATCCCTATTATTACATTTATTTGATTATGTTGTGATGGAATTATTTTATGAAGTCCTTTATCTTATATGGATTTTTTTATGATGTCACGATGTTTAATAATCACGTTTTTATTACATGGGTTAAGCTATGATATGATTTGTGATTTTGCGGCATACATACGAATGGTTTCATTATGAGATGGGTGGGACCTGTATCTCCCTCCAATGCATTGGGTAAATATTTATATCTCATGATATAGACATGGATGGAACAACAAGTTAATCTAGTTCAGTGAAACAGGACTGGAATGAGGAGTGAACTCGGTTCAGTAATGGACTTTGTCCGCTATGATAGTATTGGCAATGAGTCTGGACTAAAATGAAACAATTTTCTTTGATTATGTGTGTATGAAACAAAGATTCATGTTTTAAGCTAGGATTATTGAGATTACATTTCACTACTATGATTTATCCCATGTTATGATATTAATATCTCTTTTTCATGTTAAGATTTTCAAATGTTATGTTCTCATGAATATGATATGACTGGTATTTCTTGTGTTTACCCTTAATGATCATTTGAGCACCCCCTTTTGTATGATTTATTTTCCCCAGGTTAGGAAGAAGGGTATTAAGTAGGATATGCCAAAAAGGGATTCTAGATATGATTAAATAAGTGTGAGACAATGTAGATGATTTATGAACCAGTTTTTTATGTTTCCCAGTTTCTAAAAACACTATACCTATACTGTCCTACCATGGTTTTGTTATATGTTGTAATAAGTATGCTTCAATTTTGAAGTAATAACAATGTATCTAAAGTATGGGTCGTTATAATTGGTATCAGAGGAAAGGTATAGTCAACCTTTGGAAACTAGGATGTGAAAGCCTTAGTAAGAACCCTAAAGATATGTCTAAACATAGAACACAATATTAGTGTTTTAGTAATGGACATGATTAACCTATGATAAGACCTAAAGTGTGAAATTTTTTTACTTATTACGTGGTTTTCCTATTGTAATTAGTGTTTCTCACACTATTCTTCTTGGGTTTTGTCAATGGTTGGAACCCGAAGGAACCGTGTTAATGATGAATGCGACATGCAATGAAATGATTGTACCCTTGAGCAACCAAACTTTATGGGTGATGGAATACAAAATCATGTATCCATGCTCACACAACATTCTCAAGCTATGAACCATGAAGGACATCCAAACAAGCAAAGGAAGGAGAAACATTCTGTTGAATCCATCATGAGGTAGCGTCCACCTAAATTCAGCGGTTCTTCTAATCCATTAGTGGCTAAACATTGGATCAGTACAACTGAAAATATATTTTCAGTTCTACAATGTTCTGAACATGACAAAGTCATATTAGCAGTGTATCGTTTGGAAGGTGATGCTGATCAATGGTGGAATCTTATCAAGAATACGAGGCAAAGAGATGAAATTATGTCCATTGAATGGGACGAGTTCCAGAACTTATCTTTCAATAAGTACTTCCCTCGTATTATTCGAACAAAGATGGATAAGGAGTTTCTTGAACTGATGCAAAAGGATGATGAATCAGTTGGTTCCTACAAAGAAAATTTTACAAGACTTGCAAGGTATGCTTCCAGAATTATTATCCAAAATGAGAGTAAGATCGATCAATTCTTTAGTGGCCTAAAACCAAGTCTTCAAAGGGTGTTAGCCATAAGTGACTTCAATAGCTATTGGGAAATTGTTCATGTGCTCTCAAGGTTTAGATGGATATTGTTGTAACCCATCTGTCACGACCCGACCCTACCCGGCTCGTGCCGCAACTACCCCAAGCCCGCCTCCATAGGCAGGTGCTAGTGACCAGCGTCGAAGGCACAATAACTCGGGGTGGCCTTTTCCTAAGTACCTGTAAATACACACACAACACACTCAATGAAAAAGTGAAGAGTAAAAGAGAAAAGACAAGTAAAGAAAAGGGAAACTGCTATAAATAATCCACAATGTGCATCGACCTCTAAACAGTACAAAGCAAGTGCTGAAGGTAAATTGAAAAAGAAAAGGGGGAAACACGCGCCCAACCAGGAAAGGTTCCACAACTCGGCAATAGGTGAACAATAGTAAAATAGATGGATGGTTTCCTAACCTGGAACTTGACTACGACCACCACACGCAGTCCAAGCTCCTGAACTCCTAAGCTCCACTGAAGTCCCAAACAACATGTCTGTTGTCTGCAAGGGAACACCATGTGTGGGAAAATCCCAAGCAGCGTTGAGTATAAAAATACTCAGTAGGATACCCCGAAGGCTCGAGGGAGAAAAAAAGGAGGTACCAAAGGGTGAGCAGTAGATCGAACAGGAAAAGTAAAGGACTTCAACTGAGAGTGCAGTAAAGAGTACAATAAATATTCCAGCTCAACCCAACAAGATAAAAGAGGTAGTATCGTTCTAACACAAGGAGCTAGGAATGGGGAGAAGATGAACTTCTCGTTGAGATTTCACTACCTTTAGTAGGAGATTAGACTCATCAAACCATGAGAAGATAGACACAGAAAGCACACGACATACCCCGTGCATCTTCACCTCTCCAGGAAAGAGAGTAACAAAACCCAATAAGTGGGTGTCAGAATAGGGTATATAAAAATCCATATGCTCACTCAAGAAACACGAAGAAGTCCGTAATGGGATCTATATCCCATATCTCATCCCAAGAAAAGTGAGTCACCAACAGTCCCAGAAAAAAAGACCATCGATGCCCAGCATCCCGCACGTCTGTCCCGAACTGCAAGTCAAGGGAATCAAATCACCGCACCTCGATACTATCTTCTTTGGGCGGCACTGACTTGCCCTCATGGTTTAAAGTCGCACCACAAGGACGTGTCTCGGTGGGGGAAACTCCCCTCATACTTGAGAGTTTTGGGGAAAGTCAAACCATAACTCTTCACTACCCCGTAGTCAAGAGGTCTTTTCAAAGTCATGGTTGTTCTATCATTGACCCGTACAACCAAGGGTCCTTCTCTGGTAATCATGGAGAAAAGCCATAGACTAGCCTAGTAGAAAGGAATGAGTCTAGAATTCCAACGGGTGTCCCACTACCCAGCTCTACTAGAGGGTAAATTGTAATACATCATCGGGCGACCCACTGCCCAGACCCACTGGATGGTAAACCAAAATACATCATCAGGTGACCCACTACCCAGCCCTGCTGGAGGGTAGACCTTGAAGAAGTCGATAGGAGACCCACTGCCCAGTCTCTGCAGGAGTTTAGTCCTCGAAGAATTCGACAGGCGACCCACTGCCAAGTCCTACTGGTGGGTAGACCTCGAAGAAGTCGACATGCGACACACTAGCCAGCCCTGCTGCAGGGTAGACCTCGATGAAGTTGACAGGCGACCCACTGCCCAGCCCTGCTGGAGGGTAGACATCGAAGAAGTCGACATCCAACCCACTTCCTAGCCCTACTGGAGGGTAGACCTCGAATAAGTTGACAGGTGACCCACTGCCCAACCCTGTTGGAGGGTAGACCTCGAAGAAGTCGGCAGGCGACCCACTGCCCAGCCCTACTGGAGGGTAGGCCTCGAAGGAGTCGACAGGTGACCCACTGCCCAACCCTGCTGGACGGTAGACCTCAAAGTAGTTGACAGGCGCCCCACTGCCCAGCCCTGCTTGATGGTAGACCTTGAAGGAGTCGACAAGCGACCCACTGCCCAGCCCTGCTAGAGGGTAGACCTCGAAGGAGTCGACATGCGACCCACTGCCCAGCCCTACTAAAGTGTAGACCCAGAACTGCTATGGACATCCCTACCGGATGGTACAATACTGGCCAACAGAACATGGAGGGGGTATCACGCAACCACCCAACTCCAGAACAACTCACCTCATAGAGGGTCAGTACCCATTCCATCACTGGGTGTCACTAGCAATACCACCGTGCGTTGGTTCGGAGTGCGTCAAAAGGGATCTTCGCTCAACACCCTCCCATGTTTCCACGCTTAACATGATCTCGAAAGATGCTCCTCATTCCCAAACGGATTACACCGTTGTAGTCCTCACGGAAAAACACGTGAGATAGACAACTCACTTGCCTGAAACGGACAATCGGTAAATATGGTACTATTCACCGTAGCCAGCCCATGTGGGGGCTGCACCCCGACTCCGATACTCATCGGGAGAACTGCACCATTGTGATGATCTCAGAATGAAATGCAGAAACGACTACTCAAATGCCTCGAATGGACGTCTGGTGATAAAGGTGCGAAAACGCTGCACACAACTCAATAGACGGCTCATGGGGCCCACGCCACAACTCCGGCTTCGATGCCTGAAACCAACCTGGTCAATTTAGCTTGACTTTAGGGTCACAACGCCGTTGACGACGACTAAAATGGATTCCGAATGAAAAAGCTGCAACTCCCCGCGTTATACGCAAACATGACCTAGTGGGGCCCACAGATCATGCCCATTTTTACGCAGGTGGATTGCATAGTTTCAATCCCCTTGAAAAAACACTCATAAGTGAGTACACAAACATCCCAAATGGATGTCAAGTGAAAAAGTGGCGTTTCACCGTAAAACGTGCGAACTCGGCCATGTGGGGCTCACACCTTGTCTCTAACCTGAACGCTTCGGAAAGCACATCAAAAAGCCCGCAAGAGGACTGGGATCATGTTGCCGCTAACGGCACGTCAATCGGACATCCCAAGAAGGAGTTAGGTTCGACGCAACAATTAATTAGTTAATTAATTAAATAATTAATTACTCACATTTAGCGTTTCATGCCACTGAGCTATGAAACCAACCCGCAAAGGCTCCAAACCAACATTGGAATGACTGTCTCAGCTCCGGGGCCACTGCGCCTCTAACGGCACGTCAAATGGACGTCCGGCTCGCGAGCCACGTCCATCACAACTTTAATTATAGTTTATTATTATTAACTTAACACACTTCGAATCACTTGCCATTGGGCACAAAAACATAAAAAACCCAGGACTCATCTTAAAAAGAGAGTCTTGTCAATACAGTTCTGCAGCCGCAGACAGCATGTCAAACAGACATGCCGTTTAAATGATACGGCCCCCCGAATGCAAGGGGGGCCTCACCGGGCCGGTTCACCCTGGCCGGCACGGATCGAGCCGCCGGCCTGCGGCCCAACCGCGGATCCGGCCCAAACCGCCGTGGCTCGCCCTTCAGCACTGGACTCGAGTGGGTCCTGTTTTTCTCCACCTGGACCAACATTCGGTGGGTCCTTGCTCCCTCCGCGCGCTCGAGGCGCTGATCGCCTCGGGACTCCGCCTGCCGCCTGCCGACCGCGACCAGCTGCGGCCGCCGCTCCGAGGTCCCTGCACCGCCGACTCAGCTGCTCGACGCCGCGCTCGCCGCTCGCCGCACGCCGGACCCCGCTCGACCAAACACCTCCACCGGCATCTGCTCGCACACGCCTGAACAACACCCATGACCCTGTCGCTCAGCCGAACCCCCAGAGCTCCACCGCGTTCCAAGACGCGGTCTCCCCGCTCTGCCACTGGTTTTGTGTCTGGCCGCCGCCCCTCGCCGGAGCTGAGCCTTCGGCCAGTCCCCACGACTATTCCAGTGATTGGAAAAATTATCCAACACCGGTTTCAGGATCCCTGGGACTGGATCTTCACAACGCCTTCCCTGGCTCATCGATCCATCGAGGTTTGCGCGCGCCCGAAAATTTGGTACGAAGAACATTCAAGATTGAGGAATTGAATGGGGATCGGGCGTTGTTCGTGTTCATTTGGACAACACCCCAAATTCAAAAAACTATAAATAAAAGGAATTATGAAATAAAAAATAATGAAGAAATTGAGAAAATCGACGAGGGCACAAAATTCAACAAGAATCCTACCTCGGATAGCTCGTTCGTCTTTGGCGACGCGTCCACGATGCTCCCGCTCCGATCCGCCGAGGCTTCGGCAGACATGGATCCTTGATCCGCTGAAGAACGACAAAGAACACTGAAGAACATTAGAGAGAGAGAGAGAGGTAGGGAGAGGGGGGGGGGGATGGGTCTTCCCTCAACAGTGAATTTATAAAAATTCACTAAAACTCTCCCAACGGGCGTGGATTCTGAAACCCTCGCACCCACCTATTTTATCTCACTCCTAGGAAAAACACCTCACTCCTAAATCAACGGAAGTCTCGAATTTAAATTCTGAGAGTTCATTCGAAAGTTATTCAAAATGAAATCCAGAGATAAAAATCACAAAGTGGACATTTCGAAATGACCATTTTTTCCCCTGGGTGACATCTCTCACAGAAAGCCCGCGCCTGCAAAACTTAAGTCCCTCCTAGGGTAAACAGCACGCTCCAAACTCAACAGTGCCCTTTGTTTCCCAATATGAGACACCATTTAAGAGATATCTGAGTTTAACCATTAAATGAAAAAATTAATTCATTAATTTATCCGTTTAATGTTCCAGTAGCGGGCAAGGGGTCCAAACTTCTCGCGATGACATGCTTTATGTCATTCCAAGAGTAAAAACCGCATCTCGGACCCATCCGTACACTCGGATCTCTGATCTGAAACACCGTTTAGGAGTTATCCCATTTATTTGGCTTGCCCAGTGTGAACGCACTGAAAATTTAATTCTGGCCACACCGGGGCTCAGAATCGCATGTCGTCTGAAGGCGCTACTCTGGAATAATATCAAGAATATTCCAATGTCTTTTACAGCCAAAAACCAGGTTCTTACACCATCAATCGTATGGGTTTGATAAGAAGAGTATAATGGAATTCAAAGGAATATATAAATACCAAACTGAAAAGAAGATGAGTTTTCTTTTATGCTCAAATTGTGGAAATAAAAATTGAGGGAATTATATTAAGGGGACAATCAAATGTTTTATGTGTGGTAAGGAAGGTCATCGGGAAATTTAATGTCGAAATAATGGGAAGAAGATATCTAATGATGTGAACAAATAAATGGATACACATGATGCACCTCCAACATTTCAATGTTTCAAGTGTAAGGAGATGGGGAATTATGCCAATTAATTCCAAAATCCAAGGGTTGATGATGATGATCAACGTCAAAAAACGCTTAAGTCCAAAGACAAAGGAATTTCACAAGCAATTACAATCTACAACGTGGAGTATGATAACGAAGTGGTGAACTTTACGCTTACCATACACTCTAAAGTAGAAAATGTTTCATTTGATTCTGGATCCACCAACTCGTTTATTTCTGAAGAATAGTCTAAGGGTATCGCCATATTACATCAACAATTATATGTTGAGTTAGCTGTGACAACTCCTAATGGAATAACGGTCGCATAAAAAGTTTACAATTCTTCTCCGATTGAAGTTTGTGGGAAAGTGCTTCCTGAAAATATAGTGATCCTTCCTATAGTGGAATTTGATGTGATTCTTTGCATGGATTGGATTTCTTTATATGGAGCTCATACCAATTACCAAATAAGGTAAATCACATTTAATATTCTCGATCAATCAATGATCATCTATCGATGAAATGATGAATATAACCTTCCAGTGGAAATTTCATCCATCTTATGGGACTTCATTCCACTAAATGAAGGTTTTTTATCACAAATGGTTTGCGAGAAACTCATAATTATGAATACACCCATTGTACGGGAGTTTGATGATGTCTTTCCAGAGGAATTTTCAGGTCTTCCACCAAATCGTGAAGTTGAGTTTTCAATAGAACTTACACCATGTGCTATACCTATTTCAAAGAAACATTATAGAATTCCCCCAATTGTGTTGTAGGAATTGAAGAAGAACCACCAAGAGAATATTGATAAAGGATTCATACGCCCTAGTGTGTCACCTTAGGGAGCACATTTTCTGTTTTTTAAGAAAAAAGATGGATCAATGAGATTCTGCATTGATTATCAAGAACATATCAAGATAACTATCATGAACAAATATCATCACCCAAACATTGATGAATTATTTGAGGAACTACATGGAGCTCAATACTTTTCCAAGATTGATCTTCATTCAGGGTATCATCAATTAACGGTCAAAGGGGAGGATATACCAAAGACAAATTTTCGTACAATGTATGGACACACTGAATTTATAGTGATTCCATTTGGTTTTACTAATGCCCCCTCTATCTTCATGGATCTAATGAATAGAGTCTATAGAGAATATATTGATCAGTTTGTGGTAGTCTTTATAGATGATATTATTGTCTATTCAAAGAGAAAGGAAGAACATGAAGATCACTTGAAAATTTTATTGAAGACCCTGAGAAAGGAGATGATTTATGCCAAATTTACCAAGTGTGAATTTTGGATTAAAAAAGTTTCATTTTCGGGTCACATAATCTCAAAAGAGGGGATATGTGTGGATCCAGCAAAAACAGAGGTTAACAAAAGATAGTTGAGAACAACAAAATTAATTGAGATCCAATGTTTTCTTGGTTTGGATGCATATTATCGAAGTTTTGTGAAATATTTTTCAAAGTTATCTAATCTACTCACGAGGTTGACTCGAAAAGGAGTTCTGTTCGTTTGGATGGAGGAGTGTGAAGAAAATTTCAAGGAGTTAAAATAAAGGTTAACTAGTGCACCTATGCTCACAATACCTTGTAGTGGAGAACAGTTTGTGATCTATAGTGATGCATCCAAGAAGGGATTGGGATGTGTTCAAATGAAAAATGATATGGTGATAGCTTATGCGTCACAATAGTTGAAAATACATGATCAAAATTACACACCTCATGATCTGGAGTTAGCCGCGGTAATCTTTTCATTAAAAATATTGAGGTACTATCTTTATGGTGAAAAGTGTGACATTTATACTGATCATAAAAGTATAAAGTATATTTTCACACAAATAGAGCTGAATATGTGCCAATGAAGATTGTTGGAGTTGATTAAGGATTACGACTGCTCAATTCATTATCACCCTAGGAAAGAAAACAAGGTGGCAGATGCATTAAGTCAACAAGACCATGCTACCTTATCCATGATGAGGATAACAAATGATCTCATATTTATGGATATAAAAAGGATGGATCTTGGAATTATAATAGAAGGGGAAAAATAATATCTTTCTCATATGAATGTTCAACCATCTATACATATGAAGATTAAAGAGGCACAGAAAGAAGTTGTAGAGTTACAAAAGAAGGTGAGAAATGTTCCCGAATTTCACAATGATTGTGATGAAATAATAAGGTTTAGGAATCAGGATTGTGTTCCTCCCATCCCAGAATTAAAGAAGGAGCTGCTGGATGAGGCTCAGAGTTCTTCATTCTCTATTCATCCTAGATTCACAAAGATGTATAGGGACCTGAAAGAGTACATCTGGTGGGATGGTATGAAAAGAGATGTTGCTGAATATGTATCTCGATGCTTGGTTTGTCAGCAAGTTAAAGCTGAGATATAGAAGTCTAAGGGTATGTTACAACCATTACCCATACCTAAATGGAAATGGGAAAACATCACTATAGACATTGTCACCGGACTTCCTAAAACATCCATACGCAATAATGCTATTTGATTCATAGTAAATCATCTTATAAAGTCGGCACACATCATTGCTATTAGATAATATTTCTCTCTGGATCAAATTTCCAGGATATATGTAAAGGAAGTGGTAAGATTGCATGGAGTACCACTTTCCATTATATCTGATTGGGATCCGAGGTTTACCTCGAAGTTCTGACGAAGTCTTCAGCGTAATCTAGATACATAGTTGAGTTTCAGCACTGCTTATCATCCTTAGACAGATGGTCTGTATGAGAGAACAATTCAAACACTAGAAGACATGTTAAGAGCTTGCTCTATGGATTTCAATGGTGGTTGGGATCAACACCTACCTTTGGATGAATTTTCTTATAATAATACCTTTTACTCTAGTATTCAGATGGCTCCTTATGAAGCTCTCTATGGAAGGAAATTCAAAACGCCAACTCTGGGATGAAGTTGGGGAAAGAAAGCTGTTAGGACATGATCTTGTTGATAAAGTGGCAGAAAAGGTCAGATCTATTCAAAAACACCCAAAACAGCTCAGAGTTGAAAAAAAAGTAATGCTGACAACCAAAGAAAATACCTAGAGATTGAAGTGGGTGATAAAGTGTTCTTACGAATATCTCATTGGAAGAGAGTAATGAGATTTGGAAAGAAGGGAAAGTTGAGCCCTAGGTATATCGGTCCTTTTGAAATACTGCATCGTGTTGGGAAGGTAGCTTACCGATTGGAGCTTCCACTGGATCTCTATCAAGATGATGATGTTTTCCATGTATCTTTCCTGAGAAAGTACATACCTGATCCTTCACATGTACTACGCTCCGAAGTTGTACCGTTGGAGAAAGATCGTTCTTATGAAGAACAACCGATAGATATTCTGGATCGTAGCGAAAAAGTTATACGGAACAAGAACACACGCTTGGTGAATGTTTTATGGAGGAACCACCAATTAGAAGAAGCCACATGGGATCTTGAGGAAAGGACGAGGGAGAGGTATCCTCGTTTGTTTTTTACGAATTAATGAATTTTGAGGGCGGATTTAATTTTAAGGGACGTAGATTGACACAACATGATATCTTATGAGTAGTATATTTTTTATGTCTTATGTTATATGCAACATCAAATGAATCTTTCACTATACACAATAGTATCTTGGCTTGTGTATTACGTTAGAGAAACCTTCCTCGATAGCGTGTGTTGTACGCAATATAGAGTTTCACTAAAAAAATGATATATTGTTATAATATTATTATAGACTAGCCATTATTAATAGTATTAAATAAATTTTTAATTTTATAACATTGTTATTCATATTACACATTTTCTAAAACATGGTATGTGATCAAAATAAATATTTCGTGTAAAATAATTATTTTAAAAAAAATACAGTTTTTCCTTTTGATGGAACAACAACATTAAATCTAGTTTTTGACATGTTTATAAGTTCAATTTTACAAAATAAAATTCTTCTTTCGAATCATGATATAAAAATATACTTTGGATAAATTTTACATATTATTCTGATAACTTCCATATTTTAATGAATAGTAAAAACACGCTATATTTTAATTATGAACAAATTTTTTCATCGCAATAATTTATATGGTTAAATTATAATATTCAATGGTTATAAATTATCAATAGAATATATTTTTACCATTTAATATAATCTATGTGATTACCATTAATTTTACATTGAATTCATATCTAAAAACATTTCAATCTTTGGCAATGTTTTAACTTTTAAAACCCATTTTCTTAACAACGGGATTAATTTTAAATTAATTACTGCAACATCTGTGTTTTGAATTTTAAAAAATGGATTCCATATTTGGATTCAGTGGGTCCAAATTATGTTATTAGTTTACTTTTATTTTTTGGATATTATGAATAGTAACTACGGTAATATTTAATTTCTGCAGTTAAAGGTAAATCGGGGTATTAAGGGTAAAAATAAGATTATAAAATTACTCTAACACCTGCAAAAATTCTATTTGATTACTAAAGGTAGACCCTTATCACCTAGGGGTCTGAATAAATTCATTTTATGGACCTTTGACCATTAAAATAATTTAATTATTATTAAAACCAAAGAAAGTGGCAACATGTCTCTCTCTAAACTCTTATAAGCGTAATATTTTTAATTTAGTGATAAACTTCATAAAACTTCGCAAATGAATAGTCTATATAAATCTAATAAAATTATATACATAATGTGAATTTATTTATAATATTTAGGGATTAAATAATTATCATTAATTCTGACACAATTGTGATGTTGAAATTATATTCTTAATTGAATTATCAA
This sequence comes from Viscum album, assembly GCA_963277665.1. Taxonomy (NCBI): domain Eukaryota; kingdom Viridiplantae; phylum Streptophyta; class Magnoliopsida; order Santalales; family Viscaceae; genus Viscum; species Viscum album. Next base: position 33,745,961 of record OY728127.1, on the reverse strand, counting down.
ATAAATGAATTTAAAAGTATTAAAATAAATATTATATGAACTATTTAATGTGCTCTAATAATTTTCTAGATAAATATGACATGTTATGAATCTATTAAATCTGTTAGTTCAAACATATCTTCTGTGTATATTTTATTTAAATTCAAATAAATGAATAGTGTCAAAATTGACACTATTGTTATTTTATAAAAATTACTTATTATAAAATTGTTTAAAAATTACGAAAATATTTAAAAATGATAAATTAAAATTTATATGGTCTAAAATGTAATAAAGTATAAAATTATGGACAATTCACGACATATAAGTAATTATTTATAATGATTTAAAATTTATAATATTATTACCACGAACAAAATTAAATAGATTATATAAGGATAAATCAAGTTGATAATGTTTAAAATAAATTCCAAAATTGCCTAAATTTTAATGGTTGATGATATTACAACCCTATATAATCTAATATTTTGATTTGAGTAATTTTTGGAGGTTTTTAAGTGGGGTTGAAATCTATTATAAATTAATATTTCTTATAATTTCAAAGTTTCCCCTCTCCTCCCTTATAAAAGGGCACCTCCTCCCTCTCATCCTCACACCACATTGAGCCTTAAAGCTCGGCCAACCCCTGAAAATTTTTCTTATCCACTTTCCTAGAAATATACTAGTGAGCCTAGTTTTCTTCAAAGACCAACTTTAGTACCATAAGAGGAGGTTAAGAAGAGGAACGTCTAAGAAGAGGTTATATCCTTTACCGATTCATTCCATTTTATTTCTTCTTCAACATCTACTTTTTTATTTTTATCATCATAAATTAAAAACATCAGTATCACTAATATACTAATATGTTATTATAAATATGAAAAAACCCTATTTCACCATCTATCCATCCTACGGAAAATGAAATCACCGCGCGTGCTTACGTAAGCAATACCGTCCCCACGCCGTGGTGTAATCTATTTTCCACCACCACCTTACTTGGATGGGTATAATGGTGTAAAGAATAAAAATATATGATTATTATAACATGATACTAATTCTGAGACATTCCATCTTCCACTACAATACCATTCAATAGTTATGGGAACGATATCATCGCTCGTGCATACGTACGACCTACCGTCTCCACGATTTGATGCGACTCGTTCTAAATGATCTTCATCGAATAATGATTATATAAATGAATTGAATGAATATATATGATATATATTACACTAATACCATTCTGCAAATAAGGTATCTATCACCTAGAAAGAGTAATAAGAATTTATTAGACAAGACATGCATAAGAACATAAAGCAATGAACACCCGAATAACAAGTAGCAATGAAATATTACTAATAAGAAGATAAGAATATGACCATGTATGATATAATAACAATGAATATGATTCTTTGATAAGTCTATAAATTTATTTAAATCATTATACAGGAGGTTCAGATACGTACGAAGAATATCGGACCTAAGGTAATGGAGAATTTCACAATCTCATTTTTATCCGAGATTGTTTATACTTCAGATTATACTGGGGCATATTTATCATCCAAATCCATGTTACCTAAATATGTAATATTATTTATATCATCCTACAATTTTTTAAATACAATTTTACCTATTGGTGAATTTTTAGTAAAATATATGACATGAATCTTTTTTTCATTTTCAGTATGAGATACTTTTTGACTTTTCCATCCAAAGTACGAGAAGAATTTTTTTTATCTTATACAACATGATTGGATTTTTATGATTTCCATATAAAATTATTTACATTAAGATTCCTTGACAAATTTTCATGTTTATTTATAATTAAAATATTTTTGTTTAAAATTTAATGACATGATAAGAAAGGAAAAATATTTTTGAAGTAGAAAGGATATTTTCCTCAAAAATGGAGTTCATGTGTTTTATCAAAATTATTTTACATATAAGATAATATAGGATAATGTTTCTATCCCTATTATTACATTTATTTGATTATGTTGTGATGGAATTATTTTATGAATTCCTTTATCTTATATGAATTGTTTTATGATGTCATGATGTTTAAGAATCCCATTTTGATTACATGGGTTATGCTATGATGTATGATTTATGATTTTGTGGGACAAATAAGAATGGTTTCATTATGGGATGTGTGGGACCTATATCTCCCTCCAATGAATTGGGTAAAGATTTATATCTCATGAGATAGACATGGATGGAATGACAAGTTAATCCTATTCAGTGATACAGGACTGGAACGAAGAGTGAACTCAGTTCAGTAATGGACTTTTTCCACTATGATAGTCTTGGCAATGAGTCTAGACTAAAATGAAATGATTTTCTATGATTATGTGTGTGTGCCACAAAGTTTCATGTTTTAATCTATGATTATTGGGATTACATTTCAATAATATTTTTTATCCCATCTTATGATATTATGATCTCTTTTGTAGGTTATGATTTTCAAATGTTAGGTTCTTATGATTATGATAGGATTGATATTTATTTTGTTTACCCATACTAAGCATTTGAGCTCACCATTTTGTATGTTTTATTTTCCCTAGTTCAAGAAGAAGGGTATTAAGTGGGATTTTCAAAAAAAGGGACTCTAGATATGATTAAATAAGTGGGAGATAATGTAGATGATTTATGAACCAGTTGTTTATGTTTCCCAGTTTCTAAAGACACTATACCTATACGGTCCAACCATGGTTTTGTTATATGTTGTAATAAGTATGTTTCAATTCTGAAGTAATAACCGTGTATCTAATGTATGGGTCGTCATACTAAGCCACTAATGCAATTATCCAAAAGTGAGTTATCAATGCAACTCACTTAGGCCTAACCTACAGACACCCTGACATATCTACACCTCGACGAACCCACACCCTAAGTCACTGAAACCTAAACCTACCAAAGCCCCACCCACCAACGCCTCGACCTACAGACACATCATCCTACTAACACCCTCATTCAATGATGAAAACCTATCGACACCATCCTACCAATGATGATCTACCGATGTGAATCATTAACAACTGACTCACCGATAGAAAACTCTTGAAATAGACCATTGTTGCCTCCCAAAACAACCCAACCACTTCATTTTGACAACGTAATGCCCTAGGGAGGCCCGCGCCATTATAGGGACGATCCATGTAATCAATTATATTGTCAAAATGCGATTGATGTTTCTTTTAGATCATTATTAATATAATCTTAATTTTTATGGTTTTAGGAATAGAGTAAGAAATATTCCTTGGAGGCTCCTTATACACTAGTTAGAATTCCTTTGATATGGGGATTTAATACAACTAAATGTCACACATGCCTATAGAGAAAACAATAATATGGTAAATTCACTATTGAAGTAAGTGATTACTAATGTCAGCTTGATGTTGTCCTTTGGGATTTTTTATTCCAATTCACCCCTAGTGGACATGGATTCTAGGGAATAAATTAACACCCATATTTGTATCTCTTATTTGTAATTTAAACTATGACATCTTTTTTTATATTAAATTATAATGATTACACATGCTTGGTCCTAATATATTATGATTATTAAAGACACATTTGATAAATTTATGAAATAAAACAAAAAATTTTAATTTATTTGAATTTATAAAATTAAATTCTTAAATTATTAATAACGATGATTTATATAAAGGTGCTAAAAATATTTATTGTTAAAAACTGATATTTTTTTAAATAACGATTTTTTGGTGTAGGGTACTTGTATTTTAAAAAACTAAATTTACTACTTTTATATGATGAATATATTTTTGTTTTTCTAAATAATAATAATTATACTAGAAATCATTTAATTAGTAAATATTATTAAATGTGATTAAAAATAAACAATGTTTTAAAAGTTATTTTCCTGTAATTGTTTTTTAAATTTTCTGTTTTCATTTAAATGTTTTATTTTCCATATTTATAAACATAACTAGATAAAAGTGATTAACTTTTTTTATTTATCTTTTTTATTGATTTAAATTTAATTTTATTCATAAAAATATGTCACCAAGGTGAAAAATATGTTTCCTGGATAAAGGTGAACTGATGTAAAATAGGATTACTATGTTCTAATGGCAAAAAAATGTCATAAAATGATATCTTTAAATGTGTGATGATGAATTTGTAGGAAAAATATCATACCACCAAAATTATTTTCCAATTTTTATCCACTCTCATTTTTAAATGTCATCCTTAAACCTTACGAAATGAATATTTGCGGAAATGAGACACAAAAATCACCTATAAATAGACCCATAATTTACCCCTCCTATACCCCTTTCCATCCAGTAAAACCATTTAATTATCAATTTAATATTTTACAATCCCCCCTACCAAATAAATATTAAAATTTTAGTGGATCCTTGTTCCAATAATGAAACCAAAATCCTACATTTCAATGGAATACATCTCATGAAGGGGAGAATTCATCATGTAAGTGTCTAAACCTTTTGATATATTTTTCTTTATTTTTTTCATTTTTTAATTATAATACAATCTGCCCTATTTATAAACCCTATATTCTACTATAATAATTATATATATAATTTTTTCAATATGTAAAATTGACACTACTATTATATTACTCTAGAATTTTACTCATCAAGGTGTATACTATTTGATTGATTGGGTCGGTTAAACCGCAATATTTTATGATGCTGTAATAAAAACAACTGTTTTAAACATAAAAATTTTCCATTAGATTAATACTAGGGATATATGATATTAAGAAGTAATATTTTTTATTTATTTGGTTCTAGCTGAATTGGGATAAAAATAAATTATAAATAACAAGTATATTTATTTGAAAATTACTCAAAAATGATCATCTTGAATTTCATTATCCTAAAACATACCCATAATTTCCTTCAAATTAATAATAGAATACATAAATAATTTAAAATAAATAAATCTAATGCCTTGAATAATCTAAGAATGATGAAATTATTGAGCAAGTGTTGTTTTCAACAACACTCAATTTTATTATTATTATAGGAGATTGATAAGAACAATACTATATCTTTTTTATGATGATTTTGAAGTTCACAAATACTCTTGTTTTTTATTCTAATGATTCTACCTTGAGTATAAACCAGGGAATTAATATTCATTATATTCTTATTTTGGAATAATATTAAAGAGTTTTTCTGCATATGATATTTTACAAAGTGTTTGGGAATATTTTTAGCATTTCCTAGAAACAATGTTCATTCTCTACATGTTCGGAAATCGTGTTAGCGTATTATCATGTTCTGGGAACACTATCCATGCTCTACTTATTCGAAAATTATTTTAGTATATTAACATGATATGGAAACACTATTCATACCCTATGTTGAAGAGCATTGCATAATGATAAAAAAATATATGTTTACTTTATTGAAAAAGTAATGTTAATCAACCATACATTATCAAAAAGTTATGTTAAAGAAACCCTACATTTGGAAGGAACCTTAAATTTATATTATCATAAAAATATGGTAGAAGAACCCTATATTATTATGAAATGTTACATTTTCTTTTAAAAAGTATGGTTCATCAACCTTAATTTTGTGAACAACTGTACGTTTTCATCAAACCTTATTTTGTGAACAACCTTACATTTTTATCAAAAAGTATGTATCAAGTACTCTATGATCTGAAGCTAAGAAAAGTATGGACGATAAACATTACATTTAAGATCACGCTTACATTTGAAGAATGGATTATAAACCTTACGTTGTCAGCCTTTCGTTTGGCGTTAGAGATTTAAATTTCAAATTTATCCAGCAATGGTCGTTATACTGATTTCAAGATAGATTAAAACCCTGATTTTAAAGCACATATTTAACTAATTAAAAGTTTATTTATATATTATTTAAAGGATTGATTTAAGAAGAGCATTTAATGCCGAAAATTAAGGGGAGTTATGTCTGCTCTGTTATTCAAACATTTGAATATCGTGATTCTAATGGTGACATTTGTGGATCTAAATTTGAAAGGAAAATGTTCTTTCGTATTCTATATATTAGTGATATTTTTTATTAAAAAGAATAGATGAATAATTGAAAAAAGGATCAGAATTATAAGATCTTGAATATTTCACGACTACAATTTTTTTATAGAGGCTTACGAGTCACATAGATATGCTGCTACCAAGATCTATCAGAATCTATTTTTCTGAAAAAGTGGAAAAGAGTTAAAGATTCTTATTCTAAATCAATGAAATATCATGAATCCATTGTTGTTGGAGTTTCGGGATTTATTTCAATATCTATTACAACTGGATCGAATCAAAACTTCACTTACCTGAAAAAAATCTTTTCTAAAGACAATGATTCATCTACTGTCAGTTATGTGTTGCTGTATCTGTGAGGAACATTCGGAAAGTATTTTTAATGAAATACTCTTTTTATTTTGAGTAACCAGATTCTCATAATGAGCTGTGTATTCAGTTTTGGGTTTGAACCAGAAGGCTCTATTTTAGCATTAACATGTAAATTTTTCATCTTCCTACACTTAGTTGTGGACGGCCTGTTGATAAGAAAACCAGATAGTGAAAATAACCAAGCTCGTGGAGTCGAGCGTTCGTGGAGTGGACTAAGGGCCTTATGTTTCCCGAACCACTATACATATATGAATCTTTCATTCTGTTTATTTTCGACTATAATAACTTTTTGATAAATTTAGTGGATTTATTTGTAATTCATCACATTTCTCCAATAATTTATAAAAGATATAATTCACCCCCCTCTTTTTCATATTTGGTATAACCCGATCCAACAATTGGTATCGTTGGTTGGATATTTTTTTCAAAGCTATAACAGGATAAATGGTTTATAGAATTATACTCATTGAATAATGTCTAATACACGAGAGGGTTTGTAAATGGTTCGAGCTAACTACTTCAACGTAGAAAATTAATGAAGCTGGAAATTAAGGATGATCATTTACTTAAAGAATCATGGAAAGAGATAATACTCAAAAATTCTAACTCCCTATGTGATTCCAGAGAAACCTAAATCATGGAGTTCTGATACATAACCTGAGTACAGAATATACTTGAAAGCTATTAATGCTATCATCTGTGGTCTTGGACCAAATTAATTCAACAGAGTATCTTAGTTCCTGACTGCTTATTAAATGTGGAATACAACTGTAGTTGCGTATGATGTTACTGACAATGTCATCCAAATGAGGTATGCCACAACAAAATTGAAATTCGACACATTCAAAACATTTAAAAGGGAAAGATTCACTCAGATGAATGGATATATTATAGAAATTGTTAAAAATATCACTTCCTTGGGGGATCCTATCCAATAAGAAGATCAAGCTCTGAATGTACTGAGTGTACTACCACCTAGATGGAATAGAATTTCAGCAGCCATTAGGCAATCATCACCAGTCAAAGATATTACAATGAAAGAATTAATTGGAACCCTGATGATGTATGAAGCTGAGTTTAAGATGAAGAAAATGAGAATAAAGTCTTGATCAAAAGAGAAAATACTAACTTCAATGTATCGTCCCAAAAGAATAGAAAAAAGATGAAGAATGAAATCAATGTAAAATAAGAGAGTTTTGATTCATCAAAATTCAGATGTGGAACTGGCTCAACTAGACAAAAAATTTAGGACATTATATAGAAAGAAGAAATGATTCAGAAAATCCTTTAAAATGGATGAAACAGAACCAAAGTAAGTCAAATTCTATAAATACAAAATGATGGGTCACATAAGACAATACTGTCCTCAATTTAAAAGAGAAAAGAAAATGAAATTTTTCAAAAACAAAGATTATGAGTAGAAAGGAAAAAGAGAATGCAAGTTTCTTCGAGTGTTTCTGAAGTCTCCAGTAGCTCATAAAAGCATGACTAAGAAAATGATTAATTGAATCTAAAAACAAATATGTGCTTGATGGAAGAAGATAATGTGGTACAATCTTATTTCTCATCGTATTCAGATTCTTGTTCTAGTTTTTCAAATATTAAACATGCAGCTTACTGAAATATGCTGAAATAGAAATATAATTTCTTATTTAAGAAACACAAATCACTAAAAAATATTGACACTGCTGTTTTTGGAGAAAGAGGGACTCTGCTAAAACATCATCAAGAGTTAATTGAAAAATATTACTCATCGAACACAAACTGTACATATAATGAAACTAAAATAAAAACACCAAAAATAGATTTAGAAACATAAAAAAGTACATCTCTTGTTTTCTAAAAAGGAAAAAATTCACTAAATAAAATTCCAGGAAAGAATGTGATTAAAAAAGAAAAAATATGGTTTAGGTAGTAAATGTGAGAATGCCAACTGTATAAGAACTTTTTTATTCCTAGTAAAAAAGGTATAATTTTTACAATTGTGGAAAAATGTCACATATCATAAAAAAATTATTTAAGGCAACCTGAAAAATGTGGTATTATGAAATACTTTATTGAAAGAAGTTTATATAATTGTAATGATTATAGAAAAAAAAGAATTTCTTGATTCCCAGGTCTTTTCTAGCTAATACTACTGAACTCAATAGAATATGGGTACCAAAACAAACTTTTTTTTGAATAACATTGAAATAAGCAGGTCATAGAAGCTGATATAAAATATGGTATATGGACAGTGTCTGCTGTAGGCCTATGAGCGGAAACTCATCAAACATTAGAACACTAACTCAAAAGGATGGTGGATTAGTAAAATTTAGTTATAATTCTAGTGGTAAAATTATTGGCATTAGAATTGTTGGAGATCCAGAAGCTTTCTCAATCAATAATGTATATTATGTATAAATATTAAAACACAAACTGATAAGTATCTCTCAACTCTGTGATGATGGTTATTTTTTTGATTTTTCTAAAACATTTTTCTATTCTTAATAATAATTTGTTTATATTTAGAGCACCCAAAATTGATAATGATTATACACTAGACTTAAATACCTTGTGTAAATAAAGAAGTAAACTGCTTAAATAATAAGATAAATGAATCATGGATCTAGGAAATAATACATGTACATTGTAATATACATGCATTACATAAGTTACCTATGAATAAACTAGTTTCTGATTTTCCTAGTCACAAATTTGAAAGTGATATATTTTGTTAGGTATGTAAACATGGGAAGAAAAACAAATCATCCTTCACATCAATTAACAAAATTTCTATATCAAAACCTCTAGAAAATTACCATATGGATTTGTTTGTACCTTCAAGAATATTATGATTGGCTGGTAAACTATATGTAAATATATAAGTTGATGAATATTCTAGATTTACTTGGATTTTTTTTCTAAAACATAAAAATTAATCTTTTACATTATTTGAATATTTTTGAAATGATATTCAAAAATAAAAAGTATTAAAAGAATTTCATTAAAAAATTATCATGGTTTAGAATTGGAGTATCTGAAATTTACTTTATTATTCTCAAATATGGTTATTAAACACAACTTCTCTGCCCCAAGAACACCTCAAAAAAATGGAATTGTTGAAAGAATAAATAGAACTATTAAGGAAATGTCTTGGATTATGATAAATCCATACAGTCTTCCTACCTATTTCTGGGCAGAAGCTGTAAGCACAACTTGTTATATAATGAATAGAGTTTTAATTAGACTTATTTTCAAAAAGGCACCCTATGAACTCAAGAATAAAAAAAATCTGAATGTAAAATTCTTTAATGTTTTTTTATGCAAGGTTTATATCATAAACACTAAGGAAACCCTTGGTAAATTCAATCCAAAATATGATGAATTCCTTTTCTTAGGATGTTCTATAATTTTTAATAAAAATTCAAGGATTGTTGAAAAATCAGTTCATGTGAAATTTGATGAATCTGATCCTTTTGTGAAAAGGAAAGACTAAATTGATGAATATGACTCGAATGGTAACATGAGACTTGAGAATTTGAATGATGATATAAAAAAAGATATAAATAAAATTCAGTCTAGCGTAGAAGAACATGGCACTAATGAACCTAACAATGTATTACCTAGATAGTCTAGAACCCTAAAAAATCACCCATTAGAAACTGTAATAGGAGACCTATACCCAAGAATTATAACAATAAGGAACATAGGAAATCTTGTTGATTTCTCTACTTTCCTATCTCAATTAGAACCTAAGACATTAGAAGAATCCTTAGTTAATGAAATGTGGTTGATATAAATTGAAGAATAACTAAACTAGTTCAAGAGAAATAATGTTTCAAAATTAGTTTAAATATCACATAACTATCTAGTTATAGGAAGTTAATGTGTCTTTTAGAAATAAACAAGATGATAGGGGGAAAATAACTAAAAATAATGCAAGACTAGTAGCTAAATGATATAATCAGGAAGAAGGAATAGATTATGATGAGTCCTCTGCCCCTATTTCAATATTAGAATACATTTGAATCATTTTGTCCTATGCATCTCATATGAACATTAAATTATTTCAGATGGATGTTAAGTTTGACTTTTTAAATGGTTATTTAATGGAGGACGTTTATATTTATCATCCTCCTTGTTTTTAAAATTTAGAAAAACCAGATTCTATTTTTATCCTTACTAAAGCTTTGTATGGACTTAAACAAGCACATATAGCTTGGTGTGAAAGATTAAGTTATTTTCTATTGAAACATGATCTTACTATTGGAATGGAAGATCCAAAATTATTTATGAAAACAATAAAATCTAATATTTTATTTTTTATAATTTATGTTAATGATATAATATTTGGTTCAACAAACTAAAAACTTTGTCATGAGTTTTCAAATTAAATACAAACTGAATCTGAAATGAATATGATGAGAGAATTAAATTTCTTTCTAGGGATTAAAATCTACCAAAAATATTTTGTAAATATTTTGAATCAAATTGAATACATTATTGATTTACAGAAGAATTTTCGACATGAAAGCATCAAGACATATACAACACCAATGTGTACTAATATAAAACTTGATTTGGATTAAACTAGAAAATTAGTTGGCAACAAGTTATATAGAGGTATGATTGGGTGTTTTTTATATCTTACTGCCAGAAATACAGTTATAATGCACACCATATTTATTGGTGGAATATTTTAATCTTATCCTAAATAATCTCAATTAAGTGATGTCAAAAAAAATTCTAGATATTTAAAAAGAACTGTTTTCAATCTTATCTCTATCCAAAACATCTGATTTTAATTTAATTTTATATTCAGATACTGACTGTTGAAGTTATTTATTAGATAGAAAAAACACCTCAAGAACTTTTCAATTTTTAGGAAAATATTTAGTGCCGCGGTCTAGTAAGACACAACACATAATTACCTTCTCAATAGATGGGGCATAATATGTGTCTGCAGGAAGTTTCTATGCACATGTTTTGTGGATGAAAAACAATCTTATGAACTTTTGATTATGTTTTAATAATAAAACTATTTTATGTGATAATACAAGCACAATAAATATTTCCAAAATTCAAATTAATCATTCCCGGAATAATCATATTGATATCAGATATCATTTTATAATAGATCATGTACATAAAAAAGATATATTCTTAGAACTTATAGGAACTAAAATTCAATTAGATGATATTTTTACAAAACCACTTCCCACTAGAAGTTTTGATATTAATAAGGGGGAGAAAGTGGTATTTAATTTTAAATGAAATTTTAATTTTATTTACGCAATAATATTAATTCTTATTTTATATTAATCTTTACTATCTTAAATAAATTTATTATTCTTTTAGGATAATTTAAAATTTCATCTGTACTCTTTTTTTCTCTCTTTTTCTTGCACAAGTTTTATTTTACTTTAAATAATTTATGGTTAATTTGTATCTAAATGACACAAGAATCAAGGATGTCAGAGTCATTTCAAATTCTAAATCTGTTCATTTCTCTCAAAACATCATGAAACCGAAAAATCATTACCAGCCTTTTCTATCCAAAAATGAACCTTCGACACCCTATCTCTTTGAAACTTTAGAAATATGCAATAGAAATGGCCTAGAAAAATATAATCAAGGAAAGATAATCTAGTAAATCCAAAAATCAATGCTCAATAGGGAGGAAATTCCTACAAGGTAAAGTGATTGTCTTGGAAATGGCTGTACCAAACCGATCTGTCACTGAGGAAGGCTCTCACCTTTCAGAATCTAGAACATACGTTCAGTGATGCGAAAAAATAATTTTTATATGAGGTTGAACTTAATCATTTCTTCAAATCTGTTCAATTTAGTCTGGGAGTAGAAGAAGATACAGTAATTTCACAAATCAAAGATTGGGATTTTTCTATCTCTAATGTGGAAATCACTATGTTATTTAACTGCCCTCGTGAGGGAATTTATCATTTCAACCTAAAGAATATTGGTGATGATGTACATAATTCCATGGAAATTATGTCATTTCTTTTTGGTTCTGTGAAAGTAAGATAAATGTTTTTCAACGATTTAGAACATGGTCTGAAAATTCTTGTGATGTTTTTGCAAAGTGGGATTCCACCAAGAATGTCGGAAATGGAAATGATTTAATTTTTAGAGTTTTATTTGATGTTTTTACATTCGAGTGAAATCACGTTATATTTCCCTAGATATATGATATGATATCTAAATTATTGTTGCCAACTGGAAACAGGGATGAACTTCTACCCATTTGGAAGATTCTTTTTCTAAATTGTTATTTAAAAATAAAATGATCAGATTGGTGGATGTCATAGTATGATTACATCACAAAAATGTTTTTATTGTTGGAACTCTAAGGATGATTGGTTTATTCTAGAGTAATGTGAAAGGAAATATTATGCCTGTTAGAGTTGAGGATATCCAGGAATCAGCTTAGGGGGAGAAACCTAGAACGTTTATAGAAGGCCTGGCTGAATAAAGTGTAATTGAAGTGTCAAAAAAATATAGAAGAAAATGATTTTAAATAGTTTATGTACCTACTATTGGGGGAAGTCAAGAGGAACATCAAAAAAAAGGCACAGAGTGGGTCATGTTATTGTGCAACCTTCTCAAAAAAATACTATTCCAATTGAAGCTCTTTTTAGCTATAGATATGTAAGATAAGGTTTTCCTTATATTGAGGTGGTACCTCAACATGAAGAGGAAGGTGTACCTCTGACCAAAGTAGAGCATAGAGAAATTGAAATAGCTCAAACTAAATCAGTTCAAGAATAGTATGAACAACTATCTAAAGTTATTCAAGAGGGTACATTTCATGAAGAAAATGTTTTAGAGGAAATTAATGATGATGCTCATAAAGAGAATCAACTTGGTGAAAACCTAAACCAAGCAGTTTGTCCATTTGAAATTCATATAGATGTTTTAGCTGAAAAATTTTCAGTGGATGAGTCATTTAATGAATCTGAGGAAAAATCGGTTGAGCAACTGGAGAAAAAGGTTGTAGATTAGTGATCTGATGCTCAATCACTGCCTTTAGTTCTGATAAATCATGTTGAATATCATACTATAAATCAAGCACAATGTGACTCTGATTCTCAAAATTATCATGTGGAAGAGTTAATCATACCATTTAATAGAGTTCAAGCTGAAAATGCTTCATTGTGATGAGTATTAAAAAAGGAGAGATAGAAGTTTCATAACGTGAAATAAATATTAGTTTCAAAAAGCGATGTGTAACACCCCAAGCTTTCACGATACACTTCTCTTTCAATAATGAAATATTTTGCATTGTATGCAAGTTCGAGATTCTAACACACCACGACCAATCAAAGTAGCAGTAATGAATAGTAATATCCACTTTTTGAAATTATATAAATTTTATATTTCAAAATGGACTTAATTTTTTTATTCGGAATATCGAAATTATCCTAAGTTGAATTTTTTGTAATTTTCTGGGAACTTCCAATTTTCTATGAATAGAGAAAATACATATAAACAACTTTTTTAATAAAAATAATTTATAGTGATAAATTATACTATTTAGTGTTTTTAAAGTATAATTAGAATATATTTTTACCATTTTATCCAATGGCGGTCATTAGAATTAATTTCACTTTGAAATTGGACATAAACAATTGTCAATATTTTGATATATATTGCTTCTTAAAAACACACTATTTGTTGTGATAACGGGAATTAATTATTAAATTAATTAATCCAACTTATATGTTTTCAATTTTTTTTAAAATAGACATAATTTTTTAATTCGGAATATCAAATAATACTTAGGGTGAATTTTTGGTATTTTTCTGAAAAACTTCAAATTATGATGAATAGTGAAACCACTAAGTGGTAGTTTAAAAACTAATTTTTCGTGTAAATGAAAAATTACCAATTCTGTGTAATTAATTTCAAAAATCCAACATACATGGTTGTCATTAGGAAGTAAAATGTGGTTCAATGGGATTAAAATAATTTTTGGTGACTAGTAACTTTTAAGTTCTATTAATCACAATTTAAGGTAATTAGTGAAATTTAAGGTAAAAATGATATTATAAAAATATGAAAATATCATGACACTTTTAGTACCCTTATTGGATGATTCATGGATGACCAGTACAATCCATGGGTCATCTTGGGGACCCTATGGAGCCACTTGGTTAAGAAAATGACATTAATAACTCTTTATTTAAAGTAAAAATAAAATGGTCCCAAACATGAGATGTTATACTAAAACAATTAATACATGGGGTTATATAAGTTACAATTTAGACTATAAATATTAATTGGAAAGATAAAAAGATTTCCTACATCATGGTAATTTTTTTATAATTTTTAGACATTAAATAAATTAAATTGATTATGACACAATGATGATTCAGCGATTACCTCATTAATTAACGATTTAAATAAAATGAAATGATAATGTAAAATCTAAAACTTAAACTTGTCAAAACCCTATTGGATGAGTATATTTCGATCCTTTATCACATTATCCTGGAAATATATAATTTTGGGACCTTTGAAATCCGAAAAGTACTTCATAATAATATAGCATTTCATTAATTTCCAAGAGTGCCCCTCCTCTCCTCTTATAAAAGGCCCCCACCTCTACAACCTTACAAACACCATCAAAGACATTTGGCTCGGCCAAACTCTGAACAAATACTCTCTCAACATTCCTCCCTTCATCATAGAAGCCTTACCTTAGGAATAAATCACTTCAAGAAACCATTTTGGTTCAAACCGAGGGGAGTTACCCGATTTAAAGGTAATGTCTTCTCTTACGTTGTTTTGTTTTATTTTTCTTCTACAACCCTCTAATATCTTTTTATTCACTTATTTTGTAACAAAAAAAGTATCCTCAATATACTTGTGTGTTTTTTGGAGAATTATTTTATTTACACTTACACACACCTTCATCTAATGGCTAATGAACGTACTGTTTCTGTGGGTGGTGAATTACTGCCTCACGAAATGATGATTGTTCAATCTTCTTTTAAGACCTCTCATGGTGGCCATTATAATGAAAATATTTTTATATATGATATATATTATGTTTTTTTCCTTATTCTTAGGTATTTCTCATTTATTTCAGAAATTTATTATTTCCATTATGGGTAAACGCGATAATTTCATTTTAGGAAGTGCGGACTACCACCCCCTCAAAGTGATTTGACTCGTTAATGACATATGTGGGTTGTATAAAGGATGGAGTAAATAGTATTATACATTATATTATACTGTAATTATAGTATACCTTTATATAATTATGATTTCATTACTTTAAAAATGAAATATAAATGAAATTAGCGTTCATGCGTACGTACGGCTTACCGTCTCCATGAACGGCGTATTTCATTTCTTACCTCTAAATGTTACATAATACTATTAATGAATGTATATAATGTATATATATTATATATATGATATCTAAATCATGAATATAATTCTGGGGATAATGGATATTCTACCACATAAGCAACTTGTAATTATAAGAAGTGTATTGTTGACTCAAGTATCAAATATCGACAAAACGACCGTTATTAACTTAAATGACTACATAATTTTCGTAACATTGTAATAAGTAATATAAAAGAGATAATAAACTTGAAAAAGGTTCTTAAGAAAGTATAGATTAACTCTAGTTTATTATTCAGGAGATTAAAGAACGGTCGAGTGATGTCAGACACAAGGTAAGGGAACTTCTTAACCCAGTTTTCGTTATTTGGGTTAATCTCCTACTTTCAAATTATTTCATGATATTATTATGTCCTATCTTTTATTTGTAAATTCATTATGTGTACTTATAGTGAATACACATAATAGATCTATTTTATTTAAAGATGATCTTTGTAAGGGACTTCGTCTCAATCTCCTTCTATTGAGACATATTTTGATTTATACACAACTTTCTTTTATAGGGTGTATAAACCCTTTGACTTTTACGTTTATTCAAAAGGAATCTTTTTATACGAAGCGTTTTACAAAGAGACAAAAAGGAATGTTTTTTGTCTTACGTATGCAGCGAAAATGACTTCTCTGCCGCTGTGACCATTATTTGAGTTTCAGCTTCCTCTACAAGCCATAACTTTTTTTTTAAATGAAAAATAAATACAAAGTTTTAATTTTCTTTTATTTTGGTATTGAAAATGGTTTTGAATTTTTTTTAAATCAATGTGTTGTATTGATATCTTGTGATTGAAATGTGGAAATGTTATGTTTCCTTTATGCATGTTTTACGTGATAAGATTATGTTATGGTTTATGATATGTTTAAACCTGTTCAAATGAGTAATGCATTAGACTTAATAAGTGACGAGTGGAGCCCGCTAGAGCTCCTCAATGCATCAGCAGGTCTAATGAGACAAACTGGTGTCTTGGCATGAGTCCTTGACAAAATCTTATTTGTTGTCTTGGCATGAGGCCTTGGCTACATGGTTATGATAGTCTGGAATTATGCATTCTATAATTATGAAAGTGGTTATTGATATTGCATGTAATTATTCGACTAGTAGAATATCCATGTGAATAAGTAAATAGAATTATTTCATTTTACTTTTTCCATATTATGCTGAAGTTCAAGTTTAAAGGCTTTTGTTTTAGTTATACATTTCCTTAAATGTATATGCATATTTATGAATGCTTCCGCAATATTGTTCTCCTTACTGAGCATCTGAGCTCACCCCTTTCAATGTTTTAATATTTTCCAAGATGTGAAGAAGTATTTTATGAATTACCTTTAGGGATAGTTAGAAGGGGATATGATTGTGGACTATGGAGACCATGTTATTGTAGTTTTTCACTTTATGATGTAATGTAACTTTTATCAATGTATCTAGTGTTTCCAAGGCTACTAAACTAATCGGTCTTTCGAGACTTGATCATTTGTGATCATGCCAATGTTACGCTATAATGCACCGACTCTGGGTAACTGGGGTTGGGGCGTTATAGTTGGAATTGAAGGCAGTTTAGTACTAACCTTGGAAGCTAGATTTAGATAAAATCTGATTAGAGCACATAGACCTAAGATAAAATTTGAGGATTAGTATAGAAGAACATCCTAGAATTTTGGTATTATAGGAATTTTGTGAGTTTTATGAGCAATACATCCCTGTCTGGATACGAGCAGGTAGAGGAGGATCTGGAAAAGATGTACCTAGGTTTAAAACAAAAAAACACCGCTTTGAGATAGACTTGAACGGGAACTGGTGCACGACAACGTGCCTTGTTGCACTCTTGGTTATGACACTCCCAGGGGATATGCTTAGGATAATTCTCATTTTCTTTACAAACCACTATGAAGGATTATGAGTATATACTTCCTCAAAGAAAACATTTTTATGATCATGGATTATATCCATAAATAGTTCAATTTATGTTATGTGTTTTTCAAGTTTTTAATTATGTATTTTGATTCAAAAACTAATCTAGTTTATGAAATTGTATAGAAATGGCGCCTAGTGGGAGGAATGGAAACCGTATCAATGCACGCACTCCATGTAGGGATTTCCCTCCTGCTTAAGATAATTATAGTGCAGTTGGAGATACAACTAGAGATGATCAACTTATCACCATACTGGGATAACTCACTCAGGTTATGAATAATAACCTTACTCATATGGAGCACCCTGATCCACAACGTGGAGGATCAATGTTAGACTGCTTCATTAGGAAAAAACTGCCAACAATTAATGGGGGTATAAATCCATTATTAGCTGAACAATAGATAAACTCCGTAGAGAAAATATTCTATTCCTTGGGGAGTAGCGAAAGGGAGAAGGTTGTCATGGCAGTTTACCGCCTCTCTGGAGATTCCGATCAATAATGGTTGCTGATTCAAAACACAATGGAATATGAAGAATTATCATGTATGGAATGGAGGGAGTTTAAGGAAATTTTCTTATAAAAATACTTTCAACATGACCATCGAGAAGATATGGAAAGGCAATTTCTGAGTCTGAGGCAGAAGGAGGATGAGAATGTCCCAAACTATGAGGCTAACTTTACAAGGTTAGAAAGGCCTGATCCAGATTATATACGTAACCCAATATGTAATATTTTTCATTTATTTGATGGTTTAAAACCATTTCTCCATCGAGCATTAGTCTCACAAACCTTCTCTTCATATGAAGATATAGTCTCGTGTTCTATCAAGACAGAAAAGGAATTCTCTAAGTCTTATGACAACAAAGTAAAGCAAGAGAATAAGAGAACGGTGGAACAGGAGACAGATAAAGGGAAAAAAGCGAAAGAACGATTTTCCATTATGCGATAATTGTGGGAAAAATCACCCCGGTACTTGCCTAAAACGAATGAGAGTTTGTTATAAATGTGGAGAAAAAGGTCACCAGGCTCGTGATTGCAAGGGAAAGAAAGAGGCTATCAATGTTGAATGCTATAATTGTACGGAAATAGGGCATTATGCAAATGAATGTCCTAAGCGTCTGGGAAATTTATCTCAGAAATGGCCAAGGGATCAAGGACAATCTTATGCTGTTACTACAGTTTAAGTGGAATAATTAATGTATTGGTGGTTTTGGACTAAAGGATTATATTCTGGTTATAAGAATAATGTGATATATATAAGGATTGTACTGTGGTACTTGTTTTTTTCATTAAGGTTTTAATATGATGAAGGTAATCATATTTTTAGTACGTGACAGTAAGAGAAACTTTACCTTGTTTGGGGAATCTAATGTTACAAATGATTTTGGAATTTAGAGACCATTTAGAGAAAGTCTTCACAGAGGTATTTTGGATAACTATAAAGGTTGGAATGGATTAAGTTGAACTTTGGATAGTATTGTTTAAGGTTAAAACATTTCTGAAGATTAATTTTGGAATATAATAATACTATAGTTTTAGGAAAAGGACAACCAGCAGGTTGGGGGGTAACCCATCGCGTCGGACAAAGCTGCAGGAATCGAACCCACAACCATACTGCGACATGCCTTTATTACCTACCACTAGCCTACAGGAAGTCCCTGGTTATTACAAAATAGTTTTCCTAATCTAAATGGTATGTGTTAATATTGAGAACCTTGTACGATTAGGATAAATATAATATTTTTCAGTTCTATTATCTTTATGAGTTAAAGATGGGTTTGTTGTACAAATTATTTAAATAATGAAATTTTACATGACAAGTAAGTATATTTCCTTACGATCATAGTAAATCTCCAAAATAAATTACCCAACATTATGAAAGGTAACTTAAAACAAAAACGTTGTCGGTTAACTTTTCCTAATGGGGAATCAATGATCGTTTAACCAATCACAAGTTTGTGATTTTCTTGTAGTTATACTTTCTCCTAATCCTGTTTTCTACAACTCTCCACCAGACCATGATGGTTTTTTTCTCCTCCATATCCATAATTTCATAGAATCCTTGTATGGGCTATCTCGGGTGACCTTTGTAATTCTCTTTATTTATTTTAATGTTATATTTTTATTAACCCTATTTCCAATGTGGGTTTTCCACAAAGGTATTTTCTATTTTCAACCTTTTATTTTCGAAGAACATTTTCAAATTGTGAGGACGTAATTTATTGAAGGAGGGTAGAATGTAACACCTCGGGCTTTCACGATACGCTTCTCTTTCAATAATGCAATAGCTTGCATTGTACGCAAGTTCGAGATTCTAACACACCGCGACCAATCAAAGTAGTAGTTATGAATAGTAATACCCACTTTTTGAAATTATATAAATCATATATTTCAAAATGGACTTCATTTTTTTATTCCGAATATCGAAATTATCAAAAGTTGATTTTTTTTAATTTTCTGGGAACTTCCAATTTTCTATGAATAGAGAAAATACTTAAAAACAACTTCTTTAATCAAAATAATTTATAGTGATAAATTATAATATTGAGTGGTTTTAACATATAATTAGAATATATTTTTACCATTTTATCCAATGGTGGTCATTAGAATTAATTTCACTTTGAAATTGGTCATAATCAATTGTCAATCTTTTGATATATATATTGCTTCTTAAAAACACACTATTTTTTGTGACAACAGGAATTAATTATTAAATTAATTAATCCAACTTATATGTTTTGAATTTTTTAAAATATACATCATTTTTGAATTCGCAATATCAAATATAGCTTAGGGTGAATTTTTGATATTTTTCTGAAAAACATCAATTTTTGATGAATAGTGAAACCACTATGTGGTAGTTTAAAAACTAATTTTTTGTGTAAATGAAACACTACCATTTCTGTGTAATGAATTTCAAAAATCCGACATACATGGTGGTCATTAGGAAGTAAAATGTGGTTTAATGGGATTAAAATAATTGTTGGTGAATAGTAACTTTTAAGTTCTATTAATCGCAATTAAAGTTAATTAGTGAAATTTAAGGTAAAAATGATATTATAAAAATATGAAAATATCTTTACACTTCTCCTACCCTTATTGGATGGGTCATGGGCGACCAAGAAAATCAATGGGACAACTTTGGGACCCCATGGAGCCACTTGGGTAAGAAAATGACATTAATAACTCTTTATTTAAAGTAAAAATAAAATTGTCACAAACATGAGTTGTTTTACTAAAACAATTATTAAATGGGGTTATATATGTTAAAATTTAGACTATAAATATTAATTGGATATATAAAACGATTTCCTACATCATGGTAATTTTTTTTAATTTTTAGACATTAAATAAATTAAATTTTGTATGACACAATGATGATACTGCGATTACCTCATTAATTAACGATTTAAATAAAATGAGAAGATAGTGTAAAATCTAAGACTTAAACTTGTCCAAAACCTATTAAATGAGTATATTTAGATCTCTTATCAACTTATCCTCGAAATATTTAATTGTGGGACCTTTGAAATCCGAATAGTACTTCATAATAATGTAACATTTCATTACTTTCCAAGAGTGCCCCTCCTCTCCTCTTATAAAAGGCCCCCACCTCTACCACCTTACTGAAACCATAAAATCCATTTTTCTCGGCCAAAATCAGCCCAAATACTCTCTCAACATTCCTCCCTTCATCCTAGAAGCCTTATCGTAGGCAGAAATCACTTCAAGAAACTATTTTATTTCAAACCGAGGGGAGTTACCCGATTTAAAGGTAATGTCTTCTCTTACGTTGTTTTGTTTTATTTTGCTTCTCCAACCCCCTAAAATCTTTTTATTATTTTCTTTTGTAACAAGACAAGTATCCTAAATATAATTGGATGTTTTTATGTGAATGATTTTATTTACACTTACACACACCTTCGTCTAATGGCTAAAGAACATACTATTTCTATGGGTGGTGAATTACTGCCTCACGAAACGATGATTGTTCAATCTTCGTTTAACACCTCTCATGGTGGCCATTATGATGAAACTATTTTATTTATGATATATATTATGTTTTTTTATGCTTCTGTATTTCTCATTTATGGAATACCTTTATGATTTCCATTATGGTTAAACGCGATATTTTCATTTTAGGAAGTGCGGACTACTGCCCCCTCAAAATGATTTGAATCGTTAATGCCATATGTGGGATGTATAAAAAATGGAGTAAATAGTATTATACATTATATTATACTGGAATTATAGTATACCTTTATATCATTATGATTTCATTCCATTAAATACGAAATAGAAATGAAAGTACTGTTCATGCGTACGTACAGCTTACCCTCTCCATGAACGGTGCATTTCATTTCTTACCTCTAAATGTTACGTAATATTATGAATGAATGTATATACTGTATATATATGATATATATGATTACTAAATCATGAATATAATTCTGGAGATAATGGATATTCTACCACATAAGTAACATGTAATTATAAGAAGTGTATTGTTGACTCAAGTACCAAAGATTGACAAAACGACCGTTATTAACTTGAATGACTACATAATTTTCGTAACATTGTAATAAGTAATATAAAAGGGATAATGAACATGAAAAAGGTTCTTAAGAAAGTAGAGATTAACTATAGTTTATTATTCAGGAGATTAAAGAACGGTCGAGTGAAGTCGGACACAAGGCAAGGGAACTTCTTAACCCGATTTTCGTTCTTTGGGTTAATCTCCTACTTTCAAATTATGTCATGATATTAGTATGTACTATCTTGTATTTTTACTTTCATTATGTGTAATTATAGTGAATACTCATAATAGATCTATTTTATTTAAAAAGGATCTTTGTAAGGGACTTCGTCTCAATCTCCTTTCATTGAGGCATATTTTGTTTTATACACGACTTTCATTTATACGATGTATAAACTCCTTTGACTTTTACGTTTATTCAAAATAAATCTTTTTATACAAAGAGTTTTACTAAACAACAAAAAGGAATTTTTTTTTTGTCGTACGTATGTAGCAACAATGACTTCTCCGCCGTCGTGACCATTATTTAAGTTTCAGCTTCCTCGACAATCCAGAACTTTTTTTTAAATGAAAAATAAATAGAAAGTTTTAATTTTTGTTTATTTTGGTATTGAAAATGGGTTTGAAAGTGTATTTTATATCAATGTGTTGTATTTATATATTGTGATTGAAATGTGGAAATATTATGTTTCCTTTATGCATGTTTTATGTGATACGATTATGTTATGGTTTATGATATGTTTAAACCTGTTCATATGAGGAGCACATTGGACTTAATAAGTGACAGGTGGAGCCCGCTATAGCTCCTCGATGCATCGGAAGGTCTCATGAGACAAACTAGTGTCTTGGCATGAGGCTTTCAAAAAAATCTTATTTATAGTCTTAGCAAGAGGCCTTGGCTATGTGGTTATGATAGTCTAGCATTATGAATTCCATCATTATGAAAGCAGTTATTGATATTTCATGTGAGTATTCGAGTAGTAGAATATCCATGTAAATAAGTAAATAGAATTATTTCATTTTACTTTTTCCATATTACGTTGAAGTTCAAATTTAATAGGCTTTTGTTTTAGTTATAAATTTCCTTAAATGTTTATGTTTATTTATGAAAACTTCGGAAATATTGTTATCCTTACTGAGCATCTGAGCTCACCCCTTTCAATGTTTTAATATTTTCCAGGATGTGAAGAAGTATTTTATGAATGACCTGTAGGGATAGTCAGAAGGGGATATGAGTGTGAACTATAGAGACCATGTTATTGTAGTTTTCACTTGATGATGTAATGTAACTTTTATGAATATATCTAGTGTTTCCAAGGCTACTAAATTAATCAGTATTTCCGGACTTGATCTTTTGTGATCATGCCAATAATACGCAATAATGCACTGACTCTGGGTAACTGGGGTCAGGGCGTAACACGATGTGGAAGATTTTAAGAAGTAAATGTTAGCCGAAGTTAGGAAATTAAAATCTGAAATTGTAATGAAGTCAGATTTGGCATATTTTAAAATTTTCATGGTGCAATAGTGAGAAACCGATACGAGAAATCAAGCATGTACATCATGTACATTGACTCATCTAACAAAGATATTTCAAGAAATTACAACTGTAATGAGAAATATGAATGACAGATTATAGGATCATCAATGTAACAGTGATCCATTATCATTTTTTTAGACAATAAAAAACATATTTTTGACTTGATTACATCAGGTAATCCGGGAGTAAGAGAGTTACTAAACAGGTTCACCGAAAAGCTAACTCAGTTTATAGAGAACGAATAATGATTACATGAGTTTTTTAGTGTCAGTATTTTTGAATATATATATCTGACACAGGAAGGATTGGATCTCATCATCCAGTTAGGAGGCAGAATGATGAAAATGTTGAGACTGCAGATGACATAACACAAGGAAGTCATTCAGTGGCATTGAAACCAATTTTATAAACCTTTTTAGACCACCATTGTTTCCTATTTACATTTATGTACATGTATATATTTTCTCTCAATAAAATATACTTTCATTTCATTTTCGTATGTTTTTATTTTTTTAATATACTATCTAAATTCAAATCATCGTAATCCAGATTCAAATATTGATAAACATTTTACCATAGCATTTACATTAATTCACTACTACATTAACATGTGTTATATTACTTTTTCAATAATTCTTTTTGATATCTTAAAAGGGGTATAAATATGGATAAACACAACAACATTTTTTTTCAGGGGAGAAAAGAAATATTTCTTAAAGGGAATAAATATAGATAATGTACAAGCTCTACGTGTTCAAAAATCATTTTTCTGTATTAATGTGATCCGAAAACACTGTTCATTCTCTATGTGTTTGGAAATCGTTTTACCATATTTGTGTGTTTTGGAAACACTATTCATACCCTATGTTGAAGAGCATAACAGAAGGATAAAAAAATTTATGTTAACTTTATTGAAAAAGTATGGTTAATCAACCATACTTTATAAAAAAGTTAGGGTAAAAAAACCATAATTTTGGAAGGACCCCTACGTTTATGTTATCAGAAAAGTAATGAAGAGGAACCCTACATAAGTATGAAACATTGAGTTTATTTCTCAAAATTATGGTTCATCAACCTTACTTTTTGGAAAAACTGTACATTTCTATCAACCATACTTTTGTGAACCAAATTACATTTTTATCGAAAAGTATGGATAATGTACTTTAAATTTGGAAGCTTAAAAAAGTATGGATGATCAACCTTACATTTAATATCAACCTTATGTTTGAAGAATGAATCATCAACATTAAGTTGTCAACTTTACATTTGGAAATGAAGATATAAATATCAACTTTATCGAGCAATGGCCTTTATGCGGATCATCAGGATGATTTCTAGCCATTTTAAAAGATTGATTTTAAATAACCTATTTGATGAATTCAAATCTTTTATTTTATGATTCAAAGGATAGATTTAAGAGGATATTTTATTTCCAAATATTAAGGGGAGTTAAGACTACTATGTTATCCAATAATTCAAATATTGTGATCCTAAAGGAGACATTTGGGGATATAAATTTGAAAGGAAACATTCTTTTTTATTCTATATAGCTGTGATATTTTGTATTAAACTAAAGGGATGAATCATCGCCAAAGGATCAGAAGTATAAGCTCTCAAATTTTTTACGACCAAAATGTTTTATAGAGACTTATGAGTCACACAGATCTGCTGCAACCAAGATCTATCAGAATCTATTTTTTTGAAGAAGAGGGAAAGAGTTACATATTCTTATTATACATTAAATATGTATCCCGAATCTATTGTTGTTGGTGTTTCTGGATTTATTTCTATATCTATTACAACTGTATCGACTTAGAACTGTACTTACCTGATGAACATATTTTCTAAAGACTACGATTCATCTACGGTCAGTTACGTGTTGCTGCAACTGTGAAGAACATCTGGAAAGTATTTTTAAACAAATACACTTTATATTTTGAGTAACCATGTTCTCGTATTATGATTTGTATGAACTAAAAGGCTCTATTTTAGACTTAACCTATAAATGTGACAACTTCTTGCACTTAGTTATGGAAAATCTATTGATAAGAGGACCTAATTGTGGAAATCACCAAGATCCTAGAGTAGAGCATTGGTGGAGTAGACTAGGGGCATTCTGTTCCCCGAACCACTATACATTCGTTCCTCTTTCAATCTATTTATTTTCCACTACATAAACTTTCTAATAATGTTAAAGGACAGATTTGGCAATCATCATTATTCTCATGTAATTTATAAAATATAAAATTCACCCCCCTCTGGTGAATATTTGGTATAACCCGATCCAATAGAAATTGTTATCAAATATTGAGTATTGAAATACCCATTACAAAAATTGTATAAAATAATCTCTATTACTAAAATCTGATGATAAAAATAAAAAAAAAACAAACTAATATATGAGTAATTAATGATTATTATTAATCCATATAATGGAAAATATGTGATAATATTTTCATTAAATTTGTGAAGAATATTTTTATGTATAATAAGCATGAGGTTAAAAGACATATGTTGAAGTCGTGAGTAAAGATAAGTATTTCCTATCTCAATTTTACTTTATTGAGATGAATTCATTATTCACCACAAATATTATTTTTGGGATGTGTATACAACCCATTGATGTATTTTATAAGAAATTACTTAATAATAAATGTAATTATAAATCCATATATGTTTATCTCATTCAATGGGGTTTGATTCAAAAAATTCGAATGTTGTATGAGTTTCGTTACCAAACTCATTTAGAAATCGATATTGTTTACATATAAACATCCATATAGGAAAATTATATTTAAATCTATATAAAACCCATATATTTTAATATCATATTTCTATTCATGGTTTTAATTTTTTTCTGAACATTTCTTCTGACTTTTGTTCACAATTTAACCCAACAGACATTTTCAAGAAGAGCCGACCTTATCTTATCATTTTGGTAAAAATAATTCTATTCCATGTTAATATTTTATTGTTTATATTTTAGTTATATATATATATATATTATTCTACAATTTACTTGGTTATTTTTAATTAATTTTTTTATTAAAAATTTAATCATTATTTAATATTTTTTAAATGGTTACTTTCTTCTAACATTGACCCACTTTAAAAAATTGTTAAAGGAATATTTTGATTTTAAATTATTTCAATGTGAATTCATGTTCCCAATTTTGTAAAATAGAATTCTTAATAAATATTACTCTCCTTGTTTTAATGTTTTTTAAAAGTAATATCTATTCCCGTTTTTATGTTTTTTAAGATAAATTAAATCAATATAATATACTAAATCTTCTTATCTTTTATAAATCATTATAATTCTATTATAAAAAAAATCATTTTATCTATATCAAAATAATTTAATACATATTATGATTCACTAGGTGATATAAAACAGTGTTAACATCCATATTATTTCATTGTATGGATTATGATTATGTTTTTTTTAAATTTTCACATAACCAATTTCCTTCAAATTAGTACATTAAGATTTGGTAGACTTATTAATGCTATCAGGTTTATGAGATCCATATATATGGTTTATCATAATGTGATGGGTGGGTTAGTTATATTAAATTCATATATTTGATAATTTTTTATACCTCATGTCTTTAAAAGGACACATAAGTGGTGAGTCTATGACCAAGGGTACATGGGAGGTCAGCCCATGACAAAGAGTACACATATAGCCATGATAAGAGTAAGTGTACATGGAATGTAATGAAAATCCAAATAATGTATAATTTTTTTTATCCAAAGACTAAAATATAGTTAATATTGGGATAGCCTAGTAATTTATTGGATAAATATCATTAATGTTAACCATGATACGTGTTTTTCGTTACATGCTCATATTCATTAAATATTGTTATGTTACACATTGTGATTATTTCATGATCATATATTATTAACTAATATCACTAATTTTATTTTATTCCAAAATCATTATATCTAGATCTCTTATTTATAATCCATTTTAATTGGGTATGATAACCCCATGATAGATTCATGTACTTTGATTGTGTTATTATGCCCAAATTATTATCATATGCTCACTTATGGTCTTTAATTGATAACACTCATATTCCCCCATACTATGTATTTGGGAAAACCCATTCTGATGTTTAAATTTACCATGATATAGAGAAGAATATATGTATTATATGTCAAGAAGGGTATAATATATAAAGATTATTTTGTTGACATATTGAGAATTGTTTTTAAAACAAGTTCGTTTTGTATCTAGTCTCTAAATACATTTAACATATTACTTCTACAGTCCGACATACCCTGAACGGTATTAGTAATTCATGTAAAATTGTATACTAAATATGTATATTATAATATGGTGACCTATGTTAACATCAAATAATATGTTAGGTTTGTATTTATTGGGGCATATTTGGTAGTGTGAGTCTGGTGATCTTTAGATCAACCACGATAAAAATGATATTATGGCCTTTAGGGGTCTTCAAAATAGCTATGCCAAAATCCATAGTGATGTTACCCAATTTCCATATAGGCATAGGAAATGGATTCATCAACCCTTTATAATTCTTCAATTCATCCATAAATTATTATGAAACCAAGAAACATTATGTGTACTCCCCAATATACATCATGTGATTTTCTTACTAAAAATAATTCTCGAGATTTCAATACATATATGTGATTCTAGGTTTAATAGATAATGACGAGACAAGAGCCTCATCTATGAAACCCTTCTTAAATTCTAGTATTTTAGGGATGAATAAATAATTTCCCCACACTATAATCACATCATTATGATGGTTAAAATCTAAAATATTTCCCACATTCTTCTATATCTATATATCACTGTTTTTTATTTCCATGATCTTCAAATAGATAATGGTTGATCCAATACATAGGAAATGTTGGAATATTCCGCTTATTTTAAGATTTCATTTTCCATACCTTTCAAAATAATGACTATTATGTCTTGTTAAATACTCATAATAGATAATTAAGTATGATTTTTAGAAAATAGAAAATCATCCACCTTGTTATCCTTCCCATGGGGTAATTTGTGGAGCAGTAAAAAACATTAATCCACACTAATAACCTCTCATGGAATATTTTTAACTCCAATTATGTGAATATAAACTTCAAACTCTTGTGATTAGTATTTATATATATATGTGAATATTTTCAACATAGAGGTATTGAATCCATATATTTAATGAAAATATTACATCTCCTATATCTAAATTATTCATTTTGTAATTTTTATTTGTCACCATTAATTTATGTGAGGAATAATCTACCACATTTCATTTTGAAAACCCACACCCTAATTCTTTTATTGGATTCATCAATCTATATTACAACCCCTTCTTAACTATACTGTAATGTGAGTGTAGGTGTATTGATCAACCTTATCATAAGATCTTAGAAACTATCATCACATTTACATATAGAGAGGAATATTACTCCCTCATATGTTAACTATGATATTGGATTTTGATGATAATGTGAGTTTTTAATGAAATAATAATAATATCATGAAAATCCAATAAAACCATGAATCTCTATAAAAATTGTTTGTGTGGTCCCTTCATTGACCAGCACAATATTTTAAGGATCCAAAAATATAACTTCACTTATATTTATAGGACCAATGAATTATATTTTATGTAGCCAAAAATAAAATTTTCAATACTTTTTAAAAACTTTATCCTCTCTTAAGGTCATCTACATTTTTACTAAAATGATCTTCATGTTAACCCTTTATCCTATAATATATGAGAATATAATCCATAAGGACTACCAAAAAATGATCAAGGTAATCCCAAAATAATTTATTAATCAAAAACTAGAATATTTTGGGTCAATTTATGAGTCTACATGAAGAACTATGAATTGATAGGGTCTATATATTTAAAAATTTATTTTTTTGTATATAATACAATTCCCAATTCATTAATGATATATATACCAGGGATTACTCATTAATAAGTATCAATCCCCACATATATTATTGAAAAAGTCATCAACACATGGAAACTGATTCTTATTCTGGATTACAATATTTCCAATTTCATAATAATGAATGTCGAGATGCATTGATCCATCTTTTTTTATAAAGTTATCTGGTTAGCCCTATTGATAATTAATCAATCAGGTAAAATATTTTTAGAGATTCTTTTGTAGGTACATTTTTTGTTTATATAATTAAATAGGGTCTATTCTCTAAGGATTATTTGATATTGGCATAGCACCACGTTTGAGGGAAATTGAATACTCAACCTCAAAATATATTATGATAACAAGAATATATTCTTGAAATATATCTATCAAATAATTTTTTTAATATCATCAATTTTGAAATATTTTAGTTAATACTCTACATTATTGGGTACTCTGATAGATTTAATTTATATATGAGTAATAAGGATTTCATTATTAACTATTACCTTATAAATGATCATGAATTTACTTGGGATATGAAATGTGATTTCACAATCCTTGTAATTTATTTTTTCCCTTGGTGGATAGATCCAATGCATGCCCAAAATAACATTAAATTTGACTAAAGGATGAATAACACGATTTAGTGGAATTCCATTCCTACAAACCTCAATTATAAAAGAGTTTCAGAATTGGTTTGTAATTATTATATCACTTTTGTTTTCCATTCATAATTCTGTGTATAATCATCATGTATATGAATTAAAAATCCTTGATACTTCTATATATGTGAAGGAATTCGTAGAAATATGTTCAAATAATATTTATTTAATATTGATCATACTTATCACCAAAAAAATTCATGATTTAATCTCTATCCCCTTACGAAATACAATTTTGTTAAAAAAGAGTCTAAAAATAACCTCAAAAAATAATCATATGATAATGAAAATCATTCTTATTATTTCTTAAATTTTGACAGCTTTTCAACCTATGATATCTCGGTTTCAACTTATAAAAATATTTTTTTTAACTATACAATTTTTGGTGTACCATAAGTTGATTTACATTTAACCGCCATATTCAAAATCCCCATCTTTAAATATACAACAATTTGATACCAAATGAGATGACCCAACCATAAAACATGTATATAGTAAAAAAATATTATTGATTATCCATTACAAATCCTTACAAAATACACCCATAGAATGTATAGGTTTAGTGTCACTAGAGATTAGATATATTGAAAACTTATTCTATATACTTGTGAAAAATTCTATATAATTTTACCATACATCACCCTTTATATAGACATATCATATTTTATGGTTTAATTCATAAATTTAATAATAAAAACATAAGAATTTGGTGATATCTAGTTATCTATATGGAAAATAATATGAGATATTGATCAATAAAAAGTGGACACAATAAAGATTGTAAATGAGAATAAGATGACCATATGGGTATGAAGAAAAAAATTTATTTGATATGAACATATGAAAATCATATATATTAAAACATGGGTCATAAAACATGGATCATGATATAATGATTTTGGAAATAATTAATATTGAAGTACTATAATGTAAAAACATGGGACAAATATCAAATGTTATAGGAACATAATATTTGAGTATGGAATAGTTGAGAAATTTAGCACAAATATATCACATAAAATTATTTGTTTTTTCAACCATGAATTCCATGATGATCATCACATGGTGGATATAGTCCTGTAACAATGGGAATTGGGTTCACTCCCCATTCCTATGAAAAGAGTTAATTGATTTCACTCCTTAGTCCAATTCATGTGATCTGATGAGATATAAATATATTCCCAAAGTATTTTAGGGATATAAAAATCTAGTACCCACAATAAAATAATAATCAACCATACTTTTGTGTGTCACATATCCATAAAATAACTCATAAATTCGTACCGTAATAATTAACCTATATGAATGAAACAAGCCTTATAAAAAACTATCACTATATAAAATATTAATCCTCATGATAAATAATGTTGATGATTATCTTGATTTATATCCCTAGTGAATCATGAGAAATATTAATAGATATATACATATACCAAAATAAAATATTAAGAAAAATAAAAAATAATTAGATATTATGATGACATAAACATTTTAGTTATATAATAGTATGTAATGATATAATTTAGAAGTTAGTAGTTTCATAATTAATGATAAATTGACATTAAATTATATAGAATAATTATGAAGCCTATTAAAGGAATCTTCATTGATAAAATTTAATAAAATGGTTGACGAATGTAATCATTTAGAAAATGTTAAATGGGATTAATAAAATGATTCTATTAAATTATTTTTTTATATTTTGAAGTGAATAGGAAGTAACTTTATGAAACCATAGATGTGGATATCTGTACATCCACAAAAAATGTCAAAAATAAGTATATTATGGAGAATTATTCCAAATCAAAAATAAAAGATAATCTCATCTCTAATTACAATCTACATTTAACTGTTATTATGTACCAAAGTGAGGTGAAATGTTAAGAAGAAATGTAAAATGATAAAATAAAATTATTGCAAGACAATATATGGGATTTTATAGTGAAGGTACATTAAATTTCAACAAATATAAGTTTATACATAGAATATCATGATTTTATATTGATATTTGAAGACAAAAAGTTATGACTTTGGTAATGATTAAATAAAATTTCACTGATTAAGAGGATATAAGATGGATTTTTAAATAGAATAATTAATTTAAAATTGTGATACAAGATAATAATTTTGTATTATATGAAGCATATAAAATATCCAACGAAGTGAGCAAGGAACACACCATAATGAAAGGAACATTGTGAAAAGAAACAATTACCTTTACTCCTAACTTTCATGAATGTTCATTTACCTCCAACACCACATAACATAACCAAGTTAATCACATATTTCATAACCTCAATCAAATAAATTTACTTTTATAATATTCATTTATTATTAGTTATGATATATTTTAATATGTTATTTAGATATTATTTTCATCATCTTATGTTAATGATTTTTATTATCATGAAGTAGTTTTCAAATGGAGATGTCGATTCTAGACATTTGATATCATGTTTGTCAATCATAGATTATTTATGTTAGTGAAATTATAATATTTTTTTCTTATTGATTAATTCTCATTTTTATTTTATTGAATACATGATTTTTTCCCTAGAATGGAATCACGAAAATTACGTGGTGGTGGATGTTATCGACACTACAAGATACTTTAAATGAAATTCATTCAAATTTTACACATAAAGAACCATAATAAAAAAATATATTAATAAATAATATAATTAATTACCATAATTATTTTTTTTGAAACCCATTCGCGAGGGAAAAGTTGATGTTAATATATTATCACTCATATAGGTTGTTGATCCACCCAAACAAGAACATGATAATGTAATAAATAATAAATGGAACAAAATTATATTAATATAAAATAATTTTATAGAATAATAATGAGGTTAATGTAATTTAATTTTTTTAAATAATTATACTTATAAATATTTTATATGATAATCTATGTGGTGGAGGGGTTCTTTTTTAGATGGGGTTCAGTGGAATTTTTTTAGTTTTTTATTACTTAATGGTTAGATAAAGTCACTAGTACTTGAAATTTGGCCCATAAGTTGAAAAGGGTATCATATATATTAACTCCCATATCTATTTAGTTTTTTATTTTTATACTAATTATTCATTATTTTGAACAAATTTTTGTTTTATGGTTTTTCTAGTTTATAGAAATCTAACACTTTTCAACATAGTAGCTATTTTTTTAAAAAATTAAATAAACATTAATTTCTTAAATAATTGTGTTTTACTTATTATGAAAATAAAATCCTCTTTTGGAAATTCAATATCTTAATATATAAATATTTTTTTTCAAGTGAAAATATATTTAAATTAAGGAAAAATAATTTTAATTCAATTAAAATAATTTATTTTTCGATATTTTATTATTTTAAAACCTTATATTGTTTAGTGATAATAAAAATGTGTTAATTTTATTAATATATGATATATAATATATTATTATTTTTTTATAAAGTGATAAATACTCATTATGAAAATTTGAATGTACCAAATTGTTATATGCATTCTAAATGACACTATATATTTTCAAAAATAATATATGCATTTACAATGATTATATATCGGCAATATTACCCATTTTACCTCTATAAATAAAATTACAAACTTATATAAAATTCATTAAATTTTTTAATTTATTTCCCACTCAAAAAATTTAAATTATCATTATGATGTTCCTTATTCCTATATATTAATTGGTGATGAACAGTCACGAACCATCCCGGGTCAACCCTGAACTGGTCACCCGAGCCGGTCCGCAGTAGGTCCCGAGGGGCGTTCCCGATCCCCCCGAGATGGAAACTAGTGCCAGGCATCAAAATTTTATCATTGGGAACAATTTCAGCCAAAATGAAAGCAGGATCGAAGTAAGAAAACTAACTAAACAGAAAAAATAAACGCTAACAGAAGAAAAGAAATAAAATACACACGACCAAACATACCTCCATGTGACCTCACAGATCACCACCCAATCAAAGACCAACCTCGCTCCAACACCGAGCGACTCAAACAAGAAAAACTAGAACAAGGGGAAACTGCAACTGAAATGGTAAAAGATAGGCGTGAGTACAAATGTACTCAGTAGGTAATCCCAACAAAAAATTCCAAAGCACTGCCAGTGAGTAAAGAATTTAAAAATTCCAGGTTTGAACTACAATGTATAAAAGTAATCTCCCATAATATTTCACTTGAGAAACCAAAACATGAGACATTGCCCTTATTCTTTTTCAAAAGTTGGATTCCTTTAATTTGTGTCAAAATCATTCAAAAAGGGAAAGAAGTGTTAAATCCTCAAATTTTACACAAAGAGAATAAATCATTTTCATTTGAAAACCATTTTCACAAAGTAGAATTGTATAAGCTATAAAGGACAACTAAGAGTAAACAAGCAAGGAAAAACAAGTAACCATGAGTGATACTAAACATCACTAGAAAACCCCTAGATTTACTCGGGTTTAGACTACCTACCGGCATGGTATTCCATAGTCAATAACCAACTGGCTGCGCTAACAGCCAACCAGTGGCATGCCCCACAAGTCCTTACCTACCAAGGGGGAGCAACACGTCTAATCGAGGTTAGCTAGAAACCGTCACTCGATTCTCTAAAAGTCTCCTAGGAACCCACAATGGTTTTAATAATGATGTGTAAGTGGGAGGCCCTTGCACGTGTGACTCATCTCACCTCACTTGCCAACCCCTTACACAAACACCGCTACACGACAACCCTCAAAGGGAAGTCCCCCTGTAGATATTCCCCATATGTATATTTATATATATTCATAATCACTTCACATTCCATAAAGTGCCAACCGGGCGGCCATACCATTCATAATTTAAACCATTAGATTCCAAGGCATTTCCAATAGACATAACACACACCATCACTTTGAAACCCAGAAACCCACTTAGTAACCCATTTAAGGAAAAACAAACCACCACAGACAAATTCCAAAATCCAGTTCAAAGGCCAAACAAGAATTTACTCTATCCATGTTTTCAAGAGATCACTATTTTCCATAAACGATACAACCGCCATTTTACACACACTAAAACCAATTCAAAACACAGAATAATAAGATTTTCACATTTTATAAGGTACCCTTTTAGCAATATCCCCAGAAAAACACACTGTTAAAAATAGGAAAGATACATTTGGTGCAATGCGAGAAATAAACAGATTTCAATTTCCTTAAGTCACCACTATATCCATAACTATCTAGTACTACTTTAAATTTACCAAAAACAATAAAATATCTGGGAATAAATAAATTGCTAAACATAAAGGCGAGTGCATAGGAAGACCTACCTCAAGACGCAGCTCAGACATGACCATGTGTCGCGCCTCACACCAGCGCCAAAGTGTGGGCAACCTGCTGACCGTGGTATCACAGATTTTTCCCGTAAACCCGCTACAATAATCGCAACACAACTAAAAACGCAAGAGCATGGACTCAAAATAATCCAAACGACTAAACAGCACAAAATCTCACCTCGACATCAGTGCATGCTAGTCAAACCGACCCGAAACAAATAAACAATGATATAAATAAATAAATAAATGAATGAAATAACCAAAACAATCAAACAGCGTAACCCTCACCATGGTCCGGAGGAGCGTTCAGCCAGATGAGTTATGCGGAATGGGAAACGGCCAGTGAAGACGCCGACAAGGGGTGCGAGAAGGTCGGGACAACGCCGACAAGGTGCAGGCTGGCTGGAACGACACCGGCAGGCCGTGCGACGGCCGGAACGACACCGACAGGGTGTTCGCTCACCGGGACGACATGGGTAGGGTGCGGTGAAAACCGAAACAGCGTCGGAAGGGGCGACGTGTAGCGTGTGGAGGTGCGGGGTGAGGCGGGGCGTCGGCGTGGCTGGCGAGTGGGAGGAGGCAGGATGCGGATGCCTGCGCGGTGGTAGTTTGCACGGGGAGGCGACAGGGTGGGCACGGGGCAGAGACGGGAGGACGGTAGGGGGGGTGCAGGTTGGAGATGGGAGGACGGCAGGGGGGGTGCGTGGGGTGGCGATGGGAGGTCGAACGGTGGGACGCGGCTGGCTGGTGAGGAGGCCATAGCGGTGCTTTGGCGCTGCGCTGTGGTTTCACAGCGCGTTGCAAGGGAAAAAGAGGGGGGGGGGGCACAACGCCACCCTAGGGTTTCCTTCTATTTTTTTCTTTTAATTAAAACAAATTGATAATAACAAATTAAAAATAATAATAATAATAATAATAATAATAAACCATTATAATTAAAAAGATTATAATTATAACAAAGTTAATAATAATAATAATAACAAAAATAATAAAATTAATAAAAATAGTAAAACTTTTAATTCACCAGACAACTACATGGGAAACTTAGGTCGACAACGCGGCTACCACTGACCGTGCGGTGTCCACGCACCAGTCTGAAGTCAACCAAAAACATTAAACGTCAAAAGAAATTGACCAACGCTCAGCCCAAACCCTTGTGGGGCTAACCAAAACCAATAAATTATAAAATATAATAATTTAAAAAGGGGCGGGGTGTGACAATTCTCCCCACCACAAACACTTTTTTCTCCCTGAAATTCACCAAGATAACTGTTAGCATAACTCAAGTCCGTGCTTAGGAAAAACCAGAAGAAACTGAGAGGCTCGGGGTGACCATTACCAACAAAAGTCACACTCGACCAACTCGAGTAAATCATTGTCTGAGGTTGAGGGGAGAACACGGGAGGGTTCTCCCCACCACAGAAATTTACTAACACGAAGACCTTGAAACCCGAACGCACCACCCCAGGGGGTAATGCGGGAACTCCCCAAACTGAACTCATCCCAACTTCTCAATTCTAACGGAACAACTCCACCACTAGAATTAAAACCATTATAGAAAAAACAGGCACACTGAGGCACCAGAAAAAAGGAATTCCCTAAAAAAACTCAAACACAGTAATTGAAAAGCCATGGAGAGGCATCCGACCTAATAAAGGGCCAAGAAACAAACCCCATTAATTTTGCAGAACAAAAAATACCCCTAACATATGCAACTAAGAACATGCTCAAGATCAAAACGGGTTCGTTTAGTCACAGACCCAGTGCCTTTCAATGAATCTGAATGATTTAGAAACTACACTAAGAGTAAATGAGGCGACTTGGATTGCAGTAAAACGAGCTCATCATGCAACCACAACAAGGATGATCTTACAACGATGACAAGAATTGAACATGATAACATTGGATATTTTCCATCAGAAGGCTGAAAACATCGACTGAACCAAGGTTCCACACACTCTCGGCAATTCCTGACTGTGCGCGAGATTCACCCCAAGACCTGTGGTTGGGGTTCTGATGGATGAAGAATCCCCTGACTCACAGTCATGCACTAGAAACTCTTGGTCACAATGTCTTCTTTAGGCGACACTTTCTACAAAACTTCTCTAGATGAAACATGCATCTGTAACAATGGCATATCTTTGGAGGGATGTGACACAATGGCTTCACATGACTGAACAAGCCACACTGGTGGCACACCAATGAACAGTCCAATGAACTGGGAGTCAGAACCACTTCAGACGACTCTTTAGAAACAGGTCCCTCTGGCACACCCCGCTCGCCAGATGGGGAACCTCCATGAGTAACTGCATTCACTGGATTGTAAAGTACCTGTGCTTTGGAGACCAAATCAGCTAAGAACACCTCGAGCACCATCTTCTCAAAAGTGGTGCTCCCAAAAGGGAGGAATCGCTCCTTGATCTACGGATGAAGACCCCTGACGAAGGGAGAAGTCTTCATCCAATCCTATGACACTACGCCCGAAAAAAGAGACACAAGATCCTTGAAATGGTCAACATATGCATTCACCGTCTACTAGCCATGTTGAACATGCATGAGCACTTCCATTTCCTTCTTCTTCACCTCCATAAGTAGAAACCATTGAATGAAGACGACTTTTAGAATATACCACATCATCCCAACTTGCATTAATGGTGGGGAGAACAACTCTTAATTGTCCAGAGATGGACCTTTGAACAGACCCAGGACAACATGCACTCAAACAGTGTCAGGAGTTCCCAATACCCTGAAGATGCGCTCGAACACTTCAAGTCACTCTACTATCTATAACAGACTCAAATCACCAAGCAGGGTAGATAACGTCTGATAAGGACCAAAAATTGGGCATGACTCATCAAAACTCCGTGGACATTTCTGGGTGGCATTTATGAACAACATATAAAACATCAAGCTGAAACTGATATCAATCGAAGCAACATAAAAGAAAGAGGCTTCATCCAAAACAACCAGCTCAAGAGAAACAAATAACCACAAACACAACCCAAAAATCCCTATTCAAAATTCCCATTTCATTTTAGATTCCAAAACCAACCTTTTTTCAAAACCTCTTTCTTTCAAGACCATTTTCCAAATACCAAATTCACTTTTCAAACCAAAATCACTTTCTAAAACAATTTTTATCTTCAAAATACAATTTAGAAAACTAGTTCATGCCTTTAATTTCAAATACACCCAGGTAATACCATAAACTGTTGCACATGTCTTCCTCCACTTTCATTCATATGCACCAACACACATTTTCCACGCATCCTCTCACATGTGCAAACATTCATAAGGGGTACCTGAGGTTTCACTTCAAACCATTCTCAACCACTTTCCATGCAAAAAATGGTTTTCCAAACCAAAGGATTTCAATTTTTAAAACCATTTCATACATTTAAAGTCCTTTAAAAGAATTAAATCCCATTTTCAAAAACCCTTTCTTATTTCCAAAAAAAACGCACTTACACAAACCAGAATGAAAACAACAAAAAAATAGCATCAAACACCGGAGTGAGGGACTAGTAGTCACACTTAACTTGGCGACATGGTAGTGGTACATGTCCCATGTAAGTGTCGACCACTAGGAGGAGTTTAAACCATGTACCCGGACTCCACATGGGTCACCACTCCATGTGAGATCACGCTGTAACATCGGCTTGCCTCCGTTGTCATCCCTCAATTCAAAAAAAACCAGGATGAGACAAAGACTCAATTCCCAGACTACCCATGGCGTCTCAAGGTGTAGAACGAGCGAGGGTTCATGACGTCCTTCCCGTACCTACCTCTCGAGTCCTGACAGTCCTAATCTCCACCTACCGGAGAACCCAAATAACAAGGGCCTCCTCTGATACCATTTTGTCACGAACCAGCCCGGGTTAATCCTGAACCGGTCACTCGAGCCGGTCCGTAGAAAGTCCCATGGGGAGTTCCCAATCCCCCTAGATGGAAACTAGTGTCGGGAATCATTATTTAATAGGTGGGAATGATTTCAGCCCAAACAAAAGCACGATTGAGGCAAGAAAACTAACTAAACAGAACAAATAAACGCTAAAAGAAGAAAAGAAATAAAATACACACGACCAAAAATACCTCCATGTGACCTCATAGAACACCACCCAATCAAAGGCCAACCTCGCTCCAACACCGAGCGACTCAAACAAGAAAAACCTGAAGAAGGGGAACCTGCAACTGAAATGGTAAAAGATAGGCGTGAGTACAAATGTACTAATTAGGTAAGCCCAACAACAAAATCCATATCACTTCAGTGAGTAAAGAATTCAGAAATTCCAGGTTTTAACTACAATGTATAAAAGTATGCTCACATACTATTTCATTTGAAAAACCAAAACACGGGACATTTCCCTTATTCATTTTCAAAAGTTGTATTCCTTTAATTAGTGTCAAACTCATTCAAAAAGGGAAAGAAGTGTTACATATTCAAATTTTACACAAAGAGAATAAATCATTTTCATTTGAAAACCATTTTCCCAATGTATAATAGTATAAGCTGTAAAGGACAACTGAGATTAAACAAGAAAGGAAAAACAAGTAACCATGGGTGATCCTAAACATCCCTAGAAAACCCCTAAGGATGACGATTTCTCATTTGTGGTATTTTTTATTTACATGTTGTTTTATTCATCTTTTAATTTTAATAATAATGTTTCATAATAAATTATTTTTATGTTATTATATTTATCATGTTTTATATTATTATACCATAAAAAATAAGGAATTTATTCATTTTAAATCAATGTTTCATGCAAATAAATCAATTCAATAATGTAATGAAATAAAAATTAGGGTTTCATAGCAAAATTTTTTTTATAAATATTTATTTCTATTAACATTATTACATAGATATTAACATTAGGGTACTTATGGATCATTACATCTTCAGTTCACATCATTACTTTTTCAAAATAAGGATTTGGATAATGAAATTTTACTAGGTGAGTGGTATAATTTCGTAGAACATTAGAACTATAATTCATGATACTTAAAATTAATTTTTAGTGACAATGATATTATTATAGTTATGGAACCTCTACGTTTAGTACTTGTGATGGATTTGGTATACACTTCTTCATAATTTATACATGGAACACATCATGTATTTTAGAGAGGTATGTTGAAATTTCTAGATGATATGTTACATTAAACATGATGTAAATATTCTAAAAGGGAATGATGTATCCTAGGTTTATCCATCTTTTATTTCTAAATCATAAATCCCTCTTCCATGGTTATATTTAATGGAATGCCTTGTCTCCAATTTAAAATTTCAAATCATGCCGATGATTATTATTATCATATATCATCTTGTCAACAATGTTATATCCTTATATATTTTTAACTTTTTTCAATAATATCTAAAATATCATTGGAATAATCTATTATAGTATCTTATTCTATTTAATCTCACCCCAATATGTTGGAGTTATGTTTTTATTCCCATAAATATCGTTATATGATTATATTTTAATGCAAGAGTTGAATCCAATACTAAATACGAACTATATTAAACGAATATGTTAATCCCACCCTCCTTTGAAATCGAAAGAATAATTGTTCTATAAATCATGTAATGATTGAACATTCCATTCATATTTAACAATTTTCTAAGGATGAGAAAATGTGCTATTGAACAACTCCATCCTTTTCTTCCCTCCCTTGATATTTGAAGTATAAAATTGATTCTAATAAAATAAAATTGAATGTGGTACTCCATTTATTCATTAAACTTTCTTTATGTTTTCCATCCAAAGTATATAATTTGGAAAATACTATAGAATTACAATGGAATGTTTCAAATTAATAAATAAATCAAACATAAACAATTAAAAATATTTCTTTCAGAGGTCTTTGGAATTTTTTTTAAAATCTATGATTTTTTCTCCGAATCTCACACTGGTTTGTGAAATATTTATGTAACCCCATTAGAATTCATTCATTAACCCTTAAATGTTGGAAAAAACAAGAATTTTGATGTGTACTCTATAGTCTCCCTCTTTATGAAGACCCTCCATTGTAACACATTTAAATCATTATAATTCCTTATACTTATTGGAATGATAGAGAGTGGTGAGATATGATCATCATCCAAGAGAAACATCATTAATTATAGTTTCAAATAGACATATATTGATTTTATAAGTGATTTAATTTAGTCAATGTAAACGATGAAGCATGAAATACTCGACTCCATTATCC
The DNA here is from genome assembly GCA_963277665.1 of Viscum album. Classification (NCBI taxonomy): domain Eukaryota; kingdom Viridiplantae; phylum Streptophyta; class Magnoliopsida; order Santalales; family Viscaceae; genus Viscum; species Viscum album. Next base: position 33,704,100 of record OY728127.1, on the reverse strand, counting down.
TTTCGTATATATCATCCTTATATGCATCCTTGATCATCACATGGATGTATGACTGATAAATATCTTTAGTAATCTATCATTTATCCTTCCACATGTTATTTGCTTGTCAATCATTTGTAGATTAATACGTATTAGGTCTTTTTCTTTCATAATTATCGATAGGGTAACAATATTATTCTTAATGATAACTTTATTCACCATGTTTTCTTCACAGGGTAGTAATTTTTTGATCAGTCATTATATTTGAGGAACTCACACCTTCTCCTTTATTGCATGTTAATATCCTGTTAACATAATATATTTATTAAGATCATATGATTTGTGAGAATATCCAAATTTTTCCATAGAGATATTGAATCCATATATTTAATTAAAATACTTCTTCTCTTATTTTCAAATGACACGTTAATTTTTTTCTTCTTATGGGCCAGTAATTGATATGATTAATAAGCTACCACCTTGTCATTTTTCATAAATAAATATCAAAATACATTCTTTGATGCATCAACATATATAAAAAAACCCATATCTACTATAAGGTAATTTGAGTAAAATTTTAATTACTACCCTTATATTATGCTCTATGAATCTATATCCTCATTCACCATTACATATGAAAATAAAACTATTTCCAGTTTTCCTAGTTAGTAGATTTGAAAATAAAGATAAATTTATGACAAAGCATTGATTGTACATAGATAATCCATGAAACCAATGAATATATGAAATAATTCTTCTAATTTTTTTTTCAATCACCTATAGATTTTAGGATCCATAAATATTACCACATTTGTGATTATAGGACTCCAGAATGGTTCCTTCTATATCTGAAATTATAATTTTCTAAATTTTTCATATAGTTTATCCTTTATTATGATATTTATAAAAATCATCAGATGTCCATAATGTTCATCCCCTGTCATAATAAACATGAGAATATAATTTATAAAGAAAACAAAAATTTAATAAAGCTAATCACTACGGAAAATATTCATAAAATATATAAATATTTCTGGGAAATTTCCCAACATAAATGGAATGACTATGAATTCATAGTATCTAAAACTTGTAAGAATGGTTGTAGGTGGAAAATCATAAAATTTCACCTTTAATTGATGATATCAAGATCAAAGGAGAATTTAAGAGAAATATTAAAACACATATTGAAGATCAAAGAAGTCATCAATAAATGGTAATATAAACACGTTCTTGATAGTGATCATATTACGTTCAAGATAACCAATTTAGTGACACATTGATCCATCCTTCTTCTTAACAAATAGTAATAGTTAACCTGATGTTGAATAAATTGGGAATACAATACCTATTATATATTATTTTTTACATGATTTTAAATTCCGTTAATTCAATAGATCCCATTATATAAGGACTTTTTGATATAGGCATGATTCCTAGTACGATTTCAGTAGAAATGATAACCTCGGGATCAATTGAATTTCATGAATTTTATTGGTAATATATATATATATATATATTTCAATAAAATTATCATAACTTTATTTTTTAAATTGTACCTAACCAATTGTATAATGACTCATTCCACTACAAGTCATTAAAATTCAATGGAAATTTGAAATTTCAATCCCATAATAAGGAATGAATTTAGAATTTGGACTCATATTTGTGTTTTAAGATTTGGATCATCTCTAAAAGGAATTTTATGTTTGGTCATTGGATTAGAGTATTCCATGGGTTTTGGATTTGAGTGAGATAAAGGTCAAAGTTTATTTTTTTTGAAATTATATAGTAGCTAAAACACCATTCTCTTATGTATGGAACCATAGTGTGATTTGTGGATATATCAGAAATGTGTTGTTGGCTAAGATACATGGAATTTTGTGTCCATAGAGAATGATAACATGAATACTATGATGAGGTTTTAAATTTTTTGAAAAGTTGTTTATGTCCTCTTGGGTATGTTTCGACATGGTTAAAGTTCAATGGTATGGGGTGAAAGAACCACTCCATTGTAGTAGAGGGAATAATTCCACGATGAATTTTTTGTAATATTTAATGATCTAGTATCTATGGTTTGATTACCCACTGGAATGGGATACATAATGGCTGTGATATATTCAGTTAATTAGAAGGATTTGTGAGGGTTTCCTAGAACATGATAGTTGTGATTTTGGAAAGCTATTATGATACCCTAAATATGTGAGGGTAAACCTTATGATGTGTAAGAGTAATCTGGTAATATGTAATGGTAAAAATGAACTAGAAAATAGAAATGTATTAGTATTTAAGATTGAAATTTAATATCTAATAGTATTTTTCAATGAATTTGGTTATCATTATGATACATAATGGTTGTTTTAAGATGATATATAATGGTAGATTTGTATGTTTCAATTCATAATGGTTGGTTTGGATAATTCATAAGGGTAAATCGATACTCCAAAAAGTTGAGTGTGAGGGAATTAACCACAATTTTATTACATAGTTTACACCATAAATTAGGGTGGACACACATTTAATAACATGGTAATGAGTTTTTTGGTTTTTCATAGATGTGGGGTATCTTGTAGTGACACAATGGGATATGAAAATAGGTTTCCTTAAGGGAAAATATCACACCCCAATATACGTGATACATTATGGAGGTTCCATTTAAGGTAGTGGAATTAGGCTAATCTAGGTGGTTGGTTTCACTATAATGGTAAGGCTCACATCATAACATGAATTGGCGTTGTGGTGTTATGTTTTTGGTGCTGGCCACGGGGAGTTGTAGAGTACTACAACCTACAGGTCCATATTGTGTGGGTTGTCTAGAAAGTGAATCACATGGCGAGTCATAGGGGTTATAACATGGTATAGTTTTTTATTTTTTTAGAACCAATTATAATATGGTATTTTGGGATTTTATTACATTAAAACACATCATGGCTCTTTGTTTTTGTGATGTGACAATATGGAGAGGTGTAACTCCTATTCCACTGTTCTTATCCCTTTCAACCTCTATCATCCATCACGATTGAAGGTTGTTTTCCTTCTCATTTAAGGTGTGATTTTATCCAATTTTGGGGTTAATCATTTTCAAGGGTAAATATTAATTTATATTGATTGAATATAGGGTTTAATGATAAATCATAGGGGCATGGTGGAATCTGACTGAATAAGATGGGGAATAAAATTTTCATTTCTAGAGTGGTTCCTTAGAGCTTGAATGAACTAGATATTTTATAGTTTAATTATGATAAATTTTTCCCATGTTATTTATGGTCTTTTATTTATTTGAGTGAAATTTATTGATGATTTTAAATGATTAATTATATATTTTTTACTATAGTATGCAGTTGATACCATACATGGAATGTACAACTTTTCAAAAGGATTCAGTGGTGGGAGATTTCTCAATGAATATTTCTTTGATTAATCTTAATTATTTTTTTGAAATAAAGATTATTTTTTTTAATTTTAACATAAATAAATTTGACTTTAGAGGAATTAGGTTTATATTTATGGGGTTGTGGATATATGTAAATTGGAGATGACTGATCGTGATTGAATAATATTAGGTAATGTTAATAGAAAATTTCATAAAGGTAATAAATTTTAACATTGATGGTGTAATCTAAACAACTCCACACAGTTTATGCATTATTTTATATATAATTTTACATAATATTTTTTCACTCGTATGAAATTTACTTTGAAATGAAAATGTAATTCTCTCCCTTAACCACTATGATTCAGACACAAGTGTCTTGGGCCACTATGGACCCTTAACCACAAGATTTGTGTATTCTTCAGTAATGTGATTGGGATTAAATGTAAAAATATACTATATGATATATGAACTATGTGGGGGTATAAATAGAGTAATGAATCACAATGGATGTAATAATTGGTACCTCTAAATCTAATTGAGCATGAGAGTATTACTTAAAAATAAGGGTTGACATAACGGAATAAAATGGAACAGTTTTTATAGTTTTCAGGTCTAAGGAATGTCCGATAGTTATTATAAATTTGAGATCCTCACCATACCATTTCTTTTTGTTATAATCATATTTTATTTTACATTGGCTATATAGGTCATGACTTTATCATGTTTATATTCATGGATGAAATTTCCATAAATTTATAACCATTGACCCTAGTGTTGGGAATGACATAAAAAACACAAGAAATGTCCAAACCTTGACATGACATAGGGCACTAGAGTGGATTTCCTCTTATTTTATTGAACATAATGATGAAACAAATATAGAAAAAATATGGTTGTATAATAGTGTGAAGGTAATGGTGGAAATAAGTTTCATGATTTAGAGGAAAATATAAGGGATGTCTATTGTGTTTGGGTTGAGTTTAAACCCCATGTGACCCCTATGATATATGATGTTATGTGGACATTTCACTACTCTTTACAATGATATATGATGTTATATGGGGTGGATGATATCCCTATAATGATATATGATGGTATAAAGGGAAATATCAATTACTCATATTGGTATATGAGTTTATACGGAGGGGGTTTTATAACGTACCTTCCTGGGTACCATGTACTTGTTCCCCGAACTGGTCGCTCACATGACATCATGCAATATTCCCATATTGTGGAGTCTTATGAAAAACAACAATGCTCTACTGTCGATAATGGAGAGACTATACTATCTTTTGTTATTTTTAAATTATTTAAATAAACCCATAGAAATAATTGAACAGTAACCACTCAGATGATCATAAACTGAAAGGAAAACTATCACAATATGACCAAAACTGAAAATAAAAAATAAAAAATAGATATTTGATATTCCATGATAGGTACCTTCCATGTTTCAAACTGAAGACTCAAAAGTAAATACACTAAAATATTCCAAGAGGGCCCCAAACCACATTCAGATCCCTCTTCCATGGTCCATCCCAAACAACCATCTAACAGAAGACCATTTCCCTTGACATGTCATACAATATTGCAATCTATTCGGGTACTAATAAAGAATCCGGAGTCCAGTGGGAGGACAACTTAGTAGGACACCAACAAAGACGTCTAAATAAATACAGTCAATATCAAGTGTATGTAGTTGTATAATGAAATAATTATGTTAAATAAGTAATTAGGATTCATTTTATTAATTAATTATTAGTTAATCACCTGAATTTGCGGGTTCCCATAGACAACCATAGATCAATACCTACATAGCCTCATGTCAGGGTCTGATATATGTTCAAGGGATGTGATATCTTATAATGCCATTGTAGACATTCAACACAAGTTACATATCATGCTAGATCCTAAATTATGTCTGAGGGATATCATATCTCAGAATTCCATCATTACCATTCAATACATAATTCATCTCTTGCTGGAGCATGAAGTATGTCTGTGGGATATCATATCTCTCAATTCCATTATTACCATTATTTAATTCAAACTTAACATAATAGAATGAATTTTTACCATTCTTAATTTTCAATAGAGTGACCAAGTTATGTTTATTAACACACAATAGAATGAAAATGTTAACATTATTAACACACATTTGAATAACCATGTTCCCATTAATACTTCATACATTAGAATGAATGTGTTACCATTCATAACATCACAATTTAATGGTAATGATTCAATTCATCAACAAAAAATTAATTCAAAAATTAATTATTCGTATATAATTTGTTACTAACACAAAAATTAGTTAAACAGATCAATACCATTAATTAATTCAATATTTAATTAGTCACCTGAATAAAATTTATGTGTTCAACTATTAATTAATCACAATAATTCATTAAATTAAATAACAAATTACATAATCATATTAGTAAAAATAATTAATTGAGCAATGAATTAATCACACAATTCCTTTAGTTAATTCATAAATTATCTAAAAAAATTAAAAAAATTAATTTATTAAATAATTAATTAATCACAATAATTATTTTAGTAATTCAACAATTAACTAAACACATAAATAGCATTTGTCAATTAAATAATTTATTAATCAAAAAAATTCTTTTAGATAATTAATCAATCAACTAATCGCATAAATAATAGTAATTAATTCGGTAATTAATTAATCACAACCATTCATTGAGTTAATTCAACAATTAGCTAATCACATCAATAAAATTTATTAATTAAAAAATTAATTAATCACAACAAATACATCAGTTAATACAACAATTATCAAATCAAATCAATGAAATTAACAAATTCAACAATTACATAAATCGATCCCATAATTCATTCAATAATTATTTTTATCAATTCCTAATCTTAATATCTCATAATTAATTATTCAATTAATTATTTAAAATAAACAAACTCCATATCTCATAAATATATCTACAATTAATTATCTCAAACACCATTTAAGATTCTGATAGTAAACAAAACAATTCGTTATCTCATATCAACAATCATAACATTACATCCACCATTTAATTCACTAATTAATTTCAATTTCAATGCCATTAATTAATTCAAAATTTATTAATCAAATCAATACCAATATTTAATTCAACAATTAATAATTAATTAATTAATTAATCCTATTAATCCCATTATTTAATTCAATAAGTATGAAATCACATTACTTCCATTAATTAATTCAACAATTATTAAATCCCATAAATCCTATTATTTAATTTAAAAATTAAATAATCAAATTTCATCCATTAATTAAGTCATCAATTAATTAATCCCAACAATATCATTGTTTAATTCAATAATTAAATAATCACATTAATTCCATTAATTAATGCATAAATTAATTAATCATTTGATCTTTATTAATTAATCCATAAATTATATAATGACACAATTAACATAATAATCACAAACTTCCCTAACAATTAATTCTAAGATTAATTATTCCAATTTCAACTACATAAACCTAACAATATGTAATTCAACAATTAATTATTCAATTTCAACAATCTATATCTCGTTATGATTAATTCAATGATTAGTCATTCCAAATCACAATTTCATAATCCCAATAATTACCGTCAATTAATTCTAAAATTAATTAATCATGTTCGAAAATCAATATAACTCTATATTTAATTGAAAAAATAATTATATCCACTCAAAAAATTCAATATTTAAATTATTAGTCAATCAAATAATTATCTCAATCAAATAATTCAATATATTCATAATCAATTCAATAATTTATTCTCTCAATTCATTAAAAATTGAAACATTATAAATCAATATCACATTATTAATTAAAAAATAAAATTTTAAACATCACAATTTAGTATCACATAATTAATTCAAAAATTAATTATTCATCTTCAAAATTAAATGTCACACTATGAATTAAAAAATTAATCATTAAACAACCCAATTCAATATCCAATATTCAGTTGAATAAATAATTATAAAACATCACAATTCAATATCACATAATTAATTAAAATAATAATTTTAACAAATAATAATATCAATGTCTCATAATTAATCCTTAAATGAATTATCTAAATAAAAATCGTCAGGTCTCGTAATTAATATGCCAATTAATGATCTAAATCAGAATCCCTAGATCACATAATTAATTCCCAAATTAATTATCCATATCAAAAATACTTCAATTAATGAGATATTAACAATAATTAATCCAATTTAGGTCTTCCAATTTCTAAATAATGCTAGAAATTCTACAATTTTCACACATGAATCAAAATCAGAACTATGAGAAATGAATATTTGACCACTGATCTCAATTCATTGATGAATAAATTCCTAACAAAAATCCTCAAAAATTGAGCATCACAACAATGAGGAACTATATCTGAATCTTAAAACCCAAAATCAATATTAATAAAATGCATGATATTCTGAATCTATATATTGATGTAGAATCATAGATCTAGATCACACCAAATAGATTTAGATATAACAAAAATAAGGGATTTATTCTTTGAATGCATGTAGGAAGAATGAGATAACGATTAGAAAATAACTAGGATAAGACACACATACTGAGGTTCATGTAGATCATCGATATGAGATTCGAATCAGGAATATTGTAGTTCAATAGGGATTTCAATTCATCTAGAGATCTATAAAAATGTGAAATTATTTATAGGGTCTAACGTAGTTAGAAATGGGCATGTTTAGGTGTTTGAGGATTTTAAAATTAAAAATAAGGTGAAATTTAAAACCAACACAGTTTTATGGGCTGGGGAACCATGTTTCCCAAAACCCTACATATAATGTGTGTTCCAAATAGTTTAGGGGAGCATAGTTACTCATAAAAGTGAATAGGGTTTTCCAAACCATCTGTAAGATGGAAATATCTCCTTTTCATGGGATAGAACGGTCAGCTGGGTTGGGGCGCACTGTTAAGGAAAAATATGAGGCAACCATGCACATCCCTTTAATTTCCATTTTTCTACAAATTCCACCCATAAACACCCAAATTCATTACCCAACACAAAATTATTCAAATAAGGATAAAATAGAATCAGAAATGAATCCTAAGAGAACTACAGAATTGTTTAGGATCATATAATCTTTCCAACTTACAACAACTCATCCTCGAGATACACACCTATGATTACCTAAGATTTAATACCACAAATATTTGGAAACTAATCCTACACATCTTCCTCCTTTTCCCATATCTCTTCTTATACACGCCCATGCATCCACTGTACATGAACTTATCAACAGAATCTTTCCCCAAAATATTTTTTCACTATGAGCTAACACATGTATCATATGCTCTTCAAGGGATGCATTAGTCTCAAGATTATCCTCAACCATATTCAGACTTGTTTCCCAATTCAACATTATCACACATCATTTCTATAAAAAAATTCATTGAAAAGACATATATTCATCACTTATAAATCCCAGCATACTGTTCCACAAGGAATTTAAACATAATCCAGACATATTATTCATTTATAATTTTTTGATGGCATACATCCCACCATCCAACTCCACATATAGTGCTCCATATGGACAACCACTAAGAGGCCCCATAGAAAACCAAATCAAATTGAGGTATAAAGGCATAAAGCTAATGATTTCATATCGTACTTGTGACAACATCATTATAGGGTATATGATCGTTCATGAATAAATGTATTCTATGAAGTCATCGGGGAACACAACCACAATTCATCGATCACCGATGATACCTACCACTACGAAAAAACATACAATATCGAAGGTCTTTTGATTTCGTACCTACTAATATCTCATCACACCGATCCAAAACCAAATGGTCTATCACATACCCTACAACTGAGTGTTCAAACTAGGATATTCTCACTACCAAAACAACCCAAAACATTATCCTAATAAACTATACAAGGGGATATTATATTATAGCATTAAAAACATAATAAGAGGTATTTAGAAAAAAACCATACCAAGGTAATCTCCATTTTCCAACCACGTGGTCATAACTGAGGGTATATCTATACCATTAACCATACTGAACATAGGTCATTTAAATAGAGGTATGAACATTTAATTTCATCTATTTTCTCATTTAGACACTGATTTATAGTCATCTCACATCATTTTAAAATAATTATCAATTAAAATTAGGGAAAATTTAATTTTAATTTCATAACATGGAAGAATAGTTCATGGTAAAATACATTCCCAAAATGGGGTTTCTAATGTGTTGAGAAAATGATTCATGTCACAATAACCCTAAGTTCCTAGAATGATTTATGTAAGTCAACTCCAGTGACAAATCGGGACACAAGACAAATATCATTAAATCTCTAAATCAATAGTCATAGAAAACAATAATTGAGATACCCAATGTGAAATAACATTAAACTATAACATGAAATTGTAATAACTATAATTTTAGAAAGGGTAATTGGGTTTTCCCCAATATATGGGGTAGGTACTTGCATGAAGAATCCCAAAACCATTCCCCGAATCTTCCTAAACTCTTTTCTACATTTCCCAAAAAGTAATAAATAATAACAATAATATAATACTATTTTGATTCATCTTTGTAATGCCCTAGTATGGGTTGCACAAACGGGTTTCCCGAATGAGTCTGTGACATGACCTGAAGCTTGAATCACTGTATTCTAGAGGCTCCCAGACTTGCAATGAGGGTCTATTTTCTATCATAGGGAGATTACACCCTCTTTATTTTTTTCTTTTAAATTAGAGTTACATAAAAAAGGAAATAAATTAACAATATCCAATACCATTATCCTAAACTGGAAGAACTAGTGTCACATTATGAACAAAATAGGAAATAAAAATGAAAAACTAAATAGTAGATATGCCATTCTAGGTATAAGCAATGTGTCAAAATGAAAACTCAAAAGTAAATACAATAACAAATCCCATTGGATTCTTAAACCACATTGAATTCCCTCATCCGTCTCCATCCCAAACCATTAATCAAACAAAATTTGTTTTCCCATAACCTTTCATGCAATCATGTAATCAATTTTGGTATTGATCAGGTAGCCCGAGTAGGTTGTGAGAATAACTAAGTAAACCACCACTAAATTCATCGTAATCAAATCATGTTAATATCATGTGTATGCTATTGAATAAAGAAAAAATTATAATTCATAAGTAAATAGTTATCACATTATAAACTAATTTGTACTGAACCACATTAACCACGAAGATCCCATAGATAGGCGCACCTCAATCCCTGCTTTGGATCATTCTAGAGGCCTATGTATTTTAAATGGATATTATATCGAAAAATTCCATTATTGACATAAAATACCTTCTATGGGAAATTTGAGAGCTTGTAGTATGTACAATTTATGTCCTATATAAGAATTCCATTTTTACCATTCAATAATTGCTTTGGCTCTTACCAAAGCCCGAAGTTTATCTGTTGGATGCCATATCTCAGAATTCCATTATTAAAAATATTTAATTAATACTTCCCACAATATAATGAAAATGTTACCATTTTTGACACATAACATAATGAGCCTGTAACTATTCTTAATGCATAATTGATTAGCTATGTTACCATTAGTAACACACAATAGAATGACTATGTTCCCAACCATACATCACCCATTAGAATTACCATGTTTCCATTATTTAAACATAATTAAAAATCCATGTTCCTATTCCTATATCAAACATTAGAATTACCATGTTCCCATTATTTACACACAATCAGATGACCATGTCACCATTCATAACTACATAATTTAATAACCATTTTACCATTCATCAAAACAAAATTAATTCTATAATTATTTATCCACATCAATTCTATTACTAAATCAACAATTAGTTAAACACAAAAAAGATGTTAGTTAATTAAATAATTAATTAATCACACTAATAATAGTAATTAATATAATAATAAATTCATCAAAACAATTCCTTTAGTTAACTCAATAATTAAAAAATCAGACAACTAAAATTAAATAATTAAATAGTTAATTAATCACTTAATTACTTTAGATAATTCAAAAAAATAATATTGGAACATTAATAATAGAATCAAATTAAACAATAAATTAATCATAATAATTTGTCTAGTTAATTCAACAACTAACTGAACATGGAAATAATATTAATTAATTGTAAAATGAAATAATTAAAATAATTCCTTTAGTTAATTTAATAATTAACTAATTACACAAATAATATTAATTAATTAAACAATAAATTAATCAAGAAAATTAATTTAGTTAATTCAACATTTAAAAAAAATCCTTTATAACATTAATTAATTAAAAAATTAATTATTCACACTAATTCTTTTAGTTACGTAAAAAACTAAGTAATCACATCAATAACATTAATTAATTTAGAAATTAATTAATCACACCTCATAATTAATTCATAAATTAATTTTATCAATTCAAAATCATAATGTCTCAAAAATAATTCATTGATTAATTATCTGAAATCCACGAAGTAAATATATCATAATTTATTATACAACTTATTATATCACACACCATTTGATATTATGATAATTAACTCAAAAATTAACTATCTCAATTCAATAATCATATCATTACAGCTAAAAATAAATTCTTTAATTAATTTCCCATGTCAATTCCATTAATTAACTTGTAATTAATTAATCCCATCAATCCCATTATTTAACTCAACAATTAAATAATCACATTATGTTAATTAAGTAATTCATAAAATAATTAATCCTATCAATCCAATTGTTTAATTCAGAAATTAAGTAATCACATTACATTAATTAATTCATTCATCAATTAACTAATCCTATCAATCATAATATTTAATTGATTAATTATATAATCATATTACATCAATTAATTAATTCATCAATTATCTAATACCATCAATACAATTATTAAATTCAAATATTAAATAATCAAATTACATCTATTAATTAATTCATCAAATTAATTAATCAACTCAACCCTATTAACTACTTAAAGAATTAATTAGTCACACAATTAATTTAGTAATCCAATATATATCCAATAATTTAGTTTATGATTAATTATTCCAATTTCAATAATGTCAATATTACCATAGATAATTCAAAAATTAATTATTCAATTTAAAAAATCTCTATCTCTCCATAATTAATTCAATTTATAATTATTCCAAATCATATTTTCATAGTCCCAACCATTCCCATTAATAAATTCAAAATATTAATTAATCCAAATAAAAATGTCAATAAATAAATAATTATTTAATCAATTAATTATCTCAATTAAATCAATTGAATATCTCTATAGTTATGTTAAAAATTAATTATCTTAGTAAAATAATTCAATATTATCATAATTAATTCAAAAATTAATTATATCAATTCATACTACTCAATATCCCTATAATTAATTCAACAATTTATTATTCAACTTCACAATGAAACATCTCACAACTAATTCAATAATGAATTAATAAACATCACTATTTAATATCACCAAATTATTTCAATAATGAATTTTTGAATGCCATAATTAAATAATACATAATTATTTCAAAAATTAATTATTAACCTTCACAAATCAATATCAAATAATATAATCAATAATTAATTATTAAACATTAAAATTAAATATCAGATAAATAATTCAACAATTAATTATCTCGATTAATAATATCATTATCTCATAATTGACACCCCAAATAATTATGTAAATAAGAAGTCCTAGATCTCGAAATTAATCACTTAATTAATTATTTAAATAAAAATCCCTAAATCTCATAATTAATACCCCAATTGATTATCTATTTCAACAATACTTCAATTAATCTATTTTTAACATTAATTAATACAATTTAGAAATTATAGATACTAATGAAATATAGTAATTCAATAATTTTCATACATGTTTCAAAATAATTACTATGGGAATTGATAATTTTACAACATATTTAAATTCATTAATGCATAATCACCCAATAGAAATGTTTGAAAATTCAATGGCACTACAACATTGACCGAAATTTTAATTTTAAAAACCTAAATCAAGAATAAAGATATCTAAGATAAAGTAAATATAGGTATAGGTCTATAATTACATATCAAGATACCAAAAATTGATTTAAATCTAATCCAAATAGTGGATTACATCCCTGAAAGAATGATGGGGAAATAAGAGGACAATGAGAAAAGAACATGTATATGATTCACTTATCAGGAGAGGAACAGATCTAAGATATAGGCTTTGAATAACAAAAAACGAAGTTCATGGGGTATGTTAATTTTTTCATAGAGTTCTAAAAATGAAAATGACCTCCTATGGTCATAGGAAGCACAAAATGGGTGAGTTCATGGAGTTCAAAGGATTTTAAAATTAAAAATCTTAGTGACATTAAAAACTGCGCATAGTTTTCTGGGAAGGGGAACAAAGTTTTCCTAAACAGTGCACCTAAAACATGTGCGTATTATTTTAGGGGTCAAAAAGTTACTCTTAAAAGGGTTCATGGTTTTCAAAACCATGTGTTAGACTTGTGAATCTCCTCTGCATTGGTTTTCATGGTCGCTAGGTTAGGGTGCACTGTTAGGGAAAATCGTGGGCCATCTATGGAAAACATTATAATTTTTATTTTTCTAAAAATTCCACCCAAACAAACCCCAAGTTATAGCCGACTCCAAAATTGCATAAACTAAGACAATTTATTACTTTAATACAATAACAAGTCAACTCTTCAAATGTTTGGTATCTTATAGATATGTTCCACATGGTGATATATGACTATATAGAGAGTGAGAACAATTCCACGTGATTAAATATGACGGAACATGTTAAATGTGATTTCCCACAATTATATAAGATGTCTATTTCAGTAGTATCCCAATGTTCAAGTTATAAGAGAAACATGTAGTGTGATTAATAATCCAATTAAAGAGTTGAATATTGGATTTGGGTGAGTTGAAACCTATGAGATACTTATGATATGGTTTGTTATATAGGTTATATACTATTACGTATAATGATATATGATGGTATATGGATTGGGTTCTATTCCACTTAATTATATATGATGATATATGTTATAAGAGTTATTTACCCTAAGGATATATGATAGTATTCGGAAAATATGCCATTATCCATGATGATATATGAGGGTATATAGCTAAGGTGACTTTCCACATTATTATATATTATAGTATATAGAGCTGGAATGTCCCCCTGATTATATATGGTTGTATATGTTGGTCTAATTATCCCCTTCAAAATTATGATATATGGTGATATCTAGTTGGGATACTTATCACCTAGATGATTATAGAATATGGTGATATATGAGAATGATTCTTATGTAGTTATTTAGTTATATGTATGGTTATATATGGATGGTCCAATTATCTCTCTATGATTATGATAAATAGTTATATATAGACATGCCACACCTTCGTGATTAAGATATATGATATGGTTCTAGAATTTTTCCACACCCCCCTGGGTGAACAATATATGATATGGTTATAAGGAGGAGATATATTATCATATGGGTTTTCAGGTATTATTTCTAGAGATTATTGACAATAGATGATGTAGGAATTTTCATACTAGGGTGACGTTGATGGTACCGCTATCCAAGTCGTGTATTTTGTATAAAATTTAATAATTTTTTGGAAAAAATATATAACACCTTGATTTGTTTTGAAATATTTTATTAAAATTAAATTAAATTTTTAAATTTTTTTCATTTAGGAAAATAATTATTGCATATTTCATTACATGCAACACTATTTGTATCTTTTGACACACAAAACATCATGTTTAAACAGAACATAACATTATATTACATTTTTATTATTTTATTTAATGGTTATCATATAGCCATTTGAATAATCATCATTAAAAACACTATCTAAAATATTAAAATATATGGTTTAATAAATTATATAGAATTTATTAATTGACCAAAATTTATTCAATAATTAAAATCTTATCCATTTTGAAATAAAGGAAATCCATTTAAAAAAAATATATTTTTATGTAAACAAACACATTTTCCTCAATAATTTTTAAGAAACATTTCATAATTTTTTTAATGAAATTTATATTATATATATAAAATAAATTAGTTAAAAACCATATTTTGTTTTTTCTATTCAAGAGATATATATAATTAAAATTTTACACATAAAAATGTATTTTTTGAAAAAAGATAGTGTCGTGTTTATTTTTTCACACTTATTCTTAAACTAAAATTTGTAACTATTAGGAAATTATTTGGAAAAAATAAAATTTATTTTTTAAATTAGAGTATCAAAACAAACCTGTGGTTAAATTTTGAGAATATTATTATAAAATGAATTTTTCAATGAATTGTGAAAATATTTAATTTTAATAGAAAATATCCATTTTATTGAAATCACTTATAAATTTAAATTGTAATTTAATTTTACTAAAAAATAAAATTAGGTCCATTATAAATAATTTAATCCCATTTATTTTTTATAAAAAATTTTATAATTAAACAGAATATAAACTATTTTTAATCTCTTTTACATTTTTTCTTTGAAAACCCGCTTTCATATCGGGTATGCATGACTAATTATAATTTTTTCCCATTCTAAACTTATAAGTTTTAAAAATGGATTATATACTTGGAATAAGAATTTTTTTTATTATCTAATATGTTCAAATTATTTTATGACCAAAAAGATTAATATAAATAATAAAAAATAATTATACTATTTAAGGTAAAATGGGTTTGCTAAGGTGTTAAACATAAAATGAAAAGTGTTAAAATGACATAGAAAATTTTTAAGTAATATTTTTTGTTAATATATGATCTTATTATTAATATGTCTATATAATATACCATTTTTTATCCTTCTGGGATGAGAGAAACATGGAACAAACTTTAACATTTCAAAAATTACAAGTGTGCGACTCACCTCACTACGAAAGGCCGCCTGTTCTCATCTCATATTCACATAATAAAATACTTTTTTTTCTACTAAAAAATTTCAAAATCACAATAAAAATTCCCTCTTATCTCCAAATAATAAATATTATTAACATAACCCAAATCTATGAAGGTTTTTGGTACAAATATAAAGTGGTTACCTATAGAAAAGTTAATGTTTTTCAGTAAGAAGATTTCATAGTTCCTCCACCGCCATAGATTAATATTAAACCCTGTTGATTTAAAAATCATATTTTCACATATATATACATAGAATTTTTTATGAATTTCTTATCCTCCAATGATCTCAACTTTTATGAAATTGTTGGGACAACATTGTCTATAAGGTTGTATTTGTTGTCAATAGTTGTCAATACAGATTATAATGAAGAAGGAGATGATGAAGATCTACCACGTTATTGAGAGTCATAAATTTAGATGATTGTTGAACTGATCTTATGTTAAAAATACATGTGTCAAATGGGATACATTGTATACAACAAAGAAACTCTCTCAGAGAGTGTTGAAGGTCCTTATGTTATAAATTGATCGTGAAACATCTCACTATTAAAAGAGACCATGCAAGAGCATACCTGAGGAGACATTCATCATTGAAAGATGGATCATTTGGAAATTTGATGATTTAATAATGATCATAAGAAATCTAAAAGGATGACTCCAATTCTATTTAGTGTTGTCTGTAAAGAATGATGTTGCCGGAAGAAATATAAGTTCTAGTGTATTCCATAGAATAATCTAATGATGTTAATTATGATTGATCAAAGACCATATATCATGAAAGATAAGGTTCAAGGTAAAAGATATTTAATTATGAATAATAATGGAGACAATGAATTAGCAAGGGTGTTCTTACCGAAGCAGATATTTAAGGTGGTTTTGTTTCCCTGTGTTGTCCATACTGTTGGACCTGAAAAACGAAATTTTATTTTTGGAAGTGGAAGGATTTTTGCATAAGAGTTAAGGAGATACAAAATGGTGATGGAAATTAGAAAAGGAAGAAACCCACATACCTCATAGCATGGCTCGTATACCATGTCTAAGAATATTTTGTGGCCGTGTACCATGTAGTGGGAATGGTACATGGAATGGTTCGTATAACGGGTCACGGTACCAAAAATGGTTTGTGGGGCAAGGAGTATGGTACACATGATGGATCATCATTGGTGGAAGAGATGTAGTACATGGAATGTCAGGCATACACTACGCAGAATGTTAGAGGTAAGCAGCTGAATGTTCGTAGGATTGCTGTGGTTCACGAAATAAGAGCGGTATGTGGTTGTGGCTTACTATATGCAGATTGAGATCTGTATGTGGTGAAGATTATCCCACACTAAAAAATTTGGTAAACGGATTAGAAAAATATGTGGAGATGTTTTCTTATATAATGAGTTCTAATTTCATCATTAAATGACACAAAATTATACAATAATATATCATCTATGTGGAAGAACTCAGCTAAGTCCAAAAGTTGTACACATGATAGATTCTTGCATAGAATGAAGTGGTACATGAAAGAAGAAATGGTTCACGAAATCCGATGGAGAAGTCCACTGATGAAATTTTGAGAAGGAAAAAGTGGTATGCATGAGATGAAATAATTCACATATTTTGAAGAAGACATCCACGGAAGAAAGAAACGATACACGAAGGAAGAACACAGAGGTTGTACACAAAGGTGGTATGTGAAGGCGATACACAGAGGCCGTACGTGAAGGTGGTACACTGATGTGATACACAGAGGTTGTACACCGAGGCAGTACATGGAGAAGGTTTAGATTAGTCAGGATACATTTATTAGGGATAGAATGCGGAGCATGCACTGTACGCAGATGAGAAGCATTTCATGGAGAAAGCATGGTACAAAATGGATGTGAAATATGTGGAGAATGTGCCATATGCGGAGTAGGCACCGTATGCAGAGCATGAACGGTATCCGAAGTATGAGTATTATGCCGATTATGGATGGTACTCAGATTAGAGATAGTCTGCAGATTTAGGGATTGTTTGAGAAAGCGAAAAAATCATAAAGGAATTGTTTTATTCTAGTAGAAAGAAGAAGAAGAAGATTGAGTGCATTCAGTACTTTCACGAAATAAAATGTTTGAACACAAAATAACATAAACTCTAGACCTTGATGTAAGAAAATTATCATGCTGAACAATAGACAAGGACTTTTATTCCTATCTAAGGAAGAGACCTTCATGCCGATAAACTGAGTAAGGTCTCTCCCAAGGCAGCGAGCTAGGGGGAGTCAACAAAAGTGATTTGCGGGAAGCAATGAGTTATCCATGAACCTTTTTAAAGGCAGCATGCCTTGGACAGAGTGACTGCACCCAAAAATATTTAATCCACATCTCATGAAGATTAGTGGAATTTGGTATCACTAGAAACCTGTCGGTGTATGCTTCAAGGATATATTCCTTAGTGGAGAACCAAGTAAAATTGTGATGTGGTCATTATCTATGTGAATGTTTTAGTTAATACACATATCCATCATTTAGGGTTAAATATGTACCATAATGTGGGAACATGATCTATCAGTTTAAGAGAAAAATATGACACTCTGTTTCACCCCCTCCTCAGGGTGTCTAGGGTCCTTCAGGAATGGGTCACAAAATTTTCATTTCTCTGTATAGTGGATTACCACTTCATGAACAAATG
Source organism: Viscum album (assembly GCA_963277665.1). Lineage (NCBI taxonomy): Eukaryota > Viridiplantae > Streptophyta > Magnoliopsida > Santalales > Viscaceae > Viscum > Viscum album. The sequence continues at coordinate 33,685,100 of OY728127.1, read as the reverse complement.
TCAATCATTTTTTCCACTACCACATATCATGGATGAGTAAAATGACATATCATAAGTATATATATATATGATATTTCTAATATAACTATACATATGAAATCATTATATCATAAATACTTCTTTAGTTATCATTACGTAGGGGATACGATTACACCACTCATGTGTAGGTCAAACTATCTCTGCGTGATGTTATGCGATTCATTTTCACTAGTGTTTTACATGGAAGGTAATAAAGATATTGTTAACAAATATATTTGATATAAATGGAATTGTTATGATATTAAAGAAATATTTGTAATTCAGATAAGATAATATATAATTATCTTTTTATCCCACTCATACAAAGATGATAATGTCATTTGTGTGCGTTTGGACTATTTCCTTCACAAAGAGGTGTGACTATATATTTCTATCACCACTGCAAATTTATTCTATTAATAAGTTTATTTAATTAAATAATATGTCACCTATGTTGTTATAATCATTCTACAATTTTAAAATATTACATACCCTCTTGTGATAATGATAAATGAAAATTGTAAATGTTACTAATGCATACGTATGACCTTCTATATCAATGATTATAAAATTCATCATTTCTCTAAACCATTTTTTTTATTTGTCTTTAAAGTTAAATTTTTTAATTAATTTGATATTTATTTCATGACTATTACTTTGGATATATCAGAACTATGAACACGGTAAGTGGATTGAAAATAAAAAATCAAAACATATATGAAAATCAAAAAATTTATTACCCAATACATGACCTTAATATAGAATTGTTTATAAATAGGAAATATAAGAATGAGATTAAATTATACAAGTTATGACATATAAAAGTATGGTTTTGTTTTATTTTGGTAATAAACTAATATTTATTACATAGGAGATTCAAATGCGTAAAATGTAATTAGAGACTTTTGGTAATGGATTTTTATTCTCCCTTTTATTTATAAGATACATATTAATCCTCACCACTTGTTAAAAGTTTCTGGTGTATATAATTCAATATTGAAATATAATAACATGAATCTCCTCATTTGATGATATTAAATGTTTTATTTGAGGTTTTTTTTATTATAGATCATGATTCAAAATGTTCCTAAAGAAGTAAAGGATATCCATATCAATTTTATACTTATGTGAGATACATGACATATTTTTACTCACCAAGTCTTTTTAATATGTTAATTTAAGAATAAATTGTATTTGTCAATAGTTTGTGACACACAGAACATCGAGTTCAAAAATAACATTGTTGTCTGAAAACATTCACACTAAATTTTAAATTAAATTTTAAAACTTTTAGAAATTATATTTTATTAAATAAATATTATTTTTAGATCAAAATATTGGAATTATTTTAGAGGTAATGTTTGGTATTTTTCTAAAAACATTCATTTTATGATGAATAATTAAGATACTAAATTTCAATTGGAAACCTATTAATCACTAATTTTTTTATAATTTTAATATATATTTTGATTTTCTTAAAGTTAAAATAATAAAATTATATATCAATTCCAATTTTGGTCATTAAAATCAATTTTATAATGAATTTAGATATTAAAACACAACAATTTTTTCAACATTTTATCTTTCAAAATCACCTTTTTTTAAGACTATGAGAATAATTTTAAATTTAATTTTCCAATTATGTGAATTAAAATTTAAAAAATGAATTCCACATGTAGAATAATAAAAAGTTTTAAATTATTATAAGATAAACTTAATTTGTGACCAAAATGGATAGTGATTGTGGTAAAAATTTATTACGATAGTTAAGGTAAAAATGGATTTACCAAGGGTTAATGAAGAATGGTAAGAGTAAAGATAACCTAAAAGATTATATAAATATTATTAAATGAGTTTATATTAAATTTAACCATAAAACTATATGAAATATCGGGATTCCTTTTAACATTCCTTTATAATAGGACCCATATAATATGTTTGTAAAAAAATATTGTTACTTTTCTTACTATAAATATATATAAATATTTGTGATTGGGGAAAATATCATATGCTTAGTTATATATATATATTTAAATATAAATGAGTTATTTTTATAATCATAATTTATCTTTAATATTTATAGATGAATTAGTTAATAAAAATGCAAAACAAATGCCAATGATGTAATTATTTTGTTAAGAAAATAAAATAAAATAACTCATAATAAAAGAAGTGATGTAAATTAGAGAATTACCGTGTTACATTATTTATGTAGATGAATATATCATGTTAAACAAGTTTGAATAAAACATATTCTAATTCCATTTTTTTACCATGTTTTAAAATATTATTTGAATAAATAATGGTGAAATTGAAATTAATGTTATTTTATGAAAAATTATATTTTATTAAATGATTTAAAATTCATGAAAAAATCTATTTTATACCACATTTTTATAAATGATATTAATTATTATATATTTTCTATTCATAGAACATTTTTTCTTTTATAATGACTCTATAAACCACAATATAATAAAAACTCGATTAGCTTAGGCAATGTTAAAGTGATGTTTTTTCACATTACATGAGGCTGTGTAAAAGTAAATTTCAATAAAACATAGGATTTATATTTTATAAATTTCATATCATATATATAATTAGTGAAAAAAAGTATCTTGTAATTCTCATATTAATATAATCTTAATTAATAAATTATAGTGGTTATAAAACTAGTTACCGTACTGAAAAACCAAAATAGAAAAATAAGAAATGATAGAATTTAATAAATTGAATGTTTAATACTAGTGTTTTATTGTGAGTAAGAGGATTTTATAGGTAATAAAATCCTTAATACTAATTAATTATCAATCTTGGATCCAATATAGGTGAAATTTACCTCCCAAAGGTGATTTGTTTTTGTTTATTCACAAAAGTGCCACACCTCCTCAACTATATATGGACACTCACTCCCATCACTTAATCACACTATAAAATACATTTGGATTGGCCAAAAATAGAACAAAATCACTTCAATAATTCCATAACCTAATATTATAACTCTTATCTTGAGATTAAATCCATCCTTTGGTTGTTTTAGTACAATCATAAGTCAGAAAACCAAAGAAGAGGTAACATTCATCAAGGGTTGTCTCCATTTTTTTCTTTCTACACCTCCTTCAATTGTTTTAAAACCATGATGATATAATATACTCAGTATATTTTAAATAAAAATATTTTTTAGGTTAGTGTTACATCTTAGTTCTACAATAAAATCCATCAAATGGTTTATTAAATCATTATTCATATGTACGGCAGACTACCTCCTCACGAATCGGTGTAATTCATTTTTACATTACCACATTTCAATATCGGTATGATGATGTATATAATTTTAATATATGATATTAATAACATAATTATACCACAATAGTCACTATAATATATATATATATATATATATATATATATATATATAATCACATTTAATTGTTTTGGATATACGTCAATGTCAGTCCTATTTACGGTGGATTTCCCCCTTGTGAAGAAATGTGATCATTCTTTCACCATCAAATCCCATGGATGTTGATAAAAATAAATTTAGTTATAATATGTGATATAAATGATATAATTATGTTATTAATGACATAAATTTCATTTTATAATAGTTATATATAAATATATATTAATGTTTTAATTTCCATTTCTGTCTCGTAATGGTGATAACATTATTCATGTATTTGTGGATAACCTCCTTCATAATGAAATGTGACCCTTTTCTCATCAACAAGACATGTAGATTATATATAATAATAATTAATGAATTAATATGAAAATAATATCAATACTATTATTTAGGATATGATATAAATATAAAATATTTGAGAAAATTGGATCTTTATTGATGAAAAAAGCACGAGAAAACATGGAAATTAACACCAGAAACATTGAAAATAATGAATGATTATTAAGAAATCAGTGATGAGATTTTATATGATGGTCATACATGATATTTTAAATGTTGATACAATTTTTTGAATTTTTAATATCATCTTTTAAAACCACTATAAATGAGGTCAAGGAATGTTCAACCAAGTGGATGATTCTGGTAATGGATTGTGTGACTCAATTTTCACTCATTGTGTTAAAATTAAACTTCATTGATCATGTCATGATATGATTAAGGGTATAATGTATTTTGGTTATATTAAATTTTATTTTAAATTTTATTATGGATATTTTTAGATGATTTACACAATGTATTCATTTATTAATTCTCACATCAATGTTATGATAATTTGAAGGGTTTAATTCAAAATCTTATTCTAATTGAGAATTTGTTTATTGAATATATGACAAAGAAAATTACATTGAAATTTCCTAATAATCTAATTTAATTTTATTATATTATGGATATAAATGATATTTTAATGTAATATTACAGTTGTTACACTATTTGGTTCTTAAAATGTTTCATGAAATGTTTTCTAAAACTGACATCATTTCTCTATTAGGTCCGAAATATGTTTTCTTTAAAATCCATGTTTTCTAAAAATATTTTAAAAAACTTTTTTCCTCTTCATAAAAATTTTTCAAATAAAATTTTACCCATTTTTGACATTAAAAAACATTCAAAATAATCAAATTTTTGTCATCAACATAATGCATATTTTTCTTTTATAAATAATATGAATGAATATTCTTAACAATTTCTGAAGAATGAACTTTACTAAAATTATTCTATAGTAGAAAGAATATTATTTTTAAATTTTATATAATGTAAGTAATTTACCACCACAATAAACATCTTTTCTTTTAATATTCCATTACAATATGGCGGGGTTCATTTTAAATAAAATTTATTCAAAAGTGATTTTCAAAGAATAAGATTTTTGAAATATTTTTTAAAATGAAAATATATTTTTCTCAAGAATATTTTTAGAGATATTTTTATGGTACATAAATTCATCATTTGACAATATAGTTTTATTAATACTCTAATAGATATATTTTTGTACCATTCATATACTTCATCTGGATGATTTATGATTATTTTAACCAAGGATAGTATTATAATTCAATTACATTTTTCATTTTGTATTCATTAACTTCTCCAAGAATTATTTAGTTTACTATGATCATATGACATTAAATTTCCCCTATATATACATATTTTTATCATGGATATGTTTATTAAAAAAAATTTATTGCATTATTAGATGCATGGTATACATTAATTGTTATTTGATAAATGGGCGAAATGAGGATAAACACATATCCCTTAATAAATATGGTTATTTGATATGGAACGTAGTAAATGAATTTAATCAATTATCCGATATATGAGGAATTATTTGGACTGTTATGACCTGGGTTTATTATCATTTATATAAATCCCTTCGAAGCATATGTACTATCATGACAAAAAATAATTTAGCAACAAATACATCATGTTTCAAACCAATTAGTTTTAAACTATCTTAAGGATAGATATTAATATTAATTGCCTTGTGAAAGGTCGAACACAAACCATATGGGTTTTTACACAACATGTTTTAAAGAATCGTAAGGATAGATCATTATGGTAAAGGTATCATGGGTGTGGGAAACATGACCTCTAATAATAAATAATTTCCTTTATGAAAAATTCATTTATTATTATTGATGATATTTTCTCACACTTATAAACTATAGACGCATTTCATAGTCAAATAACAGAACAAATGTAATTAATTGTCTATTACATACCATTATGTATTTATTAATCCTTATCTTACCCTGATAGTCAAGTTATATAAATGTGATAAGTATTTAGTTTTTTACCATTCCATATTGATTATTATTATTGATTCAGGTTGTCTTCTACTATAATAAAATTATATTGAGTATTTGGGATCACCAATTGTTTTTTCCTTTATCAAGAATCCATGATTTTTAATATTACTGATATAATGTGTTTTTCCAATGGGAATAATAATATTATTAAAAGAAAAAAGTTGTTATTTTGGTATTCAAAAGTAATGTTTGACTCATGTATGTTTCTCATTTACCAACAATACTAATCTGATCACCCCTTCAGTATGAGATTCAATGCAAATTATGCCAATGAAATGGTAGACTATATTTTCTCCAAGATTCTCAGGTTGGGGTCTCTATAGTAGGTATAAGAAGACGTTTAATAGAAACATTAGGAACTGTATTTTTGAAAACATAAATTAGGGGACATAACCCTGTGATATAATTCGATTGTAATAATATTATAATATATTAATGTTTTGGTATAGTAGAGATTAAGTGGTTTTTTTCAGAAAATATATCTCTATATGGATACTACAAGTTGATGTGGTAATGGAAGAGAGGAACCTAGTGGTAATAACTATGAAAATGTTATTCATGATAGACTCTAGTATAGATAGTATAAAAATAGGCTTTATAGTGCACTTGGTTTGACTCTCTTGGTGGATGTTCTTAGTTTAATTAACATTTTTATTAAAACCCACTATGAATAATTTGGAAGAAAGTATTTTCCCAAGGAACCGTGATTAGGTGAATTATATTAGTTAAGAATAAAAATTTTAATTTATGAAAATTATTTCACTAGGTTTATGATTAAACATAATGCTACCTAATGATATGTTCTAATCTAGTGTATTAAATTTCTTAGATATAGAAACTGTAATGAAGGTGTGTATCAATACTCAAGGTCAATATAGAGGTTTCCCTACTGAAGAAGATAAAATAGTGGGTTTTGGAATAGATAATGATATACATAAATTAGGGAAACATATTCAGGTTATAAAACATAACCTTGATGATATTGAGAAACCTATTAGACAATAATATTCTACTATGATTGATATCATTATGAGATAGAGGCCCACAACATTTAGTGGGATTAGTGATCCAATGACAGATGAAAAATGTATAAAGTCTATTGAGAAATAATTTTATGGTGTTGAGATATGGTGAAAAAGAAATAATACTATTGAATTGTATTATATAAAAGGTGATACAGATTAGTGATTATCAATGATATTGAATACTATATAGGGTTATGAAATATAACTCATTGAATGAATATATTTTAAGGAGAAATTCTTCATTAAATATTACCTTCATGAGATAATAATTAGTCGAAGAGAATTTTCTATTTAATAATTTAAAAGGAAGAAGATTTCATTTTAGAGTATTAATCATGCTTTACAAGTATATCTTCATATAGATTACACATGATATACATGGTGCATAATTGATCATTTCTTATAAGGCCTTAAGACAAGTATCTGAAGGGTGGTAGTCACCCATTTTTTTGGTATATGATGAAATAGTTTTATGCTTTATAAAAAAGTGAAGTAAATATCTAGATAATACATATTAAAGGGAAAAGAGGATAATATGACATATAAACACCTAAAAAGGGAATTAATCAAAGAAGAATAATGGAATAAATAAATTTACACCATGTAATAATCGTGGAAAGAATAGCCATGGGAAATTGTATAAGGGCTTGAAATTTTGTTATATGTGAGGAGAAGAGGGTCACTAGGAATTAAATTAAAAAGGGAGTATAGAAAAAAAATGATATTATGTGTTTCAACTATAATAAGATGGGTTAACATTCAAATTAATATCCCAAGGATCAATTAAATATACCTCTATGGAAGATAAATAATTATGGTTGAGAATATGATTTTAATACAAGTAAAGTGGAATGATTAATTTTTTCTTGTATTTAGATTCATGAAATATTTTTTAGAAGTATTTATTGATGATATTATGGTTATAAAAATTATATAATGTAATAGGATGTTACTACATTAATATGTATTAAATATTTGAAAATGTATGTTGATCAGTACCAATAAACACGAAAAATGACTCATTTGAAAGCATAACTTATTAAAAATACATTATTGAGGAAAGGATAATCCTTAATATATTTTTTATTCTTAAATAATGATTATTAGATAATGATATTGAAAATATTTAAAACGTAAAGTGGATATTATGGTCTACCTTTGAAATAAAAAATGATTTATTGAAAATTGGTTTATTATATCAATGGAATTTATAATATTTTTGGTTTTGGGGAATATATTCAATGATCTTTTTCTTACTAAAGAATAAGTAATAATGTATGTTTTCAATAAGGTTTTATAAAAACTTGGTTATTAACATGTTTAAGAGAATACATGATGAAGGTATTCACATGTTTGTTTTGAGATGATTAAGAGATACATTATATTGTTTATACAATTAATGATAAGTTAAAAATTTTCAATTCAATTACCTACTTCCCATATATATCTATTTTATTATTTAGGAATGGTTATATGGTTATCCATTTATGAAATGGTTTATGATTATCATTGTATGATGATTTAATGATTAATTTATTATTTATCTATATTTAAATATAGGAATATTAGATAAAATTTTCTAACAATATTGGTTTTAGAAAATTTCTAGAGACATATGGAAATAATGTTTACTCTTTTATGGATCTTACAATCTATTAAAAATGAATTTTAGTGCTTCAGGCAGAAAAATTGTTTTTGGATATTTAATTTTTGCATAAAATATTCTTTGTAAATTGATCAAAGAACAACCAATAGATGAAATTGAGCTTCTAAATTAGATGAATATCATTGTTATTTTATTATTTTATTATAATTTAAAATAATTTCACAATTATAGGAAAATTATATTGAAATGATAATGTTACCCTATTATGTTAATACCTGATTACTCATATTGTCTTTTACATCGTCATATATTTGTGGTTTTGCGTCCTAAAACTTTCTCGTGATCATTTACTTTCTTGTTATCAATGTCCTCATTCATTTTAAATACATAATTATGATTTTATTAAATGTAAATATCTTCTCATTCTTCAAATTTTATCCTACATAGATACTAACTAGTATGTTATTCAGTAGGATCTTTGAACTCCACTTTCTCACTTATTAATAGGATATTTTATCAACCCTTATCATGAAGTGGGGTTTTCAATAATGTTATTTAAAATTATAAATCAATTTATCAATGAAATAAATTTTTTATTTTTGGGATAAAATATATTTATTGTGGGGATAATGTCTCACCACGAGACATAAAAGTTAGTTTCTTTTAAGAATAAATTTAATTTCGTTTATAGCTTGTGATGCACACAAGCCCTGGTTTTAAAATATACTACTTAATCAAATATTGGATTTTATTTGAAACAATTATATTTATTTTTGAGAACATCTTAGAAAAAATAATTTGGGAGACTTTTTTGTATTTTTTTCTGAAAATATTCATTTTGTAACGAATTGTGAAAAGTTCTAAATTTTAATTGAAAACTATATTATCAATCAGATTTTATATAATGCTAAATTCAATTATGAAGTGGTTTTAACATAACTTTAAATAAATAATATATCATGTAATCCAATTTATATTATTATAATCATTTTATATTTAATTTAGATTTACAAATTTTGTATAATTTATAACTTTTTCACTTAGGAAACCCGCTTTCTCATTACGTTCGTGGGATTAATTTTAAATTAAATTCTGAAAATTGTGGAAAATGAATTTAAGAAAAACCAATACCATATTTGGGATTAAAATTATGTATAATTTATATTATGGTAATTTTTTTCAAAAGTTGATATGGAATGTAGTAATTATTAATTACCATTGTTAATGTAAAAATGGATTTATCGAGGGTTAAAGTCAAATGATTAGAGTGAAAATGACCAAAACTATTTCCCAATTTTTTTGAATTAGATCATTTATACGTTTTCAATAAACATATATAAAATATAGAATTTAATTTCCAATTTAAATTGAATATGACCTGTATATCAAGTTAAGTAAGGAAGAAGACAAGAAATATATGTTTATAAATTTTAATATCTATGAAGCTTTGGGATAGGGAAAAATAAAATATAATTGGTAATATATTCTATTTGAAATGTAAATGCGTTTTGTATCATAATAATTTATCTTAATTTTATAGAAATTAATTATTTACTTGAAATGCATAAGAAAAGCCCACGATGTAATTATTTAGTTAATAAAATATAAAATAACACATACTAAAAATAAGAAAATTGAATTAAATTGATTGATTTATTGGGAGAAATTATTATTTTTGATTAATTTATAATTCAAAAATGTTTTGAATCTAAAATATTCAAATTCAATCATTGTCTTGATTTTTTAAATACAATTTCACTGAATCATTCCAAAAGATACATTAATGTTATTTTAGGATAAATTATATTTTATATTTTTATTAAAAACAATTAAAAACGAAATAATATGAAATTTTATTTTTAAATAATATTAAATTGTTTTTTTGTTCCATTCATGGACCAATTTATTTTTTATAATTATATTATTAACTGCTAAATAGTAAAAACACAGTTATATTGATTATGGTTAATGTGGTGTTTTTTCACATGATATGTGCTTGTGTTAATGTTAATTTACCAAACACATATAATATATAAGTTATAAATTTTATATTGTATTTAGAATTTATTTTTACAAAATATATAATAATTATCAATTTAATTTTGTCTTAATGGATAATTTACATTGATTAGAAAACTAGTTACCATTGTTAAATATGAAAATGAAAAATATGAAAACACAAAAGTTAATTAACCAAAATTTTAAAACAAGGGTTTTATTATGATTTGAAGGTTTGTGTAAAAAATATCATCCTTTGAATACATTAATTATCAATATTGGATCCAATTGGGTTATGATTTACCTCTCTAAGGTGTAAACATTTGGGTATTTACAAAAGTGAAAATCCTCTTCAACTATAAAAGGGAACTCCCTCACCTCACTTATTCACAGCATAATATCGATTTGGTTCATTTATGAGCTACCAAAATCACTTCACAACATCCCTCCACTAGTAAAGATGGATTAATTTTTCATTAAATCGTGAAAAAATAATGTTGATACCTTAAAAACAAATAATTTTTTTAATTAACGTCGTGATTTTATTTCCTTCTCCACCACCTTATATTGCTTAAAAACCATGATGATATTAAAAACTAGTATCTTCCATATAATAATATTTTTTTGTAATGGTCATTACATAAAATATCATACACTTCCATCAAAAGGGTTCTGAAATTATTATTTATCTGTATGGTAGAATAATGACTTATAAACCAGTGTTTTTCTTTTCCAATACCACCTATCAAGGTTGGGTATGATGATGGGAAAAATTTAAAAATATAACAGTTATAAGATAATCATAAATATGGAGAAAATATACCATAAATATCATTTCACAATCAATTCCATATATGTCATTATATCATCGCTCATGTGTACGATGGACCACTGCCTCAAAAAGGGATGAGATTTTTCTTTCACAAACACTTAGGATGGAAGGTTATAAATATAATGATTATGATCATAAGTTCTTTACATTAAATAATTATGATACAAATGAAATATTTATAATTATTTAAATATCATTTTATTTATATATCATTTTATTTCATTCATTTTCACTCTTGTAAACATGATAACACCATTCTTGTATGTCTGGACTATCTCCTTCATGAGCGGAGTTGAATCTTATTTAATAAACAATAAAAAGTGATGATGTATTAGTATAATAAAATAAAATATATGACAATTAATTCGTGAATATTATTCTCTATATGATATCACTACATAATATGTTAATGGAACAGATCTTTCTTGATAAAACACACAAGAAAAAACAATGAAATTAACAACTAACATACTGAAAGTAATAAATTATCACAAGTAAAAGAGTGATAAGATTTTATGAAATGATCATATATAATATTATAAATATTAACATGATTATTTTATGAATTTAATATCATGTTTGAAATCACAATACATGAGCTTATGATAGTTCAACCAAAAGGTAGTATAAGGTAATGGGTTTGTTAAATAATTTTCCACTCATTGGGTAATCATATACATTATTGATAATTCCATTCTAAGATTTTATGTGTAATTATTTTTCATTATATTAAATTTTAATTAATTTTTTTTATATGTACTTACATTTGATACACATAATAGATTCATTAATTAATTATCACATAAATGTTAAGATAATTTTAAAGGACTCTTTCACAATCCCATTCTAATCAAGATTGTTTATTCTTGAATAAAAGTTGAAATAAATTAATTAAAAATTTCATAATAAACCCATTTAATTTTATCTTCTTATCACCATTCTTGATATTTTAATGTACTAGTAAATTTTTCCAACTCATTTATTTTAATTTTTTTTTGTTTTTTAAAAATAAAATCCATGATAATATCTCCCATCTTTCATAAATATATTTCATTAAAAAATAATATTTTCCAAAAAAAATTGACAAATGATTTATCCTATTAAAAATTATCAATAAAATAAATTTTCACTTATTATTTCCCATTATAAAGTCTTTTCAATTTAATATTATATCATTTTCAAAACAATTAATTTATTACATTTACTAGAAATGTAAATGGAATGTTTTTATCATTTTCTACACAAGGAACATTCCTAAAATTTCCATAGTGAAAAATACATTTTAATTTTAATTTTTTTCACATTATTAGTTACCCCCTATCATGAACATGGTTTCTTTGATTGTTCCATATCAATATTATTTGTTTCATTTTAAATAAAAGATTTTTTATTGTGTTTATTTGAAGAAAAGTATTTCAAAAAAAATATAAATAGGATATGTTTCTCTAGAATGATTTTTTAGTCAATGTTAGGGTATTTATATTAATTAATAATAAAACCCATTTTTTCATAGTCCAATGGATATATGTTGACACCATCCTTATTTCTTATATACGTGTTTTATGATTATTTTGAACATGGATGGTATTAATATTCAATTACTTATTTCATTTTGTAGCTATTAGAATCCCCATGAAATATTCACTTTTCAGTGATCATTGGAAATAACATTTCCCCATATTATCCATAATTTTTAGCATGGATATATTTTGTTTCCAAACCACATACCATTTTTTCATTTTTTTTCCTTGATAGCCATCTAATAAACAGTGTATATAATAAAAATATGTATATTTAATCAATACGGATATTGGATAAGAGACATTTTTATGAATTAAATTGATTAATAGATATATGTGTAATTCATTTGCTAATTATGGTACATGTTGCGGAACATTTATAAAAATGCTTTCAATGTATCAATAGTCTCAAGAGAGTATATCTGTTTTCCATAAGTCATTCAAATTTGTAACTAGGTAGTTTTAAACTATTTAGACGATAAATCTTGATATTAGGTGTCTTTTGAATGGTATTGTGTCATATAATATTGGGTTTAACACTACATGTTTTAATCCATCTTGAATATAGATCATTATGGTTATGGTATGTTGTTCATAGGGAACATGACATCCAATAATTATTTATTTTTTTCATTTAGAATTCAATTATTATTATACATGAGTTTTTTCACTACGTTATAATATGGATGTATTTCATTCATATATGTTTGATTAAATGGAATGTGTTATTAGTTATTTACCTTCTATATTGATTCTTCTATATCTTAATTTGGTTATGAAGTAATTTAAATGGATGGTGTGTTCAATTATTTAACATTCTATATTTAGTATGATTCTTGGTTTTTGATTGCATCCTCTATACGTAACCATTACATATCATTTGATATAACCCTTTTTTATTAGGAATCCATGATGCTTATTATGACTAATAAGCTGGGTTATGTGATAAAGTATAATGATATTGTTGAAATAAAAAAATTACATTGTAATTTTTTTATTAAAATGTAATATAAAACTCAAAGATATATATTGTTTAATAATACTGCTAAACTGATTGTTCCTTTCATATGTGATTCCTTATATATTATTCCAGCGTAATTATAGAGGGCAGTAACTCAAAGTTTCTAGGGTCGACATCATTACAATATTCACCATTGGTTTCAAATATGTGCTGTATAAACTATCCATTATTGTGTTTTATATATCATCTCATGAAAATTATGAGGATTTAGATATCCATTTTAGGATCTCTCTTACCCATGATTTACAGTTCAAATGATACCCAAGCAGTAAGTGATCTTTGTCACAACATTCCTTCTTTGTGGAATATAATGTGTTATTCCCCAATCCTATTTATGAGGGGGTATATATATATCCCATTTTAATATTAATATAATTAATTTATTTGTTCTTATGATATAATATGTTAAATGTAATGTTTTTATTTCATGGGGATTATGATTTAGTGCATTTAATGTGGAATGGTTTTTTTGTTACAATCTCATCATTTAACAAGATTTCCCCTAATTATACTTTCCATGATAAAATATTATAATATATATAAATAAACTCATCTATTTTATTCTTGCATGGTTATAAATGGATAATAAATCATTGACATTAATTTTTCACTCTTTATGTATTAATGAGTTGAAATTATATTTTAAAAAATGATCATATATTTTCTATCTTTAGTTAAAAACTCAATTTTGTTCCAAAACCATTTTTATTATAATTATTTCAATTTTTTCAACATTATTTAAATGATTTATTAAATACATAAACCAATTTTTGGGATTTTAAATTTATTTGAATGGAATATTTATTTAATTTTCCAAAAAATACCTATTTGTATTTTAATAAAAATGTGAATGATTCCTTTTTTAACATGTAAGGGATTTCCTACCATCAATCCCATTATTTTCATTGAATCTTCCATTATATAATTTAAAGATAATTTTAAAGAAAAGGACATTACATTTTTTTATGATTTAAAAACTTTTTTATCAATGGGAGAATGATATTATTTAGAACACATTTTTAAACTGGATTTTAATGATGTCATTAAATGTTTTCCTATTTTATTTTCATGTAATATGAATTAAAAAACAGTTTTAAAATGTAATTTTCAATGAAAAATAATTTCAATCATCAAATTTTCCATGTGATATTTAAAAAATATCATTAATGATTCCATCCTTTAATATTACTTATTCATTATAGGGGATAGGATCCAAGGATACCACTCTTATTATTTCCCTTAATATTTTATGAATGTAATGAAATGTGGTTATGAAACCATTTTATTTTCTAGGGGTAATACCACGTTAAAGTTCTTATGAAACCCATTTTTTATCATAGGTTATGATTTGATGAAATGGGAAAGGATTATGAGTCTTGTTATTTTAAACATGTTCTCTAAAGATGAACACTTTATGAAACCCATTACATTTCCCGGGTTCTGATATTATAATTTTTTTGATCTTCTGGAATACATATGTATTATTTTCATTATAGGATGACAGTTACATTATAATGGACAGTGGTTACCTTATAAAAAAGAATGATGGAGATGATATAACCAATTAATTATAGGACCTATATCTCTCTCCAATTCATTGGGTAATGATTTAGATCTCAGGAGATAAACATGATTGTAATGGGGAGTGATCTTAGTTAAAAAAGGGACATGTATCCTATGATGGTATTGAGAGTGATCCTTGACTACTATGATGGTTTGACGAGTGATTCCTAACCACTAAGTGGAATGAGATGCCACTTGTTATAGAAGTGTGTCCCTCCCTAGAGGTGTAGTCTCCCATGTAACCCCATGATATGTTTAACAATTAGACATAACTACTATTGTAATGATTTTCTATAACTATATGTATGCCTCATTTCAGTTAATTTTTACAATGTTTTTCTCTCATAACATATTTACATTGAATTCCTTTCAATTCATGTCTTTTAAACTTCTAATATTTATGTCCTCAATCAATATTATGATCTTTTATATGTAGGGTATGGTTTTCATTTGAAATTCTCACATTATGATACTATTATCCTAATGTTATGTTTATGTATTTCCCTTGTTTACCATTACCTAGGATCTCCTCTCACCATTCCTTATATTTCCTTTTGATAAGATATAGAGAATTGTTTTCTAGTTTATTTATATAAATTCTACTAGTTGGTAATATCATTATATTAATATGACTATTCTGTACCCAGTTTCCAAAGACACCTTACTATTATACTCCTTAGGTATGTGTTTCATTAATTTATTGAATATACATATAGAAATATTTAATATATATATAGGTAAACCCTAGGTCGTGATAGTTGGTATTGTAGGAATGGTATAATATACATTTTATAGAAGGATGAGAAATAATTATTGAGAATCATATAGATATTTCTAATGATATTTATATGGATACGTCAAAGGATGAAATAAAGTGGAAGAAAATGTCCTGAAATTTTGTTAAATCATAGAGCGAGTGGATTGTATTAAGTTTAATGCCATTATTGATAATATATGTGGATGTGGATATTTTAGAGTGGTATATAGGGGCACTAACATTGAAAATGGTTCACAGAGATATATTTGTTTATCACCTAGTCCAAAAAATGGGCCTCGCAAATAACCTTATTTGTTACTACTATGGTATATGCATTGGAAATTCATAGAAATGTTATAAAGTATCATGAAGAATTTAAATATATGATGAATATGATTGACCTAGGATAAACCTATGGTGTAAAAGATAAAAATTCATAAGTGGTGGGAACCCATATAATCTGAGATAACATTAAATGTGACAAAATATTTGCTGATATTTAACCAAATGGGATGATGATTAGTGTAAAGGATAATTTTATTATGCCTGTGTAATTATCAAAAAACCTGATTAACAATGTGTACTTTAACCAACTCTAATACTCATCAAGGAATAGATGTATATAGTTTGTAAATTTTTCAGGTATAAGAGGCCATGTAGAAAAGAAAATATAGTTTCATATATATTTAGAATGTGGAAAGAAGAAATCAAGGGAATGTCTTAATGGAAAAAGATTATAAATTTGGTGTGGAAAACAAGGACAAAATGATATTAAATTAAATATAAAAATAAGAAGTATAGTTTATTAAATGGATGATAATTATGGTATCGATAATATATCATCGACTACAGAATGTCTTAAATGTGTAACATATGAGAATTAAAAAAAACATGTCATGAGGGGAAAGATCAGGAATATAACAAGAAATGTTGTATGAAAAGTGTTTATATTTTCTATGATGATGATGATATTAAAAATAAAATATGAAAGGAAATATTATTTAATAAATAATATAAAGAAGACAAGTAAATGCTTTGAAAAGAATTGTGATGACTGAATTGACTGTGTATTGGGATCGAAGAATTGTGAATCATATAATTTATATGGATTGTTAATTATATTTTTTTATTAAGATATTCAAGAATACGTTGAATACTAATAATATCCTTGAAAATATACATGATGTAAATGTAAAATTTTAAGGAAAATCCCTGATTAAGGGAAGATAACCGTTAATATATTCCTAAGGACGAGAAAATTGTCTCTCTTCTGGATAAAAATATTATTGATATTGATAAATTAAATTGGTGATTATTCATGAAATCAGAACTGATAATGGATTTTTTGAAAATTGGTTTATGTTAACATTGTTGTAGTCTAAAACAATATTGGATCTATGGAATATATTAAATAATATAATTCTTTTTTATGAAAGGAGACATAAATATTTTCATTCAATACTTTTTTATGGTAATTCAATTTATTAAAATGTTTCAAGGGAATACATGATGAATTTATTCACATGCTTGGTATATGAAAAACAAGAGATGATTTATGATATATATGGGATTAATGTTACGTTGATTTTGAAAAATTTTGTTACCTTCCTTATAATTTTTTAATTTTGGAAGGGTTATTAGGTTAAATATTAATTAAATGGATTAATGTATACTATGGATGAGGTTTTGAAGATTAATGTATTAATTTACAATATAAATATTTATTAATATTGGATTACTACTTTAAACATTTATGTTAACTATGTATAGAAGGAATGACTTATAATTATTTTAAGGATTTTATTCAGTGACTTATGAATGAAAATAATTCATCTCTTAAAGTAATATAAGATGTGGAAATTGATCAAAGAATAATAAAATGATGAAATTATTTATATGAAAGAAAAAGATACCAGGTTAGTACAATTTCATATATTCTCATTATATAATGAAATATAATTAATCAACATTAAGAAAAAAACTAAAAATAATTTTTTTTTATTTTTGTCATACAATTTTATGATATCAATGACCTTATAATACCAGTTTGGTTTATGATGTTTTAGTCATTAACTTTCTCCATACTATGATCTCTATCACTCTTTATCACTCTCTATCAGTATTTGGGTTTTAGTTTTCTATTTTAAGTATATTTTTTCAATTTCCACCTATGTTTTCCTATTAGGAAACCTTTTATGTTTTATTCCATATCAAATTTGTAAATCCCTTATTTATCAAGATTTAGTATAATTATCCATTTGTACGATGTGGGTTTCAATGAAGGAATTTTTAAATTTTAAACCATTGATGATCGAGATAAATTTCAATTGAGATATTTACTTTTAAAAGGTAGAATGTAAAATAAAAGTATTTTTTGAAATATTTTAAATTAAATTTTATTTAATATGTATGATATTTTTAATTACATGAAAAACTAATTTTATTAGGCATTACAAACAACATATAGTATAACTTCTGATACACACAACTATGGTATTAAATGACATTTAACATACTATTAAATTTTTTTTCTTTAATATGATAGTCATAACCTAGCCATTTGAAGGGTGGGTGTGAATATAATTAACAATATAATGAAAATATATGGTTTTCCCATGTATATAAATTTAATGATTTGGTGAAAAATTAATTAAAAATGATAATCCAACTTGTTTGAAAATAAACGAAATCATTTTTTGAAAACCTATTTTATCATAAATTCTATTTTAGCTCAATAAATTAAACAAACCAATTTGAGTAATAATTTCCATAAAATGTTTTATGTTATATATTCAATAAACTTATGAAAAATCATATGTGTTTTCTTTACAAGAGATAAGAATAAATCATGTTTTAGACATCAAAACATTAATCATTTTGAAATGAATATTTCTCACCCTTTTTCAACATTATTATTAAAACTAATTTCTAAAACATTTACAAAATAAATTTTTCAAAAGAAATATAATTTTTAAATGAAAATAAGAAAATAATATTAAGGTTAATTATTTTATAATTTTTTGAATATATTATTTCATTGATAAAAAAGTTAAAAATGTTGACTTCAAAATTAAAATCATCTTTATCATTTAAATTATTAATGTGTCTTAATTATATTTTAAAATTAATTAAAATTGATATTAATTCAATTGTAAATATATTAATCCATTTTATTTAATTTTAATTAATTTAATAATGACATTGGATATAAAATCATCATAAAAGATTAATTATTTTCTCTTTGAAAAATTTCATTCACATTAATTCTGTGGGAATAATTTTCAATAAAAAAATTTCAAATTATGTGAATTACATTTTAAAAAAATTGATTCCAGATTTTGAATATTAATAATTTTTATAAATTAATAATTTCAAATTAATCTTTTTTGCAGAAATTAAGAGTGAAAATAGTAAAAATAAATTACAACTGTTAAAGAAAATATTTGTTTACTAGGGGTTAAATGTAAATTATAACTGTTAAAATGAACTAAAATCTTGGATAAGATATATTTTTGTGCATTATTTAGACTCTATATTTTTTGTATCAATTATATTCCTTTCTGGATCTTTTATTACTGTGAAAAACATTGGCACATAATTCAATTTTGAAAAATACAAATGTGCCCCTCCCCTCACCTATAAAAGGCCACCCCCACCCTCTACTCTTCAAACAATAGAACCCTTTTGGTTCATTTAATACTCAAATAAATGACTAAAACACATCCCTAATCTCATACAATAATCATTATTTTGGTCAGAAATCTTACCAAGAAGGATTTTTGTACAAACCTAAGGATATTAACTCAAGAAGAGGTAAGAGTCTTCAATATGATTTTTTACTACTACCTAAACAACAATAAATTATTATTAAAATATAATGATATAATAACATATGTACCAGAAATAAACATATAAGTATTAATATTATGTTTATGGCCTTAAACTACATCCAATTTCATCAAATGATTTATTACATCATCATTCATGTATACAACCAACTACCACCTCATGAGCTGATATCATTCGTTTTTCCATTACCACCTCTCACGATTGGGTATGATGACAGATAAAAATTATATAAATATATGATATGTATAACATAATTATACCAATGGATTAATTTTATAATATATTCCATTTTTAATAAAAATTCCATAGGGGATATGATACCGTCTCTCAAGTGTACGACATACAGCTACCTCATGAAGCGATGTGATTCATTTTATGTAACGCTATACATGTAAGATAATAGTGATATTTTAATAAATATATATTATAGAAAGGATATAATTATGAAATTAAAGACATATTTATCATTCCAAAAAGATAACATATCATTTATTTATTATCTTTTCAGTCAATTAATGATGAAAATGTCATTCGTGTAATTGTGGACTACTGCCTTCAGGATGCGAGGAGACACTCTATTTTATTCACCACTCCACATGGATAATATTAATAAGTTTATATAAAAAATAATTTTTTATTTCGTACATTATTATTATTCTATAATGATAATGTATTACTTACACTCTATCCATAATGATCAATGAGAAATGATAATTTTACTCATACATACATACAATCTACTGTCTCAATGAATATAACATAGTTCATTTCTCTAAAGCATGAATAATTATTAATCATATAAATATATTTTATTTATAAATATGTTAAATATTTCATCATTACTATTCAATATATGATGTAACCAAGATCAATGTAATAGGATAAAATATCAAAAATCGAAACATATAAGAAAAAATGTGATTACTACAAGAAACGTGACATTAACAAAGAATTATTAGTAAAAAGGTAAAAATATGACATAAGTAAATAATATATGTCAAGAAATATGTGATTATAGTTTTTTATTATATGTATACTAAACATATATTTATTATAATTGAGGTCTAAAAGTGTATGAAAGAATTTTAACCTTATGGTAAAGGGTTTATATAATCTCATTTATTTTTAAGAGTCATATTAAAATTCACCACAAATTTATTTTATGTGATGTATATACTAACCATTTAACATCTTATATTTTCGATATCATCATTCTCATAATATTTGAAGTTTTAATTTATTTTATAATATATTAAGGATTATGCTTCAAATTATTACTAAAGTGGTAGGGTATTTTTATATCACTTTTCTCTTTTGAGGGATACATAACAGATGAACAAGTAGTTTCTTATATGTGGTGCATATAATTTCAATGAATTAATTTTTTATTTATTATTAAGAAAAATATATGGATTTAAATATCCATTTAAGGAACTCACATTCATGTTGTTTACGGATCAAATATATCCCAAGATTTAGGGGATATTCTTAATAATTTCTCATCATTGAGACATATGTTATGTTATGAATCTATCATATTTATGTGGTGTAAATAAAGACGACTTCATATGTAATATCATGAATTTATTTAAAATTATGATATTATATATTTAATTTTATTATATTCCTTCATGGGGATTACGATTCCATGTTTCTATAGTGGTAAGGTTCTTATGTTTCAATCTCATTATTCATCATGATTTATCATGATTATGATTCCAATGGAAAAATATTATTATCTACCTCTTAATAAACATATGGGTTTTTCTCTTATGATTATTTCTATAGAACACATTTTCCCCTTCATTTTACACTCTTAATATACTCATGAGTCTAAAACAATGTTTTTAAGAAAATTTAACTTTTTCAGCTTTTAATCGAATTTTTTTCTTCGAAATCCATAATATCTAAAAATGTATTCCAAAAATTATTTAAAATTAAAAAAATGTTTTTTTAATATTTTTTTTCCAATTTTTTACTTTAAAGTTTTGTTTTAAAATAGTCACCAATTTTTATTCAAAACATTTTTCATTTACATTTTATCAAAATATTTATAGAAATAATTTTTTTAATATTTATGGAATTTCCTACCATAATACACACCATTTTCATTGAAGAATCTCTAATATTTTTATAATTTTTTTTAAAATGAAATATATTTTCCAAATTTTTTTTGTTTTAAAACTATTTTTTCCAAAGAAAAATGTTATTTTCCTCTTGAAATGTATTCAATGATTTTTAAATATTCCTTTATAAGTTATCAACTATATTTTCATAGAAAAATTTTTCCAAAATATTTCTTAGTTTTAAAAATTGATTTTATTAGAAAAGTTATCTTCATCATGAAATATTTCAAGTGACCTCTCAAACTCATTTTATAACTATGATGTCATTTTTTATGTTAACTATTCTTAACTAGGGATATTATCCAAGGATATGACTCTTATTTATTTTTTGAATTGTTTATGTTTATGATTAAAAGATGATTATAAATCCCAATTTTTTCCATTGGTAATACTATAAAAAATGATATTGAAAATAACTTCTTCTTTTATTAGCTATTCATTTATGGAATTATAAAAGTATTGAGACACCTATTTCTTTTCAACTAGTTATGTTATGATGACATATTTATGAAACCCATTTAATTTCATGGGTTCTAATATGATGAATGTTTTATAAACATGTGACACATATATGAATGATTTCATTACATGATAGTGTTTTTATTCTACGAAAATATAATGTTTAGGTTATAATCAAGGTTGGTTGTTATGTTATAACCAAATATGGGTGAGTCATATATCTCCCTTTAGTGAATTTGGTGATGATTAATATCTCAAGATATTGAATGAATTGGAACTATTAGGGAACCTAGTTCAAAAGGGACTTTTTTATTATAGGATGGTATTTGGAGTGAACCTGGATAATTTTGACGGTTTAGGGTGGGAAGCGTAAACACTACAAATAATGGGATTCCACTGGGGATGGTGGTGTGTCATTTCTAGGATTTTTAGCTACCCATGGAGTTTCCTTATATTTTTTTCATTGAGCCTTCACTAATAATGAATTTTTTCTATGATTATGAGTATGCCATATTTTTTTATTGTTATTAGAATGATATGATCTCAGGACTGCTGATATTTTATTTATAAATGATTTGTGTATTTAAAATCATAGTATTTAGGTCATGTGTAATGCCTTGACTCCAGTTACCCAGAGTCAGTGCATTATTACATAACATTGGCATGATTACAAGGAATCTAGTACTGAAAGACCGATCAATTTAACAGTCTTGGAAAATAGATTACATACATGAATATTCTATTACAATTTCCAACATTCAACACAAAAAAATACTTTGAGAATTCTATTTTCCCTTATCATATCCCTGAATCTTAAACATAAAACACTTCTTGGGATCCTTGTAAAATAAAACATAAGAAAGTGGTGAGCTCAGATGCTCAGTAAGGGTAAATAATTTAGAGGAAGCTATAAAATTTTAAGGCAATATGTGTAATAAAAACAATAATCTTTTAAACATAAAATTGAACATAATACAGAAAAAATAAAAAAAAATTACCATATTAATGTGCACATGAATATTCTAATAGTCAAATAATCACTTGTAAAAAGTAATTTCATAATGAGGGAATATACAGTATCATAATTTAATTTCTATGTCAAGGCCTCGTGCCCGGACATACGGGATAACGATAACCGATACCCAACCTAGAGAGCCTATGTAATGAGACTAAAACCTAGAGAGCCTTTGTAACCGGACTCCAACCCGGATATCCTCTGAAAGAGGACTCCAACCTGGAGAACCTTTGTAACCAGACTCCAACCTAGAGGGTCTGATGTAACTGGACCCCAAAGTGGAGGGCTTACTTTTACCAATCAACAACCCGAAACATACTAGTCCAATTCATTCATTATAAGAAAAGGTTGAAATATAACATAAGCATTCGTATTAAAACTAGCATACGAAATTTTAATAATTTATCCGTAAACCATTAATGGTATGAAAATAACACACCCATAGTCAAAAATATCACAAATCATTCAACAAAATATGGATGATTTGTATCATAATAAATCAACTTCAAAAAAGTTTAAAATCCATTAAAGGATGTAGACATAGATGAAAATGATCATTAACATGATTTGAGAGAAATACCTATTTTTTATGAAATAGTTTAAAATTATCACAATTTATAAAGGTATTCATTTAAAAGTGATTTTTGAATCAAAATGTCCGATACCACTTTGAAACTTTTTAAAATAATTATCATTTCAAAACATTCATGTCCATATAAATAAATCCTTAAAATAATTTTGAAAACATGGAAAATAATTAAAAGGGATTAGAAAGTGAAATCATTATAACCTTTAAAATGATGGTATATTTAAATATTCCCTCCCATAAAACCATAAAATATTCCTTTTTAAATCAGATTTATAAAGTATGGGTATCTATGATAAGAATGTCACAGAAAATACTTACACATAGACAATCTCGAATAATAATGAGATTGAGGAAATAATCCATACCTAGTTGTAATCAATTGAGTCATAATGAAAAATATTCAATAACCACCAAATTTATCACATAATATCATGAATATAAAGAGAATCATGATAATATATGTCAAATGGCAGTACACAATACACCACATGTAATAAATAAGTTGTGAACAATGGAAATATCATGGAATTAAAAGTGAGATAAGAAACCCCTTACCTTGTTCTATTCCTTGGTAGAGGGTACGTTAAACTCATTTATAATAGTTAAATCATTGATACTAAATTATACAATAACCATATACATAATTATGATATCATATATGATCTTCTAATATTGTTTTGTTAATGATATTTTAGTACTATCATCGTTTTGGGTGTTTATTGATTCGTTAGCCTTTATATTATTTGTTACATGAGTCATGTTTATTATGGATGGGATGTTACTTATTAATATCCAGAATTATATTAAGTAATTAAACATTACTTTTAATCATCATATGAAATTTATTCTTGAATGGTTACGATGGTGAATAAATCTCATCGCATTCCTGGAGACGGTAATTCGTATGTACGTACGAGCGACAATATCATTATTTTTATATTAAAATAATATATAATTGGATGGAATATCATATATAATGAATAATTATCAAGTTATATTTATTATTTACTTTAACTATACATCATTATTATACCCATCCAAATAATAATGTATTGAATAATAACAACACCACGCCATGGAGACGAAAAGCCTTATGTATGCACGTATGGTGACATGTCATTAAAAGGATTGATAGAATAATGAATATGGTTGTAAAATATTTATAATAACATCACAGTATATAGAAGATACTAGAGTTATTATTTTAGAATGCCAACAACAAGGAAATAAGAAGTGGAAGAAGAAAAGAACTTGAAAGAGGTGATGAAATATTTTACCTCTTCTCTAGGTTCTTCCTTTTGATTGGATCAAAAGGGATCCTTAGGTTGGCATTATGACTATAGGAATTTCTCTATTATGAAGTTAGGACAGTTGAAAGGATATTTGGATAGGGTTTGGTTGAGCCAAATGGCATTGAAGGTGTGAATTTGTGAGAAGGGGAAGTGCCCTTTTATAATAGCGGTGAGGGGTACCTTAGGAAAAGATTGAAATATTATTTTATTATAAAATCCAATTGGGTTTATAATGGCTCCAAAATTATTTATTTAGAGGCTAAGGTGGGTATGGGTCGAAAACTACTCAACCAATAGGTTTTAGACATGTTTGGGTCACTATATTAACCTCATCTTTTAGATTTAACTATTATTTAATTAGATTGACATTTACCATGTCGCTTTGTATATTTATATTATATGGCTAATAAACAAATTATAAACTTAAAAGTGAACCTCATGTTGTTAATTAATGACATATATAATACTATTTATGAACATTGGACGAACATTATATTATTATGAATAGAATATCAATTAATAATATAATATTTTTTTAAAAACACTTTTTTTTGTCAATTTTGACACTATTTACTATTTTGTTTTTGTTAAATTAATAACAGCATTATTACTTCGAAAAAATTAATTTATTCCTCCCTAACATGTATTATTAACCTATAAAATTAGTTTATTACATAAAAAGTCTAAAAATACATTTATTTGGATATTATAATATCATTTATTTTAATATTTCATTAATAAGATAATTATTCCATTATCATTGTCTTTTAAATTAATTAAATTACTTAATGTCTAAAAAATATAAATAAAATACCATTATTTAGGAAATATTATTAGATTTCAAATTAATATTTATAGTCGAAAGGATGACTTATATAACCCCATGTAAAAATTGATTTAGAAAAAGATATTGGTTTATGTCATTTTTGCTTTTACTTAAAGTTAATTAAAATAAAGTGTCATTATCATTTATAAGTGGCTCCATGGGGTCCTAAAATCTACCCAAGGATACCAAAGGTCATCCATGACTTATACAATAAGTTTAGGACAAGTGTTAAGGTAATTTTGTAATATTATCATATTCTTTTTACATTGAATTACCCTATTTACCTTTAACCGCTGTAAATGAAAGTCAAAAGTTACTATTCACCTAAAATGATTTTCGTCTTATTGAATGAAATTTTACTTACTGAGTTTAACTATAACAACCCACACTTTACATACATTGTTAATACTTCAAAATTGAAGCACACTTATTACAACATATGACAAAACCACAAAGGACCGTATAGGTATAGTGTCTTTAGAAACTGGGAAACATAAACAACTGGTTCATAAATATTCTACAGTGTCTCCCATTTATTACATCATATCTAGGGTCCCTTTTAGCATATTCTACTTAATATCCATCTTCCTGACCTGGGGAAAAGAAAACATAAAAGGGTGAGCTCAAATGCTCAGCAAGGGCAAATAAAGGAAATAAAAATCATATCATATCTTTATCAAAACCTGCAAAAGAGATCATAATATCTTAACATGGAATAAATCATAGAAGTGAAAATGAGATCCCCATAATCATAACATAAAACTTGAAACTTTGTGGCATGCACACATAATCATGGAAATCATTTCTTGTTAGTCATGACTCATTGCCAAGACTATCTTAGTGGACAAAGTCCCTTTCTGAACCGAGTTCACTCCTCGTTTCAGTCCTGTATCACTGAACCGAAAAAACCTTCCGTTCCAGCCATGTCAATCTCATGAGATATAAAATCATTACCCAATGCATTGGAGGGAGATATAGGTCCCACCCATCTTATAATGAATCCTTTCTTATGTGTGCCACATAATCATAAAGCATACATCATCGCATAACACATATAACAAAAATGGGATTCTTGAAACATCATGACATCATAAATCAATTCATATAAGATAAAGGCATTCATAAACATAATTCCATCACAACATAGTCAAACCAATGTAAAAATATGGATAGAAACAGAACCCTTTATTATCTTAGATGGAAAATAATTTTGATAAAACACTTGAATTGAATTCTTGAGGAAAATATCTTTTCTTCTTCAAAAACATTTTTCCTTTCATAACATGTCATACAACTTTAAAATAAAAGAAGTTTATTAAAAATAAACTTGAAAACTTGTAAAGGAAGCTTTTTTGAAGTAATGTTTTAAAAATCCATTCATGCCGTATAAGTTAAAAAAAACATTCTTCGTACTTTTGTCGGAAAAGTCAAAAAGTACCTCGTACGGAAAAACGACAAAAGATTCCTTTCATATTCTTTACTAAAAACTCACCTAAGGGTAAAATTGGATTTAAACTATTTCAAGTGGATGGAAACAATATTACATATTGAGGGAACATGGATGTGGATGATAAAATACACCCCAGTAAATACTTACGAATAAACAATCTCGGATAAAAATGAGATTGTGATATTTCCCTTACCTTAGGTCCAATTTGCTTTGTTCGTGTCCGAAGCTCCTGTATAATGGTTTAAATAATGTTATTGACTTATTCCAGAATCATACATATTGATATGAGATCATATATGGTCATATTATTAACTTCTTGTTAGTAATATTTCATTGTTACTTGTTACTCGGGTCTTTATAACTTTTTGTTCTTATGCGTGTTTTGTTGAATAAATTCTTATTCTTATCTTTAGGTTATAGATAATTCATTTCCAGAATGGTATTAGTGTAGTATATACCATATTCATTCATTCAATTCATTTATATAATCATTATGAAATGAAGATCATGTAGAACGAATCGCATCACATCCTGGAGACGGTATTCCGTATGTACGCACGAGTGATGATATCGTTCCTATGATCGTGGAATTGTATTGGAGTATATATATATATTATTTCAGTATCAATATTAATTAATAATAATCATATATAGTTACTCATTACACCATTATACCCATCCTTGTAAGGTGATGGTGGAAAATAGATTACACCACGGCGTGGAGACGGTATTCCGTTCGTACGCACGCGCGGTGATTTCATTTTTCCGTAGGATGGATAGAAGGTGAATTAGGGTTGTTTCATATTTATAATAACATATCAGTATGTAAGTAATACTTATGTTATTACTTTATCATGAAACAACTAAAGAAGAAGAAGTTGAAGAAGAAAGAAATTGAAAAGATCGGTAATGGATATTACCTCTTCTTTGGAACGCCTCTTTGAATCCTCCACTTAAGGAACTATGATTGGTATAAGGAGAAGACCAGGACCTCTAGGATTATTCTAGGGAAGTGGAGAGGAGAAAATGGCAGGGGTTGGCCGAGCTTGAGTGCTCAAATTGGTGTGAGGAGGAGGGGGAGGAGGTGCCCTTTTATAAGGGAGGAGAGGGGCACCTTAGGAATATCTCAAAATATTATTTTATATTAAAGTCAAAATCGGTTTATAATGGTTCCAAAGGGTCTTATTTCGAAGCTAAAGTGGGGATGGGTCTAAATCCTATCAACCAATAGGATTTATACAAGTTTAGGGTATTATTTTAACCTTATCAATTAGATTTAACTCTAAGTTAATTAATTTAACTTTTACCGTGTCTTTTTGTTTTCTTTCACAATATGGTTAATACACTTACTATAACATGCCAAACGAACCCCAAATTGTTTATTATTAATATATATATCCTTATCTAAGTCATTTGGCCGAACCTTAGATTTTTAGGAATAAAATAACAATTAATAATATAATATTTGATTTAAAAACTATTTTGTGTCAATTTTGACACTATTTGATATATGATTTTTGTGAAAGTCATAACAGAATTATATGTTCAAACCAAGTTGATTAAATCAACAATAATATATCATAGTAACCTAGAAAATTAGTGTAATTCATAAAAAGTCTCAAATTACATTTATTTTGGTATTTATATTATCAATTTTGTCAATATTTCATTAATAAGATAATTACTGCATCATCTTTGTGTCATAAATAAATTAAATTATTTGATGTCTAAAAATTACAAATAAAATACCATCATGTAGGAAATCTTTTTATCTTTCTAATGAATATTTACAATCGAATTTATCTTATGTATAACCCCATATTAAAAATGATTTACTTATTAAACTTTGATTTTAACTATTTTAACCATTCTTTAAATAAATTAATAATAAATGTCCTATTCTAATCCAAGTGGGCCTAAATGGTCATATTTTATTCCTAAGTTTGTTTTTGGTCGAATTACACTTGTCCAATAGAATTAGGACATGTGTTAGGGTAATATTGATATCATATTTACCCTTAGTTACCCTATTTACTATTAACCGCGGTAAAAATAGTAAAAAGTTACTATTCACCAAAAAATTATTTTAATCTCATTGAACCACATTTTAGTCCTTGATATTAAACGTGTCTCTCGGATTTTTGAAATTCCATTCACAGAAGCGGTAAAATTATGTTTTATGCAAAATTCAGTTTTTAACCTACCACTTAGTGGTTTCACTATTCATCAAAAATTGAAAGTTTTCAGAAAAATACCAAAATTTCACCCTAGGCTAATTTCGATATTCTGAGTCCAAAAATGAAGTCCATTTTGAAAAATAAAATTTATAAAATTTCAAAAAGTG
Organism: Viscum album; assembly: GCA_963277665.1. Lineage (NCBI taxonomy): Eukaryota > Viridiplantae > Streptophyta > Magnoliopsida > Santalales > Viscaceae > Viscum > Viscum album. The sequence continues at coordinate 33,655,035 of OY728127.1, read as the reverse complement.
GTTATTAATATTCATAACGACTAGTTTTAATAGCATATTGTTGTTTAGTGAAACTCGGTATTGCGTACGACGCAAGCTATCGAGGAAGGTCGCGATTGCGTGTAAAGCAAGCCAAGCAAGTGTTGTGTAGAAAAAGATTCCTTTGATGATTTATATAACATAAAAGTCTCGGGTGTTACATTCTAACCCCCTTAAAAAGAATTTCGCCCTCGAAATTCGTCACTTTGTAACAAACAAATGAGGATACTTCTCCCTCATCATATCCTCAAGCTCCCATGTAGCTTCTTCAAGTTGGTGGTTCCTCCATAAAACTTTTACCAAGCGAGTGGTCTTGTTTCGTAGGACTTTTTTGCTACGATCCAGAATCTCTATCGGCTGTTCTTCATAAGAAAGATCTTGCTCCAGCGGTACAACTTCTGAGCTGAGTACATGTGAAGGATCTGGTATGTACTTTCTCAGGAGAGATACGTGGAACACATCGTGAACTTGAGAGAGATTCGGTGGAAGCGCCAATCGGTAAGCTACCTTCCCAACACGATCCAGTATTTCAAAAGGACCGATATATCTAGGGCTCAACTTCCCCTTCTTTCCAAATCTCATAACCCTCTTCCAGGGAGATATTCGTAAGAACACTTTATCGCCTACTTCAAACTCTAGGTCTTTTCTTCGGTTGTCGGCATAACTTTTCTGTCGACTCTGAGCTGCTCTTATGTGTTGTTGAATAGATCTAACCTTTTCTGCCATTTCATCAACGAGGTCAGGTCCTAATAGCTTTCTTTCCCCAACTTCATCCCAGCAAGTTGGAGTCCTGCATTTCTTTCCATAGAGAGCTTCATAAGGAGCCATCTGAATACTGGAGTGAAAGCTATTATTATAAGAAAATTCCACCAAAGGTAGGTGTTGATCCCAACCTCCATTGAAATCCATAGAGAAAGCTCTCAACATATCTTCTAGGGTTTGAATTGTTCTCTCAGACTGACCGTCTGTCTGGGGATGATAAGCAGTGCTGAAACTCAACTCTGTATCCAGATTATGCTGAAGACTTCGCCAGAACATCGAGGTAAATCTCGGATCTCGATCAGATATAATAGAAAGTGGTACTCCATGCAATCTTACCACTTCCTTTACATATATCCTGGCAAGCTGATCTAGAGAGAAATCCTCTCTAATAGGAATTAAGTGTGCAGACTTTGTAAGACGATCAACTATGACCCAGATAGCATTATTGCCTTTGGATGTTTTAGGAAGTCCTGTGACAAAGTCCATAGTGATGTTTTCCCATTTCCATTCGGGTATGGGTAATGGTTGTAACATCCCCTTAGACTTCTGTCTCTCAGCTTTAACTTGTTGACAAACCAAGCATCGAGAGACATATTCAGCAACATCTCTTTTCATGCCATCCCACCAGAAGTACTCTTTCAGGTCCCTATACATCTTCGTGCTTCCAGGATGAATAGAGAATGAAGAACTATGAGCATCATCCAGCAGCTCTTTCTTTAATTCGGGGATGGGAGGAACGCAAACCCGATTCCTGAACTTTATTATCCCATCACAATCAAGGTTGAATTCAGGAACATTTCTCACCTTCTTTTGTAACTCGACATCTTCTTTCTATGCCTCTTTAATCTTCACATGTATAGATGGTTGAACATTCATTTGAGAAAGATAAGATTTTTCCCCTTTCATTATAATTCCAAGATCCATCCTTTGTAAATCCATAAATATTGGATCTTTTGTGATCCTCATCATGGATAAACTAGCATGGTCTTGTCGACTTAATGCATCTGCCACCTTGTTTGCTTTCCCAGGGTGGTAATGGATTGAGCAGTCATAATCCTTAATCAGCTCCAACCATCTTCTTTGACGCATATTCAACTCCTTTTGTGTGAAAATATACTTTAAACTTTTATGATCAGTATAAATATCACACCTTTCACCATAAAGGTAATGCCTCCAAATCTTTAATGCAAAGATTACCGCAGCCAACTCCAAATCATGTGTTGGGTAATTTTTCTCATGGATTTTCAACTGTCGCGAGGCATAAGCTATCACCATATCATTTTGCATAAGAACACACCCCAATCCCTTCTTGGATGCATCACTGTAGATCACAAACCTTTCTCCACTACAAGGAAGTGTGAGCACAGGTGCACTGGATAACCTTCTTTTCAACTCCTTGAAATTCTCTTCACATTCCTCTGTCCAGACAAACTTAACTCCTTTCCGAGTCAACTTGGTGAGTGGATTAGATAATCGTGAAAAATCTTTTACAAAACGTCGATAATAACCAGCCAAGCCAAGAAAACTTCGGATCTCAGTTACTGTTGTTGGTCTTGACCATCTTTCGATAACCTCTGTTTTTGCTGGATCCACAGATATCCCCTCTTTTGAGATTATATGACCCAAAAATGCAACTTTTTGAAGCCAAAATTCACACTTGGTAAATTTGGCATAAAGCTTCTCCTTTCTCAGGGTCTTCAATATAATTCTCAAGTGATCTTCATGCTCTTCCTTGCTCTTTGAATAGACAAGAATATCGTCTATAAAGACTACCACAAATTGATCAAGATAGTCTCTAAAGACTCTATTCATTAGATCCATGAAGATAGCAGGGGCATTAGTAAGACCAAATGGCATCACTATAAATTCATAGTGTCCATACCTTGTACGGAAAGCCGTCTTTGGTATATCCTCCCTTTTGACCCTTAATTGATGATACCCTGAACGAAGATCAATCTTGGAAAAGTATTGAGCTCCGCGTAGTTGGTCAAATAAGTCATCAATGCGTGGGAGAGGATATTTGTTCTTGATAGTGATCTTGTTAAGTTCTCGATAATCAATGCAGAGTCTCATTGATCCATCTTTCTTCTTAAAAAATAGAACAGGTGCTCCCCAAGGTGATGCACTAGGGCGTATGAATCCCTTATCAAGATTCTCTTGGAGTTGCTTCTTCAATTCCTGCAACTCAATTGGGGCCATTCTATAAGGTGTCTTTGAAATAGGCAAAGCACCCGGTACGAGTTCTATTGAAAACTCAACTTCACGATTTGGTGGAAGACCCGACAATTCCTCCGGAAAGACATCATCAAACTCCCGTACAATGGGCATATTCTTAATCGTGAGTTTCTCACCAACCATTTGAGATAAATAACCTTCATTTAGTGGAATCAATACCCATAAGATGGAAGAAATTTCCACTGGAAGGTTATGTTCATCCTTGCATTGGTATACGATCGTAGATTGATCTGGAATATGAAATGTGACTTCCCTTCTTTGGCAATTGATATGAGCTCCATGTAGAGAAAGCCAATCCATGCCAAGAATCACATCAAATTCCACTAAAGGAAGGATCACAACATTTGCAGGAAGCACTTTCCCACAAACGTCGATCGGAGAAGAATTATAAACTTCTGATGCGATTGATGTGCCATTAGGTGTTGTCACAGCTAACTCAACATCTAATTGTTGAGGTAATACGGTGATACCCTTAGAAAAGATTTCAGAAATAAAAGATTGGGTGGATCCAGAATCAAATAAAACATTTGCTACTTTAGAGTGGATGGTAAGTGTACCTTTCACCACATCGTTATCGTACTCCACCTCGCTGATAGAAATTGCATGTGACTTTCCTTTGTCTTTAGCCTTAAGAGTTTGTTGACGTCGACCATCATCATCAACCCTTGGATTTGGGCATTGATTGGCATAATGCCCCATCTCCTTGCACTTGAAACATTGAAGTGTAGCAGGTTCATTCTGTGTATCCCTTCCTTTGTTTGCATCATTAGACATCTTCTTCCCATTATCACGGCATTCAAATGCCCGATGACCTTCCTTTCCACATTTAAAACATTTACTTGTCCCTTTAAGACAACTCCCTCCATGTTTCTTTCCACACTTTGAGCATAAGGGGAAGTTCATCTTCTTTTCCGTGTGCTCTTTAGATTTTTCTTTGAATTCCATCTTCCTCTTCTTATCAAACCCATGTGACTGATGGGTTACTCCAATCTCCATCTCGACTTTGAGAGCACATCGAACGATTTCTTCGTAGCTATTGAAGTCCCTTATGGCTAACGCCCTTCGAAGACTTGGTTTTAAGCCACTAAAGAATCGATCGATCTTACTCTCAGGTTGGATAATAATACCAGAAGCGTACCTTGCAAGTCTTGTAAAATTTGCTTCATAGGTACTAACAGATTCATCATCCCTTTGCTTCAGTTCAAGGAACTCTTTCTCCATCTTTGTTCGGAGAATACGAGGGAAGTACTTATTGAAAAATAAGTTCTTGAACTCGTCCCATTCCATAGACTCAATTTCATCCCTTTGCCTCGTATTCTTAACAAGATTCCACCATTGATCCGCATCTCCTTCCAAATGATACACTGCTAGGATGACTTTATCATGCTCAGAACATTGAAGAACTGAAAATATCTTTTCAGTAGTACTAATCCATTGTTCAGCAACTAATGGATCAGTAGACCCGCTGAAAGATGGTGGACGCTGCCTCATAAAGGATTCAACAGAATGTTGCTCCCTCCTTTGTTCGTTTGGAAATCCTGCATGATTCATAGCTTGAGAAAGTTGTGTGAGCATGGCTACAAGATTTTTCATTCCAGCTCCCATATCGTTTGGTTTCTCAGGGGGACAATCATTGCATTGCCCATCGCATTCCGCATTAACACGGTTCCTTCAGGTTCCAGCCATTGACTAAAACCAAGAAGAATAGTGTGAGAAACACTAATTATAATAGGAAACCACATAATTCAGGAATAAAATTTTCATGCTTAAGGTCTTATCCTAGGTTATTCAAGGCCATTTCTAAAACACTAAGATTGTGTTCTATGCTTAGACTTATCCTTAGGGTTCTTACTAAGGCTTTCACATCCTAGTTTCCAAAGGTTGACTATACCTTTCCTCTGATACCAACTATAACAACCCACACTTTACATACATTGTTAATACTTCAAAATTGAAGCACACTTATTACAACATATGACAAAACCACAAAGGACCGTATAGGTATAGTGTCTTTAGAAACTGGGAAACATAAACAACTGGTTCATAAATCTTCTACAGTGTCTCCCATTTATTACATCATATCTAGGGTCCCTTTTAGCATATTCTACTTAATATCCATCTTCCTGACCTGGGGAAAAGAAAACATAAAAGGGTGAGCTCAAATGCTTAGCAAGGGCAAATAAAGGAAATAAAAATCATATCATATCTTTATCAAAACCTGCAAAAGAGATCATAATATCTTAACATGGAATAAATCATAGAAGTGAAAATGAGATCCCCATAATCATAACATAAAACTTGAAACTTTGTGGCATGCACACATAATCATGGAAATCATTTCTTGTTAGTCATGACTCATTGCCAAGACTATCTTAGTGGACAAAGTCCCTTTCTGAACCGAGTTCACTCCTCGTTTCAGTCCTGTATCACTGAACTGAAATAACCTTCCGTTCCAGCCATGTCTATCTCATGAGATATAAAATCATTACCCAATGCATTGGAGGGAGATATAGGTCCCACCCATCTTATAATGAATCCTTTCTTATGTGTGCCACATAATCATAAAACATACATCATCGCATAACACATATAACAAAAATGGGATTCTTGAAACATCATGACCTCATAAATCAATTCATATAAGATAAAGTCATTCATAAACATAATTCCATCACAACATAGTCAAACCAATGTAAAAAAATGGATAGAAACAGAACCCTTTATTATCTTAGATGGAAAATAATTTTGATAAAACACTTGAATTGAATTCTTGAGGAAAATATCCTTTCTTCTTCAAAATCATTTTTCCTTTCATAACATGTCATACAACTTTAAAATAAAAGAAGTTGATTAAAAATAAACTTGAAAACTTGTAAAGGAAGCTTCTTTGAAGTAATGTTTTAAAAATCCATTCATGCCGTATAAGTTAAAAAAACATTCTTCGTACTTTTGTCGGAAAAGTCAAAAAGTACCTCGTACGGAAAAACGACAAAAGATTCCTTTCATATTCTTTACTAAAAACTCACCTAAGGGTAAAATTGGATTTAAACTATTTCAAGTGGATGGAAACAATATTACATATTGAGGGAACATGGATGTGGATGATAAAATACACCCCAGTAAATACTTACGAATAAACAATCTCGGATAAAAATGAGATTGTGATATTTCCCTTACCTTAGGTCCAATTTGCTTTGTTCGTGTCCGAAGATCCTGTATAATGGTTTAAATAATGTTATTGACTTATTCCAGAATCATACATATTGATATGAGATCATATATGGTCATATTATTAACTTCTTGTTAGTAATATTTCATTGTTACTTGTTACTCGGGTCTTTATAACTTTTTGTTCTTATGCGTGTTTTGTTGAATAAATTCTTATTCTTATCTTTAGGTTATAGATAATTCATTTCCATAATGGTATTAGTGTATTATATACCATATTCATTCATTCAATTCATTTATATAATCATTATGAAATGAAGATCATGTAGAACGAATCGCATCACATCGTGGAGACGGTATTCCGTACGTACGCACGAGTGATGATATCGTTCCTATGATCGTGGAATTGTATTGGAGTATATATATATATTATTTCAGTATCTATATTACTTAATAATAATCATATATAGTTACTCATTACACCATTATACCCATCCTTGTAAGGTGATGGTGGAAAATAGATTACACCACGGCGTGGAGACGGTATTCCGTTCGTACGCACGCGCGGTGATTTCATTTTTCCGTAGGATGGATAGAAGGTGAATTAGGGTTTTCTCATATTTATAATAACATATCAGTATGTAAGTAATACTGATGTTATTACTTTATCATGAAACAACTAAAGAAGAAGAAGTTGAAGAAGAAAGAAATTGAAAAGATCGGTAATGGATATTACCTCTTCTTTGGAACGCCTCTTTGAATCCTCCACTTAAGGAACTAAGATTGGTCTTTGGAGAAGACCAGGACCTCTAGGATTATTCTAGGGAAGTGGAGAGGAGAAAATGGCAGGGGTTGGCCGAGATTGAGTGCTCAAATTGGTGTGAGGAGGAGGGGGAGGAGGTGCCCTTTTATAAGGGAGGAGAGGGGCACCTTAGGAATATCTCAAAATATTATTTTATATTAAAGTCAAAATCGGTTTATAATGGTTCCAAAGGGTCTTATTTCGAAGCTAAAGTGGGGATGGGTCGAAATCCTATCAACCAATAGGATTTAGACAAGTTTAGGGTATTATTTTAACCTTATCAATTAGATTTAACTCTAAGTTAATTAATTTAACTTTTACCGTGTCTTTTTGTTTTCTTTCACTATATGGTTAATACACTTACTATAACATGCCAAACGAACCCCAAATTGTTTATTATTAATATATATATCCGTATCTAAGTCATTTGGCCGAACCTTAGATTTTTAGGAATAAAATAACAATTAATAATATAATATTTGATTTAAAAACTATTTTGTGTCAATTTTGACACTATTTGATATATGATTTTTGTGAAAGTCATAACAGAATTATATGTTCGAACCAAGTTGATTAAATCAACAATAATATATTATAGTAACCTAGAAAATTAGTGTAATTCATAAAAAGTCTCAAATTTCATTTATTTTGGTATTTATATTATCAATTTTGTCAATATTTCATTAATAAGATAATTACTGCATCATCTTTGTGTCATAAATAAATTAAATTATTTGATGTCTAAAAATTACAAATAAAATACCATCATGTAGGAAATCTTTTTAGCTTTCTAATGAATATTTACAATCGAATTTATCTTATGTATAACCCCATATTAAAAATGATTTATTTATTAAACTTTGATTTTAACTATTTTAACCCTTCTTTAAATAAATTACTAATAAATGTCCTATTCTAATCCAAGTGGGCCTAAATGGTCATATTTTATTCCTAAGTTTGTTTTTGGTCGAATTACACTTGTCCAATAGAATTAGGACATGTGTTAGGGTAATATTGATATCATATTTACCCTTAGTTACCCTATTTACTATTAACCGCTGTAAAAATAGTAAAAAGTTACTATTCACCAAAAAATTATTTTCATCTCATTGAACCACATTTTAGTCCTTTATATTAACCGTGTCTCTCGGATTTTTGAAATTCCATTCACAGAAGCGGTAAAATTATGTTTTATTCAAAATTCAGTTTTTAACCTACCACTTAGTGGTTTCACTATTCATCAAAAATTGAAAGTTTTCAGAAAAATACCAAAATTTCACCCTAGGCTAATTTCGATATTCTGAGTCCAAAAATGAAGTCCATTTTGAAAAATAAAATTTATAAAATTTCAAAAAGTGGTTATTACTATTCATAACGGCTAGTTTTAATAGCATATTGTTGTTTAGTGAAACTCGGTAATGCGTACGACGCAAGCTATCGAGGAAGGTCGCGATTGCGTGTAAAGCAAGCCAAGCAAGTGTTGTGTAGAAAAAGATTCCTTTGATGATTTATATAACATAAAAGTCTCGGGTGTTACATTAACCATGTCTTTTTGATATTTTAAATTCAACTCACAGAAATGGTAAAATTATCTTTTATGAAAATTTGAAAATTCTCCTTAGAGGTGGGTAAAAGGCAGTAAAAAGTTCAACAAAATTTTTATATATCTAAACTTATTATAAAACGACTCTAATGAATTATACTGAAATTATATATCTATTACTTATCCACTTTGACCTAAAATAAATTTATATTAAATATATAATTATCTAAATAAAAATTCAGTTTTAACCAATAACTCAGTGTTTTTCATTATTCATCAAAAATTCAATGTTTTTAGAAAAATACCAAAATTTCACCCTAATCTAATTTTGATATTCTAAATTCTATAATTAAGTCTATTTTACAAAATTAAAGACATAGAAGTTTCCATTATTAATTTTATATTAATTCTTGTTGTTAAAACAAATAGCGTGTTTTTATGAAACAATATCTATCAAAAGATTGACACTTGTTTTTGTCCAATATCAAATTGAAATTAATTATAATGACCAAAATTGTATTAAATTTTAAAAATATAATCTAAATAGATTTAAAAACCATTTAAATTCATAATTTAGCATAATAAATTATTTCGATTCAAATGGTTTTTTTATTTAAAATTTAGTATTTTTTACTATTCACCAAAATAAGAAAGATATCAGAAAAATACCAAAACATAATCAAAACTAAATATTTATATCCCCATTCTAATGAAGTTGTTTATTTTGTCAAATTTAATATATACAAGTGGAAAATATTGGATTTAAAAAGGGTTCTCCATTAAAATTTGATAAAATTTCATTTTTTGAAAAATACTTCCTTTATCTGAAAAATTAAATTTGATTTACGTTATGTATAAGAAACAAATAATATGGATATTAAAATTATGTGGAGTATATAAATTTCAAAATGAAGATAATAATATCCATATTCGTTTTTTGAACATCTAGTTTGGTATGTCGTGGTGCGCTTGAACTCGGTGTTGTATGCAGCGCAAGTAATTGAATTACATTGAAGAGATAACATAATATGAAATCTTGGGGTGTTACATTCTACCCTGCTTCAAAAAACCGTGTCCTCTCAATTTGAAATTATTCTTCTAAAATAAGATGATGAAAATAGAAAATACATTTGTGGAAAACCCACATCAGAAATAGGTTTAATAAAATTAAGTCTTAATATTAGAGAAATGGAAATGGAAAAGTCACCACCAACTTAGGGTTTAGAATAGGAGAACATTGGTGGAAATTACAGGAAAATAATTGCAAAAAAATAAATATTTATTAGGAGTTATTGAGGTCATCAATCACAAACAAGTGTAAAATTGAGGGCCTCAAAGCCATCAATCTATGATGATTTAGAATATCATTTGTTCAAAAAAACCTAAGGTATTAAGATAACACATTTTTGGTTTTAATAACTCTAAAATAATGTTTAAGAATTAATTTCTTCATAGAATAATAATATATATATATATATATATACTTGAATAGTAGTTTTCCATCTATTAACCAATTTCTACCAATAACTCATATTTCACCCCAAAAGATTATAGAACTCAAAAAATTTATATTTATACATATACCATAAAAAAAACTAATTTATAATAACCAGAGACTTCCTGTAGGCTAGTGGTAAGCCATAAAGCCTTGTTTCACTTTCGTTGTTGGTTCGATTCCTCCATCTTTGTTAGACACGACAGGTTATCTCCAGACCTGCAGGTTTCCCTTTTTCTAAAAATATAGTATTATAATATTCAAAATGAATCTTATTAAATAATATCCAAAGTTAAACATAATGCATTAAATCTTTTATAGCTATCCAAAATACATCATTCCAAACTAATAGCCCAAAATTTATAAGGAAGATAAAAAAATGAAGATCCTTTTTACCATGTAATTACATATGAATACCTTTATCATGTATTGTTTTAAAACATGGTTACACCTTGAATTACCAGAAACCATTATTTATTACATTCATGCTCCCTTATTCATTATAGAATACTAGATATATTCCATATATACATTCTTTTATTATTCAAACAATGATGGATTAAACAAACCATTATTCAGTTCCAAGGTAGTCAAGAATATCCAATATAATTTATCCAAATCATCTATCTCTTATTCCAAAATCACTACCTCAGTATCCGGACCATATTATGGATTATCATTCCATCTAAAATATATTATCCAATAAGTTAACCTGTTATTGATTCACATTTCCTGGGTCCACACAATCTCAAGTCCATAATGAAATAGTACTGTGGTACAATCCTTATATACTCCATAATTATTATAACTAGTACATCGTTGATACAATACTCAAATGACATAATTCTTCAATATTAGCATAATAACACTAGTCATTACTCTTCATCAGTGGATATATAATAAATTTATTATTATCCAACATCATTTGTGGTATACTAAGATAATTTGGAAATTTATTTTCATAGTGTCTCAACTCCTTGCAGATGAAGCATTGTACATTTGAAACTTTTTTTTACCCTTGAAATCAAGTACTTAGTGTAATTTTTCTCCACACTTATAAGAAACTATCATTCCCTTAAAACATTTACCAAGGTGATTCTTTCCAAAGTTATCATATATGGTAAAATCCTTCTTTTCATTCCTCCTTTTATCCAACATTCTCTCTTCTATCCTTTTCATCTCTTTTTTCCCTTCAAAGCCATATGAATCATAGAATTCATTACTTATCTTACTAACCCTTTATATTTTTTATTCATATGTTGAGAATACATGGGAGACTATTTGAATTCGAAATGTTGATTAATATCGTGAAGGATATGATCCTTCTTACTCATTGGATCATACATATTATTGGAGATCACATTCCTTCTACTGGGTGCCATTTCTATACAATGGCATACACAAGGTCAGTTTATGAAATGCAATGAATAATTCCAAACATGTAAAATACCTAACGTAAATTGAATAGTTTATGGATATAATCCATAATCATAAATATTGTTTCTTTGAGGAGGTATATACTCGTAAATCCTTCATAATGATTTGTAAAGAAAATGATAATTATCCTAAACATATCCCCTGGGAGTGTCGTATCCAAGAGTGCAGCACGACCCATTTTCATGCACCTGTTCCCACTCGAGTCTAGCTCAAAGCAGTGTTTTCGGGTTTCACCCATAGGTACATCTGTGCTAGATCCGCCTCTACCTGCTTGTATCCTGACAAGGATGTATTTTCTTGGAAAACTCACAAAATAAATACATTAACAAAATTCTAGGAAGTTCTTCTATACTAATTTTCAATGTCTATCTTATGGTAATGTGCTATAATTAATGTTTATATAAATCTAGTTTCAAATGTTATTTCTAAACATCCTATGATACCAACTGTATTACCCCGACCCCAGTTTCCCAAAGTCGGTGCATTATTAAATCACATTGGCATTATTACAACGAATCAATTCCCGAAAGAGTGATCAGTTTAGTAGTATTGGAAAATAGATTACATACATGAACGTTACATTACACTTTCCAACATACAACATAAAAAAATACTTTGATAATTCCATTTTTCCCTTAGCTTAACCCTACATCTTAAACATAAAACACTTCTTAGGATCCTGGGAAAATAAAACCTAAGAAAGGGGTATGCTCAGATGCCTAGTAAAGGTAAATAATTTTATAAAATCTAAAACCTTTTAAGGAAATATGTATAATTAAATCAACGACATTTTAAACATAAACTTGAACATAATATGGGAAAAAAATCATGATTTTCCGTATTAACATGTAAATGGATATTCTATTAGTCAAATAATCACATGTAATAACTAATTTCATAATTATGGAATGTATAGTACCAGAATTTAATTTCAGTGTCAAAGACTCGTTCCCAGACCTTGGGGATAACTATAACTGAACCCCAACCTGGAGAGCCTCTATAACCGGACTCCAACCTGGAGAGCCTCTGTAACCAGACTCCAATAGGGAGAGCCTCTGTAACCAGACTCCTAACCAGAGAGTCTCTGTAACCAGACTCCAACCCGGAGGGTCTGCTGTAACCGGATCCCAACCCAAAGGGCTTACTTTTACCAGTCCCCATCCCAGAATATACCAGTCCAATACATTCATCATAATAAAAGGATGAAATATAACATAAACATTCATATTAAAACTAGTATAATAAATTTCAATACATTATCCATAAAACATGAATGGTAAAAAAATAATACATCTACAATAAAACATATCACAATACATTCAATACAATATAGAATATTTGTATCATAATAAATAAACATCAAACAAGTTTAAAGTCTATTAAATGACGTTGACATAGATGAAAATAATTAGAATTTTTTTTTAGAGAAATACCCATTTTTCATGAAATCGTTTAAAATTATCACAATTTATAAAGGTATTCATTTAAAAGGAATTTTTAATCAAAGTGTACCATACCACTTTGAAACATTTTATAACAATTATCATTTCAAAACATTCATGTTCATATAAATAAATCCTTAAAATCATTTTCAAAACATGGACATTAATTAAAAGGGTTTTTAGTGATAAATCATTAAATCATTTAAAATGATGATCTAGTTAAATATGATCTCCCATAAAACATTAAAAGATTAATTTTGAAATCCTTTTTGTAAAATATGGGTATCTATGATAAGTATGTACCAGAAAACAATTACACATGAACAATCTCAGATAACAATGAGATTGAAGAAATAAACCTTACCACATTGTAATCAATTTATTCGTATGAAGAATAGTCAATAACCAGAAAATGAATCACAGAATATCATGAATATAAAGAGAATCATGATAATATATATCAATGGGTAGTACACAATACACCACATGCAATAAATAATTGGTGAACAATGGAAATATTACGGAATTAAAAGTGAGATAAGAAACCCCTCACCTTGTTATTTTCCTTGGTCAAGGGTATGTTAACCTCTAGTATAATAGTTAAATCATTGTTATTAAATTATGAAAGAATCTTATACATAAATATGGTATCATATATGATTTTTTAATAATGATTTGTTAATGATATTTTAGTATTATCGTCGTTTCGGGTGTTAATTGATTCGTTGTCCTTTATATTATTTGTTATGTGAGTCATGTTTGATATGGATGGGATGTTTCTCATTAATATATAGAATGATATCAAGTCTTGAAACGTTATTTTTAATCATCAAATGAAAATTAGTCATGAATGGTTATGATGTTGAATGAATCTCATCGCGTTCATGGAGACGGTAATCTCTACGTATGCACGAGCGAAAATATCATTATTTTGATATTTAAATCATATATAATTGGATGTTATATCATATATACAGAATCATTATCATGTTATATTTATTATTTGCATCAATTATACATCATTATTATACCCATCCAAATAATAATATATTGAATAATAACTACACCACGACGTGGAGACGGTAAGTTGTACGTACACACGTATGTTGACATGTCCTTCAATGGATGGTTAGAATAATGAATATGGTTGTAACATATTTATAATAATATCACAGTATATAGAAGATAAAAGATTTATTATTTTATAATTTAAAAAAAAAGGGAAGAAGAAGTGGAATAAGAAAAGAACTTGAAAGAGTTGATGAAAAATTTACTTCTTCTTTGGGTTCTTCCTTTTGATTTGAGAAAAAGGGCTCCATAAGATAGATTTATGACTAAAGGAAGGTCTCTTGGAAGAAGAAATGATTTTTTAGAGGATATTTTTTTAGGGTTTAGATGATCCAAATGTCATTGGTGTTGTTAATTTTAGAGAAGGGGAAGTGCCTTTTTATTAGAGGGGTGAGGGGATCCTTAGGAAAAGATTGAAATATTATTTTATAATAAACTCATTTTCGGTATCTAATGGCTCAAAAATGATTTATTTCGAGGATAAGGTTTCTATGGGTTGAAAAATACTCAAACAATAGGTTTTATATAGGTTTGGGTCAATATATTAACATAATATTTTAGATTTAACTCTTAGTTAATTAGGTTGACATTCATCATGTCTCTTTGTATTTTTATATTATATGGTTAATAAACACACTATAAACTTACAAGGGAACTAAAGTGGTTCATTAATGACATATAAAAAATTATTTTAGACCTTTGTCCAGAAATCTGTTTTTTAGGAATAGAATATCAATTAATAATATAATATTTGTTTTAAAAACTCGTTTATGTCAATTTTGACACTATTTGATATTTTGATTTTTATAAATTCATAACAGCATCATTTCATCAAAAAAAATTCCTTTAATTAACCTTAAAATGTCATATTAACTTATATAATTAGTGTAATTCATAAAAAGTCTCAAATTACATTTATTTGTATATTTATAATATCATGTATTTTAATATTTCATTAATAATGTAATTACTGAATCATCATTGTTTCATATATAAATTAAATTATTTAATGTCTAAAAAATATAAATAAAATGTTATTAAATAGGAAATATTTTTATCTTTCAAATTAATATCCATATATGAAATGATGACTTATATAACCCCATGTAAAATTTTACTTACTAAAACATATTTGTTTTTGTCATTTTTTCCTTTACATTAAGTTATTTAAAATAAAGTGGAATTATCACTCATAAGTGGCTCCATGTGGTCTAAATATCTCCCCAAGGATTCCCATGGTCGTCCATGACTCATAAAATAATGTTAGGACAAGTGTTAAGGTAATTTTTTATTATTACAATATTCTTTTTACCATAAATTTCCATATTTACCTTTAACCATGGTAAATAAAAGTCAAAAGTTATTATTCACCAAAAATTATTTTCATCTTATTGAACCAAATTTTACTTACTATGGTTACCTATGCCTTTAGGATTTTTTAAATTCAACTCATAGAAATGGTAAAATTCTGTTTTATGCAAATTTGAAAATTCTCTTAAGAGAGGGGTAAAGGAGGGTAAATAGTTCAATAAAATTTTTATATATCTAAAATTATTATAAAATGACTCTAGTTAATTATATTGAATCTATATAGGTATTATTTATCTATTTTGAGCTAAAATAAATTCAAATAAAATAAATAATTATTCAAATAAAATGTCAGTTTTAACCAATAACTCAGTGTTTTTCAATATTCATTAAAAATTTAATGTTTTCAGAAAAATAACAAACTTTATCCCTAATATAATTTTGATTTTCTGAATTAAAAAATTATTTATATTTTACCAAATTCAACACATATAAGTTACATTTATTAATTTAAAATTAATTCCCTTTTGTCAAAACAAATAGCGTGTTTTTAAGAAACAATATTTATCCAATGATTGAAACTTGTTTATGTCCAATTTCAAAGTGAAATTAATTATAATGAGCTAAATTGTATTAAATGATAAAAATATAATCTAATTATACCTCATAACCATTCAAATTCTTAATTTAACATTATAAATAATTTATATTATAAAAGTTGTTTTAATTAAAATTTATTATTTTTCAGTATTCACCAAAATATGAAAGATATGAGAAAAATAGAAAAAATTAATCAAAACTATATTTTAATGTCCCGATTAAAAAGAATAAATTTATTTTGTCAACTTGAATATATAAAAGTGTCAAATATTGAATTTTAAAAAGGTTCTCCATTAAAAGGAAATAAAAATTCATTTTCTAAAAAATACTTCCTTTATCTAAAAAATTTAATTTGTTTAACATTATGTCTAAGAAACACATAATATGGAATTTAAAATAATATGGAGTATATAAAATTTAAAATTAAATTAATACTATCCAAAACCGTTTTTGAACGACTAGTTTGGTAAGTCGTGGTGCGCTCGAACTTCGTGTTGCGTGTTGCGCAATTTATTGAATTACATTGAAGAGATAACATACTATGAAATCATTGGGTGTTACATCATGAATCATGACATTGATATTTAATTTTCATGGAATACTTTTCATATTTTCCCAGAATCTCATACCATTATTCTCATGTTATGTTTACGTATTTCGATTTTATATCTTTGTTAGGCAATTGAGATATAATACCCCGACCCCTCTAGATCATGTCTCGTGCATTTCTTATTATATTGGTATGAATAGAAGGAAATGAATCCCAAAGGAATTATTAGTTTAGTATTCTTGAATAAACTAGATACATAGATGTAACTCAAATTACATTTGAAAAGGTTACAAAATACAATACGTAACAAAAATTGAAAACTACATCCACACAACTCAATAAATAATCTCTTCTTCATTACATGTTGAAGGTAAATAAATTAAAGGGGTGTGATTAAATTCTAGGTATGGGTTACTAATAGAGGAATCATGAGTCAATAATGAGAGAATCAAAATCAATTTGACATAATCTATATGGCATGGGAAAAAAAATGAAAACTCAAGCTATTAATAAAATAAGAATGAAACTGCATCAATATATTTTTTCACATTAAAAAACTCATGGATAGTAATAACTGATAATTAATAAATATAATATTTATTAATTTGATGTCATTTATATGGCACATGATACCATAATACTGTTAAAAACTGTTTAGTTCTATGGGTAGAAACCAGTTTGATTTTTGGAAACAAACACGAAGGGTTTGTCGGCAACTGATTTGTATAATGAGACATGTCGATGTATCGAGGGGCTGTAGTGGGCCCAACCCACCGCTACATGTCTAAGTAATTATTTATATATATATATTTAATACAAATTCAGTCAGAATTTTTAAAAACTTTTATAGAATGGAGGATACAAATTCATCAAAATTTGCATAGTTAAAACAACATTCTAAATAAACGCAGTATGTAAAATGGTATTCAGCATAAGACAATAATCATATCAATGAAACCATAATATTGATATATAATATATTTAAAATTTATAATGAAAAACTATCTCAAATGGGTAGTAGGTACCCCACATAAGAATTATTAGTTGCACAATACAAAGTAAGTCACAACGAAATGGAAAATTGACACAAAGCCCATTACCACATTGTAATAAATCGTTTTGTATGACCATGAATTTATAATTATAAAATGAATCATTGATTACCATTAAACTAAATAGAATCATGAAATTATATAACAAATTTTAGTATACATACACCACATTGAATAAATATGTGGTGAACAATGGAAATCTCACAAAATTAAAAGTGAGACAAGAAACCTCTTACATTATGATTGTGTGGGTTCTTCATTTGTTTTAATGACCCGAATAGTAAAACTTATTATCATTAATTAATATATCTAGAACCTAATATAAATTTAATTGATTTAGTGTAACCTAATTAGGTTCATTTATCACCATTTTATGGGTTTAAGAGGTTCAATTTAATTGATTTGGATGATTTTTCATCCTTGGTTTCCATGATTCGTTTACTTGTATTCATGAATGGAAGTTCATTTAAAATTAGGTTAACCATACAAAACTGATAATATATATTATTAGTGACATTAAATAGATATAAATTATCTTATAATTATTTTGGGTTATATATATGAGGATTAATCATTAGTTAAAATTTATTGATAAACTCTTGGATTTAGCCTGGCAGTTTTGTGCACAATGAACATGATTTGTATTGTTATTACATATTATGAGTGTGTAGGGATTATAGAACATTAATAAGATAAAATTGATATACTCAGATCTCTTTAAACCCTAAAAATGGTTTCATGTCCATAATTTATGATGGTAACCAAAATTGAGAACCCGTCGTTCGTGAATGTGATAAATTAACACATCTCGGACGGTGTTTTCATTTTTAGTATAGGAGGAAGGGAAAGAAGATGATGATGTAATATTCCATTAGAATAATATATTTCTAGTTCATGTAAGTTAATATAATTATCATAGCATTTGGATTAGGGGGTATTAGGAAAGAAGTATAGAAGAAAGGAAATCAAAATAGAATAAAAATTGAGAAACATCCCATGAGAATTCGTTAGCATGACGACGTCACTTTAATTTTCATAAAATAGTTTGCTGAGAGAAAGGTGATATCTCATCAATATTACATAATATGGGAAGTATGGGGGATATGTAATGAAATATCTCAACATAATCAAATGTATATTTCAAAATAGTTACATAAAATGAATGACAGGAATGAAAAATAAAGAGGATATTTACCTCTTGATCTCTTCTCCATGAGATCCTTCTTAAGACCATTCGGTTTGGAATTTTGGTGAGACCAGTAGATCTATGAAGTGGGGAAGAGGTCCTGTGAAGAATATTTTTCAGAATTTAGGTAATGATCATTTATTTAGAGGTGTGGGAGTAAAAGGGAAATGAGGGTTGTATTAATATTAGGTGAGAGGAGGTATTTTTCATTATTTTAATCATTATTCTAATATTTTTGCACAAGAATATGAATAATATAAATTAATACAGCCCATAATAGTTATAATTTCATGTTAGTTCTAACCAAGTGGTCTTACATCACTTATGATGTCATATATAGTATGTTTTTTTATAATAATATGAATATAGAATATTTTACCGTATTTCACTATTCATAATTTTTTTTAGATTTTCAAAAAATTTCCAAAAATTCACCCTAACCATATTTCAATGTGTAGAATTAAAAAATGAACACAATTTTTAAAAAATAATTTTTTAAATATTATAAATTTAAATTTTGAAAAAATAATATATAATTCGAAACATAATAGTTTTAAAGGAATAATTAGTCTATATCAAATTGAAAAATTAATTAAGATTTCATTATCTTATTACCGTAAGAAAATAAAATGTTACCATTATCTACTATTCATAAGAGTCATATTAATATTCATATTAAAATTCATAAGGGTACGTTACAATTCATAAAAAAAATCATGTTGGTTTTATCAAACTTCAAATGACATACTGGTCACAACTCTAGATTACCGTTTTTTGAAATTCAAAACAAAGAAGTGGAAAATTAATGTTTAATGGAGATGAATTTTCTATCTCATAAATAACCATGTTTTTTTCATAGGAACATAGTGATTTATAAAATATCGGATATGAATAGAATGTATTTATGAGAAAGATACCATTAAATGTGCGGGGTGATACATTATTCCCTTCTTTGGAAATTACTTTCTCGAAATTTTATGTATAAAGCCCACCTAAAGGATGTGGGTTGTTCTTATTCATAACATCCTCAGGTTCCCGTGTTGGTTCCTCCATTTATGGTTTTTCCAAAGATCCTTTACTAGACGAGTCGTCCGATTTCTCAACTCCTGCAACCTTGTGACAAGGATCCTGATAGGCTCTTCAAAGAATGAAAAATCAGGTTCCAATTCTATTTCATCATAGGTGAGTATGTGCATCAGTTCATGAATTTATTTCTTCCACAATTACACATGGAACAAATAATAACCATTGCAGAGACATGAAGGTATTGATAAATGGTAAGATACAACTCCAATTTTTCTTGAATTTCAAATGGTTCGATGTAACTGGTGCTTAGTTTCCCTTTCTTATTGAACCTTAAGAAACCCTTCCATGGAGACACATTCATAAATACATTATCTACCACTTGAAATTCCAAATCATTTATCTGGTTGTCAGCATAACTCTTCTGCCTACTTTGGGATGCCTTAATATGGGCTTGGATTTTCTTCTCCTTTGTCATGGTCTCTTTAATATGTTCTGAGCCTATAAGTTTCTTCTCACTACATCATCCCAACAAGTTGGAGTTTGATATCTCTTTCATTATAATGAATTATATATAGCCATTTGAATACTAGAGTTGACACTATTATTGTAGGAAAATTCCAAAAAGTCAATTATTGATCCCACATACCTTGGAAGTCAAGAGAGCATGACCTCAAAATGTCTTCTAGAGTATTAATAGTCCTTTAAGACTGTCCATTGGTTTGGGGGTGAGAATCATTACACTGACAAAGTACATGATTCAATGCGTTTTGGAGACTTTTCCAGAATTTTGATGTAAAATATGGATCTTGATCAGACACAATCGATAGAGGTGTACCATCAAGTCTTACAACATTCATTAATATAATGTATTTCCAAAAACTCAAGTGGAAAATCCTCTCTTATAGGAATAAAATGTGCTGATTTTGTGAGACGATCAACAATCACCAATGTTGAATCATTCCTTCTAGGTGTCCTAAGTAGTCAGAGGAAAAAATACATCGTAATGTTATCCCATTTACACATAGGTATATGAAAGGGTTGAATGAATCCTCCATGAATTTGTCTTACAGTCATCACCTGTTGACAAAACCAAACATATTGACACATAATTAGAAATATCCCTCTTCATGTTGTCCCACCAAAAATGTTCCTTTTGACCTCTATACATCATTGTGGTACCAGGGTGTATAGAGAATTTTGATCTATAAGAATCATCCAATAGTTCTCTCTTTAGCTCCGTAATAGTGGGACCACAGATCCTCTTTACAAATTTTAAATTTCCCCCTTCATATAAGAATTCAATCAACTTCCCAACATTTATAGCTTTAATTTTCATTTGAAACACCTCATCATCATCCTAATAACATTATATCATTTCTAGTAAAGAAGGTTTGGAAACCATTTGAAAAATTAGTGATGTTTAACCTTCCATGATAACTCCCATGACCATCATTACTAGATCCATGATCATAGCATCCCTTTCAACTCTCATATTTTTCAGAATTCCATAGTGTTTTCTACTCAAAGCATCTTCCACCTTATTTTCCTTCCCAAGGTGGTAGTGTATTGAACAATCATATTCATTGAGTAACTCGGTCCATATCTTTTTCCTCTTATTGATTTCTTTTTTCTGTGATAATGTATTTCAAACTCATTTTATTTGTTTATATCTCACATCTTCCACCGTAAAGATAATGTATCCATATTTTCCGAGCAAATATTATAGCTACTATATCAAGATAATGTGTTAGATAATTTTTTCATGAGTCTTCAACTTCCTTGATGAATAAGAAATAACTTTATCATTTTTCATAAGGATGCAACCCATCCCATTCTTTGAGGCATCACTGAATATTACAAATCCATCATTTCTAGATGGAAGATTCAGAATTAGAGCCTTGACCAATATTCTTTTCAATTCTCAAAGAATTCTGTACATTCTATCATCTATACAGACCTAACTTCTTTCTGTGTGAGCTTGTTTAATAGGTTAACCTGTTTGGAAAATTTCAGAACGAAATGCGGATAGTAACCAACTAAGCCAATAAAACTGTGTACCTATGTTATGTTCGTTGGCATGGTCCATTATTGGATTTCCATTGTATTCAAAACATTAACTAGGATTCCATCCTTAGAGACAATATGGCCTAGAAAGGAAACTGATTGAATCCATAATTCATACTTTCTAAACATCCCATATAATTTATTTCTTATAAGAGTTTTTAGAATAATCTGAAAGTGATTCTTACGGTCTTCATTCATTTTTGATTATACCTGGATATCATCCATTAATACCACAAAAAGGTTATAAAGATATTTCATGAAAAATATATTCATTAAATTCAATAAAAAAGAGGGTGAATTAGTCAGTCCAAAAGGCATCATTGTAAACTCGTAATGCCCATACCTGGTACGAAATGAAATCTTTGGAATATTTTCCTTCCTCACACACAGCTAATGATATCCACATTGAATATCAATTTTTGAAATTTTTTGATCTCTAGGAATTTGATCAAATAAATCATCAATCTAGTGTAGTGGATACTTATTATTTATTTTAAAATCATTTACTTCCCTACAATCAATTCATAGACTCAAGGATCTATCATTCTTCTTGAAAAACTGGACCACGGCTCCCCATGGGGAAACACTAGGTCGAATGAAGCAGTTGTCACTCAACTCCTCTAGTTTTTCCTTTAGCTCTAATAACTCTACAATGGACATTCTATAGGGGGTCTTTGATATAAGTCTTTCACCATGAATTAAGTTAATGGAAAACACAATTTCCCTCTCTAGATGATGTTCATGTAAATATTCAAGAAATACATCAATATATTATTGCTCTATATAAGCATCTTCAATTTGAATACTTCATTCATCGCCCATAGATATTGGGTTCTCTTCCTCTCCAAGAATTGCATTCAGTAGAGATGCTGAGGGTGGGTCTAGATAAGAATCATATGGTGAGTTTCCATCTCTAAAGATAAGATATTCTACTCCATTTTCAAAAACTATAACTTCCTTTTCATTGAAATAAATCTTTGAATCATTGTGTGGAAGCCAATTCACACTGAGAATAATATAAAATCCAATCATTTTATTGATGATAAGGTTAGAAACTAATTCACGTATATGTTTCACGAGGAGGACTAGTTGACATGCTTTTGTGGCAATGATGCATCCACAAAGAGTTTTGACTGATAACACCTTTATTAAATGAAATTGTACATGTCTAATTTTCATGGAAAACATGGAGGATATAAATGAATGAGGTGATCTAGAATCAAATAATTTTTTGGCTAATTTTGAGGAAACTATTAATTTAGCTTCCCCCACATATTTAGTAATGTCAACCTCCGTGGTTATAATCGCATAATCTCTCTCTTTCTCTTGTGGAATTTTCTGAGGAAAGATTCCTTGGTTCTTAGGACAACTCATTTTCATAGTGTCCCATCTATTTAAAATTGTAGCATTGAATATCATTGAATTGTTTCATTCCCATGCATTCATCAGATCGAGGACCCTTTTCTCTGTACTTATAGTAGGCTCCCTTAACATTCAAGAATTTTCCAGGATGATTCTTTCTTCCATTCGCATATAACGGGAATTACTTTTTTCCCTTGTTCTTATTTGGTGACTCACATTTTCAATGGTTATCAGAGTTCTTCTTCTTATCTTGGGTACCCTTGAAAAAATTTAATCTGATAAACTCCCTCTCTATTTTGATGGCACTTAATAAAATTTCATCATATGATGAAAATGATTGAAAAGATAGTGCTTTCAAAGACATGGCATAATACCTTCATGCAATGATCAATAATTTATTAAGTGTCATGTATATAATGTTTGGAATACCTAGCTAGTCTTGTAATGGTAGCCTCATACTCTACAACCATGTCATCTTCCCTTTTATACAAGCCCAAGAATTTCTTCTTCATTTCGGTTCGCTACTCACGAGGGAAATATTTTTCAATGAATATTCCCTCATAAATTACCCATTCCATATCTTCTATCTATTCTTCCTCAATGGTATTTTGGATCAAGGACCACTATTGATCAGCATCACCCTTGAGACAATACACTGCCAACACTAACTATTCATTATCATTGCTTATTAATGAAATGAATATATTTTCAAGGGACTTGATCCACTACTTAGCTTCAACTAGATTGGTGGTCCTACTAAAATATGGGGGCTTCAGCCACATGAAACGATCCAACAAAGACGTAGCATGGTTATTCTTCACAACCTGAGTATGTTGTCCCAACATGGTCATGATCTGATTTTCTCCAACATTGACTGTGTTGACTTTCTCAATGGGTCAATCCCTACATTGTCCACGAGTATTGATTCCCCTTATTCAATTAGGCGCTATTTCTAGATAATGGAACACAATAGATTGGGGTATGAATCATAATGTATAATCTCAACATAACAAATTACATAGCATAAATTATGATCCTACGCATGGCTGACCCGATAATAAGAAAAATGGTTTCTTTGAAGAATAATTTACATTTCAATCCTTCATAGTAGCTTATAAAGAAAATATGAATTATCCTAAGAATATCCCCCAGGAGTGTCATAACAAAGATTTCATCAAGGTCCATTGATGTGTACTAGGATACCACGAGTCAAGCCCGAAACTCCTTGTCCGAGTATTCACTCCTAGGTACATATGTGCTAGAGCAACCTCTACATGCTCTTATCCAGATAAGGATGTATTTCTTCGAAGATCCATATAATCTCTTCCATACCAAAATGATAGGACGTTCTTATATTTTTATCACCAAATAATATCTTAGGGACACTTCCCTAATCTATGTCTAAGAAATCTAGTTTCCATGTTTTCTACTAAACTTCCTATGTTACCAACAGTAACACCCCGCCCACTCTAGATGAAAAACAATGCATTACTTATTATATTTGCATGGTTAGATGGAATGAAATCCTGAAGGAATGACCAGTTTAGTAGTCTTGAAGAAACTACATACAAATATGTTACTCAAATTACATTGGAAAATGTTATGAAATTCAATACATAACAAAAAATGGAAACTTCATCCACATAAATCAATAAATATTATCCTCTTAATAAACTATTGAAGGATAAAAAAAGAAAGGGGTGAGATCAAATACTATATAAGGTTTACTAATGGTGTCAAAATGATTAAATAATAACCTAATCATGAAAAAATTTACATAATCAATATGGAATGGTGAAAAAAATGAAATCCTCACTCCATTAATAAACTGAGAATGAAACTGCATCCATTGATTTTTTCATAGTGAAAACCTCAGGGATAGTAACAATATATAATGAAAAAAGAGAATTAGTATTAATTGGACATAATTTGTATGGAAAATGATACCATAATACCATAAAAAACGTTTTAGTTATGTGAGTAGAAACCCGTCTGATTTTTGGAATCAAACTCGATGGGTTTGTCGCCACCTGATTTCTCTCATGAGATCTGTCGATAGATTGAGGGGATGAAGCGGGCCCCACCAATACCTCAATGTTAATGAATTCATTATATATATTTAATAAAAATTCAATCTGCCTTCCCAATATCTTTATAGACCAGAGGATTCATATTTATCAATATTTTCGTAGTTAAAACGACATTCCAAATAAACACCGTATGTAAAAAGGTATACGGATTAAGATAATACTCATATCCATGAAACCAGAATATTGATATATATTATATTTATTGTTTTTAAAAAAATAACTCAAATTTGTATTAGGTACACCAAATAATAATGATTAGGTGCACAATACAATGTAAGTCACAATGAAATGGAAAATTGACACAAACCCATTACCACATTGTAATCAATCATTTCGTCTGACCAAGAATTAATAATTATAATAGGAATCATTGAATACCATGAAAATAAATATAATCAAGATATTATAATTCAAATGGTATTAAAAATACACCACATGAAATAAATTAGTGGCGAACAATGGAAATCTCACAGAATTAAAAGTGAGACTAGAAACCCCTTACAAAATGCTCGAGTGTGTTCTTTATTTTCTTTAATGATAGGAATAATTAAATATATCATCATTATTTAATAATTAGAGAACATCCTATACATGTAATTTATTTATTATATCCTTATTAGGTTCATTCGTGGCCCTTTTGGGGTTTAAGATGTTCAATTTTATTGTTTTGGATGCATTTTCATCCTCGGTTTTCATGATTCGTTTACATGAATTCAGGAATAGAAGTTCATTTGAAATGTAGTTAAACATACATTATTGATAAAATAAATTATTATTATAAATAAATAGAAATAAATGATCTTATAATGTTTCTGGGTTATATAATTGAGGATGAATCATTAGATAAATGTTATTGATAAACGCTTGGATTTATCTTGGTGGTTTTGCACACAATGATTTTTTTTGTATTATTATTCCATATTATGAGTGTGTAAGGATTAAAAAACATTAATGAGATAAAAATAAATATATTTATATCTGGTTCAACCATAAAAATGGTTTCATTACTAGAATTGAAGATTGTAATAAAATTGAGATCCCATCATCCTTGAATATGAAAAATTAACATATCTCAGACGGTGTCTTCATTTTTAGTATAGTAGGAGGGGAAAAAGATGATGATGCAATATTAAATTTGAATAATATAATTCCAGTTAATTTGAGGTTCTGGAATTATAAGATCATTTTGATGAGGGGGGATTAGGAAGGAAGTATAAAAATGGTACTCAAAATAGAAGAAAATTTGAGAAACCTCTCATGAGAATTTGACAGCCTAACGACATCACTTAAAATATCATAAAATAGCGTGATGAAAGAATAGGGGGTATATAATCACTATAAAATAATATGGAAATTATGGGGGATATGTATTTACATATCCCAACATAATAAAATGGAAATTTAGAATTAATAAAATAAAATAAATGGAGGAAAGAAAACTAAAGAGGATGTTTACCTCTTGATCTCTTCTCCTTGAGATCCTTCTTAAGGCCTTGGGTTTTGGCATTTTGGTGAGACTAGCAGCTCAAGGACGTGGGAAAGATGGCTTGGGAAGACAATTTTGAAGAATTTAGTTATGTATCATTCCTTTAGTGGTGTTGTAAGAAGAGGGTAATGAGGGTTGTATTTATAGTGGAGGAGAGGAGGTATTGTTCATTATTTTAATCATTATTATAATTTTTTTGCTCAAGAAAAAGAATAATCTTAATTAATGAGACCCCAAATAGTAATAATGGCATGTGAGTTAAAACCGAGTGGTATTACATCAATTATGATATCACAAATAGTGTCTTTCACTGATAATTTTATTATACTGTATTTTATCATATTTCACTATTCATCGAAAATTCTAGAATTTTAGAGAAATCCCAATAATTCACCCTAACCATTTTTATATGTGTTGAATTCAAAAATGAAATAAATTTTTCAAAAATAATTTTCAATATATTATTAAATTAAAATTTAAAAAATTAAAGTTAATTTAAAAAATAACAATTTTTAATGTATAATCAGTTTTATATCACAATAGAAAATTAATTAAGATTTAATTATCTTATAACCTTAAGATAATAAAATATTATAATTAATTACTATTCATAAGGGTCATATTACTATTTATACTACTATTTATAAGGATTTGTTACAATTAATCAGAAATTAAAATTGGTTCTATCAGACTCCAAATGACTTACTAGTCTACACTCTAGATGAACATTTTTCAAAATTCAAAACATTGAAGAGGAAAATATATGTTTAATGGATTGGTTTTGAATATCTCCTAAATAAAAAAGTTTTGTTTTAATGGAACACAATGATTTATGAAATATAGGCTGTGAATAGAATGTATTTAAGAGAAGCATATCATAAAATGTTCTGGGTGTTATATGAGATCACCATTTATTATGTTTCCTTTCTGCTATTTAAAACGAATTGTTCTGTATATGGCATGTATACGAGGATTACTAAATGGGATAATCTTTATGGGAACTATTGAATATCCTTTAATAGATATGATGATTAAGAACCTATTATACAAATATAATAAACTATTACAGTTATCATGAAAATTTCTATATAATGTACTGAATATTCATATAGAAAGGTGTGATATCTATATAAGAAAATTATTGGTTTCTATAATATCATGTTTTAAATGCACTATTTATAGTAGTTATGTTTTAACTAAAATTAGTGGTGGTCTAGTGAGTTATAGTCATACCCTGCCCATGAATCCCTAAAATACCCTTTTTATGTCAACCTCATGATTAACGTTACATATAGGGTTAAGGAAATAAGTTTTATGGTTGAAATGGATAACATGGACGATGTTATGATATTGAATGAGGTAAATATTTAAAACTAGGTTTTCTTTTAGTTTATTTATTTTGGAATTGGGTTGTGTATGATTCTCCCATGGGAGACCATGTTAATGTTTTCCTAACTCATGTGATATTTTGTGTAGTTCATTTTGTTATAGAATATTTAATTTTTGTATTTAAGGAAGTATTTATATGTAGGGTTTATTTTATTCTTATCTATATATTTAGGAATACTTTTATGATATTTGTTTTGTTGGTTTATATAATGATATAATGGTATAGTATCCCCATTTTATCACCATACACTCTCACTACTATTCGAAATCACCTAGCATACAAGGACTTGGGGTTACATTCATAATGTAATCTGATATGATTATAGTACAATGTAATGGGTTTGGATCTTATAAAGTAATATAATTTAATTACTTCATTTGAATTACTATTTTGGATATGATAGTATGACCTATTAGAACATGAATGAAATGATTTTTTGTGTACTTGGGAACCACATGCATGAGCTAATTTTCAAGTTAGCAGGGAGTTATGATTTTTATTTTTTAATTTTTGATGGTATAATAGAGTTGATTCATGGTTTGAATGAAATTTGGGATATATTGATTTATTGGTTTTTCTCTTGTCCTAAGGTGGCAAGAGGCATGAGTGAATGAATCATATCATGAATTTGGATTAAAATGAATTTTGAATTCAAAAGTGTAATTGTGAAAAAGGTTCAAAAAATTTGTTATAATTGTTAACAGTGTCAAAACAACTTATTGTTGTTTTCTAAAATAACATAGTGGTGAAATTTCGAATAACTGAACCAGATGGTAATGTTTTCTTTGAAAAAGATAATCATAGAAAGATGTTAAAATTAATGTGGATGGGACCTTGATCTTCATAGAGGTTGTCTTGTATTCATATACACAGAGAATTTCAATAACCTAATTTCGGTAGTTGGATAAAATATAATATGACTTATGTACAAATATATAATCATGAGTTGGTGTATTTTCATATGATTTTACTCATGTTATCATAGATTAGAGTATGGGTGTTTCTCATTCACTTATGATCTATAATGGATTAAACTTATTGACTAGGTTAGATATCCTATATAAGATGGTATGTTACTCAAGATATTAGTATGCTAGTTGTTACAATAATGTTATTTGATTCTTTCCATCTATAGTTGGAGATGTGTCTTAATGTATATAGGAAACTCAAGAGAGGGATTATCCTCATTCTATAAACATCCTTATATTTGAGAAGAATTGGTAGATTCTTGGTATTTGAGATTGATATATAGAAGTTGATAATAATTATGTGAGATAGACATATTTTGTGTGACTACTATGTTTTGAATCGGATTTTCTTGAACCTATTCTGTTCATGATTTGAAGCATCTATTGTGAATCTGCTTTTTATTGATCTGGTTGGTCTGCTTTCTTGGAAGATTGTACCTGTTTCTTGATTCTCTGGTCTTGGATGAGACCATTGACTCTTTCCTAAAGAGTTTCTCTGTGGTCCAGAATATGAGTTATGCAATGGAAACCTAAAATGATATGATGAAGGATTTAATGTCTCTGGGAGGTTAATTTGAGAAGTTGTGAACGAACATTGAGAGTCTGCAAATTGGAGAAGCTGTGAATGAACTTTGGGAGTTTGAAAATTGAAGCGGCATTAAGGAAATGATTTATTGGTGAATTTTGGATATGTTTATAACTAGAAAACTACACGGATCTGCTTCATATGAGGATCAGACCAGGAAGCCTTCTCTTGAGCATGTCCTTCGGATTTGGAAGTTCGAGAGGGTATGGCTCTGCGATTGGTACCATGCCCATGCATCTTTGCACCGGTCAGCTAGCTGAGTGATCATGTGATGGTGAAAGCTTATCATCACGATGTAGTCTCTATGGAGGACCAGATCATGTGGTCTTGATCTGGGTTATCATCTTTTATGGTTTTAATTGGTTGTAATGTTTGGATCTTGTGGTTTCTCACTTTTTCCACAAAATTTTTTTGATAATAAAAAATTTAATTTTTAGTCAGTCATTAATACCTATTTAGATTATATGTGTATGCCAATTATTGAAGTGATATAACTCAATATTGAACGATTTTAATGGTATGGTAGGTTATTACGTGGGTTTATTTCTTCTTGGTTATATTGATGTGGTAATGAGGGATTATGAGCACCATTATGAGATAAGTTTGAAGTATAATTACTTACTATGGTTTAATATAGTGTTATTTTATTTTACCTATGTTTTGGTTGGGTTAGTGTAAAATAATTTTATCATAATATAAGTAGAATTTGTGTATGATTAGGCATTATTTCCTTTAGATTCCATGTGGTACTTGTTTTTAGGTAGAGTTCAAGAAATCATTAGAATATAGCTATTGAGTTTTGTAATTTAGTTGAATTCTCGGTTGAGGTTGTGATAATAGATAAAAATTATTTTTTGTTGTATTTAATGCCTTCTTAGTGAATGGATGAACTATTTTGGGAGAACATGTTTTTGATACATTAATATTTCTTTATATTAGGACTTTTAGAGGTGAATGTGTGTTGTGATAGAGTCAATGACTCCATTGTTTCAAAAAATTATTGAGTGTTTGGTTATAGGATATTATTTTCCATGAAGGACAATAAAATGTTGATTATGAATAGATACTATAAGATATTGGAATGGTATGAGACACCATATTATAATTTAGAAATTTAAGTGTAGGGGGGTAATGTAGATAGTTGATGTTACGAATTGTGTTTCATAGAGTATGTACTACTACGGGGTGTGTTTATGTGTGGGATAATAAATTAAAACCTAACTATTGTAGGTTATTATGTTTTTGAGATTTTATCTCTGTAGTGAAATGAAAAAAATGAATGGGTTGTCATAAGGTATTTTTCTTTGTTAATATTGTCAACTCATTTGAGAGATGAACTCTAATCTTCTTTGAAATGTAAAATGTAGTTTGATGACTAATAGGACTTTTGAAATGATTAGGGTTTAAGTAGATTAGATTAATGAAAAAGGAATCAAGATAATTATTTAAATATAATGATTTTGGCATCAATGTTATTTTTGAGGCTCTAGGTGTACATAGTGGGTCCCATAAAATGATGAAACATGAGAATCACATGGTTTGGATTATAGATGTGGCCCTTGAGTTAGATCAATTGGGAATTAATAGAAAATGATGTAATATTGGTGGTATTACAATGTGGTTGGGTGGGGGCCAATACTATCCTTGGAATGTATAGAAATATCAATCAGTATTTGGATGTAGACCTACTCGAGGAATTTGAGTAGGGCTTGTGAGTTTCATTGTTTGACTATTAGTGGATTATCGATTGGATCAAAATTTTGGATCGGTGATGCATGAAAATTAATTGTTGGTTTTCACTCTATGTACTATCTAGGTTCATGAAAATCATTTAAAAGAGAATTTACAATAATTTAATGGTGAGATTTTTATAGAAACAAACCCGAAGTAGGTTATCATTTTGGGTGGACACATTGACGCAAGATAACAATTTATATTTGATAATTGGAAAATTCATATAT
Source organism: Viscum album (assembly GCA_963277665.1). Taxonomy (NCBI): domain Eukaryota; kingdom Viridiplantae; phylum Streptophyta; class Magnoliopsida; order Santalales; family Viscaceae; genus Viscum; species Viscum album. The sequence continues at coordinate 33,623,436 of OY728127.1, read as the reverse complement.
GTGGGTATTGGTTTGTGAGAAATGGGTAGACTCATTATGTTCATATCGAATAGTAATAAGATTTGGGATGATTGTTGAGTAGTAAAAATGGGTGCGTGTATTTGTAAATAGAACGATGTGGTTACTAGGACCATGGAATGACGATGCTCATAGATAACACACAATCCAGGATAATGTGGTGGGGACTTATGTAATAGATATATCCTTAGAAGTGAGACTATAGTTTAAGATGAAAATTTTCAAATGATGATCATGTGTGATGGAATGTGAGTGGTGGTCTAATGTATAACAATGATCCCATCTAATCATGTCTGATATATAGGGGTTGAGAATTTATTAATTCTATAAGAAGTATGGCATCATCATAGAGTTGAAGAAAATAATTAGTGTTATTATGAAAGGGTTATAAGTGTTTTTATTTGTGGATTAGGATTTGGATTAGTGTTTTATTATCTAAAACTAGTAGGATACATAGTATTTTGGTCATCTATTAAGGTTTTGTGAATGAGATGGTTCATGAAGGATTCATTGGGAGACATCGATATGATAACATGAATTTTTGTGGAATTTTATAATGAACAACATCATTAAGAGTTCATGAAAATCATAAATCCTTGGTAATTGTAGTAATAAATCAATTATATGTCATTGTAATATTACTTATTAAATTTTACGGATTCATTTTCACTAACTTAATTTTTTTATAAATTGTCAACTAAATATTGTTATAATCAAAAACAATTTAATGAAGTAAATGGTTATTATTAAAATAAAATTTTTGTAATTTTAAAGATTAAATTTTATAAAACGAACATAATTTTTTCAATTATACTATCAAAATTATCTTAGGAAGAATTTTTTTTGGGAATTTTTATTAATGGGTTTATTGTTAGTGACCAGTATAATTGAAAATCGCTGAAAAATGTCATTTCATTTCATAAAACAATATATTTTAAATGTACCACATTATTTTTTATTTTATTTTAATGTAACATAAGATCTTTTTATGTAATATAATAAAATAAATTGTATTGGAATTATTATTATATTTTTTTTGCATAAGTTTGATTTATATGCTTAAGAATAATTATTTAAAAAAATCTGTTTTCATTGTATTTGGTGCACAAATATTAAAATAAATTTCTCTTATTTGTATAGTATATTTCTTGAAAAATAAATTTTATGATTGAATTTTGGATATTTATATTAATTAATGATATCAATTAATTTTTTTGTCATTATGAATAAAAACCTTCTTAAAAATGTTTTTACCACAATAAAAAGTGAAAAATTGCGTTAATTATGGTTAAAACAATGTCATAAGGTCACAAAATCTAATATAAATTAATTTTGGACGAATTTATTTCAACACATATAACCTTACCTTTATAGTTCTATTTTTATGTTACAATTTCACATGATCAATACATTAAATTATTATAAAAGATTGTATAAGAAGTAGAGTGTCATTATCCTTACTCTTAAAAGGGAACCTCATATCCACTTTTATTTTTACAAACATAAGCCTTTTATCATAACCAAAACATGAAAAAACCCCTTTGTAACATCCATCCCTACATTATAGAGGTCCTAGTCATAACATGGTAACAAACAAAAAATGATTATATTCTATGCCAAAATATTTTTTCAAATAAAAGTTATAAATCCTAATTATTGATTTTCACTCGTATTTAATCTTTTACCTCCCTCAAGTGTTATTTAATAGTACTAATACAATAACACTAGTTCCTTTCATATAATTAGATATTATAAGTTGTATATAACTGAGAAAAATTGATCATTACATACATAAATATTACATCCCATTAGATGAATATTCATTAAATATCATTACGATATTGGCCAAAACATTAATGGTTTCATATCGTTGAAATCATTCATACAAAAACAATGGTTACATAAAATATATACTTTATATCATACTATGTTCTTCAAAATAATATCTGTTTTTAGTCAACTAATTATTATAACCATTCTATATATCTTGAGGAAAACGAAACATGATAAAAGGTGAGATAAGAGGATCAAAATGGGTAAACAAGGGAGGTATCAATCAATGAAAATTTTATGATTAACATGAGAATAATGGAATGATAATTTGAGCCTTACAATTTAAAATCATAGACATAAATAAATATATCATAATCATGAGTCATGGAATAACGCATGGTAAATCATAATACATGAATCATACAAGAATAAAAAACATGACCCCTGAGAGCATAACACTGGAATAAGTTCATATCAAAAAAGTGTAGAATAAATTGTTTCATATTAATTTTAATTGAAATATTATATCAAGTATACACACCAAGACATTCATCACATATTATTCTTGCCCTAACCACACATGTACATAATTTGGGTTATGGTTAACCTCATGTGTACCCCTTTTTGGTGTGGGATAACATCAGGTCTACTTTTTGAGCTCATAAAACAATAATGTTTACCCATTTAATTGGGGGTGTATAATGAACTACCCATCACATAATCAAATTTCATTCATATTTATAAAGAAATATATTGGAATCATTTATCATTATATTATATATAAACCCCTGGAATAGAAATTGTGTTTCATAGATATCTCATCATCAAAAAAATTTAACATCAAGATGAATAATAATGAAGGTATCATCGGATATTATCACTAGGTAATAATATTCAACATAAAAGGATGTTATTATATATTTAAAAATAATTTCAAAAGATAATGATAATATTTATTTATAGAAATACCCTTTTCATTCTCAAATCAGTTCTTTAAAATCTAAATGTATCCAAATTATAATGTTAAAAAAATTATTTGGAATTATGCAAAGAAAATTTTAAGGTAAGAGTTAAATTATTGTATGTTCATCATGAAAATAAAATATGTTTATATATTATAATTTAAAACAAATATTCATTTCAGACCTTTGGTAAAAATAAAAATGTTCATTTTTTGAAAATTATAGGAAGATTACATTTAAATTTTGTTAAAGAATTTGAAAATTATGTAAAAATATATTTAATCAGTCTATATATAATAGTAAAAAAATTATTTTAAATAGTCAATGAATATATGGACTTGAAATAAAGGATTCATGGTTGATGTGAGAAATGAATTCAGTTATATTTTAAAACATTATTTGGTGTTTTAGAGTAATTATATAGGGGGAAACAAAATTAAAACATTCAATTTATCAATATATCCCTAGTATAAGAATATATTTTTTGGGCTTATATATATTTTAATTTCATTATAATAAATTTATACATTAACAATCCTAATAGAAAATGTGATTGTAACATAAAACCCTCACAACTTTGTTATATTTTGAACCATAACCCAAAATAAATAAATAAAATAACGTAAAAAATTATAATCACATGAATATATAGAGGTTCATGATATAAAATATAAAATAGGTGATATTTAATCAACATTAAAGAAACATGTTTTTCATATGGAATATGTCTCCTGAAAACAAAAGTGAGATGAGAAACCCTTAACACCTTTGTAAATTTCAAATAGAACCCCCATAGATAAAATAATGTTGATTTTAAAATATAAATAATGTCAATTAGTAATTTTAAATTATATAAAATGTTATGGATTCATTATATAAAAATAATACTTATAAAAAAAGTTTATAATATGAAACATGTCTCAATGAAAATATATTAAGATAATGAACCCTTACATTATGCCCATCAAGAAAACTAATCCCACTAAATCCCAATATAATAAATTAATATTTATCATAGATATATAAAATTACCATCTAAATAATTATAATGAAAAATATAATCTTTTTAAAATAATTTATGAACCCATTTTATACCAATTATTTATTAACATTGTTACAACGCGCGTTAGCTACTTCGTTCCACATATTAGTTTTATTTCAAAATATATAGTCCTTCCTTCCTAGTCATTGTTTAAACATCTAAACAATATTATTAATTATATATATAAATCATAAATATTAAATATAAATAGATTTATTACTTTCCTTGAAAGGTGGATAGGGAAATATGAATAACATGATTCTTGAAGACAGTAGTCTGTACGCGCACAAGAAAATTGTTTGAATTTTCAAAGAAAATGGGAAAAAAGGAAAATAATATTATATCACTATATAATAATAACTAATTATTTAATATTATTCAAATTAATTAAATAATTAATAATAATAAACCATGAAATATAATTATAGAAAATGAACCACATCACTATGTGGGGGCAGTTGTCTACACTTTATCCCAAACAATATATTCAATTCAAATTTTATGGAACAATGGTGCATAATGGTTGTTCCATCAATATAATAACATTTAAGTATATTTTTTTACATAATTCACTGTTTTAAAAATATATCATATACATGGAGTGGGTATAGGAATACATATAAAATAAAGAATCATTTAAGAAGATAACATATTCCGTAGAAGACCCCCTCAACCTTGCACCTTCAGACATATTATTATGATATTATGGAAGGAACATATGATCTATGAAGAATAAAAGTATTATAGGATGTTTTTATGGAAGGTGTTTTCCATTTTATAAGTCTCATATTTTGTGAATAATGGAGGTTATGAGGTGACCTTTTATAACTGAGGAAATTTACAAATGGAATTACTATAAATACATAAATATTATTTGTATATTTCTCTATTATAGTGGTTGAAAATGGACCTAAAATCTCATAAAAGTGGTTTATGGTATAAATATTATCATTAAATAATATTTATAAATATTTCTGGTCATATTAAATCTAATCATATGATTTATACCCTTCATTAATCGATTTTCTCGGTAACCCTAGTAATATAATTTTTTTTATGTTTATCTTTCATTGATTTAGATGTAAGGTGAAAATTGGCACAAAAATGGTCCATAGATGAAATATTAGATCATTTAACATTCCAAATATACTAATTCAACAATTTTTTTTAAATTTTAAATAATTTAATAATGTATTATTTTAAATAAAATATTATTAATTACATTTTGGGGACAATTCAATTAAATTTTTATTGATGCTATAATGATAAAATTGTATTTGAAATATAAAATAATTAAAAATATATATAATATTAAGGAAATTATATTCTATTAAAACCATAATATAATAAAAATAAATTTCATTTTCATGTTTTTAAAACTATTTACTATATTTTTCATACTATTCGAATAATAAATCAATCGGTGTTGTGTAATCCTTCAAGATAATTATATCATCACCAAAAATTAAAAATAAATGACCATACTAAAAATAATTTAGTAATGTTAAAACACAATTTTATATTAATTAATAGATTATTTTTATACATAAGTGAAAAATATAATAGAAATAAAAATTTAGATAGTGATATTATGTATTTATCAATTTCTTAAAATAATGAAATGTTATAATCTATGTAAATATGAATTAAATTTCCATAAATTTGTATCAAGGATGAATTTTGGAGAAACCTAACAATCCAAGTGAATAATGTCATTTGATAGAGATATTTTTAGGTGTTACCAATTAGTTTTGACCTTGTTTTATATATTTACCCCTCACTAATGTGATTAATTTTTAGCAAAATTACTATTAATAACGCCAAAAAATTAATGAAACATATTTATCAAATTTTATCCTCATTTGAATTTTTCCACAAACCATACTAAATACATGATACCATAACAATCCTGATGACAATAACATTTTCCAATTGTAATTACCTATCCCCATGTGTTGGAGATATGAACATGACATAATAGAAGATACAAGTGATAAATAGTTTTCCAAAAGAAACTAGAAGACAAAGAAACAAGTCAGAATGCTCAATACATCAAATGGAAAAATTAACAAAACAAAAATGTTATAGAGAACCCAAAATAAAACATTATAAAAGAGATCAGATTCAAATAAGTTAAACTCAACATCCCAAAGGAAACATCACACCAAGGAAAGATGTTCAAGACCATCCACCTCCTCCAAGAGGTTATTTTACTTTTATCAGACCTAGAAGAATGAAATCTACAATTGCTCAAAGTAAATGGTAGGGTGTGAGCTAAAAATCCCATCAGGGTATCCCCAATTTTTCTATAACAACATTTCATAAGGATAAAACAATTCAAGCATTATATTTAAAATAAAACATATCCTGAAAATAATCTTTCATTTATAAATCAAATCAGGATTTTATATTAATATGATGGAAAAATATTTAAAACCAATTTCATATAATATTTTTTATAAATGTGTTCATATAAATCTGTAATAATTAAATAAATAGATTTATAAATAATGGAATATATATATATATATATATCAAAACCACAAAAAAGAACCTTGTTCATCTACCCAATATTATGATAATTCCCAATAATATAAGCTCACACAAATCATATTAGTGATAACAAAAATATGTGTACACACATCTCTCAGTCTATAAATATACTAGACTCATAAACATCCAATTGGGGAAAATATTCATCGAACTAGGTTTTTGTTTGAGTTTTCACTGTTAATTTTTTGTTAGGGAATTATCATCCAAGAATGCTTGTCCCAAATAATAAATTTACTAAAACTCAAATGTGCTCTATCAATCAATTGAAAAATATAAAATTATACCATTTTAAATCAATCATCAATGAATATCTAATTACCCAAATTTTATGTTTCAGGGTGACAATTTAGATTCAAATATAAAATAAGTGGTTTTTATAAATTTATTCCTTTTCAATATAAAAATTAATAAGTTTTGATCAATGAAATATAATGTATTTTCTAAATCATTTCTCAAATAATTTCATCATTTCCATGAATTTTAAAATATTACTCACCTCTAATTACATTTAAATTGTGGTTTCTCCCTAAATCCTTGCCAATTTAAATTCCAATTCCAAATCATTTCAAATTTAGTTTTCAAAAATATATTTAATGTTATTTCAATGAAATTTAAAAAATAAATTCTTATTTTTATCGAATAATCTAAAACTGAAAAACCTACCATTAATCATGGAATAAAATCACACAACCCCCCAAATGGGAACACCAAAAAATAAATAAAATAACTGAAATAAAGAAAAAATATTTAAAATCAAGTACCCATGAAATAGTGTTTTGGTACATTAATAAAATGAATATTTCACACTAACTATGGATGATAGAGAGATATATAAGAAAATAAGAAATGAGAGGAAATTCAATTACCTAGAAGACATCAAACATGATTTTCCATGCTTCGATCAGCTAAAGAGAGGGTTTAGTGGAGAAAAAGACACATCTTGAGGGCCTCTAAATAATATGAATAAAATTTAGGTCGAATGCAGGTCGAGTGGGAATGTTAAAAGAAGTTAGGTACTTTGGTAATAATTTCTCAGAATAAAAATGTATTGTCAAATAGTTAGCTTAGCAGAGAAACATAGTTAGAGAATCCATACACCATAACCACACACCCTCATCATGGGTGAAAATTTCTACAATGTGCAGGAATATTTTTTCAAACAATGCACTAGACATGAAAACTGTCACTATCTAGGGTCGAACGATTTTAACTGGGGGACGAATAGTTTAAAAAAATACACCAATTGTTCACATACCCAAAACATCAAAAAAATTTCATATTGTTCCTTAGATGACCCGATACAAGACACAAAGAAAATATGATAAAAACAATGGTAATGGGGTACCTGAAAACAAGTAAATAGATGATATAACCTACCACCATAGAATCTATATTTCACAAAAGAAACATATAAAGAATATTCCACTTCAAATACTTCTGTCTGTTAATCTCTCGTCAGTTCCTCACACTCACAATCCTCATGAGAATCTGAATCATGATCTCATAGCAAGTGACAAAAGGTATCATCCAACTATGAATTACCTTTTTAAAAAATATAATTTCTTAATGGGTTTATCAGTTTTTGATAAATATTTTTCAATATCAAGATCCACCCAACCCAATAAATGTTGTGGGTTAGAATGATGATTCCATATCTGAGACATTTGGAGCAAATTTTGTAACGATATATATTGTTGAAGAAGTGTTAAATCTAACAGCACTTCCCTTTACAACAAAAATCCATAAAACGGAGCCACAAAACAAGGATAAAAATTCAATTAACTCCCATGCTGTCAAAGAACTATAAGAGGTGAAATATTCAATAAAACATGGCCACCCACTAAAAAAACAATGGTCTCAAATGAAGATTAATATTATATTTGTACTAGAACTGCACCATCGAAATTCTCTGATGAATCAAATGAGTATTCACCATTTTTACTTGTATTTAACATGGTCCAACCAAGACTTTTTTTACCAATCTCCAACAAGGAAAATAAAAATTTACATGGCATTCCATACAGGACCTCAAATTGATCCATTTTGATTGGGGACTGGTCACTGTTGTTATAATTCAACACAACCATTCCCAATTTGTCATCCCAAGCTCTAATAAAATCAATAACAGAACCTAAAATCTTATCCTAATGAATTTTTATATCCCTCTCTATATATTAATACACATGCGGATGATATTCTATACTCAAATGTACTTAATATTCCATTTCATATTCAAGGACTCACAATTGATGAGATGAAAATGTGGATCTCTATAATAAAATATAGAATATTAAAATCTTTGAAAATGAACTATCTATATCACATATAGATTTCCCAAATCCTAATATTTATTTGTATCTCAAATGGGTATAATGTGAGCACATTTTATTAGTCTATTCATAAAAACCCATAAAAAATTCTTCTTTCTATGGGTATGTGGAATACTAACTAAAAAGTCCTTAAACATTACGTCCCACATCTATGTCGACACTGAAAGTGGTTCAAAAATTAAATGTCTTTGGTGCCCCACTATGGCATGTTGATTTGTATATTGATGTAGGAAAAATTAATTGATGTACCATCTCATACCTATCAAAATGAATAAATATAGCATATCATAGAACATATTTGTTGTTCAGAGGTGCACAAAATTTTGTGAATTATAGAAATCCACCATATGAGATTTCCATATTGACAAAGGAATGGAAAACTGATTCTAAGATCATAGAATAACCTCCATAAGGGAAAAACAATTAGAAAAATTCTCCACACCCTAAAAATGTATCTAATTCCATGGAATTAATCACCCATATTTTGTTCCGGAAGGATCATCTCGAGAAAAGTAGAGGTCAACTGAATAGTAGCGAAGAAATCCTCGGCCCATACATCCATAATTGTAATATGAATCTATGATAAAATACTAATTATTTTCCAATACAGTAATGAATCATTATTTTCTTAGGATATATGTTTCCTTATTAAACATTAGAAACAACATTCTCTTTCCCTGTGATATTGGAAATGTAAAAATATAATGATCATGGGTACTCCAATATAGTGGTCAGGTGATGATTAGAAACTTTATTTAGAGTACGTAAAACTCAATCTCTTATTATTGGAAAACATTGTTTTATTTCTTCAAAAAGGAAATTCCACTAAAATATAAGAGAATGGAACAAAATGATTAGTTTATGATCATGGATCAGTTAATTCTTATCTTGTGGCTTAATATGCATAGGGATCTACGAAATGACATGATCACCCAACATAAGAACAAAGACCAAACCCAAACAAGATGCATCATAAAATATCACATAGCACCGCCAGGCCTCTTGAAGAGTCAACAAACGTGTAGAAGTTAAAATACATTTAAACTCAAAAAATAAATCCCAAATTTATCATCCCAAAAATAATTCACCCTCTTCCGAGTGAGTGCAGTCATCAATTTATCCAACTTCATGAAATCCTATATGAACTAGAAATAATACCCCATTAATATATGGATGTCCTAACACTGAAAAAAATAACATGGTTTCTCCCAGGTTATAACATCTTTCACCTTATCATCATCAACTGAGATACCATGTTTTGAGATTGTGTTTCACAATGAATCCACTTGGTAAAACCAAATAATCAATTTTAATAGATAGGAAAATTTTTAGTGTTTTGTCAACAATTTGAGAACTACACCTTGATGATGTACATGATCCTCCTCAGGTTGAGAGTAAACCATACTTTTATCCCAAAAACAACAACAATGAATGTATCATGATACTCATGTAATATCTTCTTTATTAAATACACAAATTATTTAGTAGGAAGTTTTAGACCAAAATCCATGAAAAAATACTCATAATGGAAACACCTACTAAAAAGGGTTGTTTTATAAATGTCTGATTCTCGTATTATCAAATCGTGATAACCAAATAATAGGTAAATATTGATGAATCATTTCCCCCATTTAAAATGGTCAAACATATCATCAAACTATTGAAGTGAATTATTTTAATTTACCATGATATTGTTTAGTTTTTAGTAAAAAAATCATAGGATAATTTTCCCACTAGATTTCCTAGTGAAGAAAACAGGTCTTGACTAAGCTAATAGACTCAAACATATAAGAAATTTCTCTAATTGGGAATCTAAATAAGTATTGAACTCATTAATTTATGATGGTTCCTTTCGATAATATGTTATTGAAATAGGTTGAGTTCCAAGAACCTAAACAATAATAAAATTTACCTCCCTTACTAGTAGAAATAATGTTATGTTAGAAGGAAAAATACCAGGATACTCAAAAATAACATAAGGGAGATCATAACTCAAATATTCCCACACCATGTCAAAATAAAAAACTTGTATTGCTTTCCCCAACTCTATATAGGAAGGTCAGGATCTACTCTAACTCATGTACCATTCTTCATAAAGATAAGAAACACCCCATAGGAACAGTAAAGGAGACCCATCAAATATAATAGTAAATTCATTCCTTATTAGCAATGAGACAATATATCCAGAATAGGACATCAATACAATTCTTTTCTCGAACAAAAAAAATCTATTTAAGCTCAATTTATAATAAATGGAAGAAATAAGTTGGACAACAGAGACCATACCCTATCAACTTACAATGGGTTACAGTAATACCCATCATAGAAGATAAATTATCTATAAGAATATTTATTAGGTTCACAATATGAGTAGATATAAATAAATGAGATGCACTTGTATCAAATAATGTAGTCACCAATGATTAAATTTTAGTGATGGTACCTCTTACAATCTCTAGATTGGTATATTCTTCCATTGTAGATTCTTCCACCATGTGAAGAAGATTAATTCTGGATGCCTGTGGAGGGAACCCCATTATTCATGAATCATCTAAATGCATCAAAATACCATTTGGTTATAATGATCTCATCCCATATTTGTGTAAAAAAACATATAATGAAACATTTGAAAGTGACCTTAGAATCCAAAAGATCTATAAATCATGGGTCCCTTAGTGAAAAACCATTTTTAATCCAGAGCCTTTCCATAATATATTCAAGTCAAAGGTTATTTTCTATGAATTTTAGGAGGTATGGAAGGACTATTCCGTCAATATCCCCTATGAGAATCATCACTCTTCATATTCCTTTTATAGAAACTCAAAAAAACTACCATGGGAGGGAAAATAAACTCTTGTTTACCTAGATTTACTATCCAAGTCATTCTCAACTATCAACTCCCTATCTAGAACATCGACATAAGAAGACATCATCAACAAGAAATCCAAATAGTGAAATTAGGTATAAGAACTATCACAAACCCAAATGTCCTTTTTTTATCAGTTGATATATATTGAGGTGAAAAATAAAAATGATTGAACAATTGGGTTTGATACTCCATCATGGTCATCTCGACCTGCTAGAGTTTTCAAAACTCCATAACCTTATCCAGTACCACATACAACAGATAGAATTGATAAAAGAAATTAAACATGAAGCCTTTATTCTCGAAACCATCATTCTTCTTCATAGTAACCATTTAATACCACCATCTTCCACTATTTCTCTCTATCATAAATGAGGAACATTTCACATTAATTGAATCAAAAATTTACATGAACATGAACACAATAACTATCATTATCAACCAATCCTCAGCCCATTGAGGTTCATTTGAGCTTCAACTATCATTGGATACTGGTGAAGGATCTCTTGAGCATTATTCTAAGATTCAACCTCTATGGATCCATCACTAGGGCATGAGTGGTATTTGGTGAATGTGCATGTATTAATGATTGGGTGAAATAAACAATAATCTCAATGAAAATCTGGTCCATAGGTGAATTCAATCGATGTGATTCACCAACATCTTCCTCCTAGGGAATATCCACAAGTCTTATTAGGGGAATGAAACTATACAACATCAACATGAAATATGGAAGACAATACATGATTACTCAAATCAAAAACTCAAACATGAGAAATAGGGTAATTAATACTAGGAAATAAGATATAAATATATTGATTTTAGACCAATCAAATCATATTTTTGGAAAAGACTAGAACTAGGTCAATTCATTCCACCAAATTCATTTCCCAAATCAATCATTGATACTTAAGGATTATTAGGATTATAGTTTAAATTAATCTAACTCGTAAATGCCTACTATGTCCTGAAAAAGTACTAAAAAACATAATTACATTAATACAACATTTTAAACATATAAATTTGAAACAGTTTTGTCAAAAAAAATAATGAATTCCCAAGTACCCTGAAAAGAAAGTCAACATTGACATGGCTCAAAAAGAGACCCCAACCCCATAAACTAATGAAAAGATCCTAATATCATACATGTTAAACGTGAGAAATTTTTTTACATGAAGAAACTGAGGATAAGGAAAAATGTATGTATGATCAACACTCCAAAAGGAGAAAGTACCAAAAATATTAGTATACAAATCCCAAAACAATACATCATTAATGTAGTTATAATATGACATGATAAAATCAACATACCAATAGAAACATCACTCCAAGAATAAAGGATAAAGAACATACATGTTACATACATGACTTATTGTAAATGTATTTTTAATTTAATTTAACAAATCATTGAATGACTGGTTGGTCATGATTCGTGTTGGTGTAAAGGGGATTTATCAGCCACCTTTTGGTACAATCGAAGTGAGATGGAAGTCTCCTATTAATGGATGGATCAAGATCAATTCAGATGGAGCTTCATATGGTAATCCTGGACTTTCAGGTTTTGGTGCAGTTTTTAGGGATCATCATGGACATTCTCTTGGCTGTTTTTATAGATCGTGTGGTTTTTTCTCTTCCCTTGAAGCAGAGATGTATGGAGTTATTGAAGCAGTTGAACAATATGATAAATGGGGTTATAAAAAATTATGGATTGAATGTGATTCTCATATTGTAGTTACAGCTCTTCAAACTGGTTCTATTCATCTTTCCTGAATGTTGACTAATCATTGGGCAAGGTGTTTAGGTCTTCTCTCATTGAAGGAGATTATTGTTACTCATGTGTATATTGAGGATAACTCTCTATAGGATGTGATTTCTAAAAAAGGTGTCATTGGTGGTTCTTTTCACTGGGCTAATCAGTTACTGGAGGATCTTATTTTTATTCTTAAGAGCGATCAGTGTAAAACTTCTACTTTCAGGCTTGTGTAATCTTTCTTTTACATTTAATAAAGGGGTCTTGATTTTCTAGGAAAGATCTCAGTCTTCATTAAAAAAAGTAATTTATATTATTTCTTGGTTACATGGGTTTCCCATTCATTTTTGGATGAAATAGTGGGTTTTCATGATTGGGGTGAAATAGTGGGCCCATTTAGAGATTTAAAAACTAATTTGGTATCTTTAATAACCCATATGTTTTTTTTACATTTTTCAAACATTCCACTTACCACATGGCCTCCCCTAACCTATTCAAACAACAATATCAATTTGGACCCCTTAGGAACCTATTATAATTTTGGATTTGGTTCATTTGTTTAGGCATTGGTTCAACTCGTGATCCCATTTCCAAATTCAATAAAAATTAATTCTTTAATATCCCATTAATTTTTTAAATTTTTCTAGCAATTCCACCTCCAACAAGAATATAACAGCCTTGGCGTGCCCCCATGTTTATGTATCCCCCTTTGGGGATCATTCACATCATGGATTAGGGACAAACATTTAAGTGTTTCTCAAATATTCCATATTTGAGGAGATAATTTTTTTAATCCATAAATCATTAAATATTCAAATTTTCCCCCATTTCAGTACACACATGATATCATCATCTTCATACAAGACTCCCTATAAGTTTTTTTTGCTTGGATATTCATCCTTTTTTGTATTTTGGGTGATTTCTTCAATATCTATCAAGTCAGTGGGTTCCCTTCCTCCTAAAATTTTCTTAGCATATCTCCCAGTTTCTTATGGTTTCTTCAAGTATTATTGATGTTTCTAATGCCTAGAAATTAGGGAATCAAATATAGTGTTTGATACTGGGTTTCTAGGTCTAATCATGTGGTTTTAGGTCTGATTGAACTCCCTTGTGGTGCGGTAGTGGTGCGGTTAATCTTTTGTAGAAGGATTTGGTGTTTTAACACTTGTGGTAGGTGGTCCATGTGTAAGAACTATTAGATGTGTTATCCTTTCTAGATTTATATTTTTAAAACAATACTCCTTCACATTTATTTCTATGAAAACTTTATTGGGTGTCATTTGTAAGGAATTTTATTTTTATTTATCAATTTTTTGTTAAGATGGGTGTTTTACATTTCCATTCAATGTTATACCAATTAGGGATATTTTATAACTCATTTAATGGATTTAAAAAATATCTTTGTGATTCTAATTCTATTTTTAGGTAATATTTGAGTTCAATTGGTTTTTAAATAGGTATTTTAAATAGATTTCATGTGAAAATCTTGGTGGTATTCCTTGAAGCAGTTTTATTAAATCATTTCATTGTTTATTGAGTTTTGTAAATGGTGCATTGAATACATAAATACTATTTTGAGTTTTTATGACCATAAATGGGGTTTTAATATACCAAGAGATTTTGAAAACATGTGAAAATGTTTTGATCACAAAGTAGGAACCTCGGGTATCTAGTTGGGCAGATGTGTATGAGTATGCTAGTGATCTTGAGCGGTTTTATCCCTATTTCACTTTGCAATGCGGAAATTGAAAAAACTAAAAAACTATATTGATGATTTTAGAAGACAAATAGGTTATTGGTATGTTCCCTACTATTGAATTGTGTATGGGAACATATTTTCCTATGGTTACATTACACCGAGATATGAGGTACATGAGGCCCGAAACTAACTAGTGCCTAGGGTTGTTCCCAATATTATTGATTGTTGGATATTATGTATTTATCATTGAATTAGGGTGTGCTTTCTAGAAAAATTTAGTATATTAAATTTTTAATTAAATGTGTTCACTATTTTAAATTTCCATTTGAAATTTGCTTTTTTAATAATGTTTCATTCTTTAGAATTTATTGCCACCATTTCATGATTATGAAAAACTTGTACGACTTTCGTCATGTATTGCATAATATTTGGAATACATTGGGTGTTTTCTTATTGTAATTAGGATCAATATATACATAAATCCCTTGGGAGTAAGTAGACTTGATCATGTTTGTCATAGGTAAAGGCGTGACCTTTGGTGATGGAGATTTGGGTTGCTAGTTTCTTCCCTTGGTGTAGTGATGTGGAGATGACTGGTGGATGGTAAGAATTTATTCTATGGAGTCCATTCGGATGTTTTTCTACTACTTTTATGTACCTTAAGACCCCTTTTGTAATGTTTAAACCTATGTTTTTAGTTATGGATTTTATTTAAGTCATGTTTGGCATATATTTTCATATTTTGTTAATTTATTTTTTTGATTGGTAAATGATTTTAAACTCAGGTAAATAATTCCCAAACCATAATATACGATACTTGGGAACATATTTCAGCTCATTACGATTTGGAATGACCTTTGGCCCTAGCCATAGGCTAGGTCAGGTGTCAATTTTAATAGAGACCAGATTCAGTTCGTGAAAAAATGGCATTTGAAAAGGTTAATGTTTTTGGGTTATATTGTTTTTTTTTTTGATGAGTCAGGATGGACATGAGCTAGGACTGTCAGAGCTCATAGTTTTGGTCAAAATTAGGGTTCTTGGACCGCACCTATTTTGATATAACTCTAGTCACCATGAGACGTTGGAATTATTTGTTTGGATTCACTTCCAGGTGAGACATGTTGACTGCAGACTACATGTGGACATCGGGTGGGGGGGATGTAATTTTTTATTTTATTGTTGTAATGTGTTTGGATTATTTATATAAGAATTTATTGATGAAATTTTCATAATTGTTTTAATGATTTTTTATCTTGTGAGTGTTTTATTTTGTAGAATCATGTCGGCCCAAAAAGAAACCATGCACCCACGGGAAGAAGTCAGAGAGAGTTCTCCCACACCACTTGATCTGAGGCCAGTAGAGACTGTGGTTCTGGCTGTCCATGCAATGTGACAGGTACCATATATTATTCTAGATCTAGTTAGGGAATATGTGATAGGTCTAATAAAGGAAAAATCAATGGAGTTTAGGAAAAACAATCATCCTATTTTCCGAGGTGGTACAAAACTCCAGGAAGTAGA
Source organism: Viscum album (assembly GCA_963277665.1). NCBI lineage: Eukaryota > Viridiplantae > Streptophyta > Magnoliopsida > Santalales > Viscaceae > Viscum > Viscum album. The sequence continues at coordinate 33,606,922 of OY728127.1, read as the reverse complement.
GAAGTTGATCGAAATGATCGAGCACATGTTTGAGTTACTAGAAATAACCGAGGAAGTCAGGGTGAAATGAGCTTATTTCTTGTTAGAGGTTACCATCTGAAGGTCGTGGGAATTAGTACTTTAAGCTGGGAAGCATGGTCTCATGAGCTGGAAGAACATCAAGGTTATCTTCAATGACCAGTAATTCCTTGAGGTTTTTGCATATGCTCGATCTCAAGAGTTTATGGAGCTTGTTTAGGGGGATCATTTTGTGAGGGATTATGACAACCATTTTACTGAGTTGGTTCAGTATACTCTAGAAATGGTATCCAATGAGAAGATGAAGGCCCAGAACATTGAGAGTGGTATTCATCTAGAGATGTATTCCTAGGTATTCTGATTCATGTTTAAAACCTATGCAGAGGTGGTTGAACGAGCATGTATGGTGCACATGAAACACAAGGAGAGAGATAGTTTCTCTGGTACAATTTAAGTCATGGGAAGTGGTAGTACTTGTGAGAGGAAATGGAAGATATAGGAGCAGGGAAAGAAGTGAGGTTTCATCTCAGGCCAACCTTCCGGGCAGTTTTCTTTGGTGGGTTCTGATGCGAGGTCTATTGTATGCCACAGATGTGGGGGGCCAGGGAACATCCAACAAGAATTCACTTTTCCATAAAATCCTAGTTATCAGTGTAAAGGTATGGGATACATTCATGGATTTTTCAGGATGATGCATCTAGTCTATAGTGGGGAAGGATCGGTGGCATCCAGGGGAGTGCCATCACTATCAGAGCCATCAAGGATAGGGGGATCACATTATGGTGTCGGTGGTAGAAACGATGGAACATCTTCCGGGAAGATACAATTCATGGCATAACCACAGAACAGTAGGTTTTCTCAGGTAGAGACCAAGTATCTTTATGTGGTGGATCAGGAACCATCAGGACTAGAGGTGGTTCTATCAATAGATCGATGTACCATTTGGATTCCATATTCTATAGCTTCTACTTTTTTTATATTGGTGCCTCTATTTCATTCATCTCTTCCCTTTTTGTGAACACGCAGAATTTTCCCACTGATATTTTGTCTTTTATGAGGTATTTGGTGATGTCTTTAGGAATGGAGGACTAGGGTCTCAAGTGCCCATCCTATGCGCATTCAATGTCATGGGTTGAGATGGAGTGGTACCACCTTGTCTTAGATATGGATCTATTGTATGTGACACATGGCATGAATTGTCTGGTACACATTCAAATGCACACTGATTGGTATATGTGACGGGTTCCATTCATGGAACCATAATGAAGTCATCTGGTTTTCCATGGGTATTGGGATCATCGGTTGGGTCTTATAGGACCTCCACTCCAATATATGGCGATTATTGTCTTCCAGTTATCATCACTCATGCTAGAGGAATATGGTTATACTCATGAAGGTGGACTACCTTGTGAACTGGATGTGTTTCTAGAGGTTTCCCCAAATGATTTTCAAGCTTTCCACCAGAGTGGGACTTGGAGTTCTCAATTTATTTGTTCCTAGGAACATTTCAAATACCTCCCAACTCCTATTGAAATACCGCCACATAGATGAGGGAATTAAAGATATAGTTGGAAGATTTAGAATTAAAAGGATTCATTCTCTTGATCATCCCTCCTTCGGTCGCTCTTGTTCTGTTTGCAAAGAAGGATGACAGATAACTCTCCTTATGTATTGATTACCAGAAGCTAAAAAATGTAACAATCAAGAAAAATATCCTTTTATGTGAATAAATTTCTTGTTTAATCAATTAATGTGGGAAAATTGGTTTTCTAAAATAAAATTTCTTTCAAGTTACCACCAACTCAGGGTCAAAGAGGAAAATATCATGATGACAGCCTTCTGAATCATGTACGACCACATTGAGGACTTGATCATACATGTCGGATTGGCCAATGCTTTAGTGGTATTTATGGAAATCATGAATAGGGTTTCCCCCTAGAATCATGACTCTTTTTTGGTATTCGTTGATGAAATAATTCATTACTGTGTATCTAAGGAGGATCATGAGCATCGTTCTCAGATGGTGTTTGGAACATAGTGAGATCGTAGACGTTATGACAAGTTGTCCACGTGCATTTTCTCGATCACGTTGGTGATGTTTTTGGGGAATTTGATCTTGAAGAAGGGGGTTTCAGTGAACCCTGAAAAAATCAGTGATGTTATGTCATGTGAGTATCCAAAGAACATGTTCATGTTCAGGAGTCTCCTCAACCTAGACAGTAACTACATGTGGTTTGTTTAGAATTTCTCTCGACCTGCTTCAACCATGACCGTGCTCAAATGGAAAGGGATAAATTTTTAATGGGGCCTAAATGTCTGGAATCATTCGAGGTGCTGAATAAAAGGTTGAATAATTCCCCCATGATGATTTTTAATGGGGATGGAAAAGGGTATGTAGTGTATTTCGATGCTTCGGGTATGGTTATCGGGTGTGTGCTTATGCAGGTTGATCACCTTGTGGTATATGGTTCTCGACAACTCAAACCACACGAAAAAAATTATCTGATCTATGACTCGGATTTAGCTACTATGATGCATGCTTTGAAAACATGACATCACTACATATTTGGGGAGAAGTTTTTGGTATACTCTAATAACATAATCTTGGTCTACATTTTCTCACAGAAGGTTGTAAATCTATGATACCATTGTTATATCGAGTACTTGTAGGTGTTTGACATTTACATTATCTATTCCCTAGGCATGAATAATGTGGTGGTATATTCTTTCAGTAGAAAGGTACCGGTGCAAGCCTTGAGGAAGTCCAGTAATGAGTTTAATCTAATGGGGATCTTTGGTTAGATGCATGTAGAGACCAAGGATCCCAATTGAGGTGTCTTCTTGGCGAAAATTTAGTTGACTACTCTCTTGGAGTTTATTCTGAGAGATCATACCTGGTATGAGCTTTGTCTGCAGTCGAGGAATATTCTTCATGGTGAGAAGATCTCTTCCTATTGGTCATCATTGTTTTAGTTAATCATGTGCTTGAAGGACTATCTATTAGTGTATTCATCTTTGTGGAACGTGGTGATTAGGATAGGAACTAGTCTCAGTATGCTATCCATCTGGGTTCCACCAAGATATACTATGATGTGCGATAATTTTTCAGGAGGTTAGGTATGAGACATGATATAGATGACTTCATGTCAAGATACTACAGTTGTTAGTTGGTGAAAGCCGAGCACCAAAGGATCTTCATTTTTATCTAACCATTACCCATTCCTACCGGTATGTGGGATGAGGTCTCCATGGAATTCAATGTTTTCTTACCTCATACACAATAGGGTAATAATTCTATTTGTTTTGTGATTTATCATCTAACCAAATCTTCCCACTTCATTACAATCAAGGATACAACTAAAGTGGATGAGTTGGGCCGATTGTATCATCAGTAGGTAGAAAGGATACATGGTGTTACTTTTGCAGTTGTTTCTAATAGAGTACCTAATTTCACCTCTCAATTTTGGGAAGACCTTCCTAAGGCCTTAGGGTATCATATTAAAATTATCACGACAAACCATACTAAAATGTATGGTTAGGAAGGATGGGCGAATTAGATTTTGGAGGTCATGATTCAAGGATGTGTTTTGGACTTTATATGTTCTTGGGATAACCATTTGGGTTTGGTTTTGTTCTCTTATAATAATAGTTACCAGTCCAGAATCGAAATGGCTCCCTTTGAGGAGCTCTGTGGTTGGCCTTGTCGGCCCCCCTATGTTGGGCTGCGATAGGTGGGACCCCACTGTTGTGGCTTTGTCTTGTGAAGGAGACTTTTAACAATATAAAACTGAATTTGAAGAATTTATTGATAGCTCAAAGTTTCCAGAAATCATATAATGATCAGAGGCATCAAAAAGTTGAGTTTTCAGTGCGTGATCAGGTATTTTTAAAAGGGGCCCCTCATCTTGGTCATCACAATTTAGGAAAGTAGGGAAAGGTAACATCGATGTATGTTGGAAATTTTGAGATTACTGAGAGTTTTGGAAAGGTGGAATATAGGTTATATTTTCCTTCTCAGTTTACATCTATTCATGAAGTCTTCTATGTCTTACAACTGAGAAGTACAACCGATATTTGTCCCATGTGCTGGATTTGGAAGTGTTGGATATAGAGCCTGATCTATCTTTAGTTGACAGACCCATTCATATTATAGAATCCAAATAATAGGTTATTTGAGGGAATAATATTCATCTAGTCTGATTCCTCAGGAATCCTGGGACATATGAGCATGAGACATGGGAGTGGTAGTCTTCGGTCGAAAAACACTTTCCTTTTCTCTTATCTGATTATGCTTCAAGACAACATTTTAATGGTGGAAAAGCATTTATAGTGGGGATAATTATCACATAAATGACATATTGTAATGGTATTTTTTATCTAATTTATATTCAATCTTTTCTATAAGGTTTTTCCCAGTAGTTTTTGGAAGAAATTGTGGGTTTTCAAGATTTGGCCCAAACTGTGATCCCGTTTATAAATTTAAAATATAATTTGTTTTTTTAATAATTCCTTAGTTTTTCAACATTTTCCACGCATTTACATTCTTTCTAGGACTCTCCTGACCTATTCAAACCATCATAGCTATTTGGACCCCTTAAGAACTTATTATTATTTTGGATTTGGGTGATTTAATTTTGAATTAGGCCGAAATGTGAGCCCATTTGCTGGATTAGAAAAATAAATTCTTTAATATCACATTCATTTGTTAAATTGTTTTTTTATGATTAAACATCCCACTCAAATCCAAAATCCATAGGTACTCACCCTTGTTTGGTTCTCCCTCTTTAGATCTAATTTTCATCACATATTAGGGAGAAACATCTAAGGGTTTATCAAATCCTCTAGATTTGATAAAGTTATTTGTTTCATCCATGAATGATTCAATTTTAACTTGTTTTCCACATTCGAGCCACTGCATGACCTCCTCAGCCTCAATGGATCATCTCTATTAGTTTTTTTATCTTAAAGATTCAACATTTGGTCGATTTGGTGCAATTTCTGCAAGATCTTTCATGTTAGCGGGTTTCCTTCTTTCCTCCTCCCATTTGCTTAGGGTTTCACCCATTTTCATAGGGATTCTTCTTCATTTAATAATGTTCCTAATGTCCTGAAATTAGGTATTTTAATCCAGGGTTTTATATTGGGTTTATTGGTCTAATATTGTGGTTTTATGTTTGATTGAACTCACTTGGGGTGTGGCGGTGGTGCGGGTGAACTTCCCCACAAGGATTTGGTGTTTTGAAAACTGTGGTAGGTGGTTCCATGTGAAAGCACTACTAGATGTCTTATCCATTCATGGTTTATATTTTTATCATAATCATTTTTTTTGTTCATGATGTGAATTTTTTTTGTGGCATTTTTTATGTATTTGATTTTTGAGTACCAATTTTGTGTGACAATGGGTGTTTTACATGTCCATTCAATGTTATACCAATAGGGGATTTTTTATAACTCAAGTAATGATTTTATTAAAATGTTTTATTGCTTCCTATCATATTATGGGGTAATATTAGAGTGAAATTTGTTGTCAAATAGGTATTTTAATTATATTTCAGGTGCAATGTCTGATGGTGTACCATGAAGCTATTTTATGAAAACATTTCATTGATTATTAAGTTGTGTAAATAGTGAAAACATGTGTAGATAATTTTTTTAGTAAGTTTGACCAAAAATGGGGTTTTTATGTAAAAATGGCTTTTTAATACCTATGTAAATAGTTTGAGCACATGGGGGGAAACATGGGTATCTAGATGGGTGGATGTGTACTAGTACGCTAGTGATCCGGAGCAGTATTATCCTAGTTTTACATAGAAAGTTGGACTTTGAAAACACTAAAAAAACTATACAGAAGATGATTGGGGACCACTAGGTTATGGAAATTTTCCCTACTAGTGGATCGTGGCTGGTAATGGATATTACTATTGTTTCATTACACTGATATACGAGGTACATGGGGCCCAAAACTAACTTGTGCATAGAGGTGTTCCCGAGTTTTGTGATCGTTGGATATTTTGTTTTTATAATTGAATTTGGATGTGTTTGGAAGAAAATAATACAATATATTACATGGATTAATTAAAAATTTTTAGTCTTTCAAAATTTCCTTTGAAAATTGTTTACCTTTAAATTTTTCATTCTTTATAATTTATTGCCCCCATTTCATGTTTATCAAAAACATGCACTTTTTCCTCTTGTATTGCTTAATATATAGAATCCTATGGGTGGTATTATAAAGGGAATAATATCACACCCTACTTACACCCCTTGGGTGTAAGTATACATGATCATGTTTGACACAGTAAAGGAAAGGCCTAGCGTGATGGCATTTGGGGTTTCTATTTTCATCCCTTAGTGCGGTGTTGTGGAGATGGATTGTGGGTGATAAAACCTTGTCATTTGGATTCCATTGGATTGTTTTGAAGCTAATTTTATGTATATTTGGACCTATTGGGTCTTTTTTAAATAGATGTGTTCAGTTTCTGATTTTATTTAAGGCATATTTTGCATAAATCTCTGGATTTGGTTTATTGATTTTTTTATTGTTAAATCATTCTAAAATCAGGTAAATCTTTCCCAAACCATAATAGATGATACCAGGGTACTTGTGATACACTGTGGGGATAGGGAACACCCTTTGGGATTTTCCATGTGCCTGTTATGGAGATGGTTTTATTGGAGATAAGATTTAGTTTGTGAAAATCCACTCTTCCAAGAGTTTCTTTCCTTTTAATCCTACCTAATGTAAGGAAATCTGCAAACAATCGAAAGAAATATTGGATATGAGCTATAAATCAAATCATGGACTCCCCAAGTGTTCCATAAAATGATTAAAAAATATTAATCCTATTGAATTTTTAAATTTTACATAAAAATGCATGGAAATATATTTTGATATATAAAAAAATTATTTTATTTCAATATGATCATAAAAAAATTAACATATAACTTAAAAAAATCATTTTATATATAAAAGTTTATATAAATTTATAGGGATGAGTAATTTTTTTCCTAAATAATTTAGAATATATATATATATATATCAAAACACCCATAATAACCTCCATGGTTGTCATCCATGTGGAATGATTGTTCTCAGTTATAGGATAATCACACATCTCATATCAGTTATCAAAAAATATGTATACACATATCCATTAGGATTAGGAATAATAAGACTCATCAACATCGCCTCAGGGATAAAATGTACCTAACTAGTTTTTTAGTGTTTTCTTTGTTAATCCATTACTAAGGAATCACAATCCTAACATAATTTTCCCAAATAATCTATTAACAACCTAGGATCAAATGTTCTTAATAAATCAATAGAAAAAGTGAAAATCATATCATTTCAAATCAAACATCATTTATAATGCAATTACCAAAGTTTTCTATTGCAATATTCTAATTCAGTTTCAAAATAAATAACGAGACTTTAAAAAATTCATGAATTTTCTATTTAAATAAATAAATGGTTATTTTATTTTAAATTTAATAAATTTTATAAATCAATTATCAAATAACTTCATCAATTCCATTAATTTTAAAATACACTCCAAATTCCAATTCAATTGTAATTGTGGATTTCTGCCAAAATCCATGCCAATTAAAATTTTAATTCAAAATAATTTAAATTTATATTATAAAAAAATCAATTGAATTATATTTCAATGAAATTATTCAAATAATGGTTTAATTATATCAAAAAATATAAAACAAAACTACCTACCCTTAATAACGGAATCAAAACACACAACATGTAAAATGGGGAATTCCAATGATGAACATGAACAATAGAGATCAGTATTGAACTTATAACAAATTAATTATGGATGATTGTTAACATAAAAAGAGATTTAAGAAATTATAAATAATTTTCTAGAATAAAAAATTAGTGTGCGTGGTTAGTTGGGTGTGGCCACATGGTAGGAAGTACCATGTCCCATAACCTTGTGCTCCTATACTGTGGTGCATAGTTTCTACTATGTGGGTTCATATTTTTTCAAATTTTGTTCCAATCATGAAAAACCACACATTCCAGGGTTACATGGTCTATATAAGGGGGTGACAATTTTTTTGATAACCATTCACCAACTGTGAACAACCCAAAAACTTCCAAAATTTTCCAAATTTCACTCGAAACGAACCAAGAGAGCCCCATCCAAAGAATGATAAAAATATGGTTAATGGAATAGCTAAAAATGTAAAATGATATGTTAAAAATTATGGAATCATTCTTAGAATATTATTTTTTATAATTAGATGAATTATATTTTAATTTAATTCATAAAATTAAATGATAAGCATTTAAAAAATTTCATTTTATTGCACTATAATGAAATTAATCCAAATTAATGTATAATAAAAATTTCAACGTAATTATATATATTAGATCCAATTAAGGATACTTGTTATTTTTTTATTTAATTCAAAAACATAATGGGAATTTTAATGTAATTTATTTTAATGAAAATAATTGAAAATTTTGCGAAAATCATTATTTTTTTATATTCATTTAAAAAGGATTATTTAAAAAGTCATTAGTAATCTCTATAAATTAAAATTAAAATTGAAATTTTATGAGTAATATTAATTTCCTATGATAAAATTTGTCTAAAATTAAATAAATTATTTATGATGTATACGAACAAAATTAAATAATATCCTTATTTGAAGAAAACATATATCTGATTCATAAAATTGTATTACTGATTTTTTTGCTAATTTATTATTCATTAATTAATACATTTTTATTACATAAAAAATATATTCATGTTTTTCATAAATTATTAATTCTTATTCATATTGTAAATTTAATGGTGTGGTAATACTGGCCAAAATAAAATAATACAATTTTATAGTATTTCATTGTTTGCATAATTCTCATTGTATAATGATATTAAAACATTGAAATTATTAAACCATTATTATAAATTTGTAGGTGTATTATATTATCCACTATAAAATAAAACTTCATCATGAATTTTTATATCTTACGAATCATTTTTTTAATATTTAGAAACATATTTGTTGAAATCCCACATAAGAAATAGGATTAATAAACCATCGATTGAATAGTGGAACTAGTGAACATAATATTTACAGGAAATAACACATAATATGGTTCCTAGAAAAGGAATAAATTATAGGAATATTAAGATATTTACATTCTCGAGAAATATAATGTCTATATAGTAAGAAAAATAAAAATATTAATGACCACATAATTATATTTTTGTGATGGGAGAAACCAATAATAAATTCACTGAAAATAATAGTAAAAAGGAAAATATTTTCATTTACATGGTCCTTTTCCTTGATTTGGGGATCTTTATTACAAATTAATACAAGATAATATACATATATTATTTAATTAAATCAAAAAAATTATTTTTATCCTTTAATTTCATTTCTCAAATAGTTTACACCTCTTTTCATCCCATATAAAAATTATAAATGAACAATAAGAATTTTTCTTCCCAGAAGAACTAAAATTAAATTATTATAGATCATAATATCTAAAAAAGTATGAATACAATTCCCTTTATTTTTATTAAATTTCTGAAGTTATACCTATTTTCTCTATGATAATTTTACTAATGTGAATAATCATTGATTTGATGATTATTATGAATGATTTCAATAATAATACCCAAATATCTACATAATTCATTTTAAAAATAGATAAATTAAATAAAACTACCCATGATTATTAACATGTATTAAAAAGTGATTTTAAAAATAATTAGCTCATTAAATTTCAAATATTAATTTACCCTTAATCCTTAAAAAACAAAATGTAGCTTATATTATTATATATGGAAATCATGAATACCTTTACCATTTATTGTCATAAAAATGAAAATTAGAAGAATCAAAATAAAACACCAATGAAAATATTTTCATCCAAACATTATTTCAATTCATATTCCCTAAAAATAATATAATATCAAATATATTCAAATAACAAAAAAACTAAATAAATTTCTTGAAGGATAACATTAATTCGTTTTTTTTCAAATCAATAATAAATTCTATGGTCACCAATACTATCCAATTTACTTAATGAATATCTATAATATATTTAACCCAACTACAAAATTATATCTTTATATTAGTAACATATTATGGTTTATTTATCTATAAATCAGTAATTTTTGAATGTTTTTACAATAACATTAAATCACTTTCCTAGACTATCTGTACTATTCAACATATTATGAAAAATATATTATTAAAAACTAGTATAGTAAAATAATTATATGTTTCATGATTATTATAACCATAATAACATTGATAATAATTTTTAATAATATAATTCATGAATTTTAATACACAAAAATTTCAAATATTCCACATCAATGATTGACATTTCATAAAACCTTCTATTTCCAAGGAGTTATCCTTTGGATCAGGGGGTTTAATGATATAATTCTCATATTCTCCAAAAGAATAAATAAAACTATAAATGGTAGCACATGATATTTTTTTATCAAACTCTTTATTTTTTTCCCACTAATTTGAATCTTTATACCATTTTTTACACATATAATACATTTTTCTATTCCATTGAGACATTTCCATGGGTGATCCAACCCATATTATCGACACGTGTTAAGATGCATTTTTGTTTCTGTACAGTCTCCATGAAACTTAAATATTCATTAATTTGGATAATTTAGGAACTAAAATATATTCAGTATGTTAATCATTTATCATGATATCTAATTAGTAATAATCATAATCTTTCACATTCCATTTAAAATTTCATTTAGTTTCTCATGAGAATAATTGTTGCATAATTCATCGCAATCAAAGTTAACATGATTTCTCCTAGTTTAATCCTTTTAATAAAACAAAAAAAATGATAAAAAATAATCATTGTGATAACTCATATAACCAAGAATATCATTTATATGATGTCTAAATAATGAAAAAATATTTTCAGACTACAAAACCATAGATTTTACATTGGGTATATAGGGTCATTACCAATTGGTATATTTTATAATAGTTTATAAAGAATAATTGAATTAACCCAATTATAATCCCTTGGGGTTTGAGGTAGGTGTTTAGCCAATGTACCACTAATCTTTCTTTGGTGATGACCATGTTTTTACACATTCTAACCCATTTGGTGTTTTTACCCATAGGTTTTTCTATTCTAAAACAACATCAACATGTTTGTGTCTTGATACAGATTTACATTAATGGTAAATCACATAATATATACATTTTAAATGATTCAATGTTTAATAATATACCTATATTAATCCCCATGGGTTTCAAAAAAATTCTCAAATCCTAATATCTAAAAATAACTAAACCATTATCTGATACAATTTGAGGTTACCAAAGAGATTCTAACATTAATATTACCTCTGATTAGATTTATATTCCTAACATACCATTAAAATTAACAAAAAAACATAATGGTTTAGTATCTTTAGAATATTAGATACATAAACAACTAAAATATAAATGATCTATATCGTCTCCCACTATGTTCATCACAAATTTTACCCTTCTTAAAACTATCATACATAAAAACAATCATAATATACTATGTAATAAAATATATAAAAATGTTGTGTACAAATACTACGTAAGGATAAATAATAGAGTTATTAATCAATAATCATTTTAAGAATAACATAAGAATAAGGGTATGAAAATATTTGTTTAAAAATTGAAAATCATACCCATATAGTCAAATATTATTGTCACATGCCATGGAATAATTCTAGGTAGTTCATGGCACTCCCCGACCCTAGATTCCCAGATTAGGTGCATTATTTAAATACATTGGCATGATTACAAGGAATAAAGTCCCGAATGACTGATCTGTTTAGCAGTCTTGGAAAATAGATTGCATACAAGAACATTAAATTACACCTTCTAACATACTATAAAAAAATGTTCATTGAGAACTCCATTATTATCTTTATCATAACCCTACATATCAATCACAATACACTTCTTGGAATCTGGGGAAAATAAAATATAAGAAAGGGGTGACCTCAGATGCCTAGTAAGGGTAAATAATTTAGCATAAGCTTTAAACTTTTAGAGCAAGATGCGTGATAAAAACAATAGCCATTTTAAACATAAACTTGAACATAATATGAAAAAAATAAATCATTACCATATAAACATGAACATGGATATTCTAATAGTCGAATAATCACATGTAATAAATAATTTCATAATGACAGAATACCTAACGCCAGACATCATTACCACATAGTCAATGCCTTGTTCCAAGACAACAAATAATTTTTTTTTCAAGGCCTTATTCCAAGACACTAGTTTGTCTCATGAGACCTACCGATTCATTGAGAGCTATAAAGGTCTCCACCGGTCACTTACTAAGTCCACTTCATTCGTTTTAAAACTAGCATACGAAATTTCAATACAATAACCATAAAACATGAATGGTATAAAAATAGAACATCCAAAGTAAAACATATCATAACTCATTCAATAGAATATGGAAGATTGTATTATAATAAATCAACCTCAATCAAAAAAATAATATCCAGTAACGGATGCTGCCATAGTTGAAAATGACGAGTAAGATTTATTGTTAGAAATATCCTTTTTGTAACATCATTTAAAAGTATCACATTTATTAAGGAAGTAATTTAAAATATATTCTTGAATCAAAGTGTCACATACCAGTGTGAAACTTTTGAAAAGAATTATTATTTCAAAACATTCATGTCCATATAAATAAATCCCCAAAATCATTTTGAAAACATGGAAGTTAATTAAAAAGATTTAGAATGATAAATCTTTAAAACATTTAAAATTATGATCTTGATAAAGAGTACCTTTCAAAAATCCTTAAAATATTCATTCTGAAATAATTTTTATGAAAAATGGACATGGATGATAAAAAATTTCCAGTAAATACTTACACATAAACAATCTCGAATAAAAATTAGATTGAGGAATTAACCCATACCTTGCACTCTCCTATAGTCGAGGGTTTGTTTAACCTCATGTATAATGATCTTAGTATGTTATTAAATTATAACAGAACCATATTAATATTTATGATATCATACATGATTCTTTTATGACTTTATACTACCCATTTAAAAATAATTTCCATGTTAAATTAACATTTTGGGTAATAATCGCTTTCTTTATCATACGCGTTTTAACTTGTTACTCTTGATTGTATCACATAGATCAAGATTTAAATACATACACAATATAAAACATGATTTATATATCATATATATTTAGAACATAAATATGTATAATAGACATATATATGAAATGAAAAACACCGTTTTTGGAGACTGTAGTCCGTGCATACGCATAATGGTTGTTTCCGTTTTCATATCGTACTGAACAAAACTAAGTGAATAAGATATATGTAAGTACATATATATTTATATAAATATATATATCTCCAGTAGAATTATTATTTCATATATTACATATTTATAAGTAATATATATTTTTATAATCGTCGATGAATGGTGAACGTGGAAATGAATCTCATCGCCTTGTGGAGACAGTAATCCGTACGTACGCACGAGCGACAATATTATTTCCTTAATGGTGTGGAATTGGATGGTATATTAATTTTACAAGGACATAACCATGTTATTTTCATTATTTATATACATATTACTCATCATTATATCCATCCAAATAATATAGTATTGAATAAAAAATTACACCATGGCGTGGAGACGGTAAGCCTCATTTACGCACGCATGGTGACATTATCATTCATAAGATGGATAGAATAATGAATATAGTTGTGCGATATTTATAATTACATCACATTATATAGATTATACTAGATTTATTATTTTATAATGGAAAGATCAAAGAAAGAGTAAGTGGAAAAATAAGAGAACTTGAAAGAGGGTGGTGAAATCATTTCCTCTTCATGAGGTTCTACCTTTTGATTTGATCTAATGGGATTCTTAAGTTGGATTTCTGACCAATGGAATGCTGCTAGAATGAAGGTAGGATAGTTGTGAGGATATTTGGGCAGAGTTTGGCCGATTCAAATGGCTTTGGAGGTGTGAATTTTAGAGAAGGGGAAGTCCCCTTTTATAAGAGGGGTGAGGGGCTCCTTGGAGAAAACGTAAAATATTATTATATAATAAATTAATTTTCAGTTTCTAATGGCTCCAAAATAGATTATAAAATATCTATGGTTTGGATGGGTCCAAAAAACCTCAACCAATAGGTTTTAGATAGGTTTATGTTACCATATTAACCTCAACTTTTAGATTTAACTCTTAGTTAAATAGTTTGACATTTACCATGTCTCTTTGTATTTTTATATTATATGGTTAATAAACATACTATAAAAAGACAATCGAACCCCAATTGTTTAATTAATGTCATATATATTATTATATAATTCTTTTGGAAGAACCTTAGATTTTTAGGACTATTATATCAATTAATAATATTATAGTTTTTTAAAAAGCTATTTTATGTCCATTTTGACACACTTTGGTATTTTTTTGATAAAATAACAACAACATGACTAAATCAAAAAAATTCATTGAATAAATCATAACATTTGATATTCACCTATATAATTCTTGGATGTGATAAAAACATTGAAATTATATTTATTTTAATATTTTTAATACCATTTATTTGATTCTTTCATTAATAAGGTAATTATTGCATCATCATTGTGTCATTAATAAATTTAATTATTTAATCTCAAAAAATTAAAAATAAAATACCATTATGTAGGAAATATTATTATATTTCTAATGAATATTTATAGTCTAATTTACCTTATCTATATCACTATATTAAAAATGTTTTTGTTATTAATCATTGATTTTAACTCTTTTAACTCTTCTTTAAATATAATAATAATAAATGTGTTAATCTAATCCATGTTGACCCAAAGGGTCATATTTTTTTTCCATAGAATGTTTTAGGTCGAATTACACTTATCCAGTAGAATTAGGACATGTGTTATGGTAATAATAATATCATTTTTATCCTTAATTACAATATTTAATTTTAACCGTGGAAAATAAAAGTAAAAAGTTACTATTCACCAACAAATTATTTTTATCTTATTGAATCGCATTTAACTCCTGGATATTATCCGTGTCTCTATGATTTTTTAAATTCAACTCCCAGAAGTGGTAAAATTATGTTTTATGTAAATTTTCAAATTCTCCTAAGAGGTGGGTAAAAGATGGTAAAAAGTTCGATAAATTTTTTATATATCTAAAATTTTTATAATCTAACTCCAATGAATTAAATTGAATTTATATAGGTATTATGTTTCTATTTTTACATAAATTAAATTCAAATAAAATAAATAATTATTTAAATAAAAAGTCGGTTTTAAACAATAACTCAGTGTTTTCAGTATTTATCAAAAATTGAATGTTTTCAGAAAAATACCAAAAAATCAGCCTAAGATAATTTTGATATTCCGAATTCAAAAATGAATTCTATTATACCAATTTAAGAACATAGAAGTTTCATTATTTAATTTAAAAATAATTCTAATTTCAAAACCAAGAAGCATATTTTTAAGAAATAATAACTATCAAAAGATTGAAACTTGTTTATGTCCAATTTCAAATTGAAATTACTTATAATGACCATCATTGGATTAAATAGTAAAAATATAATCTAATTATACTTCCAAACCATTAAAATGTATAATTCAACACTATAAATTATTTTTATTAATAAATTTGTTTCTAGTTTAAATATATTATTTTTCACTATTCACCCAAATATGATAGTTATCAGTAAACCACCAAAAAATTAGTGAAACTAAAATATTATTTCTCGATTCTAAAGAAGAATTTTATTTTTTCAAATTGAATATATAAAAATATTTCAAATATTGGATTTAAAAAGGGTTTGTAATTAAAAGGTGGTAAAATTGCATTATGTGAAAAATACTTTTTTTTGAAAAAATGTATCTGTTCTTACATTATGTCTAAGAAACTCATAATATGGATTCTAAAATTATAACAATTATATAATGTTCAAAATTCAGTTAGTACTATTCATAACAACTTTTTAATGGCTAGTTTTGTAAGTCGTGGTGCACTTGAACTCAGTGCTGCATGTAGTTCAAGATATTGATTTACTTTGAAGAAATAACGTACTTTGAAATCATGGGGTGTTACATTTTTCCCTCCATCAATAAATTGCATCCTCGCAATTTGGAATTGTTCTTCAAAAATAAAAGGTAGAAAATAAAAAATTAGATTCTGGGAAAACCGACATGAGTAATCGGTTTAATAAATTTTACTCTTAATAATAGGAAAAATTATATATATATATATATATATATGGAAAGTAGAGTTTCATCCTTCAACTAATTCCTACCACAAACTCATCTTTCAATCCAAATGATTTCCCAAAAAATTCTATTTATCCAAATCGTATAAGGTTTCAAAAATAATGAATTTATAATTCATTTTTCAGACTATTTAAAAAAAATTACACAAACCAATACATCACGTAGTCCAGTAGTAGGTGATGCACCTTTGTCGCTCTGTGGTTGCGGGTTCAAGTCCAGCGGCATTGCCGGATGCGACTAGTTGTCGCCCGACCTTTGTTTTTCCAAACAAATAACCTTAATAATAGTATCCAATTTAAAAATAAATCCATTCCAACCTTTAGACTTATCCAAAATACTTATATCCAAACTATCAGTCCAAAATTTATAAGGAAGTTAAACAATATGAAGATCTTTTTTGTCAGGTAATAACATCTGAACGCCTTCATCATGCATTCTTTTAAAACACAGCAACATCCCGAATTACCATAAAACCATATTGATTACATTCATGATACCTTATTCCTTATAGAATACTTGATATACTCATTCTATCCAAAAAAGATGGAAACTCCAGCAATGATGGAATATACAAATCATTCATCAATTTAAAGGAAGTAAAGAATATTCAATATAATTTATCTAAATCATCCATCTCTTATTTCAAAATCACTACCTCATTATCAGGACCGTATTAAGGATTAACTTTCCTTCACCCATGTATTTTACAAAATTTTTAGCTCACTTTTTTTAGAACCATATAATCTCAAATCCTCCATAAAATAGTACTGCAATAAAATCCTTTTTTGTCTCCATAATTCATGTAACCAGTATAGTGTTGATACAAAACTAAAATGAAAAAATTATATAATGACAACATAATAACACTAGTCATTACTCTTCATTTGAGGTAGTATCATAACATGATTATTATCCAATAACATCATTTGTGGTATACTCTTATGAATGGGACATTGATTCGTGTAGTGTCTCAACGCCTTGCAGATGAAGAATTTTACATTTGAAAATTTTTTCTTACCCTTGAAATCACTTACATGGTGTCCTTTTTCTCCACACATAAAACAAACTACAATTCCCTTCAAGAATTTACCAAGGTCATTCTTTCCACATTTATCTCATATTGGAAAAATCCTTCTTTCCCCTCTTCCCTTTATCCATCTTTCTCTCTCCCATCCTTTTCTTCTCCATCTTCCCTTCAAATCAATAAGACTCATAGAATTTTTTACTTATCTTATTAACACATTATACTATTTCTTCATATGTTGAGAATACATGGGAGACTATTTAACTTCAAAATGAGTGCTTAATACCTTGAAATATATGATCCTTCTTACTCTTTGGATCATACGTATTGCTGGAGGTCACATTTATTCTACTGGGCACCATTTCTATACAATGGCATAAACTAGATTAGTTTATGAATTGAAATACATAATTCCAAACTCTTAAAACCCTTAACATAAATTGAATAGTTTATGGATATATTCCATAATCATAAAAATGTTTTCTTTGAGGAAGTATATGCTCATAAACCCTTCATAATGATTTTTAATGAAAATGATAATTCTCCTAAGCATATCCCCTAGGAGTGTCCTAACCAAGAGTGTAGAAAGGGCTGTTGTCGTGCACTAGTTCCCGTTCGAGTCTAGATAAAAGAAGTGTATTTTGGTTTTACCACAAGGTACGTCTGTGTCAGAGCCGCCTCTACCTACTCATATCCAGACAAGGATGTATTTTCTTGGAAAACTCACAAAATCTCTACATTACCAAAATTCTAGGAAGTTCATCTATACTAATCCTCAAAGTATATCTTAGGGTTGTGTGTTCTAATCAGAGTTTATCTAAATCTAGTTTCCGAGGTTATTTCTAGACTTCCTCTGATACCAATTGTAATGCCTCGACCCTATATTCCTAGAGTGGGTGAGTTATTTTAATACATTGGCAAGATTATAAGGAATGAAGTCCTGAAAGACCGATAAGTTTAGTAGTCTTTGAAAATACATTGCATACATGAACATTACATTACACTTTCTAACATACAATACACAAAAAAAATGTTCTTTGAGAACACCATTATTCCCGTTAGCTAAACCTTGCATATCAATTATAATACACTTATTTGAATAATGGTATAATAAAAGATAAGAAATGGGTGAGATGAGATGCCTAGTAAGGGTAAATAATTTAGAGGAAGTTATAAACTTTTAAGGAAATATGTGAGATAAAAACAAAATCCTTTTTAAAAATAAACTAGAACATAATATGAAAGAAATAAAACATTAGCCTATAAACATGAAATTGGATATTCTACTAGTCAAATAATCACATGTAATAAAAACAATTTCCTAATGAGGGAATACCTAATTCCAGACATCATTACCACATAGTCAAGGCCTTGTGCCAAGACTGAAAGTAAAATTTTAATCAAGGCCTTGTGCCAAGACACTAGTTTGTCTCATGAGACCTACTGATGCATCGAGGAGCTATAGCAGGCTCAACCCGTCACTTACTATGTCCACTTTATTCCTCATATGAAAAATTTAAAACATAATATAAACATTTGTATTAAAACTAGCATTTGAAATATCAATACATTAACCATAAACCATGAATCGTATAAAAATAAAACATCCACAGTCAAAAATATCATAACTCATTCAATACAATATTGAAGATCGAATTATAATAAATCAAACTCAATCAAAAAACATATCCAGTAAAGGATGTTGACATAGTTGAAAATGATGAGCAAAAAATTTTGAGAGAAATATCATTTTTGTAAAATCATTTAAATGTCACACATTTATGAAGTAATTTAAAATATAATATTGATTCATAGTGTCCCATACCACTATTAAACTTTTGAAAAGAGTTATCATTTCAAAACATTCATGTCCCTATAAACAAATCCTTAAAATCATTTTGAAAACATTGACATTAATTAAAAAGATTTAGAAAGATAAATATTTAAAACATATAAAATTATGATCATGATAAAGAGAACCTTTCACAAATCCTTAAAATATTAATTTTAAAATAATTTTTAAGAAAAATGGACATGGATGATAAAAATGTCCCAGTAAATACTTACACATAAACAATCTCGGATAATAATGAGATTGAGGAATTAACCCTTACCTTGCACTTTCCTTCAGTCGAGGGTACGTTTAAAATCTTGTATGAAGATAGTAGAATGTTATTAAATTATACCAGAACCATATTAATATTTATGATATCATAAATTCTTTATTTATGACTTTATACTACCCCTTTAATAATAATTTCCATGTTAAATTAACATTTCGGGTAATAATTGCTTTCTTTATCATACATGTTTTAACTTGTTACTCTTGATTGTATGACATAGATCAATATTTAAATATATAAAAAATATAAAAAATGATGTATATATCATATATATTTAGAATATAAATATGTATAATAGACATATATATGAAATGAAAAACATTGTTTATGGAGACGGTAGTCCGTACGTACACATAAACATTGTTTCTGTTTTCATATCGTATTGAATGGAACTAAGTGAATATGATATATGTAAGTACATATATATATATATATATATATATATATCTCCAGTAGCATTATTATTTCATATATTACATACTTAATTGTAATATATATTTTTATAATCTTCGATGAATGGTGAACGTTGAAATGAATCCCATCGCGTCGTGGAGACGGCAATCCGTACGTATGCACGAGCGACAATATCATTCCATTAAATATGTGGAATTGGATGGTATATTAATTTTAAAGAGACATTATCATGTTATTTTCATTATTTATATACATATTACTCATCATTATATCCATCCAAATAACATAGTCTTGAATAACAAATTGCACCACGGTGTGGAGACGGTAAGTTGTACGTACACACGCATGGTGACATTATCATTCATAATATGGATAGAATAATGAATATAGTTGTTCCATATTTATAATAACATCACATTATATGGATTATAATAGATTTATTATTTTATAATGGAAGAAAAAAAGAAAGAGTAAGTGGAAGAATAAGATAACTTGAAAGAGGGTGGTGAAATCATTACCTCATATTCCGGTTCTCCCGTTTGATTTGTTCAAAAGGGCTTCTTAAGTTGGCTTTCTGACCAACGGAATCCCTCTAGAATGAATTTAGGATAGTTGGGAGGATATTTAGGCAGAGTTTGGCTGAGAAAAATGGCTACGGAGTTGTGAATTTGAGAAAAGGGGATGTTCACTTTTATAAGAGGGGTGAGGGCACCTTAGTAAAATAGAAAATATTATTTTATAATAAATTCATTTTCAGTTCTTAATGCCTCCAAAATAAATTATTTAAAACATAAGCTGGGGAGGGGTCAAAAAAAACTCTACCAATAGGTTTTATACATGTTTAGGTTAACATATTAACCTTAACATTAAGATTTAACCCTTAGTTAAATAGTATGCCATTTACCATGTCTCTTTGAATTTTTATATTATATGGTAAATAAACATACTATATAATTCCAATAAAAACCCAATTGGTTCATTAGTGTCATATATATTATTATATACATATTTTGGATGGACCATATATTTTTAGGACTATTATATCAATTAATAATATAATATTTTCTAAAAACTATTTTATGTCAATTTTGACACTCATTGGTATTTTTTATTTGAAAAAATAATAATAGCATGATTACTTCAAATAAAATAAATTGAATCAATAATAAAATTTCATATTCACCTAAAAATTTTGTGGATGTCATAAAAAATTTGATATTATATTTATTTTAATATTTATAATACCATTTATTGGATTCTTTCATTAATAAGGTAATTATTGCATCATCATTGAGTCATTAATAAATTTAATTATTTAATCTTAAAAAATTATAAATAAAATACTATTATGTATGAAATATTACTAAATTTCTAATGAATATTTATAGTCGAATTTATCTTATGTATAACCCTATATAAAAAATTGTTTAGTTATTAATCATTGATTTTAACTCTTTTAACTCTTCTTTAAATAAAATAATAATAAATGTCTTAATCTAATCCAAGTGAACCTAAAAAGTCGTATTTTATTCCTAAGTTTGTTTCTGGTCTAATTAAACTTATCCAATAGAATTATGACATGTGTTAGGGTAATAATAATATCATTTTACCCTTAATTAACCTATTTAATTTTAACTGTGGAAAATAAAAGTAAAATGTTACTATTCACCAAAAAATATTTTTATCTTATTGAACCACATTGTACTCTTTGATATTAACTATGTCTCCTGGATTTTTGAAATTAAACTGATAGAAGCGGTAAAATTATGTTTTATTTAAATTTGAAAATGCTCCTAAGAGGTGGGTAAAAGACGATATAAAGTTCGATAAAACTTTTATATATCTTAAATTATTATAAACTGACTCCAATGAATTAAATTGAATTTATATAGGTATTATGTATCTATTTTGACCAAAAATAAATTTTAATTAAATGAATAATTATTTAAATTAACAGTCGGTTTTAAACAATAACTCAGTGTTTTTCACTATTCATAAAAATTGAATGTTTTCAGAAAAATACATAAATTAAACCTAAGATAATTATGAAATTCATAATTGAAAAATGAATTCAATTTTACAGATTCCAAAACATTTAAGTTTCCTCAATTAATATAAAATCAATTCACGTTTTCAAAACCAAGAAGCATATTTTTAAGAAATAATAACTATCCAAAGATTGACAATTGTTTATGTCCAATTTCAAAGAGAAATTACTTACAATGACCATAATTGGATTAAATGGTAAAAATATAATCAAATTATACTTCCAAATAATTAGAATGTATTATTATACAGAATAAATTATCTTGATTGAAAAAGTTATTTTCTGTTAAAATATATTATTTTTCACAATTCACCCAAATATGAAAGTTATCAAAAAACACCAAAAATTTATTGAAACTAAATTATTATCTCTTGATTCTAAAGAAGAAGTTTATTTTTTCAAATTTAATGTATAAAAGTTTCAAATATTTGATTTAAAAAGGGTTCTCGATTAAATGGCGTTAAAATTTCTTTTTTTTAAAGAATTGTTTTATTTGAAAAAAATGTATTTGTTCTTACATTATATCTAAGAAACTCATAATAAGGATTCTAAAATTAGAATAATTATATAATGTTCAAAATTTTGTTAGTACTATTCCTAACCGCTTTTGAATGGATACATTGGTAAGTCGTGGTGTGCTTGAACTCAGGGTTGTGTGTAGTGCAAGTCATTGAATTATTTTTAAAAAATAACGTACTAGGTAATCTTGGGGTGTTACAGTACATATGATATAAATAACACATGGATAAAAGAACATAATCAATCAGAGAATAACATTGGCATAGGTTCATACATAAAATAATGGAATAAAATGTTGTAGATTCAGAATCATTTATATATTATGTAAAAGATCCACACAACGAAATTCATAACATTTAATGCTTGGTAAAATATCACTTGTACCTACAATTGACATGGTTTAAAATCAAATGTGGCCATGAAGGGATTTGAATGAATTCTTTTCTTACCTTTAATATCATAAAACATTTACCTACACCCAATGTATGTGGGGGATATAATCAAGCCACCGAGGACATAATAACAACAAATTTATATGTATGCCCCAAGATCATAAGATCGTTTATCATTATGTCAAATCATCAACCGTAGAAAAAGAAATTGGTTTCTTCTATATTTTATACTAATAATCATTAACAATCTAGAGAAGGAATGTGGATGATATCAAAGGATCTAATCCCTATTGAACCTTAATTAACATCCATAGATGTCTTCAAAGGGAAAAAAATTCCATTATAATATCAATTGTATATATCATGAGGAAAATATAATTTTCATTTTGAAATCAATTATTTAAAATCTAAAAGTGAACAAAATATAATAGAAAAAAATAATTTGAAAATAACCATGGAAACATATAATGTAAACATCAAATCTGTTTTTTTTATGAAGTGAAATGATGTTTGTGACATATATAATAAAACTGTGTTTCCTTTTACACCATGAGTACAATGTCAAAAAAAACTCATTCATAAAATTAAAAGAGGATTCAATTTAAATAATTTTATATAAAATAAAAAATGGCTAATAAGACTATATTAAATCATTTTATAATATTAAAATTATTCATGAAATCATTCTAAATAAAATATGAACATGGAATAAATAATTCTTGACTGAAGATAGAAATAATATCACTTTTCCATAAAAAAAATCCTTATAATTTTTTAGTATTATAGAGAAGAAAATGGAAGGAAAATTATAATGTCCAAAATTTGTAACATGAAAAAAAATTAAATTTTTATACTTATATGAAACAATTTCATCAATGTAATTTTAATAATAAAATATCTATGTAATAAGATAGATTGAAGCATAGAACCTTTATCGAATTGGTATCTTTTGAATATTAAACCCAATGAGAGAAATAAGTAAAAATGAAACATTAAATATCATTAATATATATATATATATATATTCAAGTTATAAAATATGAAATATGAAATATATACAGCTCATGAATGAAAGTAGTGGTGAATATGTATATGTACCAATGAAACAAAAATTTTCGGGAAACTCTTACAGTTTTGGTGACATTAATATCAAAACCCCTTGGATGGAATAATTTTATTTCTATCATTAAATACCATGAGTAAATAATTAGTTATTTTATAAATTTCATATGGCATGTATATAATCCTCATATAAAAAAGTAGTTATATAACATCAAACACGTTTCTATGAAATAATATTGAGACGAATAACCCTTAACATATGCCTTAATTGATTCCGAAGTTCTCTACCATCATATATAATAAATTAATATTTATTATTAATATATAAAATATCCATATCCGAAGTTATATTACCATATATTTTCCTTATATAACATTTCAGCACTCTTTTAGTAATAATTCCCTATAAACATCATTATTTCTAGCATTAACTACTTTTTTTCTCATCTACGTTTTGTTTCAGCAGTTATGATCCTTTTTCTAGGTCATGGTTTAAAAAATTTTATAAAAATTTTCAAAATATAAATATAATATAAATTCAGTACATAAATATTTAGAACCATCCATAAAATGTGGAGGTAAAAAATGAATTACAATGTTCCCAGAGGCAGTAGTTCTTAAAAACATGCGTACATTGTATTATTTTACAAAATGAAAAGAAGGAATGTAATAAAAAAACATTGTAAACACTGAATAATATTAAATAATTTATAAATAAAATATTTATTTATTAGATCGTTATATTAATACCCAATTAAATAATTTATGGAAAATGAATCACCTCGTTATGTGGTGGAAGTAGTCCACACGTACGCAACAACGATACTTATATTTATTATTTGATGGAAAGAGTCAGGATAATGGTTGTTACATTATTATAATTTTTTTATCATATTTAAGATACTGGATTATTTATTTTAAAAATGTTACCCTTGATTTTAAGGATGGATAACATGGAATAAACGTTAATGGATCCGGTTATGACTATTACCTCTTCTTCATGAGTCCTCCACTAACATTCAACTTAAGCCTTCATAGGATGGTAATTGGGGATGATAAGAAAATATACGAATAGACAAAGGAATATAGGAATTTAGTTGGTTAAATATTGGATGATCTATAAAGGACAAATGTTGGGAATAAGGGACAAGATGATGTTACCTTTTATAAGTGGGGGGAAACCACACATGAAATTAAATAATTTATTTTATTTAAATAATGAAATTTCATGTATAATGGTTACAAAATGACATCTATTTTACTATAAAGTGGGAAATTATGGAATATCATCATATAATAAAATTTATATATCTATTGGTGTTTTATTATACCATATCATTCAATTAAGACCCTTTGTGAACCCTTGTTAAACATCAACATTATTACATCATTTTTTATAATTGAAGGGTCTCAAATTTACATACAAGGTGATACGTTGCTGAAAAATGGCCCAATATGAAATTCCAGAACATTTTAAATCCCACCTGTCCTATTTAGAGAAATATTTTTTATTTTTTAATAATATAATTAAATAATATTAAACATAAAATATCAAGAAAGTCATACTAGGTCTTTTCATTTAATTTTTCCTTATGTAAATCATGATAATAATTGATATAGAATATAAAATCCGTTAATTTTTTTTACATTAACATTGACCATAAAATTCTTGAATGGAAAGAATTTTTCCCAATCAGACTGTTTTAATATCATTCATATCATTTACTATATTTTTTCATTAGTTTGTTTGAACATTGGGTCACCATTTATTAATATTTTAATTTAAATATACCATTAGGAAAAATCAAAAAACATAAAAAATATTAAACATAATTTATTTAGGCCAAAATAAAATTTTATAATAATTTGTAATTTATTTCTATAACTATTACACAATATAATAGAAATTAAAATCAATAGTGTTACATTTTGTATTTATCCTTCTCTTATAATAATATAAATGTTATAATAAAATTATATGTGACATATCATGCATTACTGGATTTTTCATTTTCAAGTTTTTCATGTTTGAGGAGTTTTAGTTGAGGCTTGAGGATGATTCATAGTGGTTGGAGGTACAACAAAGCTGGTGTAAGAAATTCATATTGTAAAAGAAGTAGAAGATGTGAATTGGTGGATGATGGTAAGTGTATTCCATTAGGTTCACATATTTTATGTACACGAAGGGGGGGGGGGTTATGGACCATATTAATTTCAATAAATAAATTCCTAATGTGTAATTAAAAAAAATGAGGTGATGAGAACATGTGTGGATGATGGGTGTTTTGGAAAATTCATGTTTTTCACGTCATGAAATGGTTACACTACATGAAACCCAAAGGATATATGTTATTTTATATACAAAATGAATAATTTATTATAATAATATGAACATGTGTCTCTAACTACCTATATATCTCTCTCATTTTGGGTGAACCCTAGGAACCTCAGACATACCTTTTATCCCTTTTCTCCCCTGCTTTGATCCATTGGTTTGGGTTGATCCTCATTGGTGATCAGTAGTATACCCCACTCTTCTTATTTGTTGTCCTTCCATTATTATATTAGGATTTCACATTATTGGTGAAGATTAGGTTTCAACTTTGATTTCATATTTGTGTTGACAATCCTTTAATGGGGTTCAATTTGATTAGATATCTTGTGGTGTGGCTGTTTTCCCCGGATGTTCTTATCCACATTACGATGAGCTGTGAGAATGATGTTCTTCTTGGGGTACATAAGCTATCGTTTGTCACATTTATTTGACTTGTTGTAAGGGTTAAATATTCATTATCTATTTGGGATTGTTGTGCTAACCTAAACATGAAAAATTAATCGAGTCATTGAAATTGATGTGCAAGGTGAATGATTCACATGGTTTTATAGAAATGATGTTTTGTGATATTTTGATTATATGGACTGAATACCCCAATGAGAATGGTGGTTGTTGAGATCATTTTATTATGTAATCATTTTTATGAAATGAAAACCTATTTTTATGTTGTTGTGATATAAACCTATAATGAAAATTGGAAGACACCTTATATTTGGTACAAAAAATGTTTTCCCCATGATTTTTGGAATGAATGATAACTACCCTAAATTAAAGTGAAATGTGATAAAAGCCCCATTTTTAAATATTTAATATAATCAATGATTTGTCATGATGTGTGGGTTTTCTGTGGGATATTGGCCATGGTGTTTTCTTGCATGTTTTTACATGTTCGTGTAATGGGGTGGTTTATAGTGGGGGTCATGTATGGTAGGAGTAGGGAATGATGTTTATATCCTTCATGTTCATGATTCTATACTAATATGGTTATGAAACTGGTTGTGATGTGATGGTCTAGGTGTATTTTTTGAGATATTATGTGACCATGTCCCATGTGCCATTGGGCGTGATATGATGTGGCTATGTATGGGGGAGGTGTTATATTTTATTCAAATGTTATGAGAGTACCAAGAGGTAAGATTTTGGGTTGTGGGAGTGGAAACCAAGTGGGAACGAACTATAATGTACCATTAATCAAGATTTTTCTTAATATTTAATTATATATCGATACTTTTATTTGGTGACCATGCCTTTGTGAGGTTGGGATGTATTACTAACCTATTTAGTTGTTGTTGCATCAATGTTTTTCTCATGGGTTCACTAGTAAGCTTCTTTCACATGTTCACAAAAAGACATCGGGTTTCCTAATGATTATACATGTAGTCTCATCCAATGTATGTAAACTAAATTTTATATTTCTTGGAGTATTATGTATATCATGTTGGAAAATACTAGCTAAGATGGTTTTTGATAGTTTCTATGTAATTTCATTATATTTTCTTTTGGGTATTTACATTTGGATACATCTATCTATATCTATTTTATTTACAAATACATTTTGGGAGGGTTTAGGTTTATTTTATATTAGTTCATGGTGTATCATGGGGATGATAAAACTTATGTACTGATTTTATATTATTATAGAGGGTAATACCTCATATTACAGAGGATTTTATACCCTCATATCTAGTCTCCAACCTAGACCCTACTGAAGGTGGGAATCGGAGGTCAATATCTCCCCTCCACATTGTGGTATCGTTAGATAGTGTGGGTCATGAAAGAGTGCTATCAAAGGTGATGGGTGAGATATAAGATTTGAATTGTATTAAGGAATATTTAGGATTATGATGGTTAGTATGGAAATAGTGAAAGATGACCATTGTGTGTGACATAGGCCCGAGAGACCAGTTAGGACATGGGATTTTATCACCCCATATGATTAATTTCATAGAGTTTGACTGTATTGAATAACTAAGTGAGGTTGACATTATTTTAGGGTACGGACGTTGGTGAGGTACATGAATCATGATGACTTGTGTTATTATCAGTGTTGGATTTTTTGGGATGGGTAAAATGAATAATGTGAATTAATATCATTATAAATAAAATTCCTTACTACTAGGATTGGGATATTTTTGATTTCTTTTTATCTATGTCTCATAGAAATCATCTCTGTATGGCTTTGGTAGTTGTGTTTTAGATAGACAATCTGATTGATCTATGTAGGATTGATTCAGAATAGCAGGATGTGGCTTGGTAGAGGGTGTTGTGTGATTTTTAGCTCCATGAGTTTGGTTTATATGAGGGTAGTGATTCCGATGTAGAGACGAAGAGCTAGTTAGGGGATCTCACAATCTCTTTCTATTTGAACTAGAACCTACGGGTATACTGGGTCCCTTTGAATGTTAGTCAAATGTAGGGAGCTATGCATTAGAGGTGGATGTTGTATCTAGGAGTGTGGAAGGAGGAAGATATTTCTAGTGTTGATATTCAGAAATTGTTACGGAAAGATTTCATTTCATTGTCCATGAGGGTAGTGATGAGGGAGGGGCTTCTTCCTCTTTGGTCGGGGTGTATGTCGTTGCGGGAGTTGGGAATCAAGTTCAAGGACCTTTGGGGTTTTCTCTAATTCTTGTTCTAGTTTAGGATTCTCATGTGATGTGTGTTGTTGAGGAAATCCATATATTAATATAGTATGAATTTACTCATTTTATGTTGTGAATGTGTCTAGAGGTTCATAATATGGTGTATGTGATCATGTGGATTGACTCATGAAGAGGTTTACTATTATTTAGTAATTAGTGGGGTTCTATGAGGAGTAGGGTTTTTAGTGGCATGTATCAAGAACCATGACCTTCAATGTTATGACCAGTGGGTAGTTGACCACATCTGATTCCATTCATGACTTCTTGGTCATATGATTTATTTTCTTTTGTATGATACATTTAGATAGTGTGTTGGGGGGGAGGGGTGTTTGTAGAAATCGGTCAAATTAATTCCCAACAGATCAATAGTTTTATTTTGTTGATGGATGAAAAGTTTAATGATGGCCTCAACTATAGTTGGTGGTGAGACAATTTTATTATCAAGATTATTCTTCATTGAGGGGAGAGAGAATAGGCTGAGGCCAACCTAAGGATTTTTTTAAAATTTACATCTCCTGAGCATGGCCATAGAAGTAGTCATTAGGAAAGTGGTAGAGGAGATGGAAGTGGTGAGTAGCATGTTGTGGATGCAACTACTCTAGATGGGAAATTGATAATTTTATATACACTCACTTTTTCATCTACCCCACTTTGTGCATTATTTGATTTAGAAGTTTCACACTATTTTGTTGAACACAATATATTCCAAATTATGGGCCTAGACATACATAGGTTTCTTATACCCACGGTGTTGAATATAACAACAATTGTCACGACCCGTCCTTAGGGCCCGTGTCGTGACTA
This sequence comes from Viscum album, assembly GCA_963277665.1. Classification (NCBI taxonomy): domain Eukaryota; kingdom Viridiplantae; phylum Streptophyta; class Magnoliopsida; order Santalales; family Viscaceae; genus Viscum; species Viscum album. The sequence goes on along the minus strand of OY728127.1, from coordinate 33,577,212 downwards.
CCCCAAGCCCGCCTTCCATAGGCTAGGGGCTGGAAACTAGCACCAAGGCGTAAATCCCGGTAAAAAGGGAAGACATTGCCTTTGTAAAGTAGACCAGCACCACAGAGTAAGCAAGCGGAAAGGTAAACACTAAGTAAGAACAGAGTACAACTGAAAGTGCAGAAAAGTAAATGGGCCAGTATACAAACCCAAACTGAAAGTAAAGTACAACTCGAAAGGGAAAACAACAACTGTAAAGTAAAAGCCGCTACACCGAACTGTCCACTCGAAATCCCACTTGAAGGGTGGGTACAGATAGCTCCACTACTCCTCGGGTCCCGCCGTCCACTCCGGGCACGTCCGCCCAGTGGTCCACCTCTAGGTACCGTTCTGCTCTGCAAGCCTCAGCCACGATCAATGATGTCCTTCGTCTGCAACCAACACAATGTAGTGCGGGCATAGCCCGTGCAGGGGTGAGTATAAGCTACTCAGTAGGGACCCCGAGACCCCTGAATGTCTCCCAAAATCAACAAAGGAAGATACAATCACCAAGTAACAATCGACATTGCTTAGATATATTCCCATACATATACCAAAGTCATCAATTCTAATACGCTCCAACCTCCGAGCCCAAGTACAACTCAGTCCACAGAGGAAAGTATACGTATTCCACACAGGAAAGCAAAACGAAATCCACACAGGATAGGGCAACACAATCCACACAGGAAAGCAACAGGATTCAGCTCACGCGGGTATACATCATCGATAAGGTGAAAGAGATGATCAGACATAGATACTGAATCATCTAAGCTGGGACCCACATAGGATACAAGACCAACTGTCTTCATCGATTCATCTATACTGGGACCCACATAGGATACAAGACCATTGTTGAATCATCTAAGCTGGGACCCACATAAGATACAAGACCAGCACAGCTAGGACCCACATAGGATACAAGACCAACTGTCTTCATTGATTCATCTATACTGGGACCCACATAGGATACAAGACCAGCACAGCTAGGACCCACATAGGATGCAAGACCAACTGTCTTCATCGATTCATCTATACTGGGACCCACATAGGATACAAGACCAGTATTGAATCATCTAAGCTGGGACCCACATAGGATACAAGACCAGCACAGCTAGGACCCACATAGGATACAAGACCAACTGTCTTCATCTTCGCAGTCCACTGAGGATCCCTGCACAATCGTCGTCGTCACAGTAGCAGTCGCAGCCAGCACTAGGGTTCTCGCACACAACAAGCTCGTTCGGGAGGGTCCACTCCACGAGCCGAGAGGCTGATACATCAACTGTCACAAAGTCCAGAATTGATATATCCAAAAGTTCTGTATCGCCAATAGGAACTCAACGTAACAGAAGGCGTGTCAATCGGACGCCCGGTCTGAGAGTTATTGGCTTTTTCGTCCCAGGGGCCCAGTTGGTTTTTAAGGCAAAACCAACCCGACCGTACTCCACCTGCGTCCAATCCTCGGGCGGAGTATGTAAAAATATCTGTCTCACCAAGAGCAACTCAACAAAGCTGACGACACGTCAATCGGACGTCCGTAGCTCAAGATACGAGCGTTTCCGCTCCGGGGGCCCGATTGGTTTCGTGTACGAACCAACCCCGCCGAACTCAAAGTATTTCGAAACCTTCAGTGCGATATACCGAAACGACCGTCTCGATCCAAGGATCGCATTACTGCTGACGGTTCTTCAATCAGAGGTCTGTAACTCATGTTATGGGAAAAAGACCGAAGTCGATTCGAAAACGGGGGGTCCGGGTCCGGGCCGACCCGGCACGACCCCCCTGGGTCGGCCCGAACCGGGTCGACCCGATCCGGGTCTGACCCAGCCCAGCGCAGCCCGGCGCGACGGCACGGCCTGGGCACCGCTCGGGTGCCACGCGCGGGGGGAAATGCCCCCACCCTTCCTCAGCTGGCGGCGCGGCTGGATGCCGCGCCTTGGAAAAAAAATGCCCAAATCTCGCCGAGTACTGAGCCACTGACATGCTGCCCTGCCGCAACTGTAGTAGACAGGGTCTTCTACAGTTGGCAGTAGACTGGTGATGCAGAGGTCCAAACGGGCCAGACCATCAGATGGGCAGACACTGGATGAAGATTCGGTTGTGCGGGACACACGAAGGAGAGCCATCTACACGAGGGGCATGCATTGCTACGCATGCGGAGGGCAAGGTCACATGGCTAGAGACTGCCCGACTCATCCTACAGATGAGAAAAAGGTGGTAGAGGGACCTCCCAGATAGAGGTTCGGCCATGGAGGACCGTAGAGTGCCAGCGGACGAGGCAGAGGAGCCGGCCGAGCATCAGATAGTGGGCGACACTTCGAGGTGTTGCCACCACCACCACCAGGAGGTCCGCCCCGACCACAGGGAGTTGGTGGACATGGGAGAGCTTAGCTTCAGGCAGCTGAGGCCTTCGATCATGGAGCTCTGGGAGCAAATGGATAGGAGCGGAACTAGTGGATACGTCTTTTGTACTTCTAGTTCCTTGTTGCTATTGTGTAGCGTATTTGTATTATGAGCTGCAATAATAAAATACGCATTCCTTTGTGATGTTTTATTCCTGTCCTCTTTTGTGTTGTTACTAAGAGGTTCCAGTTTTGACTGTTGACTTGACCCTCACTTGGGAGACATCTACTGGAGGAGACCCAGTTACGAAACACTGAAGCCGACAGTGTGACTCAATCCTTGGAGGCGAGAGTAACGGTTGGATGTCTTGTAGTAGCATCAAGGCCTTACGACGTCATCCTTGGTATGGGTTAGTATCATCCATGTCGGGATTGACAGTATTAGGCAAAGAACGTGGATCATCCAGGGGATGAGACTGGATTTCCCTTATCGGCAAGGAAGAAATCATAGCAGCTTTTGAGGGACCAGATGTGGTCTGGGCCATGAAAGAAAAGGTCCAGGTCATCCAGGAGCGGATGAGGACAGCTCAGAGCCGGCAGAAGTCATATGCTGACAGGAGGCGGAGGCCACTAGAGTTTGAGGATGGAGACCACGTCTTCTTGCGTGTCTCACCTCGACGTAGTTTGTGGTGTTTTGGCCGAGGTGGCAAGTTTTCTCTATTCTTCATCGGACCCTTCCAGGTCCTCAGCGGGATTGGGGAGGTGGCTTACCGCCTAGCTCTACCACCTTTGTATCCCTAGTTTGTGTTGAAGCTTTACAGGGACGTAAATCCCTGAGGTGGGAGTAATGTAAAGACCCGTAAAATTCAAGGGAAATTTTTTTCTTAATTTTCTTTAGAATTTTACAAGAATGGGGTTTCTGACGGAACCTGATTCCGAGGCCCGGAGTGCCCGGAATCAATTTCCGAAGTTTGGCTCGGGTACATTCAGTGAACTAATGAGCGGGAATTTCTAACTTTTGATCCGGTGCTCGGAATTGAAATCCGAGGACACTGATGAACTCGCAGCGCCGATATTCGCTTAAGGAGACCTTTTCCGAGGTTGCATTTATTGCGGGTTGGGAGTTAGTTTTTGGGAATTTAGAATAAGTTAAATAAATTTGTGGAATACAAATTTTATTTTAACTTGATGGTTATTTTCTCCCAAAGGGAGTTAGAGGTGGGACCCACATCCACTTATCCTCTCTTGGGAGGATTAAGTGTGGTGGGGCCCACACGATGCATAACTCTTCACCTTCTTTTTTTAAAAAAAAACTCCCTTTAACTTCTCTTTTAATGAACATGACAACTTGGTTAATTAATGGAGTTGAGTTGTTTGAATTTCAATCCTTTGAAATTCAAATTGTTAATTGTGTGAATAAAATAAGCCTTAGCTTATTTTATTTTGGTTGGTCTCCTTAGCCATCTTGAGAGGTTTTGAAGAATTCTCTCCAACTTCTTCAAACTTTGAAGAAGAACGCGAAGAACTTTTGGACATCGACGAAGAACGCCACGTTCTCGGGAACCATCTTCCGCAACACCGACGACGTCTCCTTCCGCGTCATCTCTTCCGCGATGGTTTCCGCGATGAAATCGCCGTCAAAGAGCTTCGAATCCTCGCTTCACGACATCGACGTCATTTTTCCGCGATGCCGACCACAGGGACGCTCGTCTTCCGCGGGTCATTGACGAACATCGTTCTTGAAACCGAAGTAGGGGTTTGTTGTTGTTTATTTATTTATTCTCGTTCTTGGTTCTAGAATGAAAATCTTGAGAATAAATGATTATGTGATATCGTCTAACGAGTGGGGGGGGGGGGTGACCGCACAAACACGGCCGAACCCCCCTCCTTTGTTCTTGAATGTTTCTTTCAGATGAAATGTGATGGTGTGGTGTCGTCGCACCATGCAGATATCATTCGACAATTATTGTGCGGTGCTGCCGCGCCGCGCCGTGGAAAGATTATCATGAACGCGACGCCGTCGCGCTATGTCAAGGGAAACCGAAGGTGCCGCGACCGGAGCGGGGCCGCGGTGGAGGGGCGCGGTGCCATCGCACTACGCCGGACAATGAAGGCCACGTCCGGTTCCGGGCCGCGGTGAGATGTGATGTCCAGCTGCCAGCCGGGCCGCCAGTGTCGGATGACAGAAGAGGACCGACCCTTGCCGGTCCTGTTGAAAAGAAGCCGGCCGGCCAAGTCGGGCCGGCCGGAATGGTGAAAACCAGGGGAATTAAATCCCCACGGGCAGCTTCTTTGGCCCCCCATGAAGGGAGGGGGCCACGGTTACAAAGGGGGGGCAGCGCCCCCCCCCCCCCCCCCCCCCGTTTTCTCGAAGGCAGGCCCCCCACGTGAAGGGGGGGGGGGGGTTTCAAGGCGCGGCATCCAGCCGCGCCGCTAGCTGAGGAAGGGCCGGGGCCTTGCCCCCCGCGCGTGGCACCTGAGCGGCGCCCAGGCCGTGCCGCCGCGCCGGGGCGGGCCGCCGGCCGGGCCGGGTCGGACCCGGGTCGGGTCGACCCTGGGGGGGTCGGGCCGGGTCGGCCCGGACCCGGACCCCCCGTTTTCGAATCGACTTCGGTCTTTTTCCCATAACTTGAGCTATGGACCTCTGATTGACGAACCGTCAGCGGTAATGCGATCCGTGGATCGAGACGGTCGTTTCAGTATATCGCACTCAATGTTTAAAAATACTTTCAGTTCGGCCGGGTTGGTTCGTACACGAAACCAATCGGGCCCTCGGAGCGGAAACGATCATATCTTGAGATACGGGCGTCTGATTGACGTGCCATCAGCTTTGTTGAGTTCCTCTTAGTGAGACGGATCTTTTGGCATACTCCGCCCAAGGTTTGGACGCAGGAGGAGTACGGTCGGGTTGGTTTTGCCTTAAAAACCAACCGGGCCCCTGGGACGAAAAAGCCAATAACTCTCAGACCGGGCGTCCGATGGACGCGCCGTCTGTTACGTTGAGTTCCTGTTGGCGATACAGAACTTTTGGATACATCAATTCTGGACTTTGTGACAGTTGATGTATCAGCCTCTCGGCTCGTGGAGTGGACCCTCCCGAACGAGCTTGCTGTGTGCGGGAACCCTAGTGCTGGCTGCGAATGCTAATGTGACGACGACGATTGTGCAGGGATCCTCAGTGGACTGCGAAGATGAAGACAGTTGGTCTTGTATCCTATGTGGGTCCTAGCTGTGCTGGTCTTGTATCCTATGTGGGTCCCAGCTTAGATGATTCAATACTGGTCTTGTATCCTATGTGGGTCCCAGTATAGATGAATCGATGAAGACAGTTGGTCTTGCATCCTATGTGGGTCCTAGCTGTGCTGGTCTTGTATCCTATGTGGGTCCCATCTTAGATGATTCAATACTGGTCTTGTATCCTATGTGGGTCCCAGTATAGATGAATCGATGAAGACAGTTGGTCTTGTATCCTATGTGGGTCCTAGCTGTGCTGGTCTTGTATCCTATGTGGGTCCCAGCTTAGATGATTCAACACTGGTCTTGTATCCTATGTGGGTCCCAGTATAGATGAATCGATGAAGGCAGTTGGTCTTGTATCCTATGTGGGTCCCAGCTTAGATGATTCAGTATCTATGTCTGATCATCTCTTTCACCTTATCGATGATGTATACCTGCGTGAGCTGAATCCTGTTGCTTTCCTGTGTGGATTGTGTTGCCCTATCCTGTGTGGATTTCGTTTTGCTTTCATGTGTGGAATACGTATACTTTCCTCTGTGGACTGAGTTGTACTTGGGCTCAGAGGTTGGAGCGTATTAGAATTGATGACTTAGGTATATGTATGGGCATATATCTAAGCAGTGTCGATTGTTACTTCGTGATTGTATATTCCTTTGTTGATTTTGGGAGACATTCAGGGGTCTCGGGGTCCCTACTGAGTAGCTTATACTCACCCCTGCACGGGCTATGCCCGCACTACGTTGTGTTGGTTGCAGACGACGGACATCATTGATCATGGCTGAGGCTTGCAGAGCAGAACGGTACCTGGAGGTGGACCACTGGGCGGATGTGGCTGGAGCGGACGACGGGACACGAGGAGCAGTGGAGCTATCTGTACCCACCCTTCAGGTGGGATTTCCAGTGGACAGCTCGGTGTTGCGGCTTTTACTTTACAGTTGTTGTTTTCCCTTTCGAGTTGTACTTTACTTTCGGTTTGGGTTTGTATACTACCCATTTACTTTTCCGCACTTTCAGTTGTACTCTGTTCTTACTTAGTGTTTACCTTTCCGTTTGCTTACTCTGTGGTGCTTGTTTACTTTACAAAGGCAATGCCTTCCCTTTTTACCGGGATTTACGCCTTGGTGCTAGTCACCAGCCCCTGGCCTATGGAAGGCGGGCTTGGGGTAGTCACGGCACGGGCCCCGAGGATGGGTCGTGACAACAATAATCCATAACAACTTGATTAATATGTGCTAAGGGTATAGACTAATGATGGATTCATACCTATAGCGACCATGAACATTCTTACATTACTATTACATCTTTTTAATTATAAACATCATAATAGAGTTACAAAACAAGGATTCAATGGTTCAGTGTATTGGAAAAATTAGTACCAAAACTAACATTAAATAATAAAACATAAACACTATTAACTCTCTCTCCTATATATGTTTAGTGACCCTTGTGTACTCCATTGATTAAGTAGTAACCTGAGGATATACATTAAAGAAAGTGGTGAGCTAAAAGCCCTATAATATGATTGAAAAGGACATGAAGAAATCTAACATGGGGTCAGCATAATCATCATCATAATAACATAACCATTGTATCCTCATCAAAATTGTGAGGGGATGCATTAGATAAAGGCATGTAATGTGGCAATGCATAAAAAACATCATGTCTTTGTGATCAATAAAACCACCAAATATTATGAACAATGCTAGATTCATGTCCATGCAGAACATTTTTGAATAACCATAAAATAATCATTTTGGGAAAATTAATCCTCATTTTGATGCATATTTTAAACCATCACACGAGATACATCACAATAACCAATACATTATAGGGATATATATTTTTTAGGCACACCTATCCCATCATCAAATTTATACAACGATGAAAGCGACATATAAAATATATAAATATTCGTCATAAAATAATACATAGAATGGAAATGGGTTTCTTTATAATTTAATAAATCTTATATTCCAAAATAAACCATGTGTTTACCAAATGAAAAATTTTATAGCATACATGGTATAAGAATCTTGTAATCTAAGTTGAGAACAAACAATCTCAAGGGAAGTAAAACATCTAATTTTAGAAATAAGAGTTATTTTTCCAAAAAATATCCTTTATTTTTTCATAAAATATTATTAGAATCATGTATATACTTGAAAAGAAGCTAAAAATGACATTTGGATAACATGATATGAACATTCATTCCATAGAAGAAAGAAAAACCCAAAGAAAGGAAATGGGTTCAAGAATTCCCTTACCTTATGCATGAATTCATACATCACTATAATATCAAAAATAATAAAATTAGATACATTAATTAATAAAAATAAATCCTATTTTACATATATTTGATTTACTATAATTTTATTTTGTTTTTTATATCTATCTTGGTGACTTATACTGTTCAATTTTATCATTTAGAAGTGTTCATTTTCTTGATTTTCACGACCAGTTGACTTGTATACATGTATGGAATAACATTTAATATGGTTATAATTGTTAATAATTGATATTATATGTTATTAATGAATATTAATAAGTTAAATTTTTCTTATATATTGTTTTTTCTTAAAATTAGGATGATTCATTAGAGAAAATGTTAGTGATAACAATTTAGTTTAATTTGACGTGTTTTTATCACAATGATATCCTTTTGTTAAATAATTAATATTATATATATACGATAGTTCCATAATATAAAAAGTGATTTCAATAAAATTAAATCTCTTTCAACCATTATAATCGATTTAAGGACATAGTTGAAAGAAGTAATGTAAAATGAAGACTTGACTTCTTTGAAGGGGATAAAACAACACCTCACAGATGGAATTTCCATTTTTATGAAAATGGGGAGGGGAGAAAGGATTTCATGATATATTATTCCATTATAAAAATACAATTATAGTATATATCAGATACTGGAGTTATAATAACACTTTGATAAGGTTATAAAATGATTGAATAAGAAAAGAAAAAAACATAATACAAAATTAAAATAAAAGGAAGATGATTTCACCTTTTGAATTATTCTCCTTGAGAAAATCCTTAGGTAGATGGGTTAATTTATTTTTTTGAGAATAAATATATTAGCCCTGACCTTTTGGTTCAATTACATAGTGAAAATATGGTTTTTTATGTGTTCTGGGAGGTCATAATGGTTCATTTCAATAGTTTTCTAGTTTTCCAGTTTTCCAACGGTGAGTTAGGAACATTAGGTCACTAACGGTGAGTCTGGACCAATGACTCACAATAATGGCTCCAACCAATGAGTATTCTAACAATGTTTCATCCAATAGTGATTAATCATGTGGTATCTCGCCAAATGGGTAATCTCCAAATGGTATCTCACAGAATGGTGACTCATTGAATGACAACTCACTTAAAAGTGACTTACCGGATTGTAGGTCACCAAATTGTGATGCACCAAATGATGACCCACATAACAGTAGGTAACCAAATGGTGAATCACCTAATGGTGACTCAGTTAATGAAGCATCACCACTGTTTTCTCACACTAGTGACTCACATAATGGTGAGTGAATTCTGATAGTTTGTCAAAATCTAATTTTTTACTAGTTTTTTTAAGATTCACCCCTTTAATGTTTTATTTGATTTAAAATGTGTTTAAAACCATATTTAAATTATTTTTATGTTGTTTTAATGGATATAAATTTTATATTTATATTCCTAACAATTGGGAGGATTTTAGATAGTCATAACATATGGTATTGACCTATATCGGGTATTCATGGATTTTGAAATTGTTTCTTCCATTTATAAAATATCTAGCCTTTTTAAAGTTGAGAGCAATTTTCCTTATACATTTCTCGTTACCATTTTTACAATGAATCCCAATAAACTTTCTTCCATGACTGATCATTCATTATTCTATGGCCTTCAAATCATGTTTCCCTATAAGCTTTATCCTACCACATGTGAACCACTATTTTTGGGGTAAAGAGAAATTACTAATCATCTGCACTTAATTTTAGGGATCCCTTAGTCTTTTTCTTATTTGTGTATCTTGAGGGGTGGGTGTACGGATGTATTCTGGTGAATATGTTCGAATCCAAATTTAAAAAAGGTCATTAAACCTAATAATAAGTTAATCATACCTATAATGATACAATAAATGAGGGGCTAGGAAAAAGAGGAATATGACAATATTTTGTATCTTTTATTTGATCCATGTTGTGAATTATATTTTTTGTATCCATACTGAAAATCATGGATGTTGGTTGTATTTTTTCGTGCACCTGTGATTGCTTGTGAATTCCTATTGATGGTCTTATATTGAATGTATATAAATATTAATATCTGATTTACTATGTAAACATGGTTAAATAAATTGATGCCTCAGGATCGAACAAGTTCTGTGATAACCCCTTGATTATCAAAGTGTAATTAATGAAATAATGTCTGCAAAATCTGAATACACCATGTCTTGTTTGGTGTGGATTTGTGTTGTGTGTGGTTTCATTTAGTGTTGTTCCTCACATGGGTTGTGTGGGGATGCAGTTGATATCATTGTTGTGTGTATGGTGTGGTTCAGATGGGGTAATGGAATATCATGTTATGGGATTTATTAAATGTGGAATGGATGTTTAGTGTCAAGCTGGGGGACTGAAACCGAGTTCTATTTTGTCTGGGTTGGTGGGTGTGGTGTGTCTATACTGTGGGGCTAATGATTGTTTCGATGAGAGGTTTTGATGGGTGTGCCTATTAGATGGAAGTTTTCTTATTTTGGAAGACTTTTTAGGTGGGGTTTCATTGAAATAATGATAATGGACGTTTTTAGTATGGGATTTATATGAAGAATAAATTTGAAGCAACCTTTTTTATTGTGGTTCTTTTTCAGCTCTGTGGTTTATGCGGTGTATCATATTGTGTGAGTTGGTTTTTATTTTCCCAATTAGTGATGAAATGAATAAATGGACTTCTATATATTTAATTATAATTGGTTAATTGAGTTGGAAGGGTATTTGAATTGAATTGTGATTTTTTGTGTAGTTGTACATTTAGAGGTAATAGAAAAAGCTGTTTTGTGGTACGGATTTTTTGTTTGAAAAAAACCAACAGGTCATGCTAAATGATTGGTATCATATATAGTATATATATATATATATTACATGTATTTTCCTTGTGATTTCTATACGCACCCCACCCTAGTTGAAAACTATGTTCCAAACACCCCCATTGTCATGGGGGAGGGTGTGTTTTTCTATCACTATGGTGCGAGGATGAATGGAGGGTTATTGGCTCTTTCCTACCCATCTACTAGGAATGGGTGCCCATGAATCATTGGGTAGGTTGTGGTTTAGTTGTGAAGACCAGGTGTCTACGACTATGGTATGCTTTCCCAGGTGTATATGGGATGAGATGTGTTGTGATTTCCAAGGTTTGTTCGGGATGAGGTATAGCTATGACCCAGTTTTCTATAGTGGGGATGTGGTTACTTGTGGCATAGGAGTCTATGGATGGGATGTGGTGAGATTCGTTTTCCTATGTCGTGGGATTAGCTCTGGGGCCCAGGTGTCTGCGAGTGGTTTGTGACATGGGTATTGGGAAAGAGTATGTGCGTGCTAGGTAGTTTCTCATTAGTGTATGAGTAGTTAACCAGTGGGAAGTGGTTCATGATACCCAAATCAATGATGTTATCACTATGTTACTTCACTTTACAAGCATTATTTGGTGAGCATGAATTAGTGTGGTTGGGATGGCTAGTATTCCTTATTAGGTTCTATTGGTTTCTGTTATTTTCCTATAGGTTCATTAGTATGATTCTCCCACTTGTTCATGAGAGACCTTGGGTTTTCCCTACTAAGTATATGTGTATGCACACACTACATATTTAAAACAATTTTCATGTTTTGAGGTGGATTACATAGATAGTTCTAGACCATACTAACTCGAATGATGGGATATTTATTTTATCACTTTTTAGCTTGGTAATTTTGGTACCTACTATAGAGTTTTATTGTATTTCTTGCTGATTTACATCAAAATGTTCATGAGGGATGTATTTGGGATTTTATATATATTTGTTCGGGTTTTTTTATGGACCATAATATATCATGATCTCATTTCCTATAAAATTTTTAATTTATTCTATTTTTTGAGATATTATACCCTTAGTGCTTGTCTCCACCTCAGGGCCTATTGGAGCTGGGACTCATGGGTAATTATCTCTTCATTTTTATATTGTAGTTTGAAGGTCGTGACACATCACCTTCCTGTATCAATTTTGAGGAAGGGGGTTTGTCACACCAAAGTCTCTTAAACATTGTGAAGAGTATTCAGAAGTGTATTGGGTAGAAATTGGACATGATTCAAGGATTTGGAGGTTTGAAGGTAAGGGGTGCTGAGGGGTGGTACTTATACTAGGAGAATTAAAGAATTTGTGATTATTTTATTCATTAGTTAATTATTTTGGCTCAAGCCTATGAAGAGTTTGAACCTTTTCAATAAATATATTACAATAATTAATTATTGTTTGAAGTTACAGCCTTACATCAGCCATACATTATCTATGACTCAATAACTCATGTATTTTCTAAATACCATCAATGACTGCACTTCACTATTCCCCAAAAACTCAACTATATTAGAAAAATCCAAAATAATCACCATAAATATTTTCGAATTCCTAAATACAAAAATGGACCACATTTTATGAAAATAATTTTCAAAATATTTGAAATTAAGTTTTACATAAAATGATAATTTATTTGAAAAAATATTATTTTTAATATAATAATTGAATATATGAAACATTGAAAAATAATATTAGGTCTTGTAAAATTTTCTTATAATATTAAAGAAATAATACTAATTAATTAATTGATTTTTTGAAAATATATTTTCTTTTAAATAATCAAATTAATTATAAAATTTTAATTAAATAATAATATATTTCAAAATACTAACACATAATTAATAATTTCTATAACATTATTTACTTATGCCATGAAATAAATATAAAATATTTTCATTAATAAGACACCTAAATATTAATTATCTTATCATAGGTGGGGTTACTATTCAATATTTTTGATTACTAATCTTAATGGTCATGTTATTTTTCTAAATTACAAGTTATTATTCAATTGGAATAGGTTCATTACCTTCTTAAAATACATCTTCTTCCATTTATTATTCATTTATAATGTTTTTCATAGGTTCTGAAATTTATTTTATGTGGTTTAGACTATATGAAATAATTATAATAATTGAATTTTCATTGATAAAATTGTGGTTCATTACATTCTTTCCTCGTTATAAAATTTCTCCATTGAAATTTTAGATTTCATTCTATGTTGAAAATAGGTGAGGGTATTTATCCTTCATCACATCCATTACACCCAGACGTTTTTAAGATATATTATCATTAAATAATTATAATTTGTCAATATCATGAATTGAACACCATCATTAGTTTAAAAGAACCATGAGATTCACTTTTTATGAAAGTACCACAACAGCCATGTTGTTAGGTTAGAAGGAATAAGTATAACTAACTTATGAAAATGCATTAAGAATTCGTTAGCTAAAAATTATTTAAGGAAAATATATATTAGATATTTTTAGTGAATTACTATTTGAATTATATTAATGAGTTATATAATTTATATAATTAAGAAAATATTTTTTATATTCATCCAATGGATATTTCAATCATAGGGTGTGAATAAACCCATTTGGTTGTATAATATCATATATTTTTTAAAGGGGCAATCATATACCTTTAAATAGAGAACCCAAATTAAATTATTGTTATAAAAAATTAATAATTTTTATATTACATAATAAACATGTTATTTTAATGAGGGTTAAAAAATTTACATTTTATTATTTTCATATTTTTTTGATAATATTAATGTTTTAAAGAGTAGTAAAAGTATACTATATTTTTGGTGAAAGGTACTTTTTTCATCAAAATAATTTATGTTGTTAAATTATAAAATTTAGTTGGTTGAAAGTATAAAAACATTACTTTTCATCATTAAATTTTATTTATTTAGTAATCATTAATTTTTCGTAGAATTATTATATAAAAACATTTCAATATTTTGCAATGTTTTAACTTTTAAAAACTCGTTCCCTTATTCTGACAACAAGTTTTATTTTAAATTAATTACTACAAATTTTGCGTTTTGAATTTTTTAAAATGGACTCTATATATGTAATTAGTCTAATTTTATTTTTGGGCATTATGGATAGTAACATTGGTAATTATTTTTATTTCTAGGTTTAAAGGTAAATCTTGCAATTAAAGGTAAAAATAACATTATAAAATTCTATTAACACCTGTCACAAATCTTAATGGATAGCTAAATTCTTCCCTTATCATCAATTTTTCAAAATGGAATCACTTAATGGAAACATTACAATGAATATGATAGGAATATAATAAAACCTTATGAATGTGACGAAAATTTAAAATCTCATTTTATATCAGTATATTATTTTTAATATATTGATACCGAGTAAATATATAACACCCTAAGCTTCCACGGTACGTTTCCCTTTGAATAATGCAATAGCTTGAATTTTACACAACTTCGAGATTCTAACACACCACAACCAATCAAAGTAGCATTTATGAATAGTAATACCCACTTTTTGAAATATTAAAAATTTTATCTCTCAAAATGGACTTCATTTTTTGGATTTGGAATATTGAATTTATCCTAGGGTGAAATTTTGGTACTTTTCAGATAACATTTATATTTAGATCAATAGTGATAATTACTAAATTTTAATTAAAACCAACTTTTTTAATAAAAATAACTAATATTGATAAATTATGAATAAGAGTGGTTTTAAAGTATATTTACATTATATTTTTACCATTTAATACAATGATGGTCATTGGACATAATTTCAAAATTAAACCGGACATAAACAAGTGTCAATATTTTGATAGTTATTATATCTTAAAAACACACTTTTTGTCTTGACAACAAGATTTAATTTTAAATTAATTTCTGCCACTTCTGTGTTTTGAATTTGGAAAAATGGATTCCACATTTAGAATCAGTATGTCCAAATTGTGTAAATAGGTAACTTTTATTTTTAGTCATTTTGAATAATTACTTTGGTAAATATTTTATTTACCATGGTTAAAGGGTAAATACGGTATATAAGGGTAAACAAATAATATTATAATAATAATAAATTACCCTAAAACATGTCCTAAACTTATTGTTGGATAAATTACTTACCATGGGCATCTTTGGGTCGATTTTAGGACCCCATGGAGCCACATGTAGGTGATAGGGACACTTTATATTAATTAAGTTAAAGTATATACAAAAATGACATAAGCTTATATCTTTTAGAAACACAATTTTATCATAGGGTTATATATGTTATAATTTAGATTATAAGAATTTATTAGAAATATAAATATATTTCATACATAATAATATTTTATTTATAAATTTTAGACATTAAATAATATAATTTATTTATTACACAATGATGATGTTGTAATTACCTTATTGGTGATATATTAAAATAATTGATATTATAAATACCGAAATAAATATAATTTGATAACTATAAAGAATAAAACTAATTTAATTGGTTAATAGGACATGTTATAGTTGAGTAAATGAATTAGTATTGAAGTAATAATGCATGTACGAATTTATCAAAAACAAAATACCCAATAGTGTCAAAATTGACATAAAAGAGTTTTTAAAACAAATATTATATTATTAATTGATATTTAATTCTTAAAAATCAAAGGATCGTCCAAAGGACTTATATAATTATTTTTTAATCATTAATGGACCACTTTGGGGTCTCTTTGATTTATATAGTATGTTTATTTACTATATAATATAAAAATACAAAGTGACATGGTAAGTGTCAAACAAATTAACTAAGAGTTAAAACTAAATGATAAGGTTAATATAAAGACCCAAACCTGTCTAAAATATATTTTTTGATTGTATTTCGACACATAACCACCATAGACTTTTAATAATCAACTTTAGAGCAATTAAGAACCCAATATGAATTTATTATAAAATAATACTTTAAGTTTTTCATAAAGAGCCCCTCCTCCCCCTTATAAAAGGACACCACATCTAACCAATTCTTTACACCTTCAAAGCCTTTTTGTTCGCCCAAACCATGCCCAAATATCCTCCCAGATTCACTCAATTCAACCTAGAGGCCTTATTTTGAACAAAAATCCATCCTATGGATCCCTTTTGATCAAATCAAAAGGAAGAACCCGAAGAGGAGGTAACGTCATCACCACCATCTTTAAAGTTCCTTTCTTGTTAAACTTCTTCATTCGTTGTTATTTATATTCTAAAATAAAAACTCCAGTATCTCTTATATACTATGATGTTATTATAAATATTGTAAAACCATATTCAGAATTCTATACATCCCTTGAATGACATGTCACCATACGTGCATATGTACGGCTTACCGTCTCCAAGTCGTGGTGTAATTGTTATTCAATACATTATCATTTGGATGGGTATAATAATGATGATTGATCCATGTAAATAATAAATATAACATGATAATGATTCTTTATATATGATATACTACCCAGTTATATATTATTTTAACATCAAAAGAATGATATTGTCGCTCGTGCGTACGTACGGACTACCCTCTCCACGAACGTGATGAGATTCATTCCCCATCGTATCCATTCAAGAATAATTTTCATTTGATAGTTAAAAATAATTTTTAAATACTTAATATCATTCTGTATTTGAATTTTATACAACCTATATATAACAAAAATGGCTTATTTAACAAGACATATAAAAGAAAACGAGCAAGTTAACACCCAAAATGACGATAATACTCATATTTTATTAACAAAGAAATGTTAAAAGATCATATATGATATCATATTAAAATATATGATTTTTTTATAATTTAATAACAATTATTTCACCATTATACTATAGGTTAACCTACCATCAAACAATTAAATTTACATGGTAAAGGGTTTTCATATCACTTCTTATTCCCGTGAGATTCATGCCATATTGCCACTATTACCTTTTGTGTGGTGTAGGCACTGCCCATAATTGTATTCTTTGTGTAATAAACTTTAATTTATGTGTACATACATATTCATTGTATGATACCTATTTCATGGGTTGTATGTTTCGTAAGGGTTTATTTTACAATCTCTTCATTATCTGAGGTTGTTTATAAGTAATTTTCTACTAGGGCCTCTTTATCATCCACATCCATGTTTTTTAAAAATAAATTTCGAAACATTATTACTATTTTACAGAATATGGGTTAAAGTCATTTGTACCCTTGTTTGACTTCTTATAAGATGTTTATAAAGGAATATTTCCATCATTTTCCAAACAAGTTCCTTTTTAACCTTTTTGACAGAATTAAGGTAAGAATATCTTTTTTATCTTATACCACGGGTGCAGCTATTTTCCGCCGTTATAAAATCATTGAAGATTCCATTACAAGATTATAAGAATGTTTTCAAAGTAAATTTTTTCTATTATAATTATGTGACTTTTAAATGATTTCAAAAAAAGAGATATTTCTCTCAAATAGTTTTGATTTCATCTATTTCAACATCCTTTGATAAATTTTACACTTGTTTGAAGTTGATTTATTATGATACAAATATTTCATATTGTATTTAAGGTTTTTTTTATATGATTGACTATGTATGAGTCATTTTTATTCCATTAATGATTTATGATTAATGTTTTGTCATTTCGTATGCTAGTTTTAATATGAATGTTTATGTTATATTTCATACTCTTCTTAAGATGAATGGGTTGGACTAGTATATTATGGGTTGGGGACCGGTAAAAGTAATCCCTCTGGGATGGGGTATGATTGGAGAAGACCCTCACAGTTGGTGTCCGGTTATTAGAGGCACATCAGGTTTGTGTCCAGTTATTAGAGGCACTCCGGGTTGGTTTCCGGTTATTAGAGGCAATCCGGGTTGGAGTCCGGTTACATAGGCTCTCCAGGATGAAGTCCGATTACAGAGGCTCTCCTAGATTGGTTCCGGTTATAGTTATCCCATCGGTCTTGGCATGAGGCCTTGGCATAGAAATTAAAGTCCGGTATTATGCATTCTATCATTATGAAAGTGGTTAGTGATATTGCATGTGATTATTCAACTAGTATAATATCCATGTGAATAAGTAAATGGAATTATTTCATTTTATTTTTTCCATACTATGCTGAAGTTCATGTTTAAAATGATTTTGTTTTATTTATACATTTCCTTAAATGTTTATGCTTATTTATGAAAGTTTAATTAGTATTGCATACCCTTAATGAGCATTTGAGCTCACCCATTTCTATGTTTTAATTTTTCCAGGATTCCAAGAAGTGTATTGTGATTGATATGAAGGGTTAAACAAAGAGAATAATGGCATTAATAAAAATTATTTAGGTTGTCTTGTATGTCTTAAAGTGCAATGTAACATTCATGTATATAATCTATTTTCCAAGACTGCTAAACTGATCGGTCCTTCTGGACTTGATTCCTTGTAATCATGCCAATGTATAAAAATAATGCACCGACTCTGGGTAACTGGTGTCGGGGCGTTACAAAATAATATCATCTATTGGTATTATTTGGAAATCTAGAATAATTATCTAATTCATAAAAATTTGTTATTATTTTTTAGTTGTTATATAAGTACCATTAACAAGGAGACAATAAATAAACAGAAATTATTTTGTTAGTAGAAATATCAAATAAATGGTTTTAAAATTTTTAAAAGAAATATAATTTGAATTAATAAAGGTGCTCCACTGATTTTAAATGTGACTATGACATGTTATTAGTACATTAAATAAAATTTAACATGTTATCTTTAGTGTTTATTTTATTTAAAATCATATAAATTAATAGTTTCAAAATTGACACGATTTATATATTATAAAAATAAAAAATTATTAAATTAAATAAAATTTACAAAAATATTTAAAATTTACAATGTGAAAATTATAAGGTCTAAAAGGTCATTAAGATTCCAAATTTGGAAAATCTATGACACATTAGTAAATATTAATTAACATTTAATGTTTAGAATATTATTACCATAATTAAATAAAAATAGATTAGATAAGGATAAATCAAAATGATACAGTTTAAAATAATATTGACACATGCCTAAATATTCTTTATCAAGATTTTTATGACCCATATAATCTAATAATATAAATAATAAACTTTGGAGGAATTTTAATTTAAAGATTCATTTATATTAATTTAATAGTTTTGATATTTACAAAGGTACCCATCCCCTCTCTTAAAAAACAACATATATCCTTCTCATTTAATAACACATATAAATCCTTTTTTTCTTTTCCAAAACATACACATTTCCCCTCCCACATTCACTCACTTAATATTAGTGGCCAAACAATGGGAATAAATCCATCCTAAAGAGTTCTTTTATGAAAATCAAAAGAAGATACTTGAAATACAGTTAATTGTTTTATCACCTCTTCAAAAAAAGTTCTTTTTATACTTCCTTTTATAATGTTTTCCCATAGTTAACTAATAAATATAGCAACATCTACATGTTGAGACGTTTTTATAATTATGCTACATCCTTATACCTAATTTTATCCATGAAATTAATTACAATATCGCCATGCATGTGTATGTACAGTTTACCATCTACATGTCGTGGGGTGTTTTTTTATTCCCCAATACATTATTTTTATGGGTATAATGATAATTATAATGTATTTAAATAATTAATATATCATTATAATTATTATTTATAAATAATTTAACATCCAATTCTGTAGAGACCCGAAGCTTGAAGTACATGGACATTTCATTACTTTTACGGAATACTTAATACATAACAAAAACAGACAAACAAGGATCGTAATGGTTTAGTGTCTTTGGAAACTTGGAATATAAACTTCTAATCATGTTGAATGATCTTTAACAACTCCCATAATGATATTCCCCTTTTTTTTCCTTAACTAAAAACTGTATTTATTTCCTAGGGAAAATAAAACATAAAAAGGGTGAGCTTAAATGCTCAGTAAGGGCAAATATAGAGAACATAAAACAATCCATAAACATTTGAAAGAAAAAACATGAACATGAAATTTAAACATCAACATCTAGAGAAAATACATAAATCGTGGAAGTACGTAAGGCATAGATCATAATGGAACATAAATCATGATAAAATAGCATGAGAATAAAACATGTAATTGTGGAATCCATTAAGAACATGTAATGATTTCCATAGTAGCCAAGGAATTGCTGCCAAGACCATCTTAGTTGACAAAGTACCTTTCTGAATCGAGTTTACTCCTCTTTCCAATCATGTAATACTGAACCGGATTAACTTATTGTTCTAGCCACGTCTATCTCATGAGATATAAATCTTTACCCAATGCATTGGAGGGAGATATTGGTACCACCCATCTCATAATGAAATCATTCTTACTTGTGCCACAAAATAAACATACATCATTCATAAAAACCCAATAAATACAATGGGTTTCATAAACATCATCCAATCATCACATAATCCATATAAAAGAAATGGATATCATTTCATAATAATACAAAAAAGTGAAACCATGTAAATCATAGAGACATTATACTTGATCACTGCAGACCCTGAGGCTGTCAACCAGCGATTAGAGGTTTGAAAATTTTCTGTGCTTGGTCTCATCTCTTATGAGAAGGGCATCAAGCCTTGGTCTTATTCTGATCTCAAAAGGAGAATTTCAACTTTTTGAAATTTCTCTTGCTGGCGATTAATTCCAATTGGAAAGGATTTATTTCACATTCTTCTACAGAAACAGGATGACCTGAATCGAGTCTGGAGTTTTGGATCTCTCAATCTGAAACCAGGTCTCTTTCGTCTCTCTGAATGGGATCTACATTTTAGTCCATTTACACAGAAGCAATCTATTGCCCAGGTTTGGACTAAGGTTCATGGACTTCCATGGATTTATTGGAATCCAAATTTTTTGAATCATATTGCTTCTGGAATAGGTATCCCTCTAAAAATTGATCAATGAACTATAAATGGGGATCTTGGCTTCTTTTCCAGAGTTCTGATTGAAATTGATATGGAATCTCCGCCTCCTGAACGTGCTCTACTAGATGTGAATGATCACTTTCTTGACATATTCTTAGAATTTGAAAACATGCCTATGTATTGTGAGCATTGCAGGATGGTTGGTCACCACATTGATCAGTGTCGTATTGTTCAAAGGACTACAAGACCAGCATTAAGTAAGAATGTCTGGAAGGATGCTCCTAGCAAGAAATCTGCTTCTGCTAAATATGTCAAAAAAGGCTCTGATAGTTTCAAGTGTGTTGATTCAGAATAGGTTGCTAGACCTAGTAAAGATTAGGCTGATATGGCGGAAGAGGAAGAGAAATTGGCTCCTGATGACCCTAATCAATTACTGGATGATAGCAGGGACCAACTAGAGCAACTTGAATTCTCGAATGACATTTTTAGCACTGTTTTAACTCTTCAATATGAGGATCTCACTCTGGATCTGATCAACTCAAGAATCATTGACGTTACGGACACTTGTCAATCTGAGCTTGAAAATATTCTCCCTTATCAGATTATGGACTCTTCTCTAACAAAAATTGGATCCCTTTCAGCTAATGGTATCATTGTTTCAGATGATCATACTGAGAGAAAGAGGGGCGGCTCATTTCTGCTTGAGCAGACTTCCATAATAGAGCTTGATGCTTCTCTTATGTCCAAAATCAATTCCACGAAGGATGATTCCCAATCCTCTACTGAAATGCTTTTGGAAATCAATCCTGGAGGGGTTTCACATAATACTATCAACAATGCTGAATTTACTCCAGAAAAATCTTCTTCTATGGATGTTCTTCAGGACACTGCATTAAGAAGATCCCATTGAATTAAAGAGTTTCATAATCAGAACAAAAAGGGGTTCAACCCCACTCAAAGTCTCTAATGAAGATCCTCTTTTGGAACTGCCAGGTCAAAGCCAAATCTGGCACTTTGAGTTCCCTTCGGCTTCTTGTGTCCAAACACAATCCTAATGTCATTGGACTTGCTAAACCTAAGACAAAGGATACTAGTTCTGTCTCTATCTTTGATAAATTTGGATACTCTTTTTTTAATTCTGTACATGATGATCATTATGATTGGATTTGGATCTTGGTGAATAGCAGGGTTGTCAATCTTACTCTTGTTGAAGTACATGAGCTAATTATTACTTGTAAATTAAACATCCAAGCTCAAAATTTCTACTGATCAATGGTTTATGCTTCAAAAAATTATCTGGTCAGAAGGGATCTTTGGAAGAAAATCTCTAATCTGTCAAAAATCATAGATGACTCTTGCCTGATTACCGGAGATTTTAATGCTACTCTCCATGCTGATGAAAGGCTAGGAAACTCCTCTTCTTTTTCAGTTATGGATGACTTTCGCTTATGTGTGGAAAATTCTAACCTGATTGAGGTCAATCTTCTTGGGGCCAAGTATACCTGGTATAGAAAGAATCTTAATGGCATGAGGGCTAGTAGAATTGATCGTGCCTTTGTTAATGATAAAGTACTTGATTGTTGGAAAACCATATCATGTGTGACTCTTGCCAAACATAACTCTGATCATCATCCTATCATGTGTTACTTTATTGGAAAAGTTATGAAGCGACCTATTCCCTTCAGGTTCAACAATGCTTGGACCACCCTTCCTAAATGTTCCACCTTGGTCAAAAATTCTTGGAGAATTGGGGAAAGAAATCATCCTTTATCTTGTGTTTTCAAACTTCGCACTCTCAAAATTAAGATAAATCATTGGAGAAAAATCAAATTCAGCCTTATTGACCAGGAAATTGACTCTCTTGAAAAAACACTGCATGACATTCAACAAGCTATGACCTGTACTGATTTTTCTTGCATGGATGGACAGGAAGCTGAGATCTCTTCTAATCTGAAAAATTTGCTTAATCTCAGAGAGAATATTAAAATGGAAATTTACAAGGTTAAGTGGCTTACAGATGGTGATAGAAACTCTAAGTTCTTCAATGCCTTACAAATACGTAAAAAGGTTAGCAGGCCTCTGTCTCTCCTCAAGGATGGGGATGTTATTCTTGATGATAATCAAAATCTCTCGAATCATATTGTCTCCTTTTTATGAACCTTTTCAATGGACCTAAATGAAATAGTGATCTCATGGAAGGTATTATACCTAATCTTGTTACTGATGAGGATAACTCAATGTTGATAAGAATACCCTCTGATATTGAAATAAGGAATGTTGTCCTTCGTCTCAAAAAAGACATCTCTCCTGGGACTGATGAATTCACCAATAACATCTTTCAATTTTATTGGGATATCATTCAGAAGGATGTTTACAGATTGGTCAAGCACTTCTTTACTGATGGCTCACAAATTCATGGAATCAATGCTCAATTCATTGCCTTAATTCCAAAGGTGGACAATGTTACTGACATCTGTCAATTCAGACCTGTTGCCCTGATCAATACCATACAGAAAATTCTCACAAAAATCATGGCTAACAGTCCTGCTAGCATCTCTGATAATGTCATATCCTGGAATCAGTTTGGGTATGTCAAAGGTAGAATAATTAAAGATTGTCTTTTGAATTCATCTGAATGTGTTATTATTCTTCAAAAACCCATAAGAGGAGGAATCATTTCTCTCAAATTGGATATTAGAAAAGCTTTTGACACTATTTATTGGGACTTCATTGGTAACGTTATGCATAAATTTGGGTTTCACCCGATCTTCATACAGTGGTCTTGTACTTTTATTAGCTCAGCCTATATCTACATCCTGATAAATGGATCACCAGAAGGATATTTTATGTGCTCCAGAGGAGTGAGGCAAGGGGACCCCTTATCTGCCATTATCTTTTCCATCGCAGAAGATTACCTTAGCCGATTGATTACTTATAATGTTGACAAAGGGCAGCTGAAAGTTCTTCAAGAAAACCGAGGCATCTCTGCCCCCTCCCATATTCTCTTTGCAGATGATATTATCAGTTTTACTCAGGGAGACAAAAGAAACATTCAGGATCTTAAATCCATCCTCCATCACTATGAGCTTGTGTCTGGTCAGAAGGTTAGCTCGAATAAATCTTTCATATTCTTTGGGAAAAATATTTCAGATTCCAGGAAGTATTGTATGATTCAGAGTCTCGGCATAAGGGAGGGTTCTATCCCCTTCACATATCTTGGGGTTCCAATGTTCTTTGGCAGACCACACTCCACATACATTAATGATGTTGTTAGTCAGATTAGAAGAACTCTCTCTAATTGGAAGGGTAAAACTCTATCCATGGCAGGAAGACTTTTCTTGGATAAACATGTGATCATTTCCAATCTTTTTTAATCTTTTATGATGTAATCCTGGCCTGCTTCTATTATCAAAACTCTCAATTCCCTTTTGAGGAATTTTGTTTCGAGTGGTAGCATTCTTGAAAGGAAAATTATCACTGCTCCATGGAAAAAGTGTTGTCTACCCCTCTCTATGGGGGGGCTTGGAATTAAAAGTATTGATCTCTTTAATCATTCCCTTCAGGCCCAATTTATTTGGAGGCTCATTAATGGAAAATTAGGATCTCTTGATTTTCTTAGGGATATATTCCTCACCAGATTGGTTGCTGGAAGGTTTTCATATATTCAATCCTCTGTTTGGCCTGGGTTGAGAAAAATATTTCAAAAGATTAATAAACACTCTCGCTGGTTGGTGATTGTCTCCTCCAATCTGAAATTCTGGAGGGATAACTGGACATGTACTCCATTTATTGATACTATTGATGTTGATTCTACAAATGTTGATTTAGATGCCTCTATTAGAGATCATATTGATCAGAATGGTAACTTTCCTGCCCATATTGCTCAAATTGTTAATTCTTATGATTTCATTAACTTTGAGGAGATCATGGTTTGGGAACCAAGTGCAAATGGCATGCTTGACTCTAACGGATTTTACAATCATTAAATCCAGGTCAACACTTTCAATGTTGTTCAGCAATTCAGAAGATGGGTTCAGCCCTATCGGTTTACTCTTCTTTGGAGACTTCACCTACAAAAACTTCCAGTGGACAAGAATCTTCAGAAGGTCGGTATCTCTCTTTGATCTAGATGTGATTTGTGACATCGACATAGAGATGACTTTGATCACTTGTTCCTCTCCTGTGAAACTGCTACTTTACTCTAGATCATTATATTTGATATCTTTGGCATCTCAATATCACAAACCAACAGCATTGCAGATTTTCTACACTTAATTTTAGCAGTACAGTGTTCCAAGAAAATTCATGCTTTATTTCTTTTTTCTTGTGCTGAAACTTTTCACACTATATGGAAAAGCGGAAACAAAAGTAGGCATCAAAATGACACATTTAATCACAATGTTTCCCTTTCAAATATTCTCTCAATGACTCGATATTCTAATCAGTTCCACACTGAACACTGTCATAATTCCATCACAGACTTTGCTGTCTTGAGGAGGCTTCATCTATCAGGTAATTTTCCTAAACCCATGGGTACTATGGAAATTTTCTGGACTCCTCCCTTTGTAGGTTGGATTAAATGTAACCTAGATGGTGCTTCGAAAGGAAATCCTTGACCTGCTGGATATGGTATTGTCTTCCGTGATCACAAAAGTGATTTAATTGATGGATTCTATGGTCCTCGTGGTCATTCTACTTCCATTGAAGCTGACATGATGGTATTAATTAAAGCAGTGGAGATTTCACATCAAATAAATTGGAATAATCTCTGGTTTGAAAGTGATTCTTCTACTATTGTCCATGTTGTTCAGAAAAATCAGATCCATCTTTCCTGGAAGCTTACATCGAAATGGATCAAATGTCTTGATACTCATGCTTCAAAGAACTTCATCATCACACATGTTTACCTTGAATCCAACTCTCCTGCTGATAAACTTGCAAATCAAGGAAATTCTTGAAGACTCGGGTTTGCATTTGACCACTATTGATGAGGAGCTACTTTATATTCTTACTATAGAAAAATGTAAAATCCCCTCATTCAGACTCTTGTAATTTGTTTTTCTTAATTTAATCTTTAATGCTTGATTTTCAAAAAAAAGGCTTTATAAAATCTTAAAAATCCTTTCATGCCGTATAAGATAAAAAAACATTCTTCTCGTACTTTTGTCAGAAAAGTCAAAAAGTACATTGTAGGGTAAATAAATGAAAGATTCCTTCCATACCATTGGGTAAAAGTAAAAATGGGTAAAACGGACATTAAAAATACATGAACCATTTTTAGGAAACATGGACTGGGATGATAACAATAACCCCAATAAATCGTTATGTATAAGCAATCTCAGATAAAAATGAGATTTGCCAAATTATCTCTTACCTTAGGTATGATATGCTTCGTATGGATCTGAACCTCCTGTATAATGATTTAAATAATGTCATTGACTTATTACATAATCATATTCATTGTTATGATATCATATATGTTTCACTTATGATTTTATATTACCCATTCTTTTGTAAATTACATGTTAAAGCAACGTTTTGGGTAAAATCATTTCATTTATCGTACGTGTTTCGACTTTTCGTTCTTGATATTATTACTTATATCCTGATTTGAATAATTCCGGAGTGTAAAACATGATTTATATATAATATATATTCATCATATACATATATATTATAGATCTATAAAAAGAAAGGAAATACACCGTTCATAGAGACGGTAGGCCGTACGTACGCATGAACGCTGTTTTCGTTTCCTTATTGAATTGAATGAAATTAAATAAATGACATAAATATATATATATATACATAAATCCAGTAGCATTATTATGGCATATATTTCATTATTATTCATTATATATACTTTACAATCATTTTTGAATGGTTAATCATGGAAAATGAATCTCATCGCGTTCATGGAGATGGTATTCCTTACGTATGCACGAGCGATGATATCATTCCCATGATCGTGGAATTGTATTAAAGTGTATGTATAATATTACAGAATCAATAACTCTTTAAAATAATCATATAAATTCATTACTTTCACCATTATACCCATCCAAGTAATGTGGTGGTGGAAAATATATTACACCACGGCGTGGAGACGGTATTCCATACGTACGCACGCGCGGTGATTTCATTTTCCATAGGATGGATAGATTGTGAAATATGGGTTTTTAATACTTATAATAACATATCAGTATATGAGTTATATTTATGTTATTACTTCATAATGAAACAACTAAAGAAGAAGATGTGTAAGATGAAATAATGTTGAAAGAATTGGTAACAGACATTACCTCTTCTTTGAAGCGCCTCGTTGAGACCTCCTCGTAGGGGACTAAAATTGGTATTTGAAGAATACGAGGACCTCTAGGATGTTTCTAGGGAAGTGGAGAAGAGAATTTGGCAGGGTTTGGACGAGCTTGAAAGCTCAATGTTGTGTGAGGAAGAGAGGGAGGAGGTTCCCTTTTATAAGGGAGGAGAGGGGCACATTTGGAAAAACAAAAAATATTATTTTATTATAAAGTCATATTCAATTTTTAATAGATAAAAATTGGGTTATTTCGAATCTAAGGTGTTGATGGGTATAAATCCTCTCATCCAATAGAATTTATACAAGTTTAGGTTTCTATTTTAACCTTATCATTTAGATTTAACTTTAAGTTAAATAATTTAACTTGTACCGTGTCTTCTTGTTCTTACACTATATGGTTAATAAACTTACTATAATTAGCCAAAATAAACCCAAGTTGTTTATTATTAATATATATAACCTTATCTATGTCATTTGGCAGAACCTTATATTTTTAGGAATAAAATAATAATTAATAATATAATATTTTTTAAAATACTATTTTAAGTCAATTTTGACACTATTTGGAAATTGATATTTTTAAAAATCATACAAGAATGATTAGTTCGAAAAAAGTTAACTAAATTAATTCTAAAATGTCATATTAACCTAGAAAATTAGTGTAATTCATAAAAAGTCTCAAATTACATTTATTTGGGTATTTATAACATCAATTATGTCAATATTTCATTAATAAGATAATTACTGCATCATATTTGTGTCATAAATAAATTAACTTATTTAATGTATAAAAATTATAAATAAAATACTATTATGTAGGAAATCGTTTTAGATTTCTAATGAATATTTATAGTCGAATTTTTCTTATTTATAGTCCTATATTAAAAATCATTTACTTATTAAACTTTGATTTTAACTATTTTAACCCTTCTTTAAATAAATTAATAATAAATGTCCTAATCTAATCCAAGTGGACCTAAATGGTCATATTTTATTCTTAAGGTTGTTTTTGGTCGAATTATACTTATCCAATAGAATTAGGACATGTGTTAGGGAAATAATAATATCATTTTTACCCTTAATTATCCTATTTACTTTTAACTATGGTAAATAAAAGTAAAAAAGTTACTATTCACCAAAAATTATTTTCATCTAATTGAACCAAATTTTAGTCATTGATATTAACCGTGTCTCTCGGATTTTTGAAATTAAATTCACAGAAGTGGTAAATTTTCATTTAAATGAAAAAGTCAGTTTTTTAACTGCCACTAAGTGGTTTCACTATTAATCGAAAATTGCTATTTTTCAGAAAAATACCAAAAATTAACCCTAAGCATTATTTGATATTCTGAATTCAAAATTGATGCCTATTTTTCCAAATTCAAAACATAGAATTGGAGTTAATTAATTTTAAAATTAATTCCCATTATCAAAACAAAAAGCGTGTTTTTTAAGAAACAATAACTATCAAAAGATTGATACTTGTTTATATCCAATTTCAAAGTGATATTAATTCTAATGACCAACATTGGAATAAAAGGTAAAAATATATTTTAATTACACTTTAAAACCAAATAAAAAAAATAATCTAACCATTTAAATTATTGTGATTGAAAAATTTGTTTTTAATTAAAATATAGAGTGTTTTTACTATTCATTAAAATATGAAAGTTATCAGAATAATATGAAAATTTTATCCAAAGTAAAATTTTATATCTTGATTCCAAAGAAGAATTTTATTTTGTCAAATAGAACTTATAGAGATGTCAAAAACAAGATTTAATGTGGGTGCACCATTAAATGCCGGTAAAACTACATTTTTTGAAAAATACTTATTTTACTTGAAAAATTGATTTTGTTCTCATACCATGTTATAGAAAATGTGTAAGATGAATAATAATTTTATAAAATTAGAAATTTAGTTGACACTATTCATAATGTCTAGTCCAAAATAATATTATATTCATATATCATTGTTTAGGAAAACCTGGTATTTGTGTACAACACATGCTATCGAGGAAGGTTGCAATTGCATGTAATGCAAGCCAAGTCAGGGTTGTGTGTTGTGCAATACTCCTCCGTTGTTTACTATAACAGAATCCAACCATATTTCATTTATACATTGAATATATATATATATATATACACTCTATGTTTCGTAGAATAACCACTATCAAAATTGCGTGTAACATGATCCAAGAATAATGTTGTGTATACTGCACGCTCATACGGTGTTGCGTATATCAAAAGGTAATCGTATTGTAGTTTACAACAGAAGACATCAATGAAATTAAAATAATATTTTCCATTAAATCTTGGGGTGTTAAATTCTACCCCCTTAAAATGAATTTCGCCCTCGAAATTCTTCAGGGTTATAAATTGTTTACTATTTATAGAAACCCACATCGTAAAAAGGAATACTAAACATAATTTTAAAAACTAAAGTATGAAATGTAATGATTACCCAAATTAACTAATCACTGGGTTTCCACAGAGAAGAACATAGGTAAAAATATGGATATGGAAGAGAAATCTAACCATCATGTTCTGATGAAGATTGGAAGAGAACATGGCTATGAAAAAGCCAACAATCACAGAGCCATAAATTTGTGATGATATAAGGTACCATCTGATTCATTGGATATAAGAGAACTAGCACAACATTTTTGGTTTTCAATATCATTTCCCTAAAGTTGATGAAAGAAATACTTACATGACTATCGTACAATCTCATTTTTGTTCGTTAATTTAACAATTTCCACATAATCTCTTAAAGAAATGAATTTGAATTTGTTATTCGTGAAGCGTTAGCAGATCATGTGATAGAATGATGGGTCATTCCATCTATTTCAAACAAGAGGTTAGCAAAAGTTATAAGTCCATCTTATGGTGAGATTAATCGTATTTGTTTCCAAAAACGGACTTAGACTTTATTTATCATACTGCTTAATAAAATAAAACTACTTTCCACTAACTACGGACTTCCTGTAGGCTAGTGGTAGGTGATAAAGGCCAGTCGCACTTCAGTTGTGAGTTCGATTCCCACAGCCTTGTCCGACGCGATGGGATGTCGCCTGTCCTGCAATTTTTCCTTTTTCTAAAACTACATTACTATAACATCCCATCAGTAATATTGAAAAAAATTTATCCTTAAATAATACTAATTTATTTCCAACATAATCCATTTCAATCTTTTGGCTTATCTAAAATACTTCGGTCCAAGCTCATAGTATAAAGAAAATGATTACTTGAAATGTCACATAACAATCACGTGAATTCCATCATTTATCCCCCATATATCAGAAGATATATCTTGTTGGTCAAATTACAAACATTTGAATACCTTAATAATGTATTCTCTTGAAAAATAAATACACATTTAACCTTAGTGAAAACATGAATGCCGTCAAAAGATAACTCTTTCCACATACCAAAATCCAAAAAATTCTATATACTCAAACCATGATATCACATTGCCCTTATTTTTGTCCTGAAATAATGATTAATATAATATTATTTTCTTCTTATCCCTTCTATATGTGCATTTCATCTGCTTTCCAAAAATATATGAATCACTTTTCATGGTTACCGGTACCATAAAATTATTGAAAACAACAATAGACTAATATAAAAATATTCAAAAACACCATAAAAGTACCGCAACAACATTATTATTGAATACTAATATATAGACACTTAAATCCATCCTCTTCAATGATTGTCCTGGAATAAGTCCTTCCTTGATTTAGAAGTAACTTTTTTAGGTCCGGGCATTGAGTTGGGTAATGCCCATGTTCTCCACAAATAAGTCATTAAACTCTGTAATAGTCTGTAACTCTATGACCCTTTTCTCCACATAGATAACATCTGTCCTTCCATTTGAGGTATTCCACAAGGTTCTTCTTCCCTTATTTAGAAATCTCAATCTTCCTTTCTTTATCCTCCTCATGATGCAAACTTGCATAAAAGTCTATATTCCTCTTATTTGATTAATTAGTCATACCACTAAATTTCACATTGTTAAACATATATCGTGATGACTGATTCGGCATAATCACAATATCTTTCTCTCTAGGCATTATGAAATTTTGTTTCTCATAGTCACTAATTTTTCCATTAGATTCAATGTAAACCAAATTCCTTCTGGTTCCCTCCATTGACTAAAACAAAAAAAGAATTCTGTGAGATGGAAAAACCTACAAGGAAAATAACATAATCAAGGGGGAGTACCTTCGACATCTAACATCTTAGGTTTAATTATATGATCGGTAGAAAAATTCTATGACTATAACATATACGTATACTTATCCATAGGTACATACCTAGATATACCTTAGAAATATCTCTAGGGATCTCACTAACATTTTCGCATCATAGTTTCCAAAGGTTGACTAATCCTTTCCTCTAATACCAACAATAGAGTCTCGAAGCTTGACGTACATGGACATTACATTACTTTTTCAGAATACTTAATACATAAAAAAAAGACACACAATGATCATAGTAGTTTAGTGTCTTTGGAAACATGGAAAATAAACTTCTAATCATGTTGAAAGATCATCAACAGCTCCCATAACAACCTTCTCCTTTTTGTTTCCTTACCAAAAACCATTCTTTATTTCCTGGGGAAAATAAAACATAAAAAGGGCGAGCTCAAATACTTAGTAAGTGCATACATAGAGAACATAAATCAGTCCATAATCATTTGAAAGAAAAAACTTGAACATGAAATTTAAACGTCAAAATGTTGAGAAAAGACATAAATCGTGGAAGTACGTAAGGAATAGATCATAATGAACATAAATCATGATAAAATAGCATGGGAATAAAACATGTAATTGTGGAATCTATTAAGCACATTTAATGATTTCCATAGTAGCCAAGTCATTCCTACCAAGACCATCTTAGTGGACAAAGTCCCTTTCTGAATCGAGGTCACTCCTCATTCCAGTCCTGTAATACTGAACCAGATTAACTTACCGTTCTGGCCAGGTCTATCTCATGAGATATAAATCTTTACCCAATGCATTAGAGGGAGATATAGGTCTCACGAATCTCATAATGAAATAATTCTTACTTTTGCCACAAAATAAACATAAATCATTCATAAAAACCCAATAAATAAAATGGGATTCATAAACATCATCCCATCATCACATAATCCATATAAAAGAAATGTATATCATTTCATAATAATAATAAAAAGTAAAACCATGTAAATCATTGATACATTTTACTTGAAACATACACATATGAAATAATGTCATCTTAGATGGAAAATGGTTTTGATAAAACACTTGAAATAAATTCTTGAGGAATATATCCATTTTTATTCAAAATCATTTTCTTTTTATAAAGTGCCTTGAAATTTTAAATGAAAAATATTTTGTTTAAAATAGTCATGAAATCATTTGGAGGAAGATTCATGAAACTAAGGCTTTATAAAACCGTAAAAATCTTTTCAGGCCGTATAAGTTAAAAAAACTATTCTTCTCGTACTTTTATCGGAAACGTCAAAAAGTACCTTATAGGGTAAATAAAAGAAATATTCCTTCCCTACCATTGGGAAAAAGTCAAAATGGGTAAAAAGGACATTAAAAATACATGAAACCATTTTTAGGAAGCATGGACATGGATGATAACAATAACCCCGGTAAATAGTTACGTATAAGCAATCTCGGATAAAAATGAGATTTGAAAAATTATCCCTTACCTTAGGTCCGATATGCTTCGTATGGATCCGAACCTCTTGTATAATGATTTAAATAATGTCATTGACTTATTACATAATCATATTCATTGTTATGATATCATATATGTTTCACTTATAACTTTTTATTACCAATTTTTTTGTAAATTCCATGTTAAAGCATCGTTTTGGGTAAAATCATTTCATTTATCGCATGTGTTTCGACTTGTCGTTCTTGATATTATTACTTATATCTTTATTTAAATAATTAAAAATTGTAAAACATCATTTATATATAATATATATTCATCATATACATATATATTATAGATCTATAAAGAGGAAGGAAATACATCGTTCATGGACAAGGTAGGCCGTACGTACGCATGAACGCTGTTTTCATTTCCTTATTGAATTGAATGAAATTAAATAGTTTACATACATATATATATACATAAATACAGTAGAATTATTATGTCATATATTTCATTATTATTCATTATATATACTTTATAATCATTTTTGAATGGTTAATCATGGAAAATGAATCTCATCGCATTCGTGGAGATGGTAGTCCGTACGTACGCACGATCAATTATATCATTACCATGATAATGGAATTGTATTAAAGTGTATTTATAATATTAAATAATCAATATCACTTTACAATAATCATATATATTCATTACTTTCACAATTATACCCATCCAAGTAAGGTGGTGGTGGAAAATAGATTACACTACGGCATGGAGACGGTATTCTGTACGTACGCACGTGCGGTTATTTTGTTTTCCATAGGATGTATAGATGGTGAAATATGGTTGTTTCCTAATTATAATTACATATAAGTATATGAGTGATACTTATGTTATTACTTAATAATGAAACAACTAAATATGAAGAAGTGGAAGAAGAAATAAATTTGAAAGAATCGGTAACGGACATTACCTCTTCTTTGAAGCGCCTCTTTGATACATCCTCTTAGGGCACTAAAATTAGTCATTGAAGAATACCAGAACCTATAGGATGTTTCTATGGAAGTGTAAAACATAATTTTTTAGGGTTTTTCCGAGCATGAAGGCTCAAAGTGGTGTGAAGAAGAGAGGGAGGAGGTTCCCTTTTATAAGGGAGGAGAGGGGCACCTTTGGAAAAACTAAAAATATTATTCTATTATAAAGTCATATACGGTTGTTAATAGCTCCAAGTTGAGTTATTTCGAAGATAAGGTGGGGATGGGTAGAAATAATCTCATCCAATAGAATTTAGACAAGTTTATGTTTCTATTTTAACCTTATCATTTAGATTTAACTTTATGTTAAATAATTTATCTTTTATTAATTTTTCTTGTTTTCTTAAACTATATGGTTAATAAATGTACGATAATAATCCAAACGTACTCCAAGTTGTTTACTATTAATATATATAACCTTATCTACGTCATTTGGATGAACCATCAATTTTTAGGAATAAAATAACAATTAATAATAAAATATTTGTTTTAAAAATTATTTTATGTCAATTTTGACACTATATGGTAATTGATTTTTTTGAAACTCATAAAAGAATTATTAGTTCAAAAAAAGTTAACTAATTCAACACTAAATTTTCATATTAACCTATAAAATTAGTTTAATTAATAAAAAGACTCAAATTACATTTATTTAGGTATTTATAACTTCAATTATATCAATATTTCATTAATAATATAATTACTGCATCATTTATGTGTCATAAATAAATTAAATTATTTAAGGTATAAAAATTATAAATAAAATACCATTATGTAGGAAATCTTTTTAGCTTTCTAATGATTATTTATAGTCGAATTTTTATTATGTATAACCCGATATTAAAAATTATTTACTTATTAAACATTGATTTTAACTATTTTAACCCTTCTTTAAATAAATTATTAATAAATGTCCTAATCTAATCCAGGTGGACCTAAATGGTCAAATATTATTCCAAAGGTTTTTTTGGGTCTAATTATACTTATCCAATTGAATTAGGACATGTCTTAGGGAAATAATAATATCATTTTTACCCTTAAATATCCTATTTACTTTTAACCGTGGTAAATAAAAGTAAAAAGTTAGTATTCACCAAAAAAATTCATCTCCTTGAACCACATTTTAGTCGTTGATATTAACCGTGTCTCTCGGATTTTCGAAATTCAATTCACAGAAGTGGTTCAATTTCATTTAAATGAAAAAGTCCGTTTTTTAACTACCACTAAGTGGTTTCACTATTCATCGAAAATTGCAGTTTTTTAGAAAAATACCAAAAATTTATCCTAAGAATTATTTGAAATTACGAAATCAAAATTGATGTCTATTTTTAATATTAAAAACATAAAAGTGTCATTAATTAATTTTAAAATTAATTCCCGTTATCAAAACAAATACCGTGTTTTTTAAAAAACTATAACTATCAAAAGATTGATACTTGTTTATAGCCAATTTCAAAGTGAAATTAATTACAATGACCAAAATTGGATTAAATGGTAAAAATATAATTTAATTACACTTTAAACCCAATTAAAAATATAATCTAACCATATAAATTATTGCGATGAAAAAAGTTGTTTTTAATTAAAATATAACGTGTTTTTACTATTCATTAAAATATGAATGTTATCAGAATAATATGAAAAACTTATCCAAAGTAAGTTTTTATATCCTGATTCAAAGAAGAATTTTATTTTGTCAAATTTAACTTATAGACATGTCAAAAACAAGATTCAAAGTGGGTGCGCCATCAAAAGGCGGCAAAACTACATTTTTTTGAAAAATACATATTTTACTCGAAAAATTGATTTTGTTCTCATACCATCTTCTAGAAAATGTCTAAGATGAATAATAATGTTATAAAATTTAAAATGTAGTTTGTACTATTCATAACTGCTAGTCTATAATAATATTATATCCATATATCGTTGTTTAGTGAAACCTAGTATTGCATACAGCACACACTATCGAGGAAGGTCACGATTGCAGGTAATGCAAGCAAAGTCAGGGTTGCGTGTTGTGCAAGACTCCTCCGTTGTTTCGTATAACAGAATCCAACAATATTTAATTTATACATTGAATATATATAAATATATATACACACTCAATGTTTCGTAGAATAACTACTATCAAAATTGTGTGTAACATGATCCAAGAAGAGTGTGGTGTATACTGCAAGATCATACGATGTTGCGTATAGCGCAAGGTAATATTGTTGTAGTTTAAAACACAAGACATCAATGAATGTTAAAGAATATTTTTCATAAAATCTCGGTGTGTTACAAATTCTATACAATTTAATGATCAATGGATTGATATCATTGCTCGTTCGTACGTACGACCAACTATCTCCACTACGTGGTGAGATTAATTATACATGTTATCAACTAATGAATGATTATAAAATATATTTTATGAGTAAAAATAATAATTATTAAGGTAATTCCATTATGTAAATGAATAAAATATACACTCAGAAAAACAAAAATTCCAAACATCGAAAATCATGAATGGGAAAATGAAGCAGCTAACACCCAAATTAATAGCAATATTGAAACACTAAATGATATAATAAGATCATATCTGATATAATAAATATATATCTAGTTCTAATATAATTTAATAACATACATCAACCATTATACAAGAGGTTAACACAACCTCAACTAACAGAATATCCGAGGTATGAGACAATTTTGAAAACTTATTTTTATCAGAGATTGTTTATATTTTAGTATTACAAGGGGTTTATCTATCATCCATGTCCATGTACTCTAAAAACGTTTTCCTAAAATTTTTAATATTAATCACAGTAAAAAAAAGTAATTTATACCAATTTTTTAGTTTTACTTCATGGTTTGGATGGAATAATTTTTCATTCACCATACGAGGTACTTTTGGATTTCTTCGGCAAAAGAATGATGATAATGTTTTTTTAATTATTTGGAATGAATATATTTTTAATCTTTCATAATTACTATTTATCATGAATATTACATTACAATATTTCATGTATTTTCAATTAAATTCTTTTATTTTATAATTTTGGGGCTTCTTGAGAAGAGAAAATGTTTTTGAAGAAGAAAGAATATTTTCATTAAGAATTAATTTCATGTATTATATCAAAATTATATTCCTTGAAAGATGACATAGGGTTATGTTTCTATCCCTATTTTACATTAATTTAATTTTGTTTGTAATGGAATTATGTTTATTACCACCATTTATTTTATATGTATTATGATGGAATGATGTTTAAGAAACCCATTTTTTATTCCTTGAGTTAGTCTGTGATGAATGGTTTATGTTTTTTTGGTAAAAATAAGAATAATTTCATTATAAGATGGGTGGGACGTAAATCCCAGACCAATAAATTTGGTAATGATTTATATCTATTTTGGTAGACATGACTGTTATGGAAAATAAACCTTGTTTTGTAACACATGGTTGGAATTATAAGTAAACCCAGTTCAGTAATATAGTTTTTCTGTTATGATGGTCTAGAAAATGATCCTTGACTAATATTAAATTATTTTATATAATTATGGGAATTACAAAAAACATCATGTCTTATGTTTTGACTTTTGGGATTATTTCTATTGATTATTATGAACTTTTATCCCATGACATGATGTCATGATCTTTCGTATGCAAGATAAGACTTTAAAATGTTATGTTCTTATTTATTTTGATTATTATATGATAGATATCTTCCTTGTATAACCTTATAGATCATTTGAGATATCCTTTTCATATTTTTCTTTTCCCAAAGTCATGATGAAGAGTATTATGTAAGCTATATCTAAAAGGAGTCTAGTTATGAATAAATAAGGTCGAGCCATGATAGATGTTTTATGGTCCAATTGTTTATGTTTCCTGGTTTCTAAAGACACTATATCTTTATTTTTCTTTCATGGATTTATTAAATCCTTTAATGGATAAACATCCATTTTGATTTAATATCAATTTATTTAACATATGGGTCATTATAGTTGGTATCAGGGGGAATGGTATAGTTTACCTTTGGAAACTAGGACGAGAAAGGCTCAGTTCGAATTCAATGGATATGTCTTTGTATAGACCTCAGTCCTAGTGTTTTAGAAATGACCTTGAATAACCTAGGATAAAACATAATGTGTCCAAAAATGAAATTTTATTTTTGATAATGTGGTTTTACTATTATTATTTTTGTTTCTCAAACTATGCATCTTGGTTGTAGTTAATGGTTGGAACCAAAAAGAACTTCATTAGTGATCCATGAGATGGGAAATAAAATGATTTCCCCCTTAAGAAACCCAATGTTATTGGAAATGAAATTAAAATTTTATATCCTTGCTCAAACAACTTTCTAAATCTATAAATCAAGCAGGACTTCCAAACGAGAAAAGGAGGGAGAAACATTTTGGTCACTCGTTCAGGAGGCAGTGTCCACCTTCTTTCAGTGGGTCATCATATCCATTAGTGGATGAACAATGGATCAGTACTATTTAACAGATATCTTAAGATCTACAATGTTTTGAATATGATAATGTCTTCTTAGTAGTCAATCATTTTGAATTTGAAGCTAATCTGTGGTGGAATCTTAGTAATATTATGAGACGATGAGATGAATTTGATTCCATGGAATGGGATGAGTTCAAGAACATATTTTTCAGTAAGAACTTTCCTTATATTATTTGAAAAAAGATAGATAAGGGGTTCCTTGATCATAATCAAAAGGATGATGAATCCTTTGGTACCTATAAAGAAAATTTTACAAGACATGCAAGGTATACTTCTGCAGTTTTTATCAAAACTGATAATAAAATTTATGATTTCTTTAGTGGATTAAAACCACATCATCAAATGTAATTATACATATAGGGAATTAATAGCAATGAATAAATCATTTGATGCGATCCCAAGGTTGAGATGGAGAATTGAGCAAGCCATCAGTCCAAATGATTTTATGTGAATGAAAAAATGAAATTCAAGGGAAAATATAAATAACACAATGAAAAGAAGAGGAGTTTTCCCTCATTCTCAATGTGTGGAATAAAACATGGAAGATATTTTCTTAAATGGAAAAGTAAATGATTTAATTGTGAAAAAGGATGTCATCAGGCAGTTTAATGTCGATGTGATGGGAAAATGATATTTAATGATTTGAACAAAGAAAGGTTTTCTCAGAATGAACCTACTTCAATTCAGTGCTACAAGTGCATGGAAATTGGGAATTATTACAATCACTAACCTAATACAAGGGTTATTGATGATTATCAACATCAAAAAACTCTTAAGGGAAAAGACAATGGAATGTCACATGAAAACACTATCAGTAACATGGATTATGATAATGATGTAGTGAAAGGCACACTTAACATCCACTCTAAAGTATAAATTGATTTATTTTTCTTTTGGATCCAACATCTAATTTATTTCTGAATATTTTTCTAGAGGTATCACTATATATCCTAAGAAATTAGACGTTGAGTTATTTTTGATGATTACTAATGGAACTACAGTCGCATCAAAAGAATACAATTCTTCTACAATTGAACATTATGGGAAATTGCTTCATGAAAAACATGTTATACTTTATATAGTGTAATTTGATGTGATTCATAACATTGAATGGATTTCTCTATATAGGGATCATATGGATTTCTAATGAAGGGAAGTGAAATTTCATTTTCCAGATCAATCTATGGTCATCTATCGATATAAAGATGAATCTAATATTCCAATAAAATTTTCATGAATCATATGGGTTTTTGTTTCTATAAATGTCGTTTATTTATCTCAAATAGTTGGGGAGATACTCAGAATTAAGAATAAACCCATTTTACTAGAATTTTATGTTGTCATTCTGAAGGAATTTCTAGTTCTTCAAACAAATACTGAAGTTTATTTTTCAATAAAAATCATTCTGAGTGCTATACCTATTTCAAAGACACTATATATAATTTCCCCATTAAGTTGTAAGAATTGAAGAAGAAACTTCAATAGAATCTTAATAAGGGATTTCTATTCCCTAGTGCGTCACATTCAGGAGCACCTGTTCTGCTTGTTAACAAGAATCATGGATCAATGAGACTCTGTATTGATTATATAGAAGATAACTAGATCACTATCAAAATGAAATATCCTCTTACCTTCATTGATGACTTATGAGACTAACTACAGGGAGCTCAATACTTTTCCAAGAATGACCTTCATTCAGGATATCATCAATTAATAGTTAATAATGATGATATACTGAAGACGAAATTTCATAAAAGGTATGGACACTATAAAATTTATAATGATTACTTTTGGTCTTACTAAAAACCCCACAGTCTCCATGTATCTAATGAAATGAGCCCTTAAATACTATATTGATCAGTCTTTGGCACTCTTTATAGATGATATTATTGTCAATTCGAAGAGAAAGGAAGAACCTGAAGACTATGTGAGAATTGTACGGAAGACCCTGAGAAAATGGAAGCAATATTAAAAATATATCATGTTTGAATTTTTATGTAGAAAGTTTCATTTTTGGTCAAATAATTTTAATATTTGGGATATATTTGGATCCCTAAAAAACAGAAGATGTTGAATGTTGGCAGAGACCAAATACACAGACTAAGATTCAATGTTTTCTTGGTTTGGATGGAAATTTTCAACGTTTTCTGAAATATTTGTCATGATTATCTTATATAATGTGTATGTTGACTCAAAAAAGAGTTATGTTAGTATGGATGAATGATTATGAAGAGAATTTCAATGAACTGAAAAGATGTTTATCCAGTGCACATTTGCTCGCACTACCTTTTAGTGGAGAATGGTTTGTGAACTATAGTGATTCATACATGAAGGGGATGGAATGTTTTATCATGAAAAAAATCATGGTGATAGATTAATCCTCCTGATAGTAAAAAATAATCGAAGAAAAGTACCCATCATAGGATTGGGAGTTTGTTATGGTAATCTATTCATTAAAGTTATGGTGGCATTATCATTATGATGAACAATGTGATATTTATATTACTTATAAAATTTGGTAGTATATTTAAATAGAAGGATCTGAATATTAGGCAATGAAGATAGTTGAAGTTGATTATATATTACCACCTCTAAATACATTAAGGCCCCAGGAAAGCATACAAGGTGGTATATTCTTTGATTTTGAAAGACCATGATTGCCTATCTATGACAAGGATCACAAAATATCGAACATTTATTAGTTTCAAAAGGATGGATCAAGAAATATTACTAGAAGGGGAGAAATCAAATATCTCTCAAAATAATGTTCAGTGATCTATACAAGTAAATATTATAGAGGAACATAAGGAAGTTTTGGAGGTACAATTAATGGTGAGAAATGTTCCGAAATTCATCCATGATTGAGATGAAATAATAAGTTTCATGAATCAGGATTATATTCAACCCATTCCATAATTAAGGGAGCTATTGGATAAGCCTCATTGTTCTTGATAATCTAATCACCCTAGAGTCAGAAAGATGAATATGAACAATTAATGGTATTTTTGGTGGGTTGGCCTGAATGGAGTTTTCAATGAATATGTCTCTTAGTTCTTGTTCGGATAGAATGTTAAGGCTAATAGACAGATGTCTATGGGGCTGTTACAACCCTAACCCATACTGGAATTGAGATGGGAAAACATCACTAAGGAATTTATCGCTGGTTATCCAAAAACATCCAAGGCATTAATGATATATGGGTTATATTTGGTCGCCTTACGAATTTGGAACACATCATTACAATTAGAGAGTATTTCTCTCTTGATCAACCTTCCAGGATATAGGTAAATAATGTTGTAAGATTTCATGGAGTATCACTTTACATTATATCTGATCTGGATCAGAGGATTACCTCAATGTTCTAATGAAGTCTTCCACATGATATGGATACAGATTTAAGTTTTAGCACTCCTTATTATCCTCAGATAGACGGTCAATCTAAGTGAATAACTCAAACTCTTGAAGATGTTGAGAGTTTGCACTATATATTTCAATGTTTTTGGGATCAACACCTACCTTTGGTGGAATTTTATTACAAAAATATCATTCACCCTAGTATTCAAATGGATCCTTATGAATCAATATACGGAACTAAGTGTACAACTCAATCTTTTCTGGATGAAGTTGGGGAAAAAGATAATAGGACCAAATCTTGTTGATGAAATGGTAGAAAAGGTCAGATATATTCCACAACCCATATGAGAAGCTCAGAGTCGAAAACAAATTCATGATGAAAACCAAAGAAAAGACCTATATTATCATGTGGGTGATAAGTTATTTCTATAAATATCTCCCTAGAAGAGAGTAATGATGTTTGGAATGAATGGCATGTTGAACCCTTGGTATATCAGTCCTTTTTTAAATTCTAGATCATGTTGTGATGGTAGCTTACCAATTTCCATTTCCACCAAATCTCTATCAAGTTGTTGATGTGTTCCATGTATCTCCCCTAATAATGTACATACCTAGTCTTCCACTTTTATTAAACTCAATAGTTGTACCACTGGAGCAAGATCATTCATATAATGAACAACCGATAGACATTTTGGATCATAAATAAAATTCTATGAGACATGGCCACTTGGTTGGTTAATGTTTTATGGAAGAACCAACAATTTGAGGATGCTATATGAGAACTTAGGGATATTATGATAGGGATGTATCATCTTTTATTTGTTTCCATGTGACTAATTGCAATGGTGAAATTCAATTAAGGGGGGTAGAATGTAACACCAGGATACTTTTATGAAATATTTACTTTA
This sequence comes from Viscum album, assembly GCA_963277665.1. Classification (NCBI taxonomy): domain Eukaryota; kingdom Viridiplantae; phylum Streptophyta; class Magnoliopsida; order Santalales; family Viscaceae; genus Viscum; species Viscum album. Next base: position 33,534,830 of record OY728127.1, on the reverse strand, counting down.
AATAATTTTAATTCTTAAGTATATTTCTTTACCTTAAATTGTGAGTTTAAAAGAACAATGAGATGACCTGAGTATAAAATTATCAGGATATACTTAAATTAGGTTAGTGTAAATAATTAAAACTAACATATTAAAATAAAATATGATTTCATTGGCTATAAATTATATATGTAAAATATAAAAAAGATATTTAAATTTTTGAGTGAATTAATATTGGTAATAACTTTAATGAGATATAATATTTCATTTACATAATTAAATATTTTTAATACTCATCCATTGGATATTTTAATCTTAGGGTTTGGATAAACTGTATTTTTTGTATAGAAACCTATATTTTTATAAAATTGTAATCTTACGCCATTGAATAAGAACCCCTTTTAAATTAATATTTTAACACAGTAATAACTATCATATGATAAAATAAACAATTTCTTTTAATGCGATAAATAAAAATTTACTTTGGATTAATTTCTGATGTTTTTACAATAGCATTTATGTTTTGATTAATAGTGAACGTAATGTAAATTTTAGGTGAAAATAACTTCTTTAATCAAAATAATTAATCTGGGTAAATTATAATATTGAATTGTTTTAGCATATAAATATAATATATTTTTATCATTAAATATAATTTATGACATTAGAATTAATTTTACACTGAATTCACATGTAAAAACATTTTAATCTTTTGTAATGTTTTAAGACATAAAAATATGTTCTCTCATTCTGACATCAAGAATGATTTTAAATTAAAAAATGCAACTTATGTGTTTCAAATTTTGAAAAATAGGATATATATTTGGTATCAGTATGTCCAAATTATTTTTATAGGATACATTTATTTTTGGGTATTATAAATTGTAACTTTGGTAATTATTTTTATTATATTGGTTAAAGGAAAATAAGGTAATTAAAGGTAAAAATAATATTATAAAATTATCTTAACACCTGAAAAATTTCTATTACATGACTTAATTCGAGTCTTATCGTCTATATTTATTAATTGAATCAATTAATAGCCACATTCCTATGAATATGACATGAATATAATAAAAAATTAATGACTGTGACAAAATGTCACAAACTCATTTTATATAAGTGTATTAATTTTAATATATGGATAACTTTGAGATAATATCTACTATAGGTAGTCTTCAGAAAGATAAAATAATTACCTATATCACAGAATTGTATTTATATTTTTAGAAATTAAATAATAACTATAAATGATGACACAATAGTGATTCAAAAACTATTTTGTTGATTGAAATATCAAAGCAATGGTTTGGAAAATATTCAAAGAAATATAATTTGATTTAATTATGGTTCTCCAAGAATTGACTAAGTTACATTGACAATTTTTTATTACATAAAATATTTTGTAGTAATCATGTGTGTGGATTTTATTTATTTTAAAAAATATGAATACTGTCAAAATTGACACTACTGATATTTTTTAAAAAAGTATATTAATAAATTATTTAATATATACAAAAATATTTAAAAGTTACAAAGTGAAAATATTAAGGTCTGAAAATTCAATAAATATCTAATTATGTTCAATTGAAATACGCATAATTAAATATGTATAAACATTTAATTTTTAGAATATTATTAACATAATTAAAATTAAATAGATTAAATAAATAAAAATCAAAATGATATATTTTAAAATAAAAATAACAAATTTCCTAAATTTTATTGGATTAGAGGATTTGGCCTCATACTATGATTATCTTCCAAATAATACAATTTTGTATTTCAATTTAATATATTTGGTATTTCCATTGGTGCCCCTCCCCTCTCTTATAAAAGGGAACATTCCTTTCTCTTTTAATCACATAACTAAATCCATTTTTCTCAGACAAAACCTACTCATTTGTTGTAAAAATTTACCTCACATCATATTATATGCCATACTTTGGGAAGAATTCCATCCTAAGAGGACATTTTGTGGAAATCAAAAGGTGATACTAAAAAAGGTAATTGTTTAATCACCACATTCAAAATTATTTTCATATTCTACTTCCTCTTATTATGTTGTTTCCATAAAAATGATTTAAATCTATTATATAATACATTAATAGATGTTTTTATAATTATGGTACAACTATATTCCTCCTTTTATTCATATTATTAATAATAATATCACCAAGCGTGCATACGTACGACTTACCATCTCCACATCGTGCTTTAATTTGTTATTCAACAATAATTTATTTGGATGGGTATAATGGTTAGTATAGTGGATATAAATAATGAATATAATATTATAATTATTATTTATAATTTATATACCATCCAATCTTATACAATTTAACCTTTAAGGGAATGATATTGTTGGTCTTGCATACATAGGACATATTGTCTTCATGATGAGGTGATATTCATTCTCCAGGTTTACAATTAATGAATTATCCAAAAATTTATATGATGAGTAAAAATAATACCAATTAACATAATTTCATTATGCTCATGAATAAAATAAAATCCAATCATAACAAACATTACTTACATGGAAAACCGGGAATAGGAAAACAAAGCGGTTAACACCAAAAATAATGGAAATATTGAATCAATTTTAACAAAATGATACAACATGATAATATATGATATCATAAATATGTATCTAGTTATGGTAAAATTTAATAAAATACTTTAACCATTATACGAAATGCTAAAAAACAATCAACTAATGTAAAGTAAATTTTAGGTGATAATTTTAAAATCTCACTTTAATCTGAGATTTTTTATATTAAAGTATTTACTGGGGGTATATTTATCATCCATGCCATTGTTTTCTAAAAATGTTTTCATAAAATGATTATTATTATTATATTTATTTTTAAATTACTTTTTACCAATTTCTTACTTTTACCTGATGGTTTGGAAGGAATTTTTGTTTCATTTACCATATGAGGAACTTTTTGAATTCTCTAGAAAAAGTTTGAGGAGATTGTTTTTCTAACTTATACAACATTAATGGATTTTTACAATTTTATAAAGACTTATTTCCAAGAATATTACATTACAGAATTTCAATATTATTTTAAATTAAATTCTTTTCTTATAAAATTGCGTGTGTTTTTTAGAAAAGAAAATATTTTTTAAGAAGAAAAGATATTTTCTTCAAGAATTAATTCGAAGTATTTTATCAAAATTTCTTTCTATATAAGATTACATAGGGTTAATTTTATATCGAATTTAGTAACATTATTTTATTGTGTTTATGTTGGAATTATTTTTATAAAATCCATTTATTTTATATGGATTATGGTGGAATGATGTTTAAGAAACCCATTTTTTTGTTCCTTGGGATATGTTATGATGAATGGTTTATGGTTTTTTGGAACATTTAAGAATTATTTCATTATGACATGGGTTGGAACTATATTTCACTCTAATTAATTGGGTAAAACTTTATATCTCATTAGATAGACATGAATGGAATGACATGTAAATCGAGTTCAGTATTATTGGGCTCGAATGACAAGTAAAGCTAATTCAGAAATGGACTTTGTCCCCTATGATGGTCCTAGAAATGAGACATGACTAATATGAAATGATTTTATATGTCTATTTGTATATAAAAAAAACATCATATCTTATGTTATGACTTTTAGTATTATTTAAATTATTTCATACTAATTTTATCCCATGATATGATATCATAATATTTCATATGTAGGATATTACTTTAAAATGTTATGTTCTTATGTCTTATGATTAGGATATTATTGATATTTTCTTGGTATACCATTATCGAGCATTTGATATCACCCTTTCATTTTTTTCTTTTCTTAAGTTAATTAATAAGGGTATTATGCAATCAATGTAAAAAAGGAGTCTAGTAATTATGAAATAAGTTTGAGCCAATGTAGATGTTCTATGAAAACAGTTGGTTATGTTTCCCAATTTCTAATGACAATAAACCTATACGGTCTTATAATGGATATATTAAATGTTTTAATCTATATAATTAAATATTTATGTAATATGAAGGTATCTAATTTATATTTCATTATAACTTCATTCGGTTTCAATGATTCCTTTTCGTAGATATAATTATTCCATAAAACCTTGACCCAGTGAGTAGTCCTTTTGCTTAGAAATTTTCCCTACAGTCCATGATCTTCACCGGCTACTCCTTGTAAGGGAGATAATTTTCCAACTGTATCAAAAATGAATGTAATATATTTGAGGGATCTGGTATATACTTCATAAAGAGAGACTCATTGAATACATCTTTTACTAGAGACATGGTCTATGTAAGTACCAGTCGATATGACACAACTCTTACACAATCACGAATTTTGAAGGGGTCAATGTACTAGGGACCCATCATTCCTTTCTAAAAAATTTCATGATCCTCTTACATAGAGATATGTAGAGTAATTACATGTCTCCATCATTAAAATAATGTTCCCATCGATTATTTTACACAATGATATTCTATTGAATTTGCTCTTACATAATGTGTTACTGAATAGTTTTAACCTTATCTATTATTTCTTCAACTATCTCAGACCATAGTAGCTTACATTCACTAACTTTATCCCAACATTCTAGTGTTATGCAACTTGTTTCATAAAGAACTTCATATAGAGAAATTTGGATGGTGGGGTGGAAACTGTTTTTGTAAGATAATTTATCCTGAGGAAGATATTGGTACCATCCTCTTTTGAAATCAACAGAAGATATTTTCATCATGTATTCCAGTTTCTGAAATGTTCTCTCTAATTATACATTATTTTGATGATGATAATCCATACTTATTTTTATCTAAGTGTTTTGATCAAGATGTAGAATTTTTCAGAACATCAATATGAATGTTGTATCTTGCGCAGATACAATTGATAGTGGTTCTCCATAAATAATTGCCACTTATCTAATATATATCCATGAAATTTGATGCATTGATAAATCATCTAGAAATTTGAATAAGTGAGCTATCATTGTGACAATTAATAACAACCCATATAGAATTTTTTCATCTATATGTCTTCAAATGTATATTGACAATGTCCATAGGGGTGTTTTTCCGTTTCCATGTTGGTATAGGTAATGATTGAATCATCCAATAATACATTTTTATTTCATCATTTACTTTCTGACATATTAGGCACTTTGATGTATATTCATGGATCTACTTCTTCATGTTGTCCCACCAAAAGTTTTCTCAATGATCTGGATTTCTCTTTGTGCTCCCTGGGGGAATAGAGAAGTTTGAGCTATGTGCATCAACCAAAATAACATTATTAATCTATGGATTTGATGGCACAAATAGTGTTGTTCAAAATAATACAAATAATTCCTCATTAATTTTGAAAAATGAGTATTTACCATTTTTCATGGATTCAACATTCTTCTGAATTTCCTCATCACTTATTTTAGAATCCATTATTTTCTCCATGAGGGATGGTTGGGCAATCTTTTGTGAAAGGATTATTGTTGTTTCTTCCTTAATGATTCACATTTATTTCCTTTCTAATTTTAATATGGTTGGATCCTTCTCAGTTCCAATTATTGATAATGTTATAAGTTCCATTCTACATAAAACATCATCCACATTATTTTCTTTACCTTGATAGCAGTAGGTTTAGTATTAATAATCCTTGATGATATCTAAAAAAATTTCTATTTCATATTAAGCTCATTATTTGTAAATATATGTTTTAGGATCTTATGATCAGTATATATTTCAAACTTTTCCCCATATAGATAATGACCCCAAATTTTCATTACAACGATTACAACATCCTACTCCAGATCATGGATGGAATAGTATTTATCTTCAAAATTCAAAATAATTTTTCCTTTGCGTATAAATTTATCATTTTTCATTAGTACATGTTATAATACCTTCTTTGAAACGTCACATTATAACACAACGAGTTATCCACTTGTCAGAAGTGTGTGTATTGGCACAGTGATAAACCTCCTTTTTATCTCTTTAAATAAGTCTTCACATTCACTAGTCTAGAAAAAATATCTACCTACATTATTAGTGTTGTTAGTGGGTTTGAAAATCATGGAATGTTCTTTAAAATTAAAAATTAATACCAAACTATTCCATGTGATAGATGAATCCCCATTAGATATGTGGTCCTGGTTCACTCATTGGGTGCCTTTTTCTTCTAAGGGTCCACATATATTCCTTTTCATCTGATAACATACCCCAAGAATGTTACATCCTCTATCCTAAACATAAATTTACCATAAATTGTAATATTTTTATCCCTTAAAAAGGACTTTACGGTAGTATTAAACTTATTTTCACGTTCCAATTTCTCTTGGAGTATATTATAACAACATCAATAAATACTACCACAAATATGCATACATAATCTCTAAATAAATTATTCATTACGTCCATGAATATTGATGGAGCATTAGAGAGTCTATAAGGAATCACTATGATGTTATAGTGTCTATAACTTATTTGAAATGAATTATTAGAAATATATGCATTCCTCACTATTAATTAGTGATATCCAGATTAATGGTACACCATAGAAAAATACATGGCCCCATATATCTGATCAAACAATTCATCTATCCATGGAATGGAAAACTTGTTATTTATCATGATTTTTCAAGAATTTTATAGTAAATGTAGAAGGTCATCGATCCATCCTTATTCACGAAGAGGATTAGTTCACCCCCCACATGAAGCACTCAGATATCAAATACACTTTTCTAAATTCTATTGTATCTTATACTTTAGTTCTTCAAACTCAATGGGTGACATTGTGTATGGTGCCTTTTATATTGGTATATTTCCTGGAATAAATTTTATTGAGAACTCAACCACTTTCTTAGGATATGTACGATACAATTCTTTAGGGAACACGTTAGTGTAGTCCAATATAATATGAATTTCATCGACCATGATTATCTCCTTTATCTAAATAATTCCATCAAGATATGTTTTATTATAAGGCAATATTATCAACACTAGGGATGATGATTCCTAAGTAGATTCATCATCTTCCTTAATCTTATACAAAATTGGAGATTTCAACGGGTTGTGAATAGTTATCTCCATTTAATGAAAGTTGCTATCGAATTTGGATAATGATATCCAATCCATAACCAATATGTCCTAAAAATCCGCTAAAAAAGTAAGAGAATATTTTTTTGGCAGGTTCATCCCCCAAAAACATTAAATGGGGTGGAGTTATATACATAGGATGCAAAAATTTCTCTATTTTACACTCTCGCATAAAAAATAATGTGTACAAAAGAATCAAATAACATGTTCTCTAATATAGAATGAATAACTAGGAAACCTATCACCACATAATATTTTGGATACAACATAATAGTATTCACAGTATAAGGTTTCCCTTGACCCTTCGAATTTGGTGGCTGTCGACATTGATTACCCATGAGGACTCAGGGATTAGTTCATGGTCATGAATAGTTCCCATTCTCCCTATAGTTGAAGCATTGTAACAGGGGTGTTTCTTTCTTTTCCTCCTCCACATTTCTAGATTCCTCAAGTATCATGATCATTAATGAGCATGGTGTCCTTCTATCACAAGTTTAATAATTTACCCATCCCTTTGATGAAGTTCCCATTATGTTTCTTTCCACATTTTGACACATAAATGGTTCATTTTTCTTTCCACCTTTGAAGTTAGATCCTTAAACTTGAAAAAATACCTTTTGGTTCTTATATCGACAAACATGGAACCATTATTCAAAATCCATCTCCACATTGACATCTCATAAAACAACATCTTCACAACACTAAAATTCTATAATTTATAGATCCTTGTAAAGGTGTGGGTTTAAAATACTAATGAATCTATCTATTTTTCAATAAATTTTATTACAAAAAACTAAGGCATATATTAAAATCCTTGGGAAATTTTCATCATAATACATGAAATATTCACCATATTTTTTTCATTAGATCAATAAATTATCCCTCCATATTTTCATGAAGAGTTTGAAGTAAATACATGTTTAGAAATATTTTTATATGAAATTCCCACTCCAAAACTTCATTTTAATACTTAAACATGATGTTATTAATCAAAATACAAAAATTGGGAAGCTTCTATATATAAATAATAAATACATAGAGTGACCTTATCTATCCCAGATCAGCAAAGAACAAAAATGTTCTTTTTCATTATGTTGACCCATTGTTCCCAAATAAGTAAATCAGATGACTAATTAACATTGGTGGTCATTTCCCTATAAAATAATCGATAGGTAGTTTCAACCTATTAGGTGATGGGGGAAAAATACATATTACATAGGTTTTTATTCATAGGTAAGGACATCTCGGTAACAAATCACAATGACACTGTGAACTCCACATCTTAAGATAATGGGATATCATTCGATAAATCACAACACTATCCATCACATATATTATTGTCCCAATTTTTCCCTTTTATCACAATTTTCTAATATAGAAAATTTTATAACAACGCATAAGTCAAAAGATTGAATAAATTAATTATTACATTTTTCAATTAACATTAAATTCATATATTTTGTGATCCCTATGTCTATCATTTCTCTAAAACAATTATTCTTGGGTGATTATATATACATAGTCGTATACATAATTTTTTCACAAAGGTTCTCTAATGCTAATTCCAATATTAACTAAACTATTATATGACAACATCTATAGTGAACCCACATTTTCTTACATTACTATTAAATTATTTAAAATATATCCAATATAATAGTGTTACAAAATGAGGATCCAACAGTTTAATGCATTGGGAAAATTATGACCAAACATAACATATACATAATAAAACATAAACATTATTGTATTCCTTCATATTAGTCTTTTTAGTGGAACTCATTTATTCCTCAGTATAAGTAGAAACATTATGACATAAATAAAAGAAAGTGGTGAGATAAAATCCCAGTAATATGATAGAAACATATATGAATAAATAAAACATGGGGTCAGAATAATAATAATAATAATCATCATCATTATATAAGTATTTGATCATTGACATAATCATGATATGAAGCATTATATAGTAGGATGGAATGTTGAAATGCATAAAAATTAAACATAATGTATTGGTGGTAAACTACCATGCATAGTTGTGAACAAAGCTATCATTATCTTCACTCGTAATATATGTGTATGACCATAACAAAATCACTGTGAAAAAATATATCATCATATTCACATATATTCACATTACTTGATGACATAAATCATATTAACTAATTAATTGGAGTTTTATATGATTCCACTCATACCTATCACATAATAACATTTACATAATCATACACGCTGCAAAAAATGCATAACAATCTTAGTCATAAAATAACCCATATAAAGAAAATTGATTTCAAGATAATTTTATAAAGCTTAAATCCAAGAATAAACTCTATTGTTAACAAAATAAATTGAAAATAATATACTTTGTATAATATTCATCAATCTTATGTGGAGAAGAAATAATATCAAGATAAGTAATGTATGTATTTTTTTTGAAAGAAGAGTTTATTTTTGAAAGAATATTTTTCTTCCTGAAAAATAATAATATTGTAATCATTTATATCCATGAAAATAAAAGGGAAATGAAATTTAAATGACATTATATGAAAATTCATAGAATGGAAGATAAAATAACCTAATGAAAGGAATTGGGTTCGAGAATCCCCATATGTTATGTATGAAATAATTCAACAAATTAGTATCATGCATAATCAAATTATATTCATTATGTAACAAATCTGTAACCACTTATACGTGTATTTTAATAATTTTAAGTTTAGTATGCTCATTTTTGGCCATTTTTAAGAGTTATACTATTCAATTTCATCATTTGAGAGAGTTTTTTTAATTTTCATGATCATATAACTTTTATACATGAATGGATGATCTTATAAAATTTGGATAATTATCCAGATTTGATATTTTTTTTTCTTATTAATGAAGATAAAAAATTCAATAAATTATTATATTTTAGTTTTCTCTAGATATGAGGATTATTAATTAAATATAATGTAAATCGTTATCGTTTAAATTAGTTTGGTGTTTTCAGATCACAACTAAATCAATTTGTTTTATTATTTAATATTATGTATATAAGTTAGATCGAGGAAATAAAGTTATGTTATAAAAATGATTACAATATTTTTAAACTATTATAATTGTTTTAAAACATTCCTTGAATGCGGCAAAGGAAAATGAAATATTTTCATTCATGTAGCTGATAAAACAACATGTCATAGATGACGTTTCCCATTTTTTTATTTGAATTGAGCAGAGAAGAGGTATGATGAATGATTATTCCATTAATATAATAAAATTAATTTCTATAAGAGTTAATTTTTTTATCATTCAATATGGATAAGGGGATGTGAGGATAGAATAAGAAATTAATATAACCTGAAAAGAAACTAAATAAAAAGGAAAATAAAAATTTATCTCCTGAATTCTTCTCCTTAAGAACCTCCTTAGTGTGATTGGTTTTTATTTTTTTTTCAAAAAATGTATCTGGGACGTGCAAGAGATGTTTTGGAAGTGTATTTTGGTGAAATTTTAAAAGATTCAAGAATATTGAGGTGTGAGGAGAAAGGGGTAGTGAGAGATGGGTTTTATAGTGGGAGTGGAAGAGTGTTTTTTCATTATTCTATTCTTTACTTTCTGATTTTATCACTGGAGTATGAATAGTTTTAACCTTATAACTAAATATAATAAGTTAATTAATAATAGTGCGAAATTATTGGCTTACATAATCCGTACAATATCTATGACTCAATAATTCATGTATTTGTTATATACTTAAAATTACCATATTTCATTATTCAATAAAAAAAATCCACTATTTGAGAAAACTATCAAAAAATTACTGCAACAATTTTTTGATATTTAGAATTAAAAAATCGACTCCATTTTATGAAAATAATTTCCTATATTTTAACATATTATTTTTTAAATAAAATCATCATCTATTCGGAAAACATTTCTTTTAAAATTTATAACTGATATTTTGACACATTGATAAATTACCTAAGGTCTCATAAAATTATAATATAATCATAATAAAAAATTAATAATTTATAAATAAATTTTATGTATGTTAATTTTGTTTTAAATCATTAGATTATTTATAAAATTAAAATTAAATATTTTTATATTACCAAATACCAACAACTAATTTATTATTTTTATAAAGAGTATTTACTTATACCATGAAATAAATATATCATATTTTCACTCACAAGATAAATATATTTTATTTTTAATTATATTTTTAATGTTATTATTATATATTCCAGATTACTATTACTAATGGTCGTGTTACAGTTACAATTTTCAAGTTACTATCCCATTGGTATTAGTTTTGTAATATCATTAAATACCTATTATTCAATTCATTATCTAGTCATAAATTTTTTATTTTGTTATCTAAGTGATTCTATGTGGTTTATACTATATGATAATATTATTAGAATGGAATTTCAATGATGAAATATTTGGTCGTTACAACATATGTCCCATCAGTATCTTTTCTTGGTACAAATATATATATATATATATATATTAGTTCATGCATGTAATCAATTTGTTGTATTCAATATGTGATATTATCCAATACCACTAGAGGAGTTTCATGTTCTAATATTTTGATGACAAGAATTTTGATTTTATTGGTGAGTGTGGTTTTCTAGTGGGTAGTCAATGATTAGAGACCCTTATTTATTTGATGAATGAGTTTTTTGTGGAATTAGTCGATATTGAGACATTAGAGGACTCAAATATTATTTTGAAGCATCTATATTTTTCCCCAAGGAGGACATGATACTACCCTATCAATGCGAGGTTGGGTTCATGATGAACATGAATCAGGGTTCCTCTCTAATTCCAATGAACACTTATCTGATGGAACCTTCTACGTTGAAGGAGTAAATAATTAAAATAATTGATATGATGTATAAGGGAGTTAGCTGGACCATTGTTTCACCATGAGGTTCTCTATTATTTTTTTCGAAGAAAGAGGATGATAGTTTGAGGTTTGGTATAAACATTCAGATGTTGAATCAGGTTATGGGGAAGAACTGTAACCCAAATTATTAGATAGATGATCTTTTCATCCAACTGAGAGGGGTGGGTTTTATAACAACCCACACTTTACATACATTGTTAATACTTCAAAATTGAAGCACACTTATTACAACATATGACAAAACCACAAAGGACCGTATAGGTATAGTGTCTTTAGAAATGGGAAACATAAACAACTGGTTCATAAATCTTCTACAGTGTCTCCCATTTATTACATCATATCTAGGGTCCCTTTTAGCATATTCTACTTAATATCCATCTTCCTGACCTGGGGAAAAGAAAACATAAAAGGGTGAGCTCAAATGCTCAGCAAGGGCAAATAAAGGAAATAAAAATCATATCATATCTTTATCAAAACCTTCAAAAGAGATCATAATATCTTAACATGGAATAAATCATAGAAGTGAAAATGAGATCCCCATAATCATAACATAAAACTTGAAACTTTGTGGCATGCACACATAATCATGGAAATCATTTCTTGTTAGTCATGACTCATTGCCAAGACTATCTTAGTGGACAAAGTCCCTTTCTGAACCGAGTTCACTCCTCGTTTCAGTCCTGTATCACTGAACCGAAATAACCTTCCGTTCCAGCCATGTCTATCTCATGAGATATATAATCATTACCCAATGCATTGGAGGGAGATATAGGTCCCACCCATCTTATAATGAATACTTTCTTATGTGTGCCACATAATCATAAAACATACATCATCGCATAACACATATAACAAAAATGGGATTCTTGAAACATCATGACATCATAAATCAATTCATATAAGATAAAGGCATTCATAAACATAATTCCATAACAACATAGTCAAACCAATGTAAAAATATGGATAGAAACAGAACCCTTTATTATCTTAGATGGAAAATAATTTTGATAAAACACTTGAATTGAATTCTTGAGGAAAATATCCTTTCTTCTTCAAAAACATTTTTCCTTTCATAACATGTCATACAACTTTAAAATAAAAGAAGTTGATTAAAAATAATCTTGAAAACTTGTAAAGGAAGCTTCTTTGAAGTAATGTTTTAAAAATCCATTCATGCCGTATAAGTTAAAAAAACATTCTTCGTATTTTTGTCGGAAAAGTCAAAAAGTACCTCGTACGGAAAAACGACAAAAGATTCCTTTCATATTCATTACTAAAAACTCACTTAAGGGTAAAATTGGATTTAAACTATTTCAAGTGGATGGAAACAATATTACATATTGAGGGAACATGGATGTGGATGATAAAATACACCCCAGTAAATACTTACGAATAAACAATCTCGGATAAAAATGAGATTGTGATATTTCCCTTACCTTAGGTCCAATTTGCTTTGTTCGTGTCCGAAGCTCCTGTATAATGGTTTAAATAATGTTATTGACTTATTCCAGAATCATACATATTGATATGAGATCATATATGGTCATATTATTAACTTCTTGTTAGTAATATTTCATTGTTACTTGTTACTCGGGTCTTTATAACTTTTTGTTCTTATGCGTGTTTTGTTGAATAAATTCTTATTCTTATCTTTAGGTTATAGATAATTCATTTCCAGAATGGTATTAGTGTAGTATATACCATATTCATTCATTCAATTCATTTATATAATCATTATGAAATGAAGATAATGTAGAACGAATCGCATCACATCGTGGAGACGGTATTCCGTACGTACGCACGAGTGATGATATCGTTCCTATGATCGTGGAATTGTATTGGAGTATATATATATATATTATTTCAGTATCAATATTACTAAATAATAATCATATATAGTTACTCATTACACCATTATACCCATCCTTGTAAGGTGATGGTGGAAAATAGATTACACCACGGCGTGGAGACGGTATTCCGTTCGTACGCACGCACGGTGATTTCATTTTTCCGTAGGATGGATAGAAGGTGAATTAGGGTTGTTTCATATTTATAATAACATATCAGTATGTAAGTAATACTGATGTTATTACTTTATCATGAAACAACTAAAGAAGAAGAAGTTGAAGAAGAAAGAAATTGAAAAGATCGGTAATGGATATTACCTCTTCTTTGGAACGCCTCTTTGAATCCTCCACTTAAGGAACTAAGATTGGTCTTTGGAGAAGACCAGGACCTCTAGGATTAATCTAGGGAAGTGGAGAGGAGAAAATGGCAGGGGTTGGCCGAGCTTGAGTGCTCAAATTGGTGTGAGGAGGAGGGGGAGGAGGTGCCCTTTTATAAGGGAGGAGAGGGGCACCTTAGGAATATCTCAAAATATTATTTTATATTAAAGTCAAAATCGGTTTATAATGGTTCCAAAGGGTCTTATTTCGAAGCTAAAGTGGGGATGGGTCGAAATCCTATCAACCAATAGGATTTAGACAAGTTTAGGGTATTATTTTAACCTTATCAATTAGATTTAACTCTAAGTTAATTAATTTAACTTTTACCGTGTCTTTTTGTTTTCTTTCACTATATGGTTAATACACTTACTATAACATGCCAAACGAACCCCAAATTGTTTATTATTAATATATATATCCTTATCTAAGTCATTTGGCCAAACCTTAGATTTTTAGGAATAAAATAACCATTAATAGTATAATATTTGATTTAAAAACTATTTTGTGTCAATTTTGACACTATTTGATATATGATTTTTGTGAAAGTCATAACAGAATTATATGTTCCAACCAAGTTGATTAAATCAACAATAATATATCATAGTAACCTAGAAAATTAGTGTAATTCATAAAAAGTCTCAAATTACATTTATTTTGGTATTTATATTATCAATTTTGTCAATATTTCATTAATAAGATAATTACTGCATCATCTTTGTGTCATAAATAAATTAAATTATTATATGTCTAAAAATTACAAATAAAATACCATCATGTAGGAAATCTTTTTAGCTTTCTAATGAATATTTACAATCGAATTTATCTTATGTATAACCCCATATTAAAAATGATTTACTTATTAAACTTTGATTTTAACTATTTTAACCCTTCTTTAAATAAATTAATAATAAATGTCCTATTCTAATCCAAGTGGGCCTAAATGGTCATATTTTATTCCTAAGTTTGTTTTTGGTCGAATTACACTTGTCCAATAGAATTAGGACATGTGTTAGGGTAATATTGATATCATATTTACCCTTAGTTACCCTATTTACTATTAACCGCGGTAAAAATAGTAAAAAGTTACTATTCACCAAAAAATTATTTTCATCTCATTGAACCACATTTTAGTCCTTGATATTAACCGTGTCTCTCGGATTTTTGAAATTCCATTCACAGAAGCGGTAAAATTATGTTTTATGCAAAATTCAGTTTTTAACCTACCACTTAGTGGTTTCACTATTCATCAAAAATTGAAAGTTTTCAGAAAAATACCAAAATTTCACCCTAGGCTAATTTCGATATTCTGAGTCCAAAAATGAAGTCCATTTTGAAAAATAAAATTTATAAAATTTCAAAAAGTGGTTATTACTATTCATAACGGCTTGTTTTAATAGCATATTGTTGTTTAGTGAAACTCGGTATTGCGTACGACGCAAGCTATCGAGGAAGGTCGCGATTGCGTGTAAAGCAAGCCAAGCAAGTGTTGTGTAGAAAAAGATTCCTTTGATGATTTATATAACATAAAAGTCTCGGGTGTTACATTCTACCCCCCTTAAAAAGAATTTCGCCCTCGAAATTCGTCACTTTGTAACAAACAAATGAGGATACTTCTCCCTCATCATATCCTCAAGCTCCCATGTAGCTTCTTCAAGTTGGTGGTTCCTCCATAAAACTTTTACCAAGAGAGTGGTCTTGTTTCGTAGGACTTTTTTGCTACGATCCAGAATCTCTATCGGCTGTTCTTCATAAGAAAGATCTTGCTCCAGCGGTACAACTTCTGAGCTGAGTACATGTGAAGGATCTGGTATGTACTTTCTCAGGAGAGATACGTGGAACACATCGTGAACTTGAGAGAGATTCGGTGGAAGCGCCAATCGGTAATCTACCTTCCCAACACGATCCAGTATTTCAAAAGGACCGATATATCTAGGGCTCAACTTCCCCTTCTTTCCAAATCTCATAACCCTCTTCCAGGGAGATATTCGTAAGAACACTTTATCGCCTACTTCAAACTCTAGGTCATTTCTTCGGTTGTCGGCATAACTTTTCTGTCGACTCTGAGCTGCTCTTATGTGTTGTTGAATAGATCTAACCTTTTCTGCCATTTCATCAACGAGGTCAGGTCCTAATAGCTTTCTTTCCCCAACTTCATCCCAGCAAGTTGGAGTCCTGCATTTCTTTCCATAGAGAGCTTCATAAGGAGCCATCTGAATACTGGAGTGAAAGCTATTATTATAAGAAAATTCCACCAAAGGTAGGTGTTGATCCCAACCTCCTTTGAAATCCATAGAGCAAGCTCTCAACATATCTTCTAGGGTTTGAATTGTTCTCTCAGACTGACCGTCTGTCTGGGGATGATAAGCAGTGCTGAAACTCAACTCTGTATCCAGAGTATGCTGAAGACTTCGCCAGAACTTCGAGGTAAATCTCGGATCTCGATCAGATATAATAGAAAGTGGTACTCCATGCAATCTTACCACTTCCTTTACATATATCCTGGCAATCTGATCTAGAGAGAAATCCTCTCTAATAGGAATGAAGTGTGCAGACTTTGTAAGACGATCAACTATGACCCAGATAGCATTATTGCCTTTGGATGTTTTAGGAAGTCCTGTGACAAAGTCCATAGTGATGTTTTCCCATTTCCATTCGGGTATGGGTAATGGTTGTAACATCCCCTTAGACTTCTGTCTCTCAGCTTTAACTTGTTGACAAACCAAGCATCGAGAGACATATTCAGCAACATCTCTTTTCATGCCATCCCACCAGAAGTACTCTTTCAGGTCCCTATACATCTTCGTGCTTCCAGGATGAATAGAGAATGAAGAACTATGAGCCTCATCCAGCAGCTCTTTCTTTAATTCGGGGATGGGAGGAACGCAAACCCGATTCCTGAACTTTATTATCCCATCACAATCAAGGTTGAATTCAGGAACATTTCTCACCTTCTTTTGTAACTCGACATCTTCTTTCTGTGCCTCTTTAATCTTCACATGTATAGATGGTTGAACATTCATTTGAGAAAGATAAGATTTTTCCCCTTCCATTATAATTCCAAGATCCATACTTTGTAAATCCATAAATATTGGATCTTTTGTGATCCTCATCATGGATAAACTAGCATGGTCTTGTCGACTTAATGCATCTGCCACCTTGTTTGCTTTCCCAGGGTGGTAATGGATTGAGCAGTCATAATCCTTAATCAGCTCCAACCATCTTCTTTGACGCATATTCAACTCCTTTTGTGTGAAAATATACTTTAAACTTTTATGATCAGTATAAATATCACACCTTTCACCATAAAGGTAATGCCTCCAAATCTTTAATGCAAAGATTACCGCAGCCAACTCCAAATCATGTGTTGGGTAATTTTGCTCATGGATTTTCAACTGTCGTGAGGCATAAGCTATCACCATATCATTTTGCATAAGAACACTGTAGAGACCCGAAGCCTGACGTACATGGACATTACATTACTTTTGCGGAATACTTAGTACATAACAAAAACACATACACAAGGATCGTAATAGTTTAGTGTCTTTGGAAACTTGGAACGTAATCTTCTAATCGTGGTGAAAGATATTCAATATCTCCCATAAAGATCTTCCCTTTTTTTTACCTAAAACCTTTATTTATATCCTGGGGAAAAGAAAACATAAAAGGGTGAGCTCAAATGCTCAGTAAGGGTAAACAAAATAAATATCAATCACATCATATTCATAAGAACATAACATTTTGGAAATCATAACCTGCAAAAGAGAGCATAATTTCATAATCATGGGATAAATCATGGCAGTGAAAAAGTAATCCCAATAATCATAACTTAAAACATGAAACTTTGTGGCAAACACACATAATCATAGAGAATAATTTCTTGTTAGTCAAGACTCATTGCCAAGACTATCTTAGTGGACAAAGTCCCTTTCTGAATCGAGTAATCCTCGTTTCAGACCTGTTTCACTGAACCGGTATAACCTACCATTCCAGCCATGTCTATCTCATGAGATATAAAATCTTTACCCAATGCATTGGAGGGAGATATAGGTCCCACCCATCTCTTAATGAATCTTTTCTTATGTGTGCCACAAAATCATAAATCATACATCATTGCATAACCCATGTAATAAAAATGGGATTCTTAAACAACATGACATCATAAAACCATTCATATAAGATAAAGGAATTCATAAACATAATTCCATCACAACATAGTCAAATCAATGTAAAAATATGGATAGAAACAGAACCCTTTATTATCTTATATGGAAAATAATTTTGATAAAACACTTGAATTGAATTCTTGAGGAAAATATCCTTTCTTCTTCAAAATCAATTTCTTTTCACAAAACATCATGCAATTTTAAAAGAAATAGATTTTATTAAAAATAGTCATGAAATATTTTGGAGGAAGGTTCATGAGAATAAGGCTTTATAAAACCGTAAAAATCCGTTCGTGCCGTATAAGTTAAAAAAAACATTCTTCGTACTTTTGTCGGAAAAGTCAAAAAGTACCTCGTACGGAAAAACGACAAAAGATTCCTTTCATATTCTTTACTAAAAACTCACCTAAGGGTAAAATTGGATTTAAACTATTGCAAGTGGATGGAAACAATATTACATATTGAGGGAACATGGATGTGGATGATAAAATACACCCCAGTAAATACTTACGAATAAACAATCTCGGATAAAAATGAGATTGTGATATTTCCCTTACCTTAGGTCCGATTTTCTTTGTACGTGTCCGAAGCTCCTGTATAATGGTTTAAATAATGTCATTGACTTATTACAGAATCATATTCATTGTTATGATATCATATATGGTTCACTTATGACATTATATTACCCGTTCTTTTGTAAATTCCATGTTAAAGAAGCGTTTTGGGTAAAATCATTTCATTTATCGTAGGTGTTTTGACTTGTTGTTCTTGACATCATTATTACTTATATCATGATTTACTTACTTCCAGAATATAAAATATGATTTATATATCATATATATTCAGTATATATATATAATAGGTAGATAAATAAAATGAAAAACACCGTTCATGGAGACGGTAGTCCGTACGTACGCATGAACGCTGTTTTCCTTTCCTTATTGTCTTGAAATGGAAGTAAGTAGATGACATACATATGTATATATATACATAAATCCAGTAGCTTTATAATGTCATATATTTCATTATTATATCTTATATATACTTTATAATCATTCTTAAATGGTTAACATGGAGAATGAATCTCATCGCGTCGTGGAGAGGGTAGTCCGTACGTACGCATGAGCGATGATATCATTTCTATAAATATTGAATTGAATTGGAGTGGATTATACAATATATCAGAATCAATATGATGTTGTAATAACTATGTATAGTTATTCTTTACACCATTATACCCATCCATGTAAGGTGGTGGTGGAAAATAGATTACACCACGACGTGGAGACGGTATTCCGTACGTACGCACGCGCGGTGATTTCTTTTTCCGTAGGATGGATAGATGGTGAAATAGGGTTGTTTCATACTTATAATAACATATCAGTATATGAGTGATACTGATTTTATTACTTCATAATGAAACAACCTAAGAAGAAAAATTGGAAGAAGAAATAAAGATGAAAGATTTGGTAACGGTAATTACCTCTTCTTTGAAGTGCCTCTTTGAGACCTCCTCTTAGGGCACTAGAATTGGTCTCTGAGGAAGACCAGAACCTCTAGGATGTTGCTAGGGAAGTGGAGAAGAGATTTTGGCAGAGTTTGGCCGAGCTTGAGTGCTCAAATTGGTGTGAGGAGGAGGGAGAGGAGGTGTCCTTTTATAAGGGAGGAGAGGGGCACCTTAGGAATATCTCAAAATATTATTTTATATTAAAGTCAAAATCGGTTTATAATGGTTCCAAAGGGTCTTATTTCGAAGCAAAGGTGGGGATGGGTCGAAATCCTATCAACCAATAGAATTTAGACAAGTTTAGGATATTATTTTAACCTTATAAATTAGATTTAACTCCAAGTTAAATAATTTAACTTTTACCGTGTCTTTTTGTTTTCTTTCACTATAATGTTAATACACTTACTATAACATGCCAAACGAACCCCAAATTGTTTATTATTAATATATATATCCTTATCTAAGTCATTTGGCCGAACCTTAGATTTTTAGGAATAAAATAACAATTAATAATATAATATTTGATTTAAAAACTATTTTGTGTCAATTTTGACACTATTTGATATATGATTTTTGTGAAAGTCATAACAGAATTAAATGTTCGAAGAAAGTTAATTATATCAACATTAATATATCATAGTAACCTAGAAAATTAGTGGAATTCATAAAAAGTCTCAAATTACATTTATTTTGGTGTTTATAACATCAATTATGTCAATATTGCATTAATAAGATAATTACTGCATCATCATTGTGTCATAAATAAATTAAATTATTTTATGTCTAAAAATTACAAATAAAATACCATCATGTAGTAAATCTTTTTAGCTTTCTAATGAATATTTACAATCGAATTTATCTTATGTATAACCCCATATTAGAAATGATTTACTTATTAAACTTTGATTTTAACTATTTTAACCCTTCTTTAAATAAATTAATAATAAATGTGCTAATCTAATCCAAGTGGTCCTAAATGGTCATATTTTATTCCTAAGTTTGTTTTTGGTCGAATTACACTTGTCCAATAGAATTAGGACATGTGTTAGGGTAATATTAATATCATATTTACCCTTAGTTACCCTATTTACTATTAACCGTGGTAAAAAAAAGTAAAAAGTTACTATTCACCAAAAAAATTATTTTCATCTCATTGAACCACATTTTAGTCCTTGATATTAACCGTGTCTCTCGGATTTTCGAAATTCCATTCACAGAAGCGGTAAAATTAAGTTTTATTCAAAATTCAGTTTTTAACCTACCACTTAGTAGTTTCACTATTCATCAAAAATTGATGTTTTTCGGAACAATGCCAAAATTTCATCCTAAGCTATATTTCATATTCCGAATTCGAAAATGAAATCTATTTTACCAAATTCATAACATAGAAGTTGCATTAATTAATTTTTTTAATTAAATCCCGCTGTTAAAATAAATAGCGTGTTTTTAGGAAACAATATATATCAAAAGATTGACACTTGATTATGTCTGGTTTAAATGTGAAATTACAACCAATGACCAACATTGTATTAAATTGTAAAAATATATTCTAAATATACTTTAAAACCACTCAAATTAATAATTTATCATTATTAATTATTTCGATTAAAAAAGTTGTTTTTAATTATAATTTAGTAATTTTCACTATTCATCAGAATATGAAAGTTATCTGAAAAGTACCAAAATTTCACCTTAGGCTAAATTCGATACTCCGAATCCAAGAATGAAGTTCATTTTGAAAAATAAGATTTACAGAATTTTAAAAAGTGGTTATTACTATTCATAACGGCTAGTTTTAATAATATTTTAATAGCATATCGTTGTTTAGTGAAACTCGGTATTGCGTATTACACACGCTATCGAGGAAGGTCGTGATTGCGTGTAATGCAAGGCAAGTCAAGGATGCGTGTTGTGCAAGCTCCTTTTGGTGTAGCGTATAACAGAAGACATTAGTGAAATAAAAAAGAATATTTTTCATAAAATCTCGGGCTGTTACATTCTACCCCCCTTAAAATGAATTTCGCCCTCGAAATTCGTCGGGGTTATAAATGGTTTACTATTCGAAAGTTTCTTTAATAGAAACCCACATCGTAAAAAGGAATACCAAAACTTGGCTTTAAAAACTAAAGTATGAAATGTAACGATTACCCAAATAAACTAATCCCTGGGTTTCCACATAGGTGAAAATATGGATATGGAAGAGAAATCTAACCATCATGTTCTGATGGAGAGTGGTAGAGAACATGGCTATGGAAAAGCCAGTAATCACAAATCCATAGATTTGTGATGATATAAGGTACCATCTGATTCATCAGGTATAAGATCACTAGGACAACATTTTTGGTTTTCAAGATCATTTCCCTAAAGTTGAAAATTTGCTTAGAATAAATACTTACTTTATTTTGGTACAATCTCACTTTTGTTCGTGCCTTGAACAATTTCTACTTCATCTCTTAAATAAATGAAGTTGAATTTGTTATTCGTGAAGTGTTAGCAGATCATGTGATAGAATGACGGGTCATTCCATCTGTCTCAAACAAAAGGTTAGCAAAAATTATATACATAAGTCGATCTATAGTGAGATTAATCATATATGGTTCCTAAAATGAACATATACTTCACATATAATACTGCTTAATATAATAAAACTAGTTTTCTACTAAACATGGACTTCTTGTAGGCCAGTGGTAGGTGATAAAGGCCAGTCGCACTTCGGTTGTGGGTTCGATTCCTACAGCCTTGTCCGAAGCGATGGGTTGTCGCCCGTCTTGCAGGTTGTCCCTTTTTCTAAAACTACGTTACTATAACATCCCATCTTCTATCCTTAAACAATACTAGCTTATGTCCAACATAATCCAGTCTAATCTTTAGGCTTATACATAATACTGCAGTCCACTCTCATAATATAGTGACATCGATTACCAGAGATTTAATACTGTCGTTGATCCCCACATATCATAAGATATGTCTTGTTGGTCACATTCTAAACATTCAAAGTCCTTAATCGTGTCTTCTCTTGAATACCTTAGTAAAAACATGAGTGCAGTTAAAAGTTACCAAAATCCTCAAAATTCTATATACTCAAACCATGATATCACTTAGTCCTTATATCAATCATGAGCTCATGAATACTATCAAACATTTAATTTTCTCCTTATCCCTTCATTATGCGCATATCATCTACATTCCAAAAATATCTGAATAACCTTTCATGGATACTGGTAACATTAATCATACACTTTCAAAACACAAGGAAAGACAACAGTGTAACAATCCATAGATGTCTCTTTATTCCAAAATTACACATGATAAACATGTAATCATTCCACTACATTCTCAAACCATTGACCGAGCTTCAAAAATTCTTTCATCTCACATATCATTTGTAGTCTCTTCATCATCATCCACATAAATACTACCCATATGACCATACTGATTCTCTTCATGAGTCTTTCCCTTAGGGAATTTGTTTGCATAATGCCCATACATTCCACATTTAAAAAACTTAACCATTTTTTATGTCGTAGCAATACCATTATCCTCATCCATGGTGTTAACCGACCCTTTTCCTTTGCAATTACTTGCTTTGTGTCCTTCCTTTCCACACCCAAAGCATCTTCCAGTTCCCTTGAAACATTCTCCTTGATGCCTCTTCCCACATGATTTACATAAGGGAAATTGAACTTTCTTTCCTTTATGATCATCATGGAACTCCATCTTTCTCTTATTAGTCGAGTCAGGAAACTTAACAAATTTTACTTTATTGATCATGTTGTGAGATTGCTGATTCGGCATAATAATGATGTTTGGACATCCAAATCCCATTTAATTTGGTTTCTCATGAAGAATATCATTCCATTGTCCATCATATCCTCCATTATTGTGAATCATCTTGTTTCCAGCCATTTTCTAAAACCCAAAAAAAAGAATAGTGTGAGAGGCAAAAATCATGTTAGGGAAAACAACATAATAAAGGTGGAGTATCCTCGATATCTAACATCTTAGGTTAAATTCTATGATCGTTACCGTAGTTCTAGGACTGTATCCTATACGTATACTTATCCTTAGGGACATCCCTAGACATACCTTATAAATATCTCTAGGGATCTCACTAAAGTTCTCGCATCCTAGTTTCCAAAGGTTGACTAAACCTTTCCTCTGATACCAACTGTAGAGACCCGAAGCCTGACGTACATGGACATTACATTACTTTTGCGGAATACTTAGTACATAACAAAAACACACACACAAGGATCGTAATAGTTTAGTGTCTTTGGAAACTCGGAACGTAATCTTCTAATCGTGGTGAAAGATCTTCAATATCTCCCATAAAGATCTTCCCTTTTTTTACCTAAAACCTTTATTTATATCCTGGGGAAAAGAAAACATAAAAGGGTGAGCTCAAATGCTCAGTAAGGGTAAACAAAATAAATATCAATCACATCATATTCATAAGAACATAACATTTTGGAAATCATAACCTGCAAAAGAGAGCATAATTTCATAATCATGGGATAAATCATGGCAGTGAAAAAGTAATCCCAATAATCATAACTTAAAACATGAAACTTTGTGGCAAACACACATAATCATAGAGAATAATTTCTTGTTAGTCAAGACTCATTGCCAAGACTATCTTAGTGGACAAAGTCCCTTTCTGAATCGAGTAATCCTCGTTTCAGACCTGTTTCACTGAACCGGTATAACCTACCATTCCAGCCATGTCTATCTCATGAGATATAAAATCTTTACCCAATGCATTGGAGGGAGATATAGGTCCCAACCATCTCTTAATGAATCTTTTCTTATGTGTGCCACAAAATCATAAATCATACATCATTGCATAACCCATGTAATAAAAATGGGATTCTTAAACAACATGACATCATAAAAACATTCATATAAGATAAAGGAATTCATAAACATAATTCCATCACAACATAGTCAAATCAATGTAAAAATATGGATAGAAACAGAACCCTTTATTATCTTATATGGAAAATAATTTTGATAAAACACTTGAATTGAATTCTTGAGGAAAATATCATTTCTTCTTCAAAATCAATTTCTTTTCACAAAACATCATGCAATTTTAAAAGAAAGAGATTTTATTAAAAATAGTCATGAAATATTTTGGAGGAAGGTTCATGAAAATAAGGCTTTATAAAACCGTAAAAATCCGTTCGTGCCGTATAAGTTAAAAAAAACATTCTTCGTACTTTTGTCGGAAAAGTCAAAAAGTACCTCGTACGGAAAAACGACAAAAGATTCCTTTCATATTCTTTACTAAAAACTCACCTAAGGGTAAAATTGGATTTAAACTATTGCAAGTGGATGGAAACAATATTACATATTGAGGGAACATGGATGTGGATGATAAAATACACCCCAGTAAATACTTACGAATAAACAATCTCGGATAAAAATGAGATTGTGATATTTCCCTTACCTTAGGTCCGATTTTCTTTGTACGTGTCCGAAGCTCCTGTATAATGGTTTAAATAATGTCATTGACTTATTACAGAATCATATTCATTGTTATGATATCATATATGGTTCACTTATGACATTATATTACCCGTTCTTTTGTAAATTCCATGTTAAAGAAGCGTTTTGGGTAAAATCGTTTCATTTATCGTAGGTGTTTTGACTTGTTGTTCCTGACATCATTATTACTTATATCATGATTTACTTACTTCCAGAATATAAAATATGATTTATATATCATATATATTCAGTATATATATATATAATAGGTAGATAAATAAAATGAAAAACACCGTTCATGGAGACGGTAGTCCGTACGTACGCATGAACGCTGTTTTCCTTTCCTTATTGTCTTGAAATGGAAGTAAGTAGATGACATACATATGTATATATATACATAAATCCAGTAGCTTTATAATGTCATATATTTCATTATTATTTCTTATATATACTTTATAATCATTCTTAAATGGTTAACATGGAGAATGAATCTCATCGCGTCGTGGAGACGGTAGTCCGTACGTACGCATGAGCGATGATATCATTTCTATAAATATTGAATTGAATTGGAGTGGATTATACAATATATCAGAATCAATATGATGTTGTAATAACTATGTATAGTTATTCTTTACACCATTATACCCATCCATGTAAGGTGGTGGTGGAAAATAGATTACACCACGGCGTGGAGACGGTATTCCGTACGTACGCACGCGCAGTGATTTCTTTTTCCGTAGGATGGATAGATGGTGAAATAGGGTTGTTTCATACTTATAATAACATATCAGTATATGAGTGATACTGATGTTATTACTTCATAATGAAACAACCTAAGAAGAAAAATTGGAAGAAGAAATAAAGATGAAAGATTTGGTAACGGTAATTACCTCTTCTTTGAAGTGCCTCTTTGAGACCTCCTCTTAGGGCACTAGAATTGGTCTTTGAGGAAGACCAGAACCTCTAGGATGTTGCTAGGGAAGTGGAGAAGAGATTTTGGCAGAGTTTGGCCGAGCTTGAGTGCTCAAATTGGTGTGAGGAGGAGGGAGAGGAGGTGTCCTTTTATAAGGGAGGAGAGGGGCACCTTAGGAATATCTCAAAATATTATTTTATATTAAAGTCAAAATCGGTTTATAATGGTTCCAAAGGGTCTTATTTCGAAGAAAAGGTGGGGATGGGTCGAAATCCTATCAACCAATAGAATTTAGACAAGTTTAGGATATTATTTTAACCTTATCAATTAGATTTAACTCCAAGTTAAATAATTTAACTTTTACCGTGTCTTTTTGTTTTCTTTCACTATAATGTTAATACACTTACTATAACATGCCAAAAGAACCCCAAATTGTTTATTATTAATATATATATCCTTATCTAAGTCATTTGGCCGAACCTTAGATTTTTAGGAATAAAATAACAATTAATAATATAATATTTGATTTAAAAACTATTTTGTGTCAATTTTGACACTATTTGATATATGATTTTTGTGAAAGTCATAACAGAATTAAATGTTCGAAGCAAGTTAATTAAATCAACATTAATATATCATAGTAACCTAGAAAATTAGTGGAATTCATAAAAAGTCTCAAATTACATTTATTTTGGTGTTTATAACATCAATTATGTCAATATTGCATTAATAAGATAATTACTGCATCATCATTGTGTCATAAATAAATTAAATTATTTTATGTCTAAAAATTACAAATAAAATACCATCATGTAGTAAATCTTTTTTGCTTTCTAATTAATATTTACAATCGAATTTATCTTATGTATAACCCCATATTAGAAATGATTTACTTATTAAACTTTGATTTTAACTATTTTAACCCTTCTTTAAATAAATTAATAATAAATGTCCTAATCTAATCCAAGTGGGCCTAAATGGTCATATTTTATTCCTAAGTTTGTTTTTGGTCGAATTACACTTGTCCAATAGAATTAGGACATGTGTTAGGGTAATATTAATATCATATTTACCCTTAGTTACCCTATTTACTATTAACCGTGGTAAAAAAAAAGTAAAAAGTTACTATTCACCAAAAAAATTATTTTCATCTCATTGAACCACATTTTAGTCCTTGATATTAACCGTGTCTCTCGGATTTTCGAAATTCCATTCACAGAAGCGGTAAAATTAAGTTTTATTCAAAATTCAGTTTTTAACCTACCACTTAGTAGTTTCACTATTCATCAAAAATTGATGTTTTTCGGAACAATGCCAAAATTTCATCCTAAGCTATATTTCATATTCCGAATTCAAAAATGAAATCTATTTTACCAAATTCATAACATAGAAGTTGCATTAATTAATTTTTTTAATTAAATCCCGCTGTTAAAATAAATAGCGTGTTTTTAGGAAGCAATATATATCAAAAGATTGACACTTGATTATGTCTGGTTTAAATGTGAAATTACAACCAATGACCAACATTGTATTAAATTGTAAAAATATATTCTAAATATACTTTAAAACCACTCAAATTAATAATTTATCACTATTAATTATTTCGATTAAAAAAGTTGTTTTTAATTATAAATTAGTAATTTTCACTATTCATCAGAATATGAAAGTTATCTGAAAAGTACCAAAATTTCACCTTAGGCTAAATTCGATACTCCGAATCCAAGAATGAAGTTCATTTTGAAAAATAAGATTTACAGAATTTTAAAAAGTGGTTATTACTATTCATAACGGCTAGTTTTAATAATATTTTAATAGCATATCGTTGTTTAGTGAAACTCGGTATTGCGTATTACACACGCTATCGAGGAAGGTCGTGATTGCGTGTAATGCAAGGCAAGTCAAGGATGCGTGTTGTGCAAGCTCCTTTTGGTGTAGCGTATAACAGAAGACATTAGTGAAATAAAAAAGAATATTTTTCATAAAATCTCGGGCTGTTACAAACACACCCCAATCCCTTCTTGGATGCATCACTGTAGATCACAAACCTTTCTCCACTACAAGGCAGTGTGAGCACAGGTGCACTGGATAACCTTCTTTTCAACTCCTTGAAATTCTCTTCACATTCCTCTGTCTAGACAAACTTAACTCCTTTCCGAGTCAACTTGGTGAGTGGATTAGATAATCGTGAAAAATCTTTTACAAAACGTCGATAATAACCAGCCAAACCAAGAAAACTTCGGATCTCAGTTACTGTTGTTGGTCTTGACCATCTTTCGATAACCTCTGTTTTTGCTGGATCCACAGATATCCCCTCTTTTGAGATTATATGACCCAAAAATGCAACTTTTTGAAGCCAAAATTCACACTTGGTAAATTTGGCATAAAGCTTCTCCTTTCTCAGGGTCTTCAATATAATTCTCAAGTGATCTTCATGCTCTTCCTTGCTCTTTGAATAGACAAGAATATCGTCTATAAAGACTACCACAAATTGATCAAGATAGTCTCTAAAGACTCTATTCATTAGATCCATGAAGATAGCAGGGGCATTAGTAAGACCAAATGGCATCACTATAAATTCATAGTGTCCATACCTTGTACGGAAAGCCGTCTTTGGTGTATCCTCCCTTTTGACCCTTAATTGATGATACCCTGAACGAAGATCAATCTTGGAAAAGTATTGAGCTCCGCGTAGTTGGTCAAATAAGTCATCAATGCGTGGGAGAGGATATTTGTTCTTGATAGTGATCTTGTTAAGTTCTCGATAATCAATGCAGAGTCTCATTGATCCATCTTTCTTCTTAACAAATAGAACAGGTGCTCCCCAAGGTGACGCACTAGGGCGTATGAATCCCTTATCAAGATTCTCTTGGAGTTGCTTCTTCAATTCCTGCAACTCAATTGGGGCCATTCTATAAGGTGTCTTTGAAATAGGCAAAGCACCCGGTACGAGTTCTATTGAAAACTCAACTTCACGATTTGGTGGAAGACCCGGCAATTCCTCCGGAAAGACATCATCAAACTCCCGTACAATGGGAATATTCTTAATCGTGAGTTTCTCACCAACCATTTGAGATAAATAACCTTCATTTAGTGGAATCAATACCCATAAGATGGAAGAAATTTCCACTGGAAGGTTATGTTCATCCTTGCATTGGTATACGATCGTAGATTGATCTGGAATATGAAATGTGACTTCCCTTCTTTGGCAATTGATATGAGCTCCATGTAGAGAAAGCCAATCCATGCCAAGAATCACATCAAATTCCACTAAAGTAAGGATCACAAGATTTGCAGGAAGCACTTTCCCACAAACATCGATCGGAGAAGAATTATAAACTTCTGATGCGATTGATGTGCCATTAGGTGTTGTCACAGCTAACTCAACATCTAATTGTTGAGGTAATACGGTGATACCCTTAGAAAATTTTTCAGAAATAAAAGAGTGGGTGGATCCGGAATCAAATAAAACATTTGCTACTTTAGAGTGGATGGTAAGTGTACCTTTCACCACATCGTTATCGTACTCCACCTCGCTGATAGAAAATGCATGTGACTTTCGTTTGTCTTTAGCCTTAAGAGTTTGTTGACGTCGACCATCATCATCAACCCTTGGATTTGGGCATTGATTGGCATAATGCCCCATCTCCTTGCACTTGAAACATTGAAGTGTAGAAGGTTCATTCTGTGTATCCCTTCCTTTGTTTGCATCATTAGACATCTTCTTCCCATTATCACGGCATTCAAATGCCCGATGACCTTCCTTTCCACATTTAAAACATTTACTTGTCCCTTTAAGACAACTCCCTCCATGTTTCTTTCCACACTTTGAGCATAAGGGGAAGTTCATCTTCTTTTCCGTGTGCTCTTTAGATTTTTCTTTGAATTCCATCTTCCTCTTCTTATCAAACCCATGTGACTGATGGGTTACTCCAATCTCCATATCGACTTTGAGAGCACATCGAACGATTTCTTCGTAGCTATTGAAGTCCCTTATGGCTAACGCCCTTCGAAGACTTGGTTTTAAGCCACTAAAGAATCGATCGATCTTACTCTCAGGTTGGATAATAATACCAGAAGCGTACCTTGCAAGTCTAGTAAAATTTGCTTCATAGGTACTAACAGATTCATCATCCCTTTGCTTCAGTTCAAGGAACTCTTTCTCCATCTTTGTTCGGAGAATACGAGGGAAGTACTTATTGAAAAATAAGTTCTTGAACTCGTCCCATTCCATAGACTCAATTTCATCCCTTTGCCTCATATTCTTAACAAGATTCTACCATTGATCCGCATCTCCTTCCAAACGATACACTGCTAGGATGACTTTATCATGCTCAGAACATTGAAGAACTGAAAATATCTTTTCAGTAGTACTAATCCATTGTTCAGCAACTAATGGATCAGTAGACCCGCTGAAAGATGGTGGACGCTGCCTCATGAAGGATTCAACAGAATATTGCTCCCTCCTTTGTTCGTTTGGAAATCCTGCATGATTCATAGCTTGAGAAAGTTGTGTGAGCATGGCTACAAGATTTTGCATTCCAGCTCCCATATCGTTTGGTTGCTCAGGGGGACAATCAATGCATTGCCCATCGCATTCCGCATTAACACGGTTCCTTCGGGTTCCATCCATTGACTAAAACCAAGAAGAATAGTGTGAGCAACACTAATTATAATAGGAAACCACATAATTCAGGAATAAAATTTTCATGCTTATGGTCTTATCCTAGGTTATTCAATTCCATTTCTAAAACACTAAGATTGTGTTCTATGCTTAGACTTATCCTTAGGGTTCTTACTAAGGCTTTCACATCCTAGTTTCCAAAGGTTGACTATATCTTTCCTCTGATACCAACTATAACAACCCACACTTTACATACATTGTTAATACTTCAAAATTGAAGCACACTTATTACAACATATGACAAAACCACAAAGGACCGTATAGGTATAGTGTCTTTAGAAACTGGGAAACATAAACAACTGGTTCATAAATCTTCTACAGTGTCTCCCATTTATTACATCATATCTAGGGTCCCTTTTAGCATATTCTACTTAATATCCATCTTCCTGACCTGGGGAAAAGAAAACATAAAAGGGTGAGCTCAAATGCTCAGCAAGGGAAAATAAAGGAAATAAAAATCATATCATATCTTTATCAAAACCTGCAAAAGAGATCATAATATCTTAACATGGAATAAATCATAGAAGTGAAAATGAGATCCCCATAATCATAACATAAAACTTGAAACTTTGTGGCATGCACACATAATCATGGAAATCATTTCTTGTTAGTCACGACTCATTGCCAAGACTATCTTAGTGGACAAAGTCCCTTTCTGAACCGAGTTCACTCCTCGTTTCAGTCCTGTATCACTGAACCGAAATAACCTTACGTTCCAGCCATGTCTATCTCATGAGATATAAAATCATTACCCAATGCATTGGAGGGAGATATAGGTCCCACCCATCTTATAATGAATCCTTTCTTATGTGTGCCACATAATCATAAAACATACATCATCGCATAACACATATAACAAAAATGGGATTCTTGAAACATCATGACATCATAAATCAATTCATATAAGATAAAGGCATTCATAAACATAATTCCATCACAACATAGTCAAACCGATGTAAAAATATGGATAGAAACAGAACCCTTTATTATCTTAGATGGAAAATAATTTTGATAAAACACTTGAATTGAATTCTTGAGGAAAATATCCTTTCTTCTTCAAAAACATTTTTCCTTTCATAACATGTCATACAACTTTAAAATAAAAGAAGTTGATTAAAAATAAACTTGAAAACTTGTAAAGGAAGCTTGTTTGAAGTAATGTTTTAAAAATCCATTCATGCCGTATAAGTTAAAAAAACATTCTTCGTACTTTTGTCGGAAAAGTCAAAAAGTACCTCGTACGGAAAAACGACAAAAGATTCCTTTCATATTCTTTACTAAAAACTCACCTAAGGGTAAAATTGGATTTAAACTATTTCAAGTGGATGGAAACAATATTACATATTGAGGGAACATGGATGTGGATGATAAAATACACCCCAGTAAATACTTACGAATAAACAATCTCGGATAAAAATGAGATTGTGATATTTCCCTTACCTTAGGTCCAATTTGCTTTGTTCGTGTCCGAAGCTCCTGTATAATGGTTTAAATAATGTTATTGACTTATTCCAGAATCATACATATTGATATGAGATCATATATGGTCATATTATTAACTTCTTGTTAGTAATATTTCATTGTTACTTGTTACTCGGGTCTTTATAACTTTTTGTTCTTATGCGTGTTTTGTTGAATAAATTCTTATTCTTATCTTTAGGTTATAGATAATTCATTTACAGAATGGCATTAGTGTAGTATATACCATATTCATTCATTCAATTCATTTATATAATCATTATGAAATGAAGATCATGTAGAACGAATCGCATCACATCGTGGAGACGGTATTCCGTACGTACGCACGAGTGATGATATCGTTCCTATGATCGTGGAATTGTATTGGAGTATATATATATATTATTTCAGTATCAATATTACTTAATAATAATCATATATAGTTACTCATTACACCATTATACCCATCCTTGTAAGGAGATGGTGGAAAATAGATTACACCACGGCGTGGAGACGGTATTCCGTTCGTACGCACGCGCGGTGATTTCATTTTTCCGTAGGATGGATAGAAGGTGAATTAGGGTTGTTTCATATTTATAATAACATATCAGTATGTAAGTAATACTGATGTTTTTACTTTATCATGAAACAACTAAAGAAGAAGAAGTTGAAGAAGAAAGAAATTGAAAAGATCGGTAATGGATATGACGTCTTCTTTGGAACGCCTCTTTGAATCCTCCACTTAAGGAACTAAGATTGGTCTTTGGAGAAGACCAGGACCTCTAGGATTATTCTAGGGAAGTGGAGAGGAGAAAATGGAAGGGGTTGGCCGAGCTTGAGTGCTCAAATTGGTGTGAGGAGGAGGGGGAGGAGGTGCCCTTTTATAAGGGAGGAGAGGGGCACCTTAGGAATATCTCAAAATATTATTTTATATTAAAGTCAAAATCGGTTTATAATGGTTCCAAAGGGTCTTATTTCGAAGCTAAAGTGGGTTTGGGTCGAAATCCTGTCAACCAATAGGATTTAGACAAGTTTAGGGTATTATTTTAACCTTATCAATTAGATTTAACTCTAAGTTAATTAATTTAACTTTTACCGTGTCTTTTTGTTTTCTTTCAATATATGGTTAATACACTTACTATAACATGCCAAACGAACCCCAAATTGTTTATTATTAATATATATATCCTTATCTAAGTCATTTGGCCGAACCTTAGATTTTTAGGAATAAAATAACAATTAATAATATAATATTTGATTTAAAAACTATTTTGTGTCAATTTTGACACTATTTGATATATGATTTTTGTGAAAGTCATAACAGAATTATATGTTCGAACCAAGTTGATTAAATCAACAATAATATATCATAGTAACCTAGAAAATTAGTTTAATTCATAAAAAGTCTCAAATTACATTTTTTTGGTATTTATATTATCAATTTTGTCAATATTTCATTAATAAGATAATTACTGCATCATCTTTGTGTCATAAATAAATTAAATTATTTGATGTCTAAAAATTACAAATAAAATACCATCATGTAGGAAATCTTTTTAGCTTTCTAATTAATATTTACAATCGAATTTATCTTATGTATAACCCCATATTAAAAATGATTTACTTATTAAACTTTGATTTTAACGATTTAACCCTTCTTTAAATAAATTAATAATAAATGTCCTATTCTAATCCAAGTGGGCCTAAATGGTCATATTTTATTCCTAAGTTTGTTTTTGGTCGAATTACACTTGTCCAATAGAATTAGGACATGTGTTAGGGTAATATTGATATCATATTTACCCTTAGTTACCCTATTTACTATTAACCGCGGTAAAAATAGTAAAAAGTTACTATTCACCAAAAA
This sequence comes from Viscum album, assembly GCA_963277665.1. NCBI lineage: Eukaryota > Viridiplantae > Streptophyta > Magnoliopsida > Santalales > Viscaceae > Viscum > Viscum album. The sequence continues at coordinate 33,500,575 of OY728127.1, read as the reverse complement.
ATTATTTTCATCTCATTGAACCACATTTTAGTCCTTGATATTAACCGTGTCTCTCGGATTTTTGAAATTCCATTCACAGAAGTGGTAAAATTATGTTTTATGCAAAATTCAGTTTTTAACCTACCACTTAGTGGTTTCACTATTCATCAAAAATTGAAAGTTTTCAGAAAAATACCAAAATTTCACCCTAGGCTAATTTCGATATTCTGAGTCCAAAAATGAAGTCCATTTTGAAAAATAAAATTTATAAAATTTCAAAAAGTGGTTATTACTATTCATAACGGCTAGTTTTAATAGCATATTGTTGTTTAGTGAAACACGGTATTGCGTACGACGCAAGCTATCGAGGAAGGTCGCGATTGCGTGTAAAGCAAGCCAAGCAAGTGTTGTGTAGAAAAAGATTCCTTTGATGATTTATATAACATAAAAGTCTCGGGTGTTACAGGTTTGTTTTCTAAGATCAATCTGTATTTAGGATATCAAAAGCTGAAGGATAATGAGGGTGATATCCTGAAGACCACCTTCATTTGAAGGTTTGGGAACTTTGAGTTTATAGTCATTCCATTTTGTGTTAGAAACACACCATTTATGTGCACCGGATTTATGAACATCATGTTCCATGAATTCTTAGGAGAGTTTGTATTTGTGTTCATAGATGACATATTGATCTACTTGAGGTCAGAAGAAGATCATTTTTATTTTCTCAGGGAAATATTTAATGTTATTATATTCCCCTAGTTCTATCAAATGTCATTCAATTGTGTTTTTAAGACACCAGATGTTTATTTTTATCCAGGATTTAGTGACTAATTAGGGGGTATCAGTACACCCATTAAATGTCGGGGCATCTGTTTCATGGGTAAGAGCCAAGAATGTGGTAGTGGTTCAGAGATTTCTTGTTATTTCAGGATATGATCAAATATATGTGCTAGAATTATCTTGATTTGAAACCCAATTTATAGTTTTGACTAAGATGGACAAATAATTTGATTTAAATAATCAGTGGTTGGAAGCATTCAATTAATTGAATGGGATTTTGATCAATTCTTCTGTCATCAGTTTCGTGAGGAATGTGTGATGTTTGAGGTGTTTTGTGACACTTCCTATCTATTATTGAGATGTTTTTTGATTCCAGAATGTAACATGATCTCTTATAGATCTTTCAAGTTACATCCTTACAAGCATAACTATGCTACCCATGATCTAGATATAACAATGGTTGTGATTCTATTTATCTTTTGGTAGTATTAAATAATTTGGGAGAGCTTGTGGTCATCAAGAATCCCTAGATTTAGAATTATATCTTTTCCATTGTGTATTGAATTTATTTTCTTGGTGGTTGATTAATTTACTTCAGGATTATAATATTCAGATCTCACACACATTAGGATAATAGAATATTATGGACCATTATCTATGCAAGAATTCATGGAAGGATGTTTTTCCGGAGTATGGGGATGTCTAAAATGATATGTGTGAGTTTGAATCCTTGTACATAGATAGAAGGGTCTCTAATGTTAGAGGATATTTGTTTCAAATGAAAGTGAAATATTATTCGATGTAGCTGGTAGATGAGACTTAAAGTAGAGACTCAGAGGTAGAGGTGATGTGTGATTGTGTTTGCCATGTTGATGGTCCCAAAATATGGTCAGAGGACTCCCAAAACCATATTATGTTTGAAGGGAGACTATTAGTTCCTATGGTGATTCACATGGGAGTCCTTCCAATGTTTCATACCACAATTTTTGTGGTCCAGCATATAGTATCCAAGATATAAAATGATAGGATGATGTAATTTTGGTGGCCTAGGACGAAATAGGTGGTAGTGGTGTTTTTGGTGAAGTGATTGGTTTTATAACATTTAAAGGACAATCATAATGTTCTAGATGATTTTATTATAGACTTTGGATGTTCCTGAGATGAAATAGTATCACATCACGAGGGATTTCACCAAATGGATACCCTGGTATCAAATTTCTGTGATGTTATCTGGGTTATATTGGATCAGTAGATGAAGTCAGACCACTTTTTAGTGATCAAGGAGTTAGCTATAGAATATTATTTGGATAATAGATATATAGATGATGTAGTTTGTTTTCAAAGAATTTTAATTTCCAACCTCTTCAATCAGGATGAATATTTTGTCTCATGAGTGTGGATGGAATTTTAAAATTCCATGGGAACTCAGTTATGCGTCATAATTTCATTCCACCCTGAAAATTATGGGATTAATATGAAAACTATCCATATATTGGAGGAAATATTTAGGGTATTAATTTTATTCATTAGTATACCATGAGCATGAAAATTTCCCTTCATTGAGTTTTCTTGTAACAACAACTATCACTCTTCAATTTGCATAGCCCTATTTGAGGTTGTATACAGATGACCATGTTGTTCTTTGTTAGTAGGTTTAGATATTAGGGAGGTATTAATGGTTGGATATGATGTGGTGTGGATCATAATAGAGAATTATTGTCTTGTTCATGAGAGGATGAAAGTATCATAGGCCTGGTAGAAGGTTCTTGCTTTTTTAGGAGGATAACTTTATAGTTCTATGTAGGGGAGAGAAAATTCATAATGTATTCCCCTAATTTGTGGAAGAATGGTTTTGGAAGAGGGATTTATAATTATTCTAGGATTGATGGCCCCTATGAGGGGATGATGTGATATTTCAAGGTGGTGTATTAATTTTATGTTCCATCACAAATGAAGAGGATCCATGGTTTCTTACACATCTCTCTCCATTTCCAGTATCTTCATGAATACCCCAATGTTATTAACTATGTAGAGTTGAATATCAATGTTGATGTAACACTTGTGGATTATCCATATGGATCAAACTACTCTAAGGGAAGAAACAATGATGATGAACCATTCCCTTGGTTTTCATGTTGTTGAGGAATATTATCCTGAAGGAGAGTTCATGGAAGTGAGACACTAAGAATCATTCGTAGTATCCAAAGATATTTTTATATTTTCCATACTCATTTTTTATTGTCATGTGTTGTTTGAATCTATCTATGTAATTAATTTTTTCTATTATATTCATGTATGATAAATGATAATGTGTAGAATAAAAAATCTACAAGACCTAATTCCAAATTGATTTGCATTAACTGTAATAGAACAATACGTGAATGGGAGAGTTAGTGCTACCCTATGTGGACAATATCTTGGCTTGGGGTGGAATTCCCTAATTCTTGTTTTTGGGGATGTTTGGTTTGTTTGTTACTAGTTATTGTTTTGGGATGCATGGAGGTAGATATGGTTTTGTGCTATTGTATTTGTGGGAATGGAGGTGGTTTATATCCATGAAATGTGTTTCATGGGTGTTTTGGTTGATGTGATTGGCTGGTCATTCCCATGATAAGTAGTGAGATACATAGGAGGATTCTCATGTGGTGGTTGTTTGGATAGATTTACTTATGTGATTCAACTACCATTCTTTTGGGTGAGAATTGTTCTAGAGGTAACTAATGTAATATCCTTATATTCTCATTCCATTACTTTTCATATATTGGGTAACATAGGTGTTTGAGAGATGTATTTAAGTGTTTGGGTAGTATTTTGTGTTATAGACATGATGTTGTAAGAAAATCCCATCATGAATGGGGTAATAGATATGTATTCAGGGCCCACATATGGTGTAGTCAGCTAGTTTTAAATCATGTATGTGGCTTGGGGGGAGGGTGTACATGAAATAGATTCCCCTAGGGAAATAAACTCAATACATATAATAAAATAGAGTTCGATATAATATGAATTTTATATGATGTTTTAGTTTTTTGGAATCCTAGATATTTTATTTTGTGAAATGGATAAATTATTTGAAATGGGAAGGACCTAGGATAGTTTATAACACTTATTCATGATTTATTCTCATTCATCAACAAATATGTCTCTCTCTCTCTCTCTCATATTGGATGAACCCTAGGTTCCCAGAGGTTACCTTCTCACCCTATTCTTCTTTGTTTTAGTAGATTACAACATTTTGATTAGTTGAATGACCTTCTTTACATCTATTTTTATCATATCAATTCTATTCCCAAGGATCTTTTATGGTTGTGTGGTTTGGGTTTTGGTTGTGAGATGGGTGCCGTTTTCACAATCCATTGATGTAGTGTAAGTTAATCCATGATCCCTTGGTGTAGATGTTGTTTCCAGGTAGTTATTCTTCACCCTTTGGTGTTTTGTGAGCTCAGAAGCCTTCATTAAACTAGGGAATCCCTCATTTCTCGATTTTTTGATTCATTTGGTATGGATTTACTTTAGTGTATCTATGGGGTACGTTTGTGTTGGACTAATAATGATAAATTAATTAATTATTTAAAAGATATGGAGAAGGGTAATGATTTATATTAATTATAACTTTTATATTTAGTGATATTGATATTATATATTCTGAATTACAAAATGAAATTTATGGATGTTAGGATCCTATTCCTTAATTATTATTGTTGTGATAGGAAAACCTTGTTTCATTTTATTGTTATATCACCATAATTGAAAATTGGATAACCAATTATATTTTGTTAATATAATTATTTCTCCTATATTTATAGTGTGTGTGATAAATCGCCCAAAATAAAGTGAAAGGTGAAAAAAACCCATTATAAGCCTGTAAAATGATTATTTATGTGTTTCGATGTGTGGTTGCATTATGGGGTGGTGGTACATGAGTTTTTTCGCAAGTGGTTATATGATTGTGATGTGGTGTGGCTAATGGTGGGGATTTTCTTGGTAGGAGGAGGGATGAGGTTGATTTCATTAATGATCATAATCGTTTATTATTATTGTTAGTGAAATGGTTGTGATGTGATGGAAATAGTGACTATGTTATATATGAGATGTGACCATACTATGGGGTGGTGGTATATGTTATTCAAAAGTGATGGGAGAATGAGTACATATGACATTGGTATTTGAGAGTGGATAAATAGTGGGAAAGAGGTGAGGGGAACCCTTTATTGATATTTTTCATAATTTCTTAGAATTCAAGCTTGTGATACTTAGTGAGTATGCCTTGGTGAGGTTGGGATGGATAATTGAACAGTATTGGTGCGGTTGGTTCTAATATTTTCTCATGAGTGCATCTATATGATTCTTTTAAATATGCACATGAAGGATCTGTTTCCCAAATGAGTATAAATTTATTATCACACAATAAAAATAAACCATTTTTAAGGGTTCTAAAAGGATACATGGATCATAATTGATAACACTAGCTTAATCTGTTTTGAAAAATTGTTTTACCATTGCATTAGCATTGTAGTTGGTTATTTAAATTTGATGACTTTTGTATATATATATATGTATTCTATTTATAAAATCATTATGGGATTGTTTATAATTGTAAATTCCTCACACTTCATGACATTCTTTATACCTTCAGTGCTCATAGCCAACCCAAGTCCTTATTGAGGTGGGACTCATCGGTCATTCTACCTTTCCCCTCATTTCAATATCTCTTTTTAGATGGGGTTATGATGGGGATTTATAATGAAGTTATTATATTTAAATATATAATATGCATTTGGTCATAATCCACTAATAAAAATAATAATATCAGTTTTAGAGATATTTTACAGACATACTGAATAGTGTAACCCTTCGTTCTTATTTTACCCATAGTAAGGTAAACAATCATTATCATGATTAATATTTATAATGAAAAAAATAAAAGGGAAAAATTTTAAAAATTATTAAATTTGGATTTAAAATATTGAAATCAATTTTTACTGTTAATTTTTTGGTATGTGTAATAAATAATTTTTAAAAGAAATGACTAAATTGAAATGAAAAATAGTTTTTAGAAAAATTAGTTTTCAAGACCAATGATAAACATATAAATAAATATAGTATAATACTAATACCTATATAACAAATAATTTTATTTATAATTAAATGTTACTTATGTTACAATAGTATAACAGTAAAAACATATTGGTACACTTAAATTACTTAATATTTATTTTGAATATTATAAATAATGTTATAGAAATTGATTTTTTTCACTATTCATGTAAAAATATATATTTTAAAAATAATATTATAAAATACGGTTATGATAATATCTAAATTATAATTTTTGAAATGATATTAATTTACTAACTTTTAATTACTAAAAGTCTTATAAATTAAATGTACTGCTTATGAAAAAAATTTAAAATAATCATTTTGGAATAAAACATACTTTTGAAGGTTAAAATTTCTTTACTAAAAAGTAAGTATTAATTTATAATTATTGTATAAATACATTTTAATAATATAAATACATTATATAGATATATATATTTAATTATCAGTTTATTCTAATTCATATAGGTAGTTTAACAACTTGGTTATAATGGTAACAATTAAACATTTATATAGTTTAATATTTCACAGGTCAAATAAATCTCATTTTTGTATGTTAAGAAATCAAATAAGAATGGTATTATTTTTAAATAAAAAACCGTGTTATTGGAATAATAAATTTTCATCTTCATTTCAATAATATGGGTAATGAAAAATTTTCACCTTAAAACATGTATACTACCCCCTCCATGAAGAGATGAGTTTTATTTTTGATAAAAAATCATATTAATGGTTAAAATAATTGGAAAGATGAATATATGAAATATTTATGAAATAATTATGATTATTTAAATTAAATATATTACTTACCTTTTTAACCGTCAATCCAATGGAAAATGATGATGTCAGTCATGTGTATATGCAAAGTACACTATCCCAAGGTGATGTAGTTTTTTTTATTACTCCCTCATTGGTTTTGACAAAAAATATGGAAATGATGAATAATTATAGAATTTATATCATATTTATGGCTCAATAAAAGTAAAATATTATATAATTTATTTCTTTTCAACCTAGTAGGAAAATGTAAACATCATTCATGCATACATTAATATTACCATCTCTAGGAAATTACATGATTTAATTTTTATGGACACATTATATGGTTAGTTTTATAAGATTACTTAATGTATTAATATTAAATTTATAATATTTTTATAATTATTTACTAAAAATAACTATAAAAACTTTGAACATGATTAAATCATTTAGGTTGTTTTATGGTTATAAACCATATGATTGAATCATGAACACCATAAATATGATAATTTTAATAAATAGATATGGACTCGTAGTAAATGTAATAAATTGAATAATAATAACGAATTGAACTGGAAAATGGATATTCATAAATTAGAAAAAGTGTAAAAAAAATATTCTTGATTAATTCAATATATGATGTTAGATGAAGCATAAGGTAACATATTTTTCATTAAAAACGTATTATAAAGTATTCCTATCAAATATTTATCCTCTATATCCATATTTTTTAAAATTTTCCACGAATGTCCCAAATTATATATAAAATGATATAAAATTTAATTTTAAAATACACTCAAATTTAATTTTAGTGAATTAAAATGGATTATTTTAGGAATTTACTATATGTGTAATTTTTACAATCTTACCAAATAATAAAGGAATGTTTTTAACATACATGGATTCACCAAAATTTCTTTATATTATAATCATTATTCACTATATACATTCCTTTTAAAAAATAAAATGGGTTTTCAAAGTATTTCCTAATATCTATTTTTAATATTTTTTCATTTCATAGTTTATTCTATGAAAAAGGATATTGTTTCATTTTATTATTTAAAAACGGCAGGTTTTTTTCTAATGGGTTGAAATGAAATTTTAAAGAGTTTATGATTAAAAAAATTAAAGATACTAAATTTTTAGTTAAATATATAGTACATGATAATTATAGATAAATATTGGTGAGACCTATATAGCTCTTTATGATCAGTCTACCTCTTATAGAACTCTAATGCATTAAGTAAATAATAAAATTAGAAGATGATAATTGAAGGAGATAGGCAGGTAGGTTACTCCAATGGAATTTAATTTGGACCTATTTATTTATGACATGTGTAAAAATGGGAGAACATGATTTTTGAATTTGATGCTCCTATATTATTCATCCATACTTGTTATAGTTTTTATAGAATTATATTTACTTCATGAGGAAATAAAATTTTATAATAATTTAAATTTAAATAAATTCTCAATTAAAATTTTCAGGAGTTACCTTATAACATTTGTATCCTCTAGGATTTTATATACTCATAATGGATTAAGAAATATTTCAATGTGAAATTGTTAATTTTATCATGTGTATTTTTTATATATTTTTTGTTACAAGTTTATTGTGAAAAAACATAGGCATTTTAATATGTTTTCACGCTTTTAATAGGAAAATTGATATTTATTTACTTTTATATACATTTCTATGATTCTTATTCTCATCCGATGTGTTAATTTTCATAGAGGATTTGTAGATATGTAAGAATAATAGAAAACTCAATATTTATAATTTAGAATCATCTAAAATGAAGAAAATGTGTATTGAATGAAAGTATATGTAAACATGCATACCTATTTTTAGAGAAATAATGTATAATGTGTGGAGTTGACTACTCTTTATTGATTTGTTTTCCATAATTCTCTAATACCCTAAATCTAAAAGATCATGGGATTGTTATAATGTAATATACATTCTATCAAACTCATATTATGTAACAAACTGAGATTTAATGAGAATTTTTATTTTTAATTTATTTGATGTCTTGTGTTGTACGCTACACCAAATTTTTCTTGTTCTATACACAACACCGTATTAACTTGTAGTATACACAACACTATTCTTGGCTCGTGTTACCAACAATTTCGTGTTCGTTTTGTAGAAATTATTCTACATATAATTAAGTATAGATTTTTTTAATGTATAAATGAAATAAGTTTTGATTATGTTATACGCAATAACAAAGGGAGCTTTCACTACACACATCCTTGACTTGACTTTCATTACATGCAATCACGACCTTCCTTTATAGCGTGTGTAGTACGTAATATCGGGGTTCACCAAACAATGATATATTGTTATAATATTATTATGAACTAGCCATTATGAATATTATTAACTAAATTTATAATGTTATAACATTATTATTGATCTTACACATTTTTTAGAACATCGTGTGAGAACAAAATAAATTTTCCGAGTAAAATAAGTATTTTTTAAAAAATGCAGTTTTGCCACCTTTTGATGGTGCACCCACTTTAAATATAGTTTTTGACATGTTTATAAGTTCAATTTGACAAAATAAAATTCTTATTTGGAATCAGGATATAAAAATTTACTTTGGATAAAATATTCATATTATTCTGATAACTTTCATATTTTAATGAATAGTAAAAACACGCTATATTTTAATTTAAAAAAATACTTTCATCGTAATAATTTATATGGATAAATTTTAATTTTGAGTGGTTTTAAAGTATAAATAAAATATATTTTTACCATTTAATATAATTTATTTCATTAGCATTGATTTTATATTGAATTTATAGGTAAAATCATTTCAATCTTTTGCAAATGTTTTAACTTTTAAAACTCATTTTCCTTACAACGGGATGAATTATAAATTAATTTCTGCAACATCAGTGATTTGAATTTGGAAAAATGGATTCTATATTTGGAATCAGTATTTCCGAATAATGTTAATATGCTACTTTTTATTTTTAGTCATTATGAATAGTAACTACGGTAAATTTTATTTACCATTGTTAAAGGTAAATATAGTTAATTAAGGGAAAAAATAATATTGTAAAATTACCTTAAAATTTGTCCTAATATAATTGGATAATTATATTTTACCCTAAATCATACTTGGGACTAAATGGAATCTAATGGAACCCACATGTATATGATTAAGACCTTTTATTTAGTTTTTTTAAACGAAAGTGAAACGTCTCACTCAAACTTTAATAATTAGATTATTTTTAATATATAGTTATATAGAATATAAATTCGATTATAAATACTCATTTGAAATCTAAAATTATTTTATTTATCATGGTAATTTAATTGTAATTTTTAACAAATATTTTATTAATTTGAAATCTTATACATTAATGATGTAGAAATTATTTATTTAGTGAAAAATCAATAATATAGTTTTTATTAAAATAATAATACCTATCATTAGGACCATAACCTTGACCAAAATTTATTGGTAGAGTATATATATACCCTAATAATCGAATGGAAAATTTTTTGGTCCATTTTGAGCCTTATAAAACCGATTAGGACATTTATATTATTTTATTTAAAATGATGTCAATGATGTCACCTTCATAATTTAACAAATAAAAAAATTTAAATTTTGTTATTTTAATATGATAATTTAGATTAAAAACATTATTATGAAAGGTATTATTTTTATCATCATCATAGGATTTTATTTTTAATTTATATGATACTAATAAGTATATTTAATGATTATACAAAAATGATGTAGTAATTGTTTTATTAAGAGAAATATCAAATAAATGGTTTTATAAATATTAAAATAAACATTATATGAACTAATTATTGTTATACACAAATTTTATATATTAATATGACATGTTAGGAATATATCAAACATTTGTTTTGAATATATCCTCTCTGTGGATTTTATTTAAATTCAAATAAATGAATAGTGTCAAAATTAACACTATTGTTATTTTATAAAAATAACATATTATTAAATTGTTTAAAAATAACATAAATGTTTAAAAATTATAAATTGAACATTATATGGTCTATAATGTCATCAAGTACCCAATTATGGATAATTCATAATGCATAAGAAATTATTTTAACAATTTAAAATTTATAATATTATTACGACAAATAATATTAAATAAATTAAATAAGGACAAATCAAGTTGATAAGGTTTAAAATAAATTTCCAACACGCCAAATTTTTATTTTTTGATGGTATGAAAACCCCATATCGTATATTCTTCGAATATGAGTTATTTTTTGAGGTTTTTATGTGGGGTTTGATTTATTAGAAATCAATTTTTTTTTGCGGTTTCCAAAGGTACCCCTCTCCTCCCTTATAAAAGGGAACCTCCTCCCTATACTATTCACAAAACATTGAGCCTTTAAGTCCAACAAACCCCTTACCATTTCACTTATCCACTTCACTAGAAACATTATGGAGGCTCTAGTCTTCTGAAAAGACCAAATTTAGTGCCTTAAGAGGAAGCTTAAAAGAGGTGTGTCGAAGAAGAGGTAATCTCTTCTACCGATTCTTTCAAGTTTCTTTCATCATAAACATCTTCTTATTTAGTTATTTTATTATAAAGTAATAAAATCATTTTAACTAATATAAAAATATGATATTATAAATATTAAACAACCTCATTTCACTTTTAATCCATCATACGTAAAACGAAATCACCGTGCATGCATACATACGAAATACCGTCTCCACACCGTGGTGTAATTTTTTTTCCACCACCACCTTACCTGTATGGGTATAATGGTGTAAAGAATAACTATATACGGTTATTATAACATCATACTAATTATGAGATATTATATCATCCATTCTAATTCAATTCAATAATTATCGGAAGAATATCATCACTCATGCGTACGTACGGATTACCGTCTCCCCGACGCGATGAGATTAATTCTCCATGTTAACCATTCAAGAATGATTATAAAGTATATATATTAAATAATGATGAAATATATGACATATTAATGATACTGGACTTATGTATATGTTATTTACTTTCTTCCATTCAATTTAATAAGGAAACGAAAAGAGCGTTGATGCGTACGTACGGCCTACCGTCTCCATGAACGATGTATTTATTTCCATTTATAGATTTATTATATATATGTATATTCTGAATATATACTATATATAAATCATGTTTTACATTCTGTATGTAAATAATCATGATCTATGTAATTACAAGTCAAAACACGGATGATAAATGAAACGATTTTACCCAAAACGCTACTTTAACATGAATTTACAAAAGAACGGGTAATATAAAGTCATAAGTGAACCATATATGATATCATAATAATGAATATGATTTTTTTAATAATTCAATGAAATTATTTAAATAATTATACAGGTGGTTTGGATACATATGAATCATATCAAATAGAAGGTAAGGGATAACTTTTCCAATCTCGTTTTTATCTGAGAATGTTTAATTTTAAGTATTTAATGGGGTTATATAAATCTTCCATGTCCACGTTTTCTAAAAATGGTTTCATGTATGTTTAAATTCCTTTTTACCCATTTTTTACTTTTACTATATGGTATGTAAGGAATCTTTCTTTTGTTTACATTACAAGGTACTTTTTCACTTTTCTGGAAAAAGTAAGAGAAGAATGTTTTTCTTAACTTATACGACATGAACGGATTTTTTACGGTTTCATAAAGCCTTATTTTTATGAAGCTTCCTCCACAAGATTTCATGATTCTTTTCAACAAAAAATAATTCTTTTAAAATTTCATTGCATTTTGTGAAAAGAAAATGATATTGAAGAAGAATAGATATTTTCATCAAAAATTAATTTCAAGTGTTTTGTCAAAACCATTTTCCATCTAAGATGACATTATTTATTATGATTATGTTTCAGGTAAAATTTCTATATGATTTATATGGTTTCACTTTTTTTATGATTAAATGATATCAATTTGTTTAATTTGGATTATGTTGTGATGTGATGATGTTTATGAAACCCATTTTATTCTTTGGGTTATGATGAATGATTTATGTTTATATTGTGGCACACATAATATTGATTTAATTATGAGATGGGTGGGACCTATATATCCCTCCAATGCATTGGGTAATGATTTATATCTTATAAGATAGACATGGCTAGAATGACATGTTAATCCGATTCAGTGATACAGGACTGGAACGAGGAGTGAACTCGATTCAGAAAGGGACTTTGTCCACTATGATGGTCTTGGCAACAATGCCTTGGCTACTATGGAAATAATAACGTGTTCATAATGGTTTCCAAAATTACATGTATTATTCTCATGCTATTTTATCATTATTAATGATTCTTTATGACTTATGCCTTACGTACAACCATGATTTATGTCATTGCTCAATATTTTAATGTTTAAACATTGTTTTCATTTTTTAGTTCAAATGTATTTGATTTGTTTTATTTTCTCCATGCTTACCATTAGTGAGAATTTGAGCTTACCATTTATATCATTTCTTTTCCCCATGATTTTTAGAATGGTTTTAGGTAATAAAGCCAAAGGGGAAGATCTGTATGGGATATGTTGATGATTTTTCACCACGATTAGAAGATTATATTCTGAGTTTCCAAAGACACTAAACTATTATGATCCTTTAGTGCTGGTTTTTGTTATGTATTAAGTATTCCGAAAAAGTAATGTAATGTCCATGTATGTAATGATTTGGGTCTCTATAGTTGGTATTAGAGGAAAGGTTTAGTTAACCTTTGGAAACTAGGATGTGAAAACTTTATCGATATCCCTAGAGATATTACTAAGGTATGTATAGGGATGTCCTTAAGGTTAAGTATAAGTATAAGTTATAGTCCTAGAATTACGGTAATGATATCAGAGTTAAACCTAAGAAGATAGATATTGAAGTTAATCCCCCTTTATTATGTTGTTTTCCCAAGCATGATATTTTCCTCTCACACTATTATTTTTGGGTTTTAGACAATGGCTGGAACCCAAAAGAACTGTGTTGATCAATGTAATGGAAAATTCAATGGTTGTCCTTCTGAAAAAACCAATGTTATGGGATATGGAGTGCAGAATCTTATTGTTATACTTACACAAGCTATGAATCATTTTGGACTTCCAAATGAGGAGAGAAGGGAACAATATTCTATTGAGTCCTTCATGAGGCAACATCAAACTTCTTTTACTGGGTCTTCTAATCCACTTGTTTCTGAAAAATGGATTAGTACCACTGAAAATATATTTTCCATACTTCGTTGTTCAGAACATGAAAATTTCATTCTGGCTGTTTACCATTTAGATGGTGAAGAAAACTAGTGGTGGACTCTAATTAAGAATACAAGGCCCTAAGATGAAATTGAATCAATGGAATGGGACAAGTTCAAGAACATGTTTTTCAATAAGTACATCCCTTGTATTCCTAGAACAAAGATGGAAAAGGGAATCCTTGAGCTTAAGAAAAAGGATGATGAATCTGTTGGTATATACCAAGTGAATTTTAAAAGGCTTTCAAGGTTTTCATCTGGCTTTATCATCCAACCTGAATGTAAACTTGATCGATTCTTCAGTGGCTTAAAACCAAGTCATCGAACGGAATCAGCTATAAGAGACTTCAGTTGCTATGAAGAAATTTTGCGTTGATCTATCAAGGTAGAACTGGAAGATGGTGTTACACATCCATCTTATGGTTTTGAACAAAAACAAAAGATGGAGTTCTCAGAGAAATCTCAAAACAATAATGTAAAGAAGATGAATGTATCTTTATGCTCAACGTGTGGAAAGAACCATGGTGGAGATTTCCTAAAAGGTTCTAGAAAATGTTTTAAGTGTGGAAAATAAGGTCATCGAGTAGCTTAGTGTCAAAGTAATGGAAAAAGGGTTGCTGATGATGTGAATGAAGAAAAGACTGCAGAGAACGCACCACCAACACTTCAATGCTTCAAGTTCAAGGAAATGGGGTATTATGCTAATCAATGCCCTAATCCAATGGTTAACGATGATCGAAGTGAGAAAACTCTTAAGGAAAAGGATAAAGGGAAGTCACATGAGATCAATATTTGTGATTCGGAGTATTATAATGATGTTTTAGAATGATTAAGTGTTTATGTAATGAAATTTCAAAACATTATCATAAAATCTCATTTATGGTATCGTGGAATTTTGGAATATCTATGTATTAGTTTTCAAGAATTATATGGTACCGATAACCATGAAAATTGATTGAAATATTTTTGTAAATAATATGATATACGCATAATGAAGGGGTAACGAGAAAAAGAAATGAGTTCATGATTGATATAAGGACAAAGTTATATCATGGTTTAAGTATATAGAAATTTTGGGATTTTGGTATGTGGAAAGAGTTAACTTTTTACAGCATTCATGTTTTACTAAAGTTCAATGGGTATTCATTTTACAAGAGAATACATGATTAAGGTATTCAAAAGTTTGGAATGTGACAAAAAAGATATATTGTATGATATATGGGGGAAAAATGATGGTATTCACATGATTGTAATATGAAATTTCTTGTAATAGTTTTCATTTTACTATGAGATTGAACAATAGCATTTTGGATAAGTGTAAAGATTTGAAATGGATTATGTTGGACATAAGATAATATTTTTTAAGGATATAACCTTTTTTCGATATTATTTCTGGAATTTTATAATAGTGTTGTTTTAGAAAAATGACAACCTTCATGATAGGCGAAAACCCATCACGTCAGACAATGTTTCGGGAATTGCACCCAAAACTGAAATGAAACAAGCCTTTATCACCTACCATTGGCCTACAGGAAGTCCCTGGTTATTAGAAACTTGTTTTATCCTATTAAAAGGTATGATAGATGAAGTATAAGTCCATTTTTGGAACCATATACGATTAATATCCCCATAATATGGACTTATGTATATAACTTTTTCTAACCTTATGTTTGAGATAGATGGAATGACCTATCATTATATCGTATGATCTACTAACACTTCACAAAATACAAATTAAACTTCATTTCTCTAAGATATGAAGTGGAAATTATTCAAGGTACAAACAATAGTGAGATTGTACCAAAATCAAGTAAGTATTTCTTTTAAATCAAAAATTCATCAACATTAGGGAAATGATCTTGAAAACCAAAAATGTTGTCCTAGTGCCCTCATATCTGATGAATCATATGGTACCTTAGATCATCACAAATTTATGTCTTTATGATTGTTGGATTTTTCATAGCCATTTCCTCTACCACTCTTCATCAGAAGTTTATGGTTAGATTTCTCTTCCATATCCATTTTTTTCATCTATATTCTTCTATGTGGAATCCCAGTGATGAGTTACATTGGGTATCCTTTATGTTTCTAACGTTCCTTTTTAAAATTATGTTTTAGTAATCCTTTTTACGATGTGGGATTCTATGAAATAAACATTCATGTTGTAAACCATTTATAACCCTGATGAATTTCGAGGGAGAAATTAATTTTAAGGGGGGTAGAATGTAAGAAACCAAGATTTTATGAGAATTACTTTTTTTTAATTTCATTTATGTCTTGTTTTTTATGTTACACAAAAATTAGCTTGTGATATATGCAACACCGTATTATCTTACAGTATACGCAATACAATTCTTGGCTCGTGTTACACACAATTTCATGTTCGTTTTGTAGAAATTATTCTACAGAACATTAAGTAAAGATTTTGATTAATGTATAAATGAAATAAGTTTTTATTATTTTATAAGCAACAAAAAAGGGATCTTGCACTATATGTAGCTTTGACTTGGCTTGCATTACACGCAATCACGATCTTCCTTGATAGCTTGTGTAGTACGAAATATCGGGTTTCACTAAACAATGATATATTGTTATAATAATATTATGAACAAGCCGTTATGAACATTATTAATTAAATTTTGAATGTTATAACATTATTTTTCATCTTACACATTTTCTAGAACATCGTGTGAGAACAAAATAAATTTTTCGAGTAAAATAAGTATTTTTAAAAAAATGCTGTTTTGTCGCTTTTTGATGGTGCACCCACATTATATATAGTTTTTGACATGTTTATAAGTTCAATTTTACTAAATAAAATTCTTCTTTGGAATTAGGATATAAAAATTTACCTTGGATAATTTTTTCATATTATTATGATAATTTTCATATTTTAATGAATTGTAAAAACTCATTATATTTTAATTAAAGATAACTTTTTTCATCGTAATAATTTATATGGTTAAATTATAATATTGAATGGTTTTAAAGAATAAATAAAATATATTTTTACCATTTAATATAATTTATGTCATTATCATTGATTTTACATTGAATTTATATGTAAAATCATTTCAATATTTTGTAATGTTTTAACATCTAAAACTCGTTTTCATAACAAAATGATTAACTTTAAATTAATTTATGCAAACTTCTATTATTTGAATTTGGAAAAATTTATTTGATAATTGGAATCTATAGGTCAAAAATATGTTAATAAGCTAATTTTTATTTTTAGTCATTATGAATAGTAACTACGGTAAATTTTATTTACAATAGTTAAAGGTAAATCGAGGTAATTAAGGGGAAATATAATATTATAATATTTCTCTAACACTTTTCCTAATATAATTGGATGATTATATTTTATCCTAAATTATAATTGGTTCGAAATGGAATCTAATGGAACCCACTTGTATTTGATTAAGACCTTTAATTTAGTTTATTTAAAGGTAAGTGAAATGTCTCACTCAAACTTTTAAAATTAGATTATTTTTAATATATAGTTACACAAAATATAAATTAAATTATAAATACTCATTTTAAATCTAGAATGTTTTTCTTTATCATGGTAATTTATTTTTACTTTTTAATAAATATTTTATTACCTTAAAATATTATACAGTAATGATGTAGAAAATATTAAATTAGTGAAAAATCATTAATATAGTTTTTATTAAAATAAAAATACCTATCAAAAGGACCATTAACATGACCAAAATTTATTGGCCGAGTATATATATACTCTAATCATCCAAGGGACAATTTTCGGACCATTTGGATCCTTATAAAACCGATTAAGACATTTATATTATTTTATTTTAAATAATGTCGAAGATGTCACCATAATAATTTAATAAATATAAAAAATTAAATGTTGTGATTATAAGATGATAAATTATAGTAACAATATTATTATTAATGTTATTGTATTTATATAAATTATTGAATTTTTTTTAATTTTTATGCAACTAATATGTATATTAAATTATTATACAAAAATTATGTACTAATTGTTTTATTAAGAGAAATTTCAAATAAATAGTTTTACAAATATTAAAATATACATTATATGAACTAATTAATGTTCTCAAAAAATTTCATCGATGAATATGACATGTTAGGAATCTATTAAACATTTTTTTTGGAATATATCCTCTGTGTGGATTTTATTTAAATTCAAATAAATGAATAGTGTCAAAATTAACACTATAGTTACATTATAAAAATAACATATTATGAAATTGTTTAAAAATCACATAAATATTTAAAAATTATAAATTGAAATTTATATGGTCTAAAATGTCATAATGTAACCAAAAATGGATAATTCACAACATATAAGTAATTATTTATGACAATTTAAAATTTAGAATATTATTATCACAAATAAGATTATATAAATTAAATAAGGTTAAATCAGGTTGATAAGCTTTAAAATAAATTTCCAACATGTCTAAATTTTATTGGTTTATGAGATTACAATCCTATCTCATCTAATATTCGAATATGAGTCATTTTTGGAGGTTTTTAAGTGGTGATTGATTTATTATAAATTAATATTTTTGAGGTTTCTAAAGGTGCCCCTCTCCACCATTATAAAAGGGCACCTCCTCCCTCTACTCTTCACAACACATTGAACCTTTAAGCTCAGCCAAACCCTGACCATTTATCTTCTATATTTCCCTATAAACATTTTGGAGGTTTTGGTCTTCTCAAAAGACCAACGCTAGTTCCTTAAGAGGAATCTTAAAAGAGGTGCGTCGAAGAAGAGGTAATCTCTTATACCGATTCTTTCAAGTTTCATTATTCTTAAACTTCTTCTTCTTTAGGTGTTTTATTTTAAGGTAATATCATAATTATCAATAATATACTGATATTTTATTATAAATATTAAAAAACAACATTTAATCTTATATCCATCTTAATTAAAAAGAAATCATTGCGCGTGCGTACGTACGGAACACCATCTCCACACCGTGGTGTAATCTATTTTTTCACCACCCCATTACTTGGATGGGTATAATGGTATAAATAATAACTATATATGGTTATTATAACATCATACATATTCTGATATTTTATATCATCCATTATAATTCCATTCAATAATTATGGGAACGATATCATCGCTCATGCGTACGTACGGATTACCGTCTCCACGACGTGATGAGATTTATTCTCCAAGTTAACCAATCAAGAATGATTATAAAGTATATATATTAAATAATCATGAAATATATGACATATTAATGATAATTGAATTATGTATATGTAATTTACTTAGTTCCATTCAATTTGATAAGGAAATGAAGACAATGTTCATTCGTACGTACAACCTACCATCCCCATGAACGGTGTATTTCATTACATTTATCGGTTTATTATATATATGTAAATTCTTAATATATATTATATATAAATAATGATTTACATTTTTTCTGTAATTAATCATGATCTATGTAATTACAAGTCAAAACACGGATGATAAATGAAACGATTTTACCCAAAACGCTAATTTAACATGAATTTACAAATGAACGAGTAATGTAAAGTCATAAGTGAACCATATATGATATCCTAACAGTGAATATGATTCGGTAATAAGTCAATGAAATTATTTAAATCATTATACATTATGTTCTAATACATTGGACGTATATCGGACTTAAGTTAAGGGATAACTTTTCCAATATCGTTTTTATCCGAGATTGTTTAATTGTAAGTATTTACTGGGGTTATATTTATCATCCATGTCCATGTTTTCTAAAAATGATTTCATGTATGTTTAAATTAATTTTTACCCATATTTTACTTTTACTACATGGTGTGTAAGGAATATTTCTTATGTTTACCATACGAGGTACTTTTTTAAATTTCTGGGAAAAGTACGAGAAGAATTTTTTTTAACTTATACGGAATGAACATATTTTTTAATGATTCATAAAGCCTTATTTTTAAGAAGCTTAATACAAAATATTTCATGATTATTTAAAAAAAAAGTTTTTCTTTTAAAATTCATGGCATTTTGTGAAAATAAAATTATTTTTAAGAGGAAAGGATATTTTCCTCAAGAATTCATTTCATGTGTTTTGTAAAAACTATTTTCCATATAAGATGAAATTATTTATTATGATTATGTTTCAAGTATAATGTATCTATAATTTACATTGTTTCACTTTTTTATGATGAAATGATATAAATTTTTTTAATATTGATTATGTTATTATGGGATGATGTTTATGAAACCCATTTTATTTTTTGGGTTATGATAAATGATTTAAGTTTATGTTGTGGCACACGTAAGAATGATTTCATTATGAGATTGGTGGGCCTATATCTCCCTCCAATGAATTGGGTAATGATTTATATCTCATGAGATAGACATTGCTGGAATGACAAGTTATTCCGGTTCAGTGATACATGTCTGGAATGAGGAATGAACTTTATTCAGAAAGGGACTTTGTCCACTGAGATGGTCTTGGAATCAATGACTTGGCTACGATGAAAATCATAACATATGCTTAATGGATTCCAAAATTACATGTTTTATTACCTTGATATTTAATCATGAATAATGATTCTTTATGATCTATGCCTTACGTAATGCCATGATTTATGTCATTGCTCAAGATTTTGATGTTTAAACATTATGTTCATTTTTTATTAGTTCAAATGTATATGATTTGTTTTATTTTCTCCATGCTTACCCTTACTAAGAATTTTAGCTCACCCATTTTATGTTTTCTTTTCCCCAGGATTTAAAGAAAGGTTTTAGGTAAGAAAACAAAAGGGGAATATATTTATTGGAGATGTTGAAGATCTTTCACCATGATTAGAAGATTATATTCCATGTTTCCAATGACACTAAACTATTACGATCCTTGAGTGTTAGTTTTTGTTATATATTAAGTATTCATAAAAAGTAATTTAATGTCCATGTGCAACAAGATTTGGGTCTCAACATAATAATGGATTGAAAATGTAATGGGTCATTATTGTTTGTATCATAAAAAGGTTCAGATAACATTAATTGTTTGGGGAATATTTAAAAAAAATAAAAGAGACTATATTTTATGGTAAAATTCTAAAGAGATATATGCTTATGATTTCCATATTTCATTATTTATTACATTTTAGTTAAGAATGTACATCCACAAATGATAAAAGAATGATAATGTAGGAATGAATTAATGTGATAGTAAACTTCCAAATTAGAAACATGGAATTGATGAAATATATATAATTTTGAATATGTTAACTTAGTTGATTCATGTTATTATGTTGTCACCCATGAAAGAGAACATACACATTTTTATATAGAGTAACATGTCATTAGAGTATATTTTTAGGAAACAACACCCTCAAGATTTTAGTAAATCATTTGAGAGAGTGAAAGATAAAGAATAGATAAATGTATGATTGAAAATATTTAATGTGTTTGGTTGTATATAAAATCAATAGGTAACTATTAATATTTATAATTTTTATGTTGAATTTGATTGATAGTGGTATCAAATTAATAATATTATAAAAAGGTGATATTAATTAAATGTAGTGTATTATCTAAAAAGATTTTTTAATAGTGGATGTTTTCCAAATATTATTAAACATAGATTGGAAAGAGAATTTATAGAGTCTAAGAAAGTAGAATAAGACTCTGTTGTCATATATGAAGACATATTTTCCATATTTTTGAGGAATTAATTACATTTTATTCTATAACGTGATATTAAAATTGATATATTTTAAACAATTTTGAAATAATTTGTACGTAGACCATTTGATGGATTTGAAATATATGAGGAGGTTATTTTTTGTATTGATAATGTTGATATTGTTTTTTCTTACACTTAGTACATCATGAAAACATGATTAATAATTAGTCTTAGTGGCATGAAAAGAAAAAATATTTAACCCTGAAATATAGATTTATTAACCTTAAATATTCAAAATGTGGTAAAATAATTTTCAAATAATTTTTAATATGATTCATAAAGTCTTTTATATGAGATAAGCTCGGTTAGTTGGCTCATGACTATAATAAAATGTTATCTGATCAAAATAGTATTAGAAAAAATGATAATAAATTTTGTTTTACTACTTATCCTAGAGTTTGATATTATTTTATGTATTGATTTTATTTTATTTTATCATGTTATGATATTATTTAGTGCTAAAAAATTTATTTTTCATTATTTTTCGTTTTTATATAAGAATGAATTCATTACTAAGACAATGAATCAATATTCTAATAAACTAAACAAAATGAAATGAAATTTACCTTGCACATATAATTTAAAAGAAATGAACTATTTGAATCTATTATTTAATAGTAGTAAAATAATGTATACATGTATTTGTTGATTTTTTTAGAATTATTCATGTCTGGGAGGTTGAATTGCATTTTTCCTTAATTCCAGATATTAATTTAATTTCCAAATCCCATTAACAAATAAATATGTTTGAACATTTTTAATTCAAAAAATTAATAAAATAAATTCTTGATAATTGTTTCATTTACCCTAACACTACACATTAGGGATCTATTATTCTATATTATAAGGAGAATAATGGTTTTATGAGAGTCCACATTGAATATTATGAGTTGAATAATATCACTATTAAGAATAGTTATTGATTAAATCATATCAATTACTTATTTTATTAACTCTAAGGTGTTAGGTATTTTAGTATAAAGATATTTGGTATGGATATGATCAACTTAAGGTGTATGAGAATGAAATTTCAAGGGCGATGTTCCATATTATGTATAATAATAGTGAGTCTGTGGTAATGCATCAAATGTTAACGAATTCACCCATTGTATTTATGGATCATATGATTATAGTTTTCCATGATTACATGGATAAATTATTGTTTATTTACATTCATGATAAATTGGTTTACTCTAAATTTTATTTTTATGGTTATAAACATATAATGATTTTTTTAATCACATTAAAAAAATTATGGAAATTTTTGTAAATTTGATATTATAGATGATTGAATGCCTCAGTAATATGTTTTCTAAAAATTGGATAACTATTGTGATTATTGAAACTAAAATGTAGTAATAGTTGACAAATCATATAAATTATACTAACATTCAGTGTTTTCTTCAACTATTGGGTGACTACTATGGAGTTTTTGGATACTTTTATCTGTTATCTGTCCAACTAACTATGTTACTTGAAAATGATTTAAATTAATATGAAAAAAGTAGTGGGATGCATGTATTCTAGAGTTCAAAGGAAAACTTCATACTTCGATAGTGTTATACTTTCCCATAAGAAATAGTAATTTTTTTGAAGTGATACTTATCTTTAGAGACATTGGTGTGTCCTGAACTATGATGATTAGATAATTTCATACAATTAATTTCAATTATAAAACAATGGAAAGAATTAACATAGACTGTATATTGACAATATAGTAGTGGTTTTTGATATAAAAATTCAGAGGAATAATTATATGGGGTTAACTATGAAATATAATATAATTATAAAAGATTAATATTTATATTTACTAAAGAGGATTTGAAAATTTTGAATAGAAGATGGTTATAACTAATAATGGATATTGATTTCATGATTCACTATAATCTTGGAAAAGCTAATAAGGAATTTGATTCCTTGAGTCAATAATAATATGTTTCATTAACCATGTTACATATTAACCGGATCCTTTGATAAATTATTTTAGGAATGATTCCCTAAAAATTATGAATGAAACAACTACCACACTTTAGGATTATGTGTCAGAGTTGTCATATGTATAGGGAATAATTATGTATTCTTAGAATGAAGAATGTCATTTCCAAGAGATTGTGGTATTTTGAAAATTTGAAATTTTTCATGAATTTAACATTGAGAATGGTGGTGTTTTGATAATTAAAAAGAGGTTGTGAAAGCTAGGTGATTCCCAATTAATGTTTAATTTATCAATCAATCTTAGAAATCCCTATTTCTAGGTCATACTAGAAACACAACGATGCAAAGAGTCATTTTGTTTATATTATTTTTGGGGTTCAATTGATTCTATAATGCTGATTTTACTGTGTATTATTGGAATTTTCAATAAGTTAAAGTTAAAATAAAATTACCAAATGGGATTATTTTTCCATTTCTATTTCTATAATGGAAATAAGAGAATATTAATTGATTGAATGGTTGGATTAACAGAGATATGTTTAGGTAACAAAGGGTCATTTTTATTTTTGCCCATTTTTCAAAATGTGTACAATTTCTTCCAATTAGAGATACTATATATTTTGATCATCCTAAAAGACTCTATCTTAAAGAGTTAATAATATTAAATATATTAAATCTCTCTATTATGACTAACCATGATCTAATATTATCTAGAATTTTTTTTATGCGCTTCAGATTTCATTTGGTATTAAATTAAATTTCTGTACAAATTTTCATCCTCAATTTGATGGATAGTTATCAGAAAAAATCTATTCATTGGAAGATATAATTTAATAATTAAATATGAAATATTATGGATGTTGGGGTATACATCATTAAATGGTTTAATTTTCTTATAACAACAGTTCTCATTCTATATTACTTAAGGCACATCCAAAGGTAGTATAAAAATGGTGTATCAAACTCTATAATGTATAAATGTTGTTAGTAAATGGAATTTCTTGGACCAGAATTGGATGAAGAGATGGATGAAAAGGATAAGAGGATTCTACACCTCATGTTGGAAGCTCATATCTAGTATAACATTTGTTTCCATATAACCATAATAAATATTTATCATTTTAGTTCAAACATGATGTTTTTCTTTAAAGTATATTCTTGGAAAAGTGTGATGTGTTTTGATAAAAATGAAATATGATACCATATATAATTATACCCTTTGAATATATAGTTAATGTGTGGATGATTTCATATTAGGTAACCTAAAAACCACATTAATCTCTGGTATATTATGTTTTCTATGATTCCATTCTAAAGAAGTACGTACTTGTAACATCTCATGATTTGAGCTTCGAAGTGGTACAATTAGAGGAGAATCTATCCTATTAAGAAAATATTGTTATTATTATGGATCGTAGAGGGAAGGTATTTTATAATAATGTGATTAAATAGGTTATGGTTTAATGGATGAGTCACATGATTGATGAAGCAACAATGGAATCATAGAAAATAGAGGAGAAAAATAACCTCACCTATATATGTAATGAATAAAATTCCCTGAATGAAATTTTAAAAAGGGAGGTATAATTTAAAATAACTAAAATTTTTAATAAAAAGTAATTTACATTCTTTTTTATAGTCATAATTATATGTTGTGAATTATTTTTTACAATTTCTATGTCTGGAAAATATTATCTTGAAAAATAAATATCTTAATCTATGAAAATTGTTTTTCATGAAATATTTGGTTTAATTTTAAATTTATATTTCTAAATTTTTTTTATTATATTTATTTAAATGGAATATATTTTTAATATATCGAAATAATATATATTTTATGGGGAGTGTATTTATTTTTTTAATTTTTTTAATTTTTTTGAATATTTGAAATGTTGATAGTTGAAAAACAATCAATTCATATCTTTAAGTCAATTATTTTAAAAGTACCTATCATTTTTTTATTATTTTAAGTAGCTTAATAACTATTTTATTAAATATAATCTAATTAATTTAATGTGAATCAGTATTGTATTTTATTTTTTAATAAGATCATTTTTATTCTTAAGAAGACAAATTCTTAAAAAACAGTTTTTTCATTATGCTATGCACACTTATATGAATATTAATTTCATCCAATTCTAATGATTAAATATAAAAAAATTTATTTCATATTTTTAGTTAAATGGTGAATAGTTATTTATATTTTTAATTTTTTAAATTATGAATATAATCCTTCATAAATATGTTGTATGTATGGGAAAATGGTTAAAAAAAATTAATGATGGTTAAAACTCAGTGATATGGTCACAAAATATTATTATAATTATTATCTAATGATATAATATTTATCCTTATCACCATATATACAAATTTTAATTGTTTAATGTCCAATCTCCAATAAAGAAGACTTTTTATTATCTTAAGACTTTTGAATAATTAAAAGAATGCCATTCCCCTCACTTATAAAGGGGAACCACATCTTCTCTCCACTTAGCATATCATTAGCATTTCATCTCAACCAATAAATACCCAAATACCTTAAAAATCCATACACTCATCATATTGGTCATTGGATCTCCATGGGAATAAACCTAGAATTCATAAGGTGTATTCCAAGATAGTCTTTCAAAGAATAGGTATAACTCTTAACTGATTGTTTTCATGTTTATTTCTTCTTCTAACATCATAAAATATTAATTAATGATGTTTAAATAATAACATAATTATATTCTATATAGTTAAATATTATTCTATTTATGGAAAAAATAATCTTTTTCAGTCTATGGAAATTGATAACATTGCTTTTCTGTTTGTGTGGACTACACTACTATAGAGCGATGTGTTCAGTTTTTTTCAAAAAATCATAATGCTGGTAAATATAATCGAGAAAATGAATATATATGATACATATAACATGGGTAAAATTATTTAATATTAATATATAATGTACCTTATTAACAATCCATCTATTGTAAAATGAGGATTTCACTCGTGCGTACGTGTGTACAACCACCTCCAAAAATATGTGATTTGTTTCTCATTACATCATCTAGAAGATTTTAATAAGGATGAAAATAAGGAATAAATTTTTATTTTATAAAATATTATTGATTCCATAAAATAATAATATTATGTATATTATTTCATTTCCACCCCGTAGAAAAATGAAATCATCATTCATTACATGTATGGCCTATCGTCTTAGTGAAATGTTGGGATTATTTTTTCATGATATATTTTAATGGATGGATTTAAAAGTCTATTTAACGTGTACATATGATATTTATATAAATGATATGATAATATTGGTTATGTAATAATAAAACCTTTTACCATTGTCAACACACAATATACTATTTTGAAGGTATAACTCGAAGGACCAAAAAAATGACAAACGTAAACCTAAAAATGTTAGTAACTAATTTATAGATTGTAATAAATTAAATAAAATGAATAATATTAATGAAATTAAAATTAAAAGTGAAATCATTAAATATCAAAATAAAATAATTTTATAATTCATGATTTAGAGAATTCACAATGCTTGATGTAGCTTAAGGAAATATATTTTTTAGAACATTATTTTAAACTATTCCTTTCATGTAGGTTTCCTTCATATCCATGTTACTAAAAATTTTCTTTTAATATTCCTATTTATTAATAAAATTATATTAAAATATATTTTAAATAAAATTTGACATTATTTTTATATTTTTAAAATATAATATTCTAAACATTTACCATACAAGTCCTCTTCAGTTTTTTTACCAAGGTAGAGAAGAATATTTTTTAATGTATATGACTTAACCCATTATTCATACAATCATAGCTATTATCAATTGTCAATATTCCTTTAGAAGTATAAATTTTCTAAAAATTATATTTGATTCATACTCTTCTTGGATTTTTCTATTTCAAGGATTATTTAATGAAAATGAATATTTCTATTTATGATAATGTGAAAATAAAAAGTGTTTTTCTAATTGGATCAAATGGGATTTGGAAATTTTTTAATATAAAAAAGGGAAATATTAAAAGAATATTGATTAATGATAGAGAATATGGGTATTATATATTATTGATAGAGATCCCATTATATCACTGAAATACATTGAGTAATGAATAGTGTTGGATTGTGAAAATGAGGTTGATATCCTTTATTATTAATCTGATGGAATTAATTAATCCACTGTCATTTGAGAAATGGGACGTTGATGAGTGAGCGTTGGTTAAAATTATAGACCTCTAAGATAATTATTTCAAACATTATAATGGTTTGTATGAATGGATTTTTATTTTATGAGGAAATAAAATTTTATAATACTTTAAAGGTACTGGTTTGTTTTGGAAGGTATTTTTTTCCTAATTTCCAATATACCTCATGTTTATTTTGTGTTATTATATACATATGATGTGTTTAGAAGTATTTTATTAGGAAGATTTGTATTTTCCCATGTGGATATGTTATATTTATTTTCATAGAGTATTATAGTGAAATGGTAAATGTTTACATGGTTTATCATTATTTTTCACTAGACTAATGGAATTTCAATATTTTTATATCTCTTTATGAATTTTTATCATAAAATATTTTCAAATGTTTTTTATAATATTTAAGGATTTAAATTAATAATATAAAAGAATGAATTTCTAATTTACAACCATCCTCAATGAAGAAAATGTTTCTTAAATTAAACAAGTATGGAAGCTTAAAGCCCAAATTTAATTGAAAAATGTATTCTATGAGGAAGTGTCAACTTTTTTTGAAATGTTTTTCCGAATTCTAAAAAATTGTAAAAGTAAAATTTCAGGGGAATATTTGATAATGAAATCCATACTATAATACTCTTATTTTTGGGTTTTTAAAGAAAATATGATGAAAATTATGTTTTTATTTCTATAGTAGGTGATGTATTGAAAATCATGACTCAAATTGTTGTTCATACAGTTGTATAAAGTCTTAGAAGAATATTTTGATTTGAGTAATCGACCAAGAGGTGTATCAGGTGATGAAATTTGTATTGAAGTAGGGTTAGGGTGGTATTGATATGAATTTCTATAACAGTACTAACATTATGTCAATTTTTAAGAAATCCTGACATGTAAAGGGGTTGTATTAGGAATAAAGAGTCGGGTATGATACTTGTACGGATATAGAAAGGTAACCATGATGTGATATCATGTATTATGTATAGAAGGTTCCATAATTTTCATTAATTTATCATGGATAATTGAAATTATGCATAAGATTTAATTCTATAGGGTGTCAAGACTATGTCATGGTGGTGGTGCATGTCACACCATAATAATGGTTGTATAGGACATAAAGAGTTAGTGTATTTGATATAAATATCATAGGATTGTAATGAATAAGGGTTGTGATATATAAAATAATGATAAAAATATTTTTTCAGTTCCAATGGCTTACTAAATTTTATTTTAGTAAGGTATATAGATTCCATGAATATATAAGTGTTAATCATTTGATTTTTAATGGTTAACCAAGAATATGTATGGGTGGATCTGTACCATAAAATTGAAATTCAATTATTTATAATAGGGATACATAATTGTATTTAGATCATGTTCAGATAAGATGGATAATTATATCATATGTAAGTGGTGTATCTAGATGATACCAATGGGTTGATATGTATGGGTTAACATATAATATTTATTTTAGATGATGCATAATTCTAAATCTTTAAATTTTTTAAAAAATTACTGTCATGTATTTTCCTATGCCAGGACTTCCTGGGATATTATGTGAAGGGGTGATATCAAAGCATGAAGGACATGTTCTTGAGTGTTTCAAATAATTATGGTGTTAGATAATCATGATTTAACAACATATGATATGTCATGATGGTTTCTTATGGGTATTTCTAATATGGTAGTTGATAGGAAACAAAGTGGAGGGTCATTTATAGGAAGTGGCATCAGTAATCTGTAGGTGGATTCTTTAAAAATAAAGGGTAGGATCATACCATAAAGTTATCATGGTTAGTGATGTTTGGAATTTGGTACTTTTTGAGAGGATTGGTTTCATGTCACAACCTGAAGGACCTCAATGTGAGGGGTGTTTATAGGAGACATCATTCAATGATCCATGGGGAAATTGTCTAGATGTTTTTTTTCTTATATCGATTAAAAACTAGGGTCCAGATTGTACTTTTAGATTTATAAAATTAATACATATTAGGGATTCATCATTTATCATCTTAGTTAATAATGGGAATTTGAGCTACTCTACACTTCATCTTATACCTTTTAATTTTTTTTGATCCATGTTTGTTGAAGTTTCTTTCATATTTAATTAGTGTTTAATTTTTATATGTTCCTTGATTCTTTCTGCAGGTCACTCACCACAATTTTTTTAATCATTTTGGGTTAGGTTTTAGTTCTATATCTACCATATTAGTGTGTAATTTGTCTAGGTATTATGGATATTTAATCTTTAATGTCTATATGATATCTTAGGATGATGAACATATCATATATTATAAAAATTAATTGATATGTTTCACTATCAGAAGTTATTTATCAATATACATTATTTTGGGTGAAATTGATTTCTGTGTTGAAATACGGAATTTGGGATTTCATATGGAAAATAGGTATAACATGCACTTATTTTGATATGGATTATGATATAGGAGATCAATCATTTTGTAATTATGTTTTATTACAAAATAAGTAGTTGTGTAATAAATAATGATTTAATTTGTAACTTTATTTTAACTGGTCTATAATTAATATGGATAATTATTAATGGAGTTAAGGATTTAGATTACTGTGAAATTTATAGTCGAGATTACAAAAGAATATGTGATTTCATCCAAGGTTTTAATAAATGGAATAACAATGAATGGGGTATGTGATTTTTAAAAATATTTCTATGTATTATAAATTATATTATTTAATATTAGATATGTGATCTCAAGACTTATATGTCATCGACCATGATGTGAAA
This sequence comes from Viscum album, assembly GCA_963277665.1. NCBI lineage: Eukaryota > Viridiplantae > Streptophyta > Magnoliopsida > Santalales > Viscaceae > Viscum > Viscum album. The sequence continues at coordinate 33,470,058 of OY728127.1, read as the reverse complement.
AAGGATCGTTTTCTATTTAACCTAAATAGTAGAATAGAAGTGTCTTACGGAAAAATTGAATCATGAAAACTATTTTGATCCCTTAGTGATCGATGAATAATGCCTTAACCGAAAATATGTTCCATGAGATTGATAATCGTCGTAGGAGTAAAATGTAAATAATATTGCAATACATATATTGGAATACGTTCATTTTGTTCCATCAGAGATAGGTAGTGTTATGAAATAGAATTTTATGGACTTGGAATATGCCATAGAAGGTTTTATATAGGTTGGGTATTTGAGGACTAAGAATAACTGACTATGGATGCAATATGGTCACTGTGAATTCTCAATTGGTTTTTTCTCATATTGTATTTGTTGAATGTCAAGGTAGTCCATGATTGGATTGTTATTATATCGATGGATTCTATACGAATTGATAAATTTTATTTGACCGTAGAGTTGGAAATGATATAATAGAACTGGCATGGCCTTTCTAGACGATGACATGATGTAGGGGATATAGATTTTCCCCATTATTTTGTTAACCAAGGTGATGATTTGAAAAAGTTAGAAAATGTAGTTATATTTTTCTATTCATATAGTGATGGACACATGTTATTTTCATGAGAGTAGAACATAAAATATGTAAATTGGTTTTGGGTGAATATCCCATCCTTGTGACCATAATTATACATGATGTTATACAATGTAATTTTTATTCCCACTAATGAAATAAGGTGATAAAATTGGATGGTTCAATTCCCCCAATAATGCGTGATGGTATATAAGTGAGTGTTATTTCCCCAAATATTATATGATAGAATAGAAGCTGTAATATAGTCTTTATGTTGATATATTATGGTATACAAGGAAATTAGTATTCCCCATGATTATATATGATGACATCTGGAGGTTCCCTTCAACAAATTATATGTGGCTATATCTAGAAATCTTTCTTATTCTCGTGATTATTATGTTATATAATTATATCAAAGAGGGATAATTATCCAATCCATTATTATGATGTATGTTATTATCTCTATGGGATGCTTATCTATATGATGATTATGATATATGGTGATATCCATGTGGGTATCTTATACACCAATGATTATAATATATGAGATGGTTATTGGGGTGGTACTTCTCTTCCCCACCAAGTGTATGATATATGAAATTTAACTTAGGAAGAGATCTCTTCCTCTAGGTTTAGAGGTATGTATCTCGTAGATAATCGACACTATCCAAAGATGACATGGTTGCACTGTGGTGACTTAGATGATACCTATGGTTATAACATTTATTTTTATATATCTATTTAATTATTATTCTAATCTTATCTCATTGTATATATAGTGTATACATTTTTTACCTTACGGACATCATTGGTGGTGGCCTACCAACCATGATTCATTGGTACATGAGAAAATATCATGGTTGTAGGTATAATATGGGAATATAATTATAGATTGATGGTTTATCTAGATAGCTTGTAATGATTTAAGATATGGTTTCATGAAAGGAATATGGACCAGGTGATTGTTTAACATATTTAATGTTTGCTTTGGTAGTGTATGATCTTCCAATGATAAATCTTATAGATCTATTACTGAATTGTTTAATATTTTGGATGGTTTATTATATTATATTATATGATATGTTATATATTAATATATATATTTTTGGTATTTTATTTATGTTTATATTTTGGGTACTGTATTAGTGATATTAATGATTTTTTGGTTCTGATCTATTCTCAAATGAGGTTATAGTCTCCCAATGTTATTCACCATTAGGAATCTACACTTGTCAGTAGCCATTAGAATATATATAGGTTTTCTTCAGATCTCCTAGTATTACAATCCAATTTCTTCAATATGACCCCAGAAGGAATGTAACAATTTTATCTCGATGACCCATTGACTAGGTTTTAAGAACTATATATGGGATGTAGCATTTATAATGACTCTGTAATTAGCCTTGCAATGAAAAATGGCCATTGTTTGACTTGGGTTATGGAATTTGATTTCCCAACCCAAATAATTGGTATTCTATATATGTAGAGAGGGACAATTAATTCTCTAAATTACATGAAATTATTCTATGGGTTACTTGACATGATTTTCAGGAAAAACATTCCCACAAACATAACATTGAGAAGAGTTATATCTTGGAATGAAATAAATATAATATTAGAATATTTCACATATAATTCAATATCTTCTCATTGGTGATATAAAAAAATATCATAAGCAACATATGAATGTATGGAGGAACTCATGTAACTAGTGTAAAATTAGATGTTATCAATATCGATAATTCTTTTCAGAAACAAAATTTCATGATTTAGTCTTTTGTCCCTTACAAAAACTATAATTGTTAGAGGGAGTATTAAATAATTACAACCATAATTAACATTCATATGATAATGAAAATCATTATAATGGATTCATATATCACTATCCCTTCATTTGAACATATGATATCTCTAGTTTAGCTTATGGTAATTTTAGTTCAACTTGTATCACATTTGGTTGTTCCTATGTTTATTTATGTTTAATCCCATTTTTCATAATCCCAAATGTAACTAAACCATAATATTATTACAAAAGTGATTAAAAAAACATATATAAATATTTAATCAATAAATTTAATTGTCCATTACAAATCGTAGTAAAACATATCAATAGAACCTATAGGTTAAACAACATTCGAGATTTGATTTGTAGATGAATTATTCTGTGACCTAGTTAGAATTTCAGCACAGTTCTACAATACATGACCCCCAATAAATATAACATATTTTATACTTTTCTACATAACATAATGAATGGAAACATATAAAAGGGGTAATATATAATTCATTGTAAGGGTAATCAAAAGAAATATCATTAGATCAAAGGTGAACATAAAGAGTATAATAAGTCAATATATGGTGAAAACGTGTGTATGATATAATAATCAAGGTATATGAACATAACATATAGAAATAATACATCATATAACATATATTATAATCATTAATAATTACATAATTATTTTAGAAAACCATAATATTGAAGGATCAAAACATAGAAACAAAGGAGAGTTATAATAATATCTGAAAACAAAACACAAGAATGTGGTATAATATAGAAATGTAGAATAAATATTTACAATGAAAATCATTTATAATGTCAAGACTCACTTTCAAGTCCACCATCACATAGTAGAAAGAGTCATATAAGATAGTAGATTGGATTCACTTAACATTCGCATACAATTCATTGGGTTCACTCCCTAGTCCATTACATTTCATATAATGAGATATAATGATTTTCCTTATAAATCATAGAGATATATAGTTTTTGGCCACCAATCACATAATGATCATCCATAGATAAGTGTTTTACATAGTTTTTATAGAATTCATAAATCAACCATAACATAATTAACCCATGAAAACGAAGACGGTTTAAAAAAATAAAAATACATAAAAATGAATCATCTAGTGAAATAAATTGGATCATTCCATTGAAAAATATATCTAATTAAACATAACAGTCATTAAACATAATTTATATAGATGAAAACATATTAGAACAACATTATAAAATTAATTATAAAAAACCTTGAATTAACATCTGAATTTGGATTAAAATTTTACAAATATTTAATTTATAAATAATTTTTTTTAAAAATAAAGGTTAATGTAAAAAAACGTTATATTAAAAAATCACAAAAACCTGAAAAGGAAGATAATTTTGAAAAAACTAATGTAAAATAAGGAAGAAACAACTATACAAAATTAATAGAGATATTAAAAATGTTACCTTTAAATATTTTACAATTATGGTAAAGATTACATTATGTGAAATTAAGAAATCATTGATGTGGATACAAGGACATCTAAAATAAAAATACATATAAACATGGGCATTTAGAAGGAAAATTCTTCATAAAAAAGAATATATATGGTCAGATATACCTATAAGACTATTTTTGGTTTTATTTTCTACCAAAGGGTGCAGAAAGGGTCAAATTCCGTGTAAAACCAAAAAAATAAAAATAGTATAATAAAATAGATAGTTTTTTATATATAATGTAAATTTACCTTACATTTATGGAAATTTTGACATTAATAATCAATATTTGAAAGATATATTGAAAGATAAACCCTTTTGAATTTGGTAAATATTGATTTAAAATTCATTAAAATAGAGTACAAGTGAAAGATTTTTAAATAACATAAATCAATGAAATATTTATACAATATGTAAATTGGGAAGAATAAACATGATATAAAATATCAATAGTTTTGAACAATGAACATATCTCATTGAAAGTAAAATTGAGATGAGAAAAATTACTTTTGTTCGCAACATGAATGGAAGATAAATAACCTCTAGTGAAATAAAAATTAACTGAATATTTACATATTTAATAAACTTATTAATATTACATTAATTTTACACTATTAAATAATTTTTATTTATTAATTATATATTATATAGTTATATATTATTTTAATCACTAGATGTTAAGGATTTTTATTGTCACATAATAGTTTCATAATGATGATGTTTATCCTCATTATATGATAAAGTGGTCAAATAAAATATAATTTTCATATTTGTGAAATATTTTTATTTTTATGATATATATATATATATATCATTTTTGGATTTTTCTGAAGATATATTTAAGGTAAGTAAGAATGAAATTCAGAAAACATACATATCAGTAGATTTTATTAATAGTAACATATTATTTATAATGATAAATAATTTTCGTTTCACCCATCCAAAACCATAGTGATGACATATATTAATCAATACTATCACCTATTACTGAAATAGATTCATTGAACTCCATTTATTATGAAAATGAGATATATATTATAACATCATATATGTAGGTGGTTGAATTGAATGGAACTAAAATATGATATACTAATGAACATGTAAGAGTATAGAGTAATATAATCTTTAAATTAATATTATGTAAGATCAATTATGTAAATAATACATCATTATATTGTATAATGATATTTAAAATGATTTTAGATGAGAATGAAATTGAAAAATATAACGAATAACTAGATACTTACTAGAAGAATTAATTCCCTCTCATAATGGGCTCCTTCACAATGATGGATTTATGCCTCCTTCTTGGAACCAGAATTTGGATAACATGGACTATTAATTTATTAGATGAATAATTATTTTAAATAACCCTTGTAAATTTTTGTTTTTTTAACATTTTATGAATTAGACATTTTATAGATGACTTTTAGTGATATTTGTTTTAGATATTTCTAATTTTGGTTATGGAATGTTTTATTAATAGGAATGGTGGACCATTAGTACAAACCCATAGAGGTTATATTTACCTCCACTATCCAATTTTATTTTTATATTTAAATGTTTTAATCATAATTATGTATATATATTTTATTTTAAAGGTTATACAGTTTATGTTATTAATATTTTAATGAATTATTATATACCCCATTTACTGATTTTATATTAGATGTTCATAATTTGTGTGAAATATTAATGTTTTAATACTAAGTATATATTTTGAGCATTTTTAGAAGTAGTCTAATTGAGAAAGTTTAATATTTTATTTATAACTCATTCCATAATGTTACAAATTGTTTGTTTCATGTTTTTTAGGGTTCCTTATTCAATATACAACATTTAATTAGAATGTATCATGGGCCAATTATGCCATTTGAAGGGTCACATGGACCACACAAGATGACCCAATGAATTTGTGAAGAAACTGGACCAGCCATGATGATTGATTTAGTGGTCTAAATCCCAAAGCCCAAATTTTATTAAACTCTACTATATGTTCTTTATAATCCAAGATAATCATGGATAAAAATATCAGGTCCCAAATCCAATAAGAAGGGGCCCAAATGAAGCTTTGAAGTCTAGCCCACCATTCTTGACGGGAATTAAAATCCAGCCACTATTCATAACATATCTCATGATTTAATCATCAAATTGAGCTGCTATTTTTAGTGTGAAAGAGGAGATATAGGCGGCCGACTTTGTTGAAAAAATAATTCGGCTTAGAAGGCATATTTCTATTAAAAACCCCTTTCAAAATTTGGACATCCAAAAGATCGGATTGAAATGGACAGATTAAAGTTGTTTAATCAATCGACCATAACGTTGGCTCCATATGTCCAAATGACTCCATATTTTGAAAGTGGTAGGAAAACTTTATTATATACAACTTTGAATGAGTAGATATCTATATATTTTTCGGTCTAAGTAGCCAACATGGTGATGAAATAAGAGGGATAGATTGGGAATGAAAACAGTCCACTTCCTTGGGCTATAAATGCATCCCCAGTCTCTCCTTCAAAGGGGTTAATATTTCAGAAGATATGATCATCAATTGGCATGATTAGAGCCTTGAAAAAGGCTTGGTATGACCTTTCATACTAATGTTTTCACTTTAGATACCCTTCCTCATCTCTTTTATTCCTTTCACTCTTGTGTTGTTCTTCGTTATTAATCTAGTAAGTTTGTGTTTTGTAATTCTATTTTAATGCAATTTTCTTCTTCAATATCTCTTATTATAATCCACCATATATAGTTTAATATTAATGTTCTTTAAATAGTTAAAATATAGTTGAATCCCGTTCCCTTCTTTTTCATCCTCATTCAATCTAAATTCTATATTTTTAATTCTCATCATTATTCGTGTGTGTGTGTGTTCGACACACCACTCTTTCCTTATCCATTTATTTTTCTTCTATTATTAATTTATCATCATAATACTTATAACCATATTATTAAACACCCAAATGGATGAGTAAATCTCTCATTGGGGTGATTCAAAATTTAGGGATTTTATGTGACTGAGTGTATTTTCTCGATGAGTATTCATTAATTTAACATTGTGTATGTTGGACATAACATGTCATGGATTAATGAAATATTTTGTTTAACATATGCTTTCCATGGATTATTGGAACCATAAATACAATACCAAAATTAAGTAATGGTAATGATTAGAACCCTATGTTACGTTAAGGCTTGGATTAAATCCTTAACACTTAGGAATTCCAATCAATATTATCTTGTGAAGTGGGTCTTAATTTAAATGCAATATAAAGAAAAGCTCAAGGACATCACAAGATTAACTCTATATTGATGAACTCACCCCAATATTTATCAATTTGTTAAATCAATTATATTCAATCATCCATTTCAATTAATCTCTACAAAAAAACCCCTAATAAAAATACAATCAGCTAAAAACAAATAACGATTACAAAGTATCATCGCTGAGGATTCGACCCGAGTGCTGCTATAAACATTATTAGAGCACCGGAACATTGACCGGTCGATAGGAAACAATCAGATGTGCATTTAAAATGGTGTCATTGCTAGGGATAGTTCTTTAAGTAGTCATTAGTTTCTGGTAGTTGTAAAAAAACAAAAAAGAAACAAAATTCGAATAAAAAAAATTAAAAAAACAAAAAGAAAAACCTGCACTCTCATAAAAATAATATACTGAAAGAACACAAAAAAATTGCCTTCATCTTTATTCCAAATAATTCTAAATGTTCTGTAGACTCCCAAACAATCCCTTGGATTTTTTTGACCCAGAAATTGAGCGAATGCTTTCCCAACTTAGGAGGAAAATAAGAGATAATCAAATAATTCAAGAACTAGTCCTTGTACAACCAATTGAATTAGATATGGCCAATCCTAAGGAACTAACATATAAAGAACATGCTACCCCTTATATTAATTATCATCCTCTTGGTATTCAAAATCCAATAATCGTGGCTGACTTTGAACTCAAATCAGGTTTGATTCAGTATCTCCCTCATTTCTACGGGCTTGCCGGTGAGGATCCACATCTCCACATTAATGAGTTTCAAGTAGTGTTCTCTACAATGAATCCTAAAGGGGTGTAGGAGGAACAAATCAAACTCTGAGCATTCCCTTTCTCCCTAGCTGACACTGCCAAGTCATGGGATTACTTCTTTCGTCCTAGTTCCATAACCACAAGGAATGACATGAAGTAACTTTTCTTAGATAAATTCTTTCCTGCTTCTTTTACTGCTTCTATCTGAAAAGAAATAAGCAGTATCTAATAGTTACCAAGTGAATCACTCCATGAGTATTGGGAGAGGTTTAAAAATATTGATGCATCCTTCCCACACCACCAAATTCCTGACACAATCTTGATCCAATTCTTCTATGAGGGGTTATTTGCTATGGAGATTACTCTCGTTGATGTCGCAAGTGACAATGCTCTTGTTGATAAAACTCCTGCAGTTGAAAGAGATCTCATAAGTAACATGGCTGAAAACAGTAAACAATTCCATACTAGAGCACATGCTAAAGTCAAAAAAGACCAAGATAATCACTCAATTAAGGCGAACAAGATGACCGAGTGGATGAGTGAAGGTACAGGTCTTGTGCGACAACTAGCTATGGCTACCAAATCCCCAACCTCATCTTCTCTGCAATCAATGTTTCTTGGACCTATAAAGAACTGTGGAATCTCCAACTCTTCATCTCATCAAACTGACACATGTCCACAACATTAAGAGGATCAATCTGATTCATTTGGACTAATGGAGCTCAATGCATCATATTCTCAGCGTAACATTAACCCTCAACTATCAGGTCAGTTTGTTAGAAACATCAACCAACCTCACTATGTGCCCTTATATTCTTCCTATAACCAAGGACTTAGGTATGGTAATCCCATATCTCATCCCCCTCAATTCCCTCCTAAAAACCCAAACCAGTTTCAATATGGTCAAGATGTTGGTAACTTCCAACAACCTTATCCTTTTATTCCTCAACCTCAAAGGAACAATCGTCCTCCTGGATTCCATTATCCTAGTGAGCCTTCCCAATTCCGAAACCAATACAATCACATTCCCAATAACCAAAATCTAGGTAATCCCAATCCGGGACAAGCCTCTTCTTCCATGAAACCATGGGAATGTGTAGTGGAAGATCATTCCTCCTTCACCTATTCCAACCTCAAGAACATTGAAACCCAAATTGGTCAACTTTCATCCCACCTTAGTCAGCAGCAACCATCCAATTCTTCCCAACTTCCAGCTTAAACATTACCAAACCCCAAGAGTAATGTAAGTGAAATTTCAATTAGACCAGGAAAGAAACATTCTATGCCTCAAGAAAATTTCTCCAAACCCCTTTAAATGATGACCATGAAAATGAAAATAAAAATAAACATGAAAAGGAACATGAATCCATTCCCTCACCTCCTTCTATTCCACATAGGAACCCAATTCCTTTTCCTCAATCTATTTCTAAGCCAAAGAAGTCCTTTTAAATTGATCCTAAAATGATCAACATGTTTATACTTGCTGAAGTAAAAATTTCCCTCATAGATGTCATAAAACAAATTCCTAAGTATGTCATGTTTCACAAGGTGTTATGTACCGGCAAGAGGCAACATAGGACCTTCAAAAATGTTTCAACTCAAGGGTCCATACCCATTAAGTGCAAAGATCCAGGGAAATTTAAGGGTCCATGCCAAATTTGACGTTCCAACTTTCATGATGCACTCATATACATAAGAGCCTCAATTAATGTCATGCCCAAATCCATCACCTCCAACCTTGGTCTAGGTACCCTACATCCAACGGGTGTATTCATTCAGTTATCCAATCAATGTACTGCTAGTCCTGAGGGTATAATTGGGGATTTCCTTGTCCATGTCAATGATCTTTTCTTCCCTGCGGATTTCTATGTCCTTGATATGGAAGGTGAGATGAACTCTTCTCGATCTCCCCTAATTCTAGGAAGGACATTCCTCACGACTATGAGAACCAAGATTGATGTCCATTCATTCATCTTATCCATGGAATTCGGTGACCGACTGGTCAAGTTGAACATTTTCCAATCCATGCGATACCCATATGAGGATTACTCTATATTCTAAATATATGCTTTTGAGGAAACTTCTAATAGTAAATTGAAGCCCAATCCACCATGTTCTTCATGTTATAATGATAAAGGATCTTGGGAAATCTGCACCATGATTTACCAATTCATAAATGGTGAAGTTGATGTGGACCTCTCATTCATAGACTCCATAAATCTAGAGGAACTGGAAAACTCTCTTGAATCCCACATAAACTCTGATCTCTACTTCTCCTCCATGGACAAAATTAAGAAGAATGAATCTAAAGCAACTAAATTCCATTCTTCCATTATTGAGTTTTCTGACCCACCACTATTAGAAATTGGGTCTATACGCACGGTTTTCCACAAAACCGAGGGTATAGGTCCCTCTTATACCCAAAGTTTTCTTGAACCGTGTGTATAAGATAGTATTGAAACCTATACCCACGGTTTTTGACAAAACTGTGGGAATATGTGTTTTTGGAAGACCTATACCCACGGTTTTTCCGAAACTGTTGGCATTGGTTTTTTTGTGAAGACCTATTCCCACGGTTTTTAAAATATATGGGTATAAGTAGTATTTTTTTCAAAGACCTATACCCACGGTTTTGAAAAACCATGGGCATAGGTTTCCCGCATTATGGAGGGGGAAAAATGGGAAAAAATTGTGTGGGATAAAATAAATTTTACGCGGGAACAATGCCTTAAATAATATAAATAGACAGATGCCAATTTTTATAAATTTAAATTCTGTAGCTTGGTTGGTTTAGATCTCCATTCACTTCTGGGAAGTGCGGTGCTCGAATCTCGGTCATTGCAATTTTCAAATATACTGTCAGTATTAATATAAGTATAAAATCTTATAACTACATGAATATAATCCTCGTAGCTTAGTTGGTTCGTCGTTCTACTCATTCCCTCCAGGTCGCGTGTTCGAAACCCGCTGGTCACAGTTTTTTTAGATAACAACATTATTATTAATATATTATATTAAAATTATCTGTATATTCATATAATTTCTGCAGGACGGTTGGTCTGCTATTGGGTTGCAGCATTGAGTCACTGCTTGTGGCGCGAGTTCAAAAGCTGCGGCCCTCAATTTTTGAAAAATTTAAATCTCCCACGATTTTCAAACCGTGGGTAAAATGCCTTGCCACACTGTACATCAGGATATTTGTGTGTGAGACACCTATACCCACGGTTCTACCAAACCGTGGGTATAGGTCAAGACCCATATCCCGACACCGTTCCAGCCCACGGTACTGAAAAACGTGGGTATAGGTCGTTTTTCCAGTAGTGCACAAATGAAAGATGAGACTGATCTGAAACCTCTACCTAAACACCTAAAATATGCATTCCTTTTCCATGATCACTCTTATCCTGTCATTATCTCTTTTTCACTTATCGAAACTGAGGATTCCAATCTTGTTCAGGTGTTAGAGGAAAAAAAAATTCCATAGGTTGGACACTAGATGACATACCATGAATCAAACCTTCTCATTTCATGCATCACATCTATCTTGAGGATTCATCCAAACCAATTAGACAACCACAAAGAAGACTCAATCCACTCATACTAGAGGTAGTTAGGGAAGAGATTACCAAGCTTCTTCAAGCTGGTATTATCTACCCAATTTTTGATAGTGAATGGGTTAGTCCAATTCAAGTTGTACTTAAGAAGGGTGGGACAACTATTGTCACAAATGAACATGGAGAGGTAGTCACAACTCGAGTAAAGAAGAAACGACATGTTTGCATCAACTATATGAAATTGATTGTTGAAACATGAAAAGATCACTACCCTATTCCATTACTTGATGAAATTATGGAATGATTAGCTCGAAAGTCACACTAATGCATTCTTGATGGATACACCAGCTACTTCCAAATCCCAATCGCACCTTAGGAACAAGAAAATACTACTTCCACACGAACCTTTGGAACATATGCATATAGAAAAATGCATTTTGGCCTGTTCAATGCTATTGCAATATTCTTGAGGTGTATGATGAGTATCTTTTCCTAATTTAGTGAACACTGCATGGATGTTTTCATGGATGACTTCACGATTTATGGTGAGTCATTTTAATCTTGATTGAATTCACTCTCTCTAGTGCTCCAAAAGTGTGTCAAGTGTAACCTTGTGTTAAATTTTGAAAAATGCCACTTCATGGTTAAAAATGGGATTGTTATAGGGAACATAGTTTCAAAATATGGTAATGAAGTCGATCCTTCCAAAATTGAAGTGATCCAATCACTTACTCAACCCACTTCTATTTGAGAGATCCATTCATATCACAGTCATGCCGATTTCTATTAGATATTCATCCATAACATCAGTAGTATTTCCCTCTAACTCACTTGGTTGCCCCAAAATGATGTCACTTTCCATTTTGATGAGGTTTCCAAGAGATCCTTTGTTGAACCCAAAAATGCTCTAACATCCACCCCAATAATACAACCCCCAGATTGGTCCTTACACTTTGAGATGATGTGTGATGCTTAAGATAGATTTTTTGGGGCTGTTCTTGGTCAATGAAGAGAAAAGATTCTTCATGTCATATATTATTCCTCAAAAAAATTGAATGAAACTCAATATCACTACACTGTCACTGAAAAAAACTTTTAGCCGTGGTTTTTTCCTTAGATAAATTCTGGCCTTATCTCTTAGGTTCCAAAATCATCATCTTCACTGACCATTCTGCTATAATGTTCTTACTCAAGATAAGTGATTCCAAAATGAGGCTAATAAGATGGATCCTAATGTTCCAAGAGTTTTACCTTGAAATCAATGATAAAACATGAAAAGAAAACCTTATGGATGATCACTTGAGTAGAATTTCTAATTCTTCTCAATCTGAAATCATTGATCCCGAATTCCCTACTGAGAAAATTTCAACCCTCACTCAAAAAATACCATGGTATGCCACAATTTTAAATTACATGGTTTCAGGTGTTTTTCTTGAACACTTTTCAAATGAAAAAAATAAGTTGGTAGTTAATTCAAAATACAATTTTTGCGAAGAAAATAAACTTTGGAAAACTGGGGATAACATGGTAATAATGAGATGTGTCGATGAACATGACCATTCATTCATATTAGAATTCTGTCACTGAATGCCAGGTGGTGGCCACTTTGGACCACAAAGGACCTCCCGAAAGGTCCTATACTCTAGATTCTTCTAGCCAAAACTCTTCAAGGGCTCACATTAGTTCTGTCAATCATGTCCCACTTTCCAAAAGTTTGGCTCAATTTCAAAGAGAAATGAAATTCCCCAATAGCCTTTAATTTTCTATGAGATGTTAACTATTTGGGGTATTGATTTCCTGGGACCACTTTCCCCTTCCAATAGATTCTCATACATCCTTCTTGCGGTTGATTATGTTTCTAGGTGGGTCGAGGATAAACCCACTAGATTGGATGATTCACATAATGTTAGTGAGTTCCTAAAGACACACATTTTCCAACGATTGGGCACACCACATTCCATGATAAGTGACTTAGGACCCCATTTTTGTAATAAAACCATGGAATCACTTCTTAAAAAGAATGGGGTTATACATGATACTTCAACTTCATATCACCCCCAAAAAAATGGAATGGCTTAACTTTCTAATAGAGAAGTGAAAAGAGTGCTTGAGAGAATTGTAAAGCCCAATAGAAAATACTGTCCAGAAAGACTTGGTGAAACACGTTGGACTTATCAAACATCCTGTAAAACTCCCATCGGGATGTCTCCTTTTAGGCTAGTTTTTGGTAAAGCTTGTCATCTACCAGTTGAAATCAATCATAAGTCTTTTTGGGTAGTGAAAACCTATAAGTTTGATTATGAAAAATCTGGGGAAGAAATATTGTTGCAATTTGTTGTAAATGGAGGAGCTTCGTCTTGAATCCTATGAGAATTCCAATCTATAAAAAGAAAATGCTAAGGTACTCCATGAAAAACACATCTTGATAAAGGTATTCCATGAAGGTGAAAAGGTAATTCTCTTTAATAATCTATTTCTTTTTCACCCTGGTAAACTTAATTCATATTGGGAAGGTCTTTTTTTATTAAATTTGTTTACCCATTTGGTGCAGTACAAGTACAATATCCCTCTTCCAAAAGGAAATTCACAGTTAAAGGACATCGATTAATGAATCACCATGAGAGGATGCACAATCCTGGAACAACATCAACTTCCACTGGATCCCCAACTTCTCCAGTCGACCTACCACTAGATGGAGATTGCAACCTGCCAAATCCATACCAGGGGGAACCTCTTTCCCTTTAAATCCCTCTTTCTCTTCTTCTCTCACAATCTTTCTTCTGTTTCCTATCTATTTCATTTTTTTACCAATTTCTTCATCAAACCCTTTATTTTTATATTTCTCTTTTGTGAGGGTGTGTATTTTAAAGAACTCTAAAATAACTAACAAAATAAAAAAAATGTAAAAAACAACCAAATGTGTCGTACTTACTCACCTTAAGTTATCAAATTTTATCCCACCATTTTGGGGAGTCAGAAGACATGTTTTCAACTCAAACATTTTGTGTTATCATCATATATTTTTATAGAGATTTTTTTGTCGAGAATAATACATTTTGAATGCTCCATTATTGATTTGGAAAATGCTTTTCCCCAACCATGAGAACTAAAACTAGATTTCATGCCAGGGATACCTATGGACATATTTTCAAAATTTGTGTTCTCACCACCATTTTTGAGTCTTGAGTTCGTGGACCTTCGAGCTGAATTTCCTACTTTAGAATGCATTAATATGGTAGAGGCATTTTCTGAACCACATAAGAATCACAATATCCGAATAGCCTCCGATTTCCATTACATTAATCGTCTTTTTGAAAGCCCCTTTGAGCCTATTAAAACCTTTTAGTTGATAGCCACATTACTATCCCAATACCTTTTTCCACCTAATATCAACATGTATTTTTATTTCATAATTTTTATTAAATTTAACTGAGTGGAGGGGGGATGGAATTCATTTTGGGTACCCTTTTTTGATTTCTCCATGTTATCATATGCTTGAGGGAAAGAATCCATTTCAGTGTGGGGGAGAGTTTTTCATTAAATGTGTTTTGGGAATGTAATTTACTTTCATTTATCTAATTTTGTAAATGTTATTGACAAGTGATGAAAAAAATTCAAAAAATTAAAAAAAATCAAAAAAGGGTGGTTTCTTAGGTATTTAAAAAATCACTCTTCCTCAACCTTTGATCATGTTATAACTATTATAGTTAGTGTTTTTAAGAGATCAATCATGTGTTGGGATATGAGTGTGAGATCTTTTCCAAGTTCATCTTTCGAAAAAAGGAGTCAAAATAGAAAAAAAAAGAACACTTGTATTATATTCATATGTCCTTGGGAGTAGTTTTGTGGTTCGTAAACATTTCACCTTCTCATCCCCTTCAAATTCTCATCCTCTGTTGTGTCTTTATTCTCACAATCATTCCCTTGTAAATATGTTTTTTCCTTTCCTTCCATGTTTTATTTCAAAAAAAATGTGCATTGCTTTATCTATGTTGGTGTGTTACCCCTATTCTTCACTGTCATGGACATTATATTCCTATCATCCAATGGCCACAGAAAAACCCCTTATAAATACATATTGATTCTTGTGTACTTTGGATAGGGATTGGAAGCTGATAGCTCTTTCAAAATTTATGATTTTCACTTTTGGTTGGTGAAATAGTGAACATCCACAAATGAATTTTATCATCTTGAGAGGTGTGAATTTTGAGTGTCCGCATTTTCCATTTATAAATTTGAGCATGATAAAATGAATTTGTTTTGGAATATTATTTCTATAACAACTTGTGGTGGAATTCAAAATGGATGAGTTAAATAGTCTAAACCTCCCCTGATTGGAGAAAACAAGATTTTAATATCTGTTGGTGAGTGAAAATGATTTTGTTATGTTTTTATATTTTTTTCACATGAGAACATGCACAAGAATAAGTGTGGGGGAGTTGATGTTTTTAATATTTTCATGACTTTTTATATACACCCTTTACTGGTTTTATTTGAAATGTGTATAATTTTTGTGAAATATTAATGTTTTAATACAATGCATAATTTTTTAGCATTCTTAGAAGTAGTCCAATTGAGTTAGTTTACTATTTTATTTATAACACTCCCACTAATGATCCAAATTGTGTGGTTCTTGTTTTTTTGGATTCATATTTCAATATAAAATATTCCATTAGAAGGGATCATGGGACAATTCTTCCATTTTAAGGATACTATGGAGCACACAAGATGACCCAAAGAATTTGTGATGAAACTGGATCATCCTTGATGATTGAGTTGCTGCTCTAAATCTCGAATCCCAAATTTCATGAAACTATACCATATGTTCTTGATAATGTAAAATAATCATGGAAAAAAATTTCAGGCCCCAAATCAAAGAACATGAGGCCCAAAATGATTATTTTAATTCTAGCCCACCATTCTGGATGGGAATTGAAATCCAGACACTATTCATGACATATCTCATGTTGTAATCATCAAATCGATCTGAGATTTTGCAGTGTGAAATAGGAGATATATTCGGACGACATTGTTGAAGAAATAATTTGACTTTTAAGGCAACTTCATATTCAAAAACCCTTTCATATTTTGGACATCAAAAATATTGGATTGAAATGGACAGATTAAATTTGTTTAATCAATCGGCCATAACATTGGCTCCATAGGTCCAAATGACTTAAAATGATGAAAGTGGTCAGAAAAATTTATTATCTACTACTTTGAAGAAGTAGATATCTCATTATTAGGCTGTATATATAGCCAACTTGGTGATGTAAGTGGAGGGATAGATTGGGAATAAAAACAGTCCACTTTTTCGGGCGATAAATTCATCCCCCTCCTCTACTTCAAAGGGGTTGGCATTTCAGAATTGAAAAGAATCAATTTTCAGGAAAAAATAATTTACAAAGGATTGGGAGAACCTTTAATACTCATGTTTTCACTTGAGATACCCTTCCTTCTCTCTTTACTTCCTTTCACTTTTGTGTTTTTCTTCATTTTTAATCCTGTATGTTTGTGTTTTGTAATTCAGTTTTAATGCTAGTTTCTTATTCAATATCTCTTATTCTCATCCAACATCTGTAGTTTAACATTAATCCTCTTAAAAAAATTTAGATAAATTTCAATCCCCTTCCCTTCTTTTGATTCCCAATTCAATCGAAAGTCCATTTTTTTAATTCTCATCATTGATCGTGTGTGTGTGTTCGAAACAACCCTCTATTCTTACCCCTTTATTTTTCTTATATTCTAAATTTATCATCATAAAAATTATAACAATATTATTAAACACCAAAATGGATGAGTAAATCTCTCATTGACGTGAGTCGAAATTTAGGGTTGTTAAGGGATTGAGAGTATTTTCCCGATGATTATTCGTTAATATAACATTGTGTATGTTGGACTTAACATGTCATGGATTAATGAAATATTTTGTTTAACATGTGGTTTCCATGGATTATTAGAACCATAAATACACTTCCATAAAAATTTAATGGTAATGATTAGAACCCTAAGTTATGTTATGGATTATATTAAATCCTTAACACCTAGGAATTCCAATCAACGTTATCTTGTGAAGTGGGTGTTAATTTAAATGCAATATGAAGAAAATCTTAAGGACATCACAAGCTTAACTCTCTAATGATAAACTCACCTCAATCATTATCATTTTGTCAAATCATTTATATTCAATAAATAATTTCTATTATTCTTAGCCTACAATCCCCCCTAATCAAAATTCAATCAACTAAAAACAAACGAATATTACAAAGTATCCTTTCTGAGGATTCGACCTGAGTACTGCTATACACATTACTAGAGCACCGGAACCTTGACCAGTCGATATGTGAATATCATCCACGCGATTCAACAGTTCACCAATGTAATGTAATATTCACCCTCAAAAATTATTTTTTTATAAGGCATATTGACCATTTTACATAATTTTTTTCTATATTATTGAAATAAAATCTACATTAACAAATTCAATTTAAAAATATGTGAAATTTATTTTTTGATCAAAAACATAGAACTCAAAAAATTTTAAATTTATTAAATAAAACAATTTATTCTGTATTTCTTTTTGTATTTAAATTATAATTACTTATTTTTTAACTGATGTGAATTATATATAACAAATTATTAAAATATTTTATAAATTATTTTGGTAATTTTTTTATAATGTTTAATTACTCATTATAACATTTTCATCACACACATTTATTATATGAATTTCAAACATTAATATATATGTCTATATATATGCAATGGTCATATATATTTCCAATAGTTATATAATGGACTTATTATCCAGTTTACCATCTATATATTACCATACCAACTTATATAAAATTTATTTTTCTTATTTCCCTATATCCCCATAAAAATTTCTATTATATTTCATATTTTTTTCTTTTATTTCATAGATATAAATGGTTATATGATCATTCTACAAGACTAAAATGATGAATAGTTCACGTTCATGGCCTTTTAATTCACATGTTTTATTACTATATTAATTTTGATAATGATGTTTTATATTACATATTCACAATGAATTAATGATTATGATGTTTTATAATATTTTATTTTAATAAAAATTGACTAATGTTTGTTTTTTTAACTGTTGAATTTGAAACAAGGTATTAATCACATTGATGGAATAAAAATACAGGGTATTATAATTTTTCTCTAGTGGTTAGTGTGTAAAATGAGTTAATGATGAGATTTCATGCTATTTCCTCACATGTAGGGTAACCCAAGATATGAGATTGAGCTAATGGGAAACAAAAATAATGGATATATATAGTGGTGAGTGATATATTACCCAATGTGTTGTATTAGGTTGTTATTCGATTATTGGTCTACATTGTTACCCTTTATTGGGTATTTTTATTTAAAACATAATGAATTGAAATATTTTTGCATAAGGATGAGAGAAAGATGAGGTGTTACATGATTTTAGGGAAGGGATAATATTTAGAATGTTATCTAACAAAATTGTCATTATAGTTTTGATGATTCTCATGATGTTTTTATTAACATGATGTTAGATTAGAAATTGGGATGGAAATGCGTACAATGTCTTCTACTTGATGTTTGTAAAAGTTATGAGAACATGTATACCATCAATATATGTGAACGAATAACATATAACTGACATGTTTTTATTATATTGTTCTCAATGTTATACTCTATTGTAGAAATGTTTCCTCTAAACAATTAGATACATGATACCTATAATGAATAATTTTTCAGAATGTACTATGATATATGACATTACAGTTGAATTTATTCTCCAGCCTATGTTATTATAAGGATAACCTATATTGAATTATATATAATACAGTGGTATAATTTGTGATTCAATAGACTTGATACTTCACTTTCCAATTATATGATATAGGATACCCTATTATTGAAAATTTCACAAAAAAATGTTAAAAAATTGACACCAAAGACTGTGTACTTTTCTACCCAAGAAATATTAGATTCAAAAGATTTAAAACATTTCTAGGTGCTGGTAGTGTTTGTGATCTCCTTGATTAGATTCCTTTTTTAGCTAATGCCTGATATATTCATGAACTAGATTTTGTTTGGTGGAAACAGAATTCTGAAATTACAATCATTGACTAGTTTGGTAGAATGCCAATATATAATTTGTAATACTTTTATGGAACAATTGAACATTATTCCACCAAGGTTTATATATTGTATTTTATAGTTTGGAGAGATGAATAACCCACCAGCTATATATAAAATATATGACATTCAATTTGAAATAGAATCCCATATTTTTACATTATCCATATATGGTACGATATGGCCTTGCAGATGACTTCTTGGACACAAGTTTACTACCGTTATGTTATCCTATATGTACATTAATATAAATTTATTCAAGGGAATAGTTAGAATTATATTAGTAATTTTATTCACACAACCTAAATATGCACCTTTGATGCAGGTAATTCATTGTATTTAGAATGTAAAAGATGAAATGGGACTAAAAATGGTGAGAGAGGTTGAAGATATCAACCGAGATATAGAGATATTTAGGAGTTGAGGTTGAGGACGAGTATTAGTGAATCTCATTTTTTTATATATTTCTTTTCTGGTGCACTAAAAATTATTTTCAGATTACATGATCTTACTTATTGATGTATATATGTATGAAAACTTATAACATTCAATCGAGCATTATAACATAGTGTTGATTATTGGAAATGGAATAAAATTCTCTATTAGTACATTTATCTTAAAAAGTTTCTATATATTTTTATGGATAGTGACAGTATGCATTTTATATTACTTCTGATGACATTGACGGTATAGTCTCTCCACGATGTATTATTTCACTCTCACTACTAGTCGACATGAATTGATATATTTCGAGGTGTGCCTGAGGTATATAGTTCTCTAGATCATGTATTACATGTAGTGATTAGGCATGCGTGTTATTTTTTAGAGGTTTTAGTCGTCAATAAAAAGTATAGGGGTTATTAGTGAAACTATAAAAAGGTATATGATTAAAAATGTGGGGTCTTTTTTATGGGTAAAAAATAAAGAGAAAATGATTACTGATGTGTTCCATATAAAATAGTGAACAATGAAGAACAAAAAATAAGCAAATTTTTTTTAAAATTATATTTAGTATTATTAATGTAATTATTTATTATACAATTATTTTTTTCTCAAAACCATATATAAAGATAAATGTCTATAAAAAATGAAACAATACAATCTCTGGATTCAATCTAGAATTTGAAATCACAACATCCAATTTTTATTATCATTACATGATAATCTTATGATTTTTGGTAAATTTATAAGGAATCTATAAACTATAAATATAAATGATTTATATTTATTTTATTATTTTTAACTTTATAAACCAATCCATTATAGAATTATCTTATAAATTAAAAAGAAATTCAAGTGACACAAAAATTATCTAATTTCCCATGATATTTAATAATCATTTGAATTCATGAAAAATTAAAAACTCAAATAATTAATCAAAATTTAATGAATGTTCTAAAATTATATTTATGATCAAAACATGAATTATTTTAAAATTTGGTTTATTACTATAAAATTAATCATGTATTGGATAAGGTTCATTGTGGAAATAATTTTTAGTAGAATTTTTTTGAAAATGGATACCTCAAATCATGTTATATTCTTACTTTTTGACCTCAATGAATCTGAATATAGTAGGATATAATAAAAACATATCAACTGATGTAAAAGATAAAACAATAATATAATTGTAAGAATAAATCATTTCAATTTAGAATGTGGATATTAGATACTTTTATAAAAATTACGCACATCATTAGATATCCATCAAATGACACTAATAAAAAAAATAGGTACACCTCTTTCCCTCTTTCCACATGATCTAAATATATTAATAACCCCATAATATAGTGATAAATATAGAGTATATGTTTATATGAGTAGTTATTATTGAATATAAAATTGAATTTTAATATTTATGAAACCACATTACCCTAAATAGAATATTCATTATAACCATTATAATACATGAGTTGTGTAACAAATATTCATTCAGATGTCTATGGTACCAGAAGATGGAAAAACCCTAGTGAAACTAGCACCCATGGAAATTATTGAATTATAAAATGTTCCAAGCGATAGTTATATTTTTTTATTTTATATCCTAAAATATAAGTATTTGATAATTTTTTATAGTGTAAAATCATATATGATACATTTCATCATCGTAGAAGAAATTGGGGTTTTGATGCATGGATGAAAGGCCCACCAATATTCTGATGGAAATCGATTGAATTCATGGAGGGGGTATTTAGTAATTCTAATTTTTTTATCTTGTCACCATATAATACGTGTGATAGAGTGGTAAATGGAGGGTGGTGTCTAAACCCCCAAAGAAATTTTTATCCTCTAATAATCTACATGAGGTTGAAATATTCTTCTTTTATATCTTATATCATTTATTCTATCCATGAAATGTATTGTTAAATATATGGGTTTTTATCAACATCTAATGTATTACATATTCTCTTTATTATTACTTTCTCATTCCAAACATGTCTACATAATTTTGATATAATGGATTATGCATATGATATTTTATTTATCCATATAATTATAAAATAATTTAAATTTTATGGGGATTTTATATATTAAAGAAACACATTGTTCAGGAAATATAAATACACATATTTATATGTCTTTATGATAATAGTCTGTGTCACATTGAGTTTTATTTTAGAAATTGTCAATTTTAGATAAAATTTAGGATATATTGTGTTTTTAATCATTGTTATTTATCTCACATCTATACTGGGAGTCCTATTTGTGTCATCTATACCACATAACAAATGAATATACATTATAGTAATATTTAGTGAGTATAACACCACATATTCATAGAATACGTTTCAAATTAATGTGAATAAATTCTATAATTATGGGGTTTTGATGAGATATGGTATATTTGGAAATGACGATGGGCTATACAAGATTCATTATTTTCTAGATAGGGATATGTGTTATGTAGTCTTTACTCATTGAGTATTTTTATTATAATTAATTATGTTGGATTTCATATTAGTTTTTTCATTATTTATACCAATATTATCATTTTCTATATTATTTTATGATTATTTTAATCATAACTACTCATTGACTTATAATAATCACCAATGGATCACTTAGACTGATTAAAACATTTATTTTTTTTGTATCCCAAGTTGAATTTACATTGACAAACAATTTTCTGGTATATATAGTTTTATAATTCTTAACTATTTTCATTTTTTTTTTCTAATTATCATTTTTGATTTAAAAAAAATATATTTGAATAAATGGTATATTAAACTAATGGGTTTAAATAACAATTTAAAATTTGAAAATAAAGTAATTTTTAAAAATATTGTTTTAAAAGTTCTATAAAAGGGCCTTTGGTGTCTACATATGAAATGTGAGGTTATTTTAGTGTTTGTAATATTGAGGGTGTAAATGATTATTTTAATTAATGGGAAATAAATTATTATTTTTAGATTATTTGTTCAATTTACTTCTTTTGGATGGTTCATTAATTTGGATGCATGTGTATGAATATATTCCCACTTCATTTTTTAGTTTTTGTGATGTTGGTACATATGTCTTTACAAAGTTAATAGGGTGATTAAACAAGTTTGGGATGCCTAGTTTATCTTTGGAAACATATATTCACATATCCTTGAATGGTAAAACATAAATTTAATAGATTCAATTTTTTTTAACCCCATGCGATTTCAAAAATGTCATGTAATCCTAGCGAGACCTGTGAAAAATCACACATAGGCTCTAATGAGGTAATGGGATATCCATGAAATGGCGTGGGTTGTAGATATGAAAAATTTATTTCTAACCATTCTTTTTAAGATTACAATTTTGTTTTTAAATGTGTACATATTTCGAATCGTTATCTATCAAATGATATAATGTTTTTATAAAATTTTATTTAGTTTTATAAGACATATAAATTTAATACTACCATACACAGATTTTTAAAGTATATTTCAAGTAATTTTACCATGTAAATAAAATTTCCATGTAAACATTATGTCAAATAGGAATATACCAAGTCTATCAGACATAAGGATTACATTATAATTCAGATAGATACCATCTTATGATGTCTTAAAATGTGTTCTAGAAGTTGTTTTACAAATGATAAAAGAAAAATACATATAAATTACACAAGATGTATATCTGTCAGTACTATTGGAATGCCTATTTCAAACCCACTGAAATGGTTCTCTACTGAACAGACATTATAAATAGTGATAAAGTGTTGAAATCACCAAGAAGATAATGTATTTTTTCTTATGAAAATGAAAATAATCTTGAGGGGTGGAAAATACAACCTCTTTATGAATAAATATAAATTATGTGACGACATTATGGAGAAGGAGTATTTTCAATCCAATTATCTAAAGTAACTATTGATGTTTTGAAATATCATATATCTATTTTTTAATTAATTATAATATTTAGAGAGTTTACATAATTAATTGTTAGTTATGTTTTCATTTTAAATACTTTATTTTTTGAATGTTTTTTTCTCAGAATGTGTGACTGAGGGATCTCGTGGATTATGAGATAAAATGTGTGTCTAATCATATGATTGATGGATCCATTAGATAAGGGGGTAGGGTTTTTACAATCTAGTTTATCAATTGTTTCCATGGATTGGACTAATGACTATAACACATTTTAATTATTGGGATATATAATATTAAGTTCAAATACATCCTCATTACATTACATCAAAGAGATATCATTTGTTAGGAAATATTTAAAATGTTTTTTATAATTGATAAAATTGAATTTTATATTTTATATTTATTTTTATAATTTCATTATTTCCATTCTGATTAATATATAATGTTTGAAGTATGTAGTATATAATCCTACAAAGGTTATAAAGTATACCCATACAAATGATTTTCTAATAGTCTTTACTAAAAAATGATATTGGGAAAATGGAATTTTTGAATTATTATAAACTACAATTCTACCTCCTCTTGTAATACATTGAATAATCTTATGATATCACATGGGACACCATTTATAGATTAATATATTGTGATGCAGTTCCCATTTATATTGTGGGAAGTGATTAGATTAAAAAAACAATTTTTATTCAATTAATGGATACATATATTATAGAGTGGATAGTTTTTATATTATTTGACACATGGTGTGGAATTAACACATAGGGTAAGATTGGGGTGAGTTGTCTTATATCTGGGGTTGTACCATTATATTATGAGACACAGAGTTTTGAAAAGTATTCTAAAAGGAAATGTTTTCATTAATGAAAAACCTCAAAATTATAGGTCATTTATTAAATGATTATAAAGATCACAATGTGATATATAAGGGGTGGAAATGACATGGATGGAACTAGAGACCATTATCATAATTGTGTGTAACATGATCTTTTTATGAGTTCATGTATATGGATAACGGTATGTCAGATTAATGATAATTATTATCTTAGTAGTTCTCTTCCATAGGAGTATTTAGATATTTTGGGATGCTGAATTTGAATCTATTATTGAAAGGAGTTTATTTATTGAAGTAACCATAGATATCTTAGTGACTTCTTTATTTGATCAGGAATCACCCGGATAAAACCATGGCTATAAAACATTAAACAACGATGATATTGATATATTATTATTCAATATGAGAGATCAGTGTATATCCATAGTGTAATATTATCATATAATGGTAGAAAACCATGTGATGACTTATGATATATGTGTTAGAGAAAGTGGTTCCCTATGGATAGTCAAGTGGGTAATAATAGCGAGGAACAATAAAGTGAGATAGATACTGACATGAGTTGAGATTTTTATTTTATATAGTTGGGTCTCAAAATTTATTTTCATATTTTTATAAACGAGGGATTATGATTATAATTTATATCTTGGCACCTATTTAGTCACAGTTATTATTTTTAATATCATTTTAAAATTGATATTTATGACTTGGAAAAATTATTTTTCTTTTCTTTATATTTATTATATTATCATTATTTTCCATGATATATTATTTTCCAGTTATTTTATGGGATGCGATATGATTGATTAGTTATCTGATAGTATATTAAGTGAGTTAATGAGAATGTGATTGGATATCTCTTAATGATATAATCAATCATAATTAGAGGTTTTGTATAGCATACCATATATTGATACATTCATGTCTTTGATCAAATGTATGTGGGACTTAGCCTAGGTTGGGTTTCATTGGTGTGATTATTAGGGGTTCATGTGTCTTTTTTAGAATGATTAATACAGTTATAATAGGAATGAGTCAGTATATAAGGGATTTGTTTTTTGGGGTTTTTTCATTCTTACAAACGATTTATATATACATCAACTTGATTACTAAATGTCACTATGTTAAGGAAATTAGGGGAATCCAATATGGTTCATGGGATCATTGTTTACCAATGTACATGACATGTGTTTTTATAAATGTGGCCACACAATCATGTGTCTTTTTTAGGATTATGTATCAACTTGTGGAATGTATTATGGATTATGGAATGAAGTGTTACATGGGATTGTGGTCCTAAAAGAGATTTCCTAGTTATCTAGGCCAAATGCCATTATTAATTACTATTATATTAGTCATCATTTACCTTAATTTATTATTCTTCATATGTATATTTGTAATGAAATTTTAGATTGTATACCTCATGTAGTTCATTTAATTTTATGTTTTATATTATTGAATGCCACTTATGTATCTCTATTTTATTTTTATAGGTTTAGGTATTACTAATATATTGATGGTTGCCATTGAATTTTTAGTATATTTAATAGCAAATATCATGGATATTATATTACTGCTTAGTCTCCCAATAGTTGGTATAATACGTCATCTGTAGATGATAGACTACTTTATATGGGAAGGCACATGAAATGTTTTATGCCACTCTAGATCAGGAATCTTTTGAGTGAAATATAGTGACCTGATCATTTCATAAATAGATATTACATATTTCTAGATGAATAGTCAGTATATTTCATAAAAAATGTATATAGACCAAAATAGTTTTCCCATGTTCAATAATAGGTACACAATATTATAATATGGTGAAAGAACATAAAAATATACCATAAGTACTTACCCTGTTATACTATACAGAGACATACCATACTAAAAACCATTCTATATAACCTAGTTAAGTGAAACCTATGAATGGTAATTCTATGATTCTCATTATTGTTATTAATATGACATAAAAATCATGAAATGAGCATAAGAGTTTGAGAACCAACTCTTAAAATTTAGAAACTGTTCTGTTAAATATCAAAGGCAATAATCTCGATACATGGGAAAAGGACTTACAATTCATTAGACATGAACTATAAAGGAATAAAAGAACATGATTCCTGAGAATAAAACATTAGTATACGACATGGAATTTTGGATTACAAATAAGTATATAAAATTATTTACATAGTATTATATGATCTATACCAAGGATATCATAGTGGAATGGGTTCACTCCCAAAACAATCATAATTTCCAAGGTTCAGTCCCATAACTATTATAGTTGATGAATTAACTTTCTAAACTCGGTCCACTCCCTATTCCAGTCCTATATATCTCATGATATATAAATATTTACCCAATGAATTATAGTATGATATAGGTCCCATCCATCCAATATTTAATACAATATATATGTGTTCCAGAAGATCATAAAATAGTCACCAATATCAAAACCCATGAAATGAAATGGGTTTCATAAAAATTTCACTATATAATATAATTTAGAAAATAGAATGGTTTCATAATCATAATATTATTTCATAATAGGATAACTAGTGAAATTAATTAGTCTTGATGGGTATTTATCATTGTAAAACCCATCGAAGAGAAATGGGTTTTGTAAACATATTTCCTTCATAAACATAAACCATAAAAAGAATAAATAAGAATAGTATCAATGTATTATATCCCAGTAAATAATATTTCTCATCAATGGATTTCATATTAGATGGAAAATGGCTCCGAAATATCAATTGGAAAATTTCAAGAGGAAAATACCCTATCCACTTCAGAAAATAACTATTAATACATAAAACATTTTCAAAATAATTTTCTTTATAAATTACAATAAAATATTTTAGTGTAATAATTAAAACCATTTAAAACATTTCATCACGAAAATATCCTTTCCATTTTGATTTTTTAAAATAAAAAATTCAGAAAACATTTTGGAAATCCTCTTATTTTAAAGTAAATTTTATTTTTTAATGTAATCTTTAAATTTTTTTGGCAATAACAGTTGAAAATACCATCCATTTTAAAATGGTAAATCTAATACTTCGATCACATTTTTTTATCAAATCCACAGATCCATTTATATAACAAAATTATATGAATATTCCTTTTAAAAAATTTAAAATGAGAAAAACTGGTTAAAATGTGTCTATTCATTCATTTAGTGAATGTTAAAATCATTTTTGAAATCATTTTTTAGAAATTGTCTTTTTTGGAAGGAAAATGGTTTTTCAACCAAACATAAAAACAAAGAATATTTTTATTAATAAAATTATTTTCTAACCAAGAGCACATAAAGGGTGTAAAATGATAGAAAAAATATATACTCATGTAATAACCATAGTAAAATTAAATAGATGTTTTTATTGAGATATGGATTATAATATTTAAAAATCTGAATCACAATAAAAAACATTATAGATAATATATGAGATTATAGGATACAATATTTATCGCATAGGTATAATTGAATTCTAATACCAATGAAGAAATAAAATTAAATGAAACATAAAATTGAATGAGAAAAATAAATTCATCATATTAAGTTTTAGATGGAAATTATATACATCTCGAAAAAATGATAGATGCATAACATCACATATGTCTCTAAGTTGGAAAATTGAGAGACAAATCCCTAACCAATTCAGAATATTTTTTACTATAAATCCTATGAATGCTATATTCCTAAATGGATATGGAAATCCATATAATTTTCAGTATAATAATAATAAAATAATTTCATGTGTATAATATTCTCCAAATAAAATAAACATGTGGAGAATTTTGTGTGTGTCTCATGGAAATTAAATGTGATAAAAAACCACATACCTTATGTCTCAATTTCATTCATAAACATTCAAAATTCCCATATAATAAATTTTACTTTATGATTAATTTATTATAGAACTAAAATTATATATATAATATCATATATAATTTACTTATAAACTTTTTGTTACATGTTTATTTGTTCAGATCAGGTTTTCGATAATAACCTCTTTGTTTTTAAAGTATTTATTGATTTTGTGTTTCTTTTACCCTTAATTTGATCAAGGTTCTATCATATCCAAAATTTTAAAGATCATATAAATATCATATATACTCCATATATATATATATATTATTAATACTTATAATTTTGAGATAGATTATGAAATAAATCATTCCTGGTGATGGTAGGTCATACGTACTCATTGACATTATATCAATTTTCTTGACAGATTGAAAGAATGATACATAAAAATATATTAAAATTATAGAATCATTGTTATTACATATATATATATATATATAATTTTTTTTAAATCAAGTCTATTATCTTCCATGTAAAGCCTATGTGACCAAAAAATGACATCGCTTCATGAGCTGGTAGTCACCCATACAAATGAGGGATGATAAAGAATTCTTAAAGAATAGATATTAGGAAGTTATATGTTATGAAATAAAATTTTAATTTAAGAAATCATAAATAAACATTTTCTACACCATTATATCAAGGTTTTAGAGGTGTTATTGCAAAAAATTGACATCCGTTCAAGTGGTGATAATTTGTTGTACACATGAATGATGATTTTATAAAAGATTTTATGTTAGTGGAGATAGATATAAGTTATTACATTTCCAAAAAAATATCCAAGTACATATGAGATATTAATGATAATATATTGTATTTTTTAAGAAATAATTAATGGTGAAAAAGATGAATGATAAAGAAGAAGCTTTGTGAAGTAAATTACCCTCTCCTAGAAGAACCACTTCTAGATATCTTATTAAGTACCTCAATGTTAGTATTTTGAGAGGACCAGAAGATCAATAACATGTATAAGGTTGTTTGGGATAGATTTTTGCTATGTCTTCCAAAAATATATATCTTGAGATGTGTGATGAAGAGATGGGTGGTTGCGGCCTTTTAAAAGTCGGGGAAATGATTCTACATGGAAAATAAATCAAAATTTTCCAAATGAATCCAATATTTTTGAAGTCTTTCCCAAGTTAAAATCTTTAAAATGACCATATATTCACCCATGGGAAAGAAAATAATGAAATATGATCGTAAAATAGAATTTTTACTTGTTTTGGACCATTTTAAACCCTTATTTTTTTATCATACCCCAATATAAACCTATTTTTACATTATCAAAGATAATTATTTTTATTCAGAATTAATTAGAGTTAAAATGTAATTTAACCTTATTAGATAATATAAATATTACCTAATTAAAATTATAGATTCCCATATTCCAATTAAATTTATATATATTCCAAAAAATAATTTAAAATTAATCCCACAAACACGATGAGAAAGTGATTTATCAAAAAAATTAAAAACATTTAAAATTTTTCTATATAAAAATTCAATATGAATATGATTTCCTAACCTAAATAGGATAAATAGAAATTTAAATATAAAATTATCTTTTAAAACAATATTAAAACAATATTGTTGT
The DNA here is from genome assembly GCA_963277665.1 of Viscum album. NCBI lineage: Eukaryota > Viridiplantae > Streptophyta > Magnoliopsida > Santalales > Viscaceae > Viscum > Viscum album. The sequence goes on along the minus strand of OY728127.1, from coordinate 33,439,847 downwards.
TTTTATGGGACATAAAATACATAAAAACTCTTAATAAAAACACTATTTATTCACTATCCGTTGAATAATTTATCATCCAAGATAATTCAAAAGAAAACTCACCATAAGTACACAGTAAAATTATTATTTCAAAAATTTACATTTTTTCATACAATGTTTCTAGACTTTTAAAAAATTAATTTTAATTATACGGGCACCAAAGATGATAAGATTTCTTTTCATAAAAATATTTATTTTAAGAATAAATTGGTTTTATTAATATATATTATATTTAAAATAAAAAGGTAAATATTAAATATTTTAATGAATATATATTGTTTAAAATTCATTAAAATTATATATAAAATGTCAGTTGATTATTTTGTTTAGGTATAACATTTTTTAGATAGTATTCCAAAATAATATTTATTATTTTTCATTTTATTGTTATTTAATTTATTTGGTCATCAAATAATTCATTTTGTATACATGTTTAAATAATATAATTTAATAAATCCATTAATATTATTTATAATCACCTTCCAAATTGATATGAAATAACTGTATTATTAAATACTAATATTTTAATTTTCGGATATTTTTCGTTTAAATTTTGTGTTGCATGTTACACAAGCTAAACTCAGTGATGTGTATAATGAAAAAAATAACATGATGAATATATTAATTTGAATAAAATTTCCCAATATCATTTTGTGTTGTATTATAACCCCAATATAGAGAAATTGTCATATAAAATACATAAATTTGGTTCCAATTAGAGAGGACATTTCTACATCACTAAATCATCAGGTTTCTACATAACATTATTATACTGGTGGTTTCACCACAAAATATTGACCTGGTTAGTGGTATTAGTTTGTAAAAATTTATCAATTCTATATAGAATCAATATTGAATGTTCCACATAATAAATATCATGAATAGAGGTATTCCCTTAGAGTTTAGTCCATGTGATGGAATAGTTATATACTTTCTTAGGGGAGATACATGGAATATATCATGAAATGATAGACGCTCATTGGAATTTCCAAATGGTAGGATATTGTGTATATATATAATAAATAATTTCAAAGGTACTGATATATCTATGAATTAGTTTTCCCTTCTTTCATCTATAGATAAATTCATATAATCACCTTCTCACCAACATCAAATTGTAGATCACATTGATGATTATCATTATAATATTTCTGTAAAATTTGTGTTACACCTACATGTGGTGGAATGGATCTAAACATATTATCCCTTTCATCAGATTTATTTAGTCCCAATATCATTAAAACTATAACTTCATTGTATTAATCTAGAAATATAAATATATTTTCATAAAAGACTTTATAAGGAGTTATTTTAATGATCGAGTGAAGTCTATTATTTTAAGAAAACATAATTCATGGAATTTTTATATCCCAACATCCCATTAAATATATAGAAATATATATTATAATATGCCCTTGTGTTTAAATTGTTCTCTCAGACTAACCATATATATAGTAAAGATATATAGTTCAGAAAAAAAATCTCTTTATCTTGGTCATGCTGATGACATCTCTATAACAATAATGAAAACTTCATATCCTGATTAAATAAAATAAAATGTTTTACTCAATGAAATCATTAACACATCCATAATGTATTTGAAGGAAATTTTTTTCCAAATTGAAATATTATATAGTATAAATAAATTTTTCTGACACCATATGGGGTTTGACTAATAATCTATGTAACATTTTCATTTTGATGTTTTTGGGGAGTCTGATGACAAAATCCATGATGATCTAATCAATTTATTTTCTTGTATAGATAATGTTTTTTACATCCATTTATTCTTTTTCAACTCACCCATGAATTGATGACATGATAACAATCATGTTACATACTTAGTAATATATCTCTTTACATTTTTGAACCAGAAATAATCATTCATGTTGGCTAGTAGTACGTGTTATACCCCTATCTCCATTTTGTTATGTGTTTAAGCCATGCGACCTTACAAACTCCAATAAGTTGTCACCTAGATTGTAGGTAATACTTTTTCAAAAAATTTAAATTATAAATTTTACACAATTGAAATAACCCATAATAAATTAAACATCAATATAATATAAATCCTAAAGGAATCCAATACCTCTAATTATGTGTTTTGTAAAAGGCATTACACCTTAAAACCAAGGTTGTCATTTTCCATAACTATCTCTCCAAATATGATAAATCTTGAAAAAATACCATCACATAAAATCTCATAAGAGGTGTACAAGACTGTGAACATTTGATCAACCATAAACTTATAAACAATTGATGAAAATACTTAATTCATAATTTAATATTAAATGGATACAAAAATGCTTCCAAAAATAATGACATCCTTAAATGTTTAATTATTCTTATATCCAAAATACCATTATTAAAAAGCTTCCAAAACAGAACACTTGTATCCCAATATATAAATATTATAATCCTTATTCTCCAATTATTGAAAAATAATTTGTTCTTCCTTGGTATAAAAAGAAATTATTTGGTTAGGGAATTGTGTTAGATAATGTCCATACACCTCCCACAAAAGACATTGAAATCATTAACAATTTTTCACACTATAAAGTTATTTTCTATATAGAACACATCTTCTTGTCCATGAAAGATATAATTTTTTGAGATTATTCATAACCTGTTTAAATGTATGAAGTCGAGTCCTCTTTTATCTATGTTCATTGCAACTTGAACATTTAAAAAAGTACATATTTCATTTATTTTATGTGTCAGAGACATAAAAAAAGTCCATATTATTGATAATACATATTGAAAGATGAGTATTTATAATAAAATTATTTTTATTTCAAGTTATTAACCAAGATGGTTTCACTTAGTCATCAAATTGTATATAAAATTCAATGTTATCATTATTTGTTCTAGTTCTATAAAATGAGTAAAACCAAAATGTATAGTTTGAGAAACCACAATAATTGTGGAAAACCCTCATAATCATGAAAAATTACTAATAAGATTTCTAAATATTGAATAATCATTCTCAATCAATAAATCCATAGCACTATCATATTTAATTCATATTCATCATTTATTTTAATCGGTCATGATGATTCCTAAAGAGTTTGTGAATTTCCAAAGCATGTCCCCCAAGAGTGTCACACCAGGTGTGCAACAAGGATCATTGTTGGATGGAAAGTGAAAATTGAGTATTAATCAATGAATCATTTTTATTGTTATTACCCTTAGGTACCTCTATTATAGAGTCACATTCACTTGAAGTATCTAGACAGGGAAGTAACTTCTTGGAAACCACTCACTCCTCTAATACTATTATAAAAAAATTTCTTATACATTGACTCATCCTTAGAGTTATCCTTAGAAGTGTCCCTATACATATCCTTAGAAATTTTCATAGGGATTTTAATAATGTTCTATCATTCTAATATCTAAAGTATATATAAAATTATCCAATAATTGAGAATATATTGACACAATTATTCAAACATAGATACTACATATTGTTAGATGAATATTTTATACATAACAAAAATACACACTTGAGTACCATAATATTATAGTGGAATTGATGACTAAATAAACAATATACTAATTTCATGAAAGATTATAATAATATCCTTAAATATCATCCACTTTAATACTATTTTAAAATATTCCCTACTTAAAACCATTCCTTGGATCCTATGGAAATGAGACAAAATAAAGACTGAACTCACATGATTTGTAATAGTAAGAATGTGAGATAAATATGCATGAAATTGGAACAAGGGTATGATATCACGATATTAGAATTTTAAAAAAAATATACTTGAAAATAAAAGATCATAATCATAATATATGGCATAAATTGTGGATGTTCATAATATAAGAATCATAATGGAATCAATGAAAATGTAACATGAAAACATATATTTATCATATTATATGGAATTGTGTCATACACATATGAATAGAAAAACATTTCCATGTTTTTCCAGTTTAAAAAACAAGCCTATCATAGTTCCATGAATGCACACCATAAAGCGTCATAGTAGTAAAGGATTACTCACATGACCATCATAGTAGGGTAATCCCCTTACTGAACTAGGTTCTACTGTTGTTGATCTCATGAGATATAAATCATTATACAATTAATTTGAGGTAGTAATTTTTTCCACCCTTCAAATAATCAAAATCACATATATGATCTACATGATCATTAAACATTATCTACATCACAACTCATGAGATGACATACATTTCATAAACATTTAATTATATCATAACCTATGGATAATTGGAAGGTTTCTTAATCATTTCATCATTTTGTAATAGCATAACCTAGGAAGAGAAGAGGGTTTCATGATAATATTATCATATTAAAACCAATGGGGGAGAAATGGATTTTGTAACAATCATGTAATCATAAACATAAACCAACTATTGAAAGAATATTAATGGTATTTTTTGGATCATATCCCTAATAAAGTATAATTGGCAAAAAATGATGTCCCATTAGAAGGAAAATGATTTTGATGGATCAATTGTAATATCTCATATGGAAAATATCATTTCCCGTTAGAAAAACACATAATTAAATGAAAAACATTTTCATGATCCCTTTCATTTAAAATACCTTGGAAACATATAATGAATGATTTGAAAATAATTTAAAAATCTCATGATGAAAAATATTATTTTTATTTTAGATAAATATTTTCAAAAAAAATCAATAAATAAATTTTGAATTCATTTTATTTTAATGTAAATATTGGAGTAGATAATTTAGGCTATAAAATATTGAGCTAGTCATGATGGAAATAAATATCATTCATGTTGAACATGATATAATTGAGATTCCGTTAATATTTTTGGTAAAATTGGTATGGGTATTGTTTCATTGAAAATGACATGAAGATTAATTTTTATTTTTTAATGTAAAACTTGGGTAAAAATATATTTATTAGAAAATTTTGAGAATGTCAATTTTTTTTTGAAAACTATGTTTTGATATAAAAGGGGGTTTTAATCAAAATAAAAAAATATTGATAAATATAATTAATTTTTTTAAGTCTTGATTACATTAAAAGATTAAAATTATGGGAAAATATTTTTTATGATAACATAACCATATAGGAATAAAATTAAATAGTATTTTGAGGTGTGGATCATAAAATTATATTATTGAAATCATAATCATAAATAATCACGAAGAATGATGGGATTATAAAATTTAGTTCTTACTACATTTGTGTCATTGAATCATAATCCCCAAGAAGGAATATACAAAAATCAATCCTAATATATCACGATAATTTATAAATTCATGATATTACATGTAAAATGGGATGTATATAAACCACATTAAAGAATATATGTTCATAACACAATATTTTTCTCAACAAATGACAATTGAGACCAAAACCCCTTAGAATATTAGTAACTATTGAACTAGAAAACATTATGAAAGAGATATCCTCAAATGGAAATGTAAATATCAAAAATTTTCATTATAATAATGATAATATATTTTAATGGGTAGTATATTCACCCCAAAAAATAATAATGTAGTGAATATGACATGAGTCTCACAAAAAATAAAATTGGGACAAAAATCCCATACCTTAAGATTCAACTTCAATAGTACATGTTTTTACATCCAATATAATAAATATAAGTTTATTATAAATATACTAAAGAAACATTATTATATATATCATACTATATTTGTTTTACCAATTACATTTTATTACACATTTACTTGTTAAAACTACTTTTCAGATAATAACCGCTTTGTTTTTCTTATATATTATTATTTTCAATTTTAAATCAGCTTACATTGATCATTGTTCCATAATATCTAAATTATTAGACATGATATTATTAAAAAAATATTCAATATATTTGTATTTATAGTAATCCAAAAAATTTAGATATATAAAATGATAGACACCATTCATGGAGACACTAGGTCATATGTACGCATGAATATTGATTCCATTTTCCCAATTGATTGCATAAAAGAATGATGAATAATATATTACAATTACATGAAAATTGTTATGTACATATACATATCATATACAAATTTTAAACATATCCTTAGTTCCTTCTTTTTAATGTGTACATTATGAACAAAACACATCTCTTTACTAGGAAGTGGTATCTTGTGCACATGAGCAGCATTATCGTAAGCCCACCAAATAGATAAGGAGAATATATTAAAGATCCCTTCTATTATTAAAGTATATATCCATCCATGTTTCCATTAACATTTTTTTTCTGTTGTGTTAACATCATGGAATTTTATCATTTGAATAAACATCTTATTGTGTTTCAAGGAAACTTGAGAATGACCAGATAGTATCTATGATGAGAGATAGTTAGATAAAATGATTTAATATTAGGGGATGTAAAATTATTTAAACAAATTTTGACTAGGTATAAATGGTTTATGTCCATCATTCTTTAATGGTGACTTGATAAAATTTTAATTATGTTTTTTTAATGTGAAATTGGATGAAAAATATAATACAAAACATTTACACATTGTGTAAAGTGATTACACATCGTGTAATTGTCTGTGGATTTGAATAAAATAAATCCTAGGTGATGTGTTATTAAACATATTTCATTTAATAAATTTAAACAATGGGTATTAACATTACACATCATGTAAATTTTTATCTTTTAGTTTTAAAAATGTTTTGAGGCTGATTTATCTTAGTTTCTGTTTCATGTCTTCACCTCTGAATAAAACGGATTTATCTAGGTTATTTAGGGGGTTCCATCATCTCTTTTGGATATCAGAATTTTGTGGGTAATCTATGGTATGTCTTTTATGGTTAGGTTTTATCCTTCTCTTACATCCTATTCAACTGTTACTTTGAAATCATTTGACCAATTACATTGCTAGTATTGATCTTGATCATTTTTTATCTAGAAACCCTTTGTAATCAACTAAACCTTTTTCCTCAGGAGTTTTACCAATTGGAAGGATTTTTGGATTTTATGTTAAAGGCAGAGGGTCTAAATATTATACATATGGTTGGAAAACTTCCATGTTATGTGGTATTGTGATTGTTCCATCATCGAATGTGAAAAAAATAAATAAAATAGAAAAATAGAATTATTCCTTGATTTCAATTAGTTTAAATTTTGTTCTTGTCCTCAAATATGGCTACCTATGTGGTGAGAGAACCATTATTATTATTGAATTAGAAAATTACTTAAATTTGTTATCATGACTTGTGACCTAGTGTGATTTATTGTTATATAATCCAAGAAATGTGGCTTATTTCTTATTGATATTACTGCTAATGAAATGTTAATGAAATTGAATGTGGCATATGAAAGAATAACTAAATTCACATAATTAACTATTGATAAATTTCATGTGATATTGTGATAACTATGATTTATAAAATGGGTTTTTTTATGATGTAATGATTACATATCGGGCTCGACCAAAGAATTTCCACAGATATATGATGTAATTATGACATTGAGGAGGATTAACCCAACCCATTATTGAAATGATTATAAATAGTGGGCAATGCCCAGTCCCATGATATAATGCATACAGGGCTTTGTCCAGGATGCTTTAATGCTTACATGTCATTAACCTAGATTTTTGTATCTATTCTACAGTTATATTGTTGTGGTTGGGATGTTTATAATACATGCTCATAGATATTCTAACATTGAGTTGAAGTCAATTATTTTACCTTTTTTATGGTTTTGGATGGCATGGTCTGAAGAAATGCTTGATGATATTCCATAATATAATTGAGGGAGGTTATTTTACCTTTTTTATTCAACTCTGGTAATAATGGTAGTAAAAAATTTTAAATGATATTCTGGCATGAAGCTATAGTAGGTTGTTGTTTTATACAATTATTTCTTAAATTAATTAATACACATGTCTATCTCATATTTTCATACACTTTTTATCTGAATGGTTTTGTTTATACATGGTGGTGATAACCTACTGAATTACACTCCACCCCTATTTGGGTTTTCATTTTGTAGCCATGAAAATTGTGTGGATGTATGTTTGTACAAGGGAAAATGTCCATATTGTTGATTCCTTATATATAAATGATATGGAGTATAGATATGGGATCATTGTGGGTATAGAGACCTAGAATTTCTAGTCGCCAATTTTATTCTACCTATATTTTTCATTTATTGTTCATTCATGACATTGATATATATTGTAGAACCTAATTACACCATTCCTTATTATTTATTTGATTATTCAGATGGCTTTTGTTGTTTTATTCTGATATGTATTTACACTGATTATTTAAATTCAATTATGATTTGGTTATAATTCTCTGACACATTACACCCGGGGAAAATAATCCCCACTATATATTTCCAAGCTGGGTTATCAGTTGGAAGCCTCAAGTGTATGGGGGAGGTGCCTGTGAGGTCTCGTAGACATCCCTTTCTAACCACATGAGAGAGTTCCATATTCGATAATGTTACAAAGAGGTATAAAAGGAATATTTTTTATTTTCTTTTACTTTAATATTTAGGAAATGTAGAGAGGAGGAAAGGATGTGTGGGGACATGGTAATGAGAATATTAATGAGATTCACTTACCCTTTTATGAGGAAAAACTTGAGACCAAAGGGATGGGATTGGAGTTGTGTTATGTTCTTGTTAGATTTGTTTTTATTTAACAATTAGTGACTCACATGTTATCAGAGGTTATTTTATCACGGTCATACCATTTCTTGATATTTTTACTCATGGATCAGTATTGGGAGAGATGAGAATACATGAATAATAATAGGAACATAAAGATATATTGATGTGAATTCTTCATGATAGGGGAATATCTATATTTTAATGTGATGTATAATTTACTGTAGTGCCCTTATATTAGATTAATGTTTCACATGATAAATAAAACGAGTTGTCCTAACATGCTGAAATACTAGTATGTCATGTCTATATAGACCATGAGGTAGTGGGTGTAAGCTATAGAATCCTATTGGGGTCAACCATGTTGCTATAAAATTGTCTATGATGTCAGTTTTCTTATAGAGAAATTTAATATTCATCAACATTGACTTGAGTGTTAGGAGAGTGGAAATTAGCAGGCACCTAGAACAATTGAAGTGGATATTCTTGTAGTCCTAAGGAGGATATATATGATAAACATAATTAAAACAACCTCAGGTTCATGTGATCCATGGAATGGGAGAATACTCATATCATTCCATCAATGTTCGAGTTGAAAAGTGAGTTTCAACTGTATCATATGACTTTGTTTTCTGGGGAGTGGGGGGGGGAAGATAATAGAGTTATGGATGGAGTTAGTCCAGATGATCTTCAATCAGCTCGAGACACCCTCACATAGGTGGTGGGATATTAATTTATATATATTTGTGGACCATCCAACCATTGATGGGATATTATGGATGAATATGGTAAGAATTATGTGCAATCTTAGAAGTACATCTAGATGTTTTTTGAGCCATTTTTATCCAACAACACTGAGGAATTAATAATCTCACGTGTTCATGCATCTAACACATTTGGATTTATCAGTACTGGACTATGCTGGATATTATAATAACCTATAGTGTTTTACACCATTTTTGGCAGTTGATGAGTAATCTAGGGTGAGACATTTGTATAATAGTATTCATTTTTAGATGAGGTAATAGGTAAAAAATTTCAATTTAGAAAATTTAAAGACATGATGAATTAGGAAATCATCACAGTAGGGAATATGATTCAGGCCCCATGCAACGGACAAACTATTTTTTTTTGGAAATTTGGGACTTCATCATTGAGATGTAAAAATTTTCTGTATGACTTTATCTACCAACTCAGTATTGATCATAGTAGTCATGGTAGTTGAAATTCATCTCAAGATCGTGTTCCATTCTGGTGAAATTAGTGTGGATTCTTGGATACAAGTGTCCACCGTGTCCTTACCCCACAGCCAAGTGATTCATGTATGGATGTTTTGGAAATATTTAATGGTTTTGTGTTTATGTTATACATCATACTTATGGAAGATGAACAAGATTTCAACCAATTTCGTGAAGGGGCACAACTTTCCCTCAGCAGGATAGTAGCGGGAGTTCCACTAGACATTCCATCCGAGGTAAGAGATGTGGTACCTAAGGGGATGAAAAATATTACCAAGAAATGGATGTATCTTAGGGTAGTCATACTAGAGACTAGGGTAGATTGAATGGTCAGTTTCACATTTTTAAGACTACTCCATCCAACATGGATACATGGCCATCCACTAATAGAGGATTGATTATTATATCATCTACCCTTGATCATGTTTTTTATAATAATGGTGAATAAAATCCTTTTCTATCATCTATTTTTGAATCTATGTAGGGATTAGATTTGGAATCATATATGGCATTTTAAAAATTAACACACCATTGGGAGTTTGGTTAGTAAATATTAAACATTAAAAGGCTTGTTCTATAGGGATTAGAGGTTACCATTTATTTTGGGAACCATTCATGACTGAAATTACTAGCTTCGACTTCATTCATGGATTGTATCGGTTTTTCCAATACAAGAATCATGTCAGCTATTACATGAGGAGAGTTACATTCCTATCTCTAGAAGAAAGTAGATAGAGTCACCAAGGTTATGTGGATCATTAGGCTAGTCATGCAGGAACAATTCAATGATGAATGTATTATCTCACAGATCCAATAAAAATCCCTTCCCAAGATAATGGAAGAATGTAGTAGGAACTTTTTCCTGTAGTGGTAAAGCATTTTCTAGAAGTTGTCTCTAATGTGTTCTATGTCTTACTGATCTAGTGATAGATGAAGTTCATGATCAATTTGGTGCTGGCAGGAGAGCCAATTTCTATCCCACCTTAACAAAATAACACCAACATAGATTCAAGAGTTGAATGAATAAATGTATAATCTAAAATTTAAGCCATCATAAGACCAATTATATCTCCATTGGGATCACCAATTCTTTTTTCCAAAAAGGTTGATGGAATGTTGAACATATGTGTGGATTTTCGTAGGTTAAACCAGATGATGGTTAGGAACTAGTATCATATTCTATGAGTTGATGATATTCCAACATGTTGAGAGGTTCTATTATATTATAGAATATATAATTGATATCAGGATATTATCAGGTATGGTAAATATTATCTAACATTCATCAAGCTACATTTAGGAGCCATTATTGATTTTAGGAATTTTTAGTGATGCCATTTTGGTTGACTAATGCATCTATAATGTTATCGAACCTAATACGCTGGATATTTAATCATTTTCTAGACAAGTTTTTTGTGGTTTTCATTGAATATATTTGTTTGTAATCCCTATCAATAGACGATCATTCCAAAAATCATGACATTATAATGATTACATTAAGAGTGAATTAGAATTACACTAAGGTAACAAAATACGTTTTCTTGATTAATGATATGAACATCATGGAAATTTCATATCAGAGGAAGGATTTAATGTGGACCAACATAAATATGCATCCGTGACATATTTGAAATATCCCAATAACCATTTCAAAATAAGGATCTTTATGGGTTTAGAAGGTAATTACTATCATTTTATCCATGATTTGTCCCGTTCGACATCATCATTGATTGGGATGAACAAGAAAGAGGTGGAGTTAGTTTGGTATAATGATTTTGAGAGATATTTACAGGAGATGAAAGGTAGGTTTACCTTATTATATATACTCACATTACCTATTCTAGGTTAAACACATACCTTGTATTTTTACACATCCAAAATTGGACTTAGAAGAATTCTAATGCAGGAGGATTGAGTGGTTGGTTATAGATCCTGGTAGCTGAGACCTCATGTGAGGAATTACCCTAATCATGATCTAGAGTTAGTATTAGTCATTCATTCCATGAAATGTTGGAGAAAATATCTCCATAGTGAGAGGTATATGTTATACAAGGTTCTCCAGAGAATTAAGTATATATTTTTTGTGGGAGACCTGAACCTTCGGTAGAGGAGGTTAGTCAAGTATCAATAGTCTTTAAATTTTGAGTTTCCTTATAAAATAGTCTAGGAAAGCATCATTGACAAGATATTGACCTAAAGAAAATAGATAGAGGTAATAAAGGATTCTTATGAAATGTTTTGGTTAATATACCCCTTTAAAGACATGAATCTGGATGATCAGGGATCTCAGGTGTGTGTAGATATATCTTTATCTTCTATTATTCACTTTAATTTATACCTAATTAAGACTAAGCGGTATTCTGATCAGAAGGGTTTAGTTATGAGAGATATATTATATTATATGGAGAGACATCAGGATGATATCTCATCTATGTAAATTATCTTTTCATCCATATACATGTATTTTTTTCATTTAGCCTTACATGAGTAGATGATGAAGGAATTTCATTCTTCTTGATGGGTGGTGCATCCTTGTACATTAAATAATTATCATGACCTCTCTAGATAGTACCAGTGTCCATGAATAAAGAATGTGGTGGCCAAAACATGTCAAGATGCTTAAATATACATCAGTTGAATTCCAAGAATCAGAGACAACCTGTGTTTTTTCATCCATTACACATTCCTAAGAGGAAATGGTTTGATGTAATGATATCATTTGGGAAAACAATACCCATGAAAAAAATGTAAGATTGTTTTTATGGGTTATTTTTGAATGACTGGATAAGGTATCCCACATCTTAACTATTAATAAAACCTTCATAGACGGTGATATGGGAAATCATTTTGTCTGGGAGGTGGTTTAGTAGCGTGGTGTTATGAGGAGTATCATTTCAAATGGTGATGTTTGTTTCATATAACATTTTTGGAAGGGTCTTTAATGGGATCACGATTTCTTTTAATCATGAACTATCATCCATAGACATATAGTAAATATGACTAGACTATTATGGTTTTGGAGTATTTGTTATAAACCTTTGATTTGGATTTTTGTGGTTCATGGGAGTAGCATATGTCACTCATAGAGTTTTTATATAATAATAGCTTCTTGGAATCAATCCAGATGGATCCTTTTGAGGCTTTTTATAGAAGGATATTCTTTTCAACTCTTTCTTGGTTGGATTAATGTGAGTTAGAACTTGTTAGGCCTAGTCTCATATAGGATAGATCTGTATAATTTTAGTAAATTTGACAGAGAGTTGTGATCATGTAAAGAAGAAAAAAAACATATTTTGACCATTAGCGACACCATCTAGAATTCACATATGGTTAACATGTTTCCACTCATGTGTATCCTATGTTGGGGAAACCCCACATCATGAAATAGGGAAATCTATCACCCAGGTTTGTTAGACCATTTGAAATAGCGGAAAGGATTGGTCAAGTGGCTTATAGTATAGATGTGCTATAATGCTACAATGAAATGAATTATGTGTTCCTCTTGTCATAGCTACATAGATATCATCTAGACCCTTCCCATGTTAAAAATGTAAGTAGCATAAAACTTTTTGATGATGCGTTATTTATGGAGAATTCGATATGATTTTGTAGTTTTTTAAGAGATATATCTTCGAGGTAGGAATATATCATTGGTTCTAGTGTCAGGGAAGCATGGGATAATTTATGAGAAAATCATGGAGATATACCCTAATATGTGAACACAATGTCCAGAATTGTTTTCTCAGTCCTAAAAATAATTGTTAGAGTAGCTTGGGGATTAGGTATTATATGGTGGGGAATATGTAAGTTCTATCCTTTTTCTAGGTATTTCACTCTCCGAGATTCTCATAAAGATTTTCTTTCGGTTTTGTTTTCATTAGGGAAGTATGTTATTTGAATAAAACCAGTATTTTTTTAAAGGAAACACATGAATTTCCATAGAGTATTTAAAAATAGTGTGTGTTGGAGAAAATTACCTAATGGTCAGTGTTGTATACTTTTTTTGAACTAATGGTGTCCCGGTATAAATGGGTTAATTGTTTCATTGGATCTTGGTGAGTTGAGAAACATTAAATGATGTTAGGTTTTTTTTAAAGGAAGATGGGATGAAAAATCATTTTTTAACATTCACATGTCATGTATAGGGATTACACATCGTGTAATTTTTTTAGGGTTTTAGTAAAATAAATTTGAGGGGATGTGAATTTAGAGATTATTCCATCAAAAACATTTAAACGACATGTAATAATGTTTTCCACTGTGTAAAATCAAAACCATACATTTTTAACATGTTGTGTGGCTGATTTATCCTAGTTTTGATTATAAATCTTATCATCTCATACCTATGCCATTATTCAAGGGATTTTGGGGTACCAACTTGTCTTCTATATTCCCCATTTCTATGAGCGATCCATGGAAAGGAATTTTGGTTAGGTTTCGAAATTATCATCCTTATTCACCATCCATTGCGATGAAATCCATTGACCAATTGTGTTTATGTTTTTGATCGCCATAATTTTTTATATATAAACCCCTTTTCATTCAACGCCACATTCTTTCCCATGTGTTTTTTCTATTGGAATTGTTTTTGGATTGTTAGTTAATGGTATGGTTTCTTAATTTTATCACATTGGTTTGATAATTGGAATGTTATGAAATTTTGCGATTGTACCATAATTTTGTGTACTCAAATTAAATTAATAATAAAATGGATGTATTCCTTTAATTCCATTGGTTTAAATTGGGTTTTGATTTGGCTTATGGATACCCTTTTAGTGAGACAACAATGATTATAATTAAAATGGAAAATGAATTAATGTATGTTTAGGACGACATGTGACCTTGGTGATTTATTTTTATAGAGTACATCTATTATAACTTATTGATTAGTGATATAATTGATAATTATTTTTTCTTCAAATTACATTTGGAATATGAAATAAAAATGGAAATTCACATAATTAACCATTGATATTTGTGATGTGATATTGTGATATTAATGATGCATTTCAGCGATTATGTTCCATATTGTAATGTTTATATATCAGGCTCAGCCCTGGCACTTTTATATTAATATGATGTAATGCTGATATTGAGGGGGTATGGGCCAGTCATGTGATGTAATGATTATATATAGTATTCTATGGCTATTACCCTAATGTAATGTTTATATATATTTATCAAGGATTCAATAATTCTAATAGGTATTTGACTCAAACTGTTGTGACTATACCATGGTTATGTGGTTGTGGTTGGCAGGGTCATAAAACAAGCTCAGAGATATTTCACCATGAAACCAAAGAATTTAATTTTACCTCGTTTATATGATTATTATTTTCATGGTCATAAGACGTGATCATATATATCTGAGCTTGACACCGAAAAAGTTTATTTTACATTGGTTAAATGGTTGTGGTTAATATGGTCATAGTACATTCTAAGAGATATTCTTGCATGGTGAAGAATCATTTTTTTGTATTTTATTAATTTTTAAATTAATTATTTCACACATTTATCACAAAATTACGAAAACATATTATTAGACTAGTTTTGTTTAGAAATGGTGGTGTCGACATATATTGTTATACTCACATGATATTCTGTCCGCTGAATGGTACCTGAAACAAAATACATGGAGGTAGGTTTGGAAATAGGAAAAGAACATGTGGTTGATTTGTAATTTGTGGATGGGATGTACTTTGTAGATGGGAGCAATGTCAGGTTTAAGACCCCCGAAATTGATAATTTTATTGTATTCTTCAATTATTTTTCTTGAATTATTCTAGAATCACATTTAGTTACATTTTTCATGACAATATATTATTCCGTATTATTTATTGGATAATTCAATTGGCTTATTTGTTGTCTTTATGTATCTCTTAATATTTATTATTTTCATTATATTTTGAATTTTTTCTACTTCTACGAATCTTCTATTCATATTGTATAGTATCCCCACTACACTTTTCAAAACCCCACTACTAGTCGGTAACCTCTAGTTTATCAGGAGGTGCACTTGTGGTCTCATAACCAACCATTTCTTTCCAAGTGAGAGAGTGCTAGATAGGGGAACAGTACAAGGAATATGTGATAAAATAATTTAAAAATTATATAAATATCAGAAATATCATATATAAATATTTAATCCATCATTATATTTATTTAGGATATTTATAATGGTAAATTAAATGACATCAGTTCTTGAGATGGTACTTCTTTGTATGCACAAATAATGATTTCATGATCCATTTAATGGATTTTTGCATGGATATATGTTTTGGAATTAACATAGTAGCATAAAATTATATATAAGATAATCTATTTATTATATTTTTAGTTTTAAGACATAATGGAAGGCTGAAAAGAAGGAAGAAAAAGGGTATTCATAGTGAAGACAATTACTTTCTCTTAGAATATCCTCTTTTCAATATATTAATAAAGACACTAGTATAGGTCTCTTGGTTTTAACATAAGATATATAAAATGGATAAGGATGTTGGGGAGGTATTTTTTAGTGTAAGGATGAACTATATGTCATTAGATTTGTGAAGAAGTGAATTTTGGTTATGGTATTTTATAAGTGGCGGAAAGAAACTCACATGGAGACTGCATGAAAATTTCCAAAAAATGAATCGAAAACAATAAATTAATTCACATGAAAAAGATTCAAAATGACCCTATATTTGATATTTTGAAGAATAATATATAAATAATTCCATAGAATATGATTTCGACTTTTTATTAATCCATTTTAGCCCTAATCGTTTTAGTTTAACCCATTTTAAACAGATATTTACCCTAATAACGTTAACTATTTTTTTATAGTTTTCACTGTTAATTATGGTCATGAGGTAATTTGACCATGTTAGATAAAATATATTTTGTTAACTATAAATATGGAAACTATTTTTATAAATTCCATTAATTATAGTAGAAAATTTTAATTTAATATTATTCCCCCACACGTGATCAGAAAGAGGGTTTTCCAAGATAAAATGGTCAAATGTTTTTAAAAAGATATATAAATATTCATTAAAAATGATTCCAACAACAAAAATTGGATTAATAAACATATTATTTTTCAAAAATATTATTTTAAACCCATCTAAAAATTTCTCTATATATTAAAAATATTTAAAATAAATGAAATATCACAATAATAAATAACAATAAATATTATTCATCAAAAATATAACTCGTCTAATAATTCTTGAAATATCACCCCAAGATGATTTTGAAATGATCTAGTAAATAATGAATTTAATTTTTCAAAATTAATTTTAATATGTTGGAAAATTTTAATTTTAAAAATAAGTTTTTAAAAGTTCGTGAATATTCTTTTTAGTAAGTTACACTTTTTATTTTCTAAATTTGATTTATTCATATCTCTTGTGCTATCAAAGAAAAAGTAGAATTTAATAAAATTTAATTAATATATAATATATAAATATCATTAAAAGAAAAAAAATATGGGTTTTTAAAAAACAAAATATTGATATAGAACTTTATTGTGTGGATATTTTCCTCGAAAAAAATTATTTTTATTTTTAAATATTTTTTATTTTAATTTTTTATGAATTGAATATTAATGAATTAATTTTATATATATATGTAAGGAATTATTTTTCAAAATTAATTTAATAATATTCATACTCACCATTACAATGTATATTTTATAGCTATCATGTTAAATAATAATATTTTAAAATTATGTACTTATTTGTTTAGACTCAATGATTCAGTTAAAAGAATCCAAAATTGGTCTTTTCTATAACGAGAGATAAAAATAGTGTTTTATGTAAGGTAAAGAAACCCCAATGTTTCATATAATGGAAAATATCAAAATGATAAAACTTATTTTTAAAAAAAACATAAAATCTTTAGATTTTACATGTAATTGTATTGGTTGAATAAAAATACTATATATGTGCATGTGTTTGGGCTAAGAAAAATCCTCATGGAGGTGGATATAGGACATGGAAGGTAGAAAATTAGCATGCTTGACTAGAATGGATTTTGTTGAAACGCATTTTTCTATATAATTTTTTATTTTTCGATAATGAGTTCAAACTAAAATGTTATTATTATTGGATATTTTATATATAAATTGGATAGGAAATATATTTGAGTCACAAAGATCAATTACGGTCATATTTCAAAATCATTTCATACATCAAAAATAGTTGTATTTATAGATAATCACACACAAGACTACGGTTTGTCTCATTTGGCATAATACATCAATAGGGTAAAGTATTAATTAAAATCAATTTGTAATTTATTCAATGTTTTTTTCAAATATATAATTGTGGGAGAATTAATAAAATTTGATTAAAAAGATTTTTTTTGTTTCATGTTATTGATTAACTGGGTTTGTTATATAGCTATTGGGTACCAATTTTAGTATTTCAGAATTTTTGAAAAACAATTGTTTTTGAAAATGGGGCCATTGGAATATGAAACATGTGTGATGACACAAGGTGTGGGAAAACTATTTTATAGAACAATTTTACATGAGATGACTTACATTTTTGTTTCTAAAAATAAAAGTTTTGTTTTTATAAAAAAACCATAAAAAAATTCACATTAAATTTTACAACAAGTGTCACATGCTTTATGAGTGGATTCAAAAAACTAGTAGATGGTGTTAATGGATATTTAATTTGTAATTTTTTTAGAAAAACATGTTAAATATTATTGAAATTTTACTAAAAAATAAAATTGAATGAGATTTCTATAATGGGGAATAGGTTTTAAGAAAGGATCAATAAAGATAGAGGTTATGATATTTTCATTCTTTATAAAAAGATTATTTTAGAAAGTTTTATTTCAGAACATTACTAATTTTTATATTTTTGTATATGTTTTAGTTGGTTTTAAAATCATGAAACATGTGGATATGTCCCTGGGTTTCCTAATATTGATAATTTGTCATGAAATGATCTGAGTATTTAAAAATTTTTATTTTGAGTAGGGATTGGTGATGTGTAATTTA
This sequence comes from Viscum album, assembly GCA_963277665.1. Taxonomy (NCBI): domain Eukaryota; kingdom Viridiplantae; phylum Streptophyta; class Magnoliopsida; order Santalales; family Viscaceae; genus Viscum; species Viscum album. The sequence continues at coordinate 33,420,977 of OY728127.1, read as the reverse complement.
TTTTAGATTCATGAATAATAAAGTGGATACATGCAATGAACTATCAAGGAGTCAGTTTGTTATATATCAAGTAGTTGATTATAGAAATTGGGGATTTTAAAAATTGGAATCTGCATGGTGTGTTTTTGATATATGGATTAAATGGTGGGGAGAATATATCAGGTTATAACATTATGGATGGATAATAAAACTCTTCAAGATACATAGAGTAACAAAAAATGGAAACGAATAATAAAACTCTTCAGGTTATAAAATTATGGATGGATAATATATCCCTAAATTTTTATAACATAAATTTTTGTTGTTGTATGTATCTTGGAGAGTTTTATTATTTATTTCATATATTTCTGGATATATTATCCATCCATAATGTTATAAAAAATTATGTTTTTATATTATATGCATTTAGGGTCTATTGTGGGATTCATTTACTTTGTTTTATGTGAATTTCAAATTTTTGTCATTTAAAGTATGTATTACCATGACTATTCAAAATAAATAATTTTTTATGAAAAAACAAATTATTTATTAATGGGTATTTTGTATGATATAGGGTATTATTGGAATAAATGAAGGTCTATATTATATTATAAGTAATTGAGTTATATATACAAATAAGTTATCCATTATTCAATGATTAATTTGATCGCTCTAGATTCTGATGGCTTGTTTACTAGTTATATTCTATCCTTATATATATATATTATAATTATCTAATATATTTTTTGATATATAATTACAATAAAAAATATTAAATCGCTTTGTTATCCTAAAATTCAGTTATTTATTTTATATCTTGATAAAACAGTTTTCTTAGTTTTCCCTATTTGAATGAATTTTAGTGTCCTATGTTTTGGATTACATGTGAAGCATGAGTTGGTTTTTAGAATAGTTTAACAAATGTAAAGGGTTAACAATTAAAAATAATTTTAATGTTAATAATCTAATTTCTAATTTAATTTCATTTTTTTAAAAAAAATCTTCTATATGCAATATAATTTAATAATGGAATTTTTTAATGACACTTTTCACAATTATTTCTATAGGAAATTGTATTTGTAAATATGATGTGTGATGTATTATTTTTAATATTTTTTAAAATTTGGTTTATGATATTTTATTATATGATGAAAAATATTAAATAATTTTACAAATAGTTTAGTTTGATTGATCTAATGTGGGTGATAACCTATATGGGATGCATGAGTGTGCATGTGTGCTATCATGATTTATTAATTGGATTGTATATATTTTTTTATTTTTATTGGTACAATATGTTTTATGATGAATTTTAAATAAATCATTATTTTAGGGGGTGGTAAGATTTTTATAGGATTTCTAGGGAAATATTCTTAGAATAATTTCATAGGACCATATAAGGTATCTCAAATTATGAAAGTATCAATGGATCATACTACATTATTTTTTTTAATAATTCTAAATTTTACATCCAAGGGATAATATATGAGTTATAATCAAGTCCTGGTATGAACATAATATGGTCTTATACACCATGTATTGATTAAAAGATAGTGAAGTTGATCACCATCAACAATGATGGTAGTGTTTTTCGGGTTATGGGTTATATCTGATATTGTTTTGATTGATGGATAATTGATGAATTGGTGATATATACTCTATATTTTGATGATCCAAAGTGGGGAATGGGATCATCAGATATGACCAAATCTAGTTCTATCGTTGGTTAGTTTGGTTCTTACCAGTGCAAGAGAGAGTAAATGGGAAAGAATATTTTTAAATATATATTGTTTAATAACTAACTTCAATCATGGATGTGACATATTGGACATGATCAAAAAACAAAAATTTCAACCATTTGGGAATGAAATTCAATGTATGAATTCAGAACTAATGATCAAGATCATGTATAGTTTAATTTTGTTTCCTGTGAGGTTACATACATGGATAATGAGAATACTAATTGATGATAGTGCCTTACCCAATAAAGCAGTTCAATATGTGTTATTGAAAATTGAACAACATTGAATTTATCCATTTAATAAAATGTTTATTATGTCGATGAATTTTTTAATTCCTACCTTAGTCGGGGTTTTCTTCCATTAAGATTCATTGTCCTAAGACCATGTTCATAAGTCATTAAATATGATTATTTTAATTTAATATTCTTTAATCAAATATATTTATTTTAATTAATATTTATATAAGATGATGATTTGAAATATAATACTTTTGATGACTTATAAAAAATTTTATAAGTGTACAAGTGCTCTATGGGTAGACTAATAGATAGATTTGGTATGATATGTCAAGTGAGATGGAGAATGGAATGATAGATAGCATAATTTTTGCGTATAGATAAAAAAACGTTCATAATTATTCCATTTTTATAATGTATTTATTGTTATCTCATTATATATTTATTTTGTCACTATTTGATTGGACATTTTGATTTCATTATTTTTTGATAGTTGAATCTTATGGTTCACACCAATTTTATTATAGATTTTTTCAATATACAATCATTATTTCCCATCATATTATTGAATTTAGGTACATTATGGGTATTAAGATTATTTTCCTATTTAGTAATAGTCTATTAATTCAATTGAAGGGCGTTTTAGAAGATAAATATTAATGAAAACATATTAATATAGGATAGTGGTTATAAAATGTACATTATTTATACATGAGGGTATACATGTCTTGGAACATTTTCGAGTGAAAATTATCCTAGATTGGGGTTTATAAATGTTCTTATTTTTGTTTTGTGTGACTTATTTTCCATGACAGTACTCCAATGTGATTGAATTTAATTAACATGTATGGGAAATATTTCTATTTGGATTTAGTTAGAGAATACATAAGATTTTACATCCATTTACTTGATTTCCATCACATATATTTTCTCGAAGAGTTAGGGAATACTAGAAGGTATTTGGACTGAGCCCTATATATGGTCACTAAATGGGTTGTTATGTATGTTTTTATCACTGAAAATCCCACAAAAAACATCAACCTCTCTAGGTATAGTCATTGGAATCACACTAGTAGAATTAGAATCCCAAAATACTCTCAGAATGTCAATGTACTAGAACATGGAATAATAGTCTCATCTAAATGACTACAATGATTTTAAATTACATAAAAAATATGAATAAATACTCATGATATCATTTACTATAAAAAAATTAACAAAATAACATTAAATGTGAGATTTTACATGGTCTATACATTCTTCATACATATAGAGGAGAAGAACCCCAACTTTTCTTTTCATTTGGTGTAAACACGAGTTAAAATGAATTTGACTAGGAAGACATGCAATCACTATATAAATTTTCAACCAACACCTCAACATGTAATACCATATAACTATTTTAGTGGGTTCCATTCAGTCAATGATTTTTTCTAGCCTCTTATATTAATGGTGATCATTCCATTGAACTGGAAAACTTTCTAATACCTATAAAAAATCAAATGTATGAGTGCTAATCAATTGTTGAAGACCAATGTAATTTCACACCACTTCATTTCCCTATAACCATGATAAAACAACAATCTTTTAATATATCGATGATAAAAAACTAATAAATATAAAAAAATATGTGAATTGACATCACAACTATATGCATGCATTCAGGAAACGTTTCCATATTTTGACCATATCATAACCAACCAACCGAATATTTTAATTGTTTCCTTCATAATAATAATGACTCTATAAGTCTTATTCATTATGAATAACTAAATTAATCACATTTAATATGATTTTTAAATTCAAAAAAACTCCCACTATATTACTACTTCAAGGTCATCTATGGAATCCCCTTTGACATTGGTAAATAAAATCCTTCTTCTTCAATTTGATTTAATTATATTACATTTCCTTATATTCACCCATATCAAACTGAGGTACAATGATTCAAAAAACTATTAAAGAATAAAGACTTGATGAATATATAAACAACATTTTCTTTTCTATTAATCTTTCATAGAAATAAATCTATATCCTATAACATATTCTAGATAAAATTGTACATTAGCTCAATGTTTTTTATATTTAAAATTTCACGAAATTTTATCCAAAAATATTTCCCTTATACCAACACATTATAAAATATGTAATTCATATATATATATCCAAGATCTTAAAACAAGAACCTCAATAATACCTTTTCAATTATTTCATTCATTTTCTTCATGATTATACTTCACATTTTCTTCATTAAAATAACTAATTACAACATACAGAACCTACTGATCATGGTTCCTTAGAATATGACAACATGTCCCAATTTACTCTTCCTTGAGTCTCGATCACACCAATATATGCATCAAAATACAACAGAAATAGATCATCCTCATTGATATAATTAGAATTCACTTCCAACCCTTTGAGGCACTAGATAATTCACCTCATGTAATCCAAATGATCATTCCCCATATGTAGTAGTTGAATAGTCATGCTATATGATCAATATATTTTTGAGTTAACACCATAGAAAAAATAACACTTCCAACCATTGATGTATAAAATACACTCTCCACTATCTTTAACTCTTTATCAATACTTGGTTTATATTTATTTGATGGTTTAAAGTTACTATAAATATGTGTTAAGATTTATTTATTTCTAGACATGTTGAGCCTTTCAATAATATTCTATATGAAATAATTTAATAATATAATCAATATTTGGTTATTTTAATAAAATTATATTATCACGACAAGGATATATTTGAGAATATATTTTATTTCATATTTCCAAAAAAAATCCAACCCTTGAATCCATCGAATTAATAGGCCTATTGGTAGTATATCATCCATGTACAATAACATATTGATGAATTCTAATTTTTTATACATCATATCGTAATGAAAATGGTATTATCTTATTATCTCAGATCATTTCTCCTACATCAATGAGTTTAATTTCTTATTCAAGTTCTGTGGTACATATTTCAAACCTTATAGACTACTATTAGGTTTTAACACCTTGTTTTTACTAATCAATGACCCAAATAGGTTTCTTTTTATATAATTCATCATCTATGTATCCTTGAACAGATACCATCTTCACATCCATTTTTTAAAATAAATACATCATAAGAAACCATACATTCGATAGTGTTAATTGAAATATTATTTATTATTGAAGAATATATTTATATGAGGTCAATTATCTTCTTATCCTCCACACATTCAAGGTATTACATTCCATATAACTTCTCATTTTGATATATTTTTATATTAATTCCAAAAAACTATTATTTTTATATTACATATCTATATGTGGTAGTTCCACTAGATACCTGTTATTTATCACTGCAAGTTATTCTGACACATCCATTATAAATAAAGCACATTCTTCCTAATATCTCAGGTTATCTGGTTCATCCTGGCTTCCAGATACCCTATATTTATTGAAAATAAAAATTTAATGTAATCATTATACCTCTATACAAGTTATATGGCACTTGTTTATTACCAAAATACAGCATGTGGCCATATTGTCTTAGGATAAAAACCCTCTAAAATTTCATTGAACAAAACTCTATTCTAATCTTTACTAGTTTTAATGTTTTAGATATATCATCAACTTGTTAAACATTCAAACCCCCAATTACTCCCACTGAACTATCCCTTAGTATTTTTGAATAATTGATAAATTTAAACAAAACTAAATTATATATAATATTAACTAATCTATAAAACCTATTAAAAGTTACATTAATTGAAGTCAATTCTTTAATTTTAAATAACTTTTAGACCATGTAAAAATATTTCCAATAGAATTTTAATTAAAGCGAACATTTGTACTTCAAATGACATGAAACTTTTTACTATCCCAAATTCAAAATCCCATATTTTCATCTCAATTGACATTCGAGAAACATGGTTGAGAAATTTTTCAAGAGTATCTTTATATGGTACCCACATACACATAGAATTAACATCTGAAGACATTTTAGGGAGATAGATCTAGTGAATTACCTATCCCCATAAGTTCCAAAATATACTCTAAAAAGGTAGGTAAGGGGATCCGATTAATTATATATTGAGCCCTTAATAACAATATTATCAAAAACTAAATATTATTTATATAATGAATTTTCATTCTCGACACTCTCTCTAAAAAATATTTTATCATTTGAGATAAAACATTTTTTTTCATGTCTCTAGGGTATAGTTTTGCAATTCATGATGCCCCTATGTTTTCAAAATATTCTAAAACATCTTCTAATATACTAACCACCATTTTAAAACCTCAAGATAATCATATTAAATATTAATTTAAATTTAAACACAACTTTATATTACACGTGGATTCAAACCCATTTAGATTTATGTTACAATAATTACACTGTCAAATTTCTCATAGATTCATCAATTAATATATAAAATATCATGAAATGTCATGATATTTTACTAGGAAAGGTCCATAGATATCTATCTATATAAGATACAAATTCTTGTGTTTTGGAAATCTTATATAATAATTTATATAAATATTTCATTTATTGTTGAGTTTGAATCCCTTACAATTTTTAATGTCTTAATTTTCCATATTCAATTGTGTTTTTTCTGATAAAACATTCATAATTTTCCCATGTAGGTTCCCTACCCAATAGTTCCAAAATATAAATATTCATTGATATATTCTCAAAAAATATATTCCCCATATTTATTTCCAATTAGATAATGTGTTCTATACATTACAACTATATCTATAAAATTAGATCCATTGGGAACATTATACACATTATTTTCATTTTTTCAGAGTTAAATTGCATCATCTAACTATCTATGGAAAATTATATTCATTCATAAACATGAAATAAATAAATAAAAAATCATTTCCAGGATATTTAAATTATTTATTTGATATTTTACATCCCACATTCCAACTATTTCATGATATTTATCATCTAATACAAAGACACTTCAAATTACTTCTGACACATAAATTTATATACATTCCTTTTCTCTAGTATATTGGAATTGTGTTCCCAAATATATAATCCTATATTCTATCATATTATTGACACTAAATATATTATTGACACTAAATATATTATTGACACTACTATTAGCTATATTGTTTAGAAAACATAATAATATGGAAGATATTTCTTTCAGAATTTTCTTTCTGTTTAAAAATATTATTCGTGATTGGATCCCCTTTACCAAAGTGCCAAAATACTTACTTGGGTAAGGTCAATTTATCCCAAATCATAACTATTTATTTTCATTTAAATTGTCTTCATATAATTAAATAAGGTGATCTACATAATATATTTATATTTAATGATTCATTGTATGATTCTAAAGTTCCAACGATCGTATAACAACTGAGAAGGGGGGTGGGGTTGAATCAGATTTTAAACATTTTATAAGTTTCAATAAAATGTGAAACTTAACCATTATAACATGTTAAAATTTATTTCTTTATCAACCATTAACAAGAATATCAATCATGGAATAAAGGTAAACCAATAAAGGCACACAAGATTTACAATGTTCGACCTCAATAATTGAACCTACGTCCTTTCCATAGCCACTCCGGTGGGTCTATGAAAATCCACTATCATAAATAAATGAATTAAAATTGTGCCAACTCCCATTAGAGACCTTCTATATCATGATAGGAAATATTATACTGAATCCCATTAGTTTACAATGTTTCTTTAATGAACAAATGATCCAAGCACGAGAATAAGAACATTGTTGGAGCTGCTCCACAAATTCTCACTCTGAATCTTGAGTCTAATTTTTTTGAATTTTATTTTCTAAAACCGGTCTTCTCATTAAGGTAATAATGATTCCTATTTTATCCTCCTAAAAATCAAGAAAAACTTCTTTATGATAATTCTAATATTCTTAGCAGTGTAATATGATTTTGATTCTCATATTCTGAAACACTAATGAAAACTTTTTCAAGTTGGTAGAATCTTTTCACTTCGAATTCTCCAGTGCTCCACCTTTTCTGCATGTGTGAAAAATTGCGAATGACTGAATGGTCTGAGCACATATTTATAGGAAACATAGAAAACAAAGGCTAGAAACTTGAAAATCGTTCCCACTTCCTAAAATTTAAAAAACCCTAAAAATATCTCGCATTTAAACTTCAATCTTTTACTTATTCGATTCGACTTAAATTTCTTTGAGATTTACGCAATGTTGAAATTCGGGTTTTCCTAAACTCTACATATCATTCTCAGAATGATAAAGAATGATATTGGCTCTAATTTTACCAGAATTTTGTTTAGAAATCAGGTTCCTAATTGTGCACAAATAATGTTTTGGTTTTCTCAACATGTTTCTCATAATTGTCATTATGGTTTTCTCAACGTGCTACTCAGAATTTTCATAAGGTTTTGAATTTAGGTTCTGAAAGTTTCTTGATCTTCCTTTGACATATGAAACTCTTAAATCATCATGAAAAACCTTTTTTGTGAGAAACTTTTCTTTCTCTATGGAACTTTTCCTTATATAGGATGTTTGTTGTAGGAAACATTTCCTTGAGATCAACAACATATTCAGGTTGCAGGATCTGAGTTTCCCAGGAACATGCTCATAAGTAGGATCCAAATAACATGTTTAGATGTAAGATCTAGGTTTCCTCATAAGGTTTCTCAAAATTATAGTTCCAAAATCATGTTTAGGAAACATGTTATAGATTTTGAGTAGTGGAAACATGTTTTGGTTTTCTGGTTCAGCAAACAGGTTCTGAATTTTTGGTTCAGGACACAGGTTTCATATTTCAGGTTTAGGAAACTGGTTATGAATTTGTAGTACAGGAAATAGGTTCTAAATTTCTTGTTCAGGAAATAGGTTCTGGATTTCAGGTTTAGGAAACTGGTTTCGAATTTCTGGTTCAGGAAACAGGTTCCGAATTTTTGGTTCAGGAAATATGTTCCAGATTTTTTGTTCCGAAAACAGGTTCTGGATTTCAGGTTCAGGAAATATGTTCCAAAATTCTGGTTCAGGAAACTGGCACCAAATTTCAGGTTCAGGAAACAGGCTCTGTATATCTGGTTCAGGAAATAGGATCCGAATTTCTTGTTTAGGAAATAGGTTACAAATTTCTGGTTCAAGAAACTGGTTCTGGATTTTAGGTTCATGAAACAGGTTCCAAATTTCTGGTTCAAGAAATGAGTTCCAGATTTCAGGTTCAGGAAACAGGCTCTGGATATCAGGTTCAGGAAATAGGTTCCGAATTTCTAGTTCTGAAAATAGGTTCCAGAATTCTGGTTTAGGAAACAGATTTAGGATTTCAGGCTAAGGAAACTGGTTCTTAATTTCTAGTTCCGAAAATAGGTTTTGAATTTCTGGTTCAGGAAACATGTTCTGGATTTCAGGTTCGAGAAACAGGTTCCGGATTTCTAGTTCAGGAAATAGGTTCTGGATTTCTAGTTCAGTAAACTGGTTCTGGATTTTTGGTTTAGGAAATATGTTCAGAATTTCTGGTTCAGGAATTAGGTTATGGATTTTAGGTTTAGGAAATAGGTTCCAAATTTCTCATTCAATAAAAAGGTTCTGAATTTTCTCATAATTTTTCTTAGTGAAAACCGTCAACCCTCTTCAGTATTTCTTCAACATCTTCTTTCATGAGACTTTTCATTATATGTGAGAAATTTAAGATCATCAAATCATCATCTGATTTTGTTTATAAATTTTGAGAAACTTTCATAACATCTAACTTCTAATTTTTCAACATCATCCAATTTAATAAAATCTTCAACAACCAGAAACATCAACTTTCTGTAACTAAAAAACAATCTTCATAAAAAATATTAGTTTTCTACAATTACAAAACTTTTTCAATACAAAACACCACATAGGTTCTTAAATCTCCCTTTTTGGATTTTTTCGCAACCCTTGTTTACAAATTTTCACCTCAAACAAATCACATCTCATGTTCTTGAACTTTACCAAAACATAGCCTTTCCAATAAAGAGAGTGTCCTGACACCACACTACTGGATAAAGTATTGTTTTTGAAGGATTTCTATCCCCTGGTGACAATTTTTTTTGCATCCATGTAAGGAAAAACATCACCTTACTCAAACTCCCACTCAAATTTTATCTTTCAATTTCTCACTTTACTTTTCCTCTCTCATTATTATTTCTCTCTCAGCCATTATAAGATAACCATAGCTTCATATTCACAAATTAAAGACAAGTAAACATTGTTACTTTCTCTCCCCCTTTGTCAACATAATCCAAATCACGGTGGGGGGACTTCCTTATATGTTTTTAATAAATCATGGGATGAGGAAGAACTTGGATTTACAGCCTTAGTTCAACAAACATTTCCTTTGATATTTCTTTTATAAATATATCTGCAATCTGATACTTTTTTGAAATATATTTTATCAGGGCTTCTCCAGTAGCATCACTCTCTTTAAAAAAGAGATAATTTATATCAATGTGTTTTGATCTTGAATGTTGAACATGATTCTTACAAAGGTCAATGGAACATTGATTTTCACAAAGTATCTTCAATGGTTTAGAAACTTTTACTTTCAAATCTTAAAACTAAATCTTCATCCAAATCATTTGAGTACACTCCTGAGTAGGTGCAACAAATTCGGATTCAGCTGTGCTTAATTTTATTGGACTTTGTTTCTTACTATTCAAACACACAACATTCCCCTACGAAAAATGTTCCTCCTGATGTTGATTTTCTATCATTACAATTACTACCCAATCAACATCGGTATAACCATAAAACATCATCTCATTGTTTCTCTTGCATAACAACCCATGTGAAGTTGTTCCTTTAACATATCTTATAATCCAATTAACTTCAAACATTTGTGATTCTTTTGGATTAATTTGATATTGGGAACATATAGTTCATCATAACCAATATCAGGCCTTTTTTCTGTAAGATAAAAGAGATGTCCTATAAACTTTTGAAAGTCATTATGATTCACGATGTTCCCTGATTTATCTTTACTCGAATTTGTGCCCATGGAGAAAGGAGTTGAAACTTGCAATGATTCTTCCATCCCAAATGTAATTATCAATTACTTGGCATACTTTTCATGGGATAATAAAATGTAGTTTTCTTGTTGTTGAAATTGTAATCCAGTGAAGAAAGTTATTTCTCCAAACATTGACATTTCAAAAAAAAATCATCATCTCTTTAGAGAACTCTTCACTAACCTTTTCTTCATCCCCATAAAATAATATATCATCCACATAAATGATTACAATTAATGTTTCATAGTCAGAATATTTAACATAGAAGTTTCTATCAACCTTTCCTTTAGAAAAGTTCATCTTTTTAGAGAATTGTCACGCTTCAAATACTGTTCTTGTGGAGCTTATTTCCACCCATACAATGCTTTCATCAATTTTATAACTTTGTTTTCATCCTCATCAAATAAAAACTCACAAGGTTGTTTGATATAAACATCTTCCTCAATCTCACCATTTATGAAAGCTGACTTTACATCCATTTGAGAAACCTTGTAATTTTGATGAGAAACCCCTACAAGAAACATTCGAATAGTTTCCAACCGTGAAACAAGGGCAAATGTTTCATCAAAATCCACACCTTCCACTTGTTCATATCCTTTACACACAAGCCTTTATTTGTTTCATGTAACTTCTCCATTATTATTCAATTTAATTATGTAAACCCAGTTGGTTCCAATAACATTCTTATTTTCTGGCCTTGGAACGATTTCCCATGATTCATTTTTCTCAATCTCTTGAAGTTCTTGATTCATAGCATCCACCCATTTTTTCATTTAATAGCTTATGAAACTGATTCTGGTTCAACTTTTGATATAAGGGAAGTAGGATTTTCTAATCTTAAAATCCTTCTTGTCTGAACTGCAGCCTTCTGATCCACAATAATATTTTTAGATTCAACATGTTATTGATAGGTAGATGTACTCACATTTCCATTGCCATCATCACTTTCTTCCCCATATGATTCATCTGAGTCACATTCAGTCTGGTGGGGATTCATTGATTGATCTTCCACAATACTCTTAAAATATTTTGTGAAAGAACTAGGATTTTCAATTACCTTCACATCATATGAGTCCAAAAACTTTTGTTAACATTTGTTCCCGCATTTGTATCTTCCTCCATTCGGTGAATAACCCATAATTATTCCTTCTTTATCATTCTCATCATACTTTCCTATGTCCGGATTATGGATTTTGTACAAGAATGGACATCCAAAAATGTTGAAGTATTTAAAAGAAGGTTTTTTGTTATACCACATATTGTACGAAGTCATGTTGGTTTCTCATCTCAGCAAGCATCTATTTTGAACATGCACAGCAGTTCTAACAGCTTCTCTCCAAAATATTTTTAAATGTTTGTATTTTGATAACATACTTCTTCCCATTTCAACAAGCTTCTAATTTTCCTTTCTCCTACACCATTTTTTTGGGGTATAGGGAGCACTATACTGATGTTTGAAACCACGCTTCCTTAGATACGCTTCAAAAATATTTCTTGTGAATTCGGTACCATTGTATGTTCTTAGCTTCTTCCTGGAAGCTCCCAACTCATTATCAACAACTATTCTGATGAATTTAAACATTTCAATAGCCTCTAACTTATGCTTCATGAACATGATGTTTGTCATCATAATAAAATCATCAATAAAAATGATAAAGTATAAATCTTTTTTTTTGATTGATGTCTCGTCGACCCACATGGATCGGAATGAATAAGCTCAAGTGGTTGGTTAGATTGAATTTAAACTCTTTTATGAGTTTTTTAGTCATCTTTCCTTTTTAGAAAATAATACAAACATCTTCATCTCTTATTTTCAGTTCTGGAAAATTTCAAACAACATCATCATTAGAAAGAATACTCATGTTCTTCTACCCAAGGTTTCCAAGTCTTCGGTGCCACAACTTGTTTTCATATTCATCACTCAAATAACAAGAGTTATTGGATTCTATAATTTGAAAGAGATTCACACTAGTTCTTTCTCCATTTGTAATCACTTTTCCATTTTTCACACTATTGATGATAAAAGAATCCTTTCTAAAGATAACTTATTTTCCATCATCACAAATTTGACTCACACTATGTAAGTAATGTTTTATCCCATCAACAAGCAAGACTTCCTTACATTTCATTTTCACTGCTTCAATCTCTGCTATTCAGATTCCATTAATTTTTAAGGAACTGTCATTGCCGAATGTCACTTCTCCTACATCAAGAATTTCAACATGTTCCAAGATATTTATATCACCTATCATGTGAGATAAAAACCACTATCAAGAATCCATGTTTTTTCCTCCTACTTGCTTTCAAAACTATCTCAACATCAAAATCTCTCTCATCAACCTTCTTATTTTCATATTTCTTTTCCTTCTTATCATAAGAAAATAGTTTTGGAAGGAGAGTCCTACATCATTCAGCATGATGTTGAGACTAATCACATCATCCACAAAATTCTTTCAAACATTCAAATTGATTCTTTGTTGGAATGTTTCTGACATCTTGAAAATTCACCTTTTCAACTTTCTATGAGTATGGAAAGTTACTCATTCTTATTTCACTATTTCATCCTCTTTGCTCAAACCTTCTTCCCGGTAGAGATAAATTGTTCCATAAATTATAAGATCTATGCCCATATATTCTGCTGCACCAGCAGTAGCCCTCAAATAATTGTTTTCTATTCAAGAATTAGATTCTCTATGAAAACTTTGTTGAGGTTGACTACATATTTCAGATCTAGAAAACAAAGGATGTAGGTCATCTCTTCTTTCAGTGAGTTTTCTACTTTTGTAGGATTGATAGGTTTCTCAAATCCTTTATCCACCCAAGTTTTAGTAATACTTTTGTCATAACTTGAAATGATAGAAAGAACATATAAAACATTATTTTTTATAGTAGAATATTTCCCTAAATTCTAATGGTAAGCCTTCTAAACAATCATGGAAGTATCAACTTTCACTTTAGTGGCTTTGTGGAAGTTTTCATTCATCGACATTAGGGTATTTTTCAGTTCAATAACTTTTGATTGCAACTTGTTGACCTCTTATTCTTTAGTTTCCAGCTTCTTACTAAGATCATCAATCATCATTCCTTATTGAGAAATTCTATGTTTCTATGTTAAATTTTCTTGATTGTATTCATCTTCCTTCTTGGTAAAATCTTTACGTCCATCATGAACTTCTTCATGATTTTTATTCATCACACGAATTTCTTTCTTGAGAGAATTTTTTTCTCAAGACATGCCACATGTTCAGATCTTAGATAATATTCTCCGAATGATTCTTTACCACATTCTTCACTTTCATAGGAAGCATTTGTTTTCTCAACTTTTGCAATGAAGGATCTGAATATTTCCTTAAATTCAGCTTATGAGGAATCATTTTCAGATGATTCTAATTCAAATTTCTTGCTCAAAATACTTATTTTCTTTCTAGAGAACTTCTTCATGATTTCTTTATAATTTTTATATTCTTGTTCATTATTGTTATGCTTCTTCCATCAAGGATTATCATTAGAAACATCATGATAATCTCCAACGTTATTCTTAGGTAAATTCATAGCAATGTGGTCAATTCCACCAAACTCAAAACATTAGAGAAGAAGTTTCCCTCTATACTTTCCTCTTCCTCTTCGATAGTTCTTGGATTTGAGAGTCAATATTTTTTCATTCAACTCTTCATCTTCCTTATCAACAAACTCACAATGATCATCTTCATAATCATCTTGGATTTTCATATATCTCATAGATTTAGAATCCATTCCATCTTTTCTCTTTTTCAAAAATATTGGAGCTTTCCTCATTTCATAAGAAACAATATAGTTATGTAGTTCATCAAGAGATAAATCATCCTTATCTTCTAAAGATGAAATTTTAGAATCAGACCTGTCTATAAGGTTTCTCATAAGTTTCTTCACAATTGAAGAATCTTCTAATTAATCTCTGAATCCCCTGATGTCGCATACAATTTCATTAACTCTGTTAAAGTATTCAACAATTTTTTTCATCATCTCTATCCATGTTGTCTTCAAAATTACTACCCCATATTTGTAGCTTGGCCTCGTTGACTTATGTATTTCCATTGAAAAAACATTACAGCTTGTCCCTCATGCCTTTTGTGGTTGTGAGACACATCACCTTTTGATAAAAAAATTTCTTATAAGGACATGAGAATAAAATTTCTATCATTTCCATCAACTTCTATGTTTTTCATATCAGAAAACGTCATAGGAGTCATTTTTTCAATAGGCGAAAATCCAATAGTATCAACATCAAAAATTTCAAGTCCAAGAGATAGGAGATAAGCAATCATGATATTTTCCAATACATAATAATTCTTTCCATAGAATGTAGGAATTCCACTACTATTGACAGAATTGATATTCTCCATGATAAGGACAAAACAAGGGAACATTGCTCTGAAACCACTTGATGTTCAATGGATCGAATAACAACTGGGAAGGGGGGGGGGGTTGAATCTATTGCTAAACATTATATAAGTTTCATAACAGAAAGAAATATAACCCTTGCAACCTGTTAATATTTATTTTCTTATCAACATTTATTAAGAAACTCAATCATGGAAGAAAGGTAAAGTAAGAAAGGCACACAATATTTTCATGGTTCGGCCTCAATAAAAGAACCTATGTCATTTCCATGGCCACTCTCGTGGGTCTATAAAAATCCACTATAATATAGAAGTGAATAAAACTAGTGCCAACTCCCATTAGACACCTTCAATATCCCAATTGTAAAGATTATACTTCCTCCCATCAGTTTACAATGTTTCCTTAAAGAACAAATGAGCCAAACAAAATATTAAGATCTTTGTTGATACTGCTCCACAAATGCTCCTTCTGAATGTTCAGTCAGATTTTCTTGAATCTGATTTTTTTTAAATAGTCTTCTCAACAATGTAATGATGATTTCGATTCCTTCTACTAAAAAACTCAAGAAAGACTTCTTCAAGATAATTTTGATCTTCTTAGCATTGCAAGCTGATTCTGATTCTCTTTTTTGAACCACTCAAGAAAACATTTTCAAGATGGTAGAAAATTTTCACTTTGAATTCTCTAGTGCTCCAACTTTTCCGCATGTGTGAAAAATTGTGAATGAGTGAATTTTCTGAGAACATTTTTATAGGAAACTCAGAAAATAATGGTGGGAAACTTGAAAATATTTCCCGCTTCCTCAACTTTCAAAAACTCCGTAAATTTCTCACATTTAATCTTTAATCATTGACTTCATAAAATCTCTGTAATTTTTTTTGAGATTTACACAATGTTGAAATTCGAGTTTTATTGAAATCTTCTTATATTTCTCAGAATGATAATGTTGGATCTTGGTTCTAATTTTCTCAAAAATTTTCTCAGAAATCAGGTTCCGAATTGTGCACAAATCAGGTTCTGGTTTTCTCAACATGTTTCTCAGAATTGCCCTTCCAGTTTTCTCAACATGCTACTCAGTATTGTCATAAGATTCCAAATTTAGGTTTCGAACTTTTCTTGATCTCCCTTTCACATCTTCAACTCTTGAATCTTCATGACAATCCTTTTCTATGAGAAAATTTTCATTCTCTATGGAACATTTCCTTATTTCTGGACGTATGTTGTTGGAAACATTTCTGTGAGCTCAACAACATCTTTAAGTTGCAGGATCTGAGTTTCCCAACAACATGCTCAAAAGTAGGATTCAAATAACTTTTTCAGAAGTAGGATCCATGTTGTAACACCCCAAGATTTCATAGTACGTTATTTCTTCAATGTAATTTAATAACATACACTACACACAACATTGAGTTCAAGCGCACCATGACTTACCAATCTAGCCATTCAAAAGAGGTTATGAATATTATTAACTTTATTTGGAATATTATATACTCCATATAATTTTAACATCCATATAATGTTTTTCTTAGGCATAATATAAGAACAAATTCAATTTTTTTTAGATAAATGAAATATTTTTTAGAAAATGAAATTTTACCACATTTTAACAGAGAAACCTTTAAAAATCCAATATTTGACACTTTTATGAATTAAATTTGACAAAATGAACTTCTTATTTTGAATTTAGGGATAAAATTTTAGTTTTGATAAATTTTTGGTATTTTTCTGATAACTTTCATATTTTGGTAAATAGTGCAAAATATTAAATTTTAATTAAAAACAACCTTTTTAATCGAAATAATTTATATTGTTAAATTATGCATTTGATTTGGTTTGCTGTATAATTATATTATATTTTTATCAATTAATATAATTTAGGACAATATAGTTAAATTGACTTTGAAATTGGACATAAACAAGTGTCAATCATTTGATAGATATTGTTGCTTAAAAAACACTATTTATTTTGACAACGGGAATTAATAATAAATTAAATAATGTAACATATATGATTCAAATTTGGTAAAATAGACATCATCTTTGAATTCTGAATGTCAAATATATCTTAAGTTGAATTTTTTGTATTTTTCCGAGAAACAACAATTTTTTATAAATAGTGAAAACACTGAGTTATAGGTTAAAAAATGCTTTTTATTTAAATAATTATATATTTTATTTAAATTTATTTCAGTTGAAAATCGATATATATTATCTATATATGTTAAAAATAATTCATTTGAGTCATTTTATAATAAGTTTAGATATATAAAAATTTTATTGAACTTTTTACCTTCTTTTACCTACCTCATAGGAGTATTTGTAAATTTGCATAAATCATATTTTTACCGCTTCTGTGAGTTGAATTTCAAAATTTAGAGAGACATGGTTAACCTTAGTTCGTAAAATTTGTTTCAATAAGATGAAAGTAATTTATGGTGAATTGTATCTATTGACTTTTATTTACCATTGTTAAAGGTAAATAGGGTAATTCAAGGTAAAAAGAATTTTGTAATAATTCAAATTTACCTTAACACATGTCATAACCTTATTTAATGATTAATGGTCGACCATGGGCATCCTAGGG
This sequence comes from Viscum album, assembly GCA_963277665.1. NCBI lineage: Eukaryota > Viridiplantae > Streptophyta > Magnoliopsida > Santalales > Viscaceae > Viscum > Viscum album. The sequence goes on along the minus strand of OY728127.1, from coordinate 33,403,040 downwards.
TCTATTTTCGGACCCCATGGAGCCACTTATGAATGATAATGACACTTTAGATTAATTAATTTAAAGTAAAGGCAAAATTGACAAAAACAAAAAGATTTTATTAATTAATTTTTATATGGTGCTATATAAGTAATATTTTTGACAATATATATTCATTGAAAATTAAAATGTATTTCCTAAATCATGGTATTTTTTTAAAAAATTTAGACATAAAATAAAATAAATTATTTATGACACAATAATGATGCATTATTTAACTCATTAGTAAATAATTTAAATATATTAGATTAATAATATTAAAATAATATCTAAAACATTTCCAATTATTATTGGATGATTTCATTTCAACCATGAGTCATATTATCTTAGATCCTAAGGATTTTTGGACTTTTAGAAATGGTATATCATTATATAATAAAAAATATTTTCACACATTCCTAAAGAGCCCCTCCTCCCCCTAATAAAAGGAGACAACTTATAACCAATTCCTCACACCTCTCGAGACTTTAGGCTTGTCCATGATCTTCCAAATTAATCTCTCTACATCCCTCTCCTCCACCTAGAAGCCTTAACTTTTTCATAAGGCACTTCAAGAAGTCCTTTTGGTTCAAACTAATGGAATTTACACAAATTAAGGTAACAATTTCTCTTATCTTCTTTTCTATTATTTTAATTCTCCAACCCCTAAAATCTTTTTATTTCATTCTTTTATAACAAAAAAAGTATCCTTAATATACTAGGATTTTGTTATGAGAAGGATTTTAAATTCACTTACACACACCTCCATCTAATGGGTGAAGAACATTATGTTTCTCTGGATGGAAAACTAACTCCTCATGAAACGATGATTGTTCAATTACCTCCTACTGCCTCTCATGGAGGACATTATGATGGTAAAATATTTATATATGATATATATTATGTTTATGTTTTCTTCATGCTTTTGTATTTTTTTTATAGCATACCTTAATGGTTTCCATTATAGGTAAATGCGATAATTTCAATTGAGGAAGTGCGGACAACCGTCCCCTCAAAGTGATATGACTCGTTAATACCATATGTGGGACGTATAAAGGATGGGGTTAATGACATTATATATGATATAATAATGTAATTTTAATATACCAAAATATCATTATGTTTTAATTCCATTAAAATAAAAAATAGAAATGGAAGTAGTGTTCATGCGTACGTACGACTTACCGTCTCCATGAACGGTGCATTTCATTTCTTAACCCAAAATGATATGTAATATTATAAATACATGTATATACTTGATATATATGATATATATTATATGTAAATCATGAATATAATCATGGATATAATGAAATTTTGATCATGTGAACCACTTGTAACTTTAAGGTGTTCATTTTTTGACTCAAGTGCCAAATATCGACAAAACGAGCATTATTAACTTAAATGATTAATTAATGTTTACAACATGGTATTAAGTGATATAAAAGGAATAATAAACTTGAAAAAGGTTCTTAAGCAAGTATAAATAAAATTTAGTTTATTATTCAGGATATTTAGGAACGGACGGGTCAAGTCAGACATCAGGTAAGGGGTTTCTTATCTCATTTTTAATTTTGTAAGATTTCCACAGTTCACCACATATTTATTGCATGTGGTGTATTATGTACTACCATTGGATATATATTATCATGATTCTATTTATATTCATTATATTCTATTACTCATTTGGTGGTTATTTAATATTTTTCATATGACTTGATTGATTACAATGAGGTAAGGGTTAATTTCACAATCTCTTCACTATCCGAGGTTGTTTATATGTTATTATCTACTGGGACCTCTTTATTATCCGCATCCATGATTCTTAAAAATGAATTTTAAAACATTCTTACTACATTATATACTATGGGATAAAGTAATTTATAACCTTTTTTGACTTTATAAGATTTTTATAATGGAATCTTTCAATCGTTTTCCAAAAAAGGTTCTTTATGACCTTTTCGACATAATTAAGGTAAGGATGTTTTTTTAAATTATATGGTGGTTAGGGATGTTTTCCGCTGTTATAACATCTTTGAATAATCCCTTACAAGCGTATAAGAATATTTTCATAATAATTGTTTTTTTATAATTATGTGACTCATAAATGATTTCAAAATAGATAGAGATATTTCTCTAAAAAAAGGTTTTTATTTCATCTATGACAACATCCTTTGATGGATATTAATTTTATTAGAAGTTGATTTATTATGATATAAATAGTCCATATTGTATTTAAGTATTTGTGATATTTTTTACTATAGATGTTCTATTCGTATACCATTCATGGTTTATGGTTAAAATAATTAAATTTTGTATGCTAGTTTTAATACGAATGTTTATGTTATATTTCAAAATTTTCATATGATGAATGTATTGGAATAGTATTTTCCAGGTTTGGGACCGGTAAAAGTAAGCCCGCCAGGTTGGGTTTAGGTTACAGAAAACCCCCCAAGATGAAGTCTGGTTACAGAGGCTCTCTGGTAAGGAGTCCGGTTACAGAGGATCTCCGGGATGGAGTCCGGTTACAGAGGCTATCTGTGTTTGAGTCCGGTTATAGAGGCTCTTCGGAATGGAGTCCAGTTACAGAGTCTCTCTTTGTTTGGGTCCAGTTTTAGTTAGCCCATAGGTCCTGGCATTAGTCCTTGACAAAGAAATTAAAGTATTTTTTTATACATTCCCACATTATGAAAATAATATTGATGGTTTACGTGGTCATTCGACCAGTAGAATACCCCTGATTATGTTTTATTATTGCATTATTTACTCAGCTCATATTCCTTCCATAAAAGTATTCATGTTTATTATTGGTAAAGGCATGACGTTTCAATTATTAACCATGATTAATATTTATGTTATCTTCCATTGTATTTCTTACCCTTACTGAGCATTTGAGCTCACCCCTTTCTATGTTTTACTTTTCCTAGGATTCTAAGAAGTGTATTGTGATTGATATGCAGGGTTAAGCTAAGGCAATAATGTCATTAATAAAGGATTTTTTATATTGTGTTGTATGTTATAAATTTAAATGTAACATCCATGTATGTAATCTATTTTCCAAGAATGTTAAACTGATCGGTCCTTTGAGACTTGATTCCTTGTAATCATTCAAATGTTATGTAATAATGCACCCACTCTGGGTAACTACGGTCGGGGCGTTATTGTTGGTATCATAGGAAGTCTAGAAATAACCTTGGAAACTAGATTTAGATAAACTCTTATTAGATGAAATATCCCTAATATAGACTTTGAGGATTAGAATAGAAGAACTTCCTTGAATTTTGGTAATTTATTGATTTTGTGAGTTTTTCAAGCAAATACATCCTTGTCTGGATACCAGCAGGTAGAGGCAGCTTTGGCACAGATGTACCTAGGGGTAAAACTCGAAAACATCGCTTTTATCTAGACTTGAATGGGAATTGGTGCATGAAAATGAGCCTTGCTGCACTCTTGGTTATGACACTCCCAGGGGATATGCTTAGGATAATTCTCATTTTCATTTCATATCATTATGAAGGGTTTATGAGTATATACTTTCTCAAAGAAAACATTTTTATGATTATGGATCATATCCATAAATAGTTCAATTTATGTTAAGTGTTTTACAAGTTTGAAATTATGTATTTTGATTCATAAACTAATCTAGTTAATGACATTTTATAGAAATGGTACACAGTATAAGGAATGTAAACTCCAACAATACGTATGATCCAAAGAGTAAGAAGGATCATATCTTTCATGGCATTAAGCCAACATATAGAAGGGAAATAGTCTCCCATGTATTATTAACATATGAGGAAACAGTATCATGTGTTAATAAGATAAGTACATAATTCTCTAAGTACAATGTATTTTAAGGGAAGAAAGATAAGAAAAGAATGGAAGAGAGAAAGATAGATAAAGGGAAAAGGGAAAAGAAGGATTTTCCCATATGAGATAACTGTGGAAAGTTTCACCTAGGTAAATTATTGAAGGGAACGGTAGTTTGTTATATGTGTGGAGAAAATGGTCACCATGTACGTTATTGAAAGGGTAAAAAAAAGATTCCAATGTACAATGCTTCATCTGCATGGAGTTGGGACACTACGCGAATCAATGTCTAAATCATCATAGTATACCCCAAATGCTGCTATTGGATAATAATAAAGTAATGATATTACCGAAGATAAATATGAATGATTAGATTTCTTACAATGTTATTAAAGTATTGTGTCATTTGATTATTGTATTAATGATGTACATGTTATAAGAATTATAGAGTATATAATGATTGTCCTATAATACTATTTCATTAAGGACATGAGATTGTGTGGAACCAAGAAAAGTGACTCAATTGCAGGTTAAATTTTTGGAAAATATATTGTTGAGATAATGATAAACCATAATATGATTATGATACCTAGGTTGTAATTTTGGAATAATAGATTGTTGATTTCGATAAATTATATTGGATATTCTTGACTTCCATGGAACTGATTAAAAGTTTGTTAATTTCATCATTGTTGGAATATTAAAAAAATTTAGATATAAGGAATATATACAGTATTATATAAAGATAAGGGAGCATGAATGTAATCAATAAGGATTTATGGCAATTCAGGGTGTTACCAGGTAGTATAATAATACATGTTGAATGTGTTCACATGTTATTACCTGGAAAAAAGGATCTTCATTGCGTATAACTTCCTTATAAATTTTAGACTGTGAGTTTGGATAGATTTATTTTGGATAAGTCTAAAGGTTGGAATGGATCAAGATACCATTGATAAGGTTATTCTTGGATTTTTATAAAAAGGACAACAGGCAGACCGTGTCACAACCCATCGTGTCAGATAATGCTGCGGGAATCGAACCCACAACCATTTTTCAATTTGGATTTATCACCTACCATTGGACTATGTGAAGTCCCTAGATTGTATAATGTAGTTTATATTAAAGGGTTGGATAGGTGAATTGAAAATTCAAATATTTTTTACCCTATACGAATTGGATAAAAAGAATATTTTTTTAAGATCTATTATCTTTTAGAGTGAAAGATGAGTTTGTGGTAGAAGTTAGTTAAATTATGGAACTCTACTTGTCTAGTATATATTTATTTCTTCTCATATTTTATGAAGAAAATAGTTTATAAAATTTAGGTAATGGATCTTAAAACTAAAAATGTGTTGTCATAATACCTTATGTTTTGTTCAACCGATGATATTTTAAATAATAAAATATTGATGGATTTGAGGCCCTCAATTATATAATTGTTTGTGACTGATCATCTCAATCACTCCCTAGAAATATTTATGTTTTTCTTCCAATTAGGTGTCTTTAGTTTCCACCAATGTTTTTCTGACCGAGATCGTAATTTTGTGGTGAGTTTTTCATTCCCCTTTTCTTCTTATTAAGACTAAATACAATTAACCCAATTTCTGATGTGGGTTTTACCACAAAAGGAATTTTATATTTTCAACCATATATTTTCAAAGAACACAGTCAAATTGCGAGAACAAATTTTATTGAAGTAGGGATCCAGGTTGTAAAACCCCAAGATTTCATAGTATGTTATTTCTTCAAAGTAATAAAAATAACTAGAACTACACGAAACACCGAGTTCAAGCGCACCATGACTTACCAATATTGGTGTTCAAATGTGGTTATGAATAGTATTAACTTAATTTTGAATTTTATATACTCCATATATATTTAAAATCCATATTATGTGTTTGTTCTTGATGGTCCTGGCCCATGGATGCATGGTTGTTATGAAGTCTTTGATGTCGTTATGGTCTTCCACTTTTTCCTCAAAAGTGCTTTTGAAATAAAAATTTAATTTTCAGTCATATATAGTTAAAATCCATATTATGTGTTTCTTAGACATAATATAAGAACAAATTTAATTTTTTTAGATAACGGAAGCATTTTTCGGAAAATTCAATTTTACTGCCTTTTGAGGGAGAACCCTTTTTAAATACAATTTTTGATAGTTTTATGTATTAAATTTGACAAAATAAACATTTTATTTATAATCTGGAGATAAAAATTTATTTCTGATAAATTTTTGGTATTTTTCTGATAACATTCATATTTTGGTGAAGTGTGAAAAATAATAAATTTTTATTAAAATAATTTTTTTTAATAGAAATAATTTATAGTTTTAAATTATGAAGTTGATTAGTATTTAAGTATAAATAAATTATATTTTTATCATTTAATACAATTTATGTCATTATAATAAATTTCACTTTGAAATTGGACATAAACAAGTGTCAATCTTTTGATAGATATTGTTGCTTAAAAACATGCTGTTTATTTTGACAACAGAAATTAATTTTAAATTAATTAAAACATATTATATGTATTGAATTTGGTAAAATAGACATCATTTTTGAATTTTTAATATCAAATATAGTTGGGGCTGAATTTCTGGAATTTTTCTGAGAAACATCAATTTTTGATTAATAGTGAAAAACTCTATGTTATTGGTTTAAACCGAATTTTTATTTAAATCATTATTTATTTTAATTAAATTTATTTTAGGTCAAAATATAATCATAATACCTATCTATTTTCAAAATAATTCATTTTAGTCATATTATAATAAGTTTAGATATATAAAAAGTTTATTGAACTTTTTACCATCTTTTACTCACCTCCTGGGAGTATTTTCAAATTTGCATAAAACATAATTTTACCACTCCTGTGATTTGAATTTCAAAAATATGAGAGACAAGGTTATCCTCAGTAAGTAAAATATGGTTCAATATTATGTATATATTTTTTTTGAATATTAACTTTTGACTTTTATTTATCACGGTTAAAGGTAAATAGGGCAATTTAAGGTAAAAAGAATATTTTAATAATTCAAAAGTACCCTAAAACATTCCCTAACCTTAATTTATGAGTAATTTCTGACCATGTACTTCCTTGGGTAGATTTTAGGACCCCATGGATCCAATTATGAATGATAACGACACTTTATATTAATTAATTTAAAGTAAAGGCAAAATTGATATAAACAAAAATCTTTTAGTAAATAATTTTTATATGGTGTTATATAAGTTATATTTTTCACTATAAATAATACTTAGATATATAAATGGATTTCCTAAATCATTGTATTTTTTTATAATTTTTAGACATATAATAAATACAATTATTTATAACACAATAATGATGCAGTATTTACCTCATTAATAAATGTTTTAATTAAATTAGATTACAAATATGAAAATAATATCCAAAACATGTCCAATTATTATTGTATTATTTTATTTAGACCATGAGTCATATTATATTTGACCCTAATGATTTTTTGACCTTTATAAACCAAATATAATTATATAATACAATAATATTTTCACACTTTCATAAAGAGGCCCTCCTCCCCCTTATTAAAAGAGACCAATTCTAACCAATTAATCACACCTCTATAGACATTATGCTCGTCCAAACTCTATCAAATTAATCTCCTTACATCCCTCTCCTCCTTCTAAAAGCCTTACCTTAGGCAAAAGTCACTTCAATAAGTCATTCTGTTTCAAACCAAAGGAAGTTACCCAAATTAAAGGTAATAATTTCTTTTAACTTATTTTCATTTATTTTACTTCTCCAACACCTAAACTCTTTTTATTAATTTATTTTATAAGTACACTAGTATCCTCAATATACTGGTATGTTGTTATGAGAATTATTTTAACTACACTTACACACACCTCCATCTAATGGTGGAAGAGAATAATGTTTCTGTGGATGGAAAACTAACGCCTCACGAAACAATGATTGTTCAATTACCTCATAACACCTTTCATGGTGGCCATTACGATGGAACTATATTTATATATGATATAAATAATGATTATGTTTTTTTCATGCTTCTGTATTTTTCTTTTATAGAATACCTTAATGGTTTCCATTATGGGTAAACACGATAATTTTATTTGAGGAAGTGCGGACTACCGCCCCCTCAATGTGATATGACTTGTCAATACCATATGTGGGACATATAAAGGATGGAGTTAATGATATTATATATGATTTTATATTGGAATTTTAATATACCTATGTGTCATTATGGGTTTATTCCATTAAAATAAAAAATAGAAATGAAAGTAGAGTTCATGTGTATGTACGACTTACCGTCTCCATGAACTGTGCATTTCATTTCTTACCCCAAAATTATATGTACTGTTATAAAGACATGTATATACTATATATATATGATATATATGATATAAAAATCATGAATATATTTCTGGATATAATGAACTTTTGACCATGTAAACAACTTGTAACTATAAGGTGTTCATTTTTGACTCATGTGCCAAATATCGACAAAAATAACGTTATTAAAATAAATGATTACATAATGTTTATAACACAGTAATAAGTGATATAAAAAGAATAATAAACTTGAAAAGGTTATTAAGAAAGTAGAAATTAACTTTATTTTATTATTATGTATATTATAGAATGGACCGGTCAAGTCGGACATGAGGTAAGCAGTTTCTTATCCCGCTTTTTATACCGTGAGATTTCCATTGTTCACCACTTATGTATTGCATGTGGTGTATTTTTTACTAACATTTGATATATATTTTCATGATTCTCTTTATATTCATGATTTTCTGTGATTTATTTTGTGGTTATTGAATATTTATCATACGAATTGATTGATTAAAATAAGGTAAGGGTTAATTGCACAATCTCTTCATCATCCGAGGTGGTTTATATGTAATTATATACTAGGACCTCTTTATCATCCAAATCCATGATTCATAAAAATGTATTTCAAAACAATCTTACTACTTTATATATTATGGTTTCATGTCATTTATAACCTTGTTTGACATTATATGTTGTTTATAAATGAATATTTCCATCATTTTCCAAACTAGGTACTTTATGACCTTTTTGACATAATTTATGTAAGACTATTTTTTTAACTTAAATGGCGGGTGTTGCTATTTTCCACCACTATAATATTATTGAAGCTTCCCTTACAAGGGTATAAGAATATTTTCAAAATAAATGTTTTATTTATAATTATGTGTCTCGTAAATGATTTCAAAATAGAAAGCGATATTTCTCTAAAAATGGTTTCGATTTAATTTATGTCAACATCTTTTGAGGGATTTTAAATTTATATGAAGTTGATTTATTATGATACAAAACATCCGTATTGTATTAAATGTTTTGTGATATGTTTGACTATGGATGTGCTATTCTTATTCCATTCATAGTTTATGGTTAATGTTTTGACATTTTGTATGTTTCTTTTAATATGAATGTTTATGATATATTTCAACATTTTCTTATGATTAATGTATTAGACTAGTATGTTCTAGGTTTGGGACCAGTAAAAGTAATCCCTCCAGGTTGGGGTTTTGTAATAGTATACCCTCTGGGTTGGTGTCCGGTTAAAGAGGCTATCCGAGAAGGTGTTTGGTTACAGAGGATCTTCGGGACAAAGTCCAGTTACAGAGGCTTTCTGGGTTGGTGTCTGGTTACAGAGGCTCTCTGGGATGGAGTCTGGTTACAGAGGATCTCTGAGTTTGGGTCCCATTACAGTTAGCCCATATGTCCTTGCATGAAGCCTTGACACAGAAATTAATGTCTGCTATTTTAAATTCCCTCATTATGAAAATAATTTTGACTGTTCATGTAGTCATTCGACTAGTAGAATACCCATGATTATGTTTTATTATGGAATTATTTACACAACTCATATTTTTTCCATAAAAGTATTCATGTTTATTATTGGTAAAGGCATGTGGTTTCAATTATTCACCATGCTTAATATTTATGTTATCTTCTGATGTATTTCTTACCCTAACTGAGCGTTTGAGCTCACCCCTTTCTATGTTTTAATATTCCCAGGATTCCAAGAAGTGTATTATGATTGATATGAAGGGTTAATCTAAGGGAATAATGGCGTTCATAAAAGATTATTTATGTTGTGTTTTATGTTATAATTTTCAATATTACATTCATGTATGTAATCTATTTTCCAAGACTACTAAACTGATCAGTCCTTCGATACTTGATTCCTTGTAATTATGCCAATGTTATGTAATAATGCACTGACTCTGGATAACTGGGGTTGGGGCGTTACAGTTGGAATCAAAGGAATTTTAGCAATAACTGTGAAAACTAGATTTAGATAAACTCTAATTAGAACACATAGACCTAAGATAGACTTTGAGGATTAGTATAGATGAACTTCCTAGAATTTTTGTAATATAGAATTTTGTGAGTTTTCCAATCAAATATATCCCTGTAGGGATACGAGCAGGTAGAGGTAGCTCTGGCATAGATGTACCAAGGGGTAAAACCCAAAAACACCGCTTTGAGCTAGACTCGAACGGGAACTAGTGCATGAAAATGGGATGTGATACACTCTTGGTTATGACACTCCCATGAGATATGCTTAGGATAATTCTAAATTTCATTACAAATCATTATGAAGTGTTTATGACTATAAACAATCTCAAAGAAAACATTTTTATGATTAAGGATTATATACATAAACTTTTCAATTTATGGTAAGTGTTATACAAGTTTGGAATTATGTATTTCAATTCATAAAATAATCTAGTTTATGCAATTTTATAGAAATGGAACCCAGTAGATGGAATGTGAACTCCCGTAATATGTATGATCCAAAGAGTAAGAATGATCAAATCATTCACGGTATAAAGCCAAAAATTAGAAGGGAAATAGTCTACCATGTATTCTCAACATATGAAGAAATAATATCACGTGTTAATAAGATAATTAAATAATTCTCTATGCTCTATGGCTTTGAAGGGAAACAAGATAAGAAAATGATGGAAGAGAGAAATATGGATAAAGGGAAGTGGGAAAAGACGGATTTCCCCATATGTGATAACTGTGGAAAAAATAGCCTTGGTAAATTCTTGAAGGGAATGTGAGTTTGTTATAATTTTGGAGAAAATTGACACCAAGTATGTGATTCCTAGGGTAAGAAAAAAGTTTCCAATGTACAATGCTTCATCTGCAAGGAGTTTGGACACTACTTGAATCAATTTCAAAATCATCAGAGTATACCCCAAATGCTGCTATTTGATAATAATAAATTTATTATACTACCAAAGATGTAGAGTACTGATTATATTTCTTATGTTTTTAGTAAAGAATTGTGTCATTTGAGTAATGTATTAATTATGTACATGTAATAAGAATTATAGAGTATATAAGTATTGTACTGTAGTACTATTTCATTAAGCACTTGATATTGTGTGGAACCAAGAAAAGTGACTCAATTGCAGGTTTAATTTTTGGAAAATATATGTTTGAGGGAAAGATAAACCATAATATGGTTTTGTTACCGAGGTAGTGATTTGGGAATAAGAGATGGTTGATTTGGATAAATTATATTGGATATTCTTGACATCCTTGGAACTGATTAAGAGTTTTTTTATTTCATCATTGATGGAATATTCAATATTTTTGGATATAAGGAATATATCCAGTACTTTATAACGGATAAGGGATCATGAATGTAATCAATAAGGTTTTATGGTAATTCAGGGTGTTACCAAGTTTTAAAATAATACTTGATGAAGTTATTCACATGTTTTTACCTGTAAAAAAAGATTTTCATTGTGTTTAACTTCCTTATAAATTTTGGGTTGTGAGTTTTGATAGATTTATTTTGGATAAGTCTAATGGTTTGAATGTCTTAAGATATTATTGATAAGGTTATATTAGGATTTTTATAAAAAGGAAAACACACAAACCTTGTGACAACCCGTTGCTTCGGACAAAGCTGTGGGAATCGAAGCCAAAACCATAGTCAGAATGTGATTTATCGCCTACCACTAGACTATGTGAAGTCCCTAGATTGTATAATGTTGTTTTTTAAAGGTAATCGTAGGTTAATTATAAATTCATATTTTTTGAACCCTATATGAATAGGATAAATAGAATATTTTCTAAGTTATATTATCTTTTAGAGTGAAAGATGAGTTTGTGGTAGAAATTAGTTAATGTATGGAACTCTAATTATAAAGTATATTTTTCTTCTTCTCTTATTATATGAAAAAATTAATTCTTAAACTTTAGGTAAGGGATCTTAAAACTAAAAATGTGTTATTCTAATACTTTATGTTTTGTTGAATCGATGATATTTTAAATCACCATTGATTGATGGTTTTGAGTCCGTCAATTCTACAATTTTTTGTGGCTGGTGACCTCAATCACTCCCTATAAATATTTCGTTTTTCTCCAATTATGTGTCTATAGTTTCCACCAATGTTATCCTAATTGAGATCATAATTTTGTGGTGACTTTTTCATTCCTCTTTTCCTCTTATTAATACCAAGTTTTTTTAACCCAATTTCCGATGTGGGTTTTCCCACAAAGGTATTTTATATTTTAAAACATCTATTTTTGAGAAACAATTTCAAATTGAGAGGACCCAAACTATTGATTTATGGAAGTATGTGACACCCCAAGATTTCATAGTAAGTTATTTCTTCAACGTAATTAAATAACTTTCACTACACGCAACACCGAGTTAAAGCGCACCGCAACATACCAATCTAGCTATTCAAAAGAGGTTATGATTACTATTAACTTTATTTTTAATTTTATATACTCAAAATAATTATAACATCCATATTATGTGTTTCTTAGACATAATATAAGAAAAAATTCAATTTATTTATTTAAAGGATGTATTTTTTAGAAAATGCAATTTTAGAGCCTTTTGAGGGAGAACCCTTTTTAAATCCAATATTTGACACTTTTATGTATTAAATTTGAAAAAATAAACCTTTTCATTAGAATCTAGGTACAAAAATTTAGTTTTTATAAATTTTTGGTATTTTTATGGTAATATTCATATTTTTGTAAATAGTGAAAAATACTAAATTTTAATTAAAAACAACTTTTTCAATAGAAGTAATTTCTAGTGTTAAATTATTCATTATATTGGTTTTTAAGTATAATAAGATTATATTTTTATCATTTAATACAATTTATTTCATTATAATTAATTTCACTTTGAAATTGGACATAAACAAATGTCAATTTTTTGATAGATATTGTTGCTTAATAACACACTATTTATTTTGACAACAGGAATTAATTTTAAATTAATACATGCAACTTATATGTTTTTAATTTGATAAAATAGAAATCATTTTTGAATTCGGAATTTCAAATATAGTTTAGTATGAATTTTTGGATTTTTTCTGAGAAACATCAATTTTTGATGAATAGTAAAAAACACTAAGTTATTGGTTAAATCCAAATTTTTTTTAAATGAATATTTATTTTATACAAAGTTATTTTAGGTCAAAATAGATAAATAATACCTATATATGTTCAACATAATTCATTGGATTCATTTTATAATAAGTTTAGATATATAAAAATTTTATTGAACTTTTTACCGTCTTTTACCCACCTCATAGGAGTTTTTGCAAATTTGTGTAAAACATAATTTTAATGAATCTTGGAGTTGAATTTCAAAAATCTGAGAGACACAGTTAACATCCGTATGTAAATTTTTTTTCAATAAGATGAAAATAATTTTTGGTGAATATTAACTTTTGCCTTTTATTTACCGTGGTTAAAGGTAAATAGAGTAATTTAAGGTAAAAACAATATTGTAATAATTCCAAATTATCTTAACACATGTCCTAACCTTATTTTATGTGTAATTTACGACCATGGGAATCGTTGGGTAGATTATGGGACCCTTGGAGCCAATTATGAATGATGATGACACTTTAGATTAATTATTTTAATGTAAAGAAAAAATTGATTAAAAAATATTTTAGTAATTAATTTTTATATAGTGTTATATCAATAATAATTTTGACTATAAATATTAATTGGAAATATAAATGGATTTCCTAAATCATGGTATTTTTTTTATAATTTTTAGATGTATAATAAATTAAATTATTTATGACACAATAATGATGAAGTATTTACATCATTAATATGTGAATTAAATAAATTAGATCATAAATATTAAAATAATATCCAAAACATGTACAATTCTTATTGGATGATCTTATTTCGATCATGAGTCATCTTATATTTGACACTAATGATTTTTGGACCTTTAGAAACCGAATATCGTAATATAATAAAATAATATTTCCACACTATCCTAAAGAGCCCCTCCACCCCCTTATAAAAGGAGACAACTTCTAACAAATTACTCACACCTATGAAGCATTTAGGCTCGACCAAACTCTATCAAATTAATCTCCCTACATACCCATACTCCTCTTAGAAGCCTTACCATAGGTAGAAGGTATTTCAAGAAGTTCTTTTGGTTTAAACCAAAGGAAGTTACCCAAATTAAAGGTAACAGTTTCTCTTAACTTATTTTATTTTATTATACCTCTCCAACCCCTATACTCTCTTTATTCCATTATTTCATAACAAAACCAGTATCCTAAATATACTAGGATGTTGTTATGAGAAGTATTTTAACTACACTTACACACACCTCCATCTAATGGGAGAAGAAAATAATGTTTCTGTCGATGGAAAACTAACGCCTCACGAAGTGATGATTGTTCAATTACCTCCTACATCCTCTAATAGTGGCCATTATGATGGAACTGTATTTATATATGATATATATTATTTTTATTTTTCCTTTATGCTTCTTTATTTTTCTTTTATAGCATACCTTAATGGTTTTTACATTATGGGAAAACGTGACAATTTCATTTGAGGAAGTGCAGACTACAACCCCTTCAAAGTGATATGGCTCTTTAATTCCATATGTGGGATGTATAATGGATGGAGTTAATGAAATAATATATAATATTATACTATAATTATAATATACCTATGTATTATTATGTTCTAATTCAATTAAAATATGAAATTGAAATGAATGCAACATTCATGCGTACGTACGGCTTACCGTCTCCATGAACGGTGCATTTCATATCATACCCCAAAATGATATGTATTGTTATCAATACATGTATATACTAGATATATAAGATATATAAGATATATAAATCTTGAATATCATTCTGGATATAATGAACTTTTGACCATGTTGACATCTTGTAACTATAAGGTGTTCATTTTTTACTCAAGTGACAAATATCGACAAAATGAATGTTATTAACTTAAATGATTAAATAATGTTTATAACATGGTAATAAGTGACATAATAGAAATAATAAAATTGAAAAAGGTTCATAAGAAAATATAAATTAAATTTAGTTTATTATTCAGGATATTAAATAACGAATGGGTCATGTCGGACATGAGGTAAGGGGTTTCCTATGTCACTTTTAATTCCGTGATATTTCCATTGTTCACCACTTATTTATTGCATGTGGTGTATTTTGTACTTCTATTTGATATACAATATCATGATTCTATTTATATTCATGATAATATGTGATTCATTTTGTGGTAATTGACTATTTTTCATACGACTTGATTTATTACAACGAGATAAGGGTTAATTTCACAATCTCGTCATTATCCGAGGTTGTTTATATGTAATTATCTACTGGGAGCTCTTTATCATCCACATCCATGATTCATAAAAAAATATTTCCAAACATTCTTAAAACATTATTGACTATGGTTTAAAGTCATTTATACCCTTTTTTGACATTTATATGATGTTTATAATGGAATATTTCCGTCATTTTCCAAACAATGTACTCTATGACCTTTTTGAAAAAATTAATGTAAGAATGTCTTTTTTAACTTATATGGAGGGTATAGAAATTTTCCATCATTATAACATCGTCGAAGCTTCCCTTATAATCTTATAAAAATATTTTCAAAATAAATGTTTTCATTGTAATTATGTGACTCTTAAATGATTTCAAAATAGAATGAGATATTTCTCTAAAAACGGTTTTGATTTTATATATCTCAACATCCTTTGATAGATTTTAAGTTTATTTGATGTTGATTTATTATGATACAAAACAACCATATATTATTGAAGGTTTTGTGATATGTTTGACTATGTATTTTCTATTCATATACCATTCATGGTTTATGGAAAATGTATTGAAATTTTGTATACTAGTTTTAATATTAGTGTTTATATTATATTTCAGCCTTTTCTTATGAAGAATGTATTGGACTAGTATGTTCCGGGCTAGGGACCGGTAAAAGTAATAGATCCGGGTTGGGGTCTGGTTACAGAAGACCCTCTATGTTGGAGTCTGGTAATAGAGGCTCTCCATGATGGAGTTTGCTAACAGACGCACTCCGGGAAGGAGTCCGGTTATAGAGGCTCCCCGGGATGGAGTCTGGCTACAGAGGATCTCCGAGATGGAGTCTAGTTACAGAGGCTCTCTGGATTTGGGTCTGGTTATAGTTATCCCCTAGGTCCTGGAACGAGGCCTTGACATAGAAATTAATGTCTTTTATTATACATTACCTCATTATGAAAATAATATTGATGGTACATGTGGTCATTCGACTAGTAGAATACCCATGATTATGTTTTTTATGGAATTATTTACTCATCTCATATTCCTTCCATAAATTTATTCCTGTTTATTATTCATAAAGGAATGTGGTTTAAATTATTCACCATTCTTAATATTTATGTTATCTTCCGCTATATTTATTACCCTTACTGAATGTTTGAGCTCACCCTTTTCTGTGTTTTATTTTTTCCAGGATTCCAAGATGTGTATTGTGATTGATATGAAGGGTTAAGGAAAGGGAATAATGGAATTAAAAAAGGATTATTTATGTTGTGTTTTATGTTATAAAGTGCAATGTGGCATTCATGTATGTAATCTATTTTCCAAGACTGCTAAATGGACTGGTCTTTCGGGACTTCATTCCTTGTAGTCATGCAAATGTTATGTAATAATGTAGCGACTCTGGGTAACTGGTGTCGGGGAGTTACACAAGATTCCTCATAAGATTTCTCAAAATTCATGTTCCTAAATGAGGATCAGGAAAAAGGTACTGTATTTCTGGTTCAGGGAACAGATTCCGGAGTCCTGGTTCAGGAAATATGTTCTGAATTTCTGTTTTAGGAAACATGTTATGGATTTCAGGTTCATGTAACAGGTTCTGAATATCTGGTTCAGGAAATAGGTTCTGAATTTATAGTTTAGGAAATAGGTTCAGGATTCCAGGTTCAGGAAACAAGATCCAAATTTCTAGTTCAGGAAATAGGTTCCGAATTTATGGTTCATGAAACGGGTTCCAAATTAATGTTTCAGGAAACAGGTTCTCAATTTCAGGTTCAAGAAACATTTTCTGAATGTCTAGTTTAGGAAATAGGTTCCGAATTTCTGGTTTAGGAAACATGTTATGGATTTCAGGTTCAGGAAACATGTTCTGAATTTCTTGTTCTGGAAACAGGTTCCGAATTTCTGGTTCAGGAAACCAGTTCGGGATTTCAGGTTAAGAAAATAGGTTCCATATTTCTAGATCAAGAAATAGTTTAGCGTGGACACGCGGAACACCTTCACCAGCGGCTGGCTCGACTGTCCATCCTCTCTTCATCGCCACGACACAAGTTGTAACCCTTCCCCACCAGGCAGTGCGAGCGTGTTCCACCATCTCAATCATGCGGCCTGCCGGCTCCTTTTCTCTGTCGCGACCTATGGAGGGATCAGGCCATGTTAGTCTGGCCCGCTCCCTCCGCATTAGCTCAGTAGCAGGCGGATCATGGGGATTTATTCAACGTAAAACCCGATGAAGAACAAAACCCCTACCTGAGAGGTTTGTTTACATCGATGATTTGGGAAGGTTGGACGTCGGTACATCATTGATGAAGACGTCCTACGTTGGAGGTGACACGTTGATTGTTGGAGAAGATTTTACTCCACAAGTTCTCCCCTTCTCCTATTCCAACAAAAACCTCCCAAAGGATAGAGGATCCAATATAATTTAAATTAAGTAGATCAATTATGTTGGAACAATTAAGATGAAGACACATTTCATTAATTTTTAGTTGGCTCCAAAAATTAAATGGGGAGTTGGTCTAACAAATTTCTTCGAGGAAGTACAAGAGTTATCTCCCATTAAAGGGTGTTTCGTGTGGTCCCCATAGCTATAATTTAATTTGGGGGGGGGGGGTTCTTGTTCGGGTGGCCCCCACCTCTATAATCCATGTACAGAGGTTTCAAAAAATAAAATAAAAAGGTTAAACATTTTATTTTTAGTATTCAACGAAAATCACGAAAACTAACCGTCACCCTTGACTAACTGTCATTGAGGTGAAATCCTCCTTAAGAAAATACTTGTGTTGTGAGTTCAACAGTGTCCTTAGATTTTAATTCTGAGCACTGGTTCAAATGTTACAAAAGCCTGCTCGCACGTTTACTAAATGTACCTGAATAAACAGTTCAGAAATTCATTCCGGACACACTGGGCTTCAGAATCCCGCACCGTCAATATTCCTGAACTCCTAAAATTACCATATAATTAAAAACATTACATGGAAATTTTGGGTTTGTAAATCATCCCCACATTAGGGATATTCATCCTCAAAATCCACATCACAAAACAAGAAAAATATGTGATGGTACTGTGCATGAATCTGAGCCTCCCGCTCCCATGTGCTCTCCTAGAGGTTTCTGTGCTTCCATCGAACGCGCAATAGAGGTTTCAACCACCCATGAAGGACCTAATAATGTTGATACTCATTATCTACTAGACCCACCATAAATTTCACCCTATCGTCGATGTCCAACTCACTATTGTCAATGATTTGAGAAGGGTCGTGCACGTATCAACTCAACTAGGATACGTTGAAGACGTCATACACCTGGTGCAACTGATGGTGATGTGCTAGGTGGTAAGAAACCTTTCCAACTATTCAGAGGACCTAGAAGGGTCCAATGAACCTCAGAGATAACATGTCACCCCAGCCAAATCTCCACAATCCACGTTGATGTGAGACCCATAGAAAGTCGTGGTTTCCCTCCTTGATTTGCAGAGGTCTTCGTCTCCTATCAGAATAAGTCTTCTTCCTGCTCTGTATAGTCTTCATCCGCTCCTTTATGATCTACACCATCTCTATGGTAACCCGTACCATCTCTGGTCCCATGAGTGATAACTACCCTGAGTCAGTCCAGCACAAAGGTGACCTACAAGGTCACACATAGAACGAATCAAAAGGTGCCATCCCAATGGTGGAGTGATATCTGTTGTTATACGAAAACTCCACCAAATGAATGTGATCATCCCAGCTGCGACTGAAGTCGAGGATGCAAGCATGCAGTATGTCCTCGAGGGTCTAAATGTTCTACTCATATTGTCCATCCATCTGATGATGGAAGACGGTGCTCAAAGGAAGCTGCATCACGAAAGCCTCCTATAACCCCTTCCATAACTGGGAAGTGAAACGTGTATCACAATTAGAGAAAATTATCGAGGGTACTACATGTAGCCGAAAAATATTCTACACATAGAGGCGTCACATTCTCTCTACTGAACCCTGCTCTCTGATCGTTAGGAAGTGGGCCGACATGGTGATTCAATCGACAATCACCCAGATAGAATCATGACCTATGGATGTACATGGATGTCCTTTCACGAAGTCCATGGATATCCAATCTCACATCCACTCTGGGACCTCTCAATGATGAACCAAGCTTGCTGGTACCAGATGCTCCACCTTCACTTACTGACAAGTGAGTCACCATGAGACAAACAATGCTAGTGATTTCTTCATTCCCGGACACCAGTGCTATCGTCAGAGATCCTAGTAGATCTTCGCCACTCCTGGATGTACTGCTAGAGAGGATGTGTGGAACTCCCTCAAAACATCCTCTCGATGCATCACTGGTACAATGTAAAGTCCTCTAAAAAGAATAAAAATCTCCCTACCTTCATAAAATCTATTAGGTGCGTGTCCTATTGATATCTGAGCACATTGAACCCCAAAGTCAGTAACCCCAAACTACGCCCCCTGACTCAATGAGGAAGTGGGGGAGTGACTGTAAGAGACTGAAGAAAAGCTACTCTATCTCAATCCACAAAGGATATATGCAAAGTGGCCAGCGGCTCCGTCTCCTCACCTAATAGTTGTATACCAGATCTCATGTTTAGTGAGTCTACTACAACATTCCCATTCCTAGGAATATAGACTATCTCGAAGTCATAGTCCTGGAGGGACTCATGCCAACATCGCTGTCTCAGGTTTAGGTCCTTCTGTGAGAAGATATACCTAAGACAATTGTGATCCTAGTAGACTATAAAATGACTGTGCGTCAAGAAATGTCCCCACATATTCAAGGAGAAGACCACTTCTGCTAACTCCAGGTCCTGGGTAACGTAGTTCTGTTCATGTTATCCTAGCTATCAAGAACCATATTCGATCACTACTCACTCATGCATCTAGACACATCTGAGCCCTGTCCCTGATGTATCACAGTATAATACGTACCCTATACCCTTCTCTGGAAGCCTCAAGATAGGGGAACTAGTCAGCCAATTCCTCAGCTCCTAAAAACACCATTGGAATCTCTCCGACCACACGAAGAGTTTCCCCTTCTTCACCAATGCTGAAAAAGGTGATGAAACTCTAGAGAAATATAGCACTGACCTCCAGTAGTATCTTGAAAACCCTCGGAAAATATGTACTACTGTCACACTCCTGGGTGGCTCTCAAGAAGGTACAACCTCAATCTTTGCTGGATCCACTGCATCTCCAGCATCTGATATGACATTTCCTAGAATGTGAATTTTTCGGATCCAGAACTGGCACTCCAAGAGCATACTATAAAGCCAGTGCACTAGGAGTGTGTCCAGAACTATGTGAAAATGATAGGCATGCTCCTCCTCTGTAGTCAAGTAAATCAAAATGTCATCAATGAAGACTTCTACAATTTGATCATGGTATGGATATAAGATCTTGTTCATGAGTCCCATAAACATTTATGGAGTGTTGGTTATACCTAATGACATAACCAAGAACTCATAATGGCCATACCAACATCTAAAAGTTGTTTTTCACATACACATCCCGCACTCTAAGATTAGGGTAGTCTGATCTAAGGTCAATCTTCAAGAACCAATGTGCTCTATTCAGCTGATCAAAGAGTTCATCATTCATCGAGTGTGGGTACTTATTTCTTCACGGTCACCTAGTTTAGGCGCTGATAGTCAACACAAATCCTCATGCTCCTAGCTGCCTTCTTGGCGAAAAAAATCGGGGCTTCCCAAGGAGAAACATTGTGCCAAATGAACACTTTCCCTTGTAAGCCTTCCAACTGTACCCACAGCTCACGAAGCTCCACAGGAGCCATTAGATATGATGGTGTAGATATCGGGGCTGTCCTGGGGTACAATTCAGTGTAAAATTCCACGTCTCTGTGGGTAGGTAGACCCAGAACATCATCAGGGAAGACATCCGTGTACTGGTCCACCCCTACAGGATAACTCAGACTCCCCAAATCAACCTCTCCGAGGGTAAGGCTAGATAAATAATGAGTGATCGACTACACACTCCTCTCAGTAAGTCTATCATGTGCTCCAAAGGATCCCTTCTCGTCAGTGAGGGTAAACCTGGTCCCATTCGTGCGGACACACCGCACTTTGCGCCTAATATAGTAAATATGAGCATTGACTGCAGATAACTAGTCCATTCCCAAGATGACATCGTAAGGCATCGATGCCACTACTAGGAGAACCCTGCGGAAGCTATCACCTCCATGAGTAAGCTCACACATCCAGCACCAGTGCACAATCGTCGAATCCGCTCTAGTAGAAGTCTATATCAGTAAGGATCGAGCCAACTGCTCCATCAGAATCTCCGAGCTCCGAAAAAGGGCAGTGACAATAAAATGATTACTAGCACCTCTATCTATATGTACAAAATCTAAGGTGGAGTAGACACAGATCATACCTCGTATCATATCTGGAACACCATGGTCATAGAACTCATCTACCTGGACCTATGCACGCCCATTTCCAACTTCTCCCAGTGGTTGGGGTGGACCACATGGTGGTGGTGGCGGTAAATTCTCGAATCTTCCCCCACCACTAGCTGTACAGACTACTCCACTGCCACGTCTGCCAGCTCTATGCGGAACTCCACGGTCGAACCTCTGTCTCTGTATGTTCCTCACATGACTGACTCTATCTCTGGTGCCCCGCACGAACGATCTTGAGTCATGCGGTTGTCAACATGTAGGTCTGGTCCTCTTGGACCTCTGTGACGTCAGTCTTCTGTCAGCTTCAGAAGAATGGTGGAAAGGATCACCATAAGATCAACCGGTGTCCATACCAGTCAGAAGACTCTCACCACGACCTCCAAAAAATCCTCAACTGCATGTGGGTCTGTCTCTCCCCTGAACCAGGGCGGCCTTTGGCACTGGAACTCATGAAACATGCTCATGATGTGTTCACCCTCTACTACTAAGGCTGGTGCCATCAATCGCCCAATGGGTAATGGTACTACTGGTTCCTCAGTCGGTGCCTCTATAGGAAGGGGGACATGAACCGAGGCCTTATCGCTCAGTGGGGAATCAGAGCGTACTATACACGGTACCCTAGATGGTTGTCTGTGTGGAGGAATCTTGAAAAGATACAGGTGTTCCATGGTCAATATGTTTTACTCTGTGAGCTGACTCAATGTGATCACAAAGAAAACTCTTTAAAAAACACACATGCAAT
Source organism: Viscum album (assembly GCA_963277665.1). Classification (NCBI taxonomy): domain Eukaryota; kingdom Viridiplantae; phylum Streptophyta; class Magnoliopsida; order Santalales; family Viscaceae; genus Viscum; species Viscum album. The sequence continues at coordinate 33,380,411 of OY728127.1, read as the reverse complement.
CAGGGTTTTCGTGAACTGAGTGAGAAATCGGATGTTAGAGTCCTGGTGTATGGATATGTTAGTCGTTTCACCAAAACTAGATTCCCTAAACTGATAACCACGCTCACTATACATAACATAATTACCATTAATTGAAAGATCATAGTCATATATCTTATGGTAGAACTAAATCCTCTGATACCAATTTGTCACAACCCGTCCCCTGGGGCCCGTGCTGTGACAACCCCAAGCCCTCCTTCCAAAGGCCATGGGCTGGCGACTAGCACCGAAAGGCGTAACCCCAAAAATCAAGAAGGCATTTCTTTATATCCTGTAGACACACTCCAAAAAACACACAACATGATACGAACACAAGTAAACTGTATAGAAAAAGAGTGATGAAAGTAAGTTAAATGGGGCCAGAATACAAGCCCAATAGGAAAGTACGAGAAAACTAAAAGGTACATGTAAACTAACAGAGCTCATGATAACACCCACCAAGGATCCTACCTGAAGGGTAGGTACAGCTCATGAACGGTCGTCTCTGCTGTATGCGTCATCTAATGTCCACCTCAGAGCTACCTCCAGTCCTGGAACTCTTGCACTTAGTCAGTGTTGTCCGTCTTCTGCACCACACACAACAATGTGTGGGCAGAGCTTGTGCAGGTGTGATTATGCCGATACTCAGTAGGGTCCTCGAGTCCCTCAAGGTCTCACAAAATTTACAAATGATAAACCAGAAAGCATAGAAGCAACTCAAAACCCTTCCTAGATATATGCCCATACATATACCTATGTTATCAAGTATACCCATCTCAATCATGATGAAACACAAGGTAGAACCCAAAATCCCAAAGCATAACTATTTTACTAAGGAAGGAATGTCACGAAGGTTAGTACCACACATTTATACTACACAGAAGAATACCACCAAGGTATTACCACGAAGGTAAGTACAAATCTGGTATGGACTCACCTCACACAATTTATAACTAAGGTACAATTGTAAAGATGATTATATCTAACTAATGAATCATCATACTCTGTTAAGAGGAAGACCCACGAAGAATCCCAAATTGTAGACCCACATAATATCCTAGTACATCGTCAGACCCACACAGGATCCTAGTACACCGTCATACCCACACAGGATCTAAGTACAATGTCAGTACATCGCCATACCCAGACAAGATCCTAGTACATCATCAGTACATCTTCAGACCCACACAGAACCCTAGTACATCGTCAAACCCCCACAAGATTCTCGTACATCTTCAGTACATTGTCAGACCTACACAGGGTCCTAGTACATCATCAGTACATCATCAAACCCACACACGATCCAAGTAAATCATCAGTACATCGTCAAACCCACACGTGATCTTAGTACATCGTCAAACCCACATAGGATCCTAGTCCATTGTCAGTACATCTCTAGACTCACACAAGATCCTAGTATATCATCAAAACATCATCATACCCACACTAGATCCTAGTTCATCATTAGTAAATCTTCATACCCATACAGGATCCTAGTACATCGTTAGTATATCATTAGACCCACACAATATCCATGAACATAGTCAGTAAATCTTCAGACACACATAGGATATGAGTACATCCTCAGTACAGCGTCTTAACCACACAGGATGCCAAACATCATCAGTACATCGTTAGAGCATGCTACGGGGTGACCGCACTAAGCTTGCTCATCTCTGGGAGAGTCCACTCCTCAAGCTACTAGCCGATACTCCATCTTCCAATAAGTCCAATGAAGATGTACCCAAATCGACTGGCACATAATACGGGTCAGAATGCAATAGATAGAGCATCAATCAGACGCCCTGTCTATATGTTATTATCCATATAGTTTCGAGGGCCCAGTTGGATTTGTGCTCGATCCAACCCAACCATACCCCAAATTTATCCAAATATCAATTAGGGTATAACAAAAGGACTATCTAACTCCAAGGTTTCTAGATCCATAGACGGTTTTTCAAACATATGACTGATTCCAATGTAATGGCCAAAAGTAGGGGATGTGTCGAAGCTGGTCTGGGTCCGGTATGACCCTATCTGACCTTCCCGGCCGGACCCGGCCCGAGCCGACTCGGTTCGGGTTGACCCGGACCGTGGGGAAACCCGGCCCATGGAGCTGGAAGGCTATGGTGTGGCGGGTCAGCCATGGCATGGTGGGCCACCATGGCCGGCCGAAAGTCCAGTTGTCTTCTCCACAAGGCGCGGTTCTGTGTCTCTCCTTCGTCGGCGGCCAACTCGGCCGACCATCCTTCCATATTCATCGCGGAACTAGCCACATCCCTTCCTCGATAGGCGGTGCAGACATGCGCCGCCGTCCCCGTCGTGCGGCTGACCACTGTCATTGCTCTACTGCAGCTGATGGGCTGCCACCCTTATTCAGTGGCACGGTCACGCTATCGCCTTCTTCATAGCCAACTGTCGTGCCTACCGCTATTCCCGTTCTCCACCTATATCGGTTGTCGTTCTCCTCCATCCCGAAAAACACACTAACCATGTATAATAGTGGAGTGATCCGACCATGTTATTTTGGCCCACTCCCTCCACATTAGTTTGGAAGCTAGCAGATACTAAGGATTAATTAAATTTAAAACACAAAGAATAACAAATCCCCTACCTCACAATATTGTTGGCATCGATGAGGAGGGACAGGTGGACGTCAATTCGTCATTGTTGAAGACTTCATATGTTAGAGGTGGTGCGTTATTCATTGGAGAAGATGTTCCTCCATAGGTTCTTCCCTTCTCGTTTGCCAACCAAAACCTCCCAATGGAATGTGGTGCCAATATAATTTAAATTAAGTAGATCAAGTATGTTGGCACAATTAAAATTCTGACATATTTCATTAATTTCTAGTTGGATCCAAAAATTAAATGGGTAGTTGGACTAATAAATTTATGGGAGGAATTACTAGAGGTATCTCCCCCTAAAAAATGGTTAGGGTGGTCCCCACCACTTGAATTTAATTTTTGGGGTTTTCTAGTTTGAGTGATCCTCACCTCCATAACCCATATAGGGAGGTTTCTAAAAGAAAAATAAAAATGTTAAACATTTTATTTTTCTTATTCCATGAAAATAACGGAAACAAACTTTCACCCTAGACCAACTATGGTCATGGTGAAAGTCTCCTTAAAAGAATATTAGCGCTTCAAGTTCAATGGTATCCTCAGATTTCAATTCCAAGCACCAGTTCAAAAGTTACAAAAACCCTCTTGTACATTTACTGATCGTACCCAAACAAAAAGTTCTGAAATTCATTCCTCTACGTGTTAAGTTTTAATCTATGGGGTTACAAATATAGTATTGTTTTATGATGAATGAACATAAATTTTAATAAAGTAATCATGTGAAAGTATTAGAGTGTAGAGGATTATACAAATGAGATACATGTATCATTAGAAGACATGTTATAATTGATTGGATGATGTAATATATTTGATGATAAATATAATTTAGAAACCAAATTAGTATCGGAAACAACAAAATGACATGAGTATGTTCTATAATTAATAATGTTCTAATTGTGTTTCATAGGCCCAATGTACCTAATATATCAAGGACTATAGAAGATGAAGAATAATATCAAAATGATATAATTTGTGAAGATGTAGTATTAGCTTAAAAAAACACATTGACTACAACAATTATATACTAGAGTGTGGTGAAAATTATCAAGTTACAGAAGTACATTGAAAAAATTTATTCTTATAAATTATTGAGGTAATAAGAGCCTAAAAGAGTTGATTTGTTTTAAATAAATAAATATATGGGAGCTATCAATGATATTTGAGATTGATCTCATCTATTTTTTCAAAACATGGTAGATGATAGAAAGTTCTTTTTTTGGGAGAACATAATTTAAAAGAAATGATTGTATCAGTTGAAGAAAGAAGTGGAAGATATGAAGAGGTAAAATTATATGATATTCATTAAGGTGTTTCAATAAATATAAGGTTGGGAATTATAAAATTTCATTTCATTGGTAGTTAAAAATATTACTATTTGGATCATTATGAGCATATTTTTAATGGAATGAATTTATTTAGAGTAGTTTTAAATAAAGAGAACATTTTCTATAGGTACATAGAATTGTTGATCTATATATGGAAGTTGTTTTGTTTCATGGATAATTAGACCTAGTGTTTTGAATAAAATATAGGATTTTTGAATTGAAGATTTCATGAAGTAATTCATGAATGAAAATCAACATCTTCAAGGAAGTGTACATGTTTATCCAAAGAAATGTAGAACATTGCTGTTATCAAAAGTTGGTCTATGATGTGTTTTTTTCCATCTTAATTATCAATGATGTTAAAATTATTACAGTATGAATGGTGATTTAAATGGTCAATAATCTAAATGATTAATTTATAGGATGTTTTGAGATAAATGTTCCTGGTCCAAAAAATATATATCCGAGATGTGGAATATGAGAGGCCTAATTTTCGTAACATTGTTCATGTCTCGGGATGATTAAATATATAAGGTCATGGGGAACATTAGAAAAAATGTGGATAAATTTGTAACCATAAACATGGGAATATATTTATAGAGAATAAATTATAATGAATTATTAATGGATGCTATGGATGAGTACATGGGTGTAGTTCAATATGAATAATTTATGAAAATATTAATGTATTTCATAGTTTGTACCTATTTATGAATTCCACATGTTGTAGGTATTTTATATAAATTCATGTCAAATACAAAAAGAAAACAATGAGAGGATTTTTATTTTATTATTTGAAATTAAATTGGTTTTAGTAAAATAATTGCATTATAATCATTTATAGGTTCAGATTTTAGAGGATATGGAGACACATATTGGAGAACCATAAAATACAATGTTACTTATAGATGTATAAATGTATTCTTGTTTCCAAGGATTATTTCAATAGATATGTATCTATAATATAAAAATAGTATATATCATAAAACAATTAGATATAAATTATCTAGTAGATTATAATGTTGGGAGATGAAATATAGAGGAAAGATGATGGAATACTATTTTGAGATGTACAAAGTGAGATTCACATGGAATAATGGCTGATGTTCCATTCCATGGAGATGATTATTTAACTAATGTATCACATAATCTGTATTTTGTTGTAGGATGGAGTGATGGATATATTAAAGATAATAGGGTCTCGAAACCTTGTAGATATTGTAACAATAGTTGTATTCTATGATGTAGTTTTGTAGTGTCACTCCCTAGTAGGTAGGAAGACCAAAATCATACAGGGGGAACCCTATAACTATATTAGATGATTAGATAGTGGATTTTTTTATGGATTCTAATGGGGACATATTGGTAAATAATGAGAATAGTTTTCTCGTGGTAGATTACTTGGATCACATGTGGAAATAATTTTCGTTATCAGTTTCATAAACTAGCATAAATAGAAAATACCGAATCCCAATATCTGATGTATACTTATGATGATGAATTAGTAGGTACTAATGACTAGAAAATTAAATTTTATGCATCAGATGGTGCATTAAAATGTTTTATTAAGAAATTATACTTTGATAATGTAATTTGGAGGTCATGAGGCATGTTAAAAGAATATTATATATGGGTTAGTAGGGTGGTCATTGAAAGAGACATTATATGATATCTTTAAAAGAAGAATGTTTTCATTAGATGATTAGGTTTAGGTGATGGCTTTCACTGAGGAAGTTAATGTGCCATATGAGGATATTAGATGAGGTTGAGTTCTCTATGGATGTTCAAGAGGTTATTAAAGCTCTATGGGAAGATTACACTCTACTATTATATTATTCTTTCTTCAATCAATGATGATATGGTTCAAACCAATAAATATAAATCATCTATTCTTACATGAATTAAAATAGTTATAGGGTTCTACAACATTATTAGGATATAAATTTTAAATATGAAAAATTATGGGTTTTTCTTGTGCCTCATTATATTTTTATTGTTTTCTTATGGTGGTTCATGTATGTATTCTATAAATGTTGTGGATAGTAGTACAGTGACTTCATGTAAGTGTGTCTTATAGATTCTAGATGTCGCAGTTATTGTTCACATTATAGTAATTTTTATTCAACTAGTAATCTCTGGTTGATAAAATTTAGGATTCAGAGGATATCCATAGACCCAATATTTCCATCACTACATAAGAAATTTTGAAAAAACCATTCATTGAAAAATACATTCCATTGATGTGGATGATAAGGATATGAAATAAACTTAATAATTATTCCTAATAGACATTCAGGGTACTTTTACTGTGTGTGATTATTCCGATGAGTTTTTATGTAATTACCAATATCATAGTCATGATGTTTGGTTACAAATGAAAACAATCCACCATGATTTATGTCAACAACTTTTACTATGATTGATACATCAACCAAAGGATAAAAAAAGTAAAAACATCCATATTCATATAAGATATATAAAGGAGACTTATCATAATTGGATTATAGAAAAATGACAATGGTGGATGAGGACAATTATATATCACAAAAATGACAGAAAATGATTTTCAACATAGGTTAAAATATTTTCAAAAAATATTATCAATTATTAATTGGTTGAAAATATTCATCCTCAACCTCTTGGATATATTAGAATTTTAAAATCACATTAGATGAATGAAAAACCCAATTCATAATCTGACTAAAGTATTATTTCAAAAGAACATAAACCATTTTATTTTAATTATGTGATGTATAAATAACCTCTTAAAACATACCATATAACTAGAATTGAGTGAGACAAATAACAATGAACCAAACCCCATCATATTCTATAAATAATATTATTATTTCACAAATTTAAATAAAAAACATGGTCAAACATGTTATTCAACTTATCTATAAGGCCCATGACCTTTTTCAGCATACCCAACCTTAAAAAATCAATTATCTTCCATATTAACTCTATACAAAAAACACCAACCTACTCCAAAACAGAAAGATGATGAAATACATGATGTCTTCATAAAAAAAAGATCTATAGATGAAATAAGAAGAAGACTAACTTTTGAATCTATAACCCACCCTCAAGATCCTCTGTCACCAAATAGGAAATTTAACCCTATATTTTTAAGGGCCATCACATAGTATATTACTAGGAATCTTGTAGAATGTTCATTGGAGTAGGATATTATTATGAAAAATTACAACATGTGAGATTTTGAAGGTTAAGACTAAAAAATAGGATGAAAATGAAGTAAAAAATGTAAAAAATTAATAAATATAGTAAAGTGATAAATGTAAAAGGGTATTTGAACAATTGAAATATATGTAAAAAAGATGAAAAATTAATATTATGTGAAACTAAAAAAATATTAACCCATTTATCAATTTGTGGAAAGGATGATGTAATGAATTGTAGGGATCAGATATAATCATTTTGTTGCTTATCATTATCCAACTCCACAATAACATTACATTATACAAAATGTTTCTCCAATACTATCATATGAATTTTTATAATGGTGTTTCTTTAAAAAAATGATCTAATTATAGGACCTTGGACTTATATCTTTATGTGAGTTATTAATAGTGTTTTAGAAATTAAATTTACCAATATAACTAGAATACTATAACAACCAATGGTTTTACAAATAATTATAATATAGAATGTTTTGCGTAGAAAACTGAGTCTCTGTGTGACAAAACATTGTTATTATAATTATTTAAATAAGATAGTTGTACTCTATCCATTATACATATTTTTCCCACATCTATGATTTGAATTTTGAAAAATGAAAATACACAGTTGCGATGAATATGATACTTAGAGTTCGATAGGTTCAAATAATTTTTTTGGTCAATAGTAATTGGACCTATTTGAATTGTAATGTTACCCTTATGAATAGTATTATGACCCTTTTGAATAGTAATCCGGAAAAATGAATAGTAAAATCACCCATTAAATTATAAATAAAGTTTATTAATCTTATAAATGGATGCTTGATATAATTATATCATTATATATGTAAATGAATGTTTTAAAAATTAATATTGAACTATTGGCATTATTGTGAGTTATAAATATTTAATAATCATATTTTAATTAATAAAATGATTTAAAAAAAATTGGTTTTTTTAAATTTATTCATAATTAAATATTTTATTTTAATATTATATTATGATAGTTTTATGAGAACATTGATAATTTTTAAGAATGTGATAAAATCAATTATATATTTAAAATCATCATTTTTCGAGTAAATGATGTTTTTAAATTAAAATTAAATTTCTTAAATTTAGAAAATTATATTCATAAAATGGAGTTTATTTTTGAATTCTAAATCTTAGAAAATGGTTGGGTTGATATTTTGAGATGTTTCTAATAAACATGAATTTTTTTGAATAGTCAAATACGATAATTTACTACAAATGTTAAATACATGAATTTTTGAGCGATTATTGAATTAAGGATGAGGAAAAAACAATTAGTAAGAACCTATAGACACATGTAACTTAATTTATTCACAATAAGAAACAATAATTCTTGTCTTGAGAAAAATAATAATGTGATGAATTAAATAATTAAAATCACCCCTTTGTACTATTATAAAACCCACCCTACCCCCTCTTCTCATATTCATATAAGAGTTGAATCTAGAAAATGTTATTACCAAATATCCTCCCCTATGATCTCCACATGTCCAAGAGTACTTTTTATTATCAATAGGCCATAACTGTTTTCTATAAGGATTTTAACAAGGAGGAGTAATCAAGAGGTAAAATCAAGGTCCTTTTACTTTTATTTTATTTTCATGTTCATTCTTTTATTATAATTTTCTTCACCTCCTATGTCCAAACCATCAGGATAACTCTAGTAACATCTATATAATAAAATTATATCATGTTAATGGAATACCCATAATAATTCTCCTATCTCAATCAGTCTCGTTTATTTTAAGGATTAAATCATTATATGTAAGGGGTAAATTTACAACGTTCAGGGATGACCGATTTTTGTATGTAAATTTCTCCTTAAAAGATGGAAATGAAACAATTTTTCTGGTTAAAAAACAATAATATTTGTATTATAACCATTCTTATTTTTTTTAAGAAATTTATTTGCATATTAATAAATGATAAAAGAAAATGGGTTTCTTGTGATCAATGACTACCATAATAATGAATATGATTATCATTTTTTTAATTATCTAATGATTAATCTTCATAACATATAAAAAATTTATGTATTAACTATTTACACTTATATGTGTTAATTAATATCATATATATTCAACTTTTGAGAATTATACCCATTCCACATGATCTTCTATATTCATATACACGTATAACTATCGTGAAAACCAATGAAACAAACACTCCTGAAATAAAACCTTGTATGGATACTACAAGTTGACATGGTTCTGGAACAAATGTACATATGGGTAATAAAACTGAATGGGTAACCCATGCCAAACTCGTGGTAACCATGTACATGTCAACTGAAATTACTACGCAACTAGTTTGACACTAATGGGGGAAATTCTTAGGATAATTCACATTTTCATTACAACCAATTATTAAGGATTTGGTAATATTACAATAATTAGAAAGATGATTATGAATATGGTTCCTTAGGTTAAAAATAACGTATCATGATATTCTATAAATGATTATATGTTTTTCTAACAAGTTATATTGTTACTCATAATATATATTCTAGTTGTAGTCAATGTCTAGAACCCAAAGGAGTAATGTTAACATTGAAAATGATGAACAATGTGGTGGTGATGAGAAACCAAATGGGATGTTGATATGAGTGAAAGACATCATGATCATGCCTAATATGTTTTCCAAAAATATTATTAACAACATATTCTTTAACCAACTCTTGAACCCACCCAAGAAGAGAATAATGGAGTTTCTTAAGAGATCCAGTTGTGAAGATCATGAAGAAAAGAATGATCTATTTCCATCATGAAATTAATTTGGAGAGAGACTCCCAAGATGTTTTATCAATGGAATAGGGAAATGATTTATGTGTCGTAAAGAAGGACATGAGGAAAAGAATTTCTAAGAAAAAAATAAATTGTATAATGGAATGAAATAAAAATAATCAATAAAATTAATTTGTAATAATTTTCCATAAATAAAGGGGACTAGGCCATTACCCGAGTCAATGACCTAATCTATAGGATAACGTCTAAAACAACAAAAGACCTATGTGGGAAAAAATGTATGAAGTATTTATGTAGAAAGGATGTATTGAAAACCATAGTTAATTTAATGTTTATTGATTGACCTTGTATCAAGGATGTCCATAATATTTATTTTAGATTTTATATGGTTATAAAAAAAGGAAAACCCTCATTCCAAGTGATATCTTGTCATGTTTAGTAGGGCCATGGGGTTTGAACCAACAATTGTGGGTTGACAAGGGTGTTGTGCCTAACAATATCCTACATAATGTCCTCTTTATCATGACTATTTTTTTTAAAACGTATAATACATAAAATTTATTTGGATTATTGGGACATTGTTTTTATTAATTATATAAATTTTGAATTGAAAAATGATTTAGTTATTAAGATATTATTGTTATTTTGGAATAAATTTTAAATTTTTAGAATCCATTGAGATTTTGGTGAACATAATATTTTGCAGAATAAATGATTAATTGTATTTTGGATTCAAATTTGAATTCTTTTTTTGGGACTTTTGTTGATATAGGTTATTTATGGAAGTGGCTAGAATATATTTCAGATTATGTGATAGGATAAATTAATTGTTTGTTATAATATATTATGAGTTATTTATTTATGCTCAAATACAATATGATCAAATCCTACCGATTTTGAGTTCATTGTCTAGAATTATTTTATAGGAAAGACTGTTATTTGAAAAATGATCTATGATGAACATTGATTTTTACACACGAGTTTGTGATATTAATTATTATTTAATCATATAATGTTTTATTATTTTTGGGAAATTATCATATCATATCGAAACCATTCTGGTTTTAGTTAGTATATGAATGAAAAAATAGATAATTTTAATTTTATGGGATCTGTGATAAATATAAGTTGATTAGAAATATTCTTGCATGAAAAATGGCATTTTGAAAGTTCATTTCCAATTATAAGGAATGAAGTGAAAATAGGTTGAAGCCCGACCAAAGGATTATATTATTATTTTTGACTTCGAATGTAATCAAGTATGTTTAATTTCCTATGTAATTATATAGATATTAAAGGAATCTATTAAATATAAGAAATGGATTTTGTAACCAAAAAATTATCCATGTAGTTTTCATTATGAGAAATCAATGTTCTTTTATCTAGTCACAGTATTAAGATCTTTTTGTTGGTTAAAATTATAATGTCTATATACATTGTCGCTCCCAATAACAACATGGTGGATATATAATATTTTTATTTACATATTTTCACTTCACACTAATTTTATCCTATTTTAATGAATATTTTGGTATTACCTATTCACTTTCATTTCCCTCCTAATTGGAATAAATTTTATTATCCCAATTTGTGATGCGGGTTTTCCACAAGAGAATTTCCATGTATCAACCATTATCTTTCAAATTTTTATTTAAAATATTGATGATGTAATATATTGAAATAGGGGATATTGTGACACCCTATGGATAAGAAAACTAATTTTATATATAATATAATCCACACACCACTGATTCTCTGTGAAGAAACACCATTTTATTATAATTATTTAAAAAATATAGTTATAACCTGGCCTTTAAAATTAATATTTCCACTTCTGTGAATTTAATTTCAAAAAATGTACACACACGATTGTGATTAGTAAGACATTCAAATTCTGATAGGATATACATAATTTTTTTGGAATAGTAACTTGGCCCCTTTGTATAGAAATTTTTCCCTTATGATATGTAATATAGACCTTGTGAATAAGAAAGTGACTAAATGAATATTAACCACACCCATGAATGTATAAATAAAATTTAAAAATATTATAAATGAATATATTATATAATTATATCATTATATAAGTAAATAGATATTTTAAACATTAGTATTTAAGTGTTCGTATTATTATGATTCTTAAAGATTTAATTACAATTTTAAAATTAATAAAATTAATTAAAAGAAAATATAATTTTCTAAAATGTATTCATAAATCAATATTTTAATGCTATATGACTTTGTGAATATTTTATGTGTCCATAGTCAAATTCATAGTGTGTTATATAATCAATTATAAATTTGAAATATCATTTTGAGTAAATAAAGATCTTATATAAAAATGAAATTTCTAAAATTTAAGAAATTATATTCATAAAATGTATTTTGTTTCTGAATTATGCAGATTAAAAAAAGGCTTACGGTAATTTTTTTTTATTTTTCAAAAATACATTAGTTTTATATGAATAATAAAATATGATAATTTATTAAAAATTATAAATACATGAATTTTCGAGTCATTGTTGATGCAAGGATGAGGTACGAATCATTAAATTGAACTCATATTCACAAGTTACAGTATATTGTCACAATAACCAATACTATTTCTTGGATTGAGAAAAATAATAAAATAATGACTTCAATAATGAGAAATTACCCTCTTGACTACTATAAAACCCACCCTCACCCCCTCTTCTCCACATTCCACTATTCCTTAAATATTGTCAACGTTAATCCAAAATCATCTTATATAGTATCTCAACATGTTGAGGTGTTCATTCTATTACTAAAAGATCAAAACCCATTTCATTTAGGATGTTCTCAAGGAGGAGTAATCAAGATGTAAAGCCCTCTTCCTTTTCATTTTATTTTTTTTCATATTCATAATTTTATTATAATATCCTCACATATTAAGTAAAAATGATCTTGATAAATCCATAATCATCTACTTACTAAAATGATACCATGTTAATTTAATACCCATCATTAATCTCTTCTCTCTCTCTCTCCCTTAAAAAAAGATCATCGCCTTTGACATGGCGATTTACATACTTCCCAAATGACAATTGTTTGTTAATAAATTTTTCCATCAAGGCTGGTAATGAGACCATTTTTATGGTTAAAACATACTATAATAATGAATTAAAACATCTCCAATGTTCTTTATGTGACTCATTTTCATAATAAAAATGATAAAATAAAATGAGTCTGTTATGATCAATAACTGCCTTAATAATGAAAAGGATCATCACTAAATGTATTATCTAATGGCTCATCCACATAACATATATCGAAATGATATATATAAAAATTTAGACTTATATAATATCATTAATTTCCTATAAATTCAATTATTAATAATTAAACCTAGTCCACATGAACTTCCATAATCATATACAAGTATACCGATCATAAAAACCAAGGAAATGAATAGTCATGAATGATAAAATTATATCTTATAACTAATAAAAAAGACTATAAATAAACATAATAAAATTATAAATAATTAATTACATGTAGTATAGGGTCTTATTTAATTAATAAATTCATTCAATTATATTATCAAGAACATTAAGGTCATGTGAAAAACACATTCTGACATGAGCTATGGGACTTCTAATCTCACTTCCATTTTTGTGAGATATTATTTATTCACTAGTATTTCATGTGTATGGTGTATGTATAATTCACAACGATGTATCATATCAAGAATAGAATTATTCTCATTGTATTTATTTTATCATTTTATTATTACTAATCTTGGGGCATATGATTTGACTGATTAAAAACTGGTAAGGGATTCAACCGGAACCCCCATTTTTCCATTGAGTTACACTTTCGTTACCTTTACTTAAATGGAATGATTCATTATTTTTGTATATTTATTATAAATCATGTTAATTGGTTCTATACTCATATCAGGATCATATAAAACTTCTTTTATATGGATATACATGTTTTAAAATGGTTCTCTTCTCAACTCTTCCCGATAAAGAACTCTTATTAAAAGAAAACATCCCAAATTCATACACATTTTCATGTGAACTATAGAATATTTTTTTGAGAAATAATTAAATTTTCAAAATAAAAAATTTTATCATCATGAAATATATTGGTTTATTTTATGTTTTTTGAAAACAATTATCCCTTCTTTATTCAAAATCTCTTTAATTTTTTCCTTAAATATAAAAAAGAAATTTTATTTCTAAAGTTTCATAACAATAATTTTTACTTGATTTCAATTAATTAAGTCGTAATTTATGAATAAAATTTAATTAAAAGGTAATTTCCTTTTATTTTATGGGATATACATGTTTAAAATATGATTTTTCGATAAATACAAATAATTTTCCAAAAGAACTCTTCTTTCTAATGTAAAAAAGGGGTTCTCTCATCTAACTTTATCTTCTGTGATATATTTGACATTTTCACCCCTTATTTAATATGTATATGGTATATGTACTACCCTTTTATATATCATATATATAGTCTCATTATTCATATGTTATTATAACTTATTATTATTTCAACATTTCAATGTTGTATTGGACATTATGGATTGTTTAATGATTAATTTCCTTTAGAAATTTTCGATGGTATCTCCATCTATATTGACTTACGTTATTAAATCATTTACATTATTGAGTTTTATCTCTTATTTTTATCATCAACCATATTTTGTTAAATGGTTTATTATAATATTGACTACGGATGTTCTATCCTGAAACAATTAACCAGAGCACTCATAATGGTTAGTGATTTTGTTTATAAAATGGTGAATGTTTTTAACATTTCATTTGTGTGTGTTGTTTATGTTCATACCGATTCATATTAGGAATGAATTTTAATTATTAAGTGTTGGGTGTGGCCCACTATTTCCCTTCGATGCATTGGTAGGTCATAAGAGACAAACTGGTTTGGATTTTTACCAGGTTATGTATGGTCTTATCACACAACCATGATGATATAGTTATGTTGTAACTCATTATGCATTCCTAATTATCTAACTAGTAATTGATCATCCATGCTATGATTTGAATAGTATAAAATCTGTGGTAATTTTTTGTTATGGAACTTTTGTTTTCATCATTTTATTCGTTCCATATAATTCTAAATAATATGTGAAAATGTAATGTGTTCTTTTGTTATTAACAATGCCTTATTATTTATGCTTCATGTATATTTATTACCCTTAATAAACATATGATCCCTCCCCTTTCTTGTGTTCCATTTCCCAAATTTATGAAGAAGAACACAATGAAAATACTTCAATGATGGATTTTATTTCATTTTATATTGTATCATGTTTTATTTACTTTTCCCAATGTACTACATGTATTAAAAATCTAATATGGGTTTCTTAGATAGATAATCTAATCGGTCCTTCTGGATTTGATTCCTTTTAATAAATAAAATTTAATAAAATAATGCATGGGCCTTATGATTCTAGTTTCGTGTCATTACAAATACACAAGGGGATTTTAAATACATTTCACTATAGGCTCATGCACATTTATTATGGTACATTGTGACTTATGAGGTCATATTAATCATATATCCCTTAACACGATTTTTAAATCAGGATATGATGAACGAAATCCAAAATGAGTAACTTTTAAAATCATCATATGATCAATTAAATACCCATGGATAATTCTTAAAGATTTTAATTTTTGGTTTGTAAAATTCCTCTTCACTCAGAATGTTTGATCGATGAAATAAAAGATGAAGGTGATGTAACCTTTACCCTTGGTATAACATTCCATGTAATAATAAAACCCCACATTGATGTTAAAATGTTATTCAAGATATTTTGATTTAGTGATGAAAACCTCACCCACAATCTAATGATTGTGGAAGATCATATAATAGAATTGTAATATTTATGCTCTATTTTGGACACTAAAGAGAAGTCATCCATAAATATTTTCTAAAATGTAGAAGAAAAAACCACAAAAAACTCATTTATGAGATAATGGACATTATTAGAGAAAGAACCAACATATAAGATAATGATAGAGATTAAGTTATACAGTTAACAAAATATTTTGAAAGGGAATCTTAACGGATGTTGTTCACATTAATAATGAATCCACCACTTCATGGGATGAACCCACTTTCACAAATGTTCTGCTCCTCAATTTTTTATGAAATTTTAATCATTAATAGTAATTATTTTTTCTTAAAAGATAAATATTATAGAGGAGAAGATGATGTTTGATTTAATGAAAAATTTTTAATAAATCACTCAATATATTCCTAATATGAAAGTATATATCTGAAACCTTTGTACAGAAATGGTGGTAATATATGATGAAAGATTTTTTCTTGAAAATACAAAAAAGGAAACGTACAACACAATTAAAGTAAGTATTTAAAAATGGTTTCATCAAAATCCATGATTTGTAATTCAGTAAAATATTTTAGATAGTTAATGAGATTCTATAAATAATAGATTTATGATTGTGATCAGGAATAATGATAATGAGATTATATCAACAATAACTATTATAGGATGGAATGAATGTGTTGAAAATAAATATTTAATAAAAAACAGAAAAAGTAAACATTGTACTCCCATTAACTGATCAAAATTAGGACATGTTTGTAAGATACATGTTTTGTTAGTTCTTAAATTAACACTCAGGTCGCAAACAATATCAATGGATCTAACTGACCATGTGATGACTGCTATTATTTTCTCATATAAAATAATGATTAGTCATATAACATCAGTTTTTATGTGTAATGAATTGGTTAAATTTGAATGGATCCTGGAGCATATTTTTTAAGGTATGGAATAATAATTTCATGTGATTTTTATAGAGTATTTCTTAGATTATAGGAGATCTTAAATGATACAACTTTATATTCATGAATTGGTATGTAAAATATTTGAAAAATTTCTCATCCTAAAATAATAAAATTTCAATTTCATGATTTTAGAGGGAATATTAAATGGTAATATAATCTTATTTTGTGGAATATGGTTGATCCAGTAAAAATAAAAGTGATACACGATATACCAAAACCAATTTTAGTGAATGGATATGAAGATTTTTTTTGACATTTAGGAGTCCATTGACACATTATTAAAAATTTATACTTGAAGATAAACATATCACACTTATTTTATCTAAGGATATACCATTTAATATTTACGTATAATTAAAGGAATCATCCTCCACCTTAAATTATAATTTAGAGGATTCCCTAATAATGTAATATCTTAAATGAGAGAATACATTTTGAGATGATGCGTAACATGACAGATTATTCTATTGGAACTACTATGAGATAGTGGTCCAATTATATGTTTAAGCCTATTGATTATAAAATTTGGACACACAATAAATCCCAAATGAACCATACTACTACAGACTAATAAATACATATAGTTTCAATCAATTTTGATAAGTTAATATCATTCTCATTAATCTCCAAGGCATTTTTTACACTGATTACGCCACATTGAGGTATTTATTGATTTATAAGGACACCAATTAAAAAAATAATTTGATAGATCTTCATGGATTAAGGGTTTTAAATAATTAAATATAACAATTATTGACCTGATAATATGGGGGACTATCATTTATCAAGGATGAAATTGAAGAATATAGATAGATGTGAAGAAATGGAAATCCATGATGAGTTATTATATGTTTAACTCATTAATATTGATCTATAATATCATCCATAGTTTATTTACATAATTAAATATTATATAAATATAAAAAAATATCCTTACATGACCTTTTAATAATATAAATTATTTTTACTGATGAAAAAAATTATTTTTTGGTCGATACCTTATTGATAATTCAGTATAAAGATGGGCACTTTTGGTGATGCATACTCAATTAAAACGTAACGATAGTTATGAATTTATACTACTCATAACATATCATTATAAAACTTGAATAAGTAAGAATGTGAAAAATATTTTATTAAGTGTATTACATTTATCTTCCCCCTCAAATATTCAAGGGCGTTCATGTAGCTTTTTCATTGAGGATAATATACAGATTGTTTTTGTAAAAATAATGGGATATACCAATAACCAATTCATGAAATTAAAATTGTTTTACATCGGAATAATTTAATTCACGGGGCCTTTACCAAACTACTTCGAAAACATATACAATGTTGTTCCAATTCACTATATGTTAAAATGGGTGGAGGTTGAGGAAACATGATAAACCGTAGATAATGTGATGAATAATTTTTTAATGAAAAATATTTCTCAGCTGTGAATTTATTGGTTACTCCAAAATAATAATGGAACTCAGTTAAAAAATGCTTTTTAGGGGATTTCTCTAGAATTATAAAGTTTAATACAATATGGTCAGAACTTATCACTAACAAAGAATAGGGAAATAAGAAATATCTAACTAGGAGATCAGAAAACTTCATCTGATGACTATGACAGATTAACAAAATAATTAGAGTAAAAATATTGATTTCACTTAATGGTGTACCAGATAGGTTGTGAAACAACTATTTGGATTTTCCTTTTTATGTTTATCTATAGTAAACCAAGTAAATTAATGGTCGATATTGAAAATTAATATTTTTTGGCATTGGAAAAGGTAAACATTGACCTACAATAACCTAAAAATATAATATTTTTATATAATGATGATGTTATTAAAATAAGGGGAATTATTATTGGAGTGAATGTTTATAATAAATAAATACCATTTTTTGTCCTGGATGATTCATGGACCAATGAATATTATTATCATAGATAGGATAATATTGTTTATCTCATGATTAAAATTTTTTATAGGAAAAGGGAATTCACATAGTTAACTAGCATTAATGGTGATAAATTTATGGCTACATAATGAAATTGTGGGAAAAGCGTGCATAGAAAATCTTTCAATGTTAATGGAAATTATAGGAAACTCGGAATAGAAAATTTATTAGAGGAATTTATACTATCCCTCACATATTTTACTAAAGGGAGAAATGTAAATTAACTCAAGACTCTAAAGAAATAACTATCTTGTTGGAAACCCCTGTAGTTTTACAAAATATTAAGAAAATCATTCTTTTCACATTTGATAGGATTGATTACAAGGCTGTTTTGGTACTTCTTGTAAATGTATTCATGGGTGATCCATAGAGAAAAAAATATTCATAAAATAATTTAATCAAGGAAAAAGAGAATATGATGTTATGATCATTGAAGAAATGAATGAAAATTGAAGAAAAATGATAATTTTAAAGAAAAATTTCCCGCTCTATCATTGTGTACCCATGACCACATTATATTAAGATATAACTGACCTAGAGAATGGAAACACAATCACATAATGTCATTCATGATATTTTTATAATATGTTTCATATTTAAACACCCCACCATAGAATTTGTTTTTCCATGGTATGTGTGAGATATAATTTTTAATAGAAACCACAAATCTGAGTCCTCTTGAATATACCATTCTATCAATATTCCATGTTTCCAATTAAAATCATCAAAAAAAATTTCACCCCATTTGTCAATATTTTACGACCCCTATTTATAGAAAAACATAAAAATTGACCATATACAACCCAAAAATATGTCTCAAGGATTATTTGTAGTTTCTATGAATTAAAAATAACCCTTACCATATAAACCTCAAGCATGCGGCTAAAATAAAAACTAACCCAAAATAGTTGTTTTTCTCAATATGAGGATGGAATAGATTTTCCCAAGAAAATATAAATGCTTTTATTATATTTATAAATCATAAAACCCATTTCCACTAAAATAGTAGACCCAAAATTGCATGGTTAAATGGTTACACTATAAATAATTTTTCATAAAAGAGAAGGTCAAAACCCTACCCATCAACGATGCACATACCCACCTTACCTATATATTGGAATAATTCAATTTCAATGCTAATCATATATAACATCAAAAAAAATTTCTTATAAACATTACTATGTTCATGATTGTTTTAAAAAAATTAGAATCCCAAGAACCCTGGTTAGGTTCACCCTGATTCCTTCCTAATTCTTATCCTATAGAAGGCCCCACTCCAAAACCCCTCTAAAATTTCCTTCCTTCTAGTAAAAATTCCCCCAACCCATCACCTATTTAATCTAAACCCCATTGTAGACCATATCCCCCATTTTTGAATTCCTCTGATGATTTAAAATCAATATATCCACATATTTTCAAATCAAACCATATTTTCCCTATATCATAACCAGACCTCCTTAACTTCTTCTACTTAGGGTATTCCTCATAGGCAACTCATTACCTTAGTTTGAGTGCATCTAAAAATATAATGGGTGATATACCCCATCACTATGCATTCCTAAAAGTTTAAATTACTCTCCAACCACACGATACCCAATAATTACCAATACAACATCAAATTAACCTTTACACATATTAGTGAACTCATAAGAAGCAATCGATTTATACAAAAAACCAACCAAGAACCCACCATATTCATTCACTATATTCCACGTTAATTTAGAAAGTTATTGAGTGAAAAACATTTTATAACACTTCCCCATTTGTTCTTATCAATCTATATATAAACTAAGTTAAACTATTTTATAAAACTGGATGCTTGGGTGATTCATGAAGGGAAGAATTTGGACCATTTTTTATTTTTCAATATATTCATGATTCATACCATTGTGAGATTCCAGATAATATATAGGTTGAAGAAATAATTCATATCATGTAGGATACATATATGGAGTTTATGATATTAATATTCAATATAATTACATTGGATAATAAACATTTATTATTTATTCTTTTGGGAAAAGTATTTCATTTTTTCTGAATAAATTTGTATAGAAAGATGTAATTTATTATGAGTGATTTTTTTTCATTATAATATACTAAATTTATAATTAAACAACCTTATGATATGGATTTCATATATGGGAGTCTTATTATTGATCATTTTATGGAAAAACATGATGTATCCAAGTCCACAAATACTCAACTCATTGATCTAGTAATGAGGATTATTCATCATTTCCATACCAATATTGGGTTATATAAATTAAAAATCCAATTTTTGGTGAATCAACTAGATATTAACATTCTATTCAATATCATAAGACATTAAATCATTAATATAGAACTCTTTTTTAGCTTTCATTTATAGAACATGATGAATAAAATAAAGAGAACACTGGTCGAAGGGATACTTGATACAATATTTAACTTATCTTAATATGTTTTTATAGTTGTTATCCAATATCCATTATCTGTAAAGCTCAGCTCAATAACCCATGGACTCATCATAAAATTAGAATAAGAATGATGGACCAAAATTAATACATCATTGATAGATCTAACCCAATATACCTAAATCATAGGGAGAATTCATAAGATCTCAAAAATGTTAGACATGGGTTTTCTTAATCCACATTTCCAAGTAGGATTCCACATCCCATGTACCTTGATACAATTAAGGATATTAATATCAAATTGAATTATGTATTGGATTATATGATAATGAAATAATGGTATACACCATGAGCCTTCAGTGTATTGATCAATGATGTAAATTGTAACAACATAATATTTTATAAAATTAAATTACCATTTTATAATTATTTCATACTGTATAAACAACATAAAATAACATTTAGAACACAATATAAGCTTTATAAATGAAGAGTGTTTGAAATAAGTATGTCTTCTAGAAATTAATTAACATATGCTAATGTAATCATAACATTATGGTAAGAATGATAAATAATCTGATAGAATATTATCCTCACATATGAATGTGTAAATAAAAGTTAGGTATATTATAAATGAAAATATAATATAATTATACCATAGTGTAAGTAAATATATTATTTTCCAATGATAAATTATGTATTGGTATTTTTTTTGAAATGATAATGTTAATTTACCAATTTATATTAAATACAATTTATCCAAGAAAATTTATTATTAAAAACGGGATTCATAAATTAATATTATTTTGTCTTATTATTATCAGATAATTTTATATGAACTCAAAAAAATATCAATGTTGTATATAATGAGTTATAATTGTGAAATCTGCATTTTATGAAAGATTAATGATTTGAAATAAAAATTAGACCTCTCATAAAAAGAAAATTCATTTCACAAAATGATGATAATTTTTGAATTCTACAAGTCGATAAATGGTTTGGTTAATATTTTGGATTTCATTACATTAGTTTAATTTTATGTTATTAGTGAAATACAGTAATTTATAGAACAAGACATTATAATATACCTACACTATTTCATAATTCATTCAGATAGAGGAACCCTAATATTATATTATTATTATTTATATATATGTTTATTTATATTGTTTAACATAATGGATTTTGTTGAGAAATATATTTATATAATGAATTTAATAAAAAAATGACCCTCTCCTCCCCTATAAATAACACCAATCAACACTAGTTATCCTCACATCTTCGAAGACATTAATCTTCTCCACATTATAGACAATAATATTATGAACTACCTCCTCCACCCCTTAAGTGACTTTTTCTAGGAAAAATGACCAAATATAATTTCTTTAAGAAGATTATCAATGAGATGAAGGTCAAGAGATAAAATTCTCATCCATTTTTATTTAACTTCTTTTCAATTACTTTCTTATTCCAATGTTATACTCACCTCTATATCCAATAGTGTAATGATAACTCTGTTATATTTTTTTATAATGTAATTTTTTATTTTAATTGACTAATTCTTCATAAAATATCTTATCACATCCTTTTTATTGTAAAAATCAAAACAATATATGTGGTGTGTTGATTTAACACCTTTGAGGATGAAAATTTTTCATTTTCCTTTTCTGCCATCAAAGTTGGCCATAAATCCATTAAAATTATTTAAGAATATTTTAAAAAATATTTTATATAGTTTTTAAACTTCTTTAATAATCATATATACATAATATTAAATAAAAAAAACATGTTCATGATTATTTGAAAACCACCAAATTAATCTAAACAATTATTATTACGATTTTATCTAATGAATAATCCTCATACCTAGAGATTAAATGATATATAATAAGATTAAACTTATTTATTATCACAAATAACATATTATTTAAATTATAAATAATTATATTTATTTAAAATTAACATCCATACTTGTATATAGGAAAACAGATCATGATAACCCATGAAATGAATTCTTTTAGTATAACGAAATTAAACTCTATAACTCAACATAATGGACATAAAAAAATAAAAAATAATAATAATAAATTAGAAACATGTATAATAGAATCTAAAATAATTAATTAGATGATTTAATTCGATAGTCTATTATATAATGTACATGTGTAGAACATTTCTGGACATATAGAATGGTATTATCTCCAAACCACCATTTTTCTTTGGGATACACATTCTCTCACTTTAACGCAATGTAATTATTTATTACACTTTTTTTACACTTCCAAAATTTTGAATTTAGGTTCCAAAAAATGTACCTAGATCATTTTTTTCATTATATGATTGGGAGATGCATGTTTTGTAAGATTTCATTCTCTACTCATCGCGATAAAACTAATTGATTAACCGGGACTTTGCAATTTAATACAATTTTTCATGTAGCATCCATAATTTCATTTAATCCACATTTATTTTTCTAAAATACAGTATTAAATCATAGAAAATAATATTAGTTTACTTATTGTTTTATGAAAACAATTATGTATTTTTCCGCTAAAAATGATCTTTATTATTTTCCTTATATCACACTAAATTAGATCATTTATTATGTTTCCTAAAAATTATTTTAGTTGTTTTCACTGACATTTGTATTCACAAATAATGATATATTTTAATTTTACATTATGAATTTTTACATATGATTCAAATCCATTCATTCAAGGACACCTTTATGATATTTCCATATGCTATTCATTATGAAATGGTCATGGTAACCATTTATTTCCATTAAAAAACCTTATATTTATTTCATTTGTATGATTATTCATGTATTGAAAAAATATAAGAAAATGTTATGATGGATACACCATGATATCCATTCGATGAATTGGGTATTTTTTTATCCTCATGAGATGTCATGTTCAGAGAGGGAGTGATGTTGATTCCATTATGGGAAATTGTCCACCATGTTCAATAGTATTGACATTTAGCCTTGACTCTTGATTATGATATGATGTATCATGATTCCAGAGATCAATTATTTCAAGAAATCCTGATCCCATATTCTATATGTTATTATTATATATGTTTATTCATGTTCTATGGCTTCATATGTCATCATGTTATGTCATTTATGCAACGTGCTATGATTTATTTCATTATTGATTCCCCTACTGGATTTTTAGCTCATACAGTTGTACATGTATTCCCAATGTTATCATACGAAGATATAAGAGATCCAATTATGTTATAAGTTTATTATAATGATTAGAAAAGTTTTTTTTAATTTTGTTTCATGCCTTATAATTATTTGCCTCTTATTTAAAAGAAACTATAATTTATTATCCCTAGTTTGTATTTAAAGATTAATTTCAGCTAAAATAAAATAAAAATATATGTAAAAGGAAAGGTCAGTTATACATGGATTAGAGAAAATTCTAGTTATCACAGGATATTGTGATTATAATACATTATAGTGCACCGTAAGAATAATTATATCACCATGGATAACGTTGATTGAATGTTTGCGAATCACAAGATATGATATACTTTACATATACATGGCTAACCTTATATATTGAATGTATCCATTTTTATACATATTATCTCTATATTAAATACCCATAATCATACATAAATTTTTGTTATTTAATGGAAGGATATATGAGAACCCATTCCAAAAATCAATTTCATTGTAAATGTAATGTTTTCCCTATTGAAATTCCATATTTTATGGGGATGAGAGATCAAAACATCATGATCATATTAGAAAATCGGGATAATGAAATGAATAATAAATTGAATCATGTGAAACTCCATTATTCTCTTATAAATGAAAAAGTTGTTGTTGAATCGTTTATGTGAAAAATGGATCCAATGATAAGAAGATATTCAGATCGTTTCATTTGCAACAAAAGTTATTAAATTCATTTAAATGATACTCTATATACAAGAGTGCTTTGAAGAAGAGAATGTTTTGTTGGTGGACAATTGATTTTATGAAAAAGTTAGTTTGTGGTGGAAACTAATCATGAAAATAAACTACAAGGGTGAAATTTATTCAATGGATTGTGATGATTTTACAGAATTATTTTTCTAAAAACTTTTATGAGGACTCTCCATATTAATATGGAGAGGGAGTTCATCACACACAAGAAAAAAGGAAGATGGTGGAATGAATAAAACATCAAAAGACATGAAATATTATCTTCTGTATTTTTCATGTAGACCAAATGAAAGGTGGATCTCTTCATTTTGATATTATATATGAATCTACGAAAAATTTTGGTGTTACAAGACATAGAGAACTATAAAGAGATTGTTTGTTTGTTCCACATGGTTCCAATGGAGATTGGAGACTCTCATCATTGTTATAGGATTAGAGGTAAAAAGTGGAAAATGTAGTTTAATAGGTTTCAAACAATTGATAAATCCCACAATGGACGGAAATCCCACCAACACATGTGTAAAATAGTGGGAAGAAGCATCCAAAAAACAATCTAATGTGAAAACGAAAATGCTACAAAAGTTAAAGAGATAGTCATCTGGATAATAATTTCCTAAAGGGTATGAAGAATGCAATAAATGTGGATGAAGAGTAGAAGCTTCATATCAATGGTCAACTAATAGTGTAGTGTTTTAATTTAATGGAAAATAAAAATTATGCGATCTATTACCCTATTCTAAGGGTTGTTGGAGGAAATATTCCACAACAACCTTCATGGAAGCATGTAAGGGAATATTCTATCACTAATACTAATGTGGAACCTAGAAATGATGTGGTGATAGGTACACTGGTTATACATTCAATAATAATGAATATACTTTTTGATTTAGGTTCTATTCATTATTACATATCTTGCAAGTTTAGTATAACTATTCAAACACCACCACAAAATATGGGGGTTGAGTTATCATTAGGAATATAAAATGGATATATTATTTCATATAAATTAAATAATTCTACCTCAATTAATGCTTGTAGACTAGTCCTCCCAAAAAATTATTTTCAAACTTTTGTAGGTAGATTTTGATGTAATATTGGGCTTGGATGAGATATTTTTATACAAATCCAATATAAACTATTAGCAAAGGGATAAAACTCTTCACATACAGAAGCATCCCCCAATTCATTAGATGTGTAAGTGTGATTATGAATGTCCTTTAAAATCATTTTTTCAATTTTGGATATTATTTACCTATGAGAAATAATATCATACACAAATGATAGAGACGAATGATAGAATCATGCCCGAATACATGTCCACTATGAGGGATTAAACTGATGTGTTCCTTAAAGAATTCTGTAGCCTTCATCTTCATTGAGAGGTTGAGTTCATTATTTTACTTAAACATTTTTCTCTACATATGTTGATTAATACATAATGAATTTACACTATTGTTTTAGAGAGAATTGAAAATCATTTACAAGAGAATATAGACTAGGGTCTCATAGGGCCAATTTCATCACTATGGGGAATGCTGGTCCTATTCGTCATGAAGAACGATGTATCAATCTTCCACTATATTGATTATCATGAGATAAAAAATCACAAGGACTAAAAATTATCCCCTTAAATGGATTGATGGCTTGTTAGATCAAATATAAAAAGCTAATTGTTTATCTATGTTGGAACTTATGTAGGAGTGTCACCAATTATAGGTGAAGAAGGAAGATATTCTAAAGACATCATTTTTAATGAGTTTTGGACACTCTTAGTTAATATTGATTCCCTTGTGATTCACTAATACTCAATAATGATCCATGGACATAATGAATAATTTCATTAGAGATTACCTTGACAAATTTTAGTTATTCCTTATCAACAGTTTTTGAATATACTCATAGTGTAATGATGAACAAGATGAGTATTTGAATAATGTTCTAATTAAATTTATAATGAATAAAATATAGGCAATTTAAGATAAATAAGAGTTCTAGATGGTCGACGTGTCCTTTTTTATGCATGTTATCACCATAAAAGAAAAATATTTGGATCCTTCCAAGAAAAAGTAAATTGAATGGAGGAACATTAAAAAATATTTTTAACCAATATCCATAGTTTTCATAAACTAGATAGGTATTACAGTTGTTTATTTTGAAATTATCTTGATTTTAAAAACCATTTACCATGTTGATCCAAAATGAAGTAATTATTGTTCTGATAAGTGCGTGTGAAGAATACTTCAATGTGTAGAAATATATGTTTATCACTACAAATATGCGGACACTAACAATAAGTGAGGAACTCATTGTGGTATACATCGAAGCTTCAAAAAAGGAATTACTATATGTCCAAATGAAAAATGATAAAGTGATATCTTACTTCTCATGCCAAATGAATATTCATGAGCAAAACTATCCCACACATGATCTAGAGTTTGCAGCTATGATATTCGCATTGAAAATATTAATACATTATCTATATGGGGAAATGTGAGAGATTTGTTCTGATCAAAAGAGTTTAAAATATATATTCATGTTGAAAGAACTTAATATTATCTAATGAATATGGTTATAACTCTTCAAGGATTAAGACTTCTCCATCAATAATAATCCGGGTAAAGAGGAAAAAAGTAGATTCTCTAAGAAAAATGTATCATGCAACTTATTTAAGGATGATAATTGAAAAACATCCAATATTCATATATTTTTAGAGGATGTACATGGGAATAATTGTGGATGAAACATAATCAATAAATTCTCAAAGGATCTCTCAACCAACCATTATATTGAAAATAAAGGATTTTCAACAAAATGATGAGAAAGCTGATAAGAATTTGTATGATATCAAAAAAGGTAATTCCACAGCGTTCAAAATTGAGGAGGAGTGATTTATATGAATTTGGTCATATATATGTGTAACATAAAATCCAATGATAATGATCTTCTAAATGATTAAAATTGATCTAATTTATCTATTCACATAAAAAAAATTATCTATAAGGATAATTGCGAGAGCTACTGGTAGGGTTAATATAAAGAAGGAGAACACAGAATTTAATCAAAGGTCATTGTATTTCTAAAAGTGAAGGCTGAAAAAATATAAGGGGATAATAAAACACAGACACATAAAAATGTGGAAGAGAGAGAACGTCACTATGGACATTGGAATTGAACTTATAAATACATCTGGAGGAAATTTTTCAGTATGGGTCATTATGGATTATCTTAAAAATACATCTCACTTCAAAACAATTCAGATGAACTTCAATCTAGATAAAATTGTAAGGATATATATAAAATAATTTATGAGGCTACATGGATAACCACTATCAATTTTATCTGAGGGATATCCATGTTTTATGTCCCTATTTTGGAAATGCCTCTAACATGCTCTAAACACTAAGTTAAACATTAGTATTAATTATAATTCTAAAACTGTTATCCAATCTGTGGAAACTATTCAAAAACATGGTAATATGATTATATCATATTTTATGTATATTAAGGGAGGATGAGTCCAAAATCTACAACTATTTTTGTTCCCTTAAAAAAATAGTTTCCACTAGAGCATCCAAATAGGTAATTAGGAATCCTTTTATGGGAAAATTTGTAGAACACCGACATTGTTGGAGGAAGTTAGTGAATGTTTGATTCTAGGAATTAATATTTTCTAAAAAATGGATGAAGAGTTGAAAAAGATTCAGCAACACATCTAGGTGGCACAAATTTGACAGAAGAGATATGAATACCATAGTTGATGAGACATATAGTTTGAATTTGGAGACATTGTATTCTTATACATAACTACATGTAAGAAGATCATGATATTTGGGATGAAAGGAAAGTCGAGTGCCACGTACATCACCCCCTTAAAGATTCATGATTGTTGCAGAACTATGTCCTATCAACAAGCACATCCACCAACCATGTCTCAATCACATGACGTATTACACATATCCCTTTTGAAGAAGTACATACCAGAACCCTTAAAATTACTGAATTTAGAGGTGGTATTTTTGTAAAATGATCTCTCTTATAAAGAGAAGCCATTGATGATATTGTAATGTAGAGATATTATTCTATAGAAGAAGAATAATCAATGGATCAAAGTTCTTTTGAAGAACCATAAGTATATATAGGAAACATGAGACCCATTGGAAGCAATGAATGAGAATTACCCTCTTCAGTTTTCACCTTAGAATGTAAAATGAAATTTTGATGGGGAAATTTCATAAGGTGGAAGAATGAAATGATGCAAAATTTTATCAATGGGAATTTCATTTTATTTAATTATATGAAATATTTTAAACCACATAATATCAAATTGAGAACAGAATTCAAACATTATAAATGAATAATAAATGAAATAATACATATTTCTAAAATAATTTAACATTTAAAAATGAAATATTAACTTGACTATTGCAATTTTAAACCAACCAATATAATATTAACCTCACTGATTAATATATAAATATAATTTTGACTTCTTATAAATGAAAATATTATATAATTATATCACATTAAAAGTAAATATGGGTTTAAAAAATGATAAATTTAGTATCGGTATTTTTGTGAAACAAAAATATTATTTCACAATTTTATAATTAATATAATGATTTAAAATTATATTTATTTCTATAAAATATATTGAAAAATTTATATTTTTTTATTATGATTATATGAAAATTTTATAAGACCTTAAATATTTTTTTCATAGTGTTATTCAATCAGTTATAATTTCAAAATCAGTAATTTTTTAAATAATGATGATTTTAATTGAAAAATACATTTCTCATATTAAAAAAAATACTTTCATAAAATGGAGTTCATTTTTTAATTCATCATAACAAAAATTGATAGGGTTTTTTGAGTATTTTTCTATAATAGTTGTCGTTTTAGTGAATAGTGAAATATGTTAATTTACAATATATTACATTATAAGATGAATACAATATTTAATGAGTCATTTTTGATTTATGTACAATAATATGAAGAAATTCATATTTCTTTAATATATTTACAGATAATGTTCAAAAATAATTATTGTCTTCATCTGAAAATAATAATATATTGGTTGTAGTAATCAAAAAACAGAACTCTCCTCCCATATAAATACCTTCCATCACCACCACTTCTCCTCACACATTCCACAACATTATGATTTACTGAATTATACACAATCAACATCATAGGTCCCGTACCCATGCCATGAATCATTTGTGATAAATAAACCACAACTAATTTCCCTAATTAAGTTCTCAATGAGAAGAATATGAAGAGGTAAAATCCTCTTCGGGTTTCTTTTAATTTAATTTCAATTTATTTAATTTTGTTCCTCTCCTCACATCCATTTGAATAAGTGACATGGAAAAAATATTATATTTTATATACAATAATATTTAAATCTTATTGGATTAATACATCATCAATCCTCTTCTCATCTCCCTTTATTCAGAAATAAAATCATTATCTATGAGGCTTGATTTACCACCTTTGAGGAAAATAACACTTATTTCTTCTGTTATCTCTTTCATGGATGGTAAAAAATAAATTATAATGGTTAAAATGATTTTATAATGTATTTTATAAACATATTTATGTTCACGAACAAAAATATATACATAATATAAAATAATAAAACATAACTAATTTGTAAATATGAAAAAAACCCACAAATAATTATCTTGAATGTTTTATCTAATGATTCATCCTATAATCTGGAAAGAAAATGATATATAAGATCATTTTAACTTTTATGACTTCATTAAATAAATATAATTTCAATTGTGGATAATTATTCATCTTTTACATGAACTTTCATATGTGTATATATACAAGAGAACTGATCATGAAACCCAATGAAACCAACACTCTTGAAACGACCGAATTGAAGTCTTTAAGTAATCATAATGGAAAGAACAACCATAAAGAATTATAATAAATAAAATATATTTTTAAAAGTTAATTAATTAATTAAAAGATTAAATTTTATTATCGAGGACATTATGTATAAGTGTAGAAAATTTTCTAACATAAGGTAAGGGATTTTATCTAAATACCCATTTTTTCATTCTGGTTTCTATTTCTCTAACATTACAAACAGTTTAATTAAAATTTATTATTATGAACTCATCTTAAATTATTTGTTTATTTTAAAAAACATGTCACTATCAAATTTCTTATTTATTTGACCAGGAAATACATAGTTTATAAGGTTCCCATCTAAATTCTTCACGATAAGTAGGACCGATTAAAGAGAACATCTTAATTTCATACCAATTTTAATGTACCGTAAATAATTAGTTATAAGTAATATTTAGGGTCATAAAATACCCCATTTCATCATGAAAAAAAATATTATTTCACATATGGCTTTATGAAATAATAATGCATTTTTCTACTAAAAATACTATTTATTATATTTCCTAACACGCCCTAAAGTTGCTCATTTCTAATGTTTTATAAACAATCTTGTACATATTTTCAATTCAAATTTACCTAAATAATAATTATATATATTTATATATTCCCTTTTTTACTTCCATGTATGATTCCATACCATTTTTTCATGGACACCTTTTTTATAATCTCATTTGTTATGCTTTATGACATGATTACCATGCCCATTTCATTCAATTGGTAACCCTTATATATCTTACGCATTTATGATTCATGACGTGGAACACATATTAATGAAAATTATTTCATTTGTGCGCCCATATATATATATATATATCTAATACTTTGGGTAACATTTTATTCTCATGAGACATCATTTTGGGATAGTAAGTGAACATGTTTTCTTTATGGGACATTATTTTCCCTGTGCAATAGTTTTGGTAGTTGTCCATGACTCTTTCTTATGTCGTATTTTTTGTTTTTTAAAAATATGAATGATTTCATTGTAACATTATCCCATGTTTTATATGTTATTCTCCCATATATTTTTTTATGTTCCATGGATTTTTATGTCATCTCGTTATGCCTTCTAACCCATGTGTAATTATTTAATTATTTTTTTATTCCATTACCATGATTATTAGCTCGTCAC
This sequence comes from Viscum album, assembly GCA_963277665.1. Classification (NCBI taxonomy): domain Eukaryota; kingdom Viridiplantae; phylum Streptophyta; class Magnoliopsida; order Santalales; family Viscaceae; genus Viscum; species Viscum album. The sequence goes on along the minus strand of OY728127.1, from coordinate 33,348,335 downwards.
TTTGATCATGGATTCCCATGGCTATCCAATAAAGATACGATATAATAACGGAATTTATAATCTCCTTATTATTATTAAATAGAATGTGTATTTATTTTGGTTTCAGTTTTTTTAACTATGTACCGAATTATCAAAAGAAAAAAAACATACATTCCTTGGTTTGTATTTGATGAATAATTATTGTTAAAAAAATTTAATAATACATGTAAAAGGATATTTCAATTATAATTATATATATCTATAACACCATATTATGCATCAATGGTCCATTTTGAACGATGAATACCCTAAATGACCAAAAACTACCAATGATTTATTGGGAGAAATGATTGTTCAAGTAGACTATGGATCTTTAGAAAAAACATAATATAAAATTTCACAATTAAATAAATTATTTCATTCCATTATGATTTATTATTCTCTTCATTAGGAATTATCTAATCCTATCATTGTGGTTAATTTGCCTCCCAATGATAAACATGAGGTATTTTATACCCCCAATAATTCTATTATTTTCTCACCTAATGTGCTATCACCAAAAAATAAGTACATATGTGATGTGAATGGTATTTGGGAAAAGAAAAATGTATAATTTGATACATAGGGTAGTACTATAACTGGTGGAATATAATTCATTCCAAACTATCTGAAAAAAGATATGTTTCATGATAAATCATTTGCCCCAGAATATTATAGGGACAAAACAACATCTGTAATAAGAGATAAACAGAAATGATGTATAATAAAGGAAGTGAATTATAAATAAAACATTCAAGAGGAAGCCCCGTTATGTTAATATTAAGATTAGTCTATATATTTATAAAAATTCCAATATTAGCATCTAAGACTCCCATTAATTTTTAATGGAGTTACCCACTAATATATTTTCCTTTTTATTGGGTATTGTGATTCTTCCAGTTCTGGTTTCTATAACATTATATAGTGTTCATGGTATGATACCTATTTATCTATATTAGGTTGTTAATCCACCTCAATATCCATCATCATTTCCACCATCCCCAAACCATCCATCATATATATAGGTTTATGACCCTTGAATGAATTTTATAATATTCTCGATAAGGAAATTGAAAAAAATCTTGCTAAGATGTTGAGTGAGTAACCCATTTTTGTTATTATAGTTGAGATCCTATATGGCTAGAATGGTTTTTATTCCAGAGGTGATCCAAAATATAGCTATGATTCCATTGTATTGGCCTTTATTACCTTTTCTATTTTTATATGACCCCATATTTCCATTTATTTTGATATCATTACTCTATAATTATCACCATTAATATGAAGAAATGATTGGATGATATTGTTAGGAATAAAAATTAATTTTTTCATAACTTATGTTTTCATTTTATATGAGACCATTATTTTATAATATGTTTCTTTAGAATAATTAAACATTATAAAAATATGAAAAAACCAAATTCGTTTTCAATTCAAGGGATATTATGTCTAATTTTCATATTATCATCTTTCTTATATAACCCATTAATTTTACCCACCTATTAATGGTTTCATTAAATATTTTTCAATTATATTATATTCAAATATTAGTGAAACTATTTGAAATTTTTTTTGGGGGAGTATATATTTGATAAACATAATTTTATTCCATTAAATAATTTATATATGTGATATTTTTCTTTAAATGTTTACTCAACTTGTAAAATAATTAGCATTAATGGAAAGAAAAGTACATTTTCTATGTTTAAGTCATTGAAAATAAATTACATGGAAATTTTTATGATAATATTTGAAATTATTCTAGAATTATTTTTTCTAATATTGTTTATTCTATTATTTTTTCATTTAGAGAATAATTAATTTAGCACCTCAGACCACCCCCTACTAGAAAAATGCCATATACCAACGGTTTTGAATTGTTGGTATAGAATATACCAACGGTTTGGAGAACTGTTGCCAAGTATGCCATGGGAATAGGTTCATACTAACAGTTTCTGGAAAACCATTCATATAGTCCTATACCAACGGTTTTCAAAACCATTGGTATAAGTAATATGAAAATATATAGCAACGATTCCATAAACCCATTGGTATATATAAATAAAAAAACTATCATTTGGTTGGTTTTGATCCCCGCACCTTCTTGTTTGTGATTTAACGACCAAACCACTAACCTAAATAACTTTTGTGAACATAATTTCATAAATATATATATATATTATCATAAGTATTTTAAATTTTTATTTATTTAATGTCTTCTTTAAGAAGATTCCATAAAAAATACAGGTACCTATACCAACGGTTCACAAAACTTTTGGTATAAACTTATACCTTGGTTTTGAGAACGGTTGTTATAGGTTCGTGGATTTTGGGACCTACAACAACGGTTTTGAACTAACCATTGGTATAGGGGGGTCCTATTACAACGGTTTGGCCAAAACCATTGGTGTTGGTCCAAATTAGTGAACTATATCAATGGTTTTCCCAAAACCATTGGTATAGATCATATTTCTAGTAGTGAGCACTCTAGTTATTCTGTGAATATAAACATATTATTTTATATATCTATTTTAAATTAATAGAAGGGACCCGAATACAAAACTTAATTAAATAAGTATAAAAAATTATTATATAGTCAATTACAAACCAAGTATCAATTAGGTTTTTATCTTTAAAGAGTTAGGAAAAGGTTAATATAAAAACACCTTTTATTTCCCAGAAACATAACATTTTTTCACTTATACCTATTATTAATTAATAAATAATAAATCAATAACATATCCCTCCCAAATATAAACTCATGAAACCCTTATATCAATATCATATTCATTTTATTTTTTTAATATCACAAGGAAATGGAAACATAAGACGAGTGAGTTAAAATGATCAGTATGTTTTAGAATATATAAGAAACAATCATGTAATAAAATATTGATGATTATTAATTCCCGAATAAATAAATTGAATAATTCTATATTACTAATTACATGACTATGGAATAAATCTGTGGATTTCATAACAAAAAACTATTCTCATGGATATTAATAACTAATTTCATAGTAAAGAAAGCCTTAATTCGCAATATTTTAATCTAACAATCAATACCACATCCATTATTTTATTCATACCATCAAGACTATGTCCAAGTAATTATTATTATCATCATGATAAAAAATGAAATTATTATTACCATAATAACAATATCAAAGAATATATTCTATTCAGAACTACTATCTTTATGATATTATTTTTATCTTTATGATTGAAATGTTGAAATTTTACTTACCTTAGGGACCAAATTTAACAAATAATTAAGAACTATGTATGCTTACACTAAATATCTAATATTTTTCATAACATGAGTATTATATATCCATCAATGTGATATATAATTTTTAAACACACCCATTAATTAATGATTTCTAACTCTATCCTAATATATTTAATGATCAATTTAATACATAATAAACATGCCTTATTAACCAATAAAAATCCTTACTTAAATAACTAACATATAAGATGCCAATACATTCCTATGTCAATGAATGAAATAAAATAATAAATATAATTATAGGGAAATAATGTGAATGGAATCATTACAAAATCTCTTAGGTTAATAAAATAAACCATAAAGGATGTGTACATGGTTGAAAACACATTTAATAGGAAAATTATTTGTTAAATAATGAATATGAAATTTAATTTATAGTTTGGACACTGTTTTTACGAATACATTTTAAATATTAAATGAGAATATATATAATTTGTAACAAATGTAAAATTAGTGAGTAATTTTATATAATGAAAATTGAAAATACTATTTGATAAATTGGATTTGTAAAAAACATGCTTAATATATGATTCTTTTAAAAAAAACATTTAATGAAACACAATATTAGTGAAAATGATGTCACATGTCATTTTTTAAAATAATTTTCATCAATATGAAAAAATGTATTGATATAAAATTATTATAAAAATAGAAAAATGTTATTTTTGAATGAAATAAGGTATATGTCAGAAAATGTGGAGTTGGAGATAAAATATATATACATGAAATGAAAATGCTTTATAATATTTTAAAAAACCTATATTGAAACGCAAATCTTTAAAAGGAAGGCAAACCATTATATCTAAAAGAGGTAAAGTGATAAAAGAATAACCGAATGAGATGATACATATTTTGATATGAATATAATAATATAAAATATTTATTGAATGATAGAATATTGATTTGTATGAGGAACACCTTTTAAATGAAAATTATTATTGTCAACGGCATTTTATATTAAAAAAACGAATCCATTGAAGTAGTATAATTGAATTACAAATATAAAAAAAAATTATGAGAAAGGTATGTAAATAAACATAATAATATGAAAATGTTTAGTATAATTCAATTATTTGGTTGAATTATCCAATATTATAAGAATAAAATTCAAAAAGAATGTTCATAACTCAATGAATGGAAATTGAGTTGGAACACACCTTTTGACTCTGTTAACATTTATAAAATATTCAGAAACATAGAACCTAAAATATAGTTTCAAATACAGTGAAAATTAATAAAATCCGGAAATATAATTTATAGAGGTATTATTTACACCATAATATTTAACATTTTTTGTAAATATTACTTCTATCATAAAGAAGAAAAATTAAGATGTTAACTCTTATCATTTTTAATTATAAAAATCCTGAAATCTCAATAACCTTATGTAAAATAATCATAACAAACTTAAAAACTTATATGGGAGGATTATTCAAAACTATAATATTTTATAAAAATTGTTTATAAGAATTCCTCAAACATATATGAGTTATTTATTGTTTATTTTCGTCATTAAATCTTAATAATTTTTTTTGTCTCAAGTTAGTTTCATAATATCAATATTGATCCTCATTTCATAGTCATGTGACTCACTATAAACTTACTTCTAGTGATTAGTTCTCTGAAATACCATCATTACATAATGAAATTGAAATGAATAAAAGAAACCCATTTTGACCATTAATACTTACAATATCACCAATAAAATATATATTAACATACATTTAAAATGCCTTTTATGTTTAGTGTTTAGTAATGTTTGAAATAAAATATAACATAAAAGATTATTTATTTCTAAAAAATTCGATATTTCAACCACAACATATGAATCTACACAGTTATTAGTATGTCTTCAACATCTCCTAAAATAATATTCACACATGCAACACGTCCAATCATTTCATGTGTATGATTTTTCTTTATAAACTAGTGAAATAGAAACATAAGAAAGATGTGACACAACATTCACGAAGGAATATAATATATCAAAATATATGATGACCTGATTAATATGGAATGAATAAATATGTGTGGGATAGTTCCATATAACTGAACATATAAACATGATATAAATCCAAATATGATATAAATATATAAATAATCACATATAAAACAATAACATAGTTTTTAGATGAAATAAATAATTCTAAATAAAATAATCCATTCCATAATAAAAAAATGTAATGATCTTATAAATCATGATGTTACAGTCATGGCGAAATATTTAGAAGATATATATTATAGGAAGACATACACAAATACACCCAATATTTTTTTTATCAGTCCTATCAATATATTGAGGGGAAATACATATTGATCCTTACCTATGTAAATTAATTACATTGAAATCATAATGTAATGTAATGAAAAAATATAAAATAAATAATAATAATACCATATTAATCACTAAAAATTCTTAGTGATTTAACAATTATAATGATTGTCAATATTTAACCAATAAAAATGGAGGTCCAATATAAATAAGAATCCGAAAAAACTAGCACCATATAGGGTAATGGTATATTTTTATCTGAATAATTTTATCAGGAAATCAATTTATTAATATCTAGGTGAATTGTATTCATAAAAATGTTATGAAAAATAGAGGATTCATAGAGGATATGCATTGGGTTAAAAATAATGCATATAACATGAGTTTATTTCGTAAAAAAAACACAATAATTGATTTATATAAGTATAATCTATTTGAGAAAAATAGTATGAGGGGATTTATAAATTAATATATTGGAAAAATATACATGAAAAAATAATGAAATTGGTGATATGAATCATATCATAATTAAACAAATGAGATTCAAAAACCATTTTAAAAAATTAATCATATGATTCAAAATAATATAAGAGGGATTCGATGATATAGAAATATAATAAAATGTAATAAATTAAATATAATTAAAGAAACTATGGCACTAAATTACCAATATATATATATGTATATAGCATTCACCATATAGATCATATTTCATTTAATTGAAAATAGAGACTAATTTAACTTACCTATTTAGGGTAATTTTAATCAAACTCCCTAGAGAGATATAATTTCATATGAAACATAAAATTTCATTAATAATCAATGTATCATGATACAAAATATTAATTTAACACCCAAAAATACTAATATTAAATATTTTAGATAGCATATTTGACACGCAACACCTAGGTTAAACAACCCATGAAATATATTTCCATAAATTTAGGTTTCTTAATAGCTGAAAAATTCGAATCCCTGAATCTAAATGAACTCTAATATCGTATATTATTATCACAAGGCTATAAAATTGATTATATTGTTTTATACTAAATTAGTTATGGAAAATATGATTATCGATTTCATTGAAATAAAATACAAATCATATAAAATAAAATATAAATGTTTTCTGAAAAATTATTTTTCTTCTAAGGGATAGTTTAGTCACGCATGGAACATATAATTTAAAATTAATTAAAACCACTTATAAAAATTTTATTGGATAAATTTCACATAAATTTATAAATTAGTATATCCAAATTAGATCATGGTGAATTTTTTGTATATTTTTTATATGTTTTATTTATTGATGAAAAAAGAAATATAAGGAATTATAAATGAAAACTAATTTTTCATATAAATTATTTAAAAATATTTTTATAACTTAAATTGTATTCAAATCAAGATAAGATAATTAATATATCCCTTAATCAAAATTATTTCATTGGAGTCATTTTCATATTCATTTAAAAAACATTGTAATGTTTTGATCATTTTCACATTAAAAACCAACTTTCTCGTCATGTATGGTGGACTAATTTTTTTATAAATTGTGAAAATTATATGTTCTGAATATGGAAAAATTTATTTCTTATTTGGAAACATAATAATTTACAATTTATGATATGTTCAAATTAATTTATAAATAAATGAACAATTAAAACCTTAAATATTATTTACCACGGTTATGGTAATATTGGATTTATTGGGGGTTATAATTAAATAATAAGGGTTACAATGACTTAAAAATAAGTCAAAAATTTATTTTCTAACTATATATTGACCATATACACTTTAGTAATTAGAATATTACATTATTATAGCCATATGAAATGAAAAAACATCAGTGGAGTTCATTCATGTCAAAAATTAAAAGTACGCCCCTCAACTCATCTATAAAAGGATGGACCATACTCAATTATTCACATCTTCACACCCCTATTGTTAAATAAATACCAGATTAAATCACTTCCAAACAAACATTCACTTATATAAGAAAAAAATCGGTAGAAAACTGACCGTTGTAGGATTTGATGTATACAAGTAAAGGATACCCGAAAAAGAATTAACATTCCTCAATGATGATTTTTTTTTATTTCTTTATAAACATCACTCAATTAGGGTTAAAACATGATGATATAATGAAATCAGTATATTCCAAATACAAAGATGTTGTTATAAAAATTTCATTACCTTCAACCGTCCTAAATTCGATCAAATATGTTATGGAATCATAATTCATGTCCACAGCAGACTATCGCCTTCAGAATTGATGAAATTCATTTTTCCATTACTACCTATCAGGGTTGGGGTTGTGTAACATCAAATTATATTTTTATGGAATGTTCTGATCATTAATTTTGGTTTCCATTTTTCTTTGGGTGGGTAGTTTCAACTCTAAATTAGGAGGATACTTGTAATAGTGAAGTCACGTATTTGTTACATTTTCATCTTTTCCCTATTATTTTATAATATTTTTTACGAATTTACATTTCTTTAAGTGGGGTTTCATGATTTCTAATGCTGAACAAACTCATCATGTGAGGTAATTTTAAAGTTTGTGTTTTTACATGTCATGTACGGGCTACACGTATTGTAATATGAAATCTAGTTTTAATTAAAAAGGATATGTAGTTTTTGGTGTAATACAAAATTAATGGTATTTATGATATGTAAAAGATAAAATGACATGAAGTTTCATGAGTTACAGTCTTTTCCATTATGTGAAGGTGTTTTAGGGATCATTTTTTTCATCCCACTCAACTTGGATAAGGCTCTTACCCTAGATATTGTTTAGTATCTTTATTCTATTTAGACCAATTTTCTGAATGATTAATAAGCTGGGTTATGTGATTCATCTTTTCAGTTATGCCATTATTCATTTTTTATCTCTCATTGGACGTTGAGGTTCCATTTTTATATATGTGTTAATGATAGGATAATGATTTGTACCCTTGATATTTAGACTTTATTTGTTCATTAACTTCTTGAAGAAGATCATTGGGTTTCCAATCCCTATAGTCAATGATGATTAGGCTTTCGATGCTCTTGCGGTAGGTAGATTTACTATATTAATCCAATTTTTTTGAATTCGTTATAGTTCTTATTTATTTCACCTGATATGAAATGGAACTTCACGTGTTTGAATAAAAATGGGTCTGGGTCCACGTTTAAATAATTTTATTGTTTTTAAAACATAATTTCATTGATATTCAAAATGGAAAATGGATTTTTCAAATTTAATGAATAATGTATTGTAATTTAAATTGTTTTATAAATTGTGAACTTGTTTTTTAAAATAATAATTGAAAAAAAATTCATAGATGTAATCTTCGTTATGTCGAGAGAGAGATGTAGACATCCTTAGTGTCTATGACTCAACTAGGAGGTACCCACTTATCTGGTCAATGAAAGGACTTGATTTTATTTTGGATTCAAAATAATAATTTTTTGGGCTTGTGTGTGTGTAATATGTATTTTAAAATAGGTTAGATTACATCAAGTGGTTGAATTATTGATTCTAGTTGTTTACAAAATGATAGTTTATTTTATGGATGTTGGGTCATGGGTATATTTTCTATTTGATTTACTTACCTTATGTTTTTCTATCATTATTAGATATAGAATGTAATTTTTAAAAAACATCCAAGGTTTATTTTAATATTGAGTTGAAATTGATTTATATGTTAAAATTCTTTTAATATTGTGTTCTAAGCTTATACTAAAACATTATTGTTGTTAGAACTTGTATAAATTCTCTTTTTTGGTATCCTATTGGGTCATGGTGATCATACCCTACACCTTCCTATGAGTAGATGTAGAAATTATTTTATAGGACTCTGGTAATGGGAAAGGATTTATTTATCAAGTGGGATTCTATTTACATTATTTTTTCACTTTTGGATAGATTGGAGGGGACATTTTTTTCATGTGGACACTTTTTTCAATACTTGTCTTGTTTTTCTAGTTTAGCTAGATTGGATAAGTTGTATAAATTATTTTTTCATAGTAATCTATCTTTATGTTAGTTTTTTATGGTATTAAATTGTTGTTTTTATATTGTTTTTCCCACCCTAAATTTTTCTTTCTCCAGTGATTGGTATGTCTAGTATTTGTTGGTATATTACTATTTGGTTTTAGAGACTTATTCATCCTGATGTGTCTTAGAACTTTCTATTTTTTTTAGTTTCCTAGATAAATAATTGGATGATTTCTAGCATTATGATAGAATTTATGAATAGGGACCCAAATTACTAACTCTCGTTACTAAATCAGATTTTCCATGGGTTCTCAGAAAATTATCACTTCTTCCAATACATAGTGTTTAGGATCACATGAATAACATGTTTGGGAAATTATTTAATTCTTCCTACACATTATTTCTATGGAATTAATGTGTTTGTTCTTGTGAATAAACTCACTAGGGAGGTTATTTTGATATACTTGTTCTAATCAATAAGTGTTTTATTTTTATGATAGAATTCATAACTACTCCAAATTATTCTTTTTGTAATGAATGGTTTTGGATTCTTGCTTCCAATTCAATGATTTTGAAATTATATCAATGTGGATTGGTTGTTTTGTTATTTTTAACATAAAAATACTCCTTGAAGATATTTTCCAAATATAAGAGGGGAAGCCACAAGGAATGATTTGCAAGAAGGCCGTGTAAGGGGCCATTCATTAGATGAAGTAGTGATTTGTACCATTCAGACTATAGGATCATTTTTCACAATGAAATTGCATTTGGTAGTGGATCATTGTTAAGAATTTACAAATCAACATCCATATGTCATTCATGGTGATGAGGGACCACAACAGTTGGCATTTTTCTTGAACGGATGGAGGGTATCATCATCTTTTTAATACTCTAGAGTATTATTTGGTGTATTTTACATGTATATTCTCAAAGAACCAGGAATTTGATGGTGGTATTATATAGTGTACACAAGGTTGTATGAAGGCCTTACATGGGATTATTTCCAGAATATATTAAAATAATTTTTTACATGGATATATTATGTGAGACAAATACCTAGGAGTTTAAGACATTGGAGAAGGTGGAGTGCAACATTATGGAATACATGACATTATATTATGAGTTACTAAATTTAGAAACAGATATTATCACTCATGGATACCTAAAGTTTTAGATTTTTGAGATGGGAATGTGGGACGATTTTTGGTCAACGATTGTTCTTCTGTGACTTTCAACTATTATGGTGGTAGTTGAATAGGAAACATTGGCTGAGGAAGAAATAGATGGAAGGAATGGAATTGGAGAAGCTAAAATAGGTTCAACAGTAATCAGTTATGTTCTTCTAATATGAAAATAAATATCTAGAGTGGTTAGTACTCTACATGACTAGTTTCATGGACTTTTAGAGGGGAGTAATTGGTTATCTGCTACCAGTTTGGGATTCCTGGTAATACTAGGCCTTAGTGTATGAAAATTCATGGAAAATTTCATTTCTATGGTAAATCTAGCCATATAAACCATTTTTGTGATATGTTGTCCCAAGGAACTGAGGATAGATACACATTAAATATGGGTTCATTGGATTATGTTGATTCTTCCCAGGGTGGTGTGTCTCATTATTAGGCCATGGGGTATATCTAGGTGAACAGGTCAAGATAATTTTATAAAGTTGAGTGTGCACTAGATGAATATAAAGCATATCCCGTCACTGTTAGAGGTATGTTTATTAATCCTCCTTCTATAGTAATTTCTTAGATTTATACTATTGATAATAATTCATTTATATCATCAAAGTTAAATTATAGGATGGGTTTTATTTTGGATATTATTCCATTCTTATTGAATTTTTCCTTACATTTGGGGAAGTGTTCAGAAAAACGATTTAAATGTCCCACATGTAGGGTGGTGATTAAAACATTGTGTTGGTTTGGGACTTCTTAGTGCATTATCATGTTTTTATTGACTTGATAATAAGTATGGAATTGACAATTAGTTTACATCGATAAATAGGATATTATTACCTTTTGGTATAGGTCATACATGTTTTTGGAGTGAGTGGGTCTCTAGAATAAGACAATTTGGGCTAGTTGATCCTTATGATGGATCAATCACAATATAGTTGATGGAAATATTTTTCAAAGAAATTGATCTATTATTGGGAGGTTATCTACATGTGATTGTGTTTACTTACCCTGAGGTCTATCTAGATTATTTTCCAGGCTTACCTATATAGAGAGAGGTCGTGTTTACTATTGACTTATTACATGGAAGGATTACCAATTCTATTCAATCCAATTGAATGAACCTATTGTATTGGTTAATCTTAATTTCCAGGTTGATGACCAAGATGTAAAATGACTTATTTATTCTATAGTGTTAGCATGATCATCACTAGTTCTCTTTAATATGAAGGAAAGATAAAATCCTATAAATTTTATGGACAATCAAAAGATGAATCGCGTGATATTGAAGAACTTGTATCCTTTACCGAGAATATATGATCTTTGTTGATTATATAATGATGTATTGTTGGTTTTGTTAGTTTGAATTGTGGTTGGGGTACTACTAGTTGAGCTTCATATTTGGATAATATATACAAGGAAATGACTAAGAGTTGATATGTGCATTTATATATTTTAGTAATTACATTTTAACTCCCTATGAATCCTATGGTGTTCATGCATTTTATGAAGAGATTCATTCATCAGTTATGGGATTCATTTGATTCTGTGTTCATTGATTATAACATATTGTAATCCAAGATAGAACAGGATCAAAAAATACATTTGGATACCATTCATTGAAAAATGAGGGAACATCAATTATCTGTTAAGATTACTAATTGTTATTTCTGGATCTAGTAGGTGATTTCCTTGGGTAATGTGATAAATGAGAGTAGAATCTCATGTGATACTGAAATAGTTTAGTTAGTTCGTTATTGAAATCAACTTATAAATTTGTTTGATGTCCATAGCTTCTTGGGATTGGTAGGTTACTACAGATAGTTTTGTTTGGGACTTTCTAGCTGGCATATTTTATAACGACTTTAATTTGTAATGATGTATATTATTGAAGAACAATTAACTGCTAGATATCGTTTGAGGAGCTGATGATGAGGATAACATCAGAACTAGTTTTCATTCTTACAGAACATGTTTCAGTTGTGATTTTCTTATGATTCTTATGGTATAGATCGAGGATGAGTATTAATGATGTGGAAAAAATTTGTGGCATATGAATAATTCTAATTATTACATCATGATAAGAAATACCTTAAAACTGTCTTGATTTGGATTACGTTATGTATGTTCTCAAAACATTGTATATCTATCAATTTTGATGGTAGTTAAATGTGAATTTTATCAGAAAATAATGATGTATATGTCTTCTTAGATTCTTCTACTCTTGTGATAGATACACATGGTTGAGGGCTATTAGATATTTGATTTTTTATATTATATATACACTTGGAAAATTGAATGTGGCGGATAATGCATTGAGAATAATCTTTCTGACACAATCCATTAATGAATCAGTTGAGTAGTTTTCTCTGATGAGTTTATTTAATATGATTTTTTTGGGACTAATGGCGTTTAGTGGACATGTGTTCTTTCATCAATAAAAGTTGACTCATATTTTAATGACCATGTTCATCATTACTAGAAGACATTCATTGAGATTTGATTCCAAGTAGAACCCTAAATTGTTGGTAGACATCGTGTGAGTTGTCTCGGTCCCCCTAATAGATATTTTTTATCCAATAATCGGATGGTCGTACCAGTATCCAAGATATATGAGTTTCTAGATAGTGTACACTAGTAATATTAGTCCATGAACCTATGGGATAAAATGACATACAATGATTTGGAAAGTCGGCATTATTTTCTAGGGAGGAGGTAGTTAATGGTAGTTTTTGTATCCTGGCATATTCCCTTGTCAATGAGTTGTGAAAGTTCACTAGATTCTGGTTGGTTTTTTTAAGCATTTAACCATTCCGGTATATATGTTGGATGATATTTCCATTTATTTGTTCATTGTATTACCATGTACTCCTAGTGAGAAGAATTCAGTTTTATAGATTACTGAAAGAATCCAAAAATCAAAACATTTCATTCTAATAATAGAGAGGATGAAATTGGATGATCTTGGGGACTTGTATATCAACAACATTTTGAAGCTTCATGTATTTTCCATAGTAGTTCATTCTGACAGGGACATGTGGTTCACAAACAGGTTTTGGAATGGTATTTAGGAGGTAATGAGTTCCCAATTGAAACTTAGTGTGGATTGTAATATGCACATGGATAGAAAACTAGAGGGGGCTATCCAAGTTCTTGAGTATATTATAGACCCTTTTATATTTATTTTTTTGGATATTGGGAAATAAAATTACCTTTGATTTAGATTTTATATAATAATATTCATCATCATTCTATTAGGATGGATCCCTATGGGGATTTTATGAGTAGCCTTGTTGATCTCCCTAGTGCTAGGGAAATTTGGGAGACTGGTCCTTGGTATTGCCGAGTGTTGTTCAATATATGAAAATGGTAGTTTAGTTGAACCATTAGAGTTTAATCACAGAAAAAATTCATCAGAAATATTATGCGGACCATTTTTTTTGGAATTTGTAGTTTTGAGGTTAGTGCTCCTCTAATTCATATGGATACACCTCACATGGGAAATCATCAGTTGGGTATGATGGGTATGATAACATTAAGGTTTGTTGGACACATAGACATTGTTGATCCACTATGGAGTATGCCCTATCGATTTATATAAAAATATGGCATGAATTTGAGACATGAAGTGTTTCATGTTTCCTAGTTGAAGATGTATGTTACATATCCTTATCATGTGATTATATGGGAGGATGGTTTAATAGATACGGATACCACATTGGTTGAGCAACCAATTCAGATTATGGATCACAAAGAAATGGTACAACATATTAAAGTTATTACCCCTAGTCTTGTTATTGTGACCATATAGATAATAACTCCACGAGATGTGTGATCATTATTCATTGATGGGAAAGTAGTGGCATAATATTTTTATATAACTAATATTCAGAGATTTTTCTAGGGATATATCAATTTTTTGGTTGGAAATTTTAATTCCAATTTACATTTCATTCAAGTATGTTATAATATTTGGTTTTTATTTACATTTTTATTTTGTGTGTATTATCATCCATAAATTGGTAGAATATCTATAAAAAGGTAATCATTGTTTTATTGGATTTTCTTATGTTCCCTTTAATTTTTTGTTGTTTGATGGTATATTACATGATCTGTAGTAGGGTTTCACAACAGGTAATGCCAACAAGAATCATATCATAATTTCATTTCACAACATGTGTATTTACACACTATATTAGGGTTACATGTCATGTAATGTGAAATCTGTTTTTTATTAATAAGGCTAATCATTTTTCATCCTAAATCAAAATTAGAGGGTTTCATGATGTGTAAATTATTTACACCCAATAATTCCTATAGATCTAGTTTTTATGCTACCATTTAAGAGTTTCACGTAAAATTTGTTTTAGTAGACCCCTCCACTCAAAAAAATAATAAGGTATAATAACGTCACAAAAACATGAAGTATATTTTCAATCAGAGATATATGGACTTGTAATAGGGATTTTGGGTTGACCACCTTCATAATTTAGATTATGATATCGTATATACTCCAGGGAAATGGAATGTGATGGCTATTGCATTGAGTAAGAAATTGGGGACATATTCCATGAAGGAATCATTTAAGATGTGGTGTCTCATGTGTTTCTTTATTGAGACGATCATGGGTGAAGAGGATGTTGATGTATATGTGTCCTTGTATTCATTATAAGATTAATCATCTTATTATTTCTATGTTCAACATGATCAGATAATAGTCACTAAGAGATGAATCTTAGGAGAAATCCTAAATGGTGTTTAGACCTCATGTGTGTAGTCTGTGTATCCTAGTGGAGTGTTTTGATATATTAACAGGTTTATTTTTCATTATTCATTGAGAAAATATTGTCTTGATAGTATAAAACATTCATGTTAGTCCATAAACCAAGGCGATAAAAAGATGAACCACGATTTTAGATGATGATATTTGGTAACAATTGATGAGGTGGTTAGTTACAGATATATTATCACTATGTTTTAGTTGGAAAATAGTTAACATAAAGAAACATAGGCTTGAAGGTTTTTCGTATCCTTTACACATTCCAATAAAGAAGTGGGGTGGTATTTAAATGGATTTAATCATTAGTTTACCACTGAATCATAGGAAGAAGGATGTGATTTGTGTGATTTTTTTAAAATCACTAAGTCAATCCATTTCATTCCAATAATTGAGATGAAGAACATTTAACGGTTTGGGGACTTGTATGTATGAGATATTGTTAATATTCATGGTTTTCCCTATACATTTTCTTATAATAAGGACTCAAGGTTCACAAACAGGTTTAGGAAAAGTTCGTAGGATAAAATGGTTTCCCAATTAAAACTGACCATGTATTATCATCTATAGATGTTTAGACATATTGAGAGGGATATCAAGGTTCATGGGGATATGATTCAGGCTTGTGTTCTATATTTCAATGGATATTGGGATGTAAATTTTCCATTTTTTTATTTTTCCTATGACAATAATTTTCAGGATTCGATCGGTATGTCACCCTTTAAGGATTTTTAGGGGTGGCCATGTAGAACTCCATTATGCTAGGTAGAGTTGGGGGTGTGGTCCTTAGTTGGGACTATAATTTATCACGACTTGACATAGGTGGTGAAGTTGACCTAGAAGCATTTTTCCATAAAATAGAGTAATCATAAATCATATGTGGACCTCCATCATTAGTTGATGGAACATGAGGAAAGTTATTGGGACATTTGAAAAGTTTCAAATATATTAGGAAAACTTCTATTGTGTACGTAGGGAAAGTTAGTACAAAGGATTGTGGGCCCCTTTACAATAATTGAGTGACATGGGAGGGTGGCCTACAAGTTTTAGTTACCATCATGATTGAATTAAATACATGATGTTTTTTATGTTTCCCAGGTTAGAAGGCATACACCAGATTCTTCCAGTGTGATTAGATGGGAGGATGTTGTTCATGATCCTAACACCACAATGGTTGAGAAGCCAATTTAGATTATCGACCTCCAAGATAAGGTACTTCATTATAAAATGATTCCCTTGGTACGGGTACTATGGAAATGCAGATAGGATTACCATGAGATGTGGGACCATGAGTCATTGATGAGGTAGTCATGGACTACTCGTTTTTTAGATCCATGATCTTGGGCTATTTCTTGTAAATAAAATATTTTATGGTGGGGATATTGTAACACCTAGTTACCTTCATTTAAAGTATATTCTTATCCTTGATTTTGGAATCCCTTTTTCATTATTAAATTATTTTATTTAATGAATTGGGAGGATTCTTATATTGGTGATGTCACATATTTGATGGATTTTAATATTTTCCGTGAATTTTTACGTTTCCTTGGGTAGCTACATGTTGTATAGTAAGGATTCAAGATCATTAATTCCATTGAAACTACTTTGACTATTTGATTTCACAGCATGATTTCTTACACATCATGTAAGGGTTACTTATCATTTAATGTTAAAGTTGGCTTTTAATTAAAAATGCAATACATTCCTCAATATAACTCAAACTTAATTGAATTAATTACATTTAAAAGATTATATGTTGTTTAATTTACCAAGTTACTTTTTTTGGGTATTTTGGTGGTGTTTGGGGGATCATTTTGGAAATCATCCCCCTACTCTTGGCAAAGTATTTTACTTTATGCAATTTTGGTTTTCTTCATATGTTCGGATCGATTCATTCAATAAATTATTAGTTGTCTTAAGCAATTCATATTTTCGTGTATGACTTTCCTCTTGGATTATCACTCATTTGTGGTTGCGAAACTATTTTCTATATGGATTTTTTACATGATGGTGTTTTTTTCCAATACTTTTTAATATTTGGTTGGGCCCTGTCTTCCAATGGAAGATATTATGGTTTCTGATCCTCATTGTCAATATAAGATCGTTTCTCAATGCTCTTGATGTAGGTAAATATGTTCAATTTTCTAATTTCATGGATATCTTATAGTTTTTATTGATTTCTTATAGTTAGTATTGATGTTTATATATTTTAAATTGAATTTTATGTGTTGAAATTGGAAACGTCACGTGTTCATGTTTGAAAATGGGTTTTTATAGGAAAATTAAATTATCTTGATTATAAAATGAAAAATGTATATTCAATCTTGGGTGAATATTGGATTTTATTTTAAATTGTTTTTTTAATTTTAACATGGTTTTGAATATTTAAATTAATAATCTTTTCTTAGCGGTAACCTCTGGTACGTTCAGATAAATCTACATGTTGAGTTATGTGTGTGAAATGACTAAAAGATGAACTATCATATGTGGATGGTCTTTGGTAGTCATCATTATTTTTTCGATCTAAACATAATTCGTGTTTGGCATGTGGGTGTCTAGTATATATTTTTCAATAGTATTGAGCCTGATTAGTAGGTGCATTATTTTATCTGATTATATAATAAATGGGAGTTTATTTCATAGGTGTTGGATCACACATATAATTAATTTTAGGTATATTTACCTTCTTTGTTTTATGATTTAGTATATATTCCATGAAATTTGTGAAAACATCATTTATTAATTAAATAAATATTTTGAATAGAATTTTTTATAAACCTCCTTATAAAAACTATTTTTTTAAATCTTAGACATGTGTATTGTAGTTATTCAATCTTTTATAGATTCATTTTGTGGTATACTTCTAGGCCTTGTTTCACAAATCCTACATCATACTATAGGTGGATATAGTCATTTTTTTGATGGACATTGGTAAAGGGAAGGGCATTCCCGGACATGCATTATTCTAATTACATTGGTGTTTCTTTTTGGGATTACATGGAAGGTGATGCTTTCTCACGTAAATAATTTTTGTCTATTATTGTAGTGTTTCAGTAGTTTTGATTTTTTGGACCAATTATACCATTTTTATTTCAACATTTTAATTTGGTTGAATGTCTCATTATTATAATATTAATTACATGTTTTTATTTCTCTATGATATCGAATCCCATAATGGGATGGCTTCGGTGACAGGTCTGATTTGCCTTGGTTCGTATGTTTCAGAATTTTGATGGATATAGTGTATATATATTAAATTTTCATTATAATTATACCTCTCGAGTCATTAAATGATATATATCATTTTATTATCTATTTTTCAAGGGCTACAATAACATCACTCTTGTGTGAAGTGAACTATTACCACCCGAAGTGATGTGACTCATTTTCACTAATGTTTTACATGGAATGTAATAAGGTTAAAATTATTTAACCCTTGTGAAAATCATGAAATAATCATGATATTAATGAAATATTTGTCACTATTAAAAGATAATATATCCTTTTATTTCATACATCTTCACTCAATGTATGATGATAACAACATTCATGCACGAGTTTACTACTACATTCACAAAGTGATCCGTGTTTCTTTTGAACCCCGCATCACATTGATGATATATGTAAGCGTATTCGAGGAATAAAATTCAAGTAATATTATGATTTTTATGGATTTATAAGATATTACTTACCTCCTTTCTATAATAATCATTGAAAAATAGAAATGTTACTCATGCGTACGTTTGACCAGCCATCTCCATGATTTTATCACAACCAATTTTCAATTACCATTTTTGAATGTTGATTTTTTAAGAATTATTGAAATTGATTTATGACAATTATTTCAGGATTATTTTTCTAGATATTGTAGAACTATATAATATGGATAAGAACATGTCCTTTCATGAAAAATACACATGAGGAAACAAGTCAATTAACAAAAATTTCAATGAATATAATTAAATATTATTAATGACCTGGTGATAAGATGTCACATTGAGATGATATATGATAATAAAAATAATAATATGGTTCTATAGTAAGATCATGACAATTTTAAAAACACTATACATGGGGATAGATCTTGTTCTTTCAAATAGAATCATGAGGTAAGGGATTTCATCACATTTTGATTTCATTGAGGTATATTGTAATATTATGAACCTAATTTCTTTAAAATTGGGTTTGTAATCCCCAATATACATTTGTATCATGATTTATTAATAATTCATTGTAATTAGATTTTCAATTTGACTTATTTCATCCATGAAGACTTTAAATTAATATTACCATGTGGAAACTAAATTTATAACTCAATTTCTTTTCATTGGGTTATATCACATCATTGTTCTCCATGAAATTTATAATATTATGAGAATAATTTATTTTTATTATGTTATGTTATAGTTAAAAAAATTATTTGGATTTATAGTTGACTCATATTATTAATTCAATAATTAATTCACACTTCAACATTATTATCATTATAGGGGTTTATATCTTAATTTCATTATCATTGAGATTATTTACCCTTGAATTTAAGTTGATGGAAATTATTTGATCAGTGTCTAATAAAACATTTATGTTTGTTATACTATTGTTATTCATGAATTTTTTCATGTAATTGTACCATTTATAAACTCCATGCTATATTAAATAATTTAGAATGAGAGTTTAAGAAAATTTTACTATATTTCTCTATTCGGTTAGAAAACAATTATTATTTAATCCCATTATTTTTAAAGTTGTTTTAAATAATATTTTAATCACGTTAAATTATTTATTATATTCAATTTTTCCCTTTTTTTGTTAAAATTTACTCAAATGAATCATTTTGTTTTTTTGAAATCAATCCCCACATTGTGTATATCATAAATTTTAGAGGAATCATTGTTTTAATGTACTCATCATGTACAAAATTTCCCATCATCATGAAAACTAAATGTAAAAAAACATATTTCTTATGTTTCAAATATATATTTTTGGAATGTTATTTTGAAAATGATTATTGATATTTTATTTTTAAAAATATATTTTCATAATAAAAATTATATTTTCCAGAAGAATGTTTCAAAAAGACCATTTATGGTATTCTTATTCATAAATGGTAAAAACCCTTTATTATATATATAAACCAAATGGGATATTCTATATTAATACCATTTGTTTGATTCAATTGGATATATTATAGTCCTTTTAGTGTGGATAACATGGAAATTCAATTCCTTCATTACTTTTTTAGTAATAATAATTTAATGTTTTTATAATACTATGATCAATAGAAATTATGTTTCCCCTTAATATCTATATTAATTATAATAGATATATTATTGCTAAAATAATATACAATTTTTACATATTGTGTTCTACACTAAAAGCTATTTCATTATGCAGTAAAATATTGAAAAATATGTATGCATTACTCAATAAGGATATTTGATGCTATGTCACAAGTTTTATGAATTAAATTTGTTATTTAATATATGAAAATTGATCTGGACAAGAAAGTCATGGGTGGGGACAATTTATATAAAGTTCTCCACAATATCAGTAGTATAATTGTGAGAATTAGTTGGTCAGTCGTAGTTGAATTTGTTTATACCACTTAGTTTTAATCATTCATGAAGACATATATTGACATTATAGTTATAATTTACATAGGAATCACAACATCAAATAATTAAGAATTTCATTTATTCAGAAATAAGTTATTATGTTTGATTAAGTTTTCAAAATGATATTATCTCTAGAAGCATTTAATTCTTAGTTTATTGATTAAATAGAATATTTTTTCATTAATTTAAATTTTCTAATTGATTTATCCGTCTACAGTTATCATGGTCATGTTATTTATTAAATAGATTGTTTTCTCACATATTTACATTGCTATATTTATTATATTATTCAAATTATTTAACTGTCAAAATTGTTAAATTATTTACCTTTCCATATTGATCATTAAAATTGCATCATGATGACTTCCACTATATATAACCTTTAATGAGAATTTGATATCAACATTATTTTTATTCATTTACCAGTAATAAATGACCTGTACTATGAATGATATGAAATAACATGATAGTGAGAATAATGATGAAATAAAAAATTATGTTTTACATTTTAAATTGATATTTAATATGGGGTTCATGTATATATCTAGTTTAGCTAGACTAATAATTGGTTTAGTCCTTCAGGATAAAAAACCTTATGTCTTATGGAAATGTATTCAAGTAGGTACTAACAATGGGCGGTTGGGTTGATGGTCTCAATAGTTGGTATAAATGGAAGAATAGTAAAAACCTGGGGTACTTGGTATAGGAAAACCTATATTAATGACATAGGCCAATGATAGTATTTGAGGATATGTATATATTATGAACATATGACTATGATAGGCCTATGCTATTCTTTGACCCTATCATTATATGTTGCATGAAAATAGGCCTTACAATACACAAAATTTTGACATTCATAGACGATATTCTTAAGTTAACTCACATTTAGTTTTCAAAACATTATGAAATATTTTAATATGTAATGGAAATGAATGATCTAGATTAAATGTAAGGTTTTATAGATTAAAAAATGGTGTGTCAGGATTTAAACATCTTATAGATGAATATATGGTTTTCCCACTATGATTTTTGTATCTCGCACTATGATGATGGTTTTAGTAAGTGGATGTAACCCAATGAATCATGTTGAAATTGAATAAGATTGAAATTTTTTTGAATATGTGAAAACAAAAGGGTAGATGACTAGTGTGAAATATATTATGATTATGCCTAATCAGTTTTCATAAAATATGACTCACAACAAACACCTTACCAAACTCACAGATTCACTGTAGAAGAGATGGATTGAGTTTAACAAGAGAATTAATGATATAGAGTATAGAGAAAGAAGTCCATATTTGAATTATATATGAAATGTGGAAAGATACCACAAGGAAAGTGCCCTAAAGGAATCAAAAAATTCCCTATGTGCGGAATATATGGGTAAAATACGTTGAATTTCAGAATAAAATAGATTATGAAGTAAGGATAAACCATTAACTAGATATAACTTGTGATGAATTAAAATGGATGATGTATTTATGTAGTGGGATTAAAAAAATGAAATTTTAGATGTCTTTTTACAAATGGTATATTGTTAATAAGAAGTATGAAACATCTAGAAATTTTGATGAATTTTAATAGCATTTGTGTATTCATTAAGATATGTTTTTTGTATACGATCGTGGAGTTTGAGTTTAATTTTGATCATAAGTTAATTTTTTAAAAACACCATTAGTTTTTATGTGATTATATTCTACAAATATTAGTGAAATTATTGTGAAATTTTAGATAGGTATATATTTTAGTGGAAATTTTATTTAATTATTAATTCTTTTGTATTTAATATACATATGATTAAATGTATTAATAGTCCATAGGGTCAACATGATCATTAAATAGTTTGTAATAATAGTAGCATAAGTTTATTAAAAGAGGGGGATTAAATTTTATAGAAAACATAGAAAAAATTAATTTAATGATTAATGTTATTTCAAGGATTCCCATATCATTTTTCAGTAAATTAATTTGAATTATATTAATATGTTTTTAGAAACTCAAAACCAGTATTCAGGGTGACAACCCGACGCGTCTTGCAAGGTCTTAGGGCTTGAACCCATGGTCAAAGGATCATAAGAGTTTGACACATGACACTAGAATATGTGATTTTATTTATAATATTTCATTTTTTTTAGTAAAACTATTTGACATGTGAATATTAATGATGACCAAGTGGTGTTACCATATGAAGATTGATTGTTAATGTATTATATTGGATAACACTTTCTAAAAATATTGGATTCGGAAAATAGTTAGAGATAAACAGAAGGACTATACACTCTCTTATGGATCTTATGATCCATTAAAATTAAATTTTATTACTACTGAGACAAAAAATTCATTTTTAGAAATTCATTTCTTTGAGTAAGTGAAGAATTATCAATTTATCAAAGTATATGTTTGGGCTGAATATGTACTTATGAAATAGAAACACAACAAGGACGTATATTTCCTTATATTATAGGATAGTGAATAAAATCCTAAACCTTAGGAAATGGATAAATAAACAAAAAAATTATCCCATTATTTTTATATTTGATAAATTAGACAGTTTTTTAAATATTAACATATTTACTGTTTTTTTCCCTTAACATTCTATTAATAATTGAATTTATTGTGATTAATACACCCGATAACTCACTATAATTGTTTACTCTTTTCCTCTATGTCTATATATTTACATGACACAAATTTTTTCCTACCTGTAATAATAGTGATGTATTATTACATATGACCAGGGCACATAATATTATATCATATTAATATGGTATTTTATTGACTCTTTTTAAGATATAGGTTTTTAGATAAGAATATTTATATATTAAACCAATGGTTTCTAAGATCAATATTAAATTGTGAGGAAAATGTTTATTTAAGGTGGGGATAACATAAAAACCAGAAATTATAAAATAAAATAATTTTATTCGATAACATATGTTCCATGAAAAAATGAGAATAAACAACCTAGAAAATATATTTTTCTTTCAATTTCAGTTATTTGATAACTTGCAGAATATGAAACCCCGAGTCTAACTGACCCATAATATACGATTATATTATCACCTAACCATTGTAATTTTTGGGTAAATAATAATATTAAAAATAATATAATTATATGAATATATTTATTATAAATAAATTAATAATAATTTAAAATATAATTAAATAATTTCTGAAAAACAATTTTTTTTCAAAAAACAGGTTTGTCATGCTTTTCTCATAAAATTTAAAATTATTTTTTAAAACTTTTATAAACATAATTATAAAAAAATAACATTATTTTTCAAATAATAATATCATAATATATTTCGGTTGATTTTTTTTTGAAAATATTTTGTTCGTGGAATAGTTATATATTGATTTTTCTTTGTCAGAGTGGATACTCAAGAGGGGGGTTGAATTGAGTTCCAATTAAAATTTCTGTTAAAATATTGTCTATTAAAGTCCCCCAATTTATAAAACAAGTTAAACTAATGTGAATTTATGTAGATTGTAAATGGTCACTTAGCTTCTAAAATATTGATTAGATATGAGTTATTTAACCACAAGATTAAACTAACTTTTGATACTAACCTACTGATTAACAATAAGTTTAAACACTTGCTAATTTAATTATCAAAGTAACTTTAAAATGGTTTTGAATTTCAAAATAACAGCTGCGGAATATAAAAGATATATGTTGTATACATTAAACATAAACTAAACATGCATAGCAGATATAACAAGAGGTTCAGTCTCAAGCCAAGACATAGTCCTCTCAAATTTATAAAAATTTGATCCACACCATGGATTGAGGTTAACAATAGTTTAAAAAAACTATCCAGGCCATGTAGGGACCTCTACCATAGTTCATCGTGGGAAACAAAACGAAGGCCATGCCTCACAAGGACCTCTTGCACAGTTGTCGTGGGTAAACAAGAGTTAAGTGTTTTGGAGTGAGGATCTTGATATCCTCTAGTTCAGTGCAGGAGACAGTGTGTGTAAGATATGAAGAGTACACCACACTTCTCAAAAATAAATAAACAAATCACTTATAGAGAACAGATAAGAGTTTAGAAAGCTCTAGTGATTAGCAATGCAGCTCTGGACTCGCTGGATTCAGCATAAATGCTTCTGAGTCCTTCTCTAGTTTTTCTGTTGAGAAACAGAGTGTCGTAGTCTAGCTTGTGTTCTACAGGAGTGAAGATGTTCTCTTGACATCAGTTCCTCCAGTAGTGTAGGATTTCATGTGTTGGAACTTCTTTGAGGATCGTTCAATGTATTCCTTACAGTTGTGCTCTGGATTGTTCTTCGGTTCAGTACAGAGCAATTTGCATGTGTTGTGTAATGTATATCGAGGCGACTTCTTCTTTTTCTTGTAGTTGAGACTTCTTTTTATTCCATGAGCACCGATAGTAGGAATGAATCCCTTTCCATATGTATGAGTTACAGTTTCCTAACATGGCAACAACTATCATTAAATAACATCAATTTCATTAAAAACATCAAATATGACCGTTTGAATTATTTAATTAATATTGAAAAAATGTTAAGAAACGGTTTCACAGTGATTATGTAAACAGTGTCTTCTTCACGGTATGGTCTTCACAGTATGTGGTTCACTGTATGTGCTTCACGATGTCTCCATGTAACGGTGTCCAGCTCACGGTGTCTGAGTCACGGTGTGTCCTTCACGGCATCTGGGTCACAGTGTGTCCTTCACGGTGTCTGGGTCACGGTATGTCATTTAGGGTGTCTGGGTCATGGTGTGTCCTTCACGGTGTCTGGGTCACGGTGTGTCCTTCACGGTATGTCCTTCACGGTGCCTTTATACTTAGACAAATATCTATATTTAGACATAAACAGTAATATGCAGAATATTGATTAAGCTTAATTATTAGTGAGTAAGAGAAGTTAAAACATAAATATAAAGTCTAGATAATATAAGTGAGATTTTTTATCATGCATAAGACTTGTAAATAATAAAGGGAGTAATTAACATCAATAAGATTTTCTATCATTAATTCATGATGTGTAGTTGTTATTGAGATTGAAGAGCATTAAGTGTAATAGTATTTGTGATCATTAAAACACCATTAATACATGAGGAGTCCAACAATCTCCCCCTTTTTGATCATCAAAAATCATGTATAGGTAAAATAGAAAAGAGATGTAACATTAGAGAATATAACAGATTCGACAATTATAATTATAATACATGTACTTTTACTTGGACTTTTTCTCCTCCTTTTGGGATTATCAAAAAGTAGAGAAAGTGAAGTGAAACACTGCATTTTTCATAAAAAATGGATTAGAATAAAACATACATGAGAAATACAAATAGTAAACAACAAAATACATCCCATAAAAAAGAGAATAGTCCCTGGAGTCTTCAGGGATCGCCCTTTTCCTTGCCTTTATCAGTAGGAGGAGTTGGGGCTGATGTAGAAGAAGGCATAGATGTGGTATACAAAGAGGGTAAGGGTAGACCTTCAAAAATGGATGGAGCCAAAGTAGGAGCAGTAGAAGATCTAGGTTGTGGTTGGTCAAGAATGATTGGCTGGATCTGAGAAAGAGCCTGACTGACTGACATGGCAGTTGAGGCGAGGGCAGGTAGACCAGGTCTAAGGGGTGCAGCAGCTGGAGCAACAATAGCAGTACTCTTCACATGAAGATATGGCTTCATAGGATTGATGAAATCAGTAATTATTTCTCCACCATATTTCATATACTTTTCAAAATCGTTCTTATTCTCCATTAATTTTTCCATCAATCTGGTGAACTATGTATGCTTCTGAACATGAGCTTTAAAATCCTGAGTCACCAATGGAATTTTCAGGTTTTCCACAAGATACATAAAGTGATTTTTCATATCACTTTTAGAGAAAATCTGAGTAAGATAAAAATCTATCTTCTTGGTGATCTCATGTTGAGCATCATTGACAATCTTAGAATGGATCTGTACAAGATCAAGTTCTCTGTCATTGTTCTTCATAACATCAGCCGGAGGAGACAGATCTAAACCACTGAAAACATTATGAATTTATTACATGATTATGTATCTAAACATAGAAGCATCCGAAGAAGGTGGGGAGGTATGACCAAAGGGAGAAGAAGCCTTGATAGCTTCAGTTAGAACATTGAGCTATTTTAAAACATTCTGCAAACATCTAGTGTACTCATCTATGAGATTATTCAGAATTTCTACAACCTACCTCATGGGTCCCATCATTTTTGTGTGTCTATTTCCAATATTCTCATAAAAATAAAGTATATATGGATGCACTTCAGACACAATCTCTCTAGCAAGGGTGGAATCAGTTGGTTCATGAGAATCAGCAACAGGTGCAGGGGTAGAAACAGGAGCAGGCACAAGCTCTGATCTTAAAGACAGTTCTGATTGTAGGTTTTCCACCAAACCTTTCAAATTTGCAACATCAGCACTAAGAAACCTATTTTCAACCTAGAAATCTTGAATCTCACGGATCACCCTTGGTTGAATATGAAATATAATATTTTCCAGCAAAATTGGGGAATCTTCATGACTTAACAGAGTCACATGACGAGGTTGAGTGGATAAAATCTTCTCAACACCAACCAATATAGTATATCCAAAGACATTAAAATCATCCTTAGTTAAAAAATAGTGTTTCTCGGGTAAGGGTGCAGGTAAAGATAGTGGAACAGGTTCTGGTGCAGATTCTGGTTGCAATTCAGAGTCATCTTCAGACTCAGATTCTGATTCATGTTGAGGCTGAGGCTCTGGTTCTGGTTCTGGTTTTGAATGAGCTACAGACTTCAATTGAAACAAATAAGAGAGATCTATACCAGTTGTAGTCACTTGTTCTCACTCACTCACATCATGAATACTTGGAAATTCATACTGAGTGTACACAGAATATGTGACAGTAGGTTGATATGTTTCAGCAGATCTAGCTTCTGTAATCTCAAGGTTTTGAGGTTCCTCCCCCTCAAAATGTGCTTCCATTTCAGATTCTTGAGGATTGGGAATTGGGTCATGATCCACAGGATCATCTCTAATCTCTTCAGAAAACTCTTGCCTTTCCAGCTGAAAGGAAATTTCCATCCTCTATTCAGAAGAGGGTATGTACTTAGGAACCGATCGTTCCACTGGTTGTGCTTCCAGACTTGCTTCTTTTTCAACAGGGAGATCCTCTTCAACAGGATCTGTCTTTACCATTACTTGCTGATCTAAATCAGGAAAAACCAATTTTCTTACAGCTATAGGATGAGTTTCTGGATTGACATCCTCACTAGAAGAAGGAGCTTCTTCTTCTCAAAAACCAACAACAACTTCTTTTCTTGATTTCATTTCAATAGGAACATCATCGGGGATAGTAGTGTTTTTTTCTCATTAGGAGTTGCTTCCTCTTATGGTATTTCAGCATCTTCTCTAGGTGGTACTTTAGCTGACACTTCCTCTTCTTATTATACTTCTTTCGAATACTCAGCCACTTCATCTAGTTCCAAACTAGGATCAGCTAGGTTCTTTGGTCTTCTTGTATAATCAACAGGATTTAACTTCTTATACAATTGATCATTACCCTCAACCCATTGCTTCTTCCAGGGGTTCTAGTTAATTTTCATCCTTCTGATGATAGGATTGGATAATCAGAAATCAAAGTCCTCTAGCTTCTCTTCATTCGGTCCAACAATTCCTTTGGAAAGTAGCATGGCTGAAAACATACTTGAGTAAAAAAAGGAGGTGGATTTGGAAGTGACTTTAATCAGCTCACATATATGGTTAATATAATCCTTACATAGGTTGATATTATGGCCATTCTTCAATAGGTGAATCGGGAACACATCCTGATACTTCATCACAACAAATTCTTCTTTTCTTGCACTAATCATGTTTTGAACAAACTTGAACCACAGCCTTGTCTCCCCATCTAATTCAGCATCTATGGCCCTTCGCATGGGGCCATTTCCAGTCAGGATTTCCAAAGCATTCTCTAGGTCAAAGATGTCGGTTGTTGGAGGAGGGTCTCTCTGGTAATCATCACACACTCCTTGATGTGGAATCCATAGGCATGCAACCCACAGCCTCGAAGAGAAAGAACACTTCTGACCATTGATCCAGCTGGTCAGCATAATGATTTCTCCACAATCAAAGGAAAATATCACATTTTGGTAGAATTGAGATACCAATCTCGGGTAAATAGGCCTATATTTTCTAGCGAACCATTCAAACCATCCTTGTTCTCTTAAGATTTTGAGTATTAAAGACTTACTAGATAGCATCCACTAAGGGAAAACCTCTATTTCAGGAACTACGGTACGGTTAACAGGGTTTGGGTTCAGGGGTCCTTCAGGTGAAGTTTCAGGCGAGAGAGGAGAAGGTTTTCAAGAATGAGAATATTCAGGAGAGAGTTTGGGTATTGAATCAAATGAAACCCTTACTTTTTATCATTTGGGAATGTCAAACGTCATAAAAACAAAAACGCGGGAAATAAAATAGAGGTGAAATAAAAATTATCGTGATACGGGTTAAAATAAGAGTATAAATAATCTTCATGGTTAGACCGCGAGTAGGCATTACTTTGTGATGAAAAACAGTCATCATAGTGAGATAGTTGGTGGTCGTCACGGTGAGACAGTGACCATTATGTGCAGTAATGATGAGATAGTGAGTGAATTGTTCTGTCACGGTGAGACAGTTAAGTGACAGACCTTGAGTACAGGGTGTTAAACTATTAGACCGTAAGCATGAAGCAGTAACTTAGAAATAGTGAGCATGAAACCGTAAAGTAAAGTAATGTAAAGTATTAAACATTAAGATCAGTAAGATAACTATTTATGATAAATCATACCAAGATCATGTATAATGTAGTCTAATATTTCAGAATTTAATGGTTTAGTGAATATATCAGCAAGTTGATATTCAGTAACAATGAATTTCCAAGTGATATCACCTTTTTGATAATGATCCCTCAAAAAGTGATGTCTTTCATCAATATGTTTTGTCCTAGAATGTGAAACAGAATTCTTAGAAATGTTAATATCACTTGTATTGACACAATTTACTGGGACATTTCTGAATTGATATCCATAGTCTAGTAATGTGTGATTCAACCACCACATTTGCGCACAACAACTGCTAACAGCTATGTATTCAGCTTCTGCAGTAGAAAATGCAATAGAATTTTGTTTCTTACTACACCATGATACTATTGAATTGCCTAAAAGGTGACATGTTCTTGAGGTGCTTTTTTATCTAACTTACATCTAGAAAAATCATCATCAGAATAACTAAATAGTCCAAATGATTTTCCTTTGGGATAGAACATTCCTAAATTGGGAGTATGGTTCAGGTATATGAAAATTCTCTTCACAACATTTAGATGTGACTCTTTAGGGTTTTCTTGAGAATGAGCACACATACACACACTAAAAATAATATCGGGACGACTAGAAATCAAGTAGAGTAGACTTGCAATCATTCCTCTATAAGTGGTTTGATCATCATATTTACCATCTTCATCAAGATCCAACTTATAAGTGGTACTCATGGGAGTGTCACTACCTTTTGTGCTATCCAATCCAAAACATTTTAAAAGATCTCTAGTATATTTACTTTGAGTTAAAATAATTCCTCCATCATTTTGAAAGATTTGAATTCCAAGGAAAAATTTGAGTTCTCCCATTAAACTCATCTCAAATTCATTTTGCATCATTCTAGAAAAATCAGTACATAGGGAATTTCTTAAAGATCCAAAAATAATATCATATACATAAATTTGTACAACTAAAGCATCATTAGAAATTCGTTTTATAAAAAGAGTTGGATCAACAGTACCTTTTATAAAACATTTAGAAATTAGAAAAGTACTTAATCTATCATACCAAGCTCATGGAGCTTGTTTTAAACCATATAAATCTTTTGATAATTTGAAAATATGATTTTGAAAATGAGGGTTTGAAAATCCAGGTGGTTGTTCAACAAAAACATCCTCAGCAATATATCTATTTAAGAATGCACTCTTGACATCCATTTGATATAGTTTGGAATTTAGATGTGCTGCATAAGCAAGAAAAATCCTAATGGATTCTAATCTAGCTACAGGAGAAAAAGTCTCCTCATAGTCAATTCCTTCCTCTTGACTATAGCCTTGTGCAACTAATCAAGCCTTGTTTCTAACTATATTTCCAAGTTAATCTACTTTATTTCTAAACACCCATTTGGTTCCTATGGTAAAGGTGTCCTTAGGTCTCTCTACTAGTTTCCAAACTTTATTTCTTTCAATGTGATTGAGTTCTTAATGCATATAAATTACCCAAAATTCATCATTAATAACATCATTAATGTTTTTAGGTTCATGCTATGACAAGAAGTCTTGATGTTCAACCTATTTTCTAAGAGAAGCTCTAGTATGTGTCCCTCTATCCAAATTTCCTACAACAACATCTAAAGGATGATTCTTTAGAATTCTAGTTGATCTAGTAAAGGTAGGACTAGAAATTTCAAGTTCATCTATAGGTTAGGATTCATTAGGAGCAGATTCTGGAATAAGTCCAGAAGTGGATGTCTTTATAGCAGGTTCATTAGATTTTTGATTAAGTTCCAGAACACTCAAATCATCTTCAAGATTTTCAAGAGAGGTTTTAGACTCATGTGGATCAGTTTAATCGAACTTGATGTGAATAGATTCTTCCACACACTTGGTACTCTTATTGAAAACTCTATAGGCTTTACTGGTTATAGAATATCCTAAAAATATTCCCTCATCACTCTTAGAAGAAAACTTGTCTAGATTATCAATTGTATTGAGAATAAATACTTTACTTCCAAAGACTCTAAAGTAACTAACTTTAGGTTTTCTATTGTTCCAAATTTCATAAGGGGTGTTTTTGAGAATAGGTCTGACTAAGACTCTACTAATGATTTAACAAGGTGTATTCATAGCATCATCCCAAAAGTAAATAAGTAGGTCATATTCAACAAGCATAGTTATAGCAATTTATTGCAGGGTACTATTTCTTCTTTCTACTACACCATTCTGATGAGGTATCCTAGGATCAGAAAATTTATGACTATAGACATTATGTGAGCAATAAGATTCAAATTCTTGATTTTCAAAATCACCACCATGATCACTTCTCAGGGTCTTAATCTTAAGTCCATTAAGGTTTTCTATAGACATGGAGTATTTAATAAAGTAAGAACATGCTTCACTTTTGTGAGCTAAGTAGTATACCCAAGTATATCTAGAAAAGTCATCTACAAATACATAGACATAGTGCATCCGATTTATGAAATAAACTCTATATGGTCCAAACAAATCCATTTGAACCAACTCGAGTTTTTAAGAAGTTAAAACTGATTTCATTGGTTTGAAATAGATTTTGTGATTCTTTCCCTTTTGACAGGGATTACACACTTTGTCATTTTGAAACTAAAGTTTGGGTAAGTCTCTAACTATGTTCTTCCTAGTCAGTTTTCTAAGTGAGTGTATATTGTAGTGTCATAATCTCCTATGACATAACCAAGACTCACTATGAAAAGCATTTAAACAAGTAACATTTTTCTAAGCTAGAGAATTCAGATCAATAACATAAATATTCTCATTTCTCAAAGAATAAAATACTAAAACATTTTTAGAATTAAAAACATTACAAGAATAATTTTCAAAATTGACATTAAAACCATAATCACACAATTGGTCAATACTTAACAGATTATATTTAAGTCCATCAACAAATAAAACTTTAGAAATTAAAACTGAATTAGTGTTACCAATTTAGCCTAGACCGATGATCTTTCCTTTAGAATTATCACCAAAGGTGACATAGCCTCCATCAAACCTTATTAAACTCTTGAAGCATGAGTAATCCCCAGACATATGTCTTGAACATCCACTATCCAAATACCATGTCTTCTTGTGGGAACTCTTCATGAAGGTTTCCTATAAAAAAGTTTTTGATAGAATATGATTTTGGTACCTAGATCTCCTTGGGTCCATACAGGTTACAAATCACTGATTTTGATACACAAATTTGAATTATGGGTGTCATATAATTTACAGAATCAAAATATTTTGAGAGATAAACTCTATTTGATTTATAACTATGTGAATAACTAGTTGAAGCATATGAATGTCCAGAACTAGAACTGGAAATATTCTGTCCAGATTTTGGAATAAATATATTCATCGTAATTTGTCTCTGTCCAGGTTTGTAGCCTAATCCAGTAGTGTATTTAGGTTCCACTTTCTTTCCTAGCATTTTAGTTAGGGTTATTTCCATTTGTGAACTTCTCTAAGTCCTTTCTATGTTGTTCATTTGACATTTTCAGTTCAGTGTTTTCCTTTAACAGTTGAGCATTTTTCTCTTTTTCAATAGTAAGTTTAGTTTTAACCGTTGTAGTGAGAGCATGCTATTTCTTCAATGATTTGTATTTATCCTTAAGTTCATTTCATGTCTATTCCATCATATTACAATATTCAAATAATTCCTCACTAGTCATGTTCTCAGAATCCGAATCAGATTCAGTTCCAAAATAATAGGAATTTAAAGCAGGAGTATCTAAGGATACCTCAGATGTGTTTTTCATGAAACACATATTGGCATAATTTTTTGTAGAATCAGACAATTCTGATTCACTTGTGCTATCATCAAAAGCACTCCAGTTATCCTTCATAGATTTCTTGTACTTATTGTCCTTGTAATCATATTTCTTCTTTAATTTTATCTTTGGGCAGTCTGATTTAATGTGTCCTTTTCTTTTGCACACGTAGAAAACAACTTCATCACTTCTATCTGCCTTTTTCCAATCCTTCTTAAAATGTCCCTTATTGTCATAATTTCCCTTGTAATTTGATTTTCTGAAGAATTTCTTCTTCCTATAAAATTTCTTAAACCTTCTGGCTATTTCAGCCATTTCAGCATCACTATCAAAGTCTGAACTTTCACTTGTTGAACTGTCCGTTTGTATTTGAGCATTTTCTTTGTCCTTGTTCTTTGAAGTAGTAGACTTGAAAGCCACTGATTTCCTTTTTGGTTCATCTTCTTCTTCTTTATTCACCTTTCTTCCTCATACATAATAAGATTTTGAATCTTCTCTTTGACAGTTAGAGCTCCAATGTCACATGACTCTCTGATTGAAACAGATGAACCTCTCCATCGGTCTGGTAGACACCTCAATATCCTCATAATTTGTTCCTTTTCTGGAATAGCCTTTCTGAATAAATTCATTTTATTGACTATCTCATTGAACATGAGATACATATCAGAAATGGGTTCATCATTTTTCATTTTAAAATTTTCATATTTAATAGTATATGTATTTAATCTCATTTCATTAACATTGGTTGGTCCCTCATGAGAAACACCCAAATAATCCCAAATTTTATAAGCATTTTACAGGCAGATATTCAATTAAATTCATCATCTCCTAATGTACTGTACAAGTCATTCATAGATTTACAATTATTATTGTAAGATACTTTAGTTGGTTCATCCCATGTTTTTCTTTCAATTTCTAGAATTTTATATTGAGATTCTATAGCAGTTTAGATATCAAAACCCATACTCTCTAAATGAATTTTCATTTTCAGTTTCCACTGGGCATAGTTTGTACCATTAAAGAAAGGTGTTCTGTTAGTATCAGAACCCTCTAGTCTATTATCCATAGATTGATTTTAGAAAGTAGATTTAAAGAGATGAAATTTAGAACTAATAGAAATTTATGATCTTTAAAGATGCAACTAAAATCACAGTTGAAAAACACAGTGTTTTGAAAACTTGTATAAATAAAAACATCCTTTGATAGAAAATGTTGGTCAGAGTGGATACTCAAGAGTGGGGGTGAATTGAGTTCCAGTTAACATTTCTGTTAAAATATTTTCTATTAAAATCCCCCAATTTATAAAAAAAGTTAAAATGTAGTGAATTTATACAGATTGTAAATGTTCACTTAGCTTATCAAAGATTTATTAGGTCTCAGTTAATTTAACCACAATATTAAACTAACATTTGAAACTAACCTACTGATTTACAATAAGTGTAAACACAAGAAAATTTAACTATCAAAGTAACTTTAAAATGGTTTTTTATTTCAAAGTAACAGCAGCGAAATATATATGATATATGTAGTATACTTTAAACATAAACTACAGATGCACAACAGATATAACTAGAGGTTCAGTCTCAAGCCGAGACTCTGTCATCTCAAATTTATATAAATTTGATCCACACCCTGGATCGGGGTTAACAATAGTTTAAAAATCTATCCAGGCCAGGTAGGGACCTCTACCATAGTTGTCGTGGTTAAACAAGAGTTAAGAGTTTTAGGATTGAGGATCTTGATATCCTCCAGATCAGTGTAGGAGAAAATGTGTGTAATTTATAAAAAGTACACCACACTGCTCCAAAATAAATAAACAAATCACTTATAGAGAACAGATAAGATTTTAGAAATCTATTGTGATTAAAAATGTAGCTCTGTACTAGTTAGATTCAGTAGAAATGCTTTTGAGTCCTTCTCTGATTTTTCTGTTGAGAAACAGATTGTCGTAGTCTAGCTTGTGTTCTACAGGAGTGAAGATGTTCTCTTGACTTTAGTTCCTCCAGTAGTGTAGGATTTCATGTGTTGGAACTTCTTTGAGGAGCGTTCAATGTCTTTTTCGCAGTTGTGCTCAGGATTGTTCTTCGGTTCAGTACAGAGCACTTTGCATGTGTTGTGTAATTTATATCGAGGCGATTTCTTCTTTTTACTACAGCTGAGATTTATTTTTATTCCATGAGCACCGGCAGTTGGAATGAATCCCTTTCCATAAGTACGAGGTACGGTTTCCTGACATGGTAACAACTTTCATTAAATAACATTAATTGCATTAAAAACATCAAATATGATCGTTAGAATTATTTAATTAATATTGAAAAAAAAAGATAAGAAATGGTGTCACAGTGATTATGTAATCGGCGTCTTCTTCATGATATGGTCTTCACGGTATGTGGTTCATGGTATGTGCTTCACGGTGTCTCCATGTCACAGTGCCTGGCTCACGGTGTCTGAGTCACGGTGTGTCCTTCACGGCATCTGGGTCATGGTGTGTCCTTCACGGTGTCTGGGTCACGATGTGTCCTTCATGGTGTCTGGATCACGATGTGTCCACTACCACAAAAACTGTTTTTCGTAGTGCCCCCCTTTATCAGCGCTTGTTGAGTAGCGCCGACAAAGGGGGGGCCTTTATCAGCGCTTTTTTTAAAAGTGCTGATAAAGGGTCGGCTTAAAAAAATAAAAAATATATTAATATATTAATATATAAATATATTTATATAGTTATATAAATATAATATATAAATTTTAAATATATTTTAGATAAGTATAAATGTACATTTACACTTATTATACTTAATATATAAGATATTTAGTGAAAATCACTTCTTAAAAAATTAAAAAATTATTTTTAATTAATAATTTGATAATCATTATGGAGTAATAGTCATTTAATAACAATTTGAGGACTAAAAAAATTAATAAAATAAAAAAAGATCCAAAATATGTTGAAAACGCAACTCAAACTTCAAATGGCCACAACTTTTGTTCCGTGTGTCCATTTGAGCTCTACCACATATCAAATAGAAGCCTGCGACGAGCTCTACGTCGCTGTAACCCGGGGGACCCCAATCAAGCATTTTTTACAGGCCAAAAGAGGCCCAGAAGGCCTCCAAAACTGAGTTTTTTGTTGGGGTACCCAGATTTTTTGACATTTTGTGGATTTGCAAACTCGTTTGAGGGGGTATTATTGGCTTTTTTTTGGTGGGGACTGAATTTATTCCAAGGTATTACATTCATATTGATTTTATGTCTTTTAAATTTCATCCTTTTTTATAATGAATTTCTATTTATAATCATATATATAACTATATGTTCATATTTTTTATATATTCGCACCTCAAAATTAAATTTTTTTAAATAAATAATTAAACATATTTACATATAAAATATATTATCTTTATCTAAATAATAACTAATATCCATTTTATTTAAAATACCAATATATGAATATTTATATACCTATATATTAATCTAACTATATATATATATTAATCTAACTATATATATATATATTAATTTAACTATATATATATAAATCTAATAACTATATATATATTAATATAAATACATATATATATATTAGTATTACTATAAATATATAGATTAATATCACCATAAATATATATATTAATATCACTATATACATATTAATATAACTATATAACTATATAAATATATATTCATATAACTATATATATGTTAATATAACTATATATATATTAATATAACTATATATATATTAATATAACTATATATATATTAATATAAATATATATTACTGTATGAATAAATGTAACTAAATATATATATATATATAGATATAGATATATATTAATACCACTATATATATATATATATATTAATATTACTATATATATTATAATATAACTATATATATATATATTATAATATAACTATATACATATTATAATATAACTATATATATATATATTAATATAAATATATATTACTATACAAATAAATATAACTAAATATACAAATATATATATATAAAGATATCATGAATTGGAAAGCAAATCAAAATAAAGTAGTGGTAAGGGCTTAGGCGCGTAGGGGGGAGGTCTCGAGTTCAAATCCTGGTGGAGGCAAGGGTGCGCGCGTATGGGGAATATTTGAGCAAGTGCTGTTAAAGGGTGGGAGGGGGGTGCGTGGGGTGCTGTATAGGGGCCTAAAAGTGATGTAAATGGGGGGGGGGGGGTCAAGCGCTATAAAAGCCCCCCCGATTGGCAGTTTTTTTTTTGTTTTTTTTTTATTTTTTTTTAACTTTTATCAGCGCTTTTTTAAAAGCGCTCATAAAAGGGTCCTTTATCAGCGCTAAAATGAAAGAGTTGATAAAGGAAGCGCTGATATAGGACACCTTTTATCAGCACTTTTTTTAGCGCTGATAAAGGGGTCCTATATCTGCGCTTTTCAGAGCACTGATAAAGGGGACCCCCTTTATCTACGCTGGCTTTATTAGCGCTTTTCTAGCGCTGATAAAGACCATTTTAGCACTGATAAAGGTCGTGTTTGTAGTAGTGGTCCTTCACAGTGGCTGGGTCATGGTGTGTCCTTCACGGTATGTGATTCATGATGTCTTTATACTTAGACAAATATCTGTATTTATACTTAAACAGAAATATGCAGAATATGGATTAAGCTTAATTATTAGAGAGTAAGAGAAGTTAAAACATAAATATAAAGGCTTGATAATATAAGTGAGATTTGTGATCATGCATAAGACATGTAAATAATAAAGAGAGTAATTAACATCAATAATATATTATATCATTAAAACATGATGTGTAGTTTTTATTGATATTGGAGATCATTAACAGTAATAGGATTTTTGATCATTAAAACATGATTAATACATGAGGAGTCCAACAATTTTTAATTGAGAACTTCCTTTTAATTTAAATAATTTACAATGTAAAATAATACATGAAATTAATTTAAATTTTAATTGAGAACTTCCTTTTATTTTTGATAATAAAACATTTTAATCATTTGAACATTTTCAGTTTAAAAACCTACTTTGTCGTTGTGTTTGAGGGATTAATTTAAAATTAAAAATTTGAAATTATTTTAATTTAATTTCAAAAAATATTATCTATATTTACAATCATAATAATTTAATATTTCATATAATTTCATTTTAGATTTTTTTTTCAACATGAATATTGAAATCAGTAAAAATAATTTACTCTTTAGTTAAAAATGAATTTACCAGGGGTAAAACTAAAAATATATGTTTTTAAATTAAAGAATAAAATTTCAAAAATATATTTTTAATAAATATTTCATCTTTATAATTTAATTTTTTAATAATGTTTCATTATTTGAGTTTGGGAGTTGAAACTAATGTTTTTGGAATTCATTCATTTCCAAAATTACAAGCATGCCACTCACATCACATTAAAAAAACACCCTCTTATCTTTTCATTACACCTTAAAACCAATTTTGATCATCTAATACCTACCCCAATTGTATCCCAACATCATTTCTCCAAATCCTAGAAGCTTTATATTAAAAAAACATAGGAATCCTCTTGAAAAACATATAGAGGATACCCCTAGAAGGGGTGATGTTCCTCAATGAGAGGTTTTATTTTATTTCATTCTCCATATACCAAAATTAAAAATAGACCATTATAATATAGTTAAATAATTATAATACATATTCTAAGATGTTTTTATAATAATGTAATAATATAAAACCATCTCCACTTCAATCAAATTGGTTATGAAATCATCATTATTGTGTATGGTGGACTATCACCCAATGAAATGATGTTATTACTTTTTCATTACTACCTACCACAGTTAGGTATGGTGATGAATCATATATATATGGTATTTATAACATAATAAAATATTTTGAGTCATTATATCATTTAAAAATTTTTAATTTCTATTTCCCAAGAGATATGAAAAAATCACTCTTGTGTACACTAGACAACTCCCTCATGAAGTGATGTGATTCGTTGGTCACTAAAATTTTATATGGATGGTAATAAGGATAAATATAACGAATATATTTTATATTAATCACACATATATGTTATTTATGTTATATATAACACTCTAAAAAGATAATATATTATTTTATTTCATACCTTTTCACTCATTGAATGATGAAAACTTAGTTTGGGTACGTGTGAACTACTGACCTCTTGAAGCGAAGTGACATTCTATTCATCACCACATAAAATGAATAGGATATATAAGTATTTTTAATTAATTATTATGGATTATATGATATAATTATCACTATTTAGTGATAAAATATCACTTTCATCCTTTATATATTGATAATTGAAAAGAGACATGTTACAAATGCTTATGTACGAATGACCATCACAATGTCTGTAACGTAATGCATTTTATGAAACCATCATTCATGATTGGTTTTAAAAGTATAAATTATCTAAATATATTATTATTATATCATTATTATTTTTCTAAATACGATATAACTATATAATATTATCAATAACCATATCATTCATGAAAAAATACACATAAGAAAAAAAGGTAATTAATAGCCAAAACAAAGAATACAAGGAATGATTCTTATCAAATTCGTTATAATATGTTACAAAAGGATCATATATGATGTCATAAATATTAAAATGGTTCTTTAATAACTTAAAAACATGTTTAAAATCATTGTACACGATGTTAAAATACATTCAACCAAACGGAAGCATGTGGTAAGTGTTTTCATCTCAATTTCATTTCACTTAGGCATATTCTAATGTTATGCAACAAATTTCTTTTATATTCTATATATACTCCAACATAAAATTTTACATCATGATTAATTAATAATTCATTTTATTTTATGTATCAATTTCAATTATTTAATCTAAAGTGATTAGACTAGAATATTAGAAAGTTGAAAATAATTGCATAACTCAATTTCTTTTCATTGGGTTATTTTAATTATTTGATGTCATTTATATTCTAAGATTTTTTTATAATGAATTTTTATTATATATTATTTTATTTACACATATTTAATTTCAATTTATATTTAAATCACAAGATTAATTAATTGATTAATTATTACAAAAATTTTATGATCACTGTAAGGGTTTATTTCACAATCTCATTCTTATCAAGGTTATTTATTGTTAAATTTAAATTAAATGAAATTATTTGAAAATTATATAATGAACCGATAAATATTAATCTCCTATAGTCCTTCATGAAAATTTTCAAGTAATAATATAATATTACACTATTTGGAACAAAAAAAATTGATTATATACTTTTTTAGAAAGTCCAAATTTTCCCCCTCTTTTGTTAGGTAAATATTTTCATCAAAATCCATGTATTCAAATGATGTTTTTGATCATGTTTTTAATATTACAAAATTATTTTTTAATTAGAAGTTTCCAATATTTTATTAAATAATTATATATTTTTCATAACAATTTGACTTTGAATTTTAATAAAATTGTGAAAATAATATTTGAGTTTTTGTACTTTTTATACATGGAATTTCATTCAATCGTGAGATCTGAATGTTACAAAACATCTATTATATGATTCAATTATTTTCTGAATGATTTTTTCTTCTAAAATTACTTCTTATCATATTGTTTTAAATTGTTATTTAAAAATTTAAAATGATATTTTAATCAAATAATTTATGAAATTCTATTTTATGGAATTTCTATTCATCATTTATAATACCCATGTATTTTACATAAAATACAATGAGGATATATTGTATCAATGATATAATTATTCTTACTCTATATGTTTTGTGATTATTTTGACCAAGTATAGTTTTAACATTCAATTCCTTGATTCAATTTTAAATTAAATGGGTTTATTGTGAAAATTTTACTTTCTTATGATCTTTAAAAACAAAATTAACCCCAAATATCCTTATTATTTATAGTGTATATGTTTTTATAAATCCATATAGAATTTCTAAATATTTTATTCTTCATTGAAATATTTTTTTTCTATAGAAATATTGATAAATGTATATTCATTACTCAAAATGGAAATTTGATGATAAGACACATTTTTTGTGAATTAAATCGAGTATTTGTTATATATGGATGGTTCGAAAATGAAAGGAATGTGTGATGCATTATTATAGATAGTACTGTGATGAATTAGTAGGATCATGTGTGGAATCAGTTTTCTTGCATTAGTTAAATGGGGTTTTACCATTCATATATTATCTCTCTTGAGGATATATCTTCACGTTTGAGGTATTATGATTCATAGAAATAGAAAATTAAATAAATAATCTTTTCCTTTATTCAAAATTCATTTGTTTTAATTTGTTATAATTTTTTAAATGATATGATCTCTAGATTAATATCATTCTATATTAATTGATTAAATACAATGTATTTTGTGTTATTTTCATTTCCATATTGATTATAGAATATACGATTATGATAATCAAATTATCTATTGAATTTCAAGTGATTTAGTTATTGAGAATTCAATGTTGATTAATCTAGTCAAATTATTTAAATGGAATGTGGGTTCATTTATTTACCTTTTTATGTGACTAATATCAATGATTCAAGATAGCATCAATTTAACTTAACGAGGATTAGGGTTCACCCTTATTTTGTTTCCTTTGACTGTAATCCATGAAGTGCAATATGAAATATAATTATGAATATGTAGAATGGAATAATGAAATTATGAAAAAAATTATTATGTAATTTGTGTTTTAAAATGTAATATGAAATATTTAGGTATATTATTTTCCAAGACTATTAAAGAATTCAGTGCTTCAGGATACGATTCATAAATTTTAGGAAAACACATTAATGTTTACATAGTATTTTTGATACTAGGTTCTTGGTTACTATAACTAAAGGGGATGTTGGATACACTATTCCAAATAAAACATGATTTATAATAAGAAATCTTTCTTAAGAAATTATGTTTTTGACAATAATCCCTTAATTCTAACATAATCTCATAGGTAAGAATAACTTGATAATAAGGATACAAGAACAAATTATAGATCCCTTGAAAAAAAGGAGGCAACCTATTGAAATGTATTCATTAGGTTAACTAACTCAAAAATTGAAACATATATTACTTTTATAATATTTTAAAATCAATGGAAAAAATCAAGTTAGGAATATTTGTTAAACAAATTCAAAACATTCACTAATGATTGTTAAAGCATTGTATAAAAAAATATCACAATAATATATTTTAGAACCATATTAATGTTTATAAAATTTTATAAAATTCATTTATAATTATTCTCTTCTTGTATACTAGTTAATTATTATAAATTTTTAATATTATGTGTAAGTAATCTTACCTGTTTTGAGTTAGCTTCATGGTTTTATTTTATTTCATTTCTCAAGTAGGTGGTGAGACTGACTCAAACATAAATATATGAAAAGTAATGGATGATTATGAATTAATTTATTTGTAAAATAATTTTTTTGAGTCATGTAATTAACTTATATATTTTTTATTATTTTTATATATTCTAATAAGAAAGATATATTTGAATAAATTAACCCATAATATCTTATTAAACTGTATGAAGAATTCATTTTTTACCAATCAAAATGCTCTATTGGATGGTTGAATTTTCCATTATTGATTATTTCACATATTAATTATATATTTTTAGTTTATATTTTCATAATATTAATAATATTATAAGTATCCTATTTATAAATTAAATTCATCATCATGTCTATCCTTGAAACATACTGATGAAAAGAAAATTTATGTAAACTAAATCACTCTATGAAGGTGGTTGTCCAAACATAGAAATAGATTATAATTTCATTTCACATAGAACAAAAGAAATGTATAATATACTAAAAATATTAAAAAAAAATATTATAAAAATATTATTATTTTATAAATTAAAAATTATGAACTGCCTTGATAGGTGGTTAATGAAAATTAAATAATGATATTTTATAGAGAAGTTAGTCCCCATACAGAAATAAAATTTTATTTTTTAAAATAATGAAGAATATGAAATTTACATAAAATAATAAATATCTATAGAAAAATGATACTGAATTCATTAATTAATGTTTAAAAAAAATAAAATATAAAAAATTAATACTCACATTGAGAACATGGGATTTTCTGTGAAAGATTCTTGTAAAGGGGGGCCTTAGGCCACTCACTTGTGACCAATTGGTCAAGGAGGAAAAAGGTGACCATATGGTATGTAATAAGGGATGATTATAAATATGAGATATATTTCATAGATTGGTCATGGTGTGGTGGTGAGAGGCCCCATTTATAAGCTGTGATAATTATATATATATATTGTTAATATAAAGAGAACACATGTTTCACATAAAAAAAATTGGACAGTAATGGAGTGGTGGATTAGATATAGTCCATCATTCATCAACCACTCATTTTATATTTTTTAATGACATTTCTATTTCCTATATTAATATAATTTAACAAATTTCTCATTATTTGGATTTACCATTGTAAATAAATTTTATATAATTATTTTTTTAATTTCTACTAATAATAATGCCTTATTAAAGAATTTGGACCTAATTATTATTTATATTAGATCCACTTTATTAGATAAATATTTTGTTAAAATAAAATTATAATTTAACATTACATCGTAAAACATTTAGAAACATATTTATAGAATAATAATATTTTTTAAAGAATAAAATTTAGTTTATGTTAACATTATCAACATCATTTATTTTCGT
This sequence comes from Viscum album, assembly GCA_963277665.1. NCBI lineage: Eukaryota > Viridiplantae > Streptophyta > Magnoliopsida > Santalales > Viscaceae > Viscum > Viscum album. The sequence goes on along the minus strand of OY728127.1, from coordinate 33,303,924 downwards.
TAAGAATATTTATTTTTTATAAAAAAATATAATTTATGTGTCATTTAAATGAAGTAAAAAATAAAAAAGTATGAAAATTATATTCAATTAAAAAACCAAACAAAATTGTTGGAAATTAATCTTTAGGTCCTTATACCATTATTTATATTGTTTTTAAATTCAACATATTATTTTTAAAATTAAATTTTTATCCATTAATTAATATTTAATCATAAAAAAACGTTTTATAATCATTTATGTTACATTTATATATTGATATATATATAACCGCAATGTCTTTAGTAAAAAAATATTATTTATTACTCATTTAAAATAAATTATTTGTTAAAAAGTCCAAAATACTACTTAAGATAATATAGTGAATAAAAATCTCCAAATACATTCAACTTGGTCAAATTAATAATCTATTATTAGATAATTTTACATTTATATAAACAAAAATATATATAATGGAAACAATTTTCCTATGGAAATAAATTTTCTTGAAATATATTAATTATTATTATTATTATTTTATCTCATTTAATAATAAAATTTAATTATTAAAATAATATTCAAAAAAATTATATTTTATCTATAAAATATTTATTTTCCTAAAATAATGTTGACAAAATTTATTGTAATTCATGTTATACTTAAAATAAGAAATTAGTATTATTTTTTACTCAGCCACACTAATTGAATTTTCATTAATGACTTATTTTTAGTAGTGAAATATTTTTTTACTTATATATATATATATTACAAATTTTTTTTTATCCATTATTACCAAAAAATACACAATTATATTTTTAGGGTTGTTTGACAATCTCTCGTTCATTCCTGTTTGGTGTAGTATTTGAGGCATGTTATTAAATACATTGGTTTCAAGGAAAACCAAAATTTTAGAATTTCAAGGTGTTATATTCTCCCCAAAGTAAATATAATTTGTCCTAGAATTTTTAATTTTCACTCTCTAAGGAATATATTTTTGAGTATTCGAAACATATTCATCATTTAGGTTATAAAATATAATATAGAATATACCTTAATCTCATTGTCTATATTAAGTTACATATATTCCCAAAAACAATAATAATCATTTATAAAATCATATACTCATGTTTTTATATTCCCTGATGATACAATCTCCCAAATTTACTTTTCCCAAGTCCATTTAAATAGTGAATACATTAAACCACAGAGATATCATATGTTATTACAAAAATTATATATATATATAGCCCTATTATTTATTATCATGTTGTTCTAAAAGTCATAGACCAATCAATACAATTGAAAAAATTTGATAAAATGGAACAAAAATATGATTGAGTACTTTTTCATAATACAAAAAAAAATTATGGTTATCCATACTATCTATCATAAAATTATCAAAATAAATCCATGTTTTAAACTTTAGGTTTATCTATTCCATATTCATGCACTCTCCAACAAGTATGAAAAATATAACCATATCATAAAATAATTTTTCATTGTTGGTGATAGAATTTTATTTGTTTTTCAAGCCATTAATGAAAACCCACTAAATAATAGTTCATAAATATTTATTATAATAATCATAAATTTTTGAATGTACTGGAATATCATATGTAAATAACTCCATCTAATCAAAGTAACTAAGATAATCAATATTTATTTTATATTCACATAACAACTAAAGTAATTCATGTAATATAGGGAAACTTACATCTACCCTGATAATATTAATATACTATAATTCTTAACCATTTAAATGTTCACCCGTAAATTGATATAAAACATAGTGGTTTTTAGATACAAACATTTCACAGCTTCATTTTCTTGATAGTATTTACAAAATATAATCTAAAATTTTATTATTATAGTATTCAAAATACGAATATAAAATATTAATTTGAAAATTTCATCTCCTAAGAAATATTTTTTAACATATGATTATATTAGTCCAATATATGGAACTCTTTGTTCAATAATTAATTATCCATGGGTTTTTATCATTATTCTATCTAACCAAATTAGATGACATCATACTCAAAAAAATTATAATGGACCACTAGTGATAATGAGAATTAAAAATATAATATACCCCAAGAGTGTCTTGATAGATGTGAAATCATAGGCCACCTCATTGTGCATCATGTGATGATAAAGTCCATTTCCATCCATTTTAAGGGTGATTACCAATAGGTCCACATGTTTTACAACCATATCCACTTAAAATTCTAAATATATGGATTTATCCTCTAGGAAACCAAATCATCACTACTTAACCAAAAACCTTACAATTTTATCAAAACATTATAGAGGCCCCATATGATTTTATATATGGTTTTCAGTAATTTTCTTTAACACAATCCCTAAAATAATTAATATTACATCTGAAGTGCCCAGATCAGTGTGAATCACTGAGAGGGGGAGGGGGTGAATCAGTGATCCCTTAAAACTTTTTACTAATTGATTCTTTATCAATTAAACCTCTATGGCTGGTTGAAGCCTCGATCCACTCTTCTTGTATCTCTCAACCTTTCCCGGATAATGCAGTAATGAAAAGGCACAGGACACAAGGATTTACAAGGTTCGGCACCAGAGGCCTACATCCTTGCCATGCTCTCCAAGCATGGATTCTCCCATTATAACTTGTTAGAATTACAATGGTCGATACAGCTTCCCACCGTATCTCTCCTGAGTCCCACAGGAGGGTCTTTATACTGCGTCCCACAGTGTTACCAGAGTCCCACTGGCCTGCTCCAGAATCCCACTGAAGACTTCTTCTCCCTGAGTCCCACAGGGTCTTCTCTTGGCTCCTCGAGTCACACGAGTAGCTCTTCTTCTCTTCAAGTTCTTCAAGTAACTTCAACAGCCTGGGATAAAGGCTGCTGGCCTTGCTCTTCTTCTGATCACTTGTGGTGAACAGGTCTTCTCGTCTTGCTCAGGATTTATCTCCTTCTTCTCAGGATGACCTGGCTTCTCTCCAACTACTGAATACTCAGACAAATGATGTCTTTAACTTCAGTCTGGTCCAGTCTCAGATGCACACCACTGATTTGGCTTTCTTCACGTGTGCACGTGCATGCATGCATGCATGCACTCTCCTCTTTCTCTTGGTGCAATAAACCCACAAAGGGTGTAATCAAATATAGCACACACACCTTCTTTCTCCTTCACACACTTTAACAAATTTGTTTACACACTTAGAGTGTGTTCTACTTTAGTGTGGGTCACTCCTTATTTTACTTCTAGGTGTTTACACTTTTAGTGCACACACTAGGTTCGGCCTTTTAGTTCTTTTGCACACACAAATGCCTATGGCCTTCTTCCCTTCTTGTGCACACACCTAGGCTTCGGCCAACTTCTTGCTCACTTTATACACACACGTAATGAGTGTGGTCTTCTAACCACTTGTCATACACTTGGCCTTTCACTTTATCTTGCACACAAAAAATGCCCGTAGGGTGTATTTGCACTTTGCACACACAATCTTGGCTATGACCTCTTCTTTCTTTGACACACACTAACTTAGGTTTAGTTGTGGTCTTCTTGTTCACTTAGCACACACACAAGGCTACTGCCTTTTCTTCAAATGCACACACAGAGTGCAAGTCTCGGCCAAGGTGTGTTCATGTCCACTTTGCACACACAATGCCCATGTGCTTCTCCTCTTCTCCACTGCCGCGCAAGGCTTCGGCCTTCTTTGTTCTTTACTGTGCACACACAAGAGGCAAGGCCTCGGGTCTTCTTGTTCACACCTACTGCCCAACTTGCGCAAAGGGGTGCGGCCCTCCTTCACTTCACAGCCGCGCTAATTCCACTGGCCGTGGGTCGCGCAAGCCACAAGGCGCGCAAGTGCAAGGCACAAGCCGCGGGTGTGCAAGCCTTTGAGCGCGCAAGGAGCACGGCACAAGGGCGTGCAAGACCTCGGGTGCAAAGCACCTCGGGCTTCAACCGTGGGCGCGCAGAGTGTCGTGGCCCCGGGTTCTTCCTGCCGCGCAAAGATTAGCGCGCAGGGGTCTTCCCCTTTCTTCTTTCACGCAAGGAGTGCGCGAAAGGGACTCAGCCGCGCAAATGGTATTTGCGTGGGGCTTCGGCTTCGCGAGGCACAAGGTGCACGCGGGACTCCTCAAGGTTTCAGCAAAACTTCAGCAAGCATTACCGTGCTTCGGGTTCTCTTTTTATAGGCAGAATATGCCTCACATGATCCGCGTGTTTCCAACTTGAATTCCCGAAGATTTCGGATCTTTGAAATCTTTAAACGAGTTAAAAAATCTTCCACGTATCTTGATTTTATCTTCTTTCAATCGCGGGTTCATTCACCTTCGGCCTTCTCCACGTACATGCGTTTTAGAACACATGCATGGCTCTGGTTAAACTCATGCATGCAAAGCATGCTCTCCACGTGGCCTCGCACCTTCGGTTTGCTTCGGCCTCGACCGAATTCATCCACTAGTTGCATGCATGCATTTTTTATTGCATGAATGTGATCAGTAGGCTCAGACGATCCTCAAGGAGCTTTCGTCTTCGAAAATGGTGGCCGGGAGCTCGAAAATTGTCTTCGGGAGGCTCCTGGTTCGAGCGGAGCTCGCGGGAAGGCGCGGGAAGACCTCTGCCGAGCTCGGGGAAGAGGACGAGGCGGGAGCCGTCGGATCGGCCATTTGAGATATATCGGACGGCCGGATTAAATCGGGGGCGCGGCGGATTAATCGTGCGGCGGAAATAAGACGCGCGATGAGATGTGCGGCTCAGATTCAATCCCGGGAGATTTTCCGCGTCCCACATCGAAACGGGCCGCGGAATTCTCTCGCTTTATCAACTAAGCGCTGCCTCTCAGCGCTCAGTTGAACTTCCTCCCTCCCGGTGTCGCCCCGCACCGGGTTCTCTCTGCGGGCGCGCTCTGCGCCCACTATGGTCCTCGCGGGCGCGCTTCAAGCGCCCACCATGCACTCTCCGGGCGCGCGGGCTTCACCACTGTGTGCCCTCGGGGGCTTATACACGGCCCCCCCTTGCCTCTCGAGCTTGCACCATGGGATCCCCCATGGGCGTGGCGCCTAGTGCCCATATGAGCCGTGGGGTTGAACCCGTGGGCTGGCTTGAGATGGCCAATTTTTTGGCAAAGGACAGAACCTAGACTTTGTAAAAACAAAGTCCTCCTCTATGTAAAACATGCCAAGTGCCAAGCCACTTCTTCCTCTTCATTTCTTCTTATCTTCTTCTTAAGAATTCCTCCATTCCTCTTAATCACTTACTCATTACTTAGGAGTGAGTTCTTGAAGGTTCTTTTTCATCAACCGAACTCTTGAATCAAACATATTCATCAAAGTTCTTTATTGATCCAATCAGAGATCAATTGGAACTTTTTCACATTTACATGCACTAAGTGATAGTGCATGGACTTCTTTAGCTCACTTCATCCACTTAGAAGTTGTGGATGGCTCTCTTCAACTCCTCATGCATTGTGAAGACAATGCATGGTCTTCAATCAATGTTGTGACTTTGTATCCAATTGATACAAGTTCTATGAACTCAACGATCAGCTCCACAATCGTCAGATGTACTTAGAGAATGTTTCAAACCATCATCTCCTATGTCACTTAGTGAATCTCCTAAGTGACATGCATCTTAGTACTATGGTCATTCTCCATTCCTCACCATCACTATCACATCCTTTGACATTCACATCTTGACTCCTTGACATCCATTCATTCCAAGACAACTTTATGCCTCATTGACAACAAATGCAACACAATGCACTTCGATCTCCCCCTTTGTATTTGTTGTCAATACACTCCTTCAGCACATATGAATGGGTCAATATGTGTGCCAATATTTCTCCCCCTTATTGGCAATCAAATGCAAAGGTGTGGTGTGGTTCTCTTTCAAAAATATCTTCCTCCCTTTGAATAGCATTTTCTTGAAAATCACTAAGAGAGGGATGATGTCACATGTTCACTTGAGCAATGAACCTTTAGTAAATCAACTCTAAGTCTACTTGGGCTAACCCGGTGTAGAAAACAAGAGTGATGTGACCACGGAATTCAAAGCTGTCCATAATTCTCTACACATGTGAGATCATGCTTAGGGGTTTGAAATTTTTCAGATATAACAATGAATTTGCTAAATCCTGCACATACTTCACAAAACTCAATAGAAAGTTCAGTGCAAAGATAAAGCTCCCCCTTTCATCCATCTGTCTTCAATCCATACTCCCCCTTAATTGACATGATTAATACAATTAAGAAACAAGGGATGAATGTATGATTGGAATACCTTCAGCTTTTCTCAAGATGGTATTAATCTAAGAATCCCATCTTCTTCAGATTGGCTCCCCCTCAAGGGGTGCACTCCATTCCTTCCAAACCACTCTCCAGATGAGAATGATCATCATCTTCAATTCCCTGCATTGTTAGTACATGTAAATACCAATGTATAAGGGAATAAGATGGAACCTCCTCGGTTCATCAATGTGAACAACAAGGTTGAGAAGATTCTCTCAACCGAGATGTCCCATTTTCACCAGTCTTCACACTTGCACATTTGATCTTCATTGATGATTGTGCTGGTGTGGTTCTCAAAACATCTTCATGTGAAACCTTCTTCTTCCCTTTTGCTTTAGCAATTGCCAGAGCTTCATCTTCAACTCTTTGTAGTTCTCTGGCCAGTTGCAACTGATGTGGCCATATGACAAGTAAATCATTTGGAAGAGTGGCCCCAGTTCTGGAAGTTCCACATGGTTCCTTTGATGCTGTCAAGCTACCTCTCTTAGGCAACTTGTTTTCAATCAATCCCTTCTGCTTCTTCTGGATTGATTGTCTGTTTGAGTCCAGTTGGCTTCTATTGAATTTCATGGCTTCTTTACAAAGATCCATGGTATGACCATTCCTTCCACAGTAGAAGCACTTCTTCTTGGTGGTCCTTCTGGATGACTCACCCTTCTTGGTTTTAGAATCCAATGACTTCTCTTCATTTCTCAAACACTTCTTGGGAGCATTTTCCACTTTCTTCTTCTTGCTTCCCAAGGAATCTTTTTGAGCCAGGTTCTGTGATCTTTTCTTCTTTTGAGCTCTGGATACAGTTGGAGATTGACATGTATCTTTTTGTTGACCACTTTTGCAATCATCCCAGATGTTGTCAAGTAATCCAAATATATTTGCAGTAAACAGATGTCTCTGGACCTGTGGATGCTGCTTCTTTTCTTCTGGCTTGCTCCCCCTTGGCATGGGCTTCCTCTGTGCTTTGACATTCAGTGGATTGTGCCAACAATCATTTGCACAGTGCCCATACTTATTACAACACCAACATTGACCCACAAATCTTGACCTCTTGTGTACTTCTGATTGCTGGGTACTCTTCTTGATTTTTTGTGCTGCTTCAGGAGAGCTCTGCTTCTTTAATGTCTTCATCCATACTTGTTTGGATTCATTCTTCCATCCTGCACTTTTTGTGGAAACACAATTAGAAGCATCAGTACAAGATGTTATGGATGGTACCTTCTTTCTAGAAGATGTTGCACTTTTATTAGAGGATGTCTTTCTCTTAGAATCATCCTGCTCAAAGCACACTTGTGTAGCAACATTTCTGCTTTCAGCTGACTGGGAGGATTCAGCTTTGGGTGATTCCAGATTTTTCAATATCACCTCTAGTTCTAGACATTTCATATTGAGGGAGTTCTTCTCATCCTCAATAGTTCTTAGCCTTCCTTCCCATTTCTCTTCCAGCTACTTTATCTGGTCTTTATGCACCTTATTCATTTCATGCAATGAGTTGTCAAGCTCCTTCACCCTTTTTACTTTGTCTTCTAGTTGAGCATCTCTGACAATCATTGAGACTCTGTGCAGCTTCTCCAGTGCATGGAACACTTCTTTGATAATTATCAAAAATATTTCTTTCTCAGAAGAGCTCGTTTGCAATTCTTCACAGGTATCTTCATATCTTTCATTGCAAAGGGAAACAGTTTCATCTTTGGCATTTACCAGCTTTCTGAGAGTGTTGGTTATGCCAACCCTTTTAGCCAATTGGACTTCCAGAGAATTGGCTTCATCTTCTAGCTGTAATTTTTCTTCTTGAAGATCAAGGAGGCCTGTAGCTATACACATTGCAATTTCCTTGGGGACTCTCTTCTGAAGATATTTGATTGCATTTAGAAGATCATTGTTCCTTCCATCTTCATCACAGCTAGAGCAGGCTTCATCAGAAGAATGATAAAAGGAATTGTCATCTGATGTGACTTTCACATTTCTTTCCATAGAAGGAGTTTCTCTGATTGCAGCAACCTTCTTCCTCATCTTCTTTGCCTGTTTCTTCATTCTGTTTTTCAGAGTCTTGGCAGATATCTCCATTTGAGGTTGTTCTTTCATTTCCTCAAATCTGCACTCCATATAGACTCCCTTGGATCTTTTAGAGGTAACCTCGCTCTGATACCAATTGAAGTGCCCAGATCAGTGTGAATCACTGAGAGGGGGAGGGGGTGAATCAGTGATCCCTTAAAACTTTTTACTAATTGATTCTTTATCAATTAAACCTCTATGGCTGGTTAAAGCCTCGATCCACTCTTCTTGTATCTCTCAACCTTTCCCGGATAATGCAGTAATGAAAAGGCACAGGACACAAGGATTTACAAGGTTCGGCACCAAAGGCCTACATCCTTGCCATGCTCTCCAAGCATGGATTCTCCCATTATAACTTGTTAGAATTACTATGGTCGATACAGCTTCCCACCGTATCTCTCCTGAGTCCCACAGGAGGGTCTTTATACTGCGTCCCACAGTGTTACCAGAGTCCCACTGGCCTGCTCCAGAATCCCACTGAAGACTTCTTCTCCCTGAGTCCCACAGGGTCTTCTCTTGGCTCCTCGAGTCACACGAGTAGCTCTTCTTCTCTTCAAGTTCTTCAAGTAACTTCAACAGCCTGGGATAAAGGCTGCTGGCCTTGCTCTTCTTCTGATCACTTGTGGTGAACAGGTCTTCTCGTCTTGCTCAGGATTTATCTCCTTCTTCTCAGGATGACCTGGCTTCTCTCCAACTACTGAATACTCAGACAAATGATGTCTTTAACTTCAGTCTGGTCCAGTCTCAGATGCACACCACTGATTTGGCTTTCTTCACGTGTGCACGTGCATGCATGCATGCATGCACTCTCCTCTTTCTCTTGGTGCAATAAACCCACAAAGGGTGTAATCAAATATAGCACACACACCTTCTTTCTCCTTCACACACTTTATCCAATTTGATTACACACTTAGAGTGTGTTCTACTTTAGTGTGGGTCACTCCTTATTTTACTTCTAGGTGTTTACACTTTTAGTGCACACACTAGGTTCGGCCTTTTAGTTCTTTTGCACACACAAATGCCTATGGCCTTCTTCCCTTCTTGTGCACACACCTAGGCTTCGGCCAACTTCTTGCTCACTTTATACACACACTTAATGAGTGTGGTCTTCTAACCACTTGGCATACACTTGGCCTTTCACTTTATCTTGCACACAAAAAATGCCCGTAGGGTGTATTTGCACTTTGCACACACAATCTTGGCTATGACGTCTTCTTTCTTTGACACACACTAACATAGGTTTAGTTGTGGTCTTCTTGTTCACTTAGCACACACACAAGGCTACTGCCTTTTCTTCAAATGCACACACAGAGTGCAAGTCTCGGCCAAGGTGTGTTCATGTCCACTTTGCACACACAATGCCCATGTGCTTCTCCTCTTCTCCACTGCCGCGCAAGGCTTCGGCCTTCTTTGTTCTTTACTGTGCACACACAAGAGGCAAGGCCTCGGGTCTTCTTGTTCACACCTACTGCCCAACTTGCGCAAAGGGGTGCGGCCCTCCTTCAATTCACAGCCGCGCTAATTCCACTGGCCGTGGGTCACGCAAGCCACAAGGAGCGCAAGTGCAAGGCACAAGCCGCGGGTGTGCAAGCCTTCGAGCGCGCAAGGAGCACGGCACAAGGGCGTGCAAGACCTCGGGTGCAAAGCACCTCGGGCTTCAACCGTGGGCGCGCAGAGTGTCGCGGCCCCGGGTTCTTCCTGCCGCGCAAAGATTAGCGCGCAGGGGTCTTCCCCTTTCTTCTTTCACGCAGGGAGTGCGCGAAAGGGACTCAGCCGCGCAAATGGTATTTGCGCGGGGCTTCGGCTTCGCGAGGCACAAGGTGCACGCGGGACTCCTCAAGGTTTCAGCAAAACTTCAGCAAGCATTACCGTGCTTCGGGTTCTCTTTTTATAGGCAGAAGATGCCTCACATGATCCGCGTGTTTCCAACTTGAATTCCCGAAGATTTCGGATCTTTGAAATCTTTAAACGAGTTAAAAAATCTTCCGCGTATCTTGATTTTATCTTCTGTCAATCGCGGGTTCATTCACCTTCGGCCTTCTCCACGTACATGCGTTTTAGAACACATGCATGGCTCTGGTTAAACTCATGCATGCAAAGCATGCTCTCCACGTGGCCTCGCACCTTCGGTTTGCTTCGGCCTCGACCGAATTCATCCACTAGTTTCATGCATGCCTTTTTTATTGCATGAATGTGATCAGTAGGCTCAGACGATCCTCAAGGAGCTTTCGTCTTCGAAAATGGTGGCCGGGAGCTCGAAAACTGTCTTCGGGAGGCTCCTGGTTCGAGCGGAGCTCGCGGGAAGGCGCGGGAAGACCTCTGCCGAGCTCGGGGAAGAGGACGAGGCGGGAGCCGTCGGATCGGCCATTTGAGATATATCGGACGGCCGGATTAAATCGGGGGCGCGGCGGATTAATCGTGCGGCGGAAATAAGACGCGCGATGAGATGTGCGGCTCAGATTCAATCCCGGGAGATTTTCCGCGTCCCACATCGAAACGGGCCGCGGAATTCTCTCGCTTTATCAACTAAGCGCTGCCTCTCAGCGCTCAGTTGAACTTCCTCCCTCCCGGTGCCGCCCCGCACCGGGTTCTCTCTGCGGGCGCGCTCTGCGCCCACTATGGTCCTCGCGGGCGCGCTTCAAGCGCCCACCATGCACTCTCCGGGCGCGCGGGCTTCACCACTGCGTGCCCTCGGGGGCTTATACACGGCCCCCCCTTGCCTCTCGAGCTTGCACCATGGGATCCCCCATGGGCGTGGCGCCTAGTGCCCATATGAGCCGTGGGGTTGAACCCGTGGGCTGGCTTGAGATGGCCAATTTTTTGGCAAAGGACAGAACCTAGACTTTGTAAAAACAAAGTCCTCCTCTATGTAAAACATGCCAAGTGCCAAGCCACTTCTTCCTCTTCATTTCTTCTTATCTTCTTCTTAAGAATTACTCCATTCCTCTTAATCACTTACTCATTACTTAGGAGTGAGTTCTTGAAGGTTCTTTTTCATCAACCGAACTCTTTAATCAAACATATTCATCAAAGTTCTTTATTGATCCAATCAGAGATCAATTGGAACTTTTTCACATTTACATGCACTAAGTGATAGTGCATGGACTTCTTTAGCTCACTTCATCCACTTAGAAGTTGTGGATGGCTCTCTTCAACTCCTCATGCATTGTGAAGACAATGCATGGTCTTCAATCAATGTTGTGACTTTGTATCCAATTGATACAAGTTCTATGAACTCAAAGATCAGCTCCACAATCGTCAGATGTACTTAGAGAATGTTTCAAACCATCATCTCCTATGTCACTTAGTGAATCTCCTAAGTGACATGCATCTTAGTACTATGGTCATTCTCCATTCCTCACCATCACTATCACATCCTTTGACATTCACATCTTGACTCCTTGACATCCATTCATTCCAAGACAACTTTATGCCTCATTGACAACAAATGCAACACAATGCACTTCAACATCTAAAAAATAAAGGGATATCTAAAATTTTTTATTTATGAACATCATTTATGTATCATCCCTTAAATAATCCCCTTCTGACATCCCACCCACTAAAATTATCTAAACCCTACTTGATACCAAATTGGAAAACTAAAACTAAATATACAAATTTATTTAACAATGGTACAGGTATAATATTTCCCACCATTAGGGAATATGTCATATGTTGACCTACACACATTTTTATAATTTAGTGTCTAGGGATCGATGGTTCAATCCGGACCACAACAATCCAATTTTCAGGTTGGCCCATTTAAAATGAATGTGGGGATTGTAGTTAATGATAATGGGAGATAGTGGACATGCAAGAGGGAAAAAATAAAGATTTTTGATGTAGAATATTTCTGGTACAACTTACTACTATTAAAAATGGTTAATCATGTTTTGTGGTGAAGAAGGTCAGTGGAGCGAGGTGTTTGGCAGATGGGGGATCACATTAGATATATGATTATGATCTGTTGAGAAAGATGATAGATGGTGGGATAAGGCTCACAAGGGATCTACTATGGTGGAAGTGGGTATTGGTAGACTAACTAGACTATGAGTATGGTGTATAGACTAGGTTTGGTATCATAATTAATCTGTCCTATAAATGGCATGAAAATTCATATGGGCCAGATATCATACCTACATGTCATGTGTCCATCATGCTTATTATTATGCCATTGTGCCTTTGGGAAAATTATCCCTTTATTGGGATTCCCACTACCCATAAAGAAAGATTTATTATTTTTAAATTTTAAAGATGCTTAGAAATAATATTTATTATTAAATACAAAATTAAATAATCATTACACATCCAAAAAAGTCCTAACAAATAGAAATTCAAAGGTCTTCTATGTTAGAAGTGTTACTACATAGAATTATTATTTTACAATACATTTCAACATTTACCCTTAACCTCACAATTATAAACCCCATTATAAACATCCAACATCTAATAAGTATCTTTATTTTCTTGGGAAATAAATGATAATAATGGGTTAAAATCAAATTCTCAATATGGGTTAACATAAATGATAACAACAAACAATCATCAGTGATCATAAGATAAACATATGGGTATAATAAAAACCACATGAATATTATTCACAACAAATAATGGACCATAAAGCATGTAATATGTCCTGAAATAACATAATACAAGAATTCAAATAGTGTGGAAACATGATTCAATAATCATTATGAACGACATGATAGAATAATCATTAGAATAAGCATAAAACTATTACAAAATTCAATTATGGAAGAAAATTGTATCAGGAATCATCACATCCAGGAACAACATATTTTCTTACCAATCATAAGTGAAAGTAAAAAATATTCTAAAATACCTTTATCTTGATATAAATATTAAACTAATTCATTAGTGAGATATATAGTAACCAACCTATCATTCTACTGTGATGTTTTATGTTTCTTGAATTAATTTATTCATCGTAAAATAATGAAATCATGAGTAGGAAAATGGATGCCACTCCTCAAATCAATGATAACCTGTGTAAGAAAAGGGGTTATTAATCTTAATGAACCCAAGTATGGTAAATTGGTTTCATTCCTCTATAAAAAAATAACATGTTAACATATTAATAGATTTGTTTTATTTTATTAATAATAATATGTCTGTTGATACATTATGAAAATACATTGTACGAATAATTAAATCCCACTATCTTCAGAAGTGAATCCTACCACCAGTACACATATTCTACTGAAAGTATAAAATGTGATATAACCAAACAACTGTGATAATATCTGTTTATTTATTTACCATCAGTACCAAATTCATATCAATAATCATAGTCTTCATCCACTAGTTGAATCATGTTACCACGATGAATGTTATGGAAGTTCCATACTGAGTCTACTACTTTTACTGTAGTTCTATAATCCTTAGACGATTCTTCATCATCCATTATGAATCAACTACCTCTAGTATAGATATAATACCATTAGTATAGATATCCTACCTCAAGATAAAAATATTGTCTCCCATAAATTTATGATTCCATGGTTATGTAGAATTAAATTTACATTATTTTTCTAATGGCCAGTTTCTGGAATTTAATGATAAATAGATAATCATTAAAATATGAGGTTTTAATAATGATCATTTTTAATATTGATACTTAGATTCAATTAATGGAAAGTCAGACAGTCCATATTTTTTGCAAGTATGAAGATTTTTCATATTTTATAATTATAAATAATTTGATAATTAATGGTTCTGAAAATCTATAATATACCAAACACCTCACGCAAAAATATTGAATGATAACATGGTTATATTAAATTGTTTGGTGGATGGAGCATTAGTGTTCTCTTTGAAATGAAAAGTGTATTGTTTGCATAACATTATCCACTTATTTATTAATGACTAAAGGGAACCCTTTACAACAATGATCGAATTGTATTATAAGGATTTATTAAAATATTTTAAAACATAAATAAAATATCATCACTAATCATCTCATGATAATTAGGGAAAGAGAATCCCATAATCAACTCAATAATCATTCTATCATCTTATTTATTTTATTTAAATTTGATTTTTGATTTTGTATTTGTATATTCCTAGAAAACAATCTCATTTACTATATTGGGGAGTAGTCATATTCTCTTACCACAGTTAATTTATAATTTATATCCCATGAATAGCTATGGAAGAGGATATATGTACCCAGACTACATTGTGGGAATTATTATTTAATACCCGATCATGGTTTTGGATAAATTCATTAATTAATAATCAGTTTTAGAAGAAGGTGGCCACCATGTTGTGAGGATTATCTTGTAGATATTTACAGTACATCTTAAATTTAATTCAATTTTTTTTATAATGATTATTTTACTTATAATAAATTAAATATTTATTTATAATTTCAGGACTTTAAAAAAAATACATTGATCAATATCATTAATCAATTTTTATGTATTGTGTGTGATATGATAAGATTAGTTTCAAATTATAATTAGATAATAAATTATTTTTGACTATATTGTGGTCAAACCCAAAGGAAACCATTTAAAATAATCAAATTATATATTTATAAATTTTTGGTAAATTGGGTTGTTTTCTAAATTAGATGATATTGTTTAATAAATTTATTTGTAGAAAATGTTATTATCTAAAAAATTTACCCCCTTTGGAGAAATCTACTCAAACAAATATTTAGTGTCAATAAGGTATTTATTTATCACTTATCTATTTATAAATGTGATATTTTTTTGCTCAAATTACCTAATCATATTTAAATTTTGAATATCACTTTTTATGAAATATAACAGACTTTAAAGAACTGTTACTAAAAGACCCCCTTATTTTAATGATATTAATTATATTAAATAGATGATTAAATTGATAATACATTGTGAGATCTTGTTTCTTATATGTAAAAATAATATAAGGTAAATATTAAAAACCTAACACTTCTTGAGATAAATGGCTTGATTCCACTAAGGCTGTATTTGATTTTAAATATGAAAATCTGAATATATTATATCATTCTTTGGGATGGAAGAGTTTTATAGAATATCTACTTGTGATAAAGAATTATAAATATGGGATATCTTACTATTTCTCTTGAAGGATCATGAAAAGATAAATAAATTATTCCAAATAATTATACGATTAGATATGATAAATTTATAATAAATCATGGTGAATCAACTTCTTAAACGTATCTAAAGATCAATTAAATCATTAATATGTTGTATTATTCCTAAATGAAAATTGAAGTTATTGATTAAGTGATGAGAATCATATAATAATTACCTAATCATAGGATATGAAACTGTAAATTTTATTATTAATGGAATATAAGAAGTCCAGCATTGAAATAGACAATATGTAAACTCATGATGTTTGAGGTATAAATGAATGTGAATAAATAAAACTATTAACCAAAATGATAAATACTATATTTAAAAAAATATTATTCAAATATTATAGGAAAAAATAAACAAAATATATCAAGTGAGGATGGCTCACCATATAAATGTGGTAAAGAGATGTCTCATCTAATCAGGATATTTAATACATTTTATATGATGTAGAATTCATTGAAAAAAATCGAACTATGAAAGTTGGTATGAAAAAGGAGGAAGTATGAAAATGTAAAATCAACCATGAGAAGTAAGAATATATGAGGGTAACAAAAAAGGTAATTTCGATGAAATTTTTTATAATTTAATTATTATAAAAATTTGTACGATATAGGAAATTCTCTATGTGATATATGAAGGTCAACTAGACTGCGTCTAATGATAGTTACAGTGAAGCCGATTCATGAATGTAAGATAATTATGAAAGGGACAATATGGGCTACATAGAAACACATTATAGTTCACTTATTCAACATCACTTGGTGATACACCTGATGAATCAAAAATAATAATAATTAATTTGGGGATTATATTTTTTATTTTTATACTATAGTATTGAAATGAAATAATACTATAAATATCTAAAAAATTTATATTTTTTATATTCAAATGATAAAATTTACATGTCTGTAGAAAAAATATATTTTTTATGGATAAGAGCGATCATAAAATGTAAAATGATAATATTAATATGGATCCTGAAATTCTTTTAAATTAGAATAGATACCTTGACGATAATTATTTGTAAATATAATTCCATGAAGTTTGAAATAAGTATTAGGTACAATCCATACCAAATGATAATTTATAAAAATATTTTTATTCCAAGTTCATGCTCATTTTGTTCTATAACTATTAAAATTTTTATAGACCTAAAACGATGAATATTTTTAAATATATTAGTTTTATTTGTGGTAAAAAATTTAAAAAATATTGGATTCTATAATCATATGTTGATAACTTCTCTAAATCCATATATGAGTAGAGAATGAAACCATTTCTTATTTTAACTCGTTATGGGAATCAGTTTTGAAGAGTACTAGAATGAATTTATTGTATCTCGATAATGGATAATCTAAATACCTGAATAGTGACTACTCATTGTTTATGATCCTTATAATGGTGTATGGTTTTCATGTAAAATTTGTGAAAATGATAATGGAATAATAATTATACATGGTCAAATCAGTAATTTGAATTGTTTCTAAATTTTGAATTATGAATTTTCTATTTTAAAGAATGATTTTCATTTCATATAACTATTATGCGATGATGGTTATCATGTCATGTTCTAATTTTTTTTAAAATATATGTTTCAAAAAATTATTTCATGTTTACTAATATATTCAATGATTATATTTATATAGTTGATTTTGATTAATCATTTTCGAAAACAATTTCTTATTTAACAAACTTTCAAGAAAAATAATTGAAACATAATTGGAGACTACCTCATTACAACCCTCACACTATTATATAGATAAATAGAAATGGTTTAGGTAAGGTTGTTCCAAAATTAGATTTTATAAAACACTAATTATATGAACCCTATCACAATGGGAAACAACATAATATTTCATTCAAACCAAATATAGATGTTTCGACATCTTAAACCTTATAGTTAAATCAAATGAATTCTGTTGGACCATATAGTGTTTGTATTGTCGGTGAGAATAATTAGGACATTGTTCTATTATATTACATAACTATATGTACATGTGATATTTTTTTATTTCAAATAAGTGAATCATGTTCCCAATTTGAAATATAATGAAAATATCAAGAAAACCATTGTGGACACTCTATTAATAACTCATGGTGTAATCATGGACATCAATTTGAATATAAATACTTTTAGACATTATTCTAATAAAATCTCTCTAATAAAAAGTCCCTTTCTTAAAGGAATCACAGAAGCAATGGGGTGTGTCTGATAAGGAATGGAAACATCTATAGATTTTCAAGACCATCATAAATAAGTATAAATTAACTATCTATTTTTGGGTAGAATCTATTAATATAAACATCTATAGCAACAATAGTGTTATTAACATTAAATATTTAAAGAGAACCTTGTGTGAATTATGGAAATGAATAAATCGAAATTAAATTAAATTAGATTTTTTGGTTTCATGGTTTTTATTCTCAAAAAGAAGATATTTTACTTATATTTACATCCAAAGGTGATTATGGAATGAAAAGTAAATGACCATTAAATATTGTAGGGTATTTAATAAAATAAATAACACTGTAATGAATTAATATAAGTAATTGTTTACAATCAATCCCTGGAAGCGTAAAAAAATATTAAAAAATTCTTTTGGATAATCATTATAAATATGATATTAATAACACAACTCTTCCAATGGATCACATATTAAAACATACTATAGATAAAATAAACCAATATTGAGGATGTAATTTTGTTAATGGATATGCAGGAAGATTCGAATCATTTTTAATGAAATAATGTTTGGGGACTAGGCGAAAGACCTAAAGACTACGTAGCTATGGAAGTAAATTGTTCTTTTGAATAAGGATGATGATTATAGCCCTATATTAGGAAATAAAACCAGACAAGTTTCATAAGAATATCATTTTCAAGGTGATGTCGAATATATGGAAATCTTTTCTCTAATAGCAAGACAAGATCCTATTATAATTTTTCATGATTATGAAATAGATTTAAATATGAAAATATTATAAATAGAAATAATAATTTATTTTCATAATGTTTATATAATTGGGGATGATATAATTTGAAAACAATCAAGATATTTAAAAAAAATCCAAATCATTTTTTCAAATTTAAAAATGATTCTTGGGGATTAAATAATATCCTAGAGCTTGGTATGATAGTCTTAACACATTCATCATTTCAATAAAAATTCAAATGTTATATTTTGTTGATCCTTATTTAAAAATAGTATTTAAAATGATGTTTTGGTAAAAAAAATATCTATTTATGATATTATATTTAGATAATAAAAAATACCTCATGTATATATATTTCAAATATTATAAAAAATAATTTTAAATAATATCAATTTTTGAGAAATAAAAATTCATTGGATATTTTATTTTATTTTTCAAAATAAGAAATGAATCATTTTAAATCAAATATAACAAAGAAAGAATCATTTGAAATATCCATTAATTATTAGATCATAGGGATTTGATACTATATGGAGTACCATATATAATTTGAATATTGATAAAGTGGGAAACATACTGATAAAACCACTTATAGAGACATGATAAGGGATTTACATTACATGAAAACTTGCTGACATTCTATTATGTTTATTCTATATATTTGTGAATTTGTTACAAAAAATCAAATGAAATATCATTTTAATAATAAAAAAATTATCATTAAATTCTTAATGAAGCATCTAATCATGGAATATATTACTGAAGTGGAAACAACATTGAAATAGTATTTTATTTTGATGTCGAATTTGGTTTTGTAATTTTGGAAAAAAATCCTTCAAATGTGTACCTTTTTGGGAAAATCTATAATATCATGGTTTTTTGAAAATTAAAAAATTCATTTCCTTATCCAATACATTATTTGATTTCATATCTATAGAAATATGTTTTGTATCAATTATATGGATGAAAATAAAAATATAGTACTATTAATATTAATATAGATAGAACCTTATTAACTATGGAATAAAAATGATTATAATAATTATAAGAATCATATTACTCATTATAGATAAAATAAAATTAATATATTGAAACATATTTGGATGGACAGTTTATAATGTGGTGATATAATCATTGAATTCATTGGCATTTAACATAAACTTCCAAACGTTTTTACAATGTCTTCGAACATTGAGAGAATAAGATATACATGACATTATTTTGGAATGATTAATTAATATTAGCCTTTTATTTGATTTAATGTCATGAATTTGGTATTTTTAATCATTATTCATAGAGTACCAATTGTTTACTACAAATTATTTTGATATTTTTGAGTACTACTATTAGGTACTACATCATGTAACCATTATAGTGATACAGTCTGGTGCCACTATGGTCATGCTATCATTTTCCTAATATAGCTATCTTACTATAATTTTAGTGGTACTATTGGGAACAACCATTCAATATGATTCCATTAGGAAACACTGTTAGATTTTATCATTATGTTATACTATTGATTTATACCATTATTTGATAACTTATTATTATAATCATACTGTAGAAACACACATGAAATTATTTTATACCAATTACGTTTTTATTATTTTACTCGTATGTTCATTACATCATTTCAATAAAAATATTTTTATATTCAAAAAATTATTTATTCCATAAATTATAGAATCTATATTGAAGAGTCTAAATAGAACCCCAACTCCTGATCCCCCTTTATGTATTTTTCTATTCTCTATAAACAAAGGACATTAACCCTAATTTTTCAACCTCAATATTTGCACTATAATGGCGAGGATGAAGCATGATTATAGTTCTCCAAATTAGTTATAACATCAAGATAAATTAAAAGTTGATTCATGATGATCTTTCGATACATGAAATACTCATATCTCATCATGAGTATTAGTTTTTGAGACGGAAATATATTTATCTGGAATGGATTCACGTAATTCACTATACAAGGTTATTATCAAAGTGCAATAGTGTGCAGAATGATTCACAATAAATTAGTTACTATTAAATTAGGGGTTATTTCAGTATTTTTTTGTATATAGAGGTAGAGTTTGGGGATATGAATGGTTTTATTAGGACATTGTTATATGGGAACACACTTATGTTCCCATAGAAGAAGTGAGAAAAGAAGAATGGAGTTCCATACTATTAATTTTTTTATGTAATACCAATGTTCTGGAATTATTTATCTTGAATTGTTTTAAAATATTCTCATAAGGAGCTTATATGGGATGATATTGTAAGATTGTCAACTATATTAGAACTATATGGGGAATTTTACCTTATATTAATATCCATCCAACATAGTTTTTATTCTAGGAAGGGGGAATTTTGTTTAATGTGGTATAAATATGTCTTGTTTTTATATATAATGAAATGTAAGGATATGATAAACATGTTATCATATCTCATTGTGTATATCATGAAGTTATGAAATCATACTTTTAGATCTAATTTTCTTGTTTATCCCATGTTGAAATTTACATTGTAAAAATAATGAGGGATTATAGATGATGAGATAGAAAAGTTCTCTCATTGTGGGGTTTTTTTCTAATCCAAGACACTGGTTCAAGGATAATAGTTAATTGGAATCCTTGATTGATGAACTGGGCTACTAATTGAGAGATTTTTTAAGAATTGTTTCTCAGTGATGTACCCATAAAATACAATGTATTTGGATGATTTTGTCAAAGAACCAGATTATGTTTTATTTTATTATTCTATTGAATAGGTGGATAAATATAGTGATGAAGTTGAGGTGGATTTTATGGAAAATGAATAATAACATTTTCCCAAATCCATTAAAGAAGGCAGTGATCAGGATACAGTTAGAAGCCAAAATGATTCATATAGAACCCATGGGTATAAAATATCTTAACCACTAAAGAATGCATGTGGAAAGACGATGAAAACCATTTTGAAAACATTCACATTAATGAGAATGATTTTGAGGAATAAATATTTAAAATATTTAAAATGATGTTTTAGTAAAAAAAATTCCATTAAAATAATCCCTTTGAAAACTCTTTCATGAAACATGAACATGGATAATAAATATGTCCCAGTAGATACTTACGTAAAAACAACCTCGGATAATAAATAGATTGTGAAAATAACCCTTACCTTGCACTTTCCTTTGGTCGATGGTACGTTTAACCTCATTTATAATGACCATATTATGTTATTAAATTATAATAGAACCATATTATTATTTATTATATCATAAATGATTCATTTATGACTTTATACTACCCATTTAACAATTATTTCCATGTAAAATTAACATTTTTGGTAATAATCACTTTCTTTGTCGTATGTGTTTTGACTTGTTATTCTTGATCGTATAATTTAGATCATGATTTAAATTATTACATAATATAATCCTTGAATTATATATCATATATATTTATAATATAAATATTTCTGACAGCTGTATGTTTGAAATGGAAGACACCGTTTATGGAGACGGTAGGCTGTACGTACGCATAAACGTTGTTTCCGTTTTCATATCGTATAGAACAGTAGTAAGCGAATAAAATATATGTAAGTACATTGATACATAAAAATATATATATATATCTCTAGAGGAATAATTTTTTCATATATTACATACTTAGTAATAATATATATTTTTATAGTCATCGTTGAATGGTTTACATGGAAATGAATCTCATCGCGTCCTGGAGACGGTAATCCGTACGTACACACGAGCGATAATATTATTATTTTGATTTAAAATAGTATGTAAATTGATGATATATTATATATAAAGAATAATTTACATGTTATATTTATTATTTACATCAGTTATAAAGCATTATTATACCCATCCATATAATAATGTATTAAATAACAATTACCCCTCGACCTCGAGACGGTAAGCTATACGTACGCACGTAAGGTGACATGTCATTCAAAGGATGGATTGAATAATGAAAATGGTTATAACATATTTATAACAATATCAAATTATATACAAGATACTGGAGTTATTATTTTAGAATGGAAATATCAAAGAATGGGGAAGTGGAAGTAGAATGGAACATAAAAGAGGTGATGAAATATTTACCTCTTTTTCAGGTTCTAGATTTTAATTTGATCAAAAGGGCTCCATAGGTTGGATTTCTGTCTAAAAAAGGACTCTAGGATTAAGAAATGATACTTGATATGGTATTTATTCAGGGTTTGGCCGAGCCAAATGGATTTTAAAGTGTTAACTAGAGAGAAAGGGGAGTGCCCTTTTATAAGAGGGGTGATGGTCACTTTAGAAAAAGCTAGAAATATTATTTTATAATAAAATCATTTTCGTTTTTTCAAGGCTAAAAAATGATTTATTTTTAGGATAAGGTGGGTATTTATGTAAAACCTCTTATCCAATAGGTTTTATATATATTTTTGTCACCATATTAACCTTAATATTTAGATTTAACTCTTTGTTAAATAGTTTTATATTTACCATGTCTCTTTGTATTTTTATATTATATGGTTAATAAAAATACTATAAAATTCAAATAGAACCCCAATTGGTTCATTAATGTCATGAATTATTATTATATATTCCTTTTCTCCAATCCTTATATTTTTTTTGAATAGAATATCAATTAAAAATATAATATTTTTTTTAAAAAACTCTTTTGTATCAATTTTCACTATTTGGTATTTTGTTTTTCCTAAATTCATTATAGCATTATTACTTAAAAAACAATCCATATAACCAACCCTAATATTTCATATTGACCTATAAAATTAGTTTAATTCATTTAAAGTCTAATATTAAATTTATTTGGATTTTTATAATATCAATTATTTTAATATTTAATTAATACGGTAATTTATGCATCATCATTGTGTCATACATAATATTAATTATATGAAGTCTTAAAATTATAAAGAAAATATTATTATGTATTAAATCTTTTTAGATTTCAAATGAATATTTATAGTCGAATTTTTATTATGTATATCCCTATATTATAAATGTTTTACTTATTAAACATTGATTTTTCCTCTTCTAACTTTTCTATAAATAAAATAATAATAAATGTTCTAATCTAATCCGAGTGGATCCAAAGGATCATCTTTTATTCCTGGGGTTGTTTTTGGTCTAATTACAGCTATAAAATAAATTTATGACATGTGTTAGGGTAATAATAATATCATTTTACCCTTAATTACTATATTTACTTTTAACCGTATAAAATAAAAATTAAAAGTTAATATTCAAAAAATATTATTTTTATCTTATTGAACCAAAATTTTACTTACTAATATCAACCGTGTCTCTCATATTTTTGAAATTCAACTCACAGAAGTGGTAAAATTACGTTTTTATGTAAATTTACAAATGCTCCTAGGAGGTGGGTAAAAGACTGTAAAAAGTTTAATAAACTTTTTATATATCTAAACTTATTATAAAATGACTACAATGAATTAAATTGAAAATATATATGTATAATTTTTCTATTTTGACCTATAATAAAATTAAATAAAAATTATTTATTTAAATAAAAAGTCTGTTTTAAACAATAACTTAGTGTTTTTCACTATTAATCCAAAATTGAATGTTTTCAGAAAAATACCAAAAATTCACCCCATGTTAATTTTGATAATAAAAATTCAAAAATGAAATCTATTTTACCAAATTCCAAACATAGAAGTACCATTTATTAATTTATAATTAATTCCTGTTGTCAAAAACAATAGGCGTATTTTAAAAGAAATAATAACAATAAAAATATTGACACTTGTTTATATCCAATTTCAAAGGGAAATTACATACAATGACAAGTATTGGATTAAAATAATGGTAATAATATTAATAACCTTTTTTGAACGTCTAGTTTGGTAAGTTGTGGTGCCCTTGATCTCGGTGTTGTGTGTAGTGCAGGTTATTGAATTACTTTGAAAAAATAATGTGCTATGAAATCTTGGGGTGTTACACAGGGCCTTGACTATGTGGTTATGAAGTCTGGCATTATGCATTCCATCCTTATGAATGTGGCTATTGATATTGCTTCTGATTATTTTACTTTTAGAATATCCATGTGAGTAAGTAAATGGAAATATTTTGATTTATATATTCCATATTATGATGATGTTTATGTTGAAAAGGCTTTTGTTTTAGTTTTATAAATTTACTTAAATGTTTATGTATATTTTAGAAATTTTCCGCTATATTGTTATCCTTACTGAGAATCTGAGCTCACCCTATTCTATGGTTTATTTTTTCCAGGATGCGAAGAAGTATATTATGACTGACTTGCACGGATAGTCTGAGGGGATATGATTTTGATTTATGGAAATAATTTTGTTTTATTTTTTCATTTTATGATTTAATGTAAAACATATGAATGTATCTAGTATTTCCAATGATACTAAACAAATCGGTCATTTGAGACTTGATCTTTTGTGATCATTCAAATGATACATAAGAATGCACCAACTCTGGGCTTCTGGGGCCAGGGCGTTACATTTGGTATCAGAGGGAGGTTTATTACAATCCATGGAATCTAGATTTAGAAAAACTCTGATTAGAGCACATTACTGTAAGATAGAATTTGAGAATTACTATAGAAAACTTCATAGAATTTTGGTATTGTAGAGATTTTTTGAGTTTTCCAAGAAATACATCCCTCTCTGGATACGAGTGGGTAGAGGAGGCTCTGGAACAGATGTACCTAAGGTTAAAACCCGAAAACACCCCTTTGAGCTAGACTCGAATGGGAACTAGAACAAGACAACGGGCCTTGCTGCACTCTTGGTTATGCCACTCCCAATGGATATGCTTAGGATAATTCTCATTTTCATTACAAACAATTATGAAGGTTTTATGAGTATATACATAATCAAAGAAATCATTTTTATGATTATGGATTATATCGATAAACTATTCAATTTATGTAATGTTTTTTACAAGTTCGGATTTATGTATTGTGATTCATAAACTAATCTAGATTAGGCCATTTTTAAGAAATAACTCCTAGTCAAAGGAATGAAAATTGTATCAATTCATGCACTCCATATAGGGATTTACCTCCTACTCAAGATAATTAAAGAGGATTTGGTGATGCAACTAGTGTTGATCAACTAATCACCATACTGGGACAACTCACTCAGATTATGAATAATAAACATACCTGTATGGAGCACCCTGATCTGCATTGTGGAGGATCAATGTTAGATTGATTCATGAGGAAAAAATCACCAACATTCAATGGGGATACAAATTGACTAGTAGCTGTGAAATGGATAAATTCCATTTAGAAAATATTCCAAATCGTGGGGAGTAGCAAAAGGAAAAAAGTTATCATGTTAGTTTACCGCCTCACTAGAGATGCTGATCAATTGTGGTCATTGATTAGAAAAAAAAATGATGATGATGAAGTATCAAATATGGAATGGAGGGAGTTTAAATAAATTTCTTTGTAAAGATACTTTCCTCATAACCATCGAGTACATATGGAAAGAAAATTTCTGAGTCTGAGGAAAAAGGATGATGAGAATGTCGTAATGTATGAAGATTACATTACCAGTATTGAGAGGCCTGCTTCAGATTATATAGGAATTCCAAGAAATAAGAATGATCATTTCTTTTATGGGTTAAAACCATTTATCTGTTGAGCATTAGTCTCATAATCCTTCTTGTCGTATGAAAATATTGTCTCTTGTGCTATCAAGACTGAAATACAATTCTCTAAATCATACAAATTTAAAGAAAAGCATGAGAATAGGAGATCTATTGAACACTTTGGAAATGGATATAAGGTGAGTAATGGGAAATATGAATATCCATTCAGTAGCAAATGTGGGAAGAAAAACCCTGTTAATTTCCTAAATGGAATGGGAGTCTGTTACATGTGTGGTGAAAAAGGCCCCCAAGCTCGTGATTCCAAGGGAAGATAGTTGTTGTCGATGTTGAATTCTATAGTTTTCAATAAAGTGGGCATAATGAAAATTAATGTCCTAATAATTATGGGAAATTACCTCAGAAAAGGCCATGGGATCAAGGCTACACATATACAATCACTACTACTGAGGTTGATGCTCTGAAAGACATAGTGGCAGTTAATTTAATGGTTTCCATGGGTTTTGAAAATGATTTATTTGATTCTGGATCATCACATTATTACATATCTTCCCAGTTTTCTAAGAAAAATAGATATTTCCAATTTTATTTAACAAAGGATTTTGCAGTCAAAACACCCAAGGGATGTATCATTGCAACAATGTTTTATGAATCAGTCCCCATTAGGGAATATAAATATTATATATCTGCTGATCTCATCATCATACCCAGGATTTAATTTGATATAATCCTTGGTATGTATTTTATTTCAGACCATAATGAGAAAATTTATTTTAATAAGAAGGAGGTTACAATTCTTTTTGATGATAAGAAGTACCTTATCTTTAGAGGATAACGTCACCACCTAATTTTAATCTAGATCCACTCGCAGTAGATCATCTAAATTCAATTATTGGGGAGGAAGAGACTAAAATAACTGTGGGTGAAGAAAGGAATGTTCAACTAGAGGATGTACCTATTGTGAAATAACATGTTGATGTGTTTCCAGATGATTTACCTGGACATCATCCAGAAATGAGAAACTGAGTTTTCTATTGATTTAATTCTTGGATCAAGGCCCATATCGAGGAACCCTTATAGAGTGGCCACTATGGAAATAGTGGAACTAAAGAAACAACTAGAGGAATTGAGTAAAAAGGGATTTATTCTCCCTATAGTTTCTACATGGGGAGCCCCTGTCCTTTTTTTATAGAAAAAATATGGTTATATGAGGTTTTGCATTGACTACAGGGAGATCAATGCTATAACAATAAACGATATGTATCCCCTACCTCGCATTGATGATTTATTTGACCAACATCATGGAGCTCAATACTATTGAAAGATTGACCTTTGATCTAGATATCACCATTTGTGTGTGAAGTAGGAATACGTTCCGAAAACAGCTTTTCGAACCAGGTATGGGCATTACGAGTTTACAATAATGCCTTTTGGATTGACTAATGCACCCTTTGTCTTCATGGATACAATGAATAGTTTTTTCATGGAATATCTTGATGACATTGTAGTGGTATTTATTGATGTTATCTTGGTATCTTCCAAATTCTATAAAGATCATGAAAATCACATGAACATTATCTTGAAAACTCTTAGAAGACATTAATTATATGCGAATTTTAACAATTCGGAATCTTAGCCTCATGAGATTTCTTTTCTTGGCCATATCGTCTCTAAGGATGGAATCAATTTTGATCATTCTAAGACAAAATCAATCCAATAATGGATATCACTAACGAGTATAACTGAGGTGCATTGTTTTATTGGTTTATCATGTTATTATCAGCATTTCTTCCAGAATTATTCCCGAATGGATTACCCTTTAACCAAGCTCACACGTAAAGGGGTTAAATTTGTTTGGACAAAAGAGTGCGAATTTTTTTTTGAATAACTAAATTGAAGATTATTCAATACTCTTATCTTGACTCTACCATCAGGGAATGATGGGTTTGTTATTTATAGTGATTCTTTAATGAAAGGACATGGTTGTGTCCTTATGTAGAATGATAGGCTTATTGACTATGCATCATGACAGATAAAAATTCATGAACCAATATATCCTACTCATGATCTTGAGTTAGCAGTTGAAATCTTTTCTTTGAAAATGTGGATACACTATCTATATGGGAAAAAATGAGTGATATATACAGATCACAAGAGTTTGGAGTATATTTTCTCACAAAATGAACTCAACATGACGCAAAGGAAATGGCTTGAACTACTCAATGATTATGATTTCACTATACATTACCACCCCAGGATGGAAAATAAGGTAGAAGGTTCTTTGAGTTGATTGTATCATGGAGTTTTTAACAAGATGAGGGTTGAAAAAAATATTTTAAACATGGATCTAGTAAAGAGTGATATGGTAATAACCATGGAAGGTGAAACATCAATGATTTTTCAAATGGCTTCCATAACATCATTAAGATAAAGGATAAAAGGTTCTCAGGCTAATTATGAAGAGTTTCAAAAGAAGATTAATGTTGTGAATAATGGGAGATTGAGTGACATCGTATATGAAGATGGAATTTTGAAATTTTGGAAGAGTCTTTGTGTTCTTGATATACCTGATCTAAAATGAGAATTGTTGGATGATACTCATAGCTCATTTTCATCAATGCACCCTGGGAGAACCAGAATGAATAGAAATTTTAAAAAACATTTTTGTTGGGGTAAATGAATAGGGAGATCGCTGATTTTGTGTCATGTTGTATGGTTTGTCAACAAGTGAATGCTGGAAGGAAACTACCCGAAGGAGTCATGTAACCTCTTCCCATACATGAGTGTAAATGGGATAATATTACGATGGATATTTCATGGGACTACAAAAGACTCCTAGAAGGAACAATGCAATATGGTTCATTGTTGATCATCTTACCAACTCAGCAAATTTTATTGCTATAAGAGAGTATTTACCACTTGAACGTCTATCCAGACTATATATTTATGGTGTTGTGAGATTTCTTGATGTACCCCTATCGATTGTTTCTAATCATGATCCACGTTTTACATAATGATTCTGGAAAAGTATTTAGAAAACCCTGCATACTGAACTTCGTTTGATCATTTTCTACCACCCCCACACTGATGGACATTCAGAACGAACTATTCAAACCTTAGAAGATGTGTTTAGATAATGCTCACATGACATTCACGGTATGTGTGATCAATATTTACCTCCAGTAGAATTTTACAATAACCATAGATTCTATTCAAGTATTCAGATGGCACCATATGAAGCATTATATAGAAATAGATTTCGCTAACCAACTTGTTGGGATGATGTTGCAGAAAGAAAAATCGTAGGCCCAGAACTGGTGGATGAAACGATGGAAAAGGTGAATATAATACAAAACCACATCAAAGCAGCTCAAAGTATTCAGAATAGCCATTCCGATAACCAAACAATGAATTTCTAATTTTAGGTTGGAGATTGTGTTTTCATGATGGTATCTCTAATGAATGGTGTTAAATGTTTTGGTAAGAAGGGAAAATTAAGTCCCAGGTAAATCGGACATTTCGAAATTCTAGAACTAATTGGGGTTGTAGCTTACAATTTGGGAATGCGGCCAAGTCTCTCCAAAGGTCATGATGTATTCCACGTATCACTGTTAAGAAAATACATGCATGACCCAACACATGTACACTCCTATGTGGAATTAGAACTGGAACGTGATCAGTCTTATGGAGAAGAGCTTTTCAAGGTTCTTGATACAAGAGAACAAGTGCTGAGAAACCGGACGACTCATCTGGTAATAGTTCTATGGAGAAACCATAAGATGGAAGAGGAAACATGGGAAATGGATGAACACACAATGAAGAACCACCTGAGTCTTTTTGTGCTGAAATATTCTAGAAATTTTGAGGATGACATTATTTGAAGTAGGGGAGAATGTAACACCCCAAACTTCCATGGTAACTACTCTTTGTATAATAAAATATCTGGTGTTGTAAGAACTTCGAGTTCTAAGAAACCACAACCAATCAAACATTCCTTAATGAATACTAATACCCAAATTTTGAAATTTTAGAAATTTTGTCTTTCAAAATGGACTTCATTTTTAGATTCATAATATCGAAATTTTATTAGGGTGAATATTTGGTATTTTTCTGAAAACATTCAATTTTTGATAAAGAGTGAAAAATACAGAGTTATAATTTAAAACCAAATTTTAATATATATAATTATTTATTTTATTTCAATTAATTTTATTTCAACATATATACATAATACCTATATAAGTTCAACGTAATTCATTAGATCCAGTTTATAATAATTTTAGATATATAAAAATTTTATTGAACATTTTACAGTCTTTTAACCACCTCTTAGGAGCATTTGAAAATTTACATAAAACATAATTTTACTACTTCTGTGAGTTGAATTTAAAAATTCCTAAAGACATAGTTGATATCAATAAGTAAAATGTTG
Source organism: Viscum album (assembly GCA_963277665.1). Classification (NCBI taxonomy): domain Eukaryota; kingdom Viridiplantae; phylum Streptophyta; class Magnoliopsida; order Santalales; family Viscaceae; genus Viscum; species Viscum album. The sequence goes on along the minus strand of OY728127.1, from coordinate 33,273,522 downwards.
TTCAATAAGATGAAAATAATTTTTGGTGAATAGTAACTTTTTTACTTTTACTTACCATGGTTAGAAGTAAAAAGGGTAATTCAGGGTAAAAATGATATTATTATTACACTAACATGTGTCCTAATTCTATTGGATAAGTTTTATTCGACCAAAAATGACCTTAGGAATAAAATATGATCCTATAGGACCAATTAGATTAGATTAGGACATTTATTATTATTTAATTCAAAGAAGAGTTAAAATTGTAGAATTCAATGTTTAATAACAAAAACATTTTTAATATAGTGTTACACATAAGATAAATTCGACTATATATTTTCATTATAAAGATAAAAATATTTCCTACCTAAATATTTTTTATTTATATTTTTCATACATTAAATAATAAAATTTATTTATAACAAAATGATGACGCAGTGATTACAGTATTAATGAAATATTAAAATTATTAACATTATAAATATCCAAATAAATGTAACTTGAGAATTTTTATAAATTCCATTAATTTTATAGGTTAATATGACATTTTAGGGTTAGATATATGATTATTTTTGATGTAATAGTGCTGTAATGAATTTAGAAAAAAAATTACGAAATAGTGTCAAAATTGTCAAAATATAGATTTTTAAATAAATATTATATTATTAATTGATATTCTATTACTAAAAAATATAAGTTTTGGGAAAAGGTCTTATATAATATTATATATGTCATTAATGAACCACTTTAGGTTTTCTTGGATGTTTATTGTAACTTTATTAACCATATAATATAAAAATACAAAGAGAGCTGGTAAATGTCAACTATTTAACTAATAGTTAAATCTAAAAGATAAAATAATTTAGTGACCCAAAACTATATAAAACCTATTGGTTGAGTGGTTTTAGATCAATACCCACCTTATCCATTAAATAATTAATTTTTGAGCCATTAATAATAGAATATTATATGATTATAAAATAATATTTCTGGCCTTTCGTAAGGTGCCCCTCAACCCTCTTATAAAGGGGTTCTCCCCCTTCTCTCTAATTCACACCTTAAAATCCATTTGGCTCGCCCAAATCCTTTCCAAATACACTCTCAACTGTCTTCCCTTCATCCTAGAGTCCATCCATTAGTTATAAAGACAACTTATGGATTCCTACTGATTAAATCAAATGAATGAACCCAAAGAAGAGGTAACTATTTCATCAACTATTTCAAGTTCCTTTCATCTTCCACTCCCTCTTTCTTTGTTGTTTCAATTATAAAATAATAACTCTAGTATCATTTATATGTTTTGATGTTATTATAAATATGGTGAAACCATATTAATTATTCTATCCATCCTTTGAATGATGTGTCACCATACGTGCGTACATACGACCTACCGTCTCCACGTCGTGGTGTAATTGTGATTCAATATATTATTATTTGGATGGGTATAATAATTATGTGTAATTGATGAAAATAATAAATATAAAATGATAATTATTCTGTATATATGATATTCCTTCCAATTATATATTATTTTAATATCAAAATAATGATATTGTCACTCGTGCGTATGTACGGATTACCGTCTCCATGAATGCAATGGGATACATTCCCCATCATATCCATTCAAGACTAATTTTCAATAGATTATTAAAAATAATTTTTAAAGACTTAATATCATTATTAATAGGAATAAGATACATTCTAGCCATAACAAACACTACTTATGTGACAAAGCTACATAGGAAAAAGAATAAGTTAACCCCTGAAACGACGATAATAATAAGATATTACTAATAAAGCAATGTTAAAAGATCATATATGATATCATATTAATTTATATGATTCATGTATAATTTAATAATAATTAGTTCACTATTATACAGGAGGTTAACCCACCCCCGACCAAGGAAATGAACAAGGTAAGGGTTAATTCTACAATTTCTTTATTTTTAGAGGTTGTTTTTACGTAAGTATCTACTTGGAGCACATTATCATCGACATCAATGTTTCTTAAAAATGTATTACAAAACATTTTTACTATTTACTAGACTATGGGTTAATTTCATTTATAAACTTTTTTGAATTTTTATAAAATGGTTTGAATGGAATCTTTCCATCGTTTTCAAAATAAGGTCCTTTATGACCTTTTCAAAAATATTAAGGTAAGAATTATATTTTAACGTATACAGTGGGTGCGGCTATTTTCCGTGGTTATAAGCTCGGCGAAGCTTCCCTTACAAGATGATATGAATATTTTCAAAATAAATGTTTTCTTTATAATTATGTGACTCGTATATTTTTTTCAAAATAGAAAGTGATATTTCCCTAAAAAATGTTCTGATTTTATCTATGTCAACAACCTTTGATGGATTTTAAGCTTATTTGATGTTGATTTATTATGATAAAATACATCCATAGTGTATTTAATGTTCTGTGATATGTTTGACTGTGGATGTGTAATTTTTAAACCATTCATGGTTTATTGATAAATTATATACATTTTGTATGCTATTTTTAATATTAATTTTTATGTTATGTTTAATCCTTTTCATATGAGGAATGAATTGGACTTTGTAAGTGACGGGTCGAGCCCTAAATAGCTCCTCGATGAATCGGTAGGTCTCATTAGGCAAACTTGTGTCTTGGCATAAGTCCTTGAAAAAATATTATTTGTAATGGTGGCATAAGCCCTGGACAATGTGGTTATGAAGTCTGGCATTATGCATTTCATCATTATGAAAGTGGATATTGATATTGCACGTGATTATTCGAATAATAGAATAACCTTGTGAGTATGTAAATGGAATTATTTTGATTTATATTTTCCATATTATGATGATGTCTATATCGACATGGATTTTGTTTTAGTTTTATAAATTGCCTTAACTTTTTATGCTTATTTATGAAATTTTCCTCTATATTTTTATCCTTACTGAGCATCTGAGCTCACACCTTTCAATGATTTATTTTTCATAGGATGGGAAGAATTATATTATGACTGACCTGTAGGGATAGTCTGAGGGGATATGAGTGTGCTCTATGGAAATAATGTTGTTGAAGTTTTTCATTATATCATGTAATGTAAAACTTATGAATGTATCTAGTATTTCTAAGGCCATAAAACTAATCGGTCTTTAGATACATGATATTTTGTAATCATGCCAAAGATACGTAATAATGCACCAACTCTAGGCTTCTCAGGTCGGGGCATTACATCCATGCTTATTAAGATTAATTTTACTATGTTTTTGTGAATGGAATCTTAGTGTATTACCACACTTGTAGTGTCCATGCAAAACCTCTTCAGATTGTTCTATTTACAATGACAGAGAATCTGGTGTATGACAAGCTTTCTTAGTTCCACTTCTGGATTGACATAGTTCACTTATTTGGACATATAATATCAAGAATCAAGATCTTATCTTGACCCTGAAAAGGTTATTGTTGTAGTATCCTGGGATCTCCCAATGAACATGTTTGAAAAATGGGATTTACTAGGTCTGCCTTTATATTATAATTATTCATAAAATACTTTTTTCTTTTTTCAACACATATAGGTCTTACAGAGAGGGGTGTGAAGTTAACATGGTCAAAATAATGTGATAAATCCATTCATGAGATGAAATGGAGGCTGCTATTAGCTCCTATATTGACTCTTCTAGAGTAAGGTATAGAATATAAAATATTCTATGAGGCATCAGTCATTAAAACGACCCATACTTTACATACATTGTTAATAATTCAAAATTTAAGCACACTTATTACAACATATAACAAAACCATGAAATGACCATATAGGTATAGTGTCTTTAGAAACTGGGAAACATAAACAACTGGTTCTTAAAGCCTCTGCACTGTCTCCCATTTATTTCATCATATCTATAGTCCCTTTTGGAATTTATTACTTAATAACCTTCTTCCTGGCCTGGGGAAAGAAAACATACAAAAGGGTGAGCTCAAATTCTCAGTAAGGGTAAACAAAAGAAATATCAATCACATCATATTCATAAGAACATAACAATTTGGAAATCTTACCCTGTAAAAGAGATCATAATTTCATAACATGGGATAAATCATGGTAGTGAAATGTAATCACAATAATCATAACATAAAACATTAAGCATTGTGTCATACACACATAATAATAGAGAATCATTTCTTATTAGTCAAGACTCATTTCCAAGACTATCTTAGTGGAAAAAGTCCATTTCTGAACCGAGTTCATTCCTCATTTCAGTCTTGTTTCACTGAACCGGTTTAACCTGCCGTTCCAGCCATGTCTATCACATGAGATATAAAATCTTTACCCAATGAATTGGAGGGAGATATAGGTCCCACCCATCTCATAATGATACCATTCTTATGTGTGCCACAAAATCATAAACCATACATCATTTCATAACCCATGTAATAAAAATGGGATTCTTAAACATCATGACATAATAAAACAATTCATATAAGATAAAAATAATTCCATCACAACATAATCAAATCAATTTAATAATAGGGATTATCTTAGATGGAAAATAATTTTGATAAAACACTTGAACTCCATTCATGAGGAAAATATCCTTTCTACTTCAAAAACACTTTTCATTTCTTAACATATCATAAAATTCTAAACTAAAAGATGTTTATTAAAAATATACTTGAAAACTTGTAAAGGAAGCTTATTGGAAATAATTTTTTAAAACTCCATTCATGCCGTATAAGTAAAAAAACATTCTTCTCGTACTTTTGTCAGAAAAGTCAAAAAGTACCTCGTATGAAAAATGACAAAAGATTCCTTTAATATCATTTACTAAAAACTCACCGAAGGGTAAAATTTGATTTAAAAAATTGTAGGTGGATGGAAATAATATTACATATTGAGGAAACATGGATGTGGATGATAAAATACACCCCAGTAAATTCCAAAGTGTAAACAATCTCGGATAAAAACGAGATTGTGATATTTCCCTTACCTTAGATCTGATTTGCTTCGTAAGTGTCCGAACCTCCTGTATAATGATTTAAATAATGTCATTGACTTATTATAGAATCATACTCATTGGTATGATATCATATATGGTTATATTCGTACCTTATTATTAGTAATATTTCATTGCTACTTGTTATTCGGGAGTTTATTACTTTTTGTTCTTATGTGTGTTTTGTCGAATAAATTTTTATTATTCTTTTTAGGTTATAGATACCTCATTTCCAGAATTTTATTAGTGTAATATATATCATATTTATTCACTAAGTTCATTTATGTAATCATTATGCAATGAAAATCATGTAGAACGAGTCGCATCACATCGTGGAGATGGTATTCCGTACGTACGCACGAGCGATGATATCATTCCCGTGATCGTGGAATTGTATTAGAGTGTATGTATACTATTTCAGAATCAATATCACATTTCAATAATCATATATATTAATTATTTACACCATTATACCCATCCAAGTAAGGTGGTGGTGGAAAATAGATTACACCATGGCGTGGAGACGGTATTCCGTACGTACGCACGCGCGGTGATTTCGTTTTCCGTAGGAGGGATAGATGGTGAAATAGTTTTGTTTCATACTTATAATAAAATATCAGTCTATGAGTGATACTTATGTTATTACTTCATAATAAAACAACTAATGAATATGAAGTGGAAGAAGAAATAATGTTGAATGAATGGTTAACGGACATTACCTCTTCTTTGAAGTGCCTCTTTGAGACCTCCTTTTAGGGCACTAAAATTGGTCTTTGAAGAAGACCAGGACCTATAGGATGTTTCTAGGGAAGTGTAGAAGATAATTTGGCAGGTGTTTGAGGATCTTGAAGGCTCAAAGTGGTGTGAGGAAGATATGGAGTAGGTGCCCTTTTATAAGGGAGGAGAGGGGCTCCTTTGGAAGAACTAAAAATATTATTTTATTATAAATCCATATTCGTTTTTAAATATCTCCAAATTGATTTATTTGGAAGCTAAGGTGGGTATGGGTCTAAATAATCTCATAAAAAACAATTTGGACATGTTTAGTTTACTATTTTAACCTTATCATTTAGATTTAACTTTAAGTTAGATAATTTTACTTTTACCGTTTCTTTTTGTGTTCAAACACTATAAGGTTAATAAACATACTATAACAAGCCAAAAGAACCCCAAGTTGTTTATTATTAATATATATAACCTTATATAAGTCATTTGGTCTAACCATAGATTTTTAGAAATTAAATAACAATTAATAATATAATATTTTTTTTAAAAACTATTTTATGTCAATTTTGACACTATTTATTAATTGATTTTTGTGAAACTCATAACAGAATTATTAGTTCTAAAAAAGTTAATTCAACCAATAATAACATGTGATATTAACCTATAAAATTAGTGGAATTCATAAAAAGTCTCAAATTATATTTATTTGGGTATTTATAACATCAATTATTTCAATATTCCATCAATAAGATAATTACTGCATCATCATTGTGTCATAAATAAATTAAATTATTTAAGTTCTAAAAATTACAAATAAAATACCATTATGTAGGAAATATTTTTATATTTCTAATGAATATTTATAGTCGAATTTATCTTTTTTATAACCCTATATTAAAAATGATTTTCTTATTAAACATTGATTTTAACTATTTTAACCCTTCTTTAAATAAATTAATAATAAATGTCCTAATCTAATCCAAGTGGACCTAAATAGTCATATTTTATTCCTAAGGTTTTTTTGGTCGAATTACACTTATCCAATAGAATTAGGACATGTGTTAGGGTAATAATAATAACATTTTTACTCTAAATTACCCTATTTAATTTTAACTGTTGTAAATAAAAGTAAAAAGTTACTATTCACAAAAAATTATTTTCATCTCATTGAACAACATTTTACTTACTAACATCAACAGTGTCTCTCATATTTTTGAAATTCCACTCACAGAAGTGGTAAAATTATGTTTTATGTAAATTTGCCAATTCTCCTAGGAGGTGGGTAAAAGACGGTGAAAAGTTCAATAAAATTATTATATATATAAAATTATTATAAAATTACTTCAATGAATTACGTTGAATTTATATAGGTATTATGTATCATTTTTGACCTAAAATAAATTTAAATAAAATAAATAATTATTTAAAAAAAAGTCGGTTTTAAAATAGTAACCTAGTGTTTTCACTATTCATCAAAAATTGAATGTTTCCAGAAAAATACCAAAATTTCACCCTATGCTAATATCAATATTCCAAATCCAAAAATGAAGTCCATTTTGAAAAATAAAATTTAAAAAATTTCAAATAGTGGTTAATACAATTCATGACGGCTAGTTTTATTAATATTTTAATAGCATATCGTTGTTTAGTGAAACTCAGTATTGCGTAGGACGTAAGATATCAAGGAAGGTCACGATTGTGTGTAAAGAAAGACAAGATAGTATTGTGTGTAGTGAAAGATTACTTTGATGGTTTATATTAAATAAAAACAAAATATTTCTTATAAAAATATAGGGTGTTACATTCTACCCCCCTTAAAATGAATTTCGCCATCGAAATTCATCACTTGTAACAAACATATGAGGATACCTCTCTCTCTCATCATATCCTCAAACTTCCTTGTAGCTTCTTATAATTGGTGGTTCCTCCATAAAACATTCACCAAGTGATTGGTCTTGTTCCGTAGGACTTTTTCACTACGATCGAGAATCTCTATCGGCTGTTCTTCATAAGAAAGATCTTGTTCCAGCGGTACAACTTCTGAGCTGAGTACATGTGAAGGATCAGGTATGTACATTCTCAGAAGAGATACATGGAACATATCGTGAACTTGAGAGAGATTCGGTGGAAGCGCCAATCGGTAAGATACCTTCCCAACACGATCCAGTATTTCAAAAGGACCAATATACCTAGGGCTCAGCTTTCCCTTCTTTCCAAATCTCATTACTCTCTTCCAATGAGATATTCGTAAGAACACTTTATCACCCACTTCAAACTCTAAGTCTTTTCCTCGGATGTCGACATAAATTATTTGTCGACTCTGAGCTGCTCTTATGTGTTGTTTAATAGATCAGACCTTTTCTACCATCTCATCAACAAGATCAGGTCCTAATAACATTCTTTCCCCAACTTCATCCCAGCAAGTTGGAGTCCTGCATTTCTTTCCATAGAGAGCTTCATAAGAAGCCTTCTGAATTCTGGAGTGAAAGCTATTATTATAACCAAATTACACCAAAAGTAGGTGTTGATCCCAACCACCTTTGAAATCCATAGAGCAGGCTCTCAACATACCTTCTAGAGTTTGAATTGTCCTCTCAGACTGACTGTCTGTCTGAGGATGATAAGCAGTTCTGAAACTCAACTCTGTATCCAGAGTATGCTGAAGACTTTGCCAGAACGTTGAGGTAAACCAAGGATCCCAATCAGATATAATAGAAAGTGGTACTCCATGAAATCTTACCACTTCTTTTACATATATCCTGGCATGCTGATCCAGAGAGAAATCCTATCTAGTAGCAATGAAGTGTGTAGACTTTGTAAGAAGACCAACTATGACCCAGATAGCATTATTGCCTTTGGCTATTTTAGGAAGTCCTATGACAAAGTCAATAGTGATGTTTTCCCATTTCCATTCAGGTATGGGCAATGGTTGTAACATCCCCTTAGACTTCTATCTCTCAGCTTTAACTTGCTGACAAACCAATCATCGAGAGACATATTCAACAACATCTATTTTCATGCCATCCCACCAAAAGTACTCTTTCAGGTCCCTATACATCTTCATGCTTCCCGGATGAATAGAGAATGAAGAACTATGAGCCTCATCCATCAGCTACTTCTTTAATTCGGGGATGCGAGGAATACAAACCCGATTCCTGAACTTTATTATACCATCACAATAAAAGTTGAATTCATGAACATTTCTCTCCTTTTTTTGTAACTCTACATCTCCTTTATGTGCCTCTTTAATCTTCACATGTATATATGGTTGAACATTAATTTGAGAAAGATAATATTTTTCCCCTTCAATTATAATTCCAAGATCCATCCTTTGTAAATCCATAAATAATGGATCTTTTGTGATCCTCATCATGGATAAACTGGAACGGTCTTGTCGATTTAATGCATCTGCCACCTTGTTTGCTTTCCCATGGTGGTAATGAATTGAGCAGTCGTAATCCTTAATCAGCTCCAACCATCTTCTTTGGCGCATATTCATTTCCTTTTGTGTGAAAATATACTTTAAACTTTTATGATAAGTATAAATATCACACCTTTCTCCATAAAGTTAATCCCCCAAAATCTTTAATGAAAATATTACCGCAGCTAACTCTAAATCATGTGTTGGGTAATTTTTCCCATGTAGTTTCAATTGTCGTGAGGCATAAGTTATCACCATATCATTTTTCATAAGAACACACCCTAATCCCTTCTTGGAAGCATCACTATAGATCACAAACCTTTCTCCACTACAAGGTAGTGTGAGCATAGGTGCACTGGATAACCTTCTTTTCAACTCCTTGAAATTATCTTCACATTCATCCGTCCAAACAAACTTAACTCCTTTCCGAGTCAACCTAGTGAGTGGATTAGATAATCGAGAAAAATCTTTCACCAAACGTCGATAATATCCATCCAAACCAAGGAAAATTCGGATCTCAGTTATTATTGTTGGTCTCAACCATCTTTCGATAACCTCTGTTTTTGCTGGATCCACATATATCCCCTCTTTTGAGATTATGTGACCCAAAAATGAAACTTTTTGAAGCCAATATTCACACATTGTAAATTTGGCATAACGCTTCTCCTTTCTCAGGGTCTTCAATATAATTCTCAAGTGATCTTTATGTTCTTCCTTGCTCTTTGAATATACAATAATATCGTCTATAAAGACTACCCCAAACTGATCAATATAGTCTCTAAAGACTCTATTCATCATATCCATGAAGATAGCAGGGGAATTAGTAAGACCAAATGGCATCACTATAAATTCATAGTGTTCATACCTTGTACGGAAAGTCATCTTTTGGTATATCCTCCCTTTTGACCCTTAATTGATGATACCCTGAACAAAGATCAATCTTGGAAAAGTATTATGCTCCGCGTAGTTGGTAAAATAAGTCATCAATGAGCAAGAGAGGATATTTTTTATTGATAGTGATCTTGTTAAGTTCTCAATAATCAATGCAGAGTCTCATTGGTCCATCTTTCTTCTTAACAAACAGAACAGGTGCTCCCCAAGGTGACGTACTAGGGCGTATGAACCCCTTATCATGATTCTCTTGGAGCTTCTTCTTCAATTCTTGCAACTCAATTGGGTCCATTCTATAAGGTGTCTTTGAAATAGGAAAAGCACCAGGTAAAAGTTCTATTGGAAACTCAACATCACGATTTGGTGGAAGACCTGGAATTTCCTCCGGAAAGTCATCATCAAACTCCCGTACAATGGGCATATTCTTAATCGTGAGTTTTTCACCAACCATTTGAGATAAATAACCTCCATTTAGTGGAATCAAGACCCATATGATGGAAGAAATTTCCACTGGAAGGTTATGTTCATCCTTTCATCGATAGACGATCAAATATTGATCTAGAATATGAAATGTGACTTCCCTTATTTGGAAATTGATAGGAGCTCCATATAGAGAAAGCCAATCCATGCCAAGAATCACATCAAATTACACAATAGGAAGGATCACAAGATTTGCAGGAAGCACTTTCCCACAAACATCAATCGGAGAAGAATTATAAACTTTTGATGCGACTGTTGTGCCATTAGGGGTTGTCACAGCTAACTCAACATCTAATCGTTGAGGTAATACGGTGATAACCTTAGAAAATTCTTCAGAAATAAATGAGTGGGTGGATCCATAATCAAATAAAACATTTGCTACTTTAGAGTGGATGGTAAGTGTACCTTTCAGCACTTCATTATCGTACTCTACATCGCTGATAGAAACTGCATGTGACATTACTTTTTCTTTACCCTTAAGAGTTTGTTGACTTCGATCATCATAAAAACCCTTGGATTAGTGCATTGATTGGCATAATGCCCAATTTCCTTGCACTTGTAACATTGAAGTGTATGAGGTGCACTCTGTGTATCCTTTTATTTGTTCGCATCACTAGACATCTTCTTCCCATCATTGTGGCATTCAAATTCCCGATGACCTTCCTTTCCACATTTGAAACATTTACTTGTCCCTTTAAGACAAATCCCTCCATGTTTCTTTCCACACATTGAGCATAACGGAAAACTCATCTTCTTTTCAGTGTGCTCTTTAGATTTTCCATTGAATTCCATTTTCCTCTTCTCATCAAACCCATATGACTGATGGGTTACTCCAATCTCCATCTCAACTTTGAGAGCACATCGAACGATTTTCTCGTAGCTATTGAAGTCCCTTATGGATAACGCCCTTCGAAGACTTGGTTTTAAGCCACTAAAGAATCGATCGATCTTACTCTTAGGTTGGATAATAATACCAAAAGCATACCTTGCAAGTCTTGTAAAATTTACTTCATAGGTACCAACAGATTCATTATCCATTTTCTTTTGTTCAATAAACTCCTTATCCATCTTTGTTCGGAGAATACGAGGGAAGTACTTATTGAAAAATAAGTTCTTGAACTCGTCCCATTCCATGGACTCAATTTCATCTCTTTGCCTCGTATTCTTGATAGAATTACACCATTGATCAGCATCATCTTCCAAATGATACACTACTAAGATAACTTTATCAAGTTCAGAACATTGAAGAACTGAAAATATCTTTTCAATCGTACTAATCCATTGTTCAGAAACTAATGGATCAGTAGACCCACTGAATGAAGGTGGACGCTGCCTCATGAAAGATTCAATAGAATGTTGCTCCTTCCTTTGCTCGTTTGGATGTCCTGCATGATTTATAGCTTGAGAATGTTGTGTGATCATGGCTAAAAGGTTTTGCATTCCAGCTCCCATAATGTTTGGTTGCTCAAGGGGACAATCATTGCATTTCCAGTCGCATTCCACATTAACACGGTTCCTTCGGGTTCGAGCCATTGACTAAAACCAAGAAGAATAGTGTGAGCAACACTATTTATAATAGGAAAACCACAAAATCAATAATAAAATTTCACACTTAAGGTGTTATCCTAGGTTATTCATGGCCATTTATAAAACACTAATATTGTGTTCTATGCTTAAACAAAACCTTAGGGTACTTACTAAGGATTTCACATCCTAGTTTCCAAAGGTTGACTATACCTTTCCTCTGATACCAAGTATAACGACCCGTACTTTACATACATTATTAATAATTCAAAATTGAATAACACTTATTACAACATATAACAAAACCATGAAAGGACCGTATAGGTATAGTGTCTTTAAAAACTGGGAAACATAAACAACTGGTTCCTAAAGCGTCTACACTGTCTCCCATTTATTTCATCATATCTATAGTCCCTTTTGGAATATCTTACTTAAAAACCCTCTTCTTGACCTGGGGAAAGAAAACATACAAAAGGGTGAGCTCAAATTCACACTAAGGGTATACAAAAGAAGTATCAATCACATCATATTCATAAGAACATGACAATTTGGAAATCATACCATGCAAAAGAGATCATAATTTCATAACATGGGATAAATCATGGTAGTGAAATGTAATCACAACAATCAAAACTTAAAACCTAAAGATTTGTGGAATACACACATAATCATAGAAAATCATTTCTTATTAGCCAAGACTCATTGCCAAGACTATCATAGTGGAAAAAGTCAATTTCTGAACAGAGTTAATTCCACGTTTCAGTCCTGTTTCACTGAACCGGTTTAACCTATCGTTCCAGCCATGTCTATCTCATGAGATATAAAATCATTACCCAATGAATTGGAGGGAGATATAGGTCCCACCCATCTCATAATGATACCATTCTTATGTGTGCCACAAAATCATAAACTATACATCATAGCATAACCCATGTAATAAAAATGGGATTCTTAAACATCGTGACATCATAAAACAATTCATTTAAGAAAAAAATAATTCTATCACAACATAATCAAATCAATGTAATAATAGGGATTATCTTAGATGGAAAATAATTTTGATAAAACACTTGATCTCCATTATTGAGGAAAATATCCGTCCTACTTCAAAAACACTTTTCCTTTCATAATATGTCATACAATTCTAAACTAAAAGAAGTTGATTAAAAATAAACTTGAAAACTTGTAAATGAAGCTTCTTTGAAATAATGTTTTGAATATCCATTCATGCCGTATAAGTTAAAAAACATTCTTCTCGTACTTTTGTTGGAAAAATCAAAAAGTAGCTCGTACGAAAAATGACAAAAGATTCCTTTCATATAATTTACTAATAACTCACCGAAGGGAAAAATTGGATTTAAAAAATTTTAGGTGGACGGAAATAATATTACATATTGAGGAAAAATTGATGTGGATGATAAAATACACCCTAGTAAATTCCAATGTATAAACAATCTCGGATAAAAATGAGATTGTGATATTTCCCTTACCTTAGGTACGATTTGCTTCGTAAGTGTCTGAACCTTCTATATAATGATTTAAATAATGTCATTGACTTATTCAAGAATCATACTCATTGTTATGATATCATATATGGTCATATTCTAAGCTTATTATTTGAAATATTTCATTGCTAATTGTTATTCGGGTGTTTATTACCTTTTGTTCTTATGCGTGTTTTGTCGAATAAATTCTTATTCTTCATTTTAGGTTATAGATACCTCGATTACAGAATGGTATTAGTGTAATATATGTCATATTTATTCACTAAATTCATTTATGTAATCATTATTAAATGAAAATCATGTAGAACGAGTCGCATCACATCGTGGAGACGGTATTCCGTACGTACGCACGAGCGATGATATCGTTCCCATGATCGTGGAATTCTATTGGAGTGTATGTATACTATTTCAGAATCAATATCACTTTACAGTAAGCATATATATTCATTCTTTACACCATTATACCAATCCAAGTAAGGTGGTGGTGGAAAATAGATTACACCACGGCGTGGAGACAGTATTTCGTACGTACGCACGCGCGGTGATTTCGTTTTCCATAGGATGGATAGATGGTGAAATATGGTTGTTTCACACATATAATAACATATCAGTATATGAGTGATACTTATGTTATTACTTCATAACTAAACAACTAAATAAGAAGAAGTGGAAGAACAAATAATGTTGAAAGAATCGGTAACGGACATTACCTCTTCTTTGAAGCGCCTCTTTGAGACCTCCTTTTAGGGCACTAAAATTGGTCTTTGAAGAATATCAGGACCTCTAGGATGTTTCTAGGAAAGTGTAGAAGATAATTTGTCAGGGGTTGGACGATCCTGAAAGATCAAAGTGGTGTGAGGAGGAGAGGGAGGATGTGCATTTTTATAAGGGAGGAGAGGGGATCCTTTGGAAAAACTAAAAATAGTATTTTATTATAAAGCCATATTCTGTTTTAAATAGCTCCAAATTGATTTATTTAGAAGCTAAGGTGGGGATAGGTCTAAATCCTCTCATCCAATAGAATTTGGACAAGCTTAGTTTACTATTTTAACCTTATCATTTAGATTTAACTTTAAGTTAGATAATTTTACATTTACCGTGTCTTTTTGTGTTCTTACACTATAAGGTTAATAAAATTAATATAACAAGACAAAAGAACCCCAAGTTGTTTATTATTAATATATATATCCCTATCTAAGTCATTTTATCGAACCTTAGATTTTTAGGAATAAAATAACAATTAATAATATAATATATATTTTTTAAAATTATTTTATGTAAATTTTGACACTATTTAGTAATTGATTTTTGTAAAAATCATAACAGAATTATTAGTTCAAAAAAAGTTAATTAAAATAGTAAAAACATGTCATATTAACCTAGAAAATTAGTGTAATTCATAAAAAGTCTCAAATTAAATTTATTTGGGTATTTATAATATCAATTATGTCAATATTTAATCAATAAGATAATTACTGCATCATCATTGTGTCATAAATAAATTTAATTATTTAATGTCAAAATATTACAAATAAAATACCCTTATGTAGGAAATCTTTTTATATTTATAATGAATATTTACAGTCGAATTTATCTTATGTATAACCCTATATTTAAAATGATTTTCTTATTAAACTTTGATTTTAACTATTTTAACCCTTATTTAAATAAATTAATAATAAATGTCCTAATCTAATCCAAGTGGGCCTAAATGGTCATATTTTATTCCTAAGGTTGTTTTTGTTCGAATTACACTTATCAAATAGAATTAGGATATGTGATAGGGTAATAAAAATATGATTTTTACTCTTAATTACCCTATTTTCTTTTAACCGTGGTAAATAAAAGTAAAAAGTTACTATTCACCAAAAATTATTTTCATCACATTGAACCAAATTTAACTTACTGACTTCAACAGTGTCTCTCGGATTTTTGAAATTCCACTCACAGAAGCGGTAAAATTATGTTTTATGTAAATTTTCAAATTTTCCTTGGAGGTGGGTAAAAGACGGTGAAAAGTTCAATAAAATTTTTATATATCTAAAATTATTCTAAAATTACTCCAATAAATTACATTGAACTTATATAGGTATTATCTATAAATTTTGACCTAAAATAAATTTAAATAAAATAAATAATTATTTAAATAAAAAGTCGGTTTTTAAATAGTAACCTAGTGTTTTCACTATTCATCAACAATTGAATGTTTCCAGAAAAATACCAAAATTTCACCCTAGGCTAATTTCGGTATTCCAAATCCAAAAATGAAGTCCATTTTGAAAAATAAAATTTACAAAATTTCAAAAAGTGGTTATTACTATTCATAATGGCTAGTTTTAATAATATTTTAATAGCATATCTTTATTTAGTGAAACTCGGTATTGCGAACGATGTAAGCTATCAAGGAAGGTACGATTGTGTGTAAAGAAAGCCAAGGTAGTATTGTGTGTAGTGAAATATTCCTTTGATGATTTATATAAAATAAAAACAAAATATTTCTCATAAAAGTCTCGGGTGTTACAATCATTATCCTAGGATTAGAGGCGATGAAGGAGGAAATTTTCATTGTATACAGATCTCAAAAGTTGAGGCCTCATGAGATAAATTACATGATGCATAAACTTAAGCTAGTATAAGTGTCCATGATTTACGTTGTTAGAGACTTTTTCTATTGGGTGAGCACATTATGGTGTACATAAACTAGAAGATCATAAAATATATCTTTTCATAGTGTGACTTGAACCTTTACAGAGTGACGATGGGCCGAGTATCTAAAATCATTAAATTTTGAGATTGCCTATATTCATAGGATGGGAATTGTAGTTGTAGATGCGCTGAGTAAAAAAAATGCAAGTTTCATAGGATTCATGTGATGAATGGATGTTAATGGACATATTTCCTATGTTGCATCTTGAATTTTATGACAGAAAGGAGCAGTCTTACCTATCATCCTTGACATTTACCTATTCCCTCATCTAGAAGTGGAAGAGTATATAGTTTTTAGATCCTAATGGCTTGGTTCTCTATGAGAGTATATCAGGAGATAACCTACCCCTATTTTGGTCTATGGATATAGATGACATCATGCACCTATGGGCACATAATTAGGTTCCTAAATATAAGAAAGATGAGTTGATGAAAGAGACACACACATCTCAGTGGGTAGTCCATCTCCGAATCTCCAATATGTATCAAGTAACATGATGATAATATTGGTGGTATGGGATTAAATTCCAGACAACTAGATTTATCAATAAGTATATCACCTATCAGCAAGTGAAGGCAATGCACTAGAGACCTATTGGAATGACACAAATGCTTAAAGTCCTGGAATGGAAATTGGAATATATTTCCATGTATTTCATAGTCGGCTTACCTAGGTCACTGATGGGAAGAGATTATATATGGGTGGTCATTGAGCGACTAAAGAAATTAGCCAACTTCATTCCTATTTAAGAAAAATTCCATGTTAATGAGATGGAAATACTATATGTCTGGGATATCATACGACTACACGGGGTTTAATGTTCTATTGTTTTAGATAGATATTCTCATTTTACATCACGATTATTACATGTATTTAAAAAATAAATGGGAACACAGGTGCTTCTATGAAAAAAATTTACCCCCAAACTGATGGAAAATTAGAATAGACCATACATGTTTTAGAGGATATGATACGACAATGTGTCCTTGATTTTAGAGTTTCATGTGGAATGTATATCCATCTTGTCGTGTTATCCTATAATAATATATTTCATTAGATAATTCTATGGTATCTTTTTGAGACCTTATATGGTAGGTCATTTCATTCGCCCCATGCAGGCTAGATGCATGCGAGGCAGGATTAATTGGTCCTCGTCTCATTCAGGAGACTCTAGAGAAAGTTTAGATGATCATAAAGTATATGACTATGAATCTATCTAGAATACAATCATATGTTTATCACCATTTATGAACTCATGAGTTCACGATAGGGGATCATGATTTCCTTTAGGTATCACCCAGGATAGGGCATAGATGATTTTGAATGTGCAGAATGTAGATTCCTCATTATGTAGGGCCATTAGAAATTCTACATAGAGTCAGACCGATATCTTATTAGTTGTTATTACCTCATTGCTATTATTACATGCATGACGTATTACACATCTCAATGATTTTCTAGAATCATGCTAATCTATATCATTCTTTTTATCCTGAGAAAGTTGAGTTAGATGTTTAAGCTACCATTGAGTAGTTTCAAGTATGCATACTTAATAGAAGCACGAAGGCTCTCTGAGGTTGTTATGTCTCTCTAGTATGGGTGCTTTGGTTACCGATCTGATAATATGAATGGACTAGGGAGAGGGAACCTGATGTATATTCCCAATGTCCATAGTTATTCTCAAACAGTGTTTCTCCACCATTGGAATATGAACATGGTGATGAGTTCTTTTATGGGGGATGACTATAAGTGCCATATTTTCACTTAGTTGTAGATCCTTTAAATTTTGGTGTAAATAATTTTTTTGGACCTAATATGGATTCTTAATGAATTAGAAAAGGTCCGATGGGTGACATGGGTTTTTTTTGGATCCTGCAACACATATTTTTTAGGAAAGAGGCTATGTCTCAAATTTGGCCCATGGTTGGTGCATGGTTTTCTTAACCGTGCAAATGGTGTTTTTCCAAACAGATCCACCTCACATGTGTTGGAACCAAGGTTGTAATTTTCAAGAAGTTGAGTATTTTTTATGTTATTTTTCAATCCTAATATTGAGGATTTGGTATATTTTAATGAAAGGGATCATATATTTCATGTTTCTAGTAGTATTAAAGGTTTCGTCATTTCTTAGTGTTTGCAAATATTTTAGTGTCCAAAATTTGGATGATCATTTTCTATGTGAAATTCTATTTTTTATGAAGGACTTATAAAAATATTGAAATGGCATGACTTTCGCAATGACAAGTAAAATAAGTTTTGTTTTATAAGGACACAATGATTTCTAACAATTTGCTTTATGATTATGATGATCTTCCTGATGGAAGAGTGAGTTCTCTATGATTATGTAATTTGGAGCTTCACAGTTAGTGATATAAGGCTCTATGATTTCAAAATGAACTGAAAAAGATTTTGAAAGATATATCTCTACTTATGATTCTCTTTGATGATTGAGATTTTCAGTGATTCATTGTGTAGGGAGGAGCAGCGTGAAGGTATTTTTGTTGATCCAAAAATTAAAAAATTGGTGGTGGAGATTCTTTAATGGATGAGCCTATAAATATGAAGTTCACTTTCTTCAAAATCATCTATGTTTTGATGGAAAATCGTTAAATTCTTTGAGTTTATGAAAAGCATTATGAACCAGGATTCCTATGTGAGATGGTTCATTGCAAAGAGTATATAAGTCATAACAAATGCCTATTTTTTGAGAAAGGGTGCTTCTTGATGATGATATATTCTTTGATTAATAAGTGATTTTTGCAAAGAAAGGTTGTTTCTCCATGGTATTGTGTTCCGAAAAGGCATAGGAGCTTCGTGAAGGCAGTTTTCTCTTTGAAGGGAGGGATGCATCACGAAGGATCGTGGTTCAGAAAGGGGATTCACTAAGGGTAGTTTTGAACAATAGTTTTTATTGGACATGCGTTTAAAAGAGAATCATCTTAGGTATAAGGTGAAATCAGTTTCCCGTTCAAATACATGGACCATATTTTTAATGGAAATCACTGAAGTGTCCTTAATGTCAATAATATGAGTTGTACTTCTCATGGATTAGTGAAATATGTGAGTTAACAGAAGTGATTTGAGAGACATAGTGAGATATCTCCAAACATTTTTATTGAAAGTGTCCTCGAATATATATATAGAGGCCAAAAAATGTTAATCGACAAATTGTGATGATTAGTGGAATTTGGTTTGATCGATACACTGTCAGATTATGCTCTTTAGATGTCTTTCTTTGTGGTGAACCAAGTAAAATTACAGTGTTAGATCATTTTTTGTGTTTTTATGATAGGTTTAATAGGTTCCTACTATAGAGGGAAAAATATCCATTATTTTGAAAGAAAATGACTACACCTTTATTCACCCTCGGCCTCAGGGGGTTCTGGGGTCCTTCATGGGGGATCAAATTGTTATGGTTATTGGTGTTAAATCTTTCCCTTGCTGTAATGGAGTCTTTAATCAATGTTAGAGTTTTCCCTTTCTTTGATGGATGTAACATTCATGTTTGAAGAAATAGGATGAGATATCATCTTAGATATCTTGTAATGGATTTCCTTTTTTCTATCGTGTAAGGAATACATGTCACTGATCTAATAGGGTTGTCCATGGATGATATATGAAATAAATTGCTTGATTTAGATGCTAAAGCACAAAATTCTCCCAATGCATCACTTTCTGATCAGATATATCTTAATGTAACAAGCATCACCTCAACCTAGTAAATGTGGGAGAAACATGAAAATATTTATGGAGGAGAAAAATATTGAAGTTTCCAAGACACCAAGTCCTACACAATAGGTTTTATTTCATGAAGAGGCATCCTAATGAGAATGTGCATTCCTTTATCATTCATATTATAGAAGTGGTAGGATAAACTCGAGGATTTTGTGAAGAAATAAATGACATTAATATTGTATAGAATATCATGAGATGAAATCCACAATTTATAATTCAAAGGTGTTATCCCTTGAGTAAATGGATCATTCTCAACATTCTCTAGATTATCTCCTATGTAACCTGGTTTCATTGAGTGGAGAGTCAACACAAAATATTATGTTAATTATGTATGTAATGAAAAAAAATTCAATTCCATAGACAAATATAAAACATCCGGATGTAGTGGTGGTAAAGATGATGAAGAAAAAATAATTCTTTATCTCATTACCACGATGTTCTAAAAGGTTAAAGATAAATTTAAAGGTAAGATAGCTTTGGGATATTTTTATTATTGCAGATTTGGGCCCATTGCCTCTCAGTTATCAAGAATGTTTGAGCATAACGAAACTAAAGATGAAAACATCACGAAGCTTTAGAAATGGGTTTTAAAAAAGCGAGACTTCAAATCTGGAATGATTTTAAAAAAGAATTGTTTTTCTATGAAGAGGAAGATGATGATAATGAATTATGTGAAGAAGATGAACCATAAATTAAAACTGGAAACCACGCCTCTATGATGGATAACATTATAAATTTGGATCCATCAAAAGATAATGTTGGTGAAAATAAATTTACAACTAATGCTAAAACCATATTTCCACATATGGAATTATTTGGTAAGCTTGAGTATAAATGATAGAGGTATAATAATGGGAAAGAAAATATGGAAGAATCATCAGTATATGTTGATCGAATTGAATATGAAATTAAATGACTGGATGAACTAGTGAAATTTTAGTCATCAATACATGAATAAACATTTTATGTAGTGGAACTAATTATTAGAATCAATGAATAGGATAAGTTCATCAATGTCCATAACTTGAGATAGTAAGATAATTCTAATACCATTGAGGTAATTTATGAATAACTTTTTACACTTCATAGAAATTCAAAAGTGAATCAAATCTAAAATAAGAAAAGATAAAAATAAAATTTGTAAGGTTTTCAGATGCTGAGTTGATAAAGAGAGAAAATGTGGTTTTGATGGAGTTTAAATTATTTTGAGTGATCAAAGGAATGCATGCATTCAAAACAAGGGAATATGTTATGATGACAAAATGTTAAATGCTACAAATAAAGTGGACCAAAATAAAGGCAATCTAAATGTGTTTCCTTTTGAAAATCAATAAGAAGTGTTATAAAAGAAAACTTTAAATCAAACTGATTAGAGAATTGAAGATTATCCTCATGCTTCCCTAAATGATTGTAAATCAAAAAAAATCCAAGGAAGAAGGATTGCGGATAAATAAAAGCGATAATACATTTACCCTCATGTAGTTCCAATTCTGTGACAATTTGGGCCATTAAATGTCATATTGTGAGGAGGTAGTGAGCTATTTGAATGGGGGTGACTTGGTAACTCAACAAAGGGGACCAATTTAATATCGTACATATTATAGAAGAAATATTTTCTATGGATACTATTTTCCCTATTCTAAAAATTGTCATGAATCTAAGTATTCATGAGAGATTTTTTATAGGATTAATTCATACAACACTCAGAGACAGGTCAATACACACCAACCATATGATTTTGCAATCACAAATATGGTTTCCCCTTTTTAGAAGAGTATGAATATGAAGAACCTATGTACATGAAGGATAGAATTGAAAGGCCATAATTATCCTACAATCAATATAATATCTTTTGAAAAGAAAATAAGAAAATAGAGAAATCCAACCATGTAAATGTTACCCTCAAAGAAACAAAGAAAAATATTGTAAGGATTCCTGATAGTAGTTGTTCTTCCCACATAACGGGTGATGATGACTTATTAACAAATGTTATAAAAAGGCTGTTTGGGACAATAATGTTCTGTAACGACAATATAGTGGCCGAACTAAACTGGATAATGTAGAGCTGAAGAAGACTAATGTTATGTATGTGTATTGTTTTCATCACAATCTCCTTAGTCTGAGTCATCTTTGTGACTCATGAATTATAGAGACTTTCAATAAAAAGTTAAATACAATAATAGGAAGGATAGTGAATTATATAATAATAATCTATATATCAAAGGGAAACTTATATCACCTCGATAGTAAATAAAATATTTTTTATAAGACCATTGAAGAAGAAAAAAACATGTGGCATCAGAGATTGTGGAACATCATTAAGCAAGACAAGGAAAAGATATACAATATGAATATTTTCCTGGATATCCCCAACTGGAAGTTTGAATGAGAAAAGTCTTGTGATGCTTGTATATAGGGGAAGAAGTTCTGTAGTTCTTATTGGCCATATCAGAAAAGAGAATTTAATCTTTTTGATCTCATTCGTTCATATGTATTAGGTAGATAATTGGTTCTAGAATTCCTTGAGAATGGTACTTATTCCTCAACATAGATTATTAATGTACAATGAAATGTGTGATGGTTGTACACATGAAATGATAAGTGATAGATTTGATGAAAACATATAATTGAATCACTAATTATGATATTGGTTGGACCATTCAATGTTCTATGATATGGCCATAGTGGGGAGTCAACATTCATTGAGTTTAAAAATTACACAATGAAACATGGAATATAGTATGAGGTAGCTGTTGTGAGAACTCTGCTGAATGATATAGTTGTTGAGCGCCAGAATAGAAATGTGGATTACATGGATTGAACTATTTTAATTGTGAGTCATATCTATTTCCATTACTAGAAATAAACTGTTGAAACTATATTGATAATTCAAAATCAAATAGGACTCTACATGGGAGTGAAGAGTACACCATATGAATTATGTCATGGAAGGAAACCCATAATGAAAATAACATTTTCTTAAGGAATTAATATGTGGATGTGAACGAATATTATAAATAATGTGAACATGGAAGAAATAAAAATGCATATATAGGGGAAAGTGTACCAATGATTCCGGGTTCACAAACAAGATGTTGATTCATAAGAATAATCAGAAGAGGAAACTGTGACAAAAGATAATACTGCTGAACATCACTGAAGAAGTTGAAGAGAATAAATAGATATGTCTAGCACTATAGGGGACTACAAAGTTCCCATGTAGACATGAGGAATCAGAGATTATACACAATCTTCACTCCTATTTGTTGTGTAACCACACTCCTTTGATGAAGTTAAAAAGGATGAATCATGGGTTATAGTCATGAATCTAGAGTCTGATCAGATTGAAAAGAATGAAACATGGGATCTTGTTACGAGAACCGAAAATCACAATGTGATTGGTTATAATTTTATTTTCAAGAATAAATTCAATAAACATAGAAATGTGATCAGAAATAAGGTGTGACTGGTGTGTAAAAGATATTCATATATTAAAGGCATTGTGTTTAAGAGACATTTTACCTTGTAGCTATACTGGAGTCAATTAGGCTATTTAATGCCATTGAAATTTAAAAAAGGATATAAAGTGTATCAAATTGATGTCAACTTAGATTTCTTAAAAGGTGTTCTTATGGAAGAAGCCCACATTGAACAACTAGGGGTTTTCTTCATGGAAATTATGAAATGTAGGTATATAGATTAAGGACATCACTCTATGGAATGAAGTAGCCACAATGAGCATGATACTCTCGATTGTATTCTTACCTAAAAAAATGAATTCCAAATAGGAGGAGTGGATCAAAATCTCTATGTGAATTATTCTCAAAAGGATATGTTCATGTTATTGGTATAAGTTGATGATATTATTATCTGTTGAACCAGGAAAGGACCTATGGAGATATTTTCCCACCACATGAAATTAGAATTTGAAATGTCGATGATCTGTAAACTCACATACATAATTGGGATTTATGTGATTTAGAAGAAGGATTACACATTAAATTCTAATGAAATGTATGCACTAAATATATTGAAGAATTATAATATGAATTATTCCAATCTAATGTCAAATCTAATTACGGTTAGAAAATGACATAGGAAGCATAAAGATGGTGCTTATACAGATCCCATAATGTATAGAAGAATCTTTGGAAGCTTGTTATACCAGAGAGTGAAAAAAATAAATATTGTCTTTGCAATATGATTTGCGGCCTAATTTCATAATAATCTGAAGGAAAAACATATGGCAGTAGTGAAAATAATCACGACGTACATTCAAGGTACTCACAATTATGGATTATATTTTTCTGCAGGAAGTGATAGTGAACAATCAATGTTTCTTGATGGTAATTGGGTTAGAGATGTAGTGTATTTAAAGTCCACTAGTGGAGGATTATTCTATGTTGGGGAAAAATTTGTGGGCTGGTTGTGTAAGAAATAGGAAATTACTTCTCTTAGTTCTATTGAATCTGAATACAGCTTTACAACAAAAGTTTACACTCAGTTACATTGGATGAAGCAGCAACAGACTAACATTGGTGATTAGGCGAAACCACCAATGGTGATTTACTGTTATAATAAGAGAATAATTGATTATAAAAATAATCATTACCATCAATCTCATATGAAACATATTGAATTCAGATATCACTTTATCAAAGAAATATTTGAACAAGGTTTGATTAAAATGTATCATGTGGGAACTGATGATCATGTGGCTGATATTCTTTCCAATTCACTAGATGCAGATATGTTTTAGAAGAATCAGTTGAAACACGGTGTTAAACCTCTTCCAAGGGTTTCTGGATCTTGTTCAGAGCCCGTAACACTTTTTTTTGGAAGTTGGCGATTTCACATGGTTGGCGCATGGTTGGAACACAGTTTTCCTAACCGCGAGGATGGTGTTTTTGTTTTCCAGAAAAAATACACTATGAATGGTTGGTGCATGACTGTGTGGCGAAAACATGAAATTATCCCTTCTGACTAGCTAATCGTGTGTGGGTTGTGCAATTTTTATGCATGGTTTGTGCATGATTTCCCAAACTATGTGGAAAAACCATACATTGTCATTTTTTGGGTGAATTTAAAAACATAACCTTAATGATCTAATTAACCCCTCATTCTTCCATAATCTGAGTTTACGTATGATTATCCTACATAAATATTATTTTTTATCTTTCTAAAGGCCTAATATAGGGATTAAAACGCCTCTTTCACATCGGATTTAATTGAGATTTTGTTTGTCATGTTGGATGTGCAACAATACCTACAAGTGTTTGTTTATTCATTTCCTCTTATCTTTGTCTATCAACCTTGTGATTAGTGTTGGAGAATTTCACACCTTTAAATAGATCAACTCAAATCTAAGTTAAATCAAGTTCCAATACTATAGGAGAAGTGTCATACAAGCCTATGGTGGGTGGTTTATAACTCATCCCTCAAGTTCAGTTATTTTGGAATTATTATGTGGTACCCATTGATTTCATAGGGTGTCGTTTATAAAATTTATATTCCATGATTATACTCATTAGAAATTTATTTTTTTTATCAATCAAAATATGTGATTAGTTTTTAGTGGTTACACCCATAATTCCATCCTCTAAATGATTATGGTTATGAAATAATTTTTTTTAGTGTTTTGGAATGTTTGGGCCACCATTCGTGTGTGCCATGGCTTGACCATTCAAAGGGCAGTCTTTATAATTTTAAATGAACTGATTTATATTGTGAATTTCATAATATAAAGTACCATTTATAATAACCATTTTACCGTCCTAAGGTATGTTCTTGAATTGATAATTAAATGTGAAATGGAAATTTTCATGTACACTATGTATATGATTAGGCCAGATTAAATGTGAATGATTAATAGGTTGAATGTCCATAGCACCCCTTACGAAAAAAGTGGAAGGTAGCTGAATGAATCTTAATTATTTAATATTCTTTAAATGGAATTAATAAGGATTTCATGCTAGTTGGTCATATCACACTAATGAGAGGAAATTCATGGACCAAATAAACATATTGATTTTTATGAATGAATACAATGTTGAATGATGAATGATATTATCACACCAATGAAAGGCCATGATTGAACCACATGAAATATTACATGAATTCATAATAAAATAGTAATTTTTAGACTCAATCTATCCTTGGATTTGGATCGGAGAATTCCATGAGCACTCGGGAACCCCATTCCAATTCAAGAATTCACCTTGCGTTGGTTGAGACCCGCCTAGATCTTGATCCTTATATATTATTTGGAATGCACGATTGAAAACATAGGATATAATCAATAACATTATTGGATGGATTTTATACCCTCCTTGTATAATGCCTTGTCATGTAGGTCCCATGGTTAAATCCAATCGGGCCAAGTCATAGATTTACCCCATATTACGTTGAATGAACTCCTTGGACTCGGTAGGCATCCTGTTATGGAATGCCTTGGACTATACTCCTTGGATTACACTCTTACACCATGGTAGGCTATATTTATTTATATGTTGGTGACCCTTTAGATCTATGTATCCTTGGTTATTAACTTTGGACTTCACTATTAAATATCATTATAAGATTACATGTTATAACTGACAACCTTCACTATTTGTAACACGTGACTTTTTTATAAACGGGTAATAATCAAATAATGAATTGTTTACATGTTCAGACCCCGGGTGAGGGTTGAATTTGGTACATGGGTTTTTACTTATGTTGTACTTATTTAATTTATATATGCATGATTGAACACCTATAAATTTCCATAACATAGTTCAAGTATTATAGACATCATTGGTAGAGGCCCACTACGATTTATCTCACACCCTCTCCAAGCTCCATTTGGTACCCATAGAAGATTACTTGGTTACGGGTGTCGAAAATGGGAAGAATATGGATTCAAACACATGATTTCATGATATAAAGTATGGATCTTGATTGTATATGACCGATCCAGATCTCTAGATACTTTTGATAGTCTTTTATTTCTAATATAATTTGTGGAAAATGTTATGTCTTCTCTGTTGAATCCATGTTTTCCTGTTTTCCCATGACAAGAAATATCATCAGTTATTGAATGATATTCTCGTTATTTGAGTTATTATTACTATTTTCCAAAGTATTTAATGTGTCTTCTATTTACATATATGGATTCTTCTATTTAGGTATGTTTACAATCATCCACTAAAGTACACTTTGGAAATGCTGGAATAGTCTCCCCACATACACACCATGGGCCCTCTCTATTAGTTGGTAGCCTCTAAATTATAGGGAGTTGCGTTTGTGGCCATATATCCCACTACGATCTAGGAACTTATCAAATCGCGTCCAAATCATGGTTTTCATAATTAAAAATTTATTAGTTATGGATTCTAGATACAAAATGTTTTATTTTGGGGTAATATAATCCAAAGAGTGTGTATATATCCGTATATCGATCAATGATGAAATTTATTGAATGTCATCAGAGACTAACCCCTCATAAAAATATCCATAGTTTCATTTTTTTATATTTCTATATCTTTTAAGATATTTTTCATGACTATACATTCCATGTAAAAGCTGACATATAAGAGTGATGAGTTCTTATGGAATGATTTGAAAAGAAAGAAATATAACTAAAAAAAGGATTGTTAGTGAACCCACTATTACACTGCCCTATAATAGAGAAGGATTATTAATGTAGAGTAATTTTCAATTAAGTCAATGGGATTCATCTTCATGATAAATTATATGGTTACAGTGTATACCTTCTTCCAACTGAAGGTTGAGGAGAAAAATTATCAGCCTCAGGATTTTGATTTAGCTATGGTAACAATAACATTAATGAAATAGAGGGATTATCTTTATGGTCAAAGGTTTGATATATATAAACTATTCATAAATGATTGATTTAAATATAAATGTATAATTATTTGAATATTTACTAAATATGATGGATGAAGTTGATTAATTAATACCACTTTTCAATACATTAGAATCCAAAGAATGTGAATAAGTTCAAATGTAATTTTTTTTTGAAAGGATCATTGAACCATATCAATTATTAGGATAAAAATCCAATATTTCAATATTCCAAAAAAAATAGATCATAAAATCATGATAAAAAGGTAGAAACATTGTCTTTCTCAACTTACTATTCAATCATCAATCCAGTTTAAGATTAAAGAGGTGTGGAAGGAAGAAGTAATGCTAAAAAGAAGGTGAGAAATGTTCTGGAATTGATCATTGATTTTTATAGAAATATGAGGATTAGGAATCATGTATGTTTTCCTTCAATAAAATATTTTATGTATATTTTTTATGAATCTCATAATTCAAAATTCTCTCATCACCGAGGATTTATTAATATACATATAGATCTGATTTTTTTATATTGTGAATGCCTAAAGAGTGTTACTTAAGAGCATGAATCATGATTCTTGGTATATTATTAAGAAACTATTGATATATATTAGTCTATGGGGATGTTATAATCATTTAACATTATGTAGTGGAAATGGGAACATATAACCATTAATTTTATAGGTGGACTCCAACATAAATCTTTACTATATAATTATAACTTTGTTTTATTTAATTTCCTTATGAAATAAAAAATGTATATTTATATCATATTATATTCATATCTAGATCATCTATATTTAAAATACGTTATGGAAGTCGTATTTTTGGTGATAGTACAACACAATATTGTTTTTTTCAGGGATCTAAGGTTTACCTCAATGTTCTAGAGATATATTTAACATGATTATTATTCGCAGTTGTTTTCAAGTTCTACTTTTCGTCCATATAAAATTGTATTCAAAAAAGACCATTTGAACCTTTGAGAATATATTTTGGTTTAGAACAATGGATTTCATAGTATATTGGGATCATTAACTTCCTATAGTTTAGTTTTTATACTACAATTATTTTGACTCGAATATTTAGATGCTTCTTCATAATTACATCTATTGAAATAATTGTATATCTCCCTAATATTGGTATGGAGTAAGAGATTTAAAGCTATTGGGACCTTAAATAGACTATGAAATTTTATAAAATATTAGGTTCAATAAAAAATTGATCAAGTAATATTTATACTGATATTAAAATTATTTTGATATCCATTTGTTGAATTATAGAAAATAGTGTTGGGGAGAAGGTATTCCTATGAATAAATTCATGAAATAAGGTCATGATATTGGAAAATAATAAAATTATAAACTCACACATTATTTTCCCCTTTGATATGCTTGATCATTTTGTGAAAATAGCATATTCATTGGTTATTCCACCAAATCAATCTTAGGTTCACATTGTGTTAATTATATGTATAATAATGAATTATATGCCTGACCCTTCACCTGTAATAATATTATTGGTCGTACCATTGGGGAATGGTTTATACCACAAATAAAAACTGGTAGAAATAATGGTTTATATAGATAATGTGCTATGGATGAACAAATAATCACTAGTTTAATGTTACCTTGAGGAATAAAAAATCCAAATAAGTTAAATGGGAACATGATAATTTGTTGAAATAGAGATTTTATAACATTTTCGATCAATATGATGGAATTTTGATATTGAAATTTATTTTTTGGGGTGTATAATATAACACGCCATGCTTTTATGATACAATTATCTGAAAATAAATTTTATTTTATTGATATATTTATTTATATGATCCATTGATTTGAAAAGAATAGTTTTATTATATTGGATTATAATTATTATATAATGTAAAAGTTATTACCTAGGTTTTGGATTAGTGTATATGAATTGGACTAACTAAATTATAAAAACATTAATGGTTTACACATACCTAAAATTAATTAATTTTTAATCAAATTATTATAAATTAAAATCCAAAATCATTTGAAATTAAATGATATGTTTTTATTCATAACTATTATCATTCACACAATGATTTTTTATAGAAACCTAATTTTTATATATGGATATTTTTTTCTTCAAATAAATGTGTATTATATTATATTTTATGGTTAAATATACATAAAATACATATAAGAAGAAGAAGAAACAATTTTAATTAACGAGATTAGTTAAATTAGCAAGCTATTAAACTCATTAAAATTGAAAATATTACATGGGCTAAAATAGATAATATTAAATCTAAAATGGGAAAATTTTGATAACCACATTTGGAATAAATCTTCCCCCAAAGAAAAATACTATGGAAAATAATTAAAATATTAATAAACAAAAGACCATTATAGAAAATGGATATGTACACCATTGATATGAATCTAGGTAAATATTTAATGAAGTAATGAAGAGCTATTTTTAGGAGGTATTTTTATCATTGGTCTTGTAATGTGATTGTTTATATAGTAACATGACTATTGGAAATACTAACATGACCATAAATAAATATTATATTATATTTCGAATTGTAACATACCCTCAAAATATTTTTTTATATTATTCATATTTATCTTGAATTATTTAAATAAATATAAAATTATATTGAAAAAATATTAAATATATTGATTACATATGTGAAATAAAATACATAATTTTTTTAAAGAAATTTAATAGTAATGTATTTTGTAAAAATCATAATTTCAAATCATCAAATGTTAGAAATATATTTTGATAATATAAACTTAAATTTTTAAAATAAAATGTTGAATATTTAAAAGGCTGAATTTTCTTCAATTTTTTGATATAATTTATTTATTAGTTGGATTGTAAAAATATAGTTTCTTTTGGTAACTGGTGTATTTTAAGTTAAATAATTCCTAATTTAACAATGAATTAATTATTTATAAAACATGATGATCAAAATAAATTAAATTTTATAAAATAGTCAATATAATTTTATAAAACTTATTTACAAACCTAAATATTACTTTTCAAATTCAAAAATATAAAGGACTACATTATAATAATATTTTATACATTTTCTACTTTTCCTTTTCATTAAATCCATTAATTCATTTTATAAAGTTATTAAAGGTCATAAAGGCACATTATTGAATTAAAATATGGTTTATAATTTCAAGAATATAATTATTACAATTTTTACTAGAGATATGATATTTTATTCAATATTATAACTCAAAAATTCCCCTCTCATCAAGTAGAAATTACCACTCCCCCTCCCCCTGGATAACCCATCCTACCACACTATCTAAATCCATTGATCTATTAAAATTATCTCTCTTAATCATATCGTGATCCAAATAGTGGTTTTAGAGTATTAAAAAAATCACATCATCAATAAATTATAGTGCCATACATGTGATAAAACATCAAAAAGAGGGTATGTTTGCATCAACTATTCATTTTTACTCTTATTTTTGACTACTTCTATCTCCCTATCAAATCCATAAATTTTATGATTAATTTTATATTATGGTAACATCATATTAACGATTTTACCATCTATTAATAATTATATTTTGGATATATTTTTATTTTACACCACTCTTTTCGACCATTTGACAATATTCCAGATAATGGTTCGTTAAACACAAACAAATATGGTTATGAATTTTTTATATATTAACTTCCTTATATATGGTTATAATGAATTATTTAAAATTAAATATATATATATACATTAAAAAATTATTATTAATTATAATATAGTATAAATTATAATTTAGAAAAGAGTGAAATCGATGATCAATGTAATTTTTTCGGAAAACAGGATATAATAATATCAATGATTTGACGAAGGAAGTTAAGAAATGTAATAAATTAATATAATTGATAAATATTGTTAAAAATTAAAATAATTCACTACTAGATAAATTTTTCAATAAAACTATGTTTTTTATTCAGGATACAGAAAAGCGATTAAATAATGTGGGTTTAAGTTAAGGGGATCCCCGAACCCAAATCATTTCATAGGGTTAGCCCCATTTCAAAAAATCGTCAATATTAATATTATTATAACATTAATTAAATATTATTTCACTATGGAACCCTTTTATTTTCATGGATATACATATCTACACCTTTGTTTAATCCATATACAAATAATTTTTTAAAAAATATTATCTTTTTGATGCAAATATTTGACTATTCTTGAGTTGATTTTTATTTTGCGAAGAATGATAATGTTGGAACCAAAGATATTTTAACTTTTAAATTTTGGATCCTTAATGTTTAATAATGAATTTATTCTATACAAAATCATTATGAAAGACATTTCATTCCGTTGGTGACTTCATGAATATTAATGGTATACACTCTATGTCTCATGCATGGTTATGAGAAATTATATGGTTATGTGAAATTATGATATGATGGGTTGGTCTTGAATTATATATATTTCCTATTTCTATGGTTATGTTATGTATGTCATAATATTATTTTTATTATGTGTGAACATGAAGTAGTGTTTGTTAATAATGTCCACGATGTGGTTTAATCACATATGTTTTTTAACATACTTAATGGTGTGTTCCTAAAAATATTCTGAATTTCACCTGTATGACATGATATTCCAGTTTAATAATTATGCCTCATTTCAGGACATTATAAAAAAAATTCCTTATGAAATTGATGATGTCCCTATTCTTATGATATGAATATTATTGTTATTCTCACCCATTTTATGTTTATTAATTTCCTTTATTCATCCACTTATATACATTTCAGCACGTTTCATACATTTTTGAAAATCCACAGGAGATTAAATGAACTGAGGAAAATGAGAGTTATTTGATGTATAATGAAAATGTAATTTTAAAAATGTTAATGTTTTATTTAGTACATGTGATGTATGATGCTATTTTTCTCATGATATAAATTCGTTATATCATGGATTTGTAACACTATTATTTTTTTATCCTAAAATTGATGAATAGTCATGTAAGAAAATTTTGGGCCGTAGTAGTTTTTATCAGAGTGATAGTTTAGTGAAATTATTAATTAGTATTATATTGTCTTAGTGAAAGACTTAGGTATAATAATATTTATTGGTAAAACATATTAGAGTAACAATTTTATAAAATGGATAAACATATGGATCCTAGACGATATAAATGTAGAGTGTATTGTATTAATGAATAAATATATTTTTTCATTCCTTTTTACACAAAAATTGTTCAAAAAATTCAATTTTACAAAAACGTTGTACCTAATTGAAACCCAAAAAATGACAAAAATGAGGTAAAATGAAATTGTTGTCCATTTGACATCCTCAATTCCAGGGGTTCTTTAGAACAAAACAAAGTGGAAATAATTACCTATTTTTATCAGAATATGAATAATAACATGAAGAAAGTGTAACCTCCTCCATTTCCCATAAAAGAGAAATTGGATGTCAAGTACTTTATATGGTAATGATCTCAAACATTATGTCAATATTGTAATATTTTTATTGAGGAATAACATGATAACTAATTGGAGAATAAATTTTTTATGATCCACTATTCTGAGAAGGAGAAGGTGAGTCTATATGTCTATCATTTAGTTGGATAATCAAATAAAAAGTGGTTGTTGATAATGAACACCAAGTTGTAGAAAGAAATATAAGATATAGAGCGGGAATACTTCAAGAATATGTTTCTTTACCAGTATCTCCATTTAAATAATTGGCAAAAGAGAAGATAGAATACATATATATTATGAAATAATTAAGGTTAATTAATCATTATTTATAAGGAAAAATTCAAAAGGATTTCAATGTAAAATTAAACATTTGTGATAACAATGGTTATAAAAATATATAGATTATTTATTTAATTATAACCATAACATTGATATTGTATAGATATCCAATACATCCAGAGTCTTTACAAAGTCATTCGATGTGATATCAATGGATATATAATGTTCGAGGTTTGGTCCTTTGGAAATTGGTATAATAAGAGAATAAGAGTGATTAAAAATTTTAGGTCAAATTAAAAAGGAGAAATGATAATATAATCATGCATGTGTAAAAAAATTCTGAAGAAAAATGTTGGGAATTTTATTTAAGGGCTGTTTTAATTCATCAATTGTGATATAAGAGGCCAACTAGTTCATGAATGTCAATTATAAATGTAGAAGACAAACACCATATTGGAATAAAAGAGATAACCTCCTAATAAACCACTCATGTTTTGATGGTTGAACTGTAGGGAGAAAGGGTAGAATTTAATCTGGTTTACTAAACGATAGGTCTATGAGGGTAATAAAAACCAACAACCACCAAATGAAATGGATTATGGAAAATATTAATCAATCAAAACTATTAAAGAGGAGCATGAGAATGAATTAATCTTCATATTCAATCAACATAGGTAAAAGCATTTTTTCGACTTTTATGCCTTCCTTTATATAATATATATTTTATATAAATGTTTAATCAAAACCAAAACACATTGAAGTAGATATATCAATAAAAACGCCAAGTAGTGAAATTAATATGAAATCAATATTGGAATCTCCACATATTAGGATATGTTCGAAAATTATTTAATTGAATGTCATAATACATTACATGGTGGAATTTTATACTATAAAATGCATGGATTTTCTCTCATTATATTGAAAAAAAATTAATGAATGTAAAAGGAAATCAACCTCTATATTCTAAACCATCAAATTCTCATCTAAAAATGCAATGATGATCATGATTTTTCTTGGGAGAATACCTTGATGGTGTGGGTTATGATACCATATGAAGAATAAAAACCCGCTCAAATGCTAGTTACAAATGATTGCATGATCCTTGAAAAAATATGTAAGAATATGGAATACTATGATGTATTTAATGAAGAGTTTCCTGGACTTACCCCAAATCATATGGTATAGTTATTAGTATAAAATATTCCTAGATAGACTCCAATATTCAATGACCATAATAGGATGACCCCAATCAACGTGGAAGAGTTAAAGAGGCGGTGGTATAACAATTTTGAAAAAGGGTTCATAAACCCTAGTGTGTCACATTGGGTTGATTTTATTCTCCTTATAAAAAAGGACATACCAATACAACTTTTTATTGTCCACTTGTATCTCGGAAATATCACTATAAATAAGTAGTCTCTCTTAAAAATGATTGATGACTTGTTCGGTCAACTAAGATAAGCTCAGTAACTCTCAAAGATGGATGTGTATTCATGATATCATTTTTTGAAGGATAATAAAGAATATATATATATATAATATATAATTATATAGAAGTTCTAGACCGAATTAATTTATAGTTATTTCATTTATATATACAAATTCTCTTTCATTATTCATGTATATGATTAACAGTGTCATTAGACATTACCTCAAACAATTTATTTTACTATTTATAGATGATATTATAAATTATTCCAAGAGAACGAAATAACATGATGAGAATATATGGATTTTTATAGATTATTGAAGGATAAAATAAATATTATATTCATAAAGTTTATAATTTGGATGTATAATGTCACATTCTTAGTGAACATGATCACCAATGAAGATATTTCTTTGGACCCTTGGAAGGAAAACTGAAATTGAGGAATTGAACCAACCTAGTAGTGTCACATAAATCTTTAGTTTTTTTTCATAGTTGTGTACAAAAAATGTTTTGGGATAAATTTATCACTATTTTATTTCCTTCTAAATTTGATAACAAAGACTAGGGTATATTATTTTATGAAAAAATATTGGGAGGAAATACTTATGAAACATAAGAAGTGGATAATCACAATTCATGTTCTCACACTAATAATAAGTAGATACTTTTTGGTGACATACAATGATGATTTCAAGAAATAAATTGGATTTTACTCATGAATATTTAAAAAGTGATATCATATGCCT
The DNA here is from genome assembly GCA_963277665.1 of Viscum album. Lineage (NCBI taxonomy): Eukaryota > Viridiplantae > Streptophyta > Magnoliopsida > Santalales > Viscaceae > Viscum > Viscum album. The sequence continues at coordinate 33,237,825 of OY728127.1, read as the reverse complement.
CATGATAGTTGAATACCCATGATAAGAACTACATGATTCATGATCAAGAATTAGAATATATGATCATCACCTTGAAGACTTTCAGACACTTACTATAAATGAGAAGGGTAACTTGTATACAAATAATAAGTGTCTATAGTATATTTTCTCATTTAATTAGTTCAAAATTCATGAAAGAAGATGGTTAATTCTAATAGAATAATATGATTTCAATATTCACTACCATCAGAGAATGGAGAACAATGCAGGTAAATGTCTTATTAAAAAAGGAACTGCTACTCTATTCCCTGAATCGGATTGAGAAAGTCCATATGATTATGGGCATGAAATGTATGGATATGGAAATCCTAAAAATAGACAATACATCTAACCATTCTGAAATGATTTACCAACCATCAATCCAATATATAAAAATAAGGCCCAACAGGATGATATGTAGCATGAAAATTAGGTGAAATTAGCAATGGAAGAGATGCTATTTGACTGTCTCATCAATGGGGATATTGTAATTCGATCTAGATATATACCTCATGTGCTTCCATCTTCTAAGATAAAGAACGATCTTTTGGATAATGAACATTTATTATCTATCATATTCCACACAGGAAGTACTAAGATGTATCTGGATCTTTGAGTGCATTTTTGGTGAGACAATATGAAGAAAGAGTTTACTGATTTTATCTCAAGGTTAATAGTATTTCATCAATTTAAAGTAGAGTGATAAATTTATAAGTAGATGACGAAAAAATTTCCAATACCCACATGGAAATTTAAGAACATAAACCATGTCTTTTTCACTTTTATCCTAATGATATCCTAAGTTAATAATTTGATACGGTTCATGGAGGATTAACCCACCATGAAATTCCACATCATCACTAATTTGTGATGATTTATTAGTTTAACAACATTACATGATGCATGTAGAGGAATTGGTTAATTTTCTTAAAGAGAATAATTAAATTGTATCTGATCATGATCCAAGGATCACATAAATATTCTAAAGAAGTCAATAATTTGATTTTAATAATGTAATAAATTTCAGCAGTGTGTATCACCCACAAACTGATTGCCCATATGAATCGAATACTAAAATAATATAGGAAAGTATCATTGTATTCTCAATTAAATTTAAAGGGAGAGGGAATAAACATATTCCATTAGTTTAGTTATCATAAACAATAGTTTCCAATCAAATCATTAATAGAAACCATATAATGAACTATATGAGAGTTTATTTTGAACTCATACATTTTGGGATGAATCTAGTGAAAAAAACTACCTAAAACTGAACATTCATGGGCGTTTTAAGAGAAATTTCAATCCATCCTGAATCATATAAAATATGTTAAGAGTCTACAGAAGTGTTATGTAGATAACTGTTGAAGGGATATAGAGTTTGAAGTTAGAGAAATATATTTATTTCAAATATCATCATGGAAGATATTTATGAAGTTTTTATATAAGGGATAGATTGTCCTTACATATATTTGTCCCTTTGAGATCCTTTATTACATTGGATCAGTGTCTTATTGAATTTAACCTCCAAAAAATACATATCAAGGTCATGAAGTGTTCTGAATATCAATCATAAGGATGTATATATCTGACCACGCAAATGTACTAAATATTGAGATGGTACAACTAGTGAATGACCTCTAATTTTTGGATTAGCTAGTTATGATCATGGACCACAAAGAAAAAAATCTATGGAACACGACATCATACATTGTAAAATTTGTTCTAATAACCATAACTATAAAGAGGTTTCATTAGATATAGATGAAATAATTGAATTAAAGTTACCGATATTATTCTCAACTGAGAATATTAGTCTATATTTCAGGGATAAATTTTTTGAATAGGGGTTGAATTTAACAACCTATAGTTTATAATTATTATTATTAATTTTAAAAGTTTGTTTATTATATTATATTATACAAAATTACACATATAAATCACATAGAGAACCCAACAAGACAATTTTTCACTAATGAAAATCACTAAATTAGATATAAATTTATCCCATTAATATTTAAATCATTAAAAGGGGAAAATATAAAATAGATAAACTAGAATGGAAAAATTTGTATCACCCCGATAGGCCAGTATCCCCCATTTGAACAATAATTTTGAAAAGAAAAAATGTTAATAATTCAAAAAAATTATCAATAATGGAAATGTAGATCCATAATTGAAATTGAGTAGAAAAATGGATGATGGAATAAATAAGAATTCATATGAGGTAAGTTGACCATTGGAATTATAATGTGATCTTTGGAATAGTGACAATACTCTTTGATATTCTAACATCACTATTGGAAGTAGTATCTTGACCATTGGAATAATATTTTAACCTAAAAATGATAAATATTGATATAAATACTATCTATCATGAATAGTTTATCTATATACAAAATTATATTGCGAAACAAACTAATAAAATGGTTAAAAACATTTAAAATGTATGCACATTATTTTAATATTTATTTTAAATAATTTTGAACAAATATTATTATTGTTTTTATATTTAATAGGCACATTATTATAATATTTTTGAAATAATTAATTTCATTTTTAATAGTATCATGTTAAAATTTTGTAGGTATGAAATTTTTGGAAATTTCTTGAGATACATCGATACTAAAGTGAATATTAAAAACATTGTTTCCTTCATAACCAATCTATCTTAAATTAAAGTGTTCATGATATAATGATGATCTAATAACATTTATACAACAGGCTCGACAAAATAATATTTAATTGCAGAAATGGGTTATTAAAATACAATAAAGATTATTTCAAAACCTAAAATGTACATTCCAAATTCTAAAATATCATGTATTACATTATAATTTTTTTTAATCTCAGTTTTCCTCCATTAATTTTGATTAAAAAAATTAATTATAATTATAATGTGATTAAAAATATTGAAATAATTTAATTTAATAAAAAGATGTCATATAATTTTAAAAAATCAGTATTACAAGGTTTACCTTATATGTAGTATTTTATTCAATATTTTTACTCATGAATACCATAATACTCTTGTATAAAAATCCCCTATCACTCCCTTTTGTAACCCCCTCCTCCCACACATACCACTGCCATATAATATATAAAAACCACATTCTTAATAATCTTATAATCTATATGGTAATTCTAGATCAATATAACTATATTAATCAATTATGTCTATTGTAATACAAGGGAAGAAGCACTGATAAGATGGCTTGTTTTATTCAACTCTTCTTTTCATTTTCATCTTCATTTCCTATCATTATACAACACTTCCAAAAATGAATTTTTAATGACTAATTATATATTATTCTAACAATATATTAATGATATCACACTATGTTATAAATTATATTTTTGATGTTTTTAAATTTTACACCTATCTTTATCTTCCTTTGGACAAGGATACCAATAATAGTAGGTTAACCACTAACAAGGACATTTCATACTTATATAATATCACCAGTATTATAGAAGGTTATCCTAAATTATTTATAAATGTATAAATATGTTTATTTTAATCATATTTTATTAAACATAATAATTTATAAATTACATTTATCAAAATTATAATATTTAAGAAAAATGGGAAATTATAAATGAAAAAATAATATCATTATATACTCATATGAAATGGAAAATTAAGAAATACAATTAAATGATAAAATTTTAAAAAAATTGGTAAAAAAAATATTAATTATATTCTATATAAATGTTTTAAAATCCTACGTTAAATATTTCGGATTTAAAAATGCAATGAAATATGGATTGATTTAGGGTTTGGGAAATATCAAACCCAACACCCTTTCTTTGGGTTTTCCATATTTTATGAAACCATTAATGTGAATATAATTATAATTTTCCATAAATATATTTTCAATATTATTACATTTTCCTTTATGTTATATTCAAGATTAAAATTTTTTTATATGAAATAAAATGGTTTTTTAAAAATAAATACTCTTTCCAAAACACATCATTGGCGCCTCTTCAGCTATTTATTCTTCACCAAAGAAAGATAATATTTATAAAAAATATTTTTCATTATTGATTTGGGAACTAAATTTTTTATTTTTAAATTTATTATTTACAAAATCCTTATAAAAATAATTACTTTCCAAGGGTTATGTCATGATTATTATTCTTACATGCTCCATGTTTCGTGAATGATAATGAGCATTTAATATGTGATGGGTGGGGGTAAATTTTTATAGACCTCTAATGCATTGGGTAACATGATTTATCTGAGAGATTATGTGTATTATGTGGGAAAATAATTCAACATTTTTTCATAATCATGATTTTATGATGTATTCTAATTTTATATGCAAGAACATGACGTCAGATTTATTGATAACTATTTATGGTATTTCACCACAATGACATGATGTTTCATTTTTATCCATAATCCACATTCCATTATATTTTAATATTATTCCATCATGATTATGATAATTACACTATGATAATTATTTGATGATGATGATTATGGTCACCATAATTATAATGATTATGGTCCCTAATTCCTCCTCTTACTCGTCTTTTAGATAACTCCATTAATTGACAGATATAATTAGTTGAATACATGTACTATGGAGAATTCAAGATTATATATGCATAAATATGAAGGATTAAAATTAATTTGTATATTTTATTTTTTAAATGTTATGAATGAGCCTAATTGGGTAAATATGCTAAATTTTTTGCTGTTATATTGGTTATTATAGTTTAATTTTATCCGAAATTTTATTTAATATTCATTTATAAAAATGTGTGGTTCTTATAGTATTTATCTAAATAATTTTATTTAATAGTTTTTTGTTAATGATTTTACCTAAATTTATATATTATATATATAATGAAATGTATTTCATTCATATTTTTTTCTTCTAGTCATGCGATAATAATAAATCTATTCTTATGAATAAAAATCATTAATTCGAAAAATGTTTCATCACATTAGATCACTAATTTTAAAATTAATATAAACAAATTATTGAAATTTAATCCTCAAAAATGGATTCAAAATTTTGAATATGAATGTATAATTTTTTTAAATTGGTGTCTCTTAGTTTTATTCCCTAAGAATAGCAACCATGGTAAATATTTGACACCTTTATATGTGAAAAATGGCTAAAACAAAGAAAATTTTTTTTATAAGGCTTCAAAAAATATCTACCACATACCTTTAACAATTGAATGGGTGGAGTTCATCAATATTGATCTATGTTTCGAATATATGTCATTTTGATTCCTTTTTTCCTTGATAATGGATTTTATATTATTTTAAACGAAGATATTAATAAAATATCACTCTATTGGTTTTAATTTATATAAATTTATTTAAATAATTATATAAAGAGGATGAGTTTACTTTTTAAAGACTATTTTAAATTACATTAATTTATTTTTATTAGGGTAAATTATTTTTAATTTTTAGTTATGAAGTATTTACAATAAATACACACTAAACAATGATATAATACATGTTCATGAAATAGAATATTCAATTGAACAATTTAAAAAACCCTTTATGTAAACTAATTTATGTGACTTATAGTGCCCCCGGAATTTTATTATTGAATATAATATATTAGTGGTGTGTGAAAGGATTATATTCAAATTAAATTTCTATCCAGATGCCTCTAAAGTCATATTAAATGAATATTATTTTAAAGACCGGTAAAATTCAAGGGAAATTTTTTCTTAATTTTTTTTGGAATTTTACAAGAACACAGTTTCTGACGGCACCAGATTCCGAGGCCCGGTGGGCTCGGAATAATTTTCCGATGTTTAGCTCAGGTACGTTCAGTAAACGAACGAGCTGGATTTCCTAACTTTTGAACCGGTGCTTGGAATCGAAATCTGAGGACACCGATGGAAACGCAGTGCCAGTAATTACTTAGGAACACCTTTTCTGGAGCTGCGTTTACTCGGGTGTGGTAATTAAAATTTTGGGTTACGTGAAGAATAAAATAAAATGGTGCAACCAATGTTATTTTTATTTAAATTAGATTAACCTAAGTTAAGTGGTTGGAGTGGGACCCACTATATCCTACTCCCCTGGGTAGGATATTTGTGGGGTGGGGCCCACACGAGCCCCACCTATTCAACTTCGTCAAACCACCTCTTTTAATTAGGTAACGCACCTGCACCCCCCATTAAATGAAAATTCAACTCATTAATTAATTAACTTTTTCAAAGTAATTAAATCTTGAATTTAATTAGAATTTCAAATTGAAAAGTTGGATTGTGTGTTAATTAAATAATACAAGGTATTATTTTATTAAGTTGGAGTTTTGGTTGTGTGGGGAGTATTTGGAGAGGATTTTCTCAAGCCTTGAACTTCATCTTCCTCCTTAAAGAACACGAAGAACGCACTGTCGCCAACGAAGAACGCCGATCTTCGATGAAGAACTCCATCACCACAAAGGGGAGTTCATCGTACCGTCTTCTTCCCACTCCGCAGCCGGTGAGAGATTCTATCCTCGGAGATCGATGACGTGACACCCTATCCCGCGATGCCGAAAATCCTCCTTCCGCGACGCTGTCTTCCGCGACGTCCCTTCCCCGCGACGAACCTTCGTTCAACAATGCTTGATGTAGGGGTTATTTTCATCTTCATGAATACATTCATCGTCGTTCAACGTTTCCTAATTGAGCCGCCTGTTATCGTAATAACAGGAGGAGGTCCGACTGCACGAACACGGACGACCCTCCTCCCCCCTTGATGCTTGATTTTGTTGCGGCATGAGCGAGGTAGCGCGGTGCCGTTGCACCGCGCAGAAATAATTAAGTATGGGCGGAGAAGAGTTGTGACGTCGCGCCACGCCATTTATGTCGAACAAATCCGCGGCACCGTCACACCGCGCCAGAGAACCTCGAAAACGCCACTTCTGGAGTGGGGCCATGGCAGAGGGGCACAACGCCGTCGTGCTGCGCCGATCAGACAAGGTCGCGGCCTCTGGTCGTGGTGGTGCGGAGGAGCGGCGGCTGGCTTCCGGTCACCGGAGCAAGGACGCAGGACCCGCAGAGGGGTCCCGTGGTGACCCACCTGCCGGCTAAGCCGGCTGGTTACCATAAAGGTTGGGGGTCGAAACCCCTGGCTGGATACAGGAGCGCCCCCCCCCCCCCCCCACATGGTGGCCGCGTTTTTTCAATCAGGGGGGTCGCGCGCCCCCCTGTTCTGCCCAGCTCGGCCAGCCGAGCTGGTCATGCGGGCCGCCCGAGCGCCCCAGGCTGTCGGGCCACACTGGCGGGGCTGGGCCGGGCCGCACCCTAATGGGCCATACCTGGACTCAGTTCGGGTCGACCCGGATCGGGTCGAGCCAGGGGGTCTTGGGCCGGGCCCAAAACCCCCATTTTCAGACCTCTTTCGGTATTTTGCCTATAACATGGGCTACGGACCCTTGAATGATGCACCATCAGTTGCAATGTGATCCTTGGACCGAGATGGTCGTTTCAGTATATTACACTCAAGGTTTCGGAGAACTTTGGGTTCGGTCGGGTTGGTTCGAACACGAAACCAACCGGGCCTTCGGAGCGGAAACACCTATAATTTGAGCTCCGAACGTCCGATTGACGCATCGTACACATTGTTGGATTCCTCATAGTGAGACATCCCTTTTGGATTACTCCGCTCGAGGTTTGGATGTGGTTGGAGTGTGGGCGGGTAGGTTTTGACTTAAAAACCAACCAGTCCCCTAGGACGAAAAAGCCAATAACTCTCAGACCGGGCATCCGATTTACGCTACGTCTGTCATGTTGAGTTCCTTTTGACGATATAGAACTTTTGGATACATCAAATTCTGACTTCATGTCAGTTGATGTATCATCCCCTCGGATCGTGAAGTGAACCCTCCCCGAACAAGCTTGTTGTGTGCGTGTAGAGACCCGGTGCATGACGTACATAGACATTACATTACTTTTGCAGAATACATAGTACATAACAAAAACACACACACAAGGACCATAATAGTTTATTGTCTTTGGAAACTCGGAATATAATCTTCTAATCATGGTGAAAGATCTTCATCATCTCCCATAAAGATCTTATTTTTTTTAAACCCAAATGCTTTCTTTTTGTCCTAAGGAAAAGAAAACATAAAAGGGTGAGCTCAAATGCTCAGTAAGGGTAAAAAAAAGAAATATCAATCACATCATATTCATAAAAGCATATCTTTTGGAAATCATAACCTGCAAAAGAGATCATAATTTCATAACATGGGATAACTCATAGTAGTGAAATGTAATCCCAATAATCATAACTTAAAACATGAAACTTTGTGGCATACACACATAATCATAGAGAATCATTTCTTATTAGTCAAGAATCATTGCCAAGACTATCTTAGTGGACAAAGTCCCTTTCTGAACCGAGTTCACTCCTCGTTTCAGTCTTGTTTCACTGAACCGGTATAACCTACCATTCCAGCAATGTCTATCTCATGAGATATAAAATCTTTACCCAATGCATTGGAGGGAGATATAGGTCCCACCCATCTCATAATGATACAATTCTTATGTGTGCCACAAAATCATAAATCATACATCATAGCATAACCCATGTAATAAAAATGGGAATCTTAAACATCATGACATCATAAAACAATTCATATACGATAAAGGAATTCCTAAAAATAATTCCATCACAACATAATCAAATCAATGTAATAATAGGGATAGAAACAGAACCCTTTATTATCTTAGATGGAAAATAATTTTGATAAAACACTTGAACTCCATTCTGGAGGAAAATATCCTTTCTACTTCAAAAACACTTTTCATTTCATAACATGTCATAAAATTATAACTAAAAGATTTTGATTAAAAATAAAACTGAAAACTTATAATGGAATCTTCTTGGAAGTAATGTTTTAAAAATCCATTCATGTCGTATAAGTTAAAAGAAAACATTCTTCTCGTACTTTTTTTTGGAAAAGTCAAAAAATACCTCGTACGAAAAATGACAAAAGATTCCTTTCATATCATTTACTAAAAACTCACCGAAGGGTAAAATTTGATATAAACTATTCTAGAAGGATATAAATATTACATATTGGGGAAACATGGATGTGGATGATAAAATGCACCCCCGTAAATTCCAAAGTATAAACAATCTCGGATAAAAATGAGATTGTGATATTTCCCTTACCTTAGGTCTGATTTGTTTCGTAAGTGTCCGAACCTCCTGTATAATGATTTAAATAATGTCATTTACTTATTCCAGAATCATACTCATTTTTATGATATTATATATGGTTCACTTATGACTTTATATTACCCGTTCTTTTGTAAATTCTATGTTAAAAAGCGTTTTGGGTAAAATCGTTTCATTTGTCGTCCGTGTTTTGACTTGTAATTATTCATATGATTACTTAGATCAAGATTACATAATTCCAGAATATAAAACATGATTTATATATAATAAATATTCAGAATATACATATATAGAATAAATTAGTAAATGGAAAGAAATACACCTTTCATGGAGACGGTAGGCCGTACGTACGCATGAACGCTGTTTTCGTTTCCTTATTGAGTTGAATGGAATTAAGTAGATGACATACATATATATACAAATAAATCCAGTATCATTATTATGTCATATATTTCATGATTACTTATTATATGTACTTTATAATCATTCATTAATGGTTAAAGTGGAGAATGAATCTCATCGCGTCGTGGAGACGGTAGTCCGTACGTACGCACGAGCGATGATATCGTTCTCATGATCGTGGGACTATATTGGAGTGTATGTATACTACTTAAGAATCAATATCACATTAAAATAATAATATATAGTTATTATTTACACCATTATACCCATCCAAGTAAGGTGGTGGTGGAAAATAGATTTCACCACGGCGTGGAGACGGTATTCCGTACGTATGCTCGCGCGGTGATTTCGTTTTCCGTAGGATGGATACATGGTGAAATAGGGTTTTTTCATACTTTTAATAACATATAAGTATATGAGTGATACGGATGTTATTAGTTGATAATGAAACAACCTAAGAAAAACATGTGGAAGAAGAAATAAACTTGAAAGAATCGGTAACAGACATTACCTCTTCTTTGAAGCGCCTATTTGAGATCTCCTTTTAGGGAACTAAAATTGGTCATTGAGGAAGACCATAACCTCTAGGATGTCTCTAGGGAAGTGGAGAGAAGAAATTGGTAGGGGTTGGCCGAGCTCGAAGGCTCAATGTGGTGTGAGGAAGAGAGGGAGGAAGTGCCCTTTTATAAGGGAGGAGAGGGGCACCTTTGGAATAACTAAACATATTATTTTATTATAAAGTCATATTTGGTTTTAAATAGCTCCAAATTTATTTATTTCGAAGCTAATGTGGGGATGGATCGACATCCTCTTATGAAATAGAATTTAGACAAGTTTAGGTTCCTATTTTAACCTTATCATTAAGATTTAACATTAAGTTAAATAATTTTACTTTTACCATGTGTTCTTGTGTTCTTACACTATATGGTTAATAAACGTACTATAAGAAGCCAAACGAACCCCAAGTTGTTTATTATTAATATATATAACCTTATCTAAGTCATTTGGCCGAACCTTATATTTTTAGGAATAAAATAAAAATTCATAATATAATATTTGGTTTACAAACTATTTTATGTAAATTTTGACACTATTTGGTAATTGATTTTTGTAAAAATCATAAAAGAATGATTAGTTCGATAAAAGTTAATTAAATCAACACTAACATGTCATATTAACCTCTAAAATTAGTGTAATTCATAAAAAGTTTTAAATTAAAATTATTTGGGTATTTATAACATCAATTATGTCAATATTTCATTAATAAGATATTTACTGTATCATCATTGTGTCATAAATAAATTAAATTATCTAAAGTCTAAAAATTATAAATAAAATATAATTATTTAGGAAATATTTTTATCTTTCCAATGAATATTTATAGTATAATTTATCTTATGTATAACCATATATTAAAAATTATTCACTTATTAAACTTTGATTTTAACTATTTTAACACTTCTTTAAATAAATTAATAATAAATGTCCTAATCTAATCCAAGTGGGCTTAAATGATCATATTTTATTCCTATGGTTGTTTTTGGTCGAATTACATTTATCCAATAGAATTATGACATGTGTTAGGGTAATAATAATATCATTTTTACCCTTAATTACCCAATTTACTTTTAACCGTGGTAGAAAAAAGTAAAAAGTTACTATTCACCAAAAATTATTTCATCTCATTGAAACACATTTTAGTCCTTGATATTAACTGTGTCTCTCGGATTTTTGAAATTCCACTCACAGAAGCGGTAAAATTATGTTTTATGAAAAATTCAGTTTTTTAACTACCACTTAGTCGTTTCACTATTCATCAAAAAATGAAAGTTTCCAGAAAAATACAAAAAATTAGGCCTAAGATATATTTGATATTTTGAATTCAAAAGTGATGTATATTTTACCAAATTCAAAACATATCAGTTACATTAATTAATTTAAATATTAATTCTCGTCGTCAAAACAAATAGCATGTTTTTAAGAGATAATAACTATCAAAAGATTGACACTTGTTTATGTCTGGTTTAAATGTGAAATTACATCCAATGACCAACATTGTATTAAATTGTAAAAATATATTCTAAATATACTTTAAAACCACTCAAATTAAAAATTTATCACTATTAATTATTTTGATTAAAAAAGTTTTTTTTAATTAAAATTTAGTAATTTTCACTATTCATCAGAATATGACAGTTATCCGAAAAGTACCCAAATTTCACCCTGAGCTAATTTCGATATTACAAATCCATAAATGAAGTCCATTTTAAAAAATAAAATTTACAAAATTTCAAAAAGTGGTTATTACTATTCATAACGGGTAGTTTTAATAATATTTTAATAGCATATCATTGTTTAGTGAAACTCGGTATTGCGTACGACGCAAGTTATCAAGGAAGGTTGTGATTGCGTGTAATGCAAGACAAGTCAAGGATGCGTGTTGTGAAAGCTCCTTTGGGTGTAGAGTACAACACACGACATTAATGAAATTAAAAAGAATATTTTTCATAAAATCTCGGGGTGTTACATTCTACCCCCCTTAAAATGAATTTCGCCCTCGAAATTCGTTGGGGTTATAAATGGTTTACTAATCAAAAGTTTGTTTAATAGAAACCCACATCATAGAAAGGAATACCAAAACATGGCTTTAAAAACTAAAGTATGAAATGTAATGGTTACCCAAATTAACTCACCACTGGGTTTCCACGTAGGAGAACATAGGTGAAAATATGGATATGGAAGAAAAATATAACCATCAAGTTCTGATGGAGAGTGGTAGAGAAAATGGCCATGAAAAAGCCAACAATCAAAAAGCTATTGATGTGTGATGATCTATGGTACCATATGATTTATCGGATATAAGGGAACTAGGACAACATTTTTGGTTTTCAAGATCATTTCCCTAAAGTTGATGAAATTGGAATTAGAAGAAATACTTTCATTATTTTGGTATAGTCTCACCGTTAGTCGTTCTTTGGAAAATTTCAACTTCATATCTTAATCAAATGAAGTTGAATTTGTCATTCGTGATGTGTTAACAGATCATGTGATAGAATGATGGGTCATTCCATCTGTTTCAAACAAAAGGTTAGCACAAGTTATCAAATATACATAAGTACATCTATGGTGATATTAATCATATATGGTTCCTAAAATGGACTTATACTTCATATGTCATACTAATTAATATAATAAAACTAGTTTCTACTAAACAGGGACTTCCTGTAGGCCAGTGGTAGGCGATAAAGGCCAGTCGTACTTCAGTTGTGGGTTCGATTCCCACAGCCTTGTCTGACGCGATGTGCTGTCGCCCGTCCTGCAGGTTGTCCTTTTTCTAAAACTAAATTACTATAACATCACATAAATAATATCAAAAGTTCTATCCTTAAACAATACTATCTTATGTCCAACATAATCCATTCCAATCTTTAGGAAATACTTCGGTCCAAGCTCATAATATAATGAAAATGATTACTTGAAATGTCATCAACCAAGCATGTGAATACCATCATTTGTCTCCCATATATCTTGTTGGTCACATTCTAATCATGTGAATACCTTAATCATGTATTCTCTTAAAAAATGAATACCCATTAAACCTTAGTGAAAACATGAATGTTGTCAAAAGTTAACTCATTCCACATACCAAAATCCAAAAATTCTATATACTCAGTCCATTACATAACCTTCTCCTTATATCATTCATGAGCTCATGAATACTATCAAACATTTAATTTTCTCCTTATCCCTTCATTATGCGCATATCATCTATATTCCAAAAATATCTGAATATCCTTTAATGGATACTGGTACCATTAATCATACACTTTCAAAACTCATGTAAAGACAACAGTGTAACAATCCTTAGATGTATCTTTATTCCATAGTACCGTGAGATTACTTATACAACATTACACTTAATAAAAATGTAATCATTCCACTACCTTCTTAAACCATTCACTGAGATTCAAAAATTCTTTCAACTCACATATCATTTGTAGTCTCTTCATCATCATCAACATAAATACTACCCATATGACCATACTGATTCTCTTCATGAGACTTTTCCTTAGGGCATTGGTTTGTATAATGCCCGTACATTCGACATTTAAAACATTTAACCATTGTTGATGTCGTAGCGATACCATTATCCTTATCCATAGTCTTAACTGAACCTTTTCCATTGCACTTACTGGCTTTGTGTCCTTTTCCACACCCAAAGCATCTTCCAGTTCCCTTGAAACATTATCCTTGATTCCTCTTCCCACATGATTTACATAGGGGAAATTGAACTTTCTTTCCTCTATGATCATCATGAAACTCCATCTTTCTCTTATTAGATGAGTCTGGAATCTTACCAAATTTGAGTTTATTGATCATATTATGAGATTGCTGATTCAGCATAATAATGATGGTTGGACTTCCAAATCCCATTTCATTTGGTTTCTCATGAAGAATATCATTCCATTGTCCATAATATCCTCCATTATCGTGAATCATCTTGTTTCCAGCCATTTTCTAAAACCCAAAAAGAATAGTGTTAGAGGCAAAAATCATAATAAAGGGGGAGTAACTTCAATATCTAACATCTTAGGTTAAATTATAAGATCTTTACCATATTTCTAGGACTATATCCTATACGTATACCTATCCTTAGGGGCATCCCTAGACATACCTTAGAAATATCACTAGGGATCTCACTAACGTTTTCGCATCCTAGTTTCCAAAGGTCGACTAAACCTTTCCTCTGATACCAACTATAATGGTCTGGAATTACTTCCATTGGACTATAATTGATAACTATCAGAGCACTCCATGGTCGGCTACACCCCCTGGGTGGGACACACCACCATCCCTAGTGGCAGCCATTTCCTCATGAAGCCCTTGGGCGGAGAGCCATGCTTCGTCCAACGCTCACATGTGAGAGTTCCCAAGGATCGGATACATTCCTACCTCCTTTGCCGCTGATACCAACTATAGAGACCCGAAGCATGACGTAAATAGACATTACATTACTTTTGCGGAATACTTAGTACATAACAAAAACACACAAACAAGGATCATAATAGTTTAGTGTCTTTGGAAACACGGAATATAATCTTCTAATCATGGTGAAAGATCTTCAACATCTCCCATAAAGATCTTCTTTTTTTTAAACCTAATTCACTTCTTTATGTCCTAGGGAAAAGAAAACAAAAAAGGGTGAGCTCAAATGCTTAGTAAGTGTAAACAAAATAAATATCAATCACGTCATATTCATAAGAGCATATCTTTTGGAAATCTTAACCTGCAAAAGAGATCATAATTTCATAACATGGGATAAATCATAGTAGTGAAATGTAATCCCAATAATCATAACTTAAAACATGAATCTTTGTTGAATACACAAATAATCATAGAGAATCATTTCTTATTAGTCAAGACTCATTTCCAAGACTATCTTAGTGGACAAAGTCCCTTTCTGAACCGAGTTCACTCCTCGTTTCAGTCCTGTTTCACTGAACCGGTACAACCTACTGTTCCAGCCATGTCTATCTCATGAGATATAAAATCTTATCCAATGAATTGGAGGGAGATATAGTTCCCACCCATCTCATAATGATAAAATTCTTATGTGTTCCACAGAATCATAAATCATACATCATAGCATAACCCATGTAACAAAAATGGGAATCTTCAACATCATGACATCATAAAAAAATTCATATACGATAAAGGAATTCATAAAAATAATTCCATCACAACATAATCAAATCAATGTAATAATAGGTATAGAAACATAACCCTTTATTATCTTAGATGGAAAATAATTTTGATAAAACACATGAACTCCATTCTTGAAGAAAATATCCTTTCTATGTCAAAAACACTTTTCATTTCATAACATGTCATAAAACTATAACTAAAACAAGTTGATTAAAAATAAACTGGAAAACGTATAAGGGAAGATTCTTTTAAATAATGTTTTAAAAATACATTCATGTCGTATAAGTTAAAAGAAAACATTCTTCTCGTACTTTTTTCGGAAAAGTCAAAAATTACCTCGTATAAAAAACGATAAAAGATTCCTTTCATATCTTTTACTAAAAACTCACCGAAGGGTAAAATTTGATATAAACTATTTTAGAAGGATATAAATATTACATATTGGGGAAACATGGATGTGTATGATAAAATGTACCCCAGTAAATTCCAAAGAATAAACAATCTCAGATAAAAATGAGATTGTGATATTTCCCTTACCTTAGGTCCGATTTGCTTTGTATGTGTCCGAACCTCCTGTATAATGATTTAAATAATTTCATTGACTTATTCCAGAATCATACTCATTGTTATGATATTATATATGGTTCACTTATGACTTTATATTACTCGTTCTTTTGTAAATTCCATGTTAAAGAGCGTTTTGGATAAAATCGTTTCATTTGTCGTCCGTGTTTTGAATTTTAATTATTCATATGATTACTTAGATCATGATTACATAATTCCAGAATATAAAACATGATTTATATATAATATATATTAATAATATATATATATATATAATAAATTAGTAAATGGAAAGAAATACACCGTTCATGGAGACGGTAGGTCGTACGTACGCATGAACGCTGTTTTCGTTTCCTTATTGAGTTGAATGGAATTAAGTAGATGACATACATATATATACACATAAATCCAGTATCATTATTATGTCATATATTTCATGATTACTTATTATATGTACTTTATAATCATTCATGAATGGTTAAAGTGGAGAATGAATCTCATCGCGTCGTGGAGACGGTAGTCCGTACGTACGCACGAGCGATGATATCGTTCTCATGATCGTGGGACTGTATTGGAGTGTATGTATACTATTTCAGAATCAATATAATTTAAAATAATAATATATAGTTATTATTTACACCATTATACCCATCCAAGTAAGGTGGTGGTGGAAAATAGATTTCACCACAGCGTGGAGACGATATTCCGTACGTACGCACGCGCAGTGATTTCATTTTCCGTAGGATGGATAGATGGGGGAATAGGGTTGTTTCATACTTATAATAACATATCAGTATATGAGTGATTCTGATGTTATTACTTCATAATCAAAAAACCTAAGAAGAATAAGTGGAAGAAGAAATAAAGTTGAAAGAATCGGTAACAGACATTACCTCTTCTTTGAAGTGCCTCTTTGAGATCTCCTTTTAGGGAACTAAAATTGGTCATTGAGGAAGACCAGAACCTCTAGGATGTCTCTAGGGAAGTGGAGAGAATAAATTGGCATGGTTTGGCTGAGCTCGATGGCTCAATGTTGTGTGAGGAAGAGAGGGAGGATGTGCCCTTTTATAAGGGAGGAGAGGGGCACCTTTGGAATAACTAAAAATATTATTTTATAATAAAGTCATATTCGGTTTTAAATAGGTCAAAAATGATTTATTTCGAAGATAAGGTGGGTATGGATCGAAATCCTCTCATCCAATAGAATTTATAAATGTTTAAGTTCCTATTTTAACCTTATTATTTAGATTTAACATTAGGCTACATAATTTTACTTTTACCGTGCCTTCTTGTGTTCTTACACTATAAGGTTAGTAAACTTACTATAAAAAGCCAAAAGAAACCCAAGTTGTTTATTATTAATATATATAACTTTATCTAAGTCATTTTGTCGAACCATAGATTTTTAGGAATAAAATAATAATTAATAATATAATATTTGTTTTAAAAACTATTTTATGTCAATTTTGACACTATTTGGTAATTGATTTTTGTAAAACTCATAACACAATTATTAGTTCGAAAAAAGTTAATTAAATAAACACTAACATGTCCTATTAACCTATAAAATTAATGGAATTCATAAAAAGTTTCACATTAAATTTATTTGGGTATTTATAACATCAATTATGTCAATATTTCATTAATAAGATATTTACTGTATCATCATTGTGTCATAAATAAATTAAATTATTTAAATATAAAAATTACAAATAAAATATCATTAAGTAGGAAATCCTTTTAGCTTTCCAATTAATATTTATAGTCGAATTTATCTTATGTATAACCCTATTTTAAAAATGATTTACTTATTAAACTCTGATTTTAACAATTTTAACCCTTCTTTAAATAAATTAATAATAAATGTCCTAATCTAATCCAAGTGGGCTTAAATGGTCATATTTTATTCCTAAGGTTGTTTTTGGTCGAATTACACTTATCCAATAGAATTAGGTCATGTGTTAGGGTAATAATAATATCATTTTTACCCTTAATTACCCTATTTACTTTTAACCCTGGTAGAAAAAAGTAAAAAGTTACTATTCAACAAAAATTATTTTCATCTCATTGAACCACATTTTAGTCATTGATATTAACCGTGTCTCTCGGATTTTCGAAATTCCACTCACAGAAGTGGTAAAATTAATTTTTATGAAAAAATCAGTTTTTTAACATCAACTTAGTGGTTTCACTATTCATCAAAAAATGAATGTTTCCAGAAAAATACAAAAAATTAGGACTAATCTATATTTGATATTATGAAATAAAAAATGATGTATATTTAACCAAATTCAAAACATATCAGTTACATTAATTAATTTAAATATTAATTCTCGTCGTCAAAACAAATACCGTGTTTTTGAGAGATAATAACTATCAAAAGATTGACACTTGTTTATATCTGGTTTAAATGTGAAATTACATCCAATGACCAAAATTGTATTAAATTATAAAAATATATTCTAAAT
Organism: Viscum album; assembly: GCA_963277665.1. Classification (NCBI taxonomy): domain Eukaryota; kingdom Viridiplantae; phylum Streptophyta; class Magnoliopsida; order Santalales; family Viscaceae; genus Viscum; species Viscum album. The sequence continues at coordinate 33,219,507 of OY728127.1, read as the reverse complement.
ATACTTTAAAACCACTCAAATTAATAATTTATCACTATTAATTATTTTGATTAAAAAGTTGTTTTTAATTTAAATTTAGTAATTTTCACTATTAATCAGAATATGAAAGTTATCTGAAAAGTACCAAAATTTCACCCTGAGCTAATATCGATATTCCGAATCCAAAAATGAAGTCCATATTGAAAAAGAAAATTTACAAAATTTCAAAAAGTGGTTATTACTATTCATAACAGCTAGTTTTAATAATATTTTAATAGCATATCATTGTTTAGTGAAACTCGGTATTGCGTACGACGCAAGTTATCGAGGAAGGCCGTGATTGCGTTTAATGCAAGACAAGTCAAGGATGTGTGTTGTGCAAGCTCCTTTTGGTGTAGCGTACAACACAAGACAATAATGAAATTAAAAAGAATATTTTTCCTAAAATCTCGTTGTGTTACAGTGCGGGTACCCTAGAGCAGTATGCGACAGCGACGATAATGAAGACTGCATGGGAATCCTCCGTGGGTTTGACAGCGACGACTACAACACTCAGTGATCCTGTGGGGATCAGTTCCTATAGATCCCGTGGGGATCAGGTCCTGTGTGGGTCAGTGCTCAGCGGTCCTGTGTGGGCCAGCGCATACCGATCATGTGTGGGTCAGATCCTGTGTGGATTATTGCGGGGGTTAGTACCTATCGATCATGTGTGGGTCATTGCTAGGGTTAGTACATATCGATCCTCTGTGGGTCATTGCTGGGGTTAGTACTTATCGATCTTGTGTGGGTCCGATTGATTAGATGAATCAGTGGCTACATCTGATCATCTCTATCGTCTTACGAAGAAGTATTCATGTGTGAGCTGAGTCTTTTCTTCAATCAATATCTTCGATATGATTGACATGATTTCCTATGTGGAATGAGTTGTTTTATCCTGTGTGGATTGGGTTGTACTCCTATGTGGACTTGATCGAACAAGGCATCGATGCTGGAGCCGAATGGGAATTGATGACTTAGGTAAATGTATTGGCATATACCTAAGTAGTGTTGGATGTTACTTCATGATTGTATCTTTACTTTGTGGATTATACTTTGTGGATTTTGGGAGACCTTCGGGGGTCTCGGGGTCTCTACTGAGTAGCATATACTCACCCCTTCACGAGAAATGCCCATACTACGTTGTGTTGGACACAGACGACAGACATCGCTGATCGTAGATGAGGCTCATAGAGCGAGACGGTACGTGGAGGAGGACCACAGGGCGGGACGTACACGGACCGGACGGTTGGACCTGTGGAGCTATGGAGACTATATGTACCCATCCTTCAGGTGGGACTTCCAGTGGATGTCTTGACGATGCAGCATTACTTTTCAGTTGTTGTACTTCCTTTTCTAGTTGTACTTTACATTCAGTTTGGGTTTGTATTCAGGCCCACTTACTTTTCCACACTAACTATTGTTCCCCGTTTTACTTATTGATTACTTCTGCTTGCTTACTCTGTGTGTTTGTTTACTTTATAAAGGAAATTCCTTCCCTTTTTATCGGGAATTACGCCTTGGTTCTAGTCGCCAGCCCCTGGGCTATGGAAGGCGGGCGTGGGGTAGTCACGACACGGGCCCCGAGGATGGGTCGTGACAAATTGGTATCAGAGGAGTTCGGTTCTACCATAAAACTTAGGACTATGATCTTTTTCTATGTGAAGAAATTGTTTTAAAAGCATTGAGTGTGGTTATCAGTCCAGGGAGTCCAGTGTTGGTGCGGCGGCCGACGTATCCGTACACCAGGACACTGACTTTTGATTTCCGACTTAGTGCATGAAAACATTGATTGCATGCGTGTTTCAAGTTTTCTTTTTGATTACTTTGTGTCATCTCACCAGGTATACTATATTAACTGTGGAACACCTGTTTCTTTTTAGGATGGACGCACGATGGCATCCAGCTAGGGTTCCGAGTTTTGTACGTGACGATAGCCCACTGAGCGACGAGGCCTCGGTGCAGGGCCCTATTACTGCGGAGGCACCGGCGGTACCACTACCCATCGAGCGACCGATGCTACCAACCCCAGCGGCTGATAGTGCACGTCTCCATGGTGCACTGCATGAGTTTCAGTGTTAGAGACCTCCCAGGTTTTTCAGGGAGATGGACCCTCAGGCAACCGAGGAGTGGCTGGAGGCCGTTGTACGAGTTTTCAGGTTAGTGGGGACACCAGCTGACCTCATGGTGATCCTCACAGCGAGATTCCTACACAAGGTAGCATGCAGATGGTGGAGCATGATGCTCCAGGTGCATGACGAGGCATCACTCCATTGGACGGACTTTGAGAGCCTCTTCCGCTCATAGTTCTTCAGAGCCACCCTCCGTGCGGTGCGTATCTACGAGCTTCTACAGCTGCGGTAGGGCAGCATGACGGTCGCCCAGTACTCAGTGAGATTAACTGATCTCTCGCGCTATTCGACTGAAATGGTACAGGACACATTCTTCCGGGCCTAGAACTTTGAGCTGGGATTGAGGCATGAGATCAGGGCATCACTGATCTCCCTCAGCATTCCGACATAGGCAGGGGTACTGGAGCGAGCCCTTCTCATTGAGAGCTTTCTTGCTGAGTCTACATCAACAGTGAGACCTATCACAGGGCGACACATAGTAGAGTCTTTTGTAGCTGGTAGTCGACAGATGACACATGGGTCTAGGCGGACCAGACCCTCAGGCGGACGACCTCAGGACACTGGCTCAGAGGTGCGGGGCACATAGCGTAGAGCCAGTCTTTCGAGAGGCAGACAATGCCACACATGCGGCAGGCAGGGCCACATGGCTCGTGATTGCCCGACCCGCCGTGCGAAAGATTAGTAGACGGTTGAGGGAACACCTAGGCAGAGGCAGAGGGTCGACTATGGCGGTCCGTAGGGAGCAGGCGGACGAGGCAGAGGAGCTGGCCGAGCAGTAGGTGGTGGGAAATTCTTTGAGGCTCTACCACCACCACCACTAGGAGGTCCACCCCGACCACAGGGAGCTGGCGGGTAGAGACAGGCACAACTTCAGGCAGTGGAGGCCTATGACCACGGTGCGGCCGATATGATTCAAGGTACTATCTATGTCTACTCCACCATTACTACAGTCTTATAGACACAGGAGCAAGTCATTCTTTCATTGCCGCTACCCTTGTTCGGAGCTCGGAGATTCTGACGGAGTTGTTGGATCGATCCTTACGGGTAGAGACTCCTACGGGAGCAGACTCGACGATTACACACTGGTGTCGGTAGTGTGAGCTTACTCTAAGATGCGATATATTCAGTTGGGATATTGTTGTAACGGCGTCGAGGCCTTACGACGTCATCTTGGGCATTGATTGGTTATCTAGAGTCCATGCTCAGATCGAATGCATTAGGAGCAAGGTGCGATGTGTTCGCACCGATGGTAGCAGGTTCACCTTCACTGGTGAGAAGGGAGACTTTGCAGTGCATGATGGACTCACGTAGAGGAGAGGACATCCCATCACTCATCAGTTGGTTGCCTCATCCTAGGAGCAGTTGACGTGCGGAGTCCGAGCTTACCTGCAGTGGTGGATCAATATGCAGATGTTATTCCCAATGACGTTCTAGGACTACCTCCTCGCAGAGAGGTAGACTTTTATATTGACCTATACCCCATGATAGCCCTGATATCCACACCAGCATATCGGATGGATCCCTCTGAGCTTCGAGAGCTATGGGTACAGCTGGAGGACTTGCAGGGAATGTGATTCATCTGACCCAGTGTTTCACCCTGGGCTTCCCCGATTATGTTCGCCAAGAAGGCGGACATGAGCTTGCGACTGTGTGTCGATTACCGTCGCCTGAACCAAATGACCGTGAGGAAAAAGTATCCGCTACCAAGGATTGATGACCTCTTCGATCAGATCAAGGGAGCACAGTTGTTCTCAAAGATAGACCATAGATCATGCTATCATCAGCTCAGAGTTCGAGATGAGGACGTGCAGAAGACGGCCTTTAAATGTTGGTATGGCCACTATGAGTTCTTGGTTAACTCATTCGGCATAACCAATGCTCTATCAGTGTTCATGAGTCTCATGAACGGGATCTTTCAGCCTTACCTTGATCGATTTGTCATGGTCTTCATCGATGAAATATTGATATACTCGACGAATAAGGAGGAGCACACCTACCACTTACGGGTTGCACTGGACACACTAGGAGAGCACTAGCTTTATGGTAAGCTCTCAAAGTGTCAGTTATAGATATGTGAGGACCACTTCTTGGGAAACATCATCTCTGAGGTAGGAGTTGCAGTGGATCCGGCGAAGATCAAGGCGGTACTAGCTTGGGAGCCACCCAGGAGCGTGATAGAGGTGCGGAGTTTCTTGGGACTAGTTGGGTACTACTAGAGATTTGTGCCAGACTACTCCAGAGTTGCGGCACCACATTTAGCTTTGATGAAGAAGGGGAAACCCTTCGTGTGGTCAAATAGATGTCATCAGAGCTTCTAGGAGTTGAGACATAGATTGACCAGTGCACCTATCTTGAGGCTACCAGAGGAGGGAGTAGGGTACGTATTATACTGCGATACATCAGGGACTGGACTCGGATTTGTCCTAATGTAGTAACGGACAGTGATCACCTTTAGATCATATCAGTTGAGGGAGCATGAGAATAACTATTCTACCCATGACTTGGAGTTAGCAGTAGTGGTCTTCGCTCTAAAGATGTGGCGACACTACCTGATGGGTGAGTGCTTTACAGTCTATTCTGACCACCAGAGTCTCAGGTACATCTTCTCGCAGAAGGACCTGAACCTGAGACAACGGTGATGAATCGAGTTCCTCTAGGACTATGACTTTGAGATAGTCTATACTCATAGAAAGGGGAAGGTAGTAGTCGATGCTCTCAGCAGGAGGACGGGCATTCAGCTACATGGGGAGGCGACATAGCATCTAGCCGCTTTGCAGATATCCTTCATGGATAGTGATGGAGAAACCTTTCTTTAGTCACTCATAGTCACTACTCCACTTCATCAGCGGTTCAGAGAGGCACAACGTGGGGACGATGACTGTGGGACACGGCGTGCACAGTTATCCTCAGGACAGGAACCTGATGGATTATCTGTGGGAGGAGAGAACGTCATCCTTTTCAGAGGATGTACCATGGTACTAGCTGCTTTACAGGAGGAGTTTCTGAGGGAGTTTCACACTTCCCCTCTATCAGTACATCCAGGAGTGGAAAAGATATACTAGAATCTCAGACGACAGTCCTAGTGGTCGGGTATGAAGAAGGTTGTGGCAGAGTTCGTTTCTCGGTGCCTCACCTGCCAGCAGGTGAAGACAGAGCACCAGGTACCAGCTGGCTTGGTACAACCCTTGGAGGTCCCGGAGTGGAAGTGAGATGGGATATCTATGGATTTCGTGGCTGGACGTCCACGCACTTCCAGAAGTCACGACTCCATTTGGGTGATTGTCGACTGGCTCACCATGTCGGCCCACTTATTATCCATTAGAGAGTAGGGCTCAGTAGGGAGCTTGAGACATCTCCACATGCGGGAGATTGTATGGCTTCATGGTGTGCCATCATCCATCGTATGCAATCAAGATGCTCTATTTATTTCCAGGCATTGGAAGGGGTTGGAATATGCATTTGGGACGCAGCTACATTTGAGCACCACCTTTCACCCTTAGACGGATGGTCAGACGGAGAGGACCATTCAGACTCTCGAGGACATGCTCCATGCATGTGTCCTCAACTTTGGTCGTAGCTGGGAGGAACACCTACCCTTGGTGGTGTTCGCGTACAACAACAGCTACCACTCCACCATCGGGATGGAACCATACGAGGTGTTGTATGGCCGACCTTGCAGATCACCGCTATGCTGGACAAACCATGGGGAATCAGCACTTATGGGACCAGAGAAGGTACAGGTCATCCAGGAGTGGATGAGGACAGCTCAGAGATGAAAGAAGTCTTATGCCGACTGGAGGTGGAGGCCACTAGAGTTCGAGGATGGTGACCACGTCTTCGTGCGGGTCTCACCTCAACAGGGATTACAGAGATTTGGTCGAGGCGGAAAGATGTTTCTACACTTTATTGGACCATTCCAGGTCCTCAGCAGGATTGGCAAGGTGGCTTATCACCTGTCTCTACCACCTCAGTTGCACCGGGTGCACGACGTCATTCACGTATCTCAGCTGAGGAGATACATGCATGACCAGACGCATATCATCGACCATGGGGAGCTAGACATTGATGATGGGGCGACATTTGCGGAGTTCCCAGTGGAGATCGAGGATCGACAGTAGTGGGTCCTACCTGGATGGTCGATACCTCTAGTATGCATCAGATGGAAGCACGGGAACCTCCAGGAGTGAACTTGGGAGCGAGGGGCTCAGATGCGTGCACAGTACCCACATTTGTTCCCATAGTTTATGATGTATCTTTACAGGGACGTAAATCCCAAAGGTGGGAGTAATGTAATGACCTGTAAAATTCAAGGGAAATTTTTTATTAATTTTTTTTGAATTTTTACAAGAACGTTGTTTCTGACGGTACCTGATTCCTTGTCCCGGTGTGCCCGGAATAATTTTCCAAATTTTAGCTACGGTACGTTCAGTGAACGAACGAGCGGGATTTCCTAACATTTGAACTGGTGCTCGGAATCGAAATCTGAGGACACCGATGGAAACATAGCACCTGTAATTGCTTAGGAACACCTTTTCTGGAGTTTCATTTTCTCAGGTGTGGTAATTAAAATTTTGGGTTAAGTGAAGAATAAAATAAAATGGTCCAACAAATTTTATTTTTATTTATAGTAGTTTAACATAATTTAAGTGGTTGGAGTGGGACCCACTATATCCTACTCCACTAGGTAGGATATTTGTGGGTTGGGGCCCACATGAGGACCACCTCTTCAACTTCCTCAAAACCCTCTTTTAATTAGGTAACGCACCCGCACCCCCCATTAAATGAAAAGTCAACTCGTTAATTGATTAACTTATTCAAAGTAATTAATTGTTGAATTCAATTCAAATTTCAAATTGAGAAGTTGGATTATGTGTTAATTAAATAAGACAAGGTCTTATTTCATTATGTTGGAGTTTTGGTTGTCCGAGGAGAATTTGGAGAGGATTCGCTCAAGTCTTGAACTTCATCTTCCTCCTTGAAGAACACGAAGAATGCACCGTCGCCAACGAAGAACGTCGGTCATCGATGAAGAACTCCGTCACCGCAAAGGGGAGTTCTTCATACCATCTTTTTCCCTCTCCGCAGCCGGTGAGAGACGCCATCCTTGGAGATCGACGACGCGGAGCCGTATACCGCGATGCTGGCGATCCTCCTTCCGCGACGCCGTCTTCCGCGACATCCCTTCCCCGCGACGAACCTTCGTTCAACATCGCTTGAGGTTGGGGTTGTTTTCTTCTTTGTGAATACTTTCTTCTCCATTCAACGTTTCCTAATTTAGCCCCTTGTTATCGTAATAACGGGAGGAGGTCGGACTGCACGAACACGGCCGACCCTCCTCCCCCCTTGATGCTTGATTTTGTTGCGGCACGAGCGAGGCAGCACGGTGCCGTTGCACCGCGCAGAAATAATGAAGTATGGGCAGAGAAGTGCGGTGTCATCGCGCCGCACCATTGAAGTCGAAGCCATGGCCGGAGCGGGGCTGGGGTGGAGGGGCGCGGCGCCATTGCACCGCGCCGATCGGACAAGGCCGCGGTGTTGCGGAGGAGCGGCGACCCGCTTCCGGCCGCCAGAACAAGGAGGCGGGACCCGCAGTGGGGTCCCGCGTTGACTCAAATGCCGGCCAAGCCGGCCGGTTTCCATAAAGGTCGGGGGTCGAAACCCCCGACTGGCTATAGTAGCGCCCCTCACCCCCCACGTGGGGGCCGTGTTTTGTCAATCAGGGGGCAGCACCCCCCTGTTCCGCCCAGCTCGGCCAGCCGAGCTTCCCACGCGGGCCGCCCAAGCGCGCCAGGCCATCGGGTCGTGCCCAGGCCGGGACGGGCCGGGATGCGCCCTAATGGGCCGAACCCATACCCAATTCGGGTCGACCCGGATCGGGCCGACCCAGGGGGTCTCGGGCCGGGTCGGTCCGGGCCCAAAATCCCCATTTTCAGACATCTTTCGATCTTTTTCCCATAACATGGGCTACGGACCTACGAATGACGCACCGTCTATTGAGATGCGATACATGGATCGAGACGGTCATTTCGGTATATTACACTCAAGGTTTCTGAGAACTTTGGGTTCGTCTAGGGTGGTTCGAACACGAAACCAACCGGGTCTTCGGAACGAAAACGCTTATAATTTGAGCTCCGGACGTCCGATTGACACGCCATCAACATTGTTGGATTCCTCTTAGTGATATGGACCTTTTAGATTACCCCGATCTAGGTTTGGATGCAGTTGGAGTGTGGCCGGGTTGGTTTTGACTTAAAAACCAACCGGGACCCTGGGACGAAAAAGCAAATAACTCTCAGACCGGGCATCTGATTTACGCGACGTCTGTCACGTTGAGTTCCTTTTGACGATATGGGACTTTTGGATACATAAACTCCGGACTTTGTGTCAGTTGATGTATCAGCCCCTCGGCTCGTGAACTGAACCCTCCCTGAACGAGCTTGATGTGTACGGGAATCCTAGAGCTGGCTGTGACTGCGACAACGATGAAGACAACATTGGAATCCTCCGTGGGTTCGACAGCAACGACTACAACACTGAACGATCCTGTGTGGATCAGTTCCTAACGATCCTGTGGGGATCAGATCCTATGTGGGTCAGCGCTCAGCGGTCCTATGTGGGCCAGAGCATACTGCCATGTGTGGGTCAGATCCTGTGTGGATCATTGAGGGGGTTAGTACCTATCGATCCTTTGTGGTTCATTGCTGGGGTTAGTACCTATCAATCCTGTGTGGGTCATTGCGGGGGTCAGTACCTATCGATCATGTGTGGGCCCGATGGATTAGATGAATCAGCAGCTACATCTGATCATCTCTATCATCTTACGAAGAAGTATTCCTATGTGAGATGAGTCTTGACCTCAATCAATATCTTCGATATGATTGAATTTCGTTACAATGTGGAATGAGTTGTGTTATCCTGTGTGGATTGGGTTGTACTCCTATGTGGACATGATCGAACATGGAATGGATGCTGGAGTCGAACGGGAATTGATGACTTAGGTATATGTATGGGCATATACCTATGTAGTGTTGGTTGTTACTTCGTGATTGTATCTTTCCTTTTTGGATTATCCTTTGTGGATTCTGGGAGACATTCGGGGGTCTCTGGGTCCCTACTGAGTAGCGTATACTCACCCCTGCACGGGCAATGCCCACACTACGTTGTGTTGGATGCAGACGACGGACAGCGCTGATCGCGTATGAGGTTCATGGAGCGTGACGGTACCTGGAGGTGGACCATAGGGCGGGACATACATGGAGCGGACGGTTGGACCCGTGGACCTGTGGAGACTATCTTTACCCACCCTTCAGGTGGGACTTCCAGTGGATGACTCGACGATGCGGCATTACTTTTCAGTTGATGTACTTCCTTTTCCAGTTGTACTTTACTTTCAGTTTGGGTTTGTATTCTGGCCCACTTACATTTCCGCACTTACTATTGAACCCCGTTTTACTTAGTGTTTACTTCTGCTTGCTTACTCTGTGTGTTTGTTTACTTTATAAAGGCAATGCCTTCCCGTTTTATTGGGAATTATGCCTTGGTGCTAGTCGCCAGCCCCAGGCCTATGGAAGGCGTTCTTGGGGTAGTCACGGCACATGCCCCAATGGTGGGTCGTGACAATTATAAAAATATAGAATCATTATATTTTATGAAAAATATATTTTTTTCAGTTATGAATAAATAATTGATATTTTTTACCCTATTGATACATTACATGTAAAATTATAACAATGTAATATTTCAAATTTTGTTATAGTAGTTAATGTTTAAATCGGACAACAATGGGGTCAAACAAAATGAAATGTCTCAAAGGAAACCAAAACATATATAAATTGTATTAAATGATGATATTTAAACCGTATAATATTTTAATTAAATATTATGGTTATTTTTAAGCATTATAAATTATAAAAACTATAATTATACTAAAATATTTTATGTAATTTCTAGAGTGTCTTTTCCCTCCCTTTTAAAAGGTCAATCATTATCTCTTTTAATTAAACAAAATAGATAACTCTATCTCGATCTACCCCTACCTAATTCTATTTTAAACATACCTATATATGAAAAATAGTTTCAAGTATTCATAAAATAAAATTATAGATTACATTAAGAATGGACGCAACTTAGGCCTAATTAAAAATAGGCAATCTACCTACTCCTACCATTTCAATTTAATTCTTATCTTAGATCTTCTATTTATTAGTAATTAAATAAATAATAATAAAATTATTATCCAAAATATAATTAAATATTAATTTTATTATGGATCTACCATTATCCACTATCTCTTCCATTAAATTAAACATGAAAGTATTGTGCATCTAGAAGTGGTGACTACCACGTATCGATAGAGATTCAATTCAATTTCCTTCACCATCATTCATGGATTGAAATTATTATGGATTTAATTTTTATGAATTTTATTTTTGTAATTATTGATATTTTTGAATTATAATTTCATATCTACCATCTTACATTCCAATCAGTGGAAAAATGAAAATGTTGCTCATTGTATGTTCGGACTACCACCTCCACCAAGTGACGTGCCTTGTTTTTTAAATTTAATTTTAAATGGATGCTAATAAGGAATTATTAAATGAATATATATGACATATAGGATACATCGATTATTTTGTGATGATTAATTATTACTAATATTTCATTCATTATATCTTTTGAAAAGTGAAAAAAACAATAATGTGGACGTATGACCGACCATATCTATGAATTGTGTAATCCATTTTTTCTATCTCTATAATTTATGGATGAATATAGATATATATATTGAATATATATTTTTGATAACATTATTATGATTATTAATATTTTTTAACCATGATCAATTTATATGGACTAGAATTACCAAACTAAAATTCTCTAAGAATATAAAACAATTAACACTTTGAAATTATGAATTTAATAAAGAGATATTAATAAATGTGTGTTAAAATGTTATAAGTGGATCATATACAAATAATACTTATGTAAATTATTCCATTATATAATTATAATATTTTTATATTTATTAGTAATGGGGCAGAGTGATTTCCAATAATGTCAAATTTGGGGTAAGCACATTTTATTTCACATTTATTTAAATGAGACATATAACTTATTAAACACTTATTTACATTATTTGGTGTATATTCTACACATAATTAAATTATATGGTAATAATAATGATATATGTGTGGATTTATAAGAGGGAGGAGGGTCACTTTTGGAAAGTCTTGAAATGTTACATTATTATAAAATGATTTTTGGTTTTTAAAAATCCCACAATGATATATTTTGAGGATAAGGTGATTACGTTTATAAATCCACCAATCTAATAGGATTTTGACAAGATTAAGTCTTAGATTTTACCTTATCTTTTCATTTTATTTAAATCGTTTTTTAATGAGGTAATCAATGCATCATCATGGTGCCAAAAATAAGTTTATTTATATAAGGTCTAAAAATTATAAAAAAATACAATGATGTAGGAAATAGTTTTATCTTTTCAATGGATATTTATAGTCTAAAAGATCATTTATATAAGAAAAATTAAATTTTTTTACTTAGGTCTTACATAGATTGGTTATATTTTCTTTTCTTTAAAAATAATATGATAAAAGGTCACTATCACACAAAAGTGATTCCATGTGGTACCTATGTTGGAACAAGGCATCCCATGGTCGGCCAAGACACAACCCAGAAGATTTGGAAGCATTTTGGGGAAATTTTAAACTATTATGATATTATTTTATTACCCTTAACTACCAGATTACTAATTAACCATGGTAATTAAAGATAATTGTCGTCGTTTCTATTCATAATGTCCAAAAACAAAAGAGTCTTAATTACATAATTTGGACCATATAATTCCAAATATGGAATCCATTTTACCAAATTACAAACACTTAAATTTCAGTAATTAATTTAAAAAAATTCCCATTGTCAAAAACAAAGACGTGTTTTTTAAGAAGTAAAATTTATCAAAAGATTGAGTTGTTTTTACATCCAATTGAAAAGTGAAATTAATTCCAACGAGAAAAATTGAGTTATGTTATAAAAAAAATCAATTACACTTTAAAACAAATAAAAATCACAATCTAACTATGTAATTAAATTAGATGAAAAATAAGTTTTGAAGTAAAATGCAGTATTTTTCACTATTAATTAATAATGAACATTTGTCAGAAAAATACCAAAAAATTATCCAAAGTAAATTTGATATTCCAAATTCAAAAATGATGTACATTTTACCAAATTCAAAACATATAAGTTGCGTTAATTAATTTTATAATTAATTCTCGCTGTCAAAATATATAGCGTGTTTTTAAGAAACAATATCTATCAAAATATTGACACTAGATTATGTCCAAATTGAGAGTGAAATTAATTCCAATGACCACCATTAGATTAAATGGTAAAAATATATTTTAACTACAGTTTAAACCCAATTAAAAATATAATATAACCATATAAAAAATTAGATTAAAAGGAGGTTTTAAATTAAAATACATCATTTTCACTATTCATTAAAAAATGAACTTTATCAAAAAAATAACAGAAATATACACAAAGTAAATTTTGATTTCCCGATTCAAAAGAAGTATTTTATTTTGTCAAATATAACATTAAAAATTGACAAAAAGTAGTAAAAAAATGGTTCTCCCTCGAAAGGCGGTTAATCGACCTTTTAAAGAATTTTAGAATATTTATGATTAACAACTGGATTCATTCGAATTTTAAGCCTCTATCATTTATTGGGTAGTTGTTAAAATATTTAACAAACATATATAATCAGTTTTTATTTATTTCTATTAATTATCTCCATTGCAATGACTAGGCGTTAACTACCATTTAAAATAATATTATTATATTATTAGTGTGTAACATGAGATTTCAAAGAAACTAGTTGTTGCGTATTGGGTAGGACATAAAACATAACATTCCCTTTATAGTAATATTAAAATTTTCTTTAAAAATATTAATAAATATGAAAATTTCATATTATTTATTTACACGGGATGTTACATCCTTCACTCCTTTTTAGAATTACGTTCTTGAAATTTTAAACAATTGGTCGCAGAAACTTCGTTGAAAGCCACACATTGGAAAAAGGGTAAATTAAACAATCACATTAAAAGAAAGAAATAATAAGAACAAAGGTAACCCGAGACAACAGATACTAGGATTTCATGAAAAAATGGATATGGAAGAGAAATAAAAGGGTCAATTTCTGATGGAGATTGATAGAAAACATGTTTAGGAGAAATTTAACCACCAGAAAATCACAAACATGTGATGGGTTAAACGGTATTTGATTCCCTAGTAAGAAAATGTTACAGACAACGTTTTTGTTTTAAGTTATTTTTTATTGAGGTATTATTTATGAGCTTAACTAAATCATAACGACACTTACTTACCTGTGACGTAGACTTTCATCTTTTACTAGATTTCTTACACAAACTCATATTTTCTCCATAAGATGAGTATTTAGGATGACTTGTTCACATTAAGAGCACTATAATCAACTTCTTGAGAATCAACTAATCCATAAAAGATGAACTATATATTTTCCATGTCATTAGACCTTAAACAAAACAAAAATTATTAGTACAAGATCATATATTCCCCAAAAGGATAATCCTTTATAAAAACAAATAATACTCTTAATCTGAAAAATTCAACAAAAAGCACCCAAGGTTCAAGAAAGACCATTAAATAAACAGATATCCATAAAATTTTTCAACATAATCCAAACTATGATTTAAATCCAAATCTCTGAAGGATTTAATCGCATAGTCTTCCAAGATAAATCTTAACTTTTATCTCCAAATAACATCAGTTACTCTTAAAGTGTCATACTGAATAGTAATTAACCTAATCACCTAACCTCGATGATAGGTTAATCATTTCCATAGATAACCCAAAATAAACTTATTCCTATTTCATAAGATCATCAAACTAAAAAGAATTGGGCATACTAAACAGGGACTTTACATAGTCCAGTGGTAGGAGAAAACTACCAGTCGCACTTTGGTTTTGGGTTTGATTCCCACAGCTTCGTCCGACATGATGGGATGTCACACGGATTGCGTGTTCTCCATTTTCAAAAACTACATAATTTTATAACATTCCCAAGAAGATATAAATTCATCAAAAATAACCATAACATATTTTAACTACAAAGGTTATCTAATAACTTTCGTTTTTCATCCCAAAATGTATTAACCGGTAATTGTCTCAAATTCCCGGATCATATGAACCCAAATGGTTCTTTATAACTATATCCACAAAAGAAAATAAAATTATTCCTTGAATAAAATTATCATATATCAAACATCAGGGTTACACATAATATAAAAAGTATTCTAATTTAATCACATCATCAAAAGAGGCTTAATACTTTTAAGAATTTCACCATCCTAAAATCTACCATAACTCATAAATCCTTTATATGTTAACTTCTTAGTCATTAATCATTCTTCATGATCCATTAACCATTCCTTTCCAACATATTCTAAAATTATTCTTTCCTACAAACAAAATCATGAATCATATCCTAAGATTTCAATAATTGGAAAACATATGATAAGAAATAATCCATACCTTTCATTGTTAATTGTCAGTTTCTTCATCCTCTATCATAATCTCATTAGGTATTGGTAACCAAATATTTGTATGATCTTGGTGATCCCATTTCCAAAATTTATTCATAGTAAATGTGTTTGTATAAGGGCCACACACAACACATTTAAAACATTCATTTGATCCTTCAGAAAGAACTTCTTTCCCTTTCCTAGAGTCAACTAGATGCTTCCTTTTTCCATGGCAGGTTCTTACATTATGACCTTAATTTACACATCTATAGCATCTTTCTATCCCTTTGAAAAATTTTCCTAGGTGTTTCTGTCCACATATTTGACACATAGGTTTTCGAACATTGCTACCTTTATGATTTTTACCAGAACTTATGTAGGGATTTGTTTCTTGCATATATGATGCCTTATAAAAATCACTACGGTTCAGGTGGTCAATCCTGACTCCAGATAGTTGGTTGAAAATAACCACAATAGTTCTCATTGCAGATCACGTATCATTTAGTTGCTCGATCAGAAAACTTTCACAGTTTTCTTCATATCTACTGTTACTTTGGTGCCTCCTAGATCTAACCATTTACTAAAACAAAAAATTTCAGTGTGAGTATATCAGTAAAATAATCATATAATATCTTAATAGGCGAGTAAATACTAAGATATACTTATTCATGTCATCTTAAAATCATTCACTTTATAAAAATAACTATGTCTCTTTCTAAAATCCTAACCATTATGGTAATTTCACTTGTGCTTAAAGAATACCGTAACCTCTAAAGTTATCTAAACGGACCTTTGATACCAACTATAAGGCCCTAGACATAAAACATTACATAATATTGAATTGAATAAATAATTCACAATGAGGATCATTTTAGGTTTAGTGTTTTAGAGAATTAAGACATAAATATTAGATCTCAAATGATTTAAAATTAGACACATCTACTCAGTTTCCATTTTTTTCATAAAATAAAAACTCTTACAAAGAAACATGTCTAGTTCCATGTTTTTGATAGAATTTCATTCCATGATCCCATACTTGACCATATTCCAATTTATGTCCTTTGAAAATAATTTCAAAAACATGGTATGAGCATAAAATGCTCAGTAATGGATATAAAAATACGGAAAGAAAACATTAGTCCATATATACATAAGAATCATTGAAATAATACTTTAATCATAAAACATAACCACTTTAAAATACATCATGAAATCATAATTTTTAGGAATAACACATAGAAATCATAATACATAGAGGTAACATGAGTCATTCATAACATTCTTACATTGTAGCTATCTAAGCTACATAGGGAGTCACATTTGGAATACATGTCATAGTATATTCCCTAAATCTCTTTGGAGAAACCTTAGCATTTAACTCCTTCATGTTACCCAATGCATTAGAGAGCTATCTCGCACTCAACCACCCTAGGTTTATCACGGAACCACCCATATACTTAACAATGCCCAATTACTATAACATATTCATAACACATAAAACAATCATAAAGGAAAGATAAAATTTCTACATTGCAATCACATTATATAATTTCAATATATTGACATAATCAATGCTTTATAAAACCATTTTCAAAACCATTTAAAACATTTAATAAAGATTTTTTTGAATCAAAGTGTCCAATACCACTTTGAATGTTTTAAAGGAATTAATATTTTAAAAAAGTAATTTCCATATAAATAAATCCTTAAAACCGTTTTGAAACGTGGACATTAATAAGAATGATTTAAAATATTAAATCATTAAGAAGATATTTTAGTTAAGGAGTTTTTAACCAAATAAGAGATGCTTCAATACAATAAAATTGAGGGTTAAAATTTAATAAAAAAAATATAATATCATGAGAATAAATGTATTCATGATATAATATTCCAATGGAAATTATACACACAATATCAATGTGAATTGGTACATATCTATAATGAAGTCTCAATGGAATGTAAATTTAGACGAAATCTCTTTTAAAGACGGTATCCTTTGATTAAGGATAAATCAATTAGATAATTAAGTGTGAAAAATAACAATACACCCAATATAATTTTATATTAAGTGTAAATAAATCATAGGTAAAACACACATATTCATAGGATGACAAATTCAAGAAGTACAAGTTTAACCCAAATAATTGAAATTGGGTAAAGTAGTTCCCTTACAGAAATTTGACAGTCTAATGGTGTCACTTTAAAATTAAGAAAATGAGTTGATGAGAGATTAAAAGGGTATCTCATCACATGGACATAAAATTTACAGCAATAACGATATATAAGAACATATCCCAACATAAGAAGACGTAAATTAAAAGTCCTAACGAAAATAAGCCTTTAAAAAAGAGGAGGGTCAAAGGTTCCCTTACGGATTTGGGTATCTTTTGAAACGTACACCCCATGCAAGAAGGACTATAAAATGTCAATGTAAATAACCATAAACGAAATTATATTTCAAAAATTGTAGAATAATGGTCAATACATACACCACTCAAAGGAGATAGTGACAAATATAGCTTGAATCTCACGGGAATAAATAGTGAGATAAAAACCCCTCACCACGTTGTAATCAATCAAGTCGTATGAAAAAAAGATAATATGAAACAAATGAATCACATAATTCCATAAATATTAATTGAATTATGATAATATATATCAATTTTATGTACATAATACACCACATGCAATAAATAATTGGCGAACAATGGAAATCTCACGGAATTAAAAGTGAGATAAGAAATCCCCTTACCTCAAGGCCGACTTGTCATGTTCGTTTATTTATATTCCTAAATAATAAACATTGTTCAATTTATAGTTGATTAAGGAATTTATTTAAAGTTTATTATTCAATTCATATTACATATTATCATGTTTTAATAAGTAGGTAATTATGTGAGTTCATATCATAAGTTTTGTTGATGTTCGGTACATGAGTCAACAATGGAGTTTTTTGAAGAGAATTGTCCACGTAGTTATAAGTACATCATCTCCGGAATGGTGTTCATGATTTAAATATCATAAATATCCAGTATATATTTATTTAATAATATTCCATAATGTTTGGTGATATGAAATGAAATGTACCGTTCATGGATATGGTAAGCCTTACGTACGCATCAACACTACTTTCATTGTTTGTCATATTAATGGACTTTAAAACTAAATTAGACATAGATATATGATAATTATAGTATAATATATATGTTATATAGGTAACATAATTTCATTAATTACATTATTTATAAATTCCATGTTTGGAATGAATGAGTCACATCACTTGAGGGGGCGGTTGTCCACACTTCCTCATATGAAATTATCGCATTTTCACCACATGCAAAGCATAAAGGTATGTTTTAAATATAAAATACAGATGCAATTAGAGGAAATAAATATAATATATATCATATTTAAATATAGTTACATATTAATGTCCACCATGGAATGTGTTAAAATAATATTGAACAATCATCGTTTTGTGAGGCAGTAATTCGTCACCCACAGAAACAATATGTTCATTAACCATTAGATGAAGGTGTGTGTAAGTGTAGGGAGAATTTTTATCATAAAAAAAACCTAGTATATTTAGTATACTTTTGTTATTATGGGATAAAATAATAAGAATATATTGGTGAGTGAATAAGGAAAATAAAAGAAAGAAACTCGAGAGAATACATTATCTCTAAATCGGGTAACTCTTTTTTATTTGAGCCAAAGGATTTCTTTGGAAAGTCTTCTGCCCAATGTGAGGTTTATAAGAGTGAGAGGTATTTAGAGAGATAATATGAACAGATTTTGGATGATACAAGGGCTTGAGAGGTTTGGGTAAGGGGGAAGAGTTGGGGGCCTTTTATAAGAGGGGGAGGGCCACTTTTGGAAATTATTGAAATGTTATTTATTATAAAATGATTATCGAATTTTAAAGGTCATACATTGATATATTTTAGATATAAGGTGATAAGGGTTGTAAATAAACCCATACAATAGGTTTTTTACAAGTTTAAGTCTTTTAAATTACCAAATCCTTTCATATTATTTAAATCGTTTTTAATGAGGTAATCACCGCATCATCATGTTGTCATAAATAAATTTATTTATTTAATGTATAAAAATTATAAAAAAATACCATGATGTAGGAAATATTTTTATATTTCCAATGAATATTTATAGTCTGGTAGATAATTTATTTAAACAAAATGAAATTTTTTTTAAATAGGTTTTACATAGTTTGGTTATAATTTCCTTTCTTTAAAAATAATATGATGAAAGGTCACTATCACACAAAAGTGATTCCATGGGGTCCCTATGTTGGCACAAGGCATCCCATGGTCGGCCAAGACACAAACAAGATGAATTTTACACATGTTGGGGTTATTTTATATTATTATGATATTATTTTTTTACCATTAACAACCTGATTACTAATTAAACCTGATAATTAAAGATAATTGTCATCATTACTATTCATAATTTCCAAAATCAAAAGTGTATTAATTATATAATTTAGACCTTATGATTATAAATATGGAATCCATTTTACCAAATTCTAAACATAGAAATTGTAGTAATTAATTTAACAATAATTCCTGCTGTCAAAACCAAATACATGTTTTTTAAGAAATAAAATTTACCAAAAGATTGACTTGTTTTTACATCCTATTGAAAAGTAAAATTACTTCCAATGAACAACATTGAATTAAGTGATAAAAATAATACTTCAATTACACATTAAAACCAATTAAATGGACAATCTAAATAGATAATTAAATAAGATGAAAAAGCAGTTTTGATGTAAAATGTAGTACTTTTCACTATTCATTAAAAATGAACATTTGTCAGAAAAATACCAAAAATTTATCCAAAGTAAATTTGATATTCAAAATTAAAAAATGATTCCCATTTTACCAAATTTAAAACATTGATGTTTCATTAATTAATTTTATAATTAATTCCAATTGTCAAAACAAATAGAGTGTTTTTAAAAAAATAATATCTTTCAAATGATTGACACTTGTTTATGTCCAATTTCAAGGTTAAATTAATTAAAATAACCACCATTAGATTAAATCATATAAATATATTTTAACCACACATTAAACTCAATTAAAAATATAATATGCCCATATAAATTTATTATATTAAAATGAGGTTTTAAATTAAAATACAGCATTTTTACTATTCATTAAAAAATGAACATTATGAGGAAAATAACAAAAAATTGAAAAAAATAAATTTTGATGTCCCGATAAAAAAAAAGGATTTTATTTTATCAAATATAACATATAAAATTGAAAAAAGTAGTAAAAAAAGGTTTCACCATCAAAAGGTGGTTAATCGACATTTAAAAGAATATTAGAATATTTATGCTTAAAATTAGATCCATTCGCATTTTATGCCTCTATAATTTATTTGGTAATTGTTAAAATATTTAACAAACATATATAATCATTTTTTAGTTAGTATTGTTCATTTTGGCTATTACAACTTCTAGGCTTTAACTACCATTTAAAATAATATTATTATATTATTAGTGTGCAACGTAAGATTTCAAAGAAACTCGTTGTTGCGTATTGGGTACGCCATCAAACATAGAATTCCCTTTAAAGTAATATTAACATTTTATTCACAAAAGTTAATAAATTTGAAAATTTCCAATTCATTATTTAAATGGGAGGTTACAAAACCAATCCTGAAATAATTTTAAATGATTACATGGTTTCAATAACTTGATGGATAAATGAATATTGGGGGTAATTGTTTAAAAGAAAAGTGGATTTTCTATAGATCATATGAGAATCAATTTTTTCATGAAAAAATAGGAATCTTGAAAATAATTTTATATGTTTCTTTAAGGATAGATCTAAATATAAATCAAAATAAGAGTAATATCATTTTTGATCAACTAATTGTCATTACAGAAATAGGGAATCATAATCAATTCTACAGACTTTGTCTATTGTTTCTTTTATTATTTACATTTGATTTATTCTTACATTATTTGTGTAATAATTTACCACAATATTGTATAATTTATTAGATAAAACAACTAAATTTTCTTAAAATTTCATTTGTAATTTCATTCCCACAAATAACTTTGTGTGAAACCCTATGTATCCAAAATTGTAATATAATTAGTTGTATGTAAACCCCAATACATGTTGTGATAAAATTTATTGTTTAAAAAACATTATTGTATTTGAATCATAATCAAATAGAGATGATTAGGAATAGATTTCATACCAAAAATATTTTTTTATTTCATCAATATATTTTTTATTTTTATTTTGAAATGGTTAGAGGATATGCCTATTTTATTCAAAACAAGTAATGAAACTATCCATGAAAGTATAAGAAACAAAATGAATAATTTCCATAACCAATAGTTACCTACTTATCTTTTTCATAAGACTTTTAGTGAGTTTTATTTCCTCCTCTTGAATAACAAGCCATCCCACTCTCCCTTGATAGTGCCCCAACCTCTGCCTCTCCCCCTATATGTGGGTAGAGACTGAAGACTTTCCATTAATGATTCTTCATTAGTGTTATCATCAGAGATGTATTCTTTACATTTCTAAAGATATATTCCTTATTCCGTTAGTATCATCTACTATTTATCTTCAATTTCATCAAATGGAGCAATAATCTTTTAATGCATCAAATCCTTATTTGTGCCTAGGATGGTGACGTGAAACATGTCGAAAAAATTGAAATTTTGGTCAGGGAGGGGAGTAATATTACATATAGTAACCTTCTCAGCCACCATTGTTGGAACAATCAAAGCCTTTTTATTTTTATAAGAAGAAAATAAGTAATCCATATTTATCCATGATCTCCTTTTAGGATGCATGAAAATTTTCAGTAATAACAAAAGAGTTTGATTCAAAAAAATTCATTCTCTTTCAGTTGACTGAAGTAACCATCCTTTCCTATGAATGTTTATGATCAATATATCACTGAAGATTATATTCATCCATTTTCTTAGTCATCAAATCATCAGCAATGTTAATGCAATTTTTTCATTGCAACCATTCAGCTCTATGGAAAAGATTTCAGCCCATGATTTAGTGCATGAGCTTCCCCCCTTCTCATCACCTATGGATCAGTTCACTTTTATATTTAAATAATCATTCACTCCTTCAATCGACTTGATATTTTTAGTAGAATTTTGAGCCTATGTGGTTTTGTGTTTCCTAAAATAATTATTTTCATCATGTGCCTTCAAAGCAGATAAACTGCTAACAATGGATCACCAACATGTAGATTGATCATAAATATTCACAAATCAATCCATGAAATTTTTTTGTAATTTGTTTCATAAATGATCTTAAACACAATAATGTCACACTCCATGAAAGAATTACTTTTTCCACAAATATAAAACCCAGTCAACTTCAACAAATAATTTGTAAAATTGTCTCATGAATGCTGCAACTATTTCCTTGTTGATTTTAATTTGAATTCCAATATATGTTGCAACAAAATATAAATTTTTTTGAGGCCCCAAAATCTAATTTAAGCCAAAAAATATAAACAAAACATGAGTTTTAGAGTATCCCACATCAAAAGGACTGAACTTATTATTCCATTCACAAAGGTGAGAAATTACGGGTTTTAGCGCAATGGAACAAAACCACCATGCTCTAATTTTAAGATATTCAGTGGGAAAAAGACTGTGGAATGTTCTTTTTCCCAACGAAATGAATTTCTCGGAGGAAAATCCCCCACAAGATGAAATTCGGTCCTTGAGATCCTAAATTTTCAGAGGCCAAAAGCCTTTGGGTAAATATAACCCAGTTATGATTGAAAATTTTCCGATATTGAGTCTTTCTGAAACAAGAAGAGGGTCTGCTCCTATGTGAGAAATGATTCCATTCATTCTAATCAAATTATTTTATGTTCATTTAAATCATGAAAATGAGTGACTAGAAAAGTATTCAATATAAAGAGAACCATGTGACATTGCATGCATCTCCATATCAAAGAATGTCTCCGGGATATGTTTATTTATATTACACTTCAAAAAATCCTTGGTCTCTTGAAGAGTCACAAGATTTCCCCCACCCACAAAAATGTGATCAACATGTCTCTCAAAAGCCATACCATTCCTCGCAACGATGCTTTAAAAGTCATAACCCACATCCTCAGAAACCATCGCAGAGGTAGTCATATCTCACCGACTGCCTTTGAGGTCACCTTTCCCCTGACCACCACAGAAACAAAACCATCGACCGCTGCTTCAATCACAACTGCAACTCTTCAGGCAACCTGTGGTGACAAAATTCCACTGGCCTTCATAGCACCACCACTAGAATCATGGCCCAAGACCTCAGAATCAAGATCGACTACCTCTGCATCAGTCACCATCTCAACATGGTACCCAACCTACAGCTTTAGAACTAAATTCAACCACCATCATGTGTATTACACTTAGAATAATTTGGTTTATTTTATGTACTAATGGAATCCTAAAATAAAAAATTTATAATTCCATCAATAAGCATGTAAATAAATACCAATGGATAAAAAATGGGTGTCTAATGATCTTGATAAACATTTTAAGTAAGTAAAATTCAATAAATATAATAAAGAGTTTTGTATTTACACCATATTGATAAAAAGTATAATGTTATGTCAACATTTTCCCCAATAAATCGATGTATGGAATCTGGTTTAGCATCTTTCATCAGAGGGAATTAAAAATGGGTTATTCATAGTGGAAATTCATTTGTTGAAAAATCATGCCTATGATAGAAGATTATTTGGAAGTAAATAAATTAGTAATACATTTTTGGAAGTTTAATATTGAGTGTAAAATTGCATGATTTGATATAGAATGTAATCTATGATATATATATACATAAAAAACGGAAATAAGTGCTGAAAAAAAATCATATCTCAATAAAACAAAATTGATATTTAAACACACTCCGGTTATTGGTAATATAAGAATAAAAAGAACACCGAAGGGGTAAAGTTAAACTAAAATATAATTCAATGAATAATAATCATTATAATAGAAGGTAAAAGGTTTGAAAATATAATATATATAATAAAATATGGTATAGAGTATTAAACATGTCTTTTGGAATTGAAAAGAGAAAAAAAAGAAACTAACGACTTAAGAATCATATGAATCATAACCTCATAAATAATATCATTTCAAATAAGACATTAAATATCATCAATAATGATAAGATATTGATAAAATGATTTAATGTGTTAGTAGATACACCATTAAAAGTAAAACATAGTGTATTATAAAAAATATATTTTATAAAATTTAATTTGACATAAGGGACCATTATTATGAACATAATCAATACAGAATTTAGTAAAGATGATATAATAATGATTTATAAAACACTGAAAATTAATTAGTTATTAAAATATTAATTATTCAATAGTTATAATGAATCAAACATGATGAAATGGAGTTCAAAAATAATTTTAGTAACTTAATGAAATAAAATTGAGTAAACATAGACACCTATGTTAGTTCCTGATTTCCACTACCATTTTTTAATCACAAATTTAAATATAATAATAATAATAATATTCTATTTTATATAATTATTTATTTTTATAAACTTCGTTTATCTATATATATATAATTAATCATTACATGTGTATTAGATAGTTATTTTTTATTATTAGTATTTGGTGTGACAAATATTGTTCATTTTGAACTAGTTCAATAATAGTAATGTTATTCGTCATTATTCAATCAAAATTCATCAATCCGTGATTAGAAAATCAAATATAAATTATGAGTTATAATTTCATATAATTTTTTAATATAATCCAATGGTAGTTTTCTATGATTATAGTAGACAGAGTTTGTGAAAAACATGTATTAATGATTTTAAAAACATATTAATGTTATCTTAATTATTAATTTTAATATTAATAAAAAATTTAAAAGCTATAAAAATATATAATTAATTTTTGTTACATATATTTCCATTAATTTTGTTTTAAAATTTATCAATGATAATTTTTTATTATATTTCACTAGTACATGGTCACAGCAACCCAAAAAAAATATATGATAACTAATGGATGATTATGATGTTATTTTTTATTATATGTAGTTTTTGTTATTGTTAAATATAATAATTGGAAAAAAATTAAAAAAATAATACAACATATAAAATTTTAATACATTGTACAAAGAAATCAGGTTTTTCTATTAGAACTAACTTTTAAATAGTTGAATTTTACATATTTTATTATTAATCACATTTCCAATAAGATTTAATTATCTGTTTATAGAACCTTAATAATTTCAAAACATATAAATTTATCAAGTAATAATATTTTCAGTAAAAAACTAATAAAATGAGGTGATGCTATGAAAAGAAAAAAATCCATCATTTCATGGAGGTGGTAGTCTTCATGTATGTATTGCTAATGATTCAATTTCTATAGAACTGGATATAGGTATAATATATTTAATCATTAAAAAACTAAAATATATCATTCATATAATAAATAATTATTTAAATAAAAATTTGTGCCATCCTTTTATGATGTTCAAGGATAATAAAACATGACACCTCATTAATGCAGTAGTCCTCACACTTGCACATGAGTCATTTTTGATTTTCGTATCAAAAAATGGGTAAAGGGGTTTAATTATAATTCCCACAAAATTAAAAAAATAACTATAAAAACATCAATAATGACATTATATAAAATTATTTCAATATTATAGAAATAAAATATTGAAATTAAAAGTAATTAGGGAAATGTATTACTCGCATTTTGGACCTTGGATTTCCCTTGGAAGAATCTTTAGAAAGTGATGCCTTATACTAATATAGTGAAATCGTAGTCTGAAGAAGAAGATATTGGATAATATGGGAATGAATAAGGTTATATTTTCTAGATGAAAACCATTTTGGATCTTTATTTATGTGCTGGTGAGATTTCCCTTTGATAACTAATGAGAGTTGATTTTTTTTTAAATATTTGAACATAATATAAAGATATCACATCTTTCAGATATCAAAAACCTAAAAAATATATAATATTGTCTTGTGGAGGGTGGGGTGATATTCGGTCAATAAATACACTTATAGTCATTTTAAACATGATTTAAACAGGTTTTGATGTCTATTAATCTTATAAATTTTAATTTTACAAATGTTTTTTACCATGGTAAATAATATCTTCAGATATAAATTATGTTTAATGTCTCAAAATAAATTTTATATTATTATATAATTAGAAACCAATGATTCTAGAAAATAAATCTTTTTTTGATAAAATAATAATGTGTTTGGAAATTAATTTTTATCATTAGTTCATCTAATACAAGAAACCCCTTTTAAGAAAGTTTTATTTTTATTATTATAATTCATGTGTATGATTAAATTATAATTGCATTGTATTTTCATGAAATAAATTGTATATTTATAAACAATTTAATTTTTTGGCCCCTAAAAGAATTCCCAAAATAAATTTACCAAAATAATATTTAATTGATAGAAAATTCTAAAAACAATTTTTGGTATAAAATATTATATAACACCATAACATTTAAATTATTTGTTTTCTAAATTAAAAAACCAATTTTACAACATATAAATTTACTAATTAATATATATTTTTCTATAAAGTTTTTTTAAAAGTTGTTATGTTAAAAATATTTCATGATATAGGCAAAAACACTATCTTTTTTGAAAAAAAATATTTTTCACAATTAACCAAATAATATATTATTTATGAGAAATAAAAATCCATAAATCATAAATAATAATATTATTATAAGTCCAAAACTATTTTATTTTTTTTAAATTAATATTTACAAAATTTGAGAATTTTACATTTTAATAAAAACATGGAAAATTAATGACATGTTTTTTCATTAGAAAATAATTTTTTTATAAATATATCATCAATTATTATAATTATTTTATATGAATTACTAATTAAATTTTATTTTCACATACTACTCACATAAATAATATATTTCATCCACAATGTATTTTTTATTATAAATTAAACCACTTAAAATCTCATATCATAAGGGTTACAAATTAAATCACAAATCATTCATATTATTTAGTTTGATATATAGTTGATTTTTCCTTATTTCCTTATTATTAATAAGGAAGTTTATTTTTTATTTTTTCATATACTAAAATATTTTTTTTCAATCTATTTGTACAAAAAAATTCTATATCTACATATTTACCGTAATATAACACAATAAGGTTCATTGTGGTTTAGTGTTTCTGATATAACAAGCAATTAAAACATTATTTTTTAGAGGAACACATGTAGTTTCAAATATCAAGATGTTACATGTAAATAATTCCCCAGTAATTAATTATTTAAGGTACCTCAATAGAATTAAGGAAATTATTTATAACATTGTAATATACTTTATTGAGTTTGTTGTTATGGTTAATGAAGATGAAATCAATGCTGATATTATTTGTAGTAATTTATCGATATAAATATATTACTTAATAATAAAAAATTTATGTCATAATAAAAGAAAAATATTAATGAAAACTATTTCTTTTTATTATCATATATATTAGAAAAATACATTTTTATAATAATCTATGTAGGGTTCTAAAAAAAATTGAAACACATGGTCTATAGTTGTTGTCGTCTCACATACACATGACCAATATTTCCTCCAATAGTGAATATAATGAAATAATGATAGATAAAGATTTATCATTAAAAAGTATAAATAATTTTTTAAAAAAATTATTTATTAAATACCTTATTAATACCTTCCATGTGAGGCAGTGATGAAAACTGGTCAACACCGTTCTTGTAGGTGGATGTCCTCACATTTAAACAAGTGTTGTTTTTGATTTTCAAGTGGTTTTTAGGAAATTATAATATTATTATTACAAAAATAAAAAAAAAATATTTATAATTCTAACACTGATTTAAAAATGTTAGTATTAGCAGAATATGTTTATTATTGGTGGAAGAGGAAAGATTGAAATAAAAATGAAAAAGTAGTGATTGAGAGATTTTATCTGACCCTAGGGAAAAAATCATTGAGCCATAATTAAATAATAATTTATTGTGACCAAAAACACTATAAATTGCGGGATATTGTTTGGATGTGGGATTGGAATTTTTTTTCAAACTATATTTCTTGTGGTGGAAGGATAAATGTAACCGTTAAATGATCATTTTTTATGTGAGTGCGGTGATAGTTTTGTAAATACTCACATATTTATGTAAACATCATGTCATATTCAACATAAATAGTTCTCAACAGTTGATAAAAATTGATAGGGTGATTATTTTTTATGCACATCTCAATAAAAAATAGTTTTTATCTATTTGAATATTTTAGAACCCACCCCCTTATTTTAACAATTTTCCATAATTAAATTTTACCTGAATACCTCATTTTTTAACATCAATAACTTATATTAATGATTAAAAAGATACTTTACCTTTTATCTTAATTTAAATATATTGATTTTAAAATTTAATTTAATATTTTAAAATTAATGTTATAAATATTTAGATTTTATCTTTTAAATGGAAACAAAAAATGTAGTAAGAATGGATTTTATAGGAAAAGTTCATTAATATTTAATATTCTAATTTTTTTACTATCAATTGAAAATTAAATAATTTTTAAGGTATTATTCATATAAAAAATTTATTTTATCACCATTTATCCTTAAATTAATTATTTCCCTAAAATAAAATATAATATTTTTTTGGAAAAATAAATTTTAAGAATAAAATTAACTTATTATTTATTTAGCCTCAGTAATTTAATTTCATCATTTCATTGATATTAAAAAAACAATTCTATTTATTTAGACATATATTTAATAACATCATCAACTCAACCAATGCCAAATTTTTTACCAACTATATTTATAATAATATCATTTTAATACTTTTAATTTTATATAAATATTATGTATAACTGTTTTATTTTAGTTCCATGTTGTGTGTGGAGAAATATATTAAACATGTTACATAATAAAAGATATATATATACATATAATAAAATATTAGGGTGTAAAATTTACTTATAATTCATGTCATGATTTTATGCACTATATTATATTTCCCATTTCTAAAAATGTTTCTACAGTTTTTGTTAAACACATTGTCAAACCTGATTTTTTTTAAAATTTTTAAAGAGATGAATATATAATATAACATTCACATTAAGATTCATCAAAGAATGATTTTTTAAACGACATTGAAATGAATAGTATGATTTTTAAGCCCTTTATATCTAGAACTACAATACCTTTGACCTTATTTTATGCTTAATGAATCCATGAAATACTTTATAAGAAATCCAAAATACTAGACAATTTATATTTACTACCCTAAATAAAATTGTATAATTGAATGATTTAATTTGAGTATCATATTGGAATTATTTTGTTCAAGGTATTTTCATGTGATAAAACCATTGAAAGGAAAAAAATTTGGATTTATAATTATTTGTTTAAACTAGTTATATGACAAAATACAATATACTAACATATTTCACCCAATATTTATATAGAAAATTTAAAAAATAATGTCATCATAGATGATATAATGATCTCTTATACTATAACTATGTTATTATTTTTAATATTTATATTAGAGGTTGTAATAGATAAGAAATATAGTTTTATAGGTTTGAGACTTTTTCCATGTATATGATTTAATAAAAGTAAGAAGATAAATAAAAAAATTTAAGAAATTTATTAATTTTCCCCTCGATGTATTTCATTCCATATTATTGAGAAAAAATTATATATTTGGGAATTAAAACCACTTGAACTACAAATATCGATAAAGATGATTGATAAAATATATTATAAATTCATAAATTATACCTATATAATTTATCCCTCCTTTCATTCCATTTTTAATAATTATATAATTAAAAACACACATTAAACCCCAAAAAAATATTTTTCAAAACTAAATATTTATATATATTTTATAATACATTATTTAATGATTTTGACACTATAAAATAGCATGGGTATAGAGTATGAACATTGGATTGAGAATAAATACCACTTCCACATTGATCTGGAGTGATTATGAATATTTTTATTCAAAAGATAGATAAAAAAATATTAATATATTTTTATGGAAATGTTGAATGTTCGTGATAGAAGAGATGCTATGTTGTAATGTGAATTCAATAATGAAGCCTGATTGGATACACATTATAAATAATAATTTTTAAATTTAATTATATTCAAATAAATATAATTCTATTGGAATTGTAGTAATATTCTTCTTTTGTTAAACTATTATTTTTTACATTTGGAATCATTTTTAGATGTTTTAAACAAGGAAACAATCAAATTATGATCGTGGAAATTTTATATTTCACTTGTATATTGACCTTTTTTATTCTTTTTCATTCGAAAATATTGATATTTTTTCATGAAATATTTTTAGTTTTATTTTTTAATATTTCACATTGATTCTTAATTAAATAGCATTAGAAAATAATAATTTTTTTAATATTTATTCCATTGAGAAGCCATGAAAATTTAATAGGGGGTCTATGAATAACATGGGATGCCCATAGTATTCTGTGACATATAGAATCCAATTTCTATACCATAATAATATTTTGTCACCATAGAGTGTATTATACTCAAGATATTGTTGTATTGTAAATAATTCAAAGAATCTCAAAGAAAAAATCTCAGGACCATGACAGGATCCAATATAGCTCTTTAAAAATTAATACCATAACTTGATCAATTTTATATTGATTATATAAAAACTATTCGTATAGATAGTTAGAAGATATTGACAAAAGGTCCTTGATTTATATATCTACTATCATTTATATTGAAAATTAAATACATCCTTGTGAAATAGGGAGAGATACAGAATAGCTGAAGCCATAGTAGTAATGGGATATAAAACATTATGAATTTGAATATTTGATTTTTCCTTTATATCATATCTCAATTATATGGTACCCCACCAGGAAATATTTGATTTATTAATGGCTTAGTGGATTTTGTCATTAAATATTTAGAGATGCACCACCTTTATGAAAACATTGAGATTCAGATTTGAATTTATATTTTACTTATGAGTTCTTGTATTCATATTTTAAATCCATTAACATATATTTTTTATTAATTCATTAAATCAGTTATGTTTTATTTATTTT
This sequence comes from Viscum album, assembly GCA_963277665.1. Lineage (NCBI taxonomy): Eukaryota > Viridiplantae > Streptophyta > Magnoliopsida > Santalales > Viscaceae > Viscum > Viscum album. The sequence goes on along the minus strand of OY728127.1, from coordinate 33,188,614 downwards.
CAATCATTAATTTATTTCTAAATAGTTTTATAATTTCATTATTCAGTTGTTTCTTTTACTTAGCCCATATTATGAACAATTTTATAATGATGAAATTACATTTAGTCATGTTAGATTATCATCTATGGAGTAAAGAATCGACTGTAAAAATATGGGCACATAATTCATTATTGATCTACCTATTTAAAAATGACGTGTAAATAAGGAATCACATTGGGATTTAAAAAACATTTTTCATTTTATAGAAATTTATTTAAAATGATATTTATTACACTTATATAAATTGGTTGAGAGGGTTACGATATTAAAACTAGTTGGAAATATTCAAATACATATATGAATAAACCTAATTGAATTAATGTTTTTATTTGACATAATGATTTATAATAGAATACATATGATCATTGGCCATAAAAATAATAAAGTTTGTTACTCTCATAAATTCACAAGACCAATAAATTCATTAATTTTATGAAATATGGATATATTTTAAAATAATTATTTTAGATTGGTTTCTTAATTATTATTTTAATTGATCATTTTTATCAAATTTTATCCATGTATATTATCAATATAAATTTCTTAAGGAGATAAAATTTATAGGTTAACTATAATGTTTTAAAAAATATACTTTATATTTATTAATTTTTAATCATTGGATTCAACATGGAAAATACAATTGTTTTCCCCAATAGTATAATAAAAGATTTATAAAACATTATTCTAACCTCTGACCACTCATAGGATATAATGACTGTAGAATGATCCATTACTAATAATTTTTGATATAATCGTATATTTTTTACAAGATCTTATATATATATATATATATATTCATTATGATGTTATATTATAATAAAAATAACATTTAATGTAATTTTTTCATTTTAACATTCATTCTATATCTGATGCAAATTCATCTTAAATTATAAGTGTTAGTTTCCACAAAATTTATATATATAGACATTAAAATATTATTATAAATAATTTAAACATAAATTATTTTTAAAATTAATGTAAAAAAAATTAAAATTTTAATAATTTTAATGTCAATTATTATGATAACTAACATTGAAATTGATAAATAAAAATTTTATAATAGTAATCAATGTCAGAAATATGAGAAATTAGAAATGTGTGTAGATAATTTCAATATATAAATTTTTAAAATTCATGGATGTAAAATGTATATAAAAATAAATTGTTCTGGTAATCGAATGTTTCATACTTTTTAAATATATATATATATATTATCCTATAGGATGAAAACATTATATAGATTAAGTCAAATTCATAGAAACTATATGAGAATATTAAAAATGAAATTAATTCCTGGAATTAATATCTTTTCTTATGTCTATATCATTAAAATTACAATATCTCATGTTGATATTCAATATCATTTGATTGAATAACATTTCAAACTTCTAAAACTGTGTTTGGTAATGAAATTTAAATTCCGGTTGGAAATTTTCTTATTGATTTTTTTTGTTTCATTTTGATGGGATTAATTATTCATTAATTATAAGAAAATTATTCGTCAAAATGTGTATTTATTAAGAAAAATAATAATAAAATGAAGAGATGGAAACATCAAAAGTTTAATTTCCATTATTGAAATGTAGAATGAAGGAATTATTAAACAACAATGATGATCGATGGAGAAAATATAAAAATATAAAAAATGGAAGGAAGTTTTTTTTATATATGTTATCTTTTAATGTTTTTCCTTCGTTTTTACAAATTTCCAGAGGGATGTTAAAAATTGAAAGTGCATTGTGAAAATAATGAAATAATTATTTCGAGAGCTGATATGTTTAACTTTCAACATTAAATTTAAGAATAACATATATTCAAAATATCATTTAAATATTATTAAATTTAAAACCCTGTGAAAAAATATGAAAAAATGTTTATAGTAGTAGTTAAAAAAATGATATATATATTTAAAAAATATATTTTTTCAATTATACAAAAAATGAAATTAAAAATATAGTTTTAGAATACATTTATCTATAGTTTTTAAAATAATAAATGATAAGATAATATAAATACTATTAAAGGGTGTTTAACTGAATTTATAGTTATATTTGACTAGCGGTGGAGCTAGACAATACATACATATCTAATTTAATATCATCAAAAGATGTAACTCTCATAGAAATTTATAACATTAGATAAAATTATATATAGAATAATAATTCTATTTTATCTCCAAACATCAAATGGATGCTTGTGGATGGAACTAGGCCCTGGTATTTTATTTTTCCATGAACTTAATGATGATTATTAATTGATCCAAAAATTTAAAGATATTAGTTTATCATTGTTTCCTTAAGAAACAATACTGAAATTATTCATAAATGACATTTAACATGACTTATTTAAGAATTGACATCAACTGTGGACTTCTAACATCAATATGTAAGGAATCGACATTAAAAGCCATTTTGGATTACTTGCAGCATTTTTTCATCAGGAACCGATGTTACACACCATTTTGAAATTGTTTCCTAAGGTTTGGGGATTCCTATATGATTTTTTAAGTTAAATTTTTTATTATTATTTTATATTTTTCGTATAACTAACTAAGTAAATGATAATTGATTCCTTGATTAGTCAATTTAATTCATATATTCAAATTATATTTATGAAATCACTACCATAGGAATCACATTAACATAACATGTTTTTATTATAACAGATTTTATACACTATTATGTCTCAATATGATAATAAAGGAATAGTCAAAATGATTTGATTGAATTTACTAACCAGTTTCAACGCCTCTTTGTATTAAAAATAATTTTTATAACAATATCAAAAATAAATTAAACTCACATATTTTATAGTAGTTTGGAACAAAATTATCCACTATATAGCTTTATCTCATCTATAAAATTGAAACTAAACACACTATAATGGAATCTATGACATTTTATGGAGAGTCCCAACACATTGAAGTTTTTAAAAAATATAGGTGGAATGATAAGAGATTGAATTTTTCTTATATAGTGTCACAAAAATAGCTTCCATTTAATGTGGTGGAAGAAACCAAACCATTATTTTATAGAATGAGGAACAACCAAATCCCCAAGGATTCTTCAAATTAGGTACATCCTATATTGATCTTTTATTGGGTAGTATAAATATAAAATACTATAATTTTTATAACAGACTAATAATTTATGATATTTTTCTATTAAAATGAAAATAATTTTTTGGATATCCTATAATATATGCAAACACTAGCCTAAATGAACCATGATGTATTATACATTTATAACAAATCAATTAAATATGGAATGATGTTTACAATAAATATTTTTGGAAAACCATTTATAATGGGTTTAGATAAAACAAATACACTGATGAATAAGTATGTAATGTTTTTTAAAATCTTCAAATGTGTAAAAATATATTCTTTCTCAAAATCAGTTTTAATTATATAGATAGAAAAACCATTGTAATGAATATTCCAGTTTTAGAATAATTATATGAAAAAATTAACAACAATTTTGAAAAAATTATGTCAAATTTATCTTCGTGTTATTTTTAAATAAATTTATAAAAAATTGAACCTTCTATGAATAGTGTAAAATTCTAATATTTATTGAGGAATATATTATATTTTAATGTAATTAAATAGAAAATATCTGATTTAATGCGATTTTAGAACAAAAATTATTTCATTTTTTTATTTAAAATCCAATAAATTTAATATGAATAAATTTAATTATGCAAGGATCTTTATAACCATTTTATACATAAGAAAACATTTATTTCTATAAAAACAATCTCACCATATTTAGTAGTTTAAATATTAAATTAAATTCATCCAATTATGAAAATTGAATCATGAAAATTGTATTGGATAATTTTAATCAGTAGATTTATATTTGTTAAATAGTAGAATTTTATTTTTTGTTATTATTAATGGTTGTTGTGGAAAATATTTTTTACTCAACAATGGTAAAATGGGGTATCCATCGTTAAAAACATGAGGTGGATCATAAAAAAACAACCAAAACCATATATTATTAATTAATGGGTAAATTAAAAAAAAATATCACAAATTCTAATAGGTGAAATATTTGAGCCATTTATAATTGATAATTATTTTTAAATAATTTCAAGTGAAGAAAATTTGAAAATATCACTCTTTTATATTTAATGTATAATTTCATTTACATTAGGATAAATTGGGAATAAGTTCATTTTTAAAATATTATTTAAAATATGTATTAATATATTATACCATATTAATTTATTTATAATTTTTATTGATGGAGTAATTACATTAAAATCTTACACAACACAAACACTATGCCTATTGAAATAGTATAAAAAACCTCTAATGATTTTAAATACTCTGGTTGTAATATTTTATAGGTGAGTTAATGATACCAATTATTTTTATACATTAGTGAATAATCATATAGTTTTTTTAGATTTATATTATAATTACATATCTATCATCATGTCAATAAATTCAAATTGGGAATAAGTTCGTTTTTTAAAATATTATTTAAAATATGTATTAATATATTAAAAAGTCATTATTCGAGGAAAGGATAATATTTCATTGTGAAATGATTTGAGAAAAGATAAGGATCACAATGACATAAAAACCTATCCAAACACCAGTTAATGATAATATTTATAGAATGAACTATTTATCAAGGAATTAAAACCTATTTGGATACATTATATTTGATAAATTCATTAAATATATCAAATTATTTAATTAATTCCAATGGTGTCTTCTCCCTTATCATTAAATGAAAACACCATCAAACATTTATTTATAGCTACCTGGGCAATATCAATAGAAATAAACCACCACATATATAACATCCAAAGTAAGTAATGAATAATAGATATTCTTATATATGTATATTTATTAATTAGATAGTGTTTTAGAGGCTTAATATGAGAATATATCCAATCTTAAGCGTGGAATACACTAATATTTTTAAAAGATTTTTTTACTACGTTTTAAGGGAAAACCATTTTTAAATAAAACCTTTGAAAAATTTATAAGATATATTTTTATAAATAAACTTATTCTTTATGATTGGGACATTGAAATTTACATTTCATAATTTTTTGGTATTTTTTTGACAATGTTCATTTTTTTAATGAATAGTGAAAAATACTGCATTTTACATCAAAATTCCATTTTCATCTAATTTAATTATATGGTTAGATTATATTTTTAATTGGTATTAAGTATAATTATAATATATTTTTACCATTTAATACAATGGTGTTAATTATAATTAATTTCGCTTTCAAATTGGGCGTAAACAAGTGCCAAACTTTTTATAGATATTGTTTCAAAAAAACCCGTTAATTGTATTGACAACGTGAATTATTTTTTAAAATTATTTATTGAAATTTATATGTTTGGAATTTTGTAAAATGGATTCCTAATTTGGAAAAAGAAGGTATAAATTATGTTATTAAGACTCTTTTGTTTTTGGACATTATGAATAGTTACGACGGTAATTATCTTTAATTAGCGTGATTAATTAGTAATCGGGTAGTTAAGGATAATAAAATAATATCATAATAATAAAAAATGACACCAAAATGTGTCCTAATTCTATTGGTTGTTTCAAGGCCGACCATGGGATGCCTTTTTCCAAACTTAGGGACCCCATGGAATCACTTTTGGGTGAAAGTGACACTTTATCATATGATTTTTAAAGAAACGAGAATATCACTAAAGAATGTATCACCTTAGTAAACCATTTTTATTTTTGTTTGTGTAAGTGATATCTTAGACTATAAATATTCATTGGAAATCTAAAAATATTTCCTACATCATAGTATTTTTTTATAATTTTTAGACATTAAATAAATTAATTTATTTATGACACCATAATGATGCAACGATTACCTGATTAATTAATGATTTAAATAAAATTAAATGATAATGTAAAATCTAAGACATATACATGTAAAAGACCTATAATATGAGTATATTTCGAACCCTTATCACCTTATACTAGAAATATATCAATGCGGGACATTTTAAATCTGAAACTCATTTTCAAATAAAGTAACATTTTTTGGCATTCCAAGAGTTCCCCTCCTCCCACTTATAAAAGGCCCTCACCTCTACCTCCTTAAGCACACCTCCTAAGCCATTGGCTCAGCCAAGATCTTCTCATTTTATCTCTTTTCATGCCTCTCGTAATACTAGAAGCCTTAACATAGGAATAAAGCTCTTCAATAATCCCTATTGTTACAAACAAAGGGGAGTTACCCGATTTAACGGTAAAGTCTTCTCTAATGTTCTTTTTTTTTATTTTGCTTTTCCAACCCCCTAAACTCTTTTTATTAATTTCTTTTGTAACAAAAACAGTATTTTAAATATACTAGTATGATGTTATAAGAATTATTCGAGCTACACTTACACACACCTACATCTAATGGTTAAAGAACATACTGTTTTCATGGATAGAGAATTTATGCCTCACGAAACGATGACTATTCGATATTCTTCTGACACCTTAAAGGTGTCCATTAAGATGTCACTATATTTATATATGATATATAATATTTTTATGTTTCCCTTATTCTTCTTTATTGTTCATTTATGGCATACCTTTATGGTTTCCATTATGGGTGAACGAGATATCTTTATTTTAGGAAGTGCGGACTACCACCCCCTCAAAGTGATTTGATTAGTTAATGCCATATGTGGGATGTATGAAGGATGGAGTTAATGATATTATATATGATATTATACTGGAATTATAATATACCTCTATATCATTATGATTCCAATCCATAAAATACGCAATAGAAACGAAAATAACATTCATGTGTATGTACGGATTACCGTCTCCATGGACGGTGCATTTCATTTCTTACCTCTAAATGTTATGTAATATTATAAATGAAAATATATACCTGATATACCTGATATATATGATATCTACATCATGAATATAATTCTGGATAAAATGGATATTTTACCACATGAACAACTTGTAATTATAAGGTGTTTATTTTTTACTCAAGTACCAATGATCGACAAAACAACCGTTATTAACATAAATAATTAAATAGTGTTCATAACATGGTAACAAGTTATATAAAATGAATAATGAAATTGAAAAAGGTTCTTAGGAAACTATAAATTAACTCAAGTTTATTATTCAATAGATTAAAGAATGGTCGAGTCAAGTCGGAGATGAGGTATGGGACTTCATCTCAATCTCCTTTCCTTGAGGCATTTTTTTTACAAAACATTCTTTTATATGGTGTATGAAACCCATTGAATTTTACGTTTATTGAAAGGGAATATTTTTTATATGAATTGTATTACTAAACAAATAAAGGGAATGTTTTTGTCATATGTATGCGGCGATAATGACTTCTCCACCGCTGTGACCATTATTTGAGTTTCAGCTTCCTCTACAAGCCATAAATTTTATTTAAATGAAAAATAAAGACCATGTTTTACTTTTCTTTTATTTTGGAATTTAAAATGGTTTTGATAAGGTTTTTATTATATCAATGTGTTGTATTGATATCGTTTGATTGAAATGTAGAAATGTCATATTTCCTTTGTGCATGTTTTATATGATATGATTATGTTATGGTTATCGGGCATTGTTTATGAAGACGGGTGGTTCCGTGATAAAATAAGGGCGGGTGAGCCCAATATAGCTCTCCAATTCATTGGGTAATGTGAAGGGGTTAAAAGTTAAGGTTTCTCCGAAGAGATTTAGGGAATATACTATGTTGGGTATTACAAACGTTACCATGAGGGTTACTTCCTACGTAAGAATGTTATGAATGCCTCAAGTTACCTTTATGTCTAATGATTTCTATGATTTATTCATGATTTGATGAGGTATGTTAAAATGTATATGTTTTATGAGTAAAGTATGATTTCATACATGGAAAAAAAAATTCACTTCGTACTTTTATATCCCTTACTGAGCTTTTTATGCTCATCCCATGTTTTTGAAATGGTTTTCACAGGTCAAGGGAATGGTACATGATGTGATGATAGTGTCAAGTAAGTTTCAAGAAAGAATCCATGTATTATTTTAAATATGTTTCCTTTTATGGGAAAAGTGAATATTGTTTTTAATGTAACCACCTTTTTTAAATGTGGAATGCAATGCATGATTTATGATCTAATTCCCTAAAACTCTAAACCTGAAAAGATCCTAAATGTGTAATCTTGTAATAACTCAAGATTAAGTAATTTTTAAGGCATATTGCCTTGTAGTTGGTAATAGAGGTCGGTTTAGATAACATTAAGAGATAGAATTCTATTAAATTACTGTCCAAAAATATTTTTTTATGGTCAAATTGAAATGATATAGCTTTTGAAGATTACCATGTTGCTTCATCTAAGACATGTTTTTTCAGAATGGTTTTCCACAGAGGAAATAGGGAAGCAGTACTAGGAAGGCATACTGAAGGAAATGACCTTCCAAATCAGCATCCTAATATGGTTGGAGTCGGAACTGAACAGTTTGTTGCAGTAATGGCGTTGGTGACTCATGTGATAAATGGTGGTGGTATCCATGCACGAGATCAGCCAGATCAACCCGCAGAGGAACATGTCAGTGGTGGAACATTTCATGAGGAAACATCTTCCATCATTCAGAGGATCATCTGACCCTGTTCTAGCTGAAGGGTGGATTAAAGCACTGGAGAATATTTTTGATGTAATGGGGTGTTCAAAAAAACAAAAGGTTAGTATTGATGTTTACCCTTTGAAGGGTTAAGCAGATCAGTGGTGGTCGATGGTTAAAAATATCATGGATGCTGATGATATTGATGCTCTTGACTGGGATGAATTAAAAGGTATGTTTCTTGAGAAGTATTTTCCTAAGGCTATTCGACTTAGGTTGGAAAAATAATTCTTGTAATTGAGGCAAGAGGATGACTCAGTGGTTGTTTATGAGGAAACGTTCACTCGATTGGCAATGTATACTCCAAATTTTATCTAAGACCTTGATAGTAAAATCAATCATTTTTACTCAGGAATAAAGCCAAAATATGGAAGGGATCTAGCTTCTCGCGAGATCAAGTGAGCATTTTCGATGTTCTGAGAATGTGGCAATGGAGTTTTCCGATGATCAAGTGTTCTATAACAACCAACTGAGGAAGAGACTGAGGTGGCAGGAGAAAGGGAAGAATTCTTTAAAAAGGTTTGATTGTAAAAAAAACTACGTTTCCAGTTTGTGATAAATGCGGTTAAAGGCATATTGGGGAATGTCTTCTGAATTCTGGAAAGTGCTACCGGTGTGGTAAGATGGGACATAAGGCTCATGATTGAACTGAAAAAGATCAGGGTGATGTTAAGACCAAATTTTATTTACAGTTTCTGAAATGTTTCAAGGGAAATGAGATGGGTCATTATACAAACGAGTGTTCGACAAAGAGCTCAAGGGATGAGAAGCATTTAAACTACAAGCGTAAAGGGGTGGTGAAATCCTTTTCAACTACTTCAGCAGATGTTGAGCCATCAAATGAAGTGGTATCAGGTACATTGTTTGTTTTTTCAGATTATGCAAGTGTGTTGTTTGATTCGGGGTCTACACATTCCTTCATCTCTGAAAACATTTCTAGTAAAATGGGAATACCATCTCAAGAAATGACTCCTGAACTTGTGGAAAAAACACATGGGGGAAATGTTGAGGCAAAAAGAATTTATAAGAATCTGCCTATCCTTATCCATGGAAAGAACCTACTTGAAAACCTTATTGTTTCACCTCTAGTAGAGTTTGATGTTATCCTGGGTATGGATTGGCTATCAATTTACCATGCTATGATTGATTGTAGATCTAAAGAAGTTTCTTTTTAGAAAGACTTTCAGTTTTTATACAATAATGAACCCTTAATGTTGATAACATATCAAGAAGATGAGAAACTTATAAAAGAAGGAAATGAATGTTATCTTGCACATATTGTTGAAAATAAAGGAACCATTCAGATTAATGATGTTATAGTGATAAATGAGTATCCAGATGTTTTTCATGATGAGTTTCCTGGAATAATACTAGATCGGTACGTTGAATTTACTGTTGATTTATTTCCTGATGTTAATCCAATTTCAAAAATCCCTTATCGAATGGTTCAAATTGAACTTTTAGAGTTGAAGGAGAAATTGAATGATTTATTAGAGAAATGTTTCATTCTACCTAGCACTTCACCATAGGGTGCTCCTGTCTTATTTGTTAAAAAGAAAGATGGTTCAATGAGACTTTGCATTGATTATGGAGCCTTGAATAACATCACTGTTATGAACAAATACCCTTTGCCTCATATCGATGATTTGTTTGATCAGCTCCAGGGAGCTCAGTATTTTTCAAAGATTGACCTAAGATCAGGGTACCATCAGTTGATGCTAAAGTAAGCAGATATTATGAAGACGGCGTTTCGTACAAGATATGGCCATTATGAATTTTTAGTAATGACTTTTGGTCTAAGCAATGCACCTGCAGTATTCATGGACATTAGGAATAGAATTTTCCATGAGTTCTTGGATAAGTTTGTGGTTGTTTTAATTGATGATTTTTTGGTGTTTTCTAAAAGTAAAGAGAAGCATGAAAGAAATTTAAGGGTTATTTTGAAAACATTAAAAGAAAATAAATTGTATGATAAATTCCTAAAGTGTGAGTTTCGGTTGCAACAAATTTCTTTCCTTGGTCACATTGTTTCTAAAGATGGGATAACTGTTGATCCTGCAAAAACAATGGTTGTTAAAGAATGTAAAAGACCCGCAGATGTAACTGAGATTCGTAGCTTCCTTGGTTTGGCAGGCTATTACCGACGGTTTGTCAGTAATTTTTCTAGGTTATCTAGTCCAATGACTAAGCTAACTCGGAAGGGTGTTAAGTTTATCTGGACAAAAGAATGTGATGATTGTTTTTAGGAGTTGAAAAGAAGATTGGTGAAAGTTCCAATTTTGGCACTACCTTCCAGGAATGGTGAGTTTGTCATCTGCAGTGATGCTTCATTGAAAGGACATGGTTGCGTCCTAATGCAGAATGGTCAGGTAATTGCTTATGCTTCACACCAGTTGAAAACTCATGAGGTAAATTTCCCTACACATGATTTGTAATTAGTTGTTGTTGTTTTCTCTTTAAAAATTTTGAGGCATCATTTGTATGGAGTAAAGTGTGAAATATATACCGATCACAAAAGTTTAACGTATATATTCACTCAGAAATAACTGAACATGAGACAGAGGAGATAGCTAGAAGTAATCAAGGATTATGATTGTACAATTCATTACCATCTGGGAAAAGAAAACAAAGTGGCTGCTGCTTTGAGTTGAAAAAGTAATTCTTCCTTAACAATGTTGTGTTTGGAACGTGATCCTTTGGTTAAGGATTTGATGAACTTTGTCATAGATGTTGATGGTACAGGATGTCCTTCTATTTTGTTTCAGGTATCAGTGAAATATTCTCTATCAGACAGAATTAAGCAAGCCTAGAAGCAAGACAATGAGTTGCACAAAACGGTAGAGCTGGTTTAGAAAGGTAAGTTGCCAGAATTCCACATTGATAATGATTGTGTTTTAAGTTTTTGGAAGAGATTGTGTGTGTCGTGTGATTCAAAGTTGAAGAGAGAGTTGTTATGTGAAGCTCATAGTTCTCTGTTTTCAGTTCATCTAGGCAGTACTAAGATATATAGAGATCTTAGGGAGTATTATTGGTGGGACGGAATGAAAAGAGATATTTCTAATTTTACTGAGAAGTGTTTGCCTTGTCAACATGTAAATGTAGAGCGGAAGTTACCAAAAGGTATGGTTCAACCTTTACCAGTGATATATTGTAAATGGTAGAATATATCCATGGACTTCGTTGTGAGATTGCCGAAGACACCTTGAGGTAATAATGCAATCTGGGTTATTGTTGATCACTTGAATAAATCTGCTCATTTCCTTACTATAAGAGATACTTTTTCCCAAGATAATATTTCTCATTTGTATCTTAAAGAGATAGTCAGGTTACATTGAGTTCCCCTCTCCATTGTATCTGATCGTGATCCCAGGTTCACTTCTAACTTTTGGAAAGGCCTTCAGAAGTCATTGGGAACTGAATTAAATTTTAGTATAGCTTTTCATCCTCAATCAGATGGGCAGTCAGAACGAACGATTCAGATATTGGAGGATATGCTGCGTTCATGTTCGATTGATTATCAGTGATGTTGGGACCAACAACATTCTTTGGTTGAGTTTTCTTATAATAACAGTTTTCATTCTAGTATACAGATGGAACCATTTGAGGCCTTATATGAGAAGCGGTGTCAAACTCTAGATTTTTATGATGAAGTAGGTGAAAGGATGTTGATAGGAAAAGAATTGGTATAAGAGTTGCCAGCAAAATTTCAGCTGATACAGAAACATATGAGAACAGCTCAGAGTAGGCAGAAAAGTTATGCGGACAATAGGAGGACCGATCTCTCTTTTGAGGTAGGTGATCATGTCTTCCTCAAAGTTTCACCATGGAAAAGTTTGATGCTATTTGGTAAGAAAGGAAAGCTGATTCCAAGGTTCATTGGACCATATTAAATTCTCGAGAGAGTTGGATCAGTTTCATACTGAGTGGCTTTACCTCTGAGATTATCTAAGGTACACAATGTTTTTCATGTTTTAATGTTATAGAATTACATCCCAGATCCATCTCATGTTTCGAGTACAGAGGTAGTTCAGATGGAGGAGAATATATCTTACGAGGAACAACCGGTCTAGATTATCAACCACATGGAGAAAGTGTTATGGAATCAGGTGGTTCATCATGTAAAGGTTTTGTGGGAAACCCACATGAGTGAATATGAAACAAGGGAATCTGAAAATGCCATGAGGGATAAATACCCCCACTTATTCGATAAGTAAATAAATTGTGGGGACGCAATTTTCTAAAGGGGGAAGGATGTTAAATCCCAATAAGTAATGAGTAATATATATTCTTATATATGTCTATTTATGAATTATATAGTGTTTTAGATGATTAAAATGAGAATAAATCTAATCTTAAGCATGGAATACACTAATATTTTTAAAACATGGTTTTACTGCCTTTTAATGGAAACCCATTTTTAAATCAATATTTTGAAAATTTTATAAGTTCTATTTGTCAAAATAACCCTATTCTTTATGATTGGGACATTGAAATTTACATTGGATAATTTTTTGGTATTTTTCAAACAATGTTGATTTTTTAATGAATAGTGAAAAATACTGCATTTTACATCAAAACTTATTTTTCATCTAATTTAATTATAGTGTTATATTATCTTTTTAATTGTTATTAAAGAGTAATTAGAATATATTTTTACCATTTAATCCAATGGTGGTAATTATAATTAATTTCACTTTGGAATTGGGTGTAAACAAGTGCAAACCTTTTCATAGATGTTGTTTCAAAAAAACCCGCTATTTGTTTTGACAATGGGAATTATTTTTTTAAATTATTTATTGAAATTTCTATGTTTTGGAATTTGATAAAAGGGATTATATATATGAAATAAAATGGTCCAAATTATGTAATTAACAATATTTTGTTTTTGGACATTATGAATAGTAAGGACGGTAATAATCTTTAATTAGCGTGATTAATTAGTAATTGGGTAGTTATGGATAATAAAATAATAGCATAATAATAACAAATGACCAAAAAATGTGTCTTAATGCTACTGGTTGAGTCAAGTCTGACCATGGGATGCTTTTTTCCAAACTTAATGACCCCATGGAATCACTTTTAGGTGAAAGTGACACTTTATTATTTTATTTTTAAAGAAAATAGAATATCACTAAAGAATGTATCATCCGAGTAAAAAAAATTAGTTTTGTCTATGTAAGTGATCTCATAGACTATACATATTAATTTGAAATCTAAAAATATTTCCTACATAATAGTATTTTTTTTTATAATTTTTAGACATTATATAGATTATTTTATTTATGACACCATGATGATGCAACGATTACCTCATTAATTAACGATTTTAATAAAATGAAAATATAATGTAAAATCTAAGAATTATACTTGTCAAAGACCTATTAGATTAGTATATTTAAAACCATTATCACCTTATTCTCGATATATATTTATGTGGGACCTTTTAAAACCAAAACTCATTTAAAAATAAAGTAACATTTCTTGGCTTTCCAATAGTGCACCTCCTCCCTCTTCTAAAAGGCCCCCACCTCTACCTCCTTACCCACACCTATCAAGCCATTGGCTTGGCCAGTATCTGCTCATTTTATCTCTCCAAATCCCTATCTTCATCATATAAGCCTTACCTTAGGCATAAATCTTTTCAAGAAACCCTTTTGTTACAAACCAAGAGGAGTTACCCGATTTAAAGGTAAAGTCTTCTCTAATGTTATTTTATTTTATTTTGCTTCTCCAACCCCCTAAACTCATTTTAATCATTTATTTTCTAACAAAACCAGTATATTAAATATACTAGGATGTTTTTATAAGATGTATTAGAGATACACTTACACACACCTACAACTAATGGTTAATGAACATATTGTTTCCGTGGATGGCCAATTTCTGCCTGATGAAATGATGATTGTTCGATATTCTTCTAACACATTCAAAGGTGTTAATTAAGATATCACTATATTTATATATGATATATAATATGTTTATTTTTTCCTTAAGATTCTGTATTTTTCATTTATGGCATACCTTTATGGTTTCCATTATGGGTAAACGTGATATCTTCATTTTAGGAAGTGCGGACTACAACCCCCTCAAAGTGACTTGATTCGTCAATGCTATATGTGGGATGTATAAAGGATGGAGTTAATGATATTATATATGATATTTTACTGGAATTATAATATAAATTTATATCATTATGATTCCATTCCATAAAATACCAAATAGAAATGGAAGTAGCGTTCATGCGTACGTACAACTTACTGTCTCCATGAACGGTACATTTCATTTCTTACCTCTAAATGTTATGTAATATTATAAATGAATGTATATACTGGATATATATATGATATATATGATATCTACATCATTAATATAATTCTGGATATAATGGATATTTTACCACATGAACAACCTGTATTTATAAGGATTTTATTTTTCACTCAAGTACCAATAATCACCAAAATGACCGTTATTAACATAAATAATGACATAGTGTTCATAAAATGGTAACAAGTGATATAAAAGGAATAATGAACCTGAAAAAGGTTCTTAAGCAAGTATAAATTAACTCAAGTTTATTATTCATGATATTAAAGAACGATCAAGTCAAGTCGGACATGATCTTTGTGACTTCGTCTCAATATCCTTTCATTGAGGCATATTTTCTTTTATACACAACTTTATTTTATACGTTGTATGAAACCCTTGGAATTTTATGTTCATTCAAAATGAATCTATTTTATACGAAGAGTTTTAGTAAATGAAAAAAGGAAATGTTTTTGTCATACGTATGGGGCGATAACGACTTCTCCACCGCCATGACCATTATTTGAGTTTCTGCCTACAAGCCATAACTTTTTTTAAATGAAAAATAAATACCATCTTTTACTTTTCTTTTATTTTGGTATTGAAAATGGTTTTGATAATGTTTTTATTATATAAATGTGTTTTATTGATATCTTGTGATTGAAATGTAGAAATGTTATGTTTCCTTTATGCATGTTTTATATGATATGGTTATGTTATGGTTCTTGGACATTGTTTATGAAGATGGGTGGTTCTTTGATAAACTAAGGGTGGGTGATCCCGATATAGCTCTCCAATGAATTGGGTAACACGAAGGGGTTAAAAGTTACGGTTTCTCCAAAGAGATTTAGGGAATATAATGTGATGGGTATTCCAATCATAACCATGAGGGTTACTCCCTACGTAAGAATGTTATGAATGCCTCAAGTTACCTTTATGTCTTATGATTTCTATGATTTATTCATGATTTTATTAGGTATGTTAAAATGCTTATGTTTTTTGAGTAAAGTATTATTTCATACATGGACTAACATTTTCATTTCGTACTTTTATATCCCTTACTAAGATTTTTATTCTCATCCCATGTTTTTGAAATGTTGTTCACAGGTCAAGGGAAATGTACATGATGTGATGATAGTGTCATGGAAGTGTCAAGAAAGAATCCATGTTTTATTTTAAATATGTTTCCTTTTATGGGAAAAGTGAATATTGTTTTTACTGTAACCACCTTGTTTAAATGCGGAATGAAATGCATGATTTATGATCTAATTCTCTAAAAATCTAAACCTGAAAAGATCCTCAATGTGTAATCTTGTAATAAATCAATATTACATAATGCTTAAGGCATGGGGCCTTATACCATAAATATTATGAAGTCCAATTTTTAGAAATTATAATTTTTTATCATAGAAAACCATTCCAATGGTCATAAATAATGTATTTAATAGAGTCCCACTAAAGAAGAAGAAAGTGTATTACCCAACTTTAATAAATTTATTTCTTCTTCTACCTCCTAAAAATATGTGTAATTGAACAGAGAATAAAAAAATTAGTGTCCTAAATAAAATTTGCTGTTATTATTTTTATGTTACTACCAATATATACCCTCAATTCAATCATATTGGAATTAAAATAATCACTCATGTGTACATGTAGACTACTGCCTCCATATAGAGATACAATTCATTTTCCATCCCATATTTCATAGATGGTTATTATGATCGGTATAATTTTTATAAATTATATTTAGGACATAATTATTCTTCTAGAATTGTAATCTCAAATATACCTTCTTACCATAAAATCTTTAAAAAATTATCATGTCTAAGGCATTCAAGTAGACACTCACCTAATGGATGTAATATTATTCAATTTTGAATTCCAATTTTATGGTTGGTAATAACTACATTTTTAATGAAAATATATTATATATATGTATTCAATAATAACTATCTTTAAAATTATTATATTAATTTTCCATTCACATTTTCGCTCTGTCAAAAATTGAAAACAATATTTATCTGTATATATGACCTACTATCTCTTTGAATGGTGTAATTAATTTTTCTATCCCAAAATTTTTAAGACAAACATAAATTTAAATATAATTAATATATTGGATATTTATTTCACAATTAAAATTGATAATATGGTGGATTAATAACCACTATACAATGATTGCTTCTACCTATATGAAACATGTAAGAGATACAAAACTGTTATCAGCTAGAGTTATTATTTTATTAATAAATTTTTAATAAATAGATGATAAGAGTTCATAAGTAAATAATTTATGGTATTAAATATACATATTTATATGATTATATTCTTGTAATAAATTTGAAATAAATATATAATTTTTATATAGGTGGTTAGAGTTCCTTCAAAACTAGTCGAACACAACGTAAGAGATTTTTGTCTCAATTTTATTTCTGTGATACTCTTTCCATAGTAACCATTTTATATTTTATGTGGTGTATATAAAACTCA
Source organism: Viscum album (assembly GCA_963277665.1). Lineage (NCBI taxonomy): Eukaryota > Viridiplantae > Streptophyta > Magnoliopsida > Santalales > Viscaceae > Viscum > Viscum album. The sequence continues at coordinate 33,171,152 of OY728127.1, read as the reverse complement.
TTAATTTATTTTATAATTATTCTTAAAAAATGAATTTTATTCAGATACCCATATAAGGTTCTCACTTTCATGAGGTTTTGATTTAAATGTAACCAACGTGGTGAAGGATTTATGCCTCAATTCCATTTTAATCAATATCATTTATCCATGTATTACCATTAATGATATTTTATTATACTTACTTGAGTAACAATTTTAATCAATTTTCTCTTATATTTATTATAAATTTTTTGACATTTTAGGACAATATTAATCTTTTTATATATCTAAATGATCTTATTTCCCCAATTTTTCAAAGGAAACAAATTCTCTTAAACATCAATATTCTTGAAAATGTTTAGAATAATTAATTATGACTATTATATAGATGTTTTATTAATATTAATTTTTAATCATGATTTAATTTTTATTAAAATATTTCAATGGGATTTTCAAATCATTATTTTAATGATGATCTTTTTACTAAATTTGAGAACAAAATATTTGTTTTACCATTCACAACCCAATGGAAATATCTCACCGTGATGACCAAAAAATGATTTAGATCATCACATACTTGATTCCATGGAAATTCTCATATAAAATGGTTTTGATAGTATTTCATAACTATATATATTTCTATTTTTGGATTTTAAAATGAATACGGTATTTTCCTCAAGAAATATTTACCTGATTTTTAAAATGTATTTTTATATATGATAACATCATCAATTTAAAATATGATAGACTAGGTAAATCATTAAATGATACCATATTTATTATTTCTACATAATGATTTATGATTATTATGATTAGATTTTTATGAAACAAAGTTCTTATCCATAGGGTGTGTTTTGATGATATGATGAATGTTTTATAATATTTTTGTATACATATTTATGGTATTTATTATGTTATATATGGGTATGAAATAATAAATCCCCCCAATTCATTACATGATGTAATATGAATCTTTAATTAATTATGAGAAATATGTTGTTGTCCTTGATCTAGTATGGGAAATAAGAAATAATTCCTGATCTTCTATATAAAACATATCACGATTAATGATCATTAAGATATTTGAATGTAGTGATGATAACCGATCCACTATGATTTTATGTTATTGATATTTTACCATGACATTTTAAATGGTCTATATACTTATGATGGTTCCAAAATATTATGACATATTTTGATTCTTATGGTTTGAACTAGTTTTTCATGATTATTTAATTATGATTCATCACCCTTGTGATTTATGTTGTTCAAGTTCAAATGATTTATTCCATGATTCATGAATTTTATCTAGGTTAAATTGATTAAGAACTTTTTATGTCATTATCATAATCTCATACTGTTATTCTATAATTATTCTTTTTTATGATCCTCGTTTAATATCTCCCATTTTTACCCATACTGAATATCTAATATATCCTTTTTTTATTTTTTATTTTCCCATGTTATGAATAAAGGTTTTAACTATAGTAAGATAATATGGTTATAGAGTGGGAAGAACATTATAAGAGATAATATAGAATGTTCCTAAATATTTTGTTTTTATATCTACTCTCCAATATATTGATACATTATTATTCTAAAATGGATTGTTATGTTATGTATTTACTACTAATCTAATAATATTTTGTGTTTTTTTATGAAATTCATGGGTCTCTTATATTTGTATTAGAGATGGGAGTAGTCAATATTTATATATTATGATTAGGTTACATTGGTGAAAACACTAGGTATAACTCTATGAATTGAGTATCAAACTAAATTCTATGTAATATTGAGATTATTTGGATTTAATATCATTACACCCATGTTGGGATGCCATATTTATATATTGTTTTTCCATATATGTATCGAAGTGTAATAACCATAATTGGAGCTAGTCAGTTATATCTCAGTTGTTGTTTTGTTTCATGGTGAATGTTCCCTTACTATATAACACTCATGTGGAATAGGTTTTTATGAACTCATATTTTATTTATAAACTATTATGAATAATTTAGATAGAATGTTACTAGTGAGATATATCTTAAAACTATGGTTTCATATATTGAAAATTATGTTTCAAAATTTAGTACCTCATTAAAATTAATTTCATATTCATATGATCAATATAATGTTGATCTGCACAACAGCCCCAGCCCAGTTGGTGAGGAATCGCTAGGTGCATCCAAGAGACCCAAGATCAAATCTGGGTGGAGGCATATTTCCGAGTTACTGTAGTAGCATTGTAGTAGCACTATAGTAGCACTCTAGCAGGAACTGTTCGGTACTGTAGTAGGCAGAACTATTCATCCATATGGGCCTTCGGGCCACCAGTTTGGTCCTAGGGTCCTGCAAGGATTTCGGGCCTCCCAAGGCCTTAGGAAAAGTTCATTATCAAGGCCTTAGGGCTACCATAAGGCCCTGGGCCACCCCAAGACCTTCGGGCTACATGAATGCAAGCCCCAGACACACTACAAAAAAAGGAGCATCCCCAGAAGAGTATTCGGAGCAGCTGCACTCACCAGAGCAGAGCCAAATGGATTGTCAGAATGAGAAGGTATGGATATGCCATTGGTACCAGCCTATGCTTGCATCGGAAGCCTAGCCAGAGAGTAATGCAATGGTGTAGAGCTACTATCAGGATGCAGATGTTGGGGAGGGGCAGTTCTATATAGATAGTATGGTTGAATTCCATAACACATTCGGGTCATGTAATCTCCTAAGCCTATGGGCCATATAATCTCTGAGCCTACGGGCCTTTTCAGGGTTTGCCCTCATCCCTTTAAAGGGGGGTTATCAAAAATCAATAAAATTGAAGGCCTTTGGGGGATTCAGGCAATATAATGTTGATTGAGAAACATGAACTTAAAACAATATTAACTTCGATTTTAAGTGTATTACTTCATATCCCTGAATAGTATTTATCTCAGATAGCTGGGGAGGAGTCCCACATCAAAATACACCTATTTTAAGGTAGTTTTTAGATATCTTTCTTGAATAGTTTCATTGTCTTCCTTTGAAACATGCTGTTTAGATTCTAATAGAACTCATACTCAGTGATACACATATTTCAATGATTCCATATAAAATGTAGCTAATTTATATTTAAGAATTAAATAAAAAACGCATATTTAATCATTATAATTAATTCATATAACCTAGTTCAAAATCATTGGGTGGGCATATTTATTTGTTATGAACAAATGTGGTTCAATTCATATTTTCATTTAAAGTTGGAAATATTCGATACCCACTATCAAGAGCACATATAATAAAACTCATATAAGTTTTTCTTTATCATTTATGAGTACATAAATAATTTTCTTAAATTTAAATTCATTTCGTATAACTTCATTAAAGTGTTAACATAAATGATATATAGAAAATAAACTTTTTTATAATGTATGGGTGCTACGATTTTGCAGTGATTCTTCTGGGACTTACTAATTCTAATGGAATCTAATTTTTTTATTAAAAATTATTAAATAGAATATCATAATCAAATTTTTATTGATAAATTAAAATATTTCATATTCTTAGGTAAATGATTTAGTTAACCATTTTATTTATAAATATTAGGATTTTTTTCCATAATTATACATAAATTACAAACCAAGGGTCCAAAAATCTAGCATATTTGAATGAAATGGTACATAACAAGGACACATTCAAATAGAAAAATATTATATTTATTAATATTTATAATTATCTCATACCTCCCATGAATCAAATAGATCTTCTTAGAACAACCAGTGGAATAAAAGGACAAAATGAATTTGATAAAAATCAATTTAAGCGAATAAACATGGAAATAAAGCAAAACACATAGATTATAAGGCATCAAATGATAAAACAAAAGAGATGGATCACGAATAAAAATATGGAATCATAATGTATAGAACATTTAATAATATGAATAATAAAACAAAATATCGTGAAAGAAATATATAACATGGCATAAACATTAGTCAACACTAATATCCAAGGACATATCACATAGTGGAAAAAGTCCAATATTGTATTAGTTTTACTCCCCAATACCATATGTAATATCTATTAATAATAAAAGAATACCCAATTCATTGAAATAATATTTAGTAACACTCTTCATAACAATTTCATGAACATTTATGAAACATAAAGAATCAAACATAAGGAATAAACATAAGGGTTACCATGGAAATCATGATATAATGCATAACCAATGTTCTTATAAATATTATATCAATGAAATAAGGTATTTAAAACATTTAAGGCCATAAATAAATGAAATAAACTAATATATAAGGAATAATTATGTACAACTAAGGTGAAAAAATTAAAATGAGTGGTAGCATAACTTTAGAAATGTTCCATTAAAGCACTGTTTTAAGGAAAAGATAAATCGTTTTTAATTTGGATAGAGGAATAATTGTCTGCATAAAATAAGAAATGAACTAAAATAGTTATAGATGATAAATTTATTTATTTTTGAAAAATAATAGTGGATTAAAATATTTTATGGAGTGTACATGAAAATGGAAAAGAAAAATACAATATCCCATTAAACGGATTTTATTATCACGAGGATTTGAGGACAGAACCATTCAAAAAATGAACATCCACATAAATGAAATATAAATTGAGATAAATACATGATCATGAAACATATTGCATAAGTGTGGATGAGAATAAATGGTTGGATAAAAAATATTTAATTATAAATAATACATTCAAGTATATAAATGACACCAGAGTACTTATTATTTTATTAATGAAAGATGAGAGGAGAAGGTAGAAAGTGAAAAGATATGAGGAGTTGTTGCTAACGAAATTTACCTCTTGATCATCACCTACTTAAAGGATCTCTTTAGGGATAGAGAATTGGTGTTTTGGTGAGACCAAAAACACATTTATGTGGTTAGAGTGGGGAGGATAGAGTTTTTAGATATTTTTAATTATTTAATGAATTGTGGGTGTGAGTAGAATGGGTTTTGGGAGATGGTTTTTATAACAGAGGAGAGAGGTTTTTTTAAAATTTATCAAAAGAGTAAATTATAATAAATTCATTCTCTATAAAAATAAAATCAAATAATAATTGATTCAAATATATGATTGTAAAAAATTTATTTTTTAATCAACCAATAAAATTTATACATTTTTTGGTTTTATTTTAAACCTAATCCTTTTTATAACTCTTAGTTATCCTATTATAATTTTAACAATGGTGAAAAAAATTCAATATTAAGAGGAAATAATTTTTAAATATTCAACATAAATATAACAATAAATATTTAATTTATGAAATTTTAGATAAATTAATAATTACTTTCTTATTTTTTAAATATATTTACCATTTATTAATAATGTATTTAAATTAAAATACTATCATTCCCTGTTTTTAAACTATTCACTACATTGACATTTAAGAACATCGAAAAAATAATAAAAATTTCAACAAAATTTTTAATTATATCTTAATCCTTTGATGGTATTATATAACATTAGTGAATCACCTCAAATATATTGAGTTATATTACTTTTTATATTTTTATTATCATTTATTTGATTTTTCAATTAATTGAATATTTACGCTATCGTTGTTGTATAAGGATTTATGGTAAATATTTAATCACTAAAATTTAAATTTATTAACATGATTAATATAAATAATTTTTATTTTAAACATATATTTATTCTCGAGAATATATTCTAGTTAATCTCACATTGTAAATATTATAGTTATAAAAAATAAGAGTTTTATATTTTCTAAAATTAATTCATTTTAAAAATCTCTTAATAATTTTTATTGAAATGTGTCAATTTACTAACTCAATGACAAATATTTTGTGTTATGGGTCTAAATTAGTTCATCCAATAAGTTTTTGAATGAAAACGTATGACCTTATAACTTATTTTTAATTTATTTTAACCCGATTTATCATTTACTAAGATGATAAATTTAACCATAGTTAAAATTCCAATTTTCAAAAACTAAAAAGGGTCCATTTTCTATATTAAATCCTCCTTATTAAAAATATGGAATTGATTTTCCAAATACATAATAAATATTTCATATAATTTTATATAAAATTAAAATGAAAAAAAGAAATATTTTTTTTCGATAATTCCATGATAATGAATGAAATGATTTTGTATTAAATTTATGTATAAAATTCCTTTAAAATATCCATATTTATTTTTTAATCAAAATAAATTATTTATGTTCTACGTATAATAGAAAATAAATTTTTAATAAATTTTTTTTAAAGAAATATATAGTTTTCAATGTAAATTTTTATTTTAAAAAATTATAATTTCAATCAATTCAAATATTTTCCAAAAAAACCGTCGTAAGATAATTTGGACATGATAAATTAAAAATAAAGATTATTTTCGAAAACAATTTATCTAAATGTAACAAAATTATTTTTATTAATTTTCTCATATAATTCAATAAATGATTTTTTAGAAGAAAAAATATTTATGAAGAAAAAATTCATAACTGATAATTCAACAGCTTGGTAATAACAATTGTGGTAAAATAATATTATTTTAATAGTATATAGATGTTTATTTTATCCTTGGGTTATTTCCGACATAATTTACTAATTAAATTAAGATATCTAAATATAACTATTTCTATAAAAAAAATCAGGATGTCAAATTCTTCTCTACATATGAAATTTTACCAATAAATATTCATTTTACACCCTAAAGTTATAATAGGTGATGGAAATTCTCCTTCATCGCTTCCTTCCATTCCACTTATCCATCGTCAAATTTTTTATTCCTCCTTAGTACTTTATCCTGGTGATTGGTATTGTATTACAGAACATTATCACTATAGTTCAATATCTTCACAAGATACCCTTATAATATATAACGATTTCCATGTGTACCAAATTTGTATTATAAACATGTTTTGGATATCATATATACATACTCAGGAGAAATATGTCAAAAAATGATGTATTTGATATATGTATTGTGGATGTGATAGTAAATATTCCATTTCACCGATGATATCATAAATCTTAAAGTGGTTGATTTACATAAGATGTAGCATACCCTTCTTCCATAATCTCACTATTCTCTTCCTTAGAGATATAAAGAGGAATATGTTATCTCAAAATACAAACTCCATGTCCCATTGAAAATTTTCTATATATAAATTATATCGACACTAGGACTCCCTGATGTGATGCTGTGTTTTCTTAACATTTTATGCAATTTAATCTACCATTTTGGGTTCTCGAAATATACATTCACTAACATCATCTAAAAATTTATGTGTTATACATATTTTATAACAAATGGCATCATATGGATCCATTTTTATACTTGAGTGTAAGATATTAATATATGAAAAATAAATCATTTTATGTTTTTGATCCCACCCTAATTTGATTTGCTTTTTTCATGCATTATAAATGTATTCTACTATATATATGGTCTAATCATATTGAATATCAGTTTGTGATTAAAAACATGTAATGAACTTCAAATCAATGTTTAGATAATATATAATACTTTTCTAGAATATGGAGGAAAATATTGGATCTCAATCATATTCAATAAATAAATTACTCTATGTAGACTCACCACAAAATTTATGTGTATCTATAAAAATGATGAATTTAAAATCCTCTTTAATTTAATAATGTGTTATATCTTCATAAGACGCTCCATTAAAACTTATCAGTAAATATTTTGGGTTCCTTAGGTTAATAGAGAATATAGATCTATGTAAAACATTAAAAACCCTTCTCTTTATCTTTGGTTTTTATGGTACACATATTCATTTCCAAAATATAATACACCCTCCTCATAAATATTTGACTCCAAGGATTTCCCATTTTTGAGAGATTATTCCTTCTACATCATTTCCACATTATTTCATTGAGAATACATTATATTCACTATAAGTGATGGTTGAGTAGTCATTTGAGAATGGAATTATGATATTACCTCAGTTATGACTCACATATCTATATATTATATGTATTTAAAGAATAGATCATTCTCAATTATCTTCATAGATTAATTTTTAGTATCATGTCTAGTAGGCGAATCATCCTCTTTATTTGATTTATCAAGATGGTATTTGATTGTCCTATCATAATACATGATGAGATCTAACCATCATTGTTTTATCATGTTTAGATAATTTTCTATGAATATAAATTAGAGGCTCTACTGATTAGTATATATCTCACACTTCTACCAATAGAGATAATGTTACAATATTTTCAATGCTGAGATAATATCCACCAACAGTAGATCATGAGTGGGAATGTTTTTCAGATTATATTACCACTACCTTGAGGTGTGGTATATTAATTTTACAATTTTGTTTATTATAAAACCTAATATATTATTTGAATAATTATTTTATTCAAAAAATAGTTCTCCACTTATGGGTAGTGTGAGTAATGGAGATGTGATAAACCCAATTTTAAAACACATTGAAGTAGTCTTCCCATTCAATAGTCCTGAAAAATATATTCCCTTTAGATTAAGGTTGGTTAGTGGGATATATTATCATGTGATGTTCATCAAGAATCATCAGAAGTACCCATCATGACAATGTAAAATATGTATATCCATTGTAGATGTTGGTCTAGGTAACTCTTAAATAGTGTGTGTCTTATAAGTGTCCACATATATCCCTTCATTGGTTATAACATGTTCCATGAGTTTTACTTCATCCATCTAGAACTCGTATTTACTATACTCTTCATATTATTTCACCATTCACAATGTCGTTAACACATTATTAAAATGTCCTTTGTGATAAATATTTCTCTCTAAGTATATTAGAATACCATCTATTAATACTGTCATAATTTGGTGAGGTAATATATAGAGTCACAATTCATTATTTTCATGAATAATTGATCTTAATTAGTGAGTATGAAGGGAATAACTATGAACTAATAGTGTACAAATCCCATTTGAATGGATGCTTTGGGAATATATTCTTCCTTCACCTTTAATTGGTGATATCCTATCCAATGGTCCTCCTTAGATAAATACATAGATCCATATAGTTGATCAAACATGTTGTATATCTGTGAAATAGAATACTTATTCTTTATCATGATTTTTTATACTCACTATAATCAATGTATAGTTTCATTGATCCATCCTTCTTCTAGATAAAGAAGATTACAGACCCATAAAATGATGTATTATTGGGTATTAAATCTTTTTTTAGATTCACTTTTTACATCTTATTAAATTAATCCAATTCAATGATGGAAATTATATATATTATATTTGATATGGTTAGAGATATAGGTAAAATTTATATTTAGAACTCAGCTTCTCAATCCAAGGGAAGACCATACAATTGGTGGATGTATCAGTAAGTTAAGTGCATCCTTCTTCTATCAATAATTGATGATGTATTTTTATAATGATAGAATATCCATTCTAAATATAGAATAAAACTTTGGAAAATGATGTAAAAATGATATTTTATTTGATTTTCACACAAAAAGAAAAAATGTAGTAGTTATATACATTATATGAAATAATTACCCTATTTTTATATTCCTAATGATAATTCATCATTATAATATTGTAGTGGTGTTTTAATTGTTCTAATAAACTATCCAAATATATATAAATGTATTGAACTGAAATCAAATATTGTGGTTACTATTCTTGATAGAATAAAAATTGTACTTATAATAATATATTTTTCAGGATCCAACTCAATAGTTGTGATAGTATATTCCCTTCATGTCTTCTTTGGAGTTTTTTCGTTCATTGTCTCTTTAAAACCATGGATTTTGGAATTATCTCTCATAGTTCCCCTTATTCATATTATTGAATCGTTGTACTATAGGTGTATTAGTGATCTAAAATTTCCTTTATTTATACAAATTAGTTGGATTAATCATATCCTTTTTATAATTATTATATTTATTTCAATCTTTTCCACATCTTATGTATATCTTTGTTACCTTGAAAGGATCACATAATACTTCCTCCCACAATTTTGAAACATCCGATTTTCATTTTTCGTTCCTCAATGAGATTTATCTACTAGTCTTCCAATAATAAACTCTATATTCCACTTTTTTTATTAAAACACATGATACTAATGGGAGTCTCCTATATCCATCTCAACCTTAAGAGAGTAACAAAAAATCACTTTATAGTTTCTCAATGTTTCGAATGTCCAATGATTTTCATATACTCATATTTAACTGACTAAAGAAGTGATGCAAATTTCATTCAGTGTTTATGATAATTATAGTGAAATTTAATGCAATTCAATTGATGTTTGATTCATATAATCTGATATATCATCTTACTTTTTCATTAGTTTGAGAAACTCCATCTCTATATTATGATGGAGTGTTCATTTAAAATATTTATGGAAAAATATTTTATTTAATGCTTCCCATTACATGGATTGAATTTCCTCTTTTGTATATGTGTTCTTTATCAGTTCATCCACTGATCAGATTCCCGAACAAAATGACTGATCACTAGCATGCCTTTATATTTTTCTACACACTAGTGGACATAGAATATTTTTTCAATGGAGTGAATCAATTTTCCATGATGAAGGGATTATACGATCTAGTAAAGATATGAGGCCATTTTCACAAAATGTATTCTATTGAAACTCAATATTTCATATGATAAAAATATTTTCCAGACAATTCATGTTATTTTTAAAATCATATCCTAATTAAAGTACTACATTAATGAATTTATAACCTCCTTTTTTTATCCGGGTTGAAATATCCTTAGGGAAATCACAACATTTACTTTCAAATTTGTTAGTTAATGTTTACATCCATTTCACTCCATTAATATTAAAAAGAGTTTTTCGAGGTGATTTAATAATTATCTAATAGGAATATAAAAATGAAACAAAATATAAATAAGTAAAAACATATAAATTAAAATTATATCCTATCTTTCAATACCATAACATTAAATATAGTTTATGTATGGTGATATATTTATACCTAGGGTTCTTACTAATGTTTTCTATTCCTCATCCCCCAAAATATCTATTCCATCCCCTATTAACAAATATAGTAACCCAATATGTTTAAATATGTCATCAAATTATTTTAAGCCTATTTATATATTCAATTAAAACCATGGATATGAAATTCTTGATTCTTCAGAAAATAATTTATATAATTTGGAAAAAGTAATCTAGAATAGAAAATAATTATAGTAATAATGAAATTGATTCCCCAAATCCCGTTGAGAAATTATAAATTAATTGGATAGCATTGACAGTACATTTAAATAAATCATCTAAAAAAACTATTATGTGAAGAAACATGGGATTGAAGCACAACGAATAAATTAGAAGGCATCACATGAAAACATAAAAATAAGGGATCATTAATATTCATATGTAAGAATTAAATATAGGGTGTGGAATCCTATGTTCATTTAAACATAGGATAGTGGAAGAAACATATTACATGATATAAACATGAACCAAGGATAATGACAATGATGATATCACAAGGTAGAAAAATTCGCATAATTGAGGAGGTTTATTCCTTAATCTCATACATATGGTATCATGAGGATAAAAAATTAACCAATTAATATTAGAACTATCTAAGCCCACCCATTATATCATTTTGATTTATATTTGTTACACATAAAGAATCAAACAAATAGAATAAACATAAGAGTTACCCATGGGATGAAATGGGTATTTTAATCATGTCATAAGCCAAACCCAAAAGGGAATATATCAATGGTGTCCATAAAAGAGGGGATATAAACATTCATGGACATTAATAAATTATATATAAGAATATATCATGAATAAGTAATTATAACTAAAATTAATATAATAAAAAAAATTGTTAGGTAACTTTATAAATGTTCTGTATTAGCTTGTTTTTTTGGAAATGGAAAATGATTCCTTAAAGAGAAAAAATGAATAATCGATTTTATAAAACTAAAAATAAACTAAAATTGTTTTTAATGACAAGTTTATTGATTTTATATTATCATTAAAGGATTAAATGTATTATCGTATATACCATATAATAATGAATAAAAAGAGATGTTAACATTAATTGGGTTTTTTATCGAGATGAATTGATAGGGGAACCATATAAAATATGTAATTCCCCATTAAAGAAAGAATAATTGAGATAAAAAAATATGTGTTATATATATATAAACATAAGATCTATATATAAAAATAAATGATAGATAAATTGAACAAAAATCACAGATAACCTAACCCAATAGAAATTTGGTGGTACGGAGAGATCCCTTACTATATGTGGAAAAAAATTAAACAATTGATCATAATGATAGGTATAACGAAATTAGAATCCCTAATTATTTATTTAATAAACTAATATAAAATTATTTTATTTATTATTATTTTAATATGATCAGTTTTAACCATTTTGATGAGTTATAATTTTTAATTTCATCATTTTGGGATAGTTTATTTCATCGTTTCATGGTTGTACCACTTGTGTATAATTATGGATATACATATCAAGTGGGAATACTATTATTTAGGTGAAATGAAATGTTATTCATTAAAGTACAAAATATAAAATGGTTTCATGTACCATTTTCTCTTCTTCCATTTGGATGATTCATTTGATTAAACAGTACTGATAAATGTCTAGTTTATTTGTTGGGTTTTCCATCCATAAGAAACTATTTTCATATTACTAAATAATATTTCTATATATTAGTTAAATAATATGAAATAACTTATAATATATTTAATGAAACAATATTTAACCATAATAAAAGGATTATTACCACCCTTGATGTCAGTAATGAAAAATGAAAAGTCATTTTCTACGATGACGATTTATTAACACAATTCGGGCAACAAATTACATTATATAAATAAGTTGGTATGATGAAAATGGGATATAAATAAAATATTCCATTAAAAATATAACATTAAAGTATATAAATGATACTATATTCATTATGACTTTATGGATGAATGAGTTAAGGAGAATGTAGAGGAGGAAATAGATTAAGAGATGTTGTTAAAGATAGATAACTCTTGAATATGACATATTAAAAGGATCCCTTTTGGAACATGGAATTAAAATTTTGGTGATACCATATGAAAATTAATGTGGGGATATTTTGGAGTAGAATTTTAGTAAGGTATTTTTTTATCCTTCTAGGCTTGGATGGTTTAAGGAGAAAGGGTCACAAGGGGTAGAATTTATAATGTAGGAGAGGTGTGTTTTTGAAATTTCTCAAATGATTAAATTATAATAATTTAATTTTTAATTCACATATAACCAAATTGAAATTGATTCAACGGTAAGTAATATAAGAGTGTAATCACATCAATAAATAATATTTAAAAAATATATGATTTTATTTTAAACCTTATCATTTCGATTAACCCACAATTAACCAATTTTATTTTTAATTTTGGTAACAATTTTTATAATAATAGAATATTTTAATTTTCACCAATATGGTTACAATTGAACATTAAATTTTAAATTTAAAAAAAATCAGGTCATATAATAATTAAAATTTATTTTTTAAATATTTAATTAATTTATAATAATTTAATAAATTAAAAATATCAATATAGTAAATTTTATACTATTAAATACACAAACATTTAAAAACATCAAGAATAAAAGTAAAATTAGAACAAAATATTATAATATAAAAATTATTTTCATTGTATTATACAAACGTCTATTATCTAATTAAATATATCAAATTATATTACTTGTAATATTTTTATTATCGTCAAATTTAATTTTTATTTAATTAACAAATCAATGCATCTAGGTTGTGTAAGCATTGAGGGTAAATATTTAATTCTTAATAATATTAAATAATTAATGTGATGAATATAAATATTTTATATTTCTATATAATATTTATATTTGATCATATCTCCTCGTTAACCTAAAATTTTAAATATTATACTTATTCAAAATAAGGGTGTGAAATTTCATCACTTTAATTTATTTAATAAGTGTCTTAGTCATTTTAATGGATCATGTTCTATTAAATTACACAATTTAGAATATATATTAATTAGGGAAAACATTTATTCATCCAATAGTAATTTAGATGAAAAACTTATGTCCATATAACCTTAATTTCATTCCATATTTACTTTATTTACCCTTTAATATGATGATACATTTGACCACACTTTATATTCATACTGAAAAGAACTAAAAGGATTCCATTTAGAAAAATTTAATCCTATTTCTAAATATTGAATCCATTATTCACAATTCTAAACAAAAAAGGGGGATAATTTATTTAAAATTAATATTAAAGAATGTAATGAAACACAATTTATCTAATAAATTCAATTTTAAAGAATAAATTGTTTTTATATAGAATTGATGTATAAATTCATTAAAAAGTCAAAAATTTGATATATTTCAGTCAAAATATAATTTTTTTAGTTTAAAACTAATCCAAAATTAAAATTTTTATTTGTAAATATATTAAATTTAAATTCAACATTTAATATAATTCAATATTTTTCACTAATAAATTTTTTAAAAAATCACTAAAAATTATTCCTAATATAATTTTTATATTATAAATGAATAAATAATGTTTATATTATTAAATTAAATTTTATGAATGATTTTAAATGAATTATATTTATTTTCTCCAAGAAATTAATAATATCATTTTTGAATAAAATATAATTCTGAAGAATAAAAAAAATTATAAAAAATTTCTCTCTAATTTACTATGAATTATCATATTTCATAATACGGTTATTCATATTCACACCCTCAAATTTGATGGCTAGGTCATGATGTTCATGTTTAGATACTAATATTTTAATATTATATTATAGTTCATTTAAACTCGATGTTGTGTGCAACACATGCTACCGAATAAATAGTGAAATATTAAGACAAATGTTTTATAAAAAAATAATTAGGGTGTCAAAATTTAATTTCAAAATATTCATTGAGAATAATATTAAAGACACCATTTAGGTATAATTTGTTTTTGAAAAATTACAAATTATGAGTTTTCTATTTATAAGGTTTCATTCGTTGTTCATATAATCAAATGTGATGGTTTGTCATTATGTCATCCAAATATGGAAGTTGTAAAGAAATATCTTAGAAATATCATTGTAATAAAAATCAATAGTATGTCCACGTGATATGGATACTCTCTCTATTATCTGAATGTATTCTAAAGACCATCATATCTAGTAACCATTTATAATCAGAGGTGGTTATGTTCTTATGGATGAATTAATGTGAGGATAATTTCAAGGTGCTAAGGATAAGATAAGGTAGTGCACCTATTCTCACATTACCATATAGTAGAAAAGGGTTTGAGATCTATGTTGACACATTAATAAATATAATAGTATTTTTATACATATACAATGATATGGTGATAGAATATGCCTCATATCAATTTAAATTAAATGATAAATGAATGTAAAAATTTATTTAGAGTTAGAAGTGATATTTTATTTTCTAAATATATGTAAGAATTAACATTATAGATAAATGTTTTAAATATATTCATATCATAAAAATTTTATTTTTATATTAAGAAAAATGTGTTGAATATATTTTGGAAAATATGAATGGGATTTATTATTATAATATATACATTACCACCATAGGAATGATAACTAGGTGTTTTAATCTTTGATTCTAAAGGATCATATTAGTTTTTTCATGATGAGGATCCAAAGGGATCCAATAATTTTGTATTTACGACAGAAAAAACATGAAATACCATGTAAATGAAAAAGATCCTATATTTATTAGCTGAATGATCAACCATATATCTATGTGAGTATTAAAGAGGCAAAAAAGGATTATATTTAACTATAAACAAATGTGAGGCATATTCCAATGTTCAACCATAATCTTGATGTATTTTTTTGGTTAAATCTGAGTTTTTGTCTAGTCAAATACCAATAATGAAAAAGGATATGTTAGATGAAGTTCATAGATCATCATTCTCTTTTCATCATGGTAATACGATGACGTATAGAGATTAGAATGACTATATATTGTTTCAATACATGAATGGATTATTAAAGTGTATTCATCTCCATTCTCTATGCTTTATTATGTTAAGTATATGAGAGAGATGTTTAAGGTGATGTTACAACCATTACCCGTAACAAAATGAATAAGGGAAAACAATAAATCATATTCAATAGTTAGATAACCAAAAAAATATAAAGGGTATAATAAAATTTATCTTGTAGTAAAAAAAATTATTAATTTATTTAAATTCATTTCCAACATAAATTATTTACTTCCTAATTATCATGATAGGTTATACATTATAGAAGCAATTTAATTCCAAATAGTAACATATTCTATTTCATCTGGTTGGGATCCGATGATTACATAAATATTCTAGTGAATTATTTAGACGTTCTAGATACATTTTTAGGTTTTAGTACCATATATCATCGTAAATTAATGGAATTTTTCAGAAGAACATTCAAAATGCATTGGATATGTTGAGATATATCTCTATAGACTTAATTGTTGTTTGGATATTCACCTTCAATTGGTGAAACGTTCTTAATTAAATACATAGAACACATGAATTCATATAGAAAAAGATGAAGGCCACTATATAAAATATTGTGAAAACAATGATACTACGATAATGATAGAGAAATACTATTATTGGGACATGATATTGTATCGGGGAAGATAGAGAAGGATAGATCAATTTTGTAGTATATAAGTGCTGCTCAAAGTTACAAAAACTTTATATTGACAAAAGTTCATGGGATTTTGAGTTAAATAGTGGTGAAAATGGATTTCTCTTAATATATCCTTGGTATATGGTTGTGAGAGTAATAAAAATATTAATAGTTCGAGATAAATATATTTTTACTTTGGAGAATCTTTATCTAATTTGGTGGTAGCATATCATTTTGAACATCAACCAGATCACTCTCAAGTTAATGATGTATTGCATTTATATCTCCTTAAGAAGTACATTACTGAAACTTAACATGTAATAAACATAGAGGTTATACCACTAGATATATATCACCTTAAAGTAGAACAAGTGGTGGTGATTTTGGATTTAAAATTGAAAGTGGTACCAAACCAGTCCACTCAAGTCGTCAATGTTTTACGGTGATAAAAATGATTTTAGGATTGTAGATGGGAACCCGGGGATGGGATGAAGCATATATATATAGGTGTTTTAGTATATGAGTGATATAATTTCAAGAAATTAATTCAATTAAACAGGGTATAATGTAACAGAACAATATTTTATGATATTTTCCTCCTAAAATAAATTTATTTATTTGTAGATACATTTACGTACACACTTATTAGAGTTTAAATGAACCATAATATAGAAAATCATTATAATCTAGTAGAAAAATTATTATTTTGATTGATGAAGTTTATTATAAATGGTTATTACTTAATTTTATATGAATGTTAATTAAATTGAAAAAACGCACACACAATGACTGTAATAGTTTAGTGCCCTTGGGAACAATGAACACAATCTTCCAATCTGGTGAATGATTTTTATTGAATCCCACAAAATTCATCCAATCTATTACAATTCTTAAAAAATCCATTTATAAATGTTTTCTTCATACCCCAATTATAAGAAACATAATAATGGGTGAGATAGAATGGAAAATAATTTTAAATACAAGATATATCAGTCTATGATCATATGAATGAAAAATTTAACCATAATGGTACCTGAAAATGAATATGACATATGATGTTCATAATCAACATGTCATAGATCATAAAAATTTTTCATGGAATAATTATGGGATTTTAATAAGGAAATAATCATATCATAATCAAATAACATGATCAATTAGAGTATACAATTTTCATAAGACTATGTTTTATGGAATATATATAGGTATAAAAAATCTAATGTTAAGGATTCCCACCAAGTAGTTCATAACTATTCAGGCTTGGATTAACCACCCATGAATGAACTCTTATCTAGGGATAACCACCCATGTACCCAAATTTTTGTATCTGTACCTTTTTGTGATGGAATCAACACCATACATAGTGGAATAACATTTCCTATAGTGAAATGAGTTCAGTTCCCAAACTATCCTTTTAGTCTAGCTTCACTCTAAAGATCATCATGGTAGATAATGTTCCTTAATACCCCTAGTTCACAACCATTTCTAGTTCTATCTATGTTTTGATATATAAATCACTAACTAATTCATTTGAGGGAGATTTACATTCCACCTATATTTGGTCAGACATAGCCACTATCCTTAGTTATATAATACCTACTGTTATATAAAAAAAATCATATATATGTGTTCAAGAGATAATAAAATACTCATCATATCATACCCTATGAAATGAAAATGGTTCTCTAATCATTAATTCATAACATATCCTATGGAAATAATAATGGTCTCAAAATAATGTCATCACTTCATCATTCATTCGAAACATAACCCATGAAAAATATATGGGTTTCACAAACCTTGTTTCATAGCATATCCTGTGAAAGTGAAATGGGTATCATTAACATATTTTCATTATAAAAATAAACCATATTGTTAAAGAATAATAATTGTATCACTGTATAATATCCTCATTAACGAATATGTAATATCAAAAAATGTAATCATATATGTATAATCATTTTGAATTATCACTTGGATATTTTCTTAAAGAAAATAATCATTATTTGAAAATCATTGTCAAAAACGGAAATTATTTTCAAAATTTATTTATTTTAAGACAATATTTGACACATACAAGGGATTTTTTATTAAAATTCATGAGTGGAATATTTTTTGTTGTTTAAGAATAACCTTTTGAAATATAGAACATTTTTAAAATATTTTTCACTGAAAACTACATTGAAATCATTAAAAGGTAGTTCTAAATAATTTATTGGGAAATATATCATTTCCATATAATAAATATTAATAATTTTTTTTCGGAAAATTCATTTCATTTAAAATAGATTTTTATGACATATAATCTAATATTTAATTCAATTAATGGTCATGATGATGGGTTTTTTTCATGATTTATATATTTTAAAATTATATACAAAATTTTGAAAAGGACAAACATACAATGTATTTAAAAATGACATGGATATAAATTTTTAAATAATTTCATAAATTGTAAAACATTTGAAACAAATCATTAATAATTCATTTTAATGAATTCTGTTTTTAAAAATAAAACTTATTTTTGAAAAAAATTGAATTAAAAGTGTTTTGGACATAAAAGACAATTTTCATCGAAATATTATTATTTTTTAACACTTACATAATTAAGGAGGTGAAAATGATGATAAAACATGAATTCTCACTTCATAAATATTGAATACTAATATAAATTATTTTATTTTGAGATATATCATAATTTTACATAACTTGAAGAATAATAAATAAAAATATAAATAAGTTATATGATTGTAAAATAAAACTCATACTGCTTTAGTAACATTAAATCATAATCCCCTTGAATAAGTAGCCTAAAATGATATATAAAATATCATGCATATAATTAAATTCATGATATTAAATTTAAAATTGTATTTATATAATCAATTTAAAATAATATAGGTTCCAAAAATAATCTATATCTCAATAGATGCAAATTGAGATAAAAAATTTATTACAACATTAATAACATTTAAATCATATTTCATGTAAAAAAATATCATGAATACCAAAAACAAATTTATGAAATGATTTAGATTCATCAAATATCATTTAATCGGGTAGTATATACCCCCAATAAATGAATATAGTGGAAAATATGGCATATGTATCTTAAAATTAATATTGAGACTAGAAATTTCATATCCCAACTAATAGACTTCTATCATACTCGATCAATCATCATTTATAATTAATATAATCTTATTATTAATATATTACATAATCACAGAGATATATATATATATATATCAATGCATATAATATTTTCTTATGAACTTTTATTACCCGTTTATTAACAATTCCATGTTAACATTATGTTTTGAGTAATAACCAATTTATTTCACTTATATGTTTTGACTTGTTATTTTTTTCCTTTTACTTCATTAATTATTTCACAATATTTATAATATAAAAAATTATATAAATACAATTTATATTCATAATATATTTACTTTTATTAATCCATAATATTTTGTAATATGAAAATAAATACATCATTCTGGGAGATAGTAGGTTGTATGTCTGTATCAACGTTGTTTCCTTTTCGGTAATCCTATTGAAAGTAAAAAAAATTATATATATATATATATATAATTATATAACATTATATAGTTATGATTATTTCATATACCACACATATTTTTATTAAAAACAATTTTAATACATTCTATATAAAGCATGAATAAACAACATGACTTTACAAGGTCACAGTCTGTCGTACACATAAATGATGAGATCATTTTCCCAGAAAATGGAAATCATCATTTTATGTGTGATATGAGAAAAAATTAATCATAATAATAACATAAATATCATAAATAGAATATATAATTTACCAATAAATAATTATTTCTATCCTTGATAGGTGTTAATTGAAAATTATTGACATTAGTTCTCATGGTGGTAGTTTTTCATACACACAAAACATTTCCTTCGGGTAACAGTGTTTTAAGAAAAAAAAATATCTTGTCAAAACAGGTGTTTGACATTCCATTATCTGATTTGATAGCCATAAATTTTGCAACTGCTTCTAATTTTCTCATATTATAGCCAGGATATAATGCATCCCTAGTAGACCTAAACAACTAATAAAATTCAGACGGTGCCAACTCAGGATTTGAAGCTATATCAGCTGGAGTTTCTGTATGTTGAATAGATGAACCTGCAACTTCATGTACTAAATCTTGAAACCGAGATGGATCTGGAATCAATTTGGTATCACCTGCTCTAGAACTGCATTCACCATGTTGATACCAAAAAACATAATCTGTTTGAAAACCAAAACACAATAGATGTCCCCCACTTTGTCAAACGTTCTCAATGCACATTTTTCTACAAGGGCATTTTATTTTTCCTTTTGAAACAAATTCTTGATCTGATGCCGCAAATGATAAAAAAGTCTCCACACCCTCTACATATACTATATTTAAACCAGAACCATTAAGATTTCTACGTTGATTTATCCATATGCGGTCACCTAATAATGAGTGTTGACGACCTCGTTGTTCCATATTTTTCTATAAAATATAAAAGAATTACTGGTTTTGAATAATTTTTTAGAAAAAGCACTCAAGCAAGGATAATTATAGAGTTTACATCATACACGACTGACGCAAACCTTTTATTGAGATAGACCTAAAAATTGACCCTTTAAGAATTGAATATGTTGAGAATAAAGCAAAACCTGTTACAAATATTGATAATTTTAATATTATATAAATTTTTTATTATTTTCATAGTACTAATATTATTTTTTCATAAATATTAATTATATAATAATATCATTATTACATTAATAGTATATTTTATTATTAATATTAAAATAATATAATATTCTATATTATATACAATTCTCCTTTCATCTGTGTGTTTAACATTCTGTCTCCACATGTAATATTTGCATTCACTTTCACCTCTCCATTAGCAAGTAGTTTGATAAATTTGAAAAAGAATGCAAATATTACATGTGGAGACAGAAAACACACAGATGAATGGAGAATTGTATATAATATAGAAAATTATATTATTTTAATATTAATAATAAAATATACTAATAATGTAATAATGTTATTATTCCTAATTATTGGTAATTATCCCTAATTAATGGTAATTATTCCTAATTATTGGTAATTTTTCTTAATTATTGGTAATTATTCCTAATTATTGGTAATTATTCCTAATTATTGATAATTATTTCTAACTAATGGTAATTATTGGTAATTAATGGTAATTATTCCTAATTATTGGTAATTATTGGTAATTATTCCTAATTATTGGTAATTATTCATATAATTACCAATAATTAGGAATAATAACATTATTAGTATATTTTATTATTAATATTAAAATAATATAATTTTCTATATTATATACAATTCTCCTTTCATCTGTGCGTTTTCTATCTCCACATACAAATATTACATGTGGCGATAGAAAAAACACAGATGAAAGGAGAATTGTATATAATATAAAAAATTATATTATTTTAATATTAATAATAAAATATACTAATAATGTAATAATGTTATCATTCCTAATTATTGGTAATTATTCTTAATTATTGTTAATTCTTACTAATTATTAATAATCATTACGAATCATTACTAATTATTGGTAATTATTCCTAATTATTGGTAATTATTCCTAATTATTGGTAATTATTCCTAATTATTGGTAATTATTCCTAATTATTGGTAATTATTCATAATTATTGGTAATTATTGGTAATTATTGGTAATTATTGTTAATTATTGGTAATTATTGGTAAGTATTGGTAATTATTGGTAATTATTGGTAATTATCGGTAATTATTTGTAATTATTGGTAATTATTATTAATTATTGGTAATTATTACTAATTATTGGTAATTATTACTAATTATTGGTAATTATTACTAATTATTGGTAATCATTACGAATCATTACTAATTATTGGTAATTATTCCTAATTATTGGTAATTATTCCTATTTATTGGTAATTATTCCTAATTATTGGTAATTATTCCTAATTATTGGTAATTATTGGTAATTCATGGTAATTATTGATAATTATTGGTAATTATTGGTAATTATTGGTAAGTATTGGTAAGTATTGGTAAGTATTGGTAATTATTGGTAATTATTGGTAGTTATTATTAATTATTTGAATTTATTACTAATTATTGGTAATTATTACTAATTATTGGTAATTATTACTAATTATTACTAATTATTACTAATTATTGGTAATTATTACTAATTATTACTAATTATTGGTAATTATTATTAATTATTACTAATTATTGGTAATTATTATTAATTATTACTAATTAGTGGTAATTATTGGTAATTATTACTAATTATTACCAATTATTACTAATTATTGGTAATTATTGGTAATTATTGGTAATTATTACTAATTATGGATAATTATCGGTAATTATTACTAATTATGAATAATTATTGGTAATTATTTCTAACTAATGGTAATTATTGGTAATTATTGGTAATTATTGGTAATTATTTGTAATTATTGATAATTATTACTAGTTATTGGTAATTATTACTAATTATTGGTAATTATTACTAATTATTGGTAATTATTACTAATTATTACTAATTATTGGTAATTATTATTAATTATTACTAATTATTGGTAATTATTATTAATTATTACTAATTAGTGGTAATTATTGGTAATTATAACAAATTATTACCAATTATTACTAATTATTGATAATTATTGGTAATTATTGGTAATTATTGGTAATTATTACTAATTATGGATAATTATCGGTAATTATTACTAATTATGGATAATTATTGGTAATTATTTCTAACTAATGGTAATTATTGGTAATTATTGGTAATTATTGGTAATTATTGATAATTATTACTAATTATTGGTAATTATTACTAATTATTGGTAATTATTAGTAATTATTGGTAATTATTACTAATTATTACTAATTATTGGTAATTATTATTAATTATTACTAATTATTGGTAATTATTATTAATTATTTCTAATTAGTGGTAATTATTGGTAATTATTACTAATTATTACCAATTATTACTAATTATTGGTAATTATTGGTAATTATTGGTAATTATTACTAATTATGGAAACTTATCGGTAATTATTACTAATTATGGATAATTATTGGTAATTATTTCTACCTAATGGTAATTATTGGTAATTATTTCTAATTATTACAAATTATTGGTAATTATTACTAATTATTGGTAATTATTGGTAATTATTACTAATTATTCATAATTATTGGTATTTATTACTAATTATTCCTAATTATTGGTAATTATTACTAATTATTACTATTTAGTACTAAATATTGGTAATTATTGGTAATTATTACTAATTATTGGTAATTATTACCAATTATTGCTAATTATTAGTAATTATTACTAATAATAATTAATTATTGGAAATTATTACTAATTATTGGTAATTATTACTAATTATGGGTAATTATTATGAATTATTAGTAATTATTACTAATTATTACTAACTATTGGTAATTATTGGTAATTATTACAAATTATTCCTAATTATTGGTATTTATTAATAATTATTCCTATTTATTGGTAATTATTACTAATTATTACTAATTATTGGTAATTATTACTAATTATTACTATTTAGTACTAAATATTGGTAATTATTGGTAATTATTACTAATTATTGGTAATTATTACCAATTACTGCGAATTATTAGTAATTATTACTAATAATTAGTAATTATTGGAAATTATTAGTAATTATTGGTAATTATTACTTATTATTGGTAATTACTACGAATTATTAGTAATTATTACTAATTATTACTTATTATTGGTTATTATTTGTAATTATTACTAATTATTGGTAATTATTGGTAATTATTACTAATTATTCATAATTATTGGTATTTATTACTAATTATTAGCATTTACTCTTAATTATTGGAAATTATTACTAATTATTCCTAAGTACCATTAACTATGAACAATGAATACTAATAATTTAAATTTATTATATAAAAAAACAATGTAAACATAATTAAATTACAACTATTTAAGAATAATTGAAACTAATAAAAAATTTAAAATAAATATTAAATTAAAATGAACATAAATACCTTTAAAATTGATCTGAGGTTGATCTCTGATCGTTGTTAAAAACTTCAATATCAACTCCAGAAAAAAAAAATTAAATTAAGAAACGCTGAACTCTAAAAATAGAGTTTTGAGAGAAGGAGAAGATCGAGTTTTAGAATGAATGAAAAAAAGGATGTGGGGTATTTATAGGTTAGATCATTTGCGACGGGTCTATTTGCGACGGTACCCGTCGCAAATACCTTAGCCCTAATTTATTGCGGTCAACGGTTAAATAGTTATTTGCGACGGGTCCCGTCGCAAATAATAACCTGCCGACATACTAGTTGCGACAGGGGTATATTCCCGTCGCAAATAGATTTTACCGCCGCCGGTTATTTGCGACGGGCGGTAACCGCCCGTCGCAACTAACATTCCCGCGATTTCCTTTTGCGACAAGGGTATATTCTCGTCGCAAATAGCTTTTACCGCCGCCGGTTATTTCGACGGGGAAAGCTAACCCGTCGCAAATAACTACTTATTTGCGACGGGTAAATTCCCCCGTCGCAAATAAGTTTCTAACAGGACTATTTGCGACGGGATTTATCCCCGTCGCAAATAACACATCGCAAATACCCATTTTTCCCGTAGTGATTGGAATTTATTTCATAGGAGGGGACGCTGACATGATCCATGAAGGCAGTGACGTATGTATGATTCATGTCTGGTAATGCATGTAGGAATATGCCAACATGAAGATCCTTTAGGCCTATGGACCATGTTCATTGGACACATGGTCATGTGATTATGTGTTATGTAATGATTCTACCTCTATATAGATAAGAATATGACATTATTTAAATAATAAAAATCGGTTTCACCCCCAACATAAAAATAAAATCGAAATAGTTTGTGAAATATGTAATATAGAAACACACATTGATGAATATTACAAATTATTCGAGTAGCCTCATTTGGTATTCAAGCAAATAAATCATAGTTTGGATTTCAATATAGTCATTGAATTTGAGGACTATGGGAGGTATTTTGGAAAGTTATTTGTGAAGATAATTACCCAACCAACTCGGTTTTATACCGTGAGGAACAACGGAGAGTGTGCTGCCTTTTATAAGTGTGGGAGAGGACATACTATCATTTTTTTAAATGAATTTAAGTCTACCATGTTTATCATATATAACAAGAGAAAAATGGACCCCTATAGAACCATAGAGGTTTCATTGTAGAAATAAATCCAGAATATATTTTTAGTCAATATTTTATATGTGTTTTACCCTTATCTATTTAGTTTAACCCCTAATAAACACATTTTTACCTTAACAATGGTAATTATGTATGACTGCAGTCACTATTTATTTTCATAAAAAAATAATAGAAATTAGTTGACATTATAAAATTTTTTGATTCCAATAATGGAATCCATTTTTCAAAATTTAATTCATAGTAGTTTTAGAAATTAAATTAAAATTAAACCCACAGATGTTATGTGAAAGAGATTTTTAAAATAGGAAATGTTCAAATGCTTGAAATGTGTTCACATATATATAAAAAATGATGATTATTCATATGAATTTTGTTCAAAACCGTTATAAATTTGAACTAAATAGACATTAAAATCATTTTAAAATAAAATTTATAAAATATATAATATTTAAACTAAAAATATTTCAAATATAATTTACCATTTCTCATTGTTCATCAAAAAATGAATATTTTCAAAAAATATAACATAAATATTAAGTAAAATTATTTTTAAATTATTATTTTAATATTTATTTATATTTTGTCAAATTTAGTTATAAAATTTTCAGAAATCAATTCTAACATGAGTGGGCCAAAAAAACATGAAAATGTTTCCATATAGAAAAATAAGTTTTTAGTGTAAAATTGGAATTGTAATTATCATTTTTTTAGAAAACACTGAAGGTGAATGATAAATAGTTTTTTAATATAAAATTTATAAAATTAATTGAAACCACTAACCAAATTTAATGTCGTTAACTTATTGACATAAAACAAACTTTTTCTCATAAAAATAATTTTACTGAGAAATGTTTCCTTTTATTTTTAGAAGGGTTATATTATGTTTTTTAAATATATTTTCACCAATGTATTCATTTTGTATACATGATTAAACCATATTAACACAATATAGTTAGACATACTCATAAACTCCATTCTGACGTCAAGGATAAATCTATCAGATTAAATAATTATATTTTAAAAACATGTTCCTATTTATTTAATCTCAATTTAGAATGTAATTTATGATAAGATCAGTGATGCGTATAACTCAAAAAAAACTCTATTTTTTTATTACTCTATCAAATCATTGTGTTTCTAGTGATGAAAAATATCAAAATGATTTAATTAATTAAAAATTCAAAAAATCTCAATGTGTTACATTCTACCACCATTAAAAAGAATTTCTCCCTTGGAGTTTCTATTTATCATTAAAGGATAAACATTGAAAAAATTGCATCATAAAAACCCATATCGTAAGGAGATTTGAAAAATCATCCACCTAGAAAAGAAAATGATCACTTCATAATTTATCTAGAATAACACATAATAAGTTTTCCAATGTGAGAACATTGGTAAATAGTGGAAACTTGGACATAGAAGAGAAAAGTAATATCCAAAAACGAATGTAGAGTGATAAAGGACAATGATCACA
Organism: Viscum album; assembly: GCA_963277665.1. Lineage (NCBI taxonomy): Eukaryota > Viridiplantae > Streptophyta > Magnoliopsida > Santalales > Viscaceae > Viscum > Viscum album. Next base: position 33,143,734 of record OY728127.1, on the reverse strand, counting down.
AGAAATTGGGTCATCTAGAGAAAGATAATGACTAAAAAAATCATAACTGAATGTTTTTGAAAAATAGTTATTGATATCCTCATAAATGGTGATAAAAATTCCACATTATAATTGATGATTTTAGGAGAATATATACTTTATTGATTTCATTATATTTCATAATAACAATCTCACCCATTGGTTATTCCTTGATTAGTTTCCAATTCATCTCTTTATCAATGAAAAAAAGTATAAATTATTAATCATGATTCACTAACAGATCATAAGATCCATACTAAAATGATAATTCACCAAATTTTCCATTAAAAAAAGATAAAAATATTTATCCAATAATTATTAATCATCATATGGTGAAGTAATATGTAAATATTTAAAACATCATACAAAATTAAACTCAATCCATTCCATAAATGGTTATCCATAAAACACTTCCAAATGATCAAAATACCTAACATTTGAAATAAGGTCACCAAATTTATAAATTTTTTAATATCACTACTCCCTCGTACATAATGATGTGGCTCTTGATTTTGACATAAGTAATATGTAAATACTATCATCATGAATTCTATTGAAATATAGTAATATTCATAATTACCATAAAACTATTTTGAAACCATAAATGGTGCCTCATTACATGAATAATACCACTGATTATTTTATTTCTTCCATAGGAACAATAATTTTATAAATTCAATCAATGATACCATAAACCAATTTTACAAAAAAAATTATTTAGTTCAAATATAATCTGGACTATCCAATATATTTATTCCTAACCAACATCTCTTTATCTTGACATAATTATCTCTACATCTGGAAAATATTAAGTGTTATCTTACCATATTGAAAATACCAAATTCCATTAATTCAATAATATATTCTATCAGTAAAATTTCATATATTCTTGATAATCCTTAATGAAAATCATATAATGAACAACCTTTATATTATACACAATTCCTATAATACGATCATTGAATTTCAATACATATATTCTTCATTCATCCCAATTTACTCTCAACCCATTATATAGTTTTCATTATGTTATTCCTTAATATAACTTTTATTTCACATGTCATGTATATTATCTTTATCATTAACAATATAACCATTACTAAAAAAACCTTTTTGATTTTATTAATTATATTTCCCCTTATGACAACTATTTTAATAATTTCCATCCGTTACCCATTTGAATAATTTTATAGTCGATGATATCTTATGGAGACCAATATCGCCATCCATTATGTTAACTAAACCTTGTAATTCTCCCATTGTAGTTACGTTATTTATTCCCTCCCTTTCCACCACCAAAATTTCTTCATGTTCCATTTATATATTCCCATGGATAATTCTTTATATAATATCAACATATAAAGAGCTAAATCTTCTTTACTATATGGTTACTGTCATCTAAACTCACATCAAAGTCTTCATTTATCTTCATTTTTGAGTATGACAGTTGGATAAGTTACATATTCTTAGTTATATTTCATGAAAACTAATTATTCTTATTCACAACATCAATTTACTCTAGTCGTCATCCCATTTGGGTTATCATCTAGAAAACATTCTTCACATTCAATTTAAAAATAGTTCCTTCCATTTTTATCAATTATCTAATACCAAAAATTTTATTTTGATAAATTCTAATCATAATGGAAAATAATATACTTAGGAAAATAATTTATGTGGTATAAATTGTAACATATCATTACCGATCTAATGGGTACATCATTAATATTTTCATGGTTTTCCATTTTGGATGGTCGGGTAGGGTTGTGAATGAACTTACAGGATTCCTATAGTGGTTAAACAAGTGATTTTTAAAAATATCAACATTAACATGCTGTTTCTCTAGGATGTACGAGGGGTATATGACTTGTAAATAGGTACCAAAAAGTGTAATGGATTCTTGGTGAATTCCATGGAGGTTCATTCAATGAATGGCACATGACATGATGAGCCATTACACATCTTGATCTATTTAAAGATATGTTTTTTAATTCGAAGAGAAAATTTTTCGCCGCTTTGAAAATTAACTATTTAATGACTTTTAATGGGGTTACACATCATGTAATACAACAAATATATTTTTTATGTTGGAGAAAAGTCATATATATTTATTTTGGGTTCATTCTATTTTTTGATCCCTCAACTGAAGGACTTTCCTACATGACCTTGGATCATTCCACTACTTCTGGAAAGGTTCGTCTGGTGTTCGATCATCATTGTGTTAGCAGTGTGATTCATATATATGATTTCCCCCTAGTTCCCCATATTTCTCTCTTTATACTCTATTTTTATTTCAATAGGTTATCCTGAAATTCATGGATCTATTCTCCAAGATATTTGATATAATTTTGAGTTGGAGTTTCGAGGTTTTTTTCATTCTTGTTTTCATGTTTTGTTATGAGTGTTAGGTTTCATGAAAAATTTAAGTGGTTATATCCTATTTTTCCAAATTGATTGTCATTTAATTTCTTAATTTGCTTCAATTATTTAAATAAATTAAATTTTTCAAACATTATTTCAATTGTTCTAATAAAACAAAGTTCTATTCAATTAGGTAATTTTAAATGGTTTTGGAAAGAAAATTAAAAAAACACCCAATTCTATTGAATTGGGTTGTGTTTATGGATATTATTTGATTTATATTGTTTAATTTTTTAAATTTTATGGATACTATTTTTATGACATCATTTAATTTAATTGTATAAATTAGTTGTAAAATTTATGCAATTAGTTTCTAATTGATTTCAAACTTGTGAAAATTTACTAAAAAGTTTTTATAGAATCTCTGTTTTTTATCCTGTTGGAAATGGATGTCATTTTATTTATAATAGTATTTGTTTTAAATGTTTAATTTTAATTATAAACAGAGGAATGATATTAAATTTTATTTTAATCCATCATAAAATGTATTCCCCATCATTTATTGTGTAAGATCACATGAAAGCCTTAGGTTGATTGTGAGTTATTTGGACACACTCTATGATTATACAACATTTAAAAACATATATGAAGAAGGTTACATCGCCAAAATAATTAAGATGAGTCACCTTTTGTTACTGTCATTGTGATGTGTTTATTCACATATTGCCATGATCACTTAGAGTGTACAAAGTAATATAGCCATGAAATTCAGTACCAATTTGGTAGATGACCATTTTTCTTTCTTTTTTTATTTGAAATATTAATGTATGCTGATGTTGTTAAACCGATTTATGTGCCTTATAAATTTATAACAAAAATTTCTATAAAAAATTATTGAACCCATTATTTATAAATATTACATACCTTATAAAGCCTTTGCTTAAAGTATTTTCCATCATTTGAACAATAAACCATGATTTGTTTATATGTGATTTTGAATTGTCAAACCTATTTATATTAAAATTAAAAAATTCCCTTGGTTAATATATTATTTGAATATGTTATGGATATGGTATTGACACTCTACTATTATTTTTAGCTCACACCCAACTTGCACCTTCTGGTGATTGTAGATTTTCTACATCCATGTTTGAGAATGAAGACGGGATACCGTGGATGGGTCAGTTTACTAAAACATATACATGGTGTGTTGTGTAATTAGATACGTGATATGTTGTAATATTTTTGGTATATGGTCGATAGTACGTAGGAATTTAATATCTTTTTGAAATATGGTACGTTTCTCCAAATGGAGTTTCATTTATATTCATATTAACTTGCTTATGTTGCTTCCTCTATGTTTTGTGGAAAATTTGTTACTAGTTGCATGTTTTATAATGATGGGTACTAGTCGTTGACCTAAGGATATCAGGAATGTACTTCGTGGTATTTCAGGGTTGTCTCAGTTTTTGGTTTAATAGGGTATCATATATAGTTAATTACAATGTGGTATCTGAAGAGTATGTTGTGCTTCATGTCTATAATTCAATATGTATTTTGAAATATTGTCTCCAGATAGAAGGTAATGGAAATTAAATTCATGGTTTTCCGTCATCAAAATGATCCTTATGTCAATAGGGTTGGTTAAGGAAAGGTGTATTCTAGTTTAGTACTATTCATACTATATTGGGATTTGGATATAGTGAAATTAGAATCTTGTTTGTTTTATCAGTCAGGATTATGTCCCTCTCATTTCTCTGTTTGAGAATTTTCTAATTTCATCCTTGTTATCCATTGATATTCTACTGCATAATTCTTCTAAGAATTTACGTGAATCTGATCCAAGGGGAATTTTTTGTTGAACCATTGTGAGTGAATCCTATAGTGGACCTGAATCTAGTTTATGTGATTTTTTATCTATTTATGCTTTAGTAATAAACCACCTTTGGTTATCATTCAATAACCACCTATGTAACCTCAGGGGGACACTCTCAATGTTTGTTCTCAAGGTTTCTTTTACTATAATCCACCTTTTTTCAAAGGCTCCACTGAATCTCATCTAGTTGTGAAATGGATTGGATAGATAGAACATCTATTTGACTTCTTAGAGACACTAGACATGATCAAGGTGAATTGTGCCATTTGTGCTGGAGGGACCGAGAAAAAGATGATGGGACATGATGGTGATGGTGAAGAAACATAAGGGATTAAAGTGGAAGGACATCACAATTACTTTTGTGAACCAGTTCTATCCAGATTCAATTGTGTTGACCAAGGCTGTGGAGTTTTTCAAGCTCAAGAAGCCCGACAAAACCATGAGAGAGTATTCAATTAAATTATCCTAACTTATGCAATTTGATCAATATATATGTATCCAATAATAGTATTAAGTATCAAATGATCGATTTGGAACTACGATCAGATATCTATTCTCTATTTTTCTGGGTGAAGCTACCCACTTATGCCGATGTGTCGGATAAGGAGACAATGGCTGATATGGACATGGATAGAAATTCATAGTTGAAGGGATTTTTATTATCTCCTAGTGGAAATATGTGTTCCTTCGATTTAAAGAGGAAGCGTGATGATTCTCATGGTAGTTCTTAACAGTAGGGTAATTCCAGGCCTCCTATAGTTCTAAGAGGAAGTCTATTGTCTTACTATCAGTGTTACAGGCCATGTCACTCTAAAAGATTTTTCACTGAAGCACCCAAGAATTGTGGCTCCTATTTACATGCAGGCCACATGAAGAGAATTTTTCAAATATTTCATACTCCACAGGGTGAAATATGATAATTATATCCTACTATAATTGTCGGTCAATTAGATGCATCATATATAATAGAGTTCTGGCCATAGGTATTTGGAATGATGCTACTTCATGTAGTAGATGAGTTTCAAGAAGATGCAGATACGGGTCTAGTGAAAGTGAGTAGAAGCATTGTAATGGCTCCATTATTAGTGTATTCCCTATTTAAAAATGGTACATCTCATTTTTTTATTTCAAACTGTATTTTTAATCTCTTAAATATATATATAGGGCTTTTATCATGTATAATGTATATTACTACACCCCTTGAAATGAGTAGAGAGTGTGGTCTCCATAGTTCGTATTGGTTCATCTCTCAATTAAATGTCATGATGCCCTATAGTTCTCTTATACCAGTCATTAATCCTCTTGATATAATTTTTAGAATGGATTGGATCAAAGCCAATAAATCATAGAATGAATATTATCTTCACAATGTCTACCATACTACTCATAGTGGTGTGTCTGTTATCATTCAATGAGAATGGAACCCATGATATGGAATAGAAATAGCCTTCTTATGTAAATTTTAGGAATGTAATATCAGTGTTTTCTTCTGATTTTGAGTGTGAATCATTGAGCAATGATATCATTATACATTTTTTCGAGTTTACCATTTTGTTTCCTTCTATTTTATCATGTTTTCCAACAGTATGGTACATTAATTTTCTTATTTACATAATATCTCGTACACAACGAACTTAAAGTACCTATTAACACATTGCACCAGCTTAACTGATAGAGTTGATGACTTAGATGGATGATCATCTTGAGAAAAACATTATATTCACTAGACTGTCACTATGATTGGTTTTGGTTATCCTTTCTAAAAAAGATGATGGTTCTCTTTACTTATTTTTTGTACAATGAATGCGAAATCATGTTACAAAGAAAAAAATTATCTAATTCCATATATATATGATCTATTTTATTATTTTAAAGAGTTGAATTTGTTTTTAGAGTTCAAACATTTATCTGGTTACCATCATATAAGAATAAAAGAATATTTTATTTAGAAAACTGTCTTTTGGTACCATTATGATCATTATGAGTACTTTTTTATGCACTTTATTCTTGAAAATTCCCTTGACGTTTTCATGTCATTGATGAAATTGATTTTCCATGAGTATATGGATACATTTTTTGTAGTTTCATAGAAGATTTTATTTTTTACATAAAATCATAGGAGGATCATGTACATCAAATGAAATAAAATATGGTTACCTGAGAAATCATAGATATTATGAAAAACAATAAAAATTTTATTTTATTATATGAGAAGTGATATTATTGGAAAATATTGCGTCAAGAAAAGGAATATTAGTTGATCCTGAGATGGATAAAGCTGTTAGGACTTGGGATTAACCACAAATTGTCATCTTGTTTCTGAGATTCTTGACCTTAGTTTGATATTATCTGCTATTCGTGAAGGTATTCTCAATAATGTATTTTTTTAATGAGTTATCTAACATAAATTGGAGTGATTTTTTTATGGAATGGTAATAGTTATTATTATTTTTCTAGAGGTGAAATGTATTTGGAATACTTCACAGGTGATGACTCTTCTTATGACCGGGAATGGCTATATGTTATTTTTATATGCATCAGGTTCAGTAAACCGTGGGTATAGGTCTTGAAAAACTACCCTATACCCACGGTTTTACCAAAATCATGGTTATTGGTTTCCATACTTTACCTATACCCACCGTTTCCCAAACACTGTTGGAATAGAGGTGCATATACCCACATTTTAGGTAAAACCGTGGGTATAGGGGTTCCGATACCCACAGTTTTGTGAAATCTCATGGGTATAAAACTATTTTCTAGTATTTTCTACATAGATTTCCCATTATGTTTAGGATGAAAAGTCATAATAATGTTCAGCTAAGTATTAAAATCATGTTGGAAATTCTCTTAGAAAATAGCGGTGAATCTTGGATCTAGATAGGATACAATCGAAAATAGTACACCATACAACCTTAACATTTCGATGATGTATATATGTTCCAATTTATCCAATGGAAATTCCTCTAGAAAGGAAATTATGTGTATAGTCATTGTTAGATGATCCACAATAACCCTGATAACCCTATTTCCATTGGATATCTTCAGATGTCTGGTGACAAAGTCCATGCTAATGTTTTCCCATTTCCATGTTGGTATAGATATTAGTTGCATCATTCCCGTAGACATCTAACTATCATCCTTCACTTGTAGACATACCAAGAAATTTTATGTATATTAGGAGATATCAAACATCATGTTTTCTCATCAATAATTGTCATATATATCCTACTACATCTTTTTTTCCAAGGTAAATTCAGTAATACAAACTTTTTTCATCATGAAAAAGTTATTTCTTTAACTCTGGATTTGATGGTGAAGTGCCCAGATCAGTGTGAATCACTGAGAGGGGGAGGGGGTGAATCAGTGATCCCTTAAAACTTTTTACTAATTGATTCTTATCAATTAAAACTCTATGGCTGGTTAAAGCCTCGATCCACTCTTCTTGTATCTCTCAACCTTTCCCGAATGATGCAGTAATGAAAAGGCACAGGACACAAGGATTTACAAGGTTCGGCACCAAAGGCCTACATCCTTGCCATGCTCTCCAAGCATGGATTCTTCCATTATAATCGGTTAGTATTACAATGGTCGATACAGAGTCCCACTGTATCTCTCCTGAGTCCCACAGGAGGGTCTTTATACTGCGTCCCACAGTGTTACCAGAGTCCCACTGGCCTGCTCCAGAATCCCACTGAAGACTTCTTCTCCCTGAGTCCCACAGGGTCTTCTCCTGGCTCCTCGAGTCACACGAGTAGCTCTTCTTCTCTTTAAGTTCTTCAAGTAACTTCAGCAGCCTGGGATAAAGGCTGCTGGCCTTGCTCTTCTTCTGATCACTTGTGGTGATCAGGGTCTTCTCGTCTAGCTCGGGCTTTATCACCTTCTTCTAAGGATGACCCAGCTTCTCTCTTCAACTACTGAATGCTCAGACAACTGATTTCTTTAACTTCAGTCTGGTCCAGTCTCAGATGCACACCACTGATTTGGCTTTCTTCACGTGTGCACGTGCATGCATGCATGCATGCACTCTCCTCTTTCTCTTGGTGCAATAAACCCACAAAGGGTGTAATCAAATATAGCACACACACCTTCTTTCTCCTTCACACACTTTAACCAATTTGTTTACACACTTAGAGTGTGTTCTACTTTAGTGTGGGTCACTCCTTATTTTACTTCTAGGTGTTTACACTTTTAGTGCACACACTAGGTTCGGCCTTCTTGTTCTTTTGCACACACAAATGCCTATGGACTTCTTCCCTTCTTGTGCACACACCTAGGCTTCGGCCTTCACTTGTTAAGCACACACAAATTCTTCACTTTGCACACACACTTGAATGTGTTCTTCTTTGTTGTGGTCTTCACTTGGTGCACACAAGGCACTAAGGCCCGGGTCTTCTTTGGTTGCACAAGGCTACGGCCTTTCTCCTTCACTTTGCACACAAGGCATGCAAGTCTCGGCCTTCACTTGAATTGCACACACACACAAAGTGTGGTGTTCCTCCTTATGCACACACACGGGCAAGGCCTCGGCCTCCTTCCTTTCCAAGCACCCACAACCCGTAGGGTGTGGTCTTCTTGTTTCACACACACCCAAGGCACAATGTCCTCGGGTCTTCCTCTTAGCACACACACTGCTCACGGTGGTTCTTAAAATTTTGCACACACACACTGTGTGTAAAACACAACCCGAACTCCCTGTCTCAAATGTAGGCGCGCAAGGGGTGCGGCCAATCTTCCTCAACACTGGCGCAAGTTCTTGCAAGGGGCAGTCGCGCAAGGTGCATGAGCACAGGGGCGCGCAAGCTCCTCCTGCCGCGGGGCGCGCAAGTGCAACACCCGCGGGGCTTCAACCGTGGGCGCGCAAGATGTTGCGGCCACGGGTTCTTCCTGCCGCGCAAAGGGAAAGCGCGCAGGGGTCGCCCCTTCACTTCTTTCGCGCAAGGGATGCGCAAAAGGGACTCCTTCGGACCTCAGATGGCACCGAGAACAATAGCCGCGCAAGTGGGATGCGCGGGGCTTCGGCTCCGCGAGGCAGAGGGTGCTCCGCGGGACTCCGGATCTTCAACAAAATAATCAGCAACCTCAATGAGAGCCACGAGCTCTCCTTATATAGGCAGAGGAATGCCTTTGATCATCCGCGTTCAAAATCTTGAATCACCGAAGATTTCGGATCTTCAAAATCTTTCCAAAGTTTTGCGTTTTATTCTTGGTTTGACGCGGGCTCCCTTATTTATCGGCCTTCTTCACGTGCATGCGACTTAGAACGCATGAACGGCCTCTGTTTAGGCTCATGCATGCAAAGCATGCTCTCCACGTGGCCTCGGCAGCTTCGTTTGCCTCGGCCGATCACGAAATCTCCTCATTTGTTGCATGTATGTTTAGTTTTATGCATGATCATGTTCGGTAGGTCCAGACGAGCTCAATAGAGCCTTCGGCGTTGGAAATGTTGGCCGGGAACTCAAAATCAGGTCGTCGGGAAGGCGCCTGGTTCAGCGGGGCTCGCGGGTGGCTTCGGCTCGAGCTCGACGAAGGAGATGAGCCGGGAGCCGTTCGATCGGGCGAATGAAGGACATCGGACGGCCGAATTAAATCGGGGGCGCGGCGGATCAGATGAGCGGTCCAGATCGAGCGCGAGATCGCTCGGATGGCCGGGATTTGTTCCCGGTGAAAATCGCGCGTCCCACATCGAATTCTCTCGCGGAATTTCCGCGGTTTATAACCCTGCCGCTCCCTCATCCCGGCAATTGAACTCTCTCCCTCCACGGTGCCGCCCCGCACCGTGTTCACCCTGCGGGCGCGCTCTGCGCCCACTCTTGCTCCCTGCGGGCGCGCTCCTAGCGCCCACCATGCACTCTCCGGGCGCGCGGGCTTCACCACTGCGTGCCCTCGGGGGCTTATACACGGCCCCCTGCGCTCCTCCGGGCGTGCCCCAGGCGCCCATGCGGTGTCCTTGGGTGCGCCCCATGCCTCAAGGTTGCTGCCCTGGCCTTGAGGGTTCCCCATGGGCGTGGTGACCTTGAGTCCCACAAGTGCCTTGGGTGATGACCCTCGGCTGGCCTCCTTGGTGGCCAATTTTTTGGCAAAGGAAGGATGAATCCTTTGTATAAAAACAAAGTACTCCATATACAAATTGCCAAACCAAGTGCCATTCAAGCCTTCTTCTTCCCATCTCTATGCTTCTTCTTCTTAAGAATTCCTCCATTCATCCTCAACATTTATTTATTACTTAGGAGTGAATTCTTGAGGGTTCTCCATCAACCGAACGCTTGAATCAACATAAAATCTCCAATGTGCTTCATTAATCCAATTAGAGATCAAGTTGGATCACTTCCAATTCACATGCACTAAGAGTTAGTACATGGACTTCTTTGAATCCACTTCATCCACTCAGGAGTAGTGGATGGTTCTCCTTCACTTCCTCATGCATTGTCAATACAATGCATGGTCCTCTAACCATGTTGTGACATTGTATCCAGTTGATACAAGTTCTTGGAACTTTAAGATCAGCTCAACAATCGCCAGATTTTCTTAGAGAATGTTTCAACCATCATCTCCTATGTCACTTAGTGAATCTCCTAAGTGACATGCATCTTAGTACTATGGCCATTCTCCTTCACCACCAACACCATCACTACCTTTGTCATTCACATATTGACATTCCCTGACTTCCATTCATTCCAAGACAACTTCATGCCTCATTGACAACAAATGCAACACAATGCACTTCAATCTCCCCATTTGTATTTGTTGTCAATACACTCCTTTAGCACATATGAATGGGTCAATATGTGTGCCAATATTTTCTCCCCCTTATTGGCAATCAAATGCAAAGGTGTGGTGTGGTACTCTTTCAAAGATCTCTTCCTCCCTTGTAAAAAGTATCTTCTTGAAAAACACTAGGAGAGGGATGATGTCACATGTTCACTTGAGCAATGAACCTTTAGTAAATCAGCTCTAAGTCTACTTGGGCTAACCCGGTGTAGAAAACAAGAGTGATCTGACCAAGGAATTCAAAGCTGTCCATAATTCTCTACACATGTGAGATCATGCTTAGGGGTTTGAAATTTTTCAGATATAACAATGAATTTGCTAAATCCTGCACAACTTCACAAAACTCATTAGAAAGTTCAGGTGCAAAGATAAAGCTCCCCCTTTCATCCATTTTGTCTTCAATCCATACTCCCCCTTAATTGACAAGATAAACTCAATTAAGAAACAAGGGATGAAAGTATGATTGGAATACCTTCACTTTTCTCAAGATGGTATTAATCTCAGAATCCCATCTTCTTCAGATTGGCTCCCCCTCAAGGGGTGCACTCTATTCTGTCCAAACCATCCTCCAGCTGAGAATGATCATCATCTTCAATTCCCTGCAATGTCAGCACATGTAAATACCAATAGTATAAGGGAATAAGATGGAACCTCCTTGGTTCATCAATGTGAACAACAAGGTTGAGAAGATTCTCTCAACCGAGATGTCCCATTTTCACCAGTCTTCACACTTGCACATTTGAGCTTCATTGATGATTGTGCTGGTGTGGTTCTCAAAACATCTTCATGTGAAACCTTCTTCTTCCCCTTTGCTTTAGAAAATGCCAGAGCTTCATCTTCAGCTCTTTGTAGTTCTCTGGCAAGTTGCAACTGATGTGGCCATATGACAAGTAAATCATTTGGAAGTGTGGCCTCAGTTCTGGAAGTTCCACATGGTTCTTTTGATGCTGTCAAGCTACCTCTCTTAGGCAACTTGTTTTCAATCAATCCCTTCTGCTTCTTCTGGATTGATTGTCTGTTTGAGTCCAGTCTGCCTCTATTGAATTTCATGGATTCTTTACAAAGATCCATGATATGCCCTTTCTTTCCACAGTAGAAGCATTTTTTCTTGGTGGTCCTTCTAGATGACTCACCCTTCTTGGATTTCAATTCCAAGGACTTCTCTTCATTCTTCAAACTCTTCTTGGGAGCATCTTCCACTTTCTTCTGCTTGCTTCCCAAGGAATCTCTCTGAGCCAGGTTCTGTGATCTTTTCTTCTTCTGAGCTCTGGATACAGTTGGAGATTGACATGTATCTTTTTGTTGACCACTTTTGCAATTATCCCAGATGTTGTCAAGTAATCCAAATCTATTAGCAGTAAACAGATGTCTCTGGACCTGTGGATGTTGCTTCCTTCCTTCTGGCTTGCTCCCCCTAGGCATGGGCTTCCTCTGTGCTTTGGCACTCAGTGGATTGTACCAACAATCCTTTGCACAATGCCCATACTTATTACAACACCAGCATTGACCCACAAATCTTGACCTCTTGAGTCCTTCTGATTGTTGGGTACTTTTCTTGACTTGTTGTGCTGCTTCTGGAGAGCTCTGCTTCTTTACTGTCTTCATCCATATTTGTTTGGAATTATTCTTCCATCCTGCACTTTTAGTAGAAACACTATTAGAAGCATTAGTACAAGATGGTATGGATGGTACCTTCTTTCTAGAAGTTGTTGCACTTTCACAAGAGGATGTCTTTCTTTTAGAATCATCCTGCTCAATGCATACTTGAGTAGCAACATTTCTTCTTCCAGCTGACTGGGAGGATTCAGCTTTAGGTGATTGCTGATTTGTCAATATCACCTCTAGTTCTAAGCATTTCATGTTAAGGGAGTTCTTTTCATCCTCAACAGTTCTTAGCCTTCCTTCCCAATTCTCCACCAGTTGTTTCATTTGGTCTTCATGCACCTTCTTTAATTCTTGCAATGAATTGTTCAGCTCCATCACCAATTTTACTTTGTCTTCAAGTTGAGCATCTTTAACAACCATTGATACTCTATGTCTCTTCTCCAGTGCATGGTAAACATCTTTGATTATAACTTTAAAGATTTCTTTCTCAGAAAGGCTTCTTTGCAATTCTTCAGCAGTGTCTTCATATCTTTCATTGCAAAGAGATACTATTTCATCTTTGGCATTTACCAGCTTTCTGAGAGTGTTGGTTATGCCAACCCTTTTAGCCAATTGGACTTCCAGAGAATTGGCTTCATCTTCTAGCTGTAATTTTTCTTCTTGAAGATCAAGGAGGCCTGTAGCTATACACATTGAAACTTTCTTGGGGACTCTCTTCTGAAGATATTTGATTGCATTTAGAAGATCATTGTTTCTTCCATCTTCATCACAGCTAGAGCAGGCTTCATCAGAAGAATGATAAAAGGAATTGTCATCTGATGTGACATTCACATTTCTTTCCATAGAAGGAGTTTCTCTGATTGTAGCAACCTTCTTCCTCATCTTCTTTGCCTGTTTCTTCATTCTGTTTTTCTGAGTCTTGGCAGATATCTCCATTTGAGGCTGGTCACTCATTTCCTCAAATCTGCACTCCATATAGACTCTCTTGGATCTTTTATAGGTAACCTCCCTCTGATACCAATTGAAGTGCCCAGATCAGTGTGAATCACTGAGAGGTGGAGGGGGTGAATCAGTGATCCCTTAAAACTTTTTACTAATTGATTCTTATCAATTAAACCTCTATGGCTGGTTAAAGCCTCGATCCACTCTTCTTGTATCTCTCAACCTTTCCCGAATGATGCAGTAATGAAAAGGCACATGACACAAGGATTTACAAGGTTCGGCACCAAAGGCCTACATCCTTGCCATGCTCTCCAAGCATGGATTCTTCCATTATAATCGGTTAGTATTACAATGGTCGATACAGAGTCCCACTGTATCTCTCCTGAGTCCCACAGGAGGGTCTTTATACTGCGTCCCACAGTGTTACCAGAGTCCCACTGGCCTGCTCCAGAATCCCACTGAAGACTTCTTCTCCCTGAGTCCCACAGGGTCTTCTCCTGGCTCCTCGAGTCACACGAGTAGCTCTTCTTCTCTTTAAGTTCTTCAAGTAACTTCAGCAGCCTGGGATAAAGGCTGCTGGCCTTGCTCTTCTTCTGATCACTTGTGGTGATCAGGGTCTTCTCGTCTAGCTCGGGCTTTATCACCTTCTTCTAAGGATGACCCGGCTTCTCTCTTCAACTACTGAATGCTCAGACAACTGATTTCATTAACTTCAGTCTGGTCCAGTTTCAGATGCACACCACTGATTTGGCTTTCTTCACGTGTGCACGTGCATGCATGCATGCATGCACTCTCCTCTTTCTCTTGGTGCAATAAAACCACAAAGGGTGTAATCAAATATAGCACACACACCTTCTTTCTCCTTCACACACTTTAACCAATTTGTTTACACACTTAGAGTGTGTTCTACTTTAGTGTGGGTCACTCCTTATTTTACTTCTAGGTGTTTACACTTTTAGTGCACACACTAGGTTCGGCCTTCTAGTTCTTTTGCACACACAAATGCCTATGGCCTTCTTCCCTTCTTGTGCACACACCTAGGCTTCGACCTTCACTTGTTAAGCACACACAAATTCTTCACTTTGCACACACACTTGAATGTGTTCTTCTTTGTTGTGGTCTTCACTTGGTGCACACAAGGCACTAAGGCCCGGGTCTTCTTTGGTTGCACAAGGCTACGGCCTTTCTCCTTCACTTTGCACACAAGGCATGCAAGTCTCGGCCTTCACTTGAATTGCACACACACACAAAGTGTGGTGTTCCTCCTTATGCACACACATGGGCAAGGCCTCGGCCTCCTTCCTTGCCAAGCACCCACAACCCGTAGGGTGTGGTCTTCTTGTTTCACACACACCCAAGGCACAATGTCCTCGGGTCTTCCTCTTAGCACACACACTGCTCACGGTGGTTCTTCAAATTTTGCACACACACACTGTGTGTAAAACACAACCCGAACTCCCTGTCTCAAATGTAGGCGCGCAAGGGGTGCGGCCAATCTTCCTCAACACTGGCGCAAGTTCTTGCAAGGGGCAGTCGCGCAAGGTGCATGAGCACAGGGGCGCGCAAGCTCCTCCTGCCGCGGGGCGCGCAAGTGCAACACCCGCGGGGCTTCAACCGTGGGCGCGCAAGATGTTGCGGCCACGGGTTCTTCCTGCCGCGCAAAGGGAAAGCGCGCAGGGGTCTCCCCTTCACTTCTTTCGCGCAAGGGATGCGCAAAAGGGACTCCTTCGGGCCTCAGATGGCACCGAGAACAATAGCCGCGCAAGTGGGATGCGCGGGGCTTCGGCTTCGCGAGGCAGAGGGTGCTCCGCGGGACTCCGGATCTTCAACAAAATAATCAGCAACCTCAATGAGAGCCACGAGCTCTCCTTATATAGGCAGAGGAATGCCTTTGATCATCCGCGTTCAAAATCTTGAATCACCGAAGATTTCGGATCTTCAAAATCTTTCCAAAGTTTTGCGTTTTATTCTCGGTTTGACGCGGGCTCCCTTATTTATCGTCCTTCTTCACGTGCATGCGACTTAGAACGCATGCACGACCTCTGTTTAGGCTCATGCATGCAAAGCATGCTCTCCACGTGGCCTCGGCAGCTTCGATTGCCTCGGCCGATCACGAAATCTCCTCATTTGTTGCATGTATGTATAGTTTTATGCATGATCGTGTTCGGTAGGTCCAGACGAGCTCAATAGAGCCTTCGGCGTTGGAAATGTTGGCCGGGAACTCAAAATCAGGTCGTCGGGAAGGCGCCTGGTTCAGCGGGGCTCGCGGGTGGCTTCGGCTCGAGCTCGACGAAGGAGATGAGCCGGGAGCCGTTCGATCGGGCGAATGAAGGACATCGGATGGCCGGATTAAATCGGGGGCGCGGCGGATCAGATGAGCGGTCCAGATCGAGCGCGAGATCGCTCGGACGGCCGGGATTTGTTCCCGGTGAAAATCGCGCGTCCCACATCGAATTCTCTCGCGGAATTTCCGCGGTTTATAACCCTGCCGCTCCCTCATCCCGGCAATTGAACTCTCTCCCTCCACGGTGTCGCCCCGCACCGTGTTCACCCTGCGGGCGCGCTCTGCGCCCACTCTTGCTCCCTGCGGGCGCGCTCCTAGCGCCCACCATGCACTCTCCGGGCGCGCGGGCTTCACCACTGCGTGCCCTCGGGGGCTTATACACGGCCCCCTGCGCTCCTCCGGGCGTGCCCCAGGCGCCCATGCGGTGTCCTTGGGTGCGCCCCATGCCTCAAGGTTGCTGCCCTGGCCTTGAGGGTTCCCCATGGGCGTGGTGACCTTGAGTCCCACAAGTGCCTTGGGTGATGACCCTCGGCTGGCCTCCTTGGTGGCCAATTTTTTGGCAAAGGAAGGATGAATCCTTTGTATAAAAACAAAGTACTCCATATACAAATTGCCAAACCAAGTGCCACTCAAGCCTTCTTCTTCCCATCTCTATGCTTCTTCTTCTTAAGAATTCCTCCATTCATCCTGAACATTTATTTATTACTTAGGAGTGAATTCTTGAGGGTTCTCCATCAACCGAACGCTTGAATCAACATAAAATCTCCAATGTGCTTCATTGATCCAATTAGAGATCAAGTTGGATCACTTCCAATTCACATGCACTAAGAGTTAGTACATGGACTTCTTTGAATCCACTTCATCCACTCAGGAGTAGTGGATGGTTCTCCTTCACTTCCTCATGCATTGTCAATACAATGCATGGTCCTCTAACCATGTTGTGACATTGTATCCAGTTGATACAAGTTCTTGGAACTTTAAGATCAGCTCAAAAATCGCCAGATTTTCTTAGAGAATGTTTCAACCATCATCTCCTATGTCACTTAGTGAATCTCCTAAGTGACATGCATCTTAGTACTATGGCCATTCTCCTTCACCACCAACACCATCACTACCTTTGTCATTCACATCTTGACATTCCCTGACTTCCATTCATTCCAAGACAACTTCATGCCTCATTGACAACAAATGCAACACAATGCACTTCAGATGGAACTTATAGTCTTGACCCTAATAGCATAATTCATTATTTATTAACATTGAAATCTATGCATTTCCATTTTTTGATAGTTTCCACTTTCTTCTAAATTCCCACATCATCTTATTGAGCATCCTTTAACCATTCCAAAAGAGATGCTTGAGAAATAATTTGTTGAAGGATTGATTGTGATACATTTTTTATGATTCTGATTTCCATATTCATTAAACATAATAACATTGGATATTTTTCAATTCTCAACAGTTATAGAATCATTTTGTCTTTTCTACATAGAGAATCCTCTTCCATGTTCTCTTTCCTATGGTGGAAATTTATTGAGTAGTCATAGTCAATAATGAGTTATAACCATCTTTGTTGGCGCATGCTCAGCTCCTTCTATGGTAATATATATTTCATACATTTTTTATCCATACATATTTCTCACATATACCCATAGAGATAATGCACAACATTTTCAATGAAAATTTCATTTGTGCTAACTCCATATTAATCATGTGATAAATTTTCTCATTATTTTTAAACTGCCTTAAGGTTAGGAAATGACTTTTCCATTCTACATCAACCCAGAGCCCATGCCCTTCCTCAAAGCATAAATGATGATTTTAAGAAGCTCCCCATTTTCTGGAAGTGTGATAAAATGGGAAGTGACAAGACTCTACTTTAACTCCATAAAGCAGTCGTCCCATTTATCTTTCCAATAAAACTTGACTCCCTTCCATTTTATCATGGTATGAGGGTTTGATAGTACTGGGAAGCTTCTCAAAAATTGTCAATAATATCTAGCTTACATCAGGAATCTATTGATATCAATCAAAGAATGTGGCCTCAGCCATCCCTGAATTTCTTTTTTTGGAAGGATCCCCAAATATCCAATTTCTTGTGATAATATTCCCCAAGAACTAGACATCCTTCAACCATAACTCGCACTTGCAATACATTTCCCAGAGATTCACCTTTCATAAGGTCTATAGTACAATTAGTAGATGCTCATAATGATCCTCCTCAGTTTTTAAGTGTATTAGAATATTGTTTATAACGAATACGAAAAATTTGTCAAATTAATCTCTAATGAATCTATTTATCAAGTATTTGAAGATTATTGGTGAATTAGTGAGTCTGAATGGCATCACTGTGACCTGAAAATTCCAATACCTCATACAAAAATCAGAATTGGAGATATCCTCCTTCTCCACCATTACTCAGTAATATCCTGACTGCAGATCTAACTTGGAGATTTATTGTGCTCCATGTAGTTGATCAAATAGGTTATCAAGTCATGAAAAAGGATACCTATTCCTTATAGAGATTTTTTGAGATCCCAATAATCAATACAAAGGCCCATTAACCCATACATATTCAAGATAAATAGAAATAGTGAACCCAATGGTGAATCACTTGGGCCTACAAACACATTATCTAGATTCTCATGTAGTTGTTTTTTATCTCCTCAAGATCCAAAATAGCCATTCTATATGGATTCGTGGATATTAGAAACTCTGATGGTATAATATCAATTAGGAATTTAATACCTCTTCTAGGAGGAAGACTAGGAAATTACATGAAAACTACATCTCTGAATTCCCGTAAAATAGGAATGTCTTCGAATATGGTTCATTATATAGTCAAAATTATCTATAAAAGATATGCATTCACATATGGAAGTAATATATATTATGAGATGATGGTACTAAGGAAGATTCATCCTCTTCTTTTCACATATATAGAATCGGGGGTTGATTCATCATATGGATAGTGATTTCTCTCTCAAGGCAATTTATGTAGTCTCTATATAGGGAAAATCCAATCCATGCTATGAATTACATCAAATTACACCAAGGGGAGTATGATATGGTTCTTAGGGAATTTGAATACACAAATTTTTATCGGAGAAGAGCTATATTCATTGGGTGATATAATTACCCCATTTTCCATTTTCAATGAGATCTTTACTTCCATTATTTGTGGTGATGTTCAGATTTTTATACTATGCTTTTAGGATATAAAAGAATCTATAGAACCAGAATCAAAATGTACATTCACTATTATAGAATGAATAACAAGTGTACCTATCACCCCTTCATTGTTAGTATTTTCTTCGGTGGTGGTGATGGAAAAATATCACCCATTATTCCATAAAGGTTAATTGTTTCCACTGAAAACCCTTTTCTTTGGAAAGTATTTCACAAAGTTCCTAGGTTCTTTTCAATTTTAGCAATGAAAAATGCATTGAAGATCAAATGGAGTGGTCTTTTCCTCTATCACAGTAGCAAGTTTTTGTTGCCGACAATCACTAACTAGGATTCCTTCCTTCCGGCATAAAAATCATTTCCTCATCCCCTTCAAGAAATTTCTAGGGTGCTTCTTTCCTCTTCTATGGAATGTGGGAAGCTAGAATTTCATTGAACCATTGGATTTAATCCATTGGGATTTCCTAATTAATGTCCACAATCCACTTCTTGTTCATATGTTATCTATGATATTTCCTAATATCCATATCTACATTGAGGAAACATCAGATAATCTCTTAATAGCTATCAATGTTGTAGATCATTAAAGCATTCTGTAGGGTAGGGTTAAGCACACTAAAGAAGCGGTAAACCTTGCATTCAAGGTCAATGACCAAACCAACGGCGTATCATGTAGTTCTGGTGATTTTTTCCTTTTACGGCCCAATATATTTATCATTATTTTTCATGTGATCAAGGAAATATCTTTCCATCATAAAATTCATAGTGCGGGGAAAATATTTATCAAAAAATATTTTACGGAAATCCTTCCATCCCATCACCCTGATCACTTCCACAAGATTCTTATTATTGATCAATTTCCACCACTAATCAATATCACCCTCCTTATGATAAGCATCCAGAAGAACCTTCTATTGTTAGGAACATTAATGTATGGATAATATCTTATCAATTTTGTTTATCCATTGTTTGGGGATGGATGGATAAGATAATCAATTGAATGTAGGTGGCCATTGTCTCATGACGCACTCCATTACGACTTGTTCTTTCTTGGGGGTGGGGGGGGGGATTTGACCATTTTTCATGAACCATAATTGAATTAAAAACATGAGTTAACTAAGATACAATCATGAATAACGTTTATGAATCTCACTCCCATCAGATAAGGAATCTCATTAGAATAGTAATCACATTGATCTTAACATCAATTATTAGCTTGAGTCCTCCAAATACATGCCATTGGATTGAATGAAAGGAAACTTAAGGGTATGTGTTTTAAATTATTAAAAACATAATGGGGAATAAAATGAAAAAATTGGATAAATAATAAACTACATTTATCTTCATTGCTTATGAATTTCTATGATTTGATCTAAATTATCCATGATCTACTTCTTAACATATATTCTTAAGGATATTTTTTAAATCCATTTTAAGGGTTCAAACTAATCTTATAAATTTTCTGAATCATATCCACCAACAGTTTCAAAATCAGATTGTGCATAGGCTCATTATCATGAACTCGTTTCCATTTGAATATAGCTCAAAGAAGTGTTTTAAGGTTTTAACCCTAGATACATCTGTTCAAAAGCCAACTCAACTTATTTTTATCTAGATAGTGTTTTATTTTCGTGATATACCACTTCAAATATACTAACAAAAAATTAGTTATTTTTTTCTTTAACATAGTCTCATCCCCAAGTCTATCACTATTGTTTTCTAATACAAATACCAAAAATAACTAAACCATTAATCTAATACCAACTATAAAAACTATTCCCATTATTTTACATTTATGCATGATTTTTTTGATAAACAAAAACATAATAAAATCAAGATGATTGATAGGTCTAGTTTCATTCGGGATTAGGAGCTTTACATTACAACATAAGACATAAAATCTAATATATTTTTCAAAAACCCTCTTTCACATGACCACAACATTCCTTCATACATAGTATTCCATGTGATAACCAAATGAGATACATATGAAAATGGTGAGATATAATGACTAGTAAGGGATAAAATAGGGAATAACATTAAGAATAAAATATATATCCAGCAATATACATATCAATATAGAATAAGAGAAACATTAATATAAATGCATGATATAACAAGACTATTCGAACATGAAATATGGAAACAACATAAAACACTACATCATTAAAAAAAAGGAATAAAGTAAACCCTTATCCCAACATGGTGGGAAAATTTCCAAAAAATGAATTAGGTAAATCCTTATCCCATCATGATGTGTCATGATTCTAAAAAAAATTCAATGCATTGGAGTGCTGTTAGGGAAAACTCTTCATGAAAATATTAATCTCATCATTAAGTGGGCCACATAGATCATATAACATGAATTCATTCAACATCATAATTTATTCGATCATAGTGGAATGTGTAATAAATATATCAAAATATATAATCAATATGTTTGTGTGCAAAATGAATAATATCCTTGATAGAGAAATGGGCTTGGAATCCACTACACGATGATTTTAGCACAGAAACTCACGGTTCAATTTCTGCAACCTAACAACATCACATGGGGATTCTTAAAATTTGGTGAAGAAAGTCAAAGGGGTATATCATATTTTAGTCATGAAATGGTAAGTAATGGTATCATAGCAAAAATGTTCCAACATGAAGGGTTTGTAAATAGAAGGCATTACATAATAAAGATACCTGGAGATGGAGGAAGAGTGAAATAACTCTTTTGAATTTTCGACATGGTAATAGGTGTACATGGGAGAGATTAATGAGATAGAAATTGTTTTTTCATCATTAAAACATAATAAGGGCAGATTGGGGGTGGTGATAAAACATAACCCATCATTTTTAATTGAAAATAAATGGTGTAACTATATAAGAAAACATTGATATAAATGGTAAAGGAACGAAACCCTTACATGAGCGTGTCACTTCACAATTTTGAAAAGGGACTTCATGAGAGCTTGGGGAACTAGTGGGGGATTCATGATAGGGGAAGAAATAATAGGTACATTATATATACGAATTTAGTGATGAGAAGATGGAAATTTGATGGGATTATATAGGAAACGAGAGTGTAATTCCTTAATATTCTACAAGCATTGGTTTTGGAATCTATATAATTAAATATTCCAAAACACAATCCTTCCCATGGGTTTTTACCACATGTTTTCCCACTATGTTTTTGAGAAAATTATTTTATATGGCCATGTTTAGAAAATATTATAATATTATCCTTGCTTAGGTAAAGGTGAGTCATATTAATATAAAAATGAACATAAAATCAGAAAATATGTTATTCATTTGTGAGGATTCTCTAAAGAATTATAAAATATGTAAAATAAATATAAAATAAAATTATTCTAAAGTTAAAATATATATTTGGTAGAAGATCCATTTTATGGTATTTATTATATCACTATTGGTTCATTATGATTTCTAAATCAAAATATACATATATATTAATTAATTTTTACCTAAAAATTCGACTATCTCAAAAAATATGAAAAATTAAATAGTGGATAATTTTGACATCATATTTCCAAAATGAATATTAATATCATATAAATAATTTTCGAAAAATGTGGGTTTTAATTTTTAGAATTAGAGATGAAATTTATTTTTAATTGATGCATTTTAACAAAATTTGTTTTTAAACATTAATTAAAATTATCATTGACTTCATAAAAATTATATACTAATTTATAATTAATAAACGTAATTTGATAATAATATTTTTTTAAAATATAAATTACTTCCAAAATTAATTAATTCCTTAAATTAAACTCTTTAAAACTATACTTCCTATTTTATGGTAAAATATAGAACTCTTATCAAACTGATTACCAAATCATTTGTAGACAAGAAATTGATATAATAAACATTTATAAGAATTTTTTTTATAATAATATTAATAAAAACCGTATTATATATATTTCTAAAAAGTACATTGTTTCTGGAAAAATAAATTTATCCAATTCTTCTTTTTTTAAGAAAGACGATTCGCATAAAGAAATTTGTGGAAAAAAGACATTTATTTATAGAATGGGATTGCACCCTAAGTTACTAATACCCTGTTAAATAAGTCCATATAACACTCATATATTCTGTAATGTTAAGGTGTTCGATGGTAACTGACTTTTGGGGTGGCTCAAATAACATCGCTCAGGTGGTAATCTGTATAAAAATGAACATCCCTTGTATGTGATTCGGTTCAAGATTAATGTGCCAAACCTCAACATGGACTTGGTTCAAAGAGAATCCCCGTGATGCTAACTTATTTTTGAGCTCCGAAAAATCAGATTCTTATGTCCATAGTCTACCAGTTGAGGTCATTATATCATTTTTGTGTCGAAAGGAGTTTTTAAAACTATATATTTATATTAGTTGTGTGGTCACTAAATAACTAAAATATTAAAATTGATAATGATACACAATGGTCATTTAAAACCAATTATAATAATATAATTCCATGTGTTTTCTATATCTATAAGACATTAAATGAACGTAAATTTTATTTATAAATGTACGGGTAATTACACAAATATTCATGTATAATAAATATAAGGTTACTATAAATAAATAAATTAATTTTAATTATAAATATAATATTATATATAATTTAATTATTTCTTTTTATTCACTTTTAATAACAAATCCACATTAATGGAAGGTTTTAAGTAACAATCCTTTTTTCATATATGTTTTGTTATTTTAATTTTTTTCATACATCGATCATGATTTTATCATCTCCAGAATGTAAAACAAGATATAAATATAATATATATATTTTTATATGTATTTATATTAACCAACATAATTTATTCATTGGTAATTAAATGCACTGCTCATGGAGATAGTAGACTATATATATGCATTGACATTGTTTTCGTTTTCTTGTCGTATTGAAATAATGAAAAGTAATATATATATATATATATATAAAATATCATTTTAGTTTTATCATTTTTCATATATATCACATATTATTATTAAAACCATCATTAATATACTTCATTTAAATCATGATTAAATCACATAACTTTTTGAGACAGTAGTACACCATACACATCAACAACATTATTGTATTCCCAAAAAATTAATTTAATGAATTTATGGTTATTATAAAAACTATAAAATCATTGTAAAATAATAATTTTCATAAATATAATATATGAAATATAAATTAATCATTATTTCTATCCTTTATATGTGGAAATATAAAAATGAACAATATCGGTTCATGAGGTAGTAGTATGTTGTACACAAGAATAATGATTTTATTACCCATTTGATGGAAGTGGAGATGTTTATGTCATTAATTTTACAAATAAACATATAATAATAAGGATAGTTGTTAGTTTCTTATTTAATATTTTTATAATAATAATTTAAATAGATGGATAGATAAATAAAATAGAAAAACTCACTGATGAACGTTACCAATTCTCTGGGTATCCCCCATATGTTTCCATGAAAAGCCTTCATAGGTTGGATTTACATATGGAATTAGGACTCTAGAATTATGGTAGGTATTTTATGAAGTTATTTTAGTAGATCATGTATGATCCAAAGTGTTTTTTGGAGAGTTAAATAGATAGGTGGGGTGACATTATAAGTGGGGTAGAGGACACACTAGATATTTTTGAGATGAGCTGAGTGATCCCTTATTTTTCCTATATCAAAATGTTAAAAAATAGACCCTTACAAATCCTTGAGGATTCATGCTCTAAATATAGAAATCCAATGTTTTGTTGAAAATTTTATCAATGATTTTCATCCTCATAATTTGATTTTATCCAGACACCCATTAAACCCATTTTTACCTTAACTGTAGTAATTAATTGTTATTATATTGAAAATTAATTTTGGTAAAAAAATAATTTGAAGTTGTTCTAAAATAAGAATTATTATTATTCATATTATGAAATAATTTTTAAAAATATCAACTCATATATGTGGAAAAATGTTATTTAAAAATAACCCCATAAACAAGATGAGAAATATGATTTTTTAAAGAGAAAATTTTAAAAAGACTGAAATATTATGATATCAAATTTATATATGGAGTTTTTAAAAATGAAAACATTTGGTTAATTGATATAAAATTTAAATCATTATACATTAAATCCATTAAAAAATATAATTTATCATTATAAATTATATTTATGAAAAGGAAGTTTTTAGTTAAAATTCATACATTTTCACTATTTGTAAAAAAATTGAAACTATTTAAAAAAATCTAAATAATTTCCAATTAAATAATTATTATATTATGATTAAAAAAATAGTTTTATATTATCAAACCAATTTATTGAATGTTCTTTAGAAAAATATAAAATTAGTGTTCCAAAAAGGTGACCCGACATCTAAAAAAATATCTTTTTGATGTGTTAAATTAGATTTATTCTTATCTAATGTCTAGAAAATAGAAGATATTAATTTTAATTGTTTTAATGGAATTATAATATTTAATTGTTTGAAAATTCATAATCCAAAACATATTTGGTTAATTCATTAATATAAAGATAACTTTTATTCATACACATAGTGTTTTAGAAAATGATTTTATTTTATTTTCGAGAAGGGTTTTATTTTCATTTTTAATTAATTGGTCACCAAAGAACTAATTTTATCATCATCAGTAAAAATTAATTAAATAATTTTGATTATATTTTTCTTATCCCCCATTCCATTGGTTAGGTAAATAATATCATGTTAAATAAAAATATATTAATAATATTTCACTATCCATATAAACTTAGTATAGTGTGTAATAGAAGTTAAGATCAGTGTTGCTTGTAATGTAAGAGAAACTCAGTGATGTTGGTAACTAAAGATAAAAATATTTTTTTATGTATTGAAAAATTATAAAATTATTAAATTAACGGAATCAATTTTCCCAAAATATTAGGGTGTTACTATTAATGTTTAAAGCAACAAACATATTTCAATATATATACATATATTTGAAAAACAAAATATATTAAACATAAACTGCCCATTTTTCAGAAATATCATTATATTATTATGAAATATATTTTACACCAAAAATGTTTCAACACCCCATGAAACTAAAATACATTTCTATTAGAATAAATTTAATTTCTTTAACAGCTTGTGATGCACATAAAATCAGGTTTAAAAAACATTGTTTTGTCTCGAATTGCACACATAAATTGAAATTTATTATTTACACATTTAGTAACATTACTTTGAAAAAAAAATTAAATTATAATAATACTATATTTTTATTGTGATTTTTTCAATTTTTCTATGAGTAGTATTTTTTGATGAATACTGAAAAATAATGAATTTTAATTGAAGAAAACTTTTTTCTAAATAGTTTATATTCAAAGTTATAATATTAATTTTTTTAAAGAAAAACTATATAAATTTTATATACATTAATCTAATTTTGGTCATTGAAATAATTTCCATGTTATATTTTGATATAAAAATAATGTAATTTTTTTAACATTTTCACATTAAAAACATGCATTCTCATCGCATCTGTGAGGTTATTTTTAACTTTTTTATAGCAACATACTTGAGTAGAATTTAAAAAAAAAGTATGAAATATTTATAATTATAATAATTTTTATTGTATACTAATTTAAAATTAATATTCAGCCAAAATGAATACTTAATGTAGTAAACATTAATTACCATGCTTAAGATAAAAATGTGTTTACTGGGGGTTATAATATATTTGAAAGAGTAAATATAAACAAAATTATTATATTATTAATATCGAAGGAATTTTTTTTAAAAATTTCCATTAATTTATTAGATATATGTAAATTCCACTCAAATTTAATTTTAATATGGCGCATATAATAATATAAATAAAGAAGAAGAGAAAAAATATATCTTTCTTCCTTTAATAATATATTAATATTTCAGATAAAAATATTAGGATAATTTAAAAGTATTATTTTAAAGTATAAATTAATTTTCTCATAATAATTTATTTATATTTTTTAGATATAAAATAATTCTTTTAAATGCATAAGAAAAACTAATACCATAATTATTTAGATAGTAATTAAATAAAATAAATGTTAATAAACATATTAGTAATGATGAAAATTGAGTGAATTATTATGTTACAATAATTTTATAAATTAATAAATCATTTTTAATATGTATGAGAATAATATATTTTAAATCATCATTGTTTTGATGTCATTAAATTCAGATTAAATGAATATTTTCATAATATATGTTAATATTATATTATAATGAATTATATTTTATTGAATGATTTAAAATTACTAAAAATACTATATTCATGAAATTGATTTTTTCTTGTTAATAAATATTAAAATTTTGAAATTAATGGACAAATGTTCCTCTTATATTGAATATATTTACACCTAATTAGTAAAAACTATATTATAGCAGTTAAACTTAAATTTGGGTTTTTTAACATTTCATGCACTTGTGTCAAAACTAATTTTAAACACCTATATGATTTTAAATTAATAATTTTAATATAATATCTTGAATTGGTGGGTATAAAATTTCTAACATATCTCACTATAATTTATAATTAATGGATAAATTACCTTGGTTAGAAAACTAGTTACTATAGTGAAAACCCGAAATGGAAAAAATATGCAATCTTAGAAGTGAGGGGATTACTTTAAAGAAACGTGTTTAATATAGTCTAACACATGCTTCTTGACTATATAATCCCACCAAACCGTTTATTATAAATTATTGATAAAATATAGATAAAAGTGACCTTCTAATAGTGAATATTTTAAAGTATTTACTATATTTGAATCCGTCCTAAACTATTAAAGTACAGTCACTCCCGTCAATTATGTACACATATTAATCATTTTTTTGAAAAAAAAACCTAAAAAAATATCTGAAACAAATATTTAAAATCATTCTTGAATAATTACTATTGTAATAAATGTTAATATTCATGTATTTAGTGAAATCTTAACAAGGATACCTGATAAAGAGTTAATGTTCTTCGACAAGAAAAGTTATTTTACTTGTTTCACCATATCCTTAAATTTTTATTCAAAAATTATGATATAAAATTATATATACACTAAATATAACTATATGATGTCATAATAAGGGAATGTCCTAAAACAATATACACTTCCTTCAAATGAGTTTTGAAGTCATCCTTTGTGTGTACATAGAACTATTGTCTTGCTAACCAATGTCATTCATTTTTCAATTCCACCTCTCATGGATGGGTATACTGATGAAACTATTATATATATATATGTGTGTGTGTGTGATATATATATATATATATATTATTTATACCTCTTGAGACACTATATCATGTATATATTTTTAACTTCTATTTCATATGAGATGTCATAACGTTACTCAAGTATACGCTAGAGTATCATACCATTAAGCGATGAAATTATCCATTAACAAATGCATCACATGCAATGTGATAAAGATAAATTTATTTTTTTTGTGTGACATGAATGACTTAATTATAATATTAATTACATAATTATCATTTTGGAAAAATAATATATATATTTTATTTCATTCCTTTTCACTCATATAAAGTTGATAACATCATTCGTGAACATGGGGCCTATCGACATCCGATGTAATGTGAATCTATCTACATAACAACACAACACTGATCACATATATAAGAATAAAATATTGAATGAATTATATTATGATAAATCATGAAAAGTAAAATATTAAATACCCCCTTTCAAAAATAATTTGTGAAAATTGGAAATGTTAGTCATGCATATGTATGGTCTACAATATCAATGATCATAACATATTTCATTTTTCATAACCAACATTAATTTAATAAACCAAGGTTCCTTATATATGATACTTGTATCGGGTTCATTAACGTTTGTATCAATGTATATTTAGTTAAAACCTTGAGAACAATATTTTGGAATACATTGATTAGGGTTTAGAACCCTTTGATATACATTAAATATAAGTATAGATGAAAATACTAATTGTTTAGTAAGGTTGATATTATTTGGTAATTACCTGAATTAAATCTATACCTAGTTATTAAATGTGGACATAGTTCTATAAAAAATGGGCACATGGGTAATAACTCCAAAAAATGGTGTATCAAGCATGACTAGGGCATTAAATGGTAGTTGACAAGGGGCCTTACTACACACATGGTTTGAAACTCCTAGGAGATATTCCTGGGATAAATAATTTTTTTACGAACCAATATGAATTATTTAAAAGTAATGAAAACAAAAAAGAAAACCTTTTTATATTTAGGAGATTAGTTATGAATAAAATTTAAAATTTATGTTAAATACTTCATAATATTTTGGATTATACATTATTTTTCAAAATGATATGATATAATCTAGTGAGGCCCGTATATTTGAAATGGATCGTAATAGATGGAATCATAGCTGTATTAATGAATAAGGTAATAATGATCAGTTCTTCGATGGTTTTAATAAAAAATTTCATATGGAAATACTCTCCCAACCATTTTCATCATATATAGATGTTGTTTTGAGTAAAAACCAGCTAGTGAATAAATTATATATGTATTATAGGTTCAATGGAAATCAAGATAAGAAGAGAATAATATAGAAAATGTTGGATAATGTGAATTAGGGAATGAATTATTTTCCAACATGTTATATTTGTGGATGGAAACACCACGGTTCCAGAATAAACGAAAAAGTATTTTTCATCATGTTTGTAGAAAACGTCATGGGGAACAAAATTTCAATGGAATAAAAATTGTTCTAATGTTCAATTTTTCAACTGTAATGAAATGAAGAACTATGAAAATGAATTCCCTAATCATATCTAGAATATAACATAAAAGGATCATATAGATTATTTTAAATCATTTGATATTATCACATATGAATGGTAATAGGTAATTTTATAAAGATTAGATCCAAGAAATATTTCATGTGAGTATGTTTATCAAGAATATCTTATTTATTGTAATTATTAATTGTATAATGGTTGTACTATAGTATTTTTCATAAAGTATTTTGAAACATGTGTTGAATAATAATGATGAAAAATATAAATTATTTTGTGGAATTTTTAACATCATGTAAAACACATCAATGAATGAAATATTACCCCTATATGTTCTTGATGTGGTGATAATGATGTTGGAATAAATTGATTATTGATATTGATAATATAAATTAGATATTAGATAATATCTTTGAAATGATTAATTATTTGTTCATTAAGTTGTTTATTCTATCATCGAGCGAGTTAACAACTTTTTTGTATTTATGGAATAAGAAAGCATGCATGTTATCAATAATGATTAATTTTAATTTTAGTTATTACCATGATTCATAAGAATACATGATGACAATATTTACTTGTCTGGTTTGTTATGATTAAGAGATTTTTCCTGTTATTGAGAGAATGATAATAATTTCATTTCAGAAATTCAGTGGACATCATTCAAATGTTTTGGATAATAATATTTTGGACAATTTAACAAATTATAAAATGGTTTAACATAATCAATGGATACAGTTTTAACGACTAATGTATTACTTAATAATTAGAATTTTTGTGCATATTAGATAACTTGTGATCACTATATTGGTTTTCAGAAAATATCTGAAGAAAGATCGGATGAATTTTAACTCTTTTAAAAATAGTACTTTCAATTGCAAGTTAATGTTTATGTATCCAAAATTAAAATTCATTGTTTGATATTCATTTATTTTATTAAGGGGTGGATTCGAAATTAATTGAAGAAGAACCGAAGTATGAAACAATGATTTTGATGTAGAAACATATCAAGTAAGTATATTTACTTATTTTCATAGAGAGTAAATTATTTCTTCATCATTAGGAATAAGATATTGAATAGGTAAAATTTCCTTATTTTCATTATTTCTAATGATATTAATGACCATATTTAAGCATATTTTGTTTATGATTTTTTGGTAATTAACCTTCTCTGGATCACCCACATTATTCTAATCAATGATCTCTATCACTCTTCATCATTATTTTGGAGTTAGTTTTCTCTTCCTTGTAGAACTTTTCTTTTCCATCATCTGTTCTCATTTTCATAATCCTAGATATGTATTTATTCCATATGATATTTTTACAACCTTCTCTCTCTAATTAAGAGAACATTTTATCAACAATATTATGATATATTTTTTTTAATAAATTTATTTTCAAATACCAATACCATGATTAATAAGATAATGTTTAAAATATATGTATGATGTTTAT